>OY728141.1:120140888-122829638 GCA_963277665.1 Viscum album
TTAAAAATTTTCAAAAATAAATTTTATTATTGTTTATAAAAAGGCATAAAAAACATTTTTTGAGAAAATAGTATTTTTCAATCATATAAAGACTTTACAAAAATTTATTTATTTTATTATGAGTACATTTTATTTATATAAAACTATTATACTTATTATTTTAAAATTATTTATTACTATTCACATCACTATGTTTAATGGATAGGTTATAACGGTCGCATTTAAATAATAAATCATGGTTTTGTTAAGACTCAGTGTTGCATGTAACAAAAGCTAAGACAGTGTTGCATATAACATAGGCTTAACTTGGTGTTTCCAATAATGAAATATTAAATTGGTGTATCATGAAACCCAATCCATCGAAGAAATTTAATTTATTTGAAAAAATTAATTCATAAAAAACTTTTTCTGTTAAAAATAAACCCTTTAATTATCTTCTCCTCTTGTTATTCTCAAAAATTTTCAATTAATAGTACTATTTTCCCACTCTTTGGTACATAAAATGACTGATAAATTTTTTTAATAAAATCTGAATTCATTTTTCTCTTCAATCGTAAATCAATTTTCTTCTAAAATCATGTTTTCTAAAAATGTTCTCAAATTTTTGTAACCCTTTTGCAAATGATTTATTAAATAAAATTTCAAACATTTTTAATTTTTAATTTTTTATTAAAAGGAATCATTTTTCATTTTAAAAAAATCCCAATTTATTTTTTATTGAAAAAGTGAAAAAAATATTTGTTTTAACATACTCGACATATATATAATTTCTTGCCATCATGAACACTCCATGTTTTAAAACATACTTTATAAGTTTCAATGGTTATTTTCAAGTAAAAGTGTTTTCATAATTTTTTGTGAACTTTTCGTTTTAAAATTTTATTTTCAAAATTAAAAGGATATTTTTCTCAAGAATGTTTTAAAGATATTTATTATGGTATTTCTATTCATCAATGAAAATAAAAATTTATTTTTAATATAATGGTTATATATTGTATTGATACCATCCTTATTCTTTCTATGGATGGTTTATGATCATTTTGGACAAGGAAAGTATTGACATTCACTTTATTATTTCATTTTTTTGTAGTCATTAACTTTACTTTTAAACATTCACTCTCTTGTGATCATGTTAAAATTCATTTATCTTAAATATTTATTTTATTTATTTTATGAAAATGATTATTTCTTAAACTATATACCATTTTTACATACAGTGTTTAATTAAAAATTTATTTGATTAACTAGGAAATAATGATAAATATATATTATTTACTAAATATGAATATTTGTTGATAGGACATATTGATTCTTGAATTAAATAAATTATTTGATATATGAGGAATAATTTGGACTTTTAGTAATGGGTGGGGCCCAAAATTATCTATACCCTCAATGCATCAGTAGTTTCATGAGGCAAACTAGTAATCTAGCATTAAATGAGTTTATACCTATAGTTTTAAACCATCTTGTGAAATTTCTTAATGGTATAGGTATCGTGATTCCTGAGGTCATAAAATCTAATAATTAATCATTTCCTTCATTAATAATTCAATTATTATCATCCATGATATTTTTATAATGATATTATCTCTGGATGCATTTAATTCTTAGTTTATTGATTAAATGGAATGTTTTTTCAGTTATTTACCTTTCTATATTGATTATGACTTATCTAATTATGATAGAAAAGTTATTGATTAAATGTAACGTGTGTTCAGTTATTTAGCTTGTTATTTTGATTATTCTTATTGATTCAAGATTGATTTCTATGTATTTAACCCTTACTAAGCATTTGAGATTAGATTTATTTTGTTTCCTTTACCCAAAAATCATTGAAGTGTATGATGATTGATAAGAAAGGATATTCTAGTGGGAATAATGATATTATTGAAAAAAAATTATTTTGGAATTTGTGTTTTCAAATGTAATATGGGAATCATGTATTTATATTGTTTACCAAGACTAATAAACTATTCGGTCCTTCTGGATGTGATTCCTTGTATCTTATTCCAATATAATAAATAAGACACTGACTTTGGGATACTAGGGTTAGGGGCACTACACATATTGTTCATTTAAAATCTCAGGGTGTTACATTATCCACCCATTTAATAAATTTCATCTTCACAACTTGGAATTATACTTGGTTTTATATTTGAAAACTAATTTTTGGGAAATTCACATTATAAAAAGAGTTAATAAAACTTTATCCTAAAAAAGGGAAATGAAAATACAGGGATTATCCTAAATAACAAAAAATAGGTTTTTAAATAGTAGAACATTAGAAAGAAGTGAAAATATAGACCTAGAAGAGAAAAATAACACCTAAGGAATAATAGAGAGTCACATATAATAAGTTCAGAATAAAGTTGATGATCGAAAAACTATAAATTAGTGAGAGGTGAAAAGACCATCAATTACTCGAAAATGAATTTAATAGGATACAATTTTTATTTCAAGATCCTCTTTCTAAAGTTGGGGAACTCCTTTAACATATAGACTAATAAGATAGGTAATTATAATTACTTGAAAATTAGTATTTCATTATTTAATAAATTTCTACCAAAATATAATATTTTTCTCCAAGTGATTAATATTCAAGATGAATTTTTTATGCCTGATACACTAAAATAAAATTATAATGGATCAAATAATCAAAAAAGGATAATAATATATTTATCCTATATTTTCTAAAATGAAAATGGTTATTATAATATAATATAATACCCTAAATGAATAAACCTTTATATGATGAAATAATACATTAATCTCTAAAATTCAATAATAAAACCAAAGGTATGATACACATCATTCCATAAATAAATAACCCTAGATCTTAATTAACCTAAATAATCTCAACATTAAAGAATGTTTTAACATAAAAGGTTATCTAATAACCATCTTCTTATACCTCCAAATATGTGATATTTTCTTCCTCAATAATCCTTTATTTTAAACCTAATGGTCTTATATATATATTAATATAATAAAGCATCTCCCAAAATATCATTAATCACATAAAAATTATAAAACTATAAAAAATATTTGATCCTATAATATGTTTCCCAAAATAAAATTAATATTTATCCATCAAAATTTTTGAGTAAAAATAGAGTTATATTAACCAGAACATCACATAGGTCCATGGTAGGTGATGAAACCTTATTGCCTTTTGGTTGTGGGTTCAAGCCTCGTGGAATTACCAGATGTTATGGGTTATCACCTGACATGTATGTTGTCCTTTGTATAAAACTATATTAATATAATTACTATAAAATTCCAAAAAATATGATGAAAATCCTAAAAAATAACACTAATCATTAAATAACTTTTTAACTCCCAAGGTTTTCTATACAGCTTATTTATTCCAAAAAATCAAATAATCTTAATTTTCTACTATTAAATTAACATAAATAATCATATTAACCCTAAATATTTTTAATACCTTTAAGATTATTTCTATAAAATATTAAAGTATCATTCCTAAAATAAACATTTCACTAAAACAAAAACTAAATCCAATAGTTGTTTTACCATAAATGTCTCCTAAAATATGCATAATAATGTTAAAATCCCATCACATAATACCTAAAAAGTATTATATATTATTTTAAATATTTGATTAACCTTATACATATCATCCTAAGAAACTTTAGGTTTATCTCATATCACTATAGAATATCATAGGTTTCCATAGATTCTATTATTTGATTCATCATAACTGTTCATAAGGAAAATGTGAATTGCCCCAATCATATCCACTAATATTGTCAAACTTGTATCACAATAAGGTAACACTTACCATGAACTAGGATGATGGTCAAGATATACTTGAAAAATTATTTTTGGGGTTATTACCCCATGCTGAATATATTCCTAAACCACATCCACTTGTATTATCTAGAAAAAGATGTATTTCTAGGAAAACCACATATTCTCTACCTTACCAAAACTTTAGGATGTTATCCTATACTTATAATTATCCTAAAATACAATCATAAAGTTATATTCCATAATCTATTTTTTTTTTAAATCTAGCTCCCAAGTTTTATACTAAAATTTATCTGATACCAACTGTAACAACTGAAACTCTAGTAATCAAAATACGGTGTCTTCTTTATTACATAGGCATAAGATATAAGTGATTTCATCCCAAAAGACCGAATATTTTATTATTAATGAAGAACCAGATATATCTCATATCCATAAGATTAATGCATTGATATTATCCATGGATGCTTTTCTTACTCAAGTTATTGATTACGTGGAATTCATTTTCAATTATTTACATTTTCATATTGATTATTCCTTATTTAATCATGATAGTTTCCACAAATAAATGGTGATATATAATTATTAGAAAGGGATACATATAGTAGAAACTATAATGAGTAAATAATGCATAATCAATATGAAATTGTAAATAAATGAAAACACATTCCATTTTATCAATAACTTGAGTATGAAATGCATCCAGGGATAATATAAATGCATTTATCTCATGTATAATAATTTATTTTTCAATAAAGAAAATTATTAATATTTGATATCATGATTTTAAACATTGTGATATTTATATCATCAAAGTATTGTTCTATGACTGTTTAATCGATCAGTTGGTATACATCAAAAACCCATTTAATGATAGCTTTCTTATTTTTCTCATGAAACAAGCTGATGTATTGAAGGGATTTATAATTCTGACCCCCACCCATTACTGAATGTCCAATGCATTCCTCATATATCCAATTATCGATTAAATTCATGAACAATATGCCATATCAACAAATATTTTTATTGAGTGAAGACTATGAAATATAAATATTTTTCAAGTTAATAAAATAAATTTCAAAGTAAAATAGAACATTTATAAATGGTATATGGTTTAGGAAATAATCATATCCATGATAAAAATAATATGGATATTTAAGTTAAATTTAATGTTCAATGATCACAAGAAAGTGAATGTTTCAATAAAAAGTTAATAACCACTGAATTAAAAAATGACCTTAAATTCATCAGAAATATAGGTTTTTAAATAAATTCATGTACTTTGGAGAATAAAATAAACACTTTCTCAAAATATTTTTCTTTTCAATACCTTTTAAATATTATTTAAGAATCTAAGGAGTGTAAAATGATTATGGCGGTAGGAAGGTCTGTTAACTTTGTATAAGTTAAAAAAATTCCTTTTGATTTTTTATAAAGAAAGTTGAAAATGACCCTATTCAGGAAAAAGTTAGAAATATTTATTTTATACCATATTAAAATTAATATATAACTTTAAATATCATTTATAAATAATTTTTTTATATAAAATTTATTTTTATAATATATTTTTGAAAAATATGGATATGGAAGAAAAATATATCTGATCAAGAAGACAAATAAGATAAAATTTTCTTTTAAACATTCTTCTTGAAAAAATTATAATTAATTAAATAATTAATCATCATTAATAAATATATATTCATTTTTAAATACCTCAAAAGGAAAGTTTATACATAATTTAAAAGTAAATAGGTTCATAATACCAAATAAGTGTTAATGGAGTGGATATTGAGATGAAATCCTTTTCAATGATCATACCATTGAAGCGATGATTAATAAATGAATTTATTATGTGTATTAAATATATATACACATTATACATGTGGAAATAAAACATAAAATTATAAAAATTCATTGAACACATAATCTTATAACATCAAAGACAACGACAAATTAATATAACCCAATGAAAAAATTGAGTTTTGAAACCTCTGACCACTTGGTAACTTTTACGTAAAATATAATAAAATAAAATAATTTGAATTTGAACTTAAAATACCATGAATTAGAAAGTATTTATGATATAATATGTAAAAGTTAATTATATTATCTATATAAAATAAATTTGTGTATAAAATATGCCTCAATGAAAGGAAATTGAGATGAAATCCATTACCTTGGGTCCGACTCATCACACTCGTTATTTATCTTCCAAAATAATAAAATTATGTTAATTATTTAATTTCTTAAGGATATTTTTCAATATTATTATTCATTTTATTTTATTTATTACCAAGTTATATTCAATTACTTAATTAATTAATTTCATGTTAGATGTTTCGATGAAATTCAACTCATGTGTCCAAAATGAATTCTCTAAGTTTAATATGGTCAAAGAGGTCATTATTTCATCATCTCCAGAATAATAATCATGAAATAATTATAATTTTATACATCAATTATACTTTTAAAACTAATAAATAAATATGGATAATAAAAATGAACTATGTTATAGTCATGGAGGCAGAGATTGTATGTACGCATGAGTAACGTTTTCCATTTTTCAATAATCATAATGGAAATAAGATAAGTATTATGTTATCTTTTCGAAATAATAATTATTTCATAAATACCATATTATTTATTTAAATAAACTTATATATACCAATAATGTTATGAAATGGTGAAAAATGAATCACATCGCTTTGTGGAGGTGGTAGTCCACATGCGCAGATGAACGATGTTATAATCAGTCATGATAGGTAGTGATGGAAAACGAATTACATTAGTTTGTGAGGTGGTAGTTCTCCATACATATGAATGGTGATTTTGTTTTCCATTTGATGGAAAATAATACATATATAGGTTATAACATTAAGATAATAAAATCTCATTATATATCAGATAATTATGTAATTATATTGGCATGGTTGAATAATATTTGAAGAAGGTGGAAGAAGAAATAATAATAATAAAAATGTTCAGTTAAGAATGATACATATTATTTAGACAACCCCTTTAGGATTATACCTAAATCCTAACTAGATAAGTTTTCTGATCAAAACAAGGCCTTTAGGATGTGTTAAAAGATTTAAGTAAGGTATTTAGGTAGGTATTTTTTGAACTAAATGGTTTTTTAAGTATGGATAAAAGAGGAGAGGGGGTTCCCTTTTATAAATGAGGGGAGGATAACTTTTGGAATTTCTAAAACTATTAAATTAATATAAGATAATTTTCATATTTAAACAAATAAAAACTGATATAATTAAAATATAAGATAAGTATGGATATAAATTATATCATCTATTATAATTTGTACAAGTTTTTGTTATGTTTTTCTCTTATCTTTTAGTTTTAACCCCATGTTAACCCTTTTGAAAATTACCACAATATTGAAGTTTTCTACCCTTTAAGGGTCAATAACATTACTATAAAATGAAAAAAGACCGATAAATAGATAATGGTTGATGTTTTAAACCATATACCATTATTTTTTCTGAATATAAGTTTTTTATGTATTTTAAACTATTTAATAAAATATTATTCATTATAAAATATCATAAATGTCATTTTTGATACTATTCATTTAATTTTAATTTAAATACATAAATATTAAGGGGTAATTTGAAAAAAATCCTTAAAAAGTTCCCTTAAATGTCATGTAGATTTATAAAATTTATGTGACATATTAATTTAATCAAATTTTATCACTTTTAATATTTTTAAAATCATTTATTTTATTTTTCTATTAATTGAATAAATACCGTGTCAATGTTGAGTAAGTATTTAAATTAATTATTTCATCACTAAAAATTTGAAATAAAATAACATGATAAAAACATTATTTATATTACAAATAACTATTTATAACTGAACATATAATCTATTTATCTTAATCTAAAAAATTTAAATATAATAAAATAAAGAGAATGGTATTTTTGACTTTTCTTTAAATAAAATAATATAAAGTTAAAAATCACCTTAAAATGGAAAAAAAGATCATATATTAGAATATTGAATGATTATGGATAAGATAGGTTTATAAAATAAAATTAATTCATGTTTTAAGGTCATTTTCTAGTCCTTATCATATTATTTTTAATCTTATTTACTCGATTTACCCTTACTATGGTGATAATTATTTACTATGATTACTATTCATAATGACCAAAAATAAAGGGGGACTATTTTAAAAAAATTTGAAAATCCAAAATCCAAATATGTTATGTAATTTTCAAGATTCAATATCAATAATTGGAAGAAATTAATTTAATATTAAAACACAAAACGCAACAAAAAACAATTTTTCAAAAAAAATGCCTTTTTATGTATAAAAACGTTTTTATGCCAAATTAAACCATAAAAATAATTATAATGAACTTAATTGAATGATTAATAATAAAATATTTCTAATTTTAGTTTTAAATCATTTTAAAACAAAATAAAACACTGTAAATTATTGAAATAGAAATATAGTTTTCAATAAAAGTAGTATTTTTCACTATTCATTGAAAAATCAAAATTTTCATAAAAATACCAAAAATTCACCCTAAGATAATTTTCATATGATTATTTTAAAAATTAATTTTATTTAATCAAATATATGTTCTAAAAGTGTCAAAAATTAATTTAATTATTTTTTCACTGAAAGCAATAAAAATATTTTTTTGAAGAAATCCCATTTTTTAAGAATAATAAAAAATCAAGAATTTATTTACTAATAATTAATCAATAATTTTTTATTAAGTATAAACATCATATATATTTCATAATATGTTTATTTTTATTCATATTTTCTAATTCAACAGCTAGGTTATAATGATCATATTTAAATAATAATATTTCACATTTCATTTAAGCTTGGTATTGCAGGTTATATACACAAGCAAACATTTTATTATTTTAAGATATCAATGTGTTACATTAATTTTATCTCACTTATAAAAATATATAAGGTTATATATAATATATATATGACCAAATACATAATTTCTAATGAGATAACTACCTTAATATCTTGAGAATGACTAAGAAACTCATCATTTTCCTCATAATAGACATATGTTTAGATTTTTATTTTTCATAACCATTTATAAAAAATATGAATCCATATATTTAATTTAATATCATAGAATCTAGATATAAATCATTCGTCGAGAAATTATTCTCATGGAACTTTAGTTGATTGGTGGGATAACTTACTACTATGTTATTTTTCATGTGAACACATCCCAATCCCTTATTTGATGAATCACTATATATTAAAAAACTTTCTCCACTACTGGGTAATGTGAGTATTGTGTTTTTACAAAACATTTATTGATATTATTGAATTTTTCTTTACATTCATCTATCCAGAGGAACTTGAATCCCTTTAGAGTTATCTTGGTTAATGGATTTGAAATCCATGAGAATTTTATTACAAAGCATCTATAATATCCATCCAATAAAAGAAAACTATATATATCTATAACAATGGTTGGTTTGGTTCATTATTCACCTCAATATTTATAGGATCTCTATATATACCATCTCTTGTGATTACATTACCCAATAATGAAAGTTTTAGTATCTAGAATTCACACTCACTAAATTCAGTATACAATTTATCATCTCTAAAGTTTTTAAATATAATCCTCAAATGATCTTCATGATATTCCTTACTCATGTTATATATGATAATATCATCTATAAATGCTAGAATTTTTTTTTGATACAATCCTAAAAAATTCTATTCATTAGATCTGTGATGATAACCAGAGAATTTATAATTCTAAATGGAATCACTATGAATTCCCAATGTCTATATCTTGTAAAAAATGATATCTTGGGTACATAATCTTTTTTTACCCTTAATTTATGATATCTATATTGAAGTTAAATATTTGAGAAGTATTTATCCCCTTTTAATTTATTGAACAAGTCATAGGAAAAAGGATAATTTTTCTTGATCATGATCTCATTAATTTTGTGACAATAAATAGAGAGGTGCATTGATCCATATTTATTCTTAAAAAATAGGACTGGTGCAGACAATGGTGAATCAATTGGGTATATAGAACCCTTTTCCAAATTCTCTTAACCATTTGAGTTAAGTAACCCACATTATTTTTTATTAAGACTCATATAATGTAAGAAATTTACATAGGTAGTTTATAATCAACATCATAATGATAAACAATCATTATTTGATTTGGGATATGAAATATGACTTCCATATATTAACAATTAATATGGTATTTATATAGTTGTTGTGATGGTGATTTTAACCCATTAGAAATATTTCTAGAAATAACTGATTGGGTAGAACTATAATCAAATTGGTCATTTGAATTTATTGAGTGGATAATCAGTGTACCTTACACCACTTCATTTTTATAACCCACTTATAATTTTGTGATTGAATAATACTTCCCTTATTTCCTTTGGATTAGGAGTTTGATGATGTCTATTATCATAACTAATCCTTAGGTTAGTGAATTTGTTTACATAGTGGCCAAATTAATCACATTTAAAACATTTAATTGTTAATGGTACCTTAGAAAGAAATTTATTTTCTTTCATCATGTTAACTAAACCATTCATTTTTTCCTTGGGATTATAATGATTTATGCCATACTTTACCACATATAAACTATATTAAAGTTACTTTGAGGCAGTTACATGGGTTTTTTCACTATATTTTTGATATATAAGAAGTTAGATATTCTTTCCAACATGGTATTTATCACATTAAATTACATGAAACTCCATTTTTCTCTTATTTTATGTTTTTTTGGAGTTTGATAAGGTTCATGTTTTAAATATGAACTCGAGATATATAGGTAAACATAAACATAATATTTTAAACATATAATCCCAGTACATTTGGTTCCTTTTTAGGATGATCATTTCATTTTCCATCACACTCATTATCAACTAGATTACTTTTAGTTCCATCCATTTATTAAAACAACAAATGTTAGTGTGAGTATCAAGAAATAATAATTATAGTAAGAAATCATATGATAAGGAAAATGAATCTTAAGATTTTTTAAATTTAAGAAACCCTTATTATAACCTATGAAATTTTATATTCTTCTTACATCAATTTTGGTTCAACATATAATAATTTAAGTTTTATCCTCTTATAATTTATAACCAAAACTCAAAAATACCTAAACCCCACTCTAATTCCAAAATAGGTAAATTGGGTATAACATGAATACATATTACTTGAATATTCATTACATATCAAAAAATATTTCACCCTAGAACATATAGGTTTAGTGTATTTGGAGAATAGCTATATAATCTTCTTATTTTACAATAAGTATTTAACATTTCCCAAAAAATTATCCACACATGATATTATTCTATACATATCACACAAAATGCTCCTCTTTATTTATTAGGAAATGAAAATATAATAAAATGGTGATCTCATATGCTTAGTAAGGGTAAACATAATATATATCAATCGAATATCACAAGTGACTACAAGTAAAACATGTGGGTATGAGAACATGGTCAAGTTACTTGAGCATAATAGAGGGAAATCATACCTAATATATTGTTCCCAAAGGGTATTTTTTTATTTCTTGTGAATATGCCAATAAGTGTTTGGTTTAATAAGTGGTGATTCTTGGAGGATTTTTATGGATACATCATCAAATAATATCTATATATTGTTGAAATATTATTCATTGATCTAGGTAACATGTTATAATAGTGATTTTAGATGAAACTATGTTTCCAACAAGAAGTAACCATCCATTTATGTGTGTAAATTAAGAATTCTCAAGGTGGATGATTAAATCAAAATTTATTTGAAGACCATGAATAAATATATAATTTATACATGAAGATTAATTTAGGTGAAGTCCATGTAAATATTTATTTTCATGAAGTATATTTAATAGTTTAGAATTAGAATTATATGTTGATATTTCTTTTTATAAGTGTTAGAAAAAAATATTCCGACCTCTTACCATCCAAGGAAAGTTAGCTCAACTACACTTGTGGGAGTAGGCTCAACCAAATAGGATCCAATCTAGCTAGGATATTCTAAGGTGGATAAGGAGATAATAAAAGGTATAATTCTTACACAAGTAGGAAACAATGATCATATCTTTTGCATGGTGTACACGAGAGTGTGCATGGGTGCCAGTGGGTGCACGCGGGGTGTGTCACACCTGTGAAGGCATGTGTTTGAGTGTGTCTAAGAGTCAAACCTAGTTTCTTGGTTGAGAATTCAAGGAAATAGATATTTTTATTAAGTGGTGTGAGGCTGAGTGAATCTTTAATGTGGGATACATATATACAGGTACAATTCATCCATCATTAAATGATACACATATATCTAAGGCCATTTGATCACTAATGATCTAATGTTTCTCATGCATCCGTGAAATCATCTTCCCCTATACATAGGGTTTTAGTTATATTCACTACATTTTTAATTAATTAGCCATACATTTAGGATTAGTATCAATTATATGAGTTTGTAATTAGATAAGCCACATGAACACTAAAGTTACTATATATATTAGGATTGAATGTGAGTATGAGAATATGATATTTCATGAGTGACTTGTGATTCCATGTGAGATCACATTGAAATTCCATGTGAGAATTGACCATGCATTGATATTATGTGAATAATTAAATTCCATGAGAACATGAATGGATCTTCTATTTAGATAAAATTCCACGAGTAAAGATAAATTTCATGAATTGGAAACAAAACTTCTATGGGAAGAAGGTAGTCAGATGCAAGTGTTTAAAACTACCATTAGTTCTTTGATTTACCTAAAATATATCCATGATTTAACACATGTATTTCATGAAATAAAATTAAAAAACATCAAATATAAGTCTTCATATTATGAGTGGGTTTGTTTGGAAACAAATTTACATACATGAAGTTAACCTTGCTTGTATGAAATTCAAATAAAAAGGAAATAATGCATTGTTAAATCATGAAGTGGTAATGGTAATTATACATACAAAACACTAGATATAAAACATGGCATGTGGGATATTCATGCAAACCTCCATGCATGAATTGATGAAGTTATATCTATAAACAGATTCATGTTTCATAATATAAATGAAGATATAGATGAAATGAATAAGGCTGATCCACATATATAATTCCTACACTATATATGAATACTATTTCCATGCATATTGAGTTTTTGTGATTAATAATAAGCTAAAAATATTTGAGTTTGAAAGATTAATATGCGTATATAGTTTCATGCGCATGTAAATGAATTGATAAAATAAATTCCATGGAATTTAATGTAAAAATGAATAAATGATGCATGAGTTAAATGCATAAAATATTCATGAAGAAGTAAAGTGAATTTAAGGAGTGTAACCCAAACATTTTGGGAATTTAAATTAGGTATTTAATATGATATTGTATGAGAGATAGAATAAAAAAAATCACTAGTATTCATGAAGCTTAAATAGAGATTTAAATAGGAATTTGAATGAGGAATAATTTGGAAATATATTTGACCAAATTAAGTTATAATATTATATCTGCATATGGATATTATGGAATATCCATATTCAAAATATAGGGGATATGATTCATGATTATTTTATGTAAATATAAATATATAATGCAGGTATCTAAGAAGTTTGTGATATTTTTTGAGATATATAAATCAAAAACACTATGCAAGAGATTTTCAAGGAGCTAATATATCAAAATATTAAAGATAGAGAAGAGTTTGATGTTGAGTAATTCTAAAAGAAGGAGATCATAATTTTTAAAAGACTCACAAGAACTATATCAATCAAGATATAACAATAGTTTCAATACCAAAATATTTTTTTCAGGAAACTATTAAAGATATTGAAGAAGTAAAGAAGTGAGGGTGATCCAATTTTCTTATATAGAAAGACCATATAAATAATAAGATATTTCAATCATTGGATCAACTCTGAAGTTGAATCTTTTTTTGGAGTTTATAACTAGTAACTTGAGGCCTTTTAATGGGGTGTCTAACCAATCATAGAAGAATTAAAATTGGGTTATCTAACTGATTACTAAAGATTTGTAATTAGACTGTCTAATTAGTTATAACCACCTATGTCAAGAATATATATTGGGTTTCTAACTAACATGGAAAGAAGTAGGATTTTATACTGAACCTTTTAAATACTATAAAATTCACTCTATTTCACCACTACTTTACATGAGGTTAGTTTTTGAGAGAACATTGACTGGATTGAGAAATTTAATAGGTTTAACATGTTGTATTAAAAGGAAATAACTCATAAAAAGAAAAAGAGATCATAGATTCATCCCCTACCCTCACAGTAATCCATCTGGATATTGGAACTTTAATTGATATTAGATCCAGGTTCCTTTAATGATCCAATTATAATTATAAGGGAATAACTATCATAACTAGAGGAATATGATGATACCTTACATATTATCACTTTAATTTTAAGTGATAGTTGTTAAATTTTTTTATTTTAGAACAATCTCAGAGGAAGAATCTATAACTCAAATTGATAAGATAAATATTGAGTTAGATGGAAATGATCAAAATTATGTCTTGATGTATTTATCAGAGAAGGTCTATATAAATTTCATGGATCTCTACACCACTAAGGATATCTAGGAAAAATTAAGAATAATCTAGGAAAGTAATATCAAAGTCAAAGAATCAAATATAAAAGTTTGGAGGAGCCAATTTAAATATATAAATATGGCTGATGATGAGACCATTGATGACTAATTTATAAGGGTTAATGAGATTGTATGAAGCATTTGGGGTTTTGGTGTGAATCTAGAAGACTACATCATTATTAAAAAATTTATGAGTAATATTCTATATTGATTTGATTCAAAAATATCATCCCTAAAAGAAAGAGAGGATTTGAAACTAAATTATTTACACTGCATACTCATTTATTATGATATGATAAAAACTATAGCTTTCAAGAAAAAGGCAAAATATGAGATGTAATGTGAAATATTAAGAAAAGGAAAATTTAAAGAAGAATAATATATTTAATTAAGTGATTTAGAAGAAGTGGAATTTGAAGACGACTTCAACAAGATTTTTTCTATTCTTTCAAAAGTATCCATAATAAGAAAGTGTAATAGAGAAAGAAAAAAAATAACCAAAGTGCTAGAATTATGATAGTCTTGGAAAATTTACATATGATTATACAAATAAGAAGTTATAAGAACCTAAATTTTATGATGATGATGGGAATATTTTAAAATATAAAAAGAATAAGAATAAAAATAAAAATTCGAGTAGTAAGAAAAGTATTCTGATGAGCAATCCTGAGAAAGATGATTCTTTATCAAGTAACTATTTATATGATAAAATAAATTTTCTTTCTAAGGTTTAATTTTTTTTTGATACATTAAGAAGTGATGATGATGAATAATAAATAACATAACTTGAATGAAAATTAAAGCATGAGTTAGAATAATCTATATAGGAGATTATAAAGATCAAAAAAGAAAATAAAAAACTAATGAAGGATAAAAATAAGTTTGTTGAAGAGAAGGAAGATATAAGGAAGAAGGAAAAAACCTATGTTGATGATATCAGATCAAATAATCTAAAGGTGTCTAGGAAAGACAATATAACATAAGATCTCAAATAAAATATAGCTTCTAAGGAGGAATAACTATTTGAGACATAATCCATTTGTTTTATAGTTCAACATGAGTTAAACATGTCCAAAAAATATTTTAAAAAATAAATAGAAGTTAATGGTGAATATTCTAAAGCTACTAAGATAAATTATTCCAAGAATAAGGTAAAATTGTGTACTTATAAATCTTAAAATAGATTTTATATAACTAATAGCGTAGGTATAAAAAATAAACCTATACAAGGTTTGAACAAGAAATATGATTATAGAAACTATTCCCCATTAAATAAAGTTATGAAACCAAGAAAACCACATACCCATAGAAAAAAATAAAGACAATATTTCAAAACTAAAATATCAATATAAAATTGAAAGAACTGGAATAAAATTGGAATATCATAGTTTAGAGGCGTTTTCTAGTGTTTTAGAAGGCATGAAAACAAATCTTATGAATATTGGTTTAATATTAATTTTCTAGGGGAAAGAAAAGAATTGAGGGGGGTCTTTGGTGAGAAATAGAGGATAAAATCTCAAGGAAATCAAGGATTGACCAGATATTTAAAAAATATGTCCAATAAAAAAATATTAAAATTTATAGAGGAGGTATGTTGTAGATATGGATAATAGGTTCACCAAGATGAGGTATTCATGAATTAACTACAAAGAGAAATTACTTGTAGTAAAATTGCGAATAATTATCATAAGATGAAGGAAGTTAACTAAAAGTCTTGTAAAGATGAAGATTTCAAGAAGAAAAATAAGAAACCCAAGAAAACTATCAAGAAAGAGTACTTGATAATATAACCATATCAGTTGGATATGTCCAAGAAAATGTATATTTCTATCAATAATGTGTAGCAGCTAGAACTATTCACCCGATTTGGGCTTTCGGGCCATCGGTTTGTGCCTACGAGTCTCCAGGGCCTTCGGGTCATCAAAGGCCTTCGGGCCACAGGGCTTTCGGGTCACGTAGACCATGGAGTAGCCCAGTTCACATAGAACATGCCCTAGAAGAGGATCAGAGCAACAGGAGTAGCAGCCACCAGATGCAGAGCTAACCAGATTGGAAGAATGAGAGGGTATGGCAGCCACCATCGGGACCAGACACTGTGCAGATTTGTACGGGGAAATGCTAGCTGATCATCAATGGAAGGTGGGGAGCTAGGTGATCAATGATGCAGAAAGTTGGGGAGGGTCAGTTCAAGTGGACTGGGCCTACGGGTCATGTATTGGGCATGGTATGCCTCTGGGCCTTCAGGCCATGTATTACGAGTTTTTTCGGCCTTGTGCCTTGGGCCTACAGGTCATGTACGGGTTCCCCTTAAACCCTTAAAAGGGGGATTATCCATAATAAAATAAAAAGAAGGCCTTTGGTCCATTCGGGTTATAACTAATGTAAATAAAGTATCTTCAGACTATATAGTGAAAGTAGATGAGAATTCATTTAAAAGTGGAAAAATAAATATTCAGAAGACCATAGTGGAAAAGGCTATTCCAAATAAAGAAGAATCTCAAGGCAAGAAAAATATAATCAAACAAATGAAACTCATAATAGATATAAGATTAAAAAGAAACCTTCCCATTTTGCTATTGGAATAAAAGAATGGTCCAGATTGAGAGGAATCTCTCTGCTTGAATGTTGCCTCTAAAACACAAAGTGTTTCTTCCTTATTCTCCATAATTATTATTTATTTACAATAATATATAGGTAATTATAAGATATGTTTAAGGTTTTTACTACCAGGATAACAATAAATATGAGTTTCATGGTTGGAAATTTATCGTGATAAATAAGTAGAAAAGTTAATCCCTTGAGGGGGATAAAACTTGGGATGTATTTGTAAAATTCAAAAGCCCTGTGAATCAGAAATTTCTTGGCATCCCATAAAAAAATAGTGAAATTAGGTACTCAATCACAAGAAAAACATTTTATTTTGATTATAAAAAATATTTTTATAAATTGGGAAGTGTTGGTTACTAAAATTAAGAGACAAAGGGGGAGTTTAATGTATTTAAATTAAAACTTATGATGTGTTTTCCAAAATGTGCAAGATTAAATGTTTCTTGATAAAACTATTTTATACAACCCTTATTTAAGAAGTGAGTAAATTATGAGTATAATAACACATTAACTAGATTTTATGGATATTATAGATAATATTAGTTAACTCTCTCTTGTTTTTTACATTGGTTTTTTCTCACATAGACTTATAGTAGAATAAATAAAGGCAATTTACTAAGTGAAAATGTGTTATCATTCCTATCATAGCATGGTTCAAGAAATGATGTGGAAAGAGATGAGAAGGTATTTTGAGAAGAAAATTAATACAAGAAGACCCCAAAATCACACCTTTTAATTGGATTGTTAATAATATGGGGAAAGAAATGAGTACACATATTGATTTAAGTATGTGAGGTGATATTGAAAAAAAACACAAAGGGTGAGATTATTGTTCCCAAAGTGTTTTGTGACATTTATTGTCAATATGTCAATATGTATTTGGTTCTAGAAGTAGTAATACTCGAAGGATTTCTATGGACACATTAAAAAATAATATATGATGATTGTTAAACTATTATTCATTTCTCAAGGTAATACTTGATAAAAGTTATTGTAGATGGAGCTATGTTTAATATAAGAAGTTACTACCCATTGATATGTATAAATGAAGAATTATCAATATGAATGATGAATAATTAATTGAGGTGAAGATAATGAAAATATTTATTTTCATAATGTATATTTAAGAGTTTTACATTGATATTATATGTTGATATTTCTTTTTATAAGTGTTAGGAAAAAATATTCCAACCTCTTATCAGCCATAAAAAGCCAACTCAACTTTACTTGTGGGAGAAGGCTAAACCACATAGGAGATAAGCTATATAGAATATCCCAAGGTGGATAAGGATTATATTTAAAGTAGATCACTTACATGAACAAGAAGGAATGAGTTTATATTACATATGGAACACACGAGAGCGTGTATGGGTTCTAGTGGGTGTATATGGAGCGATGTACACCTATGAAGGCATGTGTATGAGTGTGTATGGGAGTTGAACCCGGTGCCTTGGCTGAGAATTTAATAAAAAAAATATGTTTATTAATTGGCATGAGGCTAGGAGAATATTTGATGCGGGATATAGCTATATGGGTACTATTGACCTTTATTTAAATGATACACATATATCAAAGTCTATTTAATCACTAATGATCCAACACTTATCATACATCTACAAAATTATATTCTACACTACATAGGGTTTTGGTTATGTGAATTACATAATCAATGAATCAACTATACATTCAAGATGAGGATTTACCTTATGAGTTGTGAATGTGATCAATCGAATGAACACTAAATCTATCATGCATATAAGGATCAACTGTGAGTATTAAATGAAAATATTCCATGAGTGAATCATGATTTCTTTCAATGACACAAAATATCCTATGTGATCATTAAATAAGCATTGATCTTTTATAAATAATTATCTTTCATGAGAATAGACACAAATCTTCTATTTGGATGAGATTTTATGAATAAAGTTAGCTTTCATAAATCGATAACGGACCTTTCCTGGGAAGAAGGTAGTCAAACATGAGTGTTTAAATCTATAGTGTGGTATTTAATCTTCCTACCATATATCCATGGTTGAACACATGTATTTCATGATGTAACATCAACTAATATTAAGCAGGTTTCTTTGGATAAAAAGTGGGTGTGTTTGAAAACACATTTACATACACACATTTAAATTTTCTTGTATAAAATTCAAATAAAAATTAAAAGACACATTGTTTAGGGTTGAATCAGCCTTAATAATTGTTCATAAAAAATACCAGATGGAAAAAAGAATACACAATATTCATGCAGACCTCAATGCATGAATTGGTGAAGTTAAGGACATGAACAAATGTATGTTGCATACTATAAAAGAAGATACAGATTAAATGAAGAAATATGAGCCACATACAAAATTATTTCATGATATATGTATATTTATTCCATGAATATAGTGTCTATACAATTAAGAAATATCCACAGATGTTTTAGTTCGAAAGAGTGATATGTGAATATGGTTTCATGTTCATAGAAATCAATTGATAAAAGAAATATCATGGTAGTGGATGAGGAAATAAATAGAGACCATGTGAGTTCAATTCATGTGATATTCATAACTAAGTAAAGTGGATTGAAGAAGTGTGACCTGAATATTTTGGTCATTTAAATAAAGTATTTAAAATGTTATTGAAAAATATAAAAAATAAATAACTATCCTGAGTATTTAGGAAGTTTAAATTGATATTTAAATAGGAATTTGAATGATTAATAATTTATAACTATCTTTGACTTAATTAAGTAATAGGATCATATATACAACTAGAGTTCATGGAATTTAAATATTAAAAATATGGGAGATATTATTCTTTATTTTTTTACTATAAATATATGATGTAGGCATCAAATAAGCATGTGGAAAAATTATTACTGAGATAGAGAACTTGAAAACATCACTTGAGATATTTCTGAGAGCTAGATACATCACAATATTGAAGAGAGTGAAGTATTTGAAGTTGAGTAATTTTATAAGAAGGATATAAAAATTTCCTGAGTATTTAAAGATTGATAATAACTATATCACTCAAGATATAAAGAGAGTTTCAAGACCAATATATTTGTTTCAAGAAACTATTGAAGATATTATAGAAGTACACAAGTGAAGGTGATATAATTTTATTTTGGTGGGAGACCATATGAATAAGAATATATTTATATCATTAGATTAATTCTTAATAAGTGTCTTGTTGTTAGGGTGTATAACTGATAATCAAAGGGTTGAAATTGAGGTGTGTAACCAATCAAAAAATGATTATAATTGGTGTGCCTAACCTATTATTGAATAATTGTAACTGGGGTGTATAACTAGTTGTATGCACTTGTCTCTATAGTAGATATTCCATGTTGGGGTGTATAATTAACATGGAAAATATTATAATTTTATTATGAACCATGTACATTTCATGTGCTTCTCACTATTTCACTACTACGGCACATGAGGTGAGGCTGTGAGAGGAAATTTAGTGGATAAATAACTTTAAAAAGTTCAATATATTTGGTTAAAAGGAAATAAATCATAAAGATAAAAATATAGCATTGATTCACCCCTCCCCCTCTTAGTGATCCATTCAGATATGGGAACTTCACAATAAAACATAGATAATTAATCATGAATAATGAATCATGACATAAATATTTTTTTCATAACATAAGACATAAGTCATATAAGTATGGAAACATAAGTCTATATAATGAGATAAGAACATGAACGTGAGATAAATATACAATTAAAAAGATCATGGGATGGAAAATTAGTTCCATCAATGGGTTATTATGTAATCATATCACATATATCATGGCATAAGGACATGGTAACATGGGAAAATAATAATGTGCCATGTAGCATAACATAGAAATGTGGTACAAACATAAACATATAAATCCATAATATTATGAACATAGATACTTTTAATCATGTCCATGCATGGATTTGTGAACATATATAAACACAATTAGGTTCACACATGGATTTTTTAACATTTCAATATAGGCCTTTCATAAAGTTGTGAACATATTAAGAAGGTCCATACATAGAGTTGTGAACATATCAATAAGGTCTACATATATAGTTGTGAACATATCAATAAGGTATACACATAGAGTTGTGAACATATAAATAAATTCCATGAATATAGTTATGAATATATCAATAAGGCCCATACATAGAGTTATGAACACATCAACAAGATCTATGCATGGGGTTGGAAACATATCAATAAGTACCATGAATATATTTCTAAACATATCATTAAGGTCAAAAAATAACATAATTATCTCATAAGATATAATTAGTTACCCAATTAAATAGATAAATATATCATATACACCCATTAAATAATGATAAACTATATATAAATCTTCTATATGAAGTCAATCATTCATCACATCAAGAAAAATCTATGAAAATAAAATGGGTCACTTAACTTCTTCAAATGGTATCACATAAAATGACATTAAGAATTAGATTGGTTGATACTAAAAATTTGATCTCCCAAATATGTATACCATAAGAGAATTTAGAGGGTTAAAATGAACATAACTCCATTAAAGGAAACTATTTTGAAGATATAGAGAAAAATGGAATTTCAAACTTATAAATATTCCTTATAAAACATTTCAAACATTTTTGTAAAAACCACAATTACGAGTCACTTTCAAAAAATAATTTTTGAGAAAGTAAAAATAATTTTTTTAAAACACTATTATAAAATAATCACTAATTATAGAAATTTGAAATGAAATTAAGTTTAATTAAAAAAAATATACAGTGAAATATATAAAATATATGAAATAAAAAAGAAATTCATTTTTAATCTTTTTAGGTTGTTTTAAAGAAAATCCAAATCAATGCAAGAGTTATAAAATTTCATTTTGAAAAGTTAAAAATAGAAATATAAAGAGTGAAAAAGATAATATATACTTGTATTTAAAAATAATAAAATAAAAAATTTATTATAAGAAAAAAATTGTGCATGGAGGTGAAAGATATAATAGAGAGGATGTGAATTATTCAAAGCAATGTCATATTTTTATGAAGAAAGAAATCCATAATAGAAGAATATTTGGAAATGTAATTGTAATTTATCTAAATATAAATGGAAAATACCATATAAGATATATAAATGGTATAAATATATAATAATATAATAATATTGGAAAATAATAAAGTGTATAACTCAATAAAAATATATTAAGTAAAAAACCTTATATTTTAAATAATTTTTATTTTCAAATGAAATAATACATAAAAAAAGAGAATAGAAATTACTTTAGAAAACCATGAATAATTGGAGAGGAAGCTTAACATATAAAAAAACAAAATTATAGGAAAATGAGATCATATGGAAAGCATTAAAAAAGAAGATTCTTTTCACACTTCTTTAAAGAGAATCAAAATTAACAAAAAATGAATTGTGTAAAAAACATTAAAATATATTCCTTTTTTTTAAATAAATTAAAATACAACTGAAAATTAACTTTTAAAATAATTAATGCATAGATAATGAAAATTTTAAAACATGATCAATAATATGGACATGTAGGAGACAAATTCCTAACCGAAATGAAGAGATAAGGTCAAATCCCCTTATACGCATCCTTTTAGTTGAATTATGAACCAAAGGGAGGTAAAAATGATAACAAGACATGTAAAACCTATAAAAAAACATAGTAGAATAAAATATATTTAGTAATAGAGATAAATAACATAATATATTTACTGATGTAATTTTAAATATATACAATCTTGATTTTAAATTGAGACCAGAAAATAAACACTTACCTTTACTCTTGACTTCTATAAAATCGATTTAACCCCATGTATAATAAAAATAAATATCTTAATATATTATTTAATAAAATTATTCATATATATTACCTAATATAATCTTAAATTATAATAATTTATTATATATATAGTGGTTAGCTATTGTTTATTTTTATCATCAGATATTAGTAATTTTGACCGTTTTGTACAAGTTTCATAATGTTGATATTGAAACATGTTATTTGATATCAAGTTTATAATTAAAATATTACAAAAGGTAGTGGAATATTTTTTTTAAAATTATTTATTTAATATAATTTTCATTTGATGAAATTTATGGGTATGGTTTGTGAGAATGAAATCCATGAAAGACATGTTTAGGGTAATTTTGCAATAAAAATGAGTTACTTTATAATAATCATTATTTATTTGTATCCACCTTTAAGAACCATATTTATAATTTAAATAACTATTTAATATCATAAATTACTATTATTAATGTCTTGATACTCATTCATTTCATAAATGGTGGATATAGTATAACATTGATCATGTAGATTTTTGAACTGACCCAAACAAGAACATATTATACTAATGAATAAATAAGAGTATAAAGTTATGTATTAGTAATATATTTTTTAAATAATAATATTTATTTAAATATAATATAATTAGAGTGTTTAATTAGTTTTATAAATAATTTATATGATAAGTAAATTGAAAATGATGTCAAATAACAAGATACTTACTTTGGTGAATTCATTTCTTCTCAAAATGGGTTACTTGAGAATGAAGGATTTATGCCTCTTTATTAGGAATGAAGGATATAGAATGTCTAATAAGACTTTAATACAAGAAAAATCATTATATATTCAAGATATAACTGAAGAAAAAATAGTGGTTTAGAGTGAGTGGAATTGAGATCCTTTTATTGGTGAAAATGAGAGACATTTCATTGGAAACTTGAGTTCGGTAAAGGGTAAAGATGAAATCAAATGGGAGTTAGGTGAGTTAGGTAAGGAAATGTTGGTGGAAATTATAGGATTGAATCCAATACATAAAAATGGAATTATATAATTTATATTTATCAAGTTAATTACACAAAATTCAATCCATCTTAATTTAGTTCCATTTACCCCATTTTATCGCCTTTTACCTTGTTTAATTATTTACCATGGTAATTATTTTTTTTACAAAAAATACAAGATGAACCTTATTACCTAATTTCTCTATTATTATTCAAAATTTGGACTCTATTTAATCTAATTTGATTTTTAAATCTGATAAATTTAACTTTTAACTAAAAACATAACATAAAACAACCGTTGTTATAGAAAAATGACTTTTTAAACATTTTTTGCTCTTAATATTATTTCATATCAATTACTAATTAAATATGTTTTAATATATTTTTCATATTTATTAATAACTAATAAATACATGAATATTTTTTCATTTTTTATATTTATAATAAATACATTTGATTAAATTTCATACTCAAAATATGAAAATTTTAACTTTTAAAAAAAACATAGAATAAAAACAATTTTTTTGTGTACTCCTAAATAATTAAATTATTATTACTTATATTTCCTTAATTATTTATTATATGTTATTATTTTTTTAATATCCACTCCTTGAATACATTTAATTAATTTAATTCTTTAAAAGTAATAAATTTAATAAAAAATATGTAATTCATAAAACAAATTTCTTTAGAATTAATGGTATCTTGAGCAGTGAATTAATATATTTTAATTTATTACAAAATAATTTATTTTATTTAAAATAAATAATTTATAATGAAATTTTTTATTTTTTAACAACTAAATAAACTTAATGTATATTAGTTATTTATTGGTAATTCCAAACTATTAACATGTCTAACAGTATTATACCCAATGACTATATAACCATTTATAATGGTAAAATAATAGTTGTATTACTACTATTAAATCCTATAAATTCATTTTATTATTACTTCACAAATAACACTTCTCATTCCTATAGTTTTCATTTTATATTTGATGAAATTATTTATACTTTCATAATGTTTTTTATTATTAGAGGTTTAGTTATACTAATAGTAATTATAAAGGGTGAAGATGATCCAAAGAATTTCCTAGGTGTAAAGATATTATTAATTTCCATTTATTTTCCCTTTTTAATTTATGAATTTTTAAAGGATGTAATCATCCATGGTGTGTAATAATACATGGTATTCAATACTAGGTTTCATGTATTTTTATTATAATGTTTCATTATGAAGGAATAAAATGGTGTTAGTTTGATCCATATCTTGTATGGAATATTATCCACTCAAGTTAAATTCTTCTAAAATAACCAAAAAAAATATTTAGGAATTATAGAAATCTATTTTAAGTAAATAAAATGTTTCCTTAAACCTGGGGTGTTACAACCTGTCCTTTTAAAGAGAGAAGATTATAGAATTTTTCTTACAATTTATTGAAAACTAAAGAGGATTTCAAAGAGATATATTATATATTACTCTGTTTGAAGTCTACATTGGACTATTCTAAAATCCAAGTTGCTGAAACCCATCACATTGTCAGTGGAGAAATATATTCTTTAAGGAAATTAGAGTATACTCAATGATCTAGTTAATAATTTTAAATTATAAATACTCCTTGATGTTAATGTTTACTCTTTTGATATTCTTTGTCATCTTTTTTAAATGTACTATATCATCTATTATTTTATACAATTTAACTGATCTAATTAGATTAATAAATACATTAACATATTGTTCAATGTATATCTCTCTAACAATGAATTCTTTTGTGGCATGTATGCATTTCAATTGTTTTGTTGTTTATGTATTGTATCCATGATTATAAGAATAAATTAATGTATGGTAATTTTTTAGGATTTAAGATAATCTAATTTATTGATAGTTTATTCTAAAGTATTTATATTTTTTGTTTAATAGTTATGTTATTCAATTAATGTAATATTTCCTCATGAGTTTCTTTATATTTTGATATTAGTTGCTATACTATGGTGTTTATGCTTGAATATATGAAACTATAAAAACTAGAACTAGAGTATTTATAAAAAAAATCATTATAATGAATGAATTAATACAATAATAAAATTTGAACATATGTTTTGATATAAATATAATTAAAAATCACACAAAAATAAAGTAAAAAAATATAAAAAATTATAACAATGTTAAAAAAATGAAGTCAACACATATGTTATGTGAATTTACATTCTATAAAAACTATATTAATTTAAAAAATGAAAAAATTATTTTAGGTTAACAAAATCTAACAAAAACAATGAAAAAACCAAAAAGTTGGAGAAGAAAATTCAAAATGATGAAAATGATCAAACAAATATAAAAGTAAATTAAAAAAATAAAATAATTTAAATACATATATGAAATTTTTTAATCTATTTTATTCAAAATATGAAATTCAACAAACCCATTTTTTAAACCCATGCTAATATAATATTTAAATTTCAAAGATTCAACATGAAATTATATAAGAGTATTTTTATCTCAAAAAATACAAATGTCATGATAAAAAATGAATAAAATGATATGAAATGATCAAAAATTGAAATCAATATCGGTCAACACAAATAGTTAAAAACACATCTAAAAGTATGAGTCATTCATTAAAATTTAATTCAATTCTTGGTTTCTAGATTTAATTTTTTTTAAAAATAGTTTATTGATAAATAAAAAGTGTAATAAATAGTTAATTCAAACCCTAAATGAGCTTATGAGTATTTTTTTTCATAAAAAAAATAAAATTTTAAATCTAATATTATCCTTATTTTTGTATATAAAAATTTCACTAAATACATCAATTTTCAACATTGGATCCCTTTAAGAATGTTTTATTCCTTCCTCGTTTTCATTATCATCTTTGTATTCCTATTTAGGGTACCGTTATTTTAAGGTGGGGAGATCCAAAATAGAAAACTCTTACAATGTTCCATGTCGAACAAACTCAGTTGATCCAAGGTACATACCCCCACTGATATCCAACATCTTGATTTATATTTCTTTTGATTAGTTTATGATTTAATTAGGGTTCATGTAAATTTGAATTTGTATTTTTTATTTATTAGTTTTTTTATTTTTTTATTTGTATAAAAACTATATAATCAAAATTTCCCCTATAATAATGTTTTTATCTATCTATTTGTTAAAAAATTATTTATTTTATCTAATTTATGTGTTGAATATAGGCCTAATACTCGAGTAAGTCTAACAAGACACTAGGCTAGGGAAACTAATGTCTAGGGGGAACCAGACATATAGTCTTACTCTCTCTCCTTTTGTAACCCTATTATCTGATCCCTATAACTCCCACAGAATCATCTAACCCTCTTATTACCTTCCTCTATTTTCTCTAGTAATACCTTTCATCACTGGTACAATGTTTCCTAGCCCTCATCACTATCTTTGAAACCTATTTTACATCACCCACTCATCCCCAATGCATTTAATCATACAAGAAATCTATCCTACCCCACCACAACTCCATCCTTGTTTGGAGACGAAGACATCTTCATGGAATTTATTAGTGGTGTAAGTAATTATACAATTCAGATGGCATAAATAATCTTACCATCCTCTTACTCTTCTATAATAGTTAATCATATTTTTTTGTCTTTTGTTTTTTATATTTAATATCAAATTTCTGATCCTTATTTTTTTTGTTTTACTTATTAAAAAATAGGTTGGAATTTAATGGAGTTATGTGAGGAGATTGAGGAAGTTTTAGTTTTTTTATATTGTGAAAAATACTAGGTTTTTACCATTCATTGGGTTCACTTTATTCTTATTACAAGAAGATTTACCCTATGCACTATCATCAGTGCATCACTCTCATACTCCTCCTCTCTTCATTCCATGCCTCACCTTTCCCTTATTATCAATAATCATAACTAACCTCTCATCACCAGAGTCACTAGTAGTAGGTTAGTTTTTATGTAATGAATGTATAAAACTGTATACTATAATTTTAGATTTTTTAGAGTTTTACTTTCCCATAAATTATAATTTTTGTTTTGTTTTTCAGTTTAATACCATGTTATAAGGAATCATTTTCAATATTAGTCTTGGGAAACTACATCATCATGGTTAAACATGGTTCAATAAAAACTCAAATTAGGCCTTAATCTATAAAAAATACATATAGTTTTGTGTACTCTCGTGTAAATTTATTTTAAAAAAATTAAGGAAAAAACAAAAACTATAATTGCATGTCATAAACTATTAAAATTTTGGATAAAAATATATCATTGTGATAATAATATGTAACATTTCTAATATTGGTGTAATTAATTTATATCATCTTTAGGGTATATGAGTTTCTATTAGTGAATTTTTTTTACTTTTTGGTCATTTTTTCTTTTTTACTATCTATGACCCAAGAAGAAACATCCATTTAAATAAAAAGATAAAATATGGAATAAAACCATATCCTAGTTTCTTAAAATACCCCCCCATAGGCAGCTTGGGTTGAAGGGGGTTAGGGTATGGGGATATATTATAGGGTCATGTCCCTAGACTAGGATCATGTGTTGCAACCCAAAACCCAATAAATTATATATTATTAGTTCATTTAATTTGAATTAATAAAATCACTAATTGAACTTTTTGGGGTACTTTAACCACTCAAAAAATGTGGCGTTCTTATACCAAGTCCATTAAAATGGACCAAATTTTTTATGGATAATAGTATTTATTGCATAGAATCATGCCATATTTATTATTTATGAAATAATGTACACTTAAATAATTCTTGAAGTGATGTGGTGAAGCATTACTATAATATCAAAAAACTTTCTCACTACATATAGGTGTCAAATTGGATTAGGGAATTTTATATCATCATTAAATCAATATCAACCAATATTTTAAAAAATTATCACAATACTCATGTAATTTAAAAAAAATTACAACTCAATATATTTATGAAAATTCAATATAAAATCATTACATGAAAATAAATCTGAGAAAAAAAAGGAAACTAGATAATGGCCCTTTAACTATTTTTCCATGTAGATATTAGAAAATAAATTCTATAAATTTGTTGAAACCTAAGGCTATGAATTGGATTTTTTATTAATTACTATTGGAGATATTTTCAATTGATTATGGTGATGGAAAGCTATAAAAGATATGGTAATACATGGTGACATGGATGAACAAGTGAAGAAGGTTACCATACACATGGGAATCACATTTGGGTTGTTGAGGATGCATAACAATGAGACACATATATTTATACTTTGAGGATGATCATTCCATATCTGGTGAAGAATAATTAAATTAAAATATGTAAATAAATAAGATACTTTGATATAATTATATATCAAAGACATGTCATGTGAATAATTTAACAGGAGATTATGATTTGTAGTGTGAAGGTATATAGGGCTTTGAGAGGTTATAAATGTGATTATTCAAGAATATTCTAGATTTATAAGAGGCATGAGAATATTTGAAGATGCTTGTATAAGGATGGGATGAAGTCTAGTAATGTTTATTAAGGAGAAGTATGGGTTAAAAAAACTGATAAAGTCCCCAATATGTAATGTTTGATATGTAAGGGTTGCCGAAATATTGGTTTAGAAAAATAGAAAAATACCAATGCATAAAAGTAATCTACGTGATATGTAAAAGATATTTTCATGATATGTAAAAGTATTATTCATGGTATGCGAAGGTAATATGTATGATACATATGGTTCATAAGCCACACATAAAAGTCTCATCAATATTATAAAATCAATATATAAGATATATTCTAGAAGAAGCCATGTTGTAGAAAGGAAGGCCATGTTTTGGAGTGTGATGGTATATCTAGATTTATAGGGATTGTAGGGATTTTCACTATAAAGGAGTTTGGAACACTACAATAGATGATTCCACATCATATTATTATTATTATTCTATGTACACAAATAATATAATCCTACATCATGAAGAATATATTTCACCACAAAAATTTCACTTCATGTTATCATGTGCATGTGGGAAGAAAGGATTACAGTTATTATGGATGTTTTAATAAAATAACTCATGATAATTAAAATAGATCATAAGGAAAAATAAGCTGATATTTATGGGAATTCAATGATAGAAACTATTAATATTATTAAGTATTATTCAACACCTGCATTTGAATATTTAAAGTATTATTGATAAGGAAAAAATCATGGAAGATTCATAACCAATTACCTATATACTTAATATTTTAAAAGTATATATTTGACATGTTAGAATGATGAATAATGATTTTGATAATTAAAAGAGGATTTCACACTATTGTTTTTTTAGAGTTTCCATATTCAATTATAGAAAATATCTCACATGATAATTCTGTGATTATAAATGTGATGAGAAAGATAAGAGATAGTTATCATAACATATTGATATATTTGATATTGAATAATAGAGGAGATCCCTATATGAAGTTCCATTGATCATATATAGTTTTTGAAATAAGATGTCTCAATGATTACAAGAGTAACACTACTATAACTGGCTATTGAATAAGGAGTGAAGTAATATAATTCTAGTGTGTAATTAACTCCATTTATAGGAAAATGTTTTGTTTATATGATTTTGTAGAAGAAAATTGATTAAAATTCACATTATTTAGTCATTCTCATCATTACTTGGAGGATTTAAATAGAAATGAACATAGACTATAATAGATCATTAATTATAGAGTTATTATTAGAGATATTCAATTATATATACTAGCTATAAAGAGACCCTTATGTTTATAAACTAAATTTTCCTTTATTGAATAAGTTCATGGAGGAAAAGAATAGGGAGTGTCCCTTGGATTGATTGTAAGTCTTTATTAAACCTTTTATAGGTAATTCATTTTGTAATGGAGTGACCATGACCTAAAATCTATATCCACTGAATATCATGTGATAGTGGATTATAGTGCATAGAAAAATCACTTATCCATGTACCTTAGATTATCCCTTAGTTGTGAAATAAGTAAAATCCTTGTTTATAGTTTTGAATTTATTTCTATATTCATATTTAATATTTGGTGTGACTGATAATGAAATAAATATATATTGAACATGTTCCTTCCAATGAGGTATCAAGATCTATACAGGCAATGAAACTTTAAAGAATAAATTTTTTATCAGGTGTGCACCCAGATTCACCCCAAATCAAGGTGATTATAGTTTGTTTTGTATCAAAAAGTGGAATCAGATTCAGGATTTTATTTTAGGTTCTTTCTATAAATCTATTTTTGGATTTTTTATAAACATGTATTAAATGAAGAAGCCACTTATTTTCAGTGGTACTAAATTTTTTAGATGAAAAAACTGAGATGTATTAGTTTATAAAATATTACAATGAAAATATTATGAAATATGTCTAATGAGATGCTGACTTGAAAAATAAAAATGAACAATATTTTGATGTAGAGACTCAAAAAATTCTAAATAGAGGTATCTCCCATAAGGTATTCAAGAAAACCATTCATTATTTTAGTGATTTTTATATTTGGATATTTTTTAATTAAATTTATCAGAAATAAGTGGGAACAAATAATGTTATTGGGATAACTGTAATAGATAATGTAAATCTAGTTGTAAAGAGACATCAATTTAAAAATCTAGAGAATACTACCTTTTGTCAAAAGGAAAGAAGAAAAGGACTAGTAAGAAGACCCATGAGAATAAGGATACACCCATTGAGGTAAATAAGTTTTAGATTAATGTTAAATATATTTATAACATTATTTGGGATGAATCTTTAAAATCTAAAAAACCATATTTTTCTATAAAGAAATACCTGGATGGTTATTCAATGTAATAAGTGGAAATAATATATAGTCATTGATCTAGAGAATGTTTACATAGTGATCAAGATAAGATCCAATCCATGTATGAGAAGGTGGACTGAATAGAAATAATTTATCTAGTGGACTATAAATTCATAGAATATATTTCCATGGAGAATAAAATATTAAATCAAGTGAAATAGTACTTGAATAAATATATTATAAAAATGGGTGCAAAAATGAAGGTATAAAGATACATACCTGAGTAATTTTAATATGAAGTGTGAAAAAAATGGCCATGGATAAAAACATATAATAATTAATTGTACCTCTCAAAGAATAACTTAAATAAAGGATAATGTTCAAAAAATATGTTTTCTCAAGGTTGGAAGAAATGTATGCCTTATTAAAAGATAAGGATGTAAAGACAAAGGATCTTGAGATGAGGTTGAGAACCACAATTAAAAAAAAGGAAAATTATTCCTATGAAAACATTAATAAGTGTAGTACACAAAGATATAAATCAAGAATTAGTGAATAAGAATAAGATTCCAGCCAAATTTAGAAGTGAACTCTCCCAAAGGAAGGTATCTACAAAGTTCTACTATTATAAAGTCATTAGACACACCATAGATATCTGTCAAAAATTATAAGAGATCAAATATGGAAGAAAATAATTTGTATCAACATCTAAACCAAGAAATTACCCCATGGGATATGAATTTAATTAGAGATAATTTATATGAAATAACCATTTACATATGTATATAGATTATATAATAAGAGTACTTAATATATTCATAAGGAAATCATTCATTCTAATGACAAATATGAATAAAGTTTCTATCGAAGGAATTTTTTTTTACTCAAAAATAGATTTTCCACTTTGGATTAATATAATGTTAGATATTATTTAACGGTTCACTAAGAATGAATAAAATCTTACACACAAAAATCCAATTGGAAAGAATGAAAAAAATTGGTGTAAAAATAAGAAATATTTTTCAGCTAAGATAATGATGGATGAGAATGTAAAGATAGACACACCAAGGGTGAAAATTTATGAGTTGTATCTCATAGATATCAAATAAAAGAATCATGAAGTATGATTAAGTGGTTTGATAAAATATACCACAAGTAAATAGGTAAAGGTTGTTGAAATATCCCTCCCATGGTAGAAGAAACATTTAGAAAGATACAACAATGGTACATCAAAGGAATAAACTTGGGCAAGTGAGATGAGTCTCACACTGAAGGTGAATCCCATTATAAATAGGATTAATAATATTTAATAAATAATCAAAAATTAAATTTATATAAGTGGCATCACCCGATTAAGTAGAACTTAGAGGGAATGGAAGTAAATTGGAAGAAAAGGGTTGGTCTTCCATAACCAACCACATTACTTTAATTAAGGATTACTAGGAATTATCCCTCTCCCCATATGTTTTAATGTTTTTAATTTTTTAAGTGATTTATATTTAAAGGGGAGATATATTCCATTGGGTGTGATAAAACGAGATAATTACAATAAGTGCAGTTAAAGTTATTGCAGTTCTTAATTGATATCAGGCCTAAAAAAGTCAAAATGTAATCAAAGCCTTATCTAAAACAACAAGTTGTGTCAATAAACCACCTTTATATTTCAAATCTAAATCTTAAATTGCATACTGTGATAGATAAGTTCAAAAGATATAGCAATTGATTTGGAATTAAAGTGGTTTTAAATGTTTATATGAAATATATAGTGGTATCAAGCTACCTTTAGTGATAAAAAATGATATTAGGACATATCTCAAGTGGTATCTGACCACTGAAAAAAGGATAAGTCAACACAAAAGAAGAATAAATATGTTTCAAGGAATTTATATTTATTTTTTCATATACTAAAAATGGAGTATCAGATGATCATTTTTCAAGATACCAAAAGATACAAGGAATAAAGTGTTATAAGTAATAATTTATTTTCCCATGTTAAAAATTATCTCAATACTTGGTGTCAAGAACTGAAGTCATTCAAGCGAAGTTAGTGATGAGAATTTTAAGGTTGTTTAGCCTTATCTAGGATAGGAGAATCCCTGTGAAGAAAGGATGAACATGGATACCAAGTGGTATGAGAAGTGTATCATGTATAAGTGGCATCATTTGGTTCAATATGTGGTGGGACACACTCACTTGATTCCTTATTATTTATTTTTATGATATTCTTGTGTAAATGTGGTTGAGATTATATGAGTAATTATTGAAGGAATTAAAATCTCAAGTTTCATGTGTTTATGGAAGTAATTGAGTGACATTGACAACTTTGATATTATTTAATTAGATCATTGTTTCCTAAATCGAGTTCTAACTCAATGGGAATAGATAAATTTTCTATAAATCATTGTAAAGTGGTAAATTAACACATTGGAAATCATAAGTAAAATATAGTTGGGGAGAGGAATTGGTTTGGATAATGAAAAATGAAAAATCTAGACTTGTTTTGTTTATCACAATGTATCAAGGTATAATTGAAAAATCTAAAGTTCCACTTGTGATATATAGTTCCAAAGGTTTAATAAATAAGTGGTTGGGATAGCCTAAAGGTTTAAAGGTGGTAAACATAGCTAAAAGTTCAAGAATTAAGGTTGATTTGGAAGTAGTAAAGATGGATTAATGTTTTTGAAGGTAGATTTCAAATGCTTGATATAGGAAAGAGTTTTGGATGATAACTAGTGGTATTAATAGGGTTTTGAAGAGGTTAAAGTACAAAGTGTGAGGAATAACTCTTTTACTCTAGATTTTAGAAGGTTGAGTAGAGTCATAATTTCTATAAAATATTATTTTAGAGATTACTGAAAATTTGGAGAAAGTATTTTATAGATTAAGGGTGAGTATAGTTGAGAAGATACCCGCATGTAATTATCATTGAAGGGGAGAGGATAAAAAATATATGAAATTCTATGAGAGAGGGGTAGAGAATGAAAATAAAAATATGAATTAGAAGACTTTTTATTTTATTGTCAATGGGGGAGAAGGAAATACACCAAAAATCCATACATGTTTTTTATATAAATAAATTAACAATAAAATACAATTAGATAGAATGTTTCAACTAGATGCTGTGAATTGGATTTGTTTTCAATTACTATTTGAGGTGCTGTAAATTGATTATGGTGATGTAAGGACATAAAAGACTTGAGGAGACATGGTGACCTACTTGATGAAGTGAAGTGGTTTAACATGCACATTGGAAACACATTTAGGTTGTGAAAGATGTATAAAAATGAAATACATGACATTGGAGTTTGAGGATGAACATGCCATATTGGGTGATAAATCATAGAAGTCACATTAATAAATAATTAAGACACTTTGATATAATTATATATCAAGAAAATGGAATTTGAATCACTAAATATAATATTATATTTTGGATTGTGAAGGTATGTATGGATTTAATAGGTTATAAGTGAGAATTTGAAGCATATTCTAGCTTCTAAAGAGGTGTGATTAGGATTAAAGATGTTTAAATAAGGTTGGGATAATGTTTGGAAATGTTTGGTGTTGAGAAGATCAGGTCAGAAAAATTGGTAAAATTCTCAATATTCAAGGGATGATATGTAAGGGTTACTAGAATATTATGTTAGAAAAATAGTAAAGAAACTATATGTAAGATTCATATTCATGATATATAAGGGTCATAATCTATAGGAACTAAGGACACACCACAATTGAGGTGTGCATGGATAATTATGATATACATGTTCTAGAGACCATATGTCCATGTTATGGGAAGGATTTCTATTTTATGACTGTGTTTAAGTGGATATTAGTGGTATTAACTATTTGTATCTGCCATGGTTTGGGAAAGTTCACATCATATATATTAAAGGATCTAGGTATTTACATCATTAGGGAGTGTTCCACATTGAAATAAATGATTCCATGTCATAATATTCTTATTCCAAGTATATGAAGAACAAAATAACATGGCATGCAGAATATGTTGCAGTATAACAGTGTCGTTACATTTTATCTTACACACATAGAAATAAAGATGTATGGATATTATAAAAGTTTGAATGAATGAAATCATGATAATTGAGGGAGATCATAAGGAAGAATAAGTTAATATTTATAGGAATTCAGAGATGGAAGCTATTAATATTATTGAGTATTATTCCATATTTATGTTTACATATTTAAAGGAAAATTAAAAAGGTAGAAATAATGGAATCTTCATAACTTGGTACCTATACATTTAATATTACAAAATAATATCTTTGATATGATGTAATGATGAATAAATATTATGAATAATTAAAGGAGGATATGATACTTTTGATTTTATGAAGTTTTAATATTTAAATATGGAAAATATATCATGTGATAATTCTATGATTATTAATGAGAATAAAATGAGAAGATAGAGTTATCAGAACACATTGATATATCTGGTATAAAGGTAGAAAAGAGCACCATAGAAGAAGCACCATTGATCATATTAGGTTTTTTAAGAAAGAAAGATCAAAGCGTACAAAATTTAAAATTTTACATCTGGATATTAAAGGAGTGAGGTAAGATAATTTTAGTGTAGAATTATCTTCATCTAGAGGAAGAATTACTTATTCTATGATCATATAGAATATAAATGATTTATAATCACACTGAGTAGTCATTATATTTAGTACTTGGAGGATTAGAAGATTAGAAAATGTGGACTGCAATAAAGAATCAATTTTATAGTTATTATATAGAGGGATTAAATTATATATGTTGATTATGAAGATACCCTAATTTCTAAAAATTTATTTTTCCTTTAAAAAATTAGTGAAAAATGGTGAATAAGTGGGAGTTTCCCTTGGATCAAAATTGAGTCTTTCCTAAACTTGTAAGGGTAGTTCTCTTTGACACATAGTGACCATGACCTAAAAACTGCATCCACTAAATAATGTGTGATAGTGTATTCCAGCACACTGACATATCACCATGTGTATTCTCCATAGATTATACCTTAGTGATAAACAAATTAAAATCCTTATGTGTGCTTTTGATTTTCTTTTTTAATTTTTATTTAATGATTTATGTGATCACAGATGAGAGAGAGAGAGAGAATGAATTTGTTCCTTCCAATAAGGGAAGGAGATCCATATGAGCAAGAGGAATTCAAAGGATAAAAGTTTTATCTTCCTTATACTCTAATTCCCCCCCTTGTTTGAGCAATTACAATCAGTTTAATCCCAACAAAATTATACGTCTTTATACTTGTAATCCAAAAAAATTAAAATAATTATTTCCCTATAAATTTCATACCTCATATATGTATTTTGATATTCTTACCACTAAATTATATAATAAATATAATTTTATACCAAAAACTTATCCAAAAACCTTCCTAGTGAATGTATAAAATTTAATTCCATGTGATTACAGCTATAATATTTTCTTACTTATGCAATTCATAAAATACATAATCACAAACCATACATCAATAAAATGAAAACCACCATAAAATTTCCTTTTTGGTATGAAATTTTTAAGGAAAAATATATGTTTATTCAAAAATGTATGAGCATCACAATAAATAGGAAAATTAATCTAAAAAATAATTTTAAGAACCAAAGCGGAAAAAATGTGAAAACATTTACAAGGATTCAAACAAGAATACTGGGTTCAAAAGAGAAAAAATCTACCATTTTTTACATCAAACATTTGAAAAAAATGTTGAGAATGGAATTTATAGATTTTTTTTCTTCATTATTTGTGGATTTCTAACGATTTACGTTTTTATGTATCAAATTTATAGTTAATTAAATAAGTTGTCTTAAATTTTTTAGTTGTATTGTCTTAATGTATAGTGTATTTTTTAAGTTGGAAAATGTTTACACTATAAACTAGTTATCCTTATGTCTGTTTGAGGTGAACTTTTTTTAGTCTAATTAATTTATGTTTGTAATAAAAATTTTTATTTTCAAGGATTACATTGGTTTTATGATCATAATTTTTTTTTCAAAACTTAAAATAATGCATCTGTCCTACCATAGTTCCAAATTTGTACACAAATATTTTTAAACTTGTGAAAAAATAATAGAATTAGCCTATAAAATTTCAATATATCAAACTTTTTTATCTCTTAAATCTATATAGAAAATTTAATTTATCATCCATAGAGAAAATTTCATAAATGAAAATGAAAAGGATACAAACATGTACATGAAATTCATTATACCTCTTACTTAACATGAGTAAATACTAATAGTAAACATGTTAAATGTTCAGTAGTTTCTGCATGATACATGGAGAAAAAAATCATTAAAAATTTCTTTAAGAATATTCATTTCAATTTGGTGAACTCAATAAAAAGATTTTATTTAATTTGATATTTTTTAGTATTATGAGATCTGAGATTCATGTTCTCAGATGGCCTTCAGATGATTCATGTCAGATTTTTTATTAATAGGTATATTTAATTGTTCTTAAATGTTTTCCTTTTTGATTTATTAAGTCTAAGTTGAAATAAAAAAAGTGAAGATTGGGTGTATTTGACCTTTATTTTCCATGTTCTTATTTTCATTTAGTTGGATTATGATTGTTTGGTTTTATATTATTTCTATATTTTGACAATTGAGTATTTATTTATTTTTAGTTGGTTATTCTAGGTCAAATTTATAGTTAATTATAAGAAAAATATACACCATATTTATTTTTTTAGATTTTTTATATAATAATTGTTCAAGTATTATAGTTTTATGATCTTCTATTTTATTTTCACTATAATTTAATTTTCTTATTCATGCATATTTTTGGTTATAATTATGCATACTAATACTCAAATGGTTCTTTGTTAGATCAATTTATGTATCATAAAATTATCAAGTGTTTAATTATTATTTAATTGAATATTTTACTGATACGACCATCAATATTGTATAAATATTCGATCTTGATTTATGCTCTAAAATAAAATTTTAAAAATTATTATTTTTTATTTCCCTCAGCGACTTTTACTATTTGTTCTCATTATATTTTTTAATATGTCCAAACACATCCAAAAAATAAAAAAATTATAGGATGAAATCATATACCATGATTATAGATGTAAAATATTATTTATATATATACATATAATATATATTGTAGATTTTGGGCATAGCAGAAGCACCTATGGTGGGCATAATATTTAAATTTATTTTAATATTGAGCTTCCTGAAATCCCAAGAGGAGATCATACATGTTAAATTTATAATTAATTTATTTAAATTTATAAGAAATGATTACCTTTTTTGGATCCCTTCCTTGTTGAAATTTTTGATCTTTTGAAAAACCCTTTCGGATTACTTTCATTATACTATAAGGATTTATGTGTATAATCCCTATAGAAGCGATCCACACATGCTCCTTTCATCTATGAGCAATGCCAATTGATTTCTAGGTGCTAACATGATGAATCAATTATCTTGAATTATTTATGTTTATTGATCATCCTTTGATATTTAAGTAATCTCTCATGTGTTTATCATTCTTGAGAGGGAGAGTAAAATATGATTTGAGATAGAATTACTTTATGAAAAATGATTCCCAGTTCCTGATTAACCCTATATAATAGACATAACCATATATTTAGAGACCTAGGTTTTATGTTAAAATATTATTTAATTACATAAAAAACCTTACATAATATAATAATATTTATTAAAACCCATTCCAATAATAATAATAACAATAATAATATTATTATATTATAGCACACACTAACTTTAACAATAAAAAATATTATTTAACCATCATGTAAATTAATATTTTTCACCGGATGCAATCTTTGTCCATTCAAAATCCTCAATATTTATTGAATACCTGAATACATATTTAATAAAATTATCTCATTCATCAATAAATATTTGTGATCGATAAAACATGAATAAAATTATTCCTTCTTTTGGAGAATAATATTTTTTCCATTAATTAGATTCAAATAGAATTTAATCAATGTCAATAGAAAAACTTAGTGTGTGACCCTCTAGGATTATTTCTCATTAGTATTAGGCATGTACTCCTGAAGTATAAGATTACTATCTAGAAATAGGTTAAGCATCCCATCGACAACAACATAAGAATACTCACTGTGCAATATAATCCCTTTATCAATATATATCATCAAGAAAGTTTCACATCCATGTCATCAAACTACGTGCTCGATACGTCTTTCTTTGTCTATCTGAAATAAACATTATGTTGCAATATGACCATGGAATTTAATGTGATGGTTCTATTCCAATCAAAGAGTCTAGATATTAACTTTCATAAATATGTAAGAGAAAATTGCTACCTTTACTTATCCATTAATGACATGTCAATCATGACACACCCAATGTACTCTACCTGACCATGAACATATGTTATCATTATTTTCATTAGAAAATCTATGTTCACGATTCATTAAATGAATTAATGATAATATTTAAGTCTAATGACCATTACACATTTTTGCATATAGGAATATACGATAACACCAAAACATGTGGTATTCCTAATAGCAGGTTTGTTCTCATAATCTCCCATCATGAAGATTACCATGTGTGAAATTTATGAGAAGAATCCCCATACATTTATGAGTACTCACACCTTACAATTACATTATTTGTGTCCCATCATAGAATGTTATTAGACCGTATAACTATATTTAACAATATTATCATAACACTTAAAGGTTCTCATCATAGTAGAGAACTTCTATGACCTTATCAATGTTACAGATACCCTAGGAAATTATTACATTAAATTCATAAAGAACAATGAAAAATATGTAATAAGATATTTTATTAATATTCAAATCATTGAATATATATTTAATGAAAGTAAAAATAGATGGTCATAGGACACCAAATCCAATAGATATATCATTGTATAAAATAGATGTGATACTCTAATACATAACTCTTAACCAATATCCAATTTGACTGAGTTTAATATACCAAATCTAGGATATATCCACATTTGACTATAAAATTCCTACAAAAAATGAATTATAAATACCATATAAGATCCTACTCAAATTGAGTAATAGATTTTGTGTATCCCCAATTTAGTATAAAGAAACTTCACTCAAGGTCTATAAATGTTTTTGGTAAAGATATTGGAAAGATGATTTAAAAAGTGAATAAAAAAACATGATTATCTACCTTAATGCGTTTGGATTATTCATGGAAGTCTAAATTGGTAGTGAACTTCATGGTGGTATATCCTCAGTTGATATAGAGGACATGGTTAATTAATGATAAGAATGAACACAAATAAAATCAAAATAATTAAATATGTTTAAAGGGAGATGGGTTAAGTGGATGGTAATAGGTATAAAATCATTTATATCAGTATCCAAGAATGAAGAGGTAAAGTTTGAGGAGAATATATAAGTCTCAATTAGGGAGAAAAAATTAGAGATAACATAATTCCTCAAGTTTGGAGAGAAACATAAATATATTTATTGGGTGTAAGAGTACCATATAAATATAAAACAAAGGGATCATGAAATAAATTTTAGAAAATTTGGTTGTGTATAAAAAACATAATAGGGATACTAAACATATGAAGTGGTAAAGGAGGAGGTTGGTGGGATGGAAACAAAACATGAAAGGGACTCTTCCCCTAAATGATAGTGTATGGAAGATAATAAATAATACTAGTAACAAAAAGAGTATTATTACTCCAAAATTTATGGGGGTACATGCATGTGAAATAGTATTTCTTAAGAGTTATCAATGGTGTGATGATGTTTATGCTCATCCACAACATTATAATAATATGTTTCAAGGAATTTTTTTTGATTAATAACACTATTTTTATTTATTAAATCTTATAAGGAGGAACACATATCTTCTGACCATTATTGAATTTTAAACATTTAATAGTAGTGGAGAACTAAGTTTGAATTTCATGATAAAATAATATAAAAATAATAAATAATCCATAAAAAATCTAAGATAAGATAAACCCAAGTAGTATGATAAAATTCATTAATAATTGAAACATAATAGTAGTATCCTAAATGACTTGCAATCCCATAATGAACCCAAAAATTAGAATGTACTAGATTTGAAGGTGTTAACACACAAGATATTAAGTGAGGAACATAAGATGTTTAATGGGATGAGTTGTGGGATGAAACTCCTAAAAACATGTTTGGATGTATGGACATGGTCAAAATGATGATCTAGAGCTTTTGTGGAATTAGAGGGACGAAATATTGGAGTTGGTTCCCCAGAACCAACTGAATTTATACTTTTTATAAACAAAATATTAATAAATATTTTATCACATGATGATTATTATTTTGTGTAATAATAATATGATGATTTCCTTGGAATATTTTTCACATCGAAAGTTTATAATAGTTCCCCACTATAATAAGAACTCAAAGATTCTATGAAAATATTCTTAAACATATATTAAATGGTCTATATAACATCTATTTGAAGGGATATAGATGATATTTGACTATCAAGTATTGGGGGATCATAAGATATTGAAACCTTTTCTCATGATGCTCTCAATTGGTAATCTCTAAGATAAGAGGTTATATGGATATGGCCACAAATAATAATTCCACATGTTTTATGTGTCATTGGATATTATTTTATGTGAATATATGTATTGTTCATTATACTTGAGATTATTATTAATGTATATCATGAATTGAAAAATTTTTATATAAGGATGAAAACTATGAAAAAATGTTCTTGTGGGGAGGTAATTTACATTGGGTCCATTATAAGTGATATGAAATTTATTGAATAATTCAAGAATGAATTTCTCTCTTCCGAGTTAATGTAAAAATATGTCTCTATACATTTGATTGAATTGGAACCTTCTAACTATATCCATGAACATGGTAGTTTATCAATAAGTCCATTTCAAAAAGTTAATGAAATATAAATCATGAATCTAGGGAGATGACACAAGTATGCATCTTGATTGATGAGATATTAATAAAAAAGGATTATATTACACAATATAATTTATGGGATGATTATTATCACAATGACATTAAATTATTTCTCTATGGGTTCCTTGACATGTTTCCAAACACTGACCTTGAACTTTAGGTAAGGTCACTCAATGCTTCTTAGAAAGAGTCTTAGAGGGCCACACACTAAGTGTATCTAAAAATATAATTAAATTTAATTTAATTTAATATTAAGAATAAATATTATTCTTTACCAATAAAAATAATTCTTATTTTATTAAAAAGAAAAGGTACATGGAACACAAAAAGAGAAAGAGATGGAAAGAAATGGAATGAGCTGACCTAGTATCACATGGGTCTGAAGTAGTGAAGCCCTAACACATTATCTATTAAAAGATTCCCCCCCTCATATGGAAAGGATCAAAGTCTTAAGAAATAAGAAATATTATCGCTTTGAGTCGCCTTAGAAGCTTGAAAATATGATACTAAATTTTCTTCACACCATGTATGCAGCATATCCATGTGGTTTCTCATTATCCCTTTACATATTTTGATTATATAGGAAATAGACTAGGGGTGATTTCATTGATGTGTAGAGAACTATACAAAATTAGGGAACAATCTCCACTGCTACAAGGTGGATGTTCCTCTGATTGCATAACCGAAGGATTTTTAGTAGTGCTTGGGCCTCAGCTTGTAGAGAGTCACCACTCCCAAAGTAGGCCTAAAAATCAATAATGCTCCACTGGTCTCAAATCATCCTTACATGATCCCCAGATGACAAGAGCTGTTAATATTCATTTTCAGACCCATTTAATAGGGGTCCCATCAGACCTAGTACCACCTCCCAGGAAAGGTAGAATGATTGGGTTTGGGACAAGGGCCTTGTATAATTCTAAAAGAGGAGGCAATCCTTTCCAAGTCTAATTAACTCAATAAGAGTTATTTTAGTTTTTAAAGTAATACCCATTCACATACCTGTGTTTACTTTGTGTCTCACTTCATTCCTTGATTTCCAAATGCAATAATATCCCACAACAATTATGATATCCCTTTTCTTTTACTCCATTTCTAGAGTACCCACTCCCTGAATCTATAGGTTGAGAAAGGACTAGCTTGAAACCTCATTTAAGATAAGGCGTGTAAAGGAATAGAATAAGTCCCACACCGCATTTTCCCAATTTATTTTGAAGAAAAAGTGCCCAGGAGTTTCAAATTATGGTTCCTTGTAACACCAGCATCTAGAAGCTATAATGACCTACAATATTTTCATGTTATACTCAGTGGGCAATGCATTATTCCTAATATGCCAAACCAAGAAGCTAAATTTTTTAGGTATCTATTTACATCAAAGAACCTTGCCCCATTTTTCATGATCATTAGATACCATTTGTGATATATGAAACTTTTTTGTAGAAAATACTCTTGAAGAAGAGCCCATGTATATACACCTTTTTAGATCATAATTCAACTCAATGATTTCAAAGATGTCCCGTTGGATCTCATTAAGAATATCTTGTATGAAGGTTAGGTGGTAAATTTGTTCTTTGAAGGTGATATCCAGAGTGGGACACCCAAGGAAACCCACTTTTGTCTCTATTAAGTTATCTTTATAGAAGTTAATTTCACCTATTCCCACAATCCACCTGGTATGTTTCTATAAGTTAGGAAGATATTCCTGAATTGTTTTCCAAATTTTAGATGATTTATATCTTTGTTTTCCTATATTGGTCCCATACTTATTTTTAATGCACCTGAACTAGAGAGACTTTACCTTGATGACCTCCCATGCCAACTTAGAATAAAATCCTTGCATTGTCCTGGAGACACTTATCAAGATAATTCCCCCCTCAGACAGAGGTCTTTCCATCCTAGACTAGGATACCGATTGGTGTTTCTATCCATCCAAACTTACCATAATAAGGACATCATTAGGATCTCAATTCTAGATATGACCATTTTTGTAACTATTAGATTCAAAAGAATGTGAATTGGAATTGATGAGAGAATGTTGCTAACCAGGGTAATTCTGTCTCCAAAGTAGATAAACCTATTTTTCTAGTCCAAAATACACCCCATGATCCTATCCATAATCGTATCAAAGTGGTGAATTAAAATATTTTTTGGGGACACTGTAAAACCCAAATACTCCATAGTAAAGGAACCTACATGTATGCCAAGATTAATTTCCAATTATTTAACCCAGCCATCTAGATAGTTGTTATCTATGTAGAAGTTGATTTTTTCATGGTTCACTAGTTTCCCACTCTATCTTCAATATTCCTCCAGGACCTCATTAATCCCCCAGATTGAACTTCTACTATCATTAAGAAAAATAATTGTATCATTTGAGAACATCAAGTGGGAAATTCTACCATCCATATTTCTATTCCAATATGGTATAATGGTGACCAAACCAATACATTGGTTGATGTGGCATCTGAGCACATCCTGGGAAAGTATAAACATAGCGGGGGAGAGATGTTCGCCTTATCTTTGACTTGAAAATGACTTGAAGAAATATAATTGCTTACCCATGAAGGATGTTTATATCCACGAGGAGATAAAACATTGGAACAATAGACCAGTAATCCAAAAGGAGAATCCCATGTAGGAGAGGACCTTTATAATTAAGATTCACTCAAGTATTTCATATTTGTTGTTCATATCTATCTTTATTTACACATTTGAACCAAAGTTCTTTTGATTGATGTAGCTGATCACCTCTTGGGATAAGATAGTGGCCCATTGGATTGTTCAGCCTTTGATGAACCCATGTTACTCTTCGAAGATCCATAGGGGAAGGTAAGCCGCTATCATCTTATTGATGATGCATGCCAACAACTTATACGAGACATTTCAAATAAAAATAAGTCTTTACTGGTTTAATATGTGAGGGTCATTCACATTTATCACCAAGAATATATTTATGGAACTAGAAATCCATAGGAGGTTGCGCCCAATGAAAAAATACTACATTGTCAGGACTAGATCATGCTTCACAATGTCCCGTGAGCCTCTATAAAATGATCCTAGAATACCCTCAGGTATGGGTTCAATTTCTAGATAAAGGGTCCACATTGATTCATGAATATCCCTCTCATCCAGAGTCACCTTCAAGCTCTCTTTATCAGAATCAGTGACCATTATTGTAATGAAATAAAATAACACTATAGAGTACCTTAGGTAGCCTCCTTGAATCTTATGGTTAGGCTAGGCTAGGAGAGTTTTGAAGTACTCATTTTCTATTTCCCCCACTATATCTCAGTATTTTGAATGTGTTTCATCCTTTATGAGAATTTTGGGTCTTTTAAAGTAGCTTTTTCTATGATATAAGTATGAAAGAACCTAGTTTTATGGTCCCCTTCCTGGAGCCATCTAACCATCAAACCTTCACAGGATAAACGATCCTATTTTAGGAGCATGTTGTCCATGATGATTTTCTTATTCCTTAGATCGTAGAATAAAGATTCATCCCAACCATTCTATAGACTGGCTTCAAGAAACTATATTTCACTATTAATTACCTTCTAATCCTGACCTTGTGAGGGAATATTTATACTCCATGCATGCAGGTCACCAATGAGTCATTCAATTTTGTTGTGAAGAGCCATCAATAGTTTCCTCTGGGAATACCTACTCCACGACTCCCTAATTACATCATGAAATCTATTTTTCTCTATCCACATATTAGAGAAATGAAAAATTTCATCATTGGTATTTTTGGGAGCTAAGACAACTCATATAGGCAAATGGTCTTATAGGCTACGAGCCATATGAGAAACTTTGATGTCAGGGAACAAATTAATGGTTTTTTCGTTAGCTAGACACCAATCACGATGGCTCTAAGTTTGGTTGCCTCTTATTTGGTTGTTGTACTAGGTGAAGCGATACCCTATGTAGCCCACATACATTATCTTATTGAAGGTTATAAAATAATCAAAATCCTGACTAGATTTCCTTAGGAATTCCCCTCTACCCTTATTTTCATCTGAGTTAGCAATAGTGTTGAAGTCACCTCTTATAAGCTACATGATGCATCCCATATTAAAAGTTCCAATATTTCTCCATAAATATTCCCATGCATGGGAGTTACACTTGGAATAAAAAAAATGAGAAGAAGATACAGTGAATTACTATTATGATTTTGGTGGTAATGAATTGATTAGTTGTAGTGATCAAGTCGACTGAAATGTTAGCCATTCAGAATATCCAGATTTGGAAGTTTTGAGGATTCGTGTGTAGGAACTTGTGCACCCTAATTATCTAAAAAAATATTTTATCTTAGTAGAATATTTTTTTGGTTCCAAAATTATGACCAAAGAGGTTAAAATATTGTGGAGTTAGTTGGAGAGAAAATCTATTTTGACCCGATATATTAGCCTATGATCATTCCATATTAGCAAAGAAATAATCTAAAAATATTCTGTCTGGATTTGTCCCTAGACGAGTGTCCACACATAACCTATGATCCAGTTGGTTCCACCTTTTCTTCAGACTGTGATCTGGTGCAGACACAATAATTCGGTGGGGATGAGACTGCTGCAAGTGCTGCATGATCTAGTAGATTTGGCATGACAAGATGAGCAGATGAGGGAGAGATACCTATTCTGATCGGGTATGGGAAGCTTACCACCCGAGAATAGGGGGGATCAAGTTGATACTTGTCTTTAAGATTATCTAACTGAACCTATGATATTTGAAGGTAAGGTATATTGATAGGACCACAGTAAATTGTTCTGTTATAGGTGGAATAAGGGAGCTATGATGAACCTCAAGGACCCGAGTCTTGGATCTAAGGAGTAGAGGGGGATTGGGGAGCTTGCCTAAAGGGGACCAACACTGACCACTAGGGGTCCGATGTAATGATAATCCCTGGAATGTGATAAGATCTTGGGTCCACCATAGATAGAGAGGGGAAGAGGACCGCCTTACCTCGAGATCTATCTCTCGAATCAAAGTGAAACAATAGTGAACAAACAACTCCCACTGATAAAGAGCCACCAAAAATAAAACATTTGACCAACTAATCTAACTCCAACCTACTATATCAACTTTTGTGGTATACTAGAAGAGAATGAACTTAGATGTCACATCTCGATCAGAACCACAAAGGAAAAGGATATAGAATATCTTGAGACCATTCCTCCATACCCTCCATGTAGAGATGGATCTTAGCTGGAAGAGGTAGATCGATATACATCTCAACACAGATCCATACCATCACCACTTCCTTGAGATGGATCATACACACATCAGTGAAAATAAAATACCCCAAGGAGTTTTCGATACCTCACAATATGGCTGGGTTCATAAAATGAATGGGAATATCGGGTAAAGAAATCTACACAGCTACGAGGGAAGAGTCTTTACCAGTATGGGCCTCCATCAGCCATTACATTAAATTGAAATGCCAACGACTGACAGATTTAGGACTTTTATACCAAGCCTTAAAAAAATCCTCCTAAAAAGTTAGAATGATGCAAAATACATTGTTGTTTGGGATCATCATTTTCACCGTAATATTAAGACCCCAACACCTCACAAAGGCTTATAACTGAGAAATTGAAGGTTTTTTAATCCCAAATCTCACCAACAGAGTCCAATTAAGTATCACCAATGGTTCACCAAAGGAAGACAATGAAACTGAAATTACTGGAAGTCCACCTTCTAAGAAGGACTTCGAATCCAGGGGAATCATTAGAAATAAGTTTCCTACTGATGCTTGGGTAGGAGGGGACCAGCTGAGGTCTCACTTGTAAGAACTAATTGGAGGCAGACCCTGAACACCAGGGGGAGGGTTCTCTATTGGTTGAGGAGAAGGAGATGCATTATAGGGAGAAAAAGTCTTGGACCAGTTGGCGAGCCCTAGAGACTATGGTGGCACCAAGGAGGGGGGAGGAAGGTACGATGCAACAATCAATGAAAAAAACAAAGGATGACGGTGTGTATAGCACATTCTTTTTCACTAGAAGAATCCATTATTCAAATAAATATTATTCCTGACTTGTGTAATAATAATTATATAAGTATTTTTAATCCTACAAATTCAATCACCAGATATTCATGTTTGGAATATGTTAGTTGAATATTATCTCTTATTTATTATTTACAAGGTAATAAATAAATATTTATTTATTATCCTGGTTATTGAATAGGTTAATATAAATATTTATTCAGTTATGTGAATATTAAAATAAATATTTATTTAAATGTTTAATTAATATTATATTTATTTATTTATTGGTAGAATAATATTTATTTGTTTAAATATTTTATTATTCAAAGGTTTAATAAATTCCATGGAGGATTGATGGGTCAAGTTAGTGGACTGATGGGAATGATATATTTTATTTAATATCATTTATATAAATAAATAATTATTTATTACAAAATGATATTTAAATCTACACATATCATGGAATATAATAATAATAATAATACTATTATTACTAGACACATGGAATCACTTATAATGGATATTAGGTGAAGGGATATTACAAAATTATCAAATATTAACCCAAAGTGTAAATTAAAACTTATATCATTTTTCAATTGAGAGAGTTATTATGAACAATAGAGAAACTATAGAGAATGATCTCAAGCCCTGGGAGAAAATCCTCCACCCTCTCTCTTAAGAACATAGAGAGAATAAGAGAACCCCTTATTGTGATCAGGGAAAAATAACATGATGCTATGAATTCCTCTATACAGACACTCAGAATACTAAGAATGTGTTTTAGAGACTCATGGAGCATGTGTGGATACAAATAGAGAATTTATCATCTGGATTATCACTGGAAATAAAAATAAAACAAGGGGTACATTATAAAATTGATTGAGAAGAATTATCACATTTGATGTAATTATTTTTTAAAACTAATTATAAATTAAACACAAATGATTATCTTTAGAAGATTCTAATGTAGAATTCATCTAGTTTTTTGAATTTTTCTATTGAAACCAATGAAAAAAAATCTACCACTTTCCCACCAATTTGTTTTCACCCAAAAACCTTGAAGTGGAATTAGAGCAGTCACATTCTAATTTTAATTTTTTTATGTTTTTTGATCAATTTCAACATTTGTTTGATTGTTTTTTTTCATTTATAAAATTTCATTCATAATCTAAAAATCACGATAACACATTATTTTGAGTTTTTATAGAAAATAATAGGAGTTAAATTCATGAAAAATGCTCAAAGGTCTCGTCAGGAGGTGATAATACTACTAGATACATGTCACTAATACCTGGCACACAATAGTAAATTACACACCATGTACCCATGGTTAACCACACAAGGTAAACACCATGATAATATCAACCCTCGATGTGGATTATTACTTGGTGTCATTATATACAGAGTATAAAACACTAGTGTGGAATGTGAATTGAAAGGGATTACACAATGTTCTATGTAACCCCACACAAATTTGACCACAAGCTAATTGTAGAAAACCATTTAGTCTACTACATGGCACTATTACATGCTGTATATTAATTTTGAGATGAACGACATGGAAAACCATGAATTACATGATGTGTAACTAGTTTTACACTCCATGTAACATGTGAAAACCCATAAAAGTTACACATTTAGATTTTATACATTTAATGTGAGTCAAAATGTTGGATAAATTAAGCAAGACACAAACTACTTAGTGAGTGGATGGATGCACACACCATGTGATATAGGTCATTCTACACCAGGTACATGATGAGTGATTTTAAATGTGTTATATGGATATAAACACTTAATAATTAATACCATATAAATTATACAACAACACAATGTGTAATAGTCATCACACACACTATGTATTTCATGTATATTACCAGAAATACACACTGCATATATTTATAACATACCATGTGGTCATATATACCGCGTATATTGTGCAACTTATCCAATATAACTAAAACCCATGTATATTGTGACATGATGTGTGAAAATAAATGTAATATAAGTACAGAGTACATGACAAGGACCATGTACAATATGAGTCACATTACATGTCGAGTGACGATACATATCATTTAAGTATAAAACATCAAAAATAGATGTAATATGACATATAAAGGACACATCATGTCATCTCTAGAGTACACACCATCTATTGTATTATATTAAAATTAATATTTAATTTATTTAAAATAACATATGATAATAATCTTATAGTATCTCAATGATAGTTTGGAAAAAATATTAAGATAAAGAATTAATTAACTAATTATTTTATTAATTTATTAAATATAGAAAATTTATCTTAATTAAAATGAATTGAAATGAATGATAGTAAGTCTAAAGGTTGATTCTTTTCATGTTGTGATTGACCATGATATTTATGGGCCTATTTATGTGTTGGATTTAATTATTCAATTTAATTATTATTACATGGTATTTTTTATGAAAATTTATTATTAATCTCATTTATTATATACAATACGGCATATACAAGGTTTATTTTATGTAACCATAAACTCCTAGTACTTCTCATATAATAGTGACTTAAAATTTGCAAAGGATGGTTCTGCAATAAGAGGAGATGGTTTAGGACTCGAGCTAAGGTGAATCTAACTAAGGAGATATATAAGATAATGGAGAAATACTATAACTCAAGTCAAGGATAGGCTCAATGAGTTATTTACCCTAGGGTCAATGTTGAAGTATGTAATGGTATTATTTATTTTCATAATATAAATTACATATTAGAATATGTAAATAAATTCTTGGAAATAAATAATGAATAAATTTCACATGACTCATATCACACCTAGTTGTGGAATTATCATCTTGGTCATATAAAAGAGAGGAATTTAAAAAATTATTTCAATAATGTTATTTTGGTTATTTTGATCTATAACACTTGGATATATGTTAGTATTAATTAAAAATATAAATGACTAAGTCTCTATTTTATAAAAAAGCTGAAAGATCCACAGATCTTCTAAAATTAGTTCATATAGATTTGTGCGGACCTTATCTAGTAGAAGCTAGAGGCGTATACTCTTAATTCATAAATTTTCTCAAGGAATTTATTAGATATGAATATATCTACATAATTAGGTATAAGTATTATTAATATAATAAATTTAGGGAATACAAGAATGAATTAGATAATTATCTTGGTAATAAGATAAAGAAACTATGTATAGGCTGAGGTGGGGAGTATCTTGACCAAGCATTCATCGATTATCTAATGGAGTTTGGAATATTTTCCCAATTCACTTCTCATTATACACCATAGTGGAATAGTGTTAGTGAAATGAGGAACCATAAATTTTCATAAATAGTGAGATAAATAATGAGTCATACAAAACTTTTATTATTCTTTTGGGGATATGCATCAGAGACTACAATATACACACTAAAACAATTTCCAACAAAAGCCACAAGATGAATCCCATATGAGTTATGGTTTGAGAAGAAATTATTTTTTGTAACATATTCATGTATAAGGATTCATGGTGTTTGTTAAATCTAATCCTAGTAGAAAACTAGAATCAAGATAAAGGAAATGCATCTTTACTAAATATCTTAAAGAAACTAAAAGATACTATCTATACAATCTATTATATAAAAAGGTCATAGTCAATAGTCGTGACACATTTCTTGAAAGGGAACACATATCTAAAAGAAATAGTGAGAGAAAGGTAGAATTTGATTAATTTGAAGCTCATGATGTAAAAGAGTTGGCACTGAAACTAATTACATAAATCTTAGTAGAATAAGTTGTTCCAGAGACATAAGTATCATATATAAGAACCAAAGATGTCAACAAAATAGATAGATATAGTTATATAGTCACTGAAGAAGGTGAAAAATTATTAGCTAAAAATAATAAACCTCTATCCTATAGAGAATAAATAAACAACTTTGAAGTTGTAAAGTGGTAATATGATATAAATTCTAAAATAGATTCCATGAACCAAAACTAAGTTTGGGTTTTGATAGATCCTATATTTTATGTAAATCATGTTGCAGAAAATGATTATTCAAGAAAAAACTAGACATGGATGGTAAAGTAAGTACCAATAAGGCATGAATAGTTACTAAAGTGTTTAAGAAAGATCAAATAATAGACTATGATGAAGCCTTTTTAAGAGTCACTATAATAAATTCCATTTTAATTTTTCTTTTCATTGCAACTTACCATGATTATGATATATGGAAAATAGATGTCAAGAATTCATGTCTTAAAGGAAACCTTGTGGAAGATGTTTATATGAAACAACCAAAAAGGTTTGTGCCACCAAAGGATGTCAAAAAGTTATGAAAGTTACAAAGATCCATTTATGTTTTGAATAAATAATTATGATCATGGAACATCAATTTTGATGTATCCACAAGATAATTTGGTTTCATAAATAATAAATATGATCCTTGTGTATATAAGATATTTATTGGGAGTGAAATAGTTTTCCAAGTAGAATATGTTGATGATATATTATTGATGGAAAATGAGATACCATCCTTGCATTCAGCCAAGGTATGGTTAAATAAATACTCTTCCATACAATACTTAGGTTATGTAGCCTACATTCTAGGTATCAAGATCTATCTAAATAGATATAAGAGGCTTCTTGGACTATGTAAAGATACATACATTAACAAGGCATTTAATAGACTCAATATAGAACATTCCAAGAGAGTATTATAACCTATGTCACATGGTATATCTCTATCCATGAAAATATATCCTCAAACACAATAGGGGAGAGATATATTAAGTAGAATCCCTTACACTTATATCATTGGATCTATCATGTATTCCATGATATGCACCAAGATTGATGTTTTCTATGTATTCACCACTATATGAAGATATCAAGAAGACCTAGGAGAGACATATTGGTTAGTTGTAAAGACTATCTAAAAGTACCTTAGGTATATAAAGGAAATTTTATTGGTTTATAAAGGAGATGAGTAAATAGTTGTGAGGGGATGAAAACATTCTTGCTTCCAACCAAATTAGAATGATTTGAAATCACAATCAGGATATGCGTTTTCTCTTAATGGAGAAGTTGAGGTGGAAGATTTATAACAAGATAGTGGTCTATGATTCTAAAGTAGAGTCCAAGTATATTTTAGGCATTTAATATATCTAAAGAAGTAATTTGGATAAGCAACTTTTTTAAGAGATTGGTGTCATACCTAGCAGTAAGGATACACTACTGGAATTTTGGCTATTTACAACAGCCTATTTGCAATGGGATCCTGTCATAAAAACTCTTTTGCGATGGGGTAATATCACAAATAGCCCATTACAGAAAACTACATTACAATAAGTATTTTTTACGATGGGCCCATCCCAAAAAATACTATTTGCGACGAGAAGCTGTCCCGTCGCAAATAGATCTCCGATTAAATACATTATATATATAAGAACATGTTGCGACATGCCTATTGCAAAAATTAGTTGCAACATACCCGTTGTCTCGTTGCAAATAGTTCTCCGTTTATATATTTTATATATACCTAAACCTTTTGCGACGAGTCCGTCGCAAAAACTTATTTGCGATGGTAACAAAACCCGTCACAAATAAGTTTTAATATATATATATATATATATATATATATATATATATAATATATCTACGACAGGGTCCCATCGCAAAAGGCCCCATCGCAAATACTTAATAAAAAAAATATTTAATAAAATTATTATTAATGAGAAAATAATATTAATATTATTAAAATAATAATAAATTTTTTTATTAAAATTCTCAACATTCGAAAAAAATTAAAAAAAATTAAAAAATCATAAATTATTATTATTATTATTATTATTATTAGTAAAATAAAAAAACATTAAAAAATATAATACTAATAATAAATAATAAAATAATAAAATATTAAAAATAATAAAAAATAAAAAAATATTAAATTATGCAATATTTTCACCAATATAAAAGACAAAAAATGTAAATAGTTCATATTACAATAAATGTTGAATTCAAATGTTTTTAACATAACAAAAAAATCACTCGGAGGGATAGTCTTTTGGAGGAGCTGGAGGAGCTGGAGGAGATGGTGGAGGAAACTCCATCCCTAGACTACGAGTCAGACATCGCATGTACTCTATCTGCTCATGCTGCTGCTACTGCCATCGACGCATCTCTTCATCATGCTGCTATTGTTGTTGCTGCCATCAATGCATATTCTCCTCGTACTGCTGCTATTGACGCATCTCTTCCTCCATCTACTGCTGGTGCTGGAGCATCTCTTCCTACTACTTCTGCAAACTCTCTATAAGCTTAGTCTGAGCTCGCAACTGCTCCTAATACTGTGAGCCAGAGGATGAAGCCTCTCTATGAGCTCCTCTTGAGCTGAACACCGACATCACAACAGTTCCATAATATGTCCCAGGAGTCAAATGAGAGCTGATACCAACTACTCGGCCCTTCTCGAAGGCATACTGGGTTTCCTGCATCCATACCGCCTCCTTGAAATGGTGGACACTAGTCTGATCAGCCATCTCGGCCTAACTCTTAGCCCGTGTCTGAGAGGTCACAGCCTCATTGGACCCCTTCAGTTCCAATTTGAAATTAAAATAGTGAAAATATTATATGTAGTTAATTTTTAAACTAAAAAACAAATAATACTGACCATAATATGATGTTGGTAATCACCTCTAATCTCTCCAGTGTGAACATAATCCACCCCTTTTTGTCAATGAATCATCTTCTTGCAACTGTGACCACCTGAAAACATTATAAAAATGTTGTCCTACGAATGCATATTCAAACTCGTTCATACTAGATTGGATATGCATACATAGAATCATACTTTTTATAATGTTTTGAGTCGGTGAGAGTTGAAAGGAGAAGAGTCAACAAGTAAAAGGAGTGTCGCTAATCCACTAGAAATTGTGCCAAGTTATTACAATTTATTACAATCGATTTTATTCCTAATTATTTCTAATTATTCTTATTTATTACTAATTATTACTAATTATTACTAATTATTACTAATTATTACTAATTATTCCAATTTATTCCAATTTATTACCATTTATTACTAATTATTATTAATTATTACTAATTATTACTAATTATTACTATTTATTACTATTTATTACTAATTATTAATAATTATTATTATTTATTACTATTTATTACCAATTATTGCTAATTATTACTAATTATTACTAATTATTACTCATCATTACTATTTATTACTAATTATTACTAATTATTACTAATTATTACTAGTTATTACTAATTATTACTAATTATTACTAATTATTACTAATTACTACTAATTAGAACTAATTATTACTAATTATTACTAATTATTACTATTTATTACCAGTTATTACTATTTGTTACTATTTATTACTATTTAGTAATTATTACTAATTATTACTAATTATTAAAAATTATTACTAATTATTACAAATTATTACAAATTATTACTATTTATTACTATTTATTGCTATTTATTACTAATTATTATTAATTATTACGAATTATTACTATTTATTACTAATTATTACTATTTATTACTAATTATTACTATTTATTTCTAATTATTACTATTTATTGCTAATTATTACTATTTATTACTATTTATTACTATTTATTACCAATTATTACTAATTATTACTAATTATTACCAATTATTACTAATTATTACCAATTATTACTAATTATTACCAATTATTACTAATTATTACCAATTATTACTAATTATTATGAATTAATACTATTTATTACTAATTAGTACTATTTATTACTAATTATTAGTATTTATTACTAATTATTAGTATTTATTACTAATTATTACTAATTATTAGTATTTATTACTAATTATTACTAATTATTAGTATTTTTTACTAATTATTACTAATTATTACTAATTATTACTAATTATTACAATTTATTACTAATTATTACTAATTATTACTATTTATTACTATTTATTATTATTTATTACTATTTATTAGTATTTATTACTATTTATTACTAATTATTACTATTTATTACTAATTATTACTAATTATTACTAATTATTAGTATTTATTACTATTTATTACTATTTATTAAAAATTATTAATATTTATTACTAATTATTAGTATTTATTACTAATTGTAAATATTTATTACTATTTTTTCCTAATTATTACTATTTTTTTCTAATTATTATCAATTAGCATTAATTACTATTAATAACTGCAAAATACAACCACTAATTACTAATTACCACTAATTATTTATATACATTACTAATTATCATTAATAATTATTAATTATTACTAATTACTAAGAATTAATACTAATAATTTCATTTTATTATTACAAATAAATACTGATGACAAAACAATTTAAATCTAACTTAATTACAACTAATCAACAATAATTAAAATTCATTTAAAGAAACGAAACAAATATTAAATTAAATAAAACATAAATATCTTTAAACTTGAACTCTTATAATTGTAGACAACTTCACAACTTTTTCGTAAAAAAAAACTAACTCTGAAAAAATTTCACTAAAAAATTAGAGTTTAGAGAAGCAAAGAAACAAGGAATTGAGGGGGAGGAAAGAAAAAATGGATGAGGGGTATATATAGGTTAGATTAGTTGCAACAAGACTATTTGCGATGAGATTCCTGTCATAAATAGTATTTTTTGCGATGGAGCCCGTCGCAAATGCCTTCGGTCGCATTAATTACTGTCAGCAGTTAGAAGGTTATTTGCGACAGGACCCGTCGAAAAAAGTAACATGCCGACACAATATTTGTGATGAGACAACATCCCGTCACAAATAGCTTTTTACCATCGTCGGGTATTTACGATGGGTCCCGTCGCAAATACCCTTCGGCGGACGAACTAGTTGTGATGGGGGATCCCCTGTCGCAACTAGTGTTTACCATCTCCCGGTATTTGCGATGGGAGGTGGCTACCCGTCCCAAATACCCCTTCGCATGGTTTGGCGCACAAACTGTGCCAAACCGCGCGTAAGTTTTTGCGACGGGGTGCCTAGTCGGATCGCAAATACCGTGAGGCGGAAGAACTAGTTGTGACGGGGGATCCCCCGTCACAACTAGTGTGTACCGCATCCCGGTATTTGCGACGGTAGGTTCCTACCTATCGCAAATACCCTTTCGCGCGGTTTGGCGCGCAAACTGCGCCAAACCGCATGTAGGTTTTTGCGACGGGGTGCCTAATCCCGTCGCAAATAATTAGTTATTTGCAACGGGTTGATTTTCCCCTCGCAAATAACCTCTTCGACAGACTATTTGCGAAGAGATTTATTCCCATCCCAAATAACCTGTCCCAAAAATCAGTATTTCCCATAGTGATACTATCACTCAATATTGTGATAACACTATAATAGTTATTCTAGCCAAAGAGCCCAAGTAACATCAATAGATGAATAATATACTTCATGAAACTCAGTGATTTGAAAAAATACCTGAAAGAACAAAGTTGTTCATGTAACTTCTTTTCACAAATTTACTTTGGTGAAATTAGATTATGTTGATCTCTCAAGAATCTTCCTCTACTAAGTCTCTTCTGTTTTTTTTCTTTGGGGATTTAGATTACATAGGAAAAATCCAACCCTTAATGTAACATAAAACCTTCTTCTAATGCAACTATACCTTTACACAAATCATTCCACCTTTCTTTATCTGTGTAACTCTGCTTTGACAACTCATCCTTTGTGTTGTGACTTATTGCCTTTATGTTTTCTCAACTCTACATTTTTTATGAAAATCACTCCTTTACTCGGATTTATTTCACAAACTTCTACCACTTTTGTAACTCCACACATGATAAATAACTCTTCCCTTTATCCAATTTTCTCTAAGGAATGGGTTACATAGGCTCCAATTCCAATGTTCATTAGTTCCAAAGTTGTAATAAGGTATGGGAGACTATTAATATTGTTCAAATGAACTACCTTGGGGAACTAAAAGGAAAGTTCATAGAGGTACTATAGCTCCATATGTCATGACCCCCTCCTGCTAAAGATACCATAATGAGGAGAGAGATATGATGACCCCCCTAATATCACCTTCAGTAGGCCCCAAGTTGGAGACTACTACTGAGGGTATAAAAATCTTATATTATGGGAGACATTACACTCTATAAATGAAATAGTATTTGGAGATAAGAAAAAAAACACAAAAAACTCTAGAAAACAATATAAAGGAAATAAAAACCCATCTCATAATGTATTAAAAAAGTAAAACAGATACATATAAAAGTCTCCAACAATATACCAAAAAGAAAAATCCATGACAACGACTTAATATTAGCTCTAACATAGCTAGTAATGTCTATATTTCCTCCTAATGTCCTCCTGGAAACCCAAAAAATAGTTTATATACATAGGATGAGCACAAAATGTAACTTAGTAGGGACATATCCGAGGTCTAAAGTGCATATGTGGAAAGATAATGCTAATGTGCCAGTGAAAAAACATCAGAACCAATAAGAACCTATATAAGTTATTTAACCAAACCCAACCACACCATGGATTGTTCACTAAATCATAAATCCAATATAATAACATAGTATTGAGATCATAACAAATTAAGAAAATCCACTGCCACTCCCCCATTGATTTTCCCCTCTCACACCCCAACGTCGAACGTCCTATGCTCCCATCCCCTACAAACATACTACATAACATCACATTAAATCCCACCAATAGACACTTGGACCACATGTCACATCACATCACACCCCTCCTACCGATACATAGTCCACACATCACATCACATAACATCTCTCCATAAAACAATTGGGCCGCACATCACATCACGTCACATCACATCCCACCCACAAACACCTGGTACACACATCACATCACATCACATCCCACCCACATACACTTGGGACACACATCACATCACACCACATACTTCCAACAAATACCTGGGCCACACATCACATCACATTAAATATTTTCTGTACACACCTGGGACACACATCACCACTAGGAAAACACCAACACCAACCCATATCAAAATTCCTGAAGGAAGAATAAGGGAGAGGGGGTAGCCATCCATTCATATCACCTCCATCCTAAATGTTGGAAAAAACACCTGGAACCCAGGACCTCAAAGTATTGGAAAGGTTATCCAACTCGGGTGGGGTTCATATAAAATAACATAAACATACATGATATCGATAGCACACAATACCCAACCTAAGGGTTTACATCAACTACACTAGCACACACCACATCACTACCACCAAACTGCACATCAATCATCACAACTGCTTCCACCACTATATGAAACACCATACAACCACCACAAAATACACACAACATTTAACTATTTCTGTTAAAGGTTTATTCATATTTTTTGTAATATATTTCATTTAACATTAAATTATTCATTCATTTATTTAATTCATTTATCCAACTACCACACATACGTTTCTATTCCATATCATTTATTTACTAGCTTATTTTTTTTGATTATCATCACAGTTCATCCCATGGTTAATCAAAAAACTATATCAAACACTCCATGATAAAACTAGCCTAACTCACATAACCACCACCACAACACCACACATCCACCATTTTCATCGCGTTACATCGCCTAATCCATCTCACCATGATAACCTCACATCGCACAACCAAAACTACCACACACCATAACCACTATTGTAACACCCCAGGTAAATAAAGAGTATGAAATTTTTACACTTATCCATATTTGTGAATAAAATATTAATATTACTTTAAAGGGGATGCTATGCTCGATGGCGTACCCAACACGCAACAACGATTTTCTTGGGAATCTTACGTTGCACTCTAATAATAAAATAATATTATTTTAAATAGTAGTTAACGTCTGGCCGTTGTAATGGAGGGAATGAAAAGAACTAACTAAAAAATTATTATATATGTTTGTCAAATTTTTTTACTTTTTTCAATAAATGTTAGAGGATTAAAAATGTGAATGAATCCAATTTTAAGCGTAAACATTCTAATATTCTTTAAAAGGTCGATTAACCGCCCTTTGATGGCGAACCTCTTTTAAATCCACTTTTTGAAAATTTTATGTGTTATATTTGACAAAATAAAATTCTTCTTTAGAATCGGAACATCAAAATTTACTTTGTGTAATTTTTTGGTATTTTTCCGAAAAAGTTCAATTTTTAATGAATAGTGAAAAATGTTGTATTTTAATTCAAAACCTCTTTTTAATATAATTTATTTATATGATTAGATTATCTTTTGAATTGATTTTAAAGTGAAATTAGAATATATTTTTACCATTTACTCCAATAGTGCTCATTGTAATTAATTTCACTTTGAAATCGGACTTAAACTAGTGTCAATATTTTGATACTTATTGTTTCATAAAAACACGCTATTTGTTTTGACAGCGGAAATTTATTATTAAATTAATTAATGCAACTTATATGTTTTGAATTTTATAAAATATACATCATTTTTTAATTCGGAATATCAAATATAGCTTAGGGTGAATTTTTGGTAATTTTCTGAAAAACTTCAATTTTTGATGAATAGTGAATCCACTAAGTGGTACTTATAAAAACTGATTTTCTATTTAAATGAATTTTTTCCATATTTGTGTTTTGAATTTCAAAAATCTGACATACATGGTTGTCATTAAGAAGTAAAATGTGGTTCAATGGGATTAAAATAATTTTTTGGTGAATAGTAACTTATTAAGTTTTTAATCGCGATTAGAGGTAATTAGTGTAGTTTAAGGTAAAAATAATGTTTTAATAAAATGAAATGACCTAGAAACATGTCATACCCTCATTGGATGTGTCATGGCCGACCAAGAAAATCCACGGGTCAACTTCAGGACCCCATGGAGCCACTTTGGTTGGAAAATGACATAAATACCTTTTTATTTAATGTTAAAGTAAAAATGACACAAACATGAGATGTTTTACTAAAACAAATTTACATGGGGTTATACAAGTCATATTTTTTACTATAAATATTAATTGGAAAGATAAATATATTTCCTACATCATAGTATTTTTTTATAATTTTTAGACATTAAATAAATTAAATTATTTATGACATCATGATGATGCAGCGATGACCTCATTATTTAACGATTTAAATAAAATGGAAAGATAATGTAAAATCTAAGACCTAAAAATTTACAAAACCTATTGGATGGGGGTATTTAGAACCCTTATCACCTTATACTTGAAACACATCAATGTGGGACCATTAAAATCTGAAACTCATTCTAAAATAAAGTAACATTTCTTTACTTTCCAAGAGTGCCCCTCCTCCCCTCTTATAAAAGGCCCCCACCTCTACCTCCTTACCCACACTTCCAAAGCCTTTGGCTCGGCAAAACCCTTCCCATTTTGTCTCTCCACATCCCTATATAACTCCTTGAAGCCTCACTTTGGGAAGAAGTCTTCCCAAGGAAGCCTTTTAGCTCAAACCAAAGGGAGCTACCCGATTTTAAGGTAATGTATTCACTTGAGTCCTTTTGTTTTATTTTTCTTCTCCAACCCCATAAACTCTTTTTATTCATTTATTTTGTAACAAATACAGTATCTTCAATATACTAGGATGTTTTTATAATAATTATTCTAGCTACACTTACACACACCTACATCAAATGGTTAAAGAACATATTGTTTCTGTGGATGACGAACTTCTGCCTCACGAAACGATGATTGTTCAACATTCTTCTAACACCTTCAAAGGTGGCCATTAAGATGACACTATATTTATATATGATATATAATATGTTTATGTTTTACTTAATCTTCTGTATTTTTCATTTATGGCATACCTTTATGGTTTCCATTATGGGTCAACGTGATATCTTCATTTAAGGAAGTGCGGACTACCACCCCCTCAAAGTGATTTGATTTGTTAATACCATATGTGGTACGTATAAAGGATATATTTAATGATATTATATATGATATCATACTTGAATTAAAATACTATTATGTATTATTATTTTTTAATTCCATTAAATATGAAATAGAAATGGAAGTAGCGTTCATGCGTACGTACGACTTACCGTCTCCATGAACGGTACATTTCATTTCTTATCTCAAAATGTTATGTACTATTATAAGTACATATATATAATGGATATATATGTAATATATTACATCTATATTATGGATATCATTCTGGAATTATAAAATATATATATATATCTCTCTCATTTTGTTTTAATTCCATTAATATGACAAAGAAAAAATGAAAGTAGCGTTCATGCGTACGTACGACCTACCGTCTCCATGAACGGTGCTTTTCGTTTTTTATCTACAAATGATATGGAATAGTATAAAATGAATATGTACTGGATATATATGATATTTTAATCATTAATAATATTATGGAAATTATTTACTTATAACTACATGGACAATCATTTTTCAAACAAGTTTATTTTTGACTCATGTACCAAACATCGACAAAAACGTCTGATATGAACTCATATTATTGACCAATTATTATAAAATTAAAATATGTGATATGAACTGAAAAATAATCTTTATAGGAGGTCCTTAAGAAATTATAAATTTAACAAAGTTTATTATTTAGGAATATAAAGAAACGAACAAGACAAGTTGGACATGAGGTAAGGGATCCTACTCCTCTCTTTCTTTTTTAAGTACACTCTTTTATGTCGCTCCTTTTAAAGCTCATCTTTCTTGTTATTGGGATGTTATTTTATATTAATCTTACTGTAATTTTTATTTTCATATGATGAGAGACCCTATTCTCTCTCATCAATCCATTTTGGATGTTTTGAGTGGCACCGTTTGGCTGCCGAATTTTCGTAAGAGATCCAACCTCTCTCTTCCTTTTTAAGTACTCTCTTTTATGTCATTTCTTTTAAGCTCATATTTCATATGTTTGGGGATGTTATTTTATATTCCTAATTCTGTAATTTTTATGTTCATATAATGAGAGACCCTATTTGATCTCATCAATCCATTTTTGGAAGATTTATGTGGCCCCGTTAGGCTGCCGAGTTTTCGTAAGGGATTTTTCATCCCACTTTTATTATCGTGACATTTATGCTACGTTTGCCACTATTTCCTTTGAGTGGTGTATGTATTTCCCGTTATTATACTCTATTTTTATTATAATTTCATTTATGGGTATTTACATCTTCATTGTATGACCCTTCTTCCATGGGGTGTACGTTCCGAAAGTTACCCAACTCGGTAAGGGGACCTTTCACCCTCCTCTTTTTAAAAGACTTATTTTGTTATGTCTTTTAATTTACATATTATTATGTTGGGATATGTTCTTATATATCCTTATTGATGTAAAGTTTATGTCCAAGTTATGAGATACCATTCACTCTCTCATCGACTAATTTTCTGAATTTTGAAGTGACGCCGTTAGGCTGTCGAATTTTTACAAGGGAACATCTTAACCCAATTTCGATTTCTTTGGGTTCAACTTGTACTTCTTGAACATGTAATCCTATGAATATGTGTGAATGACCTTAGATTTTTTCACACTTAATATCCAGTTATATTTGGTGTATTTTTATTTCTCACACATAATTATGTGATAGATTCATCCTTAGTTTAAGGATACTCTCTTTATAATGGATTTCATCTCAATTTACATTTCCATTGAGACTTCATTGTTGTTATGCACCAATTCACTCTTATTTGGTGTGTATACTGTACTTTGACATATTATATCATGAATCCCTTTATTCTCATGATATTATAAAGCTCGGATTAAATGTTATTCCATGATTATTTGTATTCAAGAGTCTCTCATTTTGTTAAAAACTCTTTAACAAAAATATCTTTTTAAATGTTTTAAAGATTCATTATTCAAAATATTTATCTTTAATGTCCATGTTTTCAAAATGGTTTTTAGTATTTATTTATATGGACATTAATGTTTTAAAATTATAATTCCATTAAAATCTTCAAAGTGGTATGGGACACTTTGATTCAAAAATCTCTTTTAAATGGGTTTTGAAAGTAGATTGATTAATTCAATATCTTGGAATTACTTATTGTGATTGAAAATGAAATGTTGTTATTGAAATGTTTATATTTTCAATATTTTATGTGTAATGATGGTACTTGGACATTTTACGGGTGGTTACGTGATAAACCATATGACGGGTGGTGCCGTGAATACCAGGACGGGTGGTTACGTTATAACCTCCAATGCATTGGGTATGGAAGTCGGCCGTATGGCTATTCCATTAAGTATGAGTGGAAGTCAACCGTATGGTTATTCCATTTAAGTATGTTTATGTCCCAAGTTACCTTTATATGTTATTTGTTCTTTAAATGGGTTTTATGGTATTCTTTTGGTTACAAAAGGGTAAGTAATGGTCTTTTATTCAGTGAAGAGTTTTTACTACTTCATAAAGGTGAAAAGTATTACTTTGGTAAAGTACTCATGGTTTACTTGTTGTTTTGGAAAACTAACATTTTTCCTTCTTTGTGTATCCTTTACTGAGATTTTTATGCTCATCCCAAGTTTTTGAAATGTTTTCCACAGGAATTAAAGATGAATAGGGTCAAGGATGGGATCAAGGAAAGACATGCTATCTAAAACATGGAACTAGACATGTTTCTTTTTATGTTTTTTAATGTTATGGAAACTTAGTAGAAGTTTATACTATTTAATCTTTTGATATGTAATAGTTTTGACCTAATTCTCTAAAACTCTAAACCTGAAAAGATCCTCAATGTGAATTATTCATTTAATTCAATAATTAAGTATGGTTTAAGGATGGTTCCTTATAACTATACCATAGCCACTGTGCCACAACCACTGCTCCAAAACCACATCACAAAACACAATCACCACACGCGACAACTACATGTTTCCACCACAAATTATTTATATAACATGTCACACTAGTGTAAACAATAACCACATCACAACTCTGCACACCACATTGACAAACATCCCACATCGCATCCATGAAAACTAACTACAAAATAACTTCCCCATATACTATAAAAACTAGTAAGTCAGTACCAACACATCACGACAATGCAAACCATATTGGGAAACACAAAAAGAAAAAGAATACACAAGAATATCACAAACCAAATTCCACAATTATTCAGGGGACTTCATCACATTACTTCTTTAATTAGAATGAGTATTATCACACAAACCAAAATCAAGGGTAAACCACTTTATTATCCAAATATACATTTTCTTGAATTTTATTTAGGGTGCAATCACACAACAACACAACAAGGGACATTATAGCATATCAACTATAATGAAAACAAGACTCCCTAAAAATTTTATTTTTGTAATTGGAAAAAAGAATTCATAATACAATCAACAAAATATATAAAATAAGTAAAGCATGTGGAAACTCTCCATTACCATCAATTTAACTATTACAATTAATTATATGATTACACTAACCATTACTATCCAACAAAAGGTAAGAAAATAAGGAAAATACCACATATTATACATGAATAAGTGAGAGTGAGGATCCCCTACTGCAAAGAATATTTTTGATCTTACTACACACCGCGGGAAAAAAATAAACTTCCTAAAACCATAACCGCACCATGGGATAATGAGTCAACCTACACCGTACTGAAGGGTCATTAAAAGACCAACCTAACACACCCCAAACTAAATCAACAACCCCACAATGAATCCTCTAGGATAATAATGAAAAGAAAAATATGAGAAATAGAGGATAACATAACTTGAATAACTTAAAATTGATCACTTAAACTCACAGATTGAAGTAGGAGGAAGGGGGATAAAGATCCTTCTAGATTTACCTAGGGTTTACCTAAAAAGAGAGAGAAAGGGAGGGATATGGACGAATGAGAATAAAATTGACTGAACATGCATTATACAAAACCTGGATCATGCCAATTTCATGTCATGTATCCCTTTCAATATGTGTAATTCATGGGGTCTCATGGTTTACAAGTCATGAACTACACACAAGGCATGAAAATCCCATATTTTAGGTTTCTGCTGAAATTCACATGGCCTCAACTTAATTTAATTAAACATCATGAATTCACATTACACAATGTGAATTCATTTAATAAACTCAACCTTTATCATTTACAAGTATTGAAACCATCCGGATATACAAGTCATGAAATAACAATTCAAAATGTGAATCCTGTTCATGTCATGAACCACATGCTATAGCACTCTGCAACTCCAACTCCATCGAGCCCTCTAGACTTCCTCTAAATGCCTCCAACCACCCAAATAGAAAAGTAATAGGATGGAAAGGTACAAACCATTACATTAGATACCTCTAAAATGATTCTCATCCTCAAGAATCAAAACCAAACCCATGAAAATAAAGGGGTCTGAACAACCATACCACAAGATACATCTCAAGGATCTTGTCACACCTCAAACACTACCACCATCCAAATGAACTTGACTGAAATGACCAAAAAAAACTTATGCAACTAAATCACCACAAAACTATATCAACCTCTACACGTCCCAAATAAAAACACTACCACAATCAATACACAACACTGTAATGAGAACATAGATTAGGAAATTCCATCCTCTTTATCAATATACTATCTTCTCTGGGCAACACTGACTCTACTGCACAGTTTTAATCTCATCATAGTATTATGAATATATATTAGGAATCAAGTCCTAGCATTTTTGTATTTAAAAAACTTTATCACACAATATTTATCAAGGAATACATCACATATCATAACACAAAAAACCCAAACATCACAACATCCATAAAAAAATAGAGAAAAGAAAGGCACAAAATAACTAAGGGTACTGAGCACAAATCTGCATCTCTCACTCCCAAGTACTCCCCACCAGGATACCATGCCTCTAAAACATGCGAACCAAGTTAAAGTTCCATCCAAAAAACACTTTATATTGATGATATTGGATCTATACTAGCCACTCCACAATCATCACATAATCCTTGATGTCCAACTCTCCCTTGTTAATAACATGGGAGTCATCATGAAGATATCGAAAAAGATAAGATATATGGAAGACATAATGAATAATCTCCAACAATAGGGGTAATTAATATTGATAAACCAACTCACTAACATGACCCAACACCTCAAAGAAACCAAAACACCTAGGAGAAAAATTACTCATCCTGCCAAACCTTTAATGCCCAAGTTGAGGGGTGACTCTCAAGAACACATGGTCTCCAACCTCAAAATACATGGGCCTCCACCTATGATCATCATTGTATTTTTGATAGTACTATTCCACCCTTATCCACTCATGAACCAACTAGATCTTCTTGGGAATGCTCTTCACCACATCAGGACCAAAAATTGCTGACTCTCCAACCTCCATCCAAAATAAAAGAGATCAACATAGTCACCTATAAAATTCCTCAAATAGAGCCATGTAGATGGATGAGTGATATATTTTTTTTTGTAAAAAAACTTTACTAAAGGTAGTTTTTGTACCTGAGATCCACCAAAATACAAGACTCTTTCCCAAAACATATCCCGATGTGTCTGGATTGTTCTTTTCATCCACCCATCTTTTTTGAGGGTAGAATGTAGTGCTAAAGAGAAACTGGGAGAAAAAATAATGTTGTAATACCCTCTATATTTTTGAGTTAAAATGAGGATCCTAATAAAATATGATGGTACTAATTACACTATGAATCTTAACCACATCATCCACATACCACCTTTCCAAAACATCTATGACACTTGACTCATAGATCACCAAGAAGTGAACTGATTTCATCAGTAGGTCCACTATCACCCAAAACGTATCCCATCCTCCCAGAGATTAGGGTAAAAATGTAAATAAATACATTTATATCTACTTCAATTTATACTTTGGTACAACCAAGGACTACAAAAAATCTCATGAAAAATAGTTCTCTACTTTCATCTGTTGAAAAATTGAACATTTTTCTAAAAAACTATGCCACTGACCATTTTAACCCCAACCACCAAAGGTGAATCCTAAAGCCACATTACATCTTTATCACACTAGGATTTAATAATAAATGTGATCATTGAAACTCACATAGAACTCCCTCATGTATCACCTTTAGGATAAACAACCTTCCCAAGAACAACAACTGGTTTCAATCATCATTTGACCATTCATCAGGGGCATCGCCATGGCCAACACGATCACACATCACATATACCTATAAGTCTATCCATTTAGGTAATCCTCAACTTGATACATCAAAGATGACTCCATAATCATCTTATGAAGACAAACTTGACCAACTCTCCCTCTAATTTCAAGGTGAATCAATACAAGATCCTTTATTCCTTTTCAAATACCCACAAACTCTCGAGACACATCATCCCAATACTTTCAACTCAACATATAGAAAGCTACATTACTCATCTCTAGGGTGTAAGAAATATCAAAATAGTAATCTTGATGAAACTCCATCCACCTCCACTAGTATATATTTAGATATCATTGAGATAAAACATAACTCAGGATCTTGTGGTCTGTGAAAACCACAAAACACTTGCTAATATGACAATGCCCCCACAAATTTAGTGCAAACACAACTAAATCAAACTCTATATCATGGGTGAAATAGTTATTATTGTGGGGGAATAAATCCCTAGAAACATAATAGATCACAACTCTATGATACATCAACACACGTCCTAATCCCAGATAGGACTCTTCACAAAACAACACAAACAACACACCCACTTCTAGAAACTGAAGCACTAGAGCACTGACCAACTTCTACTTCAGGTAAATAAACACTACCTAACACTGATTTTTCCACACAAAAATCTTGTTACTTCCTAGAAAATGTTGTTATCAGGGCTACAAATTAAGAGAAATTAGGCATGAACCTCTAATAATAGCTTATGAGACCAAGGAAACTACGATCCTATATCACATTCTTGGGTGTTTCCCAAGATAAAGTTACCTTGAACATTGATGATCCCACTTCCAAACCTTTCCAAGAAACCAAATTCCCAAGGAAAATCACCTCTTGAATCTAGAACTCACACGTGGACAACTTCCCATAAAGTTGGTGGTATCAAAGGACCTGAAAAAACTCTGAGATGATCATAATACACATCCTATGAATTTGAGTTTACCAAGATATCATTGATGAATACGATGATGAAATAGTCAAGGAACACATGGAACAAAAACATTATAATCCCCATGTACACAACTAGTGCATTTATAACATCAAATGACATGACTAAAAAAATCAAAGTGACCATACCTTCATTCGAAGGCAGTCGTCTAAACATCCCCATATTTCGACATAAAATGGTGATATTCAGATTGAAAATCAATATTATAGAAGCTAATAACTCCTATCAACTAGTCCAAAATATCATATATCATAAGAAGAGGGTAATAGTTCTTGAATATCACCTAATTTAACCTATGATAGTCTATACAAAATCTCAAATTACCATACAAATTATTGGAAAAAAGAACTAAATCACCCCACAATGAAAAATTGGGTCAAATGAAACACCTCTTCATTATACCATACACATAGAACCGAGACTCATGTGATTCCATGGGAACCATCCTATAGGGAGATATCAAAATTAGAGACATGCTGGCTACAAATCTACCCAAACTCAACATCGTGTCAAGGAGGTAGTTCCATAAAATTCTTTGGGAAAACACCAAATAACTCCTCCAAAATCTTAAGATCACCCCCAACATGAGATTATGATGACATATCCAACAAATATTATAAAATTGGATCCAATTACCTACCATCCATCCAATTACCTCACTCGCTAACAAACACCACTAGATGGCTCTCCACATCGGAAAATGAAACTCTTATCCGAAAGTAGTTGATGACTGCACACATAGAATTTATCCAATCCATACCAAGGATAATATAATATAGTTATACTTGAGACAAGAAGAATTCCCAAACTAATTGGTGCTTACCCATCACAAGTCTACATCCCAAACATTGATCAAACAAGGAATCCTGATATCCAACCAACATAGATAACACAAGGGGCATTATAAGCCTCTCCACATTTAGTCCCAACATATGGGCCAAATTAGGAGAAAAAACGAGTGTGAGGATATTAAATTAAACAAGAAACACTCAAGGGTATATGATAAACTAATTGTACCTTGAACAAATCTTGGCTTTAATATCACTTCTACCTCTAACATGTGTATCTAACCACACTAAACTCCTTTAACTCTCTACAATTGGACTCCACGACTGATATATAGACTATGTCCCTATAGATAGAGGCTATAAAAAGCATTCCATTTGTTAAATCCCCCTCATTTTCTGAACAATAACCTACAATCTATGCCATTAGATCTATATCAGAGGCAACTGCTGCTGGTGAAAAGGGTTCTGACCACCCATTTGAAAATTAACTCCATGAGTGGTTGAAAACTGATCCTAGAGTTTCCCATATTCCCATAGATATAAAATGAAAATCAAAAACCCTCAATATGTTATTGGAAACAAACTTTCACTAAAGGATAGGTAAGAAACTACCATAGCCAATTCCCCAATGAACAAAACCCTAACTGCCTGAACACATGCAACCCACTGCATGAAACTCTACTCCTAGAAACACCCTACTGGACACTCTATTGAGGATCAAACCCCAAGGAAATAATCCTCTTTACAACTATATAATTTTTCTATACATCTAGATATGTTGGGATCATAAACAACATGATCATGTACCAGATCACTAGGTGAAAATCCTCATCTAGACACCTCTCTCTAGACTCCTCATTTGGATAAAAATTAGGGGAAAGGTGTAGGGGGTCCTGAAACCCGATTCAAAGATCCAAAAAACTCAATATTACATGATTAATAGAGATAATATCCTACCTATTTTATTCCATCATCATTGATGATAGGAACTATACCCAAAACTCCCTCTAAACGTCAGGCCACAACACTTCTACCTTCTTTCTATAACCCATAAACATCATCCACCATTGACGTGTAGCTCCCCACATCTATATAAATGAAACTGGAATCTAGAAATCACCTTATTCTCAGATCATACAAAAAGTGATATTAATATTCTCCAAATAATTCTTTGTCTCTAGATCAAAGAAACTCCCCTCATACTTACCCAGACACTACCGCTGAAAGGCATGCAAAGCTTGTTTCCATGCCTCACCCTACTCTGTTGGGTCAACCCTCATATGATCAACCAAATTACCCTAATAAACTTCAGCTTATTGATCTACTCGTGGGTGATGAACATGATCCATTACTAAAAATCAAGAAGAAATCCCTAAGATTGGTAGCATGAAATTTATCAAATATTATTTATTTTATTTATTTTATTTTCCCACAACAACCCATTTCAGACACGAACACAAACAATAACAATTCTTGTACCTATACTAGGCCTCTACCCTATAAAAAGGTCCACCTCACTTGGTTATTCAATAATAATAGAGTTTGTGTATTGGATCATGGGGGCCTTAAAATCCCATGTCCGAGTCGGTCTCCTTAGCCTATATCACATGCCAAGGTTAACTGACACCATTTCCATACCAACCCATGATAACCTCAGAGTGGATAACTCTGAAATCCATCTTATCTCTCAACCAAACCTATGATACCACTCTATCATGACCCCATCACACCAAAGATAATACAATTAGGATAGAGATATGATAACCCCTGAGTCCCACCTCTAGTAGGCCCTGGGTTGGAAACTAACACTGAGGGTATAAAAATCTCATATTATGGAAGGCATTAACCTCTATAAATGAAACAATATTGTGGGTTAGGATAAAAAACCACAAAAAAATCCATAATACAATATGAAGGTTAACTAAAAACCATACCATGATGAATTTATTATAAGTCCTCAGCCTTAAACATTACTTAATATTGAGTTAAGTTAAGAATTCACGTTGAATATCTTTTCAGGTTTTGAGTTTTAGAGAATTAGGCCATAACTATTACATTACATCTCAAATATTAAAAATTAGACACTTATACTCTATCTAATTTTTTCCCACAATAATAAAAATCCTTGATTAAAACAAGAATTATTTTCTTGATAAAAATATTCTTGAATTCTTCTTTTCTATTACCCTTCCTTATACCCTGTGAAAAACATTTCAAAAACTTGGGATGAGCATAAAAAGCTCAGTAAGGGTTATAAAATAAGGAAATAAAACATTAGTCTATCAATACATACAAATAAATGAAATCACACCTTTCAATCATAAAACACAATCTCTTTAAAATACCTCAGGAAATCATAATATTTATGAATAACACATAGAAATCATAAATCATAAAGGTAACTTGTGGTATCCATAAAATACTTACATTGCAACTTTCACAGCTACATAGGGAGTTAATTTTGGAATACCCATCACAATATATTCCTTAAATCTCTTAGGAGAAACATTAATGTTTACCTCCATCATGTTACCCAATGCATTAGAGAGCTACATCGGGCTCACCTGCCCTAGGTTTATCATAGAACCACCCATATTTAGTTTATCAAGTAACCACCCATCCAATGTCCCAGTATCATTACATAATCATAACACATAAAAGATTTAAATTATTATCATTTCACTCATCAAACACAATGAATCAATTTAAGATATTTAAATATTCAATCCATTTCCAAAACCATTTAAAACATTTAATAAAGACATTTTTGAATCAAAGTGTCCCATTCCACTTTGAAAATTTTAAAGGAATTAAAATTTTAAAACATTAATGTCCATATAAATAAATCCTAAAAACCATTTTGAAAACATTTACATTAATGTGAAATATTTATAAGAATAAATCTTTAAAACATTTAAAATAATGTTTTAGTTAAAGAGTCCCTTACCACTTGAGAAAATACTTGAATAAAAATAATTACAGAATAACATTAAAAAATGCTTAAAATATCATGAGAATAAGGATATTCATGATATAATATGTCAAAGGCAGTATATACACCATATAAATTGAATTGGTGTATAACAACAAATAAGTCTCAATGGAATGTAAATTGAGACAAAATCCTTTACAAAGATCATATCCTTAGATTAAGGTTAAATAAATGACATAATTATGGTTGAAAAAAATAAATACACCCAATATAAGTGTATATTAAGTGTAAAACAATCATAGGTCATTCACACATATTTTAAAACCCATGGAATGTATATTTAACTCAATGAAATGCAATTGAGTTTATATTTCCATTAAAAAAATCATATAAATGAAATAATAATTTATCAATGAGGTGACTATGTGTAGAAATAGTATATCCACACAAAGGGAAGTAGAAATTATAATATTAATAAATAAATAGTTATTTCACACATAATATTGGAATAATATAATGAACTAAGTATGCGTAAAACCCAATAAGAGGAAATTGAGTTTAGAAATTCCCTTATGAAAATTCGGCAGCCTAACGACGTCACTTAAATATTTAGAAAATGAGTTAATGAGAGAAAAAAGGGTATCTCATAATTTGGACTCAAAATGGACAGAAATAATTATATATAATAACATACCCCAAAATACGAAAATAGAAATTAAAATACATAACATAAAAGAAGTCATTGACTAAAAGAGGAGGGTGAAAGGTTCCCTTACCTTGAGCCTGACTTGTCTCGTTCGTTCTTTATATTACTAAATAATAAAATTAAGTTAATTTATACTTGATTCAGAACCTTTTTAAAGTTTATTATAAATTTTATATCACTTATTACCTTGCTATAAAAATCATATAATTAGTCAAGTTCATATCGGTCGTTTTATCGATGTACGGTACTTGAGTCAAAAATGAATTTGTTATAATTAAAAATTGTCCATGTGGTCAAAAGTTCATTATCTCTAGAATAATATTAATCATTTAAATATCATATATATATATATAGTATATATGTATTTAGACCAATTATATATGTATTTATAGTTGTCTATAAAATTTGGAGATAAGAAATGAAATGCACCGTTTATGGAGATGGTAAGCCGTACGTACGCATGGATGCTACTTTAATTTCATTTTCATATTTGAAGGAAATGAAAACTAAATGATACATAGGTATATTATAATTTCATTATAATGTCATATTTTATATACATTACATATTTTCATTAACACGATCCTTTATACATTCCATGTATGGAATGAACGAGTCATATCCCTTTGAGGGGGCGGTAGTCCACACTTCCTCAAATGAAATTATCGTATTTACACATTATAAAAAGAATAAAGGTATAATATAAATAAAAAATAAAGAATAATAGAGACAATATAAATATAATAAATATAATATATAAATATATTTCCATCATAATGTCCACCATGGGAGGTGGTAAGGGAAAATTGAATAATCATCGTTTTGTGAGGCAATAATTTGCAGTACATAGAAAGAATATGTTTGTATCCATTAGATGGAGGTGTGTGTATGTGTAGTTAGAATAATTATCATAACAATATCCTATTATATTTAAGATACTGGTTTTGTTATGTAATAAAATAATAGGAATATAATAGATAGTAAAGAAGTAAAATAATGGAAAGGAACTTGAGAGAAGATGCTACCTCTAAAACGTGTAACTCCTTTTTATTTGAGCCAAAAGTCTTTCTTGAATTGCATTATGCCTAAGGTAAGGCTTACATGAGGAAGGTAGGGATTTTGGGATCTTATTTGAGTATAATTTGGATGATCTAAGAGGCTTTAGATGTGTGAGTAAATGGGTAGAGTCTATTGCCTTTTATAAGAGGGAGGAGGGGCACTTTAGGAAGGTATTAAAATATTATTTTATTATAAAATGATTTTCGGTTTAAAATGGTTAAAAAGTAATTTATTTAAAGGGTAATATTATTTTGGGTATTAATAATCTAAACCAGTAGGTTTTAGAAATGTTTAGATCATAAAATTAACCTTATATTTTAGCTTTAACCATTAGTTAAAAACATTAACTATTACCACGTCTTCTTGAATTTTCATAATATATGGAAACAATATTTACTATAAAATGCCAATAAAACCAAAAGTGGATCATTAATGACATTTATAATATTATATACGTCATTTATAATAATTTTATATTTTTAGGACTATTATATCATTTAATAAAATAGTATTTGTTTAATAAAACTCATTTATGTCAATTTCGACATTATTAAGTAATTGATTTTTGTTAAACTCATAAAAACTCGGTTCCTTCGAAAAAAAAGAATTAACTCAAATATAATATGTTAATATCATCCAAAAAATTTATTTATGGAATAAAAATATTCAAATTACATTTATTTTAATATTTATAGTATCATTTATTTGAATCCTTCATTAATGAAGCAATTACTGCATCACCATTGTGTCATAATTAAAATTATTTATTTTATGTCTAAAAATTATAAATAAAATATCATGATGTAGGAAACAAATTTATATTTCTAATGAATATTAATAGTTGAATATATAAATTATATAACCCAATATAAAAATTGTTTTAGTAAAAGATTCATGTTTATATTATTTTCGTCTTTACTTTAAATTAATTATTATAAAATGTCATTATCACTCCAAAGTGGCTATGTGGGGTAGAAAAATCGATGCAAGGATTCCCATTCTCGGAAATATCTCATAAAATGGGATTAGTACATGTTTTAGGGTAGTTTAATATTATTATAATATAACTGTTTTCCCTTATTTACCAGATTTACCCTTTAACCATGGTAAATAAAATAATTACTGAAGTTACTATTCATAATTTCCAAAAATAAAAAGTAACTATTAAAACAATTTGGAAATGATGATTACAAATATGGAATACATTTTTATAAATTCAAAACACATAATTTACAGTAATTAATTTAAAATTAATTCCCATTGTCGAACAAAAAACGAGTTTTTAAGAAGTAATAACTATCATAAGATTGACATGTGTTTATGTCTAATTTAAAAGTGAAATTACATGAAATTACCAAAATTGGATTAAATGATAAAAATATAATCCAATTACACTTTAAAACCAATTAAAATTACAATATAACTATATAAATAAATTATATGAAAAGTCACTTTTGACTTAAAATGCGGTATTTTTCACTATTTATTAAAAAATGAACTTTATCAGAAAATTACCAAATATTTATCCAAAGTAAATTTTGATATCTCTATTCTATAGAAGAAGTTTATTTTGTGAAATATAATATATAAAAGTGACAAAAAATATATTTAAAAAGGGTTCTCCATCAAAAGGTGGCAAACAAACCTTTTAAAAATATTAGAGTATTTCATGCTTAAAATTGGATTCATTCTCATTTTAAGCCTCTAAAATTTATTAGATAAATGTAAAACATTCAACAAACATGTATAATAAAATTTCATTTATTTATGTTCATTCTCGCCATTACAATGACTAGGAATTAAATACCATTTAAAATAATAATATAATTATATTATTTTTCGGTATTACTCAAGGTTGTGTGCAACATAAGATTTCAAAGAAACCTGTTGTTGCGTGTTGAGTACGCTATTAGACAAAATTTCCTATTTAACATAAAATCAATATTTTATTAATAAATAATAATAGATATCAAAAATTATTATTCTATAAATACCTGGGTTGTTACATCCTTCCCCCCTTTTAGAAATTGTGTCATCGCAATTTCAAAAATTTTCTCGGTAACATCATTAAAAATACCACATCGGAAAAAGATTTAATAAACCTATCACTTTAAAAGAAATAAAGAGAAGTAAAAAAGGTCACCTGATATAACACATACTAGGATTCCATGTTGAAAAACATGGAAAACTAACTCTCATAGACTAATAGAGAGTTATATAGAACTTGATCATATAAATTTCACCACCACAATACCATAAATTTGTGTTTAGGTAAAATTATGATGCTAAAAACAAGAATATAACATTTTTTCTTCAAGATAATTTTCATAAAGTTGAAGAATTTATTTATGAGTTTGAATGAGAACATAAGATAATATACTTAATTCTCAAGTAGAGTTTAATCCTTTAATAAATTTCTACCACAAACTCATATTTTCTCCAAACGATGAGTATTCAAGATGACTTGGTCACATCTGAAGTGCTTGAATCAACTTCAAGAGAATCACATAATCCAAAAAAGATGAACTATATATTTTTACTATATTTAGATTTTATCCAAAACCAAAATGATTAGTACAAGATCATATAATACCCAAAAAGAATAATCCTTTATATAAATAAATACTACTCTTAATCTCCAAAATTCAACAAACAATATCCAAAGTTCAACAAAGACCATTCAATACACAATTTAATTAATATTCTTAAAAATAATTCAAACTAAGATAGAAACCAAAAAATTCATAAGGATTTGATCACATAGTCCTCCATGATAAATCTTAAAATTTATCTCCAAATAACATCTACTACTCTTAAAGTCTCATACTGAAAAGTAATTAACAAATAAAATATTCTCTATGATAGGTTAATCATTTCCACAAAAAACCGAAATTTCCATAAGTCCACAATAAAAATATAAATTCTTTTAAAATAAAATTATACCATTAATCCTCAAATAAAATCCCATAGTATTATATTTTCCTTAGGAATATAGTGTTCCCAAAAGAGAAAACATCTCTAAAAATAACATTTATCACTTAATAACCTAATCATTTTCCTATACTAAGGATATCTATTTGATAAAACATAATTTACCAAAATCAACTTGTTCCTGATCTATAAAACCATTTAACTAAAAATAATAAGTCATACTAACCATGGAATTTACGTATTCCAGTGGTAGGCGATAAATCCCAGTCGCACTTTGGTTGTGGGTTCGATTCCCGCATCTCTGTCCGACGTGATGGGTTGTCACACGGTCTGCGTGTTGTCTTTTTTTAAAAAACTATATAATTTTACAACATTCCAAAAAATGAGATAAATTCCTCAAAAGTAACCATAACATATTTTAACCTCAAATTTTATCTCATACCTCACATTTTTATCCTAAAAAGTAATAACCTGTAATTACCTCAAATTCAAGGATCATGTAAATCCTAAAGATTATTTATAACTATATCCATAAAACAAAAGATAATTCTTCCACAATTAAAATTTTTATAAAAAATCATAAGGGTTACAAATACTATAAGTCTTCCAAAGTAATCCCATCATTAATACATTTAAACATATCTACATAATTCTTCAATTCCTAAAGTTTAGAAGTCTTTATAATCAGACATTCTTCATGATCCTTAATCCATGTTTTTACATCTTATTATTTTATAATTATTTCCTATAAAAAAATCATGCATAATGTCTTAAGATTAAATAATGTCAAAACATGAGCTAATAAATAATCCATACATTTCATAGGTCATTTTTAGTTTCCTCATATGCAATTAGAATGACATTCAGAATTGGTAAAAATATATTTGTACATTCCTGCTAATCCCATTCCTAAACCATCTTCACAGGACATCTATTTTCATAATGACCATGCACACCACATTTAAAAAATTCAATTGATCCCCCAGAAAGAAATTCTTTCCCTTTACTAGAGTCAATTAAATGCTTCCTTTTTCCATAGAAGGTTATTTCATTATGATCTTCATTACCACATCTATAACATCTTCTTGTCCCTTTGAATAATTTTTCTAGGTGTTTAATTCCACATCCTTGACACATAGTTTTTTGATATACTTACCTTTATGATTATTACATGAACTTCTATAGGGATTCATTTCTCGCATATATGATGCCTTAGAAAAATTACCAAGGATAAAGTGGTCAATCATGACTCTAGATAGTTGGTTGAGAATAACCACAAGAGTTCTCATTAAAGCTCCCATTTCATTTGATTGTTTATTCAGAAAATCACCATAGTTTCCTTCATATCCACTATTACTTTGGTGCCTGATAGATCCAACCATTTACTAAAACCAAAAAGGTTAGTGTGAGTATATCAGTAAAATCATCATATACTATCTTATGAGGAGGGTAAACAATAAGATATACTTATTAATGTTATCTTAAAATCATTAAATTTATCTAAAAATAACTATGACTCTTCTAATATGATAACCATTATGGTTATTTTACTTATTCTTAAATAACACCCTAACCTCTATTGTTATCTAATCTTAACTTTGATACCAACTATAAGGCCCCAACCTTAAAAATTACATAATATTGAGTTAAGTCAAGAATTCAAATTGAGGATCTTTTCAGGTTTAGAGTTTTAGATAATTAAGCCATAACTATTAAATTACATCTCAAATATTACAAAGTAGAAAATTATAATCTATCCAGTTTTTTCCACAAAAATAAAACTCCTTGATTAAAACAAGAATTATTTTATTTATTAAAATCTTCTAGAATTCTTCCTTTCTCTTACCCTTCCTTATACCCTATGAAAAACATTTCAAAAACATAGGATGAGCATAAAAATCTCAGAAAGGGTTATAAAATAAGGAAAAAAACATTAGTCCATCAATACATAAAAATCAATGAAATCATACTTTTCAATCATAAAAAATAAGCTCTTTAACATAACTCATGAAATCATAAGATTTATGAATAACAGATAGAAATCGTAAATCATAAAGGTAACTTTTAGAATCCATAACATACCTACATTATAGCTTTCACAGCTACATTGGGAGTTATGTTTGGAATACCCATCATATTATATTCCCTAAATATCTTAGGAGAAACATTAACGTTTACCTCTGTCACGTTACCCAATGCATTGGAGAGCTATCTAAGGCTCACCCGCCATATGTTTATAACAAAACCACCTGTATTTAGTTTATCACATAACCAACTTTCAAATGTCCCAGTATCATTACATAATCATAACAAATAAAATATCAAAATTATTTTCATTTCACTCATCAATCACAATGAATCATTTCAATATATTGAAATATTCAATCCATTTCCAAAACCGTTTAAAACATTTAATAAAGAAATTTTTGAATCAAAGTGTCCCATACCACTTTGAAACTTTTAAAAGAATTAAAATTTTAAAACATTAATGTCCATATAAATAAATCCTAAAAACCATTTTGAAAACATGGGCATTAATGAGAAATATTTAGAAGAATAAATCGTTAGAACATTTAAAACAATGTTTTAGTTAAAGAGTCCCTTATCACTTGAGAAAATACTTGAATAAAAATAATTACAGAATAACATTAAACAAATCTTACAATATCATGTGAATAAGAAGATTCATGATATAATATGTCAAAAGGGTAGTATATACACCATATAAATTTAATTGGTGTATAACAACAAATAAGTCTCAACAAAATTTAAATTGATAAAAAATACCTTACAAAGATTGTATCCTTAGATTAAATATAATTCAATGAAATAATTATGTGTGAAAAATATAAATACACCCAATATAAGTGGATATTAAGTTTAAAACAATCATAGGTCATTCACACATATTTTAAAACCAGTGGCATGGATATTTAACTCAATGAAATGAGATCGAGTTAAGATTTCCTTTAAAAACTTTATATAAATGATGTAAGAATTTATCAATGAGGTGACTATGTGTAGAAATAGTATATCCATACAAAGGGAATTATAAATTATAAAATAAATAAATAAATAGGTATTCGACACAAAATATTGGCATAATATATTAATGAATTATGTGTAAAACCTAATGAGAGGAAATTGAGTTTAGAAATTCCCTTATGAAAATTCGGCAGCCTAACGATATCACTTAAATATTCAAAAAATGAGTTGATGAGAGAAAAAGGGTATCTCATAATTTGGAAATAAAATGGATACAAATAATTATATATAATAAAATACCCCAACACAAGAAAATGTAAATTAAAAAACATAACATTAAATAAGTATTTGACTAAAAGAGGAGGGCGAAAGGTTCCCTTACCTTGAGTCCAACTTATCTTGTTTGTTATTTATTTTCCTGAATAATAAACTTCAGTTAATTTATACTTGATTCAGAATTTTTTTCAAGTTTATTATACCTTTTATATCACTTATTACTTATCTATAAAAATCATATAATTATTCAAGTTCATATCAGTTGTTTTGTCGATGTTCGGCATTGGAGTAAAAAATGAACTTGTTATAATTACAAATTATCCATGTGGTAAAAAGTTCATTATCTAAAGAATCATATTCATGATTTAAATATCATATATATCCAGTATATATGTATTTAGATCCATTATATATGTATTTATAATAGTCCATAACATTTGAAGATAAGAAATGAAATGCACCATTCATGGAGACGGTAAGCCGTACGTACGCATGAACGCTACTTTCATTTCATTTTCATATTAAAAGGAAATGAAAATTAACTAATACATAGGCATATTATAATTAAATTATAATATCATATTTTATATACATTACATAATTTCATTAACACCACCATTTATATGTTCCATGTATGGAATGAATGAGTCATATCCCTTTGAGGGGGCAGTAGTCCGCAGTTTCCCAAATGAAATTATCGTATTTACACATTATGGAAAGCATAAAGTTATGATATAAATGAAAAATACAGAATTATAGAGACAATATAAATATAATATATATCATATATAAATATATTTCCATCATAATGGCCACCATGATAGGTGGTAGGGGAAAATTGAACAAGCATCGTTTCATGAGGCTGTAGTTCTCCGTACCCAGAAACAGTCTGTTCGTATCCATTAGATGGAGGTGTGTCTAAGTGTAGTTAAAATAATTTTAATAAAAACATGATAGTATATTTAGGATAATAGTTTTTTTATTTAATAAAATAATTATAATAGAATAGAGAGTGAAGAAGTAAAATAATGGAAAATAACTTAAGAGAAGATGCTACCTCTAAAACGTGTAACACCTTTTGATTTGAGCCAAAAAGATTTCTTGAATTTAATTATACCCAAGGTAATGATTATAAGATTAATGGAGGAATTTTGGGAGATTATTTGGTTAGAATTTTGATGAAACAAGAGGCTTGAGAAGTGTGAGTAAATGGGTAGAGGTGATGACCTTTTATAAGAGGGAGGATGGGCACTTAAGGAAGGTATTGAAATATTATTTTATTATAAAAAGATTTTAGGTTTCAAATGGTTCTAAATTAATTTATTTCAAATATAATATGCTTTTGGGTTGAAATAATATCAATTAATAGGTTTTATAAATGTTTAGGTCACAAAATTAACCTTATCTTTTATCTTTAACCGTTAGTTAAAAACATTAACTCTTACCATGTCTTCGTGCATTTTCATAATATATGTTAACTATATTTACTATAAAATTACAAGAGAACCATAATTGGTTCATTAATAACTTTTTTAATATTATATAAGTCATTTTAAATAATCTTATATTTTTAGGGCTTTTATATCATTTAATAAAATAGTATTTGTTTTAAAAAACCCATTTATGTCAATTTTGACATTATTAAGTAATTGTTTTTTGTTAAAGTCACAACAACTTGGTTCCTTTGAACCAAATAAATTAACTTAAAAATAATATGTCAATATAATCTAGAAAATTCATGTATGGAAACAAAATATTAAAATTAAATTTATTTTAATATTTATAATATCATTTATTTGAATCCTTCATTAATGAAGCAAATACTACATCATCATTGTGTCATAATTAAATTTATTTATTTTATGCATAAAAATTATAAATAAAATATAATGATGTAGGAAATATGTTTATAATTCTAATGAATATTTATAGTTGAAGAGATCAATTATATAACCCCATATAAAAATTCTTTTAGTAAAAGATTCATGTTTATGTCATTTTTGTCTTTACTTTAAATTAATTACTATAAAATGTCATTATCACTCTCAAGTGGCCCCATGGGGTCCCAAAATAGACCCAATGATTCCCATGGTCATAAATATATCATAAAATAGAATACATTTTTACAAATTCAAAACACATATGTTTTAGTAATTAATTTAAAATTAATTCCTGTTGTTGAACCAAAAAGCCGGTTTTTGAGAAGTAATAACTATCATAAGATTGACATGTGTTTACGTCCAATTTAAAAGTGAAATTAAATAAAATATCCAAAATTGGATTAAATGATAAAAATATAATCCAATTACACTTTAAAATCAATTAAAAGTAAAATATAACTATATAAATGAATTAGTTGAAAAGATAATTTTGACTTAAAATGCGGTATTTTCCACTAATCAGTAAAAAATGAACTTTATCATAAAATTACCAAAAATAAATCCAAAGTTAATTTTGATGTCACAATTCTATATAAAAAGTTTATTTTATCAAATAGAATATATAAAAGTGACAAAAACTAGAAAGAGTTCACCATCAAAAGGTGGTAAACAATCCTTTTAAAAATATTAGAGTATTTCATGCTGGAAATTGGATCCATTCTCATTTTAAACCTCTAAAATTTATTGGATAAATATATGGAATAAAAAAAACATGTATAATCATATTGCAGTTAGTTCTATTCATTATTTCCATTACAACGGCTAGGTATTAACAACCATTTAAAATAATAATAATATTATATTATTTTTCGGTATAACTCAAGGTTGTGTGTAACGTAAGATTTCAAAGAAACCTGTTGTTGCGTGTTGTGTATGCTATTAAAAAAATGTACTCTTTAACATAAAATAAATATTTTATTCATAAATAATAATAGATATGAAAAAGTATTACTCTATAAATACCTGGGTCGTTACATGTATAAAGTAAAACTGATACATATAAAAGTTTCTAACTATATACCAAAAATAAAAATATATGGAAGTGAATCAACAGAATATCCAAACCATCAAGTAATTTCTATCTCGGTACCCCAAGTCCTCCTGGAAACCTAAAAATTAGTTTATATATGTAGGGTGAGCTTAAAAGGTCTAATAAGTAAGGACATATCCAAGGTCTAAAGTGAACATGTGAAAAGAGAATGATAATGCATCAATGAACAAACAATAAAACCAAAAAACACTTATACAAGTCATCTAATCAAACCCATCCCCACCATGGGTCACTCTCCAAATCACACATCCAATATAATAACATAGCATCAAGATCAAAAAAAGAAAGATTCCCCACTTCTACTTACCCACAGATTTGTTTCTCTCACACCCCAACATTGAATGTCCTATGCCCCCATCCCTTCCACACATACCACATAAAATAACATCACATACCACCCACAAAAACGTGGGCTACACATCACATCACATCACATAAAATCCCTCTTACAAACACTTGGGCTATACATCACTTCACATCACAACCTACCCAAAAACCTGGGACACACATCACATCACATCACATCCCCCCATAGACACATGGGCCACAATCACATCACATCGCATCCCACCTGTAGAAACCTAGGATACACATCACATCAGATCACATCCCACCCACAGACACCCGAGCCACACATCACATCATATAAGATCCCACCCATAGACACCTAGTCCATAAATCACCATAGGGTAATCTCCAACACCAACTCAAATCACTACTACTAAAGGAAGAGAGGGGGAGATGGGGTCACCCAATATCTATATCACCACCATCCTGGATGTTGGGGAAAACACCCAGAACTTAGAACATCTGAGCATTGGTAAGGTTATCCAACTTAGGTGGGTCATGTATACAATTACATAAACATACATGATATATAGATAAAACAAAATACCCAACCGATGAGTTCACATCAACCACACTGACACACAACAAATCACCATCACCGCACTACACATCTACTGTTACAAGTGCTGCCACAACTATATACAACACCATCCAACCACTACATAAGCTTCACAACATTTACCCCTTTCAGTTACAGGTTTCACCATATTTTTTCATTATCCATTTCATTTCACATTACACTATTCATTCATTTATTCAATCTAGTTATCCAATTACCACACATCCATTTCTAGTCCATATCATCTATCTACTGGTATTTTTTGTTTCGTTTATCATCATAGTTCATCCCATGTATAACTGGTAAACTATCTCAACCACACCAAGCTACAATTGGACCAGATTATACAACCACCACCACATCACCACACATACAACATCTTCATCATGTGACAACACCCAAGCTATCTCACCATGACAACCTCACACCACAAAACCACAACCGCCATGAACCACAACCACAATGAAAAAACCATTACAACACAACCATGTATCAAAACACAACTTCCACATGCTACAACCACATGTTACAACCACAGATCGTTGCCACTGCACATCATACCACCGGGCACCATAACCACATCACAACTCTACACACCACATTACACAATTGCCCAAATATCATCCATTCCATCCAACCACCACATCACTACCCCATATACTATACAATCTAGCTTACCACTACCACCACCTCACAACATCCCAAACCACATAGGGAAAAAAAATAACAAGCATGCACAACAACATCAAAAACTATATTCTATAACTATTCAGGGTTTTTCATCACATTAGGTTTTTAATTGACATGGGTATTATCACAAATGATAAAATATAGGGGAAATTGTTTTATTATCCAAATATATGTTTTATCCTTTTATTTATGGTGATATCACACAAAAACACAATAAGGGTCATTACATTATAAAAACTATAGCACAAAAAAATCTCCCAACAACCGTTATTTTTATAATTGGAAACAGACATGCATATTATCATCAACAACATATATCAAAGTAGTAAAACATATGGAAATTCCACATTACCATAAATTCATCTACTAAAATTAATTATCTTATTATGATGACCATTACTATTCACCCAAAGGTAAGAAAAAACATGCAAATCCCACATGTAGCACATGAACATGTGAGAATGAGGATCCCCTACCTCAAAGAAGATTCCTGATCTCACTATGCATTGTTGGGTGAAGAAGAAATTTCCTACAACCACAATCACACCATGAGACCATGTATCAACCTAAACCGCATCGAAGGGTCATACAAAATGAATCCAAACACAACCTAAACCAATGAAACAACACAAAAAACATATCCCATGAGAAGAATAGAAATAAAATGATGGGAAAGAGAAGAAAACACACCTCATATCACCAAAACATAATCACCAAAACCCATAGATCAAATAAGGAGGAATGGGGTTTAAGATCCCTTGAGATCCACCTAGGGTTCACCCAAAAAGAGAGAGAAAGGGAGGGATATGGAAGAATGGGAATAAAAAAACATGCATTAAAAATGGATCTATCCAGTTTAATGTCGTGTATCCCTTTTAGGGAATGTAATTCATGGGGCCCCATGGTTTACAAGCTGTGAACCACATACAAGGTATGGAAATTCCATATCTTGGGTTTCCACTAAAATTCACTTTGACTTGGAATTATTTAATTACACATCATTAATTCACCTTATAAAATGTGAATCCATTTTATAGAATCCTGACTTTCCCTATTATAAGATATGAAACTGGCCAGCTAAAAAATATATAAACCACCAATTCATGAGTTAAATCCGGTTCACGTCATTAATCACTTATCGTGGCACTCTATAGCTCCAGCTCTATTGGGCCTTCTAGACCTCCTCCAAATGCATCCAAATTCCCAAATGGGAAAGTAACAGGCTGAGAGAAGGCATGAGATGTTACTCCATAACTACAAATCTCCATAATAGCTAAATTTTGATTTTTATCTTGGTTTAGGTTCAATCCATATATGAAGATCTTGATATTAGTATCAGTATCTCATGGGTGAATGATTCGGTTGGAATTAATTTTAGTGTATAAAGCACATTTGATCAGTTGCGAGATTTATCAATTATGGATAGAAATGGGTCTAACCATATAGGGCATGGTATAATTGGATAAATATTTTAGTTTAGTACTTTTCTAGTCGATCCATAATATATAGAGGCACTACTTCTCATATACTATTAAACCATTTTGAAAAAATCAATCATTCTAGTACTAATGTGGTTCTTGATCCATATTTTACTTAATTCAACATTCTATAATTTAGGGCCCATGTATTCCATAAGTCAATAGTTTAGAAGATGAGAATTAAATCATCATTTCTAGGTGTAAACATTTATATTATTTAGGGGCCTAAGATCAATATTTGTGGCTATGGGAATAATTAACCTTTAATTTAGGTATCCTAATATATAATCCCTTGATTAAGGGATTAATTTTTCTCCTTTAGCTAATATTTTAGTTCCAAATATGAATATGACTACTATCTTGAGCTTTATCGAAGAGAGGTGATTGAATATTGACAGCCACTTGGGTTCTAATTTCAAAGTTTATTGGAGTTATAAACTATATATTCTTAAAACTTTGGTTTGGTTAATTTGAGTAATAAACATAGATTCCAAAGAGGTAGCCTTTGGTATTGACTTGAATATTTATGAAAATAGGGTTATGATTTTATTTTTTATGGGATTTGGTCCCAAAGTGAACAAATAACCTAGTATATGAAATTTTGAGGAGTATAGATAATATCACCTTTTACCCTAACTGAACCTCTTCCAACAAAAAATGGAAATCAAGAGGTTGAAAGTCCATCCATTAAAAAAGAGAATAAAAAATAAATAATAATGGCATTTTATTATATAACGAGAGAGGTCACATTCAGAAAATTCAATTAGGGGGAATGGAAAAAGAAGATAGTGTTTTAGATACATGATGACTAGAAAATTGTAATCCTGAGCTTCTTTGAATCCAATAACACTCATAGTTCCCAAACATGATCATTAGTATAAGTAATTACCCTAGATTAAACCCATGTGAATCCAAATTTTTCTGTCTCTCTAATTTCCTATTGTAACTTTTTGAATAGACCCCATATTCTCTGAAACTGAAAGAATTTATAGAGCATTAATGTCTATAATTTCTTTTTCTCAACACCAATTTTGTATGTAATCTTCAACCACCACAACCTTTTCATAAATGAAACTTCAATGGAATAATATCACTCTATATAATTCTTATTTATACATTATTAAATAAATTTTATTTCTTCTATAACCAACTATTACACATAAGAGGAAAATATTTCCTTTTCCATATATTAAGTATGGATCAAGAATACTCTTACATACTATAATTCTCCAAATACTTATAACTCCAACCACATGGTGATATTCATCTATTTACATCATGAATATTGATAACTTTGGACACCTTATACATATCCTCCTTGGTGATATATCATATCATATGGATGATTTTCCATATCTTTGATAGATATCACTTCCAATTAAAAATTCAAACTTCCTATAGGATCCTTAACACCCAAAATACATTTAAATAAAAAATCCACCATTATTCTACTTTACATGGACTATATAAAGCCATATTTTTTTGTATTTTAATTGTATACTAATTCGTCACATCTTCTTGAATAACTCCTGAATACCCAATAAACTCATATGCCTATAAAACATATAGATATTCTAATTATTACTTAGCTTACATAATAACACCACCATAGATGTCTATGAATAAAATTTTGAATAAATTAATGAAGGGAATTTCATTTTCATTCATCCCCAATATATCAAACTTATATTTTCAAAAAATTCAACACCCAACCCTCTAGTTAAAACATGTGTCAAACATGTAAACCCCATAACATAGATTACCTCGATTAAGTGATCCTTTTTAAATTAATTATCATTAAAATAATACCAAAGGATAATAAAATCATAATAAAATATTAATCTTATGTAATATTATTGATAGAAATAAGGTTTAAGGGACTATAAGGAACATATTCCAATAATTTTATCTAAATACTTAGGTTAAGGCATAAGTTTCAAACCCAATAATAGAAATGAAAGATTTTTCAACAATAGTAATAGAACCAATATCAATGTAAGGGAAAAAGGTTTTAATTATAAATAAATCACTAATAATTATATTTAAACACTAAAATATTGTATCCAAGAGGTTTTAAGATGAGAAACAACAGTCATAAGACCACTTGTATGTGATAGGTAAACTGACAAGGAAGCATACATAAAGGAATCTCATTGAGAGTGTATATAGATGAAACTCATCTAGATAAATATTGAGAGTGGGATATGTTTAATGGTGTTGTTGGGAAGTCAAACAAATCACTCTAAAATTTTCAAGCTAATAGAGGAGGGTTGTCTTGGAGCACCCAAAAATGAATAACCAAATGTTCTGACTTATCTTAGTTTTGGAAAAAAGATGGCTATGATAACCATCACTTTTATGACTATGAGTATTTAAAGAATTTCCACTAATACATACATTAATTTCACTATATTATATAGTATCAATAGTTAGATAAATTTTATGATGATCCCTACTAAGGTATTGATATACTGGTGAAATATCATGGCTAGATGTAATGATCAATATCTTAGTCATGGTGGTTTCATACCCAAGATCTATCTCCCAAAGAAGGATAAAAAGGGAAAATTTATCCAGAAGAGTCAAAGATAATTTTTATGTATGATAAAGTGTCCAAAACTCAAATAGACCATTAAATAAGGATTTATATTAATTAAATTATACTAGAAAATGGAGATATTTTTTATGGATTATAGAGAGTTATTTAATAACATCTAGGTCACAAGTTATGTTGTTGGTCACTTGAAGTTCATAAAAGTTTCATTTGTTGTCAATATGGATTAAAGTGTATAAGAGTTTCATTTTTTGTCAATGAGAAGTCAATATGTGAATGAAATGGTATTGATTAAGAAGTTGGTGAAGCCTTGGATAATTTTTATTGATTCAAAGCATTGAATACTATAATTGATCAATTCTATAAGAGGATAAAACTCTGACGATTGTAGAACTTGTCTTAAGTTCCAAGACTTGTATCAAGGTGATACATTGTTACAACACTTGAAGAAGACCATGCAATGCTCAATTGCATGAGGATAAAGAAGATCCAGCCAATGACTCCTTAATAAAGGCCATACATTATGCCTTAATGCATGATGAATTAACAAATGATCCATGTGTCATCCATGATTGGATTAAAACAACTTAAGGAAGCATGATGATGTTTTAAAGAAAAAAAAAGACAATAAATAAGGGGATTTGATAGTTGAAGGTGTCTATGAATTTTAGTTTATTATGTTGTAGCATTTTTTATGAGACTTTGTCAAAAGTATCCAACCATAGAGGGCTAGTTGAGGTCCTCACCTCAAGAATATGTGGGACCCGTGGGTCAACCGCGCTCAAGGGAATCCCTCAAGGATATCCTTGTACGAGGTAGGTGTGCATGGGCCGTGTATAAGCCCGCATGGGCCGCATGGTGATGAACCCGTGTAGGGTGTGTGCTAGGTGAACGCTCGGGAAGTAGAGTGGGTGCTGAGAGCGCGCTTGCAGGGTGAACACGGTACAGGGCAGTACTGTGGAGGGAGGAGGAGTAATTTGAGCCGAAGCTGTTGTAGATTGATATTTAAACCACATGAAATCCACATCATGTTTCGATGTGGGACACATTTTTAAAAACATGGAACTAATCCTGGCCACTCATCTCATCCCGCATCTCGCTCAACTGTCCAATAAATCCCATGATTGATTAGGAACATCCAGGCCATCCATCAGATCTCCACAATTTGGGATTCAATTAGCACCGTCTGATCTCTCCACCGAGGTCGTCTTCAACCTCTGAACACCCGAGCTCCACCCATGAACCAACGATGAAGACGAAAGATGTTCTCATCTCTTCGAGCATCATTTGATCTCATTTTAAGTCCATGGTGATCATCTGGAAGAACCTAAATCATGCATGCATTAAATGTTCCATGCATGCGATTGAAATGAAGAATCCACGAAGGCCGAAGCAACCAAAGGTGTGAGGGAACGTCATGTCACTTGATCACTCAAAGAGAAGCCTTGCATGCATTCTTAAATGCATGAACGTAATGTACTAATAGAGAAATAAGGAGTCTTCATTGAACAAAATAAACCGAGATACTTTCCATATCTTGATATGTGTTCGAAGATTTCAAAACGCCGAATATCTCGGGAGTTCAAAGATTTGAACCCTATGGTTTTGAATGAGATCCTCACCTATAAAAGGAGGATCCCAAGCCATGAAGAGGTTTCTACCATTATCAAAGAAAGGTGCTCCTATTTCTCCAAAGAAACATAGAAACAATGAACTCCACTGGTTCCTGAAAGGCAGAAGATTTCTACACAGCCTTGCTACATGAAGAAGTTATTTCCACACATCTCTTGCATGAAGGAGTCCTGCACATCTCTTTTGAGTAGGATAATAGCGAACCCCTTGGTTTGAGAAATAATCCACTCATCCATTGCGTGAATAGAGGAACTGTGAACCCCCTAGTTCATGAAATAACTCACACCCCCTTTGTGAAGAAACCCGCAATCACGCGATAGGTTCTTTCAAACCCTTGTTGAGTTTTCGTGAACAGAATCCTGCATGTACACAATTGGTGAAATTTCACCCTTGTTGTAATACATGAAGACAAAACCCACAAAACTTCTTGGTTCTGTGGAGGAGATACACGCGCACTCCTTGCGCGAAGAAGAAGACCCCACATGCCCTTCTATTTGCACAATGAATAATAATCTTTTGTCAAAACACACACACACACACACACACACACACATATATATTCTATTTTTTGTTTTTAAGATTTGGGTCTTGTAAATATCACACCCTTTGCGTGAGAATAAGCAAAGGAAAATGTATACATACACTGCCCTAGGAGAGGAAGAAGGGACCCGAGGCACTTTGTGGAGGAAGGAGAATTCATGCATATGAATGAATTGAGATACCCAAGAGTGTAATAACAAAGTAAAACCATTGAATAAAATAATTTGGGTTTGAAGAAAAAATATACATGACACACATTGAATCTAAATTAAAAAGAACAAGTGTGTGTGTGCTAAGACCAAAAAGAAGATAAAGAGAAAAGGATAAAGAGAAGAGATTGTGTGTGTGTGCTCAAATTGTTTTATCCTTAGAGGTTTTCACACAAAGAAGAATAGGATTGTGAATTCTTGCATGCATGAACATTCACATGAAAAGACACTTAAAAGAATAATCAAGATTGTTAGTGAATGTGTGTAAACAAGAAGAAGAAATTCCATGCAACTCATGCATGAAGCATGAATAATTCAGATGATGAAAAGTGAGCTGATCCTCAGTGATTGAATAATCACATAAGTGTATGTGATTCTTTCCAAGAAAACAAGGAGAATTTCTAGTGCATACAATATTTTCACTAAGAAGATGAAATTGAGATATCCAAATACAATAAGTATTGGATACCATGCAATCCATGCATAAAGTGAATGAGAAATGAGACTGAAGCTAGACTAAATTAAATAAGATCTTCTATCTAAGTTTTCAAAAATTTAGAATCCAAGAAGAAATAAAGTGCTGATATTAAGCAAGATTATTCTTGAAGAATTTGTGTGTACCATTAGAACACATCTTAGTCAGGCCAAGTATTCATCAGAAGAAGAAGAAATTTCCTAAGCATTGTTGAGACTGAGAACTGATCAACTCAAGTGATCAGAAATATTGAGCAAGGCTAACTGAACTTAACAAAGTTTGTTGATGATCCTTGAAGAGATTCACAGGAAAGTGTGATTCAGCAAGCCTGTGTGAAGAGAACTGAAGATCATCTATAATGAATCAAGAAAGAACTTAAAGAAGGAAGCTTCTCATGTGACTCAAGATCTTGAAGAACACTGTGAAATTCAGGGAGGAGAAGAAGACTTTAGTGAGACTCTGGAGTAGGCCAGTGGGACTCTGATAACACTATGTGAAGCTGTATAAAGAACCTCTTGTGTGACTCAAGTTAGATACAGTGGGACTCTGTGTCAACCATTGTAATTACTAATTGAATTATAGTGGAGAATTTGTGTTGGGGTGAATAACCAACACATCAAGGAGTATGTCTTTGAACCCAAACTTATAAATCATTGTGTTCAGTACCTTTACATTTACAACATCATTCGAGGAAAGGATGAGATACACAAGAAGAGTGAATCGAGACTTTAACCATCCATAGAGGTTTAATTGAAAAGAATAAATTAGTAAAAATATTTAAAGGGATCACTAATTCACCCCCTCCCCCTCATAGCGATTCACACTGATCTGGGCACTTCAATTGGTATTAGAGCCCAGTTACCTCTAAAAGATCCAACGAAGTCTTTATGAAGTGCATATTGGAGGAGATGAATGAGCAACCTCAATTGGAAATTTCTTCCAAGACTCATAAAAATAGAAAGAAGAAAGAGGAAAGGAAGATGAAGAATAAGCTTACTACTAATGGAGAGACACCTTCTACTAAAGGTAATATGAAAGGTACATAATGTGATAATACTTATTGTTATTCTGATGAAGCATACTCAAGTTGAGATGATGATAGATTAATTAGTGATCTTCTGACTACACTCAAAGATCATCTGAACAAAGTCCCTAGAGAAGTGTCAAGACACATTTCTGTAAGCATTAGTGCTCTTCAAGATGAAAAATTACAGCTGGAAGAAGAAGATAATTACATGGAATAATCATTGGCTAAAAGGGTTGGCATATCCAACACTCTCAAAAAATTAGTGAAGGAAAAGTAAAAAACAATTTCTCTTTGAAGTGAAAGACTTTCTCAAGTTACTGAATAATTTCAGGGAAATATTTGTGAGAACGTATTATTTGAGATTGTATTTGTAGAATATTTCCATGTATTTGAAAAGTTTCACAATGTCTCTATGGTTGTCAAAGCTGCTCAACTAGAAGAAAAAGAAAAGAAGCTAAAGGATCTTGAAATATCTTTAAAAAAATTAAGAAATGTGCATGAAGAACAAATAAAAATTCTGAAGGAGAATTGGGAAAGTAAGCTAAGATCAGTTGATGATAAGAAGAAATCCCTAGACATGAAGTGTTTAGAGATGGAAGTGAAATTGAAGAATCATCAATCACTCCAAGATGGAACTTACCAAAGAGCTAAAAGAAGGGATGCTGCCACTCAATTTTTCATTTAGGAGTATGATTCCAAGAGAAATTTAAAATCATCTTCTAATCCAATGGAAACATCATCCAAGAAGAAGGTATCCCATGACCCAGTTATTTCTGTTTCTACAAATGCAACTTCATCTACAAGTACAGGTTCAAAGACAAAAGTTGGGAAAATGTGGATTGATAAAAACTTCAATACATCCATCAAAACTTCAATGGTGGATACAAGAATAATTAAGAAGAGAAACTCCCAAAATGATTCCCAAAAGAAAGAAAGATAATTCCAGAAACAACAAAGCACAAAATCTATCCAGAATGATACTACAAGAAAAATGAGGATATTTATTAGCTACTGTTGGTATTTTTGGAAGTACAGGCATCAGGCCAATGATTGTTGGCATAATATATCAGCATATGAAAATTGTGTATGACCCGAATTCAGGTAAAATAGATGTAACGAAATGAATCATCCTGTAAAGAAAAGGTAGAAAAAACAGATGAATAAGAATTTGTCTATCAAGATCAAATTTGAGTATCTTGAATACTTCTGTGATTATTGTAACAAAAATGGTCACAATTATGATGAGTGCTGATTTAGTCCTACCATGCCTCAGGCATATGTTGATAAGAATCATAGACTACAACAAAGTTAGAAGAAATAAAAAGGAGTTGAAAAATATTCTATTGGGAATATGAAATACAATGAATTCAAGAAATTAGTGAAAGAAATTATTCCCCATAAGAAGTTCAAACTGGATTCCAAGAATGTCATCTCAACCAAGAAAAGATGTTTCCACTGTTGAAAGAAAGGTCATACCATGGATCACTGCAAACAATCCATGGGAATGAATGGAAGAAAGCTGAAAATAAAAGGATAATAAATCCATAAGAAAATGGGATTTAATAAAGACATTTCTGAAGATAATCTTATTAAGTTTCCTAATAAAGGTAACTTGAATACAATAAAGAAACCATGCGGAAGATATAAATCATAAAATGGTAATAAGGAGTGTTTAGTTATCTGACCTAATCAATTTTAAATTGCTAGAGAACTACAAATAGCAGAAGATGAAGTACTAGATAAAGCAAAGGAAAAAGGGAAATAGGTCATTCCACATGAAAGAAAATTTGAATTTCATGAGAGGTTGTCAACACATGATAACTCAAGTGTCTCACAACTACTTTATGGAAGGTGCAAGAAAGATGGACATCATGAAAACAAATGTTTAACTATTTTACCAGGACAAATAGAGAAAATTGAACAACATGCACCAAAAGATACTTCACTACTGACAGAAGTGAAGAAAAAAATACACACAAGTTGAAGGTGAATGTAAGTAAAGAATCCATGCTGAAAATGAAAAATAAAAATGCCAAATAGGGAGGAGACATCAACATGAAGAGTACCAGAAACTTTATAGCTGCATGGAAAGGAGTTATTGGGTTGAGAGAAAATTATCAGCCCCAATACTTCTATTAAGAATCTCACAAGTGTTCCATCTTATTACCTTATACTTTTTTTATATATATGTTCTTACATTGCAGGGAATTGATGATGAAGGTCATTCTTAAAATGATAGTTGAATGAGAAAAGTGGAGAAGTACAAGTTGAAATCATTATTTGTAATGCCTTGATGCCAGTTACCTAGAGTCGGGGCATTATTACATAATATTGGCATGATATAAGGAATCTTATCCTGAAAGACAGATCAGTTTAGTAGCCTTGGAAGTATTAGATACATACATAAGTTTTACATTAAATCATGAAAAAATCCTTTTAACATAATAATCTCCATTAGAATATCCCTGTAGGTCAGTCATAATATACTTCTTTTCATTCTGGGAAAAATAAAACATAGAAAGGGGTGAGATCAAGTGCTTAGTAAGGATAACAATATAGAAAAATATTTCATAAATAAGCATAAAAATTTATGGAAAATGTATAAAACAAAAAAACTATACTTTTAAACATAAAAATCAGTATATTATGGAAAAGATAAATTGAATAATTCAATTCACTTATTCACATGGATATTCTACTAGTCGAATAATCACATCTAATATTTATAGCCAATTTCACAATGATGGAATGCATAATGTTGAACATCATAACCTCACAGTCAAGGCCTTGTGACAAGACTATAAATAATATTTTTTTAAGTCCTTGTGCCAAGACACTATTTTATCTCATGAGACCTACCGATGCATCGGGGAGCAATAACGGGATCCACCCGTCACTTACTAAGTCTAATGCATTCCTCATATGAAAAGGTTGAAACAAAACATAAACATTCGTATCAAAACTAGCATACGAAATGTTAATAATTTAACCATAAGCCATGAATGGTATAAAAATAACACATCCACAGTAAAACATATCGCAAAACCTTAAATAAAATATGGAAGATTGTATCATAATAAATCAACTTCAAACAAGTGTAAAATCCATCAAAGGATGTTGACATAGATGAAATCAAATCTGTTTGAGAGAAATATATATTTCTATTTTGAAATCATTAAAAAGTATTGTAATTATAAAATAAAACATTTATTTTGAAAATATTCTTATAATCATGTAAGGGAAGCTTAAAAAGTGTTATAATAGCGGAAAATAGTCGCACCTTCTGTATAAGTAAAAAAACATTATTTCCTTAATTTTTTTGAAAAGGTTGTAAAGGACCTTGTTTGGAAAATGACAGAAATATTCCTTTATAAATATCTTATAAAAATTCAAAAAAGGGTATAAATGACTTAAACCCATAGTCTAGGAAATAGTAAAAATGTTTTGAAATACTTTTTTTAAGAAACATGGATGTGGATGATAAAGAGGCCCCAGTAGATACTCACGTATAAACAACCTCAGATAATGAAGAGTTTGTAAAATTTACCCTTACCTTGTACTTTTCCTTGATAGATGGTAAGTTAACCTCCTGTATAATATTTAAATCATTGTTATTAAATTATACAAGAAACACATACATAAATATTATATAATATATGATCTTCTAATATTGCTTTGTTAATAATATTTTAGTAGTATCATCGTTTGAGGTGTTAACTAATTCATTTTCCCTTATATTCTTTGTTACATAAGCCATGTTTGTTATGGATAAGATGTATTTGATTAATATACAAAATTATATTGAGTTATTAAACATTATATTTAAACATAAAATGAAAATTATTCTTGAATGGTTATGACGTGGATTGAATTTCATCGCGTTCATGGAGATGGTAATCCATACTTACGCACCAGCGAAAATATCATTCTATTCATGGAGAAATCGTATGTAATTGGATGGTATATCATATATAAAGAATCATTAACATGTTATATTTATTATTTACATCAGTTATACTTATTATTATACCCATCCAAATAATGAAGTGTTTGAATAACAAACTACACCACAACATGGAGACGGTAAGCCGTACATACACACGTATGGTGACTTGTCATTCATAGGATGGATAGAATAATGAATATGGTTGTACCATATTTATAATAACATAATATTATGTATAAGGTACTGGATTTATTATTTTGGTATGGAAACAAAAAAGAAAGAGGAAGTGGAAGAAGAAAATATCTTTGAAATTACTGGTGAAATTATTACCTCTTCTTCGGGCGTTTCCTTTTGAGTTGATAAAAAGGGCTCCTTAGGTTGTATTTTTGATCAAAGTAAGGAATCTAGGTAGAATTGAGGGTAGTTGGGAGGATATTTGAGTAGGTTTTGGCCGAGAAAAATGGATTTGGAGGTGTGATTTTGAGAGAAGGGGAGTACCTTTTTATAAGAGAGGTGAGGGCCACTTTAGGAAAAGATTGAAATATAATTTTTTATATAATCATATTCGGTTTATAATAGATAAAAAATAATTTAATTCAAGGATAAGGTGGGTATGGGTCAAAAAAATCTCAACCAATATGTTTTAGATAGGTTTAGGTCACAATATTAACCTTATCTTTTAAATTTAACTCTTAGTTAAATAGTTTAACTTTTTACATGTATTCTTGTTTTATTATAATAAATGGTAAATAAACTTACTATAAAAATACAAGAGAACCCAAATTGGTTCATTATTAATATATATAAACTTATATAAGTCCTTTGGAAAAAACTTATATTTTTAGAAATGTTATATCAATTAATAATATAGTATTTGTTTTAAAAACTCATTTATGTCAATTTTACCACTATTTGGTATTTTGTTTTTGTGAAAGTCATAACAACTTAATCACTTCAATTTTTTTTAATCAGCCCTAACATGTCATATTAACCTATAAAATTATTTTAATTCATAATAAGTCTCAATTTAAATTTATTTGTATATTTATAATATAAATTATTTTAATCATTCATTAATAAGTTAATTACTGCATCATCATTGTATCATAAATAAATTTAATTATTTAATGTCTAAAAATTATAAATAAAATACAATTATATAGGAATTTTTTTATATTTCTAATTAATATTTATAGTCGAATTTATCTTATGTATAACTCTATATTAAAAATGGTTTAGTTATTAAACATTGAATTTAACACTTTTTAACTCTTCTTTAAATAAAATAATAATAAATGTCCTAATCTAATCCAAGTAGACCAAAAGGATAATATTTTATTCATAAGGTTGATTTTGGTTGAAATAAACATATTTAATATAATTAAGACACGTGTTAGTGTAATTATAATATCATTTTTATCTTTAATTACCCTATTTACTTTAAACCATGGTAAATAAAATTCAAAAGTTACTATTCACCAAAAATTATATTCATCTTATTGAACCAAATTTTACTTAATAATGTCAACCGTGTCTCTAGGATTTTTAAATTCAATTCATAGAAGTGGTAAAATAATGTTTTATACAAATTTGCAAATGCGTTTGAAAGGTGGGTAAAAGACGGTAAAAAGTTCAATAAAAATTTATATATCTAATATTATTATAAAATGACTCCAATGAATTACATTGAACATATATAGGTATTATGTATCTATTTTTACCTAAAATAAATGTAAATAAAATAACTAATTATTTAAATAAAAATTCAATTTTAAACAATAACACAATGTTTTTCACTATTCATCAAAAATTGAAAGTTTTCAGAAAAATACAAAAAAATCACCCTAAGTTAATTTTGATATTCTAAATAAAAAAATGAATTAAATTTTGAAAAATAAAATTTATAAAATTTCAAAAAGTGGGTATTACTATTCCTAACAGCTAGTTTGATTGGTTGTGGTGTGCTAAAACTCCAATTTGCGTACAATGCAAGCTATTACATTATTACAAGAGAAATGTACCATGGAAGCTTGGGGTGCTATTTTCTTCCCTACTTCAAATAATTTCGTCCTTGAAATTTCTAGAATACTACTTCATAAAATGATTTGGGTGGTTCTTCATCATAAGTTCCTCGGGTTTCCACGTTGCCTCTTCCATCTTATGGTTTCTCCATAGGACTTTTACCAAACAAGTCGTCCGGTTTCTCAACACTTGTCATTTGGTATCAAGAATCTTGACAGAATCTTCACAATAAGATAGATCAGGTTCCAGTTCAATTTCCTCATAGGTGATTACATGCATTGGGTCTGGCATGTATTTTCTCAACAGTGATACGTGGAACACATCATGAAATTTGGAGAGACTTTGTGGCATTGCCAAATGGTAAGCTACAACTCTAATTCGTTCTAGAATTTCAAAAGGTCCGATGTACCTAGGAATCAATTTACCCTTCTTACCAAATCTTAAAACACCCTTCCATGTAGGTAACTTTAAGAAAACATGATTTTCTACTTTAAATTCCAAATCTATCCTTTTGTTATCGACATAGCTCTTTTTCCTACTTTGAGATGCTTTGATTTAGGTTTGGATAATCTTCACCTTTTACATTGTCTCCTCAATAAGTTGTTGGCCTACGAGTTTTCTTTCACCAACATCATCCCAACAAGTTGGTGTGCGACATCTCTTTCCATATAACACTTCATATGGTGCCATCTGAATACTTTAATGGAAGCTATTATTATATGAAAATTCTACTATAGGTAGATATTGATCCCACATAACTTCAAAGTCAAGTGAGAAAGATCTCAACATGTCCTATAAGGTTTGAATAGTACTTTCTGATTGTCCATCAGTTTGAGGGTGGTAGGCAGTGCTTAAATGAATTTCAGTATCCAAGGCCTTCTGAAGACTTTTTTTTGAATCTTGATGTAAAAAAAGGAACACAATCAGAAACAATCGATAGGGGTACTCCATGAAGTCTTATAACTTTATTAATATATAGTCTTACTAGACGTTCAAGTGGTAAATCTTATCTTATACCAATAAAATGTTATGACTTGGTAAGACAATCAACAATTACCCATATTACATCATTCCCTATAGGGGTATTTGGTATCCCCATGACAAATTCTGTCGTAATATCATCCCATTTCCACTCAGGTATAAGAATAGGTTGCATGACTCCTCTAGGATGTTGTCTTCCAGCCTTCACCAGTTGAACAACCATACATATTGACACATAATCAGTAATATACCTCATCAGGTTGTCCTACAAAAAAATGTTCCTTCAAATATCTATACATCTTAGTGCTACTAGGGTGTATAGAGAAATTGGATCTATGAGCATCATCCAACAATTCCATTTTTAGATCAGGTATGTCAAGAACACAAAGTCTCTTCCCAAATATCAAAATCCCATCTTCATATACAAATTCGATCAATCTACCATTGTTCACAGCTTTCATCTTCTTTTGAAACTCCTCATCACCAGTCTGAGAACTTTTTATCCTTTCTAGTAAAGATGGTTTTGAAACCATTTGAAAAAGTATTGAGTTTCACCTTCCATGATTATTCCCATATCCATCTTTACTAGATACCTGACCATAGGATCCCTTTAAACTCCCATCTTGTTCAAAACTCCATGATCCTTTCAACTCAAAGCAACTGCCACCTTATTTTACTTCCCTAGGTGGTAGTGTATAGTGCTATCATAATCCTTGAGTAGTTCAAGCCATCGTCTTTACCTCATGTTTAGTTCTTTATATGATAAAATATACTTCAAACTCTTGTGATCAATATATATATCACATTTTCACCATATAGATAGTGTCTCTATATATTCAAAGAAAATATTTCAGCTCATAACTAAATATCATGAGTGGGATAGTTTTGTTCATGAATTTTTAGCTATCATGATGCTTAGGCAACAACTCTCTCATTCTGCATAAGGACACAACCGAATCCTTTATTTGAAGAATCACTATAAATAACAAACCCATCATTCCCCAATGGTAGAGTCAAGATAGGAGCATTGAATAATATTCTATTAAATTATTCAAAACATTCTTCACACTATTTTTTCCAAACAAATTTAACCCCTTTACATGTGATCTTGGTTAATGGGTTAGACAATCGGGAAATATTCTGTACGAAACGCCAACAATAACCTACTAAACCAATAAAACTGCATACCTAAGTTATTCTCATCGGTGTTGGCCATTATTTTATTGATATTTTCTTAGAAGTATCAATAAATATTACATCCTTAGAGACAATATGGCCAAGAAAATAAACTTCCCAAAGCCATAATTCACACTTGATAAACTTACCATATAATTAATTTCTTCTGAGGGTTTCCAGAATAGTGCATAAGTAATTTTCACGATCTTTATAGGTTTTAGAGTAAAACACAATATCATAAATAAATACCACTACAAAGTCATCAAAATATTCCTTAAAAACTCTATTCATTAGATCCATGAAAACAGAGGGTGCATTAGTCAGTCCAAAAGGCATTACTGTAAACTCGTAATGCCCGTACCTGGTTCAAAATGATATTTTCGAAATGCCTTCCTTCTTCACACACAACTGATGATATCTAGATCGAAGTTCAATATTTGAAAAATATTGAGCTCTATGATTTTTATCAAATAAATCATCAATGCGAGGTAGGGGATACTTGTTTTTTATTGTTATATCATTGATCTCCCTGTAGTCAATGCACAACCTCATAGATCCATCTTTTTTCTTAACAAAAAGAACATGGGATGCCCATAGAGAAACACTAGGGTGAATAAATCCTTTATTACTCAATTCCTATAGTTGTGTATTTAGTTCCACTAATTACATAGTGTACATTATATAAGGGGTCTTTCATATGGTCCTTGAACTCAAAATTAAATCAATAGAAAACTCAATTTCTTGTTCTAGAGGATGTTCAGGTAAATCCTCTAGAAACACATCAACATATTTTTGCACAATAGTTATATCCTCTATTTGAACATTCTTTTCCTCATCCATAGTTATTTAATTCTCTTCCTCCCCAATAATTGAATTTAGTTGTGCTACTGGGGGTGGATCTATATAAGAATCAGGTGGTGACATTTCTTCTCTAAAGATATGGTACTTCTTATCATCATAAAAAATTGTAACCTACTTATTCTTACAATAAATTTTCACATCATGGTCCGAAAGCCAATCCATACTGAGGATTATATAAAATTCAATCATGGGTATAACGATGAGATCAGTAGATAAAGAAAATTTATATGTCCAAATGGGGACTGATTCATAAAACTTTGTTGTAATGATACTTCCCTATGGAGTTTTGACTGTCAACTTCCTTATTAAATAAAATTGGAAATATCTAATTTTCTTAGGAAACTGGGAAGATATGAAACAATGTGATGATCCATAATCAAATAAAGCATTGGCTAAATTCTAAGAAACCATTAAATTACCTGCAACCACATCATTCAGAGCTTTAACCTCAGCAGTAGTGATCACATAAGATTGACCTTAATCCCTTGGCCTTTTTTGAGGTATGTTTCCTTGGTGATTAGGAAATTCATTTTCATAATTCCCTATTTATCTACAATTATAACATTCAACATTGAAAGCCTCTTTTATTCCCTTACAATCATGATTTTGGTGGCCTTTTTCACCACACTTTTAATAGACTCCTATTACCTTCAGAAGAGTACTGGGGTGTTTCTTCCCACATTTACCGCAAGATGGAAATTCAAATTTTCCCTTATTCCCCTTATTTCCATTTCTAGAGTTTTCAGTAGATATCTTATTCTCTTTATTTTCTTTAAAATCGTAAGAATTAGTGAATTAATTTTCTTTATTGATAGAACACGAGACAATATCTTCTTATGATGAGAAGGATTTTGAGACTAATGATCAATGGATAAATGGTTTTAACCCATCAAATAATCTATCAATATTACTCCTTGGGTTACATATATAATCTTCTACATGCCTTGCTAACCTTGTAAAGTTAACCGCATACTTTGTGACATTCACATCTTCCTTTTGCCTCAGACTCAGAAACTATCTTTCCATATCCGCTCGATGGTCACGAGAAAAGTATTTTTCTAAGAAAATATCTTTAAACTTCCTCCATTATATATTTTATAATTCTTCATCTTCCTTTATATTTTGTATTAATTACCACCATTGATCGACATCTCCCACGAGGCAATAAACTTCCATGAAACCTTTTCCCTTTTGCTACTCTACAAAGCATGAAATATTTCTCTAAAGAACATATCCATTGCTCAGATACAAATAGATTTGTAGTCCCATTGAATGTTGGTGGTTGTTTCTACATGAAGTGGTCTAACATTGATCCTCTACGTTGTGTAACAGGGTGCTCCATACGTGTAAGGTTATTATTCATAACTTGAGTGAGTTGTCCCAGTATGGTGATATGATGATCTGCACTAGTTTCATCACCAGATCCACTATAATTATTTTTAGAAGGAGGGAAATATCTACATGGATTAAGTTAATTGATTTGGTTTCCATTCCTTCCACTAGGTGCCATTTCAAAAAAATGGCATATAGTAGATTAGTTTATGAATCATAAATCATAATTCCAAACTTGTAAAATACTTAACATAAATTGAATAGTTTATAGATATAATCCATAATAATAAAAAAAAATTATTTGAGGAGGCATATACTCATAAATCCTTCATAATGTTTTATAGAGAAAATGTAAATTATCCTAAGAATATCCCCAGGGAGTTTCATAACCAAGAGTACATCAAGGCTCGTTGTCATGTACTAGGATACCCTAGGTCAAGCCCAAAACTCCTTGTTGTCATTTTCACTCTTAGGTACATCTGTTCCAAAGCCGCCCCTACCTTATCGTATCTAGGAAAGGATGTATTTCTTGGAAAACTCACAAAATATCTATATTACCAAAATTTCTAGGATGTTCTTCGATACTAATCCTCAAAGTCTATCTAAGGGTAATGTTCTATAATCATATTTTTTCTCAATCTAGCTTCCAAGATTTGTACTAAACTTCCTATGATACCAACTATAACTCCCCAACCCCAGTTACCCAAAGTCAGTGCATTATTACATAACATTGGCATGATGAAAGGAATCATGTCCCAAAATACCGATCAGTTCAGTAGCCTTGAAAGTACTAGATACATACATAAGTTTTACATTATATCATGAAAAAAAACATTGTGCCTCCTTTTAACACAATAATCTCCCTTAGAATATCCATACAGGTTAGTAATAATATACTTCTTCGCATCTTGGAAAAAATAAAACATAGAAAGGGGTGATCTCAGGTGCTCAGTAAGGATAACAATATAGAAAAAACTTTCATAAATAAGCATAAATATTTAAGTAAAATGTATAAGACTAAAAAAAAGGCCTTTTAAACTTAAACTTCAGCATATTATGGAAAAGATAAAACAAATAATTCCATTTACCTATTCACATGGATATTCTACTAGTCAAATAATCACATGTAATATTAATATCCAATTTCATAATGATAGAATTCATAATGTCGGAAATCATAACCTCATAGTCAATGCCTTGTGCCAAGACTACAAATAATATTTTGTCAAGGATTTGTTCCAAGACACTAGTTTGTGTCATGAGACCTATCAATGCATCTAGGAGCTATAGCGAGCTCCACTCGTCACTTACTAATTCCAATGCATTCTTCATATGAAAAGGTTGAAACATAACATAAACAATCGTATTATAACTAGCATACAAAATATTAATACTTTAACTGTAAACCATGAATGGTATGAAAATAAAAAATCCATATTAAAACATATCACAAAACCTTCAATACAATATGGAAGATTGTGTCATAATAAATCAACTTTAAACAAGTGTAAAATCCATCAAAGGATGTTGACATTGATGAAATAAAAACTGTTTGGGAGAAATATCTCTTTCTATTTTGAAATCATTTAAAAATATTTTAAATATAAAATAAAACATTTATTTTGAAAATATTATTATAATCATATAACTTAATATTCTAAGGTGTTATAATGGTATAAAATAGCTACACCCACCGTATAAGTTAGAAAAAACATTCTTTCCTTAATTTTGTTGAAAAGGTCGTAAAGGAACTTATTTGGAAAACTACTGAAAGATTACTTTATAAACATAATAAAAAAATTAATACAAGGGTAGAAATTACTTTAACCCATATTCTAGTAAATAGTAAAAATGTTTTCAAATACATTTTAAAAAAATATGGATGTGGATGATAAAGAGGTCCCAGTAGATACTCACGTATAAACAACCTCAGATAATAAAGAGATTATAAAATTAACCTTTACCTTGTACTTTTCCTTGATCGAGGGTACGTTAAACTACTATATAATAGTGAAATTATTGTTATTAAATTATACAAGAACCACATACATAAATATTATATCATATATGATCTTCTAATATTGCTTTGTTAATAATATTTCAGCAGTATCATTGTTTTGGGTGTTAATTGATTCATTTTCCTTTATATGCTTGGTTATATAAGCCATGTTTGTTATGCATAGGATGTGTTTTATTAATATACATAATTATATTAAGTTCTTGAACATTATATTTAATCATAAAATGAAAATTATTCTTGAATGGTTATGATGAGGAATGAATTTCATCACGTTCGTTGAGACGGTAATCCTTACGTACGCACGAGTGACAATATCATTCTATTGATGGTGAAATTGTATGTAATTGGATGATATATCATATATAAAAAATACTTAACATGTTATATTTATTATTTACATCATTTATACTCATTATTATACCTATCTAAATAATTAAGTGTTTGAATAACAAACTACACCACGACGTGGAGACAGTTAGCCATACCTACACATGTATGGTGACTTGTCATTCATAGGATGGATAGAATAATGAATATGGTTGTACCATATTTATAATAACATAATAGTATGTATAAGGTACTAGATTTATTATTTTGGTATGGAAACAATAAAGAAAGAGGAAGTGGAAGAAGTAAATAACTTTGAAATAAGTGGTGAAATTATTACCTCTTCTTCAGGTGTTTCCTTTTGAGTTGATCAAAAGGTCTCGTTAGGATGGATTTATGATCAAAGTAAGGCCTATAGGTCGAAGTGAGGGTATTTGTGAGGATATTTGATCTGGTTTTGTCCTAGGAAAATGGCTTTGGAGGTGTGATTTTGAGAGAAGGGGAAGTACCCTTTTATAATAGAGGTGAGGGTCATCTTAGGAAAAGCTTGAAATATTATTTTATTATACAATAATATTCGATTTATAATGGATAAAAAATGATTTATTTAAAGGATAAGGTGGGGATGGGTCAAAAAATCTCAACCAATAGGTTTTAGATAGGTTTAGGTCACCATATTAACCATATCTTTTAGATTTAACTCTTAGTTAAATAGTTTAACTTTTACCATATATTATTGTATTGTTATAATAAATGGTTAATAAACATACTATAAAAAGACAATATAACCCCAAGTGGTTAATTATTAATATATATAACATTATATAAGTACTTTTTCTGAAACTTAGATTTTTAGGAATATTATATCTATTAATAATATAGTATTTGTTTTAAAAACTCATTTATGTCAATTTTGACACTATTTGGTATTTTGTTTTTGTGAAAGTCATAAAAACTTTATCACTTGGAAAAAAAATTATTTAATCAACCCTAACATGACATATTAACCTATAAAATTAGTTGAATTCATATTATGTCTCAATTTATATTTATTTGGATATTTATAATATCAATTATTCTAATCTTTCATTAATAAGTTAATTACTGCATCATAATTGTATCATAAATAAATTTAATTATTTAATGTATAAAAATTATAAATAAAATACCATTATATAGGAAATAATTTTATATTTATAATGAATATTTATTGTTTAATTTATCTTATGTATAACTCTACATTAAAAATGGTTTAGTTATTAAACATTGAATTTAGCACTTTTTAACTCTCCTTTAAATAAAATAATAATAAATGTCATAATCTAATCCAAGTGGACCAAAAGGATCATATTTTATTCCTAAGGTTGATTTTGGTATAAATACACTTATCCAATAGAAATAGGACATGCGTTAGGGTAATTATAATATCATTTTTACCTTTAATTATCACATTTACTTTTAATCGTGGTAAATAAAATTTAAAAGTTACTATTCACCAAAAATTATTTTCATCTTATTGAACCACATTTTACTTAATTATGTCAACCGTTTTTCTCAGAGTTTTGAAATTCAATTCACAGAATCAGTAAAATTACATTTTATGCAAATTTTCAAATGCGCCTAAAAGGTGGGTAAAACACGATAAGAATTTCAATAAAATTTTTTATATCTAATATTATTATAAAGTGAATAAAATGAATTAAATTGAACATATATAGGTATTATTTATCTATTTTTACCTAAAATAAATTTAAATAAAATAACTAATTATTTAAATTAGAAGTCAGTTTTAAACAATAAAGTAGTGTTTTCACTATTCATCAAAAATTGAACGTTTTTAGAAAAATACCAAAAATTCACCCTAAGATATTTTTGATATTATGAATCCCAAAATGAAGTCCATTTTGAAAAATAAAATTTATAAAATTTCAAAAATTGGGTATTACTATTTATAACAACTAGTTTAATTTTTCTTGGTGTGTTAAAACTCAAAGTTGCGTACAACGCAAGATATTGCATTATTCAAAAAGAAACGTACCATGAAAGCTTGGGGTGTTAAATTATTCCCTATTTCAAATAATTTTTTCCTTAAAATTTCTAGAATACTGCTGCATAAAAATATTTGTGTGGTTCTTCATCATAAGTTTCTCGGGTTCCCACGTTGCCTCTTCTATCTTATGGTTTCTCTAAAGAAATTTTACCAGAAGAGTCATCTGATTTCTCAAAAATTGTTCTCTGGTATCAAGAATCTTGAAAGAATCTTCACAATAAGATAGATCAAGTTCCAGTTAAATTTCCTCATAGGTGATTACATGCATTGGGTCTGGCTTTTATTTTGTCAACAGTGATGCGTGGAACACATCATGAACTTTGGAGACACTTGGTGGCATTGCCAAACAGTAAGCTAAAACTCCAATTTGTTCTATAATTTTGAATGGTAAAATTCACATAGGACTCAATTTACCCTTATTACCGAATCTTAAAACACCCTTCCATGGAGATACCTTCAAGAAAACATGATCTCCAACTTGAAATTCCAAATCTTTCCTTCGATTATTGGAATAGATATTTTTCCTACTTTGAGTTGCTTTGATATGGGTTTGGATAATCTTCACCTTTTCCATTGTTTCCTCAACGAGTTATGGGCCTAAGAGTTTTATTTCACCAACATAATCCCAAAAAGTTGGTGTGAAACATCTCTTTCCATATAACGCATCATATGGTGCCATCTGAATACTTGAATGGAAGCTATTGTTATAGGAAAAATCTTCCAGAGGTAAATATTGAACCCACATACCTTGAAAGTCAAGTAAAAATATCTCAACATGTCTTCTAAGGTTTGAATATTATTTTCTTATTTTACATCAGTTTGAGGGTGGTAGGAAGTGCTCAAACGAAGTTTAATATCGAAGGCCTTCTGAATAATTTTCTAGAATCTTGATGTAAAATGGGGATCACGATCAGAAACAATCAATAAGGGTACTCCATGAAGTCTTACAAATTCATTAATATACAGTCTTTCTAGAAGTTCAATTGGAAAATATTCTCTTATAGTAAGAAAATGTGTTGACTTGGTAATATGATCAACAAGGACCCATATTGCATCATTACTTCTAGAATTATTTGGTATCCCCATGAAAAATTCCATCGTAATATCATCCCATTTCCACTCAGGTATGGGAAGTGGTTTCATGATTCCTCTAGGATGTTTTCTTCTAGCCTCCACCTATTGTCATGCCATACATCTTGACACATAATCAGTAATCTCCCTCTTCATGTTGTCCCACCAAAAATGTTCCTTCAAATCTCTATACATCTTAGTGCTACCAAAGTGTATAGAGAAATTGGTGCTATGAGAATCATACAACTATTCCCATTTTAGATTAGGTATGTCGGGAACACAAAGTATCTTCCCAAATTTCAAAATCCCATCTTCATATATGAAGTCGATCAATCTACCATCGTTCATAAATTTAATTTCCTTTTGAAACTCCTCATCATCAGTATGAGAACTATTTATCATTTATAGTAAATATGGTTTAGCAACCATTTGAAAAAGTATTTATGTTTCACCTTCCATGATTATTCCCATATCCATCTTTACTAGATCCATGGCCATATGATCCCTTTCAACTCTCATCTTGTTAAAAACACCATGATCCTTTTTTTCTCAAAGAATCTTCCACCTTATTTTCCTTCCCCAGGTGGTAGTGTATAGTGTAATAATAATCCTTGAGTAGTTTAAGCCATCGTCTTTGCCTCATTTTGAGTTTTTTCTGTGAGAAAATATACTTCAAACTCTTGTGATTGGTATATATCTCACATTTTTCACCATATAGATAGTGTCTCCATATCTTCAAAGTAAATATTATATTTTCTTACTCAAGATCATGAGTGGGATAGTTTTGTTCATGAATTGTTTGATGTCATGATTCATAGGCAATAAATATATCATTCTACATAAGGACACAACCATGTCCTTTCTTTGAAGAATCACTATAAATAATAAACCCATCATTCCCCTATGGTATAGTCAAGATAGGAGCATTGACTAATATTATATTCAGTTCTTCAAAACATTCTTCAAACTCTTTTGTCCAAACAAATTAAACCCCTTTACGTGTGAGCTTGGTTAATGGGTTAGACAATCAGGCACAATTCTAGACGAAACGCTGATAATAACCTGCTAAACCAATAAAACTGTATACCTCAGTTATACTCATCGGTGCTAGACATTATTTTATTTATCTTATCTTAGAAGGATCAAAAAATATTTTATACTTAGAGACAATATATCCAAGAATATAAATTTCCTGAAGCCAGAATTAACACTTGCTAAACTTCCCATATAATTCATTTCTTCTGACGGTTTTTAGAATAGTGCACAAGTGATTTTCATGATCTTCATAGATTTTGGAGTAAACCAAGATATCATCAATAAATACCAATATAAAGTTATCAAGATATTCCTTGAAAAATCTATTCATTAGATCCATGAAAATAGAGGGTACATTAGTAAATCTAAAAGGAATTACTATAAACTCATAATGCCCGTGCCTGGTTCAAAATTCTATTTTCGGAATGTCTTCCTTCTTCACACACTACTGATGATATCCAGATTGAAGGTAAATCTTTGAAAAATACCAAGCTCTATGAATTTGATCAAATAAATCATCAATGCGAGGTAGGGGATACTTGTTCTTTATTTTTATAGCATTTATCTCCCTATAGTCATTGAAAAACCACATAAATCCATATTTTTTCTTAACAAAAAGAACAGGGGATCCCCATGGAGAAACAATAGGGTGAATAAATCATTTACTATTAAATTCCTCTAGTTGTTTCTTTAGTTACACTAATTAAATAGTGTCCTTTCTATAAGGGGTATTCGATATGGGCCTTGAACTAGTAATTAAATCAATGGAAAACTCAATTTCTCATTCTGGAAGATATACAAGTAAATCATCTAGAAACACATCAGAATATTCTTACACAATAGGCACATACTCTATTTTTACATTTCTTTCCTCACCCATAGTTATTTCATTCTCTTCCTCCCCAATAATTGAATTTAGTTGAGCTACTTGGGGTGGATCTAGATAAGAATCAGGTGGTGACATTTTTTCTCTAAAGATAAGGCACTCCTTATCATCATATAAAATTGTAACATCCTTCTTCTTACAATAAATTTTCACATCATGGTCTAAAATCCAATCCATACTGAGGATTATATCAAATCCAATCATGGGTATGACGATGAGATAAGAAAATAAGGAACATTTATATGTACTAATGGGAGCTGATTCAAAAAACTTCATTGCAATGATACTTCCCTTTAGAGTTTTGACTGAAAAATTCCTTGTTAAATCAAATTGGAAATATCTAATTTTTGTAGGAAACTGGGAAGATATGAAACAATGTGATGATCTAGAATCAAAGAAAGCATTGGCTAAATTTGAGGAAACCATTAAATTACCTGACACCAAGTCATTCAGAGCTTCAACCTCAGTAGTAGTGACCGCATAAGCTTGGCCTTGCTCCCTTGTCCTTTTTTAAGGTATATTTATTTGGATATTAGGAAATTCATCTGTATAATGTCCCATTTCTCTAAAATTGTAGCATTCAACATTTATAGCCTCTTTCTTTCCCTTACAATCACGAGATTGGTGTCCTTTTTCACCACACTTGTAATAGACTCCCATTATCTTCAGGCAAGTACCGCGGTGATTCTTTCCACATTTACCACAAGATAGAAATTCAAATTTTCCATTCTTCCCCTTATTTCTATTTCTAGAGTGTTTATTAGATCTCTTATTCTCTCTCTTTACTTTAAATTCCTATGACTTAGAGAATTCCTTTTCTTTCTTGATAGCACATGAGACAATATCCTCGTATGATGAAAAGTATTTTGAGACTAATGCTAGATGAATAAATGGTTTTAAAAAATCAAATAATCCATCAATATTACTACTTGGGTTATGTATATAATATCCTGCATGCCTTGATATCCTTGTAAAGTTAGCCTTATACTTTGCGATATTCTCATCCTCCTTTTGCCTCAAACTCATAAATTGTCTTTCCATTTCCACTCAATGGTTACGAGGAAAGTATTTTTCTAATAAAATTTATTTAAACTCCCTCCATTCCATATTTGATACTTCTTCATCTTCCTTTGTGTTTGGAATTAATGACCACCATTGATCTGCATCTTCTGTGAGGTGATAAACTGTCATGATAACTTTTTTCCTTTCACTACTCCCCAAAGCATGAAATATTTTCTCTAAGGAAGTTATCCATTGCTCAGATACAAATAGATTTTTAGTCCCATTGAATGTTGATGGTTGTTGCCTTATGAAGCTATCTAACATTGATCCTCTGCGTTGTGAATCTGGGTGCTCCATGTGGGCAAGGTTACTATTCATAACCTGAGTGAGTTGTCCTAGTATGGTGATAAGCTGATCAACACTAGTTTCATCACCATCTCCACTATAATTCTCTTGATTAGGAGGGAAATCCCTACATAGATTATGTGAATTGATACGGTTTCATTCCTTCCACTAGGCGCCATTTCTAAACAATGGCATATAGTAGAATCGCAATACATAATTACAAACTTGTAAAACACTTAACATAAATTAAATAGTTTATAGATATAATCTATAATCATAAAAATGTTTTCTTTGAGGAGGTATATACTCATAAATCCTTCATAATGGTTTGAAGAGAAAATTTGAATTATCATAAGAATATCCCTTGATAGTGTCATAACCAAGAGTGGAGAAATTCCCATTTTCATGTACCAGGATACCCCGGGTCAAGCCCAAAACTCCTTGTTAGAGTTTTCACTCCGAGGTATATCTGTTCTAGAGCCACCTCTACCTTCTCATACATAGACATGGATGTATTTCTTAGAAAACTCACAAAATCTATACTTTACCAAACTTTTTAGGAAGATATTCTATACTAATCCAAAAATTCTATCTTAGGGTAATGTTATTTAATCATATTTTTTCTAAATCTAGCTTCCAAGGTTTGTACTAAACTTTCTCTAATACCAAATATAACTCCCCAACCCCAGTTACCCAGAGTCCATGCATTATTACATAACATTGGCATAATACAAGGAATCATGTTCCAAAAGACCGATAAGTTTAGTAGCCTTAGATGTACTAGATACATACATATGTTTTACATTACATCATGAAAAAATAACATTTTGGCTCCTTTTAACACAATCATATCTCTTAGACTATCCCTTCAGTTCAGTCATAACGTACTTCTTCATATCTTGGAAAAAATAAAACATAGAAAGGGGTGATCTCAGGTGCTTAGTAAGGATAAAAATATATTGGAAACTTTCATAAATAATCATAAAATTTTAAGGAAAATGTATAAGACAAAAACACAAGCCTTTTAAACTTAAATTCAGAATATTATGGAAAATATATTTCAAATAATTCCATTTACTTATTCACATTGATATTCTACCAGTTGAATAATCACATGTAATATTAATATCCAATTTCATAATGATGGAATGCATAATGTAGGACATCATAACCTCATCGTCAAGGCCTCGTGCCAAGGCTACAAATAAGATTTTTTCAAGGCCTTATACCAAGACGATATTTTGTCTCATGAGACCTACTGATGCATCGAGGAGCTATAGAGGGCTCCACCTTTCACTTACTATGTCCAATTCATTCCTCATATGAAAAGGCTGAAACATAACATAAACATTAGTATTAAAACTAGCATACAAAATGTTAATAATTTAACCATAAACCATGAATGGTATAAAAATAACACATCCAAAGTCTAACATATCACAAAACCTTCAATACAATATGGAATATTTTATCATAATAAATCAAATTCAAAAAAGTGAAAAATCTATCAAAAGATGTTGATACAGATGAAATCAAAACTGTTTGAGAGAAATATCTCTTTCTATTTTAAAATAATTTAGAAGTATTATAATTATAAAAGAAAACATTAATTTTGAAAATAATATTATAATATTTTAATTGAATCTTAAAAGGTGTTATAATAGAGGAAAATAGCTGCACCTTCTGTATAAGTTAAAAAAAATTCTTTCCTTAATTTTGTCGAAAAGGTCGTAAAGGAACTTGTTTGGAAAACGACAGAAAGATTCATTTATAAACATCTTATAAAAAGTAAAAAAAGTTTATAAATTAATTTAACCCATAGTATAGTAAATACTAAATTTTTTTTGAAATAAATTTTTAAAAAACATGGATGTGGATGATAAAGAGGTCCCAGTAGATACTCACATATAAACAATCTTAGATAATAAAGAGATTGTAAAATTAACCCTTACCTTGTACTTTTCCTTGATCAAGGGTATGTTAACCTCCTTTATAATAGTTAAATAATTTTTATTAAATTATACAAGAACCACATACATAAATATCATATTATATATGATCTTCTAATATTGCTTTGTTAATAATATTTTAGTAGTATCATCGTTTCAGGTGTTAACTGATTCATTTTCCTTTATATGCTTGGTTACGTAAGCCATGTTTGTTATGGATAGTATGTATTTGATTCATATAAAGAAAGATATTAAGTTATTAAACATTATCTTTAATCATAAAATGAAAATTATTCTTGAATTCTCTGATGGGGAATGAATTTCATTGCATTTGTGGAGACGGTAATCCGTACATACGCACGAGCGAAAATATTATTCTATTAATGGTGAAATCATATGTAATTGGATGGTATATCATATATAAAAAATCCTTAACATTATATATTTATTATTTACACCAGTTATACTTATAAGGCCCCAGCCTTAAACCTTACTTAATCTTGAGTTATTACAAGATTACACATTGAGGATCTTTTCAGGTTTAGATTTTTAGAGAATTAGATCATAAAACTTGCATTACATTCCACATTTAAACAAAGTGGTTACATAAAAGATAGTATTAATTTTTTCCCATCAATGGAAACATATTTAAAAAATAAAGCATGGATTCTTTCTTGACACTTCCTTGACACTATCATCATATCACGTACCTTTCCCTTGACCTGTGAAAAACATTTCAAAAAAACTTGGGATGAGCATAAAAATCTCAGTAAGGGTTATAAAAAATATGGAAAGGAAACATGAGTTCATATATACATAAGAATGAAATCATACTTTACCCATAAAATATAGGCACTTTAACATACCTCATCAAATCATGAATAAATCATAGAAATCATAAGACATAAAAGGCAACTTGGGGCATTCATAACATTCTTACGTAGGGAGTAACCCTCTTGGTTACGTTTGGAATACCCACCACAGTATATTCCCTAAATCTTTTCGGGGAAACCTTAACGTTTCACTCCTTCTCGTTACCCAATGCATTGGAGAGCTATATCGGGCTCACTCGCCCTTAGTTTATCACGGAACCACCCGTCTTTATAACAATTCCCAAGAACCATAACAGAATCGTATCACATAAAACATGCATAAAGGAAACATAACATTTCCACCTTTCAATAACAAGATATCAATACAACACATTGATATAAAAAAATTATGAAAACCATTTTCAATACCAAAATAAAACAAAATTAAAACATGGTATTTATTTTTCTTTTAAAAAGAAGGTATGGCTTGAGAGGAAGCCGAAACTCAAATAATGGTCACTGCGGCGGAGAAGTCGTTGTCGCCGCATACGTATGAAAAAACATTCCCTTTTGTCATTTAGTAAACACTTCGTATAAAAAATATTCCTTTTGAATAACGTAAAAGTCAAAGGGGTTTATACACCGTATAAAAGAAAGTTGTGTATAAAACAAAATATGCCTCAATGAATGGAGATTGAGATGAAGTCCCATACAAAGACGGTATCCTTGGATTAAGGATTAGTCAATTACATAATTATGTGTGACAAATGAATACACAAAATATAAGTGGATATTAAGTGTAAAACAATCAGAGGTTATTCACACATATTCATAGAATGACATATTCAAGGAGTACAGGTTTATCCCAAAGAATCAAATTTGGGTTAAGAAGTCCCCTTGCAAAAATTTGACAGCCTAACGACGTCACTAAAAAATTCAGAAAATGAGTTGATGAGAGATAAAAAGGGTATATAATCACATTGACATAAAATCTAAATCAATAAGGATATATAAGAACATATCCCAACAAAATAGTATGTGAATTAAAAGACATAACAAAAGAAGTCTTTTAAAAAGAGGAGGGTGAAAGGTTCCCTTACCGACATGGGTATCTTTCGAGACATGAACCCCGTGAAAGAAGAACAATACAACATTGATGAAAATACTCATGAATGAAATAATATTACACAATGAGTAAAATAATCGGCAGTACATACACCACTCAAAGGAAATTGTGGCAAATGTAGCATAAATCTCACGGGAATAAAAGTGAGATGAAAAATCCCTTACGAAAACTCGGCAGCCTAACGACACCACTTAAGACTTCCAAAATGGATTGATGAGAGAGAATAGGGTCTCTAATCATATTAACATAAAAATTACAGTAAGATTAATATAAAATAACATCCCAATAACAAAAAAGATGAGCTTTAAAAGGAATGACATAAAAGGGTGTACTTAAAAAGAAAGAGAGGAGTATGATCCCTTACCTCATGTCCGACTTGACTCGATCATTCTTTAATCTCCTGAATAATAAACCTGATTTAATTTATACTTCCTTAAGAACCTTTTTCAAGTTCATTATTCCTTTTATATCACTTATTACCATGTCATGAACACTATGTAATTATTTTAGTTAATAACGGTCGTTTAAACGATCATTGGTACTTGAGTCAAAATATGCTCTTTATAATTACAAGTTGTTCATGTATCCATTATATCCAGAGTTATAATCATGATGTATATATCATATATATCATATATATTCAGTATATAAATGCATTTATAATATTACATAATCATTTAGAGGTAAGAAATGAAACGCACCGTTCATGGAGACGGTAAGCCGTACGTACGCATGAACGCTACTTTCATTTCTATTTTGTATTTCATAGAATAAAATCATAATTATATAAAAGTATATTGTAATTAAATTATAATATCATATATAATACCATTAATTACATCCTTTATACGTCCCACATATGGCATTAACGAATCAAATCACTTTGAGGGGGCGGTAGTCCGCACTTCCTAAAATGAAGATATCGCGTTTACTCATAATGGTAACCATAAAGGATATGCCATAAATTAAAAATAAAGAAGCTTAAGTAAAACATAAACAGATTATATATAATAAATAAATATAGTTACATCTTAATGGCCACCTTTGAAGGTGATATATGAGTGTTGAACAATCATCGTTTCGTGAGGCAGAAATTCGCCATCCACGGAAACAATATGTTCTTTAACCATTAGATGTAGGTTTGTGTAAGTGTAGCTCGAATCCTTATTACAAAAACATACTAGTATATTTAATATACTGGATTTGTTAAAAATTTAATGAATAAAAAGAGTTTAGGGGGTTGGAGAAGCAAAATAAAACAAAAGGACTCAAGTGAAGACGTTACCTTAAAATCGGGTAACTCCCTTTGGTTTGAGCTAAAAGGCTTCCTTGGGAAGACTTATGCCCAAAGTGAGGCTTAAAGGAGTTATAGAGGGATGTGGAGAGACAAAATGGGTAGAGTTTTTCCGAGCCAAAGTCTTTGGAAGTGTGGGTAAGGAGGTAGAGGTGGGGGCCTTTTATAAGAGGAGAGGAGGGGCACTCTTGGAAAGTAAATAAATGTTACTTTATTTTAGAATGAGTTTCGGATTTTAATGGTCCCACATTGAGGTGTTTCGAGGATATGGTGATAAGGGTTCGAAATCCACCCATCCAATAGGTTTTGTACATGGTTAGGTCTTAGATTTTACATTATATTTCCATTTTATTTAAATCGTTAAATAATGAGGTCATCGCTGCATCATCATGATGTCATAAATAATTTAATTTATTTAATGTCTAAAAATTATAAAAAAAATAATATGATGTAGGAAATATTTTTATCTTTACAATGACTATTTATAGTAAAAAATCTTACTTTTATTACCCCATGTAAAAATTGTTTTAGTAAAACATTTCATGTTTGTGTCATTTTTACTTTAACATTAAATAAAAAGGCATTTATGTCATTTTCCAACCAAAGTGGATCCATGGGGTCCCAAAGTTGACACATGGATTTTCTTGGTCGGTAATGACACATCCAATGAGGGTAGTACATGTGTCTAGGTCATTTAATTTTATTAAAACATTATTCTTACCTTAAACTACACTAATTACCTCTAATCACGATTAAAAACTTAATAAGTTATTATTCACAAAAAAAATATTCTAATCCCATTGAACCACATTTTACTTCTTAATGACAACCATGTATGTCGGATTTTTGAAATTCAAAACACAAAGATGGAAAAATTTCATTTAAACGGAAAACCAGTTTTTATAAGTACCACTTAGTGGTTTCACTATTCATCAAGAATTGAAGTATTTCAGAAAATTACCAAAAATTCACCCTAAGCTATATTTGATATTCTGAATTAAAAAATGATGTCTATTTTAAAAAATTCAAAACATATAAGTTGCATTAATTAATTTTATAATTAATTCCCGCTGTCAAAACAAATAGCGTGTTTTTATGAAACAAAATGTATCAAAAGATTGACACTAGTTTAAGTCCGATTTCAAAGTGAAATTAATTCCAACGACCACTATTGGATTAAATGGTAAAAATATATTCTAATTTCAATTTAAAACCAATTCAAAAGATAATATAATCATGTAAATAAATTAGATTAAAAAGAGGTTTTGAATTAAAATACAACATTTTTCACTATTCATTAAAAATTGAACTTTTTCGGAAAAATACCAAATATTTACACAAAGTAAATTTTTTTGTCCCGATTCTAAAGAAGAATTTTATTTTGTAAAATATAACACATAAAATTTTCACAAAGTGGATTTAAAAGAGGTTCGCCATCAAAAGGCGGTTAATCGACCTTTTAAAGAATATTAGAATGTTTACGCTTAAAATTGGATTCATTCGCATTTTTAATCCTCTATCATTTATTGTAAAAAGTAAAAATATTTGAAAAACATATATAATAATTTTTTATTTAGTTCTATTCATTCCTGACATCACAACAACTAGTCGTTAACTACCATTTAAAATAATATTATTTTATTATTAGAGTGCAACGTAAGATTCCCAAGAAACTCGTTGTTGCGTGTTGGGTACGCCATTGAGCATAGCGTCCCATTTAAAGTTATATTAATATTTTATTCACAAATATGAATAAATATAAAAATGTCATATTCTTTATTTACCTGGGGTGTTACATCCTTCCCCCTTTTGAGAATTGCATCCCCGCAATTTTAAAATTGAGCTTGGAAACATCCTTGAAAGTCCCACATCGGAACAAGAGTCGGTAAAACAATCACTTTAAAATAAATAAAGATAAGTACAGAGGTCACCCGAGTTAACCCATACTAGGATTCCGTGTAGGAAAACATGGACATGGAAGAAAAAAACAAAGGGTCATGTTCTAATGGAGAGCGATAGTAAACATGTCTAGGAGAAAGTTAACCATAAGAAAATCACAAACTTGTGATGGGTTAAACGGTATTCGATTCCCCAGTAGAAAAAGTTAATAGACAACATTTTTGTTTTAAGTTACTTTTTATTGAGGAATTTATTCATAAGGAAACATAATCACTTATCATGTTTACTTTCAACTTTTACTAGATTCCTTAATCAAACTCATATTTTCTTCAAAAGACGAGTATTTAGGAAGACTTGTTCGCATTAAGAGTACTATAATCAACTTCTAGAGAATCACCTAATCCACAAAAGAGAACTATATACTTCCCATGTCTTTAGACTTTAACCAAAACCAAAACCAAAAAGGTTATTATAAGATCAGATAATCCAGAAAAGGATAACCCTTTATAAAGAGAAAATCTATTCTTAATCTCCAAAATTTGTCCAACAAAACCCAAAGTTCAAAGAGGACCATTCAATAAACAATTTGTCTATAAAATTCTTCAAAGTAAACCAAACTAAGATTGAAACCCAAATATTTGAATGATTTAGTCACATAGTCTTCCAAGTTAAATTGTAACATTTATCTCCAAACAACATCAGTTGCTCTTAATGTCTCGTATTGAAAAGTAATTAACCTAATCACATATCCTCCATGATAGGTTAATAAATTTCCATAGATAACCCAAAAACAACTTACTCTTAATTCATAAAATCATCTAACTAAAAAGAGTCAGTCAAACTAACCAGGGACGTCACATAGTCCAGTGGTAGGCGATAAATACCAGTTGCAATTTAGTTGTGGGTTCGATTCCCGCAACTTTGTCTGACGCGATAGGTTGTCACACGGTCTGCATGTTGTCCTTTTTCCAAAACTATATAATTCTCAAATCATTCCCAAAAAGAGATAAAATCATCAAAAATAACCATAACATAATTTATCCTCAATTTAATCTCATGCCTTTCACTTCCATCATAACATATAGTAACCCATAATTACCTCAAAAGTAAGGATCATATAAACCCAAATGGTTCTTTATAACTATGTCCACAAAAGAACAGATAACTATTCCTTGAATAAAATTTTCATATATTAAAAATCAGGGTTACACATACTATAAAAAGTCTTCTAATGTAACCCCATCATCAAAAGAGACTTAATACTCTTAATAATTTCACCATAACTCTTGAAGACCTTATATGTTGACTTCTTACTCATTCAACATTCTTCATGATCCATTAACCATTCCTTTCCAACTTATTCTGAAATACTTCTTTCCTACAAACAAAATAATGAATCATATCCTAAGATTCCAAAATAAGAAAACAAAAGTTATGAAATAATCCATACCTTTGATTGGTCATTTTAAGTTTCTTCATCCTCAATCTGAATGACATTAGGTATTGGTAAACGAATATTTGTACGATCTTGGTGATCCCATTCACGAAACTTCTTCATAGGACATGTGTTTGAATAATGACCATGCACACCACATTTAAAACATTAAATTGATCCCTCAGAAAGAACTTCTTTCCCTTTCCTCGAGTCAACTGGATGCTTCCCTTTTCCATGGCAGGTTCTTGCTTTATGACCTTCATTTCCACATCTATAGCATATTTCTGTCCCTTTGAAACATTTTCCGAGGTGTTTCTTTCCACATCTTTGACACATAGGTTTTTGAACACACTTACCTTTATGATTATTACCCGTACTTCCGTAGGGATTTGTTTCTCGCATATATGATGCCTTAGAGAAATCACCAAGGTTTAGGTGGTCAATCATGACTCCAGATAGTTGGTTGAGGATAAACACAAGAGTTATCATTGTAGCTCCCATATCATTCAGTTGCTTGCTCAAAAAACTGTCACAGTTTCCTTCACATCCACTGTTACTTTGGTGCCTGCTAGATCCATCCATTTACTAAAACCAAAAAGGTCAATGTGAGTATATAAACAAAACCATCATGTACTAATTAGGAAGATAAACACTAAGATATACTTACTCATTCACTTTATCTAAGACTAGGACTCTTTCTGAATTCCTAACCATTATGGTAATGTCACTTATGCTTAAAGAATACCCTAACCTCTAAAGTTATCTAAACCGACCTCTGATACCAACTATAAGGCCCCAACCTTAAACTTTAATTAATCTTGAGTTATTACAAGATTACACATTGAGGATCTTTTCAGGTTTAGAGTTTTAGAGAATTAGATCATAAAACTTGCATTACATTCCACATTTAAACAAAGTGGTTACATAAAAGATAGTATTCATTTTTTCCCCATCAACGGAAACATATTTAAAAAATAAAGCATGGATTCTTTCTTGACACTTCCTTGACACTATCATCATATCATGTACCTTTCCCTTGACCTGTGAAAAACATTTCAAAAAAACTTGGGATGAGCATAAAAATCTCAGTAAGGGTTATAAAAAATATGGAAAGGAAACATGAGTTCATATATACATAAGAATGAAATCATACTTTACCCATAAAACATAGGCACTTTAACATACCTCATCAAATCATGAATAAATCATAGAAATCATAAGACATAAAAGGCAACTTGGGGCATTCATAACATTCTTACGTAGGGAGTAACCCTCTTGGTTACGTTTGGAATACCCACCACAGTATATTCCCTAAATCTCTTTGGAGAAACCTTAACGTTTCACTCCTTCGCATTGCCAAATGCATTGGAGAGCTATATCGGGCTCACCCGCCCTTAGTTTATCACGGAACCACCCGTCTTCATAACAATGCCCAAGAACCATAACATAATCGTATCATATAAAACATGCATAAAGGAAACATAACATTTCCACCTTTCAATCACAAGATATCAATACAACACATTGATATAAAAACATTATGAAAACCATTTTCAATACAAAAATAAAATAAAAGTGAAACATGGTATTTATTTTTCTTTTAAAAAGAAGGTATGGCTTGAGAGGAAGCCTAAACTCAAATAATGGTCATGGCGGCGGAGAAGTCATTGTCGCCACATACGTATGAAAAAACATTCCCTTTTGTCATTTAGTAAACGCTTCGTATAAAAAATATTCCTTTTGAATAATGTAAAAGTCAAAGGGTTTTATACACCATATAAAATAAAGTTGTGTATAAAACAAAATATGCCTCAATGAATGGAGATTGAGATGAAGTCCCATACAAAGACGGTATCCTTGGATTAAGGAAAAATCAATTACATAATTATGTGTGACAAATGAATACACGAAATATAAGTGGATATTAAGTGTAAAACAATCATAGGTTATTCACACATATTCATAGAACGACATATTCAAGGAGTACAGGTTTATCCCAAAGAATAAAATTTGGGTTAAGAAGTCCCCTTGCAAAAATTTGACAGCCTAACGGCGTCACTACAAAATTCAGAAAATGAGTTGATGAGAGATAAAAAGGGTATCTCATCACATTGACATAAAATTTAAATCAATAAGGATATAGAAGAACATATCCCAACAAAATAGTATGTGAATTAAAATACATAACAAAAGAAGTCTTTTAAAAAGAGGAGGGTGAAAGGTTCCCTTACCGACATGGGTATCTTTCAAGACATGCACCCCATGAAAGAAGGACAATACAACATTGATGAAAATAATCATGAATGAAATTATATTACAGAATGAGTAAAATAATGGGCAGTACATACACTAATCAAAGGAAATTGTGGAAAATGTAGCATAAATCTCACGAGAATAAAAGTGAGATGAAAAATCCCTTACGAAAACTCGGCAGCCTAACGGCGCCACTTAAGACTTCTAAAATGGATTGATGAGAGATAATAGGGTCTCTCATCATATTAAAATAAAAATTACAGTACGATTAATATAAAATAACATCCCAATAACAAGAAAGATGAGCTTTAAAAGGAATGAAATAAAAGGGTGTACTTAAAAAGAAAGAGAGGGGTAGGATCCCTTACCTCAGGTCCGACTTGACTCGATCGTTATTTAATCTCATGAATAATAAAATTGAGTTAATTTATAATTCCTTAAGAACCTTTTTCAAGTTCATTATTCCTATTATATCACTTATTACAATGTCATGAACACTATGTAATGATTTTAGTTAATAACGGTCGTTTAAATGATCATTGGTACTTGAGTCAAAATATGCTCTTTATAATTACATGTTTTTCATGTATCCATTATATACAGAGTTATAATCATGATTAATATATCATATATATCATATATATCCAGTATATAAATGCATTTATAATATTACATAATCATTTAGAGGTAAGAAATGAAATGCACCGTTCATGGAGACGGTAAGCCGTACGTACGCATGAACGCTACTTTCATTTCTATTTCATATTTTATAGAATGGAATCATAATGATATAAAGGTATATTGTAATTCCAGTATAATATAATATATAATACCATTAATTACATCCTTTATACGTCCAACATATGGCATTAACGAATCAAATCACTTTGAGGAGGCGGTAATCCGCACTTCCTAAAATGAAGATATCGCGTTTACTCATAATGGTAACCATAAAGGATATGCCATAAATTAAAAATATAGAAGATTAAGTAATAAATAAACATATTATATATGATATATAAATATAGTGACATCTTAATGTCCACATTTGAAGGTGATATATGAGTGTTGAACAATCATCGTTTCGTGAGGCAGAAATTCGCCATCCACGAAAACAGTATGTTCTTTAACCATTAGATTTAGGTGTGTGTAAGTGTAGCTCGAATAATTCTTATAAAAACATCCTAGTATATTTAAGATACTGGAGTTGTTACAAAAGAAATTAATAAAAAGAGTTTAGGGGGTTGGAGAAGCAAAATAAAACAAAAGGACTCAAGTGAAGACATTACCTTAAAATCAGGTAACTCCCTTTGGTTTGAGATAAAAGGCTTCCTTGGGAAGAATTCTGCCCAATGTGTGGATTCAAGGAGTTAGAGAGGGATGTGTAGAGACAAAATGGGCAGAGTTTGGCCGAGCCAAAGACTTTTGAAGTGTGGGTAAGGAGGTAGAGGTGGGGGCCTTTTATAAGAGGAGAGGAGGGGCACTCTTGGAAAGTAAATAAATGTTACTTTATTTTAGAATGAGTTTCGGATTTTAATGGTCCCACATTGAGGTGTTTATAGGATAAGGTGATAAGGGTTATAAATTCATCCATCCAATAGGTTTTGGACATGTTTAGGTCTTATATTTTACACTATCTTTCCATTTTATTTAAATCATTAAATAACGAGGTCATCGCTGCATCATCATGATGTCATAAATAATTTAATTTATTTAATGTCTAAAAATTATAAAGAAAATAATATGATGTAGGAAATATTTTTATGTTTCCAATTACTATTTATAGTAAAAAATATTACTTGTATAACCCCATGTAAAAATTGTTTTAGTAAAACATCTCATGTTTGTGTCATTTTTACTTTAACATTAAATAAAAAGGTATTTATGTCATTTTACAACCAAAGTGGCTCCATGGGGTCCCCAAGTTGACCCATGGATTGTCTTGGTCGGCCATGACACATACAATGAGGGTAGGACATGTTTCTAGGTCATTTCATTTTATTAAAACATTATTCTTACCTTAAACTACACTAATTACCTCTAATCGCGATTAAAAACTTAATAAGTTACTATTCACCAAAAAATTATTCTAATCCCATTGAACCACATTTTACTTCTTAATGATAACCATGTATGTAGGATTTTTTAAATTCAAAACACAATGATGGAAAAATTTCATTTAAACAGAAAATCAGTTTTTATAAGTACCACTTAGTGGTTTCACTATTCATCAAAAATTGAAGTATTTCAGAAAATTACCAAAAATTCACCCTAAGCTATATTTGATATTCCGAATTCAAAAATGATTTCTATTTTAAAAAATTAAAAACATATAAGTTGAATTAATTAATTTTATAATTAATTCCCACTGTCAAAACAAATAGCGTGTTTTTATGAAACAAAATGTATCAAAAGATTGACACTAGTTTAAGTCCGATTTCAAAGTGAAATTAATTCCAACGACCAATATTGGATTAAATGGTAAAAATATATTATAATTTCAATTTAAAACCAATTAAAAAGATAATATAAACATATAAATAAATTAGATTAAAAAGAAGTTTTGAATTAAAATACAACATTTTTCACTATTCATTAAAAATTGAACTTTTTCGGAAAAATACCAAAAATTTACACAAAGTAAATTTTGATGTCCTGATTCTAAAGAAGAATTTTATTTTGTCAAATATAACACATAAAATTGTCACAAAGTGGATTTAAAAGAGGTTCTCCATCAAAAGGCGGTTAATCGACCTTTTAAAGAATATTAGAATGTTTACGCTTAAAATTGGATTCATTCGCATTTTTAATCCTCTAACATTTATTGTAAAAAGTAAAAATATTTGACAAACATATATAATCATTTTTTATTTAGTTCTATTCATTCCCGCCATCACAACATCTAGTCGTTAACTACCATTTAAAATAATATTATTTTATTATTAAAGTGCAACGTAAGATTCCCAAGAAACTCGTTGTTGCGTGTTGGGTACGCCATCGAGCATAGCGTCCCATTTAAAGTTATATTAATATTTTATTCACAAATATGGATAAATATAAAAATGTAATATTCTTTATTTACCTGGGGTGTTACAATACTCATTATTATACCCATCCAAATAATGAAGTGTTTGAATAACAAACTACACCACGACGTGGTGACGGTAAGCCGTACGTACGCACATATGGTGACGTGTCATTAATAGGATAGATAGAATAATGAATATGGTTATAACATATTTATAATAACATAACAGTACGTATAAGGTACTAGATTTATTATTTTTTATGGAAACAACAAATAAAGAGGAAGTGGAAGAATAAAATAACTTTGAAATAGGTGGTGAAATTATTACCCCTTCTTCGGGTGTTTTGTTTTGAGTTGATCAAAAGATATCCTTAGGTTGGATTTCTGATAAAAGTAAGGCCTCTAGGTAAAAGTGATTGTAGTTGGAAGGATATTAGAGTAGGTTTTGGATGAGCCAAATGACTTTTGAGGTGTGATTTTGAGAGAACGGAATGTATCCTTTTACAAGAGAGGTGAGGGTCACTTTTGGAAAAGCTTGGAATATTATTTTATTATACAATGATATTGAATTTATAATGGCTCCAAAATGATTTATTTAGAGGCTAAGGTGGGGATGGGTCGAAAAAATCTCAACCAGTATATTTTAGACAGGTTTAGGTCACCATATTAACCTTATCTTTTAGATTGAACTCTGAGTTAAATAGTTTATCTTTTACTGTGCATTCTTGTATTATTATAATAAATGGTTAAAAAATTTACTATAAAAATCCAAGAGAACCCCAAGTGGCTCATTATTAATATATATAACATTATATAATTCCTTTGGATGAACCTAATATTTTTAAGAATATTATATCAATTAATAATATAGTATTTGTTTAAAAAACTCATTTATGTCAATTTTGACACTATTTGGTATTTTGTTTTTGTAAATATGATAAAAACTTTATCAATTTGAAATAAATTTATTTAATAAACACTAAAATTTCATATTAACCTATAAAATTAGTGGAATTCATCAAAATTCTCAATTTATATTTATTTAGATATTTGTAATATCAATTATTTTAATCTTTCATTAATACGGTAATTACTGGATCATCATTGTATCATAAATATATTTAATTATTTAATGTCTAAAAATTATAAATAAAATAACATTATGTAGGAAATTTTTTTAGATTTCTAATGAATATTTATAGTCAAATTTATCTCATTTATAACCCTACATCAACAATGGTTTAGTTATTAAACATTGAATTTAACACTTTTTAACTCTTCTTTAAATAAAATAATAATAAATGTTCTAATCTAATCCAAGTGGAACAAACGGATCATATTTTATTCCTAAGGTTGATTTTGGTCGAAATAAACTCATCCAATAGAATTAGGACATGTTTTAGGGCAATTATAATATCATTTTTACCTTTAATTACCCTATTTACTTTTAACCGTGGTAAATAAAATTCGAAAGTTACTATTCACCAAAAATTATTTTCATCTTATTGAACCAAATTTTACTTACTGATTTCAACTATGTCTCTCGTATTTTTAAAATATAATTCATATAAGCGGTAAAATTACGTTTTATACAAATTTGCAAATGCGTCTAGAAGGTGGGTAAAAGACGGAAATAAGTTCAATAAAATTTTTTATATATAATATTATTATAAAACGAATCCAACGAATTTCATTGAAAATATATAGGTATTATGTACCTATTTTTACCTAAAATAAATTTAATTAAAATATTTAATTATTTAAATAAAAATTCAGTTTTAAATAATAACGAAGTGTTTTTCACTATTCATCAAAAATTGAAAGTTTTTAGAAAAATTCAAAAAATTCACCCTAAGCCAATTTTGATGTTCCGAATCAAAAAATGAAGTTCATTTTGAAAAATAAAATTTATAAAATTTCAAAAAGTTGGTATTACTATTCATAACGGCTAGTTTTATTGGTCATGGTGTGCTAAAACTCCAAGTTGCATACAACGCAAGCTATTGCAATATTCAAAGAGAAACATACCGTAGAAGCTTGGGGTGTTACATTATTCATGATTTTATAATTACTTTAAGTGATACACTGTGGAAGATTATCAACATTCATATCTTCAATCTAAACTGATGATATTCTCCACTAAGGTAATTTAAAGGGAGTACACCCCTTGAGGGGGAGAAAATGTGAAGAAGATGATTATGTCATGACAAATATTGAAATTCATATCATCTCAAGAAGCTAAAACTGAGGTATTCCGATCACACTTTCATCCTTTGTTCTTAATTTGATTTATCATATCAATTAAGGGGGAGTGCTTGATTGATGAAAAGATGGGATGAAAGAGATAGATTTATCTTTGCACTTGAACTTTTTAATACGTTTGGTGAAGTATGTGCAGGATTTAACATTTCATTAATAAATATTATTTTTTTTAAAACCCCTAGAATAAGAGTTGATACATTATGAGCATGATTTCACATGTATGGTTGTTTATGGATAGCATTGTAAACCTTGGTCATATCTCTCTTGTTTTTCACACTGGGTTAGCCCAAGTAGACTTAGAGTTTATTTACTAAAGGCTCTTTACTAAGTGAACCATGTGACATCATCCCTATCTCAGAAATATTCCAAAAGATATTATTCAAAGGGAGGAGGACATGTTTTTGAAGAGACCCCACTAACACCTTTGCATTTGGATGCCAATAAGGGAGAGAAAATATTGGCATACATATTGACCCATTCAAAGTGTTCTTAAGTGATATTGTAAACAAAATACAAAGGGTGATATTGAAGTGCATAAGACTTTCATTTGTTGTCAATATGGATTTAAGTTTATAAGAGTTTCATTTATTGTCAATGAGAAGTCAATATGTGAATGAAAGGGTGTTGATAAAGAAGTTGGTGAAGCATTTGAGAATTGTTGTTGATTCAAAGCATTGAATAATACACTTGATCAATTCTCCAAGAGGATACAACTCTAACGATTATAGAACTGGTCTTAAGTTCCAAGACTTGTATCAAGGTAATACATTGTTACAACACTAGAAGAAGACCATGAAATACTCAATTGCACGAGGGGAAAGAAGATCCATCCAATGAATCCTTAATGCAGGCCATACATTATGCCTTAATGTATGAGGAATTAACAAATGATCCATGCATCATCCATGATTGGATAAAAAAACTTAAGGAAGCATGATGATGTTTTGAAGAAAAAAAATAAAAAGACAATGAAGAATGGGATTTGATAGTTGAAGGTGGCTATTTATTTTAGTTAATTATGTTGGAATATTTTTTATGAGACTCAGTCAAAAGTATCCAACCATGGAGGGCCAACTGAGGTCCTCACCTCAAGCACTTGCATGACCTGTGGGTCAACTGCGCTAAAGGGAAGCCCTCAAGGCCAGCCTTGCATGAGGAAGGTGTGCGCGGGCTGTGTATAAGCCTGCAGGGGCCTCACGGTGATGAACCCATGTAGAATGGGCTCTAGGTGCGTGCTGGGGAGCAGAGTAGGTGCTAAGAGCACGCCTACAGGGTCAACATAGTATGAGGTGGTACCGTGGAGGGAGGATGAGTAATCTGATCTGAAGTCGCTGTAGATTGATATTTAAAACGAAGGAAATACAAATCCCATTTCGATGTGGGATGGATTTTTAAAAACGTGGAACTAATCATGGTTGCTCACCTCATCCCACATCTCTCTCAACTGTCTGATAAATATCATGATCGATCGCGCGCATCCAGGATGTCAATCTTATCTCTGTGGTTTAGGATTCAATCAGCACCGTCCGATCTCTCCACTGAGGACTTCTTCAACCTTCGGACACCCATGCTCCACCCATAAACCAGTAATGAAGCCGAACAAAATTTTCATCTCTCTAGGCATCATTTGAGCTCATTTTAAGCCCATGGTGATCATCTAGAAGAACCGAACTCATTCATGCATTAAAAGTTGCATACATGCAATTGAAGTGAAGAATCCATGAAGGAAAAAGAAACCTAAGGTGAAAGGCCACTTCATGTCACTCGAGCGCTCAAATAAAATCCTTTCATGCATTCTTAAATTCATGCACATGATGTACTCGTTGAGAAAGAAGAAGTCCACGTTGAAAAAAATAAACCGAGATACACGCCATATCTTGATTCGCGTTCGAATATTTCAAAACGCCGAATATCTTGGGAGTAAAAGTATTTTAACCCCTTGGTTTTTAATGAGTTCCTCGCCTATAAAAGGAGGATCCCAATCTGTGAAGAGGATTATGAAATTCTCAAAGAAAGGTGCTATTGTTTATCTAAAGAAACAGAGCAACCACGAACCCCTCTGGTTCACGAAAGGAAAAATATTTCCACGCAACCTTGCAACACGAAGAAGAAATTTTTTCACATCTATTGCATAAAGGAGTCTCATGAATATATTTTGCGGAGGAGAAGAGTGAACCCATTATTTTTTAAAATAATTTGTGCATCCCTTGTGTGAAGAGAAGAACTGTGAACCCCCTGGTTCTCGAATGAACTTGCACCCCCTGTGCGAAGAAACCTGCGAGCACGCGGTAGGTTCTTTCAAACCTTCATTGTGTTTTTGTGAGGAGAATCCTACGTGTATGGAACTAGTTCATTTAGACCCTTGATTTACTTCGTGAAGATAGAAACCATGAACCTTCTCAATTCTATGGAGGAGATACACATGCACTCCTTGCGTGAAGAAGAAGATCCCGTGTGCCCTGTAGTTTGCGTAAAGAAGAAGAAGAATATTATGTAAAAACACACACACACACACACACACACATATATATATATTCTTTTTTTTTGTTTGCAGGATTCTGGTCTTGTGGTGATCAAATCCTTTGCGTGAGAATAATAAAAGGACAATGTATATATACACTTCCCTAGGAGAGGATGACGGGACCCAAGGCACTTTGTAAAGGAAAGATAAGGCATGCATGATGCACATGTATGCATATGCATGAATTGAGATACCCAAGAGTGTAATAAAAAAGTAAAACTATGGACTTCACTAATTTGGGTTTGAAGAAAAAATATGCATGAAACATATGGAAGCAAAATTAAAAAGAAAAAGTATGTGTGTGCTAAGACCCAGAAGAAGAGAAAGAGAAAAGGAGAAAGGGAAGAGATTGTATGTGTGTTCTAAAAGTGTTTTTTCCTTAGAGGTTTTCACAAAAAAAAATATGATTATGCATACATGCACGCATTCACATGAACATGTGAATAAACTTAAAAGAAGAATCAATATTGTTAGTGCACGTGTGTAAACAAGAAGAAGCAATGCCATGAAACTCATGCATGAAGCATGAATAATTCAGATGATGCAAAGTGAGATGATCCTTATTATTTGAATAATCACATAAGTGTATGTGATTATTTCCAAGAAAATAAGGAGAAGTTTTAGGGAATATAGTAGTTTCACTAAGAAGAAGAAATTGTGATATCCAAATACAATAAGTATTAGATCCTATGAAATCCATGCCTGAATTGAATGAGAACTAAGACTAAAGCTAGAATGAATTAAAGAAGATATTCTATATAACTTTTCAATAACTGAGAATCCAAGAAAAAAGATAGTAATGATATTTCAAAAGATAATTCTTGTATATTATATTATTGAAGAAGTTGTGTGCACCATTGGAACACATCTTAGTGAGGCTAGGTCTTTATTAGTAGAAGAAGGAATTTCCTGAGCATTGTTGAGACTGAGAACTAATCAACTCAAGTGATCAGAAATATTGAGCAAGGATAATAGACATTAACAAAGGTTGCTGAAGATCCTTGAATAGATTTACAGGAAAGTGCAATTTAGAAATCCTGTGTGAAGAGAGAATAAGATCATCTACAATTAATCAAGAAAGAACTTAAAGAAGGAAGCTACTCGTGTGACTTGAGAGCTAGAAGAACCCTATGAGATTCAGGGAGGAGAAGAAGACTTTAGTGAGACTTTGGAGTAGGAAAGTGGGACTCTGGTAACACTGTGTGAAGCAGTATAAAGAACCTCTTATGCGACTCAGGAGAAATATAGTGGGAATCTGTATCGACCATTGTAATTACTAACCAAATTATAGTGGAGAATCTGTGTTGGGTGAATAACCAACATAGAAAAGAGTGGGTCTTTGAACCAAACCTTATAAATCCTTATGTTCAGTGCCTTTAGATTTACATCATCATCCGAGGCAAGGCTAAGAGACACAAGAAGAGTAGATATAGGCTTTAACTAGCCAGAGAGGTTTAATTGAAAAGTATCAATTAGTAAAAAGATTTAAAGGGATCACTGATTCACCCCTCCCCTATCAGTGATTCACACTGATCCAGGCACTTCATCACTATATACTTGTGGGAAAAAATTCCTAGATTTATTTGATTGTATTTATAGTCAAATTAACATATTTTACAAACCGTTCCATAAAAATAAAATCAGTGATTTTTTTCCATATTTATGTTTCTATACATTTTATTTTGGATTAGTCAATGCATGATAAACCTAATAATAATCGATCTGTATACCAATGTGTGATATTAATAGTTTCCTTAATCAAAAATATCAATTTTACAAATAAATACACTCATCCATAAATAACACAGAGACAATGATCATTTTTGAATGAATGAATTAAGAATTTACTGAAGAATTCAATACAATTAGAATGGGTTTTGAGAATAGGAGAAAATTCATCATTGAACTAACATGAAGAGCTGGTAAAGAGAATAAACCAATAAGAATATCTTGATATGGAACAACTGAAAAAAATCAATGCATGTAGGAACAATATGGATTGTTTATAATAAGTCATTAAAATAGGTAGTCTATTTGAAATAAATAATACATTTTTTAATATAGTATCAATAAACTATTTTAATTTGAAAATAAATATAAGTAAAAAATATAAAAAAAATGATAATTAATATGATTGAAAAAGGAACCTTTGTGATAAGGATAACTTCATAGACACTACTACTACTTAAAATAACAAATCACAACAGTATATATAATATCAATATAAAAGAAGAAGGAAAATAAAAATAGCTAAGATTTAATGCTCATAATATTATATAAGTAATGGGGAATAAAAATTCATGTCTAAATTAGAGTGATGAAGAGAGGAGTAATATCATCGATAAAGATCAGGGTTAATATTTCACTTGATTGTAGGGTGTTTAGAATGAGTCTTTGAGAGAGATAGTTTATCTGGAATATTGTGGTGGATAAATAGGTATGGGTTAGGTAATTTTGTATAGGTGTTGTTCTATATTGATTTAGAAATATATTGGAGATGGGTTTAGTTAGGGTTCAGGTCTCATGAGAAAATTGACTTTAGTAGGAGAGGGAGTATTAAATGGAGGGATGAAATATAATAAGAGAGGTGTGATTATCTCTATGTGGGAGAGAAAATGATGTATGAAAGTGGGATTAGGAGGTATTAAGTAATGGGGAAATGGGAATGTGATGTGCCACATGTGAGATGGAATTTTATTGGGAGGGATAGATGACTTGATCGTGGAAAATAAAAAAACAAAAACAAAAGAATAATATGTAGATGAAGAGTATTCCTAAAATACTTATAATTTTTTTTGATTATTTATTTATAAAACAAAATTTATTTTTTTATTATAAAAATACAATTTTTTATAAAAATACCAGCTCATGGTTCATAGGACTAGCTCATGAATCCCATAATCTTAAAAAATACATCTTGTTTAAGCCTATATAAGAAGAAAATTGACTGTTTTTATGTCTGATTCACTACCCCTGTAATATGGGCAATACCATGAATCTCAAGGGTCAAAATTACATTACAAAAAAATACTAATAAGAATTTTTATCTTTTAAAAAGTGATATATAAAGTAAGATAAATGATTTGTTAAATCAAGTACTAATTCAAAAGAGTAGAATTCCTTATTTAGTCCTATTATCTTAGTGAGAAAAAAATTGAGGGATGAATAATGTTTAAGGATTATAGGAATATACATAAATTATTTGTATATAATATATATGAAATTAAAATAATATAATAAATTATGGATGAATTATTCAATGAGAAATTAATCACTAAAATATTCTTTAAATTTGGAATTTATTTGGTTAGAATAGTGTCTGTTGTTATCAAGGATGCTTTTGAGACACTTGAGGGTTATTATGAGTATCTTTTTATAATTTATTTCTTAAAATATACTGCAAATTTTTTTTATTCCACAATGAATGATTTTTTAGAAAAATTCCAAGGAATTATGTTTTAGTGTTCTTTGATAATATTTTTATTTATATAAAAGTATGGGAGAAACACTTAGAAATATGTTGATATTTTTTCAAACCATGAGTAAAAATGTACTTTATGTAAATCATAAAAGGCACTCCTTTAGAAAAAAATTAAATACAGTATTTGGGATAAGTAATTTCAGTTGAAGTGTTTTCCATTAATCCAAATAAAATAGGAGTGAAGAGATGGATAAAACCAAAGAATTTTTAGGGGGTTATTAAGGATTATTAATTATTATAGGAATTTTATTAAATAATATAGAAAAATAAAAAATACTTTAAAAAACTTTACCAAGAATAATGATTTTAAATGTACCCTTGAGGCCCAAGATACTATTGATAATTTGAGATATAATATAAATATAGCCCAAATATTTCACATTCTTGGTTTCTCAAAGATTTTTATTATAGAGTGTGACAATTTAGGTAGATGGTTATGGAAAGTTTTGATGAAAAATGGTAAACCTTTCTGATATTTCATTAAATAAATTTTGGATTCAGATATGGAAAAATCCATTTATGAAAGGAGTTAATGGATATAGTATTTTCAATAAAATATTGGAAATAACCATTTATGGGAATTCATTAAAAGGTTTATACAAACCATAAAAGTCGTAAAAATGTTTAACCAATGGATAATATTAATAAATATACAATTTTGGAAAGATAAATTATTGGGTTACAATATTGAAGTAATTTAAAAACTTGAAAATATGAATGGAGTATTATATACTTTTTCAAGAGTGCATGAAGAATTTGGAACACTATATATGTTTGTTTCAAAACCATATTAGGTTCAAATTAAATTGGTTTAGGAGGAGATAAAATTGTATAACACATTGGAAAAAAATTAGAAAAAAAATAGAAACATGATTTATCCACTAATTTAGATTATTATTTATAGAATGACGTTTTGTTAAAATAAAATGTTGATTTTACCTTTTTAATTGGCTATAATACCTAATATTATGTAGTATTTTCATTATGTTCTATTAGAGGGGAACTTTCAATTTCTAAATACCTATAAAAAGTTAGAAAATAGTGTATATTGGACAAGGATGACTCAAATAATAAAAAAATATGTAAGAGAATGGGAGGTGTGTCAAAAAATCAAATATTAATCTTTGAGACCAATCACGTTTTCACAACCGTTACTAATTACAAAACTAATATGGAAGGAAGTATCTATGGTCTTCATATCTAGACTTCTAAAATAATGGAGATATGATTTTTTATTTTTAGTAGTGGATTGAATCAATAAATATGTATATTTTATTTCACTTACAAAATCTTACATTGCTAATGTAATATCCCAATAAATCTAGCATATTTTTTTAATAAATTTTTATTAAATGGATTGTTTCACAATTATAAAAAAACTAAGATATATATTTTAACATAAATTTTCATTTAAAAAACTTAATTATTTTCTATAACCAACATGAATTTTGGAATAAGTTAATATTCAAGTTATAAAAATACTAATTTATCTATATTTGTATTATTTTTTAAGAAATAATATGGATATATTTTTATTAAAGTCATATTTCATATAATATAATTTCAATAATTTATAATTAACCATAATTCGTTTTCTTTGAAATCAAAAGTATGGTTATTAAAATTTAGATATAAGTTAATTAATATATTTTGGATGAATTAATATAAGAAATTAATAATATTTAAATAATATTTATTGAAAAATATACATATAATTATTAGTAAAATATTAATTTGATATAATTATATTAAAACTTTAATAGTAATATGGCATTTATTAAGAAAAGAAGACATTATCATAAATAAAATGCTAAGTGAGCATAATTATAGGAATATTGAAATAAATATATATTTGAAATTAAAATATTTAATTTGTATATATATGTACAAAATATTTTTAGAAAAATTATATAAATATGTTAAGAAACATATTAATAATATAATGGAATATAATAATTATAATATTTTATAGTTTATAAGATTAAATTTATAAAATTTAATAGATAAAATATTATCCGGTATAAAAATTTAATTGGTCATAAAGTTAATAAGGAGAATTGACATCTATATAAGGGTAATACTGTCTTGTGTAAGGGTAATACCATTCTGTATAAAGGTAAACCCTGAATGAGTAAGTGCAGGATGTTCTCATGTAAAGTTCACCATATCTCTATGTAAGGGACAATATAACACCCACATAAGGGTAATATGCATAAGGGTAATCATCTGTTATGTAAGAGTAGACAGAAACTATGTAAGGGTAAGACAACAATCACATAATGGTAGCACTAAAATTTTGAATAATACTTAAGAGTTAGGTCCAATTTGTATGAGCACCGAACTAACTCACTTAGGGGTAACACACCCAATACATGGGCTATGTAAGGATAGTGCACACTTTACCAAGGCTATGTAAATGTATAAAAACACTTAAATAAGGGTAATATTCTTGATACAAACCCTAAATATGGGTAAAAGAAAAGAAAAAAGGGATTAATCAAGTGACCCATTCCTATTATGAATATTATTACATAAATATTAAATATAAATATCCAATAATTAAAACATAAGGATCATAAAGTTCTAGTATAATTGGAAGACTTGGTTTTTAATACATAAATGGAAACTAAAACATGGAATCATTATTTCATTTTTCATAGTGAGATCCTAAAATCCATTTGAGATCTTAAATATTCATGGAATAACCTAAGGAATACATAAATAAAGGGGTGAGCTAAAAAGCTTAGTAATGGAATAAACATGATAAAGAAGCATAACATTTGAGTTAAAGGCATAAAATGATTTCATAAAAGATAAGTCTCATGAGTAATTTCATGGAATCATATCATAAAGAACATGGTATCATAAGATCATGGTATTATAGGAAATGTGACAGTAACATAAACATGACATAAGTATATGTCAAGGCTAATTTCCAAGATAACATCACATGGTGGATAGAGTCCCATAATGGATTAGGTTCACTCCCTAATCCCATACATGATGTATCATGAGACTAAATCATTACCCAATGAATTGTAAGGATATATAATTATGGTACCGCCCATAAAATTCATTTCATGTATATGTATATGTATTCCATATAAATATATCAATCATAATTCATGAACATAAGAATTCCCTATGGAATGAAAATGGGTGGTATAATATTGTCTCATATCATAATAAAAGAAAATTTCATAATAAAGGCATTTGAGAAATGAATATAAAGAACGTATTACACCATCAATGTAAGGTAGAGTATGATAGGTATACTTGTGGTGGACATATCTATATAATTAATAATCATTTCAAAATAATAATAGTTATTGTTATTTATGAATACAAATACCGTTAAAAATATTAAAAACATTTTTGAGGAAAATAACCTTTCCACTTTGGAAATAACAATGAAAAACTAAAATTCAAAAAAATATTATGCAAATAATTTTATTTGAAAATATACTTGTATAATTATAAAGGAATCCTTAAGGAAAATAATGGTTATGATTATAGAGAATATTGTTTATTCCGTACACGTTAAAAAAAATATTCCTTTCACATTTTTGGTAAAAGTGAAAAAGTACCTTATTAGGAAAATGAAAAGAAGATACATTTTAACCCATTTTTTTAAATTAAAAAAGGGTAAAAATTAATTTTTAACAATCATATTTTAATAGTAATTTTTTTTGAATTTGTTTTAGAAAACATGGTATGGAAGAAAAATGATTTTTGACCGAAGATAGAAATGAAGTTAGATTTTATTAAAAACAATTCTCAATGATATTAAGTAAAAAAGAGAGGTGAATGGTACTATTACTTAAAAAATTCATGAATAAACATAGTATAATAAAATTTATTGGGCCTATTAGAAAATTATGAAATAATTTATTTTAATGGAAATTCAAGGATAAGCAATTCCGATTAAAATGAGATTGAAACATAAACAATTACCAATTTGGTAACTTTTGAATCATAAGTTACCATGAATAAATTAGATGAATTTTAACTTAAAATATCATAATATAGTAAGTGTTCATGATATAGTATGAAAATGGGCATTATATATACTATTTAAAATAAATTAGGTGCATAAAAAAACATGTGTCTCAAAGAAAGAAGTTTGAGACGAAACCCTTGAAAAGTTCATTTCATTGAGGTGAGAGTTAATAAATTGGATTATTATGTGTAAAATATGTATATCCACAAAAATAAAATTTTAAATTCAACATAATAAAATCAAAATTCATTTTACACATAATCTTGGCATAATAAAATCAATGAAGTAGACCTATAACCCAATGAATGAAAATTTAGTTAAAGAAACCCCTTATATCACGATTCCCTTTAGTTTTACACTATTTAACCTTATTTATAGTGGTTTTAAAAATGTTATTAAAACATAAAATAATAATAATATTATTTATTATTTCATATATTATTCTCTTATAACATATTATTTCCCGTTCATTAAAAATCATTCATTATCAGTATTATTTTGGGTGTTAATTGTCTTATTTTCTCCTGCACATTTCATTGTGAAAGTTATGGATCTTGAAAATAGGTTATAGTTATATAATATATATAATTATATTAATTTTATAAATATCACTTTTTCATTAGATACATCTTTATAATCATTATTTAATTTTGAACATGGAGAATGAGTTACATCGCTTTGTGGAGATGGTAGGTCGTAGGTACGCATGAGCGATGTTATTATTTCCATAATGGGTGAAAGGGTAGGTAAGTGGATTGTATATTAATTTTAAAGAATAAATATCATGTCATATATATGACATATATTCATTAAATTTACATTTTATTACTTTCAATGTAAATCCTTAGTGATAAATGAGTTATATCGCTTCGTGAGGCAGTAGTCCATCGTACAAACGAACAAATTTATCATTTATTAAATGGATGGTAATGTAATAAAGTATTTGATATATTTATTATACAGAATTATTAATATTTAATTAATATCATATATAAAAATTAAATTAATCCTTATTATCTTCCATGTAAAGAATAAATGTAAAACGAATCACATCATTTCGTGAGGCGGTAGTCCGCCATATACACGAGTAACGATATCACATTCTCTACATAATGGAAAGTATGAAGGTATATATGATTTTTTAGTTAAATAAGTGTAATTATATCATTATTATAATATATAATCATTATATATATATCATTATATCCAACCATGAGAAGCGGTGATGGAAAATGAACCATGTTAGTTCGTGAGGCGGTAGTTTGCATTACACACGATCAATAGTTTCTTTTCCCATTTGAGGGAGGAAGGGATGGTTTTAGGCCATGAACCTAACAAAAAAACATATATGTATATAAAATATACTGAATTTATTATATCATAATTGTTTAATAAAATTTGGATGAGTTGGAGGAATATATAAAATAAAATGATCGGTTAAGGAAATTATCTATTCTCCAGACAACTACTTTTGGTTTGCACCAAAAGCCTTCATAGGTTGTATTTATTAAAATAAGGATTCTAGTATGAGGGTATGGAATTATAGAATTTAATTTTATAGTTATTTTCTGAACCAAAAGGTTTTTTAAGTGTGTAAAGTAGAGGATAAAGGGTATACTTTTATAAGTGTGGGAGAGGACACACTTGGAACTTTTAAAAATAAAGAATTCCATCCATGATTTTATCTTGTAAGAAGGATAAAGAATAAAATATTTTTGAACCTTATAAGATATAATGTCTAAATATGACCATAAAATAATAATTATACAAGTTTTGATTTATTTTAGACCCTTGTCTTTCTAGTTTAATCCCTAGTAAACCTGTTTTTACCATAACTGTGGTAAATAATTTTTACTGTTTTCACTATTAATTATAATAAACAATTATGTTAAAAATATTATATAATATAAAATATAATTATTCTAAATATTTAATCAATTTTTCAAAATTCAACTCACAAAATTAAGATAATTTAATTTAAAATTAAACCCATAAACGTATCAAAAAAATGGGTTTTCACAAAATTTATTTTTAAGAAAAAAATGATCTCATATTAAATATATGAAAAGTAATAATATTTAGGTTAATTTAAATTAATATTTAGAGATATATAATCTATAAATTTTCTTTAAATAATTCCTTATTAAAGGTTATTTTAATTTTTTAAAATTGATAAACATTATTCACTTTAATAATATTTTAAGAAAAAAAATATTTTAAATACTAGAAATAAACTAATACTAAAATCCAGTATAAAGATGATTTAAATGTAATTAATTGGATTTAATATAACTAAATAATACTTATGTTAATTCGAAATTAAATTAAAATAATTATGGGACTTAATTTATTAAAAAATAAATGATAATTTTATAAAATCAGTATTTTTCATTATTCATTATAAAATTATTTTTTTTGAAAAATCCCAAAATTTCACCCTAAGTTAATATCGATACAATTATTTAAAAAATTATGTTTATTTATAAAATAAAATATCTAAAAGTGGTAAAATTTAATTTTAAATTATGCACGAAAAGTGAGACTAAACCACCTTTTAGAAAAAAATAGTTCCTGCAGAAACATTTTATTTTATTTCAAATGATTCTTATTTTATTTATAATAAATATAAAACATTAAATTTATTTTATAAATGTGTAAAATATATAATTTTTATAATTTATTTGTACCCATTCATACCCTCCAAATTAAAAACTATGTTATAATAGTATATTATATTACTATTTATTTAGATTTGGGTTTGAATGTTCCATAAGCTATAAAAGACATTGAATTTATTTAAAAATAAATATATCATAAAGTATTGGGGTGTTACATTATTTTATATGATTTTTGTTTCATATCATATATGCTATTAAACATGATTTTGTTATTTTAAAATCTATAGGTGTTACATTCTAACCCCTTAAATAAATTGCATCCTTGCAATTTAATCTTGATCTCATAAATCAAGGGTTTGACATTTTAAAATATATTTGCGGAAAAAACACATAGTAAAAAGGGTTAATAAAAATCACTCTTGATAAGAGAGAAATATATGTACGAATTTCATCTACAATAACACATTATTAGGTTTCTATATAGGAACATTGGGGGGAAATGAAAACATGGACATGGAAGATAATACTAACACCCAATGATTAATAGAGTGTGATAAAGATCATTGATAACAACAAATTGAATGATCAATAGAATGTTAAGGTTCTCATAATCATAAACCTATTCTGAGTTAAAAAAACATTTGATTTATTAGAAATTAAGGTACTAGTATAACATTTTTGTCTTAATATCCCTTCCATAGAGTTGAGGGATCCATTTACCTTCCAAACAAAGAACTTAAGGAAATATAATTACTTGAAAAGTATGATTTCATACATTAATAACTTCCACCACAATATCATATTTTCTATAAATGATGGGAATTCCAGATGGATTTTACATACATAAAGAACTTAAATAAACTTCTAATAGATCACGTAATCCCCAAAAGAATAACAATATTTTCTTCTTATATTTACTAAAACCAAAATGGATATAAAAATTATTACCATGGGGCTGGAAATGTGTAGTCAAAGACAACTCGAGGTTCATATGGTGGAGTCCGACTCTTTGCTGCTCTGTAATGCAATTCTTGGAAAGGGTAATATTCCTTGGCATATCTCATACACCATTCGAAAATGTAACATGTTAAGGGGAAGCAATATGACGGTGTCTCACACACGGTGGGAGGGGAATATGGTGGCAGATTATCTAGCTTCCATGGATTCCTTAGATCATAGGGTAATTTATTTCTTTTACTTGGGTGTGTTTCCTAAGGAGGGGATGAAATTTGTGGCCAATGATGCTATGGGTTTGCACTAATTTCGACCACCTTGATGTGTTTTTGTGGTTCTTTTATACCATGGATTTTATTTCAATAAAAATAGTAGCTTTCAGTCTAATACCTCAATAGTAACTCCCATAGTTTAACTTAATGCATTCCATAAGTTTATACCCTTAAAACCCTTTATCTTACATCTCTAAAAACATAATAGTATTCTTCTCAAATAATCCTTTACATTAAAAAAAAATGTTATATATTCTTCAACCTAATAAAATGTAACCCCAAATATCATTAGTCACCTAAAAAACCTTTACTTAAAACCTAAAAAAGGGGTGTCAAAGAATTTAGACTTATGATTAAACTTAAACTCATTAACCCATGATGGTATCCATAAATCCTAAGTTAATATTGCATTAAGACATACATGATTCCAAAATTAACACAATCCTTATGTGTTTTATGATTCTTATAACCAAAATACCATTGGTAAAAATACTTATATTTCATAATTCTTGAATCTTAATACAAAAATACTTCATACCTTTGTATTCAATTATTTGTTATAACATAGATCCTTCCTTATTCTAGGGTACAAACCTTAGTTTAGTGAATTTAATCTAATAATTTCAAAGTTCTACACATATATGACATCAAATTCATTATCAATTCATTTCTATATTCCTTGAATTTCCACATAGATAACATATTCCCATTTATTTGAGGTATTCTTCTAGGATATTCTTCCCACCTTTTTGACATGTAGGAATATGAGTCTTCTTTCCTCTATGTTTATTAATAAACTATCTTTTAAAAAATTACATCCTCATCTTATTTTACTTGTTAAAAATATTAACAAAGTTTATGTTGTTAATCATATATCACGATAGATGATTAAGCACAATCACAATATCTCTTTCTGTAGTAATAATCCATTTTGATTTCTCATAATCACCAAAGTTTCCATCACCTTGAGTGTTAACATGATTCCTCTTGGTTACAACCATTGAATAAAACAAAAAATCCTAGTATGAGTAATAATAATCATCGTATTAAACCAATTAATCATGAAAAATTATTTATAGGACTTATAAATCTTGGTAATTTTTTTTCAATCTAAGAAACCTTAGGTTTATCCTAAGTAATTGATGGTAATTATCTATTCAAATACTTAATGATGGTTTATAATGATTTTGTGAATTTATAATTCATATCCCCCATTAGTGTCAAACTAGGTGTGCATTAAGGACCGCTGTGGTGTACCAGGTAATGCATAAGTCAAGCTCAAAACATTTTTATCTGAGTTATTATCCCAAGGTACATCTGTTCCAGAACCATTTCCACTTATAGTTTCCAAACAAGAAGGTAATTTCATGGAAACCACTCTCACTAAACTTCACCGAAATTACAGTATATTTTTTATACATAAAATTATTCTCATACTTATCCTTACACTTATCCATAGACTTATCAATAAGGTTACCAATATGGTTTTCTCATCCTAGTTTCCAAAGGTTAAATAAACCTTTACTTTAATACCAACTATAATGACACACACACCCTTTAAAAGTACTATTACATGAATCTTAAACATAAATATCTGATGTGGCTCTATTTTTGCATTGTTTTGCCACATATTTTTACATAATTTTTAATGAATTAATTAATTATTTAATCACTTTATGCTAAATATTTGTACTTTTGTATTTTTATAATTGAATTTTTCAAATACTCTTTTTTATAACATTTTATTTAATTATAGAACCATAAATAGTTGATTTATTCCTTCTTTGTTTTTAATATAATTAATTTCCAATTTGTTCATTAAATCTATATTTCTTTATTTTATTTAATTTTACATTATTAATAATTATTGAGTTTTCTATTTAATTTACCTTTAATTTTTAAAGTTTATATAACTTGGTTCGGCTTACCAGACTACAGGTAGCTAAGCTACCGATAGTAGGGGTCCTTTTGCTCTACCGGGAGCCAGGTTACCGGTACTGTCCAATAGTGACCTGCTTTCTTTTTTCTTACCGGTAGACTGTTTTGAGTTCTAATAGTGACCTTTGTTATATTGGTAACCTTTGTCACTGCTTTTCTTACCTATCAGTTTCTCTCTTGTAAGTCTAACGGTAGCCTTATTTTTATGTCCTATCGGTAGCCTTTAATTTCTACCGGTAACCCTTTTATTTTAATTTAATAGCGGTGAGTATTTAGTTTGGTTAATTAAATTCTTCTTGACTTTTTAATAAGTTAATTTCTATTTTAAATAATTATTTAATCATTGTAATTCTATTTAATTAACTTAGACTTTATTTTATTAATTAATCTTTTAATTAAGTTACATTAGAATAGGTTAATTATATTAATTTATTTGTTTAGACGTCCTGCTCATCATTTAAGTAAGTAAAGTGTGTTTTTAAATTAATTAAATTGGTTTGCCATTAATTTTATGTGTTGAAATAGTTAATCAATTAATTAATGAATAGTTTTTAAACATTAATTATATTATTTTATGAATGCATATTAATTATTAAGTCACCAACTTGTGATTTTGGTCTACCGGTGAGGTAATTAAGAGTTTGTGTGATTTATTTGGGTCATCGTTGTTTTTATTTTTATTTGCTGTTACTATTTAATAAATTTATTTAGTAATTTTATTTTAAGTCTCTTATTAATTTAGTTTAACAGTAATCAAGTTTATTAATTTAGTTGTATTCAATTAGTTCTTTTAAATTAACAATTTTAATGTGTTTAAGGTTTAATAAGAAACTTTTTGTTATGAATTAATGGTATTTAGCATTATATTAATTAATTATCTTAAGTATTTTTATTTAATTTATTTAAGTTTTAATTCTGCATTATTTCAGCAAACTATTATTTTATGTACGATCAGTGGACTTTTTTTTATTTTTTTTATCGGTAGCTCAGCTACCGATATTTCTTTTTCCTCTCCGCACGGCTCAACCCTTCTATCAGTAGTTGTCCCTCACCGATACTATGTTTTTATTTGCCTCTCCATTTTCCTCACCGATATTTTCTTTCCTATCGATAGCTGAAGCTACCGATACCCCTCACCATTGCTTCTCCAATTTCTCTCTACCTCACCATTTATTTTTCTTTCTATCGGTAGCTTCAACTACCGATACTCTCACCCAATCTGTCACTTTTTCTCACTGCTGAACTCACCCCCAGTGCCATCCTTGGCTTCAATCCATTCACATACTCACTTCGCACAAACCCATTTTCCATCCTTGCGACTTCGCCATCAAGAATCACACCTCTTCTCCTCCTTCAGGGTCCAACGCCGCTGTAAATTCCCATCATTTCTTCCACCGACGCTTAAAAATTGAACCTCATACCACTAACAATAAGCACAAAAAAAAAAACAGACTCAGAACCAGAACAAATTATACTCAAACCAGATTTTAGGTTAACTCGGTTTCATTCCCTACTTCAGATTCACGATTTTCTACCATTAATGAGATCCGAAATCGCGTGCCGCCAGGTACAATGGAGGTTGACACCGCTGTTGGAGTTGCGATGCCGTTATGAGGAGCTGAGTCGATGCAGCCTTCGAGTAGCCGCCACACCTGCTGTTGTGCACTACTGCGCCAGGAGGGCGTGCCAGCAGGCCACCGCTAGAGTTGGAAGCCATCACCGCATGTTACTGGTGTGCCGAGTTCCGCCGCATGCATGGAGGGAAGCAGGCCGCTGTTGGAGTTAGAAGTCGTCGCCGCATGTTGCTGCTGTGCTAAGTTCCACCGCATGAGGAGTGAAGCAGGCCGCCACTGGAGTTGGAAGCACCCCGCCGTGGGTGTGCGCTGCTGTAAGCCAAGGGAGGCTGGACTGAAGGAGGAGTCTGCCATTCTCATAGGAGCCGAATCCTTGTTGTGCCGTCATAGGAGAATAGGAAGCTACTGTATTCCTTTGGAAGAATTCTAGAAACCCTCCCTCACCCCTGCTGTGCGCCGAATTTGGGGGAGGAGGGAAGAGATAAAAAAACAAATAACAAGTTTAAAAATATATAATAAAAAGGATGAATAAAAAAATATAATAAATAAACATATGATAATTGAAGTAAAATCAAAAGAAAAAAAGAAAAGAAGAAGGCTAAAGTAAAGTAAAATTAAATTAAAGTTAACTTTTCATAAAAGTGAAATTAACTAAGTCAAATTAATATAATTTAATTTATAAAAGTAAGATTTTAAAACAATTATAATATAAATACATAGATTAATTATAAATTAAAATATAAAACTAAATTAATAATTAATGGTAATAATAAATTAATTTATTGATTATAGTACAAATTATATAATTAATAATAATTATAAATAAACTATTATATATACTTATTAACTTAAAAATACTAAAAAACTTAAGTATTAATTTTAATTACTTAATTAAAATAAATTAACTAATTAATTAATGTAGCAGTTTAATTTCTTTAATAGTCATAATTAAATTATTAATACAATATAAAATATTATCTTCATTATTTATTTACTTATTTTTTTAATAACTTAGTTGAAAAGAAATTGATTTAATTAATAACTTAGTATTTATATCTATTAACTTAATTGAATTAATAACTTTTTAATAATTTATGTTATACTATAGTATTATTAAGTGAATAGTTTTATAAATAGAGTAAATAATAATTATCAATTAACTTATGTTAACTTTAAACACTTAACATAAAAAATTATTATTATTTCATTATTTGCTTTCACATTTATTTATTTATTTTGTTTTAACATGACAAGTTCATTCAGGAGTCAAGTTTATGTCCAGCAGCATGAAACTAACTCATCCGGAGTTGGTTATGAGGGTAAAACTCACGCGACGTGTCATTCATGGAAAAAGGCACGTGTGCGGTGCACTCATGAAGGACATTCTAAGTCGGTGGAAATGGAGCAGTGACATGCAATGTATGACAGCAGGGTACTTAAGCAGAGCAAGCATTGTTCTTTAGGGAGGATTGACTTGGAGACATTCATTCGGGAAGGGTTAAGAGAGACATTCATACACTTACCTGGAGAGACGATCAAGAGAAGTAGAGACGTTGTTGAGCAGTACGATCCAGGAACTCAGGAGTAAAGCATTCTTAGGGAGTTCCTTCTCCCTCACGTTTTAAACTTTTGTACTCTGTTTCTATAATGTTTCCTATTACTGTAGTGATAATGAATAATATAGTTAGCTAAGTGTTCTAGTTCGGGGAGAGTTCTAGCTCTACTAGTATCTTTTTCATCCTTTTTACTTATCATTTAAATGTGTTTTGAATTGATCGGTGAGATCAGCTCTAAATACATACATCTGTTCTACACCACAATACTGAATTTCATGCACCTACAATCTTTCAGTGAGTTTGATTGTAGAACCTTTTTCTTAAAACATTAAACTCAAATTGAAAACTTCAGTACTTATGGCGAGTTTGTACTGTTGTTCATATTATGTCATCTTTCTGGAGTTATACTTCTCGGAGTGGCAAACTCTAGTTGTACAATTTCCATGACTTAACTCCTGGCGAGGGAAGTAAGTCATCTCTTTTCAGTGGTACGAAGCAGTACTTTTACATGGAAAGGAAAAACAATTTAAACCAGTAGACTAGAATGAACCCTGAGCGTTCTTTACTATTGTCCTTTATCAGCATCTTATTTTCTTTGTTGCACCTTATTTTTAGTTTTACTCTATTTTAGTGCAGGTAGAAAAAATTTAGAAGAATTGTGTTGTTTTACTATACAGCTTATAAAAACATAAAAAAATATTAAAAGATATAATTTTTTTTAAGAAAACCACTCCACTTCTGACAACAGTGGAGTTTTCCAAGTTTTTAGTTTAGTAGTGGCCAAATTTACCTTCCCTGTGGGTTCGACCCTGCTTGCCACATATACAGTAGTTAGTAAGAATATAAATTTTAAACTTTGACCGAATTCAACGACAGTCGAGGTCAATTTTTTGATAAAGTGTCTAGGGTAAAAAATGAGCTCGTCAAGGTGAGGGGAATGATGAACTCCAGATGAAGAAGAGATCAAATGGTTTATATAGAAATCATTTAGGTTGTATCATTAAGGTGATTCGCAAAAAAAATAATTATTTTTGGAACCAAGGTGAAAAAGTTAAAGTACAAAGTTCCTCGGTTGAGGTCTTAATTCCATTGATATTTTATCTCCTGTCATTCTTAATCTTAGAACCTGATATTGGATTGAAGTGAGTCACTAATGTTTATCACATATGAGGCATGACATATTCTTTGATCGATAGTCTTTGTGTTCTTAATTACCAGAGAGTGTTTATTTGGGCAAGATTCATATGAGTAATTCATTTTCTTAAAGCCCGCTGTTATGGAAAATAGAAATTTACTTATTAATCATAGAATTACAATGATTAAATAATTATTTAAAATAGAAATTAACTTATTAAAAAGTCAAGCATAATTTAATTAACCAAACTAAATACTCACTGCTATTAAATTAAAATAAAAGGGTTACTGGTAGAAATTAAAGGCTACCGATAAGACATAAAAATAAGGCTACCGTTAGACTTAGAAGAGAGCTACTGGTAGGTAAGAAAAACGGTGACAAAGGTTACCGATATTACAAGGGTCACTGTTAGAGCTCAAAAAAGTATACCGGTAATCAAAAAGAAAGCAGGTCACTATTGGACAGTACCGGTAACCTGGCTACCGGTAGAGCAAAAGGACCTCTGCTATCGGTAACTTAGCTACCTGTAGTCTGGCAAGCCGAACCAAGTTATATAAACTTTAAAAATTAAAGGTAAATTAAATAGCGAACTCAATAATTATTAATAATGTAAAATTAAATAAAATAAAAAAATATAGATTTAATGAACAAATTAGAAATTAATTATATTAAAAACAAAGAAGGAATAAATCAACTATTTATGGTTCTATAATTAAATAAAATGTTATAAAACAAAGAAGGAATAATATTCTTACCTATCAGTAGCTCTCTTCTAAGTATAACGGTAGCCTTATTTTTATGTCCTATCGGTAGCCTTTAATTTCTACCAGTAAACCTTTTATTTTAATTTAATAGCGGTGAGTATTTAGTTTGGTTAATTAAATTCTGCTTGACTTTTAAATAAGGTAATTTCTATTTTAAATAATTATTTAATCATTGTAATTTCATATGAGTAATTCATTTTCCAAAGGTTAAATAAACCTTTAATCTAATACCAACTATAATGACACACACCTTTTAAAAATACTATTACATGAATCTTAAACATAAATATCCAATAATTATAGTATAAGGATCACAAAATCCTAGTGCCTTTGGATGACTAGGTTATTAATATATAAAAGGAAATGAAAACATGGAATCTTTATTTCTTTTAATAGTGAGATCCTAAAATCAATACAAGATCCTAAATATACATGGTAAAACCTGGGGATTACATAAATAAAGGGTTGATCTAAAAATCCCATTAAAAGGAAACAAACATGATAAGGAAGCATAATATGTGATTCAAAGGTATAAAATTATATCATGAAATATAAGGCTGATGATTAATTGCATGGAATCATGTCATAAAGAACATGGTATCATAAGATCATGGAATCATAGGAAATATGGTAGTAACATAAACATAACATAAGCAAAAGTCAAGGCTAACTGCAAAGACAACATCGCATGGTGGACATAGTACTATAATGGATTAGGTTTACTCCCTATTCCCATACATGACATATCATGAGACTAAAACATTACCCAATGCATTGAAGGGTTATATAATTCTAATACCAACCATCACAGTCATTTCATGTACATTAATATGCATTCCATATAAGGATATAAATAATAAGTATTGAATATAAGAGGCCCCCATGGAAAGAAAATAGGTTTTATAATATTGTCTCATATCATAATTAAAGTAAATTTCATAATAAATGCATTTGATAAATGAACATAAGGACTGTATTACCCCATAAAATTAAGAGAGATTAATATATGTATAACTATAGGGGACATATATATAGAATTTATGAGCATTATATAACCTTAAAATTAATTTTTATTGATGAATTTAAATAACATTAATAATACTAAAAACTTTTGTTTGAAAAAATAACCTTTCGAATTTGAAAATCACTTTGAAAAAACTAAAATTCAATAAAATATTGCAGAAATATTTTTCTTTAAAAATATACTTATAAATTTATAAATTAATGTTCAAGGAAAATAATGGCTATGAAGGTGAAAAATACTTTTCATGTTATATACATTAAAACAAATATTCCTTTCACATTTTCGATAAAAGTTAACAAGTACCATGTTTGGAAAATTATGAAAAGATTACTTTTAATTTTTTTAAAGTAAAACATGGGTAAAAATTAATTTTTAACAATAATAGTTTAATAGTAAAAAAAATTGGAAGATTTTTTTTTAAAACATGGATATTGAATAAAAATTATTTTTGACTGAATAGAGGAATGAATTAAGATACTCTTAAAAACATTTTCTCAATAATTTTATGTACCAAAGAGAGGGAAATAGAAATATTCATTGAAAAATTCATGAATAAACATATGAGAATAAAACTTAAGGGGTTTATTTAGAAATGATAAAATAATTTCCTTTAATGGAAATTCATGTATAAGTAGTCTCGATTAAAATGTGTTTGATACATAACTATTACTACCTTGGTAACTTTTAAATCATAACTTCTCATGAATTAAGTAGATTAATTTCAGCATAAAATTTCATGATGTATGATTCATTCATGATATAGTATATAAAGGAGCATTATATACATTAATTAAAATAAATCAGGTGCATAAATGAACATGTGTCTCCAAGAAGGAAGTTTGAGACAAAACCCTGACAAAGTTCATATCATTAGGGTGAGAGTTAATCAATGGGGTGATTATTCATAACAAATTTTGATAAAAAAGTAAATGTTTAAATACATAATAAATTAATCAAAATTTATTTAACATATAATGTTGACATAATATAATCAATTAAGTAGACATATAATCCAATAAATGAAAATTGAGTTATAGAACCCCTTACCTCACACTTAACTTTATTTTATAACTCTTTAAACTACTATATAGTGTTTTTAAACATGGTCATAAATTATAAAATATTATTATTATTATTTATAATATCATATATTATCCTTTTATAACATGTTATTACCCATTCTTCAATAATATTTCTTTTAAAACTATTGTTTTGGGTGTTAATTTCCTTGTTTTCTCGTACATGTTTCATTACTAAAGTTCAATATCTTGAAAATAGGTTATAGTTATATCATATAAATAATTTTATTAATGTTATAAATATCATTTTTTATTAGATACATCTTTATAATCATTATTTAATTTTGAAAATGGAGAATGTATTGCATCGCTTCGTAGAGATTGTAGTCCATATGCACACACATGAAACATTATCATTTCCTTAATGGGAGAAAGGGTAGGGAAGTTTATTTTATATTAATTTCATAGAATAAATATGATTTCATATATATCATATATATTCATTACATTTATCCTTCATTTCCTTATATGTAAAGCATTATTACAAAATGAATCACATCTCTTCGCGATGCGGTAGTCCACTATACACATGAACGACATTATCATCTATTAAATAGATGGTATGATAATAAATTATATGATTTTTTTATAAAAATGGTTAATATGTCTTTAATATCATATATAAACATCAAATTAATCTTTACTACCTTCCATGTAAAGTGGTGGCGATATTGTATTCTCTACAAAATATAAAGTATGGAGGTATAAGTGATATTATAATTAAATAAGTATAATTATATCACAAGTCTCATTTATAATCATTATATACATAATTATACCCAACTATGATATGCGGTGATGGAAAACAAATTATGCCAGTTTGCAAGGCGGTAGTCCACCGTACACCTGATCAACAGTTTTGTTTCACATTTGAGGGAGGAGGTAATGGTTGTTGGTCATAAAATTAATATAGAAACATCATATTATATATATATATATTTTATATTGAGGTTATTATATAATCTTGGTTTAATAATATTTGGTGTAGGTGGATGAAGAAATAATATAAAATGTCCGGTTAAGGACATTACCACTTCTTCAGACAACTTCTTTTGGTTTGCACCAAAATCAATCCTAGGTTTTATTTATGGCTAAAAAAGTATTATAGGATGAGATGAGGGAAGTATATAAGTTATTTGGGTATGTATTGTCTGAAACAATGGGTTTTGGAATTGTTCAAAGGAGAGGATAGGGGGTGGCCTTTTATAAGTGGGGGAGAGGACACACTTAGAATTTTTGAAAAGAAAGAATTCAATCCACATTTTACAATTGAAAAAGGCTCTAAGATAGACCATTTTTGAATATTAGAAGTTATAAGGTCAAAATATGACCATAAAATAGGAATTTTAAAAATTTTGGTTCATTTTTAACCCTTATATTTTTATTTTAACCCCTAGTAAACTCATTTTTACCTTAATCACGATAAATATTTTTTTTACGATTTTCACTATTGATTATTTTAAAAACAATAATTTAAAATTATTACATAATATAAATTATTCTAATTAAAAATATGAAATCCAATTTTCATAATTCAACTTAAATAAGTGGATTACTTTAATATAAAATTAATCCCCCAGACGTGTTGAAAAAATGGATTTTCAAGAAATTCATTTTTAAGGAGAAGATGATATCATATTAACTATATGATTAATAATAATAATTAGATGAATTTAAATTAATATTTATAGATATATAATATATATTTAATTTAAAACATTCCTCATTAGGGGTTATTTTAAATAATTAAAATGAAAAAACATTATACACTTTATTACTATTTTTAGAAAAAGGTATTTTAAAGACAAAAAATAAACTTATAATAAAATATAGTATAAATATGATTTAAATTTAATTAATTGGATTTAATATAAATAAATAATAATTATATTAATTTTAAATAAAATTAAAATAATATTGGGACCTAATTTATTAAAAAAATGAATTTTTATAAAAATTGTTATTTCTCACTATTCACTGAAAAATTTAAATCTTCCAAAAAATCCCTAAATTTCACCCTTAATATCAACATGTTTATTTAAAAAGTTATTTTAATTTTATAAAATAAACTTTATAAAAGTGGTTAAAATTAATTTAAAATTATGTGCGCAAAGCATGACTAATCCGCCTTTTAAAAAAATACATTTTTTCATAAAACATTTCTTTTTCTTTTCAATACATATTATTTTATTAATAATATATAGATAACCATTGAGTTTATTTTATACATGTGGAAACCATATAATTTTTATAATTTAGTTTATCTTATTCATACCCTCCAAATTAATGGTGTGGTTATAATGCTATATTATATTAGGGTTTTATTAGATTCGAGATTGTGTATTCTATAAGCTATCAAAGGGATCGAATTAATTTAAAAAGAAATATATCATATTGTTTCGGGGTGTTATATTCTATTATAAGATTTGTGTTAGATGTTATATATGATATTGAACACGATGTTCCTCTTTTAAAATCTTGGGGTGTTACAATTACATAAGGGTACAAAAAACCTATGTAAGGGTATGTTGTATTGGTGTAAGGGTTAAAAAATGATTTAAAACTCTACATAAAGGTAAGTAGTCACTCTCAAATTTTACCCAATGCATCATTGTATTCTTCCTTACATTAAACCTATAGATAATAAAAGAATATATATATATATATATGTTATATGTCATTATCTTATTAGTATATATTCCATTTTTTTTGAAAAATATGATCAAGAATAGTAGAACATGACCTAAGTATAGACAAAAGCATTATTAAAACCTTGTTTTATTCATTAGTGTACTATATAATCCATAAAGAGATCAACCAACCTAGAAGATTAATTTTTGGAGGTTTATGGATTATTAAATGGTCAAAGATAGGAATTCAAGATATCCTCATGATCTGGAGTGTGGATTTCTATGGTTATATACAACAATGCATGATTATACCCATAACTTAGAGATAAAGGTTTGGTGAGTATAATAATAAAAGTAATTATATTATATGTAAAAATTCTAGTAAAATATATTTTATAAAGTCTTCAAGATTAATTAGGTGAAATAATGATATTTAATATAACTAATATTTAAATATGAATATACAGTTTATGTTTGTATATAAAAGGAGAAATTTCCCTTCCAATTGAATACCAACCAAGAACCTACAAAATCTCTTCCCAAAAACCCTCTTCATTATTATCAACTCTTGGTTTTATGTGAAATATAGTGAAAATAATAGAGAGAGAAATAGAGAGAGTCTATTTTTAGGAATCCAATCTTTGAAGAAGGGGAGTTATAGAAGTCATAGTTTTCTATCATAGAAATACTTAAGAAGAAATAAACTGATATATGATATTAAGATAAGCTATTTTTTTCTATAAATTTATATTTCAATGTTTTATAGACCCCTTTTCTTATAAAGAAAAAATTATTTTATTAAAAAACCATTTATTTAAAGGGGATATGATTTTAAACTCATGTTTTAATATTTTAAGAAAAAAATTTATTGTAAGAGAAAATCATTTTATGTTTTTTAAAACCCTTTCTTGTAAAGTATTTTTTTCCTGAATTATTTATTTCTAAAATATTATTTATTAAATATTTTTTTTATGAATTTTATTTTAATGGTCTTTTAATTTTTTAAAATGGGTTTGAAAAGTATAGAAATTATTATTTCATGTGTGAAATGTTCTTTAAAATTCATATGGATGTTATTCATGATTAAATGTATTGTGTGTCCATGACCTTAATTTCTCATTGAAATTCCATATATGTTATGAAAATAATTTTTTTTATGTTTAAATTACAATTTTACCCATGAATTTTTTTATTACTTATAATATTTATGAAATTACATATTTCCTTTAAGAGAACTTTGGATATGTTAATTAGATATGTAAATATTTTCCTCTTTGAAAATAAATTGTATATATGTAATGTTTTTGAAAGGTTATTTTAATGGATTTATAATGATACAGGAAAGATTTATAAAAAAAATTATTTAAAATTTGGAACTTGGGTATTGATTATGATGATGAGGAATAAGAAGTGAACCCATGAAATCAAGGGGAATTTTTCCTAAAAGTGATGTTTAAACCTTAAATATTACTAGTGGACATATGGTTTTCTTAATGTTTTCTATGTATAATTAAATTCTATAAACATATATTATTTTCAAAAGCAATATTTTGAAGTTTTAAAATGATAAATATTTATTTATTTCAAAGGATGTTATGTTTTAAAATAAAATGTTTTTCACAATAATTTTCTTTTTAAAAATATTTTTGAAAATCATCTCTAATGGAGTTTAAAAACACTAAATTTTTGTTTATTGAAAATTATATGTTTTATAAAATGTTTTATTTGAATCAAAATATTTGATATGAACGGATTTTTTTTGAAATAAATTTTATAGCATTTTAAAATAGAAAGTATTTTACAACATGTTTTAAAACCCATTACTGAGAAATTTTCCTTTCAACCCAAGATTTTGAATGATATTAATAGGTATAGTGATCAGTAGAAGATCAATGGTGAACTTTCATGTTTAAGATTATAGATCAAGTGAAGTTGGGTAAGAGTTATTATAATTTTGTATAAACTCTGATATGTATTATGGTTTCCTAATCCTATAAAACTTTAAGCCTAAAATAAAATTGTTTATGTAAGTGATACGATATTTTAGTTTGATGTTATATGTTTTGAAGGGTGAAAATTGGGTCATATTTATTGGTATCAATCCATAAATGTAAATATGAGGTTTTTAGCACTGGAACCAGGAGTATGGGTTTGAGGCTACTACAATTGGTATTAGAGGAGGGCTTAGATAAATTTGGGGATTAACATATTTTCATATGGGTTTAACTTAAAATTTATGGATACCATCATAAGTTTATAAGTTTAAGGATGATCATAAGTTCAAAGTCTTAGAATTCCCTTTTGAGGTTTTAGTTGGTATAAGTTTAATACGATTAAGAGAATTTTGGGATACATTTATAGTAATACAACCCTTATGTCTATTATGTGTTTTAGTGAAGAGTTAATTTGAGGAATAATGCTTTTTATTTTATAGTAACTTTTTTAAAGGTTTAAATAACCTTTAAGATTTATATGATCTTTTATGTTGTGGTTATTGAGGTTAATTAAGAAATTAAATATTTATTTGTATAATTAAAATTATGAGGATATAATTTCTTTAAGGGTATATAATGTAATATCCAAATAATTCTATTATATTTTTTTATTAAAAGCTTATTAAATGGATTTTTTCATAATTAAAAACAAACTAAGATATATTGTAACATGAAGTTTCATTGACAATACTAATTTGTTTTCCATAAATAACATAATTTTTTTAATAAGATAATATTTAAGTTTTAAAAATATTTCATTATTTATATTTGTATTATTTTTCAAGAAATAATATGGATATATTTTTATTAAATTTATATTTAATATAAAATCATTTCAAAATTTATAGTTAACCATATTTGTTTTTGTTTTGAAATCAATATAATTATTATTAACATTTGGATATAAATTTAATTAATATATTTATGACTAGTTAATTTAATAAATTAATAAGAGTGAAATAATATTTATTGTATAATATAAATTCTATTGTAAGTAAAATATTAATTTGATGTAAGAATATAAAAAATTTAATGGAAATATGAAATTTATTAAGAAAAGAAGAAATTATCATAAATAAAGTGCTAAGTGAGTATAATTATAGGAAGATAGAAAAAAATATATTTTTGAAATAATTATTTTTTATGTTGTATATATATGTATACAACAATTGTAGAGAAATTATATTAACATGTTACAAAATATATAAATAATATAAATGGAATATAAGAATTATAATAGTTTATAGTTTTAAAGATTAATTTTATAAAATTTAACAGTTAAAATCTTATTCTATATGAAAAATAATTTTTTTGTAAAGTTAAAAAGGATAATTAGAAGGTACATTAGGGTAATGCTAACTTGAATAATGGAAATACCTAGTAGTTAAAGGAAAATCTTGAACACGTAAGGGTAATTTTCTCACATAAAGGTCTCTATATCTCTATATAAGGGTTAACATGGTACCCACATAAGGTAAATATGTGTAAGGTTCATCAATTATTAAGTAAGGGTAGAAACTTGTTGCGTAAGGTTAAGACAACTCTCATGTAAGGGAAACAGTATAGTTTTGAACACTGTGTAAGGGGCAGGACCACTATGTAATGGTACCAACTTGACTCATGTAAGGGTAACACACCCAATACATGAGATATTTAAGGGTAGTACACAATTCAACAATGCTATATAAATGTATAAAAACACTTATATAATGGTAATATTCTTGATATATACCCTACATAAGGGTAAAATTACAAAAAGTAAGCGGTCACTATCAAATTTAACCTACTGCATCACAATATTCTTCTTTACTTGAAACATATAGATGTCATTATCTTATTAGTTCACATGCCATTCTTTTGAAAAATAAACTCAAGATTAGTAGAACATAACCTAAGTATAAAAAACCACATTTATAAACCATGTAAGGTTTAAACCATGATTTAAAACTACAATTAAAGGTAAGTGGACACTATCAAATTTAACATACTACATAATTATATTATTCTTTTATTGAAACTTCTAGATAATCAATATATATCACTCACTCACAATCCATATTTTTTTATTTTCTAATAACACTTTTAAGGGGTGAGTGTGAACCCTAGACAATCAATATATATATATATATATATATATTTAATATTTCATTATCTTATCAGTGCACATGTCATTTTTGTTGAAAAATTATATCAAGATTAGTAGACCATGACCTAAGTATAAACAACCACATTTATAAAACCTTGTTTTATTCATCAATGTACTCAATAAGATAAAAAGAACTTGACCACCCTAGAAACTTCATATTTGGAGGTTAATGGATAATTAAATGTTTAGATTTTTAAAGTCAAGATATCTTAATAATTTAGAGTTTGGATATTCGTGGTTGTATACATCCATGCATGCTTATTATTATAACTTGGAGATAGGGTTTGGGTGAGTAGGATAGTAATAGAAATTATATTTTTTATAAACATCATTATAAAAGATATTTTATCGAATATTTAAGACTAAGTTGTTGGAAAACTAAAATTTAAGACTCATAATATTTAAATATGAATATATAGTTTAAGTTCGGCTATAAAAGGTTAAATTTACCTTCTAGTTGAACACCAAAGAAACCTCTGTAAACTCTCAAAACTAAAATCCTCTTTATCATTATCACCTCTCGATTATATGAGAAAGAAAATGAAAATTGGTGAGATAGAGAGTATATTCTTGGGAATACAATCTCTGAATAAGGGGAGTTAGAGAAGAGTCCTAGTATTATGTAGGAGAAACCCTTGGGAAGAAATAAAATAAGATATGATATTATGGTAATGGAAATATGTTTCCTATAAAATTCCAATTCAATTATTTATAAACCTCTTTTCTTGTAAGTTAAAATGATTTAATTAAAAAACCCTTTCTTAAAAGTGGATATAATTTTAAAAGTTTATTATTAGATTTTAAGGAAAAACTCTTATTGTTAGGGAAAATAATTTTATGGTTTTCAAAACCCTTTCTTTTAAAGGAAAAACTTTTTTAAAATTATTTATTTTCAAACTCTTATTTGTAAAATATTTTGTTTTATGAATTCTATTTTAAATGTTTTATAATCTCAAGAAATATTTTTATAGAGCATAGTAATTATTATCTCATGTGTGAAATATTATTTAAAATTAATATATATGTCATTAATGATTACATGTATTGTATGACCATGTTATATATTTCTCATTTACATTCCATATATTTTATGAAAATAAATTTTTTAAGTTTAATTTCGTAGTGTTATCGATGAATTATTGATTACTTATAATCTTTATAAAATCACATATTTACATTAAGGGAACTTTAGATATGTTTATTAGATATGTAATCATTTTTCTCTTTGAAAATAAATTTCATATATGTAAGGTTTTTGAAAGGTTATTTTAATGGATTTATAATGAGAAAGTAAAGCTTTAAAAAATGTTTTTTATAAATTTTTCACACGAGTATTGATTATAGTGACGAGGAATGATGAGTGAACCCACAAACTCAAGGGTATTTGTTCCCTAAAATTGATGTTTAAACCTTAAATATTATTAGTGGCCACATAGTTTTATTAATGGTTTCTTATTATAATTCAATTCCATAAAGAGATATTATTTTGAAAATTAAATTTTTGAAGTTTTTAATAGATAAATCTTGATTTATTTCAAAGGATTTTGTGTTTTGAAATAATATTATTTTCAAAATTATTAGTATTTTTGACATTTTTTTGAAAAACCTATCTTATGGATGTTAACAACCCTAAATCTTTGTTTAGATAAAATTATGTGTTTTATAAAATGGTTAATTTTTCATATAATATTTGATATAAATGGAAAAGTTTTTGAAATATTTTTTAGGGAATTTTAAAAAATAAAGTATTTCACCTCTTGTTTTAAAACTTCTTACTATGCATTTTTTGTTCCTTCCATGTTTTAAAATTATTTTCATACGTATAATGATGAGAATATTATCAATAGTTAATGGTCTCAATTAAGATTCTAGCTCACGTGAATCCAGATAAGAGTTCATGGAATTTTGTATAAACTCTGATATGTATTAAGGTTTATTAATCAACTAAAAATTTAAACCTAAAATATCTCTAGGTATGTAAGTGATCTAATATTCCAGTTTCATTTTATATATTTTAAGGGTTATAATTGTGTCACATTTATTGGTTTCAATCTATAAATGTAAATTTGATGTTTTTAACACCATATCTAGGATTTTGGGTTTAGGGAATTCACAGTTAAGATAATTGTTGATGAATTTATAAAGGATGTTATGAAGTTATATGGAATTCTTAGTGAAATATTTACTAATAGGGATATGATATTTACCACTCAATTTAGGAAATAAACTTTTAATCTATTTGTAGTTGTTTTTAAAATTTATTTTTCATACCACCCATTAAGTTATGGATAGGATAAAGTTGTGAATGGATGTTTACAAGCATGTATGAGATGCTTTTTATCAATCCATCCTAACAATTAGGTAATGTGATTATATTAGGTTAAATTTAATTGTAATTAGTTCCTATCATACTTCTATAAGGAAGAAACCTTTTGAGGTTATTTATGGGTGAAAACATATAAAACCTTTTGATTACACTAAAAGGAGTCAATTGTGGAAGTAGTAGAAAATACAAAGGAGGAAGTAGATGAAGCATTACAAAAACAGAAAGAATTTTTTTGAAGGGATCCATCATTAATGAAAATATATGCTATCAATAAAAGGAGGGAAGTAAATTACTATATAGGGAATATGGATTTTGTTATATTATTTCAAATAATCTAGGATCTATTATTTAAATAAACTTGAAATTAGTTGCCTGGTATGATAGATCTTTTAAAATTAAAGAAAATATTGAAATAATTTCTTATAAAATCAAATTATCTAAGAGTAGTAGAGTAAATATTGCATTTTATCTTTTATGGTTGAGGGAAGTCATTACAGATAATCCAATATATTTGGTTTTCATTGAATATTTTTTTATGGGTGTTGAAGATATGGTAACAATTAATATAAAAGGAAGCCATCAGTTGTGGCTAGTAAATTAGAAGGGAATGTTAGTGGATGAGGATAATTGGGAGTTGACATAACTGTTTAAAGTTCAATTTCATTTTTTTCACCTCAAGGAAAAGGTGAATTTTTAATTGGGTGATAATGAAAACGATGTGATACTTAATATAGGAGTTGGGTTTCCTCATAAAAAATTTGAGAAAATTATGAATTATCAAAGAAGGAAGGAAAAATAGTTAGTTATTCTCTACTTAACATATCATGGCTGAGAAAAATCTACTCAATGAATCAATATAGTTACTCCGAGAATAATTGATTATCTTAGATGTCTACTCAACACATTTTTTTTCAATAAATGTTTACTCAAACTAGTTGATATTCTAGTCAATAAAATTGATCTAATATTATTGATGCATCACCTTAGCACTAGCATCCAACATGTGATGGATGAGAACTCTATGTTGGGTTATTTTAATTCTTATATTTTTTTTTCAATTATAGATTAGGATATTTTAAGGTTAAATTATTTTTTATTTTATTTATGTTTGATCCTATAATTAGGGTGTTTATAGTCCATTATAATTAGTTTTTTATAGATTAATAAGTCCTTATTGAGAACGTTCTCTCATTTTTACATGTTCTGCCTAATTTACTCACATAAGTGATTGATTATCCCACTGTGATACACTATTTTTTTATTAGAGAGATCCCATTATTAATTTTCTTCCATTTGATTCTACTCTACTTGTGTGACTTTCAAACAATCTTAAATATAGAATCCTTATTTTTACCTTTCTTTTATGACTTCTATAGGATGAATAATATATTATAAATCAGGAATACATTGTATGATAATAGTGAGAGGTACACATTTTACAACATTTGGTGATAACCACTGAACTAGTACATGAGGTCTCATAGAGTCATAGTCTCTTTCAAACATGATATCAGGTGAATGAACATGGGCTCAAAATTATTATTGATGAGGTAATTCAAGATAATTTAATATCTTGAGATAGAGTAAAAAATACATTTCTTAAAAAAATAAACCATCACCTTATCATGTTTTATGGATAGCCGATAACAGATATTTGGGTTATGGAACAATGCAATGTACCATTCTTGATTGACTATTACAAATATTGTGTGGTTTGTGACATGCTCAAGATGAATTATTATCAACTTATTTTGGGACAACCATTGAAATTTAATCTTAAATCATACTAAAATGGTTGATCTAACACTATGGAGTTTATTAAAGAAAAATATTTCTATATTTTTTCACATATTGTGAGATTCTAAGAACCTCAAGTATAATGAAAATTATTAATTTATTTATGTGTATCTTTTGATTTCAGAAAGAAGGTAGGAAACACCAAATAAATCCGATTCATTATAGGAAAATCATTCACCGAAATCCCTAATGAAATTCCACCACCACTCTAAGAATTTATTTATGAGTTTTTAAATATTATTTCCCAAATGTTAGTAGTGGGATCACCCCTGAGTAGGGATATTCAAAACTACATTGATCTAGTCTGGATCACTTCTTTTTGAAATTTTCCACACTACCACATGAGTCTAATAGAGAATTATATACTTTAAGGAAAATTATATAGTTTTCTTAATAAAGGATCCATTCAAGGGATCAAAATACCATACATAGTTCCATATTTATTTCCAATAAAGAAATATGGTTTGTATTAGATTAGTGTTGATAGTTAAGCCATCAAAAAATATCCATAAAGTATGAATTTATAATTCTCTTATTAGATGATATGTTGAATATGATTAAAGGGGCTACATACTGGGTTTATAAGGGATGTAATAACACTTTTTTTGTCATAGTGGAAGTGATTAAGAAACCCAATCCAACATCACTATACTAGAATAAATGAAATAATGAAAAAATGGAAATGAAGAAATTGTGTAAATATACACCTTACATAGATAATCCATTGGAACATATTAAATCACTGTTATATGGTTTGATTAAGATCAAAAAGTGAATGTATAAACCCAGACTCTAGTAACCTAGAGCTGGTGTATTAATTACATTGGAATAAGATATAAGAAATCCCATCCTAAAGGACCAAACAATTTAGTAGTATTGGTAAACTAGATATATACTTGAGTCTTTTATTATATTTGAAAACAAAAATTACAATTTTTTGGATAATATCATTATTAACTTTTTATTATACTTTCATATCATTCATAGTATAATTCCTGAATTACCAGGGAAATGAAAAAATAAGGGTGATCTCAAATTCTCAGTACGAGTTAAGTATAAGGGAAGAATTTATGAAAAAATAATAATAATCACTATAGAGAGGTAAATAACTAATCACACATGCCATTTAAATAACTTGATAAGGAATAATCAATATATAAAGGTAAATAACTGAACAAACCTTCCATTTAAGTAACTGGATAAGGAATAATAAATATGAAAAGGTAAATAAATGAACACACATTCCATTGAAAAAACTAGATAAGGAAGAAGTGATATGTAAGGATAAATAACTAAAAATAAATTCCATTTAATCAATAAATTGAGAATGAAATGCATCCATAGATAATATCATAGTGAAAATATCATACATAATAAAAACAGAACTCTTAATAGAGGAAAGGAATAATTTTTTAATGTCATGTCTTAGTCACATGATATATCTACCATCAAGACCTTTGACAAGATAGTTTAAAATATAGATAAAAATTTGTTTAATGATAGACCAACTTGTTTATGTCATGATACCTACCAATGCATCAAGGAGATATATAATACTGGGCCCCATATATCACTATGATTAAATCATTCCTCATATATCAAATATTCAATTTAATTCATGAATCATTATGTGTCAACATCAAATATCCAAATTGAGTAAAGGATACAGATTTATCTACATTTCCCAGTCAAATAGATAATTTTCAAAGTAAAACACTGTATGTTGGAATGAGATACAATTTAATTGGTAATAATATCCATGATAAATAATATGAATATTTAGGGGAAATAAAATTTCTAATGATCATAGGAAATTTAATATTTCAAGGGGTAAGTTAATGACTATAAAACAAAACAAGAAAGTGAATGCTGATATTATCCTTGGTCAAAATAATCATAAACCATCAAGAGGAAGAATACAGATGGTATCAACATATACCCACTAAATTAATAATAAATTGTTATTGTTATATATGAATATAAATACCATAAAAAGTTATTTAAAATCATTATTATGGAAAATATCATTTTCATCTTGAATTTTTTTTGAAAATCACTTTTAAAAACATTTATTTTAAAGATCTTAGTAAACTTTAAAAGGAATCTTCAAATAAACGAAATTTAATATGGTGGGTAATTCCATAAATTCCATAGAAGTTAAAAATAATACTTTTTTGTACTGTAAAAATGATTGTAAATTTATTTTTTCATAAAATGATATGAATATTACTTTTACATTTTTAGAAAAATCTAAATGGGAATTATTTTGAAAATGACATAATATTCCTTTGAATTTTTTTAAAGATTATAAATGGGTAAAATCTCCTTTAATAAATCATTTTTAAAAGTTTAAACATATTTTTGAAAACATTTTTAGAAAACATGGTTTTGAAAAAAAAACATATTTCCAACCGAAGAGAGAATTGAAGTTAAATTTTCTTAAAAAAAATTAAATTAAATTATGTAAAAAAGAGAGTAAAATGGTACTATTACTTGAAAATATCATGAATAATGAGAGGAGAAGAACAATATTTGGGTTTACTAGAAAATTGTCAAATAATTTCCTTTAACTAAAATTTTAGAGTAAACACTATTCAATAGAATGAGATTATGAAATAAACCTTTACAATGATAATAGCATTAAAGTGATAATTAGTCATTGAATCAATTATGTGTTTCAAATATAAATACACATAAAATATTGGAAATACAATATAAGGCAATAAAAAGTCATTATACACTTAATCATAGACATTAAGTAGATGATTAATCCAATGGACAAAAATTAATTTTAGAAATCCCTTACCTCACACTTCTTTTTTATTGAACATTATTTATCCTCTAGTATAGTGGTTTTAAAAATGTTATTAACTTGCATTATAATAATATTAATATTTATAATATCATATATGATCCATTTATAACATATTATCCCTCATTCATTAATAATATATCATTTTTATTATTTTGTGGGTATTAATTTATTTGTTTTATTATGTGTGTTTTTTCATTAAAGATATTGATATTGTACATATTATATAGTTTCATCCTATAAATAAAAATAATAATGACATAATTATCCTATTTATACATCAATTATACTTTTAAAACTTATCAAGAAATATGGTTATAAAAAATGAAGTAATTTATGATCATGGAGATGGTACGCCATACATAAGCATATTATATACTTTTATATATCCTATATTTGGTGTGGTGATGATAATATAGTCACATCTCTTCGTGAAAGTGGTAATACACACACTCACAAATGACTTTATCAACTTTAAGTGAGTGAAAAGGTAAGAAAGAGAATAATATATTATATTTTTAGAATGATAAATATTTTAGAAATATCAAAATTATGTCATGTATAACACATATATTGATTAATTTTAACCATATTACATTCCATGTGAAGCATAAGTGAAATATTAATCACATCGCTTTGTGAGGCGGTAGTCCACTGTACACCTAAGTGACGTTATCGTATCACATATGGAATGAAAAATAAAATGATATATATATGATATAATGACTAAATAGGTATTAATATGTTGTAAATATTATATATATATATACACACACACTTTAGATCCACCATCATTACCGACCATAAAAGAAGGTAATTGAAGAACTAATGACATTGGTTTGCCAAGTGGTAGTCCGTCGTACACACAGATGATGATTTCGTAACACATTTGATTGAAGTTGATATGGTTGTAGGTCATGAAATTATTATAAAAACATCAAAATATATGGTAGATACTGAGGTTATTATATGATCACACTAGTACAAAAACATTTTTTTACGTCGGTTTTTTTTGCTTTTTAACGTCAGTTTTTAGGCGACGTTATTGCGAGCAACGTTAAAAATATGATTTTTTTACATCGGTTATTTAATAATCGACGTAAAAAATAGAGTTTTATGGTTTTTAACACCGATTTTTAAAAAACCGACATCAAATACATTAGGGAAATGGTGTTATCAATATTGGGAATATATTAAGGGTCCTTAATAGTGTGTTTTAAAAGAAGTTCAACTTACCACTCAATCATTTTTCTTATTCTTCGGTACTATTCAACACACATATTATAATCCTTAATGAAAAATTATTTTAGTATAATTCTTATATATTTAATAATTCTTATAATTTGGAAAATAATGATAAAATAATCAAATGACATCATTTTTGAATCCAAACATAAGAACATTAATCACTCCTCTTTGTATGTGGTAATAGCATAAGCTTAACCATGATCCATTATCTTAGTTTGAGTTTTATTCCATTGATTATTGTGGAATTAATTTTCATAATGCTCCATCTCTTTATAGTTGAATAATTGAACAAATAAAACTTTTTTATTTTCTTTTAAATCATAATTATAATGTTCTCTATCTTTACACTTGTAAAAAACTCTCATTCCCGTCAAGAAAGTACCAGGGTGTTTCTTTCCATAGTTATCACATGTGGGAAAACCCTTATTTCCCTTATTCTGTTTATCCTACCATTTTCCTTATATATTATTATTCTCTTAATTCCCTTAAAAGACATAATACTTATAGAATTATATATATATTTTTTAGATCATGATACTATGTCATCATATGATGATAATGTTTAAAATACTAGTTCCCTTTGAAAGACTGGTTTAATCCCATCAAAGAAACAATCATTCTTACTCATTGGATTATGTACATTGGTGCAGTTCACATTCCTTTTGCTAGTATCCATTTATAAATTATGTAATACCATAGATTAGAAAATATTATTATAAAACATAATGTATAATCCCAAAACCAGTGAAACACTTAACATAAATTGAAATATTTATGCATAGATAATCTCATAATATTTTTTTTTCTTTTGGGATATCTTTATTTTCAAATCCATCATAATTTTTTGAAAAAAATGAGAATTATCCATAGAATATTCTCTAAGAGTGTCAAACTAGGTGTGAAGGTCCATTTTCATGCACCAGGTGACAATCGAGTCAAGACTAATTCACTATTTTTAGAGTTATTACCCCTAGGTACATCTGTTCCAGAACTATGTCCACTATTAGTATCCAAACATGAATGTATTTCAAGGTAAAACCACATAATCTCTACCTTACCAAAACTTTAGGATGTTATTATACACTTATCATCATAGTATATCATAGGGTTATTTTACCTAATCTATATTTTTCTATATCATGTTTCCAAGGTTTATTATAAACTTGCTCTAATACCAAATGCAGTGTCCAGGACTCCAATAACCTGGATCCAATGTCTGCTTTATTACATTGGAATAATATACAAGGAATTGAATCCTAAAGTACCAAATATGTTATCAGTCTTGGTATACTAGATACATACTTAATTCTTTGATTACATTTGAAAACACATATTACAATTTTTTTTGAGAATATCATTATTTCCTCTAACTTATCCTTGCATATCAGTCATGTTATAATTCATGGATTCAAAGGGAAATGAAAAAAATAATTATGAGCTCAAATTATCAATAACGATCAAGTAAAATGGAAGAAATCCTGAATAGATAAGAATAATAAATATATAAAGGTAAATAACTGAGCACAAATTACATTTAAATAAATGGATAAGAAATAATCAATATGGAAAAGTAAATAACTAAATACAAATTCTATTTAAATAACTAGATAAGGCATAATAAATATAGAGAGGTAATTAATAAAACACACATTCTATTTAAATAATTGGATAAGACATAATCTATATAGAAAGGTAAATAACTAAAAACACATTCCACTTAATCAAGAAAATGAGAATTAAATCCATCTAGAGATAATATCATAGTGAAAATATCATGGATATTAATAAATAAACTCTTAATTAAGGAAAATCTTAATTAATATACATTATGTATCAGGCATATAAAACCTCTACCATCAAGACCTTTCACAAGAAATTTTAAACTACAGGTAAAATCCCATTTAATGCTAGATTAATCTGTTTATCTAATGAGACATACTGATGAACTGAGTAACTATATAATACTAGGCTTCACCCATCACTGAAGTTCCAAAGCATTCCTCATATATCCACTACAAAAAATATGGCATTTACCAGCAGTTTAAACCACCGCTAAATGATGCATGATACTTTCTAAAATCACCGTGTATTTGTATGTTGGGAATCATTTCAAGGCACTTTTTGTGTGAAAATTTTTTATTTCACGTTGTTTTGTTTAGTAGAGATTTTTTTATTTACATATTTAATTTCTTTACTATTATTTATTTATTTATTATTACTTATTACTTATTACTTATTACTTATTACTTATTACTTATATATATATATATATATATTTACATATATTATAATATGCACATATTTTTATTATTATCACACTTGTTATTTATAAACATCACTTATATAGGGATATATATAACCAAATTTATGCATTTTTATAAGGTAAATAAAATCAATAATTATTTATTTTAAATGAAATTAATAATAAAATTTATTATTATTTGGTTTATTTGTTTAAAAATATATTTTATGTAAATACCTATTTATTCAAGTGATTTATTATAAGTAAATATAATAAAAAATGAATATAATTAATAATAAATAAAACTATTTTGTAAAAAATAATAAAATTTAAAAATCATAATATCAATGTGAATGTAATCCTTGATAATAAATTTTGTAACACCCAAGACTTTTATGTTATATAAATCATCAAAGGAATCTTTTTCTACACAAAACACTTGCTTGGCTTGCTTTACACGAAATCGCGACCTTCCTTGATAGCTTGCGTCGTACGCAATACTGAGTTTCACAAAACAACGATATACTATTAAAATATTATTAAAACTAGCCGTTATGAATAGTAATAACCACTTTTTGAAATTTTATGAATTTTATTTTTCAAAATGGACTTCATTTTTGGATTCGTAAGATCGAAATTATCCTAGGGTGAAATTTTGGTATTTTTCTGAAAACTTTCAATTTTTGATGAATAGTGAAACCACTAAGTGGTAGTTAAAAAACTGAATTTTTTATAAAACATAATTTTACCGCTTCTGTGAGTGAAATTTTGAAAATCCGAGAGACATGGTTAATATCAAGGACTAAAATGTGGTTCAATGAGATGAACATAATTTGTGGTGAATAGTAACTTTTTACTTTTATTTACCACGGTTAAAAGTAAATAGGTTAATTAAGGGTAAAAATGATATTATTATTACCCTAACACATGTCATAATTCTATTGGAAAAGTGTAATTCGACAAAAAACAACCTTAAGAATAAAATATGACCATTTAGGTCCACTTGGATTAGATTAGGACATTTATTATTAATTTATTTAAAGAAGGGTTAAATAGTTAAAATCAAAGTTTAATAAGTAAATAATTTTTAATATGGGGTTATACATAAGATAAATTCGACTATAAATATTAATTATAAAGACAAAAATATTTTCTACATAATGGTATTTTATTTTTAATTTTTAGACATTAAATAATTTAATTTATTTATGACACAACGATGATGCAGTAATTATCTTATTAATGAAATATTGACATAATTGATGTTATAAATACCCAAATAAATGTAATTACAGACTTTTTATGAATTAATCTAATTTTCTAGGTTAATATGACATGTTAGTACTGATTTAATTAACTTGGTTCGAACTAATCATTCTGTTTTTATTTTAAAAAAAATCAATTACTAAATAGTATCAAAATTGACATAAAATAGTTTTTAAAACAAATATTATATTATTAATTGTTATTTTATTCCTAAAAATCTAAGGTTCGGCCCAATGACTTAGATAAGGTTATATATATTAATAATAAACAACTTGGGGTTCGTTTGTCCTGATATGGTAAGTTTATTAACCTTATAGTGTAAGAAAACAAGAAGACACAGTAAAAGTTAAATTATCTAACTTAATGTTAAATATAAATGATAAGGTTACAATTGATACCTAAACTTGTCTAAATTCTATTGGATGAGAGGGTTTCGACCCATCCCCACCTTAGCCTCTAAATAAATAAATTTGGAGCTATTTAAAACCGAACTTGACTTTATAATAAAATAATATTTTTAGTTATTCCAAAGGTGCCCCTCTCCTCCCTTATAAAAGGGCACCTCCTCCCTCTCTTCCTCACACCACTTTGAGCCTTCAAGCTCAGCCAAACCCTGACACTTTATCCTCTCCACTTTCCTAGAGACATCCTAGAGGTCCGGGTCTGCTTCAAAGACCAATTTTAGTGCCCTAAACGAAGGTCTCAAAGAAGCACTTCAAAGAAGAGGTAATGTCCGTTACCGATTCTTCCATCTTTATTTCTTCTTCCACTTATTCTTCTTTAGTTGTTTCATTATGAAGTAATAACATCAGTATCACTCATATACTTATATGTTATTATATGTATGAAACTACCCTATTTCACCATCTATCCATCCTACGGAAAAATAAATCACCGCACGTGTGTACGTACGGAATACCGTCTCCACGCCGTGGTGTAATCTATTTTCCCCCACCACCTTACTTGGATGGGTATAATGGTGTAAATAATGACTATATATGACTATTATAAAGTGATATTGATTCTTAAATAGTATACATACACTCCAATACAATTCCATGATCATAGGAACGATATCATCACTCGTGCGTACGTACGGAATACCGTCTCCACGATATGATGCGACTCGTTCTACATGATCTTCATTGCATAATGATTATATAAATGAATTGAATGAATGAATATGATATATGTTACACTAATAACATTCTGGAAATGAGGTATCAATAACCTAAAGAGAAGAATAAGAATTTATTCAACAAAACAGGCATAAGAACAAAAAGTTATAAACACCCGAATAACAAGTAGAAATGAAATATTACTACCAAGAAGCTAAGAATATGACCATATATGATATCATAACAATAATTATGATTCTTTAATAAGTCAATAACATTATTTAAATCATTATACAGGAGGTTTAGACACTTACGAATCAAATCAAACCTAAGGTAAGGGAAAATATCACAATCTCATTTTTATCCGAGATTGTTTATACTTTGAAATTTAATGGGGTGTATTTTATCATCCACATACATGTTTCCTCAATATGTAATATTATTTCCATCCACATAAAATTGTTTAAATCCAATTTTACCCTTCGTTGAGTTTTTAGTAAAATATATGAAAGGAATCTTTTGTCATTTTTCGTACGAGGTACTTTTTGACTTTTCCGACAAAAGTACGAGAAGAATGTTTTTTGAACTTATATGGAACAAATGGATTTTTAAAAAATTATTTCCAAGAAACTTACTTTACATGTTTTCATGTTTATTTTTAGTCAACTTCATTTAGTTTAGAATTGTATGACATGTTAAGAAAGGAAAAGTGTTTTTGAAGTAGAAAGGATATTTTCCTCAAGAATGGAGTTCAAGTGTTTTATCAAAATTATTTTCCATATAAGATAAAAAAGGGTTCTATTTCTATCCCTATTATTACATTGATTTGATTATGTTGTGATGGAATTATTTTTATGAATTCCTTTATCTTATATGAAATGTTTTATGATGTCATGATGTTTAAGAATCCCATTTTTATTACATGGGTTATGCAATGATGTATGATTTATGATTTTGTGGAACACATAAGAATGGTATCATTATGAGATGGGTGGGACCTATATCTCCCTCCAATGCATTGGGTAAAGATTTTATATCTCATGAGATAGACATGGCTGGAATGGTAGGTTATACCGGTTCAGTGAAACAGGACTGAAACGAGGAGTGAACTCGGTTCAGAAATGGACTTTGTCCACTAAGATAGTCTTAGAAATGATTCTTGACTAATAAGAAATGATTCTCTATGATTATGTGTGTATTCCAAAAAGTTTCATGTTTTAAGTTATGATTATTGGGATTCCATTTCACTACTATGATTTATCCCATGTTATGAAATTATGCTCTCTTTTGCAGGTTAAGATTTCCAAAAGTTATGTTCTTATGAATATGATGTGATTGATATTTCTTTTGTTTACCTTTACTGAGAATTTGAGCTCACCCTTTTGTATGTTTTCTTTCCCCAGGTCAGGAAGAAGGTTATTAAGTAAGATATTCCAAAAGGTACTATAGATATGATGAAATAAATGGGAGACATTATAGAAGCTTTATGAACCAGTTGTTTATGTTTCCTAGTTTCTAAAGACACTATACCTATACGGTCCTTTCGTGGTTTTGTTATATGATGTAATAAGTACGCTTCAATTTTGAAGTATTAAAAATGTATGTAAAGTATGGGTCGTTATAGTTGGTATCAGAGGAAAGGTATAGTCAAACTTTGGAAACTAGGATGTGAAAGCCTTAGTAAGAACCCTAAGGATAATTCTAAGCATATAACACAATCTTAGTGTTTTAGAAATGGCCATGAATAACCTAGGATAAGATCTTAAGTGTGAAATTTTATTATTGATTATGTGGTTTTCCTATTATAATTAGTGTTTCTCACACTATTCTTCTTGGTTTTAGTCAATGGCTGGAACCCGAAGGAACCGTGTTAATGCGGAATGCGACGGGCAATGAAATGATTGTCCCCCTGAGCAACCAAACATTATGGGAGCTGGAATGCAAAATCTTGTAGCCATGCTCACACAACTTTCTCAAGCTATGAATCATGCAGGACTTCCAAACGAGCAAAGTAAGGAGAAACATTCTGTTGAATCCTTCATGAGACAGTGTCCTCCTTCATTCAGCGGGTCTACTGATCCATTAGTTGTTGAACAATGGATTAGTACTACTAAAAAGATATTTTCAGTTCTTCAATGTTCTGAGCATGATAAAGTCATCTTAGCAGTGTATCATTTGGAAGGTGATGCTGATCAATGGTGGAATCTTATTAAGAATACGATGCAAAGGGATGAAATTGAGTCCATGGAATGAGATGAGTTCAAGAACTAATTTTTCAATAAGTACTTCCCTTGTATTCTCCAAACAAAGATGGAGAAAGAGTTTCTTGAACTGAAGCAAAAGGATGATGAATCTGTTGGTACCTATGATGCAAATTTTACAAGACTTGCAAGGTATGCTTCTGGTATTATTATCCAACCTGAGAGTAAGATCGATCGATTCTTTAGTGGCTTAAAACCAAGTCTTCGAAGGGCCTTAGCCATAAGGGACTTCAATAGCTACGAGGAAATCATTCGATGTGCTCTCAAAGTTGAGATGGAGATTGGAGTAACCCATCAGTCATATGGGTTTGATAAAAAGAGGAAAATAGAATTCAAAGGAAAATATAAAGAGCACACTGAAAAGAAGACGAGCTTTCCCTTATGCTCAAAGTGTGGAAACAAACATGGAGGGAGTTGTCTTAAAGGGACAAGTAAATGTTTCAAATGTGGAAAGGAAGGTCATCAGGAATTTTAATGCCGCGATAATGGGAAGAAGATTTCTAATGATGCAAACGAAGGAAGGGATACACAGAATGAACCTAATACACTTCAATGTTTCAAGTGCAAGGAGATGGGGCATTATTCCAATCAATGCCCAAATCCAAGGGTTGATGATGATGGTCGACGTAAACAAACTCTTAAGGCTAAAGACAAAGGAAAGTCACATGCAATTTCTATCAGCGATGTGGAGTACGATAACGATGTGGTGAAAGGTACACTTACCATCCACTCTAAAGTAGCTAATGTTTTATTTGATTCTGGATCCACACACTCTTTTATTTCTGAAGAATTTTCTAAGGGTATCACCGTATTACCTCAACAATTAGATGTTGAGTTAGCTGTGACAACACCTAATGGCACAACAGTCACATCAAAAGTTTATAATTCTTCTCCGATTGAAGTTTGTGGGAAAGTGCTTCCTGAAAATCTCGTGATCCTTCCTATAGTGGAATTTGATGTGATTCTTGGCATGGATTGGATTTCTCTACATGGAGCTCAAATCAATTGCCAAGGAAGGGAAGTCGCATTTCATATTCCAAATCAATCTATGATCGTCTATCGATGCAAGGATGAACATAACCTTCCAGTGGAAATTCCTTCCATCTTATGGGTATTGATTCCACTAAATGAAGGTTATTTATCTCAAATGGTTGGTGAGAAACTCACAATTAAGAATATGCCCATTGTAAGGGAGTTTGATGATGTCTTTCCGGAGTAATTACCGGGTCTTTCACCGAATCTTGAAGTTGAGTTTTCAATAGAAATCGTACCGAGTGATTTGCCCATTTCAAAGACACCTTATAGAATGGACCCAATTGAGTTGTAGGAATTGAAGAAGCAACTCCAAGAGAATCTTGATAAGGGGTTCATACGCCCTAGTGCGTCACCTTGGGGAGCACCTGTTCTGTTTGTTATAAAGAAAGATGGATCAATGAGACTCTGCATTGATTATCGAGAAGTTAACAAGATCACTATCAAGAACAAATATCCTCTCCCACGCATTGATGACTTATTTGACCAACTACGCAGAGCTCAGTACTTTTCCAAGATTGATCTTCGTTCAGGGTATCATCAATTAAGGGTCAAAAGGGAGGATATACCAAAGACGGCTTTCGGTACAAGGTATGGACACTATGAATTTATAGTGATGCCATTTGGTCTTACTAATGCCCCTGCTATATTCATGGATCTGATGAATAGAGTCTTTAGAGACTATCTTGATCAGTTTGTGATAGTCTTTATAGACGATATTCTTGTATATTCAAAGAGCAAGGAAAAAAATGAAGATCACTTGAGAATTATATTGAAGACCCTGAGAAAGGAGAAGCTTTATGCCAAATTTACCAAGTGTGAATTTTGGCTTCAAAAAGTTGCATTTTTGGGTCACATAATCTCAAAAGAGGGGATATCTGTGGATCCAGAAAAAACAGAGGTTATTGAAAGATGGTCGAGACCAACAACAGTAACTGAGATCCGAAGTTTTCTTGGTTTGGATGGATATTATCGACGTTTTGTGAAAGATTTTTCACGATTATCTAATCCACTCACCAGGTTGACTCGGAAAGGAGTTAAGTTTGTTTGGACGGAGGAATGTGAAGAGAATTTCAAGGTGTTGAAAAGAAGGTTATCCAATGCACCTGTTCTCACACTGCCATGTAGTGGAGAAAGGTTTGTGATCTACAGTGATGCATCCAAGAAGGGGCTGGGGTGTGTTCTTATGAAAAATGATATGGTGATAGCTTATGCCTCACGACAGTTGAAAATCCATGAGCAAAATTACCCAACACATGATTTGGAGGTAGCTGCGGTAATCTTTGCATTAAATATTTGGAGGCATTATCTTTATGGTGAAAGGTGTGATATTTATACTGATCATAAAAGTTTAAAGTATATTTTCACACAAAAGGAGCTGAATATGCGTCAAAGAAGATGGTTGGAGCTGATTAAGGATTATGACTGCTCAATCCATTATCACCCTGGGAAAGCAAACAAGGTGGTAGATGCATTAAGTCGACAAGACCATGCCAGTTTATCCATGATGAGGATCACAAAAGATCCAATATTTATGGATTTACAATGGATGGACCTTGGAATTATAATGGAAGGGGAAATATCTTATCTTTCTCAAATGAATGTTCAACCATCTATACATGTGAAGATTAAAGAGGCACAGAAAGAAGATGTCGAGTTACAAAAGAAGGTGAGAAATATTCCTGAATTCAACCATGATTGTGATGGGATAATAAAGTTCAGGAATCGGGTTTGTGTTCCTCCCATCCCCGAATTAAAGAAGGAGTTGTTGGATGAGGCTCATAGTTCTCCATTCTCTATTCATTCTGGAAGCACGAAGATGTATAGGGACCTGAAATAGTACTTCTGGTGGGATGGCATGAAAAGAGATGTTGCTGAATATGTCTCTCGATGCTTGGTTTGTCAACAAGTTAAAGCTGAGAGACAGAAGTCTAAGGGGATGTTACAATGATTACCCATACCTGAATGGAAATGGGAAAACATCACTATGGACTTTATCACAGGACTTCCTAAAACATCTAAAGGCAATAATGCTATCTGGGTCATAGTTGATCGTCTTACAAAATCTGCACACTTCATTTCTATTAGAGAGGATTCTCTCTAGATCAGCTTTCCAGGATATATGTAAAGGAAGTGGTAAGATTTCATGGAGTACCACTTTCTATTATATCTGATCGGGATCCGAGGTTTACCTCAAAGTTCTGGCGAAGTCTTCAGCATACTCTGGATACAGAGTTAAGTTTCAGCACTGCTTATCATCCTCAGATAGACGGTCAGTCTGAGAGAACAATTCAAACTCTAGAAGATATGTTGAGAGCTTTCTCTATGGATTTCAAAGGTGGTTGGGATCAACACCTAACTTTGGTGAAATTTTCTTATAATAATATCTTTCACTCCAGTATTTAGATGGCTCCTTATGAAGATCTCTATGGAAAGAAATGTAGGAATCCAACTTGCTGGGATGAAGTTGGGGAAATAAAGCTATTAGGACCTGATCTCATTGACGAAATGGAAGAAAAGGTCAGATCTATTCAACAACACATAAGAGCAGCTCAGAGTCGACAGAAAAGTTATGCCGACAATCAAAGAAAAGACCTAGAGTTTGAAGTTGGTGATAAAGTGTTCTTACGAATATCTCCCTAGAATAGAGTCATGAGATTTGGAAAGAAGGGGAAGTTGAGCCCTAGATATATCGGTCCTTTCGAAATACTGGATCGTGTTGGGAAGGTAGCTTACCGATTGGCGTTTCCACCGAATATCTCTCAAGTTCACGATGTGTTCCATGTATCTCTCCTGAGAAAGTACATACCTGATCCTTCACATGTACTCAGCTCAGAAGTTGTACCGCTGGAGCAAGATCTTTCTTATGAAGAACAATCGATAGAGATTCTGGATCGTAGCGAAAAAGTCCTACGAAGTAAGACCACTTGATTGGTGAAAGTTTTATGGAGGAACCAACAATTAGAAGAAGCTACACGGGATCTTGAGGATATGATGAGGGAGAGGTATCCTCATCTGTTTGTTACAAAGTGACAAATTTCGAGGGCGAAATTCATTTTAAGGGGGGTAGAATGTAACACCCGAGACTTTTATGTTATATAAATCATCAAAGGAATCTTTTTCTACACACAGCACTTTCTTGGCTTGTTTTACACGAAATCGCGACCTTCCTCGATAGCTTGCGTCGTACGCAATACCGAGTTTCACTAAACAACTATATACTAATAAAATATTATTAAAACTAGCCTTTATGAATAGTAATAACCACTTTTTGAAATTTTAAAAATTTTATTTTTTAAAATGGACTTCATTTTTGGATTCTTAATATCAAAATTAGCTTAGGGTGAAATTTTGGTATTTTTCTGAAAACTTTCAATTTTTGATGAATAGTGAAACCACTAAGTGGTAGTTAAAAAAACTGAATTTTTCATAAAACTTAATTTTACCGCTTCTGTGAGTGGAATTTCGAAAATCCGAGAGAAATGGTTAATATCAAGGACTAAAATGTGGTTCAATGAGATGAAAATAATTTTTGGTGAATAGTAACCTTTTACTTTTATTTACCACGGTTAAAAGTAAATAGGTTAATTAAGGGTAAAAATGATATTATTATTACCCTAACACATGTCCTAATTCTATTGGACAAGTGTAATTAGAGCAAAAACAACCTTAGGAATAAAATATGACCATTTATGCCCACTTGGATTAGATTAGGACATTTATTATTAATTTATTTAAAGAAGGGTTAAATAGTTAAAATCAAAGTTTAATAAGTAAATCATTTTTAATATGGGGTTATACATAAGATAAATTCGACTATAAATATTCATTTGAAAGATAAAACTATTTATTACATAATGGTATTTTATTTTTAAATTTTAGACATTAAATAATTTAATTTATTTATGACACAACGATGATGCAGTAATTATCTTATTAATGAAATATTGACATAATTGATGTTATAAATACCCAAATAAATGTAATTAGAGACTTTTTAGGAATTAAAATAATTTTCTAGGTTAATATGAAATGTTAGTATTGATTTAATTAACTTGGTTTGAACTAATCATTCTGTTATGATTTTCACAAAAATCAATTACTAAATAGTGTCAAAATTGACATAAAATAGTTTTAAAAAAAATATTATATTATTAATTGTTATTTTATTCATAAAAATCTAAGGTTATGCCAAATAACTTAGATAAGGTTATATATATTAATAATAAACAACTTGGGGTTCGTTTGTCTTTATATGGTAAGTTTATTAACCTTATAGTTTAAGAAAACAAGAAGACACGGTAAAAGTTAAATTATCTAACTTAAAGTTAAATCCAAATGATAAGGTTAAAATTGATACCTAAACTTGTATAAATTCTATTGGATGAGAGGATTTAGACCCATACCCACCTTAGCCTTGAAATAAATCAATTTGGAGATATTTAAAACCGAACTTGACTTTATAATAAAATAATAGTTTTAGTTATTCCAAAGGTGCCCCTCTCCTCCCTTATAAAAGGGCACCTCCTCCCTCTCTTCCTCACACCACTTTGGGCCTTCAAGCTCGTCCAACACCTGACACATTCTCCTCTCCACTTCCCTAGAGACATCCTAGAGGTCCTGGTCTTCTTCAAAGACCAATTTTAGTTCCCTAAAAGAAGGTCTCAAAGAATCACTTCAAAGAAGAGGTAATGTCCGTTACCGATTCTTTCATCTTTATTTCTTCTTCCAATTCTTCTTCTTTAATTGTTTCATTATGAAGTAATAAAATCAGTATCAATCATATACTGATATGTTATTATAAGTATTAAACAACCCTATTTCACCATATATCCATCCTACGGAAAAAGAAATCACCGCGCATGTGTACGTACGAAATATCGTCTCCACGCAATGGTGTAATCTATTTTCCACCACCACCTTACTTGGATGGGTATAATGGTGTAAATAATGACTATATATGACTATTATAAAGTGATATTGATTCTTAAATAGTATAAATACACTCCAATACAATTCCACGATCATAGGAACGATATCATCACTCGTGCGTACGTACGGAATACCGTCTCCACGATGTGATGCGACTCGTTCTACATGATCTTCATTGCATAATGATTATATAAATGAATTGAATGAATTAATATGATATATGTTACAATAATACCATTCTGTAAATGAGTTATCTATAAACTAAAGAGAAGAATAAGAATTTATTCGACAAAACACGCTTAAGAACAAAAAGTTATAAACACCCGAATAACAAGTAGCAATGAAATATTACTACCAAGAAGCTAAGAATATGACCATATATGATATCATAACATTAATTATGATTCTGTAATATGTCAATAAAATTATTTAAATCATTATACAGGAGTTTCGGACACCTAAGAAGCAAATCAGACCTAAGGTAAGGAAAAATATCACAATCTCATTTTTATCCGAGATTGTTTATACTTTGAAATTTAATGGGGTGTATTTTATCATCCACATCCATGTTTCCTCAATATGTAATATTATTTCCATCAACATACAATTGTTTAAATACAATTTTACCCTTTGGTGAGTTTTTAGTAAAAGATATGAAAGGAAGCTTTTGTCGTTTTTTGTACGAGGTACTTTTTGATTTTTCCGACAAAAGTACGAGAAGAATGTTTTTTTGAACTTATACGGAACGAATGGATTTTTAAAAAATTATTTCCAAGAAACTTCCTTTACATGTTTCCAAGTTTATTTTTAATCAACTTCTTTTAGTTTAGAATTGTATGACATGTTAAGAAAGGAAAAGTGTTTTTGAAGTAGAAAAGATATTTTCCTCAAGAATGGAGTTCAAGTGTTTTATCAAAATTATTTTCCATATAAGATAATAAAGGGTTCTGTTTATATCCCTATTATTACATTGATTTGATTATGTTGTGATGGAATTATTTTTATGAATTCCTTTATCTTATATGAAATGTTTTATGATGTCACGATGTTTAGGAATCCCATTTTTATTACATGGGTTATGCAATGATGTATGATTTATGATTTTGTGGAACACATAAGAATGGTATCATTATGAGATGGGTGGGACCTATATCTCCCTCCAATGAATTGGGTAAAGATTTAATATCTCATGATATAGACATGGCTGGAACGGTAGGTTATACCAGTTTAGTGAAACAGGACTGAAACGAGGAGTGAACTCGGTTCAGAAATGGACTTTGTCCACTAAGATAGTCTTGGCAATGAGTCTTGACTAATAAGAAATGATTCTATATAATTATGTGTGTATGAAACTAAGTTTAATGTTTTATGTTTTGATTATTTGGATTCCAATTCACTACTATGATTTATCCCATGTTATGAAATTATGCTCTCTTTTGCAGGTTAAGATTTCCAAAAGTTATGTTCTTATGAATATGATGTGATTGATATTTATTTTGTTTACCCTTACTGAGCATTTGAGCTCACCATTTTGTATGTTTTCTTTCCCCAGGTTAGGAAGAAGGTTATTAAGTAAGATATTCCAAAAGGGACTATAGATATGATGAAATAAATGGGAGACAGTGTAGAAGCTTTATGAACCAGTTGTTTATGTTTCTCAGTTTCTAAAGACACTATACCTATACGGTCCTTTCGTGGTTTTGTTATATGATATAATAAGTACGCTTCAATTTTGAAGTATTAACAATGTATGTAAAGTATGGGTTGTTATAAATTTAGTCTCCACCCAAAAAGGAAATAAGACCCCCTTAAATGAGGTTGAAAATCTATCAAATGTTAAAATATTTGGGTTCACCGACTAAAAAATAAGTTTTTTAGGACTTAGGGGCCTCTTTTGGCCTCCAAAAATTATTTACCTAGGTCCCCATAGCTAATATAGAATATATCTTATCGTAGGATTAAATTTGATTTGTGGTAGAGCCCAAACAGACACCTGAATCAAAAGTTTTGGCCACTTGAAGTTCAAGTTCAATCTCATACTTTTATTGAAACTATAATAAATTTCATTCTCTTAATTATTAAAATTTTTAAATATAATTTGGTTTTATTTAATTTCACAAGCTTCGATTTGACTGGTTGTGGAGATAATATAGTCTCTCGAGTCAAAAGTTATTGTCAATTGATGCGAAGTCTGATTTTCAACTTATTGAACATTTTTTTTAACTTTAAAATTATTATTAACTAATAATTATAAATATTTATTAATTAACACATTATAATTAATTAAAATTATAAATAATAAACTATATATGATAATAAATAATAAATAATAAATCATAAATCATAATTAAATAAATATATAAATATATAAATATATAAATATATATATTTTTCCTTTTATTTAGCATTGATTTTTTTAAACTGCCTCTATTTCCCGTTAGTTTTTAAAAAAACCACCGCAAAAAAAAAATAAAAAAAATCCAAAAAAATTAAATAAAAAATATTTTAAAAACATTTATTGATGGTTTTAACTATTTTTTGATAAAAAACCACTGCTAATTTTTTTTTGGAAAAACATTTAATGGCGGTTTTTGAAACTGCCATGGAGAAACCACTACTAAATTCCTATTTTGGAATAGTGATAGAATAATAGATTTAATTCATGAATCAATATGCCTTAAACATCAAATATCTGTATTGAGAAATGGATACAAATTTATCCACATTTCCAAGCTGAATAAATAACTTTCAAAGTAAAACATCAAATATAGGATGTATATATAGTTTAAGAAATAAATATATCCATGATAAATAATATCGATATTTAGGGGAAATTTAATGTCTAATGATCATAGAAATTTAATATTTAAAAGGGAAGTTAATGACTATATAATGAAACAAGGAAGTGAATAATAATACTATCCTTGGTCAATATAATTTCAAATCATCTAGAGTAAGAATAAGTATGGTATCAATATATACCCATTAAAGTTAGAATAAAGGGTTGTTCTCATTTATGAATAGAAATACCATCAAAATATATTTAAAAAAATTCTTGATAAAATATCATTTTCATTTTGAAAAAAAATTAGAAAACAATTTTATTTGAAAATCACTATAAAAACATTTTATATAAAAATATCTTAGTAAAATTTGAAAGGAAGATTCAAATAAATAAATTTCACGATAGCGGGTAATTTTGTACATACCATACAAGTTAAAAATAATATTCTTTTTTCACTGTAAAACGGTTAGGAAAGTGCCTTGTTCAGAAAATGATAAAAATATTTCTTTCACATTTTTGGTAAAATCCAAATAGTTATTATTTTGAAAAATACATAATTTTATTTTGAAATAAATTTTTAAATAGTAAAAATTGGTAAATATTCATTTAATAAATAATTTTGAAATATTTAAAAACATTTTTGGAAATATTTTTAGAAAACATGGTTTTGAAAAAAAAATAGATTTTTGACCGAAGAGAGAATTGAATTCAGATTTTATAAAAACAAATTCTTAATTAATTTAGGTAATAAAGAGTGTAAACATTGAAATATTACATGAAAATATAATTAATTTCCAAAGGATAGGAAAATTAAATCTTTTTATTAGAAAACAGTCAAATAATTTCCTTCAATTGAAATTCAAGAGTAAACGATCTCGATTAGAATGAGATTGTGAAATAAAACTTTATAATGATCATAACATTGAAATAAGAATTAAAAAATGAATTAATTATGTGTCTCAAATGTAAACAAACATAAAAAAGTGTAAATAAAATATAATGAAATAAAAATTCATTATATACAAAATCTTATAAATGAAGTAAAATATTAACCCAATGGACAAAAATTGAGTTTGTAAATCCATTTCCTCACGATTCCTTTTGATGGAAAGTTATTTATCCTCTTATGTTGTGGTTTTAAACATACTATTAACTTAAAATAGAAAAATATTAATATTTATAATGTCATATACTATCGTTTTATAATATATTATCACCCATTCATTAATAATATTTCATTATTTTCATTGTTTTGGGTGTTAATTACATTGTTTTCTTATGCGTGTTTTGTCATTAAAGATCCAGTTCTTGCACATATTATATAGTCTCATCATCTATAGAATAGTAATAATAACATAATTATCATATTTTTATATAAATTATACTTTTAAAATCAAAAATTAAATTTGATTATGAAAAATGAAGTACGTTAGGATCATGGAGATAGTATGTCGTACGTACACATGAGTAACTTTCTATTTTTCAATGATCATTATGGAAATGATATAAGTAATATGTTATATTTCCATAATGATAATAATATTAGAAATATAATATTATATAATTATATATATATATATATATCATCTATGTGTTGTGGTGATGAAAAGAGATTCACATCACTTCGTGAAGGCGGTAGTCCACATGTTCACGGGTGATGTTATCATCTTTAAGTGAGTGGAAAGGTAAGAAAGAAAACAATATATTATATTTATAGAACTATAAATATTTCACTAATATAATAATTATGTCATGTATATCATATATATTTATTAAATTTAACCTTATTAAATTCCATGTGAAGTGTTAGTGAAAGACGAGTCACATCGCTTCGTGAGGTAGTAGTCCACTGTACACACGAGCGATGTTATCGAATCCATTAAAAAATGAAAAGTAAAAGGGTATATATAAGATATAATGACTCTAGAGGTATATATATGTGATAAATATTATATATATATACACTTTATATCCCTCATCATACACAACAATGAATAGTGGTAATGGAAGAACGAATGACATCGATTTGTGAGGAGATAGTTCACCGTACACACAAATAATGATTTCGTAAACCATTTGATGGAAGTGGAGATGGTTATAGGTCATGCACTTTTTCTTAAAAAATTAAAATATATATAAGATACTATGGTTCTTATATAATCATGTTTTAATAATAATTCAATAATGTGGATAAATAAATAATATAAATACACTTAGTGAAGAACATTACCTCTTCTTTGGGTATCCTCTTTAGGTTCTCACTAAATCATTCCAAGGTTAGATTTATACCCAAAATAAGGCTTTTAGGATTAGTTCAGGGAAGTTGGGAAGTGGTTTGGGTAGGGATTTTTTGAACCAAGTAGGTGTTAATGTGTGAAGAAGAGAGGCGAGGGGTGGGATTTTATAAGTGAGGTGAGTGACACATTTGTAAGTATTTCAAAATATTCAACCATACCCACGTTTTTATCATGAAAAAAGATTAAAAAACGAGCCATTATAAAAAATGGTAGAGGTAATTTAAAAATATTCCCATAAAATTTGTTTTTAGAATTTGGTAGGTTGTTTTTAACTATAATCTTCTTTGTTTAACCCCCAGTAAATCCATTTTTATCTTAACCATATTAATTAATTTTTTTTCATTTTCAATATTAATTTTGTTCAAAAATTAAGTTAAACTTATTATAAATTATAAATTATTATGATTCCAAATATTAAATCCATTTTTTCAAATTCAATCCATATAATTTAAAATTTTAATTGAAAATTAATCCTATAGACGCGATGAGAAAGAGGGTTTTTAAAAATAAAACGTTCAAAAGATTACAAAGTTTTTATATCAAAAATTCAATATGAAAATGATTAAAATGACCTAAATTACATTAAATTATATAAAATTTAAATAATTACAATTTAAAATAAAATTAAAAATATAATTTAACTTTATATATAATTAAAATGAAAAGTCGGGTTTGAATTAAAGTTCAATATTTTTAACTACTCATCGAAAAATGAAACTTTTTAGATTAATCCCAAAAATATACCCTAATATCATTTTGATATATTGAATTCAAAAATTATTTTTACTTTATCAAATAAATTTTATTTAAGTAGTAAAAATTAATTTTAAATTATGTGCGTAAAGATTGACTAATCCGTCTTTTAGGAAAAAAATATTTTCAGAAAACATTTCTTTTTCTTATAAATAATTCTTTGTTTATTACTAATTGATAGATAACAATATATTTCAAAATTTATTTAGAAATATTAATACATTTTAATTTAACGTATTGGTTATAAATATTATATTAAATAATAATATTTTAAAAATATTTTATATTTCTTTTAAGCTTAGTGTTGCGTGTAACACAAGTTAAACTTAGTGTTTCATGTAACACAAAATAAACTTAGAATTATATATAATTCAAGATAAAATCTGAGCTACATGTAATGAAATATCTAGAAGTGATTTAATTTATTTGAAAATAAATATATCTTAAATTCATAAGGTGTAATATTTTCTTTTATGTTTGGTGTTGTGTGTCACATATATTGGTTAATACAATATTCTTATTTTAAAATCTCAGGGTGTTACATTCTACACACCTTAAATAAATTGCATCATCGAAATTTAAACATAATATCATTAATAACATATTTGATATTTAAAAATAATATTTTTTAAAAACACACATTATAAAATGGGTTAATAAAATATCCTCTTAATAGGAGAGATAAGGAATTACAAAGGTCATATAGAATAATATATAAATAGTATTTTATGTAGGAGAAAATTGGTGAAAAAATAAAGATATAAACATAGAATAAAATCATAAATAATTAAAGAGTGTGATTGAGGTCACTGATTACAGAGAAGTGAATGATAAATAGAAATTTAAGGGCTTCAAAACCATAAATATGTGATGATTTAAATACTCATTTGATTCATTGGGTATTATGGTAACATGATAATATTTTTGTTTCAAGATCCATTTCCTAAATTTGGGGAATTGTTTTACTATCTAATAATATATGTAAATATACTTAATTGATATGTTTTTATTTTATAAGCATAATTTCATTATTTTGTTGTTCTTTCTTCCAATTCATACCTTACACCAAGAAATGAATACCCAAAAATGTAATTTTTATTCTTAAAGAACTAAAATTATCTTTTAACAGATCATAAGATCCATAAAAGAGTGAAAATTATTTCTTTATATCTCCAACTATTTTAAAAAACCAATATGGTTAACACAAGTTATCCAATATGAATAAATTTCCATATAGTGAAGTAATACATTAATATTTAAAACCTTGTCCAATGTTAAACTTAAACTGTTTTATAAATGGTTTAACTTACAGACCTTATAAAAGATTAAGATCCTTGAATTTAGAAACAAGGTCACTAAATTTCCAAAATGAAATTATTGTTAATACCCAAAACAACATGAAGTATCTCTTAATTGTCACATACCAAACATTTGAATACCTTCATCATGTATTCTTTTAAAACTTAGTAATAACCTGAATTACTATAAAAACTTATTGAAAACATACATGTTTATTATTCCTTATGCGAAACATAGATTATGGGATATATTCCTTAAATATAAAAATTATATAAATTCCATCAATGATGGTATAAAAAACATTTTGAAAATATAATTAATCAGTCACAAGGTAGTTAATACCATCTAATTTAGTAAAGTATATCAATTATCTTTTTTTAACTAGGAAATCATTGATAAAATAATAAAATTACATAATTCTTGAATCCAAACAAAAAATAACATTAATTACTCTTCTTTATCTATGGTAAGAAAATAATATTGACCATGATCCATTAGCTTCTTTTGAGGTATATTCCCTTGATGCTTGGGATATTGATTTGTGTATTTCCCCATATCCTTAAAATTGAAGAATTGTACATTGGAAATTTTTTTATTTCCCTTGAAATCACAAGTATGATGCCCCTTCTCTCAACAATTTCAACAAACTATTATTACCTTTAAGAAAGTTACACCATGTTTCTTCCCACAATTATTACATCTATGAATACCTTTTTTCCCCTCTTCTCTTTATCCACAATATTTCATCCATCCTATTCTTATACCTCTTTCCTTATAAGAAATAATAATTAGAGAATTTTTTATCTTTATTTTTCTAACATGATACTATGTCCTCATATGATGATATTTTTTGGGGGACCAGTTCCCTTGGAAATAATGGTTTAATCCCCTCAAAGAAATGACTATTCTTACTCTTTGGATTACGTGCACTGATGTAGTTTCCATCCACTCTTCTAGGAACCATTTCTAAATGATTTGATACACTAGATTAAATTATATCATTATGAAACATACTGTATAATCCCAAAACTATTGAAATTCTTAACATAAATTGAAAAATTTATGCATAGATAATCTTATAATCGAAAACATGGTTTCTTTTAGGATATATCTTTTCCAAAATCCTTAATAATGGGTTTTAAAGAAAATATGAATTATCTTAAGAATATATCTTGGGACTATAAAACTAGGTGCATAATAAGGCCCATTTTCATGTACCAGGTGATGATCAGGTCGAGTCCAATTCATTGTTTTTAGATTTATTAACCTTAGGTATATCTGTTCCTGAATCTCATCCTCTTGAAATATCCAAACAAGGATGTATTGAAAGGAAAAACCACATAATCTACAAATTTTGAAAATATTGGTATATTATTCTACACTTATACTCAAAGTCTACAATAGGTTAATGTTTCCTATTCCATGTTTTCCTAAATCTAGTTTCAAAGGTTTTTACTAAAATTGATCTGATACTCACTATAGAAACCTAGAATCCAGCAAATCAGTGATAGTGTCTACTTTATTACATTATCATAACATAAAAGTAATCACTTCCTGAAGGACCAAATATTTTAGTAGTATTGGTAAACTAAATACATACACGAGTTTTTAATTATATTTGAAAATAGAAATTGAAACATCTTTTTTCAATAATATCATTATTATGTATAGATTATCCTTGAATATTTCTCATAGTACACTTTTTGGATTCCTAGGGAAAGGAAAAAATAAGGGTGAGATCAAATTATTAGTAAGGGTTAAATACATCAGAATAAATCATGTATAGATAAGCATAATCAATATGAAAAGTTAAATAACTGAGCACACATTCCATTTAAATATATGGATATGGAATAATCAATATGGAAAGGTTAATAAATAAATACAAATTCTATTTAAATAACTAGATAATAAATAATTAATATGGAAAGGTAAATAAATGAACACAAATTTTATTTAAATAACTAGATAATACATAATCATCATGGAAAGGTAAATAACTGAAAACACACGCTATTTAATCAATAAACTAAGAATAAAATATATCTAGAGAAAATATCATAGTGAAAATATCATGGATAAAAAAAAACAAACTATTAATTAAGGTAGTGCTTAATTATTTAAAATCATGTCTTAGACACATGTTACATCTACTGTCAAGACCTTTCATAAGATAGTTTAAACAATAGGTAAAAACCTATTTAATACCAGGTTAACTTGTTTGTCTCATAAGACCTTCCAATGCATTGAGGGGATATATAATACTAGTCCCCACCCATCACTATAGGTCTAAATAATTCATCATATATTTAATAGTGAATTTAATTCATGAATCAATTTGAATTAACATCAAATATCTGTATTGATTAAAGGATATATATTTATACACATTTTCCAATCAAATAGATAACATTAAAAGGAAAACACCATATGTAGTGATGAGATACAGTTTATAAAATAATAATATCCATGATAAATAATATGGATATTAAGGGTAAATTAATGTTTATTGATCAAAATAAATTGAATATTTCAAGGGGAAGTTAATGACTATAAAATGAAACAAGGAAGTAAATGTAAATACTATCCTTGGTCAAAATAATTATAAAACATCTAGAGGAAGAGTAAGGATGGAATCAACATATACCCGTTGGACTAATAATAAAGGGTTATCTTAATTTATTAATAGAATTACCATAAAAATAACTTTAAAAACATTCTTGAAGAAAATATCCTTTTCATTTGGAAAAAACAGTTTGAAAATCATTTTCTTTGAAAATCATTTTTTTAAAAAATTTTCTTTAAAAACATCTGGGAAAAATTGAAAATGAAGCTTCAAAGAAATTATAGTCATGATGGAGGTTAATTATATATATTCTCTACAAGTTAAAAATAAAATCCCTTTTCACTATAAAAATTTTAGGAAAGTTCCTTGTTTGTAAATTAATAAGAATATTCGTTTCAAATTTTCGATAAAAGACAAACCAACATTATTTTGAAAATAAAAAAAGATTAATTTGAATATTTTTAAAGATTATAAAAGGGTAAAAATAAATTTAATATATCATTTTTAAAATTCTAAAAATAATATTGAAAACATTTTTATAAAACATGGTTTTGAAAAGAACAGATATCCGGACGAAGAGAGAATAAAAGGTAGATTTTATTAAAAAACATTATTAATAAATTTAAGTACCAAAGAGTGGAAAAATGAAACAATTACTTTAAAATAAAATAAATAAATATATTATAAAAAAATTAAATGTGTTTATTAGAAAATGGTTAAATAATTTTCTTCAACTCAAATTCAAGAGTAAACAATCTCGGTTAGAATGAGATTGTGAAAGAAACCTTTAAATTGATCATAGTGTTGAAGTGAAAATTAATCAATGAATCAATTATGTGTTTCAAAATAAATATGTATAAAATAAGTGGAAGTATAATATAATACAATCAAAATTCATTATACCAATAAACTTAGAAATGAAGATGAATATTTACCAAATGAACATAAATTGAGTTAAGAAATCCCTAACCTCACACTTCCTTTTGATTGAACATTATTTATCCTTCTATGTAGTGGTTTTAAAAAATTTATTAACTTAAATTATAAACATATTAATTTTTATAATATCATATATAATATTTTGATAACATGTTATCACCTGTTTATTAATAATATTTCATTATTTTCATTTTTTCAGGTAACAATTGCCTTGTTTTTTATGCATGTTCTGTCATTAAATATATGATTCTTGCACATATTAAATAGTTTAATCATCTAAATAATAATTATAATTAATTAATTATCATATTTATACATCAATTATACTTTTAAAAACCATAATTAAATAAGGTTATGAAAAATAAAGTACGCTATGATCAAGGAGACGGTGGGACATAAATATGCATGAGAAACGTTTTCATTTTTCAATGATCACTATGGAAAGAAGGTAAGTAATATATTATATTTAAAAAATGATGATAATTTAATAAATAATATATTATATAATTATATACATCATATATCTGGTTTGGTTATTAAATGAGAGTCACATCGCTTTGTGAAGGTGGTAGTCCACATGTTCAGGAATGATGTTATCATTTTTAAGTGAGTGAAAAGGTATAAAAGAAAATGATATATTATATTTAAATAATGATAAATATGTAATTAATATCATAATTATGTCATTTATATTACATATATTGATTAAATATAACCTTATTATATTCCATGTGAAGCATTAGTGAAAGGCGAATCACATCGCTTCGTGAGGTGAGAGTCCATCGTTCACACGAGCATCATTATTGTATCCCCTAAGGAATTTAAAGTAGAAGTATATATAAAAAATAATTAATAAATAGGTATATATATGTTATAAATATCATATATATATATATACTTTATATCCATCGTCATACCCAACCGTGAGAGGTGGTAATGGAAGAATAAATGACATCAGTTCGCGAGGCGGTAGTCTGCCTTACAGACGAATGATGATTTCATTTCCCATTTTATGGAAGTGGAGATGGTGGTAGGTTATGAAATTATTATAAAAAATCTTATTACATAGAATATAATTATGTTTTTATATTGCCATGTTCTAGTTATAAAATAATTAGGTGGGGAAATAAATAAAATAAAGACGCTTGTTGAAGAACATTACCTCTTCTTTGGGTATCCTCTTTAGGTTTACAGTAAATCATTTTTAGGTTGGATTTTTACCCAAAATAAGGCATATATAATTAGAGGAGGGTAGTTTTTTAAATTATTTGGATAGGTATTTTTTGAACTAAATAGGTATGAAAGTTTGAATAAGAGAGGAGAGAGGGTGACCTTTTATAAGTGCAATGAGTGGAACACTTATAATTTTTTGAAAAGCTTCAATAATACCAATATTTTTATCACGCCAAAATCTTCCAAAATAGGAAATTATAGAAACTTGAAGAGATAAGTCAGAATTATATACATAAAATGGGTGTTGAAAAAGTTGTTAAGTCATTTGTAACCCTAATATTCTATGTTTAAACCCCCGATAAATCCATTTTTACTTTAACCATGGTAATTAATTTTTTTTTATATTTTTACTATTAATTTTGGTAAAAAATTAAATTAAAATTATTATAAATTATAAATTATTATGATTGAAAATTTTAAATTCATTTTTCCAAATTCAATTCATAGAATTGGAAAAAATTAATTTAAAATTAATCTCACAAACGTGATGAGAGAGCGGGGTTTTAAAGAAAAAATGTTCAAATATTTAAAAAGTTTTTATATAAAAATTCAATATAAAAATAATTAAAATGACACAAATTGGATTAAATTATATATAATTGAACTAACTAAAATTTAAAATCAATTAAAAATATTATTTAACTTTATAAATAATTTAAATGAAAATGCATTTTTAATTAAAATTTAGTATTTTCACCATTCATCGAAAAATGAAACTTTTTAGAAAAATACAAAAAAATCAGAATAAGATTATTTTATATATCCAAATATCAAAAATATTTTTTATATCCAAATATCAAAAATATTTTTTATTTTATTAAATAAATTTTAAAAATTGGAAAAAATTAATTTTAAATGATGTGCTCAAAGCACTACTAATCCATCTTTTAGAAAAATATAGTTTTTCTGAAAACATTTTCTTCTTCTAAATGATTATTATTATATTAATAATAAATATATAACCATATTAGTAAAAATTTAGTTATTACTATTAATAACCTTTAATTTGACATCTAGTTTACAAATATTATATTAAATAATAATATTTTGATAATATTTCATATTTCATTTAAACTTAGTGTTGCGTGTAACACAAGATAAACTCAGTGTTATTTGTAACGTAAGCTAAAATTAGTGTTGCATGTAATGAAAGATAAAATTAGTGTTTTATTTAATTAAATATATTTAAGAGATTAAATTTATTTAAAAATAATTATATCTTAAATTCTCTGGGTGTTATATTTTCTTATAATCTTAGTATTGCATGTCACGTACTCTATTATATTTAATATTCTTATTATAAAATCTTGGGGTGTTACAGTGGATTCCAAAATATATCCCTCATCCAGTGGTATCAGAAATATGATGAATTACACATCATATGAGTGATATCATTCCTCTCAATACAACATGCCATCACCTTTTTAGGTAAATTTTTAAGAAGAATATAGCTTTAAGATAATTGTATAAGGTTCAGACAATGCATACACATCCATAGAAGGAGTAATGTCCATTTTTATAGGTTCGTTAAGAAAACTCCTCAAGTGATAATTATTTTAATCATGCGTTATAACAAATGATTAAATTCATCAACAACTTCATGTAATTATTTGATTAAATAATCTCTTATCCATTTAATCTTATAAAATGAGTAGTTAGTGATAGAGAAATTTATAGGATAACACTATAATGTTAACACTTAATGTTTAACTTCCATGAGTACCAAATATATTGGAATTTATATTACATATGATATAAAATTTTTACACTATTAATTTTCCATGAAAATATATTAAGAAATTTATCAATCATACAATAAAATTATCCAAAGGAAGTAGCATAAAATCAAATTCCATGTTTAATATTATGTTTCTTTAACAATACACAATTATATGTTTTGTAACAAGGGATGAAATTTTATAACATTCCTATAATCTATTAGGTTTATAGTTTTATATAATTATGAAAAAATATTACATATCAATCCCATTAATAAACAAAGGTGAAAAAACTAGTCACTATCTATTTCACCATAAAAATAAGATTTTGATATATAAACTCTTATTTCATTTAAAACACAATCAGTTATTTTAATATGAATCTACAAAGTGGAAATAAAGCCCTTTATAAAGTCCCTAATCATCCTTAAACCCTATGAAAAATTGAAATCTTGGTATGGGATTTTTTTCATTAATGTATATAAAAATAACGAAAATCCATTATCATTTTGAAACTTTATGAAAATCTATAAATAAAATTCCAATTTTATATAATGAAATTTGATAAAAAAAATCATTAATTACTCATTAAATAAACTTCAAAGACCAATATATTCATAAAAAAATTATAATAAATACTAAAGGAACAACATAATCATTAAATCTTTACCAAGAAAACAAACCTTTCACATTTATAAGATCATAAAATTTCATTTAAATCATAAAATTATTATTATCCTTTTAGAATAAAAATATTTCCATGAAAATCCATTTACAAGCATGAATAAAACAAGTAAAAAACATGGGGAATCATAATTTCATCATTTAATCAACTACTAGGTTAATTCCGACTTTCTATTTGGAGTAACTTATATAAGTTAAATCTATAACATCATTGGAGTAACTCATTACAAGTTAACCATGTCTAAATTCCCTTAGGAGTAATTTTCATCTAGTAACACAACCACTTTATAAGAGTTATTACATTTTTCCACATTATATTGGGAGTAATATACATTAGCTGGCCCCATCTCTTTATCTAATTAATTGGAGGGATTTAATAGACATACGTATCATATACTGGACATAGACCTAAAAGGGTTTGGTTTTACTCTCCATTCACACATTCATCAATTATGCCCAAGTGTCATGTTTCAAAATAAAAACATTAAATAAATTCCACTCTTAGCTATATATAGAAATCAAAACAATTGATAACTTTCACATTTCATCATAAAAACCATAAAATTTGTCATTTAAACCTATAATAAAAAACAATTTAAATTATATTCTAAAAATTATAAGAAATATCATTTTCTTTTGAAATAATTTTAAATATAAAAATTACCAAAAAAATAAAATTATTTTCTTTGAAAAAACATGGATATTTTGAAGGATTATTAATAATGAAGAATGTAAATTATGGTGGGAAAAGCTATCCATGTTGTATATGTTAAAAAAATTATTTTCACTCTTGTAAAAGAGTAAAAAGTAAGACACTACAAAAAATTTCAATGATTTATTTATAAAACATTTGTAAAAATTAAAGTATAATTAAAAATATCCTTTGAAAATATTATAATAACATTATTAAAATATTTTAAATAACATACATATTCAAGGGAAATATTTTTAAAGGATAAAGTTAAAACATGTTTTAAATATAAAATACCTATGAATTTAGTAACTTTTGAATAAAAAGAAAAATCGTGAAGAAAATTTTAAATTGATTTATAAAAAAATTTAAATAAAATAAATTAATGATAAAATAAATTCATATGTAATTTTATACACAAAAAAATGAAAACATGTAGTGAAAATGGAATAAGTGTCAAAGAAATGAAATTAAGACAAGAAATCACTTACATCAAGTCTTGACTTATTTTATACATTATTTAAATCATATTATTTGAAAATACTCATTTGTATTACATATTCAGTCTTATAGGTTGGTATTTTAGTGAGAATATAAACTCTAAGAAACGGGGAGGAAGGTTGGGAAGGTATCTGGGTAGATCTTGGTTGAGATAAATGTCTCAATAGGTGTGAGGATTTGAAGAGAGGTATATATAACCATAATTTTAATAAATTTATATTATATATTATTATATTAATATTCATTACAAAATATAATTATCTATTCTAGAATCTTATAGGTATAGTTCTTTTAGAAACTTTGATATATAAATAACTTGTTCATATAATATCTATATATTATCTTACTTAATTATTCATAATTTTCACCCTTCTTATGAATAAAATACTTCAATACATCCTTTATATCTTGGGGATGGGAAACATAAGAAATGGTGAACTCTGATGCTTAGTAATGGTAAACAAGGGAGATATTAATGATCACATAAGCTTAACATGAGCACAAGGGTATGAAATCACGATCTTAACATTTGAAAACTATACCCTGCATATCATAGATAATAATATTAAGTCAAGGCATAAATCATTAAAGTTCATAAGACAAGAATCATATAGGAATCAAAGAACATGGTCCATGAGATCATAATATTGGAATAATACATATATTTTTGACATACATATAAACATAGAAAATCATTTCCTTAGTAGTAAAGGATCACTTCCAATACTATCAATGGATTAGGTTTAATACCCATTCTATTGTATTAGTCACAACTCACTACCAAGACTATCATAGGGGACAAAGTCCTTAACTGAACTAGGTTTACTCCCCATTCCAGTCCTATTTATCTTATGATATATCCATCTTTACACAAGGAATTGGAGGTCTATATAATTCCAGGCCCACCTATCACATAATGAAAATCATATATGTTTGTTAAAAAAGATAATAAAACATTAATATTATCATAAACCCTGAAAAATAACTGAGTTTCATAAAAATTTAATCATGGCATAACCCATGTAAAATAAATATGTTTCATAAACATTTCATTAATTCATCATAGAATAACCCATGGGAAAGGAATGAGTTTCATAAATATCTTATCATAATAATAATAAACCACACATATAAAGAATAAGGATGGTATCATTGAATCACATCCCTAGTAAATATTAGGTAACATCAAAGGTTGTTATCTTATATAGAAAATGCCTTTAAAATACCACTTGAAACTTTTCTTTAGGAAAATACCCTTTTCACTTTGAAATCACCTATTTAAAATATAAAATTTCCCAAAACTATTAAAGAAAAAAATTAATTTTAAAATTAATTTGAAAAATTATAAAGGAAGAATCAAAACATTGATCGGTCACGATAGAGAGAAATTATGTTCTTTCTGTATAAGTTAAAATAAAACATTACTTTCATACTTTTGTAAAAAAAGTAAAAAAGTATCACATTCAAAAAACAAAAAAGAAGATTCAGTTTAATTATTTTTAAAGAGTATTTATTGGGTAAAAATAAATTTAAAAAATAATAGGATAATATTAAAAAAATTCTTGTATTTTTAGAAAACATGGATATTTAAATAAAATTATTTTTGTTTGAAGAGGGAAATAAATCCAGTTTCTGTAAAAATATTCTTTCATCCTCTTGAGTACTTAAAAAGAGGATAATGAAATAAAAAAATTATTCTAAAGAAATAACTAGAGTTTACTAAAATAAATAATATTATTGAGAGTAATATCATTAAATTTCATCATCATAAACTTAATTGTAAACAATCCCATCCAATAATGAGATTATAACATAAACCCCTTACCTAAAGTCTCATATTTATTCATACATGTTAAAAAATACTGTATAATAAATATATATTTATTATAAATGTATTATAAAACAAAATTAATATATATTAAACCATATATGACTTTATTATAACATATTATCACCTATTTATTAACAATTCTTTATTAAAATAACTTTTTTGAGTAATAAAAACCTCATTTTTCATGCAAGTTTTAGTTTGGCAGTCTCAGAATTTATATATTTATCATGGTTCCCTCATATCCATATTGTAAACCATGATATATATATCATATATATTCATTATATATATATATATATATATATTTATATATACTTATATTCATCTATAAAATTTCAAGATATAAAAATGAATTACACCGTTCATGAAGACTGTAGGCCGTATGTATGCATAAACACTGTTTCCATTTTTGGATGGATGAAGAAAAATAAATGTATATAATAGTTCTACTTACCAAAATTATAATAAAATCATAAATAAAATAAATATTTATTAAATCCATTATTATAACAATTTAATTAAAGTGGTGATCTCAAATAAATTACACTCCTATGTGGAGATGATAAGCAATATGTTCTCATGAGCAATGTTTTCACTTTTTATAGGATGGAAAGAAAGTGGATAATAATTGTTACATCATAATAATTAAAATTTAGTATATATAAGGTAATTAATTAAATATTTTATAATGGATACCATGGATTTATAAAATGTTGAATAAGAAAAAATTGAAAACACTTAGTTAAGAGTTATACCTCTTTGTTGAGATCCATATTTTGGATTACACCTTAAGCATTGAAGATATGGTATTTTAGAAATAAAATAACCAATTGGATGTGGTGAAGTATTATAGGAAGGTATTATGGTAGTTATTTTATGATATAAAAAGGTGTGAGGAAGATAGGAGAAGACATTCCCTTTTATAAGTCAAGGACGAGGCACTCTTAGATTTGAAAAAAGATTAAACTATAATTGTGTTATTCTGAAGAAACATGTTTCCAAATGGATATATATTCCAATAAAATGATTCCAATGTTGAAATATAATCATAAAATTATATTTATAAATGTTTTTGTGTCATTTTAAACCTTACATTTTTATTAACCCCTTAGTTAAACAATTTTAAACTTAATCATGACAACTACTTTTTCAATATTAAAGGGTTATAATTTTAAATATAAGTTGAAAATTGGATCATAAATAGATATGATATGAAATTATATACCATATATTATTCACCTTATACTATTTAAATATTTTTTATGACTTTTAAATAATTTAAGAAAATATTATTTTCATAAAATATCATTAATATCATTTTGACACTATTCTTCTAATTTGACTTTAATTACAACAATAAATTAATGAAATTAAAATATAAACCTTTAACACAAATATAATATTTTATATTAATCTATAAAATTCATATAAAATAATCATTCAACCAAATTTTATTACTAATAATATCTTTAAAAGCCTTTATTTTATTTTTTAATTTCATGAATAAATACTGTGTCGACATTGCATAAGTATTTAATGTAATTATTCAATTAATAAAAATAAAAAATAAATTAATATTATAAAAAACTAAACTTATAAATAAATATATACATTTAGAACTAAAATCACCGTATTTCTATCTTTATGTAAAAATTTTAGAGTTATTAAATTCAAGAGAGATATTTTGTAAATATTCTTTTCTTAAATTAATATCAAGGTATAATCAATAAAATATGAAACAAAGTGACCATATATTAAATAATATGATGTAAATGAAAAAATAGGCTCATGAAATAGGATAAAGGAAAGTTTTAGAGTAAATTTAAAGCCTTATCCCAAAGCTTTAACCCTATTTTACCCATTTTACCCTTACACGAGTGATCAAAATTTACTACGGTTACAATTCATGTTGGTAAAAAATAAAAGGGAAATATTTAATTAATCTGATCCAACTAATTTAAAATATGGGATAAATTATTTAAGATTCAATTTCTATAAGTTTCAAAAATTCATTTTAAAATAAGTGTACAAAACGCGATGAAAACTATTTTTAGAAAAATATATTTTATCGAAAAAACAAGATATATATTCTTATCTCATTACTAAAAAAACATTATTTGGATGATAAAACATTTTATTGAATATATAATATATAAATTTAATTAAAAATAATTCACCAATAGTGATTAATTTAATTTATTAAGATAAAAAATCATTGTTCATATAAAAGCATTTTTTTAAAAGAACATCTCTTTTACTTTCAAATGATTTTATTTTTAGTTATAATCAATTGATAACCAATGAATTTATTGTAACTATAAATACTCCATAATTTAGTTAGTTATTTTCAAACCCACCAACCCAATAGATAGGAAATTACTGTATTATTAAATAATAATATTTTAATCATATATCACATTTTATTTAAACTCATTGTTTTATGTAACACAATCTATTAAAGAAATTAAATTTAGTTGAAAAGTAGTATATCGTAAAATCATAGGGTGTTACATTATACCACATTAAAATGAATTTACCCCTAAAAATTATATAACTCTAATATAAAAAAATAAGGATATTTCTATTTCATCACATCCTTAGTTTCCCAATTAGCTTTTTCAAAATTCTAATCCCTCTAAATAACTTTAACCTGGTGAGTAGTATTTTTTCTATATCTCTTCATCTATATGATCTAATATTTCTACCAATTTTTCTTCATAAGAGAGACCATGATCCCTTAGAATAAAATTTGAGTTCAGTACATGTGAAGGATTGGATATTTACTTCCTTGGGAGAGATATATGGAACATGTCATGAACTTGAGAGAAGTTCAATGGAAGCACCAAGAGATAAGATACCATCCTTACTCGACAAAAAAATATTAATTGGAATAATATACATTAGGATGAGATTTAAATTATTTCTCGATATTATTAAATTCTTCCACGGATAAATTAATATAAATACTTTCTCACAAACTTATAATTCCGCCTTTCACTAATTATTATCAGTATAAATTTTCTGTTGAATATGAGATATATTGATGTGGTGTTCAATGGATCTGACTTTCTTTACTATTTCCCCAGCTAACTTATATCCCAATAGTTTTACTTCAATAACTTTATCCTAACATTTTTGAGTTATACACTTCTATCTATATAGGAATTCGTAAGGATGCATCTAAATGCTCGATTGAAAGCTATTATTGCATGAAAAATTGATTAGAGGAAGGTGTTGATCACAAACATATTTGAAATCTATAGAACAAGATATTAGCATATTTTTTAGGGTTTAAATGGTTATATTAGAATAAAAATATATCTAAGGATTATAAGAGGTATTGAAAAACAACATTGAATCTAGTGCTTTTTGAAAAGTTTTTTATAACATCGAGGTAAACTTCAGACCCTGAGAAATTATCCATAAATGAGTTGATTGGAAAACCCTAATAAATTATCCACAATGAATAATTAATATACAACAAAACTAAAAAATATAGATCTTAGTCACATTGGTTGGTCTGAGATAATGTTTATTAACCTCTTTCTTTGATGGATCCGCCGATATACCTTCAATTGAGATTATATGAGCAAAAAATGAAAAAATTTATATCCAAAATTCACACACGGTAAATTTTTCATATAGATTAACCTTTCTTTAGGTATTCAGAATAATACTCAAATGATCTTCGTGCTCTTAATTTCAATTTTAATATATAATAATATCATCTATAAAGACTACCAGAAACTAATCAAGGTAATCTCTAAAGACTATATTCATTAAATCCATATAGATGGAGGGGGAATTAGTAATAAAAAATGGTATAACTATAAATTAATAGTTTCCATACCTCATATGGAAGGCTGAGTTGGATACGTCTTCACTTTCTAACCTCAAATGATAATATCCAGACTGAAGATCAATCTTGGAATAAAATTGATCTCCTCATAATTAATTAATGAAATCATCAATATAGGGAAGAGAATAATTATTATTGATTGTGAACTTGTACAATTATTGATAATAAATATAGTGTCACATAAATCCATATTTCTTTTTAAGAAATAAGAAAATTGAACCAAAAGATGTTGCACTTGGATGAATTAATACCTTTTCAAGATTCTCTTGGGGTTGATTCTTTAATTCCTATAACTGAATATGGATCATTCTATATGGAGTGTTTTAAATAGTCATAGAACTAGGTATGAGTTTTATTGAAAACTAAACTTCATGATTTTATGGATGACTAGGAAACTATTCTCGAAAGATGTTAATAAAATCCAATAAAATAGACATATCATTAATATTGAGTTTTTATCCAACCATTTGAGATAAACACCCCCTTTAAATATTAATTAAGAACCATATATTGATTTAGAATATAAAACATGACTTCCCTTGGTAATTTATGGGGGATTTATGTAAATAAATCCAATCAATGCCAAAGATAACATCAAATTCAAATAGATAGATAATAGTAAGATTTGTAGGAATAAAATTATCATAAAATTTAACTATATAAGAATAATAGACTTAATATGAAATCATCACAACATTAGGGGTTTTAAATATTAATTATATATCTAATCATTGAGGTGGTATTGCGATACCCTTATAAAATTCTTTAGATATAAAAGTATGTGTAGATCTATAATTAAATAAGACATTAGAAGTTCTAGAGTGGATGGTAAGTTCACATTTCACCACTTTTTTATCAAAATTAATAGAAGTGATCACATTATATTTACCTTTATAGATGATATTAATAGGTTTATTACATATATCATCATCATTAACCTTTATATTTAATCACCGGTTAGTATAATCTACATATTCCTTGTATTTAAAACACCAAAGTGTGGGTGGTGCATTTTGTAGAGATTTATCTCTATCTGTATCATTAACTAACTTATTTTGATCACTTTGAAATTTAATTACTATATGACCTTACTTTCCACACTTAATTTTTTTTAGTTCCCTTGAGATAATTTACTTTATCTTTCCTTCCACACATTGAGCATAAAGTAAAGCTCATCTTCTTTTCTATATAGTTTTTAAAATTCCAGTTGAATTCCATATTTATTTTCTTATCAAAATAATGAGATATATGGTTGACTAAATATCTGTATACAAAACACTCTGAGATTTTATGAAATAAAATTTTCAAATAAATTTAATTTCTTTGATAGTTTTTATTACACGAAACACCGAGTTTTAATAAAACGATACATATAATTAAAATATCATTATTTAATATGATAGTTATCGCCTATCCATTAGGTTGGAGAGTATGAATAGGATTTAATAAAATAAAAATTATATGGTTTACACATTTATATAAAATTAATTAATTTGTTACTAATTAATTAAATATGAAAGTAAAAAACATTTGAAAATAAAGGAAATATTTTTCTCAAAAACCTTATTTTTGCGCACAAACATATTTTATACAAATTAAATAAATAAATAGATTTTGGTGAATTATTTTAATGCAATTTATATATTATATATTCAATAAAATGTTTTAACATTCATCTTATATGTTTTCTATGAATAATATAAGAATAAATCTATTTTTACGTTTAAAAATTGTATTTTTTTCTCAAAGCAGTGTTGTCTCATTTTTGTACTTATTTTAAAATTTAAATTTATAATTTTAGAAGGTTTATTTGAAAAATTAACTTCATTTTTAAAACCATATTTTCAACATTATCTTATATTTAACTGTTTATAATTTTCTAGAAAGATAATTTTTTAGTTAATTGTGAAAATTACTAATTTTTATTAAAAAATGGACTTTTCATTCAAAGAATTTATAAGATTTATTTTATTTTAATATTGATTGAAAAGTAATTTTATTTAAATTATTTATATTTTAATACAATTTATTTAATTTTAATCAATTTTATTTTGAATTTTGATATAAAAACATTTTAAAACATTTTAAACTTTTCCCTTTGGAAAATTGCTTTTTCATCGCATTTGTGGGATTAATTTTAAATTGAAATTTTCTAATAAGATTAAAAGAATATTTAAATATCTATTAAATATTCAGAATCAAAATAATTTATATTATATAATAAGTTCACATTAATTTTTGACCATAATAAATAGGAAAAATAGTAAAAATTAATTACTGTGGTTAAGTTTAAAATGGATTTACTATGGGTTAAAATAAGAAGATAAGGGGTAAAATGAACTAAAAAATTATAAAAAACTCATTTTATGACCATATTTTGACATTATCAACTATAAATCTTGATTATAGACCATTTTTTATCCTTATGTAATGTGAAAAATGTGGGTACACACTTTTTATTTTAAAACATTACAAGTGTTCTACTCATTCCTATCCTCTTCATAACTTCAAATACCTTTGTATAAGCCAATATATAACCAATTATGTTCATTAATTAACTAAATATTAACTAAATCCCTTATTTTTATTATAAATCCCTCATAATAAGGCTTCAGGTATAAACCTAAAAAAGTTCTCTAAAGAAGAGGTATAGTTCTTAAACTGGCATTTTCATTATTTATTCCTCAAACTCATTAAAATATTATTAAACTATGATGATATAATAAAAATATTATCTCCAATATACTAATATTTTATTATGTTAATTTAATAACCTTTAAAAATATCCTCTTCCATTAAATGGGAAACAAAACTTTTGACTATGTGTACGACCGACTCTTGCCTCGCGAACTGATGTTATTCATTTTCCATCACACCTATCACATAAATATATAATGATGGATTTAATATTGATATTAAATATTTTTGATATCATTATACTTATATAATTATAATATCTAATCTAAATTATTACCTTCTCACTCATTGGAAAACAATAATGACGCCTCTCTATATGACAAACTACTACCTTGAGAACCACTGTGATGCGTTTTTCATTTCTTCTTTACATGGATGGTAATAAGGATAAATTAAATGAACATATATGATATTTTTATCATAATTAAACCTTTTTAATTAGTATATCACATATAAATTATTAATTTTATTTCCATGTGGAATACAATAACTTCATTTGTGTGTACAAAAGGTTACTGCTTTGTGAAGCGATGTGATACATTTTTCAATAATGCTTTGCACGAAAGGTAATTAGGGTAAATTTAATGAATATATGTGATATATATTAATTAAAAAATTATTCTGTAATGGTAATATAACATTTGCTCTCCTTTCGTTTCATTAATTGAGAAAATGGAAACAACATTCATACTTACGTATGGCCTATCGTCTCCATAAATGAAGTATTTCATTTTATATCTATAAATTTTAAGGAATACTCTAAATAAATATATAATGAATATATATTATATTTATATCATTGTTAAAATTTTGTACATGATGTATCCATGATCAATATAAGAGGACTAAAAATAGAAAATTAAAACATACATGAGAAACAAAGCGGTTATCACCTGAAACATGATTTTAAGAAAGAAATGTTAATATATGGGTCATAAAGGGTTATAAGTAAATTATATATGGCATGATATATATATATAGTTATATAATATATTTATAATAAACTTATATTTGATATACTAGAGGTTTGAACATGTATGATGGAATTTGAGACTTAAGGTAAAGTATTTCTAGTATCTCTTCTATTTCTAGGAGACATATGTTATATCAACCACTTATTTCTATTATGTTGTTTATATACTTACCCTATGACATGTTATATCTTTAATAAAATTATTTTAATTATATTTAATATTTAATTTTGTTTTATGATTTATTGGGTCTTACAATTCAAAAGATTACCAAAGCGGTAAGAGATTTTTATCTAAATTTATCTTATTTGGGACATACGTTATGTTATGAACCTATATTATTTATGAGGTGTATATAAAATCCATTTAGAATTTAACATAATGAATTTATTTATTATCAAGATATTATATATTTCATTTAATGTTATTCTTTCATAGGGATTATGATTTAAAGTTACTAAATTTGTAGGGGTTTTATGTTACAATCTCATTATTTATTGGGATTGTTTATGATTATGATTATAATGATGAAATATTATGATATATCATTAAATAAAATAATTTATTTTCTTATCATCTAGTTATTTATGGAGAATACATGTTTTCCTATCATTTTCCCCTCTTAAAGGTCTACAAATATCAAAAGATTATTTTAATAAAAATCATTGTTATTTCTCTATTTGATCGAAAAACCTATTTCTTCTATATCCATGTTTTCTAAAAATGTTTTCAGTTTTTTTAAAATAATCTCAAGGATTTTTTAAATAATTTTTTAACCATTTTTAGGTTTTAAAATTTCGTTCTAAAAGTATTATTCATGTCATTTTCAAAAACATGTCCCATTTATTTTTTTAATCAAAAATTTTAAAGGAATATTTGTTTTTAAAGTGTACAACATGAAAAAAATTTCCTACTATCATGAACACCCAGTCTTTTAAAGATTCCTTTTTAATTTTCAAAGGTTATTTTAAAAATAAAAGGATTTTAAAAATGTTTTACATTTGAGTTTTTTTTTCATATTAGAAAAGATATTTTCCTCAAGAAATGTTTTAAATGATCTTTAAAGCTTCTTATAAAAGTTTCCAAGGTTATTTTCAAAGAAATGGTATTTGATTTTTTTGTTTTAAAACTTTTTTTTCAAAGTGAAATGGATATTTTTCTCAAATAATATTCATAGTGATATTTTTAAATCATTTTCCATATAATATTACATCCTTTGATATAAATTAATATTTATGATTCAATTATATCATCATTTTTCTTTCTCTTAAAGGTTTATGTTTATGATGAAAAGATGTTTATGGAACATATTTTTATTCTATGGGTTATACCATGATAAAATGATTATGAAACCCACTTATTTTACATGGGTTATGTTATGATGAAATGATGAAATGATTGTGAAACCTATTTATTTTCCACTGGTTATACTATGATGAAATGTTTCTGAAACCCATTTCTTTTATTGGGTTCTAAAATGGTGAATGTTTTATGATCTTATGGCATAGGTATGTATGATTTTCATTATATAAATTGTGGGACCTATCTATCCCTCTAATTCATTGGGTAAATATTGATATCTCATAATATGAACAAGACTGGAATGGGAAGTGATCCCAGTTTAGTAAGGGACTTTTTCCACTATTATAGTCATGGGAGTGATCCATGACTAATATGATGGTTTGGAGATTGAAAATAATACACTATGATAGTCTTGGTATTTAAGCATGAATACTATTATTGTTTGGGGAGTGAACCAATTACACTATTATATCCTTTGAAATAAGAATTTACTACTACAAAAATGACTTTATATGATTATGTATATACCAAAATTCTTTGTCTCATGAAAATGTTATGATCTCACATATAATGCTATTTTATTTCCTTATGATTTAATTCTTATGAAAATTCAATATTTATTCCATGGATCAATATTTTTATCTTTGATATACATGGTATAGTTTTCATATGTTATGCTCATATTCTCATAACCTTATACTCAAATTATGTTTACATATTTCCCTTGTTTACCCTAACTAATCATATTATCTCACCCTTTATTGTGCTTCTTTTCCCCAGGTTATGTTGATAATTATTATGGGTGATATGTCTAAAAATGGTGATAGTTATGAAGAAATAAGTTAGATATTATTTAGATTTCTTATGAACCAATTGTCTATATTTCCAATTTTCTAAATTTATTATACCTTTATGATCCTTAGGTGCGTGTTTGTGTAATTTAGTTATTATTAGTATAATTTATGTAATATCTATTTTAAAGGAAAAGTAACTATAGTTGGTATCAAAGGAAAGGTTTAGTTAATATTTGGAAATTAGTTTGATAAAACTTTAGTGAGATACCTAGGGATATTTCTATGGATATGTCTAAGGTAAATTCTTTGGATAAGTCATAGTATAGGAAAATCTCTCTAAATTTTGTTAAAGGATAGATCGATTAGTTTCTAAAAAATTACATACCTGTATTGATAATACAAGTGGATTTGGTTCTAGCACATAAGTACCTAGGGGAAATAACTCTGAAAAGGGTGCATTGATCTTGAATCGATCACTACTTAGTGCACAAAAATAAGCCTTTCTATACACCTAGTTTAACACTCTTGGGGGATAAGATTTGGAAATTCATAAAATCATTAAAAACAATCATAAAGGATTTGAATAATGACCATGAATAACAATGGTTAATACTAAGGTGTCATAAATTAAAAATATGGTTTCATGATTTACTCATATTATATATTATTTTTCATGATTATGTGGTTTTCCACTATGAATATTATTGCTCAAACTATATTTTTTTTGTTTTAGCCAGTGATGGGAACTAGAAGGAAATGAGTTAACATTGAATGTGATATATAATGTGTTGATGAGAAACCAAATGGGATTATTTTGGGAGTAAAGTATATTGTGTTTATTCCTTATCAATTATCATGATATATGATTAACGACTTGCACCATAACCAATTCTCAGACTCACCCAAGAAGAGAGGGATATAGTTTATCGAGAGTTTAGGTGGTGGATACCATATACGAAAGAAGATTTATTTTCCTATATGTTGAAAATTTAAGAAGAAGGAATCTAGGTCATGTCTCATAGTAATAAGAAGATTTTTTAAGTGTAGAAAATAAGGACAAAAAGCTTTTAATTTACAAGAAAAAAGAACATTTTGGTTAAAAAAATGGATGATAATAATGGTCTCCCTAATTATAATATATTAAACTTTTATAGAGATGTATCAAGCTCATTTTTAGGTAATATTTTACATGTTTTGAGTTTATCTTGTTTGGTTTTTACCTTGGAGAGTTTTTGGGTGAAATAATAGAATTTTAGAAGGAAGAGGGGTAGTGCACAGTTGGGCCACCGTTTTCCCAAACTATGCACCAAGCCCAACAAAATATGTAAACCCAAAAAATAAGGATTCACATGAATGGAGAATGGTTTTTCAAGCTGTGTTCCCTCTTAAGAGTAAGTATTCACCCCCATAGAAAAGGTTCATGATTAAGACACACAGTTTGAAAAATGGATATTCCCTTCCTAGGAAAATATGTGTACGGGTTTTAATATTCCAAAAATTATTTTTAAAAATCCCAAAAACCCTGTACTTTACCTTAACTCAACCTAAATCAAACCTAATTGTTTTATAAAATCTTTTAAAGGTTCCTGGATGGATTAAAAGTCCTTTCAACCTATATTCTTGATGATTTTAAACCTAAATTAAAGATCTTCACCTCTATAGGTAAGAGAATATCATCCCATGTGGTTTCCTCTATCTCTCCTACAATTTTATCATCTTTAAAGGGATTTTTTCCTATGTTTTTTTATGGATATAGTTCTATGTTTATTTTATGTTGATTCATTTAATCCTGGATCTAGGTTTCATATCTTGATCTCGTTATTTATCGTAATATTTATTATTTTTCTTCAAATTGGGGATTTCTATTAGAGAGCATTCATCATCAATCTTGAGGTATGTGTTATAAATTCAATTTTCATAGTATTGATTATAATTTAGTGTATGTGTTGTTAGATTTCAATTTTCTTATTTTTCAACTGAATCTTGAATTGAATAAATTAGTTGATTAATTAATTTATGGAATCATAGAATATGATTCATTAATGATTGAATTAATTAATGGAATGTTGTGATTATGTAATTGGTGGAATTGAATTAATTAATTAGTGAATTAATTGTTAGAATATTGTAATATGTGGAATTGGATTAATTAATTGGCGAATTAATTAATGGAATGTTTCATTTGGTTAAATTGGATTAATTAATTAGTAAATTAGTTAATATAATTTTATGATTATATAATTGGTGGAATCAGATTAATTGAATTTTGAATTAATTAATGGAATGTTGCGATTGTGGAATTGATTGATCAATTTAATACTGTGATTGTGGAATTGAAGGGATTTTGGGATTTTAGTAATTGGTCAATTAGTGTGATTAGGAATTAATTGAAAATGAGAATTATGATATGGTTAGATTAAACATAATGAGTTAATGGTTTATATGATTAAATTATAATAAATTGTTTAATAGTTAATTGGTTATATTATCCCATGTGATTAAAGTACTGAACCATGATTTTTTTGATAATTGAAATGGTATATTAGGATGTTATATGTGGATAAAAGGGTTAATGTTGATTAAACTCGAATGATATGATATATGTGATAAATGAGTTTAGGATAGGGACTGAGGCTTCAAATACCCATATGTGATTATTGAGTTTGGAAAAGAGACTAAGGCTCTGAATAACCATATGTGATTACTAAAGTGTGGGATAGGGATAAAGGCACTAAATACCCGCATTTGATTATTAAGTATAGGACACAAACTGAGGATAAAAATAGCCATATGTGATTATTAAGGTGTAGGACATGGTCTGAGGCTCCAAATACCTATAGAGTGTTAGAAACTATGTTTTACTCTATGAGTTAGCCTTGGACTGTGGTTCTAACTGGCTGTGATATATTTGAAATGAAATAATAAATGATAACTATAGTATTGTGATATTTAATATATCTTGGGAGTAGTTAAGACTCCGACATGGGCCAAAGAAGGTGTTGAGGTATTGAGTTTAATCAGGAATGCGATGAACTTTATGGTTAATTAAAAAATAGATTAAAAATATGATAACTATTTAATTATGTATTATAGTCTATTATTTATACAATTTCATATACTATTATTGACTAGATATGGTTTTAGGCACTATTGGTGGTGAACTACTGAATTGTACTCACACCCTATTTGGGATACTTGATCGGTACTTGAATATAATTCATGTTTGGAGGATAGGATAAGTGCAAGAGTCCTTTGTTAGATGGAAGAGTTGGGATGGAGCATAGATGGGGGAACTGAACATAGTTTCAAGAACCACTTGAGAGTGTCAATGTGTATTTCTTTTAGTTTTATTCACTTGAAACTTGACACATATTTAGCATGACAAATATACTATTTAGTTTTGGATATTACATTTCTGTTTTGGTCATAATGTGATACTTGTTTGGTTGAGTTATTAGTTATATAATTTGGTTATTGTTTATTTACTTCAACTATTGTTTTACTTTTATAAAGAGGTTATAGTATCATAATGATCAATATTAGACCATCACTACTAGTAAGTATCCTCTGGAATATGAGGAGGAACAGATGAGGTTATGTGACCAACCATATTAGGGAACTAGTGTCTGGCACCTAGGTCTGGATGTTATAAAGTAGTATTAGATGGAAATTATCTTTTCATTTCTTTTATCTTACTATTTGGGAAAGGTATATAGAAGAATATGACGAGTCGGGTCCCAGTTAAGATCTTATTAATGGGAGTAGCTAACCCATGTATGGGGGAAAAATCCAAGTACCAAGGGCGGGATTACTATTATTGATTTTTTCTATTATGATTGGATGATATTTCACCTTTTGTGATGCACATGTTGTGTGATGAGATAATATTTTATGATTTTTTATAAGATTTGACTCATAGACCAGAATGAAATAATATTTGAGTATGAATTCATCATTTTAGGCACTCAATAATTTTTGTGACATGCATCATTTTCAGTACACACGGGAAAGATGTTTTGGGTAAGTTGTTGAAATTGAATTGTTTTCCTTACTTGTGAAATTGAACTGAAAATGGTGCTTGATATGAACTTGGAAGTTTTAAAATGATAAAAAATGTTAAAAAAGGGTGTATAATGAGAAACTTTAATATGATATTATGTTTATTCTTATTAACCATAAATAGATATAGGATGGTTAAGGGTAGTGATATTTCATCAGTTTTGATTGTATGGTGGGAAAGGGGGAATGAATTTTTACGGATTTATGTGAATCCAACTTGTTAACTCTGTTAATTTTGTTAAATGTTTCCAATAAAATTTGTTTGTAATTATATTTATATTCTCCCATGATAAATTTTGTTCATAGGATAACTGGAGGTTATGGATTGAAATGATCCTCTAGTAGTGGAACCTAATGCATTGATAGTGTCGAGTGAAGGATCCATAGATAAGTTCCATGAGAACTTTGTTCGCTTTATTAAATTTGTAGATATGGACTCAAAGTGGGAAGTAAAGAGTATGTATGACCTTACATGAGAGTTTCTATTATATCACCCTCCGACATTCACTGGAGAGGGCCGACCTGAGGTAGCTGAGTTTTAGATTGAGTCCATACAGAATATACTTGACCATTTTGAGAATCCTATTAAAAATAGACGCAAGTTAGATGCTTACATGTTATTATGGCCAACAAAGCTCTAGTGTGATGTTCAGGCTCAGAATAGACATGTTGATGGTATGAAATTAAAGGACTATTTAGAGGATTTTTTGAAGAACTTTTATCCAGAGACTCTGAGACATGAGAGAGAATCCAAGTTCATGTAGTTGAATAAGGGGAGCATGTCTATGATGGAATATTTGGATACTTTATTAACGTGAAGAATTTCGATCAATTTCTGATAGGGGACATGAAAATATGAAAATCCATTTTGAGGATAGAATTAAATGTGATATTATATCCTAGGTTAACATATTTATATTAAATAAGTTTTATGAGGTGGTAAATCAGGATATTATATCTGAAGGCAACTTAATGGAGGCTTATAGTGGAGGAAATGTGGATTTTGCTGGAAAATAAAAAGGTATGTATTCTGAGGTTAGAAGAATCATTAAGATAATGTTGACTAGATCTTGGGAAAGAAGAGTGTCAAGGGGGAACAATTAGTTACTTAGGATATTACCTGAGTGTTTTTCCACCAATTTAGTAGTCTGGGATACTTTTTTAGACATTTTCCCCAACTACCAATATATTTTTGGGCTTGTGGTATGATGTTACATCAATAGAGGTTCTTCAAGAACCCATGATAGTTAAGTAATGAAGAAGTAGCTAAGAAGGACTACAGTGTGGGAAGGGGATATTATACACCATATTAGAATGGTGTTTGGAGTTCTAATAACTATGGTGGTAGAGGTATTGGATGTGGATATTTTGGGAAAGAGATACTATATCACCAAAGTGGTGCAACTCAGGGGATTCATACTACATCATAGGGAAGAAGGGAAGGAAAATTTCTTGTAGTTCATCCTACACTTATGGATAACAAGGATAAACCATCAATAGTTAGATATAATATTATTGTATCTTATATAATTTTTAGTGCCTTATTTGACACTAGAGCCTCTTATTCTTTTATATCCGCACAACTTGTGAATGTATTGATCCTAGCGATGTAGTTTTTGATTGTTTTTATGATGATATATACACCTTTAGAATTACAGTCGAGAGAAATCTATTTTTTCAAGGGGTGTTCTCTCAAGGTTGGTGAGTATCATTTCAGTTGGGATCTTTTTATTCTAATCATTTTAGGCTACAACCAAATTATGGGTATGAAATTTTTAGTAGAATACTGAGCCCACATTTTTTTCTATCGAAGGAAAATGAATTTTTCATATCATGAGTGTAACAATTATGTTCACTGTGGAGAGTGAAATATCCAGCCAGTCCATATAGGGCTAGTTCATCAGCAATTCGGAGAGATCACTGCCCAAGATTCTTTTATTTTACTAGATGATGGGGGGGGGGGATAAAGCATAATGAATTTCCACCCAAAGTGGTCAAGTATTAAGATATGTTTCCTAAATACTTCTCAAGGATTCCACCTGAGAGAGATGTGAAGTTTAAAATATATCTCATTCTGGGTGCTGATCTAATTTCTATTCCACCATATAGAATGATACCAATAGAGATTCAAGAGATTAATAAAAAATTGGTAGAATTTATGGATAAGGATTTTATCTATCCAGGTACATCTCCTTGGGGTTATACAGTTTTTTTTCTCTAAAAATGATGACGAGACTTGACACTTATGTGTTGATAACAGAAAGTTAAACTAGATAATAGTGAAGACCTGGTATCCTCTTCAGCGTGTTGATTATATATTTGAATAGTTGAGGGGAGTTTGTGTCTTCTAAAATATTGACTTGAGATCAGGGTACCATCAACTTAGAGTTATACCGTCTGATATTTTGAGTACTTCTTTCATAAGAAGGTATGGCCTATATAAGATTGTCGTGATGCTGTTTGGGTTGATGAACACACCAGAAGTGTTTATGGAATTGATGAACATAATCTTCCACCCATACCTAGATAAACTTGTGGTAGGGTTTTAGGATGACATATCAGTGTAATCCAAGAGTAATGATGATCATGACCAATATCTTGACATCATTCTGAGTACACCGAGATAGAGTTATCTATATACCAAGCTACCTAAGTTTAATTTTTGGATTGATCTGGTAAATTTATTAGGCCACATAATCTTAGAGGAAGGTGTGTCTGTGGACCTAGAAAAGGTTCAGGAATTTGTATCTTAGAATTATCCCATGAATGTTTTCAATAACTATAGATTTCTTGGGTTATAAGGATATTAATAGAGCTTTACCCAATAATTTTTTTTATTTTTAAGAACCACTTATGTGATTTACCAAAAAGGGTATCAAGTTTTAATGGTATGGGGTATGTGAGAATTATTTCTAGGAGATAAAGAAGCATTGTAATATGGTACCAATATTGATCCTACCCAACATAGTTGAGGATTATATAGTGTTTTTTGATGCTTATGGGATAAAATATAGGATAATGTTAATGTAGAGAGATCGAGTTGTGGCATATGGGTCTCGACGGTTGAGGCCACATGAATGAAAATACCCTATTCATAACCTCGATTTAGCTACTATTGTTTATGATTTGAAGTGTTGGAAACATTATCTATTGGGTGAGAAGTTTAGTATGTATAATGATCACAAGAAGCTAAAGTACATCTTTTCATAGCAATACTTGAATCTCCATCAGCAGAGATGTGATCAATATGTGCAGTCATTTAAATTTGATTTAGAATACACACCTGGGAAGGTAAATAGTGTTGTTGATTCTTTAAGTATGAAATCTTATACTTGGTAAGTTTATTAGTATAATGCTAAGTGGAAAATGATGGCTTTACTGTCTAAGATGCATGTTTTTATTCAAGAGAGTGAGGAGAAGATGAATCTCTTATCAATTTCAATAGAGTCTAAACTTTTGATCCAGATTTGATATAGGTAGTATAAGGATCAAGAGTGTTTGTTCTTGAGGGAAATCCTTGAAGGTGGGGATTCACCTTTCTATTGGACCATAGATGAGGAAGAGATCATCTATGTTAGGAATTAGGTTACTATGCCTATGAGCATGCGAGAGGAGCTGATACATGAATTTCATGCATTGGAGTGGGTGGTGCATCCAGGTGTTACCCTAATGTACCATTACCTATGATAATAAATTTGGTGTTTAGGCATGAAAAAGAAGACAACAAGGATCGTGACATGAGTCTACACCTGTCAACAAGTAAAGTCTTAACATTAACGGCTTCGTGATTTAATATAGTCATTTCCCATTTTTGGAATTAAAGTAGGATGAGGTTAACATGTACTTTGTGGTGGGTATCATAAGGAATCATCATAAGAATGATTCTATTTGGGTGGTTGTGGACTGATTAATTAAAGTAGTGCATTTAATACCTATATGGGAGACTTTATCAGTGGATCAGTTGGGAGAATTGTATATTTAGAAGATAGTCCATCCACATAGGGTTCCACAAAGTATTATTTTAGACCATGACTCATTATTTACTTTATTCTTCTAGTAGCATTTGTAGATGGTGGTTAGTACACATGTTTTACTAAGTACGGTATTCCAACCACAAATAGATGGGTTGTCAGAATGTACTATACAGGTGATTGAGGATATTCTACAAATGTATATCCTAGACTTTTGTGGGTATTGGGAGAAGCACCTAGTTTGGTGGAATTTCATATAACAACAATTATAAAGAAATTATACTGATGAAACCATATGAGTCTCTTTATGGTAGGCCATTAAGATCACCTCATGTTAGATGTATGTAGGTGAGTCAAAGCTATTGGGACCAAGTCTCGTGTAAGTTACATCAGAGTAGGTTCAAAAAATTCGAAAGCATATGGATATGACCTAGAGTAGACATAAATCTTATACTGATAGACGTCAATACCCCATGGAGTTTAACGAGGGTGATCGTGTGTTCCTTAAGGTGTATCCAACATTGGGTCACCATAGGATTCATATACAAGGAAAGTTGGAACCTAGGTTTGTTAGAACGTCTCAAGTTGTAGAGAGAATTGGAATAATAGAACACTGACTATCTTTTCCATATAGGTATAGTTTTATGCACAATTATTATCACATGTGACAACTTTATAGGTATCTAATAGAATATTCTCATGTGATCAATGTGGATGATTTTGAGATTGAGACTGATGCATCCTTTAAGGAGAATCTGATACGTGTGTTGGATCATAGTGAGAATGTGTTGTGGGGAAATAATGTGCTGATAGTTTGTGTATTGTGGAAACATAGTCGTGTTTAGGAGTAAACCTGGGAGAGGGAAGTGGATATGCATGTTCAGTGGCCCAAACTTTTTACCTTGGAATCTTAGAGATGTTTGGGAGTATAGCTCAAGGATGATTTGTTATAATGTTTGGAAATTTTAAGATCCTACCCTTTTCTAGAGATGTTTCAAACTAATTTTCTTGTATTATTTTTCCCTATTTTAAGTGTATATTGTTTGGGTTTTACCTTAGGGATTTTTTGGGTGAAATTTGAGAATTTTGGAAGGAAGAGGGGTAGTGCAGGGTTGGTGCACAGTTTTCCCAAACCATGCACCCAACCCAGTAAACCATGTGAACCCAGATAAAGGGCATTTTCATGGATGATGCACCACTTATTAAACTAAGATCCCTCTTAGGAGTAACTATGCACCCCCTAGAAGAGGTGCATAGTTAAGGTGTATAGTTTGAAAAATTGTCTTCCCCTGCCTAGAAAACCATGTGCGTGGGTTTTAATATTCCTAAAATTGGTTTTAAAAATCATGAACCCCCCATACATCAGCCTAAATTAACCTAAATCAACCCTAAACGTTTCTATCTTTTTTAAGGATCCTATATAGATTTCACAAAATTATCACATCTATTCTCAATAATTCTAATCCTAAATTAAAGATATAAACCTCTCCTGGTATGAGAATCTCATGCCATGTTGTTTCCTCTATCTCTCCCATCTTTTTATCATCCATTGAAGGGATGTTTGTTTGATTTGATATAGATCTAGATCTAGGTTTGTTGGATCTTGATTTGTTTTATCTTGCATCTATGTTTCATATCTGGATCTAATTATTCATCATGATCTTCATTGTTCCACTTCAAATTGGGGATTTCCATTGGCGAACGTTTATCATCAATCTTGAGGTAGGTTGTCTAAATTCAATTCCCATAGTCTTTATTCCAATTTCATTATGTCTTGTTCGATTTCAATTGTCATGTTTGTCAATTTAATCTTGAATTAAAAATTAATTGATTAATTAATTTATGGAAACATGAAAAGGGATTAATTAATTGGTGAATTAATTAATGGAATTTTATAATTGGTTGAATTGTATTAATTAATTGGTGAATTAATTAATGGAATTTTGTGATTTTTGGAATTGGATTAATTAATTGGTGAATAAGTTAATGGAATTTTGAGATTACCCAATTAGTGGAATTGGATTAGTTGATTGGTGAATTAATTAACGTAATGTTTTTATTGAAAAATTTATTGATCAAATGAATACTATGATTGTGGAATTGAATGGATTTTTGGATTTGTGTAATTGGTCAATTCATGTGATTATAAATTAATTGATAATGGGAATTATGATATGATTGGCTTAACCCTAACGGGTTAATGTGTTATATGATTAAATATCAATAAATGGTTTAATGGTTAATGGGTTATAGTATCCCATGTGATTAAAGTATTGAACCATGATTTCTTTTAATAGTTGAAATGGTATATCATGATGTTATATGTGGATAAAAAGGGTTAATACAAATTAACCTTGAATGATGTGATATATGTGAAAAATGATTTTTGGATAGGGATTGAATCTCCAAATACCCATATGTGATTATTAAGTTTGGGATAGGGATTTATGCTCTAAATACCCATATGTGATTACTGAAGTTTAGTATAGGGACTAAGTCTCCAAATAACCATATCTGATTATTGAGTGTGGGACATAAACTGAGGCTCTAAATACCCTCATGTGATTATTGAGGTGTGGGATAAGGACTGAAGCTCCAAATATCGATGAGGTGTAGGCATAAAGGTCTACGTAATGAGTTTTCATTGGACTACGGTTCCAATTGGATATTATATGATTTAATTGAAATGATAAATGATAAGAATTTTATTATGATATGTGATATCACTTGGGAGTAGTTCAGATTTCAGCAAGGGTCGAAGCAAGTATTGAGGTTTTAGGTGTCCTCAAGAACCTGTGGGTTTATGTGGTTAATTAAAGAATAATTAAAAATGTGATAATTGTTTACTTATTCATTGTTATTATTTATATACAAAACTACATACCCAAATATTGACTGAATATGGTTTTAAATTCTATCAGTGGTAACCTAATGAGTTGTACTCACACCCTATTCGGGTTGTTTGATCAGTACCCAAATATAATTTATATTTTCATGATAGGATAAGGAAAAAATACCCATGTTAGATGGATTATTTGAGAAGGAAAATGGATGAGGGAACCCAAAATGGTGCTGAGACCCTCTTAGGAGTGTCATTGTCTCTTTATTTTAGGTTTTCATTTATCACTTGAAACGTATTTGGCATGATATATCTACTGTTTAGTTTTGGAAATTGTATTTATGTTTTGATCTTCATGTGATATTGGTTTGGTTGAGTTATTGGTTATATAATTAGGTTTTTTTATTTACATCTAATATTTTTCTTCATTGATAATGTGGGTATTGTCTCTTCATGATTGATATTAGACCCTCACTACTAGTCGACAACCTCTATAGTATGAGGAACAATGCCTGGGGTCATGTAAATGACCGGATCAGGGGACTAGTGCGTGGCACCTGATTCAGGACGTTATACTAAGGTATAATAGATGGTTTAATGTTTTAAATGTGGAAAATATAGGCATTATTAAATTTAATTTCATAGATGGAAATCTTGTGAAGAAAATCAGCAAGGCTATATGAGTAATTGTTATATTGCTGATGACGAATAAACTATGAATGGCATATAAAAGGTATGAGATGTTATAAATAGTATTTTTTATGTTAAACATTTGAATCATGATTAAATTGAGGTTAATTAATGTTAATACATGAAACACCACAACCCTAGTTACCTAGAGTCAGCGTATTATTACATAACGTTGGCATGATCAGGAAAGATCAAGTCTCGAAAGACTGATTAGTTTACTAGCCTTGGAAATACTAGATACATTCATAAGTTTTACATGAAATTATAAAATGAAAAAATACAACAACATAGTCTCCATAGGCCACACTCATATCCCTTAGACTATCCCTGTAGGTCAGTCATAATATACTTCTTCACATCCTGGGAAAAATAAAACATAGAAAGGGGTGAGCTCAGATGCTGATTAAGGATATCAATATAGAAGAAACTTTCATAAATAAGCATAAATATTTAAGGAAATTTATAAGACTAAAACAAAATCATTTTAAACTTGAAATTAAGCATAATATGGAAAATATAAAATCAAATAATTCCATTTACTTATTCACATGGATATTCTACTAGTCGAATAATCACATGCAATATCAATAACCACTTTCATAATGATGGAATTCATAATTCCAGACTTCATAACCACATAGTCAAGGCCTTTTGCCAAGAATAAAAATATGACGTTTTCAAGGAATCATTCCAAGACACTATTTTGTCTCATGAGACGTACCGATGCATCGATGAGCTATAGCGGGCTCCACCCATCACTTACTAAGTCCAATGCATTCCTCATATGAAAAGGTTTAAACATAACATAAACATTCGTATTAAAAATAGAATACGAAATGTCAATAATTTATCCATAAACTATGAAGGGTGTAAAAACAACACATCCATAGTCAAACATATTACAAAACCTTCAATACAATATAGAGGTTTTGTATCAAAATAAATCAACTTCAAATAAGCTTAAAATTCATCAAAGGATGTTAACATAGATGAAATCAATTTTTTTTAGAGAAATATATCTTTCAATTATAAAATTATTTAAAAGTGATATAATTATAAAAGGAAACATTTATTTTGAAACTATTCTTATAAGATTTTAAGGGAAGTTTCGACGATGTTATAATGGCGAAAAATAGCCGCACCCACCGTATAAGTTAAAAAAACATTCTTACCTTAATTTTGTCGAAAAGGTCATAAAATACCTTGTTTGGAAAACACAGAAAGATTCCTTTCAAAACATATAAGGTCAAATAAGGGTATAAATGAATTTAACCCATTGTCTATTAAATATTAAAAATGTCTTGTAATAAACTGTTTAAGAAAACATGGATGTGGATGATAAAGAGGTCCCAGTAGATACTTATGTAAAAACAACCTCAGATAATAAAGAGATTGTAAAATTAACCCTTACCTTGTACTTTTCCTTGGTCAAGGGTAAATTAACCTCTTATATAATAGTTAAATCATTTTTATTAAATTATATAAGAACTATATACATAAATATGATATCATATATGATCTTATAATATTGCTTTGATAATGATATTTCAATAGTATCATCGTTTCAGGTGTTAACTGATTCATTTTAATTTATATAATTTATTATGTAAGTAATGTTTGTTATGGATAGGATGTATATTATTCATATTAAGAATGATATTAAGTCTTCAAAATTATTTTTAATCATCAAATGAAAATTATTCTTGAATGGATATGATGGGGAATGAATCTCACTACGTTCATGGAGACGATAATCCGTACATACGCACGAGCAAAAATATCATTCTTTTGATATTAAAATAGTATATAATTGGATGTTATATCATATATACAAAATCATTATCATGTTATATTTATTATTTACATCATTTATACTCATTATTATACCCATCCAAATGATGAATTATTTGAGTAATAAACTACACCACGACGTGGAGACGGTAATCCGTATGTACGCACATATGGTGACTTTGTCATTTATAGGATGGATAGAATAATGAACATGGATGAAACATTTTTATAATAACATCACATTATATAGAAGATACTGGAGTTTTTATTTTATAATGTAAACAACAAATAAAGAGGAAGTAGAAGAAGAAAAGAACTTGAAAGAGGTGATGAAATATTTACCTCTTCTTCGGGTTCTTTCTTTTGATTTGATCCAAAGTTCTTCTTATGTTAGATTTACAACTAAAGGAAGGCCTCTAAGATGAATTTAAGATAGTTGGGAGGATATTTGGTCAGGTTTTGGCTGAGAAAAATGGCTTTGAAGGTCTGAATTTGAGAGAAGGGTAAGTGCCCTTTTATAATAGGGGTGAGGGTCACTTTAGGAAAAGCTTGAAATATTATTTTATAATAAAAATATTTTCAGGTTATAATGGCTCCAAAATGAATTATTTAAAATATAAGGTGGGTATGGGTCTAAAAAATCTCAACCAATATGTTTTAGATAAGTTTTGGTCACTATATTAATCTTCTCTTTGAGATTTAACTCTTAGTTAAATAGTTTGACATTTACCATGTCTTTTTGTATTTTTATATTATATGGTTAATAAACATAATATAAACTTCCAAGAGAACCCAAAGTGGTTAATTAATGACATTTATAATATTATTTAATCCCTTTGGATGAACCTTATATTTTTAGAAATATAATATGAATTAATAATATAATATTTGTTTTAAAATCTCTTTTATGTCAATTTTGACACTATTTGGTATTTTGTTTTTGTTAAATTCATAACAACATTATTAATTTGAAAAAAATTCATTTAATAAACCCTAATATGTCATATTAACCTATAAAATTAGTTTAATTTATTAAAAGTATCAAATTAGATTTATTTGGATATTTATAATATGAATTATTTTAATCTTTCATTAATAAGGTAATTACTGCATCTTCATTGTGTCATAAATAAATTTAATTATTTAATGTCTAAAAATTATAAATAAAATACTATTATGTATGAAATATTTTTATCTTTCTAATGAATATTTATATTTGAATTTATCTTATGTATAATTCTTTATTAAAAATGGTTTAGTTATTAAACATTGATTTTAACTCTTTTAACTCTTCTTTAAATAAAATAATAATAAATGTCCTAATCTAATCCAAGTCGAAAAAAGTGGTTAATATTTTATTCATACGGTTTTTTTGGTTGAATTATACTTATCCAATAGAAGTAGGACATGTGTTGGGGTAATTATGATACATTTTTTACCCTTAATTACCATATTTACTTTTAACCGTGGTAAATAAAAGTAAAAAGTTACTATTCATAAAAAATTATTTTCATCTTAGTGAACCACATTTTACATACTAATATTAACCGTATCTCTTGGATTTTTGAAATTCAACCCACAAAAGTGATAAAATTAAATTTTATGCAAAATTTCAAATTTTCCTAGGAGGTGGGTAAAAGACGGTAAAAAGTTCAATAAAATTTTTATATACCTAATATCACTATAAAATGACTCTGATGAATTATATTTAACTTATATAGGTATTATGTATCTATTTTGACCTAAAATAAATTTAAAAAAAATAAATAATTATTTAAATAAAAAGTCGGTTTTAAACAATAACTCAGTGTTTTTCACTATTCATCAACAATTGAAAGTTTTCAGAAAAATACAAAAAATTAACCCTAAGCTAATTTTAATATTCCGAATCCCAAAATGAATTCCATTTTGAAAGATAAAATTTATAAAATTTCCAAAAGTGGGTATTACTATTCATAATGGCTAGTTTGATTGGTCGTGGTGTGTTAGAATCTCGAAGTTGCATACAATGCAAGCTATTACATTATTCAAAGGGAAACACACCGTGGAAACATGGGGTGTTAAATTATTCCCTCCTTCAAATAATTTCATCCTCTAAATTTATTGAATATTACTACATAAAAAGATTCAGGTGGTTCTTCATCATAAGTTCCTCGGGTTCCCACGTTGCCTCTTCCATCTTATGGTTTCTCCATAGAACATTTACCAGATGAGTTGTTCGGTCTCTCAGCACTTGTTCTCTAGTATCAAGAATTTTGAAAGGCTCTTCACCATAAGACAGATCCAGTTCTACTTCAATTTCCTCATAGGTGAGTACATGCATTGGGTTAAGCATGTATTTTCTCAACAATGATACATGGAACACATCCTGAACTTTGGAGAGACTTGGAAGCATTGCCAAACAGTAAGATACAACCCCAATTCGTTCTTGAGCTTCAAAAGGTCTGATGTACTTAGGACTCAATTTACCCTTCTTACCAAATCATATTACTCCATTATAGGGAGATACCTTCATGAAAACATGATACCCTACCGGAAATTACAAATCCTTCTTTCGGTTATCAGAATAGCTCTTCTGCTTACTTTATACTGGTTTGATGTGGGTTTATATAACCTTCAACTTTTCCATCGTTTCCTTAACAAGTTCTGAGCCTATGAGTTTTCTTTCACCAAAATCATCCCAACGAGTTAGTGTGTGACATCACTTTCCATATAACACTTTATATGGTGCCATATGAATACTTGAATAGAAGATATTATTATAGAAAAATTCTACCAGAGGTAAATATTGATCCCACATACCTTGAAATTCATGTGAGGAAGATCTCAACATTTCTTCTAAGGTTTGAATAGTCCGTTCTGATTGTCCATCAGTTTGAGGGTGGTAGATAGTGCTCAAATGAAGTCCAGTATCTAGGTCCTTCTAAAGACTTTTCCAGAATATTGATGTAAAATGAGGATCATGATCAGAAACAATCGATAGGGGTACACCATAGAGTCTAAAAACTTCATTAATATACTGTCTTTCTAAATGTTCAAGTGGAAAATCTTCTCTTATAGAAAGAAAATGCACTGACTTGGTAAGATGATCAACAATGACCCACATTGCATAATTCCTTATAGGTGTCTTTGGTAGCCCCATGACAAAGTCTATCGTAATATTTTCCTGTTTTCACTCAGGTATGGGAAGAGGTTTCATGACTCCTCCAGGCTGTTGCCTTCCAGCTTTCACTTGTTGAAAAACCATACATCATGAAACAAAGTCATCAATCTCTCTCTTGATGTTGTCCCACCAAAAATGTTCCTTCAAATATCCATACATCTTAGTGCTACCATGGTGTATATAGAAATTGGAGCTATGATAATCATCCAACAATTCCCTTTTTAGATTATGTATGTTAGGAACACAAAATATCTTCCCAAATTTCAAAATTCCATCTTCATATATGAAGTCACTCAATCTCCCATCATTCACAGCTTTAATTTTCTTTTGAAACTCCTCCTCATCAACTTGAGAACTTTTTATCCTTTCTAGTAAAGATTGTTTGGAAACCATTTGAAAAAGTATTGATGTATCACCTTCTATGATTATTCCCATATCCATTTTCACTAGATACTTGAAAATATGATCCCTTTTAACTCTCATTTTGTTCAAAACTTCATGATCCTTTCTGCTCAAAGCATCTACCACCTTATTCTCCTTCCTTGAGTGGTAGTTTATTGTTCAATTATAATCCCTGAGTAGTTCAAGCCATCTACTTTTCCTTATATTGTGTTCTTTCTATGAGAAAATATACTTCAAACTCTTGTGATCAGTATATATCTCAGATTTTTTACCATAGAGATAATGTCTCCATATGTTCAAAGAAAATATTATAGCTACTAACTCAAGATCAAGATTAGGATAGTTTTGCTCATGAATTTTTATCTGTCGTGATGCATATGCAATAACTCTATCATTCTACATAAGGACACAACCAAGTCCTTTCTTTTAGGTATCACTATAAATAACTAACCCATCATTCCCCGACGGTAGAGTCAAGATACTATCATTAAATAATATTCTCTTTAGTTCTTCAAAACATTCTTCACACTCTTTTGTCCAAATAAATTTTACCCCTTTACGTGTGAGCTTGGATAATGGGTTTTCCAATTGGGAAAATTTTTGGACGAAATGCCGATAATAACATGCTAAACCAATAAAAATGCATACCTCAGTTATACTGGTCGGTGTTGTCCATTCTTGGATTGCCTTGGTCTTTGAAGGATCAACAAAGATTCCATCCTTAAAGACAATATGGCCATGTAAATAAATCTCCTGAATCCATAATTCACAGTTTCTAAATTTCTTATATAATTCATTTCTTCTAAGAGTCTTTAGAATAATGAACAATTTATTTTTGTGAACTTCTTAGATTTTAGAGTATACCAAGATATTATCAACAAATACCACTACAAAGTCATCAAGATATTCCTTGAAAACTCTATTCATTAGATCCATGAAGACAAAGGGTGCATTAGTCAATACAAAAGGCATTACTACAAACTTGTAATGCCTGTACCTGGTTTGAAATTCTGTTTTTGGAATGTATTCCTTTTTCACACACAACTGATGATATCTAGATTGAAGGTCAATATTTGAAAAATATTGACCTCCATGAAGTTGGTCAAATAAATCATCAATGCGAGGTAGAGGATACTTGTTCTTTATTGTTATAGAATTGATCTCCCTATAGTCAATGCACAACCTCATAGATTCATCTTTATTCTAAACAAAAAGAACAAAGGCTCCCCATGGAGAAACACTAGGGTGAATAAATCCCTTATTACTAAATTCCTCTAGTTTTTTCTTTAGTTACACTAATTAAACAGTGGATATTCTATAAGGGGTCTTTGATATGGACCTTGAACCAGGAATTAAATCAATGGAAAACTCAATTTCTCATTCTGGAGGATATCTAGGTAAATATTCTGGAAACACATCAACATATTCTTGAACAATAGGTACATCCTATATTTGAACATTTATTTCCTCATCCATAGTTATTTCATTCTCTTCCTCCCCAATAATTGAATTTAGTTGAGCTACTAGGGGTAGATCTAGATAAGAATTAGGTGGTGCCATTTCACCTCTAAGGATAAAGTACTCCTTATCATCATCGAGAATTGTAACATTCTTCTTCTTACAATAAATTTTCACCTCATGGTATGAAATCCAATCTATACTAAGGATTATATAAAATTAAATCATGGGTATGAAGATGAGATCAAAAAATAAAGAACATTTATATTCCCTAATGGGAACTGATTCACAAAAGTTTTTTGCAATGATACTTCCCTTAGGTGTTTTGACTGAAAAATCCCTTTCTAGGTCAAATTGAAAATATCTAATTTCATTATAAAACTAGGAAGATATGAAAAAATGAGATGATACAGAATCAAATAAAACATTTTATAAACTTGAGGAAACCATTAAAATACCTGCCACCACGTCTTTCAGAGCTTTATCCTTAGTAGTAATGATAACATAATCTTGTCCTTGATCCCTTGGACTTTTATAAGGTAAGTTTCCTTGTATATTAAGACATTCATTTTCATAATGCCGTCTTTCTCTACAATTGTAGCATTCAACATTGATAGCCTCTTTCTTCCCCTTGCAATCACGAGATTGGTGGCCTTTTTCACCACACTTGTAACAGACTCCCATTCCCTTCAGGCAAGTACTAGGGTGTTCTTTCCCACATTTACCACATGATGGGTATTCAAATTTTCCATTCTTCCCCTTACTTCCATTGCCAGTGTGTTCAGAATATCTCTTATTCTCTTGCTTTACTTTAAAGTCATAAGACTTAGAGAATTATTTTTCTATCTTGACAGCACATGAGAAAATATCTTCGTATGATAAGAAGGATTGTGAGACTAATTCTTTCCAGAGAAATGGTTTTAATCCATCATAGAATCGATCAATCTTACTCCTTGGGTTACGTATATAATCTCTCGCATGCCTTTCTAACCTTGTAATGTTAGCCTTATACTTTACGACATTCTAATTATCCTTTTTCCTCAGACTCAGAAATTTCTTTTCCATATCCGATCGATGGTCGTGAGGAAAGTATTTTTCTAAAAAAATCTCTTTAAACTCCCTCCATTCAATATTTGATACTTTATCATCTTCCTTTGTGTTTTGAATCAATGACCACCATTGATCTGCATCTCCTGTGAGGCGATAAACTACCATGACAACTTTTTCCCTTTCGCTACTCCCTAAAGCATGAAATATTTTCTCTATGGAATTTATCCATTGATAAAATATTAATGAATTTTTACTCCCATTGAATGTTGGTGGTTTTTTCCTCATGAAGCGGTCTAACATTGATCCTCCGCATTGTGGATCAGGGTGCTCCATACGGGTAAGGTTATTATTCATAACCTGACTGAGTTATCCCAGTATGGTGATAAGCTGATTAGCACCAGTTGCATCACCAGATCCACTATAATTATCTTGAGTAGAAGGAAAATCCCTACATTTATTACATGCATTTATACGGTTTCCATTCCTTCCACTAGGAGCAATTTCTAAACAATTGCATACACTGGATTTTTTTATGAATCGCAATACATAATTCCAAACTTGTAAAACACTTAACATAAATAGAACCGTTTATGGATATAATCCATAATCATAAAAATGTTTTTTAGAATATATATACTAATAAACCCTTCATAATGGTTTGTAAATAAAATGATAATTATCCCAAGCATATCCTCTGGGAGTGTCATAACCAAGAGTGCAGCAAGGCCTGTTATCGTGCACCGGTTCCCATTCGAGTCTAGCTCAAAGCCGTGTTTTCAGGTTTTACCCCTAGGTACATCTGTGCCAGAGCCTCCTCTACATACTCGTATCCAGACAGGGATGTATTGCTTGGAAACCTCATAAAATCTCTACAATACCAAAATTCTAGGAAGTATTTTTATACTAATCCTCAAAGTCTATCTTAGGGTAATATTCTATAATTAGAGTTTTTCTAAATCTAGCTTATAATATTTGTAATAAACTTACTCTGATACCAACTGTAATTCCCCAAACCCCATTACCTAGAGTCGGTGCATTTTTACATAACATTTTCATGATCACAAAATATCAATTCTTGAAAGACCGATTAGTTTAGTATCCTTGGAAATACTAGATACATTCATAAGTTTTACATTACATTTTAATATGAAAAACTACAACAACATAGTCTCCATAGGCCACACTCATATCCCTTAGACTATCCCTGCATTTTAGTCACAATATACTTCTTCACATCCTAGGAAAAATAAAACATAGAAAGGGGTGAGCTCAGATGCTCAGTAAGGATAACAATATAGTGGAAACTTTCCTAAATAAGCATAAACATTTAAGGAAATGTATAAGACTAAAACAAAAGCCTTTTAAAATTGAAATTAATAATAATATGGAAAAGATAAAATCAAATAATTCCATTTACTTATTCACATGGATATTCTACTAGTGTAATAATCACATGCAACATCAATAGCCACTTTCATAATGATGGAATGCATAATGCCAGACCTCATAACCACATAGTCAAGGCCTTGTGCCAGGACTACAAATAATATTTTGTCAATGCCTTGTTCCAAGACACTATTTTGTCTCATGAGACCTACCGATTCATTGAGGAGCTATAGCGGGCTTCACTCGTCACTTACTAAGTCCAATGCATTCCTCATATGAAAAGGTTTAAACATAACATAAACATTCATATTAAAACTAGAATATAAAATGTCAATACTTTATCCATAAACCATGAATGGTGTAAAAATTAAACATCCATAGTCAAACATTTCACAAAACCTTCAATATAATATGGAATTTTTGTATCATAATAAATCAACTTCAAATAAGCTTAAAATCTATCAAAGGACGTTGACCTAAATGAAATCAAAACTTTTTTTAGAGAAATATATCTTTCAATTATGAAATCATTTAAAAGTCATATAATTATAAAAGGAAACATTTATTTTGAAAATATTATTATAAACTTGTAAGGTAAGCTTTGAAGATTTTATAACAATGGAAAATAGCCGCATCTACCGTATAAGTTAAAAAAACAATCTTACCTTAATTTTGTCGAAAAGGTCATAAAGTATCTTGTTGGAAAACGACGAAAAGTTTCCATTAAAAACATATAAGGTCAAATAAGGGTTTAAATTACTTTAACCAATTTTATAGTAAACATTAAAAATGTTTTGAAATACATTTTTTAAGAAAATACAGATGTGGATGATAAAGAGTTCCCAGTATATACTTATGTAAAAACAACCTTGGATAATAAAGAGATTGTGAAATTAACCCTAACCTTGTCCTTTTACTTGGTAAAGGTTATGTTAAACTCATGTATAATAGTTAAATCAATGTTATTAAATTATACAAGAACTATATTCATAAATATGACATCATATATGATCTTCTAATATTGCTTTGTTAATGATATTTTAGTAGTATCATCGTTTTGGGTGTTAATTGATTCATTTTTCTTTATATTCTTTGTTACCAAAGTAATTTTTGTTATGGATAGGATGTATCTTATCAATATTAATAATTATATTAATTCTTTATTTTTTTTAATCATAAAATGAAAATTAGTCTTGATTGGATATGATGGGGAATGAATCTGACCACATTCGTGGAGACGGTAATCCGTACATACACACGAGCGACAATATCATTATTTTTAAATTAAAAGAGTATATAATTGGATGGTATATCATATATATAGAATCATTATCACGTTATATTTATTATTTACATCATTTATACTCATTATTATACCCATCCAAATGATGAAGTATTTGAATAACAAACTACACCACGATGTGGAGACTGTAATCCGTACGTACGCACGTATGATGACTTTTTCATTTATAGGATGGATAGAATAATGAACATGGTTGAACCATTTTTATAATAAAATCACAGTATAATAAAGATACTGAAGTTATTATTTTATAATGGAAAAAACAAAGAAAGAGGAAGTGGAAGAAGAAAATAACTTGAAATAGGTGATGAAATATTTACCTCTTCTTCGGGTTCTTCCTTTTGATTTGATCAAAGGGGCTCCTTAGGTTGGAATTCTAACTAAAGGAATCCCTCTAGGATTAAGGGAGGAAATTTTGGAGGATATTTGGGAAAGTTTTGTCTGATCCAAATTTCTTTTAAGGTGTAAATTTGAGATAAGGGGAAGTTACCTTTTATAAGAGGGGTGAGGGTCACTTTAGGAAAATATTGAAATATTATTTTATAATAAAATCATTTTCAGTTTCTAATGGCTTAAAAATGAATTATGTAAAGGATAAAGTGGGTATGGGTTGATAAACTATCGACAAATAGGTTTTAGACAAGTTTGGGTCACTATATTAACCTTATTTTTTAGATTTAACTCTTATTTAAATAGTTTGACATTTACCATGTCTCTTTGTATTTTTATATTATATGGTTAATAAAATTACTATAAAATACCAAGAGAGCCCCAAGTGGTTCATTAATGACATATATAATATTATTTAAGCCCTTTTTCTGGACATTATATTTTTAGGAATAGAATACCAATTAATAATATAATATTTTTCTAAAAACTATTTTATGTCAAATTTGATACTATTTGGTATTTTGTTTTTGTTAAATTCCTAAAAGAATTATTACTTTGAATAAAATTCATTTAATCAACTCTAACATGTCATATTAACCTAAGAAATTAGTGTAATTTATTAAAAGTCTCAAATTATATTTATTTGGATATTTATAATATCAATTATTTTAATCTTTCATTAATAAGGTAATTACTGCATCATCATTGGGTCATAAATAAATTTAATTATTTAATGATTAAAAATTATAAATAAAATACCATTTTGTAGGAAATATTTTTTATATTTATAATCAATATTTATAGCCTAATTTATCTTATGTATAACCATATATTAAAAATGGGCTAGTTTTTAAACTTTGATTTTAACTGTTTTAACTCTTTTTTAAATAAAATAATAATAAATGTCCTAATCTAATCCAAGTGGACAAAATAGGTTAATATTTTATTCATAAGGTTTTTTTGGTCGAATTATACTTATCCAATAGAATTTAGACATGCGTTGGGGTAATTATGATATCATTTTTACCCTTAATTACCCTATTTACTTTTAACAGTGGTAAATAAAAGTAAAAAGTTACTATTCACCCAAAATTATTTTCATCTTATTGCACCACATTTTACTTACTAATATTAACCGTGTCTCTCAAATTTTTTAAATTCAACTCACATAATCTATAAAATTATGTTTTATGCAAATTTTCAAATTCTCCTAGGAGGTGGGTAAAAGATGGTAAAAAGTTCAATAAAATTTTAACATATCTAAACTCATTATAAAATGACTCCAATGAATTACATTGAACATATACAGGTATTATGTATCTATTTTGACCTAAAATAAATTTAAATATAATAAATAATTATTTAAATAAAAAGTCGGTTTTAAAAAATAACTCAGTGTTTTTCACTATTCATCAAAAATTAAAACTTTTCAAAAAAATACGAAAAATTCACTCTAAGATAATTTTGATATTCTGAATCCAAAAATGAAGTCCATTTTGAAAGATAAAATTTATAAAATTTCAAAAAGTGGCTATTAATTTTCATAATGGCTAGTTTGATTGGTTGCATTGTGTTAGAATCTCGAAGTTGAGTACAATGCTAGCTATTGCATTATTCAAATGGAAACGTACCGTGGAAGCTCGGGGTGTTACAATACATGGTTCATATTTCATGTTATATGAAAGTTGTATTAAGGAATAAGATTATGAATCCTATTTAATGGGTTAATAATGGAGTGGGATGATTGCTTAGTTTATTTGTTGGTATTCAAGAATTATGTTATATGAATCATGAAATATATAAGGATTGTTCACTATATGTTTTTATTTAAGGATTTGAAAAAATATATTGAATATTACTGATGACCTATAAATATTATTTAATTACTATGTGATATTTTATGAAAAACACATGATCAAGGGAAGATAGCAATTAATATGTTACTGGTGTTGAGGTAATAGTGTTTAGTTTGGTTTAAGAGATTATTGATATGCATAATGTAAATTGGATAGTATTTTTGACCCTGGAACTGATTAATAATTTGTTGAAAAAGTGGTTTATATTATCTTTGATGGATTTTACATCAATTTTGTATTTATGGAATATGTTCAACAATCCGTGGTTTTATTTAAGGAATGATAAAGGAGTTAATTTTGGAAGCATGTATGTTTTCATTAATTACATATGATCAATATGTTCACATATTTAGTATGTGACATTAAGAGTTACAACATGTTTTTTGCGATATTAATGATAAGTTAATTTTTGAAATTTAGGGACCTTCTTTATGAAATTTTGGATTTCAATTTTGGTCAGGCATGGATGGGCCTTAATGATAACTATTCATATAATGGATTAAGTTTAACTTTAGAGGTTATTGAATAAATTGTGATAATAATTCTATTTTTGATAATTAATAGATAAATGAGGAATGAATTATCATTATTTTATGGATATTTTGATTCACTAGTGATTAAACCATGAAAAAAATAATCTTCATTTCTTAGATTAAGAGATGAAATGGAAATTGATCCAAGAACAACTGAAGGACGAGACCATGCTTATGAAATAGAATGAAATATTATAAGTATATCTTCTTGTAAAAATTATTCAACTTTAAGAAAAAGGATGTTGAAACAAAAAATTTACCCTAATACCTTCATTTTTGAGGAAACAACGGTGTTTCCACTCATTACATATATATTTTTTTGTGGTAATAAATTTCTTTTAGATCATTTAATTTATTGTGATCAATGATCTCTATTAATCCCCACAATTATTTATGATTTTATTCCATATCGATATATTTACTTCCCCTAATGTTCTTCTATTTTGAAACGTAGTTATGAGTTATTGAAGATGACCTTTATAATTTATTTTCCCTTCATTCTAGAGGAAGTTTCATTTCCTTTTTTTACAATGTGGGTTTTCCAGGAAAGAATTTTAAAATGTCATACCCATTGAGCCAAAATTCAAATTTCAAGGCTGAATTTTTTTAAGGGGGTAGAATGTAACACCCCAAGATTTTATGAAATATATATTTTTTCAAAAAAATTTAATTTATTTGATATATTGTGTTACATTAAACCCAAAGTTTTAACAAAAAAAGACATATAATTAAAATATTATCATTTAATATGATATTTATCACATAGACGTTAGAATGGAAGGTATTAGTAGGATTGATTAAATTAATAAAAATATATTTTTTAAAAATGTATTTAATATGTATTCTATGGTTACTAATAAATTATATATGAAAGTAAGAACTATTAGAAAATATGGGAAATCTTTTACTGAAAAACTATTTTTATGTACACAAACATGGATTTTCTCAATAAATTAAATAAAAAAATTTAGTGATTGATTTTTATGATATATATATATTATATATTCAATCATTTTTTTACATTAATATTATATGTTTTCTAGGCATAATATAAGAATAAATCGAATTTCATTCTTATAAACTGTATTTATTTTTAAAAGGCAGTTTTATTTCATTTTTCACCATTATTTTAAAATTAAATTTTATCAATTTTAGAAAATTTATTTAAAAAAACTAAATTAATTTTTTAAATCATAATTTCCAAATCATTTGACCACAAAATTTTGAGAACTTTTTGAATGATAAATTTTTCAGTGAATAGTCAAAAATTCTGGTTTTTATTAAAAATCACCTTTTCATTTAAATAATTTAAATCATAAATTTTATTTTAATATATTTTTAAAATCAAAATTTGTTCAATTATAAATTTATTAACCCAATTACCGTCATTGGAATCAATTCCATATTGAATTTTGATATTTATTTTTAAACTTTTATAACTTTTCTCTTTGGAAAACTGCATTTTCATTGCATCTATAGGATTAACATTAAAATAATTTTTTCCACTTTTCTAATTGGAATTTGAAAAAATGGATTCTATATTTTGAATCAATTTATTTATATTAAATTTTAATGTAAAAATAATTTTTGACCACAATGAATAGTTAAAATAGTAAAAATTAATTACTACAGTTAAGGTTAAAAGGGTTATTGGGGGATAAACTAAAAAGGAATGGGATAAAATAACCTATAAAATTGTTCAAAACCCATTTTATGGAATTATATAGACCTCATAACATATAAGGTTATATAATGGACCATTTGGGAGCCTTTTGGAAAGTGAAAAATGTGGGTATACCTTTTTATTTTAAAAAATTACCAGTGTGCCACTCACCTCACTTATAAAAGGCCACCCTCTCTTCTCTCCTATTAACATATTCAGAGTTATATTACATGGAAAATACAAACTAAAATATCTTAATTAATTCAATATACATTAACTAGAGCTCTTAGTTTTATTATAAATCCATTGTAAGAGGGATTGAGGTGTAAACCTAAAGAGGTTATCCACAGAATAGATATAGTCCTTAAACTTGCATTTTCATTTTATTTCTTCATATAACTCGCTAAAATATTCTATGAATATAATGATATAATTAAAAAATTATCTACCATATAATTTAAATTATTATATTATTTTAATAACCTATATTAATCTCTTCTTCCATCAAATGGGAAATGAAACCGTTGATCGTATATACGACAGACTACTACCCCGTGAACTGATGTTTTCTGTTTTACATCACCACCTCTCACGAATGGATTTTATGATATATTTAATTTTTATATAATATATTTATGATATTTTTATACTTATGGAATTATAATTTCATATATAACTTCGTACCTTCCATCCCATTGGAAAATAATAACGTTGCCCGCTTATACAGCAGACTACAACCTCACGAACTAATGTGGTGTGTTTTGAATTTATATTTTACTTAAATATTAATAAGGATATATTAAATGAAAATATATTATATATGTAACATAATTATAATTTTTTAATTATAATATCGCATATACCTTCTTACTTTCTATTCTATGGGGTATATGATAACATCGTTCGTGTGTACAACTGACTACGACCTTACAAAATGATGTGATTCATTTTTCACTAAAACATTTAATGGATGGTAATTAAAGAAAATATAAAAATTATATATGATATTTATCAAATAATTTTTTTAAATGTTAATATATTATTTAACTTTATTTCATTTCATTAATTGATAAAATAGAAACAATGTTCATGCGTATGTACGACATACCGTCTTCAGGAATAATATATTTCATTTTATATCTCTACCTTTTAAAGATAAATATATATATATATATAATATTATATTTATATCATGTTTGAAATTATGTAGATGATAAAACCAAGATCAATTTAATAGGACCAAAAATAACAAACTAAAAAATATATGAGAAACAAAGCAGTTATTACATGATATGTGATTTTAATAATGAATTTTTTATAAACAAGTAATAAAAGGTCATAAGTAAATCATATATTGTATGATATATATATTTATTATTATTTAATATATTTATAATAAACTTATATATATTATACACTAGTTTCAAATAAGTATGAAGGGATTCAATATATAATGTAAGATATTTCTAGTACCTCTTCTATTTCTGAGAGACAAATTCCATATTCACCATATGTTTATTTTATGTGGTGTATATACTAGCACTATGATATCGTATACCACAAATAACCTTATTTTAATGATATTTAAAGTTTCATTTGATGTTATTATTTGAGACATATGTTATGTTATGATTTCTTCTTTTATAATATGTATATACTAAACCTTTGACATTTAATATCATTAATTTATTTATTATCATGGTATTATATGTTTCATTTAATGTAATTATTTCATTGGTCTTACGATTCAAAGTTACCAGAGTAGTAAGGTTTTTATATTACAATCTCATATTTTACCAGGATTGTTTATGATTATGATTATAATGTTTAAATATTGTGATATATATCAAAATAGACAAATTTATTTTATTATAATTTGGTTATTTTTTTATGATACATATTTTCCTTTCATTTTTCTCTCTTAAAGGATTAATGAGACCAATTTTTTTAAAAGAAAAAATTTCTTTATTTCTATCTTTGGTCAAAAACCCATTTTCTTCTATATCCATGTTTTATAAAAATGTTTTCAAAAATGTTTTAAAATTATATAAAAGATTTTTTAAAGAAATTTTTAATCGAGTTTTAATTTTTATTTTTTTAAAATTAATCTTCATGTTGTTTTCAAATACAAGGTCCATTTATCTTTATAGAAAACATAAAAGCTATCTTTGTTTTAATGTGTAGATAATGAACAAAATTTCTCGCCGTTATGACCTCATAATGTTTTAATGATTCATTTATAAGTTCCAAACATTATTTTCAAAAATAGGTATTTTTAAAATGTTTTAAGTTTTTAAAGAAATATTTTTAAAATTTGAAAGCATATTATCTTTAAGAAATGTTTTAAATGATCTTTAAGGATTAATTTATAATTTAACAAGGTTATTTTCAAATAAAAGGTTTTTGAAAATGTTTTATATTTTAAAAAGTGATTTTCAAAGTGGAAAGGCTATTTCCCTTACAAAATGTTCCAAGTGATATTTCACAATCATTTTCCATCTAAGATGAAATCCTTTGATATAAATTAAGGTTTACTAAGGATATGATCCAATGATACCATGTGTATTATTTATTTGAATGGTTTATGTTTATCATAACAAGATGTTTATGAAACCCATTTCTCTTCCATGGGTTATACAATGATAATATGCTTATGAAACCAGCTTCTTTTTATTTGGGTTATGCAATTATGAAATGATGAAGTGATTATAAAACCTTGTTTCATTTACTGAGTTTATTCTATGATGAAATGTTTTTAAAACCCATTTCTTTTCATGGGTTCTAATATGATGTATTTTTTATGATCTTTTGGAACATGTATGTATTATTTTCATTATGTGATGGGCAGGACCTATATCTCTATCCTATTCATTGGGTAAAGATTGGTATCTCTTGAGAAAAATAGGGCTGGAATGTGTTGTAAACCTTTTTTTGTAATGGTATTTTTCACTATGATAGTCATGGGATTGAACCATGACTATTACGATGGTTTAGGGAGTTAAATAATTCCAAACCAATAGTTCTAGTACCTTTTTAAACATGGATAAATAAACAAAATATTCATATAAGATATATATATTCCACCATTTAATTCTTCATAACTTGCATCATTATTAGACATATCATACATAAAATAATCCTTCATATTTTAAATAAGGGAAACATAATAAAGGGTGATCTCAGATGCATTATAAGGGTAAATAAAGGAGATATTAATGATCACATAATCATAACATGAGTATAATGGTTTGAAAAACATGATATTGACATTTTAAAACAATATCTTTCATATCACAGATCATAATCATGAGTCATTGAATATGTTTTGATAGATCATAGACAATTATCATAAATAAATCAAATAATAAGATCCATGAGAGCACAAAATTAGCATAAACCAGATATTTTTAGTATACACATAAGAATAGGAAAACATTTCTATAGTATTCAAGGATCACTTCCAATACTATCATGGTGGATTGGATTCACTAACTAATCAATTATATTAGTCAAGGTTTACTTCTAAGACTATCGAAGTGGAAAAAGATCCTTATTGAACTAGGTTCCCTCCCCATTCCAGTTCTATTTATTTCATGAGATATCCATATTTACCCAATGCATTAGAGGTATATATAATTTCAATTCCACCCATCACATTATGAAATCCCTATAGATGTGTTCCAAAAGATCATACAACATTCATCATATAATAACCCATGAAAAGTAAATGGTTTTTATAATAATTTTATCATTGTATAACCCATGGAAAATTCATGGATTTCATAAACATTTTATCAATTAATCATAGAATAACCCATAGAAAAGGAATGAGTTTCATAAAAATATTGTTAACAAAATCATAAACCATATATTTAAATAAGAATGATGGTATTATTGGATCATATCCACATTAAAGATTAAGTAACATCAAAGGATGTCATCTTAGATAAAAATTTACTTTAAAATACCACTTGGAACATTTCTTGAGGAAAATACCCTTTTCACTTTGAAATCACATATTTAAAATCTAAAAATTTCACAAATATTAAATAAAACATTTTATTTGAAAATAATGTTGGAAAATTGTAATTGATTCTTGAATGTATTGATTGGTCATGATGATGGGAAAATTTTTTCATTCTATATAAGTTAAAAGAAAAAATTCCTTTAATACTTTTGTAAAAAAAGTCAAAAAATACCTCATTTAGGAAACTACAAGTATATTCCTTTTATTTTTTTTATAAAAATACAATCATGGGTAATAATTACTTTAAAAATTATAGAATAATATTAAAAACAATCTTGAAAATATTTTTAAAAAACATGGATATATAAGAAAAAATATTTTTAACCGAAGAGAGAAATAAAATCAGTTTTCCTTAAAAATATTATTTTGAATTATTAAGTTCTTAAAAAGAGGAAGATGATATAAAAACATGTATTATCAAAAAATAAGCATAGTATAAGAAAACATATGAGATTATTGAGATTTAGATCATGAAATTTCATCATCAGAAACTTAATTGTAAATAATCCCAATTAATAATGTGATTGATTAGATGAAATTGTATATACATTTTGGATACATTTTTTTAAGTTTTATTCGTTAATTATTTTATAATACACTAAGTTTTGGATTTTTTGTCTAGAATTAGGAATTTTGGACTTAAATAAATAAATTCTAAAATGTTCCAAAAAATAGCCTTTACATGCCTTATATCACACACATGACCTGTATGATTCATTCACACCATGAACACCAGATAAAAGACCAAACTATAAAGATTCTACATGATGTGAAGACATTATACAACATGTAAATCCATTAAACAATGTGAAACTTTCAAAAATTATAATCTAACCAAAATTAAATTTCATACACAATGTTTAAAAATTGCACGATCGGAATTTTTCAAGGCCTTGCTCGGTCAAAGATATAAACAGATTATTTAGTGAGAAAAGTGTATCTGAATTACACGACATTCAACCAAATTATATGACATACAGATGTTGGGACCGAAATCATTTAAACTAATACACAAAATACTAAACTTACATGTCATGTACTTATTTGGCCTAATTATATTTTTTATTCCCTTTACACACCAGAGATATCCTCACTTTATTTTCATCTCTCATTTTCTTCCTCCATTCCTTCTAGTTTTTATTAATTAATTTTATAAACTATATTCCTATAATTTTTTGATTTTTTATTGAATAATTATCTGTAGTTAATCATTCTACACCCATTCTTAATCCATGTAGTCCTACTTTCGTTTCTGATGTTTTTTACATTGTTGCCTACCGTTCTTCATCGATTATTACATAATTATTCATATATTATTCATCCACTGCAAGTTTAAGATTATTTATTAATTTTTTCTATTCTGGATTGTTCATTCTACATTGTTTCATTATGGTAAGATAGTTTCTATTTAGATCTATATTAATTCATTTTTTATATATTTATTCTTTTATGTTTAATCCTGGATTGTCTTTGTTGTAAGTTTTTTACGATTATGCACAACATTATTAATAATTACATACATTTGATCATCACTTCCATGCAAATATAATTAACCTAGGGTTTAGGGTTGAGAATAAAGGTGTTTAAAAACCTAATAAATCTTCATATTGAACCTTGGTAACCCCATGAAAAGTAATTAGGTTAATAATAACTATTAATCACATTCTATCATATAACCTTGACCAAGAGAAGTGTTATTTAATGAACATAACCTAATTAGAGTTGACCAGGACTGTGACCATTATCCTGTGACAATTTCTATATAGAATCCAAGAATAATGCACCTGTTAGATACCATAACTATGGGATAACTGCAACATAGAAAGATCTAATCGGTTTGACCAAAACTAATTGGGGACTTTTTCAATGCTTTACAGCCTATGCCATATGAACATTCTATGATAAATCTAGGATTATATTTTGTCAAGAATCCTAAATTTATCCCCAATCCCTTCCTTTAATTTCTACCTTAAAAAGCAAAAAAACACAGTCTTAGTTATAACCCAATCTTGAAGAGTAAAAGCGAGGAATACTTCAAAGGGGTTTTTTTGGTTGGCTACTGAAATTCTAGTAGTATTAATGGGGTTAAACCTGTACTGTGACTTTACTACAACTTAGTAGTAAGTGTAGTTTGGGACTATAAATTATAATATGATCTCTTATCACTTGAATTCAACGATGCATGAGGGTTAGTAAATTTTTGGCATCGTTGACAAGGAAAGTAGTTCTCTGGAATAGTGACCTTCGGATCAACCCCACACTACCTCACATCATCCCCAATCCCCCTATTATTTTTTCTCTTTTAGGAACACATGCATCCTCTCTCTCTCTATCTCTATCTCTATATTTATTTTTTCTTTCTGTAGCTAGAGTATGCACAAGGGGCACTTGAATCTCTAAAGAATCCTAGACACATAAGAACAACTACCATTTGATTTAGAGATCGATAGAACCATTTGATTCATGATGCTGCGAAAAAATGGAAGAACATAATAATCTTTCACCACCACATCTTCAAGACACCCAATTTTCACCACCTGTTAGTCAAGACGAGTGACCAATGCTATATGAAAACACCATTATGGACTACGGTTTATTATCCATTAGTGGATCTTTCCCCATAATTGTGCACCCACCTAGTTAGGTGTATACTTTCAAGATCAAACCTGGATCCATTCTATAACAACCTAGAACCTACGCTCCTAGATCCTATACTGAAATCCATAACTTTACATTTCTATCTTTAATGTCGATAATTATGTCCCAAATTTTTCAACTAAAACTTAAAAAATCAAAAGGAAAACTTGTATCATGTATAAAATTAAGGACCTTTTAAGTTTAGAGTTTTAGATAATTATGAAAAACTCTTTTATAAACAACTCATATCAACTCGTACTCCTAAAAAACAGCTTTATAAAGTTAAAAATTATCTCTTGTTATACCCATATTTTCTCATTTTACATTAATTAATCAACATAATTTTTTTTAAATATTTTATATAAATAAATCATTCAACCCAATTCTTTAAAAACTGGGGAAAAGGAAACAAAAGAATGATTATCTCAATCACACAGTAAGGGTAAACATAATTATTGACAATTAAATGTCATCAATGAGTATAAGAGTGCCTAATGGAATGATGACATAATCAAAGTGCATGAGTGAATCATAAAATAACTTATACCCATAAATAATTGGACCATAAAATATGAAAACATAGAAAATTAAATATTCATCAGAACCTATAATCATTATTCATGTGATAACAATCTCAATCATCAGAAAAAACTATATACCCATAACAAGCATATATAACACATAAAATGTATCTTGGGAAATATTTATAATTTTAATTATTATAAATGGAATAACCATTAAGTCTAATTCCATACATGGAATTGTTACAAATGGAATATCCATATGACCGACTTATATACCCAATTCATAGGAAGTCTATCACATACCCACTTACCCTTGATTTTTCACAGAACCACCCATATTTGGTTTATCATGTAACCACCCATCAAATCTCTAAGTACCATTGAAAAAAATCACATATAAAATCTTTCATAAACTTATTAGATCAACCAATAACCCATTTCAAAAATTTATTAACCGATGTAAAAGAAATGGTTTCTATAATAATATCTTTTAAACACGATTAATCCATGAAAAGGAAATGGTTTATATAAAATTCTCTATGAAACATGATTAACCCATGGAAAGTAAATTCGTTTAATAACAGTATCCTTCAAACATTTTTAACCCATATAAGATAAATGAGTTCTATAACAATCTCTTTGAAACATGATTATCCTATGGAAAATAAATGAGTTTTATAAAAATCTCTTTAGAACATGATTAAACCATGGAAAAGAAATGGGTTCCATAACAATATATTTTAGATGTAATCAAACCATAGAAAAAACGAGTTTCCCAATAATCTATTTATGTCATAATAGACCTCTTGAATATAAATTGGTTTCACAACAATCTATTTAGGTCATAATCAACCCATGGAAAATAAATGAGTTTTATAATTATCTCTTTGAAACATGATTAACCCAAAAAAGAAATAGGTTCTATAATAATCACTTTGAAACATGAATAACCCAAATAAAAGAAATGGGTTCCATAAAAATATATTTGTAACATGAGTAAACCATGTAAATGAAATGGGTTAAATAAAAATCTCTTTAGTAAATAATCAACGAATGGAAAATAATTTTTTTTAATAACAATATCTTTAGGATATAATCAACCCATGGAAAATAAAAAAGTTTTATAAAAATCTATTTGAAACAAAAATAATCAAAAAAAATAATGAATGAGGATGGTATCAATAAAAAATATCCCCACTAGAGGATAATTAACATCAATTGTTGTTGAAGTTGATGAATGTAACTGACCTTAAAAGATCACTAAAAAAATTCTTTATGAAAATCATATTTAAACAATCCAAAGCATCCCATACCACTTTGAACAATTTGAATCATCAACCAAATCAATGGAATAAAAAATAAAACATATAATATCATTATAATAAGTATATTCAAGGTATAATATGTCAAATAGGCTATATATAAACCTTATAAAATAATATAGATGTATAACATAATAAATGTCACACAGAAGTAAAATTGTGAAAAAAATCGATTATTTCTTTGGTAACATTGAAACCGTAAACCCCATGAAAGAATAATAATTAAATAAAAAATTTAAATACCATGAATATAAAATAATTCATGATATAATATATCAAAAGGGAAGTAGATACACCACACAAAATAAATAAGTGGTGGTTATAACATATGCCTCACATATGTAAAAGTGAGACAAGAATTACTTACTACTTGAGTAACTTTTAAATCATGAGATCCATAAAATAATAACATCCATTAAAACATTTAATATTATAAAATAAATTATACTCATGATATAATAGGACATAGGGAAGTATATACACCATATAAAAGTAACTATGTGCATAATAATAGTTAAGTCTCAATGGAATGTAAATTGAGACGAAACCCTTTACCTAGAGTCCAATTTGTCATGATTTCTCTCTATATTACTCAATAATAAAATTATATTAATTATCTAAATAATTAAGACAATTTTACAGGTTTATTATTTGTTTTATTTCTCTTATAAACAAGTTATATACCATTACTTAATCAATAATGTTTAGGTCAAATGGTTTGACCATATTTATCTTATGTATCAAAACTGACTTTGACAGGTCAACTATAGTCAATGTGGTAATTATATAAAAATTTAAAGAATAATATTCATGAAATAATTATCATATTTATAGATAAATTATATTTTTAAAACCAATCATGAATGAAGTGAATATGGTAGTCAATTCGTACGTATGAGTAACATTTATATTTTTCAACGATCATTATGAAAAGAAATAAAGTTACATTTATATTTACTGAATGATCACTATATCATATATAAAATATTATTTAATGATATATAATTATATATAGAATTATTTTGATATAAAAGGAATCAAATCACATTTAGGTGGCAGTAGGCCACACATCCATGAACGGCGTTATCACTTCTTCAGTGTGTGAAAGGGTAATAAAGAAAATGATATATTATATCTACAAAAATTTAATTATTTCATGAATATCATATAGATGATATTTATTTCATATATGTTTAATTAAAACCATACTAAATACATCCCATTTAATGTGTGAACATATCACATCACCTTGAGGAGGTTGTAGTACACACGTCCACAAATGATGTTATTGCATTTTCACAAAATAGAAAGAATGAAGGTATGCGTTATATAAAAATTAAAAAATCATTAAAAATAAATAAATAAATAATATATATATATATATCATATAAATACATTATTTCAATTATAATTCCCATCCATGAGATGTGGTAAAGGAAAAATGAATGATATCGTTTTACGAGGCGGTAGTTCGTCATACACAAACGATAATTTCATTTTCTATTTGATGGAAGTGTGTGTAGGTTTAGGTAAAAATCATAAAATAACAATATTTAATTATATTATTATACTTATTTTATTATATAATCATGGGATAATATTAATTTAATGGGTAGATAAAGAAATAAAAAATAAATACACGTTAAATAATTTTACCTCTTTTTCAGGTAACTCTTTTTGGTTTGCACCAAAGGGATTCATTGGTTGTATTTATGCCAAGATTTAGGATCCTAGGATGAGTCTAATGACATTTTAAGATTATTTGGGTAAGTTTTGGATGAGGAAAAGGGTTTGATAGGTATGAAGAAGTGGAGAGGGTGTGTTCCTTTTTATAGTGAAGGTAGAGTGAAATTTTTATAAATATAAAAAGGTAAACACTCTTGGGAGGTCTCACTAACCTCATGTGATAATAAATAAATAATAATGGATTAAAATAGAATTATTATCAACCCACACTCAAACCTCACAACAAATGAAATCATTTTTATTATTTTTTCCTTAGTCTTTAAGTTTTCTTTATTTTTTTTTCATTTTGGTTTTTCATTTAGGTAGCTAGTATACTAACCTATGTAATTCATCTATTAAGAATCAATTAATGTTTTAATTATTTTAAAATTTATAAAAAATGATTCTAAAATATTACATCTAATTTATAAATAAAAATACCATATATTTTGGAAATTAATTTAAATAGAAACATATGTAATGCGTAAAAAACACCGCTTTAACTCTAACTACGCTGACAAAGTTTTTACTATTTATGGGTCAATATGTTCTTTATAAAATATTTAATGAAACATTAATGGATCTTATTTGATATTTATTATCAATTAAAAATCAATTTTCAGAATATAGTATTTTTAATAATTTTAAATCATTTAATAAAATATCATTTATTGTAAAATAACATTAATGTCAATATTGACATTATTTATTTAATTTTAATTTAAAAATATAAAAAAAAATTGGAGTTAAAATATATTAATTTAAAATCTATGTAACATGATATATTAATCTAAAAAAATAATTGAACATAATAATTTTATAAATTAACTTTCCATATAATATTTTTAGTATAATTTATTTTACTTAATTTTGAATTAAATAATCTATATATTATCATTTATTAAGAATTTAATGAAATTATGTCATCTATAAAAATTAAATATAAATCAATATGATAAAATTAACTCATTTATCATCCAAAATAATATTTATAACCAAACCTATGTATCTTCTTCCCTAATCAAATGCTTTATAGGTGTTAAAGGTAAGGATAGCTTCTTTTTTTGTCCTTTTCCTTAACTTATTATATTTGTCAATATCATGGAATATTATCCCAATAAATCATAACAATATATCAAAAGGTTTTTAGGGTCTACATATGTCTATAAAAAGTGTTTGGGACAAGTTTTGGTTCATTTATGCACATTATATTATTTGTTCAATCTTTAAGTAAGCTTGTTTTTACCTTAATCATTGTAATTAATTTTAATTACTTTCACAAATAATTTTGGTCAAAAAATTAAGTAGATGTTATTATATAGAAAATTTTATACTGATTCCAAATACATATATCATTTTTTCTAAATTCAATTCATATAATTGTATAAAATTAAATTCAAATTAATCCCATAGATGCTGGGTGATAATGTGGTTTTAAGGAGAAAAGTTCAAAAGTTTGAAATGTTTTTATAATAAATTTGGATGTGAAATTGAAGGAATTGAAATAAATTAGATTTATTTATTTATAATTTAACTAATTATACCTTAAAACCAATTTTAAAATATAATTAAACTATATAAATAAATTAGGTCAAAAATCAATTTTCAATTAAAATTTAGTGGTTTTCACTATTCATAAAAAATGATTCTTCTTAGAAAAAGACCAAAAATTCACCCAAAGTAAATTTTAATACGTCTATTTCAAAAATAAATTTTATTTTTAAATATTTAAATTATAAAAATATAAAATGTTATATTTAAAATAAGTTCACTATTAAAATATGGTAAAATTTGTTTTTATAAAAATACCGTTTTTATGTGTAAAACAAGATTTTATTCTTTTCTTATGTCTATAAAATCTATTTGATGAATTAATTTTTTTTATAAACTTGTGTAAAAATAATATATTTATTATTATTCACACCTTCCAATATAACTTCAAGGTGATAAATTCTATATTAAATTTTAATATCAATAGTATATTATTATTTGGTAAGACTCAGCCTTATGTGAAAAACAAGATATCAAAGAAAGTCGATGTTATATATAGAAAATGATAAAAGATGGTGTTGAATATAATGAAATCTAAACTATGAATTTCATGTAACGTAAGATATCAGATAATTTAAAATAATTTTAAAGAATATATATTTTATAAAATCTCAGGATGTTATACATTCACATGATCAAGAATATGGGGAAGTTTAGTGGGACTCAAAAAGAAAACCCCATGAGAACATTTAGAACTTTCTTGAGGTTTTCTATAAATTTATAAACTAAAGTGTATCATCAAACACCATTCTATTAAGATTCTCCCCTTTCTCTATTTGTGATAGAGCCAGGAACCGATTAAAAGTCAAGATCTTGAGTTAATCACATCTTGGGAAGAATTGGAAAATAAATTCTTGGACAAGTACTTCCCACAAATTCAGACTTGGAAGATCTAGAATGAAATTAAAATAATTCTCCAAAGGGGAAGTAAAATAAGTATGGGAATCTTGGTATATATTCAAGGATCTTACCCAAAAATTCCCATATCACAGAATAGATATGTAGATTCAATTATAGACATTATATAATAGAATTTAGCCTACTAACTGCACTATTGTAGACATTTTTATTGATGGATAACTGATGATTAGGATTCCAAAAGATGGCCAAGAAATTATGGATAAAGTCTTTTGGAACACTTGTTTGTGGAAACGTGATAGAGGACCAACGAACGTGTAATTCATCAAGTTAATGAGACCACCCACCTTGCTGCTCAAGTTGAGGTGCTTACTATGAAGTTGGAATCATTTCAATTACATGATACACCACCACCCCTCCTACCCCAATAATAGAAATACTGTCCTATGATATGTTTAGAGTCCCATACTCAATCCAATATTGTATGTAAGGTATGGAAGATCCTAAAACTCAAAATTTTAATCATGTCAATTTCAATCAACAAGGACAACAGTACAACCAACCACAAAAATACCACGAATAAAAAATTACCAATAGAGTCTATCTCAGCTACATCAACAAAATACATGTTCTTTTCAATATAAGAGTGAACATGTTCCACGAAGAAACCAAATACCATTTGGGTACCCACTAAATGTCCCAAATATTTGACCACAACAAAAATTCCAACAACATTTATCTAGAGAACAACAATACCCACCACCACCACAACAACAGTACTAGAAATCTCCACTAAGACCACCACCACAATCCCAACCTCTCCAAAAAAATCTCGAAAACCTTCTCACTACCTTCATGTAGAAATAAGACCAAAGTATGAAAACCAAAGAAACATAGATGCAAACCCACAAGGATTCACTATGAAACTTGGAGCATCAAATGAGAAAAAAATTCAAAGTCCATATTTGATAGGCTATTGAGTACTCTTCCTAGTAAAACTGATGATCATATGAGGGAATAAGATAAGGATATAATGGTAAAACCTGAAAATGTGCTTGACTTTTAGCAACCATGTGAAGTTAAATAAATGTAGTTAAGATAATATGATGAATATAGTGAGAAGAAAACCCAAAATATAGAACCATATGAGGAAGCTCCATTTTAAGAACAACCTAAAAAAATTACTATATAAAACATCTAAATACAATACACCTCTCCCTTTTATTGAATGAATATAATAAGGAAAAGTGGGGGGGGGGATAATTTAAAAAAATTATGAACTTAGCCATATAATTTCATATGAAGTTTCCTTTTCTGAAGGTAATTTCCTAAGTAACTATGTATGATTTTTTTAAGGAATTTATCTCAAGTAAAAATAAAATTTAATACTTAGGAATTTTCTCTATGAATGAATAATGCTATGTAGTTTTCCAAATGATATTTCATAAAAAAATGCAAGACCCCAAAAGTTTTTTAATTCCATGCACTATTGGGACATTAACATTTGAAAAGGTATTATGTGATATAATAGAAAGTATCAATCTAATTCCTATGATCATCTACAAGAAGTTGGGTCTTGAATAACTGAAACCAACAAAGGTGGCACTCCAAATCATGGACCATTCAGTCAAGAATCCTTAAGGACTACTCAAGGATGTCCTAGTTAAAGTTGAAAAATTCATTTCCCCCCACTGATTTCCCAGTTCTGTATATGGAAGGGGAAGGTGACATACCCCTCATTTTTAGAAGAATATTTATCACCACTAGAAATATAAAGATCGATGTTAACTTATGGAATTTGATTTTTTGAGTTGGTGAAGACCAGATTGTGTTTAACATGGAAAATGAAATTTATAAAAGCAATGTGTTGAAAAACTGTCCAACCATCTCTCCTACTAATAGAAAAATGGTCATGTGGAAGGTGAATATGAAAATATGTAACCAACTTATATTGACAAGGGATTAAGTGCTCACAAGGATTATAATTTCAATGAACCTATGAAAAAGGAGGTCATCTTGCCTTTTATCCCTTCTGTTTTCATGAACCGTTTAACAAGGGTATCAATTCAAAACCAATGTATTCTAATTCTAAATATATATATATATATAGAAAATAAATAAAGCGATAACTGATGGGAAACCTATGGTAGGTTAAATAGGTTAGGTTAGGGTAGTTTAGTCTTTATAATGTTTTATAATGTTTCTGGAAATATATCTAGGGGACTTGATCTAAAAGGGCACAAAATGAAACAATTCACTCTGTGTAAGGAATAAATGACATGCAAGTGTCGAGAAACTTAAAAGATTTTTTTTTGAAAAACCATGATTTTAATTCCATGTATTCAATGCATGATGTGTAATTTTTTATTTTTATTTTTAAAAACCATGAACATTGGGTTCACGATGAACCCTCCCCACCTTCGTCTTCCTCCTCTCATGCATGAACCCTCCCCTCCCCCATTGAGCTCCCTTTCCATGAACCCAAATCCCCCTCAGTACTCTCTCTTCCTTTCCTAACATTGGATACCTCTCATCTAAACTACCTCGTTTCCTTTACCTTTATCAAAAAATGTCTAGAACCAATATTGTGTGCACTCCACCTGCAAATAGTGTGCCTGAGCGCAAGGACACCCCTTTTCCATCCAAGCGACAAAGGAACACACCTCCTCCGCCACCCACAAATTGATATTCCTCATAATCTAATTCCTAAACCACATCTATATCCAACTTTTTGACTCTTAATCATCATCATTTTAATCGTAGGTCCATTCCCATCCTCACCTACACCCCTGCTTACATTTTTCCAATCTTGTACACTAGGTTTTCTTAGTCTATCTCCAAGACAAACCAATGCGGACAAACAAAACTTTGGATCTTACTCTTTTGGATCACATCCACATATGCCATGAGGTCCTTCACCTCTTGGACCTCTTACACATAACTACTATAACACAAATTTGAGAGGTGAATTATAGGGAGCTCTTACTAAAGTTCCTTGACCCCTTTAAGATGGGCATCGACTTCATACACTTCCAGCTTGGAGGAAGGCCATGAGTGATCATAACATGAGACTTTTTAGGTGGCCTCAAATTTTATTTAGTTGAGGTATTAACCTCTCACATATTTCATACTATTTATATCAAGCATAAAAATAATGAGGCTATTAGACGTTAGCCTATGATCACTAGAGATCTCTAGAGAGAGTATGAATCCCACACCATGAAGGTCATAACACTCTAAGGTACAACTCTCAGGATCCTTAACAGGGACCTTTCCCATGCTTGGTTAGAACATAGTGATTCCAACAATGGGGTCAGAAAGATCGGGTTTCTTATTCTATCATCAACCATGGGTGACCCCATCATTAACATGGTGAGACAGTTTGGTGATTTATATAGGTTGTTAGGGAAACAGACTCATGGAATGTTTATGGGTGGATCTTTCATCACTCAAATAGCCAAGAACCTTGATTCTTTTGAGGAATATTGGCCCCATAAATATCTTGGACCTATGGAGGGAATCTCTCTTATGATGCTCCACTAGATGGGACTTCTCAAAAAATATGAATACCTCTACCTTTGGGTTCCATCATACATAGAGGATGTGGATGGCGCCCCACTAATTATTCTACTAATCCTAAAACCACCCCAAACTCTCCCATCCACATAAACCATAGCCTCTACCCATAACACATCATCCCCACCACCAAACACCATTGACGATGAACTTATGTTTACTACCAACAACACTAGACTTACTACTTATACATCTCCTCCTTTATCAGACCTTTTTCCTGATATCGAGTTCCTTCTAGAGAACTAGAGTAAAATTCTACTCCATCTAGGTGTCCCCTTCGATTCACTAACATATTTCACCATACCTACTCAACCACCAAGCCATACAACATTTCATACACTATCCTCTTCTAGTCCTTCATCTGCATCCATCCCTCCCACATCTTCCACCCTTCACAACTTTCCCCGGAAGCTAATAGACCCATCTACCCAGAAAAAGTTTTTGATAAAGCAGGACCATTGGGAAAAGGGACCAACCCTTCCACCATCTTTTGAGTTACGATTAATTGACCCTACTAGAAACACAGAAACCCTCAGGATCAGTACCTCTTCTCTTCCTTCCACTTAGATAGCTACCGACACCCACTACAATAGTTGATCCCCCATCCCATTTCTCCATAGCTGATATTGATAGGAAGGTCCAAATAATGTAACCCTCTATTAAGGATAGGAATCTTGACAAAAAACTTGATAATTTTTATTATACTTAGTTTACCATGTACCCATCCACCATTTTTGTACTTTTTTAGGTGTTAATTTTTTTATTACTTGTATTACATTCCACATGGTGTATCGGTTCTCTATATTTATATATGGGATACCCATTTTTATTTATTTTTGGATGGATTATTGTTATTTCATTATTGTATTATATTATCCATGTCTAGTTCTTATTCCTCATCCATGGTCATCAATGCACCTGTTTCGCCCCCATCTTCCCTCGTACTTTAGGTGAATCAACATCTAGATAATGTAGACCATAAGTGAGAGGATAGTTCACTAGAGATCCATGATCAGTAGAGGTCCCAACCACGACACAATTTTTTTATTACCGCATAACATTAATGCTTATTACACTCCGGATGTGGTTAACCCCACCAATCTTCCCCAAGAGCTTGATGACATAGCCACCAGTTCCTATAGGATACATTTAAATTATGAGCAAATGGATGACACATGATTTATCATTTTATCCATCCATATGGATAATGATTTCACTATTAGCAGTTTATGGTAGGAAACCCATATTTTATTTTTTTGTTTATTTTCATTCATGTACTTAGTAATTTTAATATTTCGTAGAATTTTTTTATATGACACTTTAAACAGCATTGTACCCACATATCTACATGTATCTAAGATGTTTTTCATTACTATCCAATGTGTTCACCTTCCCATTTCACAGATTTAAAAATGTTTAAACCTTGTGGAATAATTTTTTATCTAGTAAATTTTTTTTATTTCTAACCAATTATACAGGTAGCCAAATTTGAAATCACAATCCACCAAGTTCCCCCTTGAAATGACACTCATATAGGGATCTCTTGATTCCTTAAATTAAATTTCAAAGTTACCATTTACTTCATTTTTTATATGTTGTATATATGATATCCCTCCTATGATAATTTCTAGGATAGTGTAGAAGGTATCTAATTTTATGTTTGGGGGAGTATTTCTTGACATTTATTGTCAATACACTTGGATTGTTGCCTATTTTAATTTATTTAGGTGGAATTTTTCATTGAAATCATTCTTTAAACTTGAAAAATAATTACAACCATTTAAATAAAATAAAAATTTAGATTGGAAATTATTTAAATCCATGTCTTACTATAGGTTATATTTTTATAATTATTTCTTTATTTAGTAATTTAATTCAAAATTCAGAATTTTTGAAATTTATTTTTAATGACTTATTATTTGATTTCAAAACCCGAGTGATTAATATTTATTTATATGCCCATTCCCTAGTGGATTTTGAGCTCACAATTTCAGATTATTTTCTGAGGTTATTTTTTGAGAGACACCTTGGGTATTTAAACCTATCAGAACTTGTTTTGAGATAGTATTGAGGCTATGACTAAACAAATATAATTTTAATTTGATTGAGGAAATATTTTTTGATCCAATATTTCTTAAGGACCACATTACATATTTCCTTATTTAGCCCATAGTTTCCATGAATTACCAATTTTGGATGCAAATATTTGAAGCTGATTATACATTCCAAAATTGCTCTTGGTATTATGATTTATTATACTTTTAATAAGTGTGGGGGAATTTTTAATTGATGGACACAAGAAATATTTATTAATAATATGTATTATGGAATTTCTAGAAGATATATTTGATGTTATTAATGATTAATCTTGGAATTTTACACATACACTATTCCTTTAAGAAATATATAAAAACAAAAATAAATAAAAAGATTTTGGGTTGTGTATTAGGAAGGAAAAAAATCACCACTTAGAAAATAATGAATCCTCTAAGGGATCATATTTTGTTAGAATATGGATGTCAAATCTAGCCTGAAAATGAATTTATAAAAATAAATAAAATAAAAATAAAAATAAAGGAACAAGGTATACATTTTTGATACTCAGTTGTTATACTTATAGATCCACTTTAAACTGCTTGGATTATGAACACTTTTTGATATTGTAAGAGTCACTTAATTTTTTTATTTATGTTTATCATGCATTATAATTTATATATTACCCTCCTGTAGATCTTGATTTTCACTTTCTATCCACCTGACCTTAGCCTCAGAGTCATTTGGAACCTTTGTATCGAATCCCTCATGATGGATTTTATATTTGGTTTTACGAAGTGGAGATGATAAAAATAATACAAGACTATGGTTAGGAACATGTATTTAGGGTATGAGAATAAACCTAGTTACATTTTACCTTAAGGGATTAGAGAAAATTTATTGTGAGGTAAATTGAAAAATGGGTATAGGATTTAAGAAAAAATTATTAAATTATAGTTAAAATAATAAGAATCTGGACAAGGAAATGAACTATGAGAAATGGTTTATTTTCTCTACAAGATTGATTTTTGTGGACTAAATTTTTCTTTTTACACTTATTTTTACTTGATTGGATTTAATTTATGTTTGTTGTTATAAAAATAACTTTATTTGGAATCTTGGTTGAGATGATTTTTTCTTGAGGACAAGAAATTGTTTAAGCATGGGGGAATTTTATTAGCTAAAATTTCATATACATTTTGGTTACATTAGTTTAAGTTTTATCCATGAATTATTTTATAATGCACTGGGTTTTGGTTTGTTTTCAAAGTAATTTTGATTTATTCACTTAAAATAATAAATGATGAAAATGTGCCAAAAATAGACTTTACACACTATGTATCACATACATGATGGGTAGGCCTCATTTACAACATGTATGCAAGATTTTATACCAACCCATGAAGATTCTATATGATGTGAAGATAGTACATAGAATGTAAATCTTTTAGATGAAGTTCATATTTCAAAAATCATAATCCCACTAAAAGCTAATTTCATATATGACTTGTAACTACTACATGAGGTTAAAGTTTCGAGGCCTCCCCCGATTAAAGATATGAATATATTCTTTAGTGGGAAAAGTGGATCTAAATTACACAACGTGCAACCAACCTACATGACGTGCAAATTTTGAGACCCAAATCATTTAATCTAGTACATGACATAAAATAAATTTACATTATGTACTTCTTGAGCCTATTTATATTTTCCTCATCCTCTGCGCACTAGAGAGATCATCACTTTATTTTATTCTCATATTTTCTTCCTCCATTCAATATAGTTTTCATTATTTCTTATTATAAATTGGATTAATTTAATTTTTTTATTTTTTATTAAATCCTTGGAAATTGTTAATCTTTCTACACCCATTCTTTATCTATGTAATCCCGATTCCATCTCTGATGCTTGTTTCCACCACTGCCTACCATTCTTCATTGACACTTACATGATTATTCATACATTCTTCATTCGAAGTAAGTTTGTGATTGTTTCTTAATTGTTTAAATTATGGATTCCATTATTCCATCATGTGAAGCTAGTTTATGAATAGATATGTATTTCTTCCAATTTTTTGATATTGATTCTTTCCTATTTAATACTGGATTGTGTTTTGTTGTAACTGTTTTATGATTATGCACAACATGCTTAATAATTCCTTAGTTTTGATCATCAGATCCATGAACAGATTATGCATATAGGGTTAGGGGTCGAGAGTAGCGGTGTTTCTAAACCTAATGAATCCTTAGATTGAACATTGGTAACCCTATGGATATTAATTAGTTTAACAATACCTATTCATCACATTCATTCAAACAAACTTGACCATGTGATGTGTGATTGAACAAACCTAACCAAATCAGAGTTGTGTAGGACTATGACCATTAAAATGTGTTTCTTTTCAAATAGAAGTCAACTATAATTCACTTAGGTTGTCGACAATACCCTAACCATGGGATAACCTCATCATAAGTAAATCTAATTGGTTTAACCAAAACCAATTTGTGACTTTTCCAATAATTTACAGGATATTCCATAGGATCATTCCAAGATATATATAGGATTATATTTTTTCAAGAACCTTGAAATTGACCCTCATACCTTCCTTTAGTTTTTTTTCTCAAAACTCCAAACTACATAGTCTTAGTTAAAACCCAAACTTGAAGAATAAAAGTGAGGAATCCTTCCATGGGTTTTGTTCAATTAGATGCTGACCTTCCATTAGTATTCGTGGGATCAACCCTATACAACCAATTTACTATGTCCTAGTAGTAAGTGTAGTTTGGGACTATAAATTCTAATATGATCTCATCCCAGGGGAATTCAACCATGCGTGTGGATGAGTATGTGATTATAACATTAAACCCTTACCTCAAGTATCATATTTATTCATGCACATTTAGAAATACAATATAAGTAATATAGATTTATTATTAATATATTCTATAATTGTACTCATACATATAATATCATATATTATTTTTTCTTATATCATCTTATCACACAGTTATTAACAAATCTTTATTAAAATTACTGTTATGGGTGATAACTACTTTATTTTTCATACATGTTTAGGTTTAGTAGTGTCAGCCTTTTTGATTTGATCATGGTCACATAATGTTTAGAATGTTAAATATGAAATTAATATTACATATATTCATTATATATACATATTTACAGTCATTAATAAAATATATAGAGAGAAAAATTAATTACACTATTCATGAAGATAGTTGGCCGTACATACGCTTGAACATTGTTTCCCTTTTTAGGTGGATGGAGAAAAAAAGGTAAATAATAATTCACCTTTAAAAAATCACAATAATATCAAAAATAAAATATATATTTATTAAATCCATAATTATAACCATCCAAGTAAAGTGGTGATGAAAAAATAATTACACCGCTATGTGGAGACGATAAGTTGTAAGTACACATGAGTAATGTTTTCATTTTCTATAGGATAGAAATAAGGTGTATAATGCATTTTAAATCATAAAAATAAATATTAAGTATATTTAATGTAATTAATTAATTATTTTATAATGCATACCATGTATTTATAAGAGTTTTAAGAAGAAATAAATTTAAAAATGCTCAGTTTAGAGTTATACCTCTTCATTAAGAACCCTCTTCTGGATTACACCTTAAGCCTTCAATGGATGTTCTTTTGAAAATATCACAAGTCATAGGATGTGGTAAATAAATATAGTAAGGTATTATGGTAAGTATTTTCATCAACATAAATCTCAAAAGGTCTGAGGAAGAGAGGAGAAGAGGTTCCCTATTATAAGTGAGGGGAGGGGTACTCATGGAATTACAAAAAAGATTAAAATATAATTGAGTCATTATCAGGAAAAAATATTCAAAATGGATAGATATTTGAATAAAAATAGGATATGGTTGAAATACCATTAAGAAATTAAATTTATATAGGTTTCAGTGTTATTTTATACATTATGTTTTTTATTAACCCCCTGTTTAATAAATTTTAACCTTAACCATGGTAGAAAATTTATCAATATTAAAGGGTTATAATTTTACCTATAAGGTGAAAATTGGAGAATAAATAGACAATATATGATATTTTTGACCATATAGTATCCTAATTTTTATCTTTTAATACTTTTATGATTTTTAAATAATTTAATAAAATATTATTTTCATAAAATATCACTAATTTCATTTTTGAAACTATTGATTTAATTTGACTTTAATGTCAAAAATACAATAATTTAATTAAAATATATATCATTAAAACAACTCTAATATGTTATATTAATCTATAAAATTCATGTAAAATAATTACTCACCCAAATTGTATTACTTTTAATATTTTTAAAATCAGTTATTTTATTTTTCTATTAATTAAAGAAATATTATGTTGGCGTTGCATAAGAATTTAAGGTAATTATTAAATTAATAAGAATTAAAAATAAATTTCTATGATTAAAAAATTAATTTAAGATTAAAATAAATATTTATAACTAAAATTATTCTCTTTCTAACCTTATATAAAAATTCTAGTGGTATTAGAGTTAATAGAGTGACATTTTGTCTTTATTATTTTATTAAATTAATATAATGGTCATAATAAAACAAATAAGGCTCCAAGTGACCATATATTATAGAATTATATTAAAATTGAATAACTACATTCATAAAAAAATGATTGAGGTAAGTGTTATAGAAATTTAAATTTTTAACCCAATGTTTTAACCGCATTTTACGTGTTTCACACTTACCGGGGTGATTTTTTTACCATGGTTACTATTTATATTGAATATGAATAAAATTAAACTATTTAACAAATTTTATCCTCCTTATTACAAATATTTAATCCATTATTTAAGATTCAATTCAATAAGTGACTGAAATTCGTTTTAAAATAAATTTTTAAAACACAAGAAAAACTATTTTTTAGAAAAATACATTTTCAAGAATACACTACTAGAAACATCACCTATATCCATGGTTTGGAACTATGGGTATATCCCTAAAAACCATGGGTATAGTATATACCCATGGTTTTATAAAACATGGACTTAGGAGGCGTTTGTATTGAGCTATACCCATAGTTTCTATAAAAACCATAGGTATAGCGTTAGATATTTTCATAATACCCATAGTTTTAGTTAAACCATGACAATATATATATATCCATGGTTAAAAAATCATGGGTATATATTATCATTCCATACATAATATATCAATAGTTCATTGATCCATGGGTATAAATACCTTTCCCAAATAGGTATTAGCAACCTTCCTTCCATCTTGAACCTGTAATCCTAAACCTATAAGAAAATTACAAACCTCATAAAAACCATAGTAAATGGTAGATATCATGAGTGAATGGAAACAGTTGATATAATAACTTATGCATGAATTAATTTACATATAAACATGGGTCAAAAAACAAACCTATTCAACCTATAAACATGAAACCATCTAACCTAAATTAATTTTATAAACTATCTAAAAAATTAGAAATAACAAATAATAAGATAAATTTAATAATTATTTACTAATAAATATATATATCTTGGGAAAATATCATCATATTACACATATTTTATGTAACATCCTGAACCTGGATACCACTCAAAAGTTCCTCGAGCCCAGTTAGTTACACAACCTCAATCATATATCCCCAAATTACAGAGGCTACCGACTAATAGCGAGGTCCTAGGTGATTTATTATGGAGAATATTATCTCATTACCAAATTATATCACAACAGAAGTCATCAACATGCAGATAGAGGAAGCCTTAAAAAAGTAGACAATAAATGTATAGCAGAAATAGATAGAAATCTCAAAACATGGCACACATATAATTATTAGATGATATATGTGTCAAGAAAACAAAAAAAAATAGTTATATGGAAATACAATACAATACAAGTATCCAAAATGAAAAAAAGATGAAAAAGTTCCCTTATCTTCATAAGCATCAGCTTGGTCCCATGCTCCTCTACTCTAAAACAATGATCAACAACCTTTACTAGGGCTCTTTCCCATACCATCACCTGTAACCATATAATCTTTTTGGGCCCTTAAGGAGGCCCAAATAGGGTGTGAGATAAATATCTCTATAGGTAACCACCCAAAAGTCTATACAGTTCTAATTAGCATGATGAAATATGCTAAACAAGTGTAATTAAGAAGTAATCTAAGTGTGAATTTCCATGGAATATGTCTACAATAATAACTAATACCAAAAAAACTCTCAAGGCTCCCTGTAACAAGTGTTATCTCCTAATAAGGAATCCATAATAAAAGAAAACAAGTATAATGGTCTCATAGTATATCCATCCATATCATGTCCACACATATTTACCGTATAAAGAAACCATATAAAAAAATCCCACGGTCTTGCCATAGAACCCAAATTCATATTTCCCATGGTTGTTCCGTATAATGAAGTGTATCAAAATTTCTATGGCCTTGCCATATAATTATGTGTAGACCATAAAGGGTTGGATATAAGGTTCCAAAGACCAAGGCATCCTCATCAGTTCCTAGGAGCATCTCGATGGAAACCTAGTATAGGAACTGGTTGGAGTCCTTGGAGCATGTGTACCAACATGTCCTCCATGAGTCCAAGAAATCCAGATCTAAGGGGTATCAAAGCTTAAGGCACCCTATGGAATCAAGAACCTAGGAGCATACTCTATCCAAGGAGTCCACTACCACATTCTAGATCTATAGATATCCATACATGGCATCTATTTAAATTATTTACCATTTTACATTAGTTCAAACCATATGAGCCTACCCACTCATTTAAAAAATCATATTCAATTCCATTAAATGAGTATAAAAAATCATTTAAACCACTTTCATTTAATCAATTCACATGGGTATACCCACTCATTAATCAAAATTATCCATTCAACACATCATGTGGGTATACCCACCCATTAATTACGAAAATCCATTTAAGAAATCAAAAATCAACCAACGAGTATACCCACTCATTTAAAAAAATTCAAATCAATCAATCTAATCAAGTTAATCATGAAATATTATGGTAACATAATTCAAGGAGGTATAACATCTCCTAAGCGTGTAAACCAACCTTATTAAATTACAAATGAGCTTCCTCAAACTAATCAAACTTGAAAACACACCCCTTGGGTGGTTTATTAAAGGTAAAAACCAAAGAAATGGCATGAAGCACCTCATGGGTGGACTCTGGTTGGGGAAAAAATCACCAACACATCTCAAAGAACCTAAGAGAATCCCTAAAAGGTCCTACTATATCAATTTCATATTATCACTTCAAAACCGAGCCTGTGTCAAAAAGTTCGGCAGGTGGCAAAAGGGATGATAGCTCTATAAAGCATAAAATGTTGAAAGAAAAGTATAGACCACATACCTTAGCTCTGTAGTAGAGTGATCATCTAGTATCAAGTATCGATTCACCTCATTTTAGGAGAAATATGATGAACAAACGAAGAATGATAAACTAGGACATATTATCCTAAATCCAAATAGCACAACCATTGTTCCAAAGAATCAGGAACAACTAAAAATGAATCAAGATCTTACAAGCACAGTTCCAATGAGACTGATGATGAAATAAATGGAGTTAGAATCTTAAACGGGGAGAAAATCCAACATTCATGCCTTCTTGGTTTCTTATATGTGTAAAATAGGGGTGAGGGTTTTGTTTTTAGAAAAATAAGAGTCCATTGTTTCATTTAAAAAAACATAGTCAGGAAATTACACAACGTGTAATTGACTGAAATGACGTGTAATTCCATATTTTTCCTTTCTAGAAAAGAAAACATACACATCATAAAAGGTCCTAGACAAACCACTACACATCATGAAATTAGATTACACAACTTGTATGCCAATCAGATGTCATGTAATTAGCTATCAACTAGTACACAACCCTCCAACCTCTTCTTTTCTAATACAAACCAATCATACCACGACCCACCTTAGGTTCTAAGAAAAGAAGGAAAGTTTAAAAAGAATCTATCTAGAATGAGAAGATCCATACTGTAACACCCCAAGCTTCTACGGTACGCTTCTCTTTGAATAATGTGATAGCGTGTGTTGTACGCAACACCGAGTTCTAACACACCATAACCAATCAAACTAGCCGTTATGAATAGTAATACCTACTTTTTGAAAATTATATATATTTTATATTTTAAAATGGACTTCATTTTTGGATTCGGAATATCAAATTTAGCCTAAGGTGAAATTTTGGTACTTTTCGGATAACTTTCATATTTTGATGAATAGTGAAAATTACTAAATTTTAATTAAAAACAACTTTTTTAATCAAAATAATTAATAGTGATAAATTATGAATTTTAGTAGTTTTAAAGTATATTTATAATATATTTTTACCATTCAATATAATGTTGGTCATTGGACATAATTTTACAATTAAACCGAACATAAACAAGTGTCAATCTTTTGATAGTTATTATCTCTTAAAAACACGCTTTTTGTTTTGACAGCGGGAATTAATTTTAAATTAATTTCTGCCACTTCTGTGTTTTGAATTTATGAAAATGGATTCCATATTTGGAATCAGTATGTTCAAATTGTGTAAATAGGTAACTTTTATTTTTAGATATTTTGAATAATTACTGCGGTAAATATTTTATTTACCATGGTTAAGGGTAAATCCGGTAAATAAGGGTTAAAAAATAATATTATAATAATACTAAATTACCCTAAAACGCATCTTAACCCTATTGGTTGATACATGGTAGACCATGGGCATCTTTGGGTCTATTTTGGGACCCCATTGATCCACTTGTAAGTGATAATGACACTTTATTTTAATTAAGTTAAAATGAATACAAAAATGACACAAGCATATATCTTTTAGAAAAACAATTGTTACATAGGGTTATATATGTTATATTTTAGATTATAAATATTCATTAGAAAGATACAAATATTGCCTACATAATTATATTTTATTTATAATTTTTAGACATTAAATAATTTATTTTATTTATGACACAATGATGATGCAGTAATTACTATAATAGTGAAAAATTAAAATAATTGATATTATAAATACCAAAATAAATATAATATGAAACTTTTAATGAATTAAACTAATTTTCTAGGATAATATGATATATTAGGATTGATTTAATTGACTTTTTGTGAAGTAATAAATCTGTTATAAGTTTCACAAAAATCAACTATTGAATAGTGTCAAAATTGACATAAAAGAGTTCTTAAAACAAATATTATATTATTAATTGATATTAAATTCATAAAAATCTAAGGTTCAGACAAGAGACTTATATAATGATAGGTTCATCATTAATGGACCACTTGGGGGTCTCTTGGATGTATATAGTAAGTTTATTAACCATATTATATAAAAATACAAAGAGACATTGTAAAAGTGAAACTAATTAACTTAGAGTTAATACTTAAAGATAAGGTTAATATAAGTACCCAAACCTGTCTAAATTCTATTGGTTGAGTTGTTTTAGACCCATCCCCACCTTAACCTTTTAATAGTCAACTTTTGAGCCATTGGAAACCGAATATGAATTTATTATAAACTAATATCTCTAGCTTTTCCAAAGGTGCCCCTCACCCCTCTTATAAAAGGGCACTCCTCCTTCTCATTTCTTCACACCTTCAAAGCCTTTTGGTTCGGCCAAACTCTGCCCAAATACTCTCCCAACTTATCTCACTACAACCTAGGGGCCTTAGTTTGATCAGAAAGCCAACCTAAGGATCCCTTTTGATCAAATAAAAAGGAAGAACCCGAAGAAGAGGTAATGATTGCACCACCCTTTTCTAAGTTCATTTATTCTTCCACTTCTTCTTCCTTTGTTGTTACCATTCTAAAATAATAAATCCAGTATCATATATATACTGTGATGTTATTATAAATATGGTACAACCATATTCAGTATTCTATCCACCCTTTGAATAACATGTCACCATACGTGCGTACGTACGGCTTACCGTCTCCACGTCGTGGTGTAATTGTTATTCAATATAATATTATTTGGATGGGTATAATAATGATGTGTAACTCATGTAAATAATAAATATAACATGTTAATGATTCTGTATATATGATATACCATCCATTTATATATTATTTTAATATCAAAAGAATGATATTGTCGCTCGTGCGTACGTACGGACTACCGTCTCCACGAACGCGATGAGATTCATTCTCCATTGTATCCATTCAAGTATAATTATCATTTGATGATTTAAAAATGATGTTTAAGGACTCGATATCATTATGGATATTTATAATATAAAACCTATCCTTTACAAACATGTCTTACGTAACAAAACAAATAAAAGAAAACAAGTAAGTTAACACCCGAAACAACGATAATACTAAGATATTATTATCAAATCAATATTAAAAGATCATATATGATATCATATTAATGTATATGATTATTTTATAATTTAATAACAATTATTTCACCATTATACAGGAGGTTAACCTACCCCAACCAAGGAAAAGTACAAGGTAAGGGTTATTTCACAATCTCTTCATTATCCGAGGTTGTTTATACGTAATAATCTACTGGGATTTCTTTATCATCCACATCCATGTTTCTTCGAAATGTATTTAAAAACATATTTATTATTTACAAGAATATGGTTTAAAGTCATTTATACCCTTGTTTGAATTTTTATAAGAGGTTTATAAAGGAATCTTTCCGTCGTTTTCAAAACAAGGTCCTTTTTAACCTTTTCGACAGAATTATGGTAAGAATGTTTTTTTTAACTTATACGGCGGGTGCGGCTATTTTCTGCCGTTATAAAATCTTCAAAGCTTCCCTTACAAGATTATAAGAATATTTTCAAAGAAAATGTTTTATTTTATATGGATCTTAAATGATTTCAAAATAAAAGGAGATATTTCTTTAAAAAGAATTTTGATTTCATCTATGTCAACATCCTTTGATGGATTTTAAGATTATTTGAAGTTGATACAAAACTTATATATTGTATTGAAGGTTTTTTGATATGTTTCACTGTGGATGTGCTATTTTTATACCATTCATAATTTATGGTGAAAGTATTGACATTTCGTATGCTAGTTTTAATACGAATGTTTATGTTATGTTTAAACCTTTTCATATGGGACTGCCTTGGACTTAATATGTGACGGGTGGAGCCCTATATAGCTCCTCGATGCATCGGTAGGTCTCATGAGATAAACTAGTGTCTTGGAACAAGTCCTTGACAAAATCTTATTTGTAGTCTTGGCACGAGGCCTTGGCTATGTGGTTATGATAGTCTGGCATTATGCATTCCATCATTATGAAAGTGGTTATTGATTTTGCATGTGATTATTCGATTAGTAGAATAACCATGTGAATAAGTAAATGGCATTATTTCATTATATTTATGCCATACTATGTTAAATGTTCAAGTTTAAAAGGCTTTTGTTTTAGTTATACATTGCCTTAAATGTTTATTCTTATTTATGAAAGTTTCTGCTATATTGTTATCCTTACTGGGCATTTGAGCTCACCCCTTTTCTATGTTTTATTTTTCCCAGGAAGTGAAGAAGTAAATTATGAATGACCTACAAGGATATTATGTGGGGATATGAGTGTGGATTATGGAGACAATATGTTGTTGTAGTAGTTTTTCATTTTATGATGTAATGTAAGACTTATGAATATATCTAGTGTTTCCAAGACTACTAAACCAATCGGTCTTTCGAGATTTGATCTTTCTTGTGATCATACCAATGTTATGTAATAATGCACCGACTCTGGGTAACTGGGGTCGGGGAGTTACACATAACTCTAGGAAAAATCAAGATCTTACAATCTTCCCCCCTTAAAAAAATTTGTCCTTGAATTACCCTCTCAAGGGTGGCCTAGATTTTCCTGAAAACAACTCCAGCCACTGAGCATGTATGTCAGCCTCCCACTCCAAAGTCTCATCCTATAAACAACCATGCTTCTATAACAATCGTACTAGAGGAAATGACCAACAATGAAGAACCTTCATGATCCTATCAATTATATGAATCAGATTCTCCTCAAAGGATGCATCAATCTGCAATTCAACCTCTTCAGGCTGAAAAGTGTGAGATGAGTCTGAATGATAGCAGCATAGTTGAGGTATGTGGAAGTCATAATGCATGACTTGATACCTCTAAGGTAACTACAACTAATAGTCTACCGATCTGACTCTCTACAGAATCCTGAATGTCCGGACATATCATGGTAAAAGTTTACCCTATCTTCTGATCTGTCGGTGTTCTAACCTCTGTGAAACACGTAAGAAAATATGATCCCTAACCTCAAAATCTAGAGTATATCTATGATTATTGGCATAGAATTTCTGACGTGACTGTGTAGTATCCCTCCTCTTCTGAATCAACTAGTCCTACTCAGAAGTCTCCTACACGTGATGTGGTCTTAGTAAAGATGGTTCACCTACCTCTATCCATCATTGGGTTGATCATCATGACCTACCAAATAAAGCCTCATAAGGTTCCATCCCTATCGAATCCTAGTAGCTATTACTATAGTAAAACTCAACCAGGGGAATGTGCCTCTCCCAAGAGCCTCTAAAATCTAGGTCACATTATCACAAAATGTTTTCTAGAACCTGTATCGTATGATCTGACTGGAAATCGGTTTAAGTGTGGTATGTTGTTCTTAGAATCACCTGTGTACCCAACACCCTCTAAAAACTCTGCAAGAAACATGATGCAAATTAGGCATCCCTATCTGAAATAATAATGCACTAAATACCATGGAGTCTTAGTATCTCATAGATGTACAACCTTCCATGCTCATCAACAATGAAGGTCTGCTTAATCGGCAAGAAATGGGAAACCTTCATGAGCCTGTAAAAAACAACCCCACTGCATCATTACCTTGAGGAAACCTCAGTAAACCAGTGACGAAATCTATCATTAAATCATCCTATTTCCACTCCAAAATAGGTAAATCTTATAAAATCCTAACTGGTCATTGATTTTACTCCTTCACCTATAAACATTTATAACACCTCATAACAAAACCATCTACCTCTCGCTTCATACTTGACCACAAGTACTAATGTTGCAAGTCAAGGTAAATCTTGGTGACTCTTGGGTGCACTGCACAAGAATATTCATGAAAATACCCCATCATCTCCTCACATATATCCACTAGAACCCAAAAAGAACCCATGGATATAAAATATATCAACCTCACCTATGGTTCAACTAGGAGGTTAATCCTCACCTTCCACACACTCTCGTAGGACTAAGACCTCATAATTTGATAGATAACTTATCCTAACTATGTATAGTAGGGTACATGTTATAAATATGGATGATAGAAAATCCCTTCCTTAACTATCATGCACCTACACATGCATCTCATAGAACAACGCCATAAGATTCCACTCAATACTAGTCTACTACACTACCTATATATTTGTCATACTCAGTGCATTGGCCACTGCATTACCTTTACTAGGAATATAGGAATGATTGAATCCAAAGGACTATAGGTACTCCACCCACCTCTCCTGCCTCAAATTTAGACCACACTATGTAGAAATATACTTGAGTATTTTTTGGTATGTGCACACCACAAAATGATCTCCCAGTAAGTAATGTATCCAACAATACAATTCATGAACAACTAAAACTACCTCAAGATCATGCATTGGGTAATTACTCTCTTATGGACTTAGCTAATGAGACCCATATGCCATGACTATATCCCCCTATATAACCACTTCCCATAGCCCAGTACTTGATGTGTCTCGACACAATGTGTAACTTCTTCCCTGCTCTGGCCGTATCAAGACTGGTTCTGATGTCAACCTTCCATTTAGCTCTTAAAAGGATGTATCACAAGAATCCGACCATACAAACTACACACCCTTTTTAGGCAAGACCATAAATGGAGCTTCTAAGAGTGATAAGTCCTATAAGAAATTCTTGTAGTAACCAGTTATCCCCAAGAAACTCGGTATGTTAAAAAAATTATTGGGTTGTTCCCAGGAAACTAAAAATCTCACCTTCTCTAGGTCGACTGATACTCTTGTCTTTGAGATGATGTGACCCAGGAAGTAAATATGATCCATCCAAAAGTGAAATTTTTGAGATTAGAATATAACTGTTGCTCCCTCAGTTAATTCAAAATGATCTTAATATGGTTGTCATGGTCTTGTAGATTGTGAGAATATACTAAGATATCATCCATGAAAACCTCCACAAAAGAATCTAGGTAATAATGGAACAATTAGTTTATAAAATCCATGAAAAATTCTTGTGCATTTGTGAGAATAAATTGAATGACTATATACTCATATAGATCATCCCTATTAAAAAACACTGAATGAGGTATTTATGTAGGTTAAACATGCACCTGATGATATAAAAACCACAAATAAAATTTTGAGAACACTCGGGCTCCTCTAAATTGATCAAATAGATTATCTATTAGTGACAAAGGATATTAGTTTTTAAATGTTATCTAGTTCAGTTTATGATAATCCACCCATAGCCTAAAAGTTCCATCTTACTTTTTCGCAAAAAGGATTGGAGAACCCCATGAAGTAGTATTGGGTTAAATAAAACCCTTTGCCTCCAAATCCTCTAGCTATATATTGAGATCCTACAATTCTATCATAGCCATCATAAATGAGGAATGGATACCAGTGCAGCTCTTGGAACTAGCTTGATGGAGAACTACACCTCTCTCTCTAGAGGTAACCAAAAAAATTCAATAGAAAAGACATACTTGAAGTGCTCAACCACTGGAGGAAATTCCACATAACTCACTCCCTGATCATCCAAAAAACAAAATAGAAGTCTAGGATCTCATCCCACATATCCCATGATGCTCTATTGAAGATTTTATTGCCTGGACAACCCATTCCCCTTTGTGAGTAAACACTGCACCCTCTGGTTATGTGAAGGTCACCCGATGATGATAGAGGTCAATGTAATTTTGATAAGCTACTAACCAGTCCATCCTGAGAATGATTTCAAACCCTGTCATATCGAGGAAATAATGATTATAGATGAATTGATACCCACCAACCTCAAGGGGAACTCCCTGCATTGGTACACATTATTCGTTACAATTAACAATGGTGTATCTAGTGTCAAAACACCCTCAGAATACCACCCAATAATAAAATGGGTTTCACCATAGGTTCATATTTGAAACTATGAGATTCACCTATGTCAAAAAGAGTGGATGAAATAGTAGAGGATAATAAGATCATACCTCTTACCTTATATGGCCCATAAACCTTCTCCTTGGGGGTTGGCTATTCAGAACAGAACTTGATTACACCAAAACCATGTAACACCACATCACTACCGAATTAGGTCCACTATGATGTCTAGGTGTAACTGGTGTTTGGCTATGTCTGCCACGACCACTACTACCTCATTATGATTGGACTGCATTGCTCCAACTACCTGCCTAACGCGAAGTTGAGGATCCTACTTCCAAACCTGGTGTCAGATCTGACCCCTACCAGTCAAAATTGGAGGGAAGTTCCTACAAAATTGCGACACATCCCTATTTCTTATCCTACCATAAGATTGGAACTTGACTGGGTCGCAGTTACACTAATTCTTCATGTGGCCTCGCCTGTCACACTGGTGAAAAAAGACTGAGCTACCCATGCTCACAGTCTGACTGGTGCTCATCTCGTGGGAACCCTCAAAATAGTGCTTCCTTCCTGTAGACGTTGATCAGCGGGGTTGAGAAACAAAATTCCCTCTACTCTACACCCCTAGACTCCCTTAGGTTATTCTATATAATTGGTTAATGATTCATAATTTTAGTGATAGAGGTCAACATGAACATGTTTAATAGGTATTTTATAGCATGTTGGAGACCTTTATTGAAGTGTCTCACACTAGACAGCTCATCATCAAGGTATATCAGTGAAAAATACTACAAATCTACAAAGCATGCCAAGTACTTCAGTACCATCATGACACCCTGCTCCAGACACATGAACTCACTAGCCCGATTTTCTCACAGATTCTCGGGGTAAAAGTAGTGATATAAGTGGGTATAAAAATTATTCTCACGCATATCTTGTATCCCATCATCCTGGTTTAAAACATCCCACTAGCACTTTTCTGCTCCACGTATCATATAAGTGGTGAGATTGAACCTCCTCTCAAGAGGTGTCTCAAGATGCTCAGAGCTAGCTAATGTATTCTCAAGTCATAGATCAGCAGCCAGTAGACTGCCATACCCAAAAAATATATGAGTATGCTACTGTTGGAACCCCCGTTTCAGCTTATCCATAGTCAAGGAAGGCTACAATGCCCCCTAAAAAGTATGCATATAGTAAAAGAAGCCCTCACGAAATTATGCCTAAACACTTTTATCCAGAACATCCCTTAGTGTCATAGCTATATCTAAAGGAGGATAAACTAGTAGCCTATGACCTACCACCTCTGGAGTGTGGTCTTCACCACCCTCCTAGCATACCACTAGAGGTCATGGTGGAAACATGTCTCTACAATTCCAAACACATGCCTTAGAATATAATGATATCAAAGTGTCATAGATAAAAAGCATAGGATAGGTAAAATACATCCTAAAACCAAGTCATAACCCACAAGCTACTCCCAAATCCAAGAATATATATAGAATAGTCACAAAACCACTAGAAACTCCACCTCTTTCACACTCAAAAGATGGGTCTAGGTCAAGTTTCTATTTTCCATTTTATTAAATTTATATTAACATTCAATTTTTTAAATTATTTATCCCATGGTCCACCAAGTTCCATTCGATAAGTTCCCATAACACCTCATGAACCAAACTTTGATGCCCATATAATCTATACATATCAAATTCACTAAACAATTGAGTTTAAAGGGTGTGTCATTTTTTAGTCCATAAGGGACCATACAGCTTATGAATTTAATAATGAAGTAACTTTTCTATTCACTAAACAGAGTCTATTGCAACAACATACATATCTATAAAAACACCTACCAAAAGAACATTATATGGATAATGCATCCAATATAGAATGGAATAATGCATGACATATGATTTCTATCAAACGCCTATACGATGCATGGAATGGAAATCACTCATCTCATTAGGTTTCAATGAAAATAGAACACAATAATATCAATAGTAATAGCATAAGTCAAGTGCATCACCCAATGGTGAAATAAAATCAACCATAATGGTCAAAACCCATAAAATCACAATTCTATTCAAGGAAATTTGTCTTTTCCTTGTACGCAGGTTAGCTACACCCGAGAAACATTTATAAACAAATTATATTTCTTTCCTATCACTATCTATTATTTCAAAATAGTAAATAAATCCAGAAAATAAACCCTCTAATAACAATTTGTAACAAACCGAACCTGAATTCTACTCAACAGTGCCCCGATCCCAGTTGGCTGCATGGCCTCAAGAAAATCTCCCCAAAATCCAGAGGCTATCGACTAGCATTAAGTATAATTACCCGACCTTATTACATTACATAATCTTGAATTTAGTCAATAAATCAATTCCTTTCACATGGAGGATGTTTTTACATTTATATATTGAGATAATTGTGAAATAAACCATTAATAACATTACTCATTAATATAGAGTGGATTCCATAAAAATAGTATTCATTTTTCCAAAATATAAAACTTTTCAAATAAAAAATGACTTCTTTGAAAATTTTTAAAACAATTAACTTGGATTCTTTATTTGTCATAAACATCCTTATAACCTGTAAAAATCATTTAAAAACATGGGATAAGCACAAAAAAATTGGTAAGGGATATAAAAAGAAGGAAAGAATACATTAGTCCATGATTACTTATAACGTATGAAATCATTTTTAAAAGACATACTTATCACCCATATATACTTAATTTGTGAAACATGATATTTCCACAAGATTACCACAAATACAAGAACAAAAATTTAACCATAAAAGGTATCTTGGAAAATTACTTACATAATCTTGTAACCCTCTAGGCTACCTTATAATTTGTAACCCTCACAACTACCATACAATTTGTGTAACCATCATAGTTACACTTGGAGTAACCGTAGAACCAACCTCCAACTTACACATAAAAAATGAATTGGAGGGAGATATAGGTCCCACAATTCGTCATTATCAATTACCATGAACCAAAACATAATCATAAAACATGAATAATTTCATAAAATCATTTATTTTGAATTTCATAAAATAGAATTTTAAAAGAGGATTTTAAAAGAAAAGCCCCTTACAAATATCATATAATTGAAGTGAAACTTAATAGAGTGGATGTAAAATGTATATAAACTATAAATACGAATTATTAAACATAATATAAACAAAACTCATCACAAAAATAAATCTTAATATGAGATAAACAATGAATTATAATGTCAACCCATATAATGGAAATCGGGTTATGAATTCCATTACCTCGGGTTTGTTTTACTTTAAACTCATTTAAAACTCCTATATAATAGTGAAAATAGTTTTATTAATATATTATAGAAACACATTCATGTTTATGAAACCTTATATGGTCATTTAATAACATCATTTCACTCTTTTATTATTAGTATTTTGTTTATTCTATTGTTTTGGGTGCGTTCATTACATGTTTTCCATAATAGATTCAGGATTGATATTATTTTCGATTGGAAGTGAAAATCTAGAATTGTAATGGAATGTTATTTAAATATTTATAGTACCATAAATTATACTGTTTATCATTTTGAATTCTGACATGAGTATGATTCATAAGTTAAAATATTATGGATATTCGTCTAGGTCATTTTGGCGATTCTTTGACCGTAATGAACTCATTTATTTTATAAATTAATAACATGTGTATAAAATGATTCTAAAACCTTATATAATATTTAATACATAAATTAAAATCTGGTTCAACCAAAAAATAGTTCCATGACCAGTCTTGAAGGAAGTAAAATAAATTGAAATCACATCGTCCACGATGTCGGTAATATGACACATTACTGACGATGTTTTAATTTCTTGAATAAGTGGGAGACGAGAAGAAATATAATGGTGAGTATTCCATAAACATTATAAAATATTTTATATTATAGATAATGGATCATTCATGGTTCTTTGACAAGGTTAGGTGAGTAAAGAAGAAGAATATAAAAGAAAATGAAAGAAAACAAAGAAAACAAAAGAGGGTGTTTACCTCTTGATCTCTTCTCTTTGAGATCTTTCTTAAGGCCTTTGGTTTTGGACTTTTGGTGATACCATCAGCTCTAGGATGTGAGTAAGAGACTTTGGAGGAGTATTGGGCAGAACTTAGGTAAGGTACAAGGTTTTAGTGGTGTGGGAGGAAGAGGGAAATGAGGGTAATATTTATAGTGGAGGAGAGGAGGTATTTTACATTATTTTAATCATTATTATAATTTTTTTGATCAAGACTATGAATAGTCTTAATTAATGTGACCTCAAATAGTAATAATGGCATGTGAGTTCGAACCAAGTGGAATTAAATCACTTATTATGTCATAAATAGTGTATTTAACTGATAATTTGAATATACCGTATTTTACCATATTTCACTATTCATCAAAAATTCAAGAATTTTAGAAAAATACCAAAAAATATCCCTTACCATTTTTCGACATATATAATTCCAAAATGAATTTTTTTTTGAAAATAATTTTTTAAACATTATTAATTTAATTATTAAAATAAATCATAAGTTCTTCATAAATAAAAATTTGAAAACTATAACAGTTTTTATATCACATTGAAAAATTAACCAAAATGTCATTATCATAAAGCCTTAAGAAAATAAAATAATAACAAAATTTATTATTAATTAGGTTCATATTACTATTCATAAGGCTATGTAACTATTCACCAAAAACCACGTTGGTTCGATTAGAATCCAAATAACTTAGTGAACACAATTGTCGATGCCCATTTTTCGAAATTCAAAATATAAAAGCAGAAAAATTATGTTTAAAGGTTGGTTATAAATATCTACTTAAAAAAAGATCTCTTTCAATTTATTTTTAAAACCTTGGGGTATTACATTATCCCCAGCTTTTGGAAATTGCGTCCTCACAATTTTATTTACATATTAAACAAGTGAGGGTACCTTTCCCAAATAGTATTTTCAGACTCCCATGTTACTTCTTCAACCATGTGGTTTCTCCGAAAAAACATTACCTGGTGGATTACCTTATTCCACAATACTTTTTCCCTTTAATCAAGAATCAAAATTGGTTTCTCTTCATAATAAAAGTTCTCTTCCAGCTAAACTACTTCTGGTCTGAAAACATGAGTTGAATTTGCCACATACTTTCTCAACATAGAAATATGAAAAACATTATGTACATAAGATAAACTTGGAGGTAAAGCTACTCAGTATGAAACTGTTCCAAATTTATCTAAGATTTTAAGAGGAAAAATGAACCACAAACTTATCTTCCCTTTATTACCAAAACTCTTTTCACTTTTCCAAGGAGATATTTTAAGGAAAACATGGTGAACTACCTCGAAAGAGAAGTTTTTCCTTCTGTTATCTACATAACTTTCCTGTCTGCTCTAAAATGTACTCATGTGTTGTTGGATAATGTTCACTTTCTCAGACACTTCCTCTACTAGTTCTGGCCCCATTAAATTTCTTTCACCGACTTCATCCAAACACACTAGAGTCAGACACCGCTTCTTATACAATATCTCAAAAGGTTCCATCTGTACACTGGAATGAAAACTATTATTATAATAAAACTCTACTAAAGAAATATGATGATCCCAACTTCACTAGTATCCCATTTAATAAGCTCTAAGCATATCCTCCAAAGTCTTAATCGTTCGTCCTGACTTCCCATTTGATTGAAGATGAAAAGTTGTACTGAAATTTAATTTTGCACCCAACGACTTCTGAAGGCTCTTCTAAATGTTATAAGTAAACATGGGATCCCTGTCAGATAAAATGGAATGAGGAACTCCATGTAACCTAAAAATATATTTGAGGTACAATCATGAAAGATGATCCAAATACATTGTATCCTGAATAGAAAGAAAATGTGAAGATTTTTTAATCAATCAACAACAACCCAAAAAAAATTATTACCTAGAGAATTATTTGTTAGTCCCACCACAACATGGTTAATGATGCATGATGTTTTCAACTTAAGGCCTCTGCCATTTTGTTTGATTTTCCCAGATGGTAATAGATCATGAAATCATAATCCTTTATCAATTCAATCCATCTTCTCTACCTCATTTTTAATTTTTTCTAGGTGAATATATACTTTAGAATTTTATGGTCAGTATATATTTGACATTTAGATCTATATAAATGATGCCTCAAAATTTTCAAAGAAAAAACCATAACTTCCAATTCCAAATCATGTGTGGGATAATTTAACTCATGAGGTTTTAGTTGTCTTGAATCACAAGAAATTACTTGATCATTCTACATCAAAACAAAATCATATCCCTTTAATGAAGAATCACTGTAGATGAAAAACTCACCATTATGGGAGGGAATGTCCAGAACTGAAGCATTCACCAATCTCTTCTTAAATTCATAAAAACAAAATCACATTCTTCTGTCCAAATAAAGTTTACCCCTTTTCGCATTAACTTAGTCAGTGGGATAGACAAACATGAATTTTTTTAACAAACTATTTGTAATAACCTATTAATCCAATAAATCTTCAAATCTCCGTAACATTTGTGGGACTTTTCCATTCATCAACCACATTTGTTTTTGAAGGATAAACTATTATTTCATCCTTATTTACAATATTTCCATGAAAAGAAATTTGTTTTAACCATAAATCAATCTTTTTGAATTTTCCATATAGTTTCTTTTACTTTAATCATTTCAAAACAACCCTTAGATGTTTTTTATTCTCCTCTTTACTCTTATAAAATTTCATAATTTCATCAATAAACACAACCAAAAATTTATCCAAGAACTCATGAATTATTCAATTCATAAGATCCATGAATAGAACAGGTGAATTAGTTAGCCCAAATGGAATAACAACAATTTCATAATGTCCATATCTACTATGAAAAGATTTTTTCAGGATTTCATCCACTTTCACCTTCAGATTATGGTATTCAGATCTCAAGTGAATCTTGGAAAAGTACTGAGCTCCCCCGAGCTAATCAAAAAAGTAATTGATACGAGGCAAAGTATAATTTTTTTAATTGTGATTTTATTCAAAGATTTATAATCAACACAACATCTCAAGGAACCATATTTATTTTTAACAAACAAAATAGGATCAACCTATGGTGAAGTTCTAGGATGAATGAATCCTTTATCATGCAAATCATGCAACTGATTTTTCAATTCAAGAAGTTCTATATATGGAATACGATATGGGAGTTTTGAAATTTTCTTAGAATCAGGAACTAAGTCAATTGTGAATTAGACTTCTTGATCATGTATGACACTGAGTAACTCATTAGAAAAAACATCAAGGTATTCATTTACCACTAGAACATCATTAATCTAAATAGTTCCCCTGTTTTCAATAATATGAGCAAGATAACTTTAATTTCAATCTTTCAATAGTTTCCTAGCTTCCTGATATGTTATCAGTTTTATGGGTTCTTTCTTATATAAAAACTGAAACTCTTTATTAAAATAAAACTTCTTTATCTCTACAATAAATCTTAGCATGATAAATTTAAATCCAATCGATTTCCAAAATAACATCAAACTCGACTAAGGAAAAAAAGGTTTTCAAGTAAAGTATTTTTACAAACCACAATAGAAATATTCTTATAATTCATCTTTGTTATAATACCCCCTGGGGTTTTAACAATACGTTTTGGTCTTATTTTTTGAGTTTATATTTCCAATTTACAAGAAGGTTTCTAAAAAATGAAGGAATGTGTATACCCTATATCGAACAAAAATTTTAAAAAACTAAGTAAACAAACAAAGTACCTAATAAAAATTCATTGGATGGCCAGACGTCTGCTAACGTAGTCGCAAAGGATATAACTACTCCTTTCTACTTATAGTTTATCTTATTTGAATCATTTAGATCTCTCTTTGGATAGGAATTTTCATAATGAACCATCTCACCACATTTAAAACACTTTATAGTTTTCTTATTAGGATTAGTCCTATGATAATTTTCATTACTATATCAGGCCATATGTCCAAACTTACCACATCAAAAACACTTCCCAGTTCTGGTAAGTCATTCCCCAAGGTGCTTCTTTCCACACTTTTCACAAACAGAAAATTGGATTTTCTTACCATCATATTTCTTTGGTTGATTCTTACCCATCACTTTCCATCTATAACTCTTCTTCTCCTTGTTTCCAAAATTCACGTGATCATAAAAAAACTCTATCTATACCCTCTCAGCACATTAGACAAGTTTCTCATAACTTTTGAATAATGGGAGGCCAACGACCTTCAATACCTTGGCTTCAGTCCTGAGTAATAGCATTTTATTTTTTTCATTAAGATCGAGAATAATATTTGGAGCATACCTCACTAGTCGGGTGAAGTTTTCTTCATACATGTCCATTTAACCTTTCTCCTTATTCTTCTATTCAAGTAATTTATTCTCCATCATAATTCGAACCACCTTTGAAAAATATTTTTAAAGGAAAAGACTTTTAAATTCATCCCACTCTAAGGCATCAATATCCTCTCTATCCATGATATTTTTGAACACTGACCACCAATGATCAGCTTCACCTTCAAAAAGATAAATGTAAAGACTTATCTTTTGATTATATAAACATCCCATAACATAGAATTTATTTTCAATGGATTTAATCCATCTTTCAGCTGCTACTGGGTCAGAGGATCCAATGAAAGCTGGAGGGTGTTGTCTCATAAAATGTTCCACTATTGTCATGTTATATTGTATCACCTCTAGTTGTTATCTTTCATGGATACCACCAATATTTATTACCTATATTATATGGTCCATTACTTTCACAAATTTCTTGGTTCCAATCCCTACCATTCTAGGCTGCAGATTTGGAAGGATGTTGTTCTATCGGTGCCTCTCTTCTTCAGCTTCCCTATTTCTTCTGTGGAAAACCATTCCAAAAAAACATATCTTAGTAGAAGAAACATGGTATTATTTAAATTATATTTCATTTAAAATTAACAATAGGGTAAAAATACATTTATGGTTTTATATTAACATCATCTTAACCCATAATGTTATCTAAACCATCCTCTCATACCAACTGTAAAGACCCGACATTATTATATTATGAAATATTGAATTTAGTTAAGAAATCACTTCCTTACACATTGAATATCATTTCAATTTTAGACATTTAGATAATTGGGAATTTAAAAATTTATAACATTACACATTAATATAGAGTGGATACCATAAAAATAGTATTCATTTCTTCCAAAATATAAATTTTTTCAAATAAAACATGATTTATTCGAGAATTCTTCAAACATTTAACTAAGATTTTATCTTTGTCCTACAAATCCTTATAACCTATGAAAATCATTTAAAAACATTGGATGAGAAAAAAATATCAGTAAGGGATGTAAAAATAAGGAAATAACACATTAGTCTATGATTACTTGTAAGGTAAGAAATTATTTTCAAAATACATACTTATCACCCCTATATAATTACTTTGTGAGAAATGATATTTCCAAAATATTTCCACAAATATAATAACATAAATATAACCATAAAATGAATCTTGGGGCATTAATTACATAATCTTGTAATCCTCTTGGATACCTTATAATTTGTAACCCTCGCAACTACATTACAATTTGTTTAAAAATTGTAGTTACACTTGGAGTAACCATACATCCAAACTCCAACATACACACACCCAATGCATTGGAGGAAGATATAGGTACCAAAATTCATCAAAATAAATCCCCAAGATCCATAAAATAATCATAAAACATGTATAATTGCAAAAAACATTTCTTTTAAATTTGGTAAAACAAAATTTTAAGAGATTTTTAAAAGAAATGCCCCTTACAAATATCTTATAATTATATTGTAACTTAATAGAGTGGATGTAACATGTATATACACTATAAATGAACATTATTCATCATAATATAAACAAAATTAATGACAAAAACAATCTTAATATGACATAAATAATGAAGTAGAATTTTAACCCAAAGAATGGAAATCAGGTTATGAATTCCCATACCTCGGGTTTTTCTTACTTTAAACTCATTTAAAAATCCTGTATAATGGTTAAAATAGTGTTCTTAATATATTTAAGTAACCTATTAATGTTTATAACACCTTATATGGTCATTTAATGACATCATTTTACCGTTTAATTATTAGTATTTTGTTCCTTCCATTGTTTTGGGTGCATTCTTTACATATTTTCCATGATCGGTTCATGATGGGTATTCTTATAGATTGGAAGTGAAACACTATAATTGGAATGGAATGGTATTTAAATATTTAAAATAACATAAATTATACCTTTTATTATTTTTAAATTTAACATGAGGATGATTCGTAAGTTAAAACATTATGGATATTTGTTTAGGTCATTTTGGCGATTCTTTGATCGTAATGAACTCATTTTTTTATAAACTAATAACATGTGTATAAAATGATTAAAACACCTTATATAAGATTTTGTAAATGAATTATAATATCTTTCAACCATAAAAATGGTTTCAATAGTAGTTTGGATGGAAGTAAAAGAAATTGAAATCACATCATCCACGATGGATGTAATTCCACACATCACGGACGATGTTTTAATTTATTGAATAAGTGGGAGATGAGAATAAATATAATGGTGAGTATTCTATAAACATTATGAAATCTATAATATGTAAGATACTGAATCATTCAATCATCTTAGATAAGGTTATGTGTGTAAAGAAGAATAATAGAAAATAAAATGAAATAAAAGAAAGAAAACAAAAGAGGATGTTTACCTCTTGATCTCTTCTCCTTGAAATCCGTCTTAAAGACTTTAGTTTCAGAATTTTGGTGAAACCATAAGATATAGTACGTGGGGAAGAGACATGAGAGGATTATTGGGTATAACTTAGGTTAGGCTCAAGGCTTTAGAGGTGTGGGAGGAAGAGGGGAATGAGGGTGATATTTATAGTGGAGGAGAGAAGGTATTTTACATCATTTTAACAATTATTATAATATTATTGCTCAAGACTATGGATAGTCTTAATTAATGTGACCCCAAATAGTAATAATTGCATGTGATTTAGAAACAAGTGTTCTTAAATCACTTATGATATCATAAATAGTGCATTTAATTGATAATTTGAATATACAGTATTTTACCGTATTTCACTATTTATCAAAATTTCAATAATTTCAGAAAATTAACAAAAATTCATCCTTACCATTTTTTGACATGTAGAACTCAAAAATGAACTCCATTTTTAAAAAATAATGTTACAAATATTATTAATTTATTTTTTAAATAAAATAATAATTTATTCAAAAATAACAATTTTAAAACTATAACTTTTTTATATCACATTGAAAAATTAACCAAAATGTCATTATCTTAAATCCTTAAGATAATTAAATAATAATAAAATTTACTATTCATCAAGGTCATACTACTATTCACATTACTATTCATAAGGGTATGTTACTATTCACCAAAAACCAAGTTTGTTCCATTAGAATCCAAATAACTTACTGAACACAATTGTAGATGACCATTTTTCGAAATTCAAAATATAAAAGTGGAAAAAATATATTTAAAGGTTGGTTATAAATATCTACTTAAAACAAAGTGCCCTTTCAATTTTTTTAAAACCTTGGGGTGTTATAGTGAGGGCCTAGGCGAGTCATTGGGAAGACTATGCCCTCATTACCAAAATATATCATAGTAGAAGTCATCAATATACAGATAAAGGAAGTAGTAAAACAAGTAAAAAATAGATGCATAGAAGGAATAAATAGAAATATAAAAATATGGATCATATACAATGATGTAGATGATACATGTATTTATAAAATAGCCAAAATAGGTACATGACAATACAATACAATACAAGTATCAAAAATGAAAAAAAGACCAAAACATGCCTAAAACATCACAAGCCTCAGCTTGGTCCCTTGCTCCCATGCTCCAATGTAATGATCAACAACCTATACTAGGGCTCTATCCCCTATTATCACATGTAACTATATAATCTATTTGGGTCCCCAAGAAGGCCCAAATAGGGTGTGGGATAAACATCCTAATAGGTAACCATCCAAAATTATATACACTTCAAAGAACCATGATGAAATATTCTAAACAAGTGTAAGTAAGAAGTAATGTAAGTGTGAATGCCCATGACATATGTATAGTAAAACAAGTAATACCAAATATCCTTTCAAGGCTCCCTAAAACAAGTGTTAGCTCCAAACAAGGTAGCTATAATAAAAGTAAACAATTATAATAGCCTCTCAATACATCCATCCATATCATGTCCACACGACCTTGATATATAATGAAACCATATAAAAAACCCACAGCCTTACCGTAAAACCCAAATTCATAAATCCCACGGTCGTTCCGTATAATGAAGTATATCAAAATTTTCATGGCCTTACCATATAATTATGTGTAAACCATGAAGGGCCAGATCTAAGGTGTCAAAGACCAAGTCATCCTCATTGAGTCCCTGGAGCATCTCGATGGAAAATCGGTATAGACACTGGTTGGAGTCCTAGGAGCATGTGTATTGACATATCTTATAGAAGTCCAATCAAGTCAGATCAAATAGATTGAAAGGCCTGAGGCATCCCATGGAATCAAGACCCTATGAGTATAATCTATCCAAGGAATCTACTACTGCATCTAGATCCATGGAGAGTCGTCTAGGAAATTTATTTAAGCTATCAACCATTTTACAATATGTCAAACCATATGTATCTACCCACTCATATAAACAATAACATTCAATTCCATTCAACAATTATACCCAATCATTTAAACCACTTCCATTTAATCACATCACGTGGGTATACCCACCCATTTATCAAAATTATCTATTTAACACATCACATGGGTATACCCACCCATTAATAATGAAAATCCATTTAAGCAATTTAAAAACAATAAATGAGTATACCCACTTGTTTAACAAATTACAATCAATCTATCTAATCAAGTTAAGCATGGAATATTGTGGTAACACAAGCCTATGAGGAATAACATCTCCTAAGCATGTAAACCAACCTCATCAAATTACAACTGAGCTTCCTTAAACAAGGAAAACTCGAAAACACACCCCTTGGGTGGTTTATCAAAGGTAAAAACCAAACAAAAGGCATGACGCACCACATGGGTGGCCTCCTAATGGGGGAAAAAACAAAAATAAATCTAAAGAAACTTAAGGACATCCATAAAATTTACTACTACATCTATTTCATATTAACACTTCAAAACTGGGTCCTCATCAAAAATTCTAGCGGGCGAGAAAAGGGACAATAGCTCTATAAAGCATCAAATGTCAAAAGAAAAGTATAGAACACCAAATTTAGCTTTGTAGTGGAGTTATCATCTAGTATAAAGTCACAATTATCCTCAGTTTAAGAGAAATATGAATAATGAACAAAGAAGGATAAATTAGGGCATATGATCCCAAACCCAAATAGCACCACCGTTATACCGAAGAATCAGGAACGACTAAAAAGGAATCAATATCTTACCGTCATGGTTCCAATGGGACCAACAGTGAAATAAATAGAGTTTGGATCTATAACTTGGAGAAAATCATACCTTTTGGCCTTCTTGGTTTCTCCTCTCGCTAAAAAATGTGTGAGGGTTATGTTTTTAGAAAAATAAGTGGCCACAACCTCATTTTAAAAATAATGTAGTTAGAAAATTACATGACGTGTAATTGACTTACACGATGTGTAATGACCTATTTTCCCTTTCTGGAAAAGAAAAACAACATGTTGTGAAGGGTCCTAGACAGACCGTTACACATCGTGAAATTGGATTACATGACTTGTATCCTAGTTACACGTCGTGTAATTGGCATGCGGCTAGTACACAAACCTGAAACCTCTTCTTTCCAAATATAACCTAACCAACCCACGACCCTGCTAATGGTATAAGCCAAAAAGGAAATTTTAAAAAGAGTTTAGAGAGAAATAAAATATCTATACATCAAGGAAATCCTAGGATCTTACATTTTTTTCAAGTTGGATTAGTTTGACTTGGTTGAATTTAGTTTCATGATATTTTTTATTTGAATTCTATTTTATTTATTTTGATAATTATAGATCTATTTTGGTTGATCTGATTTACATTTTTTTTATTAGAATCAGGTTAGGTTGATTTGATTTAATTCAATTCAATAAATTTTGGTTCAACTTAGTTCATGTCAGGTTAGCATGGGATTATGAATGTAAGTTCTATTTGTAGTGGTTCAAGTTTGGTTTGGTTTGGTTCAATTTATTATTTTTTAATTATATATAGAATAGTTTATATCAAATAATTTTGGATTATATTAGTCCCAATGGTTTCATTCTATTTATAATTGTTTGGATCATTTAATAAAATTCATTTTTTTAGTGGGGATTATTTAGTTTTGTTTGCTTTGGTTCAATTAGATATGGTTCTAGTTGAGTTAGTTTTGTTGATTTATGAAATCTATCTTGTTTATCTCAACTTCTCATTGAGTTACATCCTACACTACATGGTTCTATTATTATAACTATCCATAAAGCATTTCCAATAGACTCTATGGCCACTCGCACTAGGTTGTACCCCTGATCAAGGAAGCTGGGTTCCAAATAGAGTATGATGTGACCAATCCTATTGAAGTACATTGTATCCTAAGGTGAACTTAGATAACCATATCTCACCATTATAAATAATTTTATTAACTGATAAAGTGGCATGAAACATCTTATTTATATGGAATTCTATAATTCTACCATTCTCTTGAGTAAATCTTTAAAAAACTATTAATACATAAAAATGTCAAATTGATAAAACAATATTTCATTGGGAAAATCTTACATATATTAATGATAAATTGGTTTCTAAAATAACATCATCAATTAAAAATAATCAAGTTATTGCGGTAGTCCAATTATATCATTCAAATACAGGTGTTTAATAATTATTGTCATAAAAAGAAATAGATATCTCAAAAAATTCATTATAAACCAACCTATATAATGAGTAATAAATTCTAGTACTCAACTCACCATAATGGTTGAGTTTCTCTCCATCACTAGCTTGTTGAACCAGTATATCCACCTTAAATAGTAGAAATATATTTCTAGTTGATTCATGGTCATATTAGTGCTTGGAATTGATGAATGGTGTTTTGAAGTGAAATAATTGAAATAAAAGTTGACTAAAACCTATGGGAGGTCAATGAAGGTTTTAATAGGAATCTCAAACCAAACTACCTGCTGTATGATAAAGTATTTTTGGCCACGAGGTAGTTTTATTGTTACATTATGATAGATTCTAATCATCAACTCCAATAATGTATAGTAGTTCATGATATAATATAAAATTATCAAATTTTTTATGAAAATGAATTTCTATTTAGTAATCCCAACGCATTACCATTTCACCACCTTTTATACCCATAAAATTTATAAAATCAATATATATTACATGGTCTCCCACATCTCCCCATTATAAATTCAAATGCCCTCAATCCTTATTCCTATGAATTTATAATTCATTCCTAGATATTAATAATCCCTCCCTAGTTATTCCATGTTTCATTGGCCCTCTCATGGTTCATACATAGTAATGAACTAGTTAGACTCTAATATAGGAATGACTAGGATGAAATAATGTTGATGGGATATTCCCATAGGCTCAAGAAAGTGTCTATAATCAAGGAATCTCCATTGTGAATGATTTCACCCACAAATAACTAGTTCAAATAGATGTGGGAAATAAATAAAATTTCATCATGACCCATCCATACGTCATAAATCCACAACAAAGGAAAATAAAATAAAAAACTAACACAATATAAAGGAATAAAAAAAATAAAACACACTAAGGAATCCCTCCACTACCCTAATATCCCTCCCCTGCAAAGAAAACTATGTAACCACCTCTAGTCCCCTTTTGGCCCCCTTCGTAGAATATAAATACCATATATCTATATAAAGCAGTAAAAGTCCTAAGTGAATCATGCGATAAAGAAAATAAAATAAAAACTAAAATACAACATAACTATCTCCTATGACTATACAAGTCACCACATAATATATAAGAACCAAAATGACCCATGGGTAAAAACATGTTCTTGCAATAAAGGGAGAGATAGATTAGATTAGTTCAAGAGGATGTGGTTTCATCCATTTTTTGTTTGGTTTTGTTTATCTAGGATGAATTTTTCTTAGTTATGTTATGTATAGTTATTTGGTTAATACTTGTTATTTAAATCTGGTCTAGTTCACATTACTTTAGTTTAGTAGACTTTAATTTTAATTTATTTATTTCATTCCAATTCCAATTGATTATGTTCAATTAAATTCTGTAATGTTTTATTTAAGTTATTTATTTTAAATTTATTGTTCATTTTAGGATTTTTCCATTCATTTTAGTTGAGATTTAATTATGATAAACCAGTAAATGTTGGGTCGTTTTTTTTCAATTTAAGGTTTTTTGGACATTTTCATTAGATTTATTGTTTTCCTTGTTTTTTTATATTAGCTTGTACAATTTAATTCATCTAGGTTATAATAGATTCGGTTTTCTTATATTTGGTTCATATCACTTTGGTTTAGTTCAATTTTGTTCATTTCAGTTGCTGTCATATTGGTTGAATACATTATATTTGGTCCAATTTTATTTATCATTATTAATGTTAGATTAGTTCAATTTAGATTTGTTTGACTTGGTCCAATTTAGTTTCATCCATTTTTTATTTGAATTCTATTTTCATGATATTGATCTTTCAAGATATATTTTTGGTTGTTCAGATTTAAAATTATACCAGTAAGGTTTGGTTATTTTGTGAGTGATTTTTTAAATGTTTGATTCAATTTATATTTGGTTTTACTCAATCCATTATGGGTTTTTATGGTTCATGTTTATTTAGTTCTACTTGTTTTGGATTGACCATTCTTAATATTATTTGGTTTGGTTTCCTATGGTTCATTATGGTTCATTATGTTTGTTTAAATTATAATTGAAGTAGCTCAGGAGAGGTTTAATTGGATTATAATAATTATGTATGTTTCACTTTGGTACAATATGATATGATTTCTTTTAAATCTGGCAAGTTTTAATTAATCTATTTTTTATAGGATAATTTAATTTATCATTGACTCATTTAAGAATATTTAGTTTTACACTTTATAGGTTAATACAATTCAAGTTATTTTTTTCTTTTTCTACATATATTAAGTCCTATTTCATTCAATTTAGTATAATTCAATATAGCTCAATTTTATATAATTTATTTTTATTTTCTTTTATTCATTTTAGAAAAATTATTCTATGAAATATATATAACTGTTTATTATAAAAACATGGTCTGAAATACTATAAATCAACGTTTCTTTAAATTTAAACGCCAATGCATAAGGAAACCTACCTCAAACTCAAGGTGGTCTGCTTTAAATGATGGAAAATTGAATCTTCCCTTTACCTATTTCATAAAAATCCACCTTTTCATATATATAAGGACACCTAGATCCTATGTACATATTGTTATGGACAGATATGTATAAAGGGATACTTATATATTTGATTATACTTGCATATACCCCTTTACCTTATACACTTATGCATTTTTCATATATATTCATAAGCACACCTAGCCTTAATATATATATTCATACCTTCATGAGTGAATATATATTTACAGGGGAACTTATATATTTATATTCCTACCTATTCATACTTGTGAATTTCAGCTTTGATAAAAAAATAGAAAACCATTGCAGTAGGTCCAAAATAATCTAGAAAAACACTAAAAACTCAAAACCCCCAAACCCCTAAATTTTAAAAAGGAAAAGAATTGAAATAGAACAAAACATACCCAAAACCCATGTTGAAACCACGTCCCTTTATGAAGGTGGCTCAAATAGACCTCAATATAACCCAAGATCCCTAAACATCAAGAATTGACCAAACGAAAACCCCTAAAATGAGTTAGGGTTCAGTTGTAGTGAGCGAAAATGAAATGAACAGTGAAGAGGAAACCAAAATTATCACATAAGTCGATCCATTATAAAAAACATGCTAAGGAAAACAATACTCCTTTAGTAATTTTATTTTTAGGAAATAAAATAAGGGCACCTAATAACATGGTTTCCATAAACATCAAAAAAGTATTAAGAGTATTATAGAACTAATCCCACCTATAAAAAATCCTGTTGAAAAAATTTACTTAAAGATACTCAAATAACCAATAATAAAAACATGAAATAGTTGGCCTCAAAGAATTCAGATGAAGAGTATACTAAGACATAATTTTTTAAACTTGTAAAAAGTAAAATTTATTTCAAAGATTATAAAGCATATAAAAATTTCTTTTATAAAGAAATTATAATGGAAACAATAAATATATTAAGAGAAACCAAATAATTATTAATTTTTGTAAATTGGGTTTTCAATTTGAAATATATATTTTTAAGATCAAGTACTTGGGTAGATACCCAAATTTCGGTATATTCTTATATATTTCAGTGTGATACAATAGTATATTGGATAACTAACAGATGAAGGACATGACCATTTATTCCTATACATTTTATTAGATTGGATAAATAAAAAATTAATAATTTATTAAAAAAATGGTTTTCTATGATTTATTAGCTATCAGATCCAGAAAAATAAATTGGCAGGTCCTTCATTGAAATTAATAAATTCCAACAACATAAAGTATTTAAATAAATGATAGTGTATAATAGTAGATAGAACATTAAATATTTATTTTATAAAAGTAGAGATTATTAAATGATATTGTATAATAGTAGACAATATTAAATGATAGTGTATAATAGTAGACATTAAAAAATGATAGTGTATAATGATATACAGTATTAAATGTCATTTTTTAACATTAGACATATAAAAAATGATAGTTTATAATAGTATATAGTATTAAATTATAGTATATAAAAATATAAATTAAGTATACATTCATTAAAAAAAACAAACCTTTAAGAGAGTAGACTAGTTATGAAAAATCTATTGGCAGTTTTTTGTTTTTGTTTAAAGAGTCCCTTTATGATGCTAACCGTGAGTCTATTTAAAGTAGGAAGGCATCAATTTTTGTGAAATATGTGATGAAACTGAATATAATAGATCAGATAAAATAATTGAATGTATATAAATTAATATAAAATATTTTTTTGGAATTAAGAATATTCATAAGGGTTGAAATTACAAAGTTAATAAATATAAACAGTCAAAACTCAACAACTGCTTGTGGTTAGAGACACCAATTAGCTAATTAATGATCAAAACCCTAGTTATATCATCATATATATAAATACCATGGAAGGATAAGGAAATAATAATCAATAAATGAATCAATGAGAAGTAGTATCAAGCAGCGCGTCCTAAAACATCAATGTAAGTCAAAATTAAAATTCGCATATGAAATCAAGGGAAATTGAAAAATGAAATAAAATACACACATGTATAATTCCTGGAGACATAGAGATTTAATAATAGGTATATTCTCCAGGTGGAGGACAAGATAGAATATGGTGGATCAAGATAGGCAGATATGGGAGATGGAGATGAAACGAGAGGTGGAGGTGGAGGCATAGGAGGAAGCATTGGAGGATGGAACAGAGGATGACCAGACCCGATGCTAAGGATTTGAGTGTTAATGAGGAGGACAGAACCTAAATATGGAATGACATAATTGGAAGGAATTGGAGCATCAATCCCGGGTTTCATATTTGAGTGGTATGACTATGATGGAGGATAGAGTAATTGAGGGAGAAGAGGGTTGGTGGGGGAGAAGAGAGGGTTCACATGGGGGATGAGCATTATAGAAGATTAAGGAATCATTGGAGAATACGGATGGAGGGGGATAAGTGAGGGTTCACATGGGGGATGAGCATGATGGAATATTGAAGAATCCCTAAGTCATAACCATGATTTCCATAAAACCATGGGTATAGCTTTAGTTATGAGGCTTATCCAAATGATTTTTCTAAACCATGGGTATAGGTGCATGGGGATATCTCCATTTTCCAGTAGTGATAAAACTGAATATATATTATTATCTCATGCCTAGAAAAAAATTAGATGAATTTTAAAACATTTTATTAAATATATAATATATAAATTTCCTTAAAATAATTCAACAATAGTTATTAATTTAATTTATTATGATAAAAACACATTTTATGTATAAAATCAGTTTCTTAGAAAATCATTCCTTTTACATTCAAATGATTTTAATTTTATTTATAATCAATTATAACCAATGAATTTATTATAAAAAATAACTTTTTCATAATTTAGTTAGTCCTATTCATACCCACCAATCTAATATTCTGGTGATAATTGTCTCATTAAATAATAATATTTCATTTACATGATTTTTCTACTACATACAGAAGCACTACACCGTTGTTGCGTAATAATTTAAGGTAATTATCCCATTAATAAAATTTAAAATAGATATATATCATAACAATAAATTATTCTTATTTAAAATAACAATTTATAATCGCTCATAACTTCTTTTTATCCCTATGGAAACATATTAGTGATATTAAAAGAAAGATATTGACATTTTATAAATATTATTTACTTAAAATAATATAAATGTCATAATCAAAGGAAAGTTGAAAATTTTCAATATTTTCAAAGATAATGTGGTAAGGTTTGAAATTATCTCATACAAAAACAGTAATAATAATAATAATAATAATAATAAAGAAGATATTTTGTGTTCTTATCATAAATTTTTAACCATAATTCACCCATTTTACCCTATACTGTGGTGATAATTTTTTACCAAGGTTACTATTAATCATGACAAAAAATGATATTGAACTCATTACTAAATTTTATCTTATTGATTCGAAATAAAAAAAATCCATTTTAAAGATTAAATTTAAATAATTTAATGGTATTAATTTTAATATATTTTCATAAAATGAAATGAAAAACCCTTTTTAGAAAAATTCTATTTTTAAGAATAAAAATGATAGTATGTAAAAATAATGTATAATGATGATTACTAAGGAATTAATTAAAATATTTTTAGTAAAATTAAACCTACATGACTTTAAAATAAATAAAAAACTAAAAGGAACATTTATATCACTTTAATAAAAATAACTGGAATGCCAATTATTTTAAAATCAATATTTTTCACAATTCACCCAAAAATCAATATTTTTCAAAAATCACAAAATGTTATCCTAATATTATTTTAACATGTTTATGTTAAAAATTATTTATGTTTTATCAATTACAATTTCTTAAAAATTCATAAATTTGTCATAATATTTTCTTACAAAATTCAATAAAAATCTTTTTTGAAGTAAATTTATTTTTGATATACAAAATGAATTTATACTAATTAATTGTTTAATAAAAACCATTAGATGAATATTAATTTTTTTAAATATTTTATCTATAAATTTCATTAAAATAATTTATCTATAGTGATTAACTTATGTTATATTGAAAAAAAAATATTTCACACATAAATTAGTTTTCTAAAAAATATATACTTTAATCATATTTGATCTTATTTAAAATTGATTTCTTATTTCATAGGAATTAATCATTACATTTTTTTAATAAAATATTATATATATATATATATATATATTAATTTACTTATTCATGTTCATACCCTTTAATCCAATAGCTAGGATATAATTGTCATATAATAATATTTTAATTATATATCACAGTTTTTTCTAAGGTCAGTATTGCATGTGGTACACATAATCAAATATAGTAATATTTTTAAACTAAAATACTAGTTTATTAAATTATACACAACTTAATGATATTTAAACCTTATAATTTAAATTTTATTATCTCAAAATGGGATTATTATAACATTGTAATATAATCATATATATATTTTATCATGAACTTTTATTTTTAGGTCAAGACTAGGAAACTTATTATTTCATCAATTCATAAACCACTATAAGACCAATACTTTCATATGAGTTTCTAAAAGTTCACCTTGATAGTTGAGTGTAACTTTCGGAATAATACTCATTAGATTTGAGAAATTATTTCACCATCAAGATAGAGGCTTTAAGAAATTATATGTATTTGATTTCTTTTCACTTCATTAGTAGATTTTAATCATTTATTTTTGATTTAATCGGTTTCCATTTATATCTCATGTACTCTAAGAAATGAATATTCATAATGAATTATTCATTCTTGAAGGAAGAAAATAGAAAACTAATGGATCACAAGATCTATAAAAGGATAAGAAGATACTGACACTATCTTTAAATATTATCGAAAAACAAAAATGGTTAGCATAAGCTAAGATAATATCAAAAATAATAAGTATTAAATTTATCTCCAAAGAATCAAAAATTAAAACTATAGTTTAACTTAAATCATTACATAATTAAATAACATTTAAACTCTTCATGATATGCTATAACAAAATTTTGTTGGAAACAAGTCTTTTCATAGCTGAAAATAGAGTATAGTTTGTGTTTGTTTTCAATCCATATAAGGTTGATCAGGGAGATTACAAGAGAAGCATTCTAATGGAACAAACTACCAAAAGTACTAAAGATGGATTCATTTTCCAGGGTTTTCAAAAACTTTGGGTCCCAAAATTGGAGAATGGAGAATGGTTATTTTGGATAAAGAATTAGCGCACAAGATTGAAGGTGAATCTAAATTTTTCACACAATTAACATTTCAGGGATGTATCATCAAAATACGGAAAAAGGAATAAACCATGTGAAATATTACTTTTTTCATGAAAGAACCTTACAAGCCAAATACAACGTCAAAACGGTCTTACAGGAAAGTGAGTTTCATGTTTTTCATTTTAAAATATTGAAAAGGCATGAGATTTGTGAAAAAGATGAAGTTGTGTGAAAGGATATTTCATGCCAAATAAAACATCAATTAACTCCAAAAAATTGAGTATTTAGCAGTGGTTTTAGTGGTAGTTTATTAAACTGCTACTATTTTTTTATATAATTAAACTGGGATTTCTAAAAAATCATTGCAAAAACATTAAATTTTTTCATACCCACAATACTTTCCCCCACCCCCAACTCTCTTAACACCTGACCCCCTAACCCTACCCCACTGACTCCCCCAAGCCCTACCAGTCCCTGTCACTGCCCATCGCCTCCCCTCACTATCCCTCGCTAGCCATCGCTTTGCCTCGTCGTGCCACACTAGCCCTCACTGTCCCTCACCACACCTCTCAATCCCTCTCTGACCCTCTCCACTAAGGTTCTTCAACTCAAAAATATGTAAAGGTTTCAAGAGAAAAATACAGATTGTTACACTACCAGGTAGGATATCTTAGGTAATTCAATTTATGATTGAAGTGAACTCATGATTAATACATCATTATTTAAATTGTAACATATCTAGAAGCCTGTTTGTGGTAGATTATTTTCTAGGAACTATAGATATTATATGGAAATTGAGTTGGCATGCCTATTAACATGAGGTCTACTTTTTGGGCATTGAGTTGGCTTCCCTGTTAACATGCATTTACTTTTTAAATTCCATTATTATGAAATTAAAAATATTTTTTATATACCAATGGTTTTTTGAAAATATTTCTTGGTGTTTTGAGTTTGTAATAAATGGGTTTTCACATGAATACTGTGTTTTCATTTTTTAAATGGAATGTTTTATTTTTCTAATATTATTTTTGAAATTTATTATCTCCTTTTGAAATGGTTATAATATTTTGAAATGGTTTTTTACTCTATTAAGATTTTTAATGTGTTAAAATAATGTTTTAAATAGCATTTGATTTGGAATTGAGGTGTTGACCTCTAAATGTTTTAAAAAGTTGTTTTAATGATTTTAAAATTGTTATTTTAAATGTGTATATAGTTTAAAACTTCTAAAATGTCTTATTGTCCTGTTTTAAATGGTTTGATGGATGTGGTTGTCCCTTTTTAATTATTTTTACTTTCAAAGATAAATAACCTTATTGAAGTGTATATTTGAAACATTTAAAAAAATGGTTTATTTTTGTGGACCTATTAAAACATTTCATGTTGTGTTTATGTGATTTTTGAGGGAAATGAAGGTCATTGTCCATGATTCATTTTTTCAAAGAAGATAATGCCTGTGTAAGGGTGAAATGGAAATGTTTTAAATGCTTTGGGGTATTACATCATTTTATATATTCTGTTTGGTAATTATTTTATGAAAAATGATTTTTTTTTTCATTCCAAGATATGATTTTGTGTCAAAGTAATATTTAGAAAATTATTTATAAATGGTGTATGTTAATGGAAACCCTTGATTCCCCCTTTATCATTTACCACTTGTTTGGGTTTGTGATAAATATTTGATTCTCGTTTCTACCCATAAATGAGAATATGATACTTAGGCCTTGATTGTTTGATATGTATGTATGGGGTAGTACATCATTAGGTATTAGGGTTGAGTGTAGTTATGGTTATTACTCATGTGTTAAACTTTTCTTATTTTCACTATGACCCAGTTCCACTATTGGTCATGTGAAAATAGATACAAATTGGAGGACCTAACTTATTTCTCTTGTTGGTTCACTTGCAACTAGTTCCTAACCAGTCATTATAGGAACAAGGTCTAGGTGGGGGGTTTTCATCACAAGGCTTGTGTGGGAAACATGGTTTTTAGTTATATATATAGCATAAGATGATAGATAGATAATTCAAGTGGTTATGTCCATATATTATGAATTGCTTATCACATTAGTATTCCTAGGGTAGATCCTAGGACACATTCAATTATATGGTTACTTAGTGATTTAGGGGAGTTTTATCTAGTTCTATATTATATAATTTCCCATGATTTTTTCATTATGGAATCTTTATGGTTTATATTGAATTATATGGTTACTTATTGATTTAGGAGAGTTTTATCCAGTGATATATTATATCATTTCCTATAATTTCTTTATTATGGAATCTTACTTGTTTATATTATATTTTTATATTCCTTACGTAACTATTTTTCTTACCCTTACATGGAATTTATATTTTGTCTGTTACCTTTACAGATGTACCTTTGTACCCTTATGGATGCTTTTTATTCTTTTTTTTACCCTTACATAAGCTCTACTTAAATTTAAAATAGTGTTTCTTACCTTTGCGTAAGTGATTCTTACCTTTACACAAGTGTTCCTTACCTCTACACAAGTGCTAAGCTACCCTTAAATGGAATGGACAAAATTTAAGTACCTTTATTAGTGAACTAGATACCTTTAAATAGTGTATGGAATTTATGTTTTTCCTTTACATGTGATTTAGAAAATGCTTATTACCCTTATGTAACTTATGAGTTCATTTATATAGCTTTTCTAGTTACATTTACATGACCAGTTTATGTAGAAGAATACCATTACAAAACATTACTATTTACCTGTATGAAATGATTATAATGTTTTCTTAACCTTACATAGAATTATAATTTACCTATATATAGCATGTGTAAAATGAATCTTATCTTTATGTGAGCTGTATATTTTAAAGGTAACCTTTACATATATTATAAAAATTATGAGGTACCCTTATGCAACCTCTGAAAAATTTATTTTACCCTTATGTGAGCTATATAAGTATTAAATTTCCTTATTATTAATAATTATTAGTGACTCTCATCTATTTGAATGGTATAAAGACTTTGTCACATGAAAATGATACTAAGAATGAAATACATTCAGTATTTTTGAATTTGATCATGATAATTTAAACAATACAATGTTTCAATTTTAATTTCAAACTTTTGGGTTTTAAATGTATGATGAAGAATTAGGTAACACCCATGTGTATAAGATTAAATGTATTTATAAATAATGTTATCTATTTTTTTATATTAGTATAAGCTAAGGAAAGAAGTGGGTGAATAATAAGAAAGACATTTAGAACTTCATGGATTCATTATACTGATTGGTTGTGGCATTTTTAGTTTCCCTATATTTTCTTGTTCTGTATCAATAAAAGAAGGGTCGAAGTTCACTACTCTACACTGTTTTCTTCATCAAAATATTCTAATAGTCCAAATAGTTTTATTATTTTCATAAGTCTCTATAATTCTAATTTCACAGATGATTATATGTACATTTAAAAGGTAGTGTATGGTTATTTAAAATACTCATATTTTTTTCAACTAGTATATATGAATCTGTTTTCCTATTTTGTAATAGTTATGTATTTTAATTTTTTTTCATAATTTGTAGGCACATTTTTATATATATGGATAAAAGCTGGATCTCATTACCAAGGAACAAACCTTAGTATAGTAAGGGTTTAGACGATTTTTTTAGATTTTTAAATTTTTAATCAATCTCTTGATGGGAGAATAAGATATCCATGTCCGAAATGTAAATTTAAGAGATGATTTAAGAGAGATGAAGTTTATGAAAAATTGATATTAAATAAATTGCCAACTCATTATTTGAGTTGGATTTGGAATGGAGAATCAAACACTATAGAAACGTTGAGCACTGATGTCAATCCATAGAATGAGAAACCAACTTCATCAACAATGGAAAATGAAATGAAGAACCTTATAAATGATTCATTCGACATTGAAAGAAACGAACATCAACATCAAAACATATCAGAACAACCAGTTAAGGGTGATACAAATATCAACATGACAAGTGATGTTTTTGAGACTGTAGGACAACCAGATCAATATTGTAACATATCATTGGATCCTTATCTTGATTTTGTGGATACTAATGTAATAGAAAACTTCATTTAATATATAGAAATTATTCATGGTTTAGTTGATTATGTATATAAATATTTGTATAGTGGATGTTTGAAATATTCAAAACTTTATTTTTTGATGAAGTTGCACCACATAAAACAACTATGTGGAATTAAAAACCAGGCAATGTCCATGATATTGGAAGTATTATGGGATGAATTTACTAATGAAAATATCCATAAGTATTTTTATGATATAAAAAATGTTGTTAACAAGCTTGGTCTGTATTATAAAAAAATACATGCGTGTCCCAATGATTGTACGCATTATTGGGGAGAGGATTCAAGAAAAAAGGATTAAAAAACATTATTCTTCTAGATGATAGTCATTGGGTGATGTTGGAAGTATGAATCAATATACTACCATAAAAAAAAGAAAAGGAACACACCTACACAGGTTTTTCATTACTTTTTTTAAATCCTCAATTGAAAATATTATTTATGTCAGTGAAAACTACCGAACACATGAAGTGGAATTCTGTAGATAATAACAATGATGGGTTAATGATACATCCAAGAGATTCACAATCATGTAAGAAATTGGATTCATTGAATCCATATTTCTCATCTAATACTAGGAATGGTTGATTGGGATTGGATTCTAATAGATTAAACCCATTTGGGACTTTGAGTACCAATTATAGCATTTGGCCAGTTGTTTTTATCCCTTACAATCAGCCTCCATGGATGTGTATGAAACAAATATATTTTATCATTTCAATGATTTTTTCTAGAAAACAAATACCTAGAAATGATATTGATGCATACTTTTAGCCTTTAATTGAAGAATTACAGAAGCTATGGAGAAACAGTGTTGAGACATATGATGCATCTTCTAGAACAATATTCAAAATGCAAGATACTATAATGTGCATCATTTGTGAATTCCATAGACTTAGGAATTTATCTGGTTGTAAAACATACATAGTCTTGGCTTGTCCTATTTGTAACTTCTATTTTGATCCCAAATGGCTACCTCATAATAAAAAATGGTGATTCTTGTGTCATCAAATATATCAGGATACATCTCATAGATTTCAGTTGAACAAGAAAAAATTAAATGGTTTCCTTGATCATAGACCACCTCCAAAGTTGTAAATAGGTTCTAAAATATTTACACAACTTGAAAATGTTGAAACATAATTTGGGAAGGTGATTCATTTGAATTATAGTGGGAAACGAGTTTGAAGTGAACCATCAAGTGAAATCAGAATGCAATAATGGAAGAAAAAAAGTATATTATTTAAACGTTAGTATTGGGAATTTAATTTGTTGCATCATAATCTTGATTTGATGTATATTGAGAAGAATTTTTATAACAATTTGATCTTTACATTACTTAATGATCATGTAAAGTCAAAGGATATTCTCAATGATCAGAAAGACTTAAAAGTACTGAACATAAAGAGTGATATCTGGCCTGATAAAAGGCATGCTCCATTAATTTTTTCAATGAAAAATAGGGATAAAGATATATTAATTTTAATTTTAAAACTTGTGAAGGAATATTATGGGTATTCAAGTAACATATCAAGGTGTTTTGACTTAAATAATCATAGGTTACATGGATTGAAAATCCAAGATTCACATATTTTGTTACAACGGTTACTTCCATTGGCATTGAATACATTATTACCTGAAAATGTTAATGCTGTTGTACTCCAATTCATTAAATTTTTTAGAAAATTATGAGAGACAACTCTATATCTATTTTAGATTGATAACCTTCATGAGTGATTTGTATTGACACTTTGTGCAATGGATATGATCTTTCCTCCATTTGTTTTAAGTCATGGTGCATTTAACTATGAATTTGGTTAAGGAAGCTAAATTAGGAGGCCCCGTACATTATCGATGGATGTATCCAATTTAGAGGTACTTTATTTATATGTTTTTTGTTTTAGTAAAAAATTCTTGGAACTTTATTAAATACATAATTATGTTTTTTCATTTTATTTCATAGATATCTTAGGCATTTTATATATTTTGTGAAAAATAAAGCTTAACTTGAAGGATCTATTTTTGAAGGATATTTGGAAGAGGAGTGTCTTGCCTTTTTTTCTAGATACTTCGATGAAATTGAGAAAATTATTGAAAACACATCGACTCAATCTGAAATACATGGAAAATCAAAAATCATTCCTGCTATTGGAAGATCAATTGGGAGGAGTTCAAATGTTTCATTGATAGAAAAATTATTATTATAGGCACATAGATATGTGGTACTAAATAGTGAAATTTCATATCTATTTATTAAAGAGTTTAGCATATAAACAAAGAGACTAATGAGAGGACGAACATGAAATGAGAAAGATAAAACAAAAGCTGTTAATAAAGATAGTGTAGAATGGTTTGCATGACATTTAAGTTCATAAATATTGAAATAAATACGGATATTAGGTTCTCACATATATTTTGTAAATATAATAATATATACTAATTTTTTTTAGATCATAGATATTGATATTTGAGCACAGTTTTCAAAAGATTAGAAGTTTCTTGCTTGAGGTCCTATAAAATAAGCTAGAAAGTTCAACGCTTACTATGTGAAAGACTTTAGATTTCATAAAATCAATAGAGAAGAGGGTTTTAAAACACATAATTGTTGTATATTTATGTTTTATGAAGTATAATACAATGGAAAGTTGACTGATATTATCGAATTAAACTACCACAAACATTTTTCAATTGTTTTATTCAAATACAATTAGGTGGATATTATAATGGGTGTTAAAAGAGATTATTTGAAATTTACTTCTATGAAATTCTCTCACATTATCTATAGAAACCCAAGCATTTTACATAAGTCATTACTTGATTTTAAACATAATTATACATTAGATTATAAGCTAACGATTGTGAAGTATAATTTCTTTAAAGAATAGGTATATAGAACTAAAAACATGAGACTAAAAACGCACTTAATTATTTAATCTTAAAATTGAGCTCCTAACTTCCATTGTTCTCAAGCATCTGCATAGGTTACCCTTAGGAACACATGAACAAAGGGATGATCTAAATAGCACAGTAAGGGAATAAACATAAGAACAAATCATTATCACAAGGAATAGATGAAAAACATGATGATATAAAAAGGAATTTAACATATGGTAACATAAAATATAAACAAGGAATAATATAAACATGGAGTCATATAAATTTGGATGAAAAATAAAACATGACTTAAGTATGATTCAAGACTAATCACCAAGATCATTTCACATAGTATCACAAGACAAGGCTAACCACCATGAACGCCACACAAAACATCTCATGAGACTTAAATTTACACAATGCATTGGAGTGATATCTGGGTGCACCCATATTAACTTCTCATGAATATGTTTCCCACATAAATAATTATATATAATCAATCTTATATAAATATAAAGGTTATCCATGGAAAGAATTGGTTACCAGAATCATGTTATAAAGCACAATAAAGGGTCATATAATAAAACTGTCCACAAAATAATGAAACTAAAATATACATGGGCATTAATAATAGAAAATATGAATGTATCATGGTATGAGATTTCAAGTATAAGTGACCACATGTAATAAAATTATTTAATAAATTTTTGCATAAATTTTTTTTTGAGTGGTTTTAAGGGAAATGCTATAGAGCCTTTAAAATAGAAAAGGGAACAATATTTTAAAGTAAAATAGAAGTGAACCAGGAATGTTTTCAAAATAAAAATAATTATTTCATATAGACAATGATGGATTAAAACAGAAGATACAATTCACTTGAAATTGGTTAAGAAATTAGGAAGCTCCCTCAAAACAGGTTTTCTTATTGGGAAGTATTGAGGAGGGAATCACTTAAAAACATATATATCCCAAAAGAGAATTATGAATGGAACTTGTTACATGATTTTGGAACATTAAAATATAATTTATAATATTAACATAATAATAATATATAACCTCATTTAGGTAAAAATAAAGATAAAGAAACCCAAAGGAATAAAGGAGGTTCAGGTTGAATCCCTCACGGAATATCGGAATGGTATCGTGTGTTATTAAGAGGGATTAATGAGAGAGAAAGGGGTTTATTATCATTTAAAAATCACAAGGATATTATGGGGAGGTGTGTAATCATACCCCATCACTAGGAATTACACATGAAAGGGAATAACATAGAGAACAATCTTGATTAAAAGTGAAATAGAGAGGACCCTTACCTTAAGTTTGATGGTGTTCTACACTTGATATTAATGACCTGAATAATCAAATTAGGTTCATTAATTCATAAGTAACAAACCTCTTATATATTTAAAATATATATCATAAGCCTTTTAAGTTAATTCATGGCCTTTTTTATGGTCTAAGTGGTTCAATTTCTTTGTTTCGGTCTGTTTTCTTACTTGGTTTTAATGATCAGTTCACTTATATTCATGTTTAGATAAACATGTATGATGAATGTGGTTATCCATAATTTAAGTTATATTTTATTATTCAACATCCATAAGGTTAAATGGTTGAAAATTTAATTTGGTTTCTTGATATTAAGTTGAATCATTATATAAAACTTCAGTGATAACCTTTTGGGTAAATTGGTGATTTTTGGCCACAAGGAACATGTTTTGTTTTATAAATAAAAACCATGTGTACGAATGGATTCCAGAATCATAGATGAGAAATAATAAATATATTATGGTCTTCTTAAACCATGAAAACGGTTTCATGACTTTAGTTGAGGACGGTAACATAAATTGAAAACCCATTGTCCTTGAATGTGGTAAATTAACACATCTCGGATGATGTCTTTACTACTAAAATAAAAGAAGGGTAAAAGAGATATGATAATAAATTATTCAATTATCATATAAAAATTATAGTAAATTTAAGGTACTTGATTAGTCATAAAATTTGGATGAGTATAGGTAAGGATAGAAAATTAAACAAACGAACTTGAAAAGAAAGTAAAAGAATTGAAAAGGGGAATTTACCTCTTGAATCAATGTTCCTTCAAATCCTCTTAAGGAGAGAGGATTTGGTCTTTTTAGGAGACCAATGTCTTTTAGAAGTGGGTAGGGAGCTTGGGGAGATATTTGAAAATAATTTAAGTAATGAACAAGTCTTGATAGGAGTGAAGAGAATAGGTAAGGAGGGGTGGTATTTATAGTGGAGGAGAGAAGGATTTTCTTAATATTATAATCATTAGTTTATTATGTTTCCATAAGAAAAGAAATAGTAAGGATTCCATGACCAATAATGGTAATAAATTCATGTGATTTCTAGATTTGGGTGATTACATCACTTATGATGTTAGGAATAGTGTATTTAAATTATAATGTATTTATACGGTAAATTAATGCATTTTATTATTCACAAAAAATTTGAGTATTTTAGAAAAATCTCAAAAAATCACCTTAACCAATTTTAAATGTGTAGAATCAAAAAATGAAATCCATTTTTCAAAAATAATTTTTTAAATATTGTTAATTTAATATGTAAATAAAACCATAATTTATTATAAAAAACAATTTTTAAAAAATTTATTTAAATATTCCAAAATATAGGTACATCATACTTTCACATAAATCATAATTATATACTACCATAGATAAGGTTACTATTTTTTAGGGTATATTACTATTCATAAGGGTATGTTACTTTTCACCAAAAATTAGGTTTGTCTTATAGGACTCCAAACATCATATTGATTGTAACTGTGAATGTGAGATTTTTGAAATTCCAAACATAAAAGTGTCAAAATTATGTTTAAAGGTCACATAGTACTTAGTAGTTCATTATTTTGTGATTTCATGTGATTATATGACATGATCATAAGAAGGAAATTTATATTGAAAAGCAATGGGTCATTACATTCTTCCCCCCCTTAAGAAATTTCACCATCAAAATTTTGTTTTACATTCTAGGCCATAAATAGGCGTGGGTACTTATCCTTTATTGCCTCCTATAGTTCCCATGCATCCTCTTTGTACTTATGATTCTGCCACATTACTTTCACCAGGTCAGTAGTCTTGTTATGTAGAACATTATCTCTATGATCCAAGATCATCACTAGCTTCTCCTCATAAGAAAGACCATCCTCTAACTGTACCACCTATGAATAGAGTACATGTGAATGATCTGGTATGTACTGCCTTAAGATGGATACATGAAAGACATTGTGTACTTTGGACATAGTAGGTGGAAGTTCCAGTCGATAGTCCACTGCTACCACTCGATCAAGGATCTCAAAGGGGACGATGTACCTGGGACTTAACCTTCCTTTCTTCCTGAACCTCATGACTTTCTCCCAAAGATATATGCCTAGAAACACCATGTCTCCAACATTGAACACAAGGTCTCATCGACAATTGTCTGTATAACTCTTCTATCAAATTTGGGCTACCTTGATATGATGCTGAATGGTTTTCAAATTCTCCACCATTTCATAGATCATTTTAGTTCATAACAGATTACGCTCATAGACTTCATCCCAATACGCCAGTGTTCTACACCTTTTCCTATAATGGTCTTCATATGGTGCCATTCCGATGCTCGATTGGAAACTGTTGTTGTAGGAGAATTCAACCTATGTAAAATGTTGGTCCCATCCTCCTTTGAAGTCCATAAAACATTCTATCAACATATCATCTAGTGTATGAATAGTTTTCTTAGATTGGCCATCATTTTGAGGACGATGGGTCATACTGAAGTTCAGTTCAGTGCATATAGCATGTTGGAGGCTTTCCCAGAACATTGAGGTGAATCTCAGATCACGATCAGATACAATAGATAACCGTACTCCATGAATCCTTACTACTTATTTAATGTAAATCTATGAAAGTTGATCTAATGATAATTCCTCTTTAATTGTGATAAAGTGATCATTCTTCGTAAGATGATCCACAACAACCCATATAGCATTGTTTCCTCTATATGTACTTAGAAATTTAGTAAAAAAGTACATGGTGATATTCTACAACTTCCATGTTGGTATGGTTAGTGGTTGCATCATCCCCTTAGACTTCTATTTTTCAGCCTTCACTTGTTGACATACCAGACACTTTGATGTATATTCAACAATCCCCTTCTTTATATTGTCCCACCAAAAGTTCTCTGGGAGATCTTGACACATCTTTGTGCTCCCTGGGTGAATAGAGATGGTCGAGATATGTGAATCATTAAAAATATCATTCTTTATCTTTAGATCACATGGTACATATAATCATGACCCAAATATTACAACTCCATCCATGTAAATTTTGAAATATGATGATTTCCCATTTCTGATAGCTTCCACCCTTTTCTGAATTTCCACATCTTTTATTTGAGAATACTTTATTTTCTCCATGAGGTATGGTTGAGAAATAATTTGAGGAAGGAATAATGATTTTCTTCCCTTAATTATTCCCATGTCTATCCTATATAAATCTAAAAAGATATGATTCTTTTCAATTCTCATCGTTGATAAAGATGCATGATCCTTTCTACGCAGAGCATCCGCCAGCGTATTTGCCTTACCAAGATGGTAGTGTATTGAGAAGTCATATCCTTGATGAGCTCTATCAATCTTCGTTGGTGCATATTAAGAATTTTTTGTGTGAATATATATTTGAGACTCTTTTGGTCAGTATATATCTCACACTTCTCCCATAGATATAATGCTGCTAGTTTTTTATCGCCAAGATCACCGATACTAACTCCATATCACACGTAGAATTGTTTTTCTCATGTATTTTCATCTTCCTTGAGGCATAGTCTATCACTTTATCATTTTTCCTAAGCACACATAATAATCCATTATTTGAAACATCACTATACACCATAGAGATATCTCTAATTGTTGAGAGTGTGAGTACTTGCGCAATGATAAGACTCTTTTTCAACTCATTGAAACAATCTTTACATTCTAGAGTCCAGAAAAACATTACTCCCTTCTATGTTAGCTTGGTCATTGAGTTTGAAAATCATGAAAAGTTCTTCATAAATCATCGATAATACTTAGCTAGACCCAAAAAGCTGCGGATATCTATTAAAAATGTTGGTCTGGGCCACTCTTCAATCTTTTTTGTCTTAGAAGGGTCCACAGATATCCATTTGCTGGTGATAATATGCCCCAATAATGATTCTTCCTCCATAAAAAACTCACATTTACTATAATTTTCATAAAACTTCTCCATTAACAAATTATTTAACATAGTATTCAAATGCTTCTCATGTTCCTCCTTGCTCTTAAAGTATATCAGAATATCTTTGATAAAAACTACCACAATTTTTTTGAGGTAATCTCTAAAGACTCCATTCATTAAATCCATGAAAATTTCTGAAGTATTAGTGAGTCCTAAGGGAATCACTATGAACTCATAGTTTCTAGACCTCATTCTAAAGGCAGTCTTGGGAATATCTTCCTTCCTTCCCTTTAATTGGACATATCCCAACCAAAGTTCCATCTTAGAGAAATAACTGGCCCCATGAAGCTAATTGAATAAGTCATCTATCCTTGAAAGGGGATACTTGTTCTTTATCATGATTTTATTGAGCTCAAGATAATCAATGTATAGAAGCATTGAAACTTATTTCTTCTTAACTAAGAGGAATAGAGATCCCCACAGTGAAGCACTCAGGTATATAAAATCCTTCTTCAGATTCTTATATAGCTGCTTCTTCATCTCTTCTAGCTTTACGATGTCCATTCTATACGGTGTCTTTGATATAGGCAGAAATCCAGGAATAAGTTCAATTTATAACTCAACCTTTCTATTAGGAGGGAGGCTAACCAACTCTTTAGGGAATACATTAGTGTAATCCCTCATTATGGGCATATATTCGAGCAAGATTATATCCTTTGTATCAATCATTTGATCTAGAAATGATTTATCATAAGGAATTAATATCCACACTTGAGACAATTATTCTAAAAGAGATTCATCTTCCTCCTTATACTTGTAATGAATTGGAGGATGCTTTAGGATGTGAATAGTGATATCCCTTTCCGAAAAGTTGATGTTGGATTTGTATGAATATATCAAATCCATGCCCAAGATAACATCAAAATCCACTAAAAGAAGTATGACAAGATTTTTTCGGAGGTTTAGTCTAAAAACATTAACTGGGGAGGAGTTATAAACCATGGATGAAATAATTTCCCCATTCATTGTTCTCATAGACAATATTATCCTCCAAATTTTTAGGGGGTGTCTGAACAGTTCTACTAAACCTGAAAGATATGAAATAATGCATAGAACCAAAATCCAATAGTATATTCTCTATTCTTGAATGAATAACTAGATTATCATTCTCCACATTAATGTATGAATCTGCCTCAACAGTAGTGATAACATAATACTTTAATTATTTCCTTGGAGGTTGCTATTGATTGCCTCTAAAATCCCCAGGATTAGGGTAATTTTTCTCATAATTCCCATGCTCCTTATAGTTGTAGCACTGAACTATAGGCTGAGTGTTGATCTGAACCTTCCTTTATTCTTCCACATTAATAATATTCTTCATATCCTATCAACATTTTTTAGCCATATGTCCCAAATTTCCACATTTTAAGTAATTCTTGGTTCCCTTTAGATAACTCCCAAGATGCTTATTCCCATAAATTTTACCTGTGGGATAGTCATTCTTCTTTCTATCATGGAATTTGTTTGTTGAACCACCCATGTTTTTCTTCATTTTCCTCTTCATGTAACTAGGCCAATGAGACCACTGAAATTCTCCAATATCCATTTCAACCTTGAGGGAACAACGTAAAATCTCTTAATATCTGTCAAAGTCTTGAATTTCCAATGATTTTAATAGACTCGGCTTTAGTTCGCTAAATAAGTGATCCACCTTACTTTTGGTGTTCATGAAAAAGCTAGAGGCATACCTTGCAAGCCATATAAAGTTTTCTTCATATGCCCTGATGGACTCATCTTTCTTCTTCTTGAGTCTGAGGAACTATATTTCTATCTTGAGATGGAGGGTTTGAGGAAAATATTTATTGAAAATATCCTCTTGACTTCCTCCCAATCCATGGAATCAATTTCCACTTGGGACTTTCCATTCTTGATCAGTGTCCACCACTGATCATCTTCTCCATCAAAATGATAGATTTCCAGTACAAATTTTTATTCTTCCAAGCATTGAAGGATGGAGAATATCTTTTCAAAGAAGTTAATCCACTGTTCTGCAATGAGGGGATCATAAGATCTGCTAAAAATGGGAGGCCTTTTCCATATGAAGGATTCAACAACAACTCTCTCTTTCATTGGAGTAGGAGGGTGTTTCACATGATTAATGTTATTATTCATAACTTGAGCCAACTGAGCAAGTATAGTCATGATGTTTTGAGCACCCATTCACATTATATCAGACATATCATTAGGGAAATCATTAAATTCTCCATCACATTGATTGTTGGAACATGTTCTTCTATTTATCTCCATTACATAAGAAAAATAACGTACAATTAGAGGGCTTTATTACATAGCTATTATGTATAAAAAGGAAACTTTTAACATAAAAGGATAAACATGTAAAGGATAAGTATATCCTAACTTGTGATTCCTTAGGTTTAAAACTAGGTTATCCTTGATATATTTTTTAACATATATTATTATGGTATTTTTTTATTCCTTTAATAATGGTTTGTACAATGGTCATGAACTTACCAAAGAATATACCCTGAGAGTGTCAAACCAAGAGTGCAGGAAGGCCCATTGCTGTGTACCAGAATACCCTGGGTCAGACCCCAAACTCTTTGTCAGAGTTTTCACTCCTAGGTACATCTGTTCTAGAGACACCTCTACCAGTTTGTATCCAAAAAGGGATCTATTTTCTTGATAAACCACTTACTCTATACTTACCAAAATATAAGGATGTTTTCTTATACTTCATCTCATCCATAAGGTTCCTACTAGTGTGCTCTCTTCATAATATTCAAAAATAAATAAACCATCCTCTGGTACCAACTATAGTGACCCTACCCTTTTACATAATACATTACATGATTTTAAGTATAATTATACATCAGAGTATAAGCCAAGGATAGTGAAGTCTAGCATCTTTGAAGACTAGGTACATAAAAATAAAAAAATGAGACTAAAAAAACATCATTATTTAATATTAAAATTGATCTTCTAACTTTCATTATGCTCAAAAATCTTCATAGGGTACCCTAGGAAACACATGAACAAAGGGATGAACTAAATATCACAGTAAGGGAATAACCATAAGAACAAAGCATTAACACAAGGAATAGAAGGCATGAAATGATGATATAAAAAGGTATATAACATACAAAACCCTAACATATTAGAATGTAATCATATAATCATGGAGTCATAGAAATTTGGAATCAACATAAAACATTACATTAGTAAGAGTCAAGGATAACCGCCAAGATCGTTTCACATAGTAGCACAAGCCACAACTAACTGCCAAGAACATCGCACATAACATCTCATGAGACTTAACTTTACACATTGAATTGTAGAATTATTTGGGAGAACCCATATTAAATTTTCATGAATATGTTTCCCATATAAATAAACATACATAATCAATCTTATATAAAAATAAGGGTAACCCATGGAAAGAGTTAGGTACCCGAATCATGTCATAAAACATAAAAAATGTTCATATCATAAAAGTGTACATGAAAGAAAGGAACTAAAATATACATTGAAATTCATAAGGGAAAATACTCATGTATCATGGTAATTTATTTCAAGTATAAGTGACCACATGTAAGAAAAGTATTCAAGAAATTTTTGCATAAACACATTTTTGAGCAGTTTTATGGGAAATACCATAGAGCCTTTCAAATAGAAAAGGGAACAATGCTTTATACAAAACCAGAAGTTAACCAAGAAGGTTTTAAAAATAAAAATAATTATTTTATAAGGACAATTGTGGATTAAAATATAAGATATAGTGCACTTGAAATCAGGTAAGAAATCAAAAAGCTTCCTCAAAATATGTTTTCTTATCAGGAAGTATTGAGGAGGGAATCACTTAAAAACATGTATATACCCAAAAGAGAATGATTAATGGAACTTGTTACACAAGTTTGGAACATTCACATATAATTTAGAATATTAACATAAGAATAATAGATAGCCTCATTTAGGTAAAAGGAATGATAAAGAAATCTGAAAGAATAAAGGAGGTTCGGGTTGAATCGCTCACGGAATATCAGCATGGTATCATGTGTACTTAAGAGGGATTAATGAGAGAGAAAGGGGTTTATCATCAGTTAAAAATCACTAAGACAATGCGGTGGGGGTGATTATTCATACCCCATCACTAGGAATTACGCATAAAAGGTCATAACATAGAGGACAATCTTGAATAAAAGTGAAATAGATATGATCCCTCATCTTAAGTCCGATGATGTTCTCCACTTAATATTAATGACCTAAATAATAAAATTAGGTTAATTAATTCATAATTAAATAAACTATTCTATATTTAAAAGATTTAGTATAACTTTTTTATGTTCATTCATTGCCTTTTTGATGGGTGAAGTTTTTTAATTTCATTGTTCGGGTCTATTTTATTACTTGGTTTTAATGCTCGATTCACTTATATTCATGTTCGGATAAACATCTAAGATGAAGATGGTTGTCCAAAATTGATTTTATATTTTATTATTTATCATTATTAAGGATACATGGATGAAAATTTAAGTTTGTTACTTGAAGTGAAGTTGAATCTTTATATAAAACTTTAGTGATAACCTTTTTGGTTAATTGGCGGGTTTTCCCCAATGAACATGTTTTGTTTTATAAAACAAAAAATGTGTAAAAAAGTATTCTAGAACCATAGATGAGAAATTATACATATATTATGGTCTAGTGCAATCATGAAAAGGGTTTTATGATAAGAATTAGAGATGGTAACGAAAATTGAAATCCCATCGTCCTTGAATATGGTAATTTAACACATCTAGGATGGTGTCTTTACTACTAAAATAAAAGAAGGGTAAAAAATAGATTATAATAACTAACTCTATTATCATAAAAAATTACAATAAATTTTTGGTACTGGTGTTGTCATAACATTTGGATGAGGAGAGGTAAGGATGGAAAAGTAAACAAAATAACTTGAAAAGAAAGTAAAACAATTGAAAAGAAGAATTTACCTCTTGAATCAATCTTCATTGAGAGCGTCTTAATGGGAGAGGATTTGGTATTTTTAGGATACCAATGGTTTTTGGACGTGGGGATGGAGCTTGGGGATATATTTGGGATGAATTTAAGTAAGTAACATGGCTAGAGAGGAGTGAAGAGCAGAGGTAAGGAGGGGTGGTATTTATAGTGGAGGAGATTAGGGTTTTTTATTATAATCATTAGTTTATTATTTTTACATAATACAATAAATATTAATGATTACATGACCAAACATAGTAATAAACTCATGTAAGTTGGATATTTTTCTTCTTACATCACTTGTGATGTCAGGAATAGTGGATTTAAATTAAAATGTATTTATACGGTAAATTATTGCATTTTTCTATTCACAAAAAATTCAAGTATTATAGAAAAATCCCAAAACATTACCCTCACCATTTTTTCAATGTGTAGAATCCAATAATGAAACCCATTTTTCAAAAATAATTATCTAAATACGTTTAATTTATTATTTAATTAAAATAATAATTTATTCTAAAAAAACCAGTTTTAAAATATTTATTTATTTATTTCAAAATATTAATACATCATACTTTCACTTAAATATTATTTATATAATATCATAAGTAAGGTTACTATTCATTAGGGTATATCACTATTCATATGTATACATTTCTATTCCCCAAAAATTATGTTTGTCTTATCGGACTCTAAACATCTTATTATTCGCAACCGTGAATGTTAGATTTTCAAAATTTCAAACACATATGTGTCAAAATTATGTTTAATGGTCACATAGTACTTAGTAGTTCATTATGCTGTGATTTCGTGTGATTATATGGAATAATCATAATAAAGAAATTTCCATTGAATTTTTTTTTGTCATTACATGATGGATGTTGGTGACCATGAACTGCATGATTTGTATATCTTATCATCACAAGAGAAAATGGTATATTATGTGAAAGATGTTGTTTATGAAGGGTGAAGTGTAGTTACTCACTTAAAACAAAGAGACTTGTATGATATGGGTGATGAAGTGGAATATTTGACCTCTGACTTTGAATCCCATCAACAGTAAGAAGCATAATTATTTGTCTATTATGATATTAGAAATATTGGTCTTTCAAGAGTGGATGAAGTAGATGAAATGATGGAGTAAGAAAATGACATGATTTTAGGAGAAAATGATTGTATGTGTAGTTATCCATTCATTAATCAACCACTTATGTCATTTGTGCATTCATTCATTTTCATTGTTATGTATATTTTGTTTGTTAGTACGGTGCATCTGTTATCATTTCTATTTTTTTTCTTCAATAATTTTTTGAAATATATGTTCTGAACTTAATTTTATTTGATTAAATGACAATCATGCCAAGGAGGAATAATTATAATCACACTGCGGGGTCAAAGAGTTTTTCTAGAAGCTGATCGACTATGGTAATCTTTTCATTAGTTAAAATATTTATTAGAAAAAGTTATCTTTTTAATATATTAAATTTTTTATTTATATTTTTTTAATATAGTCACAAAGTTTAGGCCACAAAGTATCACATACAGAAGTGTGGTTGAATGTTCATAAAAGATATGATGGGAGTTTTGTTAATGAGTCTGTAAAAGAAGTTGGGGTATGAATTCATTTTTCAATATAATAACTTATTATCTATTGTCACAATGTTAATATATATTTATTTTAATATGAATAATATATTATTTATAGGTAAAAATTAAAGAACTATGGGCTGTCAATCCCACACAGTCCTAATCAGTCTCCCAGGATGACCTAGTGGGTAAAGCCCTTGGGAAGGAGTATCCTGGTCAAGTGTGCAGGATGGGTTTGGGACCATTACCATCTGAGGTCTTTGAAAAAAATGGGGATTTTATGTGGTGACTAGTGGTGATAAGGTAAATAAAAAAACTTCAAAATCATTTAGTTCACAAACTTTTAATGATTTTAAGTTTAAATATAAATAGACAACATTGTTTAATTTTTAATATAATTGTCTTTCAGGTTCCAGTAGTAGAAAGTAGAGATGTAGATGGAGAGGGTGAATAGAAAAGTTCATCACTGGGAAATTATAAGTGTAGAGGGTTTGATCATTTATCAATACATCCAATGTGGGTAATTTTTTTCCTCTTTTTCTTATATTTTAGATTGGATTGCGACAACAGATTCCATATTTATGTGTTTTATAACTATGTGTCTATATGTTGTGTTTCAACTGGATATGAAGATTGAAATTTCTTTATGATCCTATATGATGTTTAGTTTTATGTCTCTCTTTTACATATAGGTTGACCCGACTATTATATTCTATTATTTACCACTTGTTTTTCATGGTGCCTTACTAAGTATGTTTATACTCACAACCGCATGGATTTGTATGCATGATTTTTTTATACAGACAACTAGTATATGGTGTCCACAGTGGACCTAGTATCTATGGAACATAGAAGGAAGTGTAGGCACTGACCATATATTCTCATATAACAATTTTAATATATGATCTCATCAAATACCCTTACGGTATGACAATTTACCATATCATACCAATAATTAATAGGATTTTCCAATACCTTGCGTACAAATTGATACTATATTGGGTCTTATAGTACACCATGTACCACTATATATTTCATTTAATATACTAGTGCACTATATTTCATGAGTATATATCATGTTGGTTTTACTAGTACATCCTATACGAATACCCTATAGGGTTTTTTAAAACCAATAATTAGTATGGTTTTCTTGTATTCTATAAGAGTTTATACCAATCCTCAAACATTGAAGGGAGAGTAGGGATGAGGGAGAATTCATCCATATGTTCTATCACCAACTGAGATGTTGAGGTGTGAACTTGGTACCCAGTATGTGAGGAACTGATTTGGTTATCCAACACAAGACACTTGTAAATAGAAATAAAAGAAATTAAATATAAAAATACACCTTGAATCCCTTATTATAGGTTTCACTTCCATTGTATACTAATAAGGCCCATACAACCTTTTATTATCTTTTCAATACACCAAGACACTATTTCCTCATTATTCAACCACATTTATCAACTACCTATAACTAGCCATCATTTATATGGTACAAATTATTTTTAGTCACAACTCATGTCAAAAATAAGGGCATTGAATCCAGGATTCAAATCTATCATAAAAAATGGGTTTTCTCCATCATAAGAATTTAACTTTTAAAACTTCCATTTAATTACCATATTGAATTATCTCATTCATTATGAAAAAATCTATTTCACAAAATAAATCATAATCAATAGTGGAGAATCCCTAAGAGTAACCAAAATAGTATTTTATAATTCATAAATCTCAAGAGGAATGGTAAGCACATTCTATTCCTCTACAATTAGTTTTCAAAATATTACCATATTTATGTATTAATCAATTTCCATGTGAAAAAATCAATCTAACAATAAAAAATAAGCGATAACACACTTTCTAAAAACCATGATGAGAAATAGGGCATAAAAAATATGTTAAAATATCCCAACCTAGTTCATTCTTAATTCTAGATATTTTATTCATTAGGTTAATATATATAATCCAACCAATGGAAATATATGTATTCCAGTTCAAAAATTCACTTGTAAAAAAGATACTTCTCAAATACCCTAACTCAACTAAATATGTATGAGTTACTATAAAGAAAGCTATGAGATAAGACACCCACATGGGGAAGGAACCCTAGATTAACATAGATCACATTAACAGCTCCTAAAAAATATATCCCAACAATACTATGATTCAAATTCTGAAATATTGTAAGGTTTATGAGAGAATAAAAAGAATATAATAAAAGGGATAAAGGGGAGAAATCACCTCTGATTTGTGATGTTTAACCTATAGAATTCATGGATCAAAAAATGAAGTAGGGATGTAAGAGATCTTAAAATCACTTATGTTTTTTGTTAATATCAAGAGAAATGAGATAACTCTTGAAATATCTATAATTTATAGAAGGATATAAATATCCTATTCAAAACATGATGAACTGATTCACATCATGAATATTTAAGATGAACCCCAATTCAGGGAATGTATTCAATTCAGTTCATGAATACCATTGAGTTACTGTACTTATAATATCCCCAAAAATTCATGTTTCCTTTGGTAAAATTAATTCACACCATGAATAATCCTTTCATGTCATGAATCAGTTCAACTAAAAACATTTTTAAATTCACCTAGGAATTATTCCCAAAATAATCCATGCCATGAAAAACATTCAGGCCATAAATCTAAATTCCATAACATTGTGAAGTAACAATTCACACCATGAGCCACCTCTATAACTATAATTTTAGTTCCGAATCAATATTCCTCTCCTCAGACCTTCCGTAAAGTCCTCCAACAAAAAAAACATAATGAAATTACCTTTAAAGTCTTTGGAGCGAAAAGTTTCAGTGTTACTATTGTGTTTTTCTGGTTGTAGGTTCTGGTGTTGTAGAACCTATATCTTTTTTCCCTTCATGATATAATGGACGTTTAAACCGCCAGTAGTAGTAGTTTTTTTTTGATAGTTTAAACCATCGCTATATTATGATATTTTTTAGGGTGGGGTTATAACCACTTCTATATATGAAAATTTTTTACTTAGCGGTGGTTTTATTCGTATTAGTGGAGGTTTTTTTTATTAAATGATTCAGCATTTAGCGTTGGTTTTAACCGCCGTTAGAAAGTAGTAATTTTTTTAAGTGAAAAAATCCATTTAAACTAAAAAAACCATGGAGAATTATGAATTCTACAATAATTTCTAGAAACTGATGCTAAATGGAAGGAACTGCCACATTTTGAATACCAACACCAATTTCAGTGGTAGTTTTCTGAAACCATCGTAGGACCATCTAGCGGCGGTTTAAACTGTCACTATATAAATAAAAACTTCCGCTATACTTGAAGTTTTTCATAGTGATTCCATTATTACACACATTAGGATTGGATCAAAAGAAACATTCATGAAAGAAAATTTTACGTAGAGTCGTCTAGGTCTATAAATATGCAGTTATCACTATTTAAGACATAGGACTTTTTCAAATGAAAAAATGGTGTCTCTACCATGTGAAAGAGTTTCACACATAAGACTTATAGGCAAAAAATCTTGTGTGAAGAATGTTCCTTGTGTTTATTTAGACCAAGTAAAACATTTTGTGTAGTTGCGCGAAAGAGAAAGAGTTTTAAGAAAGATATTTTAGGTGAAAACCCTAAAAGTTGTTTGCAAGAACAGTTGTTGCGTACAAGATTTGAGTTGATATTCATTCAGGTTTTGAATATCTAGTTTGTTTGATCAATTATTTAATGTGCATAAATTCAGGACTTTGATTCAAGTAGATTATTATTCTAGTAAAATGAAAAGGCTTGAATTCCAATCTACTAAAGAAACCTTCATGTTGTTAAATTCAGTAGGACTTCTCTAAAGTAGTGAGCTAGAGGGATTCGGCAAAATTTTTTTGAGGGAAGAAGTGTTCTATCCATAAAATTTTATAAAGGTAGTGTTCTTAGGAACAAAGTGACTGTGTCTGAACTCTTGTATTCTAAAAATAGTTAAGATTAATGTATTTTTATATGACTGACACACTTTTGGTGTATGATCCTTGGACTATCCCTTACTAGTTAACCAAGTAAAACTGCTGTGTTGTTACTCTGCATGTGAATGTTTAAATTACTACACATTACCATTAGACAAATTTAATATGTTCCTACTAATATGGGAACAATATCCATATCTTTTGAAGAAAAATTTGACAACCTGACTAATATCACCCCTATTAGGGTGTTCTGGGGTCCTTCAAGTTGCATTAGAGACTATAGGTTTCTAAAGATAAATCCACCCTCTTTCATTGGAATATATAACTCAATAAATGTTAGGGGAGTCCCCCTCTTTGATTGCAAAAACTTTTAGATTTGGAATAGTAGGATTACATCTCATCTAAGATATCTTGAAATCAAAGTACTATTTACCATTACATAAGGAATATAGGTCACAGATGTAACAAGACTATATATAACTAAAACAGACAAGAGAATACTTGATGCAGATGAAAAAGTACATGATGCCCTTACTATAGCTATATCTGATCAAATCTATTTGAAATTGATGAGTTCCACTTCATCTAAGTCTATGTAAGAAATACTATAAAACATATATAATAGTGAAAACAATGTGAAAGTGGAAAAATAGAAGTTTTGTACAATAGGTTTGGTGATCTAAAAATGAATTCTGATGAAATTACATATGCATTTTCTTATCAAATTACTGATGTTGTAAGAAAAATATGAGGAATTGGTAAATAAATAAAATAAAATTGACATTATAGAAAAAATATTAAGAAGGATTCCACATATCTATGATACAAAAGTGTTATACCTTGAGGAAAAAGGATATGTATAACCTTTATTTGGATGATCTTATGAGCATTCTAGATGAATATTAAATTAGATTCAAACCAGAAGATGCAAAAAATCAAGTAATAATGGAAACGACTTTCAAATACATGAAAAAACATGAGATTTATAGTGATAGTGTTTATGAAGATAATTAAGAAGATAAACTTATTTCTATTTTTGATAAGAAGTTTAAAATAATAAAAGAGAGTTTTCATAGAAAGATTCCACTATCCTATTTTCAATGTTTTAGAGTTGGGTACATTACTTCTCAATTTTCAAAGAAGTTTTATGATGAATAAAGTGAAGATAGAAACATGTAGAAGAATCTGAAAAGGTTTCCCCAAAAGGGATAATTCAAACTAGGAAAGAAACTAAAAATAAAAAATTTCATCTATAAAGAAGAACAAGATGATAGTGACTTTTTTAGAATATAGAACTAGATTTTAAATTTGGAACCCAAGATTCTATGATAGCTATGACTGAAAAATTGGAACTGTCAGAAGAAAAAGGTAAAGATAATTAGTTTGCTGGTGGTGTTGATATCAAGTTATAACTTGAGGGTTCACTTGATAATCTTAAAGATCAAAGAAAAATGAATAGAAATTTGATAGTTTTCCTTTAAGAGTCATCAGAGTATGTATATTGTCTTGAAGTAGAAATTGATCAACTGTAAGATTTAGAAAAATAACTTTTAAAAACTATTTAAAGATCAAAAGATGTTGTGTAATTTAATATCATGATTGAAGAACATGAAAAATTCATCAATGAACTTATACCTAGACTAGAATATAAATCTAAGATATTTGAGGGTCTTGAAGAAGATGTTTTTACTCTAAGAAGTAAACTATAAACTGAATCAACTTTAAGGTAAACACAGAAGAAAGTATCGTTTTGAAGATTTTATGATGTGGATCTATTAGAGATAACTAAGCATGGTTTTGAATGTGTACATAAGGTTTTTAATGATCAAAGATCCACATTCATGTAAAAAAGTGGAGTAGGTTTTGATTATCAATCATAAAAAGCTAGAAATAAGATAATACTACATAATGGGAAATATAAATTTGGACATTTCACAAATCCCCCTTAATTATTAATAAAGAAATCCTTATATCAAATTGAAAGGAGAACATAAAACTATACACAAGTATCCATAAATGACCGGTAATCAATCTATTTTCATAAGGAAGGATAGATGATTAGGAATATAAGTGGTAAGACATTTCCTCTTATGAAATGTCAATTCTATGGCTATCTAGGACATACTATTTCATACTCTTAAGAAGAAAAGAGCTATTTTAATGAGGAAGATATAAGAATTCAAAAAAGGATAATTAATTCATATCATAAATCTTATAGAAGAAATAGATTTTATGAATATTGTTTTTAAAACTCTAACTATGGTTATAAAGAAATTGATTGTAGGAAGTGGAAATGTGAGATTATTACCTACAAAATTCATAGAAAAGTCAATACCCACTAACTAGATGGAGCTACTCTTATAAAATGGAATTCTCCTCTGGAGGAAAAATATGAGTATGAATAACCAATTCACAATTAAAATATATTTAAAAGACCAGAATTATCCACCACTCAATCAAATATTTTATGGAAAATAGTGTATTCTCATACCATATGATGGGGAATGAAGTTTTATTAAAAAATGTTAAGAAAATTGTTAATGGAACTGTATGGTTCGACAATTATGGTACTTTAAAGATCAAAGGAAGTGAATGTAAAGAACTAGAAAATGACATGTTGAAAAAAATTGAAGTCCTCTATGTGCATGATCTGTGTCATAATCTTGTTATTGTGAGTCAACTCTATCACTCAGTACTAGTAGTGAAATTTAATCAAAAGGGGTGAACAATAAAAAGAAATATAGGGAATTTTCTTAAGGATTCAAAATAGATGGAACCTTATATCAGTTTGATAGTCGAGAGAACATTTTCTACATTACAATGGAAGATTAAAACAATTTGTGGCACTGAAGGTTGGGCCACATTAATCAATAATACTTGGAAAAAATATATAAGATGAAGATATTCATGGATATCCCCAATATTAAGTGTGAACGGGAAAATAATTGTGATTATTTTATACGAGGAAAATTGGTCTACAGTTTATATCAGCGAAAGAAGAAAAGGGAATTTAATCTTCTTGATATCATCCATACAGATGTTTGTGGACTAATAAATGTGGATGGAACATATTGAGAGAGATAATTCATCCTTTTTATTAATTATTATAGCATAATGGATTGTGTAATAATTATACACTGGAAACAACAAGTTCTTGATTTCTTGAAAATTTATCTTCGAATAGTTGATAATGATACATGTCTTACAATTAAAGTTCAACAATCTGACAATGGATGGGAATACACATACATTGAGTTTGAAAATTACTTGGAGAAACATGGAATAAATAATGAGGTGTCTTTGGTGATAACCCCAAAAAAATGGAGTTGTTGAGCATAGAAATAGATAGGTGAACAATATGGACAGAATTATATTGATTGAGAGACATATCACTCATCATTATTGGAAAGAGGCAGTTCACGTAATATTTTATACTTGAATTTGAACTGGACTTCATATGGGAGAAGCCAAGATACCATACAAGTTGTTTCATATAAGTACCCCGCTTTAAAGTATGTTCATGTTTTCAAAAGTAAACTTTTCTTTAGAAAAAAGAGAGAAATAAAGGGAAGTATGGTGATTCTACAAATGAGGGAATATTCCTTGGATATTCAATGAAGAGTAAATCCTAATTTTTTAATAATCATATTATAAGAATTATGGAAAGTAGTGAAGTCAAGATCATTGAAGATAAAAGCACAAATACCTAGAGGATCTCTTATGCTGATATGATAGAAGATGAGGAATAAAGTGGAAATAGAACATATGAAAATATAGAAGTAGTGGAAGGCATGTAAAACATTCCAGGGTCACAAAATGATGATGATTCAGAACTATAACTATAAGAGGAAACCATGGATGAAGAAACTTTATCTCAACCTTAGAGAAGAAATAAAAGAGGTGAAAATGATCAATCCAATATAAATGGGGATTTGACCACACCCACACAGATAACAATAATGAGTATTTATTCACATTCTTCTTTCTAATCAATTCTGGAACCAACCTAATTTGAAGAAGCAATGAATGATTAAGCATGGGTTAAAGCCATGAATAAAAAACTAGAGTAGATAAAAAGAACTGGAAATGATATCTTGTTAGGAGACACAAAAATCACAATGTCATTGAATCCAATTAGATCTTTAAAAACAAATTCAATGAGCATGGAAATGTTATTTGAAACAAGCCACACTTCGTGTGTAATAGATATACACATATTACAAGAATTGATATTCGAGAAACATTTTCTCCAATAGTGATAATGTATTCGATCACTATTTTCCTTGCTTTGGAAATACAAAAATAAGACAATGATTATTATATAGATGTCAAAAAATATTTCTTAAAAGGATTTATTGAAGAAGAAGTATACATTGAACAACCATTGGGATTTCTGATTGGAAATGATAAAGTAAAGGCTTGTAGTTAATGAATGATCTCTATGGTCTAAATTAGAAACCAAATGCACTATATTATTGACTGTATTCTTATCTGAAAAATATTTAATTCAAAAGAGGATGTATCAATCAAAATATCTATGTGAAAAATTTACATAAATATCAGTTTGTGGTGCTTGTGTATATGGATGATATTATATTTAGTTGATGCAGGCATGGATCAGTGGAATAATTTTATAATCATATGAAATTATAGTTTTAAGTGTCCATGATTTGTGAACTCATATACTTATTAGTGCAACAACTTATTTAGAAGAAGAATTATACCTTCATTTTAGAGAAAAACTATGTAAGAGTGATATTGAATAAATTCAACATGCATGACTCCAAGATAATGTCAACTCTGATTATGGTTGGGAAAAAACATGGAAAGCACGATGAGGTAAATTTTTTGGATCCCACCATAGATAAGAGAATCATTGGAAGCTTATTATATTTGAATACAACATGGAAAACATCATATTTGCAACATTATTAATAACCCGCATTCACAGAAATCCAAAGGAATAACATTTTATAGTAGTTAAAAAAATCATGAGGTATATTAAAGTTATGCTAAATTTTGGATTATAATTTACTATAGGAAGTGATAATGAATTATCATCATATTATGATACAGAATGGGATGGAGATGCTGTGGACATAAAGTCCACTATTGGTGGTTCATTTTTCATTGGAAATAAATTCATGGAATAGTTGTGAAAGAAACAACAAATAACTTGTCTTAGAATAACTAAAGTAGAGTATGTCTCCGATACAATGGCTTTCAATCAACTATTTTGGATGAAGCATAAACTGACCAATATATGTGATGAGGTGAAACATCTGATGGTGATTTATTTTGACAATAAGAGTATGATTGACCTGATACAGAATCAAGTTTAACACTCTCATACAAAACATATTGAGATCATATATCACTTGATCAAAGAAAAAGTTGAATAAGGTGTGATCAAATTGGTGCATTTTGTAACTGGTGACCAAGTGGATGACATTGTGACTAAGAAAATAGTTTAACTTTTATTATAGAAAAATCGTTTGAGCCTCGGTGTTCAGCCACCTACCATTGCCTGGGGAGGTTATGAGTTGTCCCCTCTCCCCATTTTTGTTAAAGTTTTTAATCTAGTTTTGAGAGTGATGTGGGTTTATGACAGTGATAAGATCTATGGGTAGTGTGTTTTTGAGCTCTACAAGTACAAATACAAGTTCATTGGGTTTATTTCCAAAGGGGGAGAATGGATAAATTCAATGTTAAAAGGGGGGATGAGAAATTGAATTATTTTATGTTTTGATGGTTTCCAATTTTTGACATACCATGAAATGATTCTACAACACTATGATAATTCAATGTTATGAGGAAAAAATTAGATCTTAGCTGGGGTATATTTAAGAATTTATTAACACTAGAACCCAATTCATTCTTCCCCAATTATTTTCTACACTGATATTTTCTCGTATAGACTTAGAGAATTGGATGACTTGTCTCTCTCATTTATGGTTTTTAAAACTACATAGAACTTTATTGAATTTATTTGAAAATTTCTGACAAAACCAAAGGTGGAGATTGTTAGAACCAATTATTTTCATAGATGAAAATAGATTATTGTTTGTTTTTTTTCAATCCACACTAGGTTGATCGGGGAGTTTTTATTGAAAGTGGTCTTATGGTACATGATGCGAATAGTATAGAAGGTGGCATTGTTTCATAGTGTTACCAAATTTTGGGTCCATAAATTAGAGAATGGAGAAAGGTGTTTTTGATAAGGAAGTTGCATGCATTATTGATTGTGGAGTTGAATGTTTCATGAAAGTTATGTTTCATGGATGTATCTTCAAAATATAGTAAAGGAATTAACTACACAAAAGATTAATTTTTTCATGAAATAACCTTACAATCCAAATACGAAGTCAAAATAGTCTTACACAGAATTTTTGTTTCAAGTTCATCAATTTAAAATATGGAAAAGGTATGAGATGTGAACAAGAGATGAAATTGTGTGAAAGGATATTACATACGAAACAAAATATCAATTCTTGTCTTACATTTATAAGGGTTGGCACACAAGAAAAATGCACGTGAGGTCTTCTAGGTCTATAAATATTCAGATACCCCAATTGAACACTTATAACTTTTTCCAATAAAAATACTATGTCTCTAATAGATGGAAGATTTGAATGAAAAATATATACATGAAAAAAATCTTGTCCAAAAAATATTCCTTGTATCTATATAAAAAAGTAAAACTTGTGGTGTGGTTGCTTGAATGGGAAAGAGTTGTGTGAAGGAAAATTTTCATGAAAAACCTAAAACATGCGTAGAAGAATAGGTGTTGCGCACAGAAGATGAGTTGAGATTCATTCAAGTTTTGAATATCTGGTTTGTTTGATAAGTGATTTTAAGTTCATCAATTCAGGCCTTCGATTCAAGCAGAGTCTCATACAAGTCAAATACATTGACATAAATTCCAATATACTCAAGTGACCTTCCAGTTGTTAAACTAAGTAATACTTCTCTCAAAAAAGTGAGCTAGGGAGAGTCAACAGAAGTGTTATAAGGTAAGTAATGTGCTATATTTAAAATAATTTAAAGTAAGTGTGGTTGGGCACAAAGTGACTTTTTTTGAACTCTTTGATTTGATAACTGGTAAAAATTAGTGGATTTTGGTATGACCAACACTATGTCAACTTATGCTCCTTGGCATATCCTTTAGTGGTGAACCAAGTAAAATTACTGTATTGTCTTTCTAGATGTTAATGTTTAAATTACTAAAAAATACCATCAGACATGTTTAAGTAGTTCCTACTAACATGGGAACAAGATTAATATATTTAGAAGAAAAATTTGACACCCTTATTCACCCCTCCCCTCTTAGGATGTTCTGATGTCCTTAAAATTTAAACCCAAATATTTGAAATATTTGATCACATAATATTCAGAAAAAATTTTAAAATTTACCTCTAAACTACATTAATCACTCAAAAAGTCACATACCAAAAATGTATATGTCATAATGATATAATTATTGAAAAATGATAATCTTTTCCATCAATAAAACAAATCACCATAAAGCCAAAATGAAATCATTTATTATTCTAAAACATAATTCAACCTTTATTCCTCAAATAAACATCTACCTTAGCCAAAATTATTTTAATTTACCTTAATCATTTAATGTTTCTGATATAATTAATTTTTTTTTAAAAAAATTTAATCACTTAGTCACAAAATAACATTTCAATCCCATGATCATCTATATGATAAAACATATGTTCACAAAAGATAACAACCATTTAATCACAATTAACCATAATTTTCCCAACATCAATGATCATATTAAACTTAAAGTTATCAATAACTTTCAACTTATTTCCACAAAAATATAAAATTATTCTTCCTCAGATAAACTTTTCAATAAAACACATTTTAAACTTAAGGGTTATATATACCTTAAAAACTTAGTAAATGTCTCCCATTATATAAAACATAAAAAGGGAATCAATGCCCTTAAATTTATGATCATTATTAAAGGTTATCAATCCTTAAATAAAATACCACTATACCATAAATCTTTAAATCCTATATATAGAAACATAAATTATTTAACTTTATTAATAAAATATTATCCATTATTTTCCATATTATTCATTAATTATTCCTTCCTAAAATTAAAATATAAATCATGTCCTAGGATTCATCAATATCCATATAATCATGTTTCCTATATTAATCATAATAAAAACTATTAAAATAACACATAACATTTAAATATAATTTTAACATTATTTATATTCAACATATGATCACGATAAACCATTATTTTTATGATCTTAATGATCTTATACATGAGATGTAATATTAAGAAGTTTAACTACATAATTCCTATACTTTATACATTTGAAACATGTTCCCATTCATTTGAGACATCTCTTTGGGTGATTCTTGCCACATTCTTGACTTTAGGATATTGAATATTTTTTTATCTTCGTGATCTCTATCACATGAAATTCAATGAAAATACATTTTTCTTTTATTTGATTCATTATAAAACTTACTTAGGTTTAAGTTGTTAATAATGACTTGATATAACTGGTTAGGTATAACCACAAGAGTTTTCAATCCAGATCCTATCTCATTTGGTTTCTTGTTTGGATAACCACCACATTGTACTTCACATCCATTTCTAAATTATTTTATATTGGTTCCATACATTACTAAAACAAAAAATGGTTAATGTTATTATATCAAATAAAATAATAATAACCATTATAGGAGGAGGATAAAAATTATGATATTCGTAACCATGTTATATTCTTTTAAACTATTTTTATTGAGTGAAAAATAACTATAATTATCCATAATATACTAAAATTTGATGTAATATAATAATTTTAACTTATGCTAAAAAAATATCGTAACCTCCAATACCATCTATAACATATCATGGCTTAACAACCCATAATTACATGCTTCATAAAAAGGATTGTACTTTTATTTTATTCCATTTATCTTTTACGGTTAGAGTGTTAGAGAATTAGAAAATAAAATTTTGTATCAATCCCTTAAAAAAAGTGGAAACTGCCACTCACTATCCATTTTTTAAAAATAAATTATTAAATTTAAACTCCCATTTCATTCAAAACATTTTCAGTTATTTTTGGATGAATCCTTATAGTGAAAATATAGACTTTTCTAAAGTTCATACTCATCCTTAATAACTATGGAAAATATTTGAAAACATGGGATAAGAAAAAATAGTATAATGGGACATAAAAATAATGGAAACCCATTAGTAAATTTTGAAAAATCATGAAAAACCATAAAATTTTTTCCTTTTTTTACAAAATAAACTTTGAGATAAAAAAATTATATACTAATGAAATCAAATTCAAAACTCAATGTTTTTACAATTTTTTAAGAAATGAATAAATTATAATTCATAATCATTAAAAGTTTACCATGAAAACAAAAACTTTACCTTTATAAGATCATAAAGTTTCTTTTAAATCATAAACTCATGGTTTACCTTTTAAAATCAAAATATTTCCACGAAAACCCATATGAAAGAACAGATGAAAAATATAGGAAACTTGGTGTGTTATACTTTCATATTGGAATTATAAAATAGGATAATTATATTATTAACATATGATTTAACTTATATTATTTAATTAAATCACTTTATAGGAATAACTTTTAAATGTTAACCCCATTGACATTATATTAGGATTAAGTTACATCAGTTTACCCTGTCACTTCATAAGAGTAATTAACTCAATCCCCATTCTCTTATGAGTAACCTATATCATTTAACTCTATTTAATTACATAATTAAATGGAGGGATTAAATATACATACTCATTAGATAATGTAAATAGTAATATAAGGTTTTTTTGTTTACTACATATTCACACTTTCATCAATCGTTCCCAATTTTCATATTTAAAAATTAATTTTTTTTAATAAATTTCACTTTTCTTTTAAAAATAATAAAAAAATAAAAATTTTCAAAATAATGAGAAAAAGTTTCTTCATTAAAAAAAACATGGGAACTCATAAAGGAAGTTTGATAATAAATAAATGACATCACATGTAAATTCCCCAACCATAGTATCCCATAGTCGATGGTTACTTTATTACATTATCACAAGATATAAGAAATCAAATACCAAAGGACTAAATAGTTTAGTACTCTTGGTAAACAAGATACATACCTAAACATCTACATTATATTTTAAAAACATAAAATACAAAAAAGTGTTTTATTTGAGAATTTCATTATCCTCCTTAGAATATCCCTGTATATAAATCATAAAACACTTCTCAGTATCTTGGGGAAAATAAAACATAAGAAAGAGGTGAGATCAGATGATCAGTAAGGGTATGTGTACAACAAAAGCTATTATTAATAAATAAGAATAATCAATATGTAAAGGCAAATAACTAAAACACATTCCATTTAAATAATAACTTGAACATAATATGATATCACTAAATGATGGTTAAATAAATACATATAAATAATCACATGAGATTGAAAATTATCCATGGATATTATAACTAATATAATTGTCAAATTAACATCAATAAAACAGTATATCCCTTGTTAATAAACATTAACTTAGGATATCATCCAGAGTAATATGGTGAATGATAATAAAATAGTGCATCCCCTATCAAAATGATCATAAAAATTCGAGAGAAATAATTGAAATGGTAACATTATAGAATAACCCCAGTAAATAATAAGTAAAATAAAGTTTTTATGTCATTGATGAATATAAATACCATAAGAATGTCTTTAAAAATATTCTTGAGGAATGAACCTTTTCAATTTGAAAATATTTTTTACAATAAAATTTATTATTTTTTTAAAAATCCTTTTCCTTGAAAATAACCTTTTAAAAATAAAATGAAAGCTTCAAAATATTTAGTGGTTATGAGGGTATAAATTATATAGATGCTTTATAAAAAAAATATTCCTTTTAAACTACTATAGAGAGGTTAAATAGTGCATCGTCTGAAAAATAAAAAGAATATTCCATTGAAAACATTTTTTAAAAATTTAAAAAATGATTAAAAATTTGATTACTAAATCATTTTGATAAATTTTTAAAAAATTTGAAAATATTTTTTAGAATGCATGGATTTTTATGTAAATTTATTTTCAATAAAAGAGAGATATAAATATGAATTTTCTTAGAAAAAAGTTCTCAATCATTTCAAGTACCAAAGGGAGGAAAATGGTACTATTACTTGAAAAGTTCATTAATAACAAGAGGATATGAAAATATATTTTGTTAAATATGAAAATAAAAAAATATCCCCAAAGGGATACTTAAAGATAAAAAAATTATGAATAATGATGAGATTGTGAAATAAAGCCTTACCGATCTGGTAAATTTTAAATTGTAAGCACCATAAAATAAATATCAAATAAAAAATTAAATGAAATGAAGATAAGGTTATTTATTATATAACTTATCAACATTGTATTATATACACCACATAAAAGAAATAATTAGTGAATAAGAAATATGTCTCACAGAAGTAAAATTGAGATGAGAAACCATTACCTTAGGTCTAATTTTTGTTGTTTCTGTCTGTACCTCATATATAATAAAAATAGAATTTTCACCACCTTTTTAGGTAATTAACACTTATATTATGTATTTAATGTATATAATGTGTTTGGGTCATGTTTGGGAAGGTTTGAATAAATTTTGGATTTTTTGGGAATTTTTTACAAGTGCATGATTGGTGCATGGTTTGTAAAAACCATGAAACACATATAGTAAACCATGTATAATGAGATAGGGGATAAACAGTAGGTGCTTGGGTTATACATGGTTTGTTAAAATCATGTGAAAACTTAAGAGAAGTCGTGCTATTTTGGATAGTGGGCTTCGGCGTAGCCAGGGCACGATTTGGAATCTATGTGAGTGAACCATGTGAGGTCCATCATTGAGGTAATGGATAATTCATAGTTAGCACACAGTTTTCATAATCTTTTGATTAAACCATGCATGGAAAAGAAACTAGATTATAAAAAATTGTATCTAGGTTAGTTGAATGTTTTAACACATTGTTTCCCCCCCCCAAAAATGACCCTAACTCAGGATTTCTCACTCCCAAAGGTTGGAGGACCTCTCCCAATCAAATTAGAGTCAATCCGGAGAAGTTCCTTAGTGAATTGAAGATCGATTATTGCGGTATGTGATCTTTCTTGCTTGTTCTTGATAGTTTTCTTAGTTCTACTTATCCCTTTCTCTTAGTTTTCTAGATCTATGCCTATTATATATAGATATAGGGCTATTGATTCCAAATATGTTTAGATTTGGTCTTGTTGTTGATAAGGGATGAGATCTAAGGCTGGTTTTTGGAGATTTTATAACGACCCATACTTTACATACATTTTTAATACTTCAAAATTGAATCATACTTATTACAACATATAACATAACCACGAAAGGACCGTATAAGTATAGTGTCTTTAGAAACTGGGAAACATAAACAACTGGTTCATAAAGCGTCTACACTGTCTCCCATTTATTTCATCATATCTATAGTCCCTTTTGGCATATATTAATTAATAACCTTATTCCTGACCTGGGGAAAGAAAACATATAAAAGGGTGAGATAAAATGCTCAGTAAGGGTAAAAAAAAGAAATATCAATCACATCATAAACATAAGCGCATAAATTTTGGAAATGTTAACCTGCAAAAGAGATCATAATTTCATAACATGGAATAAATCATGGAAGTGAAATGTAATCACAATAATCATAACTAAAAACATGAAACTTTGTGGCATACACACATAATCATAGAGAATCATTTCTTGTTAGTCAAGACTCATTTCCAAGACTATCTTAGTGGAAAAAGTCCATTTCTGAACCGAGTCACCCTCGTTTCAGTCCTGTTTCACTGAACCGGTATAACCTACCATTCCAGCCATGTCTATCTCATGAGATATAAAATCTTTACCCAATGCATTGGAGGGAGATATAGGTCCCACCCATCTCATAATGATACCATTCTTATGTGTGCCACGAAATCATAAACCATACATCATTGCATAACCCATGTAATAAAAATGGGAATCTTAAACATCATGACATCATAAAACAATTCATATACGATAAAGGAATTCATAAAAATAATTCCATCACAACATAATCAAATCAATGTAATAATAGGGATAAAAACATAACCCTTTATTATCTTACATGGAAAATAATTTTGATATAACAATTGAACTTCATTCTTGAGGAAAATATCCTTTCTACTTCAAAAACACATTTCCTTTCTTAACATGTCATAAAATTATAAACTAAAAGAAGTTGATTAAAAATAAACATGAAAACTTGTAAAGGAAGCTTCTTGGAAATAATGTTTTAAAAATCCATTCATTCCGTATAAGTTAAAAAAAACATCCTTCTCGTACTTTTGCCAGAAAAGTCAAAAAGTACCTCGTACGAAAAATGACAAAAGATTCCTTTCGTATCTTTTACTAAAAACTCACCAAAGGGTAAAATTGGATTTAAACAATTTTAGGTGGATGGAAATAATATTACATATTGAGGAAACATGGATGTGGATGATAAAATACACCCCAGTAAATACCAAAGTATAAACAATCTCGGATAAAAATGAGATTGTGATATTTACCTTACCTTAGGTCCGATTTGCTTTGTAAGTGTCTGATCCTCCTATATAATGATTTAAATAATGTTATTGACTTATTCTAGAATCATACTTATTTTTATGATATCATATATGGTCATTTTCTTAGCTTCATAGTAGTAATATTTCATTGCTACTTGTTATTCGGGTGTTTATAACTTTTTGTTCTTATGCGTGTTTTGTCGAATAAATTCTTATTCTTATATTTAGGTTATAGATACCTCATTTCTAGAATGGTATTAGTGTAATATATATCATATTCATTTATTCAATTCATTTATATAATCATTATGAAATGAAGATCATGTAGAACGAGTCACATCACATCGTGGAGACGGTATTCCGTACGTACGCACGAGTGACGATATCATTCCTATGATCGTGGAATTGTATTGGAGTGTATGTATACTATTTCAGAATCAGTATCACTTTATAATAGTCATATATAGTAATTATTTACACCATTATACCCATCCAAGTATGGTGGTGGTGGAAACTAGATTACACCACGGCGTGGAGACGGTATTCGGTACGTACGCACGCGCGGTGATTTCATTTTTCGTAGGATGGATAGATGGTAAAATAGGGTTATTTCATACTTATAATAACATATCAGTATATGAGTGATACTGATGTTATTACTTAATAATGAAACAACTAAAGAAGAAGAAGTTCAAGAAGAAATAAAGATGAAAGAATCGGTAACGGACATTACCTCTTCTTTGAAGTGCTTATTTGAGACCTCCTTTTAGGGCCCTAAAATGGGTCTTTGAAGAAGACCAGAACCTCTAGGATGTTTCTAGGGAAGTGGAGAGGAGGAATTGGCAGGGTTTGGCCGAGCTAGAATGCTCAAAGTGGTGTGAGGAAAAGGGGGAGGAGGTGCCTTTTTATAAGGGAGGAGAGGGGCACCTTTGGGAAAACTAAAAATATTATTTTATTATAAAGTCAAGTTCGGTTTTAAATAGCTCCAAATTGATATATTTCGAAGCTAAGGTGCGGATGGGTCGAAATCCTCTCATACAATAGAATTTAGACAAGTTTAGGTTCCTATTGTAACCTTATCATGTAGATTTAACATTAAGTTAAATAAGTTTACTTTTACCGTGTCTTCTTGTGTTCTTATACTATAAGGTTAATAAACTTACTATAAGAAGCCAAACGAACCCCAAGTTGTTTATTATTAATATATATAACATTATCTAAGTCATTTGGCCTAACCTTAGATTTTTAGGAATAAAATAAAAATTAATAATTTAATATTTGTTTTAATAACTATTTTATGTCAATTTTGACACTATTTAGTAATTGATTTTTGTGAAAATCATAACAGAATGATTAGTTCGAACCAAGTTACTTAAATAAATACTAACATGTCATATTAACCTATAAAATTAGTTTAATTCATAAAAAGTCTAAAATTATATTTATTTGGGTATTTATAATATCGATTATGTCAATATTTCATTAATAAGATAATTACTGCATCATCGTTGTGTCATAAATAAATTAAATTATTTAATGTCTAAAAATTACAAATAAAATACAATTATGTAGGAAATATTGTTATATTTCTAATTAATATTTATAGTCGAATTTATCTTATGTATATCCCCATATTAAAAATTATTTACTTATTAAACTTTGATTTTAACTATTTTAACCCTTCTTCAAATAAATTAATAATAAATGTCCTAATCTAATCCAAGTGGGCCTAAATGGTCATATTTTATTCCTAATTTTGTTTTTGGTCGAATTACACTTGTCCAATAGAATTAGGGCATGTGTTAGGGTAATAATAATATCATCTTTACCCTTAATTACACTATTTACTTTTAACCGTGGTAAAAAAAGTAAAAAGTTACTATTCACCAAAAAATTATTTTCATCTCATTGAACCACATTTTACTTACTGACATTAACCGTGTCTCTCAGATTTTTGAAATTCCACTCACAGAAGCGGTAAAATTATGTTTTATGAAAAATTCGGTTTTTTAAGTACCACTTAGTGGTTTCACTATTCATCAAAAATTGAAAGTTTTCAGAAAAATACCAAAATTTCACCCTAGGCTAATTTCGATATTCCGAATCCAAAAATGAAGTCCATTTTGAAAAATAAAATTTATAAAATTTCAAAAGGTGGTTATTTCTATTCATAACAGCTAGTTTTAATAATATATCATATCGTCGTTTAGTGAAACTCGGTATTGCGTACGACGCAAGCTATCGAGGAAGGTCGCGATTTCGTGTAAAGAAAGCCAAGCAAGTGTTGTGTAGAAAAAGATTTCTTTGATGATTTATATAACATAAAAGTCTCGGGTGTTACATTCTACCCCCCTTAAAATGAATTTCGCCCTCGAAATTCGTCACTTTGTAACAAACAGATTAGGATACCTCTCCCTCATCATATCCTCAAGATCCCATGTAGCTTCTTCTAATTGGTATTTCCTCCATCAAACTTTCACCAATCGAGTGGTCTTGTTTCGTAGGACTTTTTCGCTACGATCCAGAATCTCTATCAGTTGTTCTTCATAAGAAAGATCTTGCTCCAGCAGTACAACTTCTGAGCTGAGGACATGTGAAGGATCACGTATGTACTTTCTCAGGAGAGATACATGGAACACATCGTGAACTTGAGAGAGATTCGGTGGAAGCGCCAATCGGTAAGCTACCTTCCCAACACGATCCAATATTTCGAAAGGACCGATATATCTAGGGCTCAACTTCCCCTTCTTTCCAAATCTCATAACCCTCTTCCAGGGAGATATCCGTAAGAACACTTTATCACCCACTTCAAACTCTAGGTCTTTTCTTCGTTTGTCGGCATAACGTTTCTGTCGACTCTGAGCTGCTCTTATGTGTTGTTGAATAGATCTGACCTTTTCTGCCATTTCATCAACGAGATCAGTTCCTAATAGCTTTCTTTCCCCAACTTCATCCCAGCAAGTTGGAGTCCTGCATTTCTTTCCATAGAGAGCTTCATAAGGAGCCATCTGAATACTGGAGTGAAAGCTATTATTATAAGAAAATTCCACCAAAGGTAGGTGTTGATCCCAACCTCCTTTAAAATCCATAGAGCAAGCTCTCAACATATCTTCTAGGGTTTGAATTGTTCTCTTAGACTGACCGTCTGTCTGAGGATGATAAGTAGTGCTGAAACTCAACTCTGTATCCAGAGTATGCTGAATACTTCTCCAGAACTTCGAGGTAAATCTCAGATCCCGATCAGATATAATAGAAAATGGTACTCCATGCAATCTTACCACTTCCTTTAAATATATCCTGGCAAGCTGATCCAGAGTGAAATCCTCTCTAATAGCAATGAAGTGTGCAGACTTTGTAAGACAATCAACTATGACCCAGATAGAATTATTGCCTTTGGATGTTTTAGGAAGTCCTGTGACAAAGTCCATAGTGATGTTTTCCCATTTCCATTCGGGTATGAGTAATGGTTGTAACATCCCCTTATACTTCTGTCTCTCAGCTTTAACTTGTTGACAAACCAAGCATCGAGAGACATATTCAGCAACATATCTTTTCATGCCATCCCACCAGAAGTACTCTTTCAGGTCCCTATACATCTTCGTGCTTGCCGGATGAATAGATAATGAAGAACTATGAGCCTCTTCCAGCAGATCCTTCTTTAATTCCGGGATGGGAGGAACACAAAACCGATTCTTGAACTTTATTATCCCATCACAATCAAGGTTGAATTCAGGAACATTTCTCACCTTCTTTTGTAACTCAACATCTTCTTTCTGTGCCTCTTAAATCTTCACATGTATAGATGGTTGAACACTCATTTGAGAATGATAAGATTTTTCCCCTTCCATTATAATTCCAAGATCCATCCTTTGTAAATCCATAAATATTGGATCTTATGTGATCCTCATCATGGATAAACTGGCATGGTCTTGTCGACTTAATACATCTTCCACCTTGTTTGCTTTCCCAGGGTGGTAATGGATTGAGCAGTTGTAATCCTTAATCAGCTCCAACCATCTTCTTTGGCGCATATTCAGCTCCTTTTGTGTGAAAATATACTTTAAACTTTTATGATCAGTATAAATATCACACCTTTCACCATAAAGGTAATGCCTCCAAATATTTAATGCAAAGATTACCACGGCTAACTCCAAATCATGTGTTGGGTAATTTTTCTCATGGATTTTCAACTGTCGTGAGGCATAAGCTATCTCCATATCATTTTTCATAAGAACACACCCCAATCCCTTCTTGGATGCATCACTATAGATCACAAACCTTTCTCCACTACAAGGTAGTGTGAGCACAGGTGCACTGGATAACCTTCTTTTCAACTCCTTGAAATTCTCTTCACATTCCTCCGTCCAAACAAACTTAACTCCTTTCCGAGTCAACTTGGTGAGTGGATTAGATAATCGTGAAAAATCTTTCACAAAACGTTGATAATATCCAGCCAAACCAAGAAAACTTCGGATCTCAGTTACTGTTGTTGGTCTCGACCATCTTTCGATAACCTCTGTTTTACTGGATCCACAGATATCCCCTCTTTTGAGATTATGTGACCCAAAAATGCAACTTTTTGAAGCCAAAATTCACACTTGGTAAATTTGGCATAAAGTTTCTCCTTTCTCAGAGTCTTCAATATAATTCTCAAGTGATCTTCATGTTCTTCCTTGCTCTTTGAATAGACAAGAATATCGTCTATAAAGACTACCACAAATTGATCAAGATAGTCTCTAAAGACTCTATTCATTAGATCCATGAAGATAACAGGGGCATTAGTAAGACCAAATGGCATCACTATAAATTCATAGTGTTTATACCTTGTATGGAAAGCCGTCTTTGGCATATCCTCCCTTTTGAACCTTAATTGATGATACCCTGAACGAAGATAAATCTTGGAAAAGTATTGAGCTCTGCGTAGTTGGTCAAATAGGTCATCAATGCGCGGGAGAGGATATTTGTTCTTGATAGTGATCTTGTTAAGTTGTCGATAATCAATGCAGAGTATCATTGATCCATCTTTCTTCTTAACAAATAGAATAGGTGCTCCCCAAGGTGACGCACTAGGGCGTATGAATCCTTTATCAAGATTCTCTTGGAGTTGCTTCTTCAATTCCTACAACTCAATTGGGGCTATTCTATAAGGTGTCTTTGAAATAGGCAAAGCACCCAGTACGAGTTCTATTGAAAACTCAACTTCAAGATTTGGTGGAAGACCCGATAATTACTTCGGAAAGACATCATCAAACTCCCGTACAATGGGAATATTCTTAATCGTGAGTTTCTCACCAACCATTTGAGATAAATAACATTCATTAAGTGGAATCAAGACCCATAATATGGAAGAAATTTCCACTGGAAGGTTATGTTCATCCTTGCATCGATAGATAATCATAGATTGATCTGGAATATGAAATGTGACTTCCCTTATTTGGCAATTTATATGAGCTCCATATAAAGAAAGCCAATCCATGCCAAGAATCACATCAAATTCCACTATAGGAAGGATCACAAGATTTGTAGGAAGCACTTTCCCACAAACTTCGATCGGAGAAGAATTATAAACTTTTGATGTGACTGTTGTGCCATTAGGTGTTGTCACAACTAACTCAACATCTAATTGTTGAGGTAATATGGTGATACCCTTAGAAAATTCTTCAGAAATAAAAGAGTGGGTGGATCCAGAATCAAATAAAACATTTGATACTTTAGAGTGTATGGTAAGTGTACCTTTCACCACATCGTTATCGTACTCCACATCGATGATAGAAATTGCATGTGAATTTCCTTTGTCTTTAGCCTTAAGAGTTTGTTGATGTCGACCATCATCATCAACCCTTGGATTAGGGCATTTATTGGCATAATGCCCCATCTCCTTGCACTTGAAACATTGAAGTGTAGTAGGTTCATTCTGTGTATCCCTTCCTTTGTTTGCATCATTAGGCATCTTCTTCCCATCATCGCGGCATTCAAATGCCCGATGACCTTCCTTTCCACATTTGAAACATTTACTTGTCCCTTTAAGACAACTCCCTCCATGTTTCTTTCCATACTTTGAGCATAAGGGAAAGCTCATCTTCTTTTCAGTGTTCTCTTTATATTTTCCTTTGAATTCTATTTTCCTCTTCTTATCAAACCCATATGACTGATGGGTTACTCCAATCTCTATCTCAACTTTGAGAGCACATCGAACGATTTCCTCGTAGCTATTGAAGTCCCTTATGGCTAACGCCCTTCGAAGACATGGTTTTAAGCCACTAAAGAATCGATCGATCTTACTCTTAGGTTGGATAATAATACCAGAAGAGTACCTTGCAAGTCTTGTAAAATTTTATTCATAGGTACCAACAGATTCATCATCCTTTTTCTTCAGTTCAAGAATCTCTTTCTCCATCTTTGTTCGGAGAATATGAGGGAAGTACTTATTGAAAAATAAGTTATTGAACTCATCCCATTCCATGGAATCAATTTCATCCCTTTGCCTCGTATTCTTAAAAAGATTCCATCATTGATCAGCATCTCCTTCCAAACGATACACTGCTAGGATGACTTTATCATGTTCAGAACATTGAAGAACTGAAAATATCTTTTCAGTAGTACTAATCCATTTTTCATCAACTAATGGATCAGTAGACCCGCTGAAAGAAGGTGGACGCTGCCTCATGAAGGATTCAACAGAATGTTGCTCCTTCCTTTGCTCGTTTGGAAGTCCTGTATGATTCATAGCTTGAGAAAGTTGTGTGAGCATGGCTACAAGATTTTTCATTCCAGCTCCCATAACGTTTGGTTGCTCAGGGGGACAATCATTGCATTTCCCGTCGCATTCTACATTAACACGATTCCTTCGGGTTCCAGCCATTGACTAAAACCAAGAAGAATAGTGTGAGCAACACTAATTATAATAGGAAAACCACATAATCAAGAATAAAATTTCACACTTATGGTCTTATCCTAGGTTATTCATGGCCATTTCTAAAACACTAATATTGTGTTCTATGCCTAGACTTATCCTTAGGGTTCTTACTAAGGCTTTCACATCGTAGTTTCCAACGGTTGACTATACCTTTCCTCTGATACCAACTATAACGACCCATACTTTACATACATTGTTAATACTTCAAAATTGAATCATACTTATTACAACATATAACAAAACCACGAAAGGACCGTATAGGTATAGTGTCTTTAGAAACTGAAAAACATAAACAACTGGTTCATAAAGCGTCTACACTATCTCCCATTTATTTCATCATATCTATAGTCCCTTTTGGCATATCTTACTTAATAACCTTCTTCCTGACCTGGGGAAAGAAAACATACAAAAGGTTGAGCTAAAATGCTCAGAAAGGGTAAACAAAAGAATTATCAATCACATCATATACATAAGCGCATAACTTTTGGAAATCTTAACCTGTAAAAGAGATCATAATTTCATAACATGGAATAAATCATGGCAGTGAAATGTAATCAAAATAATCATAACATAAAACATGAAACTTTGTGGCATACACACATAATCATAGAGAATCATTTCTTGTTATTCAAGACTCATTGCCAAGACTATCTTAGTGGACAAATTCCATTTCTGAACCGAGTCACCCTCGTTTCAGTCCTGTTTCACTGAACCGGTATAACCTACCGTTCCAGCCATGTCTATCTCATGAGATATAAAATCTTTAACCAATGAATTGGAGGGAGATATAGGTCCCACCCATCTCATAATGATACCATTCTTATGTGTGCCACAAAATCATAAACCATACATCATTGCATAACCCATGTAATAAAAATGGGAATCTTAAACATCATGACATCATAAAACAATTCATATACAATAAAGGAATTCATAAAAATAATTCCATCACAACATAATCAAATCAATGTAATAATAGGGATAAAAACAGAACCCTTTATTATCTTAGATGGAAAATAATATTGATATAACAATTGAACTTCATTCTTGAGGAAAATATCATTTCTACTTCAAAAACACTTTTCCTTTCTTAACATGTCGTAAAATTATAAACTAAAAGAAGTTTATTAAAAATAAACTTGAAAACTTGTAAAGGAAGCTTCTTGGAAATAATGTTTTAAAAATCCATTCATGCCGTATAAGTTAAAAAAACATCCTTCTCGTACTTTTGCCGGAAAAGTCAAAAAGTACCTCGTACGAAAAACGAAAAAAGATTCCTTTCGTATATTTTACTAAAAACTCACCGAAGGGTAAAATTGGATTTAAAAAATTTTAGGTGGATGGAAAAAATATTACATATTGAGGAAACATGGATGTGGATGATAAAATACACCCTAGTAAATACCAAAGTATAAACAATCTCGGATAAAAATGAGATTGTGATATTTCCCTAACCTTAGGTCCGATTTGCTTTGTAAGTGTTCGATCCTCCTGTATAATTATTTAAATAATGTTATTGACTTATTCTAGAATCATACTTATTTTTATGATATCACATATGTTCATTTTCTTAGCTTCTTAGTAGTAATATTTCATTGCTACATGTTATTCGGGTGTTTATAACTTTTTGTTCTTATGCGTGTTTTGTCGAATAAATTCTTATTCTTATATTTAGGTTATAGATACCTCATTTCCAGAATGGTATTAGTGTAATATATATCATATTAATTCATTCAATTCATATATATCATCATTACGAAATGAAGATCATGTAGAACGAGTCGCATCACATCGTGAAGACGGTATTCCGTACGTACGCACGAGTGATGATATCGTTCCTATGATCGTGGAATTGTATTGGAGTGTATGTATACTATTTCAGAATCAGTATCACTTTATAATAGTCATATATAGTCATTATTTACACCATTATACTCATCCATGTAAGGTGGTGGTGAAAACTAGATTACACCACGGCGTGGAGACGGTATTCCATACGTACGCACGCGCGGTGATTTCTTTTTCCGTAGGATGGATAGATGGTGAAATAGGGTTGTTTCATACTTATAATAATATATCAGTATATGAGTGATACTGATGTTATTACTTCACAATGAAACAACTAAAGAAGAAGAAGTGGAATAAGAAATAAAGATGAAAGAATCGGTAACGGACATTACCTCTTCTTTGAAGTGCTTCTTTGAGACCTCTTTTTAGGGAACTAAAATGGGTCTTTGAAGAAGACCATAACCTCTAGGATGTTTCTAGGGAAGTGGAGAGGAGGAATTGGTAGGGGTTGGCCGAGCTAGAAGGCTCAAAGTGGTGTGAGGAAAAGGGGGAGGAGGTGCCCTTTTATAAGGGAGGAGAGGGGCACCTTTGGGAAAACTAAAAATATTATTTTATTATAAAGTCAAGTTCGGTTTTAAATAGCTCCAAATTGATATATTTAGAAGCTAATGTGGGGATGGGTCGAAATCCTCTCATCCAATAGAATTTAGACAAGTTTAGGTTCCTATTTTAACTTTATCATTTAGATTTAACATTAAGTTAAATAAGTTTACTTTTACCGTGTCTTCTTGTGTTCTTATACTATAAGGTTAATAAACATACTATAAGAAGCCAAAAGAACCCCAAGTTGTTTATTATTAATATATATAACCTTATCTAAGTCATTTGGCCGAACCTTAGATTTTTAAGAATAAAATAACAATTAATAATATAATATTTGTTTTAATACCTATTTTATGTCAATTTTGACACTATTTAGTAATTGATTTTTGTGAAAATCATAATAGAATGATTAGTTCGAACCAAGTTACTTAAATCAATACTAAAATGTCATATTAACCTATAGTCTAATTCATAAAAAGTCTCAAATTATATTTATTTGGGTATTTATAATATCAATTATGTCAATATTTCATTAATAAGATAATTACTGCATCATCGTTGTGTCATAAATAAATTACATTATTTAATGTCTAAAAATTAAAACTAAAATACCATTATGTAGGAAATATTTTTATATTTCTAATGAATATTTGTAGTCGAATTTATCTTATGTATAACCCCATATTAAAAATTATTTACTTATTAAACTTTGATTTTAACTATTTTAACCCTTCTTTAAATAAATTAATAATAAATGTCCTAATCTAATCCAAGTGGGCCTAAATGGTCATATTTTATTCCTAAGTTTGTTTTTGGTCGAATTACACTTGTCCAATATAATTAGGACATGTGTTAGGGTAATAATAATATCATCTTTACCCTTAATTACCCTATTTACTTTTAACTGTGGTAAAAAAAAGTAAAAAGTTACTATTCACCAAAAAATTATTTTCATCTCATTGAACCACATTTTACTTACTGACATCAACCGTGTCTCTCGGATTTTTGAAATTGCACTCACAGAAGTGGTAAAATTAATTTTTATGAAAAATTCAGTTTTTTAACTACCACTTAGTGGTTTCACTATTCATCAAAAATTGAAAGTTTTCAGAAAAATTCCAAAATTTCACCCGAGGCTAATTTCGATATTCCGAATCCAAAAATGAAGTCCATTTTGAAAAATAAAATTTATAAAATTTCAAAAAGTGGTTATTACTATTCATAACGGCTAGTTTTAATAATATAGCATATCGTTGTTTAGTGAAACTCGGTATTGCGTACGATGCAAGCTATCGAGGAAGGTCGCGATTTCGTGTAAAGCAATCCAAGAAAGTGTTGTGTAGAAAAAGATTCCTTTGATGATTTATATAACATAAAAGTCTCGGGTGTTACAGATTTAACCTAGTTATGTGGACGTTTCTCATGTTGTTTATCATTTTCACCAAAACTCTTAAGGTATGTGGCTTCACTATCAACTCCTCTTTCTTGAACTGATTGGATTATTTTAAAATTGGTTTAATTTATTGATTTTGATTGTGAAATTTGGGGGAAAATTAGTTATAAATCAAATTTAGTGATAATTTATGTTTTTTGGTAATATTGTGGAATCATGGTAATTGATTGTGAAAAGTGGTTTGGTTTCTGGATTTTAAATTTTTTATTTTAAACTATATATTTTCTAGATTTTTTAAATGGCTTGATGGAAAGGTTTAAAAAAAAGGAATTTTTATTGAATTAGGATGAAATGGTTTGGTTGAAATGGTTTTGGACTACATGGGTTCTGTGTGAGTTCATGTTCGATGTGCCCCTGAATAATGGATGTGTACCAGTGGGGTACAAGGTTTGTGAACCTAGATTGAGGGCATGCATTAGTGGGACATAAGGTGATTGGACAAGATATTTCTCATGAGTATGGAACTATCAAACAATCATGCATGTGTGGGTGTGTTGTGAACTATGGAATGGGTATGCCAAACGATAATGTTAAATGATTTAAAGAATTTTTTATGCACTTTCCTTGGAAAACTATTAACTATGAATTTTGTTTATATCATTATATAAAAAGTTTAAGATTTTTTTATAAACTATTTTATATAAATGGATTAATATGTTCCATCCTAGTGGTGTGAGTAGGGAATTCATTGGGGAAAACTTACTAAGCTTTAGTACTCACCCCTACTTTGGCACTTTGAAGATTTTTTATATATATTCTATAAAGATATAAGAGAAGGTAAAGTATCACACATATTTTATACTACCTTGTGGTACTTGTAATGTTTGGTGGAGTTGGAGTGTAGAGCATGTGGAGTTTTGGAGTCATGTGGTTGTCTATGAGTTTTATTAGTTTGTCTTCCAGTGTTTACTTTGATGTTAGTTTTTCTTCCACTGTGGTACTCTTTGGTTGGTTTTGATAAATTATATTTTGAGTTATCTTTCATTATTATCATGCATTATATGGTGGTTTTTTTGGTTATGTCAGGTTTGGTTAGTTATTTTTTCTTAAAGGGAAAACTATACCCCTCCTATATTGATTACCTTCAATATTTATTGCCAGAATTTGGTGTCTTGGGGATGTTTTTTTAATAAAATTAACATCTAACCACCATATCAAGGTAATGATAAGGGCCATGAAGTAACAAGTGGTATCATCTTGCTCCTTCCTTTATGGAATAAGTATTCATCAGTTTTCTTGGTCCTGGATTTGAAATTAATTCTGGTATATTCCTTGATTTGGGATCATAAAAGGAGTAGGATTTCAAAGACGTAAAATGTAGAGCATAAAAAGATTTAAGTAACATTTTTATGCTAAACATCAAGTTACTAAAAAGTTGGGTAAATAAGTGTTTTGGAGACACTTATAGGAATTGGAATCTCATTGCCAGGGGTTTATCCATTGAGATGACCATGACAAGTATTAGAGGAATGACTTCCCACTAGGAGGGAATAATTTATTTTTAGTAATGATATATGATTTGGTGCAATGTGAAATAATTTTTGAAAAATGTTGAAATTGTTTCCAAATGAGAGAGTTTGAAATGATCATGATTGTGGTATTTTGAAAATAGTTTTATTTTCAAAACCAAACAGAATGTTTTCAAAAATAGTTGAATATTGTAAATGTTTATTTTGGAAAGCATTTTTGTGGTAACATGATGTGGTAAAATTGAAATGTTAAGCATTCAGATGTTGAGAGTGATACTTATGGAGTTATTCTTTATATAGAAGATGGAACCTAGTAGGCATTATAGAAACTAACTGAAATAAGCTACAGAGAACATGGTTTCACATGATCCTGAACTGAACTAAAAACTGATTTAGAGTATCATCTGAAAATTTCATGATATGGACATGGAGAATAGGAGGGATGATCCAAGGAAGTGGATCATTCCATCCACTTTTAGAAGTAGAATCCTCCCATAATTTTGGGTGATTTTGAACCAGAGAAAGTAGAAGTGTGGAAGAATAGGATGAATTATATCTTATATTTCATCAGTATACCAACAGAGTTGAAAGTCAAACTAGTGATGTATATGATTGCGGATATTTCATTTTAATGGTGGAATCTATCCGTGCATGCTAACATGGATCATGGTTTTATTAGGAGGATTTTAAACAATTTTTTGACAAATAATTCTATCCTCACATGTTTAGGATTCAAATAATGATGGAATTATTCAACTTGAAGTAGAAAAATATTTCTGTCATAGTGTCTATAGATAAATTCATGAGTTTAGTGTACTTTGAACCTTAAGTTACTGCTACTGTATCCTTGAATGCACATAGCTTTGAATCATTGCTGAAACAGGATATTTTCTCAAAGATAGTTGTGCTTTGTATTACTAACTATACAAAGGTTTTCAATAGAGTGATGGTGGCTGAAAATGATATATCAGGAGATATGGGGGGAGGAATTATGTTTATACCCATGAGAAATAGTGGTACATCTAATGCTTTGAGCAAGTGGAATATGGACACCTATTTCCAAGGTGGGAGGATGACTCAAAATTAGATAGCTGGATCAGTAAACCTTAATCAACAAACCAAGAGAAAAGAAATATATTTCCAATGTGGTATTCTTGACCACATTAATTGAGAGTATACTACACAACCTAGAGAATGCCTCAATTTCAACCAAGGACATCTTCAATGCTATTTTTGAAGTGATCTAAGGTCAGGTGATAGGGACACTTATCAGGTGTCACATGCATATTATGATTTGACGGGGTGAGGGAAGTAGAATCAATCATGTTAGCAGAACATACATATCCATGGTGATCCCAAGAATTCCATGACTCCTCAATAAAATAATTATCATCTAGGAAAAAAGGAGAAAAGTGTTTCAAGCATGAAATTATATAGAGATGAGATGGTTATGGGGGATTATCAGTCTGGACTATATATGTTGAGAGGTATGATTCTATTGAGTTCTACCATTATGTAAGTGATGTTTGATATTGTTGCATAACATTACATCATTACTTCTAAAACTGTTAATTTTCTATGTTTAAAGCTTGAGATGATTCCTTCTTTGATAAAACTTCAAACTCCTCTTGGTCAAAGAGAGTGTCAAACATTTGTGTGTGAATAATGTTATATAAAAATTGATGAGGTTAAGGCAAAGTGGTATTTCAATGTCTTGTAGATGAATATCTATGATGTAATCCTGGGTATGGATTGTTTGCAAATGTTCAAGGATCACATCGACTATTATAGTAGAATAGTATGTTTTGTGACTGAGGTTGGAATCAAGTATATCTTTAGAGGAGAAAGGATTGTAAAGGTAGGTGTAATGAGTTTTTTGGAACCAGTAGTTGGAATGATCTCATACTAGCTCGTAGTATTATCTTTTTCATCGATGGAGGATATCGAGAAGAACAACATTCCTGCAGTCGTGGATCAATTTGCATATGTGTTTCCCAAAAATCTATCTAGGTTACCACTGATAAGGGAATTGAAGTTTATGATTAATATCCTCCCAAGGACCAGTCATATATAACTTCATTCTTATCTAATGGGACCAACATAATTAAGGAAGTTGAAAGTGAAATTAGATGTGCTAAAAATAAAGGGTTTCATTTAGTCGAACATGTCTTTATGGGAAGAACCTGTTTTGTTCATCAAGAAGGCATATATAAATCTAATGTTTTGTGTGGATTATTGTAATCTTAATCAATTTAAGATAATAAATCAGTATCCACTTCCAAAAATTTATGATATGTTTAATCAATTGAGGGGAAATCAGTGGTTCTATAAGATTGACTTGCGATCAAGACATCACCAATTGAGAGTCCAGAAGGAAGATATTCTGAAGAAAGATTTTAGAATCATAAATGGCCATTATTAATATGTGGTAAAGAATTTTGGTCTTACGAATTCACCAACAATATTTGTGGAATTGATGAATCATATATTTCAGTGATATGTGGATTTTTTTGTGGTGGTGTTTATAAATGACATATTGGTGTATTCAATGGAAATGGCTAATCATGAGAAACACTTGGTGAAAATATTGGCAATATTGAGGGATTATCGGCTGTATGCCAAACTTTCAAAGTGATATTCTTGGATATAAGTTGTATTCTTTCTTGGACATGTAATTTCTACAAGAGGTGTTTTGGTGGATTTGTAGAAGATATAAGCTATCATATCTTGGAAACCGCTCAGGGATATCTTTGAGATAAAATGTTTTATTAGTATAAATGATTATTACAGATGTTTTTTTCATGAATTATCAGGACTATATTCATCTATGAAGACTTTGAAAAGGAATGATGTTTATTTCCAATGGTGTGATGAATTCTATAAATATTTTCAAGAGCTAATGTTTCAACTTACATACACACTGATATTGATTTTTATGGATTCCTGACAAGGGTATGTGGTGTATTGTAATGCTTCAGAATCAGGTTTGGGGTATGAAATCATGAAAGGAGACCATTTTGTTTCCTATGGTTCTAATCATTTGTAATTTCATGAGAAGAACTACTCAATAAATGATTTAGAGTTAGCTGCATTTTTCTATGCTTTAAAGACATGTCATCATTCAATTTTTGGGGGAAAATTTACTATGTTCATGGATCATAAGATCTTGAAACAAATTTTATCACAAATGGATTTGAATTTGAGACAAATAATACAGATGGATTATCTCAAAATGTTTGAATTTAAATTGATGTACAAATTGGGGAAATGAAATATGGTGGCAGATTCATTAAGCAGTAAGTAATATGTTCATTTGAAAAAAAGCCTTCACTTAAGTGTCATGTGATTTCATTCCTAGCCGATATGAGTTTGGAATGTGAAGACCAAGGTAATATTGTAGTTTTCTTTCTGGTTTCTTAGATTCTTGATCTGGTGAAGATGAATAAAGATGAATTGATGTTTGATTCATAATGTGTTGAAATTATTTCAAAACTCAATAGTGGGGAGATCATTGAGGGATGGACGCTGGATGAGAGTTTAGTGTTACAATTTAGAAATCAGATGGTCATATCTATGGATTTCTTGGAGAAACATACTCATGCTTACCATAATTCAAGATGGACTATTCTTCCCGGAATACAGAAGATGTATAAATCACTAAAAGAACATTTTCTGTGGATTGACATGAAATGAAAGGTGGAAGAGTTTATTTCAATGTGATTAACTTGTCTGAAATTTAAGGCAATACATAAAAAACCAATAGGTATGTTATAGTTGTTACCCATCCCTATTTGGAAATGGGAGTAGATAGCTATGAATTTTTTAGTAATCCTCCATTGAATGGTTCAAAAACATGATTCCATATTTGTGATAGTGGATTGGATCATGAATTTGGCTCATTTAATTCCTATTTGTGAATCTCATATGGTGGAGGAATTGTTAAAAATCTATATATGGGAAGTGTTAAAGAGTAATTCCATGCCAATTTACATCATATCAAATAGATATCGAAGGTTCATGTCTCATTTTTTGGATTCCTTTTAGAAATCCTTTTGGACTCATCTGACCATGATTACAACGTATCATCCTCAGAAGGATGAAAAATCCAAAATAATGATAAAAACATTGGAATCCATGTTGTGGGATCTTGTAATGGATTTTAGAGGCTTATGGGAAGAGCACATGCTTTTAGTGGAGTTCTCATATTAAAACAATTATTAGGCCTCGATACAAATAGATATGTTCGAATCATTGTTTGGGTATCCTTGTCGTTCTCCAATCTTTTGGGTGGAAAAATGTGAAACTTCACTAATTAGGCTAATGATTGTCAAAAAAAAAACAACAGAGAAGATCTAGTTGATCAAGAAATAGATTAAAATGGAACAGAGTCATCAGAAATCGTATGTAGATCATCATTTATGGCCATTTTCCTTCATAGTGAGTGATCATGTGTTCTTGAAGATCTCTCAAAGGCTAGGAAATCATCATTCTTTGAAATAGGGAAAGTTATCTCCTTGATACATAGACTCTTTTGAGATACTATAATGGGTTCGTGAGGTGGTATATCATTTTACATTGCCTCTATGATACAATGTGGTGCATAATGTGTTCCATGTATCTCAGTTGAAAAAGTATCAGCCTAATCCTCACTATGTGATCATATGACTTCACATTGATCTTGAGAAAGATGCTTCGTTAATTCATATTCTAGTGTGGATTGTAGAGAGGAAAGAGAAAGTATTTCATGGAAGAATACTTGGTCTTGTGTAAGCTTTTTGGAAACATGGTCAGATCAAGGAAGAGACTTGGGAACATGTGAAGGAAATAAAAGAGCAATGACTAGAACTATTTTAGGGAAATGTTGGTTTTCTTTTTTCTTGAGATGGAAAGACCAATATTAAGGAGAATTTAGCACCCCAAATTTGTGGTAATTAACTCTTGTTTTATGCATTTTAATTATATAAATTGTTAGGGTCATGTTTGGGAAGGTTTGAGGAACTTTTGGATTATTTTTTTTGGGATTTTCTACAGGTCCAATGTTAGTGCCCAGTTTGGGAAAACTATAAAACACATACAGGAAACTGTGCATGGTTTTTGAAAACTGTATGGAAGCCTAGGAGGAACCATGCTATGTTGGATAGTGGGATTTTAAACAATTAGTGCATGGTTTGGAATCTTTGTGAGGCAACCATGTGAGTTCCATCCTTGAGAAAGTGGATAACACATAGCTAGTGCATAATTTTTCTAATCGTGCGACAAAACCATGTGCGACAATGAAACTAGTTTCAAAAAATGTGAATCTAGGTTGGTTTAATGTTTTAATGCCTAATTTTCCCCCAAAATAGACCTAACTAAGGATTTTACCCCCTCAAAGGTGGGATAACCTCTCCCCATCGAATTTCAAGTGATTCAGATCCATCACTTTGTTCATTAGAGCTTGATTATCATGGTATGTGATCATTCTTAACCGTTCATGATAGTTATCTTATATCCACTTCTCCCTTTCTCTTGGTTTCCTAGACACATGACCATTATAGGCAGATATAGGGTTTTTAATTCCAAATATATTTAGATTTTTTCTTTTTGTTGATAGGGGAAGAGATCTAAGGTGTGTTTTTGGATATCTAACATGGTTTATTGGATGTTTTTTGTGCCATTTATCATATTCACAAAACATCTAGAGGAAGGTGGATTCACCCTCGACTCCTCTTGCTAGAACTATTTGGATTTAATTTCATGTTTTTTATTGTGAAATTTTGGTGAAAAACATGTTATAAATTCTCTTTATTTATGATTTATGGTTTTTGGTAAAATTGTGTAATTGTGGTAATTGTGAAAAGTGCTTGTTCCATGATTTTTTATTTTAAAATATAGATTTTCTAGATTTTTAAAATGGATTTTTGGAAAGGTTTTCAATAAAAAAGAAGTTTTATTTAATTGGGTTGAAATTTATTGGCTGAAGTGGTTTTAGAATACATGGATTTTGTGTGATTTCATCTTCGACGTGTCCCTGAATAAGGGACATGTACGTGCATGGTAAAAGTTATGTGACCTTGGATAAGGGTTGAAGGACAATGGGATACAAGGTTATTTTAAGGGAGACCACTCATGAGTATAAAATATCTAACAATAATTCATATGTGGGTGTGTTGTGAACCATGGAATGTGTATTCAAAAGTAGAATGTTAACTGATTTACAGATTTGTTTATGTGATTTCCTTAGAAAAATGTTTACTGTGGATTTTGTTTATATTTTGATATTTATTGTTTTAGATTTTTTTATATTACTAGTTTTATAAAAATGGGATAACATGTTATATCATAATGGCATGAGTAAGGAAGTCGTTGGGGGGAAAACCTACTGAGTTTTAGTACTCACCCCTACTTTGGCACTTTGGTGATTTTGCATATACCACCTATCGAGATATGGGAAAAGGTAAAGGATTACACATCTTTAGTAATACCTCATGACATGTGGGATATTTGGTGGAGTTATATGTTGAATCATGTGGAGCTTTGTAGTCATGTGGTCGCCTTTGAGTTTTATCACTTTGTCTTCCACTATTTACTTTGATGTTAGTTTGTCTTCCGCTTTGGTACTCTTTGGTTGGTTTTGATAAATGAAATGTTGAGGTGTCTTTCAATATTATCAAGAATAATATGGTTTTTTGGTTATGTATTATTTGGTTAGTTGTTTTTTCTTAAAGGTAAAATCTCCCCCACATTTATTGAAGCCCTTCAATATTTATTTCTAGAATTTGATGTATTGGAGATGTTGCTTAAGTCCATGTAATGTCTCACCACCCTCTCAGGGAAATGAGAAAAGGATGGGTGTTAATGTTTTAATACATATATTTAATACTATTTATTATATATATCATACCATATATGATTTAATTATAACCATTTATCACATTTTTATCAACTATTCTTTATCAAAATCACTGTTTTGGGTGATAACTCTATTTTTATCATACATTTTGGTTTAGTAGTTTCATTTCCGTTACATTGATTACGGTTCCATAATATCTATAATTTTAATCCTGATTTAAATAATATATATATTAATTGCATACATATTTAAATTCATCCATAAACATTATATATGAAAAAATAAGTTAGAGTGTTCTTGGAGATGGTAAGCCGTACGTACGCATGAATGTTATTTTCATTTTTCATTAAAAAATAGAAAGAAAAAAAGGTATATAATAATTCAAAAGTTTATAATATTTATAATATTATATATATTTTATATAATAATTTAGTTTATCCTTATTACTATATAAGTAAAATGAAAATGAAAAACATATCAGATCAGTTTGTGAGGCGGCTGTCCACCGTACACACGTGCGATGTTATTGTATTATGATGGGTTGGAAGGTTAGAAGTTAGAAATGATATCATATTCATATAAGTATTATTATTTCATAAATATCACATATATTCTTTAACTTTATCCTTATTATCTTCCATGTAATGTGTAACTGAAAAAAATCATATTGCTTCGCGAGGTTGTAGTCCACCATACACACGAACGACGTTATTATAACCCCCACTAAATGGAAATTAATAAGGTATATATGATATAATAATTAAATATGCATAATTATGTTACAAATATCATATAAATATTTTGAATTAACAGTTTAAATAATTGTGAGATGTGGTGAAGGAAAACGAATTATATCAGTTCGTTAGGTGGTTTTATGCCACACACACAATCGACAGTTTCATTTCCCATTTGATAAAAGTGAAGATAGATATAGGTTATTAAATTAAAATAATAAATTATCAGTATATCTAATATAATGTTTTTATTATATTAGTATATTTTTATACTATTTTAATGAGGTGGAGGAATAAATAAAATAAAAATTCATGGTTAAGGACTATACCTCTTACACGGAGAGAATCTTTGAGTTTATACCTGAAACATTCTTAGGAGGGTTTCATAATAAAAATAATGTATATAGAATATGGTAAGTTATTTAAGAAATATATTTATGAAGGTATTTATTGAACCAAAAGTATTTAATGGTGTGAATTATGGTAGAGAGGGGGTGTAATTTTATATGTGGGGGAAAGGACACACTTGGACTTTTTGAAATCAAAAACTGATACCCACATTTTTCACATAAAAAATAATAATAAATGTCTCATTATTGTACCATGGATGTGATAAGGTTTAAATATGTCCAATTTTTTTTAATTTTACATGTTTATAGGTCATTTTAACTCTTATATTTTTCATTAAACCCTTTTTAAACCAGTTTTAACCTTAACCACGGTAAACAATTGTTTTTTTGTTTTTACTATTAATTATGAAAAAAAATTAATTTGAAAGTATTTTATGATATAAATTATTCTTATTGCAAATAAGGAATAAATTTTAAAAAATCATATTCATATTATTGGAATAATTTAATTTAAAATTAAACCCATAGATACCTTGAAAAAATGATTTTCCAAAGAAAAGAATTTCCAAAATTTAAAAGGTCTTTTTATCAAAGTTTAATAAGAAATTGATTGAAATGAATTTATTTGTATTAATTAACATATAATTTAAATAATTTTGTTTTAAAACTATATTAAAATAAAATAGGTCTTGTAAATTCTTTAAATGAAATGGAATTTTTTATTGAGAACCAGGTTTTTTTACTATTCATCGAAAAATTAATCTTTTACTAAAATTCCAAAAAATTAACTTTATGTTAATTTTGACATGGTGATTTAAAAAATTATTTTAATTTTAAAGAATAATTTTTCTTATAGTGGAAAAAATTTATTTTAAAATACACATGCAAAGAGTGATGAAACATTTTTTTAGAAGAAAGACATTTTTTTCAGTAATAATTTGTTTTTTCCTTTGAAAGAACTTTTATTTTCATTTCTATTCAATTGGTAACCAATGAATTTATTTTATACATATATCAAACATAAAGTTTTTATAATTCTTTTATTCCTATTCACACCATCCAACTTAATAGTTTGGTTATAACATCCACATTTAAATAACATTATTCATATCATGGTTCTTTTAAAATTGGGTTTGCATATATCACAAGCTATCGAAGATATGGAATTTATTTAAAAATAAATATATCATAATGTAATGGGGTGTTACATTATCTTCTAAAATTTGTTTTGTGTTTCATATATGATATCGAACATGATATTCCTCTTTTAAAATAGCTAAACATTACATCAACGAAGTAAAATCCATTCATGTCATATATATTAAAAAATATTCTCTTTCAATTTGATAAAAGGAGTAAAAAGTGACCAAATTCAAAAACATTTAAAACATTCATTTTTGAAACCTTTTTATAAAGTCAAGTATAGTTAAAAATTTACTATAAAAATATTTTTAGAACATTCTTAAAGAATTTTAAAGAAATTTTTTTTAAAGAGAATAATTTTGAAAGGAAAACTTTAAAATAAGGTTTTAAATAAAATTTCATTATGAATTTAGTAACTTTTGAATAAAAAAATTGAATAAGTGAAGTTTAAATAGATTAATAAACTAATTAAATTATATTAAATAAATGATAAAACAAATTTATATGGTATTTTATAAAAATAAAAAATAAAACGTGTGGTGCAAATGGAATAAGGCTCAAATAACAAAAATTGAGATAATAAACCACTTAACTTGAGTCCCAAATCATTTCATATATTCTTTAAATCCTATTATTTAATAATTATCTTTTTTATTACACTTTAAGCATTATAGGTTGGAGACGGTAAGCCGTACGTACGCACGTATAGGGACATGTCATTTAAAGGATGGATAGAATACTGAATATGGTTGTACCATATTTATAATAACATCACATTATATATAGGATACTAGAGTTATTGTTTTAGAATGGAAATAACAATGAAATAAGAAGTTGAAGAAAAAAGGAACTCGAAAGAGGGTGGTGAAAACATTACATCTTCTTCGGGTTCTTCCTTTTGATTTGATCAAAAGGACTATTTATGATGGATTCATGATCAAAATAATGACTCTAGGTTTAAGTGAGGGAATTTGAGAGGATATTTTGGTAGGGTTTGGCCGAGCCAAATGGATTTGGAAGTGTGAATTAGAGTGAAGGAAGAGTGCTCTTTTATAAGAGCGGTGAGGGGCACCTTAGGGAAAAATTAAAATATTAACTAACAATAAAATAATTTTACGTTTCTAATGGCTCCAAAATGTATTATTTAAAGGTTAAGGTGGGGATGGGTCGAAAAATACTCAACCAATTGGTTTTAGACAAGTTTAGGTTAGCATTGTAACCTTATCTTTTAGATTTAACTCTTAGTTAAATAGGTTAACTTTTAACATGTCTTTTTGTATTCTTACTCTATATGGTTAAAAAACTTACTATAAACTTCCAAGAGGACCTCAAGTGGCTCATTAATGACATAAATAATATTATTTAAGCCCTTTTTCTGAGCCTTACATTTTTTGGAATATTATATCATCCAATAATATTGTATTTGTTTTAAATATTAATTTATCTAAATTTTGACACTATTTGGTATTTTGTTTTTTTTTAAAGTCATCCCAAGTTAATTACATTGAAAAAGATACATTTAATCATCCCTAATATTTCATATTCACCTAGAAAATTCGTGTATTTCATAAAAATTCTCAAATAACATTTATTCTGATATTTATAATATGAATTATTTTAATATTTCATTAATTATGTAATTACTTCCTCACCATTGTGTCATAAATAAATTAAATTATTTAATCTCTAAAAATTATAAATAAAATAAAATTATGTAGGAAATATTTTTATATTTATAATGAATATTTATAATCGAATTTATCTTATGTATAACCTTATATTAAAAATGTTTTAGTTATTAAACATTGATTTTATCTCTTTTAACTCTTCTTGGAATTAAATAATAATAAATGTCCTAATCTAATACAAGTGGACCTAAATGATAATATCGTATTCATAAGGTTGTTTTTGGTTGCGATACACTTGTCCAATAGAATTAGGACATGTGTTAGGGTAATATTAATATCATTTTTACCCTTAATTACCCTATTTACTTTTAACCGTGGTAAATAAAAGCAAAAAGTTATTATTCACAAAAACTTATTTTCATCTCATTGAAGCAAATTTTTCTCCTTGATATTAACCGTGTCTCTTAGATTTTCAAAATTCCATTCACAGAAGCGGTAAAATTATGTTTTATGTGAATTTTCAAATTTTCCTAGGAGGTGGGTAAAAGACTGTGAAAAGTTCAATAAAACTTTTATATATCTAAAATTATTCTAAACTAACTCCAATGAATTACATTGAACTTATATAGGTATTATGTATCTATTTTTCCCATAATTAACTTTAAATAAAATAAATAATTATTTAAAAGAAAATTTGGGTTTAAACTATAACTTGGTGTTTTTTCACTATTCATCAAAAATTGAATGTTTTCAGAAAAATCCCAAAAATTTACCCTAAGCTATTTTTGATATTCTAAATCCAAAAATGAAGTCCATTTTACCAAATTCAAAACATATAAGTTTCATTTATTAATTTAAAATTAATTCCTGCTGTCAAAACCAAAAGGCTTATTTTTAAGAAATAATTACTATCGAATGTTTGGCACTTGTTTATGTCCAATTTCAAATTGAAATTACTTAAAATAACCTGAATTTGATTAAATGTTAAAAATATAATCTATTTGTACCTCCAAACCATTAAAATTTATAATTTAACACTATAAATTATTTTGATTAAAAAATTTGTTTTCAATTAAAATATAGTATTTCTCACTATTCACCCAAATATGAAAGTTATCAGAAAAACACTAAAAATTTATTGAAACTAAATTCTTATGTCCCGATTCTAAAGAAGAAATTTATTTTGTAAAATTTAATTTATAAAAGTTTCAAATATTGTATATTATAAGGGTTCACCATTAAAAGGAGGTAAAAGTATATTTTTTGAAAAATACTTCTTTTATCTGAAAACATGAATTAGTTCTTACATTATGTCTAAGAAACTCATAATATGGATTATAAAATTATAAGGATTATATATAGTTTAAAATATAGTTAATAATATTCGTAACCACTTTTGAACGACTAGTTTGGTATGTCGTGGTGCGCTTGAACTCGATGTTGCGTGTAGTGTAAGTTATTGAATTACATTGAAAAAATAATGTACTATGAAATATTGTGGTGTTACAAACCTTCTAGGAACATTTTTAAATTTTCATATAACAAAATTTTACCATTTATGTGAATTTTATTTCAAAAATCCTGGAGACACAGCTGAAATAAATAAGTAAAATTTGGTTCATTATGATGGAAATATTTTTTTGGTGAATAATAACTTTTAAATTTTAAGTAAATACAGTAATTAAAGGTAAAAATGATATTATAATTACCTTAAAACATGTCCTAATTCTAGTGGATAAGTTTATTTATACCAAAATCAACCTTTGGAATAAAATATGATCCTTTTTGATCCACTTGGATTAGATTAGGACAATTATTATTATTTTAATTAAAGAAGAGTTAAAAGTTTAAAATTAAATGTTTAATAACTAAACCATTTTTAATATAGAGTTATACATAAGAAAAAATAGACTATAAATATACTTTATAAATATAAAAATATTTCATAAATCATGGTATTTTATTTATAAATTTTATACATTAAATAATTAAATTTATTTATGACACAAGTAATTACCTTATTAATGAAAGATTAAGATAATTGATATTATAAATATAAAAATAAATGTAAATTGAGTATTTTTATAATTTAAATTAAATAAATTGGTTAATACGACATGTTAGGGTTGATTTGATATATCTTTTTCTAAGTAATAAAGATTTTTTGACTTTCAAAAAATCTAATAATAAATAGTGTCAAATTTTACATAAATTAGTTTCTAAAAAAATACTATATTATTAAATGATATAATATTCATAAAAATATAAGCTTTAGATAAATAACTTGTATAATTATAGATATTCCATTAATCAACCACTTGAGGTTCTCTTGTAATTTTATAGTATGTTTATTAAACATGTAATATAAAATTACAAGAAGACATGGTAAAAGTTAAAATATTTAAATAAGAATTAAATATAAAAGATAATGTTAATATGGTGATCTAAAATTGTCTAAAACCTATTGGTTGAGAATATTTCGACCCATCCCCACCATATCCTCTAAATAAATACATTTGGAGCCATTAGAAATAGAATATTATTTTATAATAAAATAATATTTCAAGCTTCTCCTAAAGTGACCCTGACCTCTCTTATAAAAGGGTACTTAACTTTATCTTAATTTCAAACTCTAAAGCCATTTATCTTGGCCAAAACCTACTCTAATATCCTCAAAAATATACTCAATTAATCCTAGAGTCCTTACTTTGATCAGTTGTCCAACATAAAGACCCTTTTGATCAAATCTAAAGAAAGCACCTAAAGAAGAGGTAATAATTTCTTCACCTCTTTCAATGTTCTTTTCTTCTTCCACTTCCTCTTTAATTGTTGTTTCCATAAAAAAATAATAAACCCAGTACCTTATAAATAATGTTATGTTTTTTATAAATATGGTACAACCATATTCATTATTCAATCCATCTTATGAATGATAAAGTCACCATACATGCGTATGTTTGGCTTACCGTCTGCACGTCGTGGGGTAGTTTGTTATTCATCACATAATTCTTTAGATGGGTATAATATTTAGTTTAATTGAAGTAAATAATAAATATAACATATTAATTATTCTGAATATATAATATACCCTCCAATTACATACTATTTCACCATTAATAGAATGATATTGTTGCTCATGTGTACGTACAACTTACCATCTCCACGACACGATGAGATTCATTTCCACATTCACCCTTCAACGATGATTATAAAAATTTATTTTATTAATAAGTATCTAATATGTGACATAATAATTCAACTAGATATATATATACATGAATGTATTATCATATATCTAATTCACTTACTTCCATTCAAAACAATATGAAAATGGAAACAACGTTTATGCTTACGTACGGACTACCGTCTCCATGAACAGTGTTTCCATTTCATATTTCTATCTATTATACATATTTATAATATGAATATATATGATATATAAACCATTTTTTATATTATGTAAGTATTTAAATTAGGATCTAAGTGATACGATCAAGAATAACAAGTTAAAGAACGTATGATAAAGAAAGGGATTATTACCCAAAATGTTACTTTAACATAGAAATTTTTATTAAATGGGTAGTATAATGTAATAAATGAATAATATATGATATCATAAATATTAATATGGGTTTGGTTTAATTTAATAACATATAATGGTAATTATACAGTATGTTAGGCGTACCCTTGTCAAAAGGAAAGTATAAGGTAAAGAGTTTTCATCTCACATTTATTCCCGTGAGATTAATGCTATATTTTCCACAATTTCCTTTTGTGTGGGGTATGTACTTCCTATGATTGAATGTTTTGTGTAATAAAAGTTAATTTATTGGTTTTTAAATCATCATTTTAGCATCCTTCTTCCATGGGGTGTATGTTTCATAAGTTACCAAATTGGTAAGGGAATTTTAAATTTCAATTTCCACTCATTGGGTTTTACGAACACTACATTGTTTATTTTAATCCAAGATTATGTGTGAAATAAATATTTATTTATTTATGTATTTATTTACAATCTCTTTTGTTTGGATACAGTTTTTATGCACATAATCACTCCATCGATAAATTCTCATGTCATTGATATAAAACTGATAAGGGAAATCTTAACTCAATTTCCACTCATTGAGTTAAACATCCAAGTCATTGGTTTTGTTTTTACAAGAATATGTGTGAATTTCCTATAATTAATTTACATTTAATATACAATCATATTGAGTGTATTTATATTTTTCACACATAATTATGTCATTGATTTATCCTTAATCTAAGGATATGGCCTTTATAATGGATTTTGTCTCAATTTTCATTCCATTGAAACTTCTTTGTTGTTATGCGCCAATTTACTTTTGTATGGTGTATATAATGTCCTTTGACATATTATATTATGAATCCCTTTATTCTCATGAAATTATAATGTTTTGATTAATGTTATTCTATAATTTTTTGTATTTAAGCACCTTTTATTTGGTTAGTAACTCTTCAACTAAAATATTGTTTTACATGTTTTAAAGATGTATTATTATAAATCATTCTCATTAATGTCTATGTTATATTTTTTAATGATTTATTTATATGGACATGAATGTTTTTAAAATTAGTATTCCTTTTAGAATTTTCTAAGTGGTATGGGACACTTTGATTCAAAAATCTATTTTAAACGTCTTCTTTGATAAATAGTGGGACTTCCAAATGTTTTCAAGAAAAGGGGATATGTCTCTCAAAAAGGTTTGATGATTATTTTAATCTATGTAAATATCCTTTATTTTATTTTATTCTTTATTGAGGTTGATTTATTATAATACAATATTCCATATTGTATTTAATGAGTTATGTTTGAATGTGGATGTACTATTTTTATACCATTCATTGCTTGTGGTAAAATTATTGACATTTAGTATGATAGTTTTAATACGTGGGTTTATATTATCTTTCACCATTTTCATAGGAGGAATGCATTGGACTTAGAAAGTGATGGACATGGCCCGCTATAACCCCTCAATGCATTGGTAGGACTCATGAGACACACTAGTGTGTTGACACAAGGCCTTTGAAAAAATTATTATTTATAGTCTTGGAATGAGGCCTTGACTATGTGGTTATGATGTCCAGAATTATAAATTCCATCATTATGAAATTAGCTATTGATATTAAATGTGATTATTAAACTAATAGAATATCCATGTGAATATTTAAATGGAATTATTTGATTTATCTTTTCCATATTATACTAAATTTTATGTATAAAAGGCTCATGTTTTAGTCTTATACATTTCCTAAAATGTTTATTCTTATTTATGATAGTATCAGCTGTATTGTTATCCTTACTGATCGTCTGAGATCACCCCTTTACTAAGTTTTATTTTTCTGAGGATGCGAATAAGTATGTTATGATTGACCTATGGAAATAGGATAAGGGATATGAGTGTGTTCAAAGGAGTCACAATGTTGTTTATTTTTAATTTCATAATGTAATGTAAAACTTATGCATGTATCTAGTACTTACAAGGCTACTAAACTAATCCTTCTTTTGGGACTGGATATCTTGTGATCATGAAAATGTTATGTAATAATTCACTGACTCTGGGTAATTGGGGTCAAAGTGTTATAGTTGGTATAAGAGGAAGTTTATTACAAACCTTGGAAACCATATTTAGATAAACTCTAATTAGATAACATTACCCTAAGATATAATTTGAGGATTAGTATAGAAGAACATCCAAAAATTCTGGTAGTGTAAATAATATGTTGGATTTTCAAGAAAATACACCCCTTTCTAGATAAAAACAGGTAGAGGGGGCTCTAACATATATATACATAGGAGAGAAAACTCTGACAAGGAGTTTTGAGCTTAACCTGGGGTATCCTGGTACATGAAAATGGGCCTTGATGCACTCTTGGTATTGAAACTCCCAAGGGATATGCTTAGGATAATTCAAATTTTCTTTAAAAACCGATTTGAAAGATATTAATATAATATGAGAATAAATAACCTTGGTTAATTTTAAAGTGTTTTAGATTGAAAAGAAGGTGTCATGATATTCTATAAATGATTTTATGACTATTTTTACTCACACTCTTATTTTTGGATTTAGACAATGGCTAGATTCCAAGGAAGTCATAGTAACATTGAACATGATGTAAAAGGTGTGAATAGTGGTGGAAATAAGAAACAAAATGGATTGTTGATAGGCATAAATGATATTATGTTCATGCTGAATGAATTTTTCAAAAATATGATCAACAACATATACATTAACCATCTACCAAACTCAACAAAGAAGAGAATGTAAGAGATTGATAAGATCTCCAAAATTGGAGATCATGGAGATAATATAGCTCAATTTCCATCATGTAGGAAATGTAGGAGGGGACACCTAAGAAATTTCTTAATGGAACTAAGAAATGATTTATGTGTGGGAAATAATGATATAAAGTAAAGAATTATCAAGGAAAAACCTAGAGTACTATGAAAGAATATAAAAATGATCCTAAGAATATATTTATAGTAATTTTACACAAATTTAGGGGACTTGGGAATTATCCAAGTCAATGTCATAATCTATAAGATAACGACTATGTTGAGGAAGAACCTATGTGGAAATAAATTGATGGTGAAATGTTTAAAAGTATTAATACTCTTTGTTGATGGGATTACTTTGAAATACTTTTCTCTTATATGTGTAACCCTATAGTTTGTTATGTGAAAATTATATTTGAGAAAGAATTATGTTTTATTTTGTGGATATATTTATAATTAACCATTTGGATTTATATGATCCTTGAATTTGATTCAATTATAGGTTATTACGTTTTGGGAAGAAAATTCAAGGTATGATATAACATTTGTGGTTAAAATATGTTATGGTTATTTTTGAGGAATTTATCTCATTAATGGGAATTTTTTAAAATGATATAGTTTTTGAAAAAGGATAACACGTAGACTCTGTGACAACCCATCGCATCACACAAAGCTACGGGAATTGAAACCACTCCCAAAGTGCGATTGGGATTTATCACCTACCACTGGACTATGTGAAGTCCCTGGTTAGTATGACTAATTCATTTTAGTTAAATAATTTTATTGAAAAAAATATTTTTATTTTAGGAACTTATTATTTATCCTTAGTATAGGAAAAAGATTTGGTGATTAAGTGATAAATGTTATTTTGGAATACATTCTCTCTTTTGGGAATACTATATTCCTAAGGAAAATAGAATACTATGGGATTTCCATTGAGGAGTAAGGGTGGATTTGTATTTTGAAAATATTTATTTTTTTATTGTGTACTAATAGAGATTTGGGTTATTTATGGAAATGATTAACCTATCATAGAGAATATTTGATTAGGTTAATTACTTTTAAGAATGCGACATTAAGAATAGTCGATTTTATTTGGAGATAAATGTTAAAATTTATCTTGGAAGACTATATGATCAAATCCTTCTAAATTTTGGGTTTCCAACATATTTGGATCATTTTGAAGAATTTTAAGGACAATTTCTTTTTTGGATGGTCTTTGTTGAAATATTGGTATTGTTTGTTTAATTTTGGACATTAAGAGTTGTATTTACTTCTATAAAGTATTATTCTTTTTGGGGATCATCTAATCTTGTTCTAAACATTTTTTTGGTTAATGTCTATAGACAAGTGAAATATATAGTTCATCTATTGTAGAATATTTGTTTCTATAGAATTTGATTCTAGCACATTAGGTGTAATAATTCCATCTTGAATACTCATCCTTTGTAGAAAAGATGATTTTGTGGTAGAAATTTATTAATGGATGGAACTATACTTGAAAGGTAAGTATATCTACCTATGTTCTTAGGAAATCCCATAAATAAATTCCAAAAATATATTAAAAGGAACTTAAAAAAACGATGTCCATTTACTCTCCCTACTGGGTAATCAAATATCATTTAACCCATCACAAGTTTATGATTTTCTAGTAGTTAAATTTCTCCTAATCTTATTTTCTATCACTCTCCATCAGAATATGGTGGTTTTTTCTCTTCTATATCAATGTTTTGTCACATGGAACCAAAATGATGTTTATATCAGGTATCCTTTTTTACTTCTCTTTATTTATTTTAAAGTGGTAGTTTTTTTGACTCTTTATTCAAAGTGGTATTTCAACAAATATGTTTTGAAATGTAAAAACCCTAGTTTTTGTTTCCGAGTTTAAATTTTGAGGAAGAAATTATTTGAATGAGGGGAGAATGTAACACACCATGATTTTATAGTATGTTATATCTTTAATGTAGTTTAATAACTTATATTGAATATAACAATGACTTGTCTTGTGTTATACGCAATATTGAGGAACTAGAAAACATCACATTAGTATTATAATGATTTAATCGATATATTAATTTATCAATGAAATATTGTAATATTAATAGTAAAAATTTAAATTTAAAGGTTATTTATATTTTTTTCATATAAATAGAACATATTTATAATGAAATGTATATTTTTTGTTAAAATAGTTATATATTTTAAAAAACTATTTTCGTAAAAGAACTACTTTTATGTATTTTTGTGAGAAATAATAAAATTAATTTTAGACACTCCTAAAAAAATAAATTGGTAAAATAAGCATAATTTTTGAATTTAGAATATCAAAATTTTCTTAGGTTGAATTTTTAGTATTTTTATAAAAACTTTCAAATTTTGATGAATAGTGAAAAATACAGCATAGTACATAAAAATCGACCTTTTCAATTTTATAATTATTTTTTTTTAAAATTTATCTTAATGTCAAAACAGATAAATAATACATATATTATTCTAATGTAAGTCATTTTAATAATTTTATAATAAGATTAGTTATATAAAATTTTATTGATCTTTTTAACATCTTTTACTCACCTTCTAGGCACATTTAAAAGTTTGAATAAAACATAATTTTACCATTTCTGTTAACTAACATTCCAAAATTCAAGAGAAAAAGTTTATTTTAGTATGTAAAATTTGGTTTAATAGGATGAAAATAATTTTTTGGTGAATAGTAACTTTTGAATTTTATTTACCATGTTTAAAAGTAAATATGGTAATTTAAGGTAAAAATGATATTATAATTACCCTAAAACCTGTCCAAATTCTATTGGATAGGTTTTCTTTTGACCAAAATCAATGTTAGGAATAAAATATGATACTCTTTGAACAACTTGGATTTGATTAGGACATTTATTAATGTTTTATTTAAATAAGAGTTAAAAGTGTAAAATTCAATATTTAACAACTAAACCTTTTTTAATATAGGGTTATACATAAGAAAAAATTGACTATAAATATTAATTATAAATATAAAAATATTTCATAAATCATGGTACTTTATTTATAATTTTTATACATTAAATAATAAAATTTATTTATGACACAATGATGATGTAGTAATTACCTTATTAATGAAGGATTAAGAAAATTGATATTATAAATATCAAAATAAATGTAAATTGAAAATATTTATGAATTAAAATAATTTTATAGATTAATATGAAATTTTAGGGTTGATTTAATATATATTTTTTGAAGTAATAATGATTGTTTTACTTTCAAAAAAACCAAATACTAAATAGTGTCAAAACTAACATAAATCAGTTTTTAAAACAAATATTATATTATTAAATGATATAATATTATTAAAAATATATGGTGCAGCCGAAGAACTTTAATAATGATTGATATGTCATTAATGAACTACTTTATGTTATCTTGTCATTTTAAATTTAGTTTATTAACCATGTAATATAAAAAAAAAGACATGGTAAAAGTTAATCTTTTTAACTAAATATTAAATCTAAAAGATAAGGTTAATATGTTGACCTAAACTTTTCTGAAACCTGTTAGTTGAAAATTTTTTGACCCACCCCACCATATCATTGAAATAAATCAGTTTTAACCCTTATATACTGAAAACGATTTTATAATAAAATAATATTTCAAGATTTTCCTAAAGTGACCCTCACCTCTCTTATAAAAGGGTACTTCTCCTTCTCTTAATTTCACACAACAAAATTCATTTTTCTCATCCAACACCTACTCAAATATCCTCCCAACTACCCTCAATTCAACCTATAGGCCTTACTTTTATCATAAATCCAACCTAAAGAACCATTTTTATCAAAACAAAAAGAAGCCCCAAAAGAAAAGGTAATAATTTCATCACCTCCTTCAATGTTCTTTTTTTATTCCACTTCCTCTATCTTTGTTATTTACATACAAAAATAATAACTCTAATACCTTCCAAATAATATTATGCTATTATAAATATGTTACAAACATATTCATTATTCTATCCATCATATGAATGAAAAAGTCATCATAGGTGTGTACGTATGACTTACCGTCTCTATGTCGTAGTGTAGTTTGTTATTCATCACTTAATTATTTGTATGGGTATAATAATGTGCATAATTGATGTAAATAATAAATATAACATAGTAATGATTATTTATATAAAATATACCATCCAATTACATACTATTTCACCATCAATAGAATGATATTGTTGCTTGTGCGTACGTACAGATTACCGTCTCCACGACACGATGAGATTAATTTTCACATTCACCATTCAATGATGATTATAAAAATATATATTATTAATAAGTATGTAATATATGAGAAAATAATTCTACTGGAAATATATATATATATATATAATTCACTTACTTCCATTCAATACGATATGAAAACGAAAACAACATGTATGCTTACGTATGGACTACCGTCTCCATGAATGATGTTTCCATTTCATATTTCTATCTATTATACATAATTATAATCTGAATATATATGATATATAAATCATGTTTTATATTATTGAATTATGTAAATCATGATCTAAGTGCTACGATCAAGAATAAAAAATTAAAACACGTACGATAAAGAAAGCGATTATTACCCGAAATGTTACTTTAACATAGGAATTATTATTATATGGGTATTATAAAGTAATAAATGAAACATATATAATATTATAAATATTAATATGGTTCTTTTATAATTTAATAACATACTATGGTCATTATATATGAGGTTAATCGTATCCTCGACAAAAGTAAAGTACAAGTTAAGAGGTTTTTATCTCAATTTTATTTTTATGAGATTCATGCTATATTTTCCACAATTTCCTTTTGTGTGGTGTATGTACTACCCATGATTGTATTATTTGTGTAATAAAATTTAATTTATGTGTATTTACATCATCATTTTATGATCCTTCTTTCTTGGGGTGTATGTTTCATATTTTACCAAATCAGTAAGGGAATTTCTAATTTCAATTTCCACTCATTTGGTTTTACACACACTTCATTGATTATTTTACTCCACGATTATGTGAAAAATAACTATTTATTTATTTATGTAGTAATTTAGAATTAAATTTTTGTGGATATACTTTTGATACACTTAATAAATCCTTTGATAAATTCTCATGTCATTAATATAAAATTGATTAGGGTAATCTTAACTCAATTTCCACTCATTGAGTTAAACATCCAAGTCATTGGTTTTGTTATTACAATAATATGTGTGAATGTCCTCAGATTTATTTTCACTTAATATCAAATAATATTGAGTGTATATATATTTTTTACACATAATTATTTCATTTATTTATCCTTAATCTAAAGATACAGACTTTATAAGGGATTTCATCTCAATTTACATTCGGTTGAGACTTATTTTTTGTTATACGCCAATTCACTTCTATATGGTGTATATACTATACTTTTACATATTATATTATGAATCTATTTATTCTCATGATATTAATTTTTTTATTGATGTTATTGCTCAATTGTTTATATTTAATTTTCTTTCATTTGGTTAGGAACTTTTTAACTAAAATATCGTTTTACATGTTTTAAAGATTTATTCTTCTAAATAATTCTCATTAATGTCCATGTTTTAAAAATGATTTTAAGGATTTATTTATATAAACATTAATGTTTTAAAATTAATATTAATTTCAAATGTTTCTATGTTTTATTGGACACTTTCATTCAAAAATATGTTTTAAACGGCTTCTTTGATAAATAGTGTGACTTTTAAATGTTTTCTAGAAAAGGGGATATTTTTCTCAGATTGGTTTGGTGAATATTTTTATCTATGTAAATATTCTTCATTGTATTTTATTACTTATTGAGGTTTATTTTTTATAATACAATCATCCATAGTTTATTGAATGAGTTTTGCTTGACTATAGATGTGCTATTTTTATACCATTCATGGCTTGGGGATAAAGTATTGATATTTCAAATGCTAGTTTTTATATGAGTGTTTATATTATGTTTCACCATTTTCATATGTGGAATGAATTGGACTTAGTAAGTGATGGGTGGGGCTCACTATATCCCCTCGATGCATCTATAGGTCTCATGATACAAACCAGTTTCTTAGAACAAGGCCTTCACAAAATTATTATTTGTAGTCTTAGAATGATTCCATGACTATGTGGTTATGATGTTAGACATTATGCATTCCATAATTATGAAATTAGCTACTGATATTAGATGTGATTATTTTACTAGTAGAATATCCATGTGAATAGGTAAATGGAATTATTTGTTTTCTCTTTTCCATATTATGCTGAATTTTATGTTTAAAATTCTTGTGTTTTAGTCTTATACATTTCCTAAAATGTTTATGCTTATTTATGAGAGTTTCTATTATATTGTTATCCTTTCTGAGAATCTTAGATCAACCCTATAAGATATTATATTTTTCCAAGGATGTGAGGAAGAATATTATGATTGACCTATAGGAATAGGATAAGGTATATAAGTGTGTTCGAAGGAGTCAAAATTTTGTTTATTTTTCATTTTATAATGTAATGTAAAACTTATGTACATATCTAGTACTTCCAAGGCAACTAAACTAATCATACTTTTGGGACTTGATCTCTTGTGATAATTCCAATGTTATTTAATAATGCACCAACTATTGGTAATTGGGGTTAGAGAGTTACATTAATGATAATTATTTAATTTCAACATAGGTAGATTATGTATTGACATTATATATTTTTCATTATACAAATAGACATTTTTTTATTCATCCATATGTTCTATAGTGAATAGTATAAAATAACCTTTCAAATATTATGTGAATGTATTATACTTAAAAAATTTACTTTTGCAGATCAATATTATATATCCCCTCAATGCATCAGTAGGTCTCATGTGAAAAATATGTTTGGGTGTTTTGTTATATTCCTTTTCAGCATAAGATATTTGTTTGATGATAATATCATGACGTCCAAGATCATGATTAATTGGATTATGGTATATAATTATTTTTCCAAAATTATGAATTTCATTTTTAAGGATCCCATTATTGACATCCATATGATATATTTATTTCAACTATTATCAATATATATATTAATCATTCAATTTCATTTTATCATGGAATTTTTTTATTACCTATTTCTTCCATAATATTTATTCAATGTTTATTCGGTGGTTTCCTCTAGTGTATTTTTTACATTACTGATCATTTGTTCTCACCCATTACTATGTTTCCATTTCCCTATATTATGTTGAAAAGTATTATAGATGATATGTCTAATAGGATACCCTTTGTGGAGAATTTGTGGGAGATATTTATGACTTACTATGGATTAAGTAGTTACTTATATAGTGAAAATATATCCATTATTTGGGAAAGGAATGGGTTTTTTTATATTATGTTTTATCATAAATATCTAAATCTATAAACTAAAATGGTATTTGGAATGTATTCAATGAAATGTTTTTCTTATTTCATTTAACTTATATGATGATTTTTTTTAGGAACCTATAGTTGGTATCAAATCCATTATGTAATATGTAATGAACCATAAGTTTATCAATGAAATTTCCCATCTTATAATTATTTTATATTCTACAAATAATATAAACATAACATATAGAACACTATACAATATTTATAATGGAATAATTAATGAAATAAGTTGTATTTATATATTTTAATGAACTTATACTATTGGAATAATAACTTAACCTTTGGAATAGATATGTGACCCTTATAATTAGTAAACCAAAAAATAAAATAATAACATCACCTATGAAAATATAAATTTTTTTACCCATTTTAAAAAATGAAAATATTTAATAATTATATCATATTACAAGTAAATAAATGTTTTAGAAATTATTATTTAAGTATTGATATTTTTATAAAACATAAGTTTTTATTTTCAATCTATTAGTTAATATACGGTTTTAAATGAAAATTTATTTCCATAATATTTATTCATAAATTAATATTTTTCCCTTACGATTATAAGATAATTTTATGAGACCTTAATTAAACATTTAAGGTGTTATAAAATTAGTTATAGCTTAAAATATTTATTTTCCATGTACATGATGATTTTAATGAAAAATTAAATTCCTCATATTTTTAAAAATGTATTAATAAATTGTAGTTCATTTTTTAATTCTAAAAATCAAAAAATTGATCAGGTGAACTTTTGGGATTTTTTTGAAATAGTAGACTTTTTTGTGAATAGTGGAATAAGAAAATTTGTAGTATATATAAATTAGATGTTAAATATAGTATTTTATGAATCATCATTTATTTAAGAACCATAATATCAAAATAACTTTCATTATTTTAATATATTTAGACATAATGCTCAAAGAATACATATTCTTTAGGAAAAGTAATAAAATAATGAGAAAACACCCCTCCCCTCCCATATAAATACCACCCTCACCACCTCTTCTACCCAAACATATAAAGCTTCAAGATGTGGCAAAATTCTGATGAAATAAATTCCTAATATCCTCTACCACTTCTAAGAGACTTTGGTCTCAATAAATACCAAAAACAATACCCATAAAGAGGTTTTCAGGAAGAAGAATTCAAGAGTTAAATCCTCTTTCTTTTATTATAATTTTTTTTCAAATCATTTTCTTCTCTTATTCTATCATCACCTCCCCGAATAAAAATGGTATGAAAACTCTATTAAGTTACATATAATTTAATTTTATTATTCTAGTAGAATAATACATATTCATTTACTTCCCCTCACCTTTTTTAGTACAAATGAATACAGTTTTTGTGATGTGATAATTTATAACATTCTAGGTTGACAAAATTTTCAAATTCCATTCCTCCTTCAATACTAAATATAAAACCATTTTTATGTTAAAACAATATTATAATATATTAATTATATCATATTTAATGTTATTTAACCATTTTATAAACATAATATTAATTAATAAAAAAAATAGTTTGTGATAATAAAAAAACAGCCAAAATAATCTAAACGATTATCACTAATGGCTTATCTAATGATTCATCGTAACCAAAAATTAACAAATGAATTATATAAAAATTTAATCTTATGAATGTTAATTAGTAGCATTAAATTCAATTCTGGACATCAATTATCATTTTATATGATTTTCCATACATGTATACAAGTAACCAGTCCTGAAAACCAATGAAACGAACGCTCCAAAACGATGAAATTGTTTCTTATAACTCATAAAAAGGGCCACAAAAGAACTTAATAAAATTATAATAAGTAAAATACATGTATAAAATGTTCTTAATTAATTAATTAAGTTATTTTATTTGATTATCCAAGACAATAATATCAAGTGCAGAAAACACTTGTACATACGGTAAGGATTTCTTGCCGATCCCCCATTTTTTCCTTCGGGTTATGATTTCCCTATCTGAAACCTAATGTGACTATTATTTATTTTAGCATAATTATTCAACATTCTAGGTATATGTTACAAAATAATGTATCTAGATCATTTCATTCTTCTTTTTCAAGGATATATATGTTTTAATAATGTTCCATTTTCAATTCTTCCCAATAAGCAAGCCTGATTAAAGGGAACATCCCAATTTCTCACCCATTTTCATATACCATACATAAGATTTTTTAAGGAACCATTTTTTATAAAATAATTAATTTTCTCCTGAAAATATTTAATATTTTATTATTTGTTCTATGAAAACTAATATTCCTTTTTTGTTTTAAATTCTATTTAATATTTTCCTTAAATAGCCTAAAAATGTTTCATTTCAAAAGGTTCGTTGACATTTTTTTACATGTTTCCACTTCAATGCGAATAATGTATTATTAAAAATTCATATTTTACCATATTAATGTCCATTTATGATTTAAATACATTCTTTCATGGACACCATTTTGATATTCCTATTTTGTTATGGCTTATAACATGATTATGATACCCAATTATTTCCATTGGTAACCCAAGGGAATAGGTATTCATGAAAATTTTATGATGAGTGAACCCAGATAGAACCCTAATTCATCATGTAATGTTTAGTTTCATAATACGTAATGTTGGGATAAGAAGTGAAACTAATTCCTTTGTGGGACTTTTTCCACCATTTGATATAGTCCTGGAAGTTAGCCTCAACTCCTGTATAGGTCATATTATATGATGTTTCCACATTCCTATGATGCCATGGTTATATGTTCTTAGGTTATACGTGGTATTATTACTTATTTTTATTCATGTTACATTCCTTTATGTCATCATGGTATTACATCTAACGCACGTTCTAGGTTTTATTCCGATGATTATTCCATTAAATGGATTTTTAACCAATACCTCTTATTCATGTATTACATTGGCTATCCTATACAGATATAAGTGCTCAATAGAATTTTATAGGTCACTATAGAGATTATGTAAAATATTTTTCTAGTTTGTTTTTCTTATTTTCCAATTATGTACTTAATCATCCAAATACACTAGACTTTACGATCCTTGGTTGTATTTTATGGTAAATTATGCTTGAAATCAATTAATAGTATCTGTAAAAGGCTATGGTGTCTATAGTTGGTATCAGAGTAAAGGTCTAGTTTTTTTAGACTAGGACTATAAAAATTTAGTAGGAACCATATGGATAATTATATCACCATGGATAACCTATATTGAAACTTAGGGTATAAAAAGTTATGATATAATTTCATTTACATGTTTATCCTTATATTTTCAATGTTTTATTTTTATATGCTTATTAGGTATGTATTAAATCCCCCTAATAGAATACTATTTTTCATATCCAATTTCAAGAAATAGAATAACTCATTCCAATGACCACTGTGATAGGAAATGTGATGATTTTCCTAATGATATGATAAATATAATGGGAAAAAGTTATTAAAACTTCATGATAGTACTTTCCCAACTAGATCAAGCTATGAACAATAAATTAATAACATAGAACACACTCCTTATCCTAATAAAAAGGAATATTTTTTTAAATAATTTATGAGAAAATTCCCCCCATTTTTAGTGTATCTTATGATCCTCTCCTTGCAGATCAATGGAAGAGTTCCTTTGAGAATATATTCCTTATCCTCTAGTTCTCAAAAGTAGAGAATGTTGTGCTGGAAGTTTACCATTTTGATGGAGAACATGGTCAGTGGTGGAAACTGATCATGAACACAACATACAAGGGGGAAATTGATTCCATGGAATGGAAAAATTTCATGAAAATATTTTTCAATAAATATTTTCTCCGAACCATCCATATTAATATTGAAAGGAAGTTCCTTAGACTGAATAAAAAGAAAGATGATTCCATCAGGGCGTATGAAGTAAACATCACAAGGATTTAAAGATATACCTCTAACATTATTATGAACACTGAAAACTAGGTGGGTCTCTTCTTTAGTGGACTAAATCGAAGTATAAAAAAAGCATTGGTGATTTGGGACTTTGAAAGCTATGATGAGATTTTTCATTATTACCTTATGGTTGAAATGGATATTAAATGATCTCAGAGGTCTCGTGGTCCTGGGTGAAAAAGAGGAAAATGGAGTTTAATATGGGTGGATCAATAGAATAATACCATAATGGAAAGAAGACCCAGCATTCGATACATTAAAAATTTGGGAAGAATCATCCTGGAAACTACTTAAAGGAAACCAAGAGATGCCTCAAATATGGAAGAGAATGAAATATATCAAATAACTACCAAAGGGATATGAAGAATATCACTAATGGAAAAGAATAAAGGATGATTTAAATAATCACTCAATATGAACTGAAGTGTTTCATCTTCAAGGAACATGGGAATTATGTGAGACATTTTTTTATCCCAAGTTTTGTTGGTGGTAATCAACAACCGGAACCTCCAAGGAAACATGTAAGGGAATATTCTACCACTATTAATAAGGTGGATTCTGAAAATTATATGGTGATAGGTACTCTGGTTATTCATTCAAGAATATAAAATGTACTATTTTATTCTAGTTCTACACATTCTTTCATGTCTTGTAATATTAGTAGAACTATTCAATAACCCCCTCAAAATTTGGTGGTTGAGTTGTTTGTGATAATAAAAAATTGGGAAATTATTGCATTCAATGATTATAATCCCCCCCAATAATTGTTTGTCAACTTAAAATCACATAAAATCTTGTCATACATCCTTTGTTAGAGTTTTATGCTATATTCGAAAAGGACTGGCTATCTTTATATAAATCCAACATCAAATTTTTGGAAAGGGAGATCACACTTCACATCCAAAAGAATCTTTCAATTTTCTACAAGTGTAAGGAAGATGACAAATCTCTATCAAAACCATCTTCTCAATTGTGGATATTATTACCTCTTGGGAAATAATATCATAATCAAATGATTGATACAAAATATAAAACCTTTCATGAATATATTCCCATCATGAGGGATTACACTAATGTATTCCCTAAATAATTTTTTGGTCTTCCTCTTGATTGAGAGGTTGAGTTATCAATTGAATATATTCAAGGATCTCTAACTATATCCAAGACACCTTATAGAATGACTAATATTGAGATGGAATAACTGAAGAAACTATTACTATATAATCTATAAAATGAGTTTATACACTTAATTTCTTCACCATGGGGGTGCACCAGTCCTATTGATCATGGAGAATTATATATCAATGCACATATACCTTGATTATCATGAGATCAATAAAATCATGATAAATAACAAGTATCAACTTCCATGGATATATGTATTGTTCAATCAAATGCATGGGGCTACATATTTCTTAAAGGTGGTCCTTGTATTGATATATCACCAATTAAAGGCAAGGAAGGAAGATATTCCCAAGACTGCCTTTAAAATATGGTATGAACAATATGAGTTCATAGTGATGTCATTCAGACTCACTAATGCTCTAGAAATATTCACAGAATTAATTAATAGAGTTTTTAGATATGACCTTGATAAATTTACCATTGTATTTATTGATGATACTATGATATAATAAAAGAGAAACGAGGAACATGATGAGAATTTAAATATTATGATAAATAAATTGAAAAGGGATAATCTATATGAAAACTAAAGGAAATGTGAGTTATAGATAAAGTAAGTATCATTCATGTAGCATGTTATCACCAAAAAGAAATATTAGTGGACCCTTTAAAGATAAATGAAATTGAGGAATGGCCCAAACAAACATATGTAATGGAGATTCATAGATTCCTTGCTACATATAGTTATTACCCATGATTTGTTAATAACTTCTCATGATTTTGAAACCCACTAACCAAGATTAATCGAAAGGGTAAACTGTTTATCTAGACAAGTGAATGTGAATACTACTTTAAAGGGTTAAAAAAGAGGCTAATCACTGCACCAATTCTCACACTACCAAAAAGTGGAGAACTCTCTGGGGTGTAAATATATGATTCAATGAATGGATTAGGACGTGTAATGTTTCAAATTATAACATGTTATCCAACACCTTAAGGTTGTTGAAAATTAATATGCACAGCTATCTCATAGAAGATCTAGAGTTGGCAGTGTGATCTTCATGTTGAAAATCAGGAAACATTATCTTTATGTGGAGAAGTTTGAAATATATATTTATCATAAAAGCCTCAAATATATATTCACACAAAAGGACCTTAATATGAACTGGTAAAGATTTTTAGTGATAATTAATTATCATGACTTCTCAATCCACAAACATTCTGGTAAAAAAACATTGTGGCAGATGCTCTATGTAGATATGATCTGGTGTCTTTATCAATGATGAGAATTAAGAAGGATATATTCTTCTTAGACTTAAAAATATTTTAAATGGAGATAATTAAAGAAGGAACATCATTAACCCTTTCTCAAATGATTGCTCAACCATCCCTCATGGAGAAAATAAAGGATGATCAAATAAATGATGTGGAAATTCAGGAAAAGTATAGAAGTTATCTGAAATGGGAATTCATTAGAGTACTAAATGGATGAGTAAGGAGTCGTGATATTGAGTCATGATAATGTGTTATATCCAATCCAGAGATAAACAGAGATTCTGAATGATGCACATTGCATAACATTATTTAGTCAAAAAAGGATCAAAAAGATGTATCGAGATCTATGAGGGAACAATTGTTGGAATAATATGAAGAAGGAGATCACTGAATATAAATCAAAGTTTCTAGTATGTTAGAAAGTGAAGGATGAAAGAAATTTTTTTAAGGGGATGATACAAACATTACTCATAATAAAATGGAAATGGGTAAGAAGAACCTTGGAAACTATCACCAAACTTCCAAAAAAATCCAAATGAAACAATTCAATATGGGTTGTTGTGGATATTCTGATAATGGAATCTCACTTTATAGAAATTTGAGAGGACTTCCCAATGGATAAACTTGAATAAATATATATATCAAATAAGTGGAAATGTGGAATGGATTACCTCAATTGATTTTATCTGATTAAGATTCGAGATTAACCTTCAAGTTCTCAAATAGTCTCCAACATCATCTAAACAGAGAGTTGGACTTCAATACGGAATATCGTCCTCAAACTGATGGTCAATTATGATGGACTATTTAGACACTAGAAGACATGTTGAGAATGTGGTCTATGAATTCCATGGGAGGATGGGACAATAATCTACCTCTGTTCATGTTCTCTCACTATAGACGTTTTCACTCGAGCATCCAAATGGATCCATATGAATCCCTTTATGGTAAAAGATGTAGAATAAAAACATTTTGGGATGAATGTGGGGAATGTAAGATGATAGGAACTGTAATGGTCTAAGAAATGGTAGAAAAGGTTAAACCCATTCAGAAGCATATCTAAGTAACCCAAAGTTGACAGAAGAGTTATACAGACAATTAGTGATGAGACCTAGTGTTTACTGTTGGAGACATGGTATTTTTATGCATATCTCTGTGGAATAGGATCATGAAATTTGTGATGAAAGGAAAGTTAAGTCCCTAGTATATCATCACCTTCTAGATTTTTTATTGTGTCGTAGTTGTGGACTATCAACCAACACTTTCACCTACCATGTATTAAGTACATGATGTATTTCACGTATCCCTCTTGAGGATGCATATTTGAGATACCTCACATCTATTGAATTCAAAGGTGGTATAGTTGGATAATGATCTCTATTATGAGGAGAAGCCAGTAAAGATATTGGATCATAGAGATAAAGTTATACAGATAAGGACCACTCACCTGGTCCAAATACTAGGGAAGTTCCAATAGTACCAAGAGGCATCATGGGAACTAGAGGAAGTGATGAAATAGATGTACCCTCACTTGTTTTCACCACTGTTTGTAAAATGAAATTTCGAGGGTGAAATTTTAGAAGGGGGAACAATGTAATGACCCAATATTTTATCAAGGAAAATTACATTCTTATAATTATGTTATATTGTATAAATAACATAAAAATCACATATATAACATTATAAAAATATTATAAATGAATAATTAATAAAATAAGAGGTATTTCTAAATGTTAAGGAACATATACCAACAAAATAGTAACTTGAACTTTGGAATAGTAATGTGACCCTTATGAATAGTAAACCAAAAAATAGAATTGTAAACTCACGTATGAAGGTATAAATAAATTTTATCAATATTATAAATTAAAATATGATATAATTATATTGTATTAAATGTAAATGAATGTTTTACAAATTATTAATTAATTATTAATATTTTTATAAAACGTAAGTGTTTATTTTAAAATTTTTAATTAATATAATGTTTTAAATGAAAATATACTTCCATAAAATGTATTCTTAAATTAATATTTTTTTTATGATTATAAGAAAAATTTATGAGACCTTAATTAATTTTTCAAGGTGTTATAAAATTAGTTATAATTTCAAAATTGGTATTTTTGATGTAATTGATGATTTTAATGAAAAATTAAATTTATCTTATTTAGAAAATTATTTTTATAAAATGGAGTCTATTTTTTAATTCTAATCTGTGAAAATGGTTAGGGTTAAATTTTTTTATTTTTCTAAAATAGTTTAATTTTTTGTGAATAGTGAGATAATGTAACTTACAATATATATACATTATAAGTTAAATATAGTATCCCTTGAGTCACTGCTAATTTAATCACAAAAGTATCTAAATAAAATTAATTATTTTAATATTTTTAGTGATAATTCTCAAGCTATTCAAATTCTTGAGGCAATGTAATGAACTAATGAATAAAATAATGTGAAAACACCCCTATCCTCCGCTATAAATACCACCCCTCACCACATATTCATCTCACATTTCTAAAGAATTGATCCTTGTCCAAATTATACTAAATTATATTCCCTATCACCTCCCCCATTTCTAGAAGCATTGTTTTTCAACAAAATACCAAAACCAATCCCTCTAGGGAGGTTCTCAAGAAGAACGATTCAGGAGGTAAAATCCTCTTTCTTTATGTTTCAAGTTATTTTATTTTCTTATTCTCTATACACCACCCCTCATTAAAATGGTATTATAACTACAATAAATTAAAAATAATTTTATATTATTATACTAATTTAGTAATTTAGCATCATTTATTTTCCCTCTCTTTTTGTACAAAAACCAAAAACATTGTCTGTGATGTGTTAATTTATCACAGTAATGGAAGACAATGTTTTCAATTTCCATTACCTCCATAAATAATTATTAAAAAAATATGGTTAAAATAGATTATAATATATTTATTATATCACATTTGATTTTCTATAACAATTATATAAATAATATTAATTAATAAAACAAAGCTTGTTTGTGAAAATCGAAAAAACGTCAAATAATCTTAACAATTATCACTGACGTCTTATCTAATGATTCATACTCAACCCAAATTACAAAATAAATTATATAAAAATTTAATAATATGTATTTTCATTAACAAAATTTAACTTAAATTTTGTAAAACCATTATAATTTTACATGTTTTCCACACATGTATACAAGTAACCGATCATGAAAACCAAGGAAACGAACGCTCCCAAATGATGAAATTGTATATTATAACTCATCAAAAGGGCCATAAATGATCTTACTAAAATTAAAATAAATAAAATAAGTGTATAACAGGTTATTAAGTAATTAATTAATGGATTTAATTTGATTATATAGTACACTAAGATCAAGCATAGAACACTTTTGAACATAAGGTATGGGTTACTTCCCGAACATCCATTTCTTCCTTCGAGTTACAATTTCTCACTCTTTACCCTAATTTAAATCTTCTTTATTTTTAAATAATTTATTCTAATTCTATATAAATGTTCCAAAATCATGCTTATGGATCATTTCATCCTTATTTTTCAGGGATATACATGTTTAATAAGGTTCCATTATAAATTATTCCTGATAAGCATGACCGATTAAATAGAACTTCCCAACTTCTTATCCATTTTAAAGTACCATCAATAATATGTTTTAGGAAACCAATTTTTTTATAAAATAAATCATTTTATAATGAAAAATTATATTTTTTCATTTTTGGTTTTATAAAGACAAATATTCATTTTTTACTATAAATTCTCTTCAATATTCTCCTTAAACCACACTAAAATGTTTCATTTAAATGTTTGTTAAACACTTTTTTACAGGTTTCAACTTCAATTATATAGAATTTATCCTAATCTTTGAATACTTTAACATATTAATGTTCATTTATTTTTTAAATACAATATTTCATGCAAATCATTTTGATATTCCTTTTTATTATGCCTTATGACATGATTATAATACCCAATTATTTCTCTAGGTGACCCTTAAAATTGATTCTTGATGATTACTACATATGCATTAAAATGTTATGACTGGTGAAAATAGATAGCGCTCCAATGAATCGTGTAATTTTTAGTCTCTTGAGTTGTCATGTTGGGATATAGAGTTAACCTGATTCCTCTATGGGGCTTTGTTCACAATGTGATATTGTCTTGGAAGTTATCTGAGACTCATGGTTATGTTATGTTATATAATTTCTACACATTCCAATAATGTCATGGTTATATGATCCCATGTTATAAGTGTTATTATTCCTTATGTTTATTGATGTTCCATGCCTTTATTTCATCATTTTAGGCCTTATAACCCATATTCTATGTTTTATTGTTATTATTATTACCTTACTGCGGTTTTAGCTTATCCATTTGGTTATTATATTCCCCAGCTAATCCTATGAAGATATAAGAGATCAATGGAAATTATGAGATCATTATGGAGATTAAATAATATATATTTTTTATTTTGGTTTTCATGTTTTCAAATTATATACCTAATATTTCTAGACACTAGAATGTATGATCCATGGTTGTATTTGATGGAAAATTATAGTTGAAATCATGAAATAATATGTGTAAAATTCTAGGATCGCTATATAAATTATGTGTTTAGGGTTCCAATTTTGGGAATTTGGGTCAAGGGTAAAAAAATTATTATCAGTGAAGGGTTTAGATAACTTTAGAGATTAGAATATTTTTTGAAGATAATTTAATGGATGATACACTAAAAATAATAATTTTTAGATCATTTTTTTGCATCAATTTTTAAAAAACGTTTCCAATTTTTCAATTTGGAGACGTTTTTCAGGAATCACCACTAAAATATAGATTTTTTAAGAAAATGTTGCTAAAAAGTGACATTTCCTAAAAAACATCACTAAATTGGAAATGTTTTCGAAAAAGAATCCCAAAATTCGCAACATTTCCTAAAAAACATCACTAAAATAGAGACGTTTGTGAAAAGCATCACTAAATTAGTAACATTTCATGAATATCATTTCTAAACTAACAATAGTTACTGAAAAGATTTGATAAATTCATGACATTTCATGAAAATCATTTCTAAATTGGTGTTATTTCCTAAAAAACATCACTAAATTGGTGATGTTTTGTGAAAAACATTCTTAAATTAGCAACATTTTTTTTAAAAAACGTTTCTAAATTAGTAACATTTCGTGAAAAGAGTTTCAATATTAGCGATTTTTGTGAAAAGTGTCACAAAACATGCCATTTTTACTGAATTTTATCACTAAATTATCGACGTTTCATGAAAACAATCGCTAAATTAGTGTCATTTCCTAAATAACATCACTAAATTAGAGAGATTTCGTGAAAATCATTGTTAAATTAGCTCATTTCCTAACACTAATAGTTTTAAGTTGTACCATATATAATATATAAACCCTAATACATGTATATATATATATATTTATACACACAAAAAAACATATATATAAACATATAATATATATATTTTTTAAATTTAGTCATGTTATTAAAAAAATGTAGCCATTTTAGTGATATTTTTACCAGTGTTTTAACATATGTTTATTTCTATACATATATAATTATAATTATAATTATATATATTTGTTACATACACATGTACACACATGTATATATAAAAAAATATACATATATACATATAAAAACAAAAATAGAGATATATATAATAATAATAATATATATATATATATATATAAATATATAATATCAACACACACAGACACACATATATTATAATATAAATATATTAAACATAAAACATAAACACACACACACACACACACACACATATATATATAATATAAATGATAAACACACACACACACACACACAAATATATAATATAAACATAAAATAAAAACACACATACACACGCATATATATAATATAAACATATATATAATATAAAATATAAACATATATATAAATATAATATAATATAAACATATATATATATATCTTAATATATTTATATTAATAATATATATATATATAATATTAAATTTTAAATATTGAAATGTATTTAAATAAAAAATGTGTGTGTGTGTGTGTGTAAATATTTCATAATGCAATTGAAGATTTTAAATTTAGTAATGTATTCAAGAAAACGTGACTATTTTAGGTACATTTGTACCAGTATTTTAATAAGTGGATAATTACACACACAAACACACATATATATATAGACATATAATATATATAAAATATAAAAACACATATATAATATAATATAAACATTTGTGTATATATATATATATATTAAAAACATATATAAACACACACACACACATATATATATATATATTTATAATAAAATACAAATATTTTTTAATAACTCAAGTGGATGATTTGGGCGAGTCTTTACCTGATAAGTGACAAGTCGCATATTCGATTCCTACGAGCTTTGATTTTTCATGGGTGTGTAGGCAGAGAGGGTACTAGACTGGTGAGGAACAAGTATCTAGGGGCGAGGCATGTACTGTAGTGAAGAACAAGAGGGGAGCAGACAAGGGGGGTATTGAAGTGGAAAGAGTGAGGTAGGTAGCATGGGTAGGGAGCGAGATAGGGGTGAGGTAGGCTGCAATGTATGTGAGGGAGGAGTGGGATGGGGGAGAGGAAGCTTGTATGACAGTATAGGTGAGGTGGGGTGGGGGTGAGGTGGGTATTGGAGGCAGGCTGAGCGGAGTGATGCAGCTATTAAGCTACTAGAAGGGGCATCCCAGACAGTGAGTAAAATTTTGGTGATAATTTTAAAATTATAAAAAAAAACACATTTCAAAAAAATGTTACTGACTTATGAAAGCATCAGTAAAAAATATGAATAGTTTAGCGATGTTTGTTTACCGACGTTTACAGGATACATCAGTAAATAAGGTGTCACTAGTTAGATATGCATCAAAATGTCTCTAATTTAACAATTATTTTATACCAATGTTTCTAAAAAACATCATCAAATTATTTATCGGTAATTAGTGATGTTTTAAATTGTCTCAAAACATCACTAATTTAATTATGTTTCTGAGAATAATTGGTAAATTACTTAGTAGAATTTTAAAACATCACTAATTAACATTTTTTGTAGTGATAATTTAAGGTTGATCTTAATTTAAAACGCATCGATAAACCTTTTTGATAGTATATATTTTATCTTAAATATAATAATTCACATTTTATTTGGGGATTAGGACAAGATAACTTTAGTAAAAACACAAGGGATAAGTCTATGAAACAATTCTATGGACATGATCACATTATTATGTTTTGGTAATGTGGAGATTATGTGGTTCTCCGAGTAATTACATCCTTATCAAGATATGAAAACTTGATGAAAAATTTTACACAGATGTGCCAAGGGGTAATAAATAAAAAAATTATGCATTGCATATTAACTCGATTGTCACCTGGTTCACAACAATGTGGAAAATCTAGACACCGAGTTTGTCACTCTCAGAGGACATTCTATGGTTTATCATATTATATTTAAAATCTATTATAAAGAATTTAAGTATAATTTTAACTAATTAGGTTAGAAAACCTAATAGAAAAATGACCATGGATAACCAAAGATTTAATAAAGTGAGTAATAGGTTGAATTGAAAGTATAATATGTTAAAAAAGGATGTTTCATATGGGAAGCCATATTCAGATTGATGTTTTCATATTCATATTTTGGTTATTCTCATAACCATTTTAGTTTTAGTATTCTATTGAAACATGATTATGAATAAAAATCTAAGAATGTGATGCTTCTAGAAACCACAGTGTATTATAACCAAATAAGGATCATATTAAAATGGTTAAAAATTTTAGTATATGACTATTATAATAGAGAATATGAGTTTCTATGTCTTACATAAGGTAGTCATAATTATCTTTTAACCGAAATTAAATCGTGAAAATCTTATTTATTCTTATTAGTGATTTATATTTATCGCTGATATTATGTTATGTTTTAAAAGTTACGAGGATTTTGTGAAATTATTGAGGATTATTATTCAGGAGTTCATCTTTAATGGGTTGAAAACATATATTAAATTATAATAATAACCATGAAAAGTGATTTTATGTCATGATTATATTTTTGGGGATAACTATTGAAGAACACATGATTGAGGGATATATACCTCTTATGTTTAAAATATTCTTGATGATGAGGCAATAAAGGGTTGATTAATTTTGAGGAAAATGAGTTAGATAATATTTATAACCTTGTATTTTATTATTTAATTAATGAAAAAGTGATCGATGAATTTTTTGTTGAATTTTATCTCATTTTTTGGATTATAATATATATATATTTACTAGTGTGTAATCTTATGAACTGGTGGAAAATTTCAATTAAGGGTAAGATATAGTGCTAATATCTAGAGAAATAAATCATTCTATTATGGTTTAATTTCACAGAGATCCATATGGGTTAGGGAAAGGTATATTTCGGATAATGTATGATTAGGGAAAACACATACCAAAGTATATGATTTTATGAAAGATATATACTGTTTGAGGAAAGATAAGTAACATAATATAGAGTAAGAGATTAAGGTAAATATAATATTAGAAGCTATGTCCCAAATGATAATTATGTTAATAATACCCTCACCTACTTTGATTAATTATAAATAATTAACATTTAGTGGAAACAATTTATATAAGAGGAAGAATGTAATGGACTTAAATTCCTAAAATGTAAAAATTATATTATGTTGGTTAAACTGTGTTACACACTACACCAAGTGAAATATGACCATAACACATTAGAATAATATAATAAATAAATCAATAATAATAAAAAACATGATAAACCATTAAATTATATTACCTTTTTAATATAATTTATTAATATGAGTTAATTTTGAAAAAGGTTATTCCAAAAAAATTATTTTATTTATATTTTGTAATTTATTTTAGAAAAGCATTTAAAAAATCCCTAATATTTTATTTTTATAAAATAATATTCATTTTATATATTCTCACACATAAAAATTTTCATGGTATGAATTTTTGAGCCTTTATAAAAAGGTTTTTTAGTTGAAAAATATGGTTTTTTCAAATATTATAATTTTAATGATATTATCTATTTTTATGAATATTTTACAAGATTTAAAACTCAGTTATGTAATATAATTTTTAGTTATATAATAAAATTATGCATTTTAAATATTCTTTTAACTTATAAATCATATTTCTAACATTTTTAGAACTAGACTAAAATGTTACCTTAATAAAAAAATATTTTGGTATTTTCTTCGAATTAAGTGTTTTGATGGTGAAATTCGGTTTTGGATTGATTTAAAAGACACATAATATTTTTATAATAAACCAATTAATTCCATGAGAATAAGTATCAGTGAAAAAGTTACATTGTACATAATTTGTAAACTTAAAAAACATTTTTTTCATCCAAAAACCATTTTTATGATTTATGTGTGCTAATCATAAAATTAACCTTTAAAACCATAGAAATGTTATTTTATAAAATTATTGAAAACATTGAAATTAGATGTTTAAAATTAGTTAAAAGATTTAATATTAATTTTTTTTCATTAAAATTAATTACAAATGTTAATAGTAAATTAATATAGAAAAAATAAATTAAGGTAAAAGTTTAAAGGTCAAAGAATAAGAGACTAAAAAAAATATGGGTTTTCAAGAAAATGGGTGCATGAGGTCAATATTAATCCAAAAATAATTAAACTACATTATTTTAATTTTTTAACCATTAATGTTTGAATTTTAAATATAAATTATTAAAAATGTAATGGTTACATCCAAAACTACCTTCCCTTCACATATAAAAGGGAACCACTAACACAACATTATGACTCACCAATCCTTAAATATATTCTTTAAAATACTAAGACTTTATCTTCATATTATCCTCACCCACATCCATAATATTTTAGTCACATTTAGTTTGTTTAAGGCCTTTATTTTTGTGGAGTTTTCTAAGAGAAAACCCAGTCTCCGAACAAGAGTATTACTCTCACTTACTATTTTATTTTACTCTAATACTTCCTAAATCATCTATAATCATTTCAATATAAGGAAATAATAATAATTAGTACACATAAATGGAATTATATTATCATTATAATATTTTTTCACTACTCTCCATCTACTAAGAGAGACTAAAACATTGATTGTGCATACTTGTAGATTACCACCTCCACAAAGAGATATTGTTAATTTTTCATTACAGTGTTTTAATGATAGAATAATGAATAGATTCAATAAACAAATAAAATTTATATGTCAAAATAAAATTATGATATGATATTTTTTCATATACCATCATTCTTCCAATTAATTGAGAAATGGGATTGTTAATTATGCACATGTGTGGACTACCGCCCCCACTAAAGTTGAAATTTATTTATCTTTACCAACCATTATTGATCATTAATAAAATATATTTAATTAAGATATAAGATTTATATTTATTGTTTAAGATTCTATATATGTCACATTATCATTACCTAAATTCATCCCCTTATTCATTAAATCCTTATAGCATGTTACATTTTTCGTTGATTTAATAGCCAATGTAAATGATATTACAAAAGTTACGTTATAAACGATTATGGGAAGTAATATAATTTTAATATAATGAAATAATGATATATTTATTATGTTTTATTTATTTTTTCAATGTTTTTTAGATATTTAAAATATATATTACTATATCATATTTTCATTTCCATTTTCAAAAGCCATATTCATATATTTAACCTAATGAAAATGGTAATTATCCAATTATTGAAAAAATTATTATTATATATTTAATTATCTAATAATTATGAACTTTATACCACTCAGTGTGAATTGATCCCATATTTAGGAATTTTATATGAAATAACCAATAATAATTATAACAACATAAAATGAAAATAAAATATAATCATTTAATATATTTGTAACAAATGGTTACAAAATATTTATAAAAATTGTGATATTCATATATTATCCTTGTAAGAAAATTTATTATGATATTTAAGTTAATTATATATGAGGTTATTTCAGGGTCGATCATGTGGGAATACGACGTAAGATTTTTTGTCTTAAATACCCCACTTTTAGAAATGTTTGTTATTATACACATAATGTCATTTATTTCATGTATATAATTATTATTTGAGATATCATATCATGAATTATATTTTACTAATAGTAACTTATGTTCAATTACAAGCCCACTTTTTCAAGTGGTTTTAATTAAAAATTTTCACAGTTAATAATGGTTATTTATCTCAAACTTTAATCCCTTGATACAAGATTATGTTATGCACCATGTGTTCCTTTTAATGGGGTATTATTATTCCATGAATTTATATTTATCATATTCTTTTATTCATGGGAAATATTAAGAAAAATATGTTCATTTTCTTCATGTTTAGATTACTAAATTTTAACCGTAGATGTAAATATTTTAGTAAACCGATTTTCATTCACTGTGTTAGGATCATCCTATTGGACTTAAAACATGGGTACATCTTAATAATAGATTATATTTTTTAGTATTTTATTTGTTTTATTCGAATATATAATGTTAGAGAATAATACACATTTTTGAAATATTTATTACTTCAAGGAGTATATTACTCATAATAGATATTCATAAATCATGTATTCTTTCCTTGAGTAATATTTTTTTTGTCATGAACTTTTATATTATATTAAAATGAATGTTTTTACTCTTTTTATAGTGTTATTATTGAATTTTTTTCAATATGTTAATAAGGTTTTTACTTTCACATTAATATGAATCTCCTTCTTATAAAATTTTCTACATGGTAAACATTATATCCTTTCAAGGACTTATTACTAAATATTATTTATAAAAGTAATGGTTTTAAAATATATATCTCTTCAAATTTTGAAATTTTTTTTGGAGGTGACTCATAGCATTATCTTCTATGTAACTGTTAATTTTTTTTTTATAAAAGTCATATTATGTTTTCATTTCCATTTCCATTTTAATTTAAAAATTATTAACCATAATAAGAATTAAATTTCACTATGCATACTATAAAACATGTTTATCATTTTTGGGAATGAACTCATGGTACAAAAAATCAAATTCTGAATCCCTTATTGGGTGGTATAGTTCAATTATTATTTTTCAAGGGTGTTTTTCATTTATGTCAACGTCCTTCTACAATTCATTTATTATAATTGTGTTATGTACTATTTTAACTATCCATCTATTCACTGTAGATTAATTATTATCATGTAATTATAGCATTTTCATAACCATATACCACTACTCTATATGTTTTTATCTTGAGGGGAATTTATATATAAATCTATTTCATTTAATGATTTTGGAAACTACTGAAAACCCATATATTTTTAATTCAAATTTGGATTATTATTAGAAAGTTTAATATGTATTTTTCGACCATACACCCTTTTTATATAGATAGGTTTTGATCATGTTATAACTTTTATTGGATGAGTATTTATTGAAATTCATGATGACTATCAATTTCTAATGTTGGTCAATTGTATATTGACATTCCATATTTTTCACTATAGGGATACTAATGTTTTTATTCACAAAGAGGATTTTTAGAAGTTTGTATGAAACAAATTACAAAATTTTATAGTGATTACATTGTACATGAATATGTGATGGGAGTGGTCTAACATTATATAACCCCTTTATGAATTTTTATCTCATGAGAAAAACAAGTTTATGTTTTTTGGTGTTTTATTTCCTAGAGAAAGATATTTATTTGAAGATAACATCTTGATTTATAAGATTGTGATGGCCTATGGTATTAAATTAGCTATATAACCTTATTAATTTCATTTCTATGGAACTAGTTTTTGATAGTCTTATGATCTATTTATTTCTATTGTTATCAATGGATATATTATTATTTCAGTTTCATTATATTATATAACTATTTTTTATTATATAACCCTACCATAATATATATGACATGATTATCTCGATTGTATGATTTAACTTACTGAGCATCTGAGCTCACCCCATGAAATGTTTCAATTTCCAACAGATATGAAGAATATTACTAAACATGACATGTATGACTTAATAAATTGTGTGGATAATTTATGGGATATTTTAAATACATAATATGGATTAGGTAGTTCCTTATATAGTGAAAAAATATCCATTAGTTGAGAATGAAATGGGATTTATTAGTTTATATTTTTTCCTAATTATATAAATCTATAAACCTTAATTTTCTTAGGAATGTATTTAATGTAATTTTTTATTTAGGTAATATAACTCCTAAGATAATTATGTTTCAGATCCTATAGTTTTTATAGAATCGAATATGTAAAGTATGTGTTTATGGAACCACATATGGGAGTGCGGGTCTAGGGAATCAAACTTTGGGTCACTTCATAGGTGAAAAAATATAGTGAACTTTTTATTCAATGAACTCTATAATGTTAGATCAACCATTTTTTGAATATCAATATTAAATTTCCATGGTTATTTTTTATAAAAGTTGATAATTTTATATATTTTCCAAGTCACATAAAACACCATATTTATAATGGATGATTAAGAATGGTACATTGAATTGTTCCAAAACTTGAGTTTATCTTATTGACTATCCATCCAACATGATAAAATGATGGGTTATTTTTTATTTTTTTGTTTTATCTTGTTTAAAAAACCTAGATAGATTACATTAATTTTACTTCCCCAATCGATAAAAATTTCAAGAACATCCAAATTCACCCCACATAATATGAAAAAGAGATTGGCATGATATTTTTAATCTTATACTAGTTTAGTGGTTATCATTAATCATTTTATAAATTGGACATGCTAATATTCCTTGAAAATATCTTCTATTTTGAATACATATAATTCATACTTTGGAAATCATTTGAGAACGAGATTTCTAGGACCCAAAATTCTATTGAGGATTGGATCTCAGTTGTTTTTGGAATCTCACACAAGTTGGAGAATAATTATATGGAAATAATGAATGATCTTCCATTATTTAATACAAACAACTCTAGCATAATGGGATAATTGATACCTTATATATGGAAATTTGTTAGAATACATATAAGGGTGATAATAAACTCTAATAAGTATTATTAGTTTTGTAAAAGATAACTATAATGGATTGTAAGAGCCCTATTTAAATGATTTTAAATAAATCAAATAGACCCATTTTCTCTTTAAATATCATAAGCTATTGGGAAATTAATAATTTTCCAAATAATTAAAGGACCCCCATTTTAGTTTTCCATACATCATGTTAAAGATACTAATACTAAGTTACTACATCAATAATATTAAATTAAATACATTGAGTAGAACATTAACTATACTGAGTAAACATTTGATGGAAAATAGTGGTGTTGAGAGGAAATCTTAGAGCAACAACAATGCTATGAGTAACCAAGGTGATTCTTTGAGGAGAGTTATCTCAGCCATGACATGCTGAAAAATTATTAAATGCATATTTGAATTTTACTTCTTCATTTTGTTAGTTATAATTGAATCATACTATTATTGTGGGATGGAAACTATTAAATTAAGGCGTATGTTTCTATCATTATCTCCCACTTATAAATTCACCTTTTCCTTGTGTTAAGAAAATGAAACTGATATTTCAACACTTATTCCAATTCCAATGTAGCATTATCCATTGACATAACTTCACAATTTACTAACCACAATTGATTCCTTCCTTATATATTAACTTTTTTTTACAACTTTTGTAGTAAGAACATCTTCAACACCCCTAAAAACTCTTCAGTAACTTCTTATATATGAAGATCTTCAATGAATACTTACAGTACTGAAACATGAAAAATAATATATACACTATAAATATAAGTAAATTTTAGTTTGTAATAAATTATTCTTGAATTGTCATCAACTATAAATTTTAAATAATACAAGGAAATGAATTTCAGGTTTATTTTAGTTACTAATCCCGACTTATTTGACCACACATTAACAAAACCCATATTTCTTACTTTATAATCAATTTACCTCCTATTCCTGTAAACAAGTATTTTAATCAATTGTTTATGCCTTCATTATTTTCTTTGTATTATTGTAATGATTCATCCTTTCCACCAGATAATTTACTAAAACATCCACAATTGACTCCACCTTAGCTTAATGTGAACGTTATAGAGGTTTGAGACTATAAAAAATCTCAAAAGGGGTCTTCACTATATATGTAGGATATGAATTAATTATAACTAAATTTATACCGTAAAATCACATTTCCAAATTTATAGGATGGTTTGATGAAATCCATATTATATATGCTTGTAAACACTTATTCATAACTTTGACCTATCCATAACATTAGGGGTGATAAAAAAATATTATTTTAAAAACTTTTCCCTATACATAAAATTTCCTTTCTAATATATATTGGTAAGAATTAGATCTCTATAAATAAAATTTTGATTAGGAATTCCTTATAATTTAAAAATATTTTTCATAAACTAATCCATAAATATCATATTAGTGTAAGAGTATTTAAGTGAAATAAAATAGAAATATTTAATGATTTGATCCACTAATAAAAATAAAAGAACATATCCCTATGATTTTAGAAGTCCTAATATAAATTCAATAGACATTTCCTTTCATATCAGTTTAGAAATTGGAAATTAATGTGGAAAATCGGTTGGACTCAAAGACTCATATTTTATTTTCTATCACACCTTCCATTAACATATATATTTATGTACTTCTTAAACAATTTCTATCTAATAATAAAAATTTTGTAAACTTTTATATGTACTTGGAAATCTCAAGAGGGCCTCTAATAAAAAATAATTAAAATGCTAAAAAAATATGGTATTTTATATAATTTCATAAAATTAGAAATTTCTAATAAAAAAGGTTATTATAGAATTATACTCTAAATTAGTAGAAAAATCCTGATTAAAAAGTGATATTATTTTTTAAAAATCATTATCCTATTTTATAACTTATTTAACTAATTAAATTTGAACATAATAAGGTTTTCAAACAACCATATAAATTATTACCACTACTTTATGATCTTATTAAAAATAATATATTCCTCCATTCAAATTTTCATGTTTGTAAATTACATTAAATTCATATCCTAATAAGTTATATTGCAAATATTATTGATCAATTAATAGAATTTATTAGTTAAACATGTGGTTAGGAATTTCATGATCTGTATAGAGGTTGAAATTTCTTTCCATCAAGTATTGTTTCAAATAATGGATTGATAATAACCAATACATTAACCCTTTTCAAAATTCTGTTTTTCCATATCGAAATTAAAAAATTCCTTACTAAAATAAGAAAAAGTTTTCCCAACCTATATTAAGACTTTACTTTTCCCTTTATGAAAATAATCACACTTTAAGATGAAAATATTTGAGAAAATATGCATTCACATTATTGGATCTATAATAATGTTATATTTAAACCTGTCAATATGATATAATACTTTAGGGGCCGATTTAAACCATTTTTTTGTAGTGGTTTTTAAAGTCTTATTTATTTTTCTATAGAATTTAATAAACATCATATAAAAATTACTAAGACCTATTAATACCATTAAAATTAATTGGTTATAGAAATATCTTTTCTCATATTTATCTTAGGTCCATCATAAATTTATCATCTAAATTTACATTTCTTAAGTACTCTATTAATTTTTTCAAGAGGATAACCCAATCTTATTAAAATAAACATCACTGTTAGTAATTTTTTCTAAAAAACTATAAAAATATTCAAGTGTTTCACCAATTCATTTCTATATGTGAAAATATTATTAAAAAACACCAAAACACACTTCCACCAAATTACCATGAAAACTGTATTAATTATGTTTTGAAAATTCATTAGAGAATTTCTTATAAAAATGGTATTAAAAGATATGCATAATCTCTCTATTATTTCTTAAAATAATTATTAATAACAAAATCCTCTATTCTAATATAATAAATTCCCAATTTTATATATCTCTCTGAGAAGAATTTTACATCACAAAATTGATCGATCAATTTTTTTATCATAATATTTTGATATATATCTTATACATTTAATTTTTTCAGAGAATTATAATCCACAATATTTCTACATCACTCATTTTTTCTTACCAAGGATGGATTCATTTATTTTAATCTTGATGTTAGGAAGGATTTTCATTTTAAATTTTTTGATTAGTGATAGGGGTCCTCCAAAGATATATCTTTAGTGGTATCTACAATAATATACTATTGGTTTTGTTTAATTATATCAATATCTCCATTATTATTAATGGTTTTCATAAATGATACTTCTTGTAATGTCTCGGACCTAGATACCACTTAATAGGTTCCTTGAGCCTGATTAGACACATGGGTAAAAACACATCTTCCCAATTATAGAGGTTTCAAACTTGTAGAAAGGGCATAGGGTGTGTTCATGGGGAGATTGTTCCCTCATTACAAGAGTGTATAACAATGTGTAATTATAAATAGAGGTAAGTAGCAGAAAAAGTATAAATAAATAGATATAACAATAGAAAGATACATGTATTAAAAGTAACAGAAATAAATGGAATAACATAAAATAGTTAATGATGATATCATTCAGGTCATTAGAAAGTTGGAAAACATTGATAAAAAGTAGAAGGCATTCATGAAAACCCCAATGTAAAAAAAAAATATAAACTATACTGAGAATCCAGAGCTATAGCTTAGTCATCTTCTACTAGATCCATCCTAGTACTGTAAGAAATCAAGTGTCTGAAAGTTTACTCTTTCCTTTATCAACACCAACATACATTGAATCTTCCTCAGGTAAAAAATGACACCTGAAGAGGGTGTGAGATAAATCATATTGGGCCACAACCAATGGTGACTATAACATCCAACCCATGAAATAGAAAATATAACAATTTATAGGCATAAATATACCAATAAATCAATACAATGCTACTCATGTACCAACTTTGGCCCTTAGATAGTGTGTGATCATGATTCAAGTTCATAAATTAATTGAATACTAGATTATATGAATAAGTCACAGGAGACTCAACCAACACAGACATAGACTCATGATCGTGTAAATAGTGAAGGTTCTGAGATATAATAAGAAAACCATCATTGGAAAATAATATTTATTTTTTTCAATGGTATCCACCAAGGAAACTTTTACCTTAGGGGCCAATAAATTAGTTATAACTAAGTCTAGCTAATGGGGTAAGGGTGTAATTCAAGGGGTATTGTACATGGAATTCCCATAATAATATTTCTAAATGATCATAAGGAAATCTTCTAAGGTAAAATGGAAGATAATTAGTGGCTGATCCAAATTATGTAACAAAGACACCTCATTTCACAATGATTCCAAGGATTTTATCTGAGGAATCTAGAAATAATAATGAATAGATCCTATGGTGTCATAACAGACATCCAATGTTCGACAATGATTGGGTTCCCGGGTAGGCCTCGCCTAAGGAAAACTGAAATCCTTGAATTAGAGTGATGTCCTCAAGTACCCAAGGTATTCCTATAGTAATCCATGATTTAACACATGTCAAGGCTTCTTATAAATATTTCAATTTCCATGTGGATAAATATTCACCTTACATATAATTCACTACAATTAATTTGGTTATATGATAATTATATCATTGAAAATTTCACTTGGTTCAAGCCTTTCCTTTCATCAGTTTGACAAGTCCAAGCAGCATGTAGCCTTTTAATTAAAACCATGTATGTCATGTTCAATTAATAAGGTTCACTCAGATTCTATCCATGAAAATAGAAATGTGTTCTATGACCAAGAAAATAAACATTCATTTACAGTTAATAAGGCCAATTCATATACTTAAGTATGCCTTCCATAATATCATTTTAATGGATTGCTTAAATTTAGGAACATACCTTAGGTGGGTTAAGTGGAAGTGAAAGAGTAAAATCAATTTAAAATTCTATGATTTAATAGGAAATTAACGTATTGAGGATTTTTATTAGTGTGGTGAAGCTCTAACACACCCGAACTGTTGCTCAAAAGTGTCAAAACTATAAACACTCAATTATGGAATATTATCCTACAAGGGTTGTTATGAGTTATTAATATAACCAAAAATAACTAATCATATTTATGGAAAGAGAATCACCATATATTTCTAATGAATATATTCATGGAATATATATTCAATAAATGTCACCAGATGAAATCGGTTGGCCACACACGATAATTCCAAAATCCAAGAACTTGATGGATGAGTTATATAATACCGACCTCATACTCGTATGACTGTAATCATCTAGTATTAGCCCCTAATTCATCCTAGATCAGATCTGATCTTAAAAAACAGGCATGAAAACCTAATCCTCGATAACTTTGTTGAGAGAAAGAGAAATTAAGAACTGCTAAAAAATATTTTACTACTTACTATCGTGCATACAACATGAAAAAAAGCATGATCAGACCCTGGGTGAAAGAGATCTCTCAATCCTAATATTTGGCCTTCAAAAGATCCAGAATGGGAGAAATGGAGGCTTACCCCACTAGAATTCAGATTAGGGAAAGAAGAGGTTAATTAGATAATTAATGGTTACATAGTAAAATCACCCAAAAAATTATCCTATTTACGGTTTGTCCATATGGTTTTCCAAACCATCCACTAACCATGCATGGGTACCTAGAGAAAATGGGGTACTTTCATGGTTATGCCACATTGTTTGAGAAGCCGTGCTCTAACGATGTGATATAGATCTATCTGAAAATTCAGACCATCTACATGCTTTATACTAATCGTGCTTCCTCTTTTCATGGGCTACTCTAGCCATTTTACATGACCATTTTCCCCAAAAAGATGGGTTCTAGGCTCCGAAAACTCCCTATAAACCTCTGAGACCTTCATGAACTCATTTTTATTCCATTTAAGGTCTATATAAGTGAATTAGACGAATATTTTTAAGGATCCATCCCTATGTAAAAACTGGGTTCTAAGATTCTTCCCCACTTAAAAGAAGTTGTCCCTATGTTCTCCTTCCAATGGTAGTGAAACATTTTATATGAATAACTCTAGCCACTGAGCATGTGCATCAGCCTCCCAGTCCCATGTCTCATCCTGTAAATGGCCGTGTTGACATAACACCCGTACAATAGGGGATACTATCTTTAGAGAAGATTTTTGTCTTTTTTTGACAATTCATACAGGATACTCCTCAAAATAAGTAATAACATAAATCTAAAATTCCACAGGATTAAAAGTATGATACAAGTTTTCATGATAACAGTGAAGTTGTTAAACATGGAAGACATTGTTCATAACATAGTACCTATGAGGTAGTAACAACTGATAGGATTCCATATCGACTCTTTCCAAGATCTCAAATGACCCTATATAATAAGAAGCCATCTTCACTTTCTTCCATAACCATCTTTGACCATTCCTGGGTGATACCAATAGGAAAACAACATCCCTAACCTTGTACTCTAGAAGTCATCGACATCGATTGACATAAGATTTCTACCAAGACCGAGCAGTAGTCATATGATCCATGATCACTTGAACATTCTCTAAATATCCTATACGAGACAAAAAACTAGTAGGGCTACCTCACCTTCCACTATCCATCACATGGGTGAACAAAATGACCTATCATATATGGCCTCAACATGATCCATCTGAATTGTCACCTTAAAGCTGTTATTATCAGTGACTCGATGAACGCAATTTTCATATCCCAAGAACCGCCAAAATCAAGGAAACAAGATCTAAATTTGTCATCTAGAACTAGTATCATCATTCTCAATTTTTCATCATCCCGAGGGTGAAAAGATATTCTCAAAATCACCTATGTACCCATAATCGTTAGCATCCCCCACTAGAAATGTGACATAAAACGAGAGTCCCAATTAGAAATGATAGTACGAGGGACACTATGTAGTCAAATGATCTCAAAACATACATTCTTTTCATCTCATTAACTGTGAATGTCTCCCAAATGGGAATTAAGTGGGATACTTTCGTTAGTCGGTCAATAACTACCCATAAATCCCCACTACCACTCGGTGACCTAGGATAACAGATTATGAAATCTCTAATAATATCATCTCACTTCGATTCTGGGATTATAAGTGGTTGTAACAATCATATAAGTCTTTGGTACTCCGACTTCACCTAATGATAGGTGGAACACCTAGTGATAAGCCTTATATCTACTATTTCATCCCAGTTCTCCAATAGTAGGGTTGCATATCTCAATACACTTTGGAGGTTCCTAGATGAACTTCTCGCTAAGAATCTTGGAACTCCTACACCAAATCCTTTCTCATATCTATAGAAACCTTGAAACTCCCATGAATATGAATGATGTTATCTCTATCCACTGACAAATCCAGTGGTGTGTCAACTCTTGATATACTCTCATGGAGAACCAATCCCTCAGGATCTGAAAACTATATACCCTTCACATATGCATGGAGGGAAGAGGTAACTATCAAGGTTGAGAGGTTGGACTAGTTGTGAATATCATGAAACACTAAAGGAATCTAAGAAAAGAGTCCCATATACATCCATTCATTACTGGATTCTTATAAGGCCTATGCCTGATTATTTTGACATAACACATCAGTGACTACATTTCTCATTTTATGCATATATGCAATCTCGAAATTGATGTATTGAAAATATTTGAACCATATTTTCTAATTTTGGTTCAATTCACACTGTAAAAAGATATATTTGAGGCTCTTGTGGTTCGTGTACACCAAAAAGTGCTAACCCAACATATAGTGGCCCCAACAATGTAAGGCATTGACAACTGCTGCTATCTCAAGGTCATGCATTGGGTAATTTATCTCAAGAGACCTCAACTATCGATATCTATATGCAATGACTCTGTACTCTTACACCAACACTACTCCTAGGAAAATTCCTTATTTATTAATAGATATGATTAAAACTCTTCCTAACTTTGGAATATTCAGAATAGTTATTGATACAAGCCTCCCTTTGATCTCCTTAAAGGATTTTTTTTCACACTTCTAACCACAGGAACATAAAAACCTTCTATGTAAGGCTAGTAATATGGAATAAAGGCATGATATTTTATGTATTAAATTCTTGTAATATATATCCCTCCTTAAGAAACTACTAATATCAAACACATTGTTAGGTTTCTCATAGGAAACCACAACAAAAACCTTCTCTTGGTCCATAGAGACTCCCAATCCCGAGATAATATAATCGAAAAGGGATATTTTCAAAGTAGAAGTGTCACTTACCTTGATTAGCATAAATATGATGCTCCCACATTGTACTCAAAATGATCTAAAGGTTATTTTCATGTTCTATATGATTCTAATAATAAACCAAGATGTTATCCAAAAAGACTATGACAAAAGAATCCAAATATGGGTGGAACACCCTATTCATCGGATCCCTAAAAACAATGAGCATGTGTATAAGACCAAATGATAGAACTAGTTAATCATAGAGACCATACCTACAACAAAAAGTTGTATGAGGTATGTCTGATTTCTTGAAACTTACCTAATTATCACCCAATCTCAGGTCGATCATAGAGAAGACACAAGATCATCGGATCTGGTCAAAGAGATCATCTATTTGAGGCAGTGGATACCAGTTCTTGACCATAATATGGTTCAACAATCTATAATACATGCACAAATGAAGGGTCATATATGTCCTCTTGGTGAAAATCATGGGAGAACCCCAAGGGCATATTATATTCCATATAAAACCTTAGGCCTATATATCCTCTAACTACCTATTAAGTTCCTAGAGGTTAGTATAATCCATCCTATAAGGAGGAAGGGACACTGTGGTTGCTCCTAGAACAAGATTGATCCTAACCTCTACCCCCAATTAGGAGGTATGACAAAACATTCATTAGAAAAAACATCCCTAAAATGATATATTAATAGAGGGAATTCAACCTGGTCTAAACCTTGTTCCTCTATGATGAGATTGGAAATTTTTGTGGTCAGACCACCCAGCCCATGATGCTATGGTCCAATTATAGTACTTTTGATATCCCACCCATCCTTATGTAGATAATTGTTACCCTATGGTGATGTAAACAACACCTTTAATGACATAAGTTTATAAAGGAATGATACAAACTAACCAATCCCTACATAGAATGACATAAAATCCTATCATCATGGGGGATAAAGAGGTCCCATGAGAAAGGGTAAACACCTACCTCAAGGGGGTGGTCCCTACACTGGCATATCTCCTCTTACTTTATTCATAATGGTGTATCTAGGTTCATTACACCATAGAAAAACTATTTTTTCAGCCCAATGCTTTCCACAATAGATAAAGAGATAAAAGAGTGTGAATAACCTATATTAAATAAAGTAGATACTATAGTGGGGGATACTATAATAGAAACTTATACTATAGATGGTCTATCAGCCTAATCCTGGGGTATCGGCTGTAAAGAATGCATCTAGATTGATCCATGACCCTATGAAAATGATGCACTACCATGATCAAAACCGTTTTTTGGTGTTGCAGGTGGTTAGGGGTCTGTATACCATGAACATAACCTCCTCCCTAGCAAGTCCTGTTGGTGTTACTACTACTCCCCACCAAACACAATGTATAATAACCTTCCCCAGAAGGTGGAACTATTGTAGATACTCTTCATCTATAATATGATGGAATGTACTGACAGAAATGATGAAGATTCCCCATACATCCACAAGATAGATACTCTAGTGGGTACCTATCACACTGAGTATTTTGATGCCATGTACTTCTATACTAGTGACACACTATAATGATACCAAAATAAGTACCCTGGCTTCCACTATCCTGAAGAGAAACATCAATGGATCACTTTATGCCATTAGATGAACTACTATACTGATGTGGGATTGGTACTCTACGCATGACACTCAACATTCCTTAGATTTAGCTGAGTGATAAGATCTTAATGTAATATTTCAGATAAATTAGGTAGGAAAAACATTCACCTATGCATGGATGGCATATTAGAGCCCATTATCAATGTGACTATCACATAAAATCTCATCATAAACTATAAGTGGTGAAAAGAACCACAACATAGTGAAACTTTCTAAATTATCCATAATTGAAATTGAATTTTTCTTGAGATGCATGAACTCTCTGGCTCTATAAGCTCTCTAAGCTCTCATCATTTTAGGAAGGAAATGATTATATAAGATAATCTAGAAATCAACCCATAACATTCTTTGATAGTGACCAAACTGGGTAAACAAATCCCACTAGTGCTTGAAAAAATCATGAAGCATATAATTAACATGTTTGACACTCCACTATGGAGGTATCTCTAGAAGCTAAAATATAGATAGGGTGGACTCTAGCCAAGACTCATGACCTACAGATTTCTATCCCCTAAAAATGCGGGTGGATAATACACCAAGAACTCATGATTCAGATCAACCATCATAAGTAAACCTCATATAAAACCATCCATGGACTCCATCAGATGTAGAAAACTATCACAGACTTGGGAATCAGTGCCCATATCAGGTACAACAAGAGGGTTTTCCAATAGAAATCTAGGTTGTAAGAATGTTTTCATACATCCCACAACTTCTTGAGAATGGTCGTCACCACCTTCCTGGTGTATGACATGAGGATTTCATGGTTATATTTGTCTAAAATTCCAAGCACATTCTTTAGAATAATATTATAAGTATAATGATAAAATCCTTAGTGGAATCTGAACACAAGAAATATTTCTACCTAAGGAATAATAACCCAAATACTAACTTAGATGGATATGTATTTGTATGTTCTTTGATATTAGTTTCATGGGCCCTACTAGATGAAGGGTTAATAGTACATTATCTCATCATTTCCTGGAAAATGAATTATTTCATTTAACATTTAATTACTATGTTTACTCCTTTACCATTCAAAAACATGACATGTCATGATAAGGATGTGTAACCATTCTCCATTTATATTTTTAATTTCCTAGAACTTCTATCAAATAACATTTAATATGCCCCATAATTCCCAGTTAATCATGGAAAATACTCCTTATCAATGAGATTAACACCCATATGAATTTATATTTAAAGAATTGATTCGATAAATTACTCATTCTAAACCACAAGGTCCCATAACACCACATGAATTTAAAAAATAAAAAAATCAATCATAGAACATAACATCACAAGCAATATATAAATAATTCAAGGCTCACTCATCAATCATAGGCATAACAAGAAATGAAAAGTAGTGAAATTCAACTATATGGAATGGAAATTATGCATGACATGGGAATTTTTGGTTCCTACTATGATTCATGTAACAATGATCCTTTCTCATATATCATTGAGTTAAGGATAAAACAAGATCTCAATCAGAAGAATAATCAACAACACCATACATCATGTGTGTCACCCAATAGTGAAACGATATCATCTTTAATAGGAAAAAGAAGAAAAAAATTATAATTTAAGAAACTCAGCCTTTACCCCGAACATGGGTTTGCGATTCCCAATCATGGATTATGAAAAAGAACCTAGTATTCATAATCTATAATATATTTTCTCCAAATATTAAATCAAGAATGTAAAATCCCTATGACACATCTTTGTGATGTCCCAGACCCAAATGCCACTTAATAGGTACCCTAAGCCTGGTTGGCCACTTTCCATCAAGGTCGTCTCCCCTAATTCCTGAGGCTACCAACTAGTAGTGAGGTCGTAAGATGTGTGCGTGCAGAGACTATTCCCTCATCAGTAGAGTGTATAATAGTAAAAAATTGTAAACAAAGGTATGTAGTGGAAGTAGTTAAAATAAATATATGGAACAAAATAAATAGACAGGGATAACAATAAATTAAATTATTGGAATAACATAAAATAGTTGGTGATCATATATGTAATGTCACTAGAAATATGTAAAACATGGATACAAAGTAGTAGATATACATGAAACAACAAATTTAGAAAAAAGTAAATACATAATGTATACTGATAATCCCAAGATATATCTCCGTCATCAACTACCATCTCTATCCTAGAACAACAAAAAATCAAGTGTTTGAAGAATAATGCTTCCTTTTATTAATAAATTCATTCATGTAATATACTATGGGTACCAAACGGTACTCAGAGAGGCTGTGGCATAAATTTCAATGGTCTAACACCAATAGTGCCTATGACATCTAGCCTGTGTAATGGAAATTGTAACAATTTGAAGACATGCATATATAATTAAATTAGTACAATGTTACTAAATACACAAGTACCTGCTTCATCCATCAAATAGTTTCTGAACATATAAAAAGTTCATAAATTAATTGATTACTAGTTTAAATAAACAAGTCACATGAGGAATATCAATTAATGACAACAACTCATGATAGTGTAAATAGTGAAGTTTTCAAGATGTAACAAGGAAACTATAATTAATAATTTATATGAAGTGGTTCTATGGTAGTCACCAAGGGAACCTTGACCTCACGGGCGACTAAGTCTGCAGAAACATAGTCTAGATATGGGGGTAAGAGTGTAATTAAAGGATCATCATCCAATGAATTCCCAAAATAATATTTATAGCCATGTCTAATGAATACATCCAAGGTAAAATGGGAGATAAGGACTAGCTTGACCTAAGGTTGTGACCAAGGAACCTCAAGTCACGCCGGATCCAAGGAGTGTATATGAGGAATACTATAATAATAATGAAGGGATCTGATGGTTTCATATTGGGAATCTAAATATAGACAAGGATCGACTTCTCAAGTAGGTCTCCCGCAAGGAAACTGACATCCATGAATCAAAGTGATGTACATTAATACTCATGGAATTTCCTTAGGAATCCTAGAGTTAACACGAGTCAATCCTTCTAATATAATTTTCAAGGTGCATGTTCATAATGAGTCACCTTACATTTAAGTCACTACAATTAATTTTTCCAAATTATAAAAATTAAATTAATAGATTCACTTGGTTCAATCCTTGCATTTAATTAGTTTAACAAGGCCAAGTATCATGAAACCATTCAATTAAAACCATGCAAGTCAATTTCAATTAATAAGGATTACTCAGTTTTCATCCATTAACATGTAAAGGTGTGATACACACCTACAACTAAACATTCATTTACCTTTAATAAGGCCAATTCATATACTTAAGTATGATTTCCATAATATCATTTGAATGAATTACATGCATTTATACACAAACCATAGGTGGGTCAAGTGAATGTGAGAAGGTAAAAGATATTCAGAATTTCGTGATTCTATATGAAATTAATGTAAGGAGTCTTACCATATGTATGTTCAAGTTCGAACACACCCGAACGGTGGATCAAAAGTGTCAAAACACAAAAACACAAATATGGCATATTACCCTACATAGGGTGCTGTGAATTATAAATATAACCACCAACAGCTAATCACATTTATAGAAAGAGAATAACTATATAGTTTAAAGGAATATAAGTGCAGAATATAAATTCAATAAATCTCATCTAATGAAATCGGCGGACCTCGTACAACAATTCAAAAATCAACTAACAAAATGGATTAGTTATATACCACACACCTCATACTCATATGAATGTACTCATCCAGTGTCAACCTCTAATTTATTCTAAATAAGAGTATATCTTAAAAAAGATCATAAAATCCTAAACCTATATAACAAAGTTGAGAGTAAGAGAAATGAAGAACGACTAAAAAGGACTCAATTACTTACCATGGCGTATCCAATGTTACAAACAGAATCTCAATTGGACCCTATAAAAAGGATATTTCATGATCCCTAGATTTGGCCATCAAATGATTTAAAATGGGATAAATGGAGGTTCATCCAATTGGAATTAATTTTAGTGAAAAATAAGGATGATATTTACATTATTATGGTTAAAATAGTAAAATCACCAAAAAATTTTCTTTTTCTTGGTTTTCCAAACTATGCACCAACCATGCACAAGTACATGGAGAAAAGGGGTTACTCACATGATTAGGATGTATAGTTTGAGAAATCATGCACCTAACCGTACGATATGGATCTGCCTAAAAATGCAGACTATCCACACAGTTTAGACTAACTATGCGTCCTGCCCACACGGTTTACTATAATTGTGTGAGAAGTCCATTTTTTCAAAAATGACGGCTTCCAGATTCTAAATGATCCCCTAACACCCTTGAAACCTTCTTGAACTCATTAGGCATCCACTTTAGGTCCATAAAAATGAATTAGGCCAAAAATTTTGAAGATCCCTACCTGAGTCAAAAATCGGGATCTTACACTTTGCTTTCTCATGTGGAATCAGATAATGAAAACCTAATTCTTCTATACTTTTTATAATGTATGAAGATTATTTAAGCAGATGTATTCTTGATATGGTGGAGTATTGAATCTTGAAGGCCATATCATCTGGGAGAGGATTAAAGGAACGAACTCATTTATTATACACTAATGATTTAATGAATTTTATTTTGGGAAGAAGAAAAAACACAGAAAAGGTAAAAGAAATTCTTGAGCATTATAAAGATATCTCTAATTAGAACATCTGTAGGCATAAATCAAAAATTTTATTCACCTAAAATTTTATTATTCAAAGGAAAATGGGCCTTAGGAAAAATTTATGGATTTCTGAAGAAATTATTACTTTCACTTATTTTGGGTCCCACACTTTTAGGGTAGGCCTAAAGCTGATCATTTTATGGATATCTTTAATGGTGTGAAATCCCAGCTCTATTCATGGAAGGGAATGTCTCTCACTTTCAAAGAGAATATACCATGTAAAATAGGATTTCATTCTAAAATTGGTTCACAAATTTATTTTATAAAAATGGGCTACATCAATGATTAATATTATGAATCAATGTTTCTGAAACTATATTTCGAGTGGAAGTATTTTTGTAATGAACAATATAAATTTAAAATTGAAAATGTTTTGGATGTCTTTATAGGAGCGGAACATGGTATAAAAATATCTATATCTTTAAATATTCTCTCTTTTCTAAATTTATTTGGAGGATGTTGACTATATATTGTTAAGGATTATTGAAGAAAAGGTTCATTAGTAGGCTTATCTCTAGAAAAAACCATTATATTATATAATCAATTTACCCTTGTATGAATAAAATTTACATTAAATGTTTTAAAAACAATTAATAGATTACATCCATTAACTCAAACCTAAAATTATAGAGGGACAACTAGATTGGAATTCCCTTGTTTGAACACTCACACTATAGAGTTTATGATACATATGTCACCATCAATGATAAGATATCACACCCCCTAGATTTTATTTCATTAATGGATAGGGAGGATATTTATTCCTATAAATTTATTCCAAATGTTGATACATTGGTTTGGCATCATTCATGGAATGAGACTCTTACCTGTAGGCTATATCATTGTTTCTATATGGGTGGAAAATAAAAAATGGATTGATATCTGAATACTTTTATTGAATATTGGATTATCCTATCCTGTTTTATTCTCCTATGGAGGGTCATTAAATAAAACTTTCCCACATACACAAACCTTATGAAATGTGGTTTTTATTATCATTCCATGTGAAGTGTGTGCAGGTCTAGGTAAGACTCCGTTGAACAGGTTTTTACATATTGTACTTATACTAGAGTGATTTGGGTAATTATTTATGACATGATTATAAAAAAACTTTCACTTCTACTGGTGTTTATGGTACGCTCGATCGTTTTACAATGTAGAATGGTTTCTCTAAACATTAAAAGCTCTTTCGTGCAGTAGTGGAAGAATATTTTCACATGATCTTATAGAACTAGAACACTTCAATAAATTACTGACATTTTATTGAAAAATACAATTTTATGTGTATATTTTCTATAGTATATCAGGTGGCTACTCTAATAAATATTCAACTAGCTAGAAGCCCTATTAAATACCTTCATCTTCATAATTTGTTAGTAGTTAAAGGTAATTTCAAAAAATATAAAGGCCATGTTCCTTTGAATTAGTAGCCACCATTGTTAATTAGAAAAAGTCCAATATGAATGGTGATTCCAAGGGAAATCATGACCCATCAGGTTTTAGGGGCATTTTCAGGATTCCAATGGGGTTTTCATCTCTTGATTTACCAAATATTTTGTGATTGTCATTTATTTTAAAGAAAAGATGTTGGGGGTCATTATAAAAATTCAAATTTCTAGATTTAATAACAATAAGAATCTTTTAATGGAGATGGTCTCATTGTTAATTATCCATGTGATAAAACATTGATATTCTTCCCCTTTATAGAGGAATATAGAGACATGGATGGACTACAATGAGTATTATAGGAAGATCAAATTAATAGTGTCATACATATTTAGGGAAGGTAATTCCATTGATTATTTAAATTCTAATATTAGATTTTAATCTTGGTAATGCAACTGGTACTTACACATGCCAGAGTTGATTGAGAGTGGGTTAATTTCTAAAAATCTTGAAACTGCCTGTTTTCATTTTCTTTAATTTTGTGCCCTAGAGTTTTCTTTTGTGAACACTATTATTATTATTATTATTATTCACATTATTCTATTTTACATATTTTATTATTTTCTATTGTTATTTCCTTGATCCCTTCCTCTACAGTTTTATCACACAAAAACATGCAGGTTGTACATTGAAAACCCATTTTACCATTCCTTCTTCCCTCCCAATCCCACCCCGATATGTCATTCCCTATTCCACCTGGATATGACCACACATATACATATCTCTTTCCTTCCCCTATCTGATTCTCCCTATCCTTTTGAATTTATTCATCCCATTATAGATAAAATCTAAATTAATAGTAATCAATATGAGTATCAGTGTCTGTGTCATTATACTTCTCACAAAGGTTAATTTCTTATTAACAGTAATCAATATTTTTATGTTATTATTTATATTTATTATCTAAAATATATTTCCTTGATGTAGTGGTAAAAAAGATCATATAATTTTTTCACATGGTTTATATATTTCTAGTGTTAGTTTTTGATGTGATGTAATAGTTTTGTTTTCATTTAATAGTAATAATTGAATTTTTCAATTAAAAATGAATTCTTGGGGATAGGTAAACTTGTTAGCCCTTTAAATATATTAATAAACATTATATCATGAGGGTCAACCCACAAGAAAAGATAGTCCATATACGTAATGGGATGAACATATTTATTATCCCATATTAAATGTGGGATTAAACGAGATGGTTATTTTTTAATAAAAAATGAATGTTTTGGTTTGTTATGCACCAGTCTGACTTTTTAAGAACCCCTGTCATTGACCCACATAATTCATGTCCATCCCTTCATTGAAAATATATGATTATTACATGACAAGGGGAAACACATTTTAGATTAACCTACATGAAAGAGGAAGCATGTTCTATAAAAATCAATGGGTTGTACAACGTTTTAGTGCGCCAATAGTGGGAGGTGGGTGCTTGTATGGGGAGGAAAAAAGAGTGGTGATGGTTTCTAATTATTTGGAGGATATGATGATTTCACTATTAGAGTACTCCATGTTTATATTAAATATGATAATTGCAGAAAAGGACTTTTTTATGATTTTTCTATCTAGGGGTTCCTAATCATGTAAATGAGGTAAGGTTACTTTTTCCTTTTTTTATATTTAAATTCCATATTTTTCTTGTATTTGTTTTATTTAAAATAGAAATAATATATATTCAGTGTTTAGAAACATTTATAATTTTTTATAACTCTAGCTTAGTATTTTTTTATGAATATAATATGTTTCAATAACTAGAGGTATGATTAATTTTTATAATTAAACAATACTTTTTTGTGATGAGAATATAAAAAGTGTTTTAGACTGAATTTTTTAATGATCTTAAGGTTGATCTAGTTGATTGAAAATTTTGTTTTGTAATATCATGAAATTTTTGTTTCCACCATATATTAGAATAGTTAACTGGGAAAATTGGAATTTCTTATGCGACGATGAAATATTTTTCACACAAATCATGAATACTGTAACTATAAATTATCATATGTTGGCCTCCATTCAAAGGTACATCTGTTTTTTCATTTAATGTTTCTAGTAGTTTAAATTGATTTAGAATTTACAAAACATCATGTCATAGTATATTAGAGTTAGAATACTATTATTAATAGGAAAAACCTTAAATATGATGGGATATTCCAAATATACCAAGATCACAAATGGTTTAATTACATGGATTAAAGACTTTGGTTCTTATAAAGGTTATAAGGTACAGTGGAAGTGGTCTTGACCATGGTGAATAATATTTTTATTTACTTATTCTGATTAATCCTTAGAAACTGATGAATAAAAACCATGATATCCCTAAATATGGGATCATAACTTATAAATTTATAATTAACTTGTGTTGCAAAATAATACATATTATTACAATTATTTCTTTACTGATGTTTCAGTTGATATATTTTTCTTTCCATTGACGTGTAAAGGATTCATGGTTATAATAATTCTACCTGTGATCCAAATGTACTCCACGAAACTTGGAATATCACTGTATAAATCTCTGGGCAATCGATATTAAAATATCTCTATTTTGGATTGCATTTTAGATATTTGTATCTCTATGGTAGAGAGAATAATTTGAGGATATGTGTAGTGAAAAATCACATCTGACCTTAGGAAATGATATAATTAGGTATTTCATGAGTTATGTTAAGAATTGGAAATTTCAAAAAGGCCCTTAACTAGTTAATTAATTCTTAGATAACCCCATGTAAAATAAATTATTATTATTATTATTATTATTTTATTAACATGCAAAATTATAACTAATAAATAATTTTTATCATATAAATTAATTAATATTTTTTTAAATGATATTCCCATAACATGGTATGTTTATCATTTTCGATATTTATGGGAAATCTAATAATAACTATTTATTTATATAAATAAATATAAATAAATTACTAATTAAATAAATATTTATTATATTTACTAAAATTTAGAAAAACTATTTATTTACTATTAAACTCACATATTTATTCTCTCAAATAATTGGTGATTGAATATATTCCATTAAAATAATAGAATAAATATTTTTTTCTTGGAACTAGAGAATAATATTCCATTTTAATTTAAACATCATATAGAGTTTAACTAAGGTTATGGATGCACATAGTTTGTGAACCTCTAGACCCCATTCTCAGTAGTACTGGGTAGAAATTTCATTTAGTTCTAAATAAGTGTCTAAAAACACATCTAAGAAACCATAAAGAAATTAATTAATGTCACAATTCCAAGAAAACAACACAAACACTCACTATTAAATATAATACATTCATCATGATTTCTTATCAAATATGTTATATCATATGTTTTATCAACCTATATTCTTGAATATAATTCTTTGACTTTCAAAAAATGAACTTGTCAATATAACTTCCATGGGCATGGACTTAATTAAGAATATCCATTACCTTTAATGGATTAACATATATAATTCCATTAAAATCATAAGGTAATAATCCATTATTTACTTTTATATTAATTCTATATCAGTTTGATGCACCCAACATATCCTACCTCACAATGAGTATGTGTCTTTATGGTTTTTTTCAATACAACAAAGCATTTTATTCATGATATGAATTAGTAATAATCTAATGTTTAAGGAAAAATAAAAACATATGCATATAGTAATATCTAATGATACTTATAAAATGTGGGCTTCCCATTGGATTGTATATTATAGTAACCTTTTCTCTTGGTGACTTCCATGGGAAATATTCTGGTGAATAATTATCAATATCTTATGATCCTCCTACTCCTGATATACTATATCCTATATGTCCAATTTGAAGATATCACTGAGATGTAGAATATTAATTTATGTATAATTTTATACCACATTGAGGTTCACATCATAGTGGGAAAATTTTATGACCTTTGAATGTGAAAATTACCCTTAAGATATTATCACATATTCAATCATGAAGAAGAATAATCAGGTTGTGATAATAAATCTATTAGTATTCAAAACTATGAATATATAAGTAACAATAAATTATAGTGTAGTTGGTTATAGGGAACTAACACCGACATAATCCAACATACACCAGCTCCAACCACTAACTACTCTCAATCAACAAGTTCCCACAATATATTCATGATTTTTTTAGATAAGTATTTATTCAATGGGTTTTCACTTTTTCCTCCATGTGATATCTAATTACTATTACTTCACACCTTTTATTAAAATACATTAACTGGTGATACTTATAAATTATTATATTAATCATTTAATGTGAAATTTTCTCTATTGTTATAACCATAATAAAATATTACCACAATATAATTTCATAGGGTATTTTCTGTTAGGCACAACATCATGATCTTGGACATTATAATACATGTAAATGAATTATTTAGATATAATAAAAGATAAAAATATACTCAAAATATTCTATTGAATCAGTGATAACTGGTTGTTTTGAGCTCCTTTAGCTCCCAACTACTCCATTTAGACTAAAGAAATATCCTAAATATGACTTCTGACTCTTATGATCTTTTTGGAAACTAGCATATGTATATCCCTTGATGATTGGATCCTCAAATCTTATATACATAAGGAATATATCATTAGTATTCCTTATATAATAAAGCATAAATTTAACCATATTCTAATACTCTTTTCTAAGATATTCTTGATAATTACCCCTCGTGATAATGGTATAAGAAACATCTATATTAGTATATAACATAACATACATGATAAATCATTTCACAGATGTTTATGGAATCCAAAAAAAACCCCCTATAGATATATCCTATTGTGGTTGAGGACCCATTTATCTTGGAGATATGTATACCATGTGAAACTGGAATGATTATCCTCTCAAAAGTTTCTATATTGAATCTCTTCAGTATCAGTTTAATATATGTACCCAGACCTAGTACAAGATTCCTTTTAGATATATCATGAATTCTCTTGATATCAAGTATATATGCTACCTCACTTATTTCCTCCATGTATAATCACTTGTTCAATAAGTTCATAATAAACTATAAGACTGATATCTCATTTCAAATAAGTAATATTTCATCCCCACATACTACTAGGAAAATGACCACACTCCATCTAAAACACTTGTAGACACAAGGCTCACATGAATTATTTATGAAAAAAATTATCTTATTTATTTATCGAACTGAATATTTCATGACTTGGATAATTTAATTAATCCATATATAGATCTCATCAATTTTTATACATTATCAGATTCCTGTGAAGTCCCAGACCCTTCTGGTTGTGACATATAAACATCTTCTATAAGCTTCCCATTAAGGAAATATATTTTTATATCCATCTATAAAATCACATATCCATGGTAAAATACTATAGAAAGTATAAATTTGTTTAATTTAAGTGTATAAAATGGGGGAAAGGTTTCATCCTAGTCTATTAATTTATGTTATTTAAACCCTTTATCCAATATCCTTGCTTTATAGGTATTTACATTACCTTCTATGTAAATTTTCTTGTTGAATATCCATTTAACCTAAAGGTATTTAAATTTACCAGTAGATCAACAAAAACCCATAATTGGTTCTAATATATAGAATCCATCTCATAATTCATATCTTATTTCTATCATACAGATATCGAGCTATACATTAAATTATTTTAAGAAAGAGGATAATTATTATCATCCAATAATGAGTCACCATAGTTTATAATGATAAAACCATAACTCTCTAGTTCTCTAACCTCTCTGGTGGTCCATCATAGTACTAGTTTATATATAGAAACATCTTGCACAAGAACTGGTGGAACTTGTTCTTATACTAACTCATGTGTTTCGTAATTATCATGTTCCTAAAAGTTAATCATTCTCCCACATCTCTTTTAGATATATGATGCATATCAAAGAATATGTTATGTATTTCGACTATTATATTCTTATATAAGGTTTTTTATAGATAATATCCATTTTTTATTGGAATATCCTATTAAGATACACTTCATTCCCTAATGTGCTAGTTTTTTTCCAAACGATTCATTAAAAAATAACTAACAACCCATACATGAGTATGAAACAACACAAATTTCCTTTTATAAATAAAATCATATTGAATTTTATTTTCCACCATAGTGGGAACTCATATTAGTATATATTCTATAAAGTATTTGGACTTATACCTATGTATGTGAACACTTCCTTGTCTGCTTATTTCATATGTAAAAGTAATGAAGTAAGAATAACTACCTCTATATTATACATTAAGTGGTCCATACATGTCAGTGTGTGATAATTATATAATTTATATGGTTCTTTCACCCTTTCCACTACTAGGTGGTTTAGTCATATTTACTTGTAAACAATCAATACATTTGCCAAGTAGTTTTAGTTTAAGAGAATCTAAATATTCTTTTTGATATTTCATTGACACACACTTCTCATTTACATGATAAAGTCGGCGATTCCATAACTAGGTGTGACATGGGTCATGAAAACATGATTCATTATCAATTTTTAACACTTTTTTTTATATTCCAATATATAACTACACTAATTGAGGTGTTACATACTATAACATATCCTATATTTTAAAAAGTAAATACTTTTCATTAAAAATTTGAAAATAAAACAATCCATATATATGAAGGATACAAAAATAATGTTTTCTAGTATCAATAGGTGCATTTTAATTATTATTTAAAACTATTATAATTCCCATTCAAAACATAAGGTAGTAGTCGCTTATAGCCAATGTATCCAATCGTGCTCCACTTTCAGCTCAGATATCCACCTATCCTATAGAAAACTTTCTGAATATACCTGGTTCTTATAATTATACTCAAATATGATACCCACATATTGTATTTGATACCGAAATGGTATATATGGAAATATTGAACTCGATGATGAAAACACCAAAATCATACCCCATGCTTATTTCACTGGGTGTAGTTATTCTTCTAGTGCACCTGTTGTCCACTTGAACAACATACTGTATCTTGTCCCCTTTCTTAACTTTGTGTATTCCTCTTATTTAATGGTTGGTTCTCATAAAAATTATAATTGGATTTATCCTTGGGTCCTTTTCCTTTTTGATCCTTTTATTCACCATAAGGACTCTAGGAATTTCACACATCACGTCTTTATCGCTTGAAAAATTAATGTGAGGGGTTCTAATATCAACTTATCAAAATTGTTCATATTATAATTTACAATGAAACGAGAGAATATATAAGGTATTAAAGTACGTATTATGTAATTTCACAACTAATCATGCATATTAATGTCAAACATGTCCAATAACATAGTAAAACCAATATTTTGACAATAAAATTCATAACTAGTGACCATTTTGGATGATTCCACAAGAATAGTGCCTTGAAGATCTCAGACTGCCCTTTTTTAGCATTATCTAGATAGAAACCAAATAGGTGAGATGATAATATATACAAATCATTGTTTATTTATAGATTATGATGATCACAAGATATAAAAGGTAACATTAGACAGTGGAAATCTAGTGTATCATTAGTGTGTTTTATATAGAAATATATATCTTCCTCACTATCCTCTTTACCTAAGGCCTTAGGAGTATGGGCCTTTAGAATGTAATACTTCCTACCATGGTGTAGTAAAATGTACAATAACCTATACCACTCCTGGATGTCATTAGTAATGATATTTTCCTTCATAATATTTGATCATATTGATATTTTTGATTTCATGTAGTTTTCTATTTTCTATAATAAAACAAAAGCAAGTTCTTAGTACTTTATCCAAATTACCAAACAATGTGATGTAAAAAAATTTATTTATAAGTCTAAAAATATTTTATAAAATAAAAATATCCCACACTAGTGGATTTGAATTATCATATCACATGCATATACTAGTGAAATATATATATATATCGATTCTAATAATCCATAAAGAGTCCAGACATGTTATTTAAAATTATCTAGGAAGATGGGTATTTCTAAATACATTAACTCATAGATCCTTGATCTTTTGAGTGTAATAGTTTCACCAATAATCACAAAGGAATCCATCCTTTATTGCGAAAATGGTTAGGTTGAATCAAAACTTAAGTTAAAATTCCATGATAACTAAAATCACCCCGATGGAGGTCTATCGAGAACTTTGAACAATTGTTGTTTCTTAAATAATGTAATATAAGGATTCAACAAATTAATATTTTTAATTAATGTATTTTTATCTTTAAATCTGAATTTCCTCATTTTATCTCATGATGATTGTAACTATTTAGTGTATTTTACTTAAGTGATTAAAGAAGTCAGTATAAAATATTTATGTATAACATAATTTATTTTAATCTGATTTTTCATTTTGGTTAATTTATTTTTTTTCATAATAAATCGTCTATAAATAAATAACCATGAAAATATTCAAAATAAAATAAATTATATTGCATGATCATTAAATTTCTAGAGGTTTTTTAATTGAGAAGATAAAAAAATAACCCTTGATTCTAGGGAAAAAACTCATATAACCATGGATTAGTTTGATATGCAACATTATACCAACACTCATATATATCTCCCTGGTTGATTTAAAATTATCTCTAATAATGAACCACATCATGTTTTCTGGGAGATCTGTAAGTCCCCAGCCTTAAACCTTACTTAATCTTGAGTTATTACAAGATTAAACATTGAGGATCTTTTCGGGTTTAGAGTTTTCGAGAATTAGATCATAAAACTTGCATTACATTCCACATTTAAACAAAGTGGTTACATAAAAGATAGTATTCATTTTTCCCATCAATGGAAACATATTTAAAAGAAAACATGGATTCTTTCTTGACACTTCCTTGACATTATCATCACATAATGTACCTTTCCCTTGACCTGTGAAAAACATTTCAAAAACATGGGATGAGCATAAAAAGCTCAGTAAGAGATATAAAAATATAGTAAGGAAACACGAGTTCATATATACATAAGAATGAAATCATACTTTACCCATAAAACATAAGCACTTTAACATACCTCATCAAATCATGAATAAATCATAGAAATCATAAGACATAAAGGTAACTTGAGGCATTCATAACATTCTTACGTAGGTAGTAACCCTCTTGGTTACATTTGGAATACCCGTCACAATATATTCCCTAAATCTCTTCGGATAAACCTTAACGTTTAACTCCTTCATGTTACCCAATGCATTAGAGAGCTATATCGGGCTCACCTGCCCTTAGTTTATCACAGAACCACCCGTCTTCATAATAATGCCCAAGAACCACAACATAATCATATCACATAAAACATGCATAAAGGAAACATAACATTTCCACCTTTCAATCACAAGATATCAATACAACACATTGATATAAAAATATTATGAAAACCATTTTCAATACCAAAAGAAAAGAAAAGTAAAACTTGGTATTTATTTTTCTTATAAAAAAGGTATGGCTTGTAGAGGAAGCCAAAACTCAAATAATGGTCATGACGGCGGAGAATTCGTTGTCGCCGCATACGTACGACAACAACATTCCATTTTGTCATTTAGTAAAATGATTCATATAAAAAGTATTCCTTTTGGATAAACGTAAAAGTCAAAGGGGTTTATACACCATATAATAGAAGGTTGTGTATAAAACAAAATATGCCTCAATGAATGGAGATTGAGACGAAGTCCCTTACCTCAGGTCCGACTTGACTCGATCGTTCTTTAATCTCCTGAATAATAAACTTGAGTTAATTTCTACTTGCTTAAGAACCTTTTTAAAGTTCATTATTCCTTTTATATCACTTATTACCATTTAGTGAATACTATGTTATTATTTAAGTTAATAACGGTCGTTTTAACGATAATTGGTACTTGAGTCAAAAATAAACTCTTCATAATTTAAAGTTGTTCATGTGGTAAAATATCCATTATATCCTGAATTTTATTCATGATGTAGATATCATATATATCATATATATCTAGTATATGCATGCATTTATAATATTACATAACATTTATAGGTAAGAAATGAAATGCACCGTTCATGGAGACGGTAAGCCGTACGTACACATGAATGATACTTCCATTTTTATTTCATATTTAATGGAATTAAAACATATTGATACATAATATTATTTTAATTCCAGTATGGTATCATATATAATATCATTAAATATATCTTTTATACGTACCACATATGGTATTAACGAATCAAATCACTTTGAGGGGGCGGTAGTCCGCACTTCCTAAAATGAAGATATCGCGTATACCCATAATGGAAGCCATAAAGGTATGCCATAAATGAAAAATACAGAAGCTTAAGGAAAAAATAAACATATTATATATGATATATAAATATAGTGACATCTTAATATCCACCTTTGAAGGTTTTAGAAGAATATTGAACAATCATCGTTTCATGAGGCAGAAATTCGCCATCCACGGAAACAGTATGTTATTTAACCATTAGATGTAGGTGTGTGTAAGTTTAGCTCTAATAATTCTTATAACAAAATCCTAGTATATGGAATATACTGTTTTTGTTACAAAATAAATGAATAAAAAGATTTTAGGGGGTTGGAGAAGCAAAATAAAACACAAGAACACAAGAGAAGACACTACCTTTAAATCGGGTAACACTTTTTGATTTGAGCTCAAATGCTTCCTTGGGAAGAATTCTTCCCAAAGTGAGGCTTCTAAGAGTTAGAGAGGGATGTGGAGAGACAAAATGGGCAGGGGTTGGCCGAGACAAAGGCTTTGGAAGTGTGGGTAAGGTGGTAGAGGTGGGGGCATTTTATAAGAGGAGAGGAGGGGCACTCTTGGAAAGTTACAAAATGTTACCTTATTTTCAAATGGGTTTCGAATTTTAAAGGTCCCAAATTGATGTATTTTTAGGATAAGGTGATAAGGGTTCTAAAGATACTCATCCAATAGGTCTTTGACAAGTTTATGTCTTAGATTGTACATTATCTTTTTATTTTATTTAAATCGTTAAATAATGAGGTAATCGCTGCATCATCATGATGTCATAAATAATTTTATTTATTTAATGTCTAAAAATTATTAAAAAAATACTATGATGTAGGAAATAGTTTTACCTTTCCAATGAATATTTATAGTCGAAAATATCATATATTTAGACAAAATTAAAAATGTTTTACTCATGTGATACATTCTTTGTTATATTTACTTTCTTTAAAAATAAAAAGATAAAAAGTCACTTTCCCACAAAAGTGATTCTATGGGGTCCCCAAGATTGGCACAAGTCATCCCATAGTCTTCCATGAGACAAACATTAGAATTATGACACATGTTGGTGTCATTTTTTCTATTATGATATTATTTTATTATCCTTAACTACCATATTACTCATTAATAAAGATAATTAATGATAATTACCGTCGTTACTATTAATAATGTCCAAAAACAAAAGAGTATTAATTAAATAATTTGTACCTTATGATTCCAAATATGGAATCCATTTTACCAAATTCCACACATATAAATTTCAATAATTAATTTAAAAATAATTCCTGTTGTCAAAACAAATAGCGGGTTTTTTTGAAACAATATCTATGAAAAGTTTGGCACTTGTTTATGCCCAATTCAAAAGTGAAATTAATCCCAATGACCACCATTAGATTACATGGTAAAAATATATTATAATTACACTTTAAGACCAATTAAAAATATAATCTAATCATATAATTAAATTAGGTGAAAAATTAGTTTTGATGTAAAATGCAGTATTTTTCACTATTCATAAAAAATGAACATTGTCAGAAAAATACCAAAAATTTATCCAATGTAAATTTCAATTTCCCAATCATACAGAATAAGTTTATTTTGAAAAATAGATCTTATAAAATTATCAAAATTTTGATTTAAAAATGGTTTTCCATCAAAAGGCAGTAAAATAATCTTTTAAAAATATTAGTGTATTCCATGCTTAAGATTGGATTTATTCTCATATTAAGCCTCTAAAAAACTATCTAATTCATTAATATAAATATATAAAAATATCTATTATTAATTACATTCTTGGGATGTTACATCCTTCCCCCCTTTAGAAAATTGCGTCCCCGCAATTTATTTACTTATCGAATAAGTGGGGGTATTTAGCCCTCATTGCACTTTCATATTCCCATGTTGCCTCTTCAATCATGTGGTTTTTTCACAAAACCTTTACATGATGAATCACCTTATTCCGTAACACCTGCTCCCCGTGGTCAAGAATCTGGATCGTTTGTTCCTCATAAGATAGGTTCTCTTCCAACTGAACTACTTCTGGACTCAAAACATGAGATGGATCTGGAATATACTTTATAAACATCGAAACATGAAAAACATTATGTACCTGAGATAAACTCAGAGGTAAAGCCACTCGGTAAGCAACTGATCCAACTCTCTCCAGAATTTCATATGGTCCAATGAACCTTGGACTCATCTTTCCTTTCTTACCAAATCGCATCACAATTTTCCATGGTGAGACTTTGAGAAAAACATGATCACCTACCTCAAAAGAGAGATACTTCCTCCTGTTGTCCGCATAAATATTCTGCCCGCTCTGAGCTGTTCTCATGTGTTTTTGTATCAGCTGAATTTTTTCTGCCAACTCTTCTACCAATTCTGGTCCCATCAGCTTCCTTTCACCCACTTCATCCCAGAAAACTGGAGTTCGACACCGCTTCCCATATAACACATCAAATGGTGCCATCTGTATACTCGAATGAAAACTGTTATTATAAGAAAATTCAACCAAAGAAAGATGTTGGTCCCAACTTCCCTGATAATCCATCGAACAAGCACATATCATAGCTTCCAAAGTCTAAATTGTTCGTTCTGACTGCCCATCTGATTGAGGATGAAAAGCTGTACTAAAATTTAATTCAGTACCCAATGACTTCTGAAGGCCTTTCCAAAAGTTAGAAGTAAACCTGAGATCACGATCAGATACAATGGAGAGAGGAACTCCTTATAACCTGACTATCTCTTTAAGATACAAACGGGAAAGTTGATCTATGGAAAAAGTATCTCGTATAGCAAGGAAATGACCAGATTTAGTCAAGCGATCAACAATAACCCAGATTGCATTATTACCTCGAGGTGTCTTCGACAATCCCACAAAGAAGTCCATGGATATATTTTCCCATTTCCACTCTGGCACTGGTAAAGGCTGAAGCATCCCTTTCGGTAACTTCCGCTCTGATTTTACCTGTTGAAAAGTCAAACACTTCACAGTAAAATCAGCAATATCCCTTTTAATTCCATCCCACCAGTAATACTCCCGAAGATCTATAAACATCTTAGTACTTCCTGGATGAACTGAAAACAGAGAACTATGAGCCTCACATAACAACTCTCTCTTCAACTGTGAATCACAAGGCACACAAAATATCTTCTCAAATCTCAAAACACAATAATTATCAATGTTGAATTCAAGCAACTTACCCATCTGAACCAGCTCTACCTTTTTCTGCAACTCATTGTCTTGCTTCTGTGCTTCCTTGATTCTGTCTGACAGAGAAGCTTTCACTGATACCTGAAACAAAATAGAAGAACATCCTGCACCAAAAACTTCTATTCCAAAGTTCATAAAATCCTTAACCAAAGGATCAGGTTCCAAATGCAACATTGTTAATGAATCATTACTTTTTCAACTCAATGCATCAGCCACTTTATTTGATTTTCCCGGATGGTAATGAATTGTACAATCATAATCCTTGATTAATTCTAGCCATCTCCTCTGTCTCATGATCAATTATTTCTAAGTGAATATATTCTTTAAACTTTTGTGATCGCTATATATTTCACACTTAACTCCATACAAATGATGCCTCCAAATTTTTAAAGCGAAAACAACAGAAGCTAATTCCAAATCATGTGTAAGGTAATTTACCTCATGAGTTTTCAACTGATGCAAAGCATAAGCAATTACTTGATCATTATGCATTAGGACACAACCAAGTCCTTTCAATGAAGCATCACTGTAGATAACAAACTCACAATTCCTGGAAGGTAGTTCCAAAATTGGAGCATTCACCAATCTTATTTTCAGTTCCTGAAAACAATCATCACATTCTTTTGTCCAGATAAACTTAACACCCTTCCGAGTTAGCTTCATCATTGGACTAGATAACCATGAAAAATTTCTAACAAACCTTTGGTAATATCCTGCCAAACCAAGAAAACTATGGATCTCGGTTACATTTGTGGGTCTTGGCCATTCTTCAACAACCTTTTTTTTTCCGGATCAACAGTTATCCCATCTTTAGAAACAATGTGACCAAGGAAAGAAATTTGTTGCAACCAAAACACACACTTGCTGAATTTCCCATACAATTTCTTTTCTTTTAAAGTTTGCAAAATAACCCTTAAATGTCTTTCATGCTCATCTTTACTTTTAGAAAACACCAAAATATCATCAATGAAAACCACCACAAACTTATCTAAGAACTCATGGAAAATTCTATTCATTAAATCCACGAACACAACAGGTGCATTGGTTAGCCCAAAAGGCATTACTAAAAATTCATAATGGCCATATCTTGTACAAAACGCGGTCTTTGGAATATCTGCTTCCTTTACCTTCAACTGATGGTACCCCGATCTCAGGTCAATCTTTGAAAAAAACTGAGCTCCCTGGAGCTGATAAAACAAATCATCGATATGAGGAAAAGGATATTTGTTCTTAACAATGATGTTATTCAAGGATCTATAATCAATGCAAAGTCTCATAGAACCATATTTATTTTTAACAAATAAAACAGGAGTACCCTATGGTGATGTGCTAGGTCGAATGAAAACTTTCTCTAATAAATCTTGCAATTTCTCCTTCAACTCTAAAAGTTCAATTTGAGCCATTCGATAAGGGGGTTTTGAAATTGTCTTAGCATCAAGAACAAAGTCAACAGTAAATTCAACTTCCCGATCTGGTATTATTCCAGGCAACTCATCAGGAAAAACATCAGGATACTCATTTACCACTGGCACATCATTAATCTGAACAGTTCCTTTATTTTCAGTGATGTGTGCAAGGTAACATTCATTTTCATCTTTTAAAAGTTTCTCATCCTCTTGATATGTTATCAACAGTAAGGGTTCATTATTGTACACAAACTGAAATTATTTCTAAAAAGAAAATTCCTTAGATCTACAGTCAATCTTATCATGGTAAATAGAGAGCCAATCCATACCCAGGATAACATCAAACTCTACTAGAGGTAAAACAATAAGGTTCACAAGTAGGTTCTTTCCGCGGATAAGGATAGGAAGATTCTTATAAATTCGTTTTGCCTCAACATTTCCCCCAGGTGTTTTTACCACAAGTTCAGGAGTCATTTATTGAGATGGTATTCCCATTTTACTAGAAATGTTTTCAGAGATGAAAGAATGTGTAGACCCAGAATCAAACAACACACCAGCATAATCTGAAAAAACAAACAAATTACCTGATACAACTTCATTTGATGGCCCGACATCTGCTGAAGTAGTCGCAAAGGATTTCACCACCCTTTTCTGCTTGTAGTCTAACTGCTTCCCATCACTCAAGCCCTTTGTCGGACACTTGTTTTCATATTGACCCATCTCATTGCACTTAAAACATTTCACTAACTGTAAATAAAATTTGGTCTTACCATCACCCTGATCTTTTTCAGTGGAATCACGAGCCTTATGTCCCATATTACCACATCGGCAGCACTTTCCAGAATTCAAAAGACATTCCCCAGCATGCCTTTTACAACATTTATCACAAACTCTAAACATAGTTTTTTTACCATCATTCCTTTTTGAAGAATTCTTTTTTTTTTCTCCTGCTACCTCAGTCTCTTTTTCTGTTGGTTTTTATAGAACACTTGATCATCGGCAAACTCCATTTCCACCTTCTCAGTACATCGAACAAGATTTTCATAACTTTTGAACTCACGAGAAGCCAATGCCCTTCAATATTTTGGATTTAATCCTGAGTAAAAACGATTGATTTTACTATCATGGTCTCAGATAAAATTTGGAGCATACCTTGCCAATCGAGTGAACTTTTCTTCATAGGCATCCACTTAGTCTTCCTCTTCCCTCAATTCTAGGAATTGTTTTTCCATCCTAAGTCGAACATCCTTAGGAAAATACTTCTCAAGAAACATACCTTTGAATTCATCCTAGTCGAGAGCATCAATCTCATCAGTGTCCCTGATAATTTTAACCATCAACCACCACTGATCTGCTTCACCCTCCAAACGGTAAATAACAAGACTGACCTTTTGATTGTCTGAACACCCCATGACATCAAAAATATTCTCCAGTGCTTTAAACCACCCTTCAACTAGCACAGGGTCATATGATCCTCTGAATGATGGGGGATGTTGCCTCATGAAATGTTCCACCACTAACATGTTCCTATGCGGTTGATCTGGCTGATCTCGTGCATGGATACCGCCACCATTTATCACTTGATTCAACTGCGCCATTACTGTAACAAATTGTTCAGTTCCAATTCCGACCATCTCAGGATGCTGATTCGGAAGGTCATTTCCTTCTGTATGCCTTCCTAGCACTGCATCCCTGTTTCCTCTGCGAGAAACCATTCTGAACAAACATGTCTTAGATGAAGCAACATGGTAATATCCAAATTTTATATCATTTCAATTTCACCATAAAAAAAATATTTTTGGATAATCATTGAATAGAATTCTAACTCCTAATGTTATCTAAACCGACTTTTGATACCAACTATAAGGCCCCAACCTTAAACCTTACTTAATCTTGAGTTATTACAAGATTACACATTGAGGATCTTTTCCGGTTTAAAGTTTTAGAGAACTAGATCATAAAACTTTCATTACATTCCACATTTAAACAAAGTAGTTACATAAAAGATAGTATTTATTTTCCCCATCAACAGAAACATATTTAAAATAAAACATGGATTCTTTTTTGACACTTCCTTGACATTATCATCACATCATGTACCTTTCCCTTGACCTGTGAAAAACATTTCAAAAACTTGGGATGAGCATAAAAATCTCAGTAAGGGATATAAAAATATAGTAAGGAAACACGAGTTCATATATACATAAGAATGAAATCATACTTTACCCATAAAACATAATCACTTTAACATACCTCATTAAATCATGAATAAATCATAGAAATCATAAGACATAAAGGTAACTTGAGGCATTCATAACATTCTTACGTAGGGAGTAACCCTCTTGGTTACGTTTGTAATACCCGTCAAAGTATATTCCCTAAATCTCTTCCGAGAAACCTTAACGTTTAACTCCTTCGTATTACCCAATGCATTGGAGAGATATATCAGGATCACCCGCCCTTATTTTATCACGGAACCACACGTCTTCATAATAATGAGCAAGAACCACAACATAATCGTATCACATAAAACATGCATAAAGGAAACATAACATTTCTACCTTTCAATCACAAGATATAAATACAACACATTGATATAAAAACATTATGAAAAACATTTTCAATACCAAAATAAAAGAAAATTAAAACATGGTATTTATTTTTTCTTATAAAAAAAGGCTGGCTTGTATAGGAAGCCGAAACTCAAATAATGGTCACGGCGGCGAAGAAGTCGTTGTCGCCGCATACGCACGACAACAACATTCCCTTTTGTCATTTAGTAAAACGCTTCGTATAAAAAAGATTCATTTCAGATAAACGTAAAATTCAAAGGGGTTTATACACCGTATAAAATATGGTTGTGTATAAAACAAAATATTCCTCAATGAATGGAGATTGAGACGAAGTCCCTTACCTCGGGTCCGACTTGACTCGATCGTTCTTTAATCTCCTGAATAATAAACTTGAGTTAATTTATACTTTCTTAAGAACCTTTTTCAAGTTCACTATTCCTTTTATATTACTTATTACCATATCATTAACACTATGTTATTATTTAAGTTAATAATGGTCGTTTTAACGATCATTGGTACTTGAGTCAAAAATAAACTCTTTATAATTACAAGTTGTTCATGTGGTAAAATATCCATTATATCCAGAATTTTATTCTTGATGTAGATGTAATATATATCATATATATATCCAGTATATGCATGAATTTATAATACTACATAACATTTAGAGGTAATAAATGAAATGCACCGTTCATGGAGACGGTAAGCCGTACATACGCATGAATGCTACTTCCATTTCTATTTCATATTTAATGGAATTAAAACATAATGATACATAATAGTATTTTAATTTCATTATGGTATAATATATAATATCATTTAATATATCCTTTATACCTACCACATATGGTATTAACGAATCAAATCACTTTGAGTGGGCGGTAGTCCGCACTTCCTAAAATGAAGATATCGCGTATACCCATAATGGAAGCCATAAAGGTATGACATAACTGAAAAATACATAAGATTAAGGAAAAAATAAACATATTATATATCATATATAAATATAGAGACATATTAATGGCCACCTTTGAAGGTGTTATAAGAATATTGAACAATCATCATTTCGTGAGGCAGAAATTCGCCATCCAAGAAAACAATATGTTCTTTAACCATTAGATGTAGGTGTGTGTAAGTGTAGCTAGAATAATTATTATAAAAACATCCTAGTATATGGAAGATACTGGAGTTGTTACAAAATAAATGAATAAAAAGAGTTTAGGGGGTTGTAGAAGCAAAATAAAACATAAGAACACAAGAGAAGACAGTACCTTTAAATCGGGTAACTCTTTTTGATTTGAGCTCAAAGGATTATTTGGGAAGAAATCTACCCAATGCGAGGCTTATAAGAGTTAGAGAGGGATGTGTAGAGGCAAAATGGGCAGGGGTTGGCCAAGACAAAGGCTTTGGAAGTGTGGGTAAGGTGGTAGAGTTGGGGGCCTTTTATAAGAGGAGAGGAGGGGCACTCTTGGAATGTTACAAAATGTTACTTTATTTTCAAATGGGTTTCGGATTTTAAAGGTCCCAAATTGATGTATTTTGAGGATAAGGTGATAATGGTTCGAAATATACTCATCAAATAGGTCTTTTAAAAGTGTAGGTCTTATATTTTACATTATCTTTTTATTTTATTTAAATCGTTAAATAATGAGGTAATCGTTGCATCATCATGATGTCATAAATAATTTAATTTATTTAATGTCTAAAAATTATGAAAAAATACTATGATATAGAAAATCTTTTTACCTTTCCAATTAATATTTATAGTCCAAAATAACATCTATGTAGAAAAAATTAATGATGTTTTACTCATGTGATACATTCTTTGTTATATTTACTTTCTTTAAAAATAAAAAGATAAAAATTCACTTTCCCACAAAGGTGATTCCATGGGGTCCCCAAGATTGGAACAAGGAATCCTGTGGTCGGCCATGAGACAACAATTACCATTAAGACACATTTTGGTGTCATTTTTTATTATTATGATATTATTTTATTATCCTTAACTACCTGATTACTCATTAATCAAGATAATTAAAGATAATTACCGTCGTTACTATTCATAATTTCCAAAAACAAAAGTGTCTTAATTAAATTATTTGGACCTTATGATTCCAAATATGGAATCTATTTTACCAAATTACAAACATATAAATTTCAATAATTAATTTAAAAATAATTCTTGTTGTCAAAACAAATAGCGGGTTTTTTGAAACAATATCTATGAAAAGTTTGGCACTTGTTTATGCCCAATTACAAAGTGAAATTAATCCCAAGGACCACCATTGTATTACATGGTAAAAATATATTATAATTATTCTTTAAGACAAATTAAAAAGATAATCTAACCAAATAATTAAATTAGGTGAAAAAACAGTTTTGATGTAAAATGCAGTATTTTTCACTATTCATAAAAATATGAACATTGTTAGAAAAATACCAAAAATTTATCCAATGTAAATTTAAATGTCCCAATCATAAATAATAAGTTAATTTTGACAAATAGATCTTATAAAATTGTCAAAAGTTTTATTTAAAAATGGTTTTCCATCAAAAGGCAGTAAAACAATCTTTTAAAAATATTAGTGTATTCCATGCTTAAGATTGGATTTATTCTCATTTTAAGCCTCTAAGACACTATCTAATTCATTAATAGACATAGATAAAAATATCTATTATTCATTACTTACTTGGGATGTTACAAGATCGATCCTTTACATATTATGTACGTTAAACATAAGTGATGAGAACCATGGGGCATGGGTTACATAAAAGAAACCACCAACACATTGTCCCTTTCATAATAAAGAAGATATGATGAAATTAAATCCATTATTTTAATATAATAACAATTATTATAAAAAACCATTTAGTAATAATTATATTATGATTAATCTAGTGTATATACAAGTCAATAAATCTCATGATCATCCTCACATGCAATATATAATTTTTTTTAAACTAGCTATAATTCATTTCAATTCAATATTTATAAAGAAAAAACACTTGAATTATTAAATCAATTATCTCTTTAATTTTCCAATTTATTTAACTTAACTTCCATCAAAACTGTCCTGGGGATTCTCATCCAATATAATTTTAAATAATTTATAATTTAAAGAAAAAGATATTAATTACATATTGTGTAATTAGAGGAAACATAGTGTGTCCCCATTAGAACTGCACTACATATAGTATGAATCTGTACTGTGCACTCACATGGCATGAAGATATATATAAAATTTCCTGAGATCTCATGGAGTGTACTTTCAATTAATAATACATGAACATGTATTGAATTTGAATACGTCTATCAATTTTAATTAAAATAGAGTACATTATATATATCGAATATATGCAACATCTTGTTCTGAATTTAACGTGAAAATTAATTTAGCATTTAGTATTCTTAAATCTGATCGCATGATGTGTATTATCTATTAATGACACTCGAACACATGTTAATTAAGTTCAATTGTGCGATCAATGTTTCTTTATGTGTAAATTAATTTCTCATAGTATATCCTAGATTAGTATTCTCTCCATGTAGATGGGTATGTATTACATACAAACCTAGGGGATGTGCATGTATATTACCCAAGGAAATTTACGAGGTACCTGATATATATCCTAGTGACACATCATGTGACATCCTTATGGTATAGATATTTTTACCAAATATCATATAATACAAATGAAACACATAATAAAATAAAAATCTTGTAGAGAAACTAGTTTTATCATATAAGACATTAGAATATTTCTAGGAATATTTTTAAATCCATGTGCTGAGATGACATGCGATTCTAAGGATCAATGAGCCCGAAATTAACTTTATAAAAATATAAAATAAATTTTATATCTAAAACAAATTATTTTTAGAAATAATAGAATATATACCGAATGGATTCATAGATTAAAAATCCGAGACAACTGTTAAATTCGAAGCATGGGGTTTACCTTAGGCATGACCTAAGGTTATTCGGCACAGAACATTATGTTAATGCGGCTGTTGGTAGGTTCATTAGATAAGTTAATTAAGTTAATTTATTTATTTAATAACCATAACCTAAATAATTCAAAAATAGTGACATGGATAAATAATTTGATACCACCGTTGAGTCCAAAATGTGGGTTTTACCCTAGGTGCGACATAACCTTGGTCGACGTTGGGTGTTTGGCATGAGCACCAACATGGGCGAAATAATTAAATAAATCGAAATATTTAGTTAATTATTTTATTAAAGAGCCTAACCTAAATAATCTATATAAATGTTTAATTATGAAAATTTCTCTAGGATTATTTTCATAACCTTGAAAGGTGTTTGAAAGGTTCTCTGATGACCTTCATTGGTGGATTGGGATTAGATAATGAAAAACAATCGAACCGAGGATCATCGTGAGATGAATACAGAATGTAATAGAATCATAACCTCCATCGCTAGTGCATGGTTTATTTACAAAAAATTGATCCATAATTGAGCTAGGAATAATCAATTATGTTTTAACCCTTTTTTGATTAAATATTGAGCTTTGATTTTATCTAGCTTGGATCCAGAATTATTGTTATTTGCATGATACCTATAGTTTATTAATTATTATGATAACTCTTGATTCATAATTCTAATGGAAAAATATTAAGGACAATCTGAATGATGCGTGTGTTTCATTCCCAATTATTATTATTTTGTTTTCTCCCACATTCTACATGTGATCATCATCATCATATCTTTTGATCAGAGGTTCGATGAATAACCGAAAAGTGACTATTGCATGATCCATCATTAGTGCGAAGAATCATTTCTACTGGTCCTGATTCACGATTGGGTAATGGAATCATGATGCATAGTGACTGCGGGAAACAATATATCAAAAAATAGATCAAAGGATGGATCAATGGTTTCAGTATATGGTTTGGCATGGTGGAAGTGCGATGCCTGTATGGAATTTCCCAAGAAGATCAAGTGGCTGGGATCTGAATATTGATGATGGATTGAGAGGAGGATGGTAGTACATGTATACGATCTTGGTGGTACTAGGTGTTGTGGAGGTGGAGGTGACAGAAATGGGAGTGGCACTCGGGGTTCGATGACTATGCATCGACGGTCCTTAGGTTGTCTTTTTGTGAAGAGCTCATGAGGTAGTGTGATATCGAGATGTAGTGTGCATGATTTTCAAGATGTTGTGCAAGGAGCCGCATGGGATGAGAATCTATGATAGAAAATGAAGATTAAGGTTACAACATGGGTTTGGAGTAGAAGAGGAAGATATGAGTGAGAAGTGGGAAAGGAATAAAATGAAATGGAAAAAATGTGATATGGGGGGATGATCCCCTGGGCGTCGTTGGGCATGGAACAAGGTGGGGGAGGTTACTTTTTTCTTTTCCTTATATATATTATAATAATAATAATAATAATAATAATAATAATAATACCATCAAAAAGCTGATTCTATTGCATCTTTTTTGTAAAATAACATATTGACATGTAGTCAACTGCGGTATGATGTTGATGATGAAAAAACCATATAAAGTCCAATGGTGTATAAATTTTTAGGTTTATGGATTGTTGTAACATCCCAGTCAGGCTAACCAATAAACTAGTAGTTGGACTGGTGGGTAAAATGAGGTCAAACACATCTCTCCAAGCAATAGAGGCAACCAACATGCAACAAGTGCCTAGGGTGTGTCTGTGGGGAGACTATTCCCTCAAAGACCATAGTGTGCAATGAATTAAATCCTATATGAAAACACTTGAAAATAGTTTAAGCATAATTAATAAATGTTAAATAGTGGAAACATGGATGAAAGAAAATAGTATCCAAAAATAAATATAATAAATGAATTAAGGTGGCCATAGCCAATTTATAAAAAGAATGCATGTATGTCCCGATGATTATATATAATCTAAAAAAATGATATACAGTAAAAATAAATATAGTACAATATATTAATGATGAAAAGATATAAATTAAAATATCCAAGGAGAACTCCATGAAAATCCTAATCTCTAGCTCAGTCCTTTGTTCCTAACTCCCATGTACAACATAAAACAACATAACTAGTAATTTGTGGTCCTGAGAATAAGATAGTCTACTTTGGTACCCTAATGCAATGGCGGCCTGAGTATGGTGTGTGATAATAATCTCAGTAGGTCGACACCCATGGTTTCTAGACCAATCCATTTCTTTTAATAGATATTTTGGTTGTTCTATATATAAGAAATGTATATCAATAACCAAATTAAGACACAAAAACTTGGTCAGGGTTCCCAAATGGACACCCCTCCCATATCACCTGCTTCATCCTAAGCCAGAATTCTGAATGAAGTACCTGTACAAGGCATAATATATACACATGGAAGTATAGATGAACCAACCAATGTAGAAGAAGAAGACCCCAAGACCATGATTTAGCTTGGAGGTCGCATTTCCTATTCATTATACAAGTATGCAAAATAAGAAAAGAGGAACGACTCTTGTGTAGAGTCCAGTCATAGAAATAATTAATGGTGTATCTCACAGTTAAAAAATAAATCAAGAATGCTATAAAATCTATTTGTGGAGTCTAATCCCATCCCTGGATATATAAGAAGAGTCTTTGGTATCTCTAGTGTACATCCAAAATAAATCAATACCATCGAGTCCATCCAAGGAAATCCTTATGGAATCATAAGATCCATGTGAGGCATATTGACTATTATTAAATGTAAGATATCTCAGTAGAGGACCGAGTATCACCCAAATCTTGGTGTAGCCATATTTCCTATGGTTCCATCCATGGTTTCTGCCCTAGGTAACTAGTATCACATAGGAGTATAATAAACCATCAGGGAATCCCTCACCTAAAAAGACAATGAATCACCCCAGGTGCATCGTGGTATGAACACTAAAGCACGAGAGTCCAGTAATGTGTCCTTAAATTAGAACCCATGTTCTCAGCTGGCTAGTATCAATGGAACCATATTTTTCAATGCACCCATAATAATTAAAACCTTAAATATATAATATAGCATGCCAGTAGGTAAAAATATCATTCCAAAATATAAAAATATATTCATAAAAACAATGGTAAAATAATGTACCACATGTGAAACTATACAAGTATTGATAAAATATTATTTTGGGTTCTGAGCTTGCCCCTGGAAATCGAAAAATAATCCCATGTATTGCTATGGAAATCCAATATAATCCAAACCACCAAGTCTGTGCAAGGCAATCCTTCTAGAATCCCAAGTATCAATCGAAGCATGGTGCCTCTGAGTATGTCCCAGGTATCTCACTATAGGATCGAGTATTACCCAAGGAATGATTTATCCGTATTTCCAATGGGTCATTCCGTAGTTACTCCCCAAGGGAACTGATACCAGTCAGGTGTATAGTAAACCTAAAATGAAAACCCTACATAGAAATCCAAAGTATCACCCTTGGTGATCCGTGGTATAACCACCCGAGCATGAGAGTCCAACCATGTGTCCTTAATATAGAATCCATTTTCTCAAATGACCCATATCAAGTGAAACATACCATGCAAGGAGCACACAACAATTTTAAGAAGCATTTGATATAGCATGGAATGAAAGCTTTTTCATAAACGTAAATTAATTAAATAGTCATAGTCTCTTATTCTTTTCAATTAAACGTTTTCAAAGGCATGGTAATATATATATATATATATATATATAGACACACACATCAGTGTGTGTGTTTGATTAAACACATGAGGTAAGGAAGCATCATGCAGGTCATTAATCAAGCCAAGCCATTAATGCATCAATCATCATTAAAATATAGATACCAAGTCATAAGGCTTCATATGTCATATGGAAAGTGTCTTGGTCAATTCATTATGAATGATGTTATTATATAGTTTAAGGCATCTTATACAGACCATTTAACTTAACTAATTTATTCACTTGACTAAACATGGAAAATTTCTTTATAAGACTCAAAGGGTAAAAAGTAAAGTGTAAGGGTAACAAGGCATACTCCTACATGGGAAATGTCATTAAAACTAATTGATCATGACAATTCAATTTATATTATTCAAAAGGGGAGATTCTAACTAGACACAAAATGGGAACCAAATAAGAGGAATGATCAAATCATCCTATTATATTCCATTTAATTTGTAACCATTTAATGTAGGCAAAGTACACATGTTATATTAAATAGTAAAATCCACAATTATAGTATTTTATATTAATTTAATGAAATAGGGAAAATGGATTTTCAATAGGAAATAGGAACTTATAAGTTTCTATGAAAACTTGGGCATTTTCCTATATATGAAAATCTATTTATAAAACAAGAAAACCCCTAGAAGAAGGTAGGTTAAATAGTCATTTATATAGAAGTGTGTCAAACATGCACTTAAGAGGTCCAATGGAAATTTAAAAATATGGATAAAGAAAAATATATTTACTAATGTTATTAAAGGACGTATACAAGTATGGAATATATCTAAGTAAGTCATAAAAGAAAAAGAAGCACCAAACGAATAATCTTGGAAAGATATAAATCAGAATGTAACACTTTGAGTTTCCATAGATAGTGCACCTCTATTGGAGGGGTTTTATTATAAATTCATTAATTTTTTTATCAAACAAGTAACTTATCATAAGTAAAAATTTATTATAAAAATCAAGAAGCATAACTAAATATCTAAGGGGAGTGAGGGAATAATAAAATTAATGATTTATTAAATAGAAGAAAGAGTATAGGGTTCCTACTCAAAATTAGACCAAGCCAACATTAGACACTTGATAGATTTAGCGACGACCACCCAGAACTATCCCACACTCACACACACATACACTCATATACATACATACATACATACATATACACTTTAATCAAAAGCATGTATTCTGCTCACACTTATGGAATATATATGAGGACTATATTTATATACATACTTATGTATGTGTGTGCACGCCTTCAAAGAAGTTCAAATGCTCCATAACAAAATATCAATAACTCAAAAACACTGGCGATGAACCAACACACAGATAAAAATTTACCAAACACAAAAATAATATGAAAGAACTAATTATGAATTGAGTGATATTACATAAAATTGAAAAAACTAAGCCCAAATTGATAAAGGTGAGACAAAATTATTTGAACCTCTTAGAATTTGGTGGCAGTTTCTTGAACGAACAAGGTCACAACCCGAGGATCCCCTTACACACCCTAACATCAGAAGAAAAAAACTAGAGCACCATATTAAAATAGGGTTCAAACGAACCTCACTGTGTGATAAAGATTCCAAAAAAAGGGCTGGAATGGGATGAAGGAGGAATGTAAAGCCTTACCTTGAATATTCAGACATGAAACTAGAAGTAATCAGTGGAATTGGGCAAATAGTAGTTGGTCGTGGAGAGGGCGTTACATTCCCTTGGTGTTCTATGGAAGGGGGAACATGATGGGGTAAAAGGAAAAGGAATAGTTCCCTTATAGGTTTAATTAAAACCTAAATAATAATAATATTAACAGAATAATAATAATAACATAATATTAATTATATTATAATAATTATTAAAACATCTCTTTAGATTTTTTTTCATTTTCCATGTAATATCATTTAATTTATTTTGAATATTAATTTTATATTTAATTAATGTGATAAATTTCACAATAGAAAATATACTATACGGTTTGATATAGAGGGCCACATGGTTTCCAACAAACCATGTACCTCGGTCAGTGTACCCAAACCATTTGATTTCTGGACCCGGTGCTTCCAAAACTCACTGTGGAACCTATGAAACTTCTTAGACCTTCACCCACGTCCAAAAACCAATGTTAGGAGTGTATAAAATATCATATTAATGTTTTAATTCTCTGTTTAAAAAAAGGTTTGTCCATTAATAACCAAAATTTAAATTCCCTCTAAATTTCAAATTGGATTTAAATACGAGATGTTACAACCTCTACCCCTTAGAACTTAACATCCTCGAGAAGACTTTGGGATCAATGAACACTCCAACTAATCTACGATGGTTTTGAAGAATCATTCAAATGTATGCATTTCATTACTAAATTCCCAATACACCTTCATACATTTCTTAACCATATGACACATATGCCACCAAAACATGATCCAATGCTCATTTTCAGCTAAACCATCAAAATACTACATACCAATGCCCATTGAAATAGAGACATGACAACATAGGCATATCATTAAACATATTTCCTATGGTGCTCTCCCACATTAGGTTTTTACTTGGAAATGGGACAATTCTGAGCCATGATACCCCCACCATCAGAATCTCCTATAAGATGCGTCTCTAAGAGTTATATGGATGTTACTGGCGTGATTTCATTAAAAAGGGGTATTCAAATACTAATAGAACCAATAAAATCTATTCGCATAAACATTGTTACACCCCACACTTTTTATGAGTCAGATTGTTAATTTCTATGATATCTTGTGTTGTATGCTACACCAAGGTAAGCATGTGTTATACGCAACACCGGCTTAGCTTGCGGTATAAAAAAACATTCTTGGCTTCTGTTACACAAAATTTCAAGTTATTTTGATAGAATTCATTTCATGAAAGACCGAGTTTAAGTAAATAATTAAATATTATTATGTTACCTTATAACATAGTCATTATAATGGCCAGTATGTAAAATATTTACATTCATTTGAAAAACTATTTAAATGCAAATAAATGACTTTATAAAATAATAAAATCACTCTAATTAATGTAAGGTATTTATAATATAACCAATAAAATGTTTGAAGTTATTCTTCTATGTTTTCTATACCTAATATAAGAACAAATTCAAATTTTTCAGATAAAAGAATTAATTTTTTAGAAAATACATTTTTTTCTGCTATAACACCCCAAGCTTCCACAGTATATTTCTCTTTGAATAATACAATAGCTTGTGTTGTACTCAAGTTTGAATTCAAGAACACCACGACCAATAAAACCAGATGTTATGAATTTTAATACTCACTTTTATAAATTTTTTATATTTTATTTTTCAAAATGGACTACATTTTTGGGTTAGAAATATCAAAATTAGCTTAAGCTTATTTTTTGGTATTTTTCTGAAAATATTCAATTTTTGATGATTAATGAAAAACACTACTTTATTATTTAAATCCAAATATTTATTTAAATATTTATTTATTTTATTTAAATTTATTTTATGTCAAAATAGATAAATAATACCAATATTAATTCAATGTAATTCATTGGAGTCATTTTATAATATGATTAGATGTATAAAATTTTATTGAATTCTTTAACGTCTTTTACCGAACTTCTAGGCACATTTGAAAATTTGAATAAAATGTAATTTTACCACTTTTGTGAATTTAATTTCAAAAACCCAAGAAACATGGTTGAAATAATTATGTAAAATATGGTTCAATAAGATAAAAATAATTTTTGGTGAATAGTAACTTTTGAAATTCATTTACCACTGTTAAAAGTAAATAGGGTAATTAAATGGAAAAAAATATATTATAATTACCCTAACACATATACTAATTCTATTGGATAAGTGTTTTATAACCAAAATCAACCTTAGGAATAAAGTATGATCCTCTTTGATCCACTTGTATTATATTTGGACATTTATTATTATATTATTTAAAGAAGAGTTAAAAGTATTAAATTCAAATTTTAATAACTAAAACATTTTTTATATAGGGTTATAAATAAGATAAATTAGACTATAAATTTTCCTTAGAAAAAACATAATTTTTACAAAATATTATTTTATTTATAATTTTTACACATTAAATAATTAAATTTATTTATGACACAATGATGACACAGTAATTAACTTATTAATGAAAGATTAAAATAATCAATCTTATAAATATCAAAATAAATGTAAATTGAGACTTTTTATTCATACCAAGAATTTTATAGGTTAATATGACATGTGGGGGTTTATTGAATAATTTTTTTTCTAAGTGATAATGTTTTTATGACTTTCAAAAAAACCAAATACTAAATAGTGTGAAAATTGGCATAAATGAGGTTTTTAAACAAATAGTATTTCATTAAATTATATAATATTCCTAAAAATATATGTTTCAGAAAAAAGAATTATATAGTGATATATATGTCATTAATTATACAATTGGGGTTATACTGGCTTTTTATAGTATGTTTATTAACCATTTATTATAATAATACAAGAAGTCATTGTAAAAGTTAAACTATTTAACTAAAGATAAATCTAAAAGATAAGGTTAATATGGTAAACTAAACTTCTATAAAACATTTGGGTTGAGATTATTTCGACCAATTACCACCTTATCACCGAAATAAATCCATTTGTAGACCTTATATACAAAAAATGATTTTATAATAAAATAATATTTCAAGCTTTTCCAAAAGTGACCCTCACCTCTCTTATAAAAGGGTACTTCCCCTTCACATAATTTCACACCGCCAAAGTAATTTGGCACGAACAACCTCTACTCAAATATCCTCCCAACTACCCTCAATTCATCTTAGAGGCATTACTTTGATCAGAAATTCAACTTAAAGATCCCTTTTAATCAAATCAATAGAAAGCACCTGAAAGAGAGGTAATAATTTCATCACATCTTTAAAAGATATTTTCTTCTTCCACTTCCTCTTTATTTATTGTTTCCGAAAATAATAATAACTCCATTTACGTATACATAATTTTTTGTTATTATAAATATGGTAAAAACATATTCATTATTTTATCCATCCTATGAATTAATAAGTCACCATACATGTGTATGTACGGTTTACCATCTCCATGTCGTGGGGTAGTTTGTTATTCAACACTTCAATATTTGGATGGGTACAATAATGAGTATAATTGATGTTAATAATAAATATAACATGTTAATTATTCTTTATATATGATATAACATCCAATTATATATAATTTTACCATCAAAAGAATGATATTGTCACTCATGCATACGTACAAATTACCGTCTCCACAAACACGATAAGATTCATTTCCCGATCGTAACCATTCAAGAATAATTTTCATTTTATGATTATATATAATGTTTAATAAAATAATGTCATTATGTATATGAATCAAACACATCCTATTCATAACACACTAGACTTACGAAAATGAATCAGTTAACACTTGAAACGATTATACTACTAAAATATCATTAACAAAGAAAAATTATAAGATCATATATGATATCATATTTATGTATGTGGTAATTTTATAATGTGATAACAATGATTTCACCATTATAAAGGAGGTTAAACTACCATCTACTATGGAAATGTACAAGTTAAGGGTTAATTTTACAATCTCTTTATTTTCTGAGGTTATCTATACGTAAGCGTCTACTGAGAATTCTTTATCATCCTCATCTGTGTTTCTAAAAAAATGAATTTCAAATATATTTAATATATCATATAATATGGGTTAATGTCATTTATATCATTTTTTGAAATTATATAAAATGTTTTGAAAGGAATATTTCCATCGTTTTCCAAACAAGGTTCTTTATGACCTTTTTTAAAAATTAAGGTAAGAATGTTTTTTTACATATATGGCGGGGGAGGCTATTTTCCACCATTAGAATACATTCAAAGCTTCCCTTAAAAGCTAATAAGAATATTTTCAAAATAAATATTTTCATTACATTTGAATGATTTAAATGTAGAAATAAATATTTCACTCAAATAGATTTTGGATTTATTTGATCTATGTCAACATCATTTGAAGGATTTTACAGTTGTTTGAAGTTGAATTATTATGATACAATCTTTTATATTGTATTGAAGGTTTTGTGATATGTTTAACTATGGATGTGTTATTTTTATACCATTCATGGTTTATGGTTAAAGTATTAAAATTTCATATACTATTTTTAATACAAAGGTTTATGTTATGTTTCAACCTTTTCATACGAGGAATGCGTTGGACTTAGTAAGTGACTGGTGGCGTCTGCTATAGCTTCTCAATGAATCAGTAGGTCTCCAAATGCAAACTTGTGTCTTGGAATATGGAGTTGAAAAAATCTTATTTGTAGTCTTAACATGAGGCCTTGACTATGTGGTTGTGATGTTTGACATTATGCATTCCATAATTATGAAATTGGCTATTGATATTAATTGTGATTATCCGACTAGTAGAATATCCATGTGAATAAGTAAATGTAATTATTTGATTTATCATTACCATATTATTCTGAAGTTTATTTTTAAAAGTCTTATGTTCTAGTCATAAATATTGCCTTAAATGTTTATGCCTATTTATAATAGTTTCTGAAAATTTGTTATCCTTACTGAGCATCTAAGCTCACCTATTTCTAATTATTATTTTTTGTTGGATGAAAAGATGTATATTATGATTAACCTATAGGGATATGATTAAGGGTATTAGTGTGTTCAAAGGGGATATAATGTAGTTTTTTTATTTCATGATATAATGTAAAACTCATGTATGTATCTAGTAATTCCAAGGATACTAAAATAATAGGTATTTCGAGACTTGATCTCTTGTGATCATGCTAATGTTATGTAATAATGCACCAACTCTAGGTAACTGGGGTCGGGGCATTACAATTGGTATGAGTGGAAGTTTGTTACAAACATTTTAAACTAGATTTAGAAAAACACTAATAAAAGAACATTACCCTAAGATAGACTTTGAGGATTAGTATAGAATAACTTTATAGCATGTTGGTAATATAAATATTTTGTGAGTTTTCAAGAAATACATCCCTTTCTAGATATGAGCAGGTAGAGGCGGCTCTGGCGCAGATGTACCTAGGAGTAAGAACTCCGACAAAGAGTTTTGGGCTTGACCCAGGGTATCCTGGTATATGATAAAACGCCTTTCTACACTCATGGTTATGACACTATAGGGGGATATGACTAGGATAATTCACATTTTCTATACAATCAATTCTGAAGGATTTATGATTAAATACATCCTCAAAGAAAACATTTTTTTTATGATTATAGATTATATGCACAAACTGTTCAATTTATGTTAGGTATTTTATATATTTGGAATTATGCATTGTGATTCATAAACTAACCTAGTGTATGCCATTTTTTTTGAAATAGTGACTAGTAGAAGGAATGATTACTCTACCAATAAGCATGATCCAAAGAATAAGAAGGATCATATCATTTGTAGTCTTAATCAAACATTTAGATGGGAAATAGTCTCCCACGTATTTTTATCATATGAATAAATATCCGTTAATAAGATAGGTGAATAATTCTCTGAGTCCTACATATTTGAAGGAAATCTAGAGAAGAAAAGGATGACAAAGAGAAATATGGATAAAAGGAAGAAGGAAAATAAGGATTTTCTTATATGTGATAACTCTAGGAAAGAATCACCTTGGTAAATTCATGAAGGGAATGGGAGATTGATTGAATTCGTATAGGTAGATGGAATTTGGAAAATTGGGAAGAGACATTGTGTTTTTGACATACCTAATCTAAAAAGGGAATTGTTGGATGATTCTTACAGCTCCAATTTCTCTATACACCATGGTAGCAATAAGATGTATACAGATTTGAAGGAACATTTTTGATGGGACAACATGTAGAGGGAGATTGATAATTATGTATCATGATGTATGATTTGTCAACATGTGAATGATGGAAGACCACATCCTATTGTAGTCATGCAACCTATTCCCATTCCTGAGTGGAAATGGGATGATATTGTGATGGAATGTTTCACTCAGCTACCAAATACTCCTAGAAGGAATTAAGCAATATGGGTCTTTATTGATCATCTTACCAAGGAATCTCATTTTCTTTCTACAAGAGAAGATTTACCACTTGAATTTTTACCAATAATATATATTAATAAAGTTGAAAGACTTCAAGGTGTACCCCTATTGATTATTTCTAATCGTGATCCCCGTTTTACATCAAGATTCTGGAAAAGACTTCAGAAATCCCTAGATAGTGAAAATCGTTTGAGCACTACCAACCACCCTCAAAGAGATGGACAATTAGAACAGACTATTCAAACCTTAGAATACATGGTGGGATATTTATCAATTGAATTTCAAGGTTTGTGGGACCAATATTTACATTTGGTATAACATTCCTATAACAATATCTTCCATTCAAGTATTTAGATGGAACCATATGAAGTGTTATTTAGAATGAGATGTCACACACCAAATTTTTGGGATGATATTGGTGAAAGAAAACTCATAGGCATAGATGTTGTTGAAGAAACAATGTAAAAGGTTATGATTATCCAAACCCACATCAAATCATCTCAATGTAGGAAAAATAGCTATTCCTATAACCAAAAAAGGATTTGGAATTTAAAGTAGGAGATCATGTTTTTTAAGGGATCTCCATGGAAGGGTGTTATACAATTTGGTAAGAAGGGTAAAATAAGTCCCTAATACATCATACCTTTTTAAATACTAGAATGAATTGGAGTTGAAGCTTACTGTTTGGCAATGCCTCAAAGTATCTCCAAATATCATGATGTGTTCTACGTATCATAGTTGAGAAAATACATTCCTGACCCAATGCATGTAATCACCTATGAAGAAATAGAACTGGAACCCGATCTATCTTATTATGAAGATCCTATCAGAATTATTGATAATAGAGAACATGTTTTGAGAAATGAGATAACTTTTCTGGTAAAAGTTCTATTGAGAAACCATATGATGGAAGAGGCAACATGGGAAGACAAAGAAATTATCATGAAGAACCACCTGAATATTTGTATGCAGTAATATTCTAGAAATTTTGAGGTTGAAATTATTTTAATAAGGGATTAATTTAACACCCTATGCTTCCACGATTTGTTTATCTTTGAATGAAACAAGATCTTGCGTTGTAAGAAACTTCGAGTTCTAGCACACCATGACTAATCAAACTAGCCATTATGAATATTAATACCAACTTTTTAAAAAATTTATAAGTTTTTTTTTTCAAAAATTAATTTATTTTTGGATTTAGAATAGAAAAATTTTCTTTGGGTGAATTTTTGGTATTTTTATGAAAACTTTCAATTTTTGATGAATAGTGAAAACACTGTTATTATTTTAAACCTTATTTTTTAAAATAATTATTTATTTTATTTAAATTTATTTTAATTAGAAATATATATATATATATATATATAATACCTATATTAGTTCAATTTAATTCCTTGGAGTCATTTTATAATTATATTAGATGTATAAAAGTTTATTGAACTTTTTAACGTATTTTACCCACCTTCTAGGGTCATTTTATAATTTCCATAAAATTTAATTTATAACTCTTCTATGAATTGAATATAAAAAATTTGAGAGACAAAATTGACATAAGTATGTAAAATTTGGTTCAATAGGATGAAAATAATTTTGGGTGAATATTATATTTTGAATTTTATTTACCACTATTAAAAAAATAGGATAATTAAAGGTAAAAATTATATTATTATTAACCTAACACATGTATTAATTATATTGGATAAGTATTTTTGAATAAATTCAACCTTAGAAATAATGTATTTTCCTATTTAATTCACTTGGATTATATTAGGACATTTTTTATTATTTTATTTAAAGAAGAATTAAAAGTGTTAAATTCCAATTTTAATAACTAAAATATTTTTAATATATGGTTATACATAAGATAAATTCGACTATAAATAATAATTTGAAATATAAATAGATGTCCTAAATAATGGTATTTTATTTATAAATTTTATACATTAAATAATTAAATTTATTTATGACACAACGATGATGCAGTAATTACCTTATTAACGAATGATTAAAATAATTTATATAATAAATCTCAAAATAAAAGAAAATAGATACTTTTGATGCATTAGAAAAATTTTATAGGTTTATGTGACATTTTAGGATTGATTATTATTTTTTTATAATTTATAATGTTTTTATCACTTTCCCAAAAACAAAATACCAAATAGTGACAAAATTGACATAAATGTGTTTTTAAAACAAATACTATTTTAATAAATTACATAATCATTCTAAAAATCTAAGTATTGACCAAACGTCTTATATAATGATAGATATGTCATTAATGAACCACTTGGGGTAATATTGGATTTTTATAGTACATTTATTAACCATTTATTATAAAAATACAAGAAGACATTGTAAAAGTTAAATTATTTTACTAAGAGTTAAATCTAAAAGATAAAGTTGATATGGTGACAGAAACTGGTCTAAAACCTATTTTTTGAGCGTATTGCGACCCATTAAAACCTTATAATCGAAATAAATCCATTTGGAGACAATATAAACTGAAAATAATTTTATAATAATATAATATTTCAATCTTTTCCAAAAGTGACCCTCACCTCTCTTATAAAAGGGTACATCCCCTTCTATTAATTTCAAACCTCAAAATACATTTGGCTCAGCCAAAATCAACTCAAATATCCTCCCAACTATACTCAATTAATCCTAGAAGCCTTAATTTTATCAGAAAACCAAGCTAAAGATCCCTATTGATCAAATTAAAAGGAAGTACCCGAAGGAGAGGTAATAATATCATCACATATTTCAAAGTTGTTTTCTTCTTCCACTTCCACTTTCATGGTCGTTTCCATACCAAAATAATAAATCTAGTACCTTATACATACTGTGATGTTATTATAAATATGGTACAACCATATTAATTATTTTATTCATCCTAATAATGACAAATTTATCATACGTGCGAACGTACAGCTTACCGTCTCCAGGTTGTGATGTAGTTTGTTATTCAACACTTCATTATTTGGATGAGTATAATAATGAGTATAAATTATTTTAATAATAAATACAACATTTTAATTATTAATTATATATTATATAACATCCAATTACATATGATTTTACGATCAAAATAATGATATTGTCACTCATGCGTACATACAGATTACCGTCTCCACGAACACGATATGATTCATTTTCCCATAGTAACCATTGAAGAATAATTTTTATTTTATAATTAAAAATAATATTTAAGAACTTAATATAATTATGGATATAATCAAATACATCATATCCCAAACAAACAAGACTTACGAAAATGAATCAGTTAACACTCAAAATAATGATACTACTGAAATATCATTAACAAAGACAAATTAGAAGATCATATATTATATCATATTTATGTATGTGGTAATTTAATAATTTAATAAAAATTATTTCTCCATTATACAGGAGGTTAACCTACCCTCTACTGAGGAAAATTACATGTTAAGGGTTAATGGTACAATCTCTTTATCATTCGAGGAAGTCTATACGTACGAGTATATTGGGAATTCATAATCATCCTCATCCATGTTTCATAAAAATGTATTTCAAAACATTTTAATATTTTTTAGAATATGTTTTGATGTAATTTATACCCTTGTTTTAAATTTTATAAAAAATTTAAAAGGAATATTTAGGTTGTTTTCTAAACAAGGTACTTTTTGACCTTTTTAAAAATTAAGGTAAGAATGTTTTTTTAACTTATACAGAGGGTGTGACTATGTTTATCCATTATAATACATTCTAATCTTCCCTTACAAGATTGTTAGAATATTTTAAAAATCAATGTTTTCTTTACTTTTTAATGATTTAAATGTAGAAAGAAATAATTCACTCAAACAGTTTTTGGATTGATTTCATCAATGTCATTATCCTTTGATGGATTTTACACTTGTTTGAAGTTGATTTATTATGATATAATCTTCCATGTTATATTGAAGGTTTTGTTATATGTTTGACTATAGAAGTGTAATATTTATACCATTCATGGTTTATTGTTAAATTATTAACATTTCGTAAGCTAGTTTTAATATGAATGTTTATGTTATGTTTCAACCTTTTCATATTAGGAATGCATTGGACTTAGTATGTGACGGGTGGATCCTGCTATAGTTCCTCGATGAATCAGTATTTCACATGATACAAACTAGTGTCTTGACACAAGGACTTGACTAAATATTATTTGTAGTCTTGGAACTAGGAATTGACTATGTTGTTATGATGTCTGGAATTATGTATTCCATCATTATGAAATTGGCTATTGATATTACACATGATTATTCAACTAGTATAATATATATCTGAATAAGTAAATGGAATTATTTGATTTATCATTGTCAAATTATGGTTGTTTTTATGTTTAAATGTATTGTGTGTTAGTCTTATACATTTCCTTAAATGTTTATGCTTATTTATGATAGTTTCTGCAATATTGTTATCCTTACTGAGTATCTGAGATCACCCCTTTGTATGTCTTCTTTTTTCCAGGATACGAAGAAGTATATTATGATTAACCTGTAGGGATATTCTAAAGGATATGAATGTGTTCAAAGGGTAAAAAATATAGTTTTTTTTATTTCATGATGTAATGTAAAACTCATGTATGTATCCAGAAATTGCTAGGCTACTAAAATAATCGATATTTCAAGAATTTATCTCTTGTGATCATGCAAATGTTATGTAATTGTGCACCGACTCTGGGTAACTAGGGTAAGGTTGATACAACTTCCTTTTGATAACACACCAATTTAAAATCTAGTTTTTACAAATTTATATATTTTATTTAATAAAATAAACATATTATTTGAAATTAGGATATAAAATTTTTATATGAATGATTTTTTCCTATTTTTCTAATATATTTTAAGTTTTGATGAATAAGAAAAATATATTAGAATTAATTGAAATCAAATATCACTAAAATAAATCATGTGGATAAATTATATTATTTAATGGAATTAATTTATAAATAGAATATATTTTTATAATTTAATAGAATTTAGGTCATTGGCATTGAGTTTATAGAGATTTTGGATGTAAAAACATTTCAATCTTTTGTAATCTTCAAACTTTTAAAACCAATTTTTTATTTTGTCAATGAGATTAATTTTAAATTAATTATTGAAATTTTTTTTGTTTTAAAATTTGAAAAATATATTCCATAGTCGGAATTTGTATGTCCAACTTATGTAAATATATTTATTTTATTTTTGGGCATTAGGAATAGTACATTTAGTAATATTTATTAATATGAAAAAGTTTAAATCAGGTAAGTATGGGTAAAAATAATATAATAAAATCACCCTAGTAGTTGTTTGAATATCATTATATTGGTGTGTTTGGACCTAAATCATCCTTGGGTAGAAATGGTTTCCTTTAAAATCCACTTTAGAACATTTATTTTATTTTATTTAAAGAAAATTTAAATATTTCTTACCCAAATTTTTATAACTATATAATTTTGAATATAAAGTTATATAGAAGATAAATTATACTATAAATAATGTTTTTAAAGATAATATGTTTTTATTTTTCATGATAATTTATTCTTAATTTTTAGGAAATAAATAATTACCTTAAAGACTTCAACTTTAATGATGCAGAAATTATTTAATGGATGATAAATCAATAAAATAATTTTTATTAAAATGATAATAATCCATAAAAGACAATAACACTTTCAAAAATCTTATTTGTTGATTATATATCAACCATAATTATCCACGAGTCGATTAATTGACCATTTGGATCCATATAGAAAGGATTATGAAATATATAATATTTTATTTAAAGTGTTGTTAATGTTGTCACATTCTTGTTTTAACAAACATAAAAAATTTTTATATAGGATTTTCCAGAAGATATTTTCGACCAAAAATATTCATCTTAAAGATAGAAGAATTATATTCTTTATGGTATTTATATTTTAAAGTTTTTATTAAAAAAATAAGTATATTAAATAATTATACAATATTAATGTAGTAATTATTTTATTAATGGAAATACTAAATTAATGTTATTAAAAATATTAAAATAAATATAATTTGGGATAGTTAATATATCCAAATAACACTCTAGATGACCTTTTCCTCTTATAGTTATATAAAATTATAATTTTTGGATAAAATATTATCTTTATTTTTAAAAAATCAATAAATTGAATAGTATCAAAATTGACACTATTGATTGTTTATGAAAATTATTTATTATTAAATTATTTAAAATTCATAAAGCATTTTTAAAAACATATAATGATTATTATATGGTCTAAAATGTTTTAAATAATTCATTTACGGTCTAATTGATATCAAATAAGAAAAAATTACACTATTTTAGTATTGAATAATTTATTACCTTAGTTATAATTAAAATAGGATATCTAATTGTTACATGAAATGATAAGGTTTAAGTTAATAGAAAAACTCATCTAAAATTTATTAGATTATGAGCTAACAACATTAACTCTTTCTCTCTTCAAATAAATGACATTTTTTTTGTATTTTTATTGAGATATATTTTATTATTATTTAATATTATTGGAGATTCCAAAAGTGCCACTCACCTCAATTATAAAAGGGAACATCTTCCCTCACTTCTTCACTTCAATTGGAGCCTTCATGTTCATCCATACCTTACCCATTTCCCTTCTAAAATTCCTTATTCACATTTTAAAGGTGTTTTACTTCTCAAAAGACCCACTTGAGTTCCTTTAAGAGGATATTTAGAGAGGTATATCCGTAGAAGAGGTGGTTCAGATACATACAAAGGAAATCAGACATAAGGTAAGGGATAAATTCACGACCTCATTATTATCAAAGATTGTTTATACATAAGTATTTACTGTGGTATATTAATCATCCACATAAATGTTTCTTAAATATTTAATATTATTTCTATTATTATTTAATTGTTTAAATTAAATTTCACTCATTGGTGAATTTCTATTAAACAGTATGAAAGGAATATTTTTTTCATTTTTCGATACGAGGTACCTTTTCACTTATCTGACAAAAGTAGATGTTTTTTTCATATAACTTATATTGAATGAAGGGTTTTTACGTTTTCATAACATAGTATTTCAATCAATCATCTTATAAAATATTTCAAGTTAATTTTTGAAGGAATTATTTTCCTTTAAATTTGTGTGGCCTTTAAGAAAAAATTGTTTTCGAAGAAGAAAAGATATTTACCTCTATACTTAATTTCAAGTATTTTATAAAAATTATTTTCCAGCTATGATTAACGATTTTTTCAAGAATACTATACCTATTATTCCTATGGTTGATTATTTTTATGATGAATGATATTTATGAAATCTATTTGTTTTTACATGGAATATGTTATGGGGGAATGATGTTTAAGAAACCCATTTTATTCCTTGGTTATGTTATTATGAATGATTTATTTTTTGTGGCACACATATGTATGATTTTCATTATGTGACGGGAGGGACCTATATCTCCCTCCAAAGCATTGGGTAAATATTTATATCTAATTATATGGATAGTAATTGAATGGAAAGTAAATCCATTTCAGCAATATAGGGGTTTAATGATATGTAAATTTAGTTCAGAAATATAGGGATGGAATAAGGAGTTAACTCAATTCAGTAATGTACATTTTCTTCTTTGATGGTATTGGCAACGAGCCTTGGCCAATATATAAATTATTTTCTATGATTATGTGTTTTCTGTAATTCCACGTTTTATTCTAATGCTATTTCCTCAAAAATCAGGATTCCTTTATTATTTATGTCTTATTAACTATTAAGGATTATTTGAAGAATCATGATTTTGATAAATGGTAAATGAAGTATGGTTTTCAAAAGTTATCTTCATCTTTTTACATTATTTTTTTTATGTTTTTATGATATTTTCTGTTCTTACCCAATCTAGGAAAATGATCTCACCCTTTACATATGTTTTCTTTTCTTTGGGATATAAATAATGGGTTAGGTAGGAAAAATAAAGGAGAAGTTCTTTATGAGATATGTTGAAGATCTCTCACCAAGTACGAATAATGTTTTCCCAATTTACAAAGTCACTAAAATAATATTGTTTTTGGGAATCTTTTTTTGTAATAAATTAAGTATTCTATAAATGTAATGTAATTATATTGTACATCAATCTTGAATATTTACATTTGGTATCAAAGATAAGGTTTAGTAACCTTTGGAAATATGGATGAGAAAATATCAGTGAGATCTCTCGAGATAGTTCTAAGTTATATCTAGGGATGCACTAAGGATAAGTCTAATTATATGTTATAGTCCTGGAATTTTGTTAACTATCAGGGATAAAATAGGATTAAACCTAATATTTTATTGATTAAAATTACATCACCTTGATTATTTAATTTTTTTAGTATGATTATTATCTCTCACAATTTTTTTGGGGTTTTAAAAAATTGTTGTAAACTAGAGGATTCATGTTAGAAAGGAATATTATGGACAATGGAATGATATTCCTCTTGAGGAACCAAATGAAATGGGAGTTGGAAGGATAAAAATAGTTATTATTCCTAATCACCAATATCATAATATGATCAATAATCTAAAATTTGGTGAGTTTCCTAACCCACCTAATAAGAGAAGGAAAATTTTTCATTGTGATCACATTGGAAATAAAGTTCAATTTTCCTCATGAAAATCATGTTAGAAGAGGCATCAAGGGGAATGCTTCGAAAGAACTAAAAGATGTTTTGGGTGTGGAAAATAAGGAATCAAATCCAGTAATTTCAATAGAAAAGGTTCAATTAATACAACGGACAAAGATAATGGTATTAGTAAGATATAAACGATGGTTAATTTCTTTAAATGTGGAATGTATGTGAATTATGAAAATAGTTGCAGTAGGGTAGAATATCTTGATAGAATCAGTATAGTTATATGGTTAGTATTTGTGTTTCATATGATGAAGAGACTGAGAATGATATATGTGATAATAGAAGTTTCGAGGAATAAAATGATGAGTCTTGGTCAATGGTTTAAGAATGTAATGGAAGGATTGCATGTTTATCAAGAATAATGTTGTATAAGTAATTTTATGGTATTATGGAATAAAGAAACCACTAAGGATGGTTATACTATTGTTTTTCCATATGTATTTGAAAGTATTTTCTTAATGGTACTAATAACAATAAAAAGTGATTGGGGTAATAATTTAAAAAAGACTTTATTAAGGGAAGGATAACCCTTAATATGAGTATGATAAGGAGATAATGATATGTTGGTTATGATTTTTTTAATTTGATGGTAATTTTTTCCTTATAAATGATTAATGATTTTTCTGAAAAGTGTTTTAGGCTATCAAGGCTGAAGTTTACAGATTTTTGGATTTAAGAATAATGAAACATTCATGTTTTCAATATCGATATGTGGTAATTAAGGTTTATATCTTGATAATACATGATGAAGGTGTTCAAATGTTTTGGAATATGACAAAGAAGATATACCTTATGATATATGAGAGATAAATGTTAAGCTGAATTATTTCACCTTTTTCTATTGTTTTGGATCATTAGTTTTCAGAAGGATTGGATGGTTATCCATTAAATGAAAGTATAAGTTAAACCAAAAATGAATATTGTTATATTAAATCATTATCTCACTATAGGTGTACTTATGGATATTTGAAAACTTTTTCTATGCTTTTTGTTGTAAAAATGATAGATGGATTGAACTATCATTCTATTTATGGATATCATGATCCACTAAAGCTTCAAAAAAATGAAAAACTCAACTTCATTTATTAGAATAAGAGGAAATGTGTAAATTGATCAAGGTATAAGGAAAAGATGAGATAATACTTAATCATGTAATTATTTCCTCTCATTATTAAACTATAGGTAAAGTATCCTAAGACCAAAAATGTTACCCATGTACCTTAATTTGTGATGAATCAAATGACACCTTGTATCATCACAATTTTTATTTATTTATTATGGTTGACTTTCTCCCAACCATGTACTCCATCAATCTCTATCAGAAATTGAAGGTTAGATTTCTCTTCCATATCCATGTTATCACTTTGAAAATACATTCTCTAATGTGGAAACCCAATATGAGTGACTTTGTGTAACCATTATGTTTCTCACATTTATTTTAATATGAAGTTTTAGTATCTATTTTTATGATGTGGTTTTCAATAAAATAACTTTTAAATTATTAATCATTTTATTATCTAGAAAAATATTGTGGGATAAATTCAATTTAATAGGGTTATATTGTAACAACCCAATATTTTTATGAGTTATATTTTTGATTTCCCTGATGTCTAGTGTCATACGCTACACCAAGGAAAGGTTCTGCTACACACGAAACTGGCTTAGCTTGCCGTATACACAACACTATGCTTGGATTATGTTAAAGACAATTTTAAGTTATTTTTAAAGAATTCGTTTAATGAAAGACAAATTTTAACTGAACAACTAAATATTATTATGTTACCTTATAACGTAGTCATTATAAGGGAGTGTATGGACAATATTAACATTCATCTAAAAAACTATTTAAATGAAAATAAGTGAGTTTTAAATTAATAAAATCACTATTATTACTTCAATATATTTGTAACATATTCAACCAAATGTTTAAAATTCATCTTATATGTTTTATTCACATGACATAAGAAGAAATTTAATTTTTCAGATAAAAGAAGTATTTTTTAGAAAATGTAGTTTTAATGCCTTTTGATGGAGCAGCCATTTAAAACATAGTTTTTGACACTTTTATATGTTCTATTTAATGAAACAAACTTCTTTTCTAGAGTAAGTATATAAAAATTCACTTTTAATGAATTTTGGATATTTTTCTGCTACGTTTTAAGGTTTGATAAATAGTAAAAATATATTAAATCTTAATTGAAAACAGAATTTTTCATTGAAATAATTTTTGTGGATAAATTATATGATTTAATGGTTTTGAAGTATAAATGGAATTTATTTTTATCTGTGAATAAAATTTAGGTCATTGACATTAATTTTATGTTTAATTTAGATGTAAAAACAATTCAATCTTTTGCAATGTTTTATTTTTTAAAACCAACTTTCTCATTTTGAGAATGAGATTAATTTTTAATTAATTACTAAAAACTATATGTTTTAAATTTTAAAATATAGATTCCATATTTTTATATATTAGTTAAAAATTATTTAAATAGCTTTATTATATTATTGGTATTTATAAAAAGTAACATTATTAATTTTTATTAATACGATAAAAGGGTAAATCGGGTGATTAAGAGTAAAAATAATATTATAAAATTACCCTAACCCTAGTCCAAATATCATTGGATGAGTGTGTTGAGACCTAAATTATAATTGGGTTTAAATGGTGTCCATTGGAGGCTAATAGTATTAGATTAATACATTTAATTTATTTTATCTAACGAAATGTTTAATATGCCTTACTCAATGTTGTATAAATATATCATTTTTAATATAAAGTTATATAGAAGATAAATTTAACTATAAATACTAAATTTTAAAGCTAATATTTTATTAATTTTCATTATATTGTATTTTTAATTTTTGGAAATAAATAATTACCTTAAAGAATTATATATTAATTATGCAGAAATTATTTTATTGATGAGAAATCAATAAAATAATTTTTATTAAAATTATTATAATCATTAAAAGTGAATAAAACTTGAGAAAAAATTATTAGTAGAGTATTTATCAACCATAGTCATCCAAGTGTCTATTTAGTAACCATTTGGAGCCATATAGAATGGATTATGACACTTATAATATTTTATTCAATGTGATATTAATGTGGTCCCATTCTTGTTTTAATAAATATAAAAAAATTAATATAGGATTTTCCTGAATACATATTATAATAAAAAAAATCAACTAAAATCAAGAATAATTATCTAAATTATAGTATTTTATTTTTTATATTTATTCAAAAAATAAGTACATTAAATAATTATACAATACAGATGTAGTAATTATATTATTAATGGAAATATCAAATTAATGTTTTTAGAAATATTAAAAAATATATAATTTTGGATAAAAAAATATAACTAAAGAATTTTATATATGACCATGAAATATTAGAGATATAATAAAATATATTTTTCGATGATAACATCTTATCATGATATTTTCCAATGTCAATAAATTGAATAGTGCCAAAATCAATACTATTTATTGTTTATCAAAATTATGTGTTATTTAATTATTTAAAAATGATAAAACATTTTTGAAAATATATAATAATTATTATATGGTCCAAAATATTATAAATTATTCATTCGTTGTCTAATTTAAATTAAATCAGTAAAAATTTACACTATTTTAATATTGAATAATTCGTTATCTTTGTTAAAATTATAATAGAATAACTAATGGCTAATTGAAATGATAAGGTTTAAATATGAAAAAAACTTGTATAAAATTTATTTTTTGATAAGATTACAACATTATCTCATTATCTCTTTGAATAAATGACATATTTGTGGTATTTAGATTGAGATATATTTGATTATAATTTAATTTGTTTGGAGATTCCAAAAGTTCCCCTCACCTAAATATAAAAGGGAACCTCCTCCCTCAGTTATTCACATAAATTTGAGCATTCAAGTTCATCCATATCATGTCTATTTCCATTCTCAACTTCCTCATACACATTTTACAGGTTCTGGTATTCTCAAAAGACCAACCATAGTTCATTTAAGAAGAAATTTCGAGGGAGCTCGCCAAAGAAGAGGAGGCTCAGTTACGTACAACGGAAATCAGACCTAAGGTAAGGGATAACATTGCAATATTATTTTTTTGAGATTTTTTTTATGTCTGTATTTACCAGGGAATATTTATTATACTTCTGAATGTTTCCTAAATATGTAAAATTATTTCTATTTTTCTTCAATTGTTTAAAGTCAAATTTTCTCATTAATGAATTTTTATTACACGGTATGAATGGAATATTTTGTTGTTTTTTGATATGTTGTAATTCTAGAAATATCTGAAAGAAGTGTGAGAATTATTTTTTCTTTTATGTCATACATCATGATATGTTTTTATGTTTTTATAACACCATACTTCCATGAATCATCATTTACTTGATTTCAAGGTTATTTTCAATGGAATTACTTTCTTTTAAAATTATGTGACATTTTGAGAGAAAAAAATGTTTTTGAAAAGTAATGGATATTTTCATCAAGGATTAATTTCCCATTTTGTTATTAAAATTATATTCCATATAATATTAATGTAACTTTTAAATTATACTATCACTATTATTTATATGGTTGATTATTTTTATGATGGAATTCTATTTATGAAATCCATTTTCTTTAAATGGATTTTGTTATGATGGAATGATGTTTAAGTAACCCATTTTATTCTTTGGGATATGTTATTATGAATGATTTATGTTTTTGTGGAACACATATCTATTACATTCATTATGTGATGGGTGAGACCTATATCTACTTCCAATGCATTGGGTAAAGATTTATATCTAATGAGATAGACAGGATTGGAATGGCGAGTTAATCTGGTTTAGTAATACAAGGGTCATACGACAAGTAAATCTGCTTCAGTAATTCATGGATGGAATGAGGATTCAACATGGTTTAGTAATGGAATTTTTTGGCAATGATGGTTTTGTAAAAGGGCCTTGGTTAATATAAAAATTATTTTCCATGATTATTTGTTTACCCCAATTCCATGTTTTAGGACACTGATATTTACTCATGTTTCATGATTCATTTCTTATTTATTCATTATGAACTACCAATATTTATTTCATGAAACAATATTTTGATACATGTTAAATGTAGTATGGTTTTAAAAAGTTAGGTTCATGTTTTTAGATTCATATGTTTATGTTTTATATGAAATTTTCCATGCTTACCCTTACTGAGAATTTTCTCTCACCCTTTTCATAAGTTTTATTTTACCTACAATATATAGAATGGTTTAGTTAGGAAAAAAGGAGATATTTATGGGGGATGTTCGAGATATTTCATCGAGTTAGCATAATCTATTCCCAGTTTCCAATGACACTAAACTAATTCATTCTTTGGGTGTATTTTTAGGTAATGTATTAATTATTTCCCTAAAGTAATGTAATATCCATGCACCTCAAGCTTGGGTCTCTACAAACATCCTCAAAGGAACTTCTGACCCTATTAAAACAAAACCCACATTAACCATGGTGATGTGTGTAAAACATTTCCACACTAACCGAACACACAAAACAAAAGGGATAAAAATCTGTGCCACATTCGACCAACCTATCCTAAAGATGCTCAACTTAGATGGCTAACAAATTTCCAATAGAATGGATACCCCTTCTCCCATGTAAGAAAGAATTTAATACTGACATGTCCACCAAATCTCATAACCAAATTTCAATTATATTCCTTGGTCAAAACATTACCTGACCATTGGAAACTTTCATACAACAACACCACTGAGCCCAATGAATTTAAGACTTTATCTCATCATAAGACTATCACATTCTTAGTCCATAAATGATGACATTAAGATAGAGGACATGTGCGTCTCTTCAAATAATACACTAATAGGATTCAATGGTTTATAGTAAATTGTTCCAAAATACTAGATATAAGAATTATCAATCCACAAGTGGTCAAATTCAATGAAAAAACTTTGCTTCACCAACCAATGTAGTATCATTAACTAATTACAATGCCTTTACCACCAAAGGCAATCCAAAATCATTCAATATTTTCCAAAATAGTCTATCTGAGACCAATAATATTTTTAAATGGGCTATGTACATAGATAACCACATCAGAGTCACACTTCTAAGTATTTACCAACATGAATTAAAACTCAGAAGCCTCAAAGGATTTCAGGAAAGAAAGATGAAATAAAACAAACCAACGTGTCAAAAAACCAGAGTCTCAAGTAAGACATCCCAAGAATGGGGATGAGATTTATTTGTTTAACACCAATTTCACTCTAATAAATTTATGAATTGATACATACTCAATAGGAAAAGGCTCAATGATATGACCAAACTCAATCGATTCATTACATCATTTAGCAACTCAATTGGAACCATGTACATGAACACATACTACCCCGAGGTTATAGAGACGAAAGATGACTTTTAACTTTAATGATGAAATAACATTTCATCCATCACTATGGTGAATAGATGGTTGAATGACCTATGAAGACACTAAAAATGCTTGAGGAATGTCTACTCTATTGAAAATGATCATTACTCGATGCTCATACCCCTATAAAAGGTCAGGAAGGACATGAACACCCATCAGAACAATGGTTTAATTAAAATTTATAGAGCCATACAAGGTACCAAGACTCTCAAAAAACACAAAATGTCATAAATCCAATGTCATTAGAAAGGAATTTATCTTATAAGGGTTTTAGATACCATGTTCCATCCCCTTACAAGAGCAGAAACCATCAACCCATAATGGTGTCTTGCCTATGAATGTCACTAGGATCAATTACCGATCTTCTAATCCATTTATAAATATAATTAAGCCTATAGAATACAAATATAGTTCCATTCCAATGAAGCTCAAGTAGAAATGTAAACTACCATTACATGAGGGTTTTAATCAAAGGACTCCACCTAGGGTTCCATTTCCATTTCCATGTTTTTTATATTTAATATTTAATAATTTTAAAGGATTTAAAAAAACATCAAGAAATAATTATAATAAAAATAACATGGTAAAATATGAGGCAAAATAGGAACTTTTCACAAAACATCATTTCAAAAATTTAAGCATTTATAAACAACCCATTCTTATTAGGAAATTTATCATGTAAAATCCTTTTAACAGATAAAGAAACATAATAGGGTCCCACTAAGTTAACTTGAGTACAATAGAATTGAAATGCACAAGTAGTTACATAATAATTTATTTTATAAACACTCATAGTGAGTTATACATTAAGAAACTTTCCCCAAAAGACCTTATTGGGTCCAATTGAGCTTTTAGAAAGTTAACCAGTTCATTTTAAATTAAAAATTGTTTTTTGGTATTTAAATCTCGAAATATTGTTTGAAAGGACAAGTTACCTTTACCAATTTTTAAGGCACCCATACACCTTACAACTGAAAACATTTTCCCCTTTATTCACTAAGATTTAACTTATCCCATACACTAATTATATATTTAAAAAAAAATAATCATGTTTTTACAAGTATCTGACATAAAGCGTCATGCTATTAAGCACTGAATCCTGGCATATATGCATATCAACATGTTTGAAAATTAGGAATGAAATTTAAACAACACAATGAAAAAGAATTCAAGGAACACAATAAAATCAGTAGGAAATATAAAAATATAGCTATATGGCATAAAACATGCATGATGTGTTAATTCCTATGTGCCTATAATGATGCATGTAATGTTTTATCCTTACTATACGAGGATGAGAAAAAAATTCCATAAAATTAAATAAATCAATATAGAGTAGAAATTAAACCATTAAGTCAAGGTGATATAATGAACTACTTTAATATACAACATCATGAGCAATAATTCGTAGCCCTATACGTTTGGTTATTTCTATATGCAGGGTGATCAGTCCCAATCAAAACTATTAACCAAGTTTCAAAACCATCAATTTCATTTATCTACCAGTTCAAAATAGTAATAAAAATAAAAAAATTACCCTTCATAACACCTTGTAATGTCCCAACCTAACTGACCACTAAATCGATAGCCAGAGTTGTGGGTCACATGACCTCAAGTGAATCTCCCAAAACCCCAAAGGTTTTTGACTAGCAGCAAGGGCCTAGGGTGTGTCTGTGGGGAGACCATGCCCTCGTAGATCAGAGTATTAAGAATTGTAAAATAGGTAAGAAAATAATAGATAGTATGTGAAGAATAAGTAATACATTTAAAACAGGGAAAATAGGTATGAAATAAAATAGTATCACAAATAAATATAATAACTGAATTAAGGTGGAGAACACTAGTTTATACAAATAATGCATTCATGTCATGATGATTAAACATAATAAAAAATAAAATACATACCACATGCATCAATACAATAAAATAGATGAATGGAGAAATGAAATAAAGTAAAATATTCTAGGTTAACTCCATGATAATCACGAGCTCCAGCTCAGTCCTTGTATCCAAACACCCATGTACAATGCAGAACAACACAAGCAAGAATATATGGTACTGTAAACTAAATGGGCTGCTTGGGTACCCATGTGTAATGGTGACTTGAGCAGGGTGTGAGAGACAAATCTATGTAGGTCATCACTCACGATGTATAGATAAATCCATTTTGTGTAAAAAAAATCTGGGTGTTCCATATATAATAAGTTCAGAGAAATAAAGAAATTAAATAATAACAACTTGCTCAAGACTCCCAAATGGACTCACATCCTGGATCACTTTCTCCATCCTGAGATGGAAGTATGAATGAAGTACCTTTACTAGTCATAATATGTATACAAGGCCAATATAGATGAACCAACCAAGGCAGAAGAAGAAGAAGACCCCAATCCCATGCTTTATCTTGGTGGTCACATTTATAAGTCATGATACAAGTATGATAAAAAAGAAAAGGGGAACATCTAATGTTAAAATATTTATTATATAAATAATTAAGAATGTATCTCACATCTAAACAATCAATTAGTCAAGCCTTCAAATCTAGGGGTGGAGTTTGATCCCTTCTCTAACGATCTAAGAAGAATCCTTGGTATTGCTATAGTACATCCAAAATAACCCAAAACCATTGAGTCTTTCCAAGGAAATTCTTTCAGAATCCCAAGTATCAATAGAGGCATGGAGACTCTACGGTCATCCCAAGTATCACACTAAAGGACCGATTATCCCCCAAGGATTGGTGTATCAATATAGCTAATGGCTCCACCAATAGTTGGTCCCCTAGAAAAATCAGTATCGATCAAAATTATAATAAACAACCCAAGAATATCTAGTCTAAAAATCCAAAGCATGTCCCCCAACATATTGTAGTATAACCACTCGAACACGGGAGTCCATCCATGAGTCCTTAATACAGAACCCATGTTCTCACCCAACCCATATCAAGTGAACTATATCAGGAAGGAACACACAACAAGGTAAGACATAAATATATAATATAGCATGCCATTAAGTAAATATCTCATTGAGAAAGCTAACAATCTATTCATAAAAAAAGGTTAAAATTATGTACCACATGTGAAACCATACAATCATTTGTCATATCTTGTATTAGGGTTTGAGCCCATCCTTATAGTATAAAAACAATCCTAGGTATCTCTTCAGTACATTTGATATAATCCAATACCACCGAGTCTGTCCAAGGAAATCCTTCTAGAATCCCTAATGTAACTTAAGGCATGGTGACTCTGCATCCAACCAAAATATCTAACTAGAGGACTATGTATCATCCAATGCATGACATAGCCATCATGACAATGAGTCTATCTATAGTTTCTCCCCCAGGGAACCGCTATTACACAGTTGTATAATAAACCATTAAATAATCCCTCACATAGAAAGAAAAAGCATTGCCCATGGAACATGGTGGTATAACCACTCAAGTATATGAGTCCATCCATGAGTCCTTAATATGGAACCCATATTATCACCTTGACTGTATCAATTGAACCATATAAGGAATGACACAAATTTTTTTAAGAAGTATTTTATATAACATGAAAGGAAATAATGTTCATAATCATAATTTAATACATAAGGCACAACCTCTTATGATTTTTAATTAAAATTTATCAAATTAATAGTCATATATATATATATGTATATATAATTCAACACATGAGGCAAGGACTCTTAATGTTGGTAATTAATCAGGAAAATCCATTAAGGCATTAAACAACATTAAAAAATAGAAACCAATTCATAAGGCACCATATGTAAATTGGAAAGTGTCTTTGTCAATTAAATAATAAGGATTCTATTATATAGCTTATTCCATCCTATAATTTTTTTACCTTAATCAATATATTCTCTCTTATAAACATGGTAAACTCATTTATAAGACTTAAAGGGTAAAAAGGAATGTGTCATTGTAACAAGGAATACACCTACCTGGGAAATTCTATTTAAACTTATTGAGTGGGATAATTGAATTTATATTTTTCAAAGTGAGAAAATGATAACTAGTCACAAAACAAGAACAAAAAAAAGGAATAGCTAAACCACCTTATTATATTCGATTTCATGTTTAACCATTCAATATAGTTAAAGTACATGTTCCATCTTGAATAATCAATTCAACCATTACAATAATTTCCATTAGTTTAATAAAGCATAGAAATAAGATTTAAAATAGAAAAGGGGAACTTATAAGCTTCTATGAACAATTTGGCCTTTGGTTATGTGGGAAAATATATTTATAAAACAAGGTAGCCTCTAGGAGAAGCTATGTTCAACAGTCATTTAGGTAGGAGTGTGTCAAACTTTTACATAGGAGGTGAAATGGAAATTTAAACATTTTGATAAAGAAAAACTACTTTTACTTATATGATTAAAGGATATATACAAGAATCCCATAAATATAAACAAACATCAAATCATATGACGAACCAAATCAATAAGACAAGAATGATATAAACTAGAAAGTAACACTATGAGTGTTTTTAGAAAGCATACCTCTGTTGGAGTGGTTTAATTATAAAACCACAACTTTTTTTATCAAACAATGAACTTATTATAACAAAAAATGTATTATAAAAATAAAGAAAGATAACTAAATATCTGAGGGAAGTGAGGGAATTGTGTAATTAATGCATCCTTAAATTAAAGGAAAAGGATAGGGATCCTACCTCAAAAGTCAACCAAGCCGACACTCGACACTTGAAAGATTTAGTGGAGACCACCCAAAACTTACCCACACTCGCACGCACATACAATCATATATATATATATATATATATATATATCCTGTAATACTAATCACATATTCCCCTCTCTATGGTGGAATACGTAAGAAGATTATATATATTCATATTTATATGTGTACACACTTTCAAAAATGATGAAATGAAATTAAAAAATTTATTAAGAACTAAAAAACACTAGAAAAGGACTAAGGTACCCACAAAAATTTACTCACACCACTAATAATACAGAATCCATAATTATAAATTGAGAAAAAATACAGAACAAAGGAAATCCTTACCCCAATTTGATGACGGTGAGCCAAAATGATCCGAACCACTTCACTTTTAGTATTGGTTACTAGAATATCATTTAACACGACCTGAAGATCCCATTTCATACCCAAACATCAAATGTTACAACAAATTAGGATCAGCCTTTAACATAGGGTTTGGCCGAACCTCACCATACAATAGAGATGCCAAAATATTAGCCGAAAATAGTAAGGAGGAACATAAGGCCTTGCCTTGAATATTCATACAAGAAACCAGAATAAACTGGTGGAATCAGGTGAACAGAGGAGGACCTTGGAGTGGGGGGTTGAACGTACCCATGGATCTAGGGATGTGGTCATGTGATATGGTAAGATGAAATGGGAGAGTCCCCTTTTTGGTATAATTTAAACACAAATAAACATAATAATAATAATAATAATAATAATAATAATAATAATATTTTTAGAACATTTATTTAGTTTTGTTTTTCATTTTCTACATAATATCCTTTAATTTTTTTTATTTTTAATTTAATTAATTTAATGAATTTATTAAAATAAAACATACTATATGGTTTTTTGTAGAGGATCATACGTTTTAAGAAAAATTGCTTGCCTCAGTAAGCTTACCCAAAACATTTGGTTATGGGCCCGATGATTTCGAAACTCACTATGGTACCTGGAAAATTCTTATAAATTCACCTAAGTCGGAAAATAACAATTATAATTATTGTAACTCTTAGATTTATATTACTAAGATCAGTTTTAGAAAAAGAACCATCCAATAACTGCCAAAATCAAAATTTCCCTGGAATTTCACCTCAACATTAAATGAGAACATTACACTGGGGTCCATGAATCTCTGTATAATAATGTTATTATTATAATTTTTATTATGATTAATGTTTCAAAATCTAGTTTCCATCATAACTTTGTTGTGTTATGTTGGATTGAAAAACTGCTTGTGGTATCACGATCTTGATATTGAGGCTAATGTATTAATACCGATATCAGATATTTAATTTAGACTCATGGATATATCCCAGAAAGAAATGTTTGAGTGTGATTTAGTAATGATTTTATACTGGGTGTATAATTTAATGAAGTAAATAGCCTATACTAAGAAATTTTCCATCACGATGACGATTTTATAATCTATTGGGTCTTCTATTGCCATTTTTGGTGACATATCAATGGATTCATGTTTTAGTCCGCCAAGATGAAGATGATCCCCATGCATTCATTAGGCATTTGGACAAATATTCCCTGTACTATAGGAGTAAAAATGAACTCCTAAGGGTATGTGGACACGACTCGGTACAAGGTGGGGTCACAATCCTTGTGGATCCCCATACACGTTGAGTATCTTTAAAACACTAAAAATTATTTGTCACAAATATCCTTCATTCTGACTCATATTTTGGATGGGGAGTATCCCATCCTGAGTTTTTTTTCTATTTAGGATTAAATGTTAGACTTTCTATAATCTTTTGAGATATGGTTCATGATGTTATGAGTGTGATGGTACTCCCCTATCACACCAATGCATGAGTATTTTATCTATAAAGATGGTACTTACTTTTTGTACAAGGGAATGAGTCCTCCGTAGTCCTTGTGTAGATAAAGATGATACTCTACTATCACACCAGAGCATGATTCCTCTATACATCAATACTGTAACACACCAGATTGATAAAGGGTTAAATGAATAAATGATATGAATCATGTCAACACGGTTCACCTTTATTTTCAGGAGCTACATAATTAGTAATACATTTCTAATCATTCTTGTCCTACAGTAGTGATTAGGATTGATGACCATCTGAAATGTTACCCAGGGTTTGTGTGAGTGAGGAAAAGGCACACAAGAATGATCATGTGTTTTCTTGTGGAGAAAATCATTAGTCAGATGACCTGTTTGGGTAAATGGGTGGGCCCTAGGGAGGGTACCACATGTCTGTTGGGAAAATAGAGGTACTTGTCCTGATAGCACCTGATGGCCATGTTAATATTTGTTGTCTATGATTTCATTGGGGACCAGTTATGACATTTTTATCATAGGAGGAACCCAACCATAATTTTAGTGGCACTACCTAGGTTGTGATGTAGGGTTTACAATGAGAACGTTGTTCTATGGGGGGTGGGGGTGGGGGGGGGGGGGGTGAATGTAACACCCCTGACTAATAAAGGGTTAAATGACTAAATGATATGACTCATGATAACAAGTGAACCTTTATTTTTGGGAGCCTACCTAATTAGAAATCCAGATTTAATCATGCTTTGATGAGAGTAGTAATCAAGATGAGTGACCTTTTGGGATATTTCCTAGGGTGTGTGTGAATGGGGACAAAACAAACTAGAAAGAATATTTTTTTGTCTTATGGGGATAGTCATTAGTTAGATGACTTATTCAATAATTAGGGTGGTCCCTAGAGAATATATCACTTGTCTTTGGGGAAACATGTGGTACCTAGAGGGCTAGTACCCAATTACCACGTTATGGAGGAGTGTGTGTGTAGTTAGTGGGGCCTAGTTATTTCAGATATGGTACTCCCCTATCGTACCGGGGAACGAGTCCTCCGTTCTTGTTCTGCAAATGCAGAGTGAAAACCTATTTCTGTGCTGGGGTAATGATTCCTCTATCTATCAAGTGGACCCTTTTATTGTATAAGGGAATGGGTCCTCTACCTTGGAGACTATTCCTCATTGATGTTTTAGAATAATGTTGAGGCATGGGTCCTCCACATGGTTTGTTTTTCAGATTAACATGTGAGATTTTGGAAATTTATGATAGACTATTTGACTTATTTTCAAACTCATTATTCTAAGATGATCTATAGAGATGGATATTTATTTCCCTCTCATTTCATTTTCTTGTTGAGAAAATTTGGGATTTTCATTGGGTTGTTTTGTTGTACACTGGTTGAAAAAAAATAATTATAATAAGATAACTACTTATATATTGTCTTATATCACCCCCATTTTTTTTTTTGGTATCCTATGTGTTATGTACTGACTCACCAATGCATGGTTTTTTTATATGTGTCACATCTTATGTAGATGAAATACTTGTTGAGAATGTTTTCATAGGAGCATTGGGATACCTGGGTTTATTTAACCACGTGCGATGGTTGGTTCTTGGAGATATGGAAAAAACCTCTCTCATAAATTAAATTTCTATTTATTTCCATTTTGGGGAATCTTTTCTAGTTGGGATTGTATTCCCTATAGTTTGTTACATGCATGTTTTTTATTGTAGATGTTACATTTTATTACTAATATTCCTCAGTACATATGTATATAGATGGTTGGGTGCATGTGCAATGTTACATAGGTAAAGGTATGTAATCTTAATTTTTACTTTAGGGGATTGTTTTTAGCCCCTAGACTATAGTGGGAGGTTTGGTGTAGTTGAATCTTGGTCTTCCTCCACCAAAGAGGCCTCCAATCATCCAGGTAGAGAAAATTTGGTATTAAAGAGAATACACTTTGTGAAGTGTTATGACGCTTATTGGGTTTGAGGTTTAGGTTCATCCTCAAGTCTATGTTTGTATTTAGACACATAATGAGTATTTATTTGGGAATTAGGGAAATAATGTAAATTATTTTTGAGTGCTGGTTTCTGGATATCGATTCTAGAGTTAGTGAATTGACCAACATATCCATACACCATTAATTTTACTACCAGATTCTTGAATTAGAATATCAAGACATCTATTTTAGGGATTAATGGTACATAAATCATATAAGATTTTTTCCTTTTATTTTCCTTCCTGATTCATATCCCCATATATTCTCCATGAATATGGTATGTTACAATACTATTCAATATGACTCTATGTTGATAGCCAACTATAATTTGGAGATAGTTTCATAATGATGAATGGTTGAGAGATGAGACCTTATTTAGGGGACCCAACCATGAGATGTTTTATCTTGGAGGGTACCAAATAGTTCTACCACATATTGATCAATGCATCAATCCTTCTATGTATCCGAAAGATGAATATCAACATGTTGAGTAGTCGATAGCTCCATCAGTGTAGGACAATGGTATCAATAAGATTAGTGTATTAAATAAGTTCCATAAATAGATACCTCTTAGGATCTATAAAGTGATAGTCCATTAGGTTGTAGAGGTTTGACTCAAGGTACTATTTTGTGTTTTCTAGCCTGTGTGGGCCCATACTAGTCACAGATTGTGTTGGCAACTCGTCTTCTCTGTGTAGCATCTTTTGGCTCCAAATGTAGTGATAGATTACACACCTGTGTTGAGTGAAAATTGTGAGTTTCAAAGATAGATATACCCTGGGTTTCATGTTGTGATATACCCCGTACTCAAGTGGTAGAGTATTACCTTGAGTAGGTTGTGTGAAAAACCCACTTGGATTGGACCCCTCCTTATAGAGGTCCTAACAGCAAGAAATCTATAGGGTAATGTGGGTTTCCAATTGAACCTTATATTGGGGATTTAGACATGCATGAAATATGTACACTTCTACTAATAAGATGTATGCTTGTTACATGATCAAAAAAATATCCCACAAGTCACTATCATCTCAAATATTATTGTTCGAGGTGTAGTGGAAGAGATCCTTTGACTTGTGTGTATGAGATCATTTTGATGTGATAATATTTTAAACTGAGCCCCAATTTTGGGGATTATTTGGTAAAGGGAATGGATATGTTTAGGTGGTAAGATATGATGGCTTAGTGGCTTCAATTGTAATTCAATTTATGGCATGTGTATCCACTAATCCAATTGCAGTAGTAAAACAATGTCGTAAACCATGTTTCCCTGGAAATAGCCCTTTTTTGGGACTGATCAACACAAGTGGGGACCTATTTTCTTGAACCTTGTGTAGGAGAATACAATAGGTGGTTACAAACAATTCCTTACCAGCTATCCAGTATTACCCTTGGATCAATAGATTTCATTAGATTTTAGTTTCATACCATGGTGGTGGATTATGAGGGTTTTCATCCTGAAGAAATTTCATGTCTAACTCACCATAGAGTGTTTTTTTCTCTATGAACATTATCTAGAACAATCTAATATGTTCTAGAACCTCAAATTACCTCATGTAGCTATGAGAGTTGGATGTGTGTTTGTTGGAGTCTTCAGAACGATGTATTTCAATGATCCAATGTTTTTTCCTAGAAATCCTTGTGTTGTTCTCTAATGTTTTAGAGGAGATCTTGAGGTCAGGCATGGATAAGTGTCACCTGAGCCACATGACTTTCGATGAGGAGTATCTACCAATTGGAATTAATGACCTCTTCACTCAGTGGATAGATGCGAAGTAGATCTTATATTAACATAAGGATTATTTTTCACCTACTCTAGGATCAAGAGGTGGAATCACCAAGTGTGTCTTCCTAGATACATTTTAATTTCATTGAGATCTTGGTGATACCCTTTGGTATATTTAATTCCCTAGAGTAGCTTGCAAGACCTATGATCCATATACATAGCCATTATTAGATCTATTTTTGGTAGTCTTTTGTGTTGGTACACTCACGTTCTCGACATCAGAGTTAGAGAATGGAATTGTTGATCATGTGTTTATTAAAAAATATTGATAATTTTTTTTGTATTGATGATCACAACAAACCACATTTTTGTTACAAATAAAATTAATTTAAGTGAATTTCAGGAAATTAATATTCCTTGAAATATTTATTATGGAATTATATTCAATACATTGATCCATGGGGAATATTCATTGATGTATTCAGAACATTTTTTATTGTATTCTAGAAAACTTTTCTCAACCCTAAATTGGTAAGTCTAGAGTAAGGAAGAAACCAAACATTTGGAAGAGCATGTATGGATCATCAAACCTACTTTAGTTTGGAACTTGAAATTTGAGAAAGTGGAATTTATGGTTTATCAACCCTATGAAAGGAATCATCCCTATGTTTTGGGAAACAAACATATGGTACATCAACCCTAAATCGATAATCAACCATATGTTTTCAACTCTACGTTCTATGTTTTTTTGTCACAATAAGGATCCCTACGTTTGACTACTCAATGACATTGTAAAAAATGTGTGAAATTATCTGAGATTTTTTTAAACTATACTGATAAAAATAAATATTAATTAAAATATTTTTACAACTAATTCAAAGGCCTGTTATGATTATTTTAATGGATCTTATTCAATGGATTAAAAAAATACTACTCTTACGGGAAGCTATGACTCCCTTGAATTTTTTTTGATTCAAATATTCATGGTTTATTGTGTGATATTTCTAGAGCTATTCAATATGATATATAAATATAGATATGTTCTTAATCAAATATATATATATAATTTTACAAATATTTATATACATTAGAATCTGTTTGTTGTTGACTCGATAAATACACTTTGGAGACATACATGTTTAGATCTATCTGATTTACTTACTATTTTTGTTGCTATTACTACTAAATTTTTGTTACATCTTCTTATGAAAGATCAATGGAGAATTTTTTGAAGATACACTTTGGAGACATTCATGTTAGAACATCTACATTGTGTTTTATTTGTTTCTATTTGAATAAAGTCTATGAAAACATATATGATCTATATTCCATTGTGATACATTGAAGATATGATTTCATCTATCAATTGTTTCTTCAAGTTGTTATGTTTACCATGTATCCTCTAAAAAATCAAACTCTTTTTATTTATTTGTGATTAGTCTACTCATACTCAATCATGTATAAGTGTAATATTATTATACTAAGCTATGGATATTCAATTCAGTGTAAAAAAATATAAGTCTTTGGTAAATCATGTAAAGGTATCAACTTCTTATATATAGTTGTGTATTTTTAAGGTCGTATGATAAGAGAAACTAGTGAAAATAACCATTCTCAAGGAGTTGAGAATTGGTGGAGTGAACTAAGGGATCTTTGATCCCTAAACCTCTATAAATCACTAGGTTCATTTCCTTTATTTATTTTCACTAAAAAATCATCTTTGATAAAAAAATTAAAGGTATGATACTTTACAAGAGATGTGTTCTAAATATATAAATCTTTTGAAGACCACAATTCACCAATGATTTTATGTATTTTTCTTTTTTATATCTATACTGACCTAATATTTAGTATTGGAAGAAGTTATCTAATTATACATTATTATTTTACCTGTTTGAAATCAACATTTTTTATCTGAAAGTTGTACAGATTGTTTTACTAGCTTTAACAAGCATGAGATAATGATTCAGACAATGATGTTGTGAAATGAAAGATTCTCAAGAAGGAATGTCGATGATTCAAAATCCCAATTTTAATGGTTATGATTATCGATAAGGGAAATATCATGTGCTAATTTATTTGAAAAATCTTTGAATTACTGATTATTTAATGTTTGTTAAGCCTTATGATATTCCCATAAGAAGATTATGATGTTTGGATTAGTGATCAAGAAATAGAGAATGATCTAAATTCGGAATCTATGAATTCTATTGAGTGTAGTTTAGTAACTAAATAATAAAATCAATTTTCTCAATGTTCTACTATATATATGAAGTTGAATACTATTTCTATTTTATATGAGGAATCTAACAATGTAATAAAATTAATATATATCACTGAAAAGAAAATGTTTGATTATTTTAGAATAGATGAGAATGAAATTTCCAATAAAATGGATGAACGGTAAATAGATATTGTCAATAATTTTGTTGGGTAAAGAGATTCATTTTCTCAATCAGATCAAACATTAAATGTAATTAAAGCACTAACTCCTTTGTGGAAGAGAATATCTAAAGCTTTATGTAAGTCTATATCAGAAAAACAATTTACAATGAAGGACTTTATTAAGACTTTGATGATGTTTTAAGTCCAAATATTGGTTGAAGATGAAAGAAAAATAAAAATAAATAAGTCTCTATCAGGAATAAAAATAATAAATCAAATGATTCAAATTGTATAGATCGAGATAAATATCTATTATATCATGATGACAATTTTAAAAGGTTTAATATTAACTAAAAAGGAATTGAAGATGATAGATTCTGTGAATATAAATAAAGAATTAATATAATGGATAACTGTTCTTTACTCAAATCTCAAAGAAAATCCAATTATGAAATAATGACAAGAACGCTATAAACGATACTTGGATTAATACATCTAGTTGACATGATGAGACTTATACAAATTCAAAAGAAAAGTATAAAGGTATATGCCTAATGGATAATACCGATAATGTACAATCCTCTTACTCTAGAAAATCTCATTTTAAAAATAATTCTTATGATGAGTTAAATAAATTTTTTTATGTTATAATAAAATTTGAATCATTAAATAAATTCAATGTAAAACTTATGAAATCTTATGATTTTGTCATATTAGATATTTTTTTTCAAAATCATTTCTAGATTTAAAATATAATGCTTCAAAATTTCATGATATTTACATAACATTAAAATTAAAGAATTAGTGGTTGAGTTTGATGATTTAAGACAATTACCTAGTATGTTAATATAATGAGAAAAATATTTAAATCAATTCCTTGAAAAAAAATTAAATTAGAAAAGTATAATTTGGAATATTAAGTAATGGTGAATTACCAAAACCTTATAAAAATAATTTTTATCCTTGTTTAAAAATGAAAAACACTTCAAATGATAAATTTATGTTTTGTGGTACTAATGGTCATTATGAAAATGATTTCATCTTTAAAAAACAACAAATTTCCGGTAGTAATTGTTCTTATTTGTCAAAATATTTGACGAATTATACAATTCATACTAAAAAACATGTTTGATACCTAATAATTAAACTGTTAACACTATTATAAAAAAAAGAATAAGGGTACCAAAAATAACTTGATTTGGATATTTTGTAGGATTATAAGACTTGGATATAACTTTAAATATTTTAGTGGTCGATCAATCGATATATGTAAAAGTATCTACAGGAGGAGTAAACAAATTTTATGTAGTTCAATAGTACTAATTTCACTAATACATGAAGTATTTTATTTTAATTTTTTTACACTTTTGGTATGTTAATTTTTTATTTAGGAAAATATATTTATTCCCCAAATTTTATAAAAATATCATTCTTAATATAAATTATGTTTGTAAAAATATAACATTTTTTTAATATTTATTTTGAGAATTGATTGTTTTATGAAATGATTATATCTTCTTTTAAAAACTATTTTTTTTATTAATAAATTTTATTTGTTAACACAATAATTTTTTTTCTCTTATGTATCACTTATTTTTTAAATTATTGTTTTGTATTTTTCAGTTCAATATAATGAAATGTCATATTTATTTTTTCATAATCATACTTTTCATATTCTTCTTTAAAAACATTCCTTTTACTTCTTCTTAGTTTAAATATCTTATAGAAATTAATATTAGAAACTATTCACAGAAAGATGAACATGTGAACAAATTATAGTGTAGAAGAAAATATTTCTCACAAAAGGACAAAAGGTAATCCTTCTGACCTTTTGAAAGATCATACACTCTCATTTGTTAAATATTTGTGTGAAAAGTCTACTAATAGAAATAAAGAAGATCATAGTTCTAATCAACTAGAAGTTTCTTTATTTAAAATATATTATTACATTATTATATTAGAAGATAGCTCTTTTAATAAATAAAAATAGAAGCTAAATTATGAGTTGGATGCTATATGAATGTCATGTTATGGTTTAAAGAAAGAATTAGTGTCCAAATATATATTTTATTTGTTGAAAAAGGAATATCAGAATACTAATGATAGTTCTATATCAACAGTAGATTTTGACGCTTTCAAAATAGAAGTACTAAGACAAATTGAGCTTCTCAAAAAAGAAGGGGATGAAAATTTCGATCATGATAATCTTAACCTATTTCAATTTGAACAATGTTCATCATATTCTTATTAAATAATAGTAGATTTTTAAAATTGATTATAGGTATTGTCAATAATTTTAGCTGATTTAAATGAAATAATATTTAGTTTGGAAGGTTTATGGGAATAGTCTTCTTTTTCTTAAACTCTTTATTTTTATTTTGTTCATATAAAAATCAATGTTATATACTATTATATACTATTTTTAAGTAAAATCAATAGTGAAATTTTTTTCTTAACAATTTATGTTTTTACTTTTTCATATGAAAGCATGGTCTTAATTTTTTCCTTTACTTGTAAAAAATGTTTTTTTAATAATTTAATTTTCTATTATTTATTGGTTGTTTTTAATTGTTTATTTATTATATTCCCTTTATTCAAATTCCTTTTTATATTCGTTCAAAAGACATATTTTGGTAGAGTTAATTGGGGCTCTTATATTTTTGATGTCACAAAAGGTGGTGAAGTTTTATGTTATAATATCATGTTCACAATGTTAGAGAAATTTATTCTTTATAATATTATTATTTTAATGATGTAATAAAAGGGGACAAGTGATTGTTCTCTAAAGTATATTGTTCTCTAAAGTCTATAGTTCTCTAAAGATTATAGGTCTCTAAATATTACAGTTCCCTAAAGTTTATTGTTATATAAAAGGAAAAAAATATAAAATGGGGAAAGTTTTTTTATTATATATTTATCCTCATTTAATTTAATATATGAGAAGTTTTAATCCTTTTAATGGGAGATAATGTTTTGTTTTGGAAGAAATATTATAAAAAGAAAAATGTGAAAATTTAGATCTGGATTTTTCACAATCAATTATTAAAAAAAATATTTTTTTCACTTTATCTTTTATATATCTCAGTATTATGGTTTTTGTGACCATAAAAATGGATGATATTACTGATCATGTGTTGATCCAACAATTGATTTGGATTTTTATTTGGTTTTAATACTGATAAACAACGACATTTGTGTTTCTAATGAAGTTACTTTAGGTGAATTATAGGAAATTAATATTCATTGAAATATTTATTCGGTAATTATATTCAAGAATTTGATCCATGGGGAATATTCATTGAAGTATTTGGACTGTTTTTTAGTGTATTATAGAAACAATGTTTTCAACCCTATGTTGTTAAGAATAACATAAAGAAGAAACCCTATGTTTGGAATAGCATGTATGGATCATCAACCGTATGTTAATATTGTAATGCCCCGGCCCGAGTTACCTAGAGTCGGTGCATTATTACATAACATTGTCATGATCACAAGAAAGATCAAGTCTCGAAAGACCGATTGGTTTAGTAGCCTTGGAATAACTAGATACATCCATAAATTTTTACATTACATCATAAAAAAAACATCTTGTCTTCATATCCCCTCATACTATCCCTGCAGGTCATTCATAAATTACTTCTTCATAATCCTAGGAAAAATAAAACATTGAAAGGGGTGAGCTCAGATGCTCAGTAAGGATAACATTATAGCAGAAGCTTTCATAGATAATCATAAACACTTAAGGCAGTTTATAACTAAAACAAAAGCCTTTTAAACTTGAACTTAAGCATAAAATGGCAAAGATAAAATAAAATAATGCCATTTACTTACTCACATGGATATTCTACTAGTCGAACAATCCCATGCATTATCAATAACCACTTTCATAATGATGGAATGCATAATTCCAGACTATCATAACCACATAGCCAAGGCCTCGTGCCAAGACTACAAATAAGATTTTTCCAAGGCCTTGTGCCAAGACACTAGTTTGTCTCATGAGACCTACCGATGCATCGAGGAGCAATAGAGGGCTCCACCCGTCACTTATTAAGTCCAATGCATTCCTCATATGAACAGGTTTAAACATAACATAAACATTCGCATTAAAACTAGAATACAAAATGTCAATACTTTAACCATAGACCATGAATGGTATAAAAATAGCACATCCACAGTCAAACATAACTCATTTGATACAATATGGAAGATTGTATTGTATCACATTAACCTCAATCAAGAATAATGAATTATGTTGACCTAGATGAAAATAATCATCAAAACTATTTGAGAGAAATATCTCCCTTTTTCTTGAAATCATTTTTAAGTCACACTATTTGTCCAGAAGCCATTTAAAGATAGATTTTTGAATCAAAGTGTCCCATACCACTTTGAAACTTTTTAAAAGGAGTTTTAATTTCTAAACATTAATGTCCATATAAATAAATCCTTGAAACCATTTTTAAAACCTGGACATTAATGAGAATGATTTAGATGAATAAGTCTATAAAACATTTAAAAATGGTATTTTAGTTAGAGTTTCTAACCAAAAGAGAGACACTTGAATACAAATAATTGAGGTAATCAAAACTTTGTAATATCATGAGAATAAAGGGATTCATGATATACTATGTCAAAGTACATTATATAAACCACCTAAAAGTGATTTGGTGTATATCAACAAAGAAGTCTCAATGGAATGTAAATTGAGATGAAATCTATCATAAAAGCTGTATCCTTAGGTTAAGGATAAATCAACGACATAATTATGTGTGACAAATATAAATACACTAAATATGATTGGATATTAAGTGTAAAACAATCAAAGGACATTCACACATATTCTTGTAAAATCAACACCAACAAATTGGATGTTTAACTCAACAAATGGAGAATGAGTTAAAATTACTCTTATCAAATTCATATCAATGACTTGAGAATTATCAATGGAGTGATTATGTGTATCAAAAGTATATCCACAAGAAAGGTGAGTGGAAATCATGACATAAGCAAATGAATAGAGATTCCACACATAATCTCGGAGTAAAATAATCAATGGAGTTTGCGTAAAGCCGAATAAATGGAAATTGGAATTTCAAATTCCCTTATCGATTTGGTAAATTATGAAACATGAACCCATGAAAGAAGTAGAACACAATGATGATGTAAATATACATGAATTAAAGTATTAAACATTGAATACAAACATGGGCAGCACACACACCACATGTAATAAATAAGTGGTGAACAATGGAATTCTCCCGAAATTAAGAGTGAGATAAGAAACTCCTTACCACGTTAATCAAATGAGTCGTATGGCCAAAAGTTAATAACCACCAAATGATTTACATAATAAAATGAATATAAATAGAATCATGATAATATATATCAAATGGCAGTACACAATACACCACTTTCAATAATTTAGTGGCGAACAATGGAAATCTCACAGAATTGGAAGTGAGATAAGAAAATCCCTTACTTTGTACTTTTTCCTTGGCCGACGGTAGGTTTACCTCCTGTATAATGGTGAAATAATTGTTATTAAATTATACAAGAATCATTTACTTTAATATGATATCATATATGATCTTTTAACATTGATTTTTTAATAATATCTTAGAATTATCGTCATTTCGGGTGTTAACGGGTTCATTTTACTTTATATTCTTTGTTATGTGAGCCATATTTGTTATTAATGGGATGTATATTATTCATATCCAGAATGATATCAAGTCCTTAGATACTATTTATAAATCATCAAATTATAATTATACTTTAATGGATATGATGGAGAATGAATCTCATCGCGTTCGTGGAGACGGTAGTCCATACATACGCACGAGCAACAATATCATTCTTTTGATATTAAAATAATATATAATTGGATGTTATATCATATATAAAAAATAATTATCATGTTATATTTATTATTTACATGAGTTACACATCATTATTATACCCATCCAAATAATAATATATTGAATAACAATTACACCACGACGTTGAGACGGTAAGCCGTACGTACGCACGTATGGTAACATGTTATTCAAAGGATGGATAGAATAATGAATATGGTTGTACAATATTTATAATAACATAACAGTATATATATGATACTGGAGTTATTATTTTATAATTGTAATAAGAAAGAAGGAGGAAGTGGAAGAAGAAAGGAACTTGAAAAGGGGTGGTGAAAACATTACCTCTTCTTCGGGTTCTTCCTTTTGATTTGATCAAAAGGGCTCCTTAGGTTGGATTGCTGATCAAAATAAGGCCTCTAGGTTGTAGTGAGGGAAGTTGAGATAGTATTTGGGCAGGGGTTGGCCGAACCAAAGGGCTTTGAAGGTGTGAAGAAATGAGAAGGAGGAGTGCCCTTTTATAAGAGGGGTGAGAGACACCTTTGGAAAATCTAGAAATATTAATTTATAATAAATTCATATTCGGTTTATAATGGCTACAATGTTTATTATTTAAATTTTAAGGTGGTTATGGGTCGAAAACAACTCAACCAATAGAATTTAGACAGGTTTGGGTCATTATATTAACCTTATCTTTAAGTATTAACTCTTAGTTAATTAGTTTCACTTTTACAATGTCTCTTTGTATTTTTATATTATATGGTTAATAAAATTACTATATACATCCAAGAGACCCCCAAGTGATCCATTAATGATGAAAATATCATGATATAAGTCTCTTGGCCGAACCTTAGATTTTTAGGAATTTAATATCAATTAATAATATAATTATTTTTTAAGAACTCTTTTATGTCAATTTTGACACTATTCAATAGTTGGTTTTTGTGAAACTCATAAAAATTGATTACTTCGAAAAAAGTCAATTACATAAATACTAATATATAATATTATCCTATAAAATTAGTTTATATCATTAAAAGTTTCATATTATATTTATTTGGGTATTTATAATATCAATTATTTTAATTTTTCACTATTATAGTAATTACTTTATCATCATTGTGTCATAGATAAATTAAATTATTTAATGTCTAAAAATTATAAATAAAATATAATTATGTAGGAAATCTTTTTATATTTCTAATTAATTTTTATAATCTAAAATCCAACATATATAACCCTATGTAAAAATTATTTTTCTAAAAGATATATGCTTGTGTCATTTTTGTATTTATTTTAACTTAATTAAAATAAAGTGTCATTATCACTTACAATTGGATCCATGGGGTCCAAAAATCGACCCAAAGATGCCCATGGTCGACCATGTATCAACCAATAGGGTTAAGACATGTTTTAGGGTAATTTAGTATTATTATAATATTATTTTTTAACCCTTGTTTACCGGATTTACCCTTTAACCATGGTAAATAAAATATTTACCGAAGTAATTATCCAAAATGTTTAAAAATAAAAGTTACCTATTTACACAATTTGAAAATCCGGATTCCAAATATGGAATCTATTTTTCCAAATTCAACACACAGAAGTGGCAGAAATTAATTTAAAATTAATTCCCGTTGTTAAAACAAAAAGCATGTTTTTTAGAGATAATAACTATCAAAAGATTGTCACTTGTTTATGTCTGGTTTAAATGTGAAATTAAGTTCAATGACCCACATTGTATTACATGGTAAAAATATATTCTAAATATACTTTTAAACCACTCAAATTCATAATTTATCACTATTAATTATTTTGATTAAAAAAGTTGTTTTTAATTAAAATTTAGTAATTTTCACTATTCATCAAAATATGAAAGTTATCCGAAAAGTACCAAAATTTCACCCTAGGCTAATTTCGATATTCCGAATCCAAAAATGAAGTCCATTTTGAGAGATAGAATTTATAAAATTTCAAAAATTAGGTATTAATATTCATAACGGCTAGTTTGATTGGTTATGGTGTGTTAAAATCTCGAAGTTGCGTACAATGCACGCCATTGCATTATTTGAAAGGAAACATACCGAGGAATCTTGGGGTGTTACATTATCCCCTCCTTAAATAAATTGCATCCTCACAATTTTTAAAATTGTGCTTGGGAATATAATGGAAAGTCCCACATCAGAAAAAGAGGCAATAAAACTATCACTTTAAAAGAAAGAAAGAGAGGTATAAGGGTAATCCAAGATAACCCATACTCAGATTCCATGTAGGAAAACATGGATATGTATGATAAAAAAAGTGTCAAGTTCTGATGGAGAGGGATAGAAATCATGATCAAGATAAATTTAACAATAAGAAAACCACAAACTTGTGTTGGGACAAACGACCATTAGTCTCCTAGTAGGAAATTAAACGGACAACATTTTTTTTGTTTTAAGTTAAATTACATAAGGAAGAGGAATTCATTTATGATATTGACTAAGAACATTAATAAATATACTTACTTTTTAAGTAGAGTTTCATTATTTAATAAATTTCCACCACTAAATCAATTTATTTTTAAACGATGAGTATTCAAGAAGACTTGGTCACACTTGAAGACCTAGAATAAACTTCTATAGAATCACCTGATCCATGCATGATAAACTATATATTTACATTGTCTTTGAAGATTAATCAAAACCAAAATGGTTAGTGAATGATCTAATGATCCCCCAAAAGGATATTCCTTGAGATAAATATACACTAATCTTAATTTCTAAAATTAAACCAGCAATACCCCAAAGTTAAATAAATACCATTCAATAATCAATTGTCCTAAAAATACTTAAATATAATCCAAACTAATATTGAAAAACAAAACATAGAAGAATTTTATTATGTAGTCTCCCATGTTAAATTGTATCTCCAAATGACGTCAAATACTCTTAAAGTCACATACTTAAAAGTAATTAACATCATCACATATTCTCTGTTATAGGTTAATGATTTCCATAAATAACCCAAATCACTATAAATCCACAATAAAAATGTAGATAAAAATATACCATTACTCTACAAATGAAACCCCATTGTATTCTATTTTCCTTGGGCATATAGTGTTCCCAACAAAGTGAACATCTTCCAAAATAACATTTATCACTTAATCACCAAATCATTTTCCTATACCAAGGGTATTCATTTGATAAGACATAAAAACCCAAATCAACTTATTATTGATCAATAAAATCATTTAACTAAAAAAATAGTCACACTAACCAGGGACTTCACGTAGTCTAATGGTAGGATATAAATCCCAATCGCACTTTGGTTGTGGGTTTGATTCCCACAGCTTTGTCCGACACGACGGGTTGTCACACGGTCTATGTGTTGTCCTTTTTCAAAAACTATATTTTATAATATTACCAAAATGAGATAAATTCCTCAAAATAACATAATTTAACCACAAATGTTATATCATACCTTGCATTTTCATCCCAAATTATAATAACTTATAATTTTCTCAAACCCCAATGATCATATAAAACCAAATGGTTATTTATACCTATATCCACAAAAGAAGAGACAATTCTTCCTCAAATATCATTCTCACATGGCATACTACGGGGTTACAAATACAAGAGAAAATTATTCCAAAGTAAACCCATCAACAAGGAGTGATAATACTTTTTAAATTTTTCTCCAACCATTTATTTCCACATAGCATATTCTTTGACCAAGAAAATATCCTATAGAATAGGACATTCACTTGGGTAATGGCTAGGTCCCCTACATTTACGGAAAATGACTATAAATGGACTATTGGGACTATTTTTATCTTCTTCCATAGTACTCTTCATTTTTCTTCGGCAATTCTTCACTTTATGTCCTTCCTTCCCGCACGTAAAACATTTCTTTGTCCCATTGAGACACTTTCCTGGGTGTCTCCTTCCACATTTCCTGCATGATGAAAATTGAGGGTTCTTTTCTCCATGGTCTTTATTGCTGGAGCTCTTATCATTTATCACCTTTCTCTTCCTTGTTGAGTCTGGGAGTTGGTTACTATATATGTTTTTGATCATATTTTTGGAAAACTGATTTGGCATAAAGACGATATCTTTTACGCCTATCAACATACCATTTTGTTACTCATTTCCTCAACCGTTCCTACCATGTACATCATTCTCAAATTCACTACGACTTCCTTGGAATCCAGCCATTGACTAAAACCAGAAAGCATTGTGTGAGTAACAGTAGTTGTAAAATCATTTAGAGATTAAAATGTCACCATATTCTCAATTTGAAACATATTAGGATTAACCAAGGTCATTTACTCTCATCTTATATATATATTACTTAAATCAGTTTGTAAAGAAAATGTGAATTATCCTAAGCATATCCCCTGGGAGTGTCGTAACCAAGAGTGCATCAAGGCCCGTTGTCGTGCACCAGTTCACGTTCGAGTCTACCTCAAAGCGGTGTTTTTGGGTTTTACCCCTAGGTACATCTGTGCCAGAGCCGCCTCTACCTGCTCGTATCCAGACAGGGATGTATTGCTCTGAAAACTCAAAAAATCTCTACAATACCAAAATTCTAGGAAGTTCTTTTATACTAATCCTCAAAGTTCATCTTTGTTCTACGTGCTCTAATCAGAGTTTATCTAAATCTAGCTTCCAAGGTTTGTACTAAACTTCCTATGATACCAACTGTAATGCCCCGACCCCAGTTACCTAGAGTCGGTGCATTATTACATAACATTGGCATGATCACAAGAAAGATCAAGTCTCAAAAGACCGATTTGTTTAGTAGCCTTGGAATAACTAGATACATCCATAAATTTTTACATTACATCATAAAAAAACATCTTGTCTTCATATCCCCTCATACTATCCCTGCAGGTCATTCATAAATTACTTCTTCATAATCCTAGGAAAAATAAAAAATTGAAAGGGGTGAGCTCAGATGCTCAGTAAGGATAACATTATAGCATAAGCTTTCATAGATAAGCATAAACACTTAAGGCAGTTTATAACTAAAACAAAAGCCTTTTAAACTTGAACTTCAGTATAAAATGGAAAAGATAAAATAAAATAATGCCATTTACTTACTCACATTGATATTCTACTAGTCAAACAATCCCATGAATTATCAATAACCACTTTCATAATGATGTAATGCATAATTCCAGACTATCATAACCACATAGCAAAGGCCTTGTGCCAAGACTACAAATAAGATTTTGCCAAGGCCTTGTTCCAAGACACTAGTTTGTCTCATGAGACCTACCGATGCATCGAGGAGCTATAGCGGGCTCCACCCGTCACTTATTAAGTCCAATGCATTCCTCATATGAACAGGTTTAAACATAACATAAACATTCTCATTAAAACTAGAATAGAAAATGTCAATACTTTAACCATAAACCATGAATGGTATAAAAATAGCACATCCACAGTCAAACATAACTCATTTGATACAATATAGAAGATTGTATTGTATCACATTAACCTCAATCAAGAATAATGAAGGATGTTGACATAGATGAAAATAATCATCAAAACTAGTTGAGAGAAATATCTCCCTTTTTCTTGAAATCATTTAAAAGTCACACTATTTGTCCAGAAGCCATTTAAAGATAGATTTTTGAATAAAAGTGTCCCATACCACTTTGAAACTTTTTAAAAGGAGTTTTAATTTCTAAACATTAATTTCCATATAAATAAATCCTTAAAAACATTTTTAAAACCTGGACATTAATGAGAATGATTTAGATGAATAAGTCTATAAAACATTTAAAAATGGTATTTTAGTTAGAGTTTCTAACCAAAAGAGAGACACTTGAATACAAATAATTGAGGTAATCAAAACTTTGTAATATCATGAGAATAAAGGGATTCGTGATATACTATGTCAAAGTACATTATATACACCACTTAAAAGTGATTTGGTGTATATCAATAAAGAAGTCTCAATGGAATGTAAATTGAGATAAAATCTATCATAAAGGCCGTATCCTTAGGTTAAGGATAAATCAACGACATAATTATGTGTGAAAAATATAAATACACTAAATATGATTGGATATTCAGTGTAAAACAATCAAAGGACATTCACACATATTCTTGTAAAATCAACACCAACGAATTGGATGTTTAACTCAACAAATGGAGAATGAGTTAAAATTACTCTTATAAAATTCATATCAATGACTTGAGAATTATCAATGGAGTGATTATGTGTATCAAAAGTATATCCACAGGAAAGGGGAGTGGAAATCATGACATAAGAAAATGAATAGAGATTCCACACATAATCTCAGAGTAATATAATCAATGGAGTTTGCGTAAAGCCAAATAAATGGAAATTGGAATTTCAAATTCCCTTATAGATTTGGTAACTTATGAAACATGAAACCATGAAAGAAGGATAACACACTGATGATGTAAATATACATGAATTAATGTATTAAACATTGAATACAAACATGGGCAGCACACATACCACATGTAATAAATAAGTGGTGAACAATGGAATTCTCACGAAATTAAGAGTGAGATAAGAAACTCCTTACCACGTTAATCAACTGAGTCGTATGGCCAAAAGTTAATAACCACCTAATGCTTTACAGAATAACATGAATATAAAGAGAATCATGATAATATATATCAAATGGAAGTACACAATACACCACTTTCAATAATTTAGTGGCGAACAATGGAAATCTCACGAAATTGAAAGTGAGATAAGAAAATCCCTTACTTTGTACTTTTTCCTTGGACGACGGTAGGTTTACCTCCTGTATAATGGTGAAATAATTGTTATTTAATTATACAAGAATCATTTACTTTAATATGATATCATATATGATCTTTTAACATTGATTTGTTAATAATATCTTAGAATTATCGTCATTTCGGGTGTTAACGGGTTCATTTTACTTTATATTCTTTGTTATGTGAGCCATATTTGTTATTAATGGGATGTATATTATTCATATCCAGAATGATATCAAGTCCTTAGATACTATTTTTAAATCATCAAATTATAATTATACTTGAATGGATATGATGGAGAATGAATCTCATCGCGTTCGTGGAGACGGTAGTCCGTACATACGCACGAGCGACAATATCATTATTTTGATATTAAAATAATATATAATTGGATTTTATATCATATATAAAAAATCATTATCATGTTATATTTATTATTTACATGAGTTACACATCATTATTATACCCATCCAAATAATAATATATTGAATAACAATTACACCACGATGTGGAGACGGTAAGCCGTACGTATGCACGTATAGTGACATGTTATTCAAAGGATGGATAGAATACTGAATATGGTTGTAACATATTTATAATAACATCACAGTATATATATGATACTGGAGTTATTATTTTATAATGGTAAAAAGAAAGAAAGAGGAAGTGGAAGAAGAATGGAACTTGAAAAGGGGTGGTGAAAACATTACCTCTTCTTCGGGTTCTTCCTTTTGATTTGATCAAAAGGGCTCCTTAGGTTGGATTTATGATCAAACTAAGGCCTCTAGGTTGTAGTGAGGGAATTTGAGATAGTATTTGGGCAGGGTTTAGCCGAACCAAAGTGCTTTGAAGGCGTGAAGAAATGAGAAGGAGGAGTGCCCTTTTATAAGAGGGGTGAGGGGAACCTTTGGAAAAGAAAGAAATATTAATTTATAATAAATTCATATTCGGTTTATAATGGCTCAAAAGTTTATTATTTAAATTTTCAGGTGGGTATGGGTCGAAAAAACTCAACCAATAGAATTTAGACAGGTTTGGGTCATTATATTAACATTATCTTTAGGTATTAACTCTTAGTTAATTAGTTTCACTTTTTCAATGTCTCTTTGTATTTTTATATTATATGGTTAATAAACTTACTATATACATACAAGAGACCACCAAGTGGTCCATTAATGATGAAAATATCATGATATAAGTCTCTTGGCCGAACCTTAGATTTTTAGGAATTTAATATCAATTAATAATATAATATTTGTTTTAAGAACTTTTTATGTCAATTTTGACACTATTCAATAGTTGGTTTTTGTGAAACTCATAACAGATTGATTACTTATAAAAAAGTCAATTAAATCAATCCTAATATATCATATTATCCTATAAAATTAGTATAATTCATTAAAAGTTTCATATTATATTTATTTGGGTATTTATAATATTAATTATTTTAATTTTTCACTATTATAGTAATTACTTTATAATCATTGTGTCATAAATAAATTAAATTATTTAACGTATAAAAATTATAAATAAAATATAATTATGTATTAAATCTTTTTATCTTTCTAATGAATATTTATAATCTAAAATCAAACATATATAACCCTATGCAAAAATTGTTTTTCTAAAAGATATATGCTTGTGTCATTTTTGTATTTATTTTAACTTAATTAAAATAAAGTGTCATTATCACTTACATGTAGATCCATGGGGTCCCAAAATCGACACAAAGATGCCCATGGTCGCCCATGTATCAACCAATAGGGTTAAGACACGTTTTAGGGTAATTTAGTATTATTATAATATTATTTTTTAACCCTTGTTTACCGGATGTACCCTTTAACCATGGTAAATAAAATATTTACCGAAGTAATTATCCAAAATGTTTAAAAATAAAAGTTACCTATTTACACAATTTGAACATCCTGATTCCAAATATGGAATCTATTTTTCCAAATTCAAAACACAAGTGGCAGAAATTAATTTAAAATTAATTCCCGTTGTTAAAAAAAGCATGTTTTTTAGAGATAATAACTATCAAAAGATTGACACTTGTTTATGTATGGTTTAAATGTGAAATTATGTTCAATGACCCACATTGTATTAAATGGTAAAAATATATTCTAAATATACTTTAAAACCACTCAAATTCATAATTTATCACTATTAATTATTTTGATTAAAAAAGTTGTTTTTAATTAAAATTTAGTAATTTTCACTATTCATCAAAATATGAAAGTTATCCGAAAAGTACCAAAATTTCACCCTAGGATAATTCTGATATTCCGAATCGAAAAATGAAGTCCATTTTGAGAGATAGAATTTATAAAATTTCAAAAAGTAGGTATTACTATTCATAACGGCTAGTTTGATTGGTTATGGTGTGTTAAAATCTCGAAGTTGCGTACAATGCACGCCATTGCATTATTCGAAAGGAAACATACCGAGGAAGCTTGGGGTGTTACAAATATGGAACCTGATGTTTGAGAAAGGGGAATGTATTGTTCATGAACACTATATTTTAAGGGATCCCAATATTTGAGGAAACAACCATATGGTACATCAAACCTAATTTGATATCTACCCTATATTTTCACCCTACATTTTTTTTCATTACATAAAGGAACCTTAATTTTTACTATTCAAAAACGATGTTTTAAATCCACGATATTATTTGAGATTAATGCAATGGTACTGAATTAAATAATGAGTTATTCAAAGAGGTCTTATGAAATATTCAAAGGCTCATTACGATTGTTTTATAGGTTTCTATTCATCGGTGTAAAATATTACTATCCTTGCGGGATGTTATGGATCCCTTGAATGTTTTTGAATTAATATATTCATGATTTATTTTTTGATATTTCTATAGATATTTAACCTGCTATATAAATATGAAGTAACTATTCATTGGATATATATATATATATTTATGTATTTATATATCTCCACATATTTATATAAAGAAGATGAAATGTGTTATTGACTCCAGATCTACACTTTTGAGACACACTTGTTTATATCTATCTAATTTTCTAATAGTGTTGATGTTTATGATATTTATTTTATTTGTAACATCTTATAATGAAATAATGGTAGAGAATTTTGTGAAGATAAACTTCAGAGAAATTAAAATTTAAACATCAATATAGAGTTTTCTTTATTGATGTTTGATGAAATTCTGTGAAACCATTCAAGATCTATGTGTACTTTTTCTATGTTGGAGATCTAATTTCATCTATCAGTTATTACTTCAAGCTATGATGTTTAAGACGTATCATTAAACAAACCAAAATATTTTGATTTATTTGAGTTTTATATGCTTGTTACTATGAATGATTAAGTGTCAAAATCTTGTGCTAATCCCTGGATATTTGGTTCCCTATGAATGAACCAGAAGGTTTTGTTAAGTATTACAAAGGTGTCAGCTGCCTACACATAGTTTTGTATTTTGAAGGACTTAGGATAAGAGGACCCAATATAAATAACCAAGCTCTTGGAGTTGAGGGTTGGTGGAGTAGACTAAGGGATCTTTATACCTTGAACCACTATGCATCATTATGTAAACATTACTATTTTTTTCTATTATTCATTCATCATTGAGAGAAAAGGAATGTCACACTACTATATAAGAGAGGTGTTCCAAATCAATAAATGTTTTGAAAACAAAAATTCTCCCCTCTTGTCTCTTTTTCTTCATTATATCTATCCCTATTTAAAAGGAAGAAATATGAGGATGGTCCTAGACAAGCTTCAGAAGTACTAGTCGTATGAAAGCTCTCATGGATTCAGTTCTATATTATAAGTTTCACTTCTCAGGATATTCCATTTCATATAATATTGTCACTGTGTAAAAAAAAGAATTTAGAGGAAATGGTTTTGCTGTGTAAGCCTTTGGAATATTAATAAGAATATTTTCAAATCTGGAAACTGATACATAACATGATTCTGAAGCTGGGTGTGCCCATAAATAATTTTATAAAAATATTAAATAAATTTTATATCACACACATAGTTTTTTAGAAATAATGGAATATCACTTGAAAAAAATATCATATTGTAAATCTCAGATCACGGTTGAATCAGGATCATATATTTTACCCTAGGTTCATTCTATGGTTAATCAGCCAAGGAATTTTGGTTAAGGAAACCATTGGAAAGTGCATTATATAAATAAATAAACTTAATTAATTTATTCAACAAAAAAAACCCAAATAAATCACAAAAAGGTTCTCAGATGAGAAATTAGAGGCCAAAATTGAGTAAAAAATTTGTGTTTTACAATAGGAATGATATAACCTTGGTCAGAGTCTAGTGTTTTTCATGAGCACTAATGTGGGAGAAATAATTAAATAAATTAAAATACTTATTTAATTATTTTATTAAAGTGTCTAAACTAAATAACCTCTATAAATATTTCATTATGAAATTTTTGTAGGGTTACTCCCATAAAATATGGAGGGTTTTTAAAGGACATCTAATGACCTGCGTTGGATGATTTTGATAAGAGAATGACGTACTATCATATTGATGATAATTGTGAGAAGAATGGTGAATGTAGTTGAATCTTCACCTTCATCGATAGTAGATTCATTCTTCACCAGGGATTGATCCATAACTGAGTTAGGTCTCAGAAATTATGGGTCCCCCATTTTGATTAAAATACCGTGATTCCATTTTAACTACCTTTGATATGTGATTATTGTTATTTTCATGATCCCCATAGTTTATTAGTTATTTATATAAATTTTTGTTCATATTTATAATGGAAATGAGTTGTGGAAAATATTAATGATAGTTGAGTTTTATTGCCATTTAATTTGTTTCATGGTTCTCTCCCTCCATTATACATGTGATCATCTTCGTCATTTAATTTGATCGACGATTCGATGAATTACCTGATATAAATTTTTGTACTTTCATTTTTTGGCATGAAGAATATTTTATACTAGAAAAGATTTAATATATTTTAATAGAATCATGATTCATGATGATATAAGGAAAATGAGAGATTGAAAAAAGATCAATGACTAGATAGAGGGTTTCTGTACGAGGTGCGATATGGTGGAGGTGCGACATTCAGATGGTGTTTCCCATGGGAAACTAGGTGGTCATGATCTGATCACTAATGATAGATTGAGTGACGAATGATGGTTCCTGAAATAACATCCATTGGTGCCAGAAATGGTGGAGGCATCGATAGTGGTAACTAAGGTGCAGGTCGTGGAACAAGGGAGGGGAGGCACCTTCTCTCCATTATTTATTTTATATATTAAATAAAACAATAATAACAACAACAATATTATTATTATCCTTAAAACACTGATTCCATAATAACTATTCTATATGACATCAGATTGACACACCGTATACGGAATCATGGTCATGACAAGGAGATAAACATTTCAAGACCAATATTGGATACCTTTTCTAGGATAATAGTTAAAGTTAAAAATGATCCCCATAATAATAATAATAATAACAAAATAACTTTTAATTTTATGAAATATAGTTTCTATCATAACTACTCCACACAATGTTGTATTGTTGAACCATCAGGGGTATCACGAACCTGATATTGAGGAGAATGTTTTGAGACTAATATCGGGTATTTAATTTGGTCTCATGGATCAGGACCACAATGATTCGTTAGAGAGTGATGTGGCGAGATGCATTGTTTTCAATAGATCACTTATTTAGAAATGTAAATACCCTATATTTAGAGATTTTCCATGAACATCGCAGTAGTGTGATCAGTTTGGCCATGCGTGGCCATTTTCCGTGATGTATCAGTGCAGTTATATTTCAGTCTGTTACATCAATGATGAGCCACAATCATTTTTAGGAATTTGGATGGATATTTTGTGTACTATTGGAGTAAAAAATAATTCCTAATGGTAAATGGTCACAACTAGGTATAATTCGAGGACACACGCTATGTGGACCCCAATACATGCTGAGTATTTTTGTCCATACAAAACATTTTCAACATTTATATCTTATATTTGGAATTGTATTTTGGAGATTATGTAGCCTATATTGAAAATTTTTCAACATAGAACATGATGGTGGACTTAATACTTTATTTTGATATAATATGAGAGATTTTTTGATAATTATTATTTTTTGGGTGATGCTGGATGATGGCAGTGCATGGGTAGGATCATCAGAGAGTTCAGATAGATATAGTAAACCCATATTGAACTAGGGAATGAATCCTATATCTAGAGATGTGGTACTGCCTTTTCATACCAAGGAGTGGGAACTACATAGTCATTATGAAGACATAGATGACACTCCCTTGTCATACTAGGGAATTAGTCCTATCCATGGAGATTTTACTCCCTTATCGTACCAAGGCATAGGTCCTCAATACTCGTTATGAAGATAGAGATTGTACTACCCTATCTCATCAGATAGTGGGCCCTTTATCTATGGAGACGGTACTCCCCCATCACACTAGGGAACACGTCCTCCATATTCATTATGTAGATAGAGATGGTACTCCTCTATCAAACTAAGGGGAAATTCCTTAATCCATGCAGATAGTACTCCCCTATAATACCAAATAGTGGGTCCTCCATTCCCATTGTTAACCAAAAGAACATACTCCCTATCACACTAGGGCACAAGTTTTATATCTATGGAGATAGAACTCCCCTATCATAATAGGGCATGGTTCCTCCATAATCATAGTGCTGATAGAGATGATACTCCCTTATCGCACCAAGGCATGATACTTCTATTCATGGAGATGGTACTCCCCTATTGTTCAAGGGAGAAGGTCCTCCACAATCATTGTGAAGATAGATATTATACCCTCCTATCGCACTATGTAATGTGTCCTATATCCATGCAGATGGTAGTCCCCTCTAATACTAGGGTAAAGACCCCAATAATTGTTGTGAATATGGAGAGTGGAACCCTCATTCTATGTTAGGTCATTCTTCCTCTATCTACAGAGTGTAACCCTCTTGTTGTATCAGGGAATGTGTCATATACCTTTGAGATTATCCCCCTGCGACTGTGTGGAATAGTGGTGAGGTTTGGGTTCTCCATATTCATTTTGCATATAGAGATTATACTCTTATATTGCTCCAAGGCATGGCTCCTCTATCCATGCAGATGGTACTCCCCCTCACACCAGGGGGAATGTCTTCCATACTTACTATGAAGATGGAGATTGGAACACTCCTGCTATGTTAGGTCATGAGTACTCTATATACTGAATGGAACCCTCCTATTGTATCAGGTAATGGGTAGTATACCAAGGATATTATGTCACCTCGACTATGTGGCATAGTGGTGAGGCGTGGGTCCTTTACATTGTTACATCATTAGACAGACATGTGAGATATTGGGCATCAATGATTGACGGTGGGAGCTGTTAGAAAACTCATTGTTCTTAACTAGGATATGGAGGTGGAGATCCCATTTCTCTATCATTTGGGTTTCTTTTTTTATAATATCAGGGATCTTTTTTTGGTTGTTGTTTCATACACTGATTGAAATACATTCATTGTGATGATCTAGTTACTTATATCTTATATTCTATTTCCCGCTCTTCAATTTTTGGGGTATCCTACTGTGTATGTATATAATCACCTATTTATGGGATTTAACCTCATGTATTGTGTCTTATGTTGATGATGAATTGGTTTGTGTTGTTTTCATAGAATCATAGGGATACCTGGGTGTATTTGGCCATGTGCAGTGGTTGGAGCTAGTAGATTTGGAGTTGGGTTCTCTCAACATTTAATTAACTAGTTATTGTAATATTAGGATCTCTTTTTTGGTTAAGAATTTATTTTTCCTCTTTTCATTTTAGATTATACTATCACACACTTTTTAAATCCTTAGAGGTAATAAAAAGAATGGGTTTTACTATTGATGATACTATCTTTAATGTTTATTTCTTTGTAATCCTTCATATAGATGGTTGGGTGCATATATACATGAACTTATGCAAAGGACTCCAATTTTAATTATTTCATTCCGCACTTGTCACTAGCCATTGACATATAGAGGTGATCATGGGGTAGTTTTGGCTCAACCTTCTACCAGGTAGGTGGGCCTCGATGTTTCAGATCATGACACATCATCAACAAATTTTTCTTTGAAACCATGTGGACTAAATGATGTGTATACCAAATACATACCAAGTAGTCTGTAATTCCACGTCCCAGTCTTTCATGGTTAACACATGAATTGTAATAAAACTATATTATATATATTACAATGATAGTAAGAGTAAATTTCGTTCTCTTCTTAGAGAAAATTAATGTTAACAAACGATGTGTACATTCGAGATACACACCATATAGTCCCATATTATCCTACTAAACCTATGAAACCTCCTGATGGGATCTTTGAATATTCTTAAAATATTCTTAACCCATTCTTGGCCATTTTAAGGTGAATGAAAAATATATATTGACTTTATGATTAATGGGTTAAAAAACTATAAATGAAAACCTGAAGAAAAATGCGCAGTATCAATGAATGATTAATAAATAATTATAAAATATTATTATACCACTTTTATACACCTTAAATATTATGAGGCATAACAAAAGTCGTTGGGTCTATTCCCAAAAAAGTTTTCTCATCAACATCTATAACGACCTAAGATTTTACTATATATGTTTCCTTTAAGTAAATTTAATGTGATTGATAGATTTTTCCAGAAACAACACCAAAATAAGAGGATATTCAATATATTAAACGAATATTATGAATTAAATTATAATAAATAAAAAACCCTAGTAAATATTACATTTTCAACAAATTAAATATGTATAAATTTATAGGATATATAATTAATATGATATAATATTAAAAATGATTGTTAATTATAAAATAACTATTTAAAGTATTAATAAATAAAATTGGCCACTTTAAATTACTATTATGATAATATAAAATATTTTAATTTATCCACTAATATAATATAACTACTTAAATTAGAAATTAGAAAAAAATAATATTTAGAACCCACAATTTTTAAGAAGTCTATTATTTGTAAAAATAATTTTTTTTATTTTGAATTCTCATTTAAAAGATTAATATATAATTTTTAGAGTTTTAATTTTTTAAAAATAAAATTCATTTTTGATTTATACAAATCAATATTATACTAAGGTTATTTTTAGATACTTTTCTATGATAATTTATTTATAGGTGAATAGAGAAAATACAAAATTTACAAGAATATTTGCTTTTATAACATTATCATAATACAATAATAACAAAATTATTTATGAAAACATTATCTATAAAAAATAAATATGTAAAACAAAAAAAAATTGTTTAGAAATAATGTATTGAATTTATTTAACCTATGTGTAATATTTTTGAAATGTAAGTAATAGTTTACTCTAAAAATGGTTTTTTGTAAGATTTTCTTAAAAAATAGTTTTCAACACCTGTATAAATTTAATCTATAAAAATGGATTTCATATATTGACCATAATGATTATATTATATAATAAAATCAATTTCATTTTATGGAAGAAAAGTTGGATTTCAAAGATTTAAGTTAATGAACATGATAATGGTAAAAAAAATTTAATGAATTGTTTTATTAATATTGTGTTATTTTTATGTAAAATAATAAATTAATATCATATCAAAAATGAATTTGATATAATTTTTAATCCCATATATAAATATTTTATCAACCATTAAAATGTTAAAAAGAACTAAATAAAATTAAGAACAATTACAGGTGAAAACAACATTTTTTCTTTAAAATTGTTTAAACACACACACACAAAGATATATATATATATATATATTAAATCTTCTGATTTAAAATTAGATTTACACTTATATATAAAATGAATTATATTATTTGGGTATTAAATTTAGATTCAACACATCCAAATTTTGTAATAGGGGTTACCTTATATTCTTAATAAAATATAACTTACTTGGGTTAAAAAAGTCATGAAGGTAAAAAAGTAATATTTAAGAATCGAGTGATTAAATGCTTGAAACATGTTTAAACATGTGTAAAAAGGATTGTTAGAGGATTTATTGACCTTATCTCACCCAAAAATTCCTTATTTATCATTTTTAAACCATTAACCCTTGAATAGTGTCATTTCATTATTGAAAAATATTGGTTGTTCAAAAAAGTTCCATCTTTACTCATTGATAAAAGTGGGTAACTTCCACCCTCTCAATGTTAAAAACCCCCTTATAAATATCCTTGAACCTATAAATTATATTATTCCCTTTCAGAACCTAAATCCCCCAGTAACCATAAGTTAAAATAATCCCTTTATTTACAAGGGTACTTTCAAGAGAAGATTTATGTTCCCAAAGAGGTTAGATTACTTTCAAATAAGTAGGTAAATAAGGAAATGGATTCTTTGTATCAAATTTATTTCACTGAGACATATTTATTATTATAAAAATGATATAATTAAAATGGATCAATTACATCGTATTGAATTTCATTTTATATGTTCATAATATTCATGGTTATTGAAGAGATATATAATGTTCTTTCTTAAAACAGCTTTTAATTCAACATATACCAAGATTGTAACTGTTTTTGTTAAATAAAATCACTTAATTTAGTTATAATATTTCTTATTGAACTAATTCCTTTCGTGATTGGTTATTGATTCCCTAAATATTTTATTTCATGTTACTTTCTATTCTTATGTTAGAAAAATGACATTTGACTGTGATCCATAACATTATCTTTCACAACTGTGGTAATTTGTTTATAAAAATAATTTATGTTGTCTTTTAATATACAAGTATATTTATTTAAAAATATTTATTTCCATGTTTTAAAATTGGTTTCCAATTTAATTTTTATAGTTGAATATTTTTAAAATGAAATTATATATTCTTATATTTTTTTGAGTTTTTTTTTTATTTTTTACAATGAATTATTGATTTTAAAAGTGTTTTAATGGATTTTTGTAAGAAAATATTTTTTTAATTTTTTTATAGCTTAAAAAAATAAATATTTATCTAATAGAATTTGTTTTTCTAAAAAACCATTTTTGTTTTAAATAATGATTTTTTTTGTTATCCATGGATATATTATTCTTTCAGTTTCATTATCTTATAACTGTAATTTTTATTATATAACCCTACTAGAATTTTTATGACATGATTATCTCAATTGTATGATTTAACTTACTGAGCATCTGAGCTCACCGCATTATATGTTTCAATTTTAAACAGATATAAAGAATACTACTAAACATGGCATGTATGACTTAATAAAATATGTGGATAATTTATGGGAGATGTTAAATACTTACTATGTATTAGGTAGTTTCTTATATAGTGAAAAAATATACATTAGTTAACAATTAAATGGGATTTCTTAGTTTATGTTTTTTCTTAATTATATAAATATCTGAACCTTAATTGTATTAGGAATGCATTTAATGTAATTTTTTATTTAGGTAATTTAACTCCTAAGATAATTATGTATGAGAACCTACAGTTCTTATAGAATCCAATAGGTAATGTATCTATTTATGGAACCACATATGGGAGTATGGTACATGGAATCAAACTTAGTGTCTTATCATAGGTGAAAAAATACATTGAACATTATTTTCAATGAACTCTACCATATTAGATCAACCATTTTTGAGAATGAGGATCAAATTTCCATGATTATCTTGATAAAATTTGATAATTTTCTATATTTTCCATATCACATACTGCACCATATTTATAATTGTTGATTAAGAATGGTACGTTGCTTTGTTCCACAACATGAATTTATCTTATCGACTATCCATCAAACGTCATACAATGATGAGTTATTTTTTGTTTTTTTGTGGTATCCTGTTTACTAAACCTTGATAGATTACATTCATTTTACTTCCCTCGTCAATAAAAATTTCAAGAACATTCCAATTCAACTAACATAATGTGAAAAAGATATTGTCATTTTATGGATAAACTTATGCTAGTTTCGTGGTTATCATTAATCATTTTTTAACTTGGACATGCTAATATTCCTTGAAAATATCTTCTGTATTGAAAAAATATTATTCATAGTTTGGAAATCATTTGAGAATGAGATATATAGGACCCCAAATTCTAATAAGGATTGGATATCAGGTGTTTTTGGAATCTCACACAAGTAGGAGAAAAACTACATGGAAACAATAAATGATCTTCCATTATTTAATACAAACAACTATAACATAATGGGATAATCAATACCATATATAGGGAAATTTGTTAGAATGCATATAAAGGTGATAATACTCACTAATAAGTCTTATTAGTTTGGTAAAAGATGATTATAATGGACTGTAGCAGCCCTATTTAAATGATTTTCAATAAAACAAATAGACCCATTTTCTATTCGAATATCCTAAGCTGTTGGGAAAATATTAATTAACCAAATAATTAAAGGTCCCCATGTTATTTTTCCATACATCATGTTAAAGTTACTAATACTAAGTTAATACATCAATAATATGAAACTAAATACAATGAGTAGAACATTAACTATACTGAGTAAACATTTACTGGAAAATAGTAGTGTTGAGAAGAAATATTAGAGTGAAAACAATGATATGAGTAACCAAGGAGATACATTGAGGAGAGTCATCTCAGCAATGATATGCTGAAAAATTATTAAATATATATTTCAATTTCACTTTCTTATTTGGTTGGTTATAATTGAATCATACTGTTATAGCAGGATGGAATCTACTAAATTAAGGCTTATGTTTCTATCATTATCTCCCTCTTATAAATTCTCCTTTTCCTTGTTGTAAGAAAATGAAACTGATATTTAAACACTTATTCCAATCCAAAAGTAGCATTTTCCTTTAACATAACTTCGTAATTTCCTAGCCACAACTGATTCCTTCCTTATATATTAACTACTATGACCACTTTTGTAGTATGAAAATCTTCAACACCCAAAAATATTCATCCATAAATTCTTTTATATGAATATATTTAATGAATACTTCCTATACTAGAACATGGAAAATAATATTTACAATAAAACTATAAGTAAATTTTAGTTTTTAATAAATTATTCTAGATTTCTCATCAACTATAAAAGGTACATTATACAAGGAAACGAATTTTATGTTTATTTTAGTTAATGATCCTAATTTATTTGACCTGACATTAAAAAACCCCATATTTATTACTTTATCATCAATTTACCTCTTATTCCTGTAAACATGGATTTTCATTAATTGTTTATCCCTTCATTATTTTATTTGTATTATTGTAATGATTCATCCTTTCCACCAGTTCAATTACTAAAACGTCCACAACTGACTCCACTTTAGCATAATGTGAATGTTATAGAGGTTTGTGACCATAAACAACCTCAAAAGGGGTTTCCACTATAGATGTATGATATGAATTAATTATAACTAAATTTATCCCCTGAAAATCATATTTCCAAATTTATAGGATGGTTTGATCAAAACCATTATATATATATGCTTTTAAACATGTATTCATAACTTTGGAATATCCATAACATTACAGGTGATACAAAAATATGATTTTATAAAACATTCCCTATAGATAAATTTTTTCTTTCTAATATATATTGGTTAGAATTAGATCTCTATCAATAATATTTTCATTAATAACTCCTACTAATTTAAAAATATTTTTCATAAACCCATCCATAACTATCATATTAGTGTAATATTATTTAAGGGAAATAAAATAGAAATATTTTATGATTTCATCCACTAATAAAAATAAAATATTATATCCCTATGATTTTAGAAGTCCAAATATAAATTCAATTAAAATTTATTTTCATATTTGTTTAGAAATTGGAAAGTAATGCAGAAACTCGATAGGACTCAAATATTCATATTTTATTTTCCATCACACCTTTTATTCCCTTATATATTTATGTACTTATTGAACAATTTATATCTAATAATAAAAATTTTCTAACCTTTTATAGTTATTTGGAAATCTCAAGAGGGCCTCTAATAAAAATAATTAAAATGATACAAAATATTTGGTATCATAGAAAATTCCATGAAACTAGAAATTTCTTATAAAAAAAGGTTATTATAGAATTATACTATAAATTAGTAGAAAAATCCTGATTCAAAGATGATATTTTTTTAACAGTCATTATCCTATTTAATAAATTATTTATCTAATTAAATTTTAATGCAATATGGTTTTCAAAAAATCATATAAATTATTACCACTACTTTATGATCTTTTTCAAAAGCATATAATCCTCCATTCAAATTTTCAATGTTGTAAATTACATTAAATTCTTATCTTAATAAGTTGTATTTCAAATATTATTGATCAATTAATACAATATATTAGTTAAACATTTGTTTAAGAATTTTATGATCAGTATAGGGATTTAAATACCATTCCATCATGTATTGTTTCAAATAATGGATTGATAATAATAGATTCATTAACGCTTTTCAAAATTTGGTTTTTTCATATCAAAATAAAAAATTTCCATACTAAAATAAGAAATAGTTTTTGCCACCTATATTAAAACTTTACATATCCATTTATGAAAATAATCACACAATAAGATGAAAATATTTATGAAACTAGGCATTCACATTATTGGATCTATAGTTATGTTATATTTCAACTTATCAATATGTTATTTTACTTTAAGGGCCCATTTAAACCGATTATTTTTTATAGTGGTTTTTAATGTCTTATATATTTTTCTATAGAATTTAATAAACATCCTCTAAAAATTATTAAGACCTATTAATTCCATTAACATTTATTTGTTATAGAAATCTCTTTTCTCATATTTATCACGGGTCTATCGTAAATTTATCAAATAAAATTACATTTTTTATGTACTCTATTGATTTTTTCAAGAGAAGAACATATTATTATTAAAATAATGAACATTGTTAGCCATTTTTTCTAAAACACTATAAAAATATTCCAGTGTTTCACAAATGCCTTTCTATATGTGAAAATGTTATTAAAGAACACCAAAACACACTTCTAATGAATTACCATAAAAACTTCCTTAATTATGTTTTAAAAAGGCATTCGAGAATTTCTTATAAAAAATGGTATTAAAAGATACTAAAAATGTCGCTCTTATTTCATAAAATAATTATTAATAACAAAATCCTCTATTCAAACATAATAAATTCAAGATTTTATATCTATCTATGAGAATAATTTTACTTCACGAAATTGATCCATCAATTTTTCTATCATAAGAATTTCATATATATCTTATACATTTATTTTATTTAGAGAATTATAATCCACACTCTTTCTACATCACTCATTTTTTCTTACCAAGGATGGATTCATTTCTTTTAAGCTTGATGTTAGTAAGGCTTTTAATTTATAAAATATTTAGTTATTGACAAGGGTCCTCCAAAGATATATCTTTAGTGGTATCTACACTAATATGCTTTTGGTTTTGTTTAATTATATCAATATCCCAATTATTATTAATGGTATTCATAAATGATACTATTTTGACTTCTTGGACCTAGATAATACATAATAGATTCCTTGAGCCTGATTAGACACATGGGTAGAAATGCATCTTCCCAATTACAGAGGTTTCTGACATGCAGGGAGGGCCTAGGGTGCGTCCATGGGGAGACTATTCCCTCATTACTAGAGTTTAGAACAAGGTATAATTATAAGAAGAGGTAATTAGAAGAATAAGTATAAATAAATATATATTACTATGGAAAGATACATGTATAAAAAGTAACAAAAATAAATGAAATAACATAAAATAGATAATGATGATATAATTCAGGCAATTAGAAATTTTCAAAACATTGATAAAATGTAGAAGGCATTCATGAAATCCTCAATGTAGAAAAAATATATATAAACTTTACCTTGATCCTGAGCTATAGCTCAGTCATCTACTGCCACCTCTATCCTAGTATAGTAAGAAATCAAGTTTTTGAAACTTTACTCTTTCCTTTATCAACACCAACATACATTTAATCCACCTCAGGTACCAAACGTCACATGAAGAGGGTGTGAGATAAATCATTTTGGACCACCACCAATGGTGACTATAACATCGAACCCATGAAATTGAAAATATATTAGTTTATAGCATGAATATACAAATAAAGCATTACAATTCACCTAAATACCCAAGGACCTACTTCATCCATCAGATAGTGTGTGAACATGTTGAAAGTTCACAAATTAATTGAATACCAGTTTATATGAATAAGTCACATGAGACTCAACCAACATTGACATAACCTCATGATAGTGTAAAATAATGAAGGTTTTAATATGTAATAAGCAAACCATCATTGAAAATCAATATTTATTGGTTCAATGGTATTCACCAAGGAAACATATACCTTAGGGGCCACTAAATTAGTTATAAATGTGTCTAGCTAACGGGGTAAGGGTGTAATCCAAGGGGTATCATCCTGGGAATTACCATAATAATATTTCTAAATGATTATAAGGTAATATTCCAAGGTAAAATGGAAGATAAGTAGTGGATTGTCCAAATGATATATGCAAGACACCTCATATCACATTGGTTCCAAGGATTGTATCTAAGGAATATTGCAATAATAATGAATGGATCCTATAGTGTCATACTAAAAATCCAATTTTAGACAATGATTGGGTTCCTGAGTAGGCCTCACCTAAGGAAACTGAAATCCTTAAATTAGAGTGATGTCCTCATGTACCCAAGTCATTCCCATAGTAATCCATGAGTTAACACATGTCATGAATTTCTATAAATATGTCAATGTTCATGTGCATAAATATTCACCTAACATATAACTCACTACAATTAATTTTTTCATAAGATAATTATACCATAAAAAAATTCACTTGGTTCAAGCCTTTCCTTTCATTATATTGATAAGGCCAAGTAACAAGTAAACATTTAATTAAAACCATGTATGTCAAGTTCAATTAATAAGGTTCACTATGATTCCATCCATGATAATGGGAATGTGTTCTAAGAACAAGAAAATAAACATTGATTTACTTTTAATAAGTCCAATTCATATTCTTAAGTATGCCTTCCAGAATATCATTTGAAAGGATTGATTAAATTTTGAAACTTAACATAGGTTGGTCAAGTGGAAGTTAAAAAGTAAAATCTATTCACAAATCCCAGATATAACTAGAAATTATTGTAAGTAGGATTTTCATTAGTGTGGTCAAGCTCTAACACACCCGAACAGTTGCTCAAAAGTGTGAAAACTATAAGCACTCAATTATGGAATATTATCCTACAAGGGTTGTTGTGAGTAATTAATATAACAAAAAAATAACTAACCATATTTATGGAAATAGAATGAGCATATGGTTCTAATGAATATAATCATGGAATATATATTCAATAAATGTTACCTGATGAAATTGGTGGGCTGCACACGATAATTCCAAAATCCAAGAACTTGAGGGATGATTATATAATACTAACCTCATACTCGTATGACTATACTAGTCCAGTATTGGACTCTAATCCATCCTAGATCGGTGATGATCATAAAAAATAGGCATGAAAACCAAATCATCGATAATAATGTTGAGAGAAAGTGAAATGAAGAACTAATAAAAAAGATTTTAGTACTTACTATTGTGCATATAACATGAAAGACAAGCATGATCAGACCTTGGATGAAAGAGATCTCTAAATCCTAATATTTGGCCTTCAAAAGCTCTAAAATGGGTGAAATGGAGGCTTATACCACTAGAATTCAGATTAGGGAAGGCAGAGGTTAATAAAATCGTTAAGGGTAACATAGAAAAATCACCCAAAAAATTAGCCTATGTATGGTTTGACCACATGGTTTTCCAAACTGTACTCTAACCATGCAAGGGTGCCTAGAGAAAATGGGGTAATTTCATGGTTATGCCAAATTGTTTGAGAAGCCATGCTCTAACTGTGTGATATGGATCTATCTAAAAATTGAGACCATCCACATGGTTTATAATAATCGTGCTTCCTCCCTGAACGGGTTACTCTATTGATGTTACATGATAATTTTCCTAAAAAAGATGGTTTATGGGATTTGAAAATGCCCCAGAAACCTAAGAGACCTTTGTAAAATCATTTTGAATCCATTTTAGGCCCATAAAATGGAATTAGACCAAAAATTTTAGGGATCCGTACCTATGTAAAAATTGGGTTCTAACAGGCTTCCCTCCTTAAAGGAACTTGTCCCTAAGTTCACCATCCAATGGTAGTGAAGCATTGTCTGAGAATAACTCTGGACACTGAGCATGTGCATCTGCCTCCGAGTCCCATTTCTGATACAGTAAATGGTCTTGCTGACATAACACCCATACAAGAAGGGAATACTAGCCTTAGAGATCCTTTTTGTATTTTTTTTCTAATATTCGTATAGGATAATCCTCAAAATAAGCAATAACATCAATCAAAACTTCCTCAGGATGAAAGGTATGAGACATGATGGCATGATAATGGTGAATTTGTTAAACAAGGAAGACATCATTCATATCATAGTAACTACGAGGTAGTAACAACTAATAGTATATCATCCTGACTCTTTCTGAGATCTAAAATGACCCTATATAATAAGAAGACAACTTCACTTGCTTCCATAACCATCTATTACCTTTCATGGGTGATACCTATTAGAAAAAATGTTCCCTGACTTTGTACTCTAGAGGTCATCAACATCGATTGACATAAGATTTCTACCTAGACCGAGCATTAGTCATTTGCTTCATGATCACCTGAACATTATTTGAAGTATCCTATACGAGACAAGGAACTAGTAGGGCTACCTCACATTCCTCTATCCATCACATGGGTAAACCAAATGACCTACCACATAAGGCATCAACATGATCTATTTGAATTTTCACCTTAAAGCCGTTATTATAGGTGAACTTGATGAGTGGGATTGTTTTATACCAAGAACCACCAAAATCAGGGAAATAAGATATAAACTTGTCATCTACAACTGGTATCATCATTTTCAATTTTTTATCAGCCCGAGGGTGAAAAGATATTCTCAAAAGCGCCTATGTACCCATAATCTTTTGAATCCCCCACTAGAAACATGACATAAAACGAGAATCCAAATTAGAAATGATAGTATGAGGGATACCATGTAGTCACGTAATCTCTTAAACATAAATTATTCCCAATTCATTAACTATGAATGTCTCACAAATTGGAATTAAGTGGGATACATTCATTAGTCGGTCAATAACTACCCATAAATTCTCACTACCCCTTGGCAACCTTGGTAAGCTGATTATGAAATCTCTAAAAATATCATCTCACTTTGATTTCGAGATTAGAAGTGGTTGTAAAAAGCTTATACGTCTCTAGTGCTCTGACTTCACCTAATGACAGCTGGAACACCTAGTGATAAAGACTTATATCTACTATTTCATCCAAGGTCTCCAATAGTTTCATTGCATATCTCAATACATTTTGGAGATGCCTAGATTAAGTGCTCACTAAGAAGCTTGGAACTCATGTATCAAATCCTTTACCATATCTATAGGAACCTAGAAATGCCCATGAATATGAATGATGTCATCACTATCCACTGAAAAATCTAGTGGTGGGTCAGCTCTTGATATACAATCATAGAGAACCAGGCCCTCAGGATCTGAAAACTGTCTACCCTTCAAATATGCATGGACATAAGAGGTAATTATCAAGGATAAGAGGTCAGACTACTTGTGACTATCATGAAACTATAGATTCATCTAAGAAAATAGGTCTATTTACATCCATTCATTACTGGATTATTATAAGGCCTATGCCTGTTTATTTTGACATAACACATCAGTGACTTCATTTCCCATTAAATGCATATAGGTAATGTTGAAATCAAAGTACAAAAGATATTTGACTCATATTTGCTAATTTTGGTTCAATTCACACTGTGAAAAGATATATTTGAGGCTCTTGTGGTCCGTGTACACCACAAAGTGATCACCCAACATATAGTGGCTCCAACAATGTATGTCATGGACAATAGTTGCTATCTTATGGTCATGCCTTGGGTAATTTCTCTCAAGAGACAACAACTATCGATATTTTTATGCAATGACTCTGTCCTCCTACACCAAAACTACTCCTAGGAAAATTACTTATGCATCAACAAAGATGATTAAACCTCTTCCTAACTTTCGAGGAGTCAGAATAGTTGTTGAGACAATCCTCCCTTTCATCTCCTCAAATGATTTTATTCATGCTTTTAACCACAAGATCATAAAACCCTTCTTTGTAATGCCAGTAAGAGGGAAGAATGTCCTAATAATTCCTATATTAAATTCCTGTAATATCTATCCATCATTAAGAAACTACTTATATCAAACACACTATTAGGTTTCTCCTAGAAAACCACAACGAAAACCTTCTCTTAGTCCATAGAGTGTCCCAATCCTGATATAATATAAATTAATAAGTGATATATTTCAATCTAGAAGTGGCACCTAGCTAGATTGGCATAAATATGATTCTCCCACAGTGTACATAGAATGATCTCAAGGTTCTTTTCATGTTATATATGATTCTAATAATAATCCAAGATGTTATACAAAAATACTATGACAAAAGAATCCAAATTGGGGTGGAACACCTTATTCATTGGATCCCTGAAAATAACGACCATGTTCATAAGACCAAATGATTGAACTAGGTACTCATACAAACCATACCTACTATGAAAAGTTTTATGAGGTATTTCTGATGGCCTGACACTTACCAGATTATAGCCAAATCTCAGGTCGATCAATGAAAAGACCCTAGATTATAGGATCTGGTTAAATAGATCATCTATTTGAAGCAGAAAATACCAGTTATTGACCAAAAGATGGTTCAACCATCTGTAATCCATGCACTGAGGATGGGTCACATCTATCCTCTTGGTGAAAATCATGGGAGAACCCCAGGACGATGTTCTATGCTATAGAAAACTATAGGCCTACATATCCTCTAAATACATTTTAATCTCTTAGAGGTAAGTATAATCCATCATATAAGAAGGAATGGACACTAGGGATGCTCCTAAAACAAGATCAATCATATCTTATACCACCTATTAGGAGGTATAACAAAAAATTAATTAGAAAAAATATCCCTAAAATGATATATTACTAGAGGGCATTAATCCTGGTGTAAACCTCAATCCTCTATGATGAGATTGGAAATCTGTGTGGTCACGCCACCTAGCCCATGATGGTATGGTCCAAATATACTAGCTTTGATATCCCACCCATCCTTATGTAGATAACTGCAACCCTATGGTGATGTAAACAACACCCTTCGATGATAGAAGTCGATAAATGAAAGGATACAAAAAAACCAATCCATACATAGAATGACATAAAATCCTATCATCATGGGTACAAATAGGTCCCATAAGATAGGGCAAACACCTACCTCAAGGGGCGGTCCCTACACTGGTGTATCCCCTCTTACATTATTCTTAACGGTGTATCTAGGGTCATAACACCATAGAAAAACTATATTTCTAGCACAACACATTCCATGATAGATAAAGAGATGAAATAGTGTGAATCACCTATATTAAATAAAGTAGATACTATTGTGGGGGCTACTATAATAGAAACATGTACTATAGATGGTCTTGCAGCCTAATACTGGGGTATCGGCTGTAAAGAATGCATCGGGATTGATCAATTCCCCTATGAAACTGGTGCACTACCATGATCAAAATAGCTTTTTTGGTGCGGCTGGTGATCAGGGGTCTGGATACCATGAACATAACCTCCTCCCTAGCAAGTCATGTTGGTGTTACTATAACTCCCCACCTAACACAATGTAAAATAACCTTTCCTTGAAGGTGGAACTAGTTTATATCATTTTCATCTAAAATATGATGAAATGGTCTAATAGAAATGATGAAGATTCTTCATAAAACCGCAAGCTCGATACTCCAGTGGGTACATGTCACACTAAGGATTTAGATGCCCCGTACTTCTGTACTAGTGACAAACTACAAAGATACCAACACGAGTACCCTGGATTCTACTATTCTGAAGAGAAACATCAACAAATCACATTATGACATCTGAAGAACTGTTGTCCTGATGCGGCATTGGTACTCTATGCATGACACTATCACCATCGCTCAAATTTAGCTCAGTGATAAGATCATAATTTAATATTTCAGAGAAATTAGGTAGGAAAAAAATATTAACCTATGCATGGATGTTTTATTGGAGCCCATAATCAATGCGTCTATCCCATAAAATCTCATCACCAACTATAAGTGGTGAAAATAACCACAACATATTGAAACATGCTTAATTCTCCATAACTGACATAGAACCCATCTTGAGACGCATGAAGTATCTGTCTCTGTCAGTTCTCATTATTTTAAGAAAGAACTTATTATAGAAGATAGTTTGGAAATCAACCCATAACATTCCTTGATGGTGACCAATCTGGGTAATAAAATCCCACAAGTTCTTGGAAAAATCATGAAGCATATAAGTAGCAAGTTCGACACTCCACTCTGGAAGAATATCTAGATTCTCAAATATAGATAGGGTGGACTCTAGACAAGACTCATGACCTACAGACTTCCATCCCCTAAAAAGGTGGGAGGATACTATATTAAGAACTCATGAGTCAGATCAACCATAATAAGTAAACCTCATAGAGAACCATCCATGGTCTCCATCAGATGTATAAAACAATCACAAACTTAGGAATCAGTGCTCATATCAGGTAAAAAAAAGAGGCGTCTTCAGTGGAAATCCCGGTGGTAATAATGTTTTCATACATCCAACCACTTCTTGAAAATTTTCGCCACCACCTTCCTAGAATTTTACATGAGGATTTCATGGTGATATTTGTCTACATATTCCATGTACGTGCCTTAGAATAAGCATAGAAGCATAAAGAGAAAATCACTAGTGGAATCTGAACATAAAAAAACTCACTACCCAAGGAATAATAACCCAAATACTTGCTTAGATGGCCAGATATTGGTATGTTCATAGATATTAGTTTCATGGGATCTACTAGATGAATGTTTAATAGTACCTTATCTCATCATTTTCTGGAAAATTATTTATTACATTAAACATTTAATTACTATGTTCACTCCTTCACCATTCAAAAACATGACATGTCATGTTAAGGATGTGTAACCATTCTACATTTATATTATCAATTTATTAGAAGCTGTATCAAATATCCTTCAATATGGGACATCATTCCTAGTGAATCATGGCACATAATCCTTATCGATGATATTAACACCCACATGAATTTATAATTAATGAATTGATTCGATAAATTACTCATTCCAACTGACAAGGTCCCATAACACCAAATGAATTGAAACAAGAAACCACTCAATCATAGAATGTAACATCACAAGAAATATATAGACAATGAAATACTCACTCATCAATCATAGGCATATCACGAAATGAAAAGTAGTGAAATTCACCAATATGGAATGGAAATTATGCATGACATGTGAACTTTCGGTTCCTACTATGATTCATGCAACAATACTCTTTTCCCTCATATCATTGGGCTAAGCATAAAATAGAATCTCAATCAGAAAAATAATCAAAAACACCATACATCATGTGTGTCACCCAATAGTGAAATGATATCAATAGTAATAGGAAAAAGAAGAAAAAAATTATAATTTAAGAAACTCAAACTTTACCCTGAACATGGGTTTGTGATTCCCAAGAATGGATTATGAAAAAGTTCCAAGCATTCTTAATATCTAATATATTTTCTCCAAATAGTAAATCAAGAAAGGAAACTCTCTATGACACAACGTTGTGACGTCCCAGACCCAAATGCCACTTAATAGGCACCAGAAGCCTGGTTGGCCACATTCTCTCATGGGTGTCTACCCTAATGCCTGAGGCTACCAACTAGTAGTGAGATCCTAGGATGTGTGAGTGTGGATACTATTCCATCATCAATAGAGTGTATCATAGTAGATAATTATAAACATAGGTAGGTAGTGGAAGTAGTAAAAATAAATAGATGGAACAATAGAAATAGGCAAGGATAACAATAAATTAAATTACGGGTATAACATAAAATAGCTAGTGATCATATATGTAATGTGACTAGAAATATTGAAAACATGGATACAAAGTAGCAGATATACATGAAAAAACCAATTTAGAAAAAAGTAAATACATAATGTATCCTAAGAATCCTGCGGTATATCTCAGTCATCTGTTACCATCTCTATCCTAGCACAACAAAAAATCAAGTGTTTGAAGCATTACGCTTCCCATTATTAATAACTCCATTCATGTAATCTACTATGGGTACAAAATGGTACTTAGAGAGGGTGTGAGATAAATCTCAATGGTCCACAATAAATAGTGCCTATGACATCTAGCCTGTGTAATATAAATTGTAACAATTTGTAGACATGCATATATAATTAAATCAGTATAATGTAACTGAATACCCAAGTACCTACTTTATCGCTCAACTAGTGTATGAACATATAACAAGTTCAAAAAGTAATTAATTACTAGTTCATATAAAACAAGTCACATGAGGAATATCCATTACTGACATCAGATCATGATAGTGTAAATAGTGAATGTTTTAAGATGTAATTGGGAAACCATAATTAAAAATTAATATGAAGTGGTTCCATGGTATTCACCAAGGAAACCGTGACCTTAGGGGAGGCTAACTCAGTGGTAACTGGGTCTAGCTATGGGGGTAAGAGTCTAATGAAAGGATCATCCAATGCATTTCCACAATAATATTTCTAACCAAGTCTATAGAATACATCCAAGGTAAAATGGGAGATATTGAGTGGCTTGACACAAGGATGTGACCAAGGAACCTCAAGTCACGCTGGATCCAAGGAGTGTATATGAGGAATACTATAATAATAGTTATTTAATCCTATGGTTTCATATTGGGCATCCAAATATAGACAAGGATCGACTTCTTGGGTAGGTCTCCCCTATGGAAACTGACATCCATGAATGAAAGTGACGTCCTAGAATACTCATGGAATTCCTTTAGGAATGCTAGAGTTAAAACGAGTCTATACATCTTATAAAGTTTTCAAGGTGCATTTAAATAACGAGTCACCTTAAATTTAAGTCACTACAATTAATTTGTCCAAATGATAAAAATTCCATTAAGTGACTCACCTGGTCCAAGCCTTGCATTTCATTAGTTTAACAAGGCGATGTATCGTGAAACCATTCAATTAAAACCATGTAAGTCAATTTCAATTAGAAAGGTTTACTCAGTTTTCTTCCATTGACATGGAAAGGTGTGATACAGACTTGCAAATAAACATTCATTTACATTTAATAAGGCCAATTCATATACTTAAGTATGATTTCCATAATATCATTTGAATGAATTACATATATTTATACACTTACCATAAGTGGGTCATGTGGATGTGAGAAGGTAAAATATATTCAAAATTTTATGATTCAATATGCAATTAATGTAAGGAGTCTTACCATATGTATGGTCATGCTTGAACACACCCGAAAAATGGATGAAAAGTGTCAAAACACTAAAAACACAATTATGGCATATTACCCTACATAGGGTGATGTGCATTATTAGTATAACCATGAAAAAACAATCAAATCTATAGAAATAGAATAAACATATGGTTTAAATTAATATTAGTGTCAAATATAAATTCAATAAATATAATCTAATGAAATTTGCGGGCCCCACACAACAATTCAAAAATCAACAAACAACAGGGAGTAGTTATATACCACCCACCTCATACTCGTATGACTGTCCTCATCCAGTATTAATCTCTAATTTATCCTAAATAGGAGTCAATCTTAAAAAAGATTATAAAATCCTAAACCTCGATAATAAGGCCGAGAGTCAGAGAAATGAAGTATGACTAAAAAGGAGTCAATTACTTACCATTGTGCACCCAATGTTACAAACAAAATTTCAATTAGACCCCATATAAAGGAGATTTATTGATCCCCCGATTTGGACTTCAAAAGATTCAAAATGGGATAAATGGAGGTTCATCCCATTGTAATTCATTTTAGGGAATAAGAAGGAGGATAATTATATCATTAATGGTAAAATAGTAAAATCACAAAAAAAATCTATTTTGCATGGTTTGGACGCATGGTTTTCCAAACTGTGCACCAACCATGCACAAGTACATGGAGAAAAGGGGTCACTCACATGATTAGGCTATATAGTTTGAGAAACTGTGTGCCTAACCATGTGATATGGATATGCCTAAAAATGCAGACTATCTGCACAGTTTAGAATAATTGTGCGTCCTCCCGACACGGTTTACTATAATTGTGTGAGAAGTCCGTTTTTCAAAAAATTATGGCTTACAGTTTTTGAAGGATCCCTTAACATCCTTGAAAAATTCTTTAACTCATTAGGCATCCACTTTAGGTCTATAATATTGAATTAGACCAAAATTTTTGAAGATCCATACCTGAGTAAAAAATTGGGATCCTACACTTTACTTTGTCACATGGCATTAGATAAAGAAAACCTAATTCTTATATACTTTTTAGAATGGATGAGGATTATTTAAGTAGATGTATTCTTGATATGGTAGGGCATTGAATCTTGAATTCCATCTCAGTTGGGAGAGGATTAACGGAACCCACTCATTTATTATACGTTGATGATTTAATGAATTTTATTCAGGGAAGAAGAAAAAACATTGAAGAGGTAAAATAAATTCTTGAGCATTATGGAGACCCCTATAATTAGAACATAACTTGTCCTCAATCAAAAACTTTCTCCACCATAAATATCATTATTAAAAATAAAATGGACCTTAGGAAAATGATAGGGATTTCTTAGGGATGTATTACTTTCACTGATTTGGTGTCCCACTCTATTAGGATAGGCCAAAAGCTGATCACTTAATGGATATCTTTGATGGTGTGAAAGCTCAGATCTATTCATGGAAGGGATAGTCTCTCACTTACTAGGAGATTAACCCCTGTAAAAAAGGTTTCCATTCCTAAATTGGTCTACAAATTTATTTTATAAAAATGGCCTACATCACTGATTATTATTATGATTCTATTTTTCTGAAACTATATTTGGAGTAGATGTATTTTTGAAACGAACAATATAAATTTAAAATGGAAAATATTTTGGAAGTCTTTATAGGAGTGGAACATGGTAAAAAATATTTATATCTTCAAAGATTATCTCTTGTCTAAATTTATTTGGAGGATGTTGACTATATATTCTACACTATTATTGAAGAAAAAGTTCATTAGTAGGCTTATCTATAGATAAAATCATTATCTTCTATAATCAATTTACCTTTTTATGAAAAAAATTTACATAAAATGTTTTAAGAACAATTGATCGATTACTTCCATCAAATAAAACCTCAAATTATAGAGGGAAAACTAGATTAGAATTCTTTTGTATGATCACTCACACTATAAAGTTTATGATACATATGTCACCATCAATGATAGGATATTAAATCCCCTATAATAGATTTTGTTAATGAATAGGGAGGCTATTTATTCCTATAAATTTATTCCTAAAGTTGATACTCTGGGTTGGCATCATTCATGGAATGGGACACTTACCTGTAGGCTATATCATAGTTTCTATATGGGAGGAAAATCTAAAATGGATTGATATCTAAATACATTTATTGAATATTTGATTATTTCATCCCTTTTTATTCTCCTATGGAGGGTTATTAAATAAAATTTTCCCATAAACACGGACCTTATGAAATGTGGTTTTTATTAACATTTTATCTGTAGTGTGTTCATGTCTTGGGAAGACTCTGTTGAACATGTTTTCATTCATTGAACTTATGCTAGAGTGATTTGGGGAATTATTTATGACATGATTAAAGTTGAACCATTCACTACTACTAGTTTTAATGGTATGCTCGACCGTTTTATAGTGAAAATGGTTTCTCTAAACTTTACAACCTCTTTCATGTAGTAGTGGATGAATATTTCACATGATATTGTGGAACTAGAATATTTCAATAAATTAGGGACATTTTACTGACAAGTACACTTTTATGTGTATAATTTTTATAGTATTTTAGGTGGCTACTCTAATAAATATTCATCTCGCTGGAAGCCCCATTAAATACCTTTATGTCCATAATTAGTTAAGAGATAATGGTAATTTCAAAAAATATAATGGTAATGTTCCTTTGAATTAGTAAACACCCTTTTTAATTAGATAAAGACCAATATGAATGGTTATTCCAAGGGAAATATTGGCCCCTCAGGTTTTGGGGGCATTTTCGAGGATTCCAATGGGGGTTCTATCTCTTGATTTACCAAATATTTAGTGATATTCATTTCTTATAAAGCAGAGATGGTGGGGGTAATTATAAATATTCAAATTTCTAGATCTAATAATTGTACAAATCTTTTTCATGGGGATGGTCTCATCCTTTATTATCCATGTGATAAAATTTTTTTCTTCGTCCCCTTTATAGAGGCATGTAGTGGCTTAGATAGACTGCATGAAGCGTTACAGGAATAAAAAATCAATAGTGTCATACATATTTATAGAAGGTAATTCCATTGATTATGTACTTTCTAATATGGGATTTGAATCTTGGTAATGCAACTGGTACTTACACATGCCAGATTTTATTGAGAGTGGGCTATTTTTTGAAAATTTTGAAACTCCCACTTTTCATTTTCATTAATTTTGTGCCATTATGTTTATCTGGGGAACACTATTATTATTATTATTATCTACATTCCTTGATTTTATATATTTTATTATTTTCAATGGTTATTACCTTGATCCCTTTCTGTATAATTCTATGACACAAAAACGTGCATGTTGTACATAAGAAAACCATTTTACTATTCCTTCTCTCCTCCCAATCCCAATCACATCTGTCATTCCCTATCCTACCTGGATATGACCACACATATACATCTCTCTTTCCTCCCTCTATTTGATTCTCCCTCTCCTACTGAATTTATTAATCCCATTATACCTAAAACCTAAATTAACACATCTCCAATATTTTTTTAATGTATTATAACCCAACCCCTAATTGAACCTTCCTCAGCCATCCCATTTTATCCACATAAATATTTTTGATTGGATACCAATTTCAATGAATTATTATAAATAACCTTTAATTTTGTGGAGGATAATCCCTAAACATCATCAATGTCCTCCCACCTCCTTAAACATCTTAAGGTTATACATAGTTTTTTCTTCCTCATTTTTTTAAAATATTACGATTATTAAGTCATAACTCATTTTATTTTCATTATATATATATATGATATATTGTTATGTGAATCCTTATTTCTATGAGTATCAGTGTATGGGTCACTATACTTCTCAAAAATGTTCCTTTCTTATTAATAGTAATCAATATTTTTATGTTATTATTTATATTTATTATCCAAAATACATTTCCTTGATGTATTGGTAAATAAGTTCATATAATTTTTTAATGGGGTTTATATATTTATAGTGTTAGTTTTTTATGTGATTTAATAGTTTTGTTTTCATTTATATTGTTAATTTAATTTTTAAATTAAAAATTAATTCTTTGGGATAGGTAAATTTGTTAGTCCTTTAAATATTTTAATAAACATTATATCATGAGGGCCAACCCAAAAGCCAAGCTAGTCCATATACAAAATAGGATGAACATATTTATTATCCCATATGAAATGTGGGATTAAATGGGATGGTCATTTTTGACTAAAAAATGTATGTTTTGGTTTAGTATGAACTAGCCTTACTTTTTAAGAACCCCTACTAGTGATCCACTTAATTTATGTCAATCCCTCATGGTAAAATCTATGATTATTACATGATAAGGGGAAGCACATTTTAGAGTAACCTACATGAAAGAGGGAGTATGGTCTGTTGAAATCAATGGGTAATACAACGTGTCAGTGAGACATTATTGGGAGGTGGGTGCTAGTATGGGGAGGAAAAGAGAGAGGTAATGGTTTCTAATTATATGGAGGATATGGTGATTTCACTATTAGAGTACACCTTGGTTCTATCGAATATGTTTTTTATGGAGAAGAAATTTTTTATGATTTCTTAATCTCGGGGTTCCTAATCATGTAAATGAGGTAAGGTTATTTTTTCCTTTTTTTATATTTAAATTCCATATTTTTCTTGGATTTGTTTGATTTAAAATAGAAATAATATATATTTTCTATTTAGAAACATTTTGGATTTTTTATAAATCTAGTCTAGTATTTGTTTATGAATATAATATGTTTCAAAAACTAGAGGTATGATTAATTTTCATAATTAATGAATACTTTTTTATATTGAGAATATAAATAGTGTTTTAGACTGAATTTTATTTATGTTCTTAAGGTTGATCAGTTTGATTGAAAATTTTGTTTTTTAATATCATGAAATATTTTTTTCCACCATATATTGGAATATTTAACTGGGGAAATTAAAATTTCTTATGCGATGATGAAATATTTTTCCCAAGGATCATGAATACTATAACTACAAATTTTCTTATGATGGCCTCCATTCAAAGGTACATATTTTTTTCATTTTAATGATTCTAGTTGTTTACAAAGATTTATAATTTACAAAACATCATGTCATAGTCTATTAGAGTTAGGATGGTGTTATTAATCGGAACAAATTTTAATATCATGGGATATTCCAAATATACCAAGATCACATATAGTTTAATTACATGGATTAAAGACGTGGGTTCTTATAAAGGTTATAAAGTATAGTGGAAGCAGTCTTGACCATAGTCAATAATGTTTTTTATTGACTTATTCAGATTAATCCTTAAAAAAATATGAATAAAAACCTTGAAATCCTGAATATGGGATCTTCACTTATAAATTTATAATTAATATGTGTTAGCAAATAATACATCATATTAAAATTATTTCTTCATTGATGTTTTAGTAGAGATATTTTTCATTCCATTGATGTGTAAAAGGATTCATGGTTAAAATCCCTCTACCAGTGATCCACATGTACTCCATTAACCTTAGAACATTACTGTAGAAATCTATGGGCACTAGATATTAAAATATCTCTATTTTTTATTACATTTTAGATATTTGTATCTATATGGTACAGACAATAATTTTAGGATATGTGTAGTGAACAACCACATATGACCCAAGGAAATGATATAATCAGTTATTTCGTGAGTTATGTTAAGAATTGGTATTTTAAAAATGGCCATTAACCAATTAATTAATTCATAGAGAACCCCATGTAAAATTAATTGTTATTATTATTATTATTATTTTATTAACATGCACAAATCCTACTGATAAATATTATTTATCATACAGACTAATTAATATTTTTTAAATGATATTCCATTAACATTCTATGTCTATAATCTTTGATATTGGTGGGAAATATAATAATAACTATTTATTTATATAAAAAAATGTAACTAAATTTTTTATTAAATAAATATTTATTATATTCAGTAAAATTGAGAACAAATATTTATTTAATATTCAACTCACATATTTATTCTCTCGAATTATTGGTGATTGAATATATTCCATTAAAATAACCGAATAAATATTTTTTCTTGGAACTAGAGAATAATATTCCATTTTAATTTTAACATCATATAGAGATTAACTAAGGTTATGGATGTACATAGTGTGTGAACCTCTAGACCCCATTCTCAGTAGTACAAGGTAGAAATTTCATTTAGTTCTAAATTAGAGTCCAGAAACACATCTAAGAAACCATAGAGAAATTAATTAATGTCGCAATTATAGGAAAATAATACAAACAATCACTATGAAATATTATACATTCATCATGATTTATTATCAAATATGTTATATCATATGTTTCATCAACCGATATTCTTGAATATTATTCTTTGACCTTCCAAAAAGGAACTTGTCAATATAACTTCCATGGACATAGACTTAATTAGGAATAAAACATTAAATGGATTATGATATTTAGTTCCATTAAAATCAGAAGGTAATAATCCATTATTGACTTTTTATTAATTCTATATCAGGTTGATGCACCCATCATATCCTACCTCACAATGAGTATGTGTATTCATGGGTTTTTTTTCTATACAACAAAGAATGTTATTTATTATATGAATTAATAATAATATAATGTTTAAGGAACAATAAAAACATATGTAGATAGTAATATATAATGATACTTATAACATGTGGACAACCTATTGGAATTTATATTCTCATAACCTCCTCTTGGTGACTTCCATGGGAAATCTTCTTGAGAATAATTATCAAGGTCTTATGATCCTCCGAAACTTGATATACTATATCATATATATCCAATTAGAATATATAATGTATATTTAGAATATTTATTTATGTATATTTTTATACCACTTTGAGGTCTTCATCATAATATGGAACTTTTATGATCTTTCAATGAAAAATGTACCCTTAATATATTATCACATATTCTATCTTGAAGAAGAATAATCAGGTTGTGATAATAAATTTATTAGTATTCAAAACTATGAATATATAAGTAATAATAAATTATAGTATAGTTGGTTATAGGTTACTAACACCATCATAATCCAACTTACACTAGTTCTAACCACTAACAACTCTCAGTCTAGGAGCTCCCATAATATATTCCTGATTTTTTTAGATAAGTATGTATTCAATGGGTTTTCATATTTTACTCCATGTGATATCTAATTACTATTAAATCAGACTTTTTATAAAAATAAACTAATAGGTGATATGTATAAATTATTATATAAATCATTTAATGTGAAATTTTCTCTTTTGGGAGAACCACAATAAAATATTACTATAATATAATTTCATGGGGTATTTTCTGTTAGGCACCAAATGATGATATTGAAAATTGTAATATATACACATGAATTATTTAGATTTAATAAAAGATAAAAATATACTCAAAATACACTACAGAATTAGTGATAACTTTTTGTTGGGAGCTCCTTTAGCTCAAAACTACCCCATTTAGACTGAAGTAATATTATGACCATGACATATAACTCTTAAGATCTTTTTGGAAACTAGAATCTGTATATCCCTTGGTGATTGGATATTAAAATCCAATATACATAAGGAATATATCCTTAGTATTCCTTATATACTAAAGGGTAAATTTAACCATATTCCAATAATGTTCTCTAAGATATTCTTGATAATTACCTTCCATGATAATGGTTTAAAAAACATCTATATTAGTACATAAGAAAACAAACATGATAAATCATGTCACAAAAGTTTATGGAATCCTCATTAAACCCCATCTAGATATCTATTATTGTGGTTTAGAGCCCATTTACCTTGGAGAGATGTTTACAATGTGAAACTGGAATGATTATCCTCTCAAAATATTCAATATTGAATCTCTTCAGTATCTGTTTAATTTCTGTACCTAGACCTCGTACAATATTCCTTTTAGATATATCATGAATTCTCTTGATATCAATTATATAAGGTACCTCAATTATGTCCTCCATGGATAATCACTTGTTCAATAAGTTCATTAAAAAATATAATACTGGTATCTCATTTCACATAAGTAATATTCAATCATCATATACTACTAGAAAAATGACCACATTCCCCCTAAAACACATGTAGAGACAAGGCTCACATGAATTATTTATGAAAAAAAATTATCTTATTTATTTATCGAAGTGAATGTTTCATGACATGTATGATTTCATTAATCCATATATGGATCTCAAAAGTCTTTATACATTATTGGAATCTCATGAAGTCCCAAACCCTTTTGGCTGTGTCATATAGACATCTTCTATAAGGTTACCATTAAGGAAATATATTTTTATATACATATATAAAATCACATATCCATGGTAAAATACTATAGAAATTATAATTTAGTTTACTTTTTGTGTATAAAATGGGTAAAAGGTTTCATCCTAGTCCATTAAGTTATGTTATCTAAACCCTTTAGCCAATTTCCATTCTTTATAGGTACTTACATTACCTTCCATGTAATTTTTCTTCTTTAATATCCATTTTAGTTAAAGGCATTTACATTTACCAGTAGATCAACCAAAACCCATACATGGTTCTAATATATATAATCCATCTCATAATTCACAGCTTCTTTCTATCTTACATACTTCAAGCTATACAATACATCCTTTTTAGAAAGAGGATAATTATTGTCATCCAATAATGAGTCACTATAGTTTTTCATGATAAAACCATAAATATATAGTTCTCTAAACTATCTGTTGATCCAACATAGTAATAGTTTCTATATAGAAACATCTTCCCCAAGAATTGGTGAAACTTTTTCTTATAATAACTCATGTGTTTCTTGGTCATGAACATCCTAAAATTAAATCATTCTCCCACATCTATTTTAGAGATATTATACCTATCAAGTAATATGTAAGTTATTTAGACTATTATATATTTATATAATGTTTTTAATAGATAATATCCATTTTTTCTTGGAATATCCTATAAAGATACACTTCATGCTCTGATGTGCTAGTTTTTTTCCAAACGATTCCTTATAAAATACCTCACAACACATAAATGAGTATGCAAAAACAAAAATTTCATTTTATACCTAAAATAATATTGAATATTATTTTCCACCATAGTGGGAAAAAAGTTTATTATATATTATATAAAGTATTTGGACTTATACCTCAGTATGTGAACACTTCTACGTCTACTTATTCTATATGTAAAAGTAATGACGTAAGAATAACTACCTCTATATTATACTTCAAATGTTCCATAAATGTTAGTGAGTTCTAATTATATAATTTATATGGTGCTTTCACCCTTTTCACTACCATGTGGTTTAGTCATTATTACTTGTAAACAATCAAGACATTTTTCAAGTGGTTTTAGTTTAAGAGAATCTAAATATCTCTTTTGATATATCATTGACACACAATTCTAATTTACATGATAAACTTAGTTATTCCATAACTAGGTGTGATATGGGTCATGAAAACATGAAGAATTATCAATTGTTAACACTTGGTTTTTATATTAAATTATATAAATACACTAATTGAGGTGTTCCATACCATATCATATCATATATTTTAAAAAATAAAAACATTAATTTACAAATTTGAAAATAAAACAATCCATATCTATGAAGTATACAAAAATAATTTTTTTACTATCACTAGGTACATTATAATTATTCTTTAAAATTATTATAATTCCTATTCAAAACATGAGGTGGTACTCTTCTATAGCCAAAGTTTCCAATCATGCTCTATTTTCAGCTCAAATATCCACCTATCCTATGGAAACCTTTCTGAATATACATGGTTCTTATAATTATACTCAAATATGATCCCCAAATGTTTTTTTGATACCCAAAGGGTATATAATGAAATATTTAACTCGATAATGTAAACACATAATTCTTACCCATGCTTATTTCACTAGGTGTAGTTATTCTTGCAGTGCACCTGTTGGCCACTTGAACAACATACTGTATCTTGTACCTTTTCCTAACTTTTTATATTCCTTTTCTTTAATGGTTGGTTCTCATAAACATTAGAATTTGATTTATCTTTGGGTCATTTTCATTTTTTATCCTTTTATCCACCATAAGGACTTTATGATTTTCACACATCATGTCTTTATCGCTTGAAAAATTAATGTGAGGGGTTCTAATATATACTTATCAAAATTGTTCATATTATAATTAACAATGAAATGAGATAATCTCTAAGGTATTAAATAATGTATTAGGAATGTTCAAAACTCATAATGGAGATTAATTTCCAAGATGTCCAATAACATAATAAAACCAATATTTGGACAATAAAATTCATCACTAGGAAACATTTTGCATGATTCTACAAGAATAGTGCCTTGGAGATATTATACTGCCATTTTTTAGCATTATCTATATAGAAACCAAAGTGGAGAGATGATAATATATAAAAATCATTTCTTATTTATAGCTTATGATGATCACTAGATATAGAAGGAAACATTAGATAGTGGAAATCTATTGTATCATCTGTGTGTTTCATGTTGACACATATATCTTCCTCACTATCCTCTTTACCTAAGGCCTTAGGAATATGGGCCTTTAGAATGTAATACATCCTATAATGGTGTAGTATAATGTAAAAGAACCTATACCACTCTTGGATGTTATTAATATTGATATTTTCCTTTATAATCCTTGAAAATGTTGATAATTTTGATTTCATGTAGTTTTCTATTTTCTATAATAAAACAAATGAAAGTTCTTAGTACTTCATCTAGATTACCAAACATTGTGATGTAAAAAATTTTATTATTAGTCTCAAACTATTTTATCAAATAAAAATAGTCCCAAATAGTGGATTTGGATTATCCTATCACATGCATATTCTATTGGAAAATATCCATATATCAATTCTCATAATCCATAAAGGGTCCTAAAAAGTTATTCAAAATTATCTAGGTTGATGGGTCTTTCCAAATACATTAACTCATATCTCCTTGATCTTTTGAGTGTACCAACCAATCCTGGAATCTTGAAATTTTATTTCCTCAACACTTGTCTACTAGTTTCACTAACTCTCACAAAGGAATCCATCCCTTATTACGAACTAGGACAGCTTGAATCAAAACTTATGTTAAAATACCATGATAACTAAAATCACCCCGATAGTGGTCTATCGAGAACTTTGAACAATGGTTGTTTGTTAACAGATGTAATATAAGGATTCCAAAATTTAATATTTTCTTTAGGTATTCTTATATTTAAATGTAAATTTCATCATCTTATCTCACGATGATTGTACCTATTTAGTGGATTTTACATAAGTGATTAAAGAAGTCAGTATAAAATATTTACGTATAATATGATTTATTTTAATATGATTTTTCATTTTGGTTAATTCATTTTTTTGTCATAATAAATCTTCCATAAATAAATAACCATGAAACTAATCAAAATAAAATAAATAATATTTCATGATCATTAAATTTATAGAGGTTTTTTATTAAGAAGATAAAAAATAACCCTTGATGCCAGGGGAAAAACTCATATAACCATAGCTTAGTTTGATTTGAAACATTATACCAATACTCATATATATCTCCTAGATTGATTTTAAATTATCTCTAATCCTGATCCACATCCAGTTTTCTGGAGATCTATCCTTTACATATTCATTACATTAAACATAAGTGAAGAGAACCATGGGGCATGGGTTACATAAAATTAACCACCAACACAATGTCCCTTACATAATAAAGAAGACATGATGACATTCAATCCATCATTTCAATATAATAATTATTATAAAAACCTCTTTAATAATAATCATATTAAAATTAATCTAATGTATATATAGGAAAATAAATATCATAATCATAAACACATGAAATATATAAACTTTTTTAAACTAGCTAGAATTCATTTCAATTGATTATTTATAAAGAAAAAATACTTGAATTATTAAATCAATTATCTCATTTATTTTTTAATTTATTTATATTAATTTCCATCAAAACGGTCATGGAGATTCTCATACAAAATAATTTTAAATAAATTATATTTTTAAAGAAGTTATTAAGTACATATTGTGTACCTAGAGGTAATATAGTGTGTCCCCATTTGAACTACACTACATCTAGTATAAATGTGTACTGTGAACTCACATGGCATGAAGATATATATAAAATTTAATGAGATCTCATGGAGTGTTCTTTCAATTAATAATACATGAACATGTATTGAATTTGAATACGTCTATCAATTTTAATTAAAATGGAGTCCACTATATATATCGAACATATGAAAAATCTAGTTCCGAATTTAAAATGAAAATTAATTTAGCATTTAATATTCTTAAAACTGATCACATGATGTGTACTATCGATTAATGACACTCGAACACATGTTAATTATGTTCAATTATGCAATTAATTTTTGTTTATGTGTAAATTAATTTATCATAGTATAGCCTACATTGGTATTCTCTACATGTATATGGGTATGCATTACATACAAACCTAGGGGATATGCGTGTATATTTTCCAAGGAAATTTATGAGGTACATGAAATAGATCCTAGTGACACATCATGTGACATCTTTGTGGTATAGATATTAGTACCAAACATCATATACAAAAATGAAAAACATAATCAAATAAAAATCGTGTAGAGACCATGGTTTTATTTTATAAGAATTTACAATATTTCAAGGAATATTTTCAAATCCATGTACTAAGATGACATGTGATTCTAAGGCTCGATGAGCCCAAAATTAATTTTATAAAAATAAAAAATGAATTTTATATCTAACAAAAATTATTTTTAGAAATAATAGAATATATATCGAATGGATTCACAGATTGGAAATATGAGTGAAGTATTAAATTCAAAGCATGGGGTTCACCTTAGGCATGACCTAAGGTTGGTTGGAATAGAACATTAAGTTAAGGCGGTTGTTGGTAGGGGCGTTAGATAACTTAAATATGTTAATTTATTTATTTAATAACCCAAACCTAAATAATTCAAAAATTGGGACATGGATAAATAATTTTATACCACCATTGAGTCCAAAATGTGGGTTTTACCCTATGTGCGACATAAACTTGGTCGATGTTGGGTGTTTGGCATGAGCACAAAAATTGGTGAAATAATTAAATAAATTGAAATATTTAGTTAATTATTTTATTAAAGAGAATAACCTAAATATTAGATAATAATATTTAATTAAGAAAATTTCTCTAAGACTATTTTCATAACCATGACAGGTTTTTGAAAGGTTCTCTGATGAACTTCATTGGTGGATCGGGATTAGAGAATGAAAAACAATCGAATTGAAGATAATCGTGAGATGAAAATTGAATGTAATAGAATCATCACATTCATTTCTAGTGGATGGTTTCATTACAAAAAATTGGTCAATAATTGATGTAAGAATAATCAATTACGTTTTAACCATTTTTTGATTAAAATATTGAGCATTGATTTTATCTACCTTGGATCCACAATTATTGTTATATGCATGATACATATAGGTTATTAATTATTATGATAACTATTGATTCATAATTCTAATGGAAACATGTTAAGTACAACTTGAATGATTCATGGGGTTCATTCCAAATTATTAGTTTTTTTCTCCCACATTCTATATGCGATCGTCATCATCATATCTTTTGATCAGAGGTTCGATGAATACCCAGAAAGTGTCTGTTTCATGTTCAATCATTGGTGAAACGAATCATTTTTACTGGTCCAGATTCAATATTTGGTAATGGAATCATGATGCATGGTGACTATGGGAAAAAATATATCCAAAAATGGATCAAAGGATGGATCGATGGTTTCTGTATATGGTTCGGCATGGTGGAAGTGTGATGATTGTATCAAACTTTCCAAGAAGATCAGGTGGCTAGGACCTGACTATTGATGATGGATTAAGAAGAGGATAGTAGTAAATGCATACGATTTTTGTGGTACTAGGAGTTGTGGAGGTGGAGGTGACCGAAATGACAGTGGCGCCTGGGGTTCGATGACTATACAACGACGGTCCTTAGGTTGACTTATTGTGTATAGCACATGAGGTAGTGTGATATCGAGATGCAGTGTGCATGATTTTAAAGATTCCATGAAAGGATCCTCATGGGATGAGAAGCTATGAGATACACTACATATTAAGGTTACAACATGGGTTTGGTGTATAAGAAGATGATATGAGTGAGAAGTGGGAAAGGAATAAAATGAAATGGAAAAAATGTGATAAGGGGGGATGATCCCCTAGGCACCATTGGGCATGGAACAAGGTGGGGGAGGTTCCTTGTCTACTTTCCTTATATATAATAATAATAATAATAATAATAATAATAATATCATCAAAATGCTGATTCCATTGAAACTTGTCTGTATAAGAACATATTGACATGTAGTCTACTACGGTATGATCAGGATGATGAAACAACTATTTAAAGACCAATGATGTGTACCTTTTTAGGCTTGTGGCTTGGTGTAACATCCTATCCTGGATAACCACTAAACTGGTAGTTGGATTGGTGGGTAAAATGAGGTCCAACACATCTCACCGAACAACAGAGGCTACCAAATTAAAAAAAGTTCCTATGGTGTGTCTATGGAAAGACTATTCCCTCATAGATCAGAGTATGAAAAGAAGTAAATCCTATATGAAAACACTATACAACAGTGGAAGCATAAGTAATAAATGTCAAATATTGGAAACATGGATTAAAAAAATAGTATCCAAAAATAAATATAATAAATGAATTAAGGTGGAGTAGACAATTTATAAAAAGCATCCATATATGTCCTGATGATTATATATAACCTAAATATATATATATATATAGTATGCATAATTATAGTATAATAAATAAATAATTAAAAGATATAAATTAAAATATCCATGGAGAACTCTATGAGAATCCTAAGATCTAGCTCAGTCCTTTGTTCCTAACAACCATGTACAACATAGAACACCATAAGTAGGAAGTTGTGGTCCCGATAACAAGAAATTATACTCGGGTACCCTAATGCAATAGAGGCCTAAGTAGGGTGTGCGATAATAATCTAAGTAGGCTGACACCCATGGTTTAAAAACCAATCCATTTCATGTAATAGAAATTTTGGTTGTTCTATATTTAAGAAATGAAGATCGATAAAAAAAATTATGCCACAACAACTTGGTCCAAGTTCCCAAACTGACACCCCTCCCATATCACCTGCTTTATCCAAAGCCAGAAGACTGAATGAAGTACTAGTACAAATTATAATATATACACATGGAAATATAGATGAACCAACCAAGGTAGAAGAAGAAGAATACCCCAAGCCCATGCTTTAGCTTGGATGTCACATTTCCATTTCATTATACAAGTATGCTAAAGAAGCAATGAGTAAAGACTCATGTGTAGAGGCCACTCTTAGAAATTATTAAGTGTGTATCTCACAGTTAAAAAATAAATCAATAATGCTATAATATCCATTGGTGGAGTCTAATACCATCACTGGATATATAAGTATTGTCTTAGGTATCTCTATTATACATCCAAAATAACTCAATACCATCGAGTCCATCCAAGTAAATCCCTCTGAAATCATAAGAACCATGTGAGGCATATTGACTATTCTTCAATCTAAGATATCTCAATATAGGACCGAGTATCACCCATAGTATGGTGTATCCTAATTTCTAATGGGACTATCCATGGTTTCTCCCATAGGTAACTAGTATCACATAGAAGTATAATAAACCACCTGGGAATCCCTCACCTAAGAAGACAAAAATCACCCCAGGCGTGTCGTGGTGTGACCACCAAAGCATGGGAGTCCAATAATGGGTCCTTAAAATAGAACCCATGTTCTCAGCTGGAAAGAATCAATTGAACCATATTTGGAAATGCACACATAATAATAAAACCATAAATATATAATATAGCACACTAGTAACTAAAACTATGATGCCAAAATATAAAAATCTATTCATAAAAAATTGGTAAAATAATGTACCAAATGTGAAAGTACACAAGTATCCTTAAAATATTATCGTGGGTTCTGAGCTTGCCCCTAGAAATCAAAAAATAATCCCACATATTGCTATGGAACATCAAATATAATCCAAACCACGGAGTCTGTGCAAGGAAATCCTTCTGGAATCCCAAGTATCAATCAAAGCATGGTGCCTTGGAGTCTGTTTGAGGTATCTCACTATATGATCAATTATTACCCAAGGAATGACGTATCCATATTTCTAATGGGTATATCCATAGTTACTCCCCAAGGGAACTGATATCACTTAGGTGTATAGTAAAACTCAAATGAAGACCTTGCATAGAAATCCAAAGTATCGCCCACGATGAGCCGTGGTATAACAACCCGGGCATAAGAGTCCAACCATGAGTCCTTAATATAGAATCCATTTTCTCACTTGACCTATATCAAGTTAACTGTACCAATCAAGGAGCACACAAAAAATTTAAGAATCATTTGATATTGCATGGAATGAATGATTGTTCATAAATGTAAATTAATAAATAAGTTATAATCCCTTATTCTTTTCAATTAAATGTTATCAACGACATGGTAATATATATATACACACAAAAACATTTCTGTGTGTGTGTGATTAAACACATGAGGTAAGGAAGCATCATGCAAGTCATTAATCAAGCCAAGCCATTAAGGCATCAATCTTCATTAAAGTACCGATACCAAGTCATATGGATCCATATGTTATATGGAAAGTTTCTTGGCCAATTCATTAAAAATGTTGTCATTATATAGTTTAAGGAAACCTATAAAAACCATTTAACATAACCAATTTATTAATTTGACTAAACATGGAAAATTATTTTATAAGACTGAAAGGGTAAAAAGTAATGTGTCATTGTAACAAGGAATAATCTTACTTGGGAAATGTAATTCAAGCTAATCTATCATGCCAATTCAATTTATATTATTCAAAATGGGAAATTCTTACTAGACAAAAAATTGGAACCAAATAAGAGGCACGATCAAACCACCCTATTATATTCCATTTCATGTTTAACCATTTAATGTAGGCAAAGTACACATTCTATATTAAATATTAAAATCAACTATTATAGTATTTTCCTTTAATTTAATGAAAAAGAGAAATTAGATTTTAAATAAGAAATGGGCACCTAGAAGGTTATATGAATTCTTGGGAATTTTCTTATATAAGAAAATCTATTTATAAAACAAGAAAACCCCTAGAAGAAGGTAGGTTAAACAATCATTTAGGTAGGAGTGCGTCAAACATTCACTTAGGAGGTCCAATGGTAATTTACAAATTTTGATAAATAAAACCCTATTTAATACCATGATTAAAGGAAATATTCAATTATGACATATATCTAAGTAAGTGATAAAAGAAAACGAAGCACCAAGCCAATAATCTAAGAATGATAAAAATTAGAAATTAACACTGTGAGTTTCCATAGATAGTGCACCTCTGTTGGAAGGGTTTTATTATAAATCCATGAATTTGTTTATCAGACAAGTAACTTATCATAATTAAAAATTTATTCTAAAAATCAAGAAGCATAACTGAATCAAATAATTATTTATTAGATAGAATAAAGAGTATAGGGTTCTATCAAAATTAGACCAAGCCAACATTAGTCACTTGATAGATTTAGCGACGACCACCCAAAATTGTCCCACATTCACAAACACATACACTCATATTCATACATACATACACATATCCTTTAATAAAAAGCATGTACTCTTCTCACACTGAGGGAATATGTATGAGGACTATATATATATATACATACTTATGTAGGCGTTTTCACACCTTCAAAGAAGTTCAAATACTCCATAAATAATATTAATAACTCAAAAACACTGGCTATGAACCAACACACAGATAGAAATTTACCAAAAACAAAAATACTACAAATGGACTAATTATGAACTGAGTGACATTGTAGAACATTGAAAAAACATAACTCAAATTGATGGAGGTGAGACAAAATGATTCGAACCTCCTAGACATTGGTGGTAGTTTCCTGATCGCACAAGATCACAACCCGAGGATCCCCTTGCACACCCTAACATGAGAAGAAAAAAAACTAGAGCACCCCATTAAACTAGGGTTCTACCAAACCTCACCGAGTGATATAGATTCCAAAAAATGGTCTGGAATTGGAAGAAGGAGGAATGTAAAACCTTACGTTGAAGATTTAGACATGAACCCATAAGTAATCGGTGGAATTGGGCGAATAGAGGTTGGTCGTGGAGAGGGGGTGGCATACCCCTGGTGTTCTATGGAAGAGGAAACGTGATAGGGTAAAAGGAAAAGGATGTGGTCCCTTACAGGTTTAATTAAAACCTAAATAATAATAATATTAATAGAATAATAATAATAATAACATAATAATAATTTTATTATAATAATTATTAAAACATCTCTTTAGAATATTTTTTAATTTTCCAAGTAATCTCATTTAATTTATTCTGAATCATAATTTTAAATTTAATTAATTTTATAAATTTCATAATATAAAACATATTATACGGTTTGATATAGAGGGACACATGGTTTCTAACAACCATGTACCTCGTTCAGTGCAACCAAACCATTTGATTTCTAGACCCGGAGATGCCAAAACTCACCGTAGCACCTAGGAAACTTCATAGACCATCACCCAAGTCCAAAAACCACACATATGAGTGTATAAACTATGAAATTTATGTTCTAAATATCAGTTTTAAAAAAGGGCCATCCATTAATTGCCAAAATTCAAATTCCCTCTTAATTTCACATTTGATTTAAACATGGGATGCTGCAAACTCTCCACCTTAGAACTTATCATCCTTGAGTAGACTTTGGGAATAATCACCACTCCAACTGATCTACGATGGTCTTGAAGAATCATTAAAATGGACACAATTCATTACTAAATTCCAAACACACCTTCATGAATTTGATAAGCATACGACACATACGCCACCAAAACATGATCCACCACTCATTTTTCAGCTGAACCATCAAAATACTACATACCCAGGCCCATTGAGATAGGGAAAAGACTGCATTGGAATATCATTAAATATCTTTCCTATGTTTCTCTCCCACCTTAGGTTTTTTACTTGGAAAAGGGACAATTCTGAGCCACGACACCCCCACCATCGGAATTTCCTATAAGACGCACCTCTAAGTGTTCTATGGATGGTGCTGGAATGAGTTCATTAAAAAGGGGTGTTCAAATACTAATCAAACTAAGAAAAACTGTTCGCCCAAAACTTGTAACTCCCTATGATTTTTATGAGTTAGATTGTTAATTTCATTGATGTCTTGTGTTTTACGCTACACAAAGGTAAGCATGTGTTATATGTAACACTGTCTTAGCTTGCGGTATACAAAAAAATATTCTTGGCTTCTGTTACAAAAAATTTCATGTTAATTTTATAGAATTCATTTCATGAAAGAACGAGTTTAATTGAACAACTAAATATTATTATGTTACCTTATAACCTATCCATTATAATGGAGGGTATGCACAATATTAACATTCCTCTGAAAAACTATTTTTTTAAAGGGTTGGGGCCAAAGCCACAATTTATTATTTAATGAAAAGACCTCTTTAGATAGGGTAGAGGGAGACCCATTACACAACCTTAAGGCCCAAGGCCAAGTTTCCTGAATACAAGGCTTGAAATCCCATTTTTCGGCCAAAAGGACCCTTCAGTGAACAATACTGCTACAGTACCCACGCTGCTACAGTGCCTTCTACAGTACAACTGCCGCTATAGTACCTTCTAGGTCCCTCCACTTCTATAGTGCCCTGCTATAACACCCCAAGCATCCACGATGCATTTCTCTTTGAATAATACAATAGCTTACGATGTATGCAACTTCGAGTTCTAACACACCACGACCAATCAAAGCAGCTGTTATAAAGATTAATACCAACTTTTTTAAAATTTATAAATTTTAATTTTAAAAAGGGACTTCATTTTTGGATTTGGAATATTAAAATTAGCTTAAGGTGAATTTTTTTTATCCTTCTGAAAACATTCAATTTTGGATGAATAGTGGAAAAAACTACGTTATTATTCAAAACTGAATTTTTATTTAAATAATTATTTATTTTATTTAAATTTTTTTTATGTAAAAATAGATACATAGTACCAATATTAATTCAATATATTTCATTTGAGGCATTTTATAATAATAATATATGTATAAAATTTTATTGAACTTTTTAACCTCTTTTACTGACCTTCTTGGCACATTTGCAAATTTGAATAAAATGTAATTTTACCGCTTCTGTGAATTGAATTTCGAAATTCCAAGAAATATTGTTGACATCAATAAATAAAACATGGTTTAATAAGATGAAAATAATTTTTGGTGAATAGTAACATGTGAATTTTATTTACCACAGTTAAAAGTAAATAGGGTAATTAAATGAAATTTTTTTATTATAATTACCCTAACACATGTCCTAATTCTATTGGATAAGTGATTTTTGTCCAAAAAAACCTTAGGAATAAATTATGATCCTCTTTGATCCACATAGATTAGATTTGAACATTTATTATTATCTTGTTTAAAGAAAAGATAAAAGTATTAAATACAAATTTTAATAACTAAAACATTTTTAATATAGGGTTATACGTAAGATAAATTTTACTATAAATTTTCATTAAAAATATTAAAAGATTTCATACATAATGGTCTTTTATTTATAATTTTTACACACTAAATAATTAAATTTATTTATGACACAATGATGATGCAGTAATTCCCTTATTAATGAAAGGTTTAAATAATTGGTATTATAAATATCAAAATAAATGTAAATTGAGACTTTTGATTCATTACACGAATTTTATAGGTTAATTTGACATGTTAGGGTTTATTTAATAATTTTTTTATAAGTGATAAATTTATTATTACTTTCACAAAAACCAAATACCAAATAGTGCGAATATTGACATAAATGAGGTTTTAAAACTAATACTATTTTATTAAATTATATAATAGTCATAAAAATATGTGGTTCAACAAAAGGACTTATATAGTGATAGATATGTCAATAATTAACCACTTGGGGTGTCTCTTAGATATTTATAGTATGTTTATTAACCATTTATTATAACAATACAAGAAGACATTGTAAAAGTTAACCTATTTAACTAAGAGTTAAATCTAAAAGATAAGGTTAATGTGGTGACATAAACTTATCTGAAACCTATTGGTTGAGAGTATTTAGACCAATCCCCACCAAGGAATCTAACGAAATCCATTTTGAGACATTATATACCGAAAACTATTTTATAATAAAATAATATTTCAAGCTTTTCCTAAAGTGACCTTCACCTCTCTTATAAAAGGGTACTTCACCTTCTCTTAATTTCACACCTGCAATGGAATTTGGCTCGGAAAAACACTACTAAAATATCATACCAACTACCCTTAATTCAACATAGAGGCCTTACTTTTATCAGAAGTCCAACCTAAAGATCCCTTTTGATCAAATAAAAATAAAGAACCCGAAGGAGAGATAATTATTTTATCACATCTTTCAAAGTTATTCTTATTCTTCAACTTCCTCTTTCGTTGTTGTTTACAAAACAAAATAACAACTCCATTAAAATATAAATAATGTAATTTTATTGTTAATATGGTATAAACATATTCATTATTTTATCCATCATATAAATTAAAACGTCACCATAGGTGCGTATGTATGGCATACCGTCTCCACGTCGTGGTGTAGTTTGTTATTCAACACTTCATTATTTGGATGGGTACAATAATGAGTATAATTGATGTTAATAATAAATATAAACTGTTAATTATTATTTATATATGATATAACATCCAATTACATATGATTTTACCATCAAAAGAATGATATTATCGCTCGTGCGTACGTACAGATTACCATCTCCACAAACACGATAAGATTTATTCCCCATCATAACCATTCCAGAATAATTTCCATTTTCTGAGTAAAAATAATGTTTAATAACATAATATCAATATTTTTATGAATCAAATACATCCTATCCATAAAAAACAAGACTTACGAAAATGAATCAGTTACCACTCGAAACGTTTATACTACTGAAATATAATTAACAAAGAAATATTAGAATATCATATATGAAATCATATTTATGTATGTGGTACTTGTATAATTTGATAACAATGATTTCACCATTAAAAATATGTTAAACTACCCTTGACTAATGAAATGTACAAGGTAAGGGTTAATTTTACAATCTATTTATTATCTGAGGTTGTATATATGTAAGCGTCTCCTGGGAAATCATTATCATCCCCATTTTTGTTTCTTAAAAATGCATTTAAAATAAATATTAATATTTCATAAAATATGGGTTAATGTCATTTATACCATTGTTTTAATTTTTTATAATTTTTTTTTGAAAAGAATATTTCCATCATTTACCAAACAAGGTACTATATGAGCTTTTTGACAAATTAAAGTAAGAATGTTTTTTTACTTATATGGTGGGTGCGGATATTTTCCACCACTAGAATAACTTCGAAGCTTCCCTTACGAGCTTATACGAATATTTTCAAAATAAGAGTTTTCATTACTTTTGAATGATCTCAATGTAGAAATTAATATTTCACTCAAATAGTTTATGAATTTATTTGATCAATGTCAACATCATTTGATGGATTTTACACTTGTTTGATGTTGAATTATTATGATACAATCTTAAACATTGTATTGAAGGTTTTATCATTTTTTTACTATTGATGTGTTATTTTTATACCATTCATTATTTATTGTTAATGTATTAACATCTCTGATGTTGTTTTTAATATGAATGTTTATGTTATGTTTCAACATTTTCATATGAGGAATGCATTAGACAAAGTAAGTGACTAGTGGAGTCTGCTATAGCACCTCGATGAATTAGTAGCTCTCATGAGACACACTAGTGTCTTGGAATATGGCCTTGAAAAAATATTATCTGTAGTCTTAACATGAGGCCTTGAATATGTGGTTATGATGTATGACATTATGCATTCCATCATTATAAAATTGTATATTGATATTACAAGTGATTATTTGACTAGTATAATATCTATGTGAATAAGTTAAGGGAATTATTTAATTTATCTTTGCCATATTATGCTTAATTTTATGTTTAAAAATATTTTGTTTTAATCATATACATTACATTAAATGTTTTTGGTTATTTATAATAGTTTCTACTATATTGTTATCCTTACAGAGCATCTGAGCTCACCTCTTTCTATGTCTCATTTATTCCTAGAAGCAAAGATGTATATTATGATTATCTTATAGGGATAGGATAAAGGATATGAGTGTGTTCTTAGGGGGAACAATGTGGTTTTTAATTTCAGGATATCATGTAAAACTCATGTATGTATCTAGTACTTCCAAGGCTACTAAAATAATCGGTCTTTCGAGACTTGATATCTTGTGATCATGCCAAGGTTATGTAATAATGCACTGACTCTGGGTAACTAGGGTTGGGGCATTACAATTGATATTAGAGGAAGTTTAGTAAAAACCTTGGAAACTATATTTAGAAAAACACTAATTAGAGAACATTACCCAATGATAGACTTTTAGGATTTGTATAGAAGAACTTCCTAGAATTTTCATAATGTATATATTTTATGAGTTTTCAAGTAATACATCCTTGTCTAGATATGATTAGGTAGAGGCAGCTCTGGGACAATGTACCTAGGAGTGGAAACTCTGATATAGAGTTTTTTGCTTGACCCAGGGTATCCTGGTACATGGAAACAAACCATTATACACTCTTGGTTGTGACACTATAGGAGGATATGATTAGGATAATTTAAATTTTCTATACAAGTAATTATAAAGGATTTATGATTAAATACATCCTCGAAGAAAACATTTTTTTATCATTATGGATTATATACACAAACTGTTCAATTTATGGTAGGTATTATACAGGTTTGGAATTATACATTGTGGTTCATAAACTAACCTAGTGTATGCATTTTTTTGAAATGGTGACCAGTAGAGGGAATGAGTACTCTAGAAATACGCATGATCCAAAGACTAATAAGGATCACCTCATTCGTGGTCTTAATACAACATTTAGAAGGGAAATAGTCTCCCATGTATTTTCTTCATATGAATAAAAAGTATTATGTGTTAATAATATAAGTAAATAATTCTCTGAGTCCCATGGCTTTGAAGGGAATCTATAGAAGAAAAGGATGGAAGAGAGAAATATGTATAAAGGGAAGAAGGAAAAGAAGGATTTTCCCTTATGTGATAACTATAGAAAAAATTACATTGGTAAATTCTTGAAGGCAATGGGGGATTGATTGACTTCATATATGAAGATGGAATTTGGAAATTTGGGAAGAGAATTTGTGTTCTTGACATACCTGATCTATAAAGGGAAATATAGGATGATGCTCAGAGCTCCAATTTCTCTATACACCATGGTAGCACTAATATGTAAACAGATTTGAAGGAACATTTTTGAAGGGATAACATGAAGAGGTAGATTGTTGATTATGTGTCAAGATGTATGATTTTTCAACGGGTGAAGGATGGAAGAACACATCCTATTGGAGTCATGAAACCTATTCCCATTCTTGAGTACAAATGGGATGATATTACGATGGAATTTGTCACGGGGAAACCAAAGAATCCTAGAAGGAATGATGCAATAAGGGTCATTGTGGATCATCTTCCCAAGGATTACATTTTCTTGATATAAGAGAAGATTTACCACTTGATTGTTTAGAAAGATTATATATTAATGAATTTTTAAGAGTTCATGATGTACCCCAATCGATTATTTCTGATCGTGATCCCTGTATTACATCAAGATTATGGAAAAGACTTCAGAAATCCCTAGATAGTGAACATCATTTGAGCACTTACTACCACACTCAAACTGATGGAAAATCAGAACAGACTATTCAAACCTTAGAAGACATGTTGAGATCTTTCTCATGTGCATTTCAAGGTATGTGGGATGAATATTTACCTTTGGTAGAATTTTATTATAACAATAACTTCTATTCAATTATTTATTTGGAACTATATGATGTGTTATTTGGAAAGAGATGTCACACAAAAACCTTTTGGGATGACGTTAGTGTAAGAAAACTCGTAGGACTGGAACTCGTCAAGGAAACAATGGAAAAGGTGAAGATTATCCCAAACCACATCAAATCATCTCAATGTAATAAAAATAGCTATACCAATAACCGAAGGAATTATTTGGAATTTAAAGTAAGAGATCATGTTTTTCTGAAGGAATCTTCAGGGTAGGCTGTTATACAATTCAGTGTGAAGGTTAAATGAATTCCCTGGTACATCAGACCTTTTGAAATACTAGAATGAATTGGAGTTTCATCTTACCATTTGGAAATGCCTCCAAGTCTCTCTAAAGATCATGATGTGTTCCACATATCACTGATGAGAAAATACATGCCTGACCCAATCCATGTACTCAACTATGAAGAAATAGAACTGGGACCTGATCTATCTTATTGTGAAGATCCTATTAGGATTCTTGATACCAGAGAACAAGTGTTGAGAAACCATACGACTCGTCTGGTAAAATTTTTGTTGAGAAACTATATGATGGAAGAGGCAATGTGGGAAGCTGAGGAATATATGATGAAGAACCACCCAAATCTTTTTATGCAGAAATATTCTAGAAATTTTGAGGATGAAATTATTTGAATAAGGGAAAAATGTAACAACCTAAGCTCCCATGATACACTTCTCTTTGAATAATACTATATCTTGGGATGTACACAACTTCGAGTTCTAGCACAACCGACCAATAAAACTAGCAGTTATGAATAGTAATACCCACTTTTTAAAATTTTATAAATTTTATTTTTTAAAATGTACTTTATTTTTGGATTCAGAATATAGAAATTAGCTTAGGGTGAATTTTTGGCATTTTTATGAAAACTTTCGATTTTCAATAAATAGTGAAAAACACTATGTTTTTCTTTTAAACCAACTTTTTATTTAAATAATTATTTATTTTAGTTAAATTTATTTATATTATAAATAGATACATAATACCTATATTAGTTAAAATTAATTCATTGGTTTCATTTCATAAATAGATTAGATGTATAAAATTTTATTGAAAATTTTAACATCTTTTAGCCACATTCTAGGAACATTTCTTAATTTTCATAAAACGTAATTTTACCGCTTCTATGAATTAAATTTCAACAATATGAGAGAAAAAATTGAAAACATTATGTAAATTGTGGTTCAATAGGATGAACGTAATTTTGGGTGAATAGTAACTTTTGAATTTTATTTACCACTGTTGAAACGAATAGGGTAATTAAAGGTAAATATTTTATTATTATTGACCTAACACATGTCCTAATTATATTGGATAAGTTTTTTTGGACCAAAATAAACCTTAGTAATAAAATATTATCCTCTTTGATCCACTTGGATTATATGAGGACTTTTATTGTTATTTTATTTAAAGAAGAACTAAAAGTGTTAAATTCAAATTTTAATAACAAGAATATTTTTAATATATGTTCATACATAATATAAATTTGAGTATAAATATTCACTATCAAGATAAAACTATTTCTTAAATATTGGTATTTCATTTATAAATTTTAGACATTAAATAATTAAATTTATTTATGACACAATGATGATGCAGTAATTACCTTATTAACGAAAGATTAAAATAATTGATATTATAAATATAAAAATAAATGTAAATGGAGACTTTTGATGACTTATATGAATTTTATAGTTTAATAATACATTTTTTGTTTGGTTAAATAATTTTTTTGGAATAGATAAAGTGGTTATCACTTTCAGAAAAAATACCAAATAGTGACAAAATTGACATAAATGAGTTTTTAAAACAAATACTATTTTAATAAATTATATAATAGTTCTAAAAATATAAGGATCATCCACAGAACTTATATAATGATAGATATTAATAAACCACTTGGGTTCCTCATGTATTTTTGTTGTACGTTTATTAACCATTTATTATAATAATACAAGAAGACATTATAAAAGATAAACTATTTAACTAAGAGTTAAATCTAAATGATAAGGTTAATATGGTGACCTAAAATGGTCTAAATCCTATTTGTTGAGCTTATTACGACCCATAACAACATTAGAATCTAAATAAATCTATTCTGACACATTATAAACCGAAAATGATTTTATAATAATATAATATTTCAAGCTTTTCCTAAAGTGACCATCTCCTATCTTATTAAAGTGTACTTGCACTTATGTAAATTCCAAACCTCCAAATCCATTTGGATCAGCCAAAATATTCTCTAATATCTTCCCAAACACCCTAAATTAAACATGGAAGCCTTAATTTGATCATAAATCCAACCTAAGGATCCCTTTTGATGAAATCAAAAGGAAGCACCCGAAGGAGAGGTAATAATTTAATCACTTATTTCAATGTTGTTTTCTTCTTCCACATCCTATTTCTTGGTTGTTTCCATACCAAAATAACAAATACAGAACCTTATACATATTGTGATGTTATTATAAACATGTTACATCCATATTAATTATTTTATCCATCCTATGAATTACAAATTTATCATACGTGCGAACGTACGTCTTACCGTCTCCACGTTGTGGTGTAGTTTGTTATTCAAAACTTAATTATTTGGATTGGTATAATAATGATTATAATTGATGTTAATAATAAATATAAAATTATAATGATTCTTTATATATGATATAACAACCAATTACATATTATTTTACCATCAAAACAATAATATTTTCAGTCGTGCGTATGTACAGATTACAGTCTCCACGGACATGATATGATTAATTTCCCCATCATAACCATTGAAAAATAATTTTAATTTTATGATTAAAAATAATTTTTATGAAATTAATATAATTATGGATATGAATCAAATACATCATATCCATAACAAATATAACTTACCAAAATGAATCAGTTAACACTCAAAATGACTATACTACTGAAATATAATTAACAAAGAAACATTAGAAGATCATATATGATATCATATTTATGTATGTGGTTATTATATAATTTAATAAAAATAATTTCACCATTATATAGGAGGCTAACCTACCCTATACTATGGAAAATTATATGGTAAGGGTTAATTGTACAATCTCTTTATTATCTGAGTTTGTCTATATGTAAGCGTCTACTGGGAATTCTTTATCATCCTCATCCATGTTTAGTAAAAATGTTTTTATTTATTTTTAATATTTCCTAGAATATGGGTTAAAATCATTTATACCCCTATTTTAATTTTTATAAAATGTTTTTAAAAGGAATATTTCCTTCATATTCAAAACAAGGTACTTTATGGCCTTTTAAAAAATTAATGTAAGAATGTTTTTTAACTTATACGGAGGGTGAAGCTATTTTTTCATTTATAATACCTTCTAAGCTTCCCTTAAAATATTATAATAAAATTTTAAAAATAAAATTTTTCTTTACTTTTGCATGATTTAAATGTAGAATTAAATATTTCACTCAAATAGTTTTTGGATTGATTTAATAAATGTCAACATCCTGTGATGGATTTTACACTTGTTTGAAGTAGATTTATTATGATATAATCTTAAATATTATATTGAAGGTTTTGTTATATGTTTGACTCTGGATGTGTTATTTTTATACTATTCATGGTTTATGGTTAAAGTATTAACATTTCATATTCTAGTTTTTATACGAAGGGTTAAGATATGTTTCAACCTTTTCATATTAGGAATTCATTTCACTTAGTATGTGACAGGTGGAGCCCACTATAGCTCCTCGATGCATCAGTAGGTCTCATGAGACAAACTAGTGTCTTTGCACAAGGACATGACAAAATATTATTTGAAGACTTGGCACAAGGAATTGAATATGTTGTTATGATGTCTGGAATTATGTAATCCATCATTATGAAATTGGATATTGATATTATAGGTGATTATTCGACTAGTATAATATATATGTGAATATTTAAATGGGATTATTTGATTTATATTTGTCATATTATGCTGATGTTTATGTTTAAATATCCTATTTTTTAGTCTTATACATTCCCTTAAATGTTTATACTTATTTATGATAGTTTCCGCTATATTGTTATCCTTACTGAGCATATTATCTCACCCCTTTCTATGTATTATTTTTTCTAGGATGCAAAGAATTATATTTTTATTAACCTTTAGGGATATGATAATTGATATGAATGTGTTCTACGGGGAAAAAATATTGTTTTTTTATTTCATGATGTAAAGTAAAACTCATGTATGTATCCAGTACCTCCAAAGCTACAAAACTAATCACTCTTTCGAGACATGATCTCTTGTGATCATTCCAAGGTTATATAATAATGCACCGACTCTAGGTAACTAGGGTCCGTGCGTTACAACTGCCTTTTGATGAAACCACAATTTTAAATCTAGTTTTTACAAATTTATATATTTTATTTAATAAAATAAACATATTATTGGGAATCATGATATAAAAACTTACTCTGAATGATTTTTTGATATTTTTCTATCATGTTTTATGTCTTGATGAATAAGAAAAGTATATTAGAATTAATTGAACACAATGTTTTTAACTAAAATAAATTATGTGGATAAATTATATTATTTAATGATTTTAATGTATAAATAGAATATATTTTTATAATTTAATATAATTTAGGTAATTGGAATTAATTTTATGTTGATTTTGGATGTAAAAGCATTTCAATCTTTTTCAATGTTCTAACTTTTAAAAACTGATTTTCATTTCGGTAATAAGATTAATTTTAAATAAATTATTGAAAATTTTTTGGTTTAAATTTTGAAAAATTAATTCCATAGTTGGAATTTGTAGGTCCAAATTATGTAAATGTTTTTATTTTATTTTTGGGATTTATGAATAGTACCTTTGGTAATAATTATTAATATGTAAAAAGTGTACATCAGGTAATTAAGAGTAAAAATAATATTATAAAATCACCCTAATAGTAGTCTGAATATCATTAGATGGGTGTGTTTTGACCAAAATCATCCTTGGGTAGAAATTGTTTCTTTTAAAATCCACTTGGATTATATTAGGTAATTTAATTTATTTTATTTAACGAAAAGTTAAATATGTCTTACTCAAATTTTTATAACTATATTATTTTTAATATAAAGTTATATAGAAGATAAATTAGACTATAAATACTGTTTTTTAAAGCTAATATGTTTTTTCTCATGATAATTTATTTTTAATTTTTAGGAAATAAATAATTACCTTAAAGACTTACTATTTAATGATGCAGAAATTATTTAATGGATGAGAAATAAATAAAATTATTTTTATTAAAATGATAGTAATCCTAAAAATACAATAACACTTTCCAAAATATTATTGGTTGCGTATATATCAACCATAATTACCCAGATGTCCATTTATTGGCCCTTTGGATCCATATGGAATGGATTATGAAACATAGAATGTTTTATTTAAAGTGATGTTAATGTTGTCACATTCATGATTTAACAAACATTAAATTTTTTATATAGAATTTTCAAAAAGATATTTTCTACCAGAAATATTCATCTAAAATCTAGAAGAATTATATTTTTATGGTATTTATATTTTAAATTTTTTATTCAACAAATAAGTATATCATATAAGTATACAATATAGATGTAGTAATAATTTTATTAATGGAAACACTAAATTAATGTTATTAAAAATATTAAAATAAATATAATTTTGGATAATTACTATATCCAAATAACTCTCTATATGACTTTGTACCCTTAGAAATATAATAAAATAATTTTTTTGGGTAAAATATTGTCTTTGTTTTTTAAAAAATCTATAAATTGAATAGTTTCAAAATTGACACTATTGATTGCTTATCAAAATTATGTATTATTAAATAATTTAAAAATCATAAAATTTTAAAAAAACAGATAATAATTATTATATGGTATTAAATGTTCTAAATAATTCATTTATGGTCAAATTGATATCAAATAAGAAAAAATAACACTATTTTAGTATTGAATAATTTATTACCTTAGTTATAATTAAAATAGAATATCCAGTGTTACATGAAATGATAAGGTTTAAATTAACCGATAAACTCATCTAAAATTTATTAAATTATGACATTACAACCTTAACTCTTTCTATCTTCAAATAAATGACTTATTTTTTTTGTTTTTTTATTGAGGTATATTTTATCATTATTTAATTTTTTTAGAGAATCCAAAAGAGCCCCTCACCTCAATTATAAAGGGGAACCTCTTCCCTCATTTCTTCACTTAAATTTGTGCCTTCATGTTCATACATACCTTACCCATTTCCGTTCTCAAATTTCTTATTCACATTTTAGAGGTGATGATCTTCTCAAAAGACCAGACTCAGTGCCATTAAGAGGATATTTAGAGGGAGATCTACAAATAATTGGTGGTTCTGATACATATAAAGGAAATCAGATGTAAGGTAAGGGATAAATTCACAACCCCATTATTATCCAACACTGTTTATATATATGTATTTACTAGGGTATATTAATTATCCACATCAATGTTTCTTAAATATGTAATATTATTTCAATTCTTCTTAAATTGTTTAAATTCAAATTTTCCCATTGGTGAATTTTTATTAAACGGTTCGAAAGGAATCTTTTTTCATTTTTTGATACAAGGTACCTTTTCACTTATCTGAAAAAAGTACATGTTTTTTTTTCATATAACATATATTGAATGATGGGTTTCTATGTTTTCATAACAAAGTATTTGCATGAATCATCTTCTAAAATATTTCAAGTTTATTTTTGAAGGAATTATTATCCTTTAAAATTGTGTGGCATTTTGAGAAAAAAATGTTTTTGAAGAAGAAAGGATATTTTCCTCTAGAATTAATTTCAGGTGTTTTATAAAAATTATTTTTCAGTTAAAATGAATGATTTTTTAAGAAAACTATCCCTATTATTTTTATGGTTGATTATGTTTATAAGGAATGATATTTATGAAATCTATTTGTTTTTACATGAAATATGTTATGATGGAATGATGTTTAAGAAACCCATTTTATTCCTTGGGTTATGATATGATGAATGATTTATTTTTTTGTGGCACACATATGTATGATTTTCATTATGTGACGGGAGTGACCTATATCTCCCTCCAATGCATTGGGTAAAAATTTATATATAATGAGATAGATAGGAATTGAATGACATATAAATCAATTTTAGCAATATATGGATTTAATGATATGTAAATTCAGTTTAGAAATACAGGGTTGGAATGAAATGTGACCTCAATTTAGTAATGTAATTTTTCTTCTTTTATGGTCTTGGAAATGAGCCTTGGATAATATATAAATTATTTTCTATGATTATGTGTTTTACATAATTTCATGTTTTATTCAAATGTTATTTTCTCATAAATAATGATTCCTTTATTATTTATACCTTATTAACTATTAAGTTTTATTTCAAGAATCACGATTTTTATATATGTTATATTCATTATGGTTTTCAAAAGTTATCTTCATGTTTTTTATGATATATTCTGTTCATATCCAAACTAAAAATTTGATCTCACCCTTTGCATTTGTTTTCTTTTCTTCAGGATATAAAGAAAGGTTTAGGTAGGAAAAATAAAGGAGAAGATCTTTGTGGGAGATGTTGAAGATATCTCACCATGTAAGAATAATGTTTTCCCAAGTTCCAAAGTCACTAAAATAATATTGTTTTTAGTCATATTTTTGTATTATATATTAAGTATTCTATAAAAGTATTGTAATTACCATGTACATAAAGCATGTGTCTCTACATTTGGTATCAAATAGAAGGTTTAGTAACCTTTGTAAAAAGGGATCAGAAAACATTAGTGAGATCCCTAGAGATAGTTCTAAGGTATGTCCAGGGATGAACTAAGGATAAGTCTAATTATAGGTTATATTCCTAGAATTTTGGTAACTATCATGAATAACATAGAATAAAACAAAATATTTTATAGATTAAAATTACATTACCTTGAATATTTAATTTTTTAGTATGATTATTTTCACTCACACTTTTTTGGGTTTTAAAAATAGGCTGGAAACTAGAGGATTCATATTAGTAGGGAATATGATGGACAATGGAATGATATTCTTCTTAAGGAACCAAATGAATTGGGAGTTGTAAGGAGAAAAATAGTTATTATTCCTAATCATCAATATCAAAACATGATCAATAATCTCAACTTTGGTGAGATTCCTGACCCACCTAATAAGAGAAAGACAAATTTTCATAGTGATCACAGTGGAAAGAAAGTCTAATTTTCCACATGAAAATCACATTGGAAGAGGAATAAAAGAGAATGTTTCAAAGGAACAAGAAGATGTTTTGGGTGTGGAAAATAAGGAATGAAATCCAGTAATTGTAAAAGAAAAGGTCCAATTAAAACAAAGGACACAGATAATAGTATTACTAAGACATAAACGATGGTTAAATTTTTTAAATGTGGAATGTATGTGAATTATGTAAATAGATGCACTAGGGTCGAATCTCATGAGAGAATCATTATAGTCATATGGGTAGTACTTGTGTTTCCGATGATGAAGAGACTGAGAATGATATATGTGATAATAGAAGTATTAAAGAATAAAATGATAAATCTTGGTCAATGGTTTAAGAAGGTAGTAGAAGGATTGCATGTCTATCAAGAATAATGTTGTTTAAGTAATTTTATGTCATTTTAAAATAAATAAACCTCTAAATATTGTTACACTATTGGTTTTCCTTAGGTGTTGGAAAGTATATGATGAATGGTACTATTTACCATGAAAAGTGATTGGGGTAATAATTTTAAAAAGACATTATTGAGAGAAGGATAACCCTTAATATGAGTATGATAAGTAGATAATGATATGTTGGTTATGAATTTTTAAATTTGATGGTAATTATTTCCCTATAAATGATTAATGATTTTTTTGAAAAGTGTTTTAGGCTATCATGGATGATGTTTACATATTTTTGGAATTAAGAATAAGTAAACATTCAAGTTTTCAATGTCGATATGTGGTAATTCAGGTTATTATCTTGAGATTACATGATAAAGGCATTCAAATGTTTGGAATCTGACAAAGAAGAAATACCTTATGATATATGGGAGATAAATGTTAATCCGATCTAGTTCACCTCTTTCTAATGTTTTGGATCATTAGTTTTTAGAAGGATTGGAAGGTTATCCATTAATGGAATGTAAAAGTTACACCAAAAATGAAGTTTGTTAGATTAAATTATTATCTCACTATGGGTGTACTTATGCATATTTGATAACTTATTCTATCCTTTTTTGTAGTAATAATGATATATTGAATGAACAATCATTCTATTTATGGATACGATGATCTACTAATTCTTCAAAAATGAATAATTCAACTTCATTTCTTAAAATAAGAGGGGAAGTGGAAATTGATCAACGTAGAAGGAAAATATGATATAATACATAATCAGATAATTATTTCCAATCATTATTAAACTGTAGGAAATGTATCCAAAAAAAAAATGTTACCCATGTACCTTCATTTCTGATGAATCAAATGACACCTTATATCCTCATAGATTTTTTTATTTCTTCTTGTTAACTTTCTCCCAACCTTGTACTCTATCACTCTCCATCAGAACATGAAGGTTATATTTCTCTTGTATATACATGTTTTCACATTCCACCTACATTCTCTAATGTGGACACCCAGTATGAGTGACTTTGGGTAAGAATTATGTTTCTCTCTTTCCTTTTAAAAGGATGTTTTAGTATCTATTTTTCTGATGTGGGTTTCTATAAAATAACTTTTAACGTATTAATCTTTTTGTTACACAGAAAAATATTGAGGGAGAAATTCAATTTAACATGGTTATAATGTAACAACCCAAGATTTTATGAGCAAGATTTTTAATTTCTCTGATGTCTTATGTCATACGCTGCACCAAGGAAAGGTTGTGCTATACACAAAATAGTCTTACCTTGTAGTATACACAACACTATGCTTGGAATATTTTAAAGACAATATTGAGTTATTTATAAAGAATTTGTTTAATGAAAGACCAATCTTACCTGAATAACTATGTAGGATCGAAATAATGAATGAAGATACTGTATGTAGTATCTAATGATGCTCAAAATACAAGAGGGGGGTTGAATTGTATACTTTAAAAATTATTTTAAACTTTTAAAGATGAAGATATTTAACAAGGTTAAACAAAGTAATTCACAAACCTCTAGTTCTACACACTTTCTTGATTCTGGAAATACGATTTCGAGAATGAAATTCTAGAAAAGTGGTTCCATAAAAGAAACTTAACAAAAGTTTACAAAGATAATGATTCTACCATAAAGCATGTAGAATATTACTAAATCAGTGTATAAAACTATAAGGAAGTATAAGATAGTTATACATTCATCAATAATCAAAATAAAAAGAAAAACTTGAATTTAACAAGTATCAAGTAGTAAGTATTTTAACCCAAAGAGAAGGGTATCCAAAAACCTTGGATAAAGGTCCCTTGATTTATACTTTCAAGAAAGTCTCTCTTACCCACAATAGTGTAAGCCCTTGATATGACGATTGGATTTTTTCATGTTATCCCTACAAGCCCTCAACTTCTAGGTAGTCGACACCTCTGTCTTTCTCAGCAAGGAAGTCCTCGAGCTTTAAGGTAGTCGGCACCTCTGTTTTCATATCCCCGTAAGCTCTTGAATGTACTCAGCAACATTCATAGTTGCATGAAGCAAATATTAACAAGGTGTTTAGTATGAATTAAGCATGAGAGTCTCTCTCTAGAAATAACTTCAACAACATGTAATCTCTACAGTCATAGAAAGGTTCATCAAATGTTGTGAGATCTTTCAAAAGAGATACTATTTATAGGCAAACTTTAATGGTCAACTCTCTTCTCTAACGGTCATATTTTTTTTTAAATTTTGGAGGGACCCATCCACATGTCACTCAAAAAATGGTTAGTTAGTAACTGAATGAATGACATTGTTTTGTCACCAAAACATGAGTAAGAAAAACTATGGTTATATAAAAAAATTAATTTTTTGGAGTGTTTGAAAAAAATGTATGTTAGGAGTCTAAGCAAAAATACATTCAGTATCTATAATAAAAGGATATTTGGATTAGGTTTTCCATGTAATTTGGAACGTGAATTCTATAGAATTATGGTGTCTGATTTTCAAGGAAATTCGGAGTCCTGAATTCAGTATAATCCGGAATCTAAATTCATAAGAGTTTGGAGTCCGAACTTACAATGTTTGAAGTATGAATTTAGAAGAGTTCAGAGTATGAACTTACCAATTTTGGAGTCTGAATTCATAATATTTTGGAGTCTGAACATACAATGTTCAGAGTCTGAATTCAGAGAACTCGGAGTCAGAACTCATAAAAGTCAGGAGTCTAAATTCAGAGAACTCAGAACCTGAATTCGGATCCTGAAAACACAATTCTCTATATCTATGTATTATTAGATTTCGAGGTTTTGGATATGGAACCGAATTTTACACTTAGGAAAAACTAACAATGAAAAACATGGTAAGGAAAAATTTCCTTAGGGAACGAAACTTTTCATTATGTTTGTAAAACAGTGTAAATGAATTTTTCCTTAAGATTAGGTGTTTGTGATTTTCAAAACATGAAGATTGTTAAATTCATAAGTAATACTTTTTGACTCAATAATCTCCCCAAACATGAAGGAATGGAAAGGTCATAAGAAAACCGTATTGACTAAACAATCTCCCCCTTTTTGGAAGGCACAAACATCCTTACAAAAAAGAAAATAAGGACTCATAAAATATTTTTCTAGAATTTGAAAATAAAATTTATCTCCCTTATCATATGGGCAAAGATAAATACGTCTAACTATCCCTCAGGATTTGGAACACTATAGATCATATAATTGATTTTAGGAATTATTTTTTTCATTATCTTGAGTACAAAAAACATTATAATGAAAACTCCCCCTTAGATACACTCCCCCTTACTTAGGGATATTTCTTCTTTACATTGTATTATTTTTTCCTTTCACCACCTTTTTTGTAACGACCCATACTTTACATACATGGACAATACATTACTTTGGCGGAATACTTAATACATAACAAAAACAGACACACAAGGACCGTAATAGTTTAGTGTCTTTGGAAACTTGGAACGTAATCTTCTAATCGTGGTGAAAGATCTTCAACATCTCCCATAAAGATCTTCCCTTTTTTTTCTTACCTAAAACCTTTCTTTATATCCTGGGGAAAAGAAAACATACAAAGGGTGAGCTCAAATTATCAGTAAAGGTAAGAATGGATAAAATAAAACATACCATATACATTTGAACTTAAAAACATGAACATAATGTTTAAACATCAAAAGCTTGAGAAATGACATAAAACATGGAAGTACGTAAGGCATAGATCATAAAGAAACATTCATAATGACAAAATAGCATGGGAAGAAAACATGTAATTGTGGCATCCATTAAGCACATGTAATTATTTCCATAGTCGCCAAGGCATTGATGCCAAGACCATCTTAGTGGACAAAGTCCCTTTCTGAATCGAGTTCACTCCTCGTTTCAGTCCTGTTTTACTGAACCGGTTTAACCTTCCGTTCCAGCCATGTCTATCTCATTAGATATAAAATCTTTACCCAATGAATTGTAGGGAGATATAGGTCCCACCCATCTCATTATGAAATCATTCTTACTTGTGCCACAAAATAAACTTAAAACATTCATCATAACCCAAAGAATAAAATGGGTTTTATAAACATCATCCCATCATAACATAATCCATGAAAAAATGGATATCATTTCATCATAAGAAAAGTGAAACCATGTAAATCATAGATACATTATACTTGAAACATACACATATGAAATAATGTCATCTTAGATGAAAAATTGTTTTGATAAAACGGTTTAAATGAATTCTTGAAGAAAATATCCTTTATTCTTCAAAATAATTTTCTTTTCACAAAATGTCATGCAATTTTAAAAGAAAAGGATTTTGTTGAAAATAGCCATGAAATATTTTTTAGGATTCTTTATTAAAATAAGTCTTTATAAAACCGTAAAAATTCGTTCGTTCTGTATAAGTTAAAAAAACATTCTTCTCGTACTTTTGCTGGAAAAGTCAAAAAGTACCTCGTAACGTAAAAAAAAGAATGATTCCTTAAATACCATGTAGTAAAAGTCAAGAATGGGTGAAAAGGAATTTAAACATACATGAATACACTTTTATAAAACATGGAAATGGATCATAGCAATAACCCCAGTAAATACTTACGAATAACAATCTCGGATAAAAATGAGATTTGCAAAATTATCCCTTACCTTAGGTTCGATTTGCTTCGTAAGTGTCCGAACCTCCTGTATAATGATTTAAATAATGTTATTTACTTATTCCGGAATCATACTTATTTTTATAATATCATATATGGTTCACTTATGACTTTATATTACCCGTTCTTTTGTAAATTCCATGTTAAAGATTGTTTTGGGTAAAATCGTTTCATTTTCCGTCTATGTTTTGACTTGTAATTATAAATATGATTACTTAGATCATGATTAATTAATTCCAGAATATAAAACATGATTTATATATAATATATATTCAGAATATACATATATATAATAGATCGATAAATGGAAATATATACACCGTTCATGGAGACGGTAGGCCGTACGTACGCATGAACGCTGTTTTCGTTTCCTTATTGAGTTGAGTGAAATTAAGTAGATGACCTACATATATATATACATAAATCCAGTAGCTTTATAATGTCTTATATTTCATTATTATTTCTTATATATACTTTATAATAATTCTTAAATGGTTAACATGGAGAATGAATCTCATCGCGTCGTGGAGACGGTAGTCCGTACGTACGCACGGGCGATGATATCATTTCCACAATTATTGAATTGAATTAGAGTGGATGATACAATATATCAGAATCATTATGATGTTATAATATCTATATATAGTTATTCTTTACACCATAATACTCATCCATGTAAGGTGTTGGTGAAAAAACAGATTACACCACGGCGTGGAGACAGTATTCCGTACGTACGCACGCGCGGTGATTTTGTTTTCCGTAGGATGGATAGAAGGTGAAATGGGGTTGTTTCATATTTATAATAACATATCAGTATATTGGTGATACTGATGTTATTAATTTATATTGAAACAACTAAATAAGAAGAAGTTGAAGAAGAAATAAGTTTGAATGAATCGGTAGAATAAATTACCTCTTCTTCGATAGGCCTCTTTGAAACCACCTCTTAGGGAACTATGATTGGTCTTTGAAGTAGACCAGAACCACTAGGATGTTTCTAGGGAAGTGGTGAAGAGAATTTGGCAGGGGTTTGCCGAGCTTGAAGGCTCAAAGTGGTGTGAGGAAGAGAGGGAGGAGGTGCCCTTTTATAAGGGAGGAGAGAGGCACCTTTGGAATTCTTAAAATTATTAATTTATAATAAATCTAACATCACTTAAAAACCTCCAAAAATGACTCATATTCGAAGATTAGATGAGATAGGGTTGTAATCTCATCAAAAAATAAAATTTATACATGTTTTTATCCTATTTTAAACCTTATCATTTTGATTTATCCTTATTTAATCTATTTAAGTTTATTTGTGGTAATAAAATTCTAAATTTTAAATTATAACAAATAATTACTTATTTGTTGTGAATTTTCCATAATTGGTTACTTTATAACATTATAAACCATATAAATTTAAATTTATAATTTTTAAATATTTTTGTGATTTTTAAAAAATTTTATAATATGTTATTTTTATAAAATAACAATAGTGTCAATTTTGACACTATTCATTTATTTGAATTTAAATAAAATATATACAGAAGCTATGTTTGAACTAAAAGATTTAATAGATTCATAAAATGTCATATGTATCTATAAAATTAGTGGATCACTTTAAATAGTTCATATAATATATATTTTATTATTTTTAAAACTATTTATTTGGTTTATCTCTTAATAAAATAATTACTACAACATTTTTGTATAATTATTTAATATACTTATTTGTTGCATATAAATTAAAAATAAAATCCTATTATGAAGATAAATCTATTAAATTTCACAAAAATACTTTTACTCGAATTTAGCATCTTAAAATAACAATATTTAAATTGTTAAATTTTTTAAATTATGAAGGTGAAAACTTTGGCATCATTTAATATAAAATAATATAAGTGTCATAATCACTTTTATAAGACTCCAAACGGTTATATATTAGGTCATTGGATTATTATGGTATATATATATACTACCAATAAGTTTTGGTCAGGTTTTTTAGGGCTTTTAATTGGTATTATTATTTCAATAAAAACTATATTTCTGATTTTTCACTTAATAAATAATTTCTGCATCATTAATGTATCACCATTAATGACAATTATATAATCCCTAAAAATTCTAAATAAATTATCATGATGTAGATAATTTTATTTGATTTCTGGATACTATTCATGTTAGATGTTTTATGATGTTTATCACTAAATTAAAAATATTATACTTATAAGATTCAAGAGAGTGACATGTTGTCACTTTCTATGGTTTTAATAATAATTAAATTATTTTCATGGTCAAATGTCATTAAAATAAATCTAATCCGACCCTTAGGTGATATGGGTAGACTTTTAGTCATCCAATAAGATTTTCACAAGTATTAGGGTAATTTTATAATCTTATATTTACTCTTAATTACCCGATTTACCTTTAACTATAGTAAATAAAATTTACCGTAGTTACTATTCACAATGCCCAAAAATAAAAAGTATATTATTAACATAATTTGGACCCACTGATTCCAAATATGGAATCCATTTTTCCAAATTCAATACACAAAAGTTTCAGAAATTAAATTAAAATGAATCTCGTTGTCGAAAGAAAACGGGTTTTTCTTTAAAACATTGCAAAAGATTGAATTGATTTAACCTACGAATTCAAGGTAAAATCAATGCTAATGACATACATTATATTAAATGGTAAAAATATATTCTATTTATACTTTAAACCCATTAAATAATATAATTTAACCACATAAGATATTAAGATGAAAAAAGTTGTTTTTAATTAATATATAGCGTGTTTTTACTATTCATTAAAATATGAAAGTCATCAGAATAAAATGAAAAATTTATCCAAAGTAAATTTTTATTTTTTTATTCCAAAGGATAATTTTATTTTTTCAAATGGAACTTATAAACATGTCAAAAAATAGATTTAAAGTGGGTGCGCCATCAAAAGGCGGCAAAACTGCATTTTTTGAAAAATACTTATTTTACCCGAAAAATTTATTTTGTTCTTATACCATGTTCTAAAAAATGTGTAAAATGAATAATAATGTTATAAAATTCAAAATTTAGTTAATACTATTCATAACGGCTAGTTCATAATAATATTATAATAATATATCATTGTTTAGTAAAACCTGGTATTGCGTACAACACACGCTATCGAGGAAGGTCGTGATTGCGTGTAATGCAAGCCAAGTCAGGGTTGCGTGTTGTGAAATAATCCTTCATTGTTTTGTTTAACAGAAATCCAACCATATTTCATTTATACATTGAATATATATATATATATATACTCAATGTTGTGTAGAATAATTATTATCAAAATTGTGTGTAACACGATCCAAGAATAGTGTTGCGTATACTGCAAGATAATACGGTGTTGCGTATAGCGCAAGGTAATCTTGGTGTAGCATACAACACAAGATATTTAATGAAATTAAAAGAATATTTTTCATAAAATCTCGGGTGTTACATTCTACCCCCCTTAAAATGAATTTCTCCCTCGAAATTTGTTGGGGTTATAAATGGTTTACTACTCGAAAGTTTGTTTAATAGATACCCATATCGTAAAAAGGAATACCAAAACATGGCTTTAAAAAAGTAAAGTATGAAATGTTACAGTTACCCAAATCAACTCATCACTGGGTTTCCACTTAGGAGGGCATAGGTGAAAATATGGATATGGAAGAAAAATTTAACCATCATGTTATGATGGAGAGTGGTAGAGAACATGGCTATGAAAAAGCCAACAATCACAAAGCTATTGATTTGTTATGATCTAAGGTACCATATGATTCATCGGATATAAGGGAACTAGGACAACATTTTTGGTTTTGAAGATCATTTCCCTGAATTTGATGAATTAAAATAAATACTTTCATGATTTTGGTACAATCTTACTGTTGTTCATGAATTGAACAATTTCCACTTCATCCCTTAAAGAAATGAAGTTGAATTTGTTATTCGTGATGTGTTAGCAGATCATGTGATAGAATGATGGGTCATTCCATCTCTTTCAATCAAAAGGTTAGCAAAAGTTATAAGTCCATCTTATGGTTAGATTAATCGTATATGGTTCCAAAAATGAACTTATACTTCATATATCATACCGCTTAATAAAATAAAAATAGTTTCTACTAACCAGGGACTTCCTATAGGCCAGTGGTAGGCGATAAAGGCCAGTCGCACTTCGGTTGTGGGTTCGATTCCCACATCCTTGTCTGACGCGATGGGTTGTCTCCCATCCTGCAGGTTGTCCTTTTTATAAAGCTATATTACTATAACATCCCATCAATAATATCGAAAAAAGTTCTATCCTAACTTATGTCCAACATAATCTATTCCAATCTTTAGGATTATCTAAAATACTTCGGTCTAAGCTCATAGTATAATGAAAATGATTACTTGAAATGTCACATAACAATCATGTGAATGGCATCATTTATCCCCCATATATCATAAGATATATCTTGTTGGTCAAATTACAAATATGTGAATACCTTAATCATGTATTCTCTTGAAGAATGAATACCCATTGATCCTTAGTGAAAACATGAATGCAGTCAAAAGTTAACTCTTTCCACATACCAAAATCCAAAAATTCTATATACACAAACCATGATATAACCTTCTCCTTATATCAGTCATGAGCTCATGAATACTATCAAACGTTTAATTTTCTCCTTATCCCTTCATTATGCACATATCATCTACATTCCAAAAATATCTGAATAACCTGTCATGGATACAGGTACCATTAATCATACACTTTCAAAACTCAAATAAATACAACAGTGTAACAATCCTTAGATGACTCTTTATTCCATAGTACCATGAGATTACTTATACAACATTACACATGATAAACATGTAATCATTCCACTACATTCTTAAACCATTGACTGAGCTTCAACAATTCTTTCATCTCACATATCATTTGTAGTCTCTTCATCATCATCAACATAAATACTACCCATACGACCATACTGATTCTCTTCATGAGACTTTCCCTTAGGGCATTGGTTTGCATAATGCCCGTACATTCCACATTTAAAACATTTAACCATTGTTGATGTCGTAGCAATACCATTATCCTCATCCTTGGTGTTAACTGAACCTTTTCCTTTTCACTTACTGGCTTTGTGTCCTTCGTTACCACACCCAAAGCATCTTCCAGTTCCTTTGAAACATTCTCCTTGATGCCTCTTCCCACATGATTTACATAGGGAAAATTGAACTTTCATTCCTCTATGATGATCATGAAACTCCATCTTTCTCTTATTAGTCGAGTCAAGAAACTTAACAAATTTTACTTTATTGATCATATTATGAGATTGCTGATTCGGCATAATAATGATGTTTGGACTTCCAAATCCCATTTCATTTGGTTTCTCATGTATAATATCATTCCATTGTCCATCATATCCTCCATTATCGTGAATCATCTTGTTTCTAGCCATTTTCTAAAACCCAAAAAGAATAGTGTGAGAGGCAAAAATAATAATAAAGGGGGAGTAACTTCAATATCTAACATCTTTGGTTTAATCTAATATCGTTACCATAGTTCTAGGACTATATCCTATACGTATACTTATCCTTAGGGACATCCCTAGACATAGCTTAGAAATATATCTAGAGATATCACTAACGTTCACGCATCCTAGTTTCCAGAGGTTAAATAAACCTTTCCTCTGATACCAACTGTAACGACCCATACTTTACATACATGGACATTACATTACTTTAGCGGAATACTTAATACATAACAAAAACAGACACAGAAGGACCGTAATAGTTTAGTGTCTTTGGAATCTTGGAACATAATCTTCTAATCGTGGTAAAAGATCTTCAACATCTCCCATAAAGATCTTCCCCTTTTTTTCTTACCTAAAACCTTTCTTTATATCCTGGGGAAAAGAAAACATACAAAGGGTGAGCTCAAATTCTCAGTAAAGGTAAGAATGGATAAAATAAAACATACCATATACATTTGAACTTAAAAACATGAACATAATGTTTAAACATCAAAAGCTTGAGAAATGACATAAAACATGGAAGTACGTAAGGCATAGATCATAAAGAAACATTCAGAATGACAAAAGAGCATGGGAATAAAACATGTAATTGTGGCATCCATTAATCACATGTAATGATTTCCATAGTTGCCAAGGCATTGCTTCCAAAACATCTTAGTGGACAAAGTCCCTTTCTGAATCGAGTTCACTCCTCGTTTCAGTCCTGTTTTACTAAACCAGTTTAACCTACCATTCCATCCATGTCTATCTCATGAGATATAAAATCTTTACCCAATTCATTGGAGGGATATATAGGTCCCACCCATCTCATAATGAAATCATTCTTACTTGTGCCACAAAATAAACTTAAAAAATTCATCATAACCCAAAAAATAAAATGGGTTTCATAAACATCATCCCATCATAACATAATCCATGAAAAAATGGATATCATTTCATCATAAGAAAAGTGAAACCATGTAAATCATAGAGACATGATACTTGAAACATACATATATGAAATAATGTCATCTTTGATGAAAAATGGTTTTGATAAAACTCTTGAAATGAATTCTTGAGGAAAATATCCTTTCTTCTTCAAAATCATTTTCTTTTCACAAAATGTCATGCAATTTTAAAAGAAAATGATTTTGTTGATAATAGACATGAAATATTTTGTAGGAAGCTTTATGAAAATAAGTGTTTATAAAACATTAAAAATCCGTTTGTGCTGTATAAGTTAAAAAAACATTCTTCTCGTACTTTTGCTGGAAAAGTCAAAAAGTACCTCGTAACGTAAAAAAAAGAAAGATTCCTTACATACCATGTAGTAAAAGTCAAGAATGGGTAAAAAGGAGTTTAAACATACATGAATACACTTTTATAAAACATGGAAATGGATCATAGCAATGACCCCAGTAAATACTTACGAATAAGCAATCTCGGATAAAAATGAGATTTGCAAAATTATCCATTACCTTAGGTCCGATTTGCTTCGTAAGTGTCCGAACCTCTTATATAATGATTTAAATAATGTTATTGACTTATTCCAGAATCATACAGATTTTTATAATATCATATATGGTTCACTTATGACTTTATATTACCCGTTCTTTTTTAAATTCCATGTTAAAGATTTTTTTGGGTAAAATCGTTTCATTTGTCGTCTGTGTTTTGACATGTAATTATTCATATGATTACTTAGATCATGATTAATTAATTACAGAATATAAAACATTATTTATATATAATATATATTCAGAATATACATATATATAATAGATCGATAAATAGAAAGAAATACACTGTTCATGGAGACGGTATGCCGTACGTACGCATGAACGCTGTTTTCGTTTCCTTATTGAGTTGAGTGGAATTAAGTAGATGACCTACATATATATATACATAAATCCAGTAGCATTATAATGTCATATATTTCATTATAATTTCTTATATATACTTTATAATCATTCTTAAATGGTTAAAATGGAGAATGAATCTCACCGCGTCGTGGAGACGGTAGTCCGTACGTACGCACGAGCGATGATATCATTTCCATAATTATTTAATTGAATTGGAGTGGATGATACAATATATAAGAATCATTATGATGTTATAATAACTATATATAGTTATTCTTTACACCATAATACCCATCCATGTAAGGTGTTGGTGGAAAAACAGATTACACCACGGCGTGGAGACGGTATTCCGTACGTACGCACGCGCGGTGATTTTGTTTTCCGTAGGATGGATAGAAGGTGAAATGGGGTTGTTTCATATTTATAATAACATATCAGTATATTGGTGATACTGATGTTATTAATTTATAATGAAATAACTAAATAAGAAGAAGATGAAGAACAAATAAGTTTGAAAGAATCGGTAAAAGAAATTACCTCTTCTTCGATACACCTCTTTGAAACCTCCTCTTGGGGAACTAAGATTGTTCTTTGAAGTATACCAGGACCACTAGGATGTTTCTAGGGAAGTGGAGAAGAGAATTTTTCAGGGGTTGGACTAGCTTGAAGGCTCAAAGTGGTGTGAGGAAGAGAGGGAGGAGGTGCCCTTTTATAAGGGAGGAGAGGAGCACCTTTGGAATTCTTTAAAATATTAATTTATAATAAATCTAACTCCACTTAAAAACCTCCACAAATGACTCATCTTCGAAGATTAGATGAGATAGGGTTGTAATCTCATCAACAAATCAAATTTATACATGTTTGGATCTTATTTTAAACCTTATCATTTTGATTTATTCTTATTTAATCTATTTAAGTTTATTTGTGGTAAAAAGATTATTAATTTTAAATTATAACAAATAATTACTTATTTGTTGTTAATTTTCTATAATTGGTTACTTTATAACATTATAAGCCATATAAATTTAAATTTATAATTTTTAAATATTTTTGTGATTTTTAAACAATTTTATAATATGTTATTTTTATAAATTACAATAGTGTCAATTTTGACACTATTCATTTATTTGAATTTAAATAAAATATATACAAGAAGATATGTTCGAACTAAAAGCATTAATAGATTAATAAGATGTCATATGTATCTAGAAAATTAGTGGAGCACTTTAAATAGTTCATATAATATTTATTTTATTATTTTTAAAACCATTTATTTGGTTTATCTCTTAATAAAATAATTACTACAACATTTTTGTATAATTATTTAATATACTTATTTGTTGCATATAAATTAAAAATAAAATCCTATGATGAAGATAAATCTATTAACTTTCACAAAAATACTTTTACTTTAATTTATCATCTTAAAATAACAATATTTAAATTGTTATATTTATTAAATTATGAAGGTGACAACTTTGGCATCATTTAATATAAAATAATATAAGTGTCATAATCCCTTTTATAAGACTCCAAACGGTTATATATTAGGTATTTGGATTATTATGGTATATATATATACTAACAATAAGTTTTGGTCAGGTTTTTGTAGGGATTTTAATTTTTATTATTATTTCAATAAAAACTATATTACTGATTTTTCACTTAATAAATAATTTCTGCATCATTAATGTATCACCGTTAATGACAATTATATAATCCCTAAAAATTATAAATAAATTATCATGATGTAGATAATTTTATTAGATTTCTGGAGACTATTCATGTTTGATGTTTTATGATGCTTATCACTAAATTAAAATTATTATACTTATAAGATTTAAGAGAGTGACATGTTGTCACTTTCTTTGGTTTTAATAATAATTAAATTATTTTCATGGCCAAATGTCATTAAAATGATTCTAATCAGACCTTTAGGTGATATGGGTCGACTTTTAGTCATCCAATATGATTTTTCCAAGTGTTAGGGTAATTTTATAATCTTATATTTACCCTTAATTACCCGATTTAACTTTAACTATAGTAAATAAAATTTACCGTAGTTACTATTCACAATGCCCAAAAATAAAAAGTATGTTATTAACATAATTTGGACCCATTTATTCCAAATATAAAATACATTTTTCTAAATTCAATACACAAAATTTACATAAATTAAATTAAAATTAATCCCGTTGTCGAAAGAAAACGGGTTTTTCTTTAAAACATTGCAAAAGATTGAATTGATTTAACCTACGAATTCAAGGTAAAATCAATGCTAATGACATAAATTATATTAAATTGTAAAAATGTATTCTATTTATACTTTAAACCCATTCAATATTATAATTTAACCATATAAGACATTACGATGAAAAAAGTTGTTTGTAATTAAAATATAGCGTGTTTTTACTATTCATTAAAATATGAAAGTCATCAGAATAAAATGAAAAATTTATCCAAAGTAAATTTTTATTTCTTGATTAAAAAAAATAATTTTATTTTGACAAATGTAACTTATAAACATGTCAAAAACTAGATTTAAAGTGGGTTCTCCATCAAAAGGCGGCAAAACTGAATTTTTTGAAAAATACTTATTTTACACGAAAAATTTATTTTGTTCTTATACCATGTTATAGAAAATGTGTAAAATGAATAATAATGTTATAAAATTAAAAATTTAGTTAATACTATTCATAACGGCTAGTTCATAATAATATTATAATAATATATCGTTGTTTAGTAAAACCCGGTATTGCGTACAACACACGCTATCGAGGAAGGTCGCGATTGCGTGTAATGCAAGCCAAGTCAGGGTTGCGTGTTGTGAAAGAATCCTTCGTTGTTTCATTTAACAGAATCCAACCATATTTCATTTATACATTGAATATATATATATATATATACTCAATGTTGTGTAGAATAATTATTATCAAAATTGTGTGTAACACGATCCAAGAATAGTGTTGCGTATACAACAAGCTAATACGGTGTTGCGTATAGCGCAAGGTAATATTGGTGTAGCATACAACACAAGACATTTAATGAAATTAAAGGAATATTTTTTATAAAATCTCGGGGTGTTACAATTGTGATTTTCAAAAAGAACATGAGGGAATGGAAATGAAATTATGGTACCTAAAATATTTGTACAACACATAAAAAAACCAGCTGCAAAAAAATTCATTATGATTAGAAATAATTTTTTCAAGTAAGAAAAGTTCAAAAAAAAAAGATCGAATTGCAACACAGTTATACTTCCTTTTCCTTCGTCATCAACTTCATGTCTATAGTAATCATCTTTTTGAGATCCTTATGATCTTCCTCTGCTTTCTTAAGAAGCTGATCTTGATCCATAACTTTCTTCTCCAAAGCCATGATTATTTCTTCCTAAGACTTAAGAGACTCTGTCTGAGCCTTCGAGACTTCTTCCTGCTTAACAAGATTTTCTTCTATCTCAATCTGAATATCTCTTTCTCTCTTTGAGCTTTGAGCTACTGAATACAGCTTCTCATTCAAATCCTTCGCTTCTTCAATCCGGTTATTCTACTCAAGGGCCAGCTTTTCCTAAAAGATATTCATGAGATCCATGATCTTCCCTTGTTTAGTGTCAAAATCATCCTCGATACATTCTTGAAACTCATCAAGAATCTATATATCTTCAATAGTTTTCTTAGACCAAGTGGTCATCTTCTTGAAGGATCTCTTGTGGGATTCATAGTTAATGAAAAAAGTCTTGAAGTAAGTCTCAAGCTTCACACATTTATCCATAACCATGGATACTGAATATACTTTCTGATTCCAGGTGTGTGAAAGCATCTAACATCTCGATTCAATGCTTGAAAAATCAGAATGTTCCCAATCAACATTTTCAATGATTGAACAGAAAAATCATGTCCAAGGAATGATGATTCTGAATCTCAAATTTTTCTTGGTGAGGATTCTTTCTCTAACTTAACTGCCTTCCTCTTAAATGGTCCATCAGTTTCCTTATTCTTTATAACAACTTTGGTAGGTGTCTAAACTACCACTTGTTTTCATTTATCACTTCTCAGAATGGATTCCTCATCTGGATATTTGTGTTCACTTTCAGATAGTTTAACAACTCTGTCTTCATCAATTTATTCTTTCTCAGCTATTGCTTCAACTTTCTCAGGATGAATGAAGTCATGATTAGAACTTTCTTCTCCAGATAGATTATTGACTTCATCTCATCCTTGTCATTTTATCCTTTCTCAACTTTCCCAGGTGTAGATAACTTTGAATATTATTCTTCTAAAGTTTGGATTGATAATTTCTCAGATTGACTTTCTTTCTCAGGGAAATATTCCACTTTCTTAATCAGATATTCAGTATCGCCACTTCTTTCTTCTTCTTCCACTTCTTGTACTACTTTTTCTTCTTCCCTTTCTTTCACTTTTTCCAGAGTAACAAAATTTTTACCCTGAGTCGCATGTAAAGATTCTACCAAGAAAAATTTTGGTACTGGGATACTCTCGGATTCTTTCTCAATAGCCTTCAAAAGAGATTGAACAATCTCTATTTCATTCATCTTCTAATTTTGCTTCTTTTCATTCTCTTCCCTTTCAAGATACTTATCTGTCTTCTCCTTCAGAGATTTTGCTTCAGTAGGGTCTAGTCCAAACATGGGCTCCCCTTTTTTCTGTTCTTCTTATCTTCCCTCCACTTAAAAACTACCTCATCCAAATATTCTTTCTACTACTTTGGTTTTTGAGATGAGGATTGAGCTTCCTTAGCTTTTGGGGTTTTTTCTTCCTCTTCTACTTCCTTCAACTTCCTCTTCTTTCCTCCATTTCTCGATTGTTCAGGCACTTCTTTTTTCTTCATAACAACTTCATCTTCTTCCACTGGTAGGTCTTAAAATTCTCCAGAGTCATTGGAAAAACCAATGTTCATCCTTTTCAAAGTATCATCACTGACTAGCATGACTTTTCAATTCCTTGTCTTCGAACTACAAGGAATTTTGAAATATTCTAGACACTGAACAATAAACATAGAAAGAATGGATAGATATTTGATTATCTAAGTCTTAAAGATTCCATTCTTAATATTCTCAATCATAATGAGAATATGATTAACCAAATTGACCTTCCTCTGGTTCAACCGAAAACCTTAGATGTACATGTCACTCTTTTTCAATGTGTCCTTTTCACTTTTTCTCGGAATGATAAATCCTTGAACCCATAATTCAAGGACTCAATTATTTGTAGAGATGTGAGAAATCATCAGAGTCTTGACATCTTTAAGACTGAGGCAATCTATAGATTTTATCTTTACAAAGATACCTTGAACATCTAACAACTTATGAGAACAAAATTCAGCTTCCACTTCATACAGAACTCCAATCAAACTAGTTTCCTTAGTATATGAAAGAGAATAATTCATTCCAGGGATTTTGAAGGAAAACTTCTCTATACCTTTTTCCTTAAAGAAACTAACTGATTCATAAAACTCAACAAGAAAATCAAGATATACCAAATCTTGAGACCATGGCTCCAATACGCAAATACTCTCCAATCCATTCAATTTGATGTTCTTCAAAATGATTGAATAATACTTAGAGAAGAAGTTAGGATTCGCCAGACTTTTTATATACACCTGACACTCCAGAATTGGCTCGATAGTAGACATATATTTCTTAGAGGATTCTTCTACAGACATTCAGAATTGAGAAAACTCTAAGACGTTTGGAATAGAATTAAGTATAGGGTCAGAACTTTAGCACGTGAGAGATTTATATCTATGTAGGACAACCCTTCGAGGGTCTTTTATATAGGAATTTGAGGCGATTATTCATCTTCCAAACTCAATCCAATGTATGAAAATCTTTTGGATTAGATCTGATGGTTGATATGATAGTCTTAAAGAAATCTTGATAGAATCCGATCTTTTGATGTTTTTAAGAAAATCATTCTGATTTATGGAAAAGAGAATCCTAAAATTTAAAAAAACTACCAGCATATAAAATATGATTAAGAAAACTCAAGAAAGGAATCATACCTTTTAGATTTCCAGAAATATTATTCGTATTGAAAAAAAAATTCTTGAAGAACTTTAGATTCAGAAAATTTTGATTATGGAAAAAATATGAAAATGAAAATATTTATTACAAAAATTTAGAGTATGAGAATCTTCATTACAAAACATTTGAGTATGAAAATATTCATTATGAAAATTTTGAGTACGAAAAAAATTCCATTACAAAAAAAATTTAGACTGAAAAAATTTCCATTACAAAAAAATAGACTACGAAAAAAAATTTAATTTAACTAAGAAGAAAATGTACTCCCCATATGAAAATGAGTTTATTACTATAAGGAGATTGGTTTAAACAGAAATTTAACAAGGAAGGTTACCTTATTTTTATCATTCCTAACTTTTGTTTAATGTATTCAAATCAATCAGAGGGTAATTATTTTTTGAAAATATCAGCAAGTTGATCTTGTGTTCTAATAAATTGAAGAATGATATATCCATTTCGCGTGTGATCTCTAAGAATGTGATGCCTAATATCTACATTTTTTGCACGAGATTTATGTGTATGGTTTTATCTTTAAGTAATGTCACTAGTATTATCACAAAAAATTTGTGTTTTGGTAAAACTCATACCATAGTCTGTGAGTGTGTGTTGCATCCACAACACCTGACCACAACAACTTCCGGCTGCTATATATTCAACTTTAGTAGTGGAAAGTTCTATTGAGTGTTTTTTCTTGCATGAACAAGATACTAATGAATATCCTAATAAATTAAAAGTTCCAGATGTACTCTTTCTATCCATTCATCATCCACTAAAGTCAGCATCTAAAAACAATTATAGAATAAAATCATTTCTAGAAGTATAAAAGAGTCCTAAATCCATGGTTCCTTTTAAGTAGTGATTTTTTTCACTGCCTTTAAATGAGATTCCTTAGGATTGGATTGATATCTTGCACATAAGAATACTGAAAACATTATGACTGGATAACTAGCTGTCATGTAAAGTAAACTTTCTATCATACCTCTAAAAGATGTTTGATCTATTGGTTTCCTTGCTTCATCAAGATCAAGTGTGTTTGAGGATCCAATGGGAGTACTAATACACTTAATTTTTTCATATCCATACTTTTTAATAAGTTATTTCATATACTTATGTTGAGATATATAGATTCCTTCTAGTTTTTGAGAAATTTGAAAACCAAGGAAAACTTTTAACTCACCCATCACACTCATTTCAAACTTATATTTCATTAGATTCGAAAAGGAATCAGTTAAATATTTCGGAGTTGAACCAAATATAATATCATCAACATAAATTTGAACAATCAAAATATTTTTCTTATCTTTCTTTATAAAAAGGGTTGAATCTGTATTTCCCTTAACATAATTTTTTTGAATCAAAAAACCTATAAGACAATCATACCAAGCTCGAGGGGCTTTCTTAAGTCCATACAAAGCTTTGTTATGTTTATAAACATGTTAAGGATGTTTTGTTTCTTCAAAACAGGGAGGTTGTTCAAAAAAATTAATCTTGTACAAAACCATTAGGGAAAGAACATTTAATATCCATTTGAAAAAACAAAAATTGAAGGTTGCTGCAAAGGCATGTAAGATATGAATAGATTCTAGTCTATCTACTAGAGAATAAGTTTCTTCATAGTATATTACTTCTTTTTGATTATAGCCTTTAGTAACCAATCTAGATTTATTTATAACAATGATTCCATTTTCATCACATATATTTCTGTTGACCCATTTTACTCCAATAGCATAATTTTCCTTAGGGTATTTCAACCAAAGTCCAGACTTTATTCTTTTTGAATTAATTTAGTTCTTATTTCATAGCTTTTATCCAATCATCATCACATAATGTTTCATCAGTGCTTTTTGGTACTAATTGGGAAAGGAATACTAGATATTCTACTTCATTCCTTAAGGAATTTCTAGTCCTTACAGGTTGATTCAAATCACCAATGATACTATCACTGGAATGATTCTTTAGAAATAACTGATTTGTGTCTTGTAAAACCTATTCATCAACATAGGGTAGGTAATCTTATGGGGTAAATGTTTCCGAATTAACTTCTTGGACACTTTACTTGTTGGAAGGATCATATATCCTGGGTTGATAATCGGTTTTTGAAAACACATCCGAAGATGTAGGTTGGGGTTGTTTAAAAAAAATGGATTAGTTTCATTAAATTTTACATGTACTATTTCTTCAAAAGTACAAGTGATATTTTTAGAACTCTATAAGCCTTAGAAGTTGTGGAGTAGCCTAAGATAATTCCTTCATCAGATTTTGGTGTGAACTTGTGTAAATTATCATTAGTATTCAAAATGAATACATTGCAACCAAAAACCTTGAAGTAGGAGTGTCTGGGTTTTCTACCAATCTATAACTCATAAAGAGTTTTATTAAGAAAAGGTCTAATCAAAACTATATTTATAGTTTAACAAGTAGTACTTATAGCTTCATCCCCAAAATGTTTGGCTACAAAAAAATCACTTAACATGGTTCTTTTTATCTCTTGAACAATTCTGTTTCTTCTTTAAACAACACCATTATATTGAGGTGTTCTATATGCTAAGGAGTTATGATTAATGACTTTTCTACTACCAAAAGATTCAAAATCATTATTTTGAAATTCTCCTCCATGATCACTATGAATAGTTATCAAAGGATGGTTTTTCTCATTTTTAAATTGGGAATTATAACTTTTGAAATAAGAAAAAGCTTCAGATATCTTTGCTAAAAAATAGACCCATGTAAATCTAGTGTAATCATCAACTAGAACAAATACATAATATTTTCTTCCAATTCTTCCAGTTAGCGTTGGTCCAAAAAGACCCATATTCACTACCTGTAATGCATCAGTGGGAGAGACTTTACCAACTAATTTAAAACATGATTTACGTTGCTTTCCATATTGACAAGGATCACAAACTTCTGAATAATCAAATCTAAGCTCCATTAGATCCTTAACTAGTATTTTCAAAGATAGTTTGCATAGGTTCCTAAGGTTACAGTGTTATAACCTTCTATGCCACAACCAAGAATAATCTTCCATTACACTAAGGAAAGTTAGGTCTTGTCTCCTAAGGTCTTCTATCTTTAGTGTTTAAAAATTCTCTTGCCTATTGGATGATAGAATAAACTCTTCCTTGGAATTGTGTACTAAACACTTGTCATTCCTAAAATTCACAAGGTAACCTTCATCACATAACTGAATTATGCTAATGAGGTTGTTCTTAAGACCCCTAAGAAATAAAACATTTGAAATCAATGTTTCTCAAGAAGAATGATATTACCTATACCAATAATTTCTCACTTAGCATTATCTTCGAAAGTTACTTTTCCTCATTTCGTCTTGATAACCATTTAAAAGCCATTTTTATTACCAGTCATATGCCGGGAACATCCACTATTCATGTACCATGTATTATTGTTGGTAATTTCTTTATTTTTTTGAAAATATAAGTGTTAGACATTTGGAACCCAGACTTTCTTGGATCTGGAAATTTTAGAAAGCAAAATTTTAAGCACCCACACTTTCTTAGAAAAATTGTCTTTATGAAATCCTAAAGACTGGGTTTTGTTTAAGGAACACCTTTTTGCCCAGTGTCCACCACACTAACACTTAGTGCCGAATGGAGCACATTGGGGAACAAAATAATTGTTACTAGAAATCAGTTTAAAAATAGTATAACCAAAACCAGAATTATTTCTTAGAGGTCTAATTTTAGAATACATTTTATCAATTTTTTTTACCTAATGTAATGTTTGATAAACACTTCCTCAATGAAAAAATTTCTGACTTTAGTCTAAGAACTAAGTTCTTATCTTCAAAAACATTATCTTTAGAACCAGATATTGGCTCGAAAACATTTTTCTTAGAAATTAATTTTTCTAGATCTTTAGAATGTTTATGCTTTTTAGAATTTACTTCCTCAATATTTTTTAAAATATTTTCAAAATCAAGGGTTTTCTTATCAAGATATTTAGAAAGGTATGATATTTCTATAGTAAGTATAGAAATCCTAGAATTTTTCTTATGAATATTTTTATTGAATTTAGAATTTTCATTCTCAAGAAGCTTAGAAAACCTAGAAACTTATTCATAGGTATATAAAGTATTATCCTCATTATAAGAAGATTATTAATCTGAAGATTCAAAAAATTTAGTATCATTATAATTGGATTTTAGAGATACATTGGTCATAGATTCATCATTGTGTACCTTATCCATTTGTCAATGATGTTAAATAGGTAGTCTGGATATTAGACCAACATTATTCTGTCCAGAAGAATCGTAATATGATGATTCGTCTGAAGAGTCCCTATCACTAGTAGTCTAGGTGTCAGTAGCTTTAAACACATTCTTAGTTTTATCTTTGTAGTACTTCTTTCTGTTTCTCTCAGAATAATTTTCCTTTCGTTACTTTCATTTAAGCATAGGACAATTAGGTCTTATATGTCCTGATATCTTGCATTCATAACATGTGACTTCTAAATCTCTCTTATCTTTCCTTTATTTCTTCTTGTATCTAGATTGAAAGTTCTTCTGGCCAATAATCTTGTTCATCCATCGAGTATGATTAAGTAGTTCATTTTCCGAAGATTACCTTCTACTAGATTCCGATTGTATAACAATATTCTTAGATTTGGATCTTGTAACTCTCTCAGGAGTCTTGGGTTTCATATGATTTGAAGTTGTAGTAAAAGAAACACTGCCATTCCTATTCTACTTCTTAATATTTTCAACATATCCCTTCATTCTAGTCTCATGTTAAAGAAGAGTTTTAAAAAGTTCATCAAGTGAAATATAAGTAACCTTTCTATTCCCATCTATAGTTGTTCTCTTGTTTTCCCATTCATTGGGCATGATGTCTACGATTTTATCCACAAGAGCTTCATTATCTAATCCATTATCACCCATGGATTGTAAATTATTAATGATAGTCATAAATCTATGTTGCACCTTACATATGGGTTCTCTATAAGGAATGAAAAAACCATGATATTCAGGTGTGAGCATGACTCTTCTAGTTTCAATAACATTGGAAGTTCCAAAGTGTGTAACTTCAAGCTTCATCCATATAAAATTTGTTGCTTCACAAGATGAAACTTGGGTGTATATATTTCTAGTCATGGAACAAAGAAAATTAATTTATACCTTATAATTCAGTTGATATTCATGATTTTCTTGATTGGTGAAAGAACTAGCTTCCTTGTCAAGAATATTATATCCCCCAGTAAGAATAAAAAAATTATCTACTCTAGTATTGATAATGAATGTTTTCATGTGATATCTCCAATATTCATAATCATTCCCATCAAAAAATAAGTGGTCTAGTTGGATTTAGGTTGTATATGGAACCAAAATTTATTCCTGCCATCTTTAAAAAAAATCCACACACACTTGTTAGTAATAAAATTTTGTAAACAAGGAAAACATTCCTCAACAAGAAAAAAATAGAGTAAGATTATCTCTAAGAAAAATATGAATCCGAACATTGTGAGTCCTAAAAGATGATTCCAAAAATATGAAGAATATGAATTCTCTTCTAAATCAAATCGTGAGATTAATTCAGATTGAACCAATGCTCTGATACCAATTGTAGGATCAAAATAATGAATAAAGATATTGTATGTAGTATCTAATTATGCTCAAAATACAAGAGGGGGGGGGGGGGATTTATACTTTAAAAAATCGTTGAAAATTTTGAAGATGAATATGTTTAACTTGGTTAAACAAAGTAATTCACAAAACTCTAGTTCTATACACTTTCTTGATTCCGGAAATATTATTTTGAGAAAGAAATTCCAGAAAGTGGTTTAGGAAAAGAAACATAACAAATGTTTACAAAGATAATGATTCTACCTTAAAGAGTATAGAATCTTACTAAATCAGAGTATGCAAGTATAAAGAAGTATAAGATAGTTATACTTTCATCAATAATCAAAATAAAGTGGAAAAATTGAAACAAAAAAGCAATAATTAGTAAGTCTTTTAACCCAAAGAAATGGGTATCCAACATCCTTGGATAAAGGCCCCTTGATTTATACTTTCATGAAAGACTGTCTTACCCACACTAGGGTAAGCCCTCGATACAAAGATCTGAGTCTGTCTTGATATCCCCCCTATACCTCAACTTCAAGGTAGTCAGAACCTCTGTCTTCCTCAGCAAGGAAGTCATAGAGCTTAAAGGTAGTGGGAACATCTGTCTTCCTATCCCCAGATACTCTTGAATGTGCTCAACAACATTCATAGTCGCACGAAGAAAATATGAACAAGGTGTTCAATACACACTAAGAATCTGAGTCTCTCTCTAGAAACCACTTCAACATCATGTAATCTCTAGAGTCAGACAATGGTTCATCAAAATTTGTGAGCTATTGCAAATGAGGTCCTATTTATAGGAATAAATTCAATGGTTGGCTCTCTCCTCCAATGGTCATATTCTTTTCTTTGAATTTCAGAGGGACCTATACATGTGTCACTCAAACAACGGTTAGTTAGTAATTGAAAGAACGTAATTGTTTTTTGACCAAAACATGAGTAAGAAAAAAATATGTTTATATAAGAAAATTTATTTATTTGAGTGTATGAAAAAATGTAAGTTTGGAGTCTAACAAAAAATAGTTTAGGTATCTATTATAAAAGGATATTTGGATTCTGTTTTCAAAGGAATTTGGAACCTGAATTATATAAAATCCCAGAGTCTAATTTTCAAGGAAATTCAGAGTCTTGAATTCAATTGAATTTGGAGTCTGAATTCACAAGAGTTCAGAGTCTGAACTTATAGTGTTCGGAGTCTGAATTTAGATGAGTTCAGAGTCTGAACTTATAGAGTTCGGAGTTTAAATTCATAAGAGTTCAGAGTCTGAACTTACAATTTTTAGAGTCTGAATTCAGAAGAGTTAGGAGTCTAAACATACAAAGATCAAATTCTGAATTCATAAGAGTTTGGAGTATGAACTTACAATGTTTGGAGTCTGAATTCAGAGAAATTAGAACCAGAACTCAGAAAAGATCAGAGTCTGAATTTAAAGAACTCGAAACCTAAATTTGGATCCTAAAAACAGAATTCTCTATATCTAAGTATTATTAGATTATGATGTTTTGGATATGAAACCAAATTCTACACATAGACAAAATGAACAATGGAAAACATGGTAAGGAAAAATTTCCTTAGGGAAGGAAAATTTTCCTTATGAAAGTAAAAAAGGGTATATGAAATTTGCCTTATGATAAGGTGTTTGTGATTTTCAAAACATGAAGATTGGTAAATTCATAATGAAGCCTTATTGAATCAACAATATACCCAAACATGAATGAATATAAAAGTCATAAGAAAACCTTATTGACTCAACAAACTAAATATTATTATGTTACCTTATAACCAAGTCATTATAATGGCTGGTATGGACAATATTAACATTCATCTGAACAAATATTTAAATGAAAATAAGTGAGTTTTAAAATAATAAAATCACTATTATTACTTTAATATGTTTTTAAAATATTCAGTCAAATGTTTAAAATTCTTCTTATATGTTTTATTCACTTGATATAGGATGAAATTCAGTTTTTTAGATAAAAGAAGTATTTTTAAAAAAAATATAGTTTTACTGCCTTTTGATAGCACACCCTTTTAAAATCTAGTTTTTTACACTTTTATGTATTCTATTTAATGAAAAAAACTTCTTCATTATAATATTTATATAAAAATTCACTTTTAATGAATTTTGGATATAAGTCTGATATTTTTTAAGGTTTTATGAATAGTTAAAATATATTAAGTTTTAATTGAAAACAAAAAGTTTCATTGAAATAATTTATGTGGATAAATTATATAATTGAATGGTTTTGAAGTATACATAGAATTTATTTTTATCATTGAATATAATTTAGGTCATTGACATTAATTTTATGTTGAATTTAGATGTAAAAACATTTCAATCTTTTGTAATGTTTTTTCTTTGAGAAATAAATTTCTCATTTTGAGAATGAGATTAATTTTAAATTAGTTACTACTAATTATATGTTTTAAAATTTAAAAAATAAATTCCATATTTTTAATTATTATTTCATAATTATTTAAATAGATTTATTTTATTTTTGGGCTTTATGAAAAGTAGCATTAGTAATCTTTATTAATATGATAAAAGGGTAAATCGGGTGATTAATAGTAAAAATAATTTTATATAATTACCCTAACTCTAGTCCTAAAATCATTGGATGAGTGTGTTGCGACGTGAATTATACTTGGGTTTAAATCGTGTCCTCTAGAGGCTAATAGGATTAGATTAATTTATTTAATTTATCTTATTTAATGAAAACCTAAATATGCCTTACTCAATGTTATATATCTATATCATTTTTAATATAAAGTTATATAGAAGATAAATTTGGATATAAATACTAAATTTTAAAGAAAAGATTTTATTATTTATCCTGATAATTTATTTGTAATTTTTGGAAATAAATAATTAACTTAAATAATTATACATTAATTATAATGAAATTATTTTATTGATGAGAAATCAATAAAATAATTCTTATTAAAATGATAATAATCATTAAAAGAGAATAAAACTTGAATAAAACCTTATTGTTTGAGTATTTATCAACCATAGTCATCCAAGTTTTTATTTAGTAACCATTTGAATCCATATAAAATGGATTATGAATCTTATAATATTTTATTCAATGTGATATTAATGTGGTCCCATTAATGTTATAATAAATAAAAAATTTAATATAGGATTTTCCAGAATACATATTCTACCAAAAAAATTCATCTAAAATCGAGAATAATTATCTACATTATGGTATTTTATTTTTAATTTTTATTCAAAAAAATAAGTCCATTAAATAATTATACAATACAGATATAATAATTATTTTATTAATAGAAATATCAAATTAATGTTATTAAGAATATTAATATATATATATAATTTTGGATAATTAATATAACTGGATAATTTTATAGATGAACATGAAATCATAGAGATAAAATAAAATATATTTTTCAATTATAACATCTTATCTTGATATTTTAAAAAATCAATAAATTGAATAGTGTCAAAATCGACACTACTGATTGTTTATCAAAATTATGTATTATTTAATTATTTAAAAATGATAAAACATTTTTTCAAATATATAATAATAATTATATGGTCCAAAATATTATAAATTATTGATTCATGGTCTAATTGAAATTAAATATGTAAAAATTTATACTATTTTAATATTGAATAATTCGTTATCTTAGTTAAAAATATAATAGAATAACTAATAGTTAATTGAAATGATAAGGTTTAAATTGGAAATAAAACTTCTTTAAAATTTATTTCTTGATAATATTACAACATTATCTCATTATCCCTTTTAATGAATGACATTTTGGCAGTATTTGGATTGAGATATATTTGATTATAATTTAATATGTTTGGAGATTCCAAAAGTGCCCCTCACCTCAATTATAAAAGGGAACCTCCTCCCTCCCTTATTCACTTAAATTTTAGCGTTAAAGTTCATCCATACCATGTCTGTTTCCATTCTCAACTTCCTCATCCATATTTTAGAGGTTCTGATATTTTTAAAAGACCAACCATAGTGCCTTTAAGTAGAAATTTCTTGGGAGATCGCCAAAGAAGAGGAGGCTCAGATACATACAATGGAAATCAGACCTAAGGTAAGGGATAACATTGAAATCTTATTATTTTTTGAGATTTTTTATATTTATGTATTTACTTTGGAATATTTATTATACATGTAAATGTTTCTTGAATATTTAATATTATTTATATTTTTTTCAACGGCTTAAAGTCACTTTTCTCATTATTGAATTTTTATTAAATGGTGTGAATAAAATCTGTTTTTGTTTTTTAATATGTCGTACTTCATGACTTATCTAAAATAATTATGAGAATAAATGTTTCTCTTAACTTATACATCATGATGGGTTTTTATGTTTTCATAACACCATATTTCCATGAATCATCCTTTACATGATTTCAAGGTTATTTTCAATGGAATTACTTTATTTTAAATATATATGACATTTTGAGAAAAGAAAATGTTTTTGAAGTGTAATGTATATTTTCATCAAGGATTAATTTCACATTTTTTATCAAAATTATATTCCATATATGATTAATTTTATTTTAAAATTACACTATCACTATTATTTATATGGTTGATTACATATATGATGTAATTCTATTTATGAAATCCATTTTCTTTACATGGATTATGTTATGAGGGAATGATGTTTATGAAACCCATTTTATTCTTTGGTTTATGTTATTATGAATGATTTATGTCTTAGTGGAACACATATTTATTATTTTAATTATGTGATGGGTGAGACCTATATCTACTTCCAATGAATTGGGTAAATATTTATATCTAATGTGATAGATAGGACTGGAATGATGAGTAAATATGTTTTTGTAATACAAGGGTTGAATGACAAGTAAATATGGTTCAGTAATTCAGGTCTGGATTAAGGAGTCAACTCAGTTAAATAATGGAATTTTCTAGAAATGATGGTATTGGAAAAGAGCCTTGGAATATATGGAAATTATTTTCCATGATTATCTATTTACCGTAATTCCATGTTTTATGACACTACTATTTAGTAATATTTCATGATTCCTTTTTGATTTATTCTTTATGAACTACCAATGTTTATTTCAGGAAACAATATTTTAATACATGTTAAATATATTATGGTTTTAAAAAGTTAGGTTCATGTTTTTAGATTCTTATGTTTATGTTTTGTATCATATTTTCCATGATTAGACTTACTTTGAATTTTCTCTCACACTTTTAATATGTTTTATTTTACCGAGGATATATAGAATGGTTTAGGTAGGAATAAAGGAGGATTTATTTATGGGATATGTTCATGATCTTTCACCAAGTTATCATAATCTATTCCTAGTTTCCAATGACACTAAACTAATATGGTCATTGGGTGTCTTTTTGTGTAATGTATTATGTATTTCCCTCAAGTAATTTAATATCCATGCACCTCAAGCTTGGGTCTTTAGAAACTTCCTCATAGGAACTTCTGACTCTATTAAAACCAAACCCACCCTAACTATAGTGATGTGCGTAAAACGGTTCCACACTAACCAAAAACACAAAACAAAAGGGATAAAAATTTGGGCCACATATGACCAACCAATCCTAATGATTATCGACTTATATGGCCAACAAATTTATAATATAATGGTGATTCCTTCTCCTATGTATGCTATGATTTAATATGGACACGTTCACCAAATTTCATAACCAAATTTCAATGACATTCCTTGGTCAAAACATTACCATACCGTTCGAAACTGTCATACCGCAACATGACCAAGCCCATTGAATTTATAACATTACCTCAACATAATATTGTCACTTTCATAGTCCGTCAAGGATGACATTAAAATAGTGGAAATGTGTGTCTCTTCGAATAATACACCAATAGGATTGAACAGTTTCTAGTAAAATGTTCCCAGATACTAGATAGAAAAATATTCGAACCACAACTGGTCAACATTACTGGAGAAACATGTATTCACCTACCAATGCAGTATCATTAACCAATTACAATTCCATTACCACCAAAGGCAGTCCAAAATCATTCAATCTTTTCCACAAAAGTCTATATTAGACCAACAATGTTTTTTAAAGGGCTGTGTACATAGGAAACCACATCATATTCAGGTTTCCAAGTAAGTACCAACATGAATTAAAACTCATAAGTATCAAAAGATTTTAGGAAAGAAATATGAAATAAAATAGACCAACATGTCAAAACACCAAAGTCTCAAGTAAGACATCCTGAGAATGGGGATGAGATTTTTTTAACACCAAGTTCACTATACTGCATTTATGACTTGATACATACTCAATAGGACTAGGCTTAATTATTTTACCAAACTCAATCTATTCATTACATAATTTAGCAACTCAATAGGCACCATGTTCATGAAGACTTACTACCCCGAGGTTATAGAGAAGAAGGAGAACTTTTAACTCAAATGATGACATACCATTTCATCCATCACTATGGTGAATTGAGGGCCGAATGACCTATAAAGACAGTGAAAATGATTAAGTAATGTCTAATATACTGAAAATGAACATTACTCGATGCACATGACCATATAAAAGGCCGGAAAATATGAGAAAACCCATCAGAACAATGGTTTAATTAAAAATTAAGAGCCATATAAGGTACCGCGACTCCTGAAAAACACCAAACATCATAAATCCCATTTCATTATGAATAAATTTATCTTATAAGGGTTTTAGATACCATGATCTATCCCCTCAAAAGATTAGAAATAATCGACCCATAATGGTGTCTGGCCTATGAATGTCACTAGTATCAATTACCGATCCTCTAATCCATTTATAAATAGAATGAAGCCTATTGAATACAAATACGGTTCCATTCCAATGCAACTCAAGTTGAAATGTAAACTAACCCTACATGAGGGTTTTAAACAAAGTATCCCACCTAGGGTTAAATTTACAAGCCCTGTTTTTCATATTTAATATTTATGAATTTTAAAGAATTTAAACAAAACATCAAGAAATTATTATAAAAAATAACTTGGTTAAATATGAGGCATAACAAGAACTTTTTATAAAAAATCCTTTTAAAAATATAAACATGTATTAACATCCCATTATTATTAAGAAATTTAGCATTTAAAATCCTTTTAAAAGATAAATCACACTAATAGGGTCCCACTAAGTTAACCTGGGTTCATCAGAATTGAAACACATTAATTGTTACATAATAATTTAAATTATAAACACAGATAGTGCGTTACACCATAAGAAACTTTCCACAACGAACCATACTGAGTCCAATTGATCATTTAGATAGTTAACCAGTTAATTTTAAATTAAAAATTATTTTTTGATATTTAAAGCTCAAAATATGGTTTGAAAACACAAGTTACATTTTACAATTCGTAAGGCTCCCATACACCTTACAATTGAAAACATTTTCCACTTTATTCACTACGATTTAACTTATCCCATACAACTAATTACATATTTTAAAAAAAATAATCATGTTATTACAAGCATCTCACACAAAGTGTCATTCTATTAAGAACTGAATCCTGGTATATACACTTATCAACATGTTATAAAATCAGGAATGAAATTTAAACAACACAATGGAAAAAAATTCAAGGCACAAAATCAAATCAATTGGAAATATAAAAATATAGCTATATGACATAAAACAAGCATGATGTGTAAACTATTATGTTCATATAATGATGCATGCAATGTTTAATCCTTTCTATACAAGGATGAGAAAAAAATTCCATAAATTAAATAAATCAATGAGTAGTAGAAAGTACACCATTCAATCAAGGTGATATAATAAACTACATTAATATAAAACATCATGAACAATAATTCATAGACTTCGAGATTTGGTCATTTCCAGTATGTGGGGTGATCAGTCCCAATCACAATTATTAACCAAGTGTCGACACCATCTATTTCACTATCTACCAATCAAGATAGTAATAAAAATTAAAAATTACCCTTCATACCACTTTTTAATGTCCCAGTATGACTGACCACTAAATTGATAGCCAGACCAGTGGGTCACAAGACCCCAAGTGAATATCCCAGAACCCCCGAGGTTTTTTACTAGTAGCAACGGCCTAGGGTGTGTCCAAGGTGAGAAGATTACCTCATAGATCAGAGTATGAAGAATTATAAAATACATAAGAAAATAATAGAGAGTATGAGAAGAATAAGTAATAAATGTAAAACATGGAAAATAGGTATGAAATAAAATAGTATCATAAATAAATATAATAACTGAATTAAGTTGGAGAACACTATTTTATACAAATAATACATTCATGTCCAGATGATTAATCATAATATAAAATAAACATTATACAACATGCATCAATAAAATACAATAAATGAATGAAGAAAAAAATAATGGAAAATATCCTAGGTGAACTCCATGAGAATCCTGAGCTCCAGCTCAGTCCTTGTATCCTAACACCTAGGTACAATGTAGAACCAAAAAAGAAAAAATCCATGGTGCTATAAACTACATATGCTACTTGGGTACCCCAGTGTAATGGCATCTTGAGTATGGTGTGAGAGAAAAATCTATGTAGGTCAACACCCATGATATCTAGACCAATCCATTTCATGTAAAAAAATTAGGGTGTTCCCTTTATAATAAGTTTAGTTCAATAAACAAATTAAATAATAAAAACTTGGTTTGGATTCCCAAAGGGACACCCATCCCAGATCATCTGCTTCGACCTGAGATGGAAGTATGAATGAAATACATGTACTCGTCACATTTATAAGTCATGATACAAGTATGATAAAAAAAGTGGAACGTATAATGTTAATATTTTTAATATATAAATAATTAAGGATGTACCTCACAGATAAACAATCAATCCGTCAAGCCGTCATATCTAGGGGTGGAGTTCGAGCCTGTCCCTAATGATCTAAGAGGAATCCTAGGTATTGCTATAGTACATCCTAAATAACCCAAAACCATTGAGTCTTTCCTAGGAAATCCTTTTAGAATCCCATGTATCACTCTATGCATGGTGACTCTATGTCCATACCAAGTATCATAATAGAGGACGGATTATCCCCCAAGGTATGGCATATCCATATTGATTATGTATCCATCCATAGTTGGTCCCCTAGAAAATTAGTATCACACAAATGTTTTATAAACAACCAAGGAATTCCTTGACTAAAAATTTAGAGAATGTCCCCCAATGTATAGTGATATAACCACTCGAGAACGGGAGTCCATAGAAGAGTCCTTAATATAGAACCCATGTTCTCACCCGGTCCATATCAAGTGAACTATATCAGAAAGTAACACACAACAAGGTAAGATAGAAATATATAATATAGCATTCCATTAAGTGAAAACTCAAGGAAAAAGCTAAAAATCTATTCATAACAACAAGGTTAAAATTAAGTACCACATGTGAAACCGTACAAGAATTTGTCAAATCTTGTAGTGGGGTTCGATCCCATCCCTGGTGATAAAAAAGTATCCTAGGTATCTCTACGGTACATCTGATATAATCCAATACCACCGAGTCTGCCCAAAGAAATCCTTCTAGAATCCAAAATGTCACTCGAGGCATGGTGACTCTGCATCCATCCCAAGTATCTCACTAGAGGACCGAGTATCACCCAATGCATGGAATATCCATCATAACAATGAGTCTATATATAGTTTCTCCCCTAGGGAACCACTATTTCTCAATTTTATAATAAACCATGCCATAATCTCTCACTTAGAAATCCAAAGCATTGCCCATGGGATTTGGTGGTATAACCAATCGAGCATAGGAGTCCAACCATTAGTATTTAATATAGAACCCATATTCTCACATTTACCGTATCTAGTGAACCATATCCAGAAAGAAATTTTTTTTTAAGAATTGTCTGGTATAACATGGAATAAAGGCCTGTTCATATTCATAATTTAATACCTAAGGCACAACCTCTTATGCTTTTCAATTAAAAGTTATAAATTTAATATCCATATATATATATATATATTATTCAACACATGAGGCAAGGACTCCTCATGTAGGTAATTAATCAAGACAAGCCATTAAGGAATTTAAAATCATTAAAAAATAGAAACCATGTCATAAGGCTCTATATGTACATTAGAAAGTGTCTTGGTCAATTCATTAATAAGGATTATATTATATAGCTTATTCCATCCTATAAAAACTATTTATCTTAATCAATTTATTCTATTTTATAAACATGGTAAATTAGTTTATAAGATTCAAAGGGTAGAAAGTAATGTGTAATTGTAACATGGCATACACCCACCTGGGAAATGTCTTTTAAAATGATTAAGTGGGATAGGTCAATTTATATTATTCAAAGTGAGAAAATGATAAATAGTCACAAAACAAGAACCAAACAAGTGGAATATCGGAACAAACCTATTATATTCGATTTCATGTTTAGCCATTTAATATAATCAAAGTTCATGTGCATCTTGAACAAGCAATTACACTATTACAGTACTTTTCATTAGTTTAATAAAACATAGAAATATGATTTTAAATAGTAAAGGGGAACATATAAGGTTATATGAACAATTTTTCCTTTGGGTACATGGGAAAATATATTTATAAAACAAGCTAGCCTCTAGGAGAAGCCAGGTTCAATAGCCATTTAGGTAGGAGTATGTCAAGAATTTACATAGGAGGTGCAACAAAAATTTAAACATTTAGATAAAGAAAAACTAATTTTACATACATGGTTAAAGGAAATATAAAAGAATACCATAAATATAAAAAAGAAATCAAATCATAAGATGAAACAAATCAATAAGACAAGCAGGAAATCAACTAGAAAGTAACACTATGAGTGTTTCCAGAAAGCACACCTCTGTTGAAGTGGTTTTATTATAAAACCATAAATTTTGTTATCAAACAAAAAACTTATGACAACAAAAATATTATTATAAAAATCAAGAAAAATAACTAAATATCTGAGGGATGTGTGGGAATTATGTAATTAATGAATTCTTAAATTAAAGGAAAATGATAGGGATCCCACCTTAAAAATCAACCAAGACGACACTCGACACTTGATAGATTTAGCGGCGACTACCCAAAAAGTCCCCACACTCACACACACATACAATCATATATATATATATATCATGTAATATTAATCACATATTCCCCTCTCTATGGGGGAACATGTAAGAATAATATATATATATATACCTACTTATATGTGTGTGCACTTTCAAAAATGATAATTTTTTAAAAAAAAATTATTAAGAACTCAAAAAACATAGAAAAGGACCAACATACCCACATAAATATACTCACACCATAAAGAATACATAATCCTTATTTATAAATTGTGAAAAAATGAAGAACAAAGGAAAAACCTACCCTAATTCGATGACTGTGATCCAAAATGATCTAAACCACTTCACATTTAGTATTGGTTGTTGTAATATCATTTAACACAACCTGAGGATCCCATTTCATACCCAAAAATAAAATGTTACAAAAAATTAGGATCACCCTTTTAACCTAGGTTATGGCCGAACCTCACCATACAATAGAGAGGCCAAAAAATTAGTTGAAAATAAGAAGGTAGAGTAGAAGGCTTGGACTTGAATATTCATACAAAAAACTAGAATAAACTGGTGGAATTAAGTGAATAGAGTAGGATTTAGGAGTGGGGGGTGGCACATGCCCATGTTTCTAGGGAGGTGGTCATGTGATATAGTAAGATGAAATGGGAGAGTCCCCTTTATGGCTTAATTTATACCTAAATAATAATAATAATAATAATTATATTATTATTATTTTTTTAGAACATTTATTTACTTTTTTCCATTTTCTACATAATATCCATTAATTTTTTTACTTTTTATTTAATTAATTTAATGAATGAATTAAAAGAAAAATTACAGTATGGTCTCCTGTAGAGGATCATACGATTTAATACAAACTGTGTACCTCAGTCAGCTAACCCAAACCATTTGGTTTATGGGCCCTGTGATTTTGAAACAAACTATGGTACCTGTAAAATTATTGGACCTTCACCCAAGTATGAAAATAACACTTAGAATTATTTTAACTCATAGATTTATGTTCCAAATATCTGTTTTAAAAAAATTACCCATCCAATAACCGCCAAAATCCAAATTTCCTCTGAATTTAACCTCAACTTCAAATGAGGATGCTACACTTGGGTCCAAGAATATCTCAATAATAATGTTGTTATTATTATTATTATGATTAATGTTTCAAAATCTAGTTTCCATCAAAACATTATTGTGTGATGTTGGATTGAAAAACTACTTTTGTTGTCGTGATCCTGATATTAAGGCTAATGTTTTGATACAAGTATCATATATTTAATTTAGAATCATGTATATAACCCAGAAAATAATGTTTTAGTATGATTTAGTAATTATTATAAACTGGGTGTCAAATTTTGGGAAGTAAATAGAATATCCCAAGAACTTTTCGATCAGGATGACAATGGTATAATCTATTTGGTCTTCTATGGCCATTTGTGGTGACATATAAATGGATTCATGTTTTAGCCCGTTAGGATGAAGATGATCCTAATGCATTCATCAGGCATTTGGCCAAATATTCCATGTACTCGAGAAGTAAAAATGAACTCCCAAGGGTATTTGGACACGAATCGGTACAAGGTGGGGTCACACTCCTTGTGAATCACCATACACGTTGAGTATTATTGTAACTCAAAAAATAATATATCTCATATATCCTTCGTTCTAACTCATATTTTGGATGGGGAGTATCCCATCCTGAGTTTTTTTCTATGTAGGATGAAATGGAAGAATTTATAACAGCTTTTGAGATATGGTTCATGATGTACTAAGTGTGATGGTACTCCCTTATCAGTCCAATGCATGAGTATTTTATCCATAGAGACGGTACTCACTTTTCGTTCTAGGGAATGGGTCATTCATAGTCCTTGTGCAGATAGTGATGATACTCTACTATCACACCAGGTCATTGGTCCTCTATATATTGATACTGTAACACACCAGACTAATAAAGGGATAAATTAATAAATGATATGACTCATGTCAACGTGTATCACCTTTATTTTTTGGAGCCTACCCGATTAGTAATACATTTCTAATCATTCTTGTCCTAGGGTAGTGATTAGGATTGATGACTATCTGAAATTTTTCCCATGGTTTGTGAAAGTGAGGAAAAAACACACAAGAATTATCATGTGTTGTCTGGTGGAGAAAATCATTATTCAGATGACCAGTTTGGGTAAATCGGCGGCCCCTAGAGAGGGGACCACATTTATGTGGGGCAAATGGAGGTACTTGACCTGTCAGGACCTAATGGACATGTTAATATTGGTTGTATATGTTTTCATTGGGGACCATTTATAATATTGCTATCATAGGAGGTACCCGACCATAATTTTAGTGACACCACCTATGTTAAGATGTAGGGTTTACAATGAGAACATTTTTCTCTTGGGGGGGGGTGTGAATGTAACACCCTATACAGATAAAGGGTTAAATGACTAAATGATATGACTCATCATAAAAAGTGAACCATTATTTTCAGGAGCCTACATAATTAGAAATCCATATTTAAGTATGATTTGACGAGAGTAGTAATCACGATGAGTGACCTTCTGGAATATTTCCCAGGGTGAGTGCGAATGAGGGCACAACACAGTAAAAAGATTATGTGTTGTATTTTGGGGATAATCATTAGTTAGATGACTTATTCAGTAATGTGGGTGGGACCTAGGGAGCCTAGAACTTATCTATGGGGAAACTTGTGTTACCTAGTGGGATAGGACCCAATGGTCATGTTAAGGAAGAGTGTGTGTGCTATTAGTGGGGTCTAGTTGTTACAGATATGGTACTCCCCTATCATACCAGGGCATGAGCCCTCCATTCTTGTTCTAAAGATGCAGAGTGGAAACCTATTTCTATATTGGGGAATTATTCTTCTATCTAATGAGTGGACCCTCTTATTGTATTATGGCATGGGTCCTCTACCTTGGAGACTATTCCCCCCTTAATTGAGTAGAATAATGTTGAGGAGTGGGTCCTATACATGGTTAGTTTTTAAGATTAACATGTGAGATTCTAAAAACTGATGATGGACTATTGGAATGTTTGCAAACTCATTATTCTTAGGTGAGCTATAGAGATGGATATTTCTTTCCCTCTCATTTCATTTTCTTATTGAGAAAATCTAGGATTTTTTTGGGTTGTTTTCTCATACACAAGTTCAAAAAACATCATTATAATAAGATAACTACTTCTATATTGTATTATATCACTCCCCTTTAGGTTTTTTGGAATCTTATGTGGTATGTATTGACTCACCCATACCAAGTTTTTTTGCATGTGTAACATATTATGCTGATGAAATACTTGTCGACAATGTTTTCAAAGGAGCCTAGGGATACCTTGGTTTATTTAACAGTGTGTGATGGTTGGTTATTAGAGATATAAATATTGTCTCTCTTATAAATTACATTTCAATTTATTTACATGTTGGGACATCATTTCTAGTTCGGCATGTATTCCCTATAGTTTGTTACACGCATGTTTTTTATTGTGGATGTTACAATTTTTTACTATTATTCTTCTCTACTTATTTATATAGATGGTTGGGTGCATGTGTAAATGTACATAGGGAAAGGTCTCCAATTTTAATTATTACTATAGGTGCTTGTTTTTAGCCCCTAGACTATAGAGGCATGGTTGGTGTAGTTGAATCTCGGTATTCCTCCACCAAAGAGGGCTCCAATCATCCAGGTAGAGAAAATTTGGTATCAAAGGGAATACACTTTGTGATGTTTTAATGCCCTTCTTGGGTTTGTGGTTTAGGTTAATCCTCAAGTTTATGTTAGGAGGTAGAACCGTAATGGGTATTTTTGGGGGAATTAGGAAAATAATGTACATTTTTCTAAGTGTGGGTTTCAAGATATATATCCTAGAATTAGTTCGTTGACCAACATATCCATACACCATTAATTTTACTACCTGCTTCTCGAATTCAAATATCAAGACATCAGTTGCGGGGGTTAATGGTACATAAATCATATATGATTTTTTCCTTTTATTTTCCTTCTTGATTAATATCCCCATATATGCTCCTTGAATAAGGAATTTCATAATAACATTCAATGTGACTCTATATTGATATCCAACCATAATTTTGAGAATGATTCATAACGATGAATGGTTGAGCGATGAGACCTTAGTTATGGGACCCACCCATGAGATGTTTTATCAAGGAGGGTGCCAAATTTTTCTACCAAATTTTGATTAGTGCATCGATCCTACTATGGATCCAAAAGATGAATATCAACACGTTGAGCAGTCAATAGCTCCAGTAGGTAATGAAAATTGTATAGATAGGCTTAGTGAATTACATAAGTTCCATAAATGGAGACCTCTTAGGTTTTATAATGTGATAGTTCATTAGGTTGAAGTGGTTTGACTCAAGGTAGTGGTTTGAGTCAAGGTTGTAGTTTGTGTTTTCTAGCTTGTGTGGACCCATACTGGTCAGATGATTGTATTGGCAACTGGACTTCTCTGTATAGCATATTTTGGATTCAGAGGTAGTGATAGATTACACATCTGTGCTGAGTTCACATTGTGAGTTTTAATGATAGATATATGCTAGGTTTTGTGTTGAGATATACCCCCTACTCAGGTGGTATTTTATTAGCTTGAGCTTGTTGTGTGAATAAACCGCTTGGATTGGACCCCTCCTGATAGAGTTCCTAGCAGCAAGACAACTACATCGTAATGTGGGGTGTCAATTGAGCCTTACGTTGGGGCTTCAGACATTCATGAAAGTTGGACACTTCTCCAACTAAGATTTATACTTGTTACATGATCAGAAACCCATCCCACAAGTCACTATCATCTCAAATATCATTGTTCTTGGTGTAGTGTAAGAGTTCCTTTGACTTATGGGTATGAGATCCTTTTGATGTGCTAATGTTTGAAACTGAGCCCTGGTTGTAGTGATTAGTTGGGAAAGGGAATGGATATGTTTATGTGGTAAGATATTATGGATCATTGGCATCAATTGTAATTAAACTTATGACATGTGTATCCACTACTCCTATTTTAGTAATAAAACAATGTCTTAAACCATGTTTCCCTAGAAATAGCCCTTGTTTGAGACCTATAAACACAAGTGGGGCCCTATTTTATTGAACCCTATGTAGGAGAATACTATAGGTGGTTACAAACAATTCTTTATCAGTTGTCCAGTATTACCCTCAGATCGATGGATTTCATTAGATTTCAGTTTCATACCACGGTGGAGGATTATGAGGGTTTTCATCCTGAGGATATTTTAGGTTTAACATTCAATAGAGAGTTTGTTTTCTCAATGAACATTAACTAGGAACAACCTGATATATTTTATAGCACATCAAATGACCTCATTTAGTTTTGAGAGTTGGAGTTGTGGTTGTAAGAGTCTTCAGAATAGAGGATTTCCATGATCCAAGGTTTTTTCCTAGAAATCTCTATGTTGTTCTTTTAAGTGTTAGTTGAGATCATGAGGTTAATAGGTGTCTCTTGAGCCACATGACTATCTAGGAAGAGTATTTACCCATTGTAATTAATGACCTCTTCTCTCAGTGGATGGAGGCGAAGTAGATCTTAGTTTAACATAAGGATTTGTTTTCACCTACTATAATATCAAGAGGTGGAATCACCAAGCGTGTCTTCCTAGATCCATTTCAATTACATTGAGTTCTTGGAGATACCCTTTAGTATGTTCAATTCCCCAGTTGAGCTTTCAATACCTATGATCCATAAACTTATCCATTGTTAGATCTATTTGTGGTAGTCTTTTGTGATGGTACCCACACATTCTCGACATCAGAGATAGATAATGAAATTTTTGATCATGTGTTTATTAAAAAAATTCATTAATTTCTTTTTGGTTTTCATTATCACAACAACCCAAATTTTTGTTACTAATATAATTAATTTAAGTGGATTTATAGAAATTAATATTCATTTAAATATTTATTATGGAATTATATTCAAGACATTTATCCATAGAGAATATTATTTGATGTATTCCGAACATGTTTCAGTGTATTCTGGAAACACTTTTCTCAACCCTACACTGGTAAGTGTAGCATAAGAAAGAAACCCTAAATTTAGAAGAGCATGTATGGATCATCAACCCTACTTTAGTTTGGAACCAAACATTTGAGAAAGTGGAATGTATGGTTTATCAACCCTATGAAAGAATCATCCCTATATTTTAGGAAACAAACATTTGGTACATCAACCCTACATTGGTAATCAACCATATGTTGTAAACTCTATGTTCTGTGGGTTTTTTTTCATATTAAGGAACCCTACGTTTGACTACTCAATGGCAGAGTAAAAAAGGTCTGAAATTATCTGATATTTTTTAAACTATATTGATAAAAATAAAGATTAATTCAATGATGTTTTACAACTAATTAAAAGTCCCTCTATTATTATTTTAATGGATCTTATTCAATGGATTAAAACACCACTACTCTTATGGGATGTTATGATTCCCTTGAATGTTTTTTGATTCAAATATTCATGGTTTATTGTGTTATATTTGTAAAACGGTTTGATATGCAATATAAATATGGAGATGTTCTTATATATATATATATATTTACACATTTTCATATAAATAATAATCTGTGTGTTGTTGACTCTATAGATACACTTTGAAGACATACATGTTTAAATATGTCTGATTTACAAACTATTGTTGTTGTTTCTACTATTAAATTTTTGTTACATATTCTTATGAAAGAACTATAGAGAATTTGTTCAAGATACACTTTGGAGACATTCATGTTGGATTATCTACATGGTGTTTTATTTATTGCTATTTGAATAAAATCTATGAAAACATTTATGATCTATATGTTATTGTGATATGATGAAGATATGATTTTATCTATCATTTGTTGCTTCACGTTGTTATGTTTAACATGTATCCTCTAAAAAATAGAACTCTTTTCATTTATTGGAGATTATTCTACTCATACTCAATCATGACTAAGTTCAATCTTCATATACTAAGCTATGAATATTCAATTCATTATAAAACAAATATAAGTATTTGTTAAATCTTGTAAAGGTATCAACTTATTTCATATAGTTGTGTATTTTTAAGGTCTTATGATAAGAGAAACTAGTGAAAAGAACCATGGTCATGGAGTTGAGAATTGGTTGAGTGAGGTAAGGGATATTTGATCCCTAAACCTCTATAAATCACTATGTTCATTTCCTTTATTTATTTTCACTAACAACTCATCTTTGATAAAAAAAATTAAAGGCATGATACAATACACGATATGTGTTCTAAATATATAAAACTTTTGAAGACCACAATTGACCAATGATTTTATGTATTTGTCTTTGTTATATCTATAATGATCATATATTTAGTATCAGAGGATGTTATATACTGGTAAATTATTCTTGTATCTATTCAATATAAAAATTTTTTATCTGAAGGTTGCACATATTGTTTTACTAGATTTGACAGGAAAGAGAAAATGATTCAGAAAATGATTATGTGAAATGACATATTCTAGATAAGGTATGTCGATGATTCAAACTCTTTATTTTAATGGTTATCATTATGGATAAGAAAAATATCACGTGCTAATTTATTTGAAAAATCTTTGAATTATTTATTATTTAAAGTTTGTTAAGCCTTATGATATTTCCATAAGATATTATGATGTTTGGATTACTGATCATGAAATAGATAATGATCTCAAATCGATATCTATGATTGCTATTGTGTGTGGTTTAGTAACAGAATAATTCAATCAATTTTCTAAATGTTATACTATATATATGAAGTAGATTACTATTTCTATTTTATATGAGGAAACTAACAATGTCATACAAGTAATATACATCACTAAAAATAAAATGTTCAATTATTTTAGAATGGATGAGAATGAAATTGCCAATAAAATGGGTGAATGGTCGATAGATATTGTCTATAATGTTACTGGGTAAAGAGATTCATTTTTTCAATCAGATAAAACATTAAAAGTACTTAAAGCACTAACTCTTATGTGGAATAGAATATCTGAAGCTTTATGAAAGTCTATATGAGTAAAGAATTTTACAATGAAGGACTTTGTTAAAATATTAATGATGTTTGAAGTCCAGATGTAGGTTGAATAAAAAATTCATATAAAAATAAATATGTCTATCTCAGGAATAAAAATATTGAATCATATGATTCATATTGTATAGATCAAGATAAATATCTATTAGATCTTGATGAAAATTTTGAAAAGTTGTATATAAAGTAAAAAGGAACTGAAGATGGTAGATTCTATGAATATAAGGAAAGAAGTAACACTAAGGATAAATGTTCTTTACTCAAAGCTCAATGAAAATACAATTATGAAATAATGGGAATAAATCTATAAATGATACTTGGATTAATACTTCTTCTTGATATAGTGAAACTTCAATAAAATCAAAAGCTAAGTATAATGATATATGCCTAATAGATAATAACAATAAGGTACAATACTATTACTCTAGAAAATATATTTTTGAAAATCATTCTTATGATTAGTTAAATAATTTTTTTTATGTTACAATAAAAATTTGAATCATTAAATATATTCAATATTAAACTTATGAAATATTATTATTTTGTCATATTAGATAAAGAAATATTTTCAAATTTTTTTATAGAATTAAAATATAACTCTTCCAAAAATTCTTGATATTTATATAACATTAAAGTTAAAGAATTAATGGCTGAGGATGATGATTTAAAACAATTCCCTAGTATTTTAATAAAATGTGAAAAATATTTTAATCAATTCCTTGGAAAAAAATTAAATCCGAAAAGTAAAATTTGGAATAGGAAGTAAAGATGGAAGACCAAAACCTTATAAAAATAATTATTTTCCTTTTTTTAAAAGTAAAAACAATTCAAATGTTTAATTTTTGTTTTGTGATACTAATGGTCATTATGAAAATGATTCCTATTTTAAAAAATAACAAATTTCTGGATATAAAAGTTCTTATATCACAAAATATTTGATGAATTATATAATTCATACTCAAAAACAATTTGGTTACCTAAAAATTGATTTGTTAACACTATTAGACCCAAAATAATATTGGTACAAAAAAAAACATGATTTGGATATTTTGTAGGATTATAACACTAGGATGTATCGTAAAATATTTTAGTGGTGAATCAATGGATATATATAAAAGTATCTACTAGAGGGGTAAACAAATTTGAAGTAGTTCATTAATACTAAATTCACTATTACATGAAGTATTTTATTTCAATATTTTAACACTTATGGTATATTAACTTTTTTATTCAGGAAAATAAATTTATTCCCAAAATTTTATAAAAAGATTCTTCTTTATATCAATCATGTTTTTTTATTATATAACTATTTTTTAAATATTAATTTTGAGAATTTATTGTTTTATGAAATGATTATATCTTATTTTCAAAACTATATTATGTTTTATTAATAAAATTTTATTTCGTTACATAATAAAAAATTTTCTCTTATGTATCAGGTATTTTTTAATGATTATTCTATATTTTTTAGTTCAATATAATGAAATTTCATCTTTATTTTTTCATAATCAAACCCTTCATCTTCTTCTTATAAAATGTTCATTTTTCTTCTTATTGTTTGAAATATTTTGTAGAAATTAATATTAGAAACAAGTCACAGAAAGATGAATATGTGAAAAAATTATAGTTCAGAAGAGAGTCCTTGTCACAAAAGGACAAAAGGTAATTATTCTAACCCATTGAATGATTATAAACTCTCACTAGTTAAATATTTTTGTGAAAATTCTACTGATAGAAATAAATAACATTATAGTTCGAATTAACTAGAAGTTTCTTTATTTAAAATATATTATGATAGTATTATATTGAAAGATAACTCTTTGAATAAAAAAATAGAATCTAAATGATGAGTTGGATGCTACTAGAATGTCATATTATAGTTTATTGAATGAATCAGGGTCAAAATATTTATTATATTTTTTGTAAAATGAATATTAGAATAGTAATGATAGTTCTATATCAAAAGTAGATTTTGAAGCTTTCAAAATAGAAATACTAAGTCATATTGAGAAACCCAAATAATAAGGGGATGAAAAGTTCAATCATGATAAAGTTAATATATTTCATGTTAAACAATGTTCTTCATCTTCTTATTAAATAATAGTATATTTTTAAAATTGATTAGAGGCACTGTCAACAATTTTAGTTGATTTAAGTGAAATAATTTTCTGTTTAGAAGGTTTATCAGAATAGTCTACACTTTATTAAACTATTAATTTATATTTTTGTCATACAAAAATCAATGTTATATACTATTATATACAATTTTTAAGTAAAAAAATAGTGCAATTTGTTTCTTCAAAATTTAAATTTCTACCTTTTCATAAGAAAGCTTGGTCTTAATTTTTTCTTTTACTCATGAAAAATGTTTTTTAAAAATAATTTAATAATCTATGATTTAATTTTTGTTTTTAATTTTTTATTTCCTATATTCCCTTTATTTAAATTTCATTTTATCTTCGTTCAAAAGACATATTTTTGTGGAGTTAATTACTGCTCTTATATTTTTGATGTCACAAAAAGGGGTGAAACATTATTTTATAATATCATGTTCATAAAGTTAGATAAATTTTTTCTTTATCATATTATTATTTTAATGATGTAATAAAATGGGACAAGTTATATTTTTCTAAAGTTTATAGTTCTCTGAAGTCTATAGTTCTCTGAAGATTATGGTTCTCTAAAGATTATAGTTCCCTAAAGATTATTGTTATCTAAAAGGAAAAAATATTAAATGGGGGAAGATTATTTATTATATATTTATCCTCATTTAATTTAATATATGAAAAGTTTTAATCCTTTTATTGGGGGATAATGTTTCTTCATGGAAGAAATATTATAAAAAGAATAAGGTGAAAATTTTTATTTGGCTTTATCAAAATCAATTATTTTAAGAATTTAATTATTTATTTTCTCATTTTTTCTTTTTTCTCTCTCAGTATTATGGGTTTTGTGAACATAAAAATAGAGGAAATTATTGATCATGTCTTTATCAAACAATTTATTTAATTTCTATTTGGTTTTAATACTCATTAACAAACACATTTCTGTTACTAATGAAATTACTTTAAGTGAATTTTATGTATATAACTCTATATATTCATATATAGAAGATGATTTGTGTTATTGACTCTAGAGATACACTATGGAGACACACATGTTTACATATATCTAATTTACTAATAGTGTTGTTGTTGATGATATTTATTTTATTTATTACATATTATAATTAAATAATGGTAGAGAATTTTGTAAAGATAAACTTCAGAGAAAATAAAATTTAAACATAAGACTTGAGTTTTCTTTATTGATGTTTGGTGAAATCCTGTGAAACCATTCATGATCTATATGCTCTTTTTTTATGTTAGAGATATGATTTCATCTATCAGTTGCTGCTGCAATCTATGATGCACAAGACGTATCATCAATCAAACCAAAATATTTTGATTTATTTGAGTTTTATATGCATGTACCTAGGAACGGTTAAGTGTCAAAATCTTGTACTAATCTATAGATATTTGGTTCCTTATGAAAGAACCAGAAGTATCTGTTAAGTATTATAATGGTGTCAACTGCCTACACATAGTTGTGTATTTTTAAGGACTTATGATTAGAGGACCAAGTATAAATCACCAAGCTCATGGAGATGAGTGTTGGTGGAGTAGACTAAGGGGTCTTTGTACCTTGAACCACTATGCATCATTATGTAAACATTAATCTTTTTATTTTTGTTGTTAGTTCTTCTTTGAGAGAAAAGGAAAGGCACAATACTATATAAGAGAGCTGTTTTGAATCAATAAAGGTTTTTAAAACATAAAAATCACCCCTCATGTGTCTTTTTATTCATTTTATCTATTTCATATTTAAATGGAATACATATGAGGATGGTTCTAGACATTATTCAGGAGTATTAGTCATATGAAAGCTCTCGTGGATTTAGTTATAGATTATAAGTTCAACTTCTTCGGATATTACTTTTCATATACTAATGTAACAATGGAAACAAATGAATTTAGAGGAAATGGTTTTTCTGTGTAGGCCTTTGGAATATTCGTAGGAATATTTTCAAATCTGGGAAGTGATACAGAACATGATTTTGAAGCTCAGTGGGCCCACAATTAATTTTATAAAAATATTAAATATATTTCATATCACACCCACAATTTTTTAGAAATAATGGAATAGATCTTGAAAAAATATCATGGTATAAATCTGACACCACCATTGAATCAATATCATGGATTTTACCCTATGTTCATTCTATTGTTAGTCGGCATAGGATATTTTGTTGAGGAAACCATTGGCTAGTTCATTATATAAATAAATAATCTTAATTAATTTATTAAATATACCTAACCCAAATAACTTACAAAATGGCACTCATATGAGAAATTAGAGATTAAAATTGAGTATAGAATGTGTGTTTTACTATAGGAATGATATAACCTTGGTCGGAGTCCAGTGTTTGGATTGAGCACCAATGTGGGAGAAATAATTAAATAAATTAAAATACTTATTTAGTTAGTTAATTAAAGCGTCTATCCTAAATAACCTTTATAAATATTTCATTATGAATTTTTTTAGGGTTAGTCCCATAAACCGTGGAGGGTTTTTAGAGGATATCTAATGAACATCGTTGGAATATTTAGACAAGAGAATGATGAACTACCAAATTGACTATAATTTTGAGAATAATGATGAATGAAATGAAATCCTCACCTTCATCGATAGTAGATATGTTCTTCACCAATGATCGATCCATAATTTAGTTAGGTCTTATAAATTACGGGTTCCCCCCTTTTTATTAAAATACTGGGAATCCATTTTATCTACCTTTGATTAGTGAATATTATTATTTTCATGATCCACATAGTTTATTAGTTATTTATATAACTTTTTGTTCATCTTTATAATGGAAATAAGTTGTAAAAAATATGAATGATGGCTGAGGTTTATTCCCATTTAGTTTTTTTCATGGTTTTCTCCCTCTATTATACACGTGATCATCTTCATCATTTTTTTGATCGATGATTCGATGAATTAAATGAAATAAATTTTTGTACTTTTGATCTTTGGCATGAAGAATCATTTATACAAGTGAAGATTCAAGATATGATAATAGAATCATGATTCACGATGATATAGGGAAAATGAGAGATTGAAAAAAGATCAATTACTATATCAAGGGTTTAAGTATGAGGTGAGGTATGGTGGAGGTGCGATATTCAAATGGTGTTCACCATGTAGACCAGGTGGTCATGATCTGATCACTAATGATGGACTGAGTGATGAATGATAGTTCAGAAAATAGCAACCAGTGGTTCCAAAAATGGAGGAGGCATCGATAATGGTGACTAAGGTGTAGGCCGTGGAACATGGTGGGGGAGGCTCCTTCTCTCCTTTCATTATTTTATATATTAAATAAAATAATAATAAAAATAAAAAATATATAATTATCCTCAAAACACTAATTATATAATAACTAGCCTATACGATATCATATTGACACACCCTATACAAAAGCATAGTAATGACAATGAAACAAACATTTCTAGACCAATATTGGATACCTTTTCTTGGCTAATGGTTAAAGTTTAAAATGATCCCTATATTATTATTATTATTATTATTATAACTGTTATGAAATATAGTTTCTATCATACATACTCCACACAAATGTTGTTTTGATGAACCATCAGGGGTATCACGAACCTGATATTGAGGTGGATGTTTTGAGACTAATATTGGGCATTTAATTTGGATTCAAGGATTAGGACCACAATGATTCGTTAGAGCGTGATGTGGTGAGATGTTTTGTTTTCAATAGATATATTTTTTGGAAATTTAAATATACTATATTTAGAGATTTTCGATGAACATCACAATAGTGTGGTCTATTTAGAAATGCGTGGCCATTTTCAGGGATGTATTAGTGTAGTTATGTTTCAGTCTGTCAGATCAATGATGAGCCACATTCATTTTTGGGCATTTGGATGGATATTTTGTGTACTCTTGGAGTAAAAAATAATTCCCAATGGTACATGGTCCCAACTAGTTATAATGTGGGGACACACGCTATGTGGACCCCGATACATGCTGAGTATTTTTGTCCATACAAAACATTTTCAACATTTATATCTTATATTTGGAATTGTATTTTGGAATTTGTGTAGCCTATCCAGAAAAGTTTTCCACATAGAACATGATCGTGGACTTCACAGTTTTTTTTGATATAATATGTGAGATGTTTTGAGAATTATGTTTCTTTGGGTGATGCTGGATGCTGGCAGTGGATGGGTAGGATCATCAGAGAGTTCAGATAGATATAGTACCCCCCAATTGAACTAGGGCATGAATCCTATATATAGGGATGTGGAACTACCTTTTCATATCAAGGAGTGGGTACTACATAGTCATTATGAAGATAGATATGACACTCCCTTGTCATACAATGTAATTATTCCTATCCATGGAGATTTTAATCCCTTAAAATACCAAGGAATAGGTCCTCAATACTCATTATCATGATAGAGAATATACTACTATATCTCATCAGGGAGTGGGCCCTCAATATATGGATATGGTAATTCCCTATCGTACTAGGGAACAATTCCTCCATATTCAATATTCAGATAGAGATGGTACTCCTCTATCTCACTAAGGGGAAAGTCCTTAATCTATTCAAATAGTACTCCCCTATCATACCAAAAGTGGGTCCCCCATTCCTACTGTTAACTAAAAGACCATACTCTCTATCAAACTAGGGCATGAGTCTTATATATATGGGGATAGAAATACCCTATCATAACAGTACATATATCCTCTATAATCACATTGTTGATAGAGATTATACTCCCTTGTCGCATCATGGAATGGGTTTTCTCAGCGTAGAGATGGTACTCCCCTATTGTTCCAGGGAGAAGGTCCTCCACAGTTATTGTGTAGATATATATTATACTCTCCAATCGCACTATGTAATGGGTCCTATATACATGCAGATTGAAGTACCCTCTCATACTAGGGTGAATACCTCTATACTTATTGTGAATATGGAGAGTGGAACCCTTATTCAATGTTAGGGCATGATTCCTCTATCTACAGAGTGGAACCCTCCTGTTGTATTAGGGAATGAGTCCTATACCTTTGAGATTATCCCCCTTGACTGTGTGAAATGGTGGCGAGGTGTGGGTTCTCCATAGTAATTTTTCATATAGAGATTATACACTTATATCACACCGAGGCATAGATCCTCTATCCATGAAGATGGTACTCTCCCTCATACTAGGGGGAATGTCTTCCATATTTATTATGAATATGGATATTCGAACACTCTTGCTAAGTTATGTAATAAGTTCTCTATATACTGATAGTAACCCTATTATTGTATTCAGTAATGGGTACTCTACCATGGTGATTATGTCCCCTTGACTATATGACATAGTTTCGAGGCATGGGTACTTTACATTGTTACATCATCAGTAAGACATGTGAGATGTTGGGAATCGATGATAGATGATAGGAGATATTGGAAAATCATTATTCATAACTAGGATATGGAGGTGGAGATCTCATTTCTCTATCATTTGAGTTTATTTTTGATAATATCTATTATTTTTGTGTGTTTTTTTGATACACTGATTGAAATACATTCATTGTGATGAGATAGTTAATTATATCTTATATTCTATCTCATGATCTTCAATTTTGGGGGTATCCTACTGTGTATGTATCTAATCACCTATTCATGGGATTTGGCCTCATGTATTTTATCTTATGTAGATGATTAATTGGTTTGTGGTGTTATTAGAGAATCATAGGGATACCTGGGTTTATTTGGCTATGTGTGGTGGTTGGGGATAGTAGATATATAGTTTGTCCCTCTCAACATTTAATTGTCCAGTTATTTAAATATTTGGACATCTATTTTGGTTGAGAAATTATTTTTCCTCTTTTCATTTTATATTATACTATCACATGATTTTTTATTCCTTAGAGGTTATAACAAGAATGGTTTTTACTATTGGTGATATTATCTTATATGTTTATTCCTTTGTAATCCTTTATAGAGATGGTTGTGTGCATGTATACATGAATTTATGCAAAGGCCTCCAATTTTAATTATTTCATTCATCACTTGTCACTAGCCTTTGGCATATAGTGGCAATCTAGGGGTATTTGCAGCTCAAACTTTAGCCAGCTAGGTGGGCCTCGATGATTCGAGCCATGGCACATCATCCAAAAATTTCACTTTGAAACCATGTGGACTAAATGATGTGTATTCCAAATACATACCAAGAAGTCTGTAATTCCATGTCCCAATATTTCATGGTTAAAACATGAAGTGTAATAAAACTATATTCCATATATTATAATGATAGTAAGAGTAAATTTCTTTCTCTACCTAGTGAAATTAATGTTAATACACGATGTGTATATTCGAGATACACAACATATTGTCACATATTTTCCTACTAAACCTATGAAACCTCCTGATGGGATCATTGAATATTCTTAAAATATTCTTTACCCATTCTTGGTCATTTTAAGGTGAACAAAAAATATATATTGACTTTATGATTAATGGGTGAATAATCTAGAAATGAAAACAAGAAAAAAATCCAGAGTATCAGTTAATGATTAATAAATAATTATAAAATATTATTATAAAAATTTTATACACCTTAAATATTATGCAACATAACAAAACTGGTTGGGTCTATTCCCAAAAACGTTTTCTCATCAACATCTGTAATGACCCAAGATTTTACTATATATGTTTTCTTTAAGTAAATATAATTTTTTTGATAGCTTTCTCCAGAAACAACACCGAAATAAGAGGTTCCACAATATATTAGACAAATATTATCAATTAAATTATAATAATAATAAAACCCTAGTAAATTAATCATTATTAACCCATTAAAAATTCATAAACTTCGAGGATATATAATTAATATGATATAATATTTAAAATGATTGTTAATTATAAAATAATTAGTTAAAGTATTAATAGTTAAAATTGACAATTTTTAAATTATTATTTTGATAATATACAATATTTTAATTTATCCACTAATAAAATAACACTATTTAAATTAGAAATTAGTATAAAATAATATGTAAAACACACAATGTTAATGAATTCCATTTTTTAAAAAAAAAATTCATTTTTAATTTTTTGAATTTTAATTTAAAAGAAAAATATATAAATTTTAGAGCTTTAATTTTTTAAAAATACAATTCATTTTTGAATTACAAAAATCAATATAAGCCCAAGGTTATTCTTTGATACTTTTCTATGATAATTGTTTTTTAGGTGAATAGAAAAAATAAAAAATTTACACGAAACATTGCTTTTATTACATTATCATAATAAAATAATAACAAAATTACTTTGGAAACAATTATCTATAAAAAATAAATATGTAAAATAAAATAAATTTCTTAGAAATAATGTATTTAATTTATATAACCTATGTGTAATATTTTTGAAATTTAAGTAATATTTTACTCTAATTTTTTTTATAATATTTTCTTAAAAAATAGTTTTCAACACTTGTATAAATTTAATCTATAAAAATAGATTTCATATTTTTGACCATTATGATCATATTATATAATAAAATCAATTTCATTTTTTGTGAAAAAAGTAGGATTTCCATGATTTAATTTAATGACCATGATAATGGTAAAATTGTTATTTTTAATGAATTGTTTTATTAATATTGTGTTATTTTTATGTAAACAAATAAATTAATATCATATAAAAAATGAATTTGATATAATGTTTTTTACTATATAAAATTATATTATCACCCATTAAATTGGTAACAAAAAATGAATAAAATTAAGACCAATTACAGGTTAAAACAACATTTTTTTCTTTAAAATTGTTGACACACACACACATACACATATATATTAAATATTATGATTTAAAAGTATATTTACACTTATATATAAATTATATTATATATTATAAGGGTATTAAATTTAGATTAAACACATCCTGATTTAATAATAGGGGTTACCTTATATTCTAAATAAAATATAACTTACTTGGGTTAAAAATGTTACGAATGTAAAAAATTAATATTTAAAAATCGAGTGATAAAATGGTTGAAACCTGTTTAAACATGTGTAGAAATTATTGGTAGAGAATTTATTGACTTTATCTCACTCAAAAATTAATTATTTATCATTTTTTGGAACAATTAACCCATGAATAGTTTCATTTCATTTTTGAAAAATAATGGTTGTAAAAAAAGTCCCATATTTACTCATTTATAAAAGTGGGTATCTTCTACCCTCTAAATGTTAGAAAACCCCATAAAAATATCCTTGAGCACCTAAATTAAATTATTCCCTAACAGAACCCAAATCCCATAGTAACAATAAGTTAAAATAATCCCTTCATTTACAAGTATACTTTCATGAGAAACTTTATGGTCCCAAAGAGGTTAGATTACATTCAAATAAGCGGTGAAATAAGGAAAGGGATTATTTATATCAAATTTATATCACTGAGACATATTTATTATTATGAAAAAATGATATAATTAATATGGATTAATTAAATCATAATGTATTTCATTTTATATGTTCATAATATTCATGGGGTTTGAAGAGCCATATAATTTTCTTTCTTTAAACATATTTCAATTAAAAATATACCAAAATTGTAAGGGTTTTTAATAAATAAAATCACTTAATTGAGTTATAATGATTCTTATTGAACTAATTCCTATCATAATTGGTTATTGGCACCCCTAATATTTTATTTCAGGTTACTTTCTATTCTTATGTTAGAAAAAAAACATTTGACTGTGATCCATAACCTTATCTTTCACAATTGTGGAAATTTGTTTCTAAAAAATATTTTATGGTTTATTTTACTATATGAGGATATTTATTTAAAAATACTTCATTCCATGTTTGTAAATGGGTTCCAATTTAATTTTAATAGTTTATTATTTTAAAAATTAAACGAAATATTCTTATATTTTTCAGAGTTTTTTTTATTTTTTAGAAGGAATTATTGATTTTAAAAGTGGTTTTAATGGTTTATTGTAAGAAAAGTTTTTTTCAATTATTTTTATTGCTTAAAAAATGAATATTTATCTAATAGAATTTTTTTCTAATAAACCATTTTTTGTTTTAAATTAATATTTTCAAATTTTTTATCATGATCAAGTATTTCATTCTAAAGAACCATTTTTAAAGAGTTTTCAATCCTTTTAGAAAGAGGTATTCCCTCTTGTTTTTAAGTGATTTATCCAAAGATATTAAAAATTAAATTTTCTTATAAGAAAAAAATATTTAAGATCATTACGTTACAATGCAGATATTTTTAACCCAACATCTAACTTATATATCTAGAAGTCTAATGGAATTACCTATGGAAGTATTTTCCTTACACCCGTCTCTATTAAATGGGTTAATTAAGTGATGTTTAGAGTATGAATATTTTCATGAAATAATTGAATATATGTGTATATATATTTATTATGTAAGTCTATGGTCTTATTTTTCTCTCTAATGCATTGGTTACAAATTAATATCTTATGAGATGACTTTCTGAATTAAGACGCGATGCCTGATCCACTATATTTATTTGAATTCAGTACTGATTAAAGTTATACTATATTTATATAAATCATAATGTGTTGTCTAATAAACCATGTTTTGTGGAATTAAGTAGTTTTTTCTTATTCCTCTCTGTTAATGGGAATCAGGTAGTATTTCATGGTCCTTTATATTTATGGGAATCATCTAGTTTTTCCTTATCTACTATGTTAATGGGAAATTGGTAGTGATTCCTAATCAACTATTTTACAATTTTTGTACCTAGGTTAGTGACCTAGAATGTAATTACAATTTTTTATATGATATAAAGTATATTGATGTCTATGATTATTCTCCATTTCTCATGTTTAGTGTCTCATGTTTTCACACTCGTATTCCGTGGTATATGTTTTCTATTTTGAGATTTTGTGTCTTTAAATCATGGATTATGAAAAAAATTTATTATTCTCTATTAATTTTAATAAGATATTTCTCCCATATTAATGATCTCTCTCATGATTATGATCTAACTCTTGATGACATGTTTATGAGTATTTTCCTTATTGGGAATTCATGCTAACCTCTTTCATATGTTTCCATTCCCCTAGTTATAAAGATGAGTATAAGATATTTTAAGTATAAAAGGGATCCTAGTATGGTTCAATTATGTATAATTTTTGAAATTTTTTATTAAATTAAATTATTATTTTACTAGTCCTCAAAGATACTAAATCTTTAATTATTAGTATTGTGATTTTTTATGACTTATAATATTTTTCTTATGGTAATGTTGTAATATAATGATATATTCATCTCACTTTTCAACATGTAAACTATTTAATGAAAGGGTTGTTAGCATCAGACATAGAAGTGTGTGTTTGTGGTGATTGAATTAGTATCATAGTATGATTTAGTAATCATTTAGGAATAGTTTATTTATTTTGGGTATTAGGATAAAATTACTTTAGTAAAAACCCTATAGAAAATTCTATGGGATACAACTAATTACAGTATAAAATATTGATTTTAGGGTAGATTAGATATTATATTGTACTTATAAAATTAAATCCCTATATAGAATCTAAAAATTGGATACAGAAATGGCATAGATTCACCTATTTTAAATCACAATAAAAAATACTGGCTGAGAATTGAATATATCTTCAAATTAGTGCATGATGGGTGGGTCTTTGTTTGCACACATGGATAGAAATTCTCAGGGGATATTATTTGGTTAATAAAATTATATATAAAATAAATTTTTAAGGATTTATTTGTTAATTATTTTATGTATTAGGACATGACATATAAGAGAACATAAATTAAAGAGACCTAGATTGAAAAAAGAGTGATTTAGGTGGAACAAAAAGCAAACATAATGGTTTTAAAGAGGAAGAAGCTTCTTTGTAGAGTTTATCAATGATATTTTCATTGATAATTATCTTATTATATTATTATTTCATCACACATTTTTAGCTCCTTTGGGTCTTTGTAAATTTTTATGCAAGTTAAAATCATGTTAACAATCAGTGTGATTGAAAATGTGATGATTATTACAATGAAAAACCTAATGATATGGGAGTATGATAATATAATCTTGTGGAAATTACCACTAAACTATCACAATAATCGAATTATAACAAATAACATGTTGATCTAATAAATTCAGTAGGTTTGTATCATATTACTATCAGGTATTTCAAAGAGAAATGCACACCCTGATTCAGTAGCTCTTCCAATATATTAATTGATATGTAACAGTTGAATAAAATGAAAAAGACATTTTTTATCTATAGTTATTAGAACATGAGCTGGTTATTTTGGTGATTTATCATTTGTAAAGTAATGTTGACCAATGGTGGATTGTCATCAAGAATACCATAAAATGGATATTTTATGCTCTATAGAATGTGAGGAGTTCCTGAAAATATTCTTCAAAAAATATTTTTTAAAAACACTTTTAATGTAAACAAAGAAGAAACATCAATTAGATGAAATAAATGGAGGATGTGTCCATTGAAACCTATGGGAAAACATCTTGAAAATCACAAGGTATTATACTAGGTTTTTTACTAAAATTGAGAGTAATATCTAAAAATTATTTAGTAGGCCAAATCCAGGTGTTAAAAAATAACTATAAATTAGTGATTTTAGTAGCTATAATTTTATTTGATATGTTATTTAGGTGGAGATGGAATCTAGAGACTTTTATTTTTCCAGAGACAAGAAATTTAAGAAATAATTTTTTTGAAACTCATAAAATAAATTTTATAGTGGATGGAAAGGCCAATTAACTATATAATAAGAATGTGAAAAAACAAGATGAAATTGTATTAATGGAAAATAAAAGATATTTCATGTGTGTTTGAGATATAAATATTGAAAAAAACTGATAAATGAATTAAAAAGAAACAATTAACAACACCTATGAAGATAAGGTATCTTTAAAAACTCCACCCACACTATAAAAATTCACGTGCATGGTGATTGGGCATTATGAAAGTAGTCTTCCTAATCTAAGGGATAATTAGGAGAATATGAATAAATAACCACCTAGGCTAAGGGAAAATGGAATAGAATACAGTATCACTATAGATAAAGTGGATCCTGAAAATTAAGGAATAAATAACCTCCACTATAGAGTTTTGAACATATTGTTAGTTTTTTATTCTATGTACCATAGTATAAGTTGATTGGTTTCTAAAAATTATTAAATACCCATCCCAATGTTTTGATTATCAAAGAAATTTTTTGTTGTATTTTATCCTAATTTTATTTCTTTAGGAACCTTTTATGTTAAAATCTTTTTATACCACATTTTAAATAATTTAATATAATTTTTCAAATGGATTGATCCCCACTACATAGAGGAAAAAATTATTTAGAATAACTAAATTAAATTTCATATCAACTTAAAGAAGTTTATCATTTAAAGGATAATTGTGAAAACCATTTAGAAGAAAATTATATATTGTGGGTCTTGATTCCAAATAAATGTAGACACATAAATCAAATAATTAGAGAAAAACTCAATGATATGTATATCCCTATTATAAGGAAATGATATGTTTCCTATAATTTTATGGTTGATATATCTCCAGAAATTATATATTGAGTCATATAAATATATAAAATACCCATAGATATTTTTATTAGTATCTTATATTTATAATTTATGGGATTAAAATTATTTTTATGGGGGTGGGTGAATGTAACGCCCTAAAATTTTACAATATATCATTATGTTAAAAAAATCTTATTTGTTTGATAGATTGTTCCACATGAAACAAAGAAATAAAATGAACCAAAAAATATTACATGTATATAATCCTAATTATTATAATAATAAATAAACCTCTTGTAATTAAAAATATATTAATCAATTAAAAAATTATGTATTTATAAGTTATATAATTAACATTATTTAATATTTAAAAGTTTTTTGATTTTGAAATAACTTTTAAAATTACTAATAAATTAAATCATCCTCTTTTAAATTATTATTAGGATAAAATTTAATATTAAATTATTTTAAATAATATATTAATATTTTTAAATTATAAATTACTATGAAATAATTTTTGAGAGCAAATAATGTGTTTGAAATCCACTTTTCAATAAAAGTCGATTTGTTTTATATTTTGATAGTTAATTGAAAAGATAAATTTATAGATATTAGAATTTTTATTTTATAAAATAAACTTAAATTTTTAATTCCACATATCTATATTATCCTAATTATATATTTTTTATTTCACAATTTTGATTAATTTTTTTGTAAATAATAAAAAAGTAAATTTTTTTAATACTGACGCTTTTATGACATTATCATAATAATATAATGAAATATTTTTTTAAAATATTTTCTATATTTATATATATAATGTAAAACAAATAATTTAAAAATAATATGTTGAATTTATTAAACCCATGTGTAATATTTTGGAAACATAAGTAATATTTTACTCTAAAACTATTTTTAATTGATTATATAAATTTTTTTCACCATTTATTGAAATTAAATATATATAAATGGATTTCATATTTTATATCAACATAATTATACTATATAATAAGTTTGATTTAATTTTTGAGTCCTAAAATTATGATTACTATGATTAAAGTTAATGACAATGTTAATTGTAAAACATTTATTTTCAAAGAATTGTTTTATTAAAGTTATGTAATTTTTATCTAATAAAATAAATTAATATATTATAAAAAATTAATATATTATAATTTTTAAATATATATAAAAATATATTATAAATCATTAAATTATTAATAAACAAAAAATAATATTAAGAACACTTAATAGTGAAAATAACCTTTCTTTTAAATTTTTCTATATAATAAAATTTTTTAATTTGAAAGTTATATTTATATTAATTCTTCAATTGAATTATATTATATAAAGATTAAATTTATTTTCACAAAACCCAAATTTAATAATAGGTTTTACCTTATATATTTAATAAACTTTAAATTACTTCGTTAAAACACTCGTAACCAAGGTAAACAGACACAATGGTAAGCTGTAAAACTCAATTGAAAAAAATATATTAAAACATGACTAAAACATGTGTAAAAATGAGTGATAGGGGATTTATAGAAGATATCACACCAAATAATCCATTATTTTTCACTTTTGAAACTATGTACCATTCAATAGTGTCATTCTATTATTGAAAAATAATGGGTGTTTAAAAAACTACCATTTTATTCACTTATGAAAGGGGATCTCTTACATCCTCTAATAATTACAACCCCCTTCAAAATTTCCTTAAATAAAAAACCAATTTTCTTCTCCTAGAAGTACCTTGAATAACATAAATCCCCATGGTCACTATAATATATCCTAATCCCATTATTTTCAAGGATACTTTTAAGAGAATTCTTATGTTCCCAAAGATGTTTAAGGACATTCAACTAAGAAGAAAACAAGGTAATGTATTATTTATCTAAAATTTAATTTGTTTAACACATTTATTATTATGCTACATGATATATATGATATTAATTGATTAATATATAATTTATTTTTATTTCTATTTTCAAAAAAGTCATTATTTTTTAAGAATCATATAATGTTCATTCTTAAAAAGGATTTCGATTCAAAATATACCAAAGTTGTACGCGTTTTTATTAACTCAACTCCCATAATTGAGTTATAATTTTTCTTCATGAGAATGTTCCTTCCATGATTGGTTTCTTCTAACCTATGTTTTTTTCATGGTATATTTTATCCCCCTATTATGAAAATAAAATTTTAATGTGATCTGTAAGTTCACCTTTTATGACTATGGTAAAGACCTTTTCTAAAAAAATCATATATGGTTTCTTTATCCAAAATAGAATTATTCATTATATAAAATCCTTTGAATGTTTAAAAATGGATTTATGGATTATTTAAAATCGTTATGATTTTGAAATTTAAAGGAAATGTTCATATATTTTTCTAACATGAAATTTTAATTTTGTAAAGGGATTTTAAAATTTAAAAGGGGGTTTAAAGGCATGTGTTTTAATAAAGGATTTTCCATGTATTTTTATTTATTATAAAATTATTTTTAAATGAATATTTCTGTTATAATTTTTCTTGAAAACACTCTTCTGGTTTTAAATGTGGAATTTTAAATATTCTCTTAAGCTCGAGTGTTTTGTTTTAAAGAAATGATTTTAAAGAGGTTCAATTAATTCAAACGGGGAATTACCTCTTATTTCTCATGTGATTTATCAAAATATATTAAAATGTTACTTTTCATCTATTAATATATTCTTAATGATCCTTAAGTTAGACTGTGGATATATTTATTCCCCATATAATATATTTATCTATATGTATTATGGAATGTCATAAGAAATTATTTTCAGGAAACCCATCTATTTTCCTTGTGTTAATTAAATAATGTTTGTGGTAATATTTCTTCCATGTAATAATGGATCATATGTGTATATATGATTATCATATGATATATGGGGTCCTATTTATCCCCCAAATACATTGGTTATGGAATTATATCTCATGGGTTGCCTGTGGGAATCAATATGTGATGCTTGATCCACTGTGTTTATGGGAATCAAGTAGTGATTCTAACTCTACTATGTTTATAGGAATCATATACAATTTTATACTACACTATGTTTATAGTAATATTGTAGTTTTCCTTCTCCACTATGTTTATGGGAATTAGGTAGTTTTTCCTACTCAACTTTTCTTATGAAAATTAGTTAGTGTTTCATACACTACATTTTTTATTGGAAATGAGTAGAGATTCCCACTCAATATACTAATAAATACAATTTTTTTAAAAGTAAATTAATATTTACATTAGTTATATTTATTATATCATTCCCACTAAACTGTTAACTCATTCCATCTTTCCTCCAAATTTTTTTATCAAACATGAAATAATGACTATTTAATTATATAAATAAATGTTACTACATTATTCAATAAATAATGAAATAAATATTATATTAACTAAAATTAAAAATAAATATTTATTAAATATTAAATACACATATTTATTCTTCCAAATAAACAAGGACTAAAAATATGAGATCAACATAACTGAATAAATATTAATTCTCAGAACCTGAGTATAATATTCCATTCTATGATAGATATCATATATAATTCATTTGATGTTTAAAATACACTTAGTATGTGACCCTCTAGCCCCCTTTCTTAGTTGAATTAAGTTGAACATTCCCAAATTTTTATATTTGTGTTTAGTAACATTTCTTGACATCCATAGATAAAGGATTCAATTTCCCAATGTTAATTAAATCATTAGAACACTTATTGTGTAATATAATCCTTTTGGTGTGATATCTCATCAAGGAGGCTGCATTCCATATTTCATCGACCAATATTCTTGAATCTATTTATCTAAAATTCCAAAAAATTAACTTACTGATAAAACTATCACATAAATGGAGTTAATATATTAGTTTCATTCCCATCAAAAGGGCCTAAGATATCTACTTCCATTAATGTGACATTACTTGTGATGCACCCAACACATCTTATTCCACTATAAAAATATCTCATCATGGTTTATATAAATACTTTAATGTAAGTGATTATACATATAGATTAATAGTAATATCATTTCTATATAAAAATACACACACAAATATATATCAATATATAATGTCACATATAATAAGTGGATTTCTTATTGGTGGGACTGTTCTTATAACCTCATATTGTGGTGTTTAACATATGTGAACTTAAAGAGAAGATTTATGAAGGTCTTAATGTATTCCTACCCATTATAGCATGTATTATATGTGTCCTATCAGATGAAATAATCTGACCGTAAAAGATATATTTATGAATAATGTCATAAAACATCAAGATTCTCATCATACAAGAGAATTATTATGATATTTTTCAGGAAAACTACCCTTAGGAAATTATCACATATTATTCCATACAAAAAAATAATGGTTTCATAATAAAATTCTTAATATTTATAACTATGAATATACATGTAAACATAAATTACAATAGAAGTGGTTTTAGGGAACAAACTCCAGCAACTGTAGGCAATTTATCTTAACATGTCTAGTCATAAGGGTCAACTTGTCAAATATGATTATTTTGAAATAAAGAAACAACATTTGTTTTTATATTACATGTATTTTTACAAATATTGAGAAGGGTTTTGTAGTTGGATCATAATTTTAAGGATTTTTTTCATGGAAAGTGGAGGGAATGTAAATTATGTCTCCCCATTTCCCAGCCATTAGATTGATTCATTTTTTTGAAAAATATTTCAATTTTCATATATAAAAAAGATAAAAAGTAATATAAATAATAAAATTATACAAATTCAATTACAATATGCTTGTAAAAATACATAAAATGTAAAAAACCCACCCACCCAATATTTCTAAAATATCAGATAACTTCAAAGAATAGTGGTACCTATGGTGTAGTGGTACCTAAATTTACCATTTCAGAATTCAACCCCGAAACCTCTCAATAACACCATGGTATAGAATAACATACCTCACTATTTCTACGATAATAAAAAAAGTAAAAAATTCTGAAGAAACCTCATAAAACAATAATAGCACAACTATGTATCTAAAAATAGATGTTTCACCCTTCACCCATTTCCTATCGAGATTCGAAAAAAAATCCCTTGACACCACACTCATCAATAAAGCCATCACCGCAACATATTAACATTCTAAAATAAGATTGAATTATAAATAACCATCCATTATGTGTGATTAAATTAATACCCACCCAATATTTTTTCCATTTATTAATTAATTAGTATTATGTAAGATATAATAAAACCCTAAAAATGTAGCATATATCACCATAGCACCACATCACTACACCCTCCTAAAAGGCTGCTAGATCTCTCCCAATTTTACATAGGGACTTTAGGAAAATACCTCGATGCACCACACCCTTAAAATGGTTCACCCTAATCCAAAATAAGCGTTTTAAATAAAAACTGACCTAAAATGGTCAAACTCCCTCAAAATGAGAATTTTATGCTATAGATTCCCTATATATAAATTCAAACAATTGTACACAATTAAAACATAAAAATTATAGCCACCACATATTCCAAAACAATAATTTCAGAACATGGGGATAAAAAAATAACCCACTACCCCTAGACCAGTGTCAAACATCCTCCAGATGGCTCTAAAATATTAGGAAAACATAATAAAATATTCTTGGAAGGTCTAGCTTGTTTTATTTTCTATAATTTAAATTAATTAATGAATTTATAAAATATGGAGAGGAATCTAAAAACATTAAATTAAGATCACCATAACTAGTGATTTGATGTTATCATGAAAAAGTGAGACCATTTGAAAATTTTCATATTGAAGATATTAATGTCCCAATAGTCTCACATCCAACATATATAATTTTTTAAAACATATTCAAAAAATAGTATAATACAAAAAATATCATGAATCCCAATACCAACAATATATAACATAATTTATTCTTAACTATTTATTGATTGATATTATGCATGGATATAATCCTTGAAAAGACATAATAATAGGAAATTGGAAATCAACAGAGAAATCCAAAAAATATTTATATGAAAATTTAATTATTCAAAAACATTAACATTAGAATAGAGAAGAAAAAGGGATGAAAAGTGATGATTATTAAAGAAATACTTTTGATTCTCCCACCTTGTGGCATGATTTGGTATCTCAATCAGTTTATTTGAAACCTCATGACTATTTAACTTCTCTTAATATGTTTTCTATAAAACCCTATTTCCCTTCCATGGATGAAATGTTATCTTTCATGTAATAATTTTTAATTCGTTTCCATTCCATTAAATTTAACACATATAATTTATCTTTAATGTTTGAATTTCCTCATTTCATTTCCATTAATCCTACATTTTAAAATCCAAATAGTATTTCTTTTTGTTTGGTGTTAATCTTGAAGTTTAGTAGGAAAGTGAAGATTACATGCATGTAATCTTAATTTTATTATTTTTTATATCATCACCATAGTAAAACATAATTATTTAAGAGTAAAAATTCCAAAAGATTAGAAAAAGAAATATATTTCTATATGATATATGTTTTTAAAAAAAATTATGGTTTCAATCAATCCTTCAATTGCCATAAATGTAAGCGATATGTTTCATGAATGATCTAATTAAATTTATAGAAAAAATAACCATATATTTTTATCCCCATAATATATGATCTATAATATCTTCCCTTATTAATAATATATTTAATTTTTTTTCTAAACATGTTTTTTCATAACTACACATTCTACAAGAGAATGTTCATGAAATTACTGATGTCATGTCAAAAAAGGGTGCTATAGATTCTTACGATTCTTTTCTCATAAATATGTCCTCATATGGAGTTAATAACATATTTTTGTCCACTCATAATATATAATTGGGTTTTATATGTCTAGGAATGGGCCTATATGGTCACAAGGATTCACTTTTCCTGGTCTACCATCTAATTAAGATGTAAAAATGGGTCAACTTTATCGTTTAACCTATAAATATCCCACTAAAAAGAATTTATCTCTAATTCCAAATAAGAAAATCTTCTATACATATTATTATCATTTTTGGTGGGACATGGAAGGTTGATTCCATGCATGTGAGACTAGAGTATCAATATGACTATACCATACCATGGGTGAAAATTATTTCTCCTTAGGAGGTTTCTTGGTTTCCAGACCAAGGAGAAAACTTCAAATCTATATTATCTTATATATGCACACCATGTATGATGTTTAGTAGCTTAGTGATAAACTATGTTAAATATTATGCCCATGGTTTTTTCTTAGTTGTTGTTAAATCACCATTAAATATTTTATTTCCAATAAATAAGAGAACATTTAAATGGAGTGTCACTATGAATTAAAACCATGAATATTGATTTACCTAATTTATTAGTATGTACTCTACTTTGATATCAATAAGTTAAATAAATTTTTTAATGGATTCAATTTCAAAAAATTGAAAAGTAATATATTTATACACATTATATCAGTTGAGATGGACGGAAAAAACATTGTATAACATGGATCTCAATTAAGTGATAACATATTCAAAACTAATGTCACATGAAGATAGAAATGAGATAAAGATAAAATTTATTGTTATTTATAAATTTGAGTCAAATATAAATTAATTAATATTAAAAATTAAAAATTAAATTTAAGGATTTAAGGATAAAAATTATAAAAATTATATATGAGTTATTATAATATTCTCAAGAAATTTATATTTAACGTGAGAACTTAAAGAATAGATTATAAAATTTAATTTCAAGGAATAAAATATTAATTAAACCCTTGTTATATTTGTTAGCAGTTTAAAAAATTGATTTTATGGTTTGTTAATGTATCATAGTAGGATAAAAAGTCATTTATGTGAGGAACTTTGGGAGAATACATATAACTGAGCGAAAATTCTATAAATAATTATTATTAATCTAGAACATGTTACTTATAATATATATCTAGAATCCTATTTAAATACCAACATAATAGAAAATCAAAATACAAGTTTTCACTTAAAATAAATTGAATTTGGGTTCAAAATAATAATTAAACTATTGGAAAAGAGATCCCCAAATATGGTATTAGACTAGAATGTGGTGTCCAAGGTGTTTCATCAGTCTCCCCAACATAGAATGCAGAAAACATCAATTTTGATTAGGAATAAATAAGCTCATATGAACTTAAAAACATCATGATATCCACCTTTAATATAGGATAAATCTTCCCACCTTTTTTAATTTTCACCACAATATCATTAATACATTATAAAAATTTGTATAGGATTATATTCTTTGGTTATAACTAGATGTAGGAACCCAAAAGGAATCATCAATTTTGAGATCTCTCTATATGAAAATAATTTACCTTTATAACTAGTCTAGAAAAACTTTTTTACGTTTCATTTCAATTTTCAATATTATGAATCACTTTAGCTTGAATTTAATTGATATGAGAGGACATATTATAAAAAACCACCAATAAACAAGAATCTTGGGTAATAATATTAGATCAAGGGTATGATTTAGTGACCACTTGTACACAACATCAAAAGACGTTTTCCATAATATTTGATTGAACATGTTGTCAAATGAAAACTCATCCAAGTCGATGATGATATCACATTTCTAATTGATAGAACCACACAAGTATTTAATAAGAGTGATTGGAGTTCAATTGAGAGATTTTTTTTATTTTTCTAGGGAATGAAGAAGATTCTAAAATTTAAAATTTCTTGAAATACAATACATATAGTGTGAAAAATATCTAATAAAATGGGTTTCATGGTAAAATAGTTTTTTATTATTCCATGAAATTGAACTACTTTTCAAAATAGGAATACGGCCACATAAGAAGTATAAAATATTTATTTTCAAGAAAATATTTGTACTTTCTGTGAAAATCAATCTACCACTATAAAGTTGACTTCATTGAATTGTTGTGTAAGGGGTATCCTCAAGATAAAATTCAAGATTTCATCCAAGAAGGGATCCAAATAGTGAGTGTCCTAAACAAGATTGTATTTAGTGTATATCTATTATTTTATTAGAAGGCCATTAAATATTTCACCACTTTAGAAACATCTCATTCAACTATGGTCAAAAGTATTACCTCTCCACAAATGAAATGATTTGGTCATTACTTATGTACTCATTATGGTGAAGCAATATTGATATTTTCTCTTGTATAAATCCTTGTATAAATCTTAAATGGTCTTGGAAGAAAATAATCCATTCCCTAATATAAAAGTTTCAACAGATATTATTTTTTGTAAACATGCCCATTCAATGGAGAAATCAATGTCTTCTTGGTATATACATTTTAAATATTTTAATCCCACTACTTCATTCAACATTGTGATGAGTGTTTGCATACACCTGGTTAATGTGTATAATGCATTATTTTTTCAACCACCCCTATGATTAATTCCAAAAGTGAATTATTATTCATAGGTGACATGATAACCATGTATCCTTCTCTGATTATTTTTGATTATATATATTTGTGGGACTCATGTCTATAATGGGGGATGAATTATCACATGAAAAGGTAATTCCCCCAATTATAGATAGATCATACTTATGCATATAACTCAATATCATATGAGGTGAGATTTCATAATAGTCAATAAATATCTCTATCATAAATGAAATTGGTCTCCCAAACAAAGATGGGATAATTATAATTCGGATAATGGATAAATCTCTCTATAAATCTAATGACTTTTTAATGTCATGAAATGATAAAAAAAGGTGGTGGAAATATTCTCTATGTTGATGAAGAATATCTCCCTAATTGAGTATCCCTAAATAATGTTTTAAATTTTCAAAAAATATTTTTCTTGGTCCATGATCAATTTGAAATATTTGATAAATCAATGAAAAATGGTAGCAATCCCATTGAAACATTACAATTAAATAATAGTTTTAGGCCAATGCCACTATTAGAGGGGTTTAAAATTCTCATTGTCAACTTGAATTATATAAAATTATACAACATAACCAAAGAACATAAATTTAGGGAGAATGAAATTTCATTTCATAAGGTTGGTATAAATAATATTTTTCTATATAACTAAAAGTATCCCCCACTAATGTTTAAAAATAATATAATCTATCTTAATATATATAAGAATATCAAATAAAATAAACAATGAGAAATTATTAATGAATGGTTTCACAAACTATTTCATGAGTCTCATAAATGTTGTATGGGTATTTTATAGACATAAATACATCTCTAACCACTGATAAATTATCTTATTGGTTTTGAAATCTATCTTACATTCATCCATTAGTTATATTATATGTTAATGATACACATTATGAAGGTGCAAATTTGAAAATACTATATCCACCTGAAGAATATTGAGAATATCAACTAATAATAGATTGAAGATATATACTTTATAATAATTTTTAATGAATTTAATATCTACAAAATACACTATTATCAATCTTTACTGGGTACCAAAAAAGATAGAAAAACATCAAGGATCATTATATCTCAAGTAAATATATTATTAAGAAATTATTATACAATCCATATGAGGATATCAGGATTTGTTGTAATCATGAGGTAGTGTAGAAAATTTGGTTGATATGCCGATGATAATAGTTCAATATGATGTTTGACATACTAACTTAGTGGTATGCTATATGAAAAATCATCTAACACAATATTTTAAAACTCATTAAGTAATTTTTCAAGGGGTGGTGAAATTCCCATGGGGTTGTATAATAATATATGGGATTCTATGTCGATATTTTTGCTCATCTTTCTTGGCTCCTTCTTGAAATCAATAACATTATATAAATAAATTACTTATTTTCCTTGTACCCGAGTGTATCATCACATAAAAAAAGGGGATAAAATATAGAGATGTCTTCCTTGGTTAACTTTGTAGTGTTTAACATATCATTATCATGATCATAGAGAACAAATTTCCTTGTTTTTACCAATATAGGATGAAAATAATTTATTTCAACCATGTCACATACCACATGATATTTGTAATGGATGATCGATAATAGTGCACTACAATTTTTTATTCCATGAATGTCTCCTATCAACTTTATCCATCCAATGCGATATGGTGATGGATTATATGTTTTATTTAGTTGGATCTTGTTTAATGTGTGTAAAAATATTAAATCCATTTAACATCACCCATCAATAAAAAATTCATTAATGCACCCTCTCACTTGACATTGGACTAGAATGGATTCTGATATTTTTTGTTCTCTTGTTATAAATCAGCAGTCATCACCATGTATCACACAACTTGGACCTCCACCTCATATTTGGTGATTTCTTATAGATTTTTAACTTATTAATCATCATCTTTTAATTTTTTATTTATTTTTCTCACCATTAGTATCCACTATAAAGCTTACTTGGAATTGATTCAATCAATTATTTAACAAGTTATCAAGATTTTGGCATCAATATCACTTATCCCCAAACTTTCAGGAATACATATTAGAATTTTTCTATGTATGGGGGACCTATCATTGTAGAACATGGGTATTAATAATGTTTATAATACATTTTATTGTTTGAAATGATCCAACATTAACTACAAATTTAGGGGGTTTTCCATCCCATTGTAGAAGTGCCTTGGAGATAGAGTTTTCAACATTGTTGAATCCCAATTTCATGTTTTGTAAGGGCTCTTGTGCGGTTAAAATTAAACAAGGACCTCAACCCACTAGGAACGGATAATTATCTCATATATACTGAATAGGATGATCATTTTTACCGAATCCTAAATGGAAAAATTGAGGCCTCTAAAAAAACTATTTGATTTGTTAACATTCTATCTTATAAAGGTTATTTTGAGTAGATATTTTATATTAATATAGATTTTACTTATTCTTGGTATGGGTGTATAGATGACAATCCAAGTATGAAAGATAGAAACCATGATCATCGTTATTTATAAGGAATTTAAGGATGACTATATCCTTCATTATTTAATGGGAGTATATGTAATTATTTATTTATATTCATTGATTATTTTTTACTTTTTCCAACCACATAGAAGATTTTATACAGATTTTATATACTATATATTTGAACCAAATATATCGTAGTATATATATTGTGTTGGAATTTTTCTATCCTCTGTAATTCAATCCAAAAATTATTTAACATGAAGGTTTTACATGAAAAAATAGTAGATTTACTTTAATAATTCAAGAGGTCTTTTTGGGGACCAGTGTTTCAGTATAGAAATCTATAGAGTTTTAATAGTCATCCCATTGATTTAGTGGAATTATAATGGCCACTCTTATTTATTTATTTCATATAGAAACTAATGGATATGTATCATGAGGTTGAAATTCAAAATTATGGGAAACCAAAACCTGAGGCCACGAAAGAGGGACTATGTGAACATCTACTATTACCATGAAATGAGTCTAGTGTTTGTATCGTGATTGATTTTTCTATTGGAAAAGATATTTATTAATTTATTGTTGATAAAGTTGAATATTATCCACAATTGTTTTCATGGTTTTTTTCAATAGATTTATAGGGATTGATTTTTATTAATTTTAATATTTTGTGGAAATGAAAATTTAAGGGTTATAGATTCAAAAATGGATGATGTTACTCAGTTATGCTAGGTTAGGTGAATTCATGATGCATGAATATAATTAGGAATATGAGCACATGAATAACCTATAACTGTTAGAAGGAGGAATTCATGGTTTGGTTATAGTATATAGGCCCGTGGGGATCTCTTTGGTGTCTTCCACCCATAGAATGTGATTTGCGAGGGGCATGAAAGACACCCCAATTTTCACCAACTCTTCTATCTATTTTATCTATTTCTTTTTTTATAACCTATATACAAGTTTTTTGTATACATATTTCACACAAAATGATCTCTCTAGGTATGGGGATCATGTATTGAGAACTCTTGTTAGGATTATAGTTGAGTACAAGGATCTCACACTGGTCTTGGGGCTATTCATTGAGATCTTGTATGACATAAAAGGAGTTAGAAGATTGGATGTCCACATTCATGAGGGTCTTGTTGGAGGGTAATTGAGTGATATGTGTTCATGTGTATTGATAATTATCATAAGTATCATGTATAGGTTAGATAATTGGGTGTAGCCCTACCAATTTTTTTAATGCTTTTAGACACAATTGTGAATTTCATGTGATCTGTGCATGGTTCCCAAAGTAGATATCCATTGACTATCATGTGGGCTGTTGAGACATTGGAAAATAATAATGTGGTGACAACTATATTTTTGGAGCTCAATTGTATGGTCTGAAAGAAATAATGATCTATATAAAATATCAATCCATGGACCCCAAACTGATAAAATATTCTTTTATGCCTAGAACATAGGTAAAATTCATATGTATAAGTTAAATATATGTATACTTTTACAAGTATGAAAAAAGGTTCTAATAATATATGAATAACACAGTATTCAAATTATTGGATCCTAAAAAAATAAAAAACTAATTTTTCTACAAAATAACATAAATAATGAGACAAAAGTATAGTAAAATAAAGGCTGAGATCCCCACGTTGGATGTTGGTCGAAAACATGGCTACTAAGGTGCCACATTATGTGTTTTAAGATATCAATTTTTAATTACTTACTATCCAATATTTTATAAATCATGAAAAATTTCCCCATTAATTATAAATAATAATCCTAAAATCTAACTATTTAACACTTGAAACAAACATATTTGAAATATATATTGGTTAATTTTTAGTTAATATTTCAACTAAGAGATATAATTTATTGTTATTTGAAGGATTTTAAGGAATTTGTTAATATTATATAATTTGGGATATAAAATCATTACTTTTCAATGTAAAAAATCTTTTATTATTATTTTGAATATTCCTTCTCAATTTTTTACGATTTAGATGGAATAAATTATTTTTTAATGAGAAATTGAAATGATCTGGAAATATTTTCAAGTCCCCTAATCTAAAAACAAGAATAAATGGACCAGTAGGATATGGGATAATTAACTTAGAGGTGGTGGAGTGAATCCATTTAGTTGATTAACTTTTTAAATTTATTTCAAAACAACCTTCAACACTTACTACAGATAATAACTAGATCATTGTCACTCAAAAATTTCACAAAGACATTCAGAAAAATATATATTTTTGGTTTATCCCTTAAAACAAGAAGTAACATCCAAGACATGATTTTGTCAAACCCTTGATAACATGATCAATTAAAATAATTTTGTTAGATATAATGACTGTGGTTTATACCTAATCTTTTAAACCACAAAATTTCCATAATTTTTTAATTCACTCCTATAAAAAAATGATAATCAATATTATTTAGAAATAAAAAAATATTTCATCTACAAAAATACATAAACATTTTTATTTTATTATTTTTTATTCATACTTTTCAAATTCCTGATCGAATTTAACAATTGTTAGTGGAACTTCTTATTTTTATTCTAATTCAACTTACTATTTATTTTCCTATCATTTTTTACTATTATTTACAGCATAAAAATATTTGTATAGAATCCAAAGATATAATCTATTTGTGAAATAATGATATTCCTTCTTCAAATTTGAATTTAAATTTATAAATATAGATAAGTAAATGCCTTCAATCACCTCTCAACTTATTCTCTTTCAAATACCAACAATCATATCATCTCAAAATTATTAGTCTCCTTTTATTTATTTAAAAATATTTTCAGATGAGTTTTGATCATGATTGAGTTGTACATGATGATGATAAACAGTATCAAGTATTTCTTTCCTTGATTATTTTTCTTTTCATCAAACTCAATTTTTTAGAAAAGTAATAAAAAATATGTATCAAAGATTAAATCTTACATATAGAAAATATATTTTTCATTTGAAATATTTATCTTATTTATAAAATATTTATATTATACATCAAATATTAATATTATGTATGAAATATTAATATTTGTTATGAAAGATAAAACCATAAGTATAAAACCATATATATTGAAGAAAAACAAATTTAATATGAAATGAAATTATATAGGTGTTAAATACGTCACTATTTTTCATACTTAATCTCAATATTTGCCGAAATATTATAAAATTCTCCAAAACAACACCTGAAACATTTCAAATATCTCAATACATCCAGAAATCCTACACCTCAAAGAATAAACTTTTTTGTTGTGGGGATAAACATGATTTATGTATTGACAATATAATCTGATGAAAAAAATATCCAACACATTCTCTTCACATATTTTATTCCATTTGAAAAAAATCATAATGAAATGGTTTATTCGTTAACTCTAGATTTTAGAAAACTCAAATTGGGTCACAAAAAACTCCCCAATTCCACTAAAAATCCATAAATATTTTCTTGATAATAATGATCTCCCCCATTAGATTTTGTTGACAACCAATAAAAAAATTCAAACACAACACACTTAAATATCAATCATCATTAAATAATTCAAAGATTATGTGAGTGAACTATGTGTAGGAAATACGAATATTGATTAATAATGTCATGTTATCCATTAAAGTAACTTACACACACTTATTCAATGATTTTGATACTAACTAAGATTAAATTCTTAAAATAACTCTCATATCACTTCTTGATAATATTACTAGCATTATATTATGCACTAAAATATCCATGAACACAACATAGTCTATGTCATGTTCCACGATGGAGTGCACTGAAGCATAGTAAAGGTCACTAAGATATAGTGAATACTTATAGAATTATCATTCCAATAAATAATTTAAGGGTTATTATGACCATTTATTCCAAAAACCATTATATTCCATTATTCAACAAATAATTATGGTTTTATAGAGTATTAATATCACACAAAATCCTTCAAGAGTTTTAAAAAATTAATGGTATTGAGTCATAAAATTCAAATGAATTGAAACATTTTGAATTTTTATGAAATGTACCTTGAATATATTGAACATTTTGAGGTTAATAGAATCCAATAAAACCCAGATCAACCCACATTAAATAGTTGGTACTTATTAGATGTGGTGATGTTATTTTTAGAATTCCTCAAATATTATTATCCCTAGAACTCATTCTTTCCAACATTTAAAATTGGTTTTAGAAGATGATGGTGTTGATAGAGGTCCTTACTATGTTTTAGGAGATTTCTATAATATATGGATACCTCCAAAGGATGGATTCTTTCAGTTACTTCTCAATGTTCTCGATTAAATAGTTTTGAAAGGATTTGATATTCTATAATAATTGGTGTAATTTAATCCATTTTTGTTCATAATTTATATTCATTCTAAATATATAAATAAATTATGAGTTTAATCTGTATTTTGAGTGTTCTTAAACCATGTTTAGATGTTAGAAATCAATTTAATACCCTTCAGTGGTATCAAAGGAGATCCATCACAATTTGGATTGATCATTTAATGGATGTAGAATTCTATAAAATTGATTTTCCATTATCACCATGACATGGTTTATTATAAGACAATCATTTTATTTACAGAGATATAGGGACCATAGGGTATCTTAAAAAAAACACACATATTTTTAATTTTTTTTGAACAACCGTGACATAAGTTTTATGGAAATGGGCTTACAGACTAGGCTGAATGTATTTTTATATGTAAATAAACTTAGATAATTTTTTTAATATATTTGATCTCTGTTTAATGTAGATTTACATAGTTAATAATTTCTAAATTTTTTATAAATTTAAAATAAGGATAATATAAAGGTGTCTATAAAAATATTATAAATGGTTAATAATTGAACGCATAATTTTTTTATTGAGTCCCTATTAAAAAAATTATTCAAAACATTCCAAAGGCAATTTCAGATGATTATATGATAATTTTTTTAAATAAAATAAAATATGTGATACTAAAATTATGTAAATATTTTACATTAAATATGAAATGTTTATTATTTAACAATTAAAGTGTTTATAAAATATATAATATAATATAATATGAAGGAGTTATTATTAATATCATTTAAATGATAATATTAAATATTTATATTGTATTAAAATGAATTTTCAATTTTATTAGTTCATTGATTATAAATTGTTCACAATTTAACTATGAAATTACCATAAATAGTTTATATTATGTTTCTATAAATGATTTTTTCCATTTATTTATTTATTACTTTATTTATTCATATATCTACACTATTTAAATTATTATTTGTTAAGTGAAATTTAGTTCAAAGTATTAAATTGATTCAATAAAATTTCAAATATTCCTATAAGGAGTCAAATAATATGTTTGATAATAGATTTGGATTTCTTCTACATTGACATTGGATTATATTAGGTTATGAGACAAAATGAAGATATTGATTATTGTTTATACATATTAGGGGTTGTAATTATTATGGGATTGGAAATTTTCTTTATTAAAGTATCTTTGGGTAGAGGGACTTGGGGTTAGACTATTCAATTTATTGAATTCATATTCCATATATAGAAAAGAGGGATCTAAATATCTATAATATTGGGATTACTATTATGGTGATTATTATTTTAATGATATTATAATATTTTATATCAAATGATTTAATATACCTTATTAGTGGGATGTCTTTGGATATGCATAAAAACTATTAGATTATAATTTGGTTTAGTTACTCATGTTATGAGTTGTGTAATGGGTCACACATAAATATTGTTTGATCATATAGATTTAGTGAAAGGAATGTGATTCCAATCTAAAATAACTGTAAGCATACATTCATGTTATGATAATAACAAGAGATAACGTGGTGGGAATAAATACAATTTAAAAATACTAAGTGTGATGTTCCATCCTTATAAATTTTTTTTCATAACCTAAACCATCAAACAAGAGAGGTCATGTTAGAGTTTAGTGCCCTTATATTATCTTGTATAAGTAAAGAAACTGTTGTGTGACCAAAATAGGATTGGTTCACTATTTTATTAAATTTTATTTGGGTAAAACGTTTCCCAGAGACTATAGAAGTATTGGTTTATTAAATGAATAAAGATGATTTTATCCATATGATAGATTAAGAAAATAATTTTTTCACTCAACTATACAACATTCATATATGATATAAATGGAAATATTTCCATCCCAAAGAACATAGTGATTTGATAAATTATAAATCATCCAAATGCATGGTGAAATATGTAACTTATCTTAAAAAAGTTTACAATGAATATAAAATTGGCCACCATTTTAGTAGGATCACATTTAATAAAAGTTATTTATAAATGAATAAAAACCTGATACTCATACAATAAAATATTTTGTTTTAGATTTAATGAAGTCATCATTATCTTCAAGATCAACTTTGTGATTTATCTTTAAGAAGGATCAAAATAATGGTAGAAATTTCCTTGGCCAGTATCATAACTTGATAATATTTTTTTAAATAATAATGAATGTTCTCTATTTTTAAAAAAACCCCTTCTTATTTAACCATATGGTGAATCCATTCAAGAAAAAGATATATATACTTATGATAAGTATATAAAGGATTACTTATATGTCTCTACCCTAATTCTAATTACCATGGATCCTATGATTCAATATCATTATGAAAAAAAGGATGCTTAGAGGATGATAAAAAACTTCAAAAGGTTATATAATGATTAAGTAAGTCATGAGATGTATTAGGATTCAAAAGATATATTTTGGTATAATATTGAATAAGGAACATAATTTTTTAAACAAGTACTGAATATTATTGGGTGAATCATGACTTATAGAGGTTAGTTAACCTCTTGTGGTTGATCTTGACATTGATTTTATTCCATTGACATTGTCGTAATGCTTCTAACCATTAATTTTAACTATAATACAAATGAGTTTAGTAAAAGTTTATGTGATTTAATTTATATGTTTAGAATCAATAAGATGGATATGAGAGGCCCAAGATCCCATTCCATAATGGGGGTTCAAAAATATAAGGGTAATTTTTTGGGAAGAAAGATATGAATAAAACAGATGGAGAGTCCACAGCATAACTTAATAGATAAAATAGAGGACCAAGAAGTGATTTCATTATTTTAGGGTTATTAATTGGAGAAGGTACTATCCAAACAACATGAATATATTTAAAAACCTCTACGGAGAGTCCACATCATATATTAATGTTATAGGATTCAACTCTTTTATTCCAAAGTGGGTAAGAAATTGATTTTATATTTTCACAAGTGGTGTAAATATACATGGGTTAAAAATTGAATAAAGTTTGGTGATGATAGCTTAATGTTTTAATATTACTAGTGGATTATTGGGTTTCTACATCATAGTATTGGAAGAAATGATTTGTGAAATTATAATAAATATTATGTTATTTTCATATCAATTCCTTCTTATGTGATAATAATATTTTTTGGAACAATATTTTTTCATAAATAAAATGGGATGATTTATTTGATACACAGTGTTGTAAATGATCTAAATTCTATAACATGTATGAAAATAATATATCATTCTCTTCTGAAAAGTTTTGCAAAGACATAGAATCCCATATATGATATTTAAATAGAAATATTATTATCACTGAAGTAAATAAGTGTTATATTTCAAAAAAAGGTATTTTATGTTTCTTATCATGATTTTATATAAAGAATATAATTTATATTAGGAAAGTGAGTGTATGTTTAATCATACAGAAGTTCAAAGTTAACAAAAAATTTATTTTTCTGATCAATGTTTAAAGTTAATTTCTATTGATATCCTTTAATTATAATGGTAATGATAAATGTAAAGAGTTATATTTAGTTACAATAACAAATTGAATTTCCTTTTACATCCTAAAATTTTTCAATATGCGTTGGAAATTTGATAATTTAAATATTTATATTTGTCTTCAATAGGATATCGAAGAACACATTTGATGGAATTGTTACGTGAATCATGATGATGGTGTACTTATAAAGAGTTCTATGTGGACAACATACTGACTGAAAATTAATTTTTTTTATTTTTGAAACACTTTTTGGTTAAGTGAGAACCCAGCATACAAATCACTTTGAGGCCAAGTGAGAACCAACATATCCTCACAAGGAAACATTAACGGGTTGGTCAAAGAACCCTGTCCAGGACCAGACCCGTCCAAAAAAATGCCATAAAAACATGCGATACCATCCCTTTGCGGCTTAGTGAGAACCAAACTCAAAATACAACATGATCAGAAACACCATCATCAGATTTGACAAAACTATCAAAATTTTCCAAAGAATCCTTTGAACCAGCACATAGTGGGGGCGTGCGCAAAGGGTAAGGCCAAAAGAGCAGAAGAGAATCATCAAATGAAATTATCAGACCCTCGAACAAAAAAAAAGAACCCCGAAGAGCCAAATAGCGAAACAGGGGAGAACAAACAGGGAAATCACCCTATCACTGAGCATTCATGAGGTCATCCTTTGCGCCCAAATATTGAACCGGAAGAAGAATATGGACCTTCCTGTTTCAACCTTTAACAAAACCAGAAAAAAGAACTAATGAAGAGAGAACATTGTAGGTACCAAGCATTCCTGCAAATTCCATCCGCATACGCGTACAAAAAATGGAAAACAAACAATTTCCTTGCCTCAAAGAAACCAACAACCCACGGAGGAAGGGGAAGAAGAAAAAACACAAATCAGATATAGATCTAGAAAAATATCACCAAGTCAAGTCCCCACATATACAAAATGCCTTTTGAACACTGGAGGAGTCAGTAGCTAATGATCTGAACCACCACATCACGATGGGGTTTTTTTGCAGGCACAAATCCAAACATACATTGGGTTGCTTCACCGAAAGAGATCTCGGCCACACGTGATAGGTTCCGGGAGTGTCGAAGCAATGACAATGGCCTCACGGTGGTGGGATCTACGAGGGATGGAGGTCCTGCGGGCAGTGGTGCAAATAGGAACCAGATGAATCCATACGAATGCAGGGAGTCATATTTGACGGACATCGCACCTCGTCTACAACGTCGCGCAAAGAGGATCTGAAGTAACATATGATGCATTATGCGAGGAGGATCCAGTTGAATCATCTTCATCGTCGCCGCCACCTCAATGAAACCACGAAACCCTAGAAGTAAGGGAGTGCATATCCTAGGAGAGAATGAGACCATCCTTCTATTGCTTTAAAAAAATTATTGCCTCTATGGACAAAATACATTATTAAAATCATAAAATTTTATTTTGTGAAGTAAAGGTGTTAGAATACTATGTTGAATAACTTTATCAATAATAATATGATTCATAATTCTCATAATTATTCAATATTCTTCATTAATTCATGTTACTCACTGAATAATTTAATGTGAATTTTTTTATCAGATTCTCATATAGTGATGTGGTAGGAATTACAAAGAGATGAAATGATATTAAAAAAACATGAAAATTCTAATAAACATTAGGTTGTTATTGAATTATAAAATATACATTATCTTATATATTTTCTTTTTTATTATTTTATTAAGTACTATTATAGGGTTTTGAGAATATAAAATGTACCATGATATACAACATGAAGTCTCTACTTTATTGAATTCTCATGTTGGATACAAATATTATGTGAAGTAAAAGGATAATTGACCACTCAATGCATGTCTTTGGGTTGAACTTAAATGATGTTTGTTATATATTATTATATTTGATGATTAAATTTAATGGTTATAATGAGTATAATTCCTATATCAATGAAAAAAATATACTAATGAGGCACAAAATTTTATTTTTTTCACTAGATGTTCCACTAATTATTTACTCGATAGAGTGATGTACATTGTGTCTTTGGTATAATAAGGGAATATCTTTCATATTGAATCCCCACACCTATGTTTGTAAAAATACATTGCATGAGAAACTTTAAACATTGTTAATGATCTTATACAAGGATTTAGTTCTGGCTAACAAATTTTGTATGTTTCTAATCATGTTGAAGGTCATATCTTTACAAATATGGTATTTTTACCCTTATATTAAATTTATGACATATGAATCCTCAATTTAGATATACTGAAGGATATACTTAGGTGAATATGAAATGTTGTTTTTATTCTGGTGAGGGGAATGAGATGTGACTATCTACTAAAAAGACTGACATCTGATGTATTTATCAACCTAATTTTTACATATTCAAATAATCTAGAATATGTTCTCAATTAAATGGTATTGACATAATTCATGTATTATGGTTACATGATTTCTTATAAAAAAATGTATTATATGATTATTCATATATTGATATGACCCAACTTTTTGAAATAGTAATAGAGATACAAGTGTTTGATATTTCTTGCATTAAACCCCTTGATAACTTGAGTAGCATTTATTATTAACTTGGGGTCATTCTGTTCTTAAATTTATGAATTTAATAATTCATATTTATTATTAAAACTAAAAATGTTCCATGGTCATACAATATTTGGTCATGCTAATGAATATGATGTTCATAAAACTTTAAGAGAAACCCAGTTTTTTATGGATATGTATATGAAGCCCTAGATAGAATTTCACAAGTCATTACCCATGATGTAGCACATATTGAAAATGAATAACATATTTTTAAAAAGGATTTTTAGAAGTATCCAACAGGATTTTTGTATATAGTTTCATGAGTTGTTTCAAATAATATAACATAAAGTGGAAATGCACTAAATCAGTGTTGGTTTTTAGAAAAAGTGTGAGATTTTTAGATTATGCACTAAAATAGGCACAAACACATTAGATTCTATGTGATTCTCTATGTTGGGGTGCACTATAGAATAGTGTAGGTCACTATGTCATGGTTTATGTGTATAGAATTATTATTCCTTGTGATAGTGCAACAGTTCCTATGATTATCCATCCCGATAACTATTATATTTTATTATTCATCATATGATGAAGGATTTGTGGAGATTTAATGTCTCAGGTAATCATTTATGTTTAAAAAAATTATTAATGAGATCCAGTTAAAATTTTAAAATCATTTGACCATTATTTATGCTTATGAAATGTAATATGAATAGACAGAATGTTTTGAGGTACTTTGAGACCTATATGAATAACTTTAACCCTCATGGAAGAGGTTGTACATTTTTTATGTGATTCTATGATTATTAGAATACCTCAAATATAGTTATCTCATTATATAAAATATTTAATAGAATGTTTTAGAAGACCATGATGTTGGGAGATATCCTTCTTGAGTATCTGAAGATTCATATGATCTATGAAAGGCATCAAATGAAGGTGACACTGATATTTTTTTCAGTGAGCAGCACCCAAAACCTTCAATTATTATTATTCATTTATATTGATTATAATAATATAGAATGATTCAGGGTTATTTAGATTTTGTATTCTCATATTATATTTAGTAGTTAGATACCCCATCTAAACCAATCATCTTAAACCTGTGTATGATAAGATCCTACACACATGCTCAAAAAACATGTTATAAATATTCTAAAACATCATCAACACAAAATCTAAATTGAAATATTTTTCATTTAAAAAAAACTTATAAATATATAGTTCCCATAAGTATGAGATTTCTCCCCCATGAAGTTAAATATATTTTATTTTATTTTACCCCAATATTATTTTTCTCACCTTTTCTATAGCTACATATTTTATAGATAATGGAAATACATTAATGGATAAATATAAAGGATTTATATTTTCTTATACCCATTCTGTATAAAATATCCATATAAAAATTGATAGTGGGAACAATTTTACTATTACATAGACTTGTGAGAAATATACTTGAAATGAAATCATCAAACTAAATCCATGAAATGATTTCATTGGAAATGGTTTAAATAATATATTAAAAACATTCTCTTTGGTGGGAACGAAATTCATCTTACAAACTCCTTTTTCAACCAATTCTTTGATAAATTTATTTTATAAATCAATGTTAATTGATTATAAATGTTGAATTGGATTCATTGATAAATTTATAGAACTTTTATATTCAGAACTTTCCAAAAATGGTAATATAACTTTATCCATGAGATATTAAAAATGAGTGTTCATCTACATCAATTGGTTTATGGGATAATTTTTTGTATCATATTCCACATCACTGGTACTCAATGTCACTGAACATTCTTTTTTTTTTTTCTGTTATCATACTCACCTTAATCTTAAAAAAATACAAGTTAATGTTAATCTTCTATAATTTACATTTTCAACCCAATTCACATATATATATCCAAATATAACAGAATTTCTATTATAATAATATTTCAATCCATAATCCATTTTGAATTTAATTTACCTCATATTTTTCTTTCATGAAATTAAATAAGATTAATTTACCTTGATATCAAAAACATAATTTAATAGAATATAATATATCTTCTCATAATTTGCTCAATTTAAAAACCTCACAATAAGATTTCTTATTTCTTTGGAATATTTTTTTCCTTTCTTAACCTTCAAAATATTGGTTTCCAGTGAACATGGGGTAGATACATGCTTGAAATTATCTATTAGAAAATTTTCATAAGTTCTATTTAATACTTCTCTTGATAAAGAAATATATGATATTCAACATGAGGAATTTATAAGTACCTAATTTCTCTAATCATGGATGTCTCAAAAAACATTTTCATCTATAAATAAAACTCATTGAACACATATTCTTAATTTATTGTAAATACAATATCATCAATATATGAAATAACAGTAATTGACACCTCTTTATCATCAATGATAAAGAGGTTTTTGTACACACTTTATTTATTTATATTCAGCAACATCAATACAGTTTCTAACCTCAAATACCATATTTTTTGGGAATTTTTAAACCCATATAGTCACTTATTTAACCTAAATATATATCCTTTATCATATCCAGGGAAAAAACATAGGGTTTCTCAATAAACCCATCATATTCGGACTCTCCATCGAGAAAGGATGACTTGAAATACATTTTTAATACCATGTTTTTTATTTGGGTTAATATAGTAAGAAATATCCTAATGGTTTCAATCTAAAAAACTAATGTGAATGTCTCATCGAAATGAATTTTTTCAAACCATGAGATGCCTCTGAACACAAGTCATACCTTTTTTCTTATCCGTTATCATCATTCATTCAACTTGTTACAGAACACCTACTTTGTTCCAATAAAATTCTTAATTGTTGGAATGGGTATAATATTCAAGGTATTACTTTTCTTGATCTAATCTAACTCAAAATCCACTTTTATATCTCTTGGTTTAACCTAAGAAAAAACCTAGGTATGTATTTTTTTTCAGGTTATACAAATCTAAAATGGATATCCTTATTCTCTAATGATATTTTGGACCTAAACCTTCTTTATAATTATTTGATGAGTCAGCAATGATTACATTTCATCACTAGAAACAGTTTAATAAATATCTTGAAATGATATATATTCTAAATTTTCATTTTTTTAAAACTTTACCCAACTTAAAAAAATATACTTCATTATCTTTACTCATATAATTTTTTTATGAAGTGTGAATTCATTAATTCAGTGTTCCAACACCTTTACATCATAAAAATACACAATATTCTCTATATCTATATTGTATCAATGATATCATCATCCATCTATAAGGTAACCAAGTAAGAAACCATCAAATCATATCTGCTAAAAATTTTCAAGGTTTTCATCTTTCACCTTGATAGTACAAGAGATTCCAAGCACCATTAAGTATTTAAATCTCAGGTATGTCTTATAATGACTCATATATGGTGACATATATATGTTGATGAATACAAATGCATGTTATTAATATAAACCATTATACCAATTTCTTATCTCTAAAAACACTGAGAAGTATCATGATCAATTAACATAGTACCATCAATCTCAAATAAACTCTCATTCTCACATTTAGAAACACTATTTTATTATGGGGTGTATGGTGTAATGATCTTATGATGAATAATATAATTATCAACATATTTTTTAATTTTTCCACAATAATTTAAACCACTATTTTTTATCTGAATCTTCCTTAAGTAGTAATCATACTTTTTCTTAGAACTTCATATAAATTCATAAAAAATATTACAATCTCTAGTTAATGTTTCAATAAAAGAATGAATGTGATTTGAGTGAATTAATTAATAAACAAATAAATTACTTATCTTTTTTGATGTCATCCTCATTGACCGACAAATATTTAAACGAATTAACTCTAATAGGTTTGATGATTGGAACTCTACATGTGTGAATCATTAAAAATATTCCCTTTTTCATGTTGAGAACATCCAATCTCTAAAAAAATTAATTATAGTCATATCATGAACATTCTCTCATATGACAACATTATTTATGTATTTTTGAACTTGATAACCAATACATTGATTATAATATTAAATTTTATTTTTCAAACATTAATATACTGGATTTATATTATAATCAACCTAAAACAAGTTTCAGTATGTTCACTTTCTTCTAATTAATACTAATTTATCTTTTAAACTCTTTATCAAGAACCTATCATTTCTAAACAACACTTTATTAATCTCATCATAGTTGTGATATAAACATAATAAATTATGTTTCAACCCATAAATATAAAACATGTTCATTAAAATTAACTTTTTTTCTATCATCTATGATCAAACTCATTTTATTTTAAGCGATGTATAATTTTATGTTGCGACCCATGACACCATGGAAGGGGGTGAATCAAGTTGTTTGAATTTTTAATCCTTTTTAATTATTTATTTTAGGATCTTCTTTCAACCTTATGTGGAAAAAGGTTAATATTTTCTCTAATTTTATATTTACAATCCTCATCACTGAAGATTAATTGTTTGTGTATAAATATAATGTATAAATTTTGACATGAGGATTTTAGATGCTTCAGTATAAAAGGAAAATTGAAAGAGCATATACTGATTATATGATAGTCATACCAGGTGGTGATACTACTCATTATCTATATTTTAATTATTTAGGAATAGTGAATTAACCATATTTGGGATATTATCTCCACTTCCCATATAATCACTACTTTAAGGAGGGACTTACATTGTTTATAGACATGTGGGTATCTATTTAAAAACTTGTAATATATGTATGATGTGGACCATCAACTCCAACTAGATTTTTTATTAATATTCATGTTTGTTTGACTTCTCTTTCAAGCTGGATGAAGGTATCCAATTAGTTTGTGGGATTATTGTATGTATTATATAAATTGTAGAAAAAATATTATCATGTTGAAGATAATTCTGTATTGGAAATATCATGTTCCAATATCTCATAGAGCATGATGTACTTGTGGTATTACATTTTTCCCAACAATTCTTCACATGACATGAACCTGGTATGATAATTAGAATCCTTTTATAATTTTTCTTCTCCAAATTATTTAAACCAGATGATAAATATTGCATAGGATCACATTATTTCATGAACATATATATTTATCAAATAATAAAAACAAATTTGGTTCTCATTCCTCTTTCCTTCCCCCTCTCTAACACTTCTTATATTAACACAGAATATTCATGTGTGATATTATTCTATATTTTATATATGGAAATCCTCATTTAATCTAGAACATGACATAAATTTCCTTTAATTCTCTATAATACTCAGTCCAATTTGTTCACCATTAGTACAAAAAATATTTTCTATAGTTTAAATATGATAACATTAAGAAATAATAATAGAGTAATTCTATTTTTCCATTAATTATAGTCCCTTAAATCTTCCCCATAAATAAATGTCTTTAATTATCTATACAATAATTGAGCATCATTTTAAATTTGAAAATGTAATTAATTTGGTATTATGCATAATAATATTCCCATGCATGCTGACATGTGGTGAATTTTCATTGAGTCCCATCATGATATATTCCAAGAAATAGATTTTCATAAATATTCATCCTAAAATAATACTTGAACCATATTTTATATCAATATGATCTTATTTAACTTAGCATGATAACTACAATCTGGATATGTAATAGGCTAAACTCATAAGGAGGAAGTAATATATATTTTAATTTAGAAGAGTCCTAATTATAGATAAATAATGAATTCAAATGTCTTACAAATTCTAAGGGTCTTAAATGATACCAAAATATTTTTTGAGAATTATGTATCTTACAAAATTCTAAAATGTATTATGGAATTAGGAGTAACATACAATCCTAGTAAACTTCTCATGAAATTGTTAAAAAAAATTCATGAAAATAAATGTCTTATGTACTTTAGAAAAGACTTATAAGATTCGAAATATCTTACACATTACCTGAAAAACTATACAAAGAAATAGATTAGGTGAATTAAAAATTTCTTAACATGATTTTTGTAATATTTATATGAACAAAAAAATATCATATGAATTACTATAAATCATTTATAATACATTCCATTTCTACATCACATAACAACCTATAGAATATATCTTTAAAAGATTTAGAAATATTTTTATTCCTTTGAAAAATATTCATAGATACTTTAAAATACCTTCAAGATATATCAATACATCTTAAAAACATCATATTTAAATATTAGATATTCCTTTATAATCTAATTCTCCACATGTTATATCCTTTCATACTGTAATATGAAGATTTGTGTTCTTAAAAAACCATTTATTCTTCCAAATCAATTATGTATAACTTTTTAATTTGTAATCAATGAATATGGTTACCATGACCTTTATTTATTTCCACTCAATGATGAATTATAGTGTTACATCATGTATTATCATATCTTCACCCATATTTTAAGATTATTTTTTATAAACATAAAACATAGGTACATGTTTGTCATTATAGTGGACTCAATCACTTCAATACATATTTTTAACAAATCATATTTACAAATTCTTGACACAAAAATACCCCTTTATTTTATTCAAAATATCTAAGAAAATACATACACTATATAGAGATTTGAATAATATTCCTCTAATATATTCAAGCCTATAAATACTATTATTTTACAAGAAATAAATATTTTATTTACATCCATTTTACACATAAACTTTCAAAAACAAAATCATTGGGTATTATCATTTCTAGAGTTCTCTTTTCATTATATCCCAAAAATATCTAACCTCCATAGAGATATCCACTCTAATTTTCCCCTTCATCAATACGAGTAGTTCAAAAAAATCTAGTGATCACAAATAATATTTTCTTTGGGATTGATGAATCATATAAATCTAAAATACAGATCGAGAGAGTGTGCTCTCTCTCTATTACACAAAAATCATCTATAATCTATTTTACATAGATCTCTCTAAACATCCAGGAAAAAAGTATACTCTATTCATAGATTTCCCAAAAACTCCATATAAAAATAACCTAATTTTTAATAATCAACTATACTTACCACCCTTTTATAGTTCCTTTTCACCATTCCCACTATTGATACCACTTTTTTTTGAAATTTTTAGTTTAATATATATCATTCGAGATTTTCTAATTCATTTTAAACCATTTATTGATACTTCATCTCTTCAATCACATGATTGGAAATAAATTTTATATTGAAACTCCAAATTCCAACCATGATACCTCTTGATTATTCCACATAATAACATTACTAGTTGTATAGAACAATTTCTAAATTAATACTTTATCCATTTATCCACTAGCCAAAAAAAATTCATGTTTTCAATTTTTCTACAGGCTATAAATATACTTTAATGACCATCTACAAATTTAATGAAATATTTTGGTTAGTTATTCTAAGAATTAATATTTGAGTTAATGAAAAATTATATAATCCTACTAAAATAGAGCTCATTATAAGAAATGAGAGTTTATGTTTTCAATCATAATGTTGTTCATCGTAATATAGTTACTTCCAGGAAAGTTCAAGTCTTGAAATTTCTCAACCTCAACATATGCTATAAACAAAAGAAAAATTAATCCAAACACATTATCAAATAAACAATAAATAATTGGGTGTCAGTTATAGTACATATTAAATCAAGAGACCCCACTTATTAATAATAAACTAATGATACCACTTCAAATCCATTTTCAACCTTACTTTAGAGAGATTCTTCTCTCTTTGGTAAAATATTAATCTACCATTGTATTTTTTTTATAAATATCTTTAATATATGCATAACATATTTGATATAGAAATAATATTTTTGGATCACCACTTATTTTTAATGGTGTTTCAACCCTACAGCTCTTAGTATCGTATAAAAGAAAATGACTAATAACAATTGTTAATATATAAACAAATAATTTTGAAAAAATACAAGTAGCTTCTTATTATTCCTAAAATATCTTCCACATCATAGTAAACTAATATAAATTGATATATATAATGAAATAACTTATTAAACATTAATTGTTTCATAATAACATTAGTCATATTAAATGGGATTTAACACTATTTTTAATTTCAAGGATGGATCTCTTTCATGTAGTTCCAGATTCATTATGTAACTTCACCACATTATGAAACAATAAATTCCCACATTGAAATTCAAATTTTTTTAAAAAACCTATTTTTTCTATAAAATTTTCTTTCTTCACTTATAATATTGAATCATTCTTCTCACCAACACATTTAATACCGTTTTCAATTTTTTATAAGGTATTTTAAACCCAAATGGTTTTCATCATTCTTTAAAACATCAATAATTTATATAATCTTATTCCTTGAGATTTCTGTAACACCCCAATCTTCCAGGGTATGTTTCCCTTTGAATAATGCAATGGCGTGCATTGTACGCAACTTCGAGATTCTAACACACCACAACCAATCAAACTAGCCGTTATGAATAGTAATACCTACTTTTTGAAATTTTATAAATTATATCTCTCAAAATGGACTTCATTTTTGGATTCGGAATATCGAAATTATCCTAGGGTGAAATTTTGGTACTTTTTGGATAACTTTCATATTTTGATGAATAGTGAAAATTACTAACTTTTAATTAAAAACAACTTTTTTAATCAAAATAATTAATAGTGATAAATTATGAATTTGAGTTGTTTTAAAGTATATTTAGAATATATTTTCACCATTTAATACAATTTTGGTCATTGGACATAATTTCACAATTAAACCGAACATAAACAAGTATCAATCTTTTGATAGTTATTATATCTTAAAAACACGTTTTTTGTTTTGACAGCGGGAATTAATTTTAAATTAATTTCTGCCACTTCTGGGTTTTGAATTTGGAAAAATATATTCCATATTTGGAATCATTATGTTAAAATTTTGTAAATCGGTAACGTTTATTTTTAGACATTTTGAATAGTTCGGTAAATATTTTATTTACCATGGTTAAAGGGTAAATCCGGTAAATAAGGGTTAAAAAATAATATTATAATAACAAAAAATTACCCTAAAACGTGTCATAACCTTATTTGTTGATAAATTTTCGAACATTGGCATCGGTGGGTCAATTTTGGGACCCCATGGTGCCACTTGTAAGTGATAGGGACACTTTATTTTAATTAAGTTAAAATGAATACCAAAATGACACAAGCATATATCTTTGAGAAAAACAATTTTTACATAGGGTTATATATGTTTTATTTTAGACTATAAAAATTCATTAGAAAGTTAAAACTATTTCCTACATAATGGTATTTTCTTTATAATTTATAGACATTAAATAATTTAATTTTGTTATGACACAATGGTGATGCAGTAATTACCATAATAGTGAAAATTAAAATGATTGATATTGTAGATACCAAAATAAATATAATTTGAGACCTTTTATGAATTACACTACTTTTATAGGATAATATGACATATTAGGATTGATTTAATTTACTTTTTTCGAAGTAATAATTCTGTTATGAGTTTTACAAAAATCAACTATTAAATAGTGTCAAAATTGACATAAAAGAGTTTTTAAAACAAATATTATATTATTAATTGATATTAAATTACTAAAAATATAAGGTTCGTCCAAGAGACTTATATAATGATAGTTGTATCATTAATGGACCACTTTGGGGGTCTCTTGGATGTATATAGTAAGTTTATTAACCATATAATATAAAAATACAAAGTGACATGGTAAATGTCAAAATAATTAACTTAGAGTTAAAACTAAAAGATAAGGTTAATATGGTAACCCAAACCTGTATAAATTCTATTGGTTGAATGGGTTTATACCTATCCCCACCTTAACCTTTGAATAATCAACTTTGGAGACATTAGAAACCGAATTTGAATTTATTATAAATTAATATTTCTATCTTTTCCGAAGGTGCCCCTCACCCCTCTTATAAAAGGGCACTCCTCCTTCTCATTTATTCACACCTTAAAAGCCTATTGGTTCTGCCAAACACTACCCAAATACTCTCTCAACTTCTCTCACTACAACCTAGAGGCATTATTTTGATTATAAAGCCAACCTAAGAAGCCCTTTTTATCAAATCAAAAGGAAGAACCCGAAGAAGAGGTAATGTTTTCACCACCCCTTTTCAAGTTCCTTTCTTCTTCCACTTCTTCTTTAATTGTTATTACCATTATAAAATAATAACTCCAGTATATTATATATACTATGATGTTATTATAAATATTTTACACCCATATTCAGTATTCTATCCACCCTTTGAATAACATGCCACCATACGTGCGTACGTACGGCTTACCGTCTCCATGTCGTGGTGTAATTGTTATTAAATATATTATTATTTGGGTGGGTATAATAATGATGTGTAACTCATTTAAATAATAAATATTACATGATAATGATTCTGTATATATGATATACCATCCTATTATATATTATTTTAATATCAAAAGAATGATATTGTCACTCGTGTGTACGTACGGACTATCGTCTCCACGAACGCGATGAGATTCATTCTCCATCATATCCATTCAAGTATAATTATCATTTAATGATTAAAAGTAATGTTTAATAACTTTATATTATTCTTGATATGAATAAGATACAACCTATCCATGAAAAACATGGCTTATGTAACAAAACATATAAAAGAGAACGAGTAAGTTAACACCTGAAACGACGATAATTCTATGATATTATTAACAAAGAAATTTTAAAAGATCATATATGATATCATATTAATGTATATGATTCATGAATAATTTAATAACAATTATTTCAACATTATACAAGAGGTTGAACTACCCCCAACCAAGGAAAATTACAAGGTAATGGATTTTCTTATCTCACTTTCAATTCCGTGAGATTTCCATTGTTCGCCACTAATTTATTTAAAGTGGTGTATTGTGTACTGAAATTTGATATATATTATCATGATTCTCTTTATATTAATTTTATTCTGTAAATAATTTTGTGGTTATTAACTTGTGGTCATACGACTCAGTTGATTACAACGTGGAAAGTGGTTTCTCAACTCACTCTTAATTTCCTGAAAATTCCATTGTTCACCACTTAATTATTGCATGTGGTGTATGTGTACTTCCCATGATTGTATTCATTGTTTAATATAATTTAATTTATGGGTATTTACATCATCATGGTATGATCTTTCTTTCATGGGTGTATGTCTCGTAATTTACCTAATCGATAAGGGAATTTGAAATTTCAATTTCCACTCATTTGGCTTTATGCATACTTCGTTGATTATTTTACTCCAAGATTATGTGTGGGATCACTATTCATTTGATTATGTCATAATTTCCACTCCCCTTTATGTGGATGTACTTTTTATACACATAATCACTCCATTGATAAATTCCCAAGTCATCAGTATGAACTTGATAAGAGTAATTTTTACTCAATCTCGATTTGTTGAGATAAACATCAAATTCATTGGTGTTGTTTTTACAAGAATATGTGTGAATGTCCTTTGATTGTTTTACCATGAATATAAAATCATATTTAGTGTATTTATATTTTTCACACATAATTATGTCGTCGATTTATCCTTAACCTAAGGATACGGGCTTTATGAGAGATTTCATCTCAATTTACATTCCATTGAGACTTATTTGTTGTTATACACCAAATCACTTTTATGTGGTGTATAAAATGTACTTTGACATAGTATATCATGAGTCCCTTTATTCTGATGATATTACAATGTTTTGATTACCTGAATTATTTGTATTCAAGTGTCTATCTTTCGATTAGAAACTCTAACTAAAATACCATTTTTAAATGTTTTAAAGACTTATTCTTATTAATGCTGCTCATTAATGTCCATGTTTTAGAAATGGTTTTAAGGATTTATTTATATGAACATTAAAGTTTTAAAATTAAAACTCATTTTAAAAGTTTCAAAGTGGTATGGGACACTTTGATTCAAAAATCTATTATTAAATAGCCTCTTGACAAATAGTGTGACTTTAAATGATTTCAAGAAAAAGGGGGATATTATCTCAAATAGTTTTGATGATTATTTTCATCTACGTCAATATCCTTCATTATTATCGATTGAGGTTAATATGATACAATAAAATCTTCCATATTGTATCGAATGAGTTATGTTTGACTGTGGATGTGCTATTTTCATTCCATTCATGGTTTTTGGATAAAGTATTGACATTTTGTATGCCAGTTTTAATACGAATGTTTATGTTATGTTTCAAACTTTTCATATGAGGAATGCATTGGACTTAGTAAGTGACGGGTGGAGCCCTCTATAGCTCCTCAATGCATCGGTAGGTCTCATGAGACAATGTAGTGTCTTGGCACAAGGCCTTGACAAAATCTTATTTGTAGTCTCGGCACAAGGCCTTGGCTCTGTGGTTATGATAGTCTGGCATTATGCATTCCATCATTATGAAAGTGGTTATTTATATTGAATGTGATCATTCGACTAGTAGAATGTCCATGTAAGTAAGTAAATAGCATTATTTTATTTTATCTTTGCCATTTTATGCTAAAGTCCAAGTTTAAAAGGCTTTTGTTTTAGTTATAAACTGCCTTAAGTGTTTATGATTATCTATGAAAGCTTCTGCTATAGTGTTATTATTACTGAGCATCTGAGCTCACCCATTTCAATGTCTTATTTTTCCCAGGATTATTAAGAATTAATTTATGAATGACCTGCATGGATAGTATGAGGGGATATGAAGGCAAGATGTTGTTGTAGTTTTTTTACCTTATGATGTAATGTAAGACTTATGAATATATCTTGTGTTTCCAAGACTACTAAACTAATCGGTCTTTCGAGACTTGATCCTTTGTGATCATGCCAATGTTATTTAATAATGCACCGACTCTGGGTATCTAGGGTTGGGGAGTTACAGTTGGTATCAGAGAAAGTTTAGTACAAATATTGGAAGCTAGATTTAGATAAACTCTGATTAGAGCACGTTGACCTAAGATGAACTTTGAGGATTAGTATAGAATAACTTCCTAGAATTTTGTTATTGTAGAAATTTTGTGTGTTTTCCGAGCAATACACCCCTGTCTGGATACGAGCAGGTAGAGGCAGCTCTGGCACAGATGTACCTAGGGGTAAAACCCGAAAACACCGCTTTGATCTAGACTCGAATGGGAACTGGTGCAAGACAAAGGGCCTTGATGCACTCTTGGTTATGACACTCCCAGGGGATATGCTTAGGATAATTTACATTTTCATTACAAACCGATTTGAAGTATTATATATATAAGATGATAGTAAATGACCTTGGTTAATCCTAATGTGTTTCAAATTGAGAATATAGTGACATGTTAGTCTCTAAATGATTTTATGACTACTGTTACTCACACAATGATTTCTGGTTTTAGTCAATGGCTGGATTCCAAGGAAGTCATAGTGACTTTGAGAATGATGTACATGGTGGGAACGGTGGAGGAAATGAGCAAAAAAATGGAATGTTGATAGGAGTAAAAGATATCGTCTTTGTGCCAAAACAATTTTCCAAAAATATGATCAACAATATATATATTAACCAATTCCCAGACTAAAAACAGAAGAGAAAGGTTATGAATGTTAAGAGATCCAGCAGTAGAGAACATGGAGAAAGGAATCCTCAATTTCCATCATGCAGGAAATGTGGAAGGAGAGACCCAGGAAAGTGTCTCAATGGGACAAAGAAATGCTTTACATGTGGGAAGGAAGGACATAAAGTGAATAATTGACGAAGAAAAATGAAGAGTACTATGGAAGAAGATAAAAATGGTCCTAAGAGTCCATTTACAGTCATTTTCCGTAAATGTATGGGACCTGGCCATTACCCAAGTGAATGCCCTATTCTATAGGATATTTTCATGGTCAAAGAAGAAGCTATGTAGAAATAAAAGGTTAGAGAAATGTTTAAAAAGTATTAGTGCTCCTTGTTGATGGGTTTAGTTTGGAATAATTTTCTCTTGTATTTGTAACCCCATAGTTTTCCATGTGAGAATGATATTTGAGGAAGAATTATCTCTTCTCTTGTGGATATAGTTATAAATAATCATTTGGTTTTATATGATTGTTGGGTTTGAGGAAATTATAAGTTATCATAATTTGGGATGAAAATGAAATTTATGAGATAAGATTTATGGTTAAATTATGTTATGGTTATTTTGAGGAATTTATCTCATTTCGGTAATTTTATAAAATATAGTTTTTTGAAAAAGGACAACACGCAGACCGTGTGACAACCCGTCGCGTCGGACAAAGCTGTGGGAATTGAACCCACAACCAAAGTACGATTGGGATTTATCACCTACCACTGGACTACGTGAAGTCCCTGGTTTGTGTGACTATTATTTTTAGTTAAATGATTTTATTGATCAATAATAATTTGATTTGGGATCTTATGTCTTATCAAATGAATACCCTTAGTATAGGAAAATGATTTGGTGATTAGGTGATAAATGATATTTTGGAAGTTGTTCGCTTTGTTGAGAACACTATATGCCAAAGGAAAATAGAGTAGTATGGGATTTCATTTGAGGAGTAATGGTGGATTTTTATCTATGTTTTTATTGTGGATTTATAATGATTTGGGTTATTTATAAAAATGATTAGGTTAATTACTTTTATGTATGTGACTTTAAGAGTAATTAATGTCATTTGGAGATACAATTTAATGTGGAAGACTAAATTCTTAATAAGTTTTGGTTTTCATTATTAGTTTTGATTATATTAAATTATTTTAAGGAAAATTGTTTATTGAATGGTATTTATTTAACTTTAAGGTATTGTTGGTTTAATTTTGGAAATTAAGATTAGTTTTTATTTCTCTCAAGGAATATCCTTTTGGGGGATCATTAGATCTTGTACTAACCATTTTGGTTTTGATTAATCTCTAAAGACAATGTAAATATATAGTTCATCCTGCATGGATCATGTGATTCTATAGAAGTTTATTCTAGCTCTTCCAGCGTGACGAAGCCTTCTTGAATACTCATCATTTAAAAAAATGAGTTAGTGGTGAAAATTTATTAAAGAATGAAACTATACATAAAATGTAAGTATATACCTTTATATTCTTAGTCAATATCATAAATTAATTCCTCATCCTTTTGTAATGTAACTTAAAACAAAAAAATATTGTCTGTTTACTTTCCTACTAAGAGACAAATGGTCGTTTGTCCCAACACAAGTTTGTGGTTTTCTTATTGTTAAATTTATCCTGATCATGATTTCTATCCCTCTCCATTAGAACATGACACATAGTTTATCATCCATATCCATGTTTTCCTAAATGGAATCCGAGTATGGGTAATCTTGGTTGGCCTTTATACCTCTCTTCCTTTCTTTTAAAGTAATAGTTTTATTAACTCTTTTTCCAATGTGGGACTTTACATTATATTATCAAGACCAATTTTAAAAAAATTGCGAGGACGCAATTTATTGAAGGAGGGGAGAATGTAACACCCCAAGATTCCACAGTATGTTTCCCTTTGAATAATGCAATGGCGTGCATTATATGCAACTTTGAGATTCTAACACACCACAACCAATCAAACAAGCTGTTTTGAATAGTAATACCTAATTTTTGAAATTTTATAAATTCTATCTCTCAAAATGGACTTCATTTTTGGATTCGTAATATCGAAATTAGCCTAGGGTGAAATTTTGGTACTTTTCGCATAACTTTCATATTTTGATGAATAGTGAAAATTACTAAATTTTAATTAAAAACAACTTTTTTAATAAAAATAATTAATAGTGATAAATTATTAATTTGAGTGGTTAAAAAGTATATTTAGAATATATTTTTACCATTTAATACAATTTTGGTCATTGGACATAATTTCACAATTAAACCGAACATAAACAAGTATCAATCTTTTGATAGTTATTATATCTTAAAAACACGCTTTTTGTTTTGATAGCGGGAATTAATTTTAAATTAATTTATGTGACTTCTATGTTTTTAATTTGGAAAAATATATTCCATATTTGGAATCAGTATGTTCAAATTGTGTTAATAGGTAACTCTTATTTTTAGACATTTTGAATAGTTACTTCGGTAAATATTTCATTTACCATGGTTAAAGGGTAAATCCGGTAAATAAGGGTTAAAAAATAATATTATAATAATATCAAATTACCCTAAAACGTGTCCTAACCTTATTGGTTGATACATGTTTGACCATGGGCAACTTTGGGTCAATTTTGGGACCCCATGGTGCCACTTGTAAGTGATAGGGACACTTTATTTTAATTAAGTTAAAATGAATACAAAAATGACACAAGCATATAACTTTGAGAAAAACAATTTTTACATAGGGTTATATATGTTGGAGTTTAGACTATAAATATTAATTAGAAATATAAAATTATTTCCTACATAATGGTATTTTCTTTATAATTTCTAGACATTAAATAATTTAATTTAGTTATGACACAATGGTGATGCAGTAATTACCATAATAGTGAAAAATTAAAATGATTGATATTGTAGATACCCAAATAAATATAATTTGAGACTTTTTATGAATTAAACTAATTTTATAGGATAATATGACATATTAGGATTTATTTAATTTACTTTTTTCTAAGTAATAACTCTGTTATGAGTTTCAAAAAAATCAACTATTGAATAGTGTCAAAATTGACATAAAAGAGTTTTTAAAACAAATATTATATTATTAATTGGTATTAAACTACTAAAAATCTACGGTTCGGCAAAGAGACTTATATCATGATATATGTATCATTAATGGACCACTTTGGGGTCTCTTGGATGTATATAGTATGTTTATTAACCATATAATATAAAAATACAAAGTGACATGGTAAATGTCAAAGTAATTAACTAAGAGTTAAAACAAAAATATAAGGTTAATATAGTAACCTAAACCTATATAAATTCTATTTTTTGAATGGTTTTCGACCTATAATCACCTTAAACTTTGAAAAATCTACTTTTTAGCCATTAGAAACCGAATATGAATTTATTATAAATTAATATTTCTAGCTTTTCCAAAGGTGCCCCTCACCACTCTTATAAAAGGGCACTCTTCCTTCTCATTTATTCACACCTTCAAAGCCTTTTGGTTCGGCCAAACCCTGCCCAAATACTCTCTCAACTTCCCTAAATACATCCTATAGGCCTTAGTTTGATCAGAAAGCCAACCTAAGGAGCCCTTTTGATCAAATCAAAAGGAAGAACCCGAAGAAGAGGTAATGTTTTCACCACCCCTTTTCAAGTTCCTTTCTTCTTCCACTTATTCTTTCTTTATTATTACCATTATAAAATAATAACTCCAGTATCTTATATATACTGTTATGTTATTATAAATATGGTACAACCATATTCAGTATTCTATCTACACTTTGAATAACATGTCACCATACGTGCGTACGTACGGCTTACCGTCTCCACGTCGTGGTGTAATTGTTATTCAATATATTATTATTTGGGTGGGTATAATAATGATGTGTAACTCATTTAAATAATAATTATAAAATGATAATGACTCTGTATATATGATATACCATCCAATTATATATTATTTTAATATCAAAAGAATGATATTGTCGCTCATGCGTACGTACGGACTACCGTCCCCACGAACGCGATGAGATTTATTCTCCATCATATCCATTCAAGTATAATTATCATTTGATGATTTAAAAATAATTTTTAAGAACTTTATATCATTCTGGATATGAATAAGATACAACCTATTCAGGAAAAACATGGCTTACGTAACAAAACATATAAAAGAAAACGAGTAAGTTAACACCCGAAACGACGATAATTCTAAGATATTATTAACAAAGCAATGTTAAAAGATCATATATGATATCATATTAATGTATATGATTCATGAATAATTTAATAACAATTATTTCAACATTATACATGAGTTTAACCTACCCCCATCCAAGGAAAAGTACAAGGTAAGGGATTTTCTTATCTCACTTTCAATTCTGTGAGATTTCCATTGTTCGCCACTAATTTATTGAAAGTGGTGTATTTTTTACTGCCATTTGATATATATTATCATGATTTTCTTTATATTCATGTTATTATGTAAATAATTTGGTGGTTATTAACTTTTGGTCATACGACTCAGTTGATTACAACGTGGTAAGGGGTTTCTTAACTCACTCTTAATTTCGTGAAAATTCCATTGTTCACCACTTAATTATTGCATGTGGTGTATGTGTACTGCCCATGATTGTATTCATTGTGTAATATACTTTAATTTATAGGTATTTACATCATCATGTTATGATCCTTCTTTCATGGTTTTATGTTTCGTAAGTTACCTAATCGATAAGGGAATTTGAAATTTCAATTTCCACTCATTCGGCTTTACGCATACTTTGTTGATTATTTTACTCCAAGATTATGTGTGGAATCACTATTCATTTTATTATGTCATAATTTCCACTCCCATTTCTATGGATATACTTTTTATACACATAATCACTCCATTTATAAATTCACAAGTCATCGGTATGAACATGATAAGAGTAATTTTTACTCAATCTCGATTTGTTGAGATAAACATCCAATTCATTGGTGATGTTTTTACTAGAATATGTGTGAATGTCCTTTGATTGTTTTACACTGAATATCCAATCATATTTAGTGTATTTATATTTTTCACACGTAATTATGCCGTTGATTTATCCTTAACCTAAGGATACGACCTTTATAAGATATTTCATCTCAATTTACATTCCATTGAGACTTATTTGTTGTTATACACCAAATCACGTTTATGTGGTGTATATAATTTACATTGACATAGTATATCATGAATCCCTTTATTCTCATGATATTACAAAGTTTTGATTACCTGAATTATTTGTATTCAAGTGTCTCTCTTTTGGTTAGAAACTCTAACTAAAATACCATTTTTAAATGTTTTAAAGACTTATTCTTCTAAATCTTTCTCATTAATGTCCATGTTTTAAAAATGGTTTTAAGGATTTATTTATATGGACATTAAAGTTTTAAAATTGAAACTCCTTTTAAAAGTTTCAAAGTGGTATGGGACACTTTGATTCAAAAATCTATTTTTAAATAGCTTCTTGACAAATAGTGTGATTTTAAATGATTTCAAGAAAAAGGGGGATATTTATCTCAAATAGTTTTGGTGATTATTTTCATCTACGTCAATATCCTTAATTACTATCGATTGTGGTTAATATGATACAATAAAATCTTCCATATTGTATCGAATGAGTTATGTCTGACTGTGGATGTGCTATTTTCATACCATTCATGGTTTTGGGATAAATTATTGACATTTCGTATGCTAGTTTTAATACGAATGTTTATGTTATGTTTCAAACTTTTCATATGATGAATGTATTAGATTTAGTAAGAGATGGGTGGAGCCCGATATAGCTCCTCGATGCATTGGTAGGTCTTATGAGACAAACTAGTGTCTTGGCATAAGGCTTTGACAAAATTTTATTTGTAGTCTTGGCACGAGGCATTGGCTATGTGGTTATGATAGTCTGGCATTTTGCATTCCATCATTATGAAAGGGGTTATTGATATTTCATGTGATCATTCAACTAGTAGAATATCCATGTGAGTAAGTAAATGGCATTATTTTATTTCATCTTTTCCATTTTATGCTTAATTTCAAGTTTAAAAGGCTTTTGTTTTAGTTATAAACTACCATAAATGTTTATTCTTATTTATGAAAGCTTCTTCTATAGTGTTATCCTTAATGAGCATCTGATCTCACCCATTTCAATATTTTATTTTTCCCAGGATTATGATGAAGTAATTTATGAATGACCTGCAGGGATAGTATGAGGGGATATGAAGACAAGATGTTGTTGTAGTTTTTTTTACCTTATGATGTAATGTAAGACTTATGAATATATCTAGTGTTTCCAAGGCTACTAAACTAATCGGTCTTTCGATACTTGATCCTTTGTGATCATGCCAATGTTATGTAATAATGCAACATCTCTGGGTATCTAGGGTCGGGGCGTTACACTTTCTATATCTTCTTATATAGAATTTATAAATTTAAATTTAAATTTTTTCAGTTTATTATAATGTTTTATAATTTTTTTAAAAAAATATTCTATTTATCATTTTATATAACCTTAAATTCCATTAAAACATTCAAATCATTACCATTAATGAGGAACTTATTTAGGTTAACAATCTTATTCATTATCATTAAATCCAATTCATTTGGAATGGGATCATTGTTGATTGATCTTTGATTGTATTTATTTAAATTTTTGTTATCTTTATACTAGTTTGAGGTGTTTGAAATAAATTCCTTGAGTTATTTATTTAATATGATCTATGTTTCCATTTCTTTCTCACTTCTAGTGTCATTACTTTCACCAATAGATAACTACTATTTAATAAACATTCCAATTAGAAATTTTTGATCATTTTCACTAAAATGTCATCTTCATTTTCATTCTCACTAATGTTATCATCTCTATGATTAGATAAGAAATTTTTTTTATTCGGTTTAAATATATTCATACCTTTCTCCTTTCAATAATATTTTGATGCTTTATTATTTGAGGAACCACATGGATTATCATACTCATAATAAAACTCTTTCTCTTCTTTAAATTTAGGATAATTTTTTTAAAATATCTAATTTCTACCAACAAAAAAATTTAAGTGGAATATTTATAAAAGAAATACCATCACCTCCTATCATATTTGAAGATATGAATTATATGAAATTTTCAAATTTCATTTCAATATTTTCATCATTGATATATTATTATTCATCTCTATAAATCTTTTTGTGATATTTACATGATTCAAATATTTATTGTATATTTTCTTATCATACATTATCTTATTTTTGAAGTCACTTAACGTTCATATTTTATTGGTAATGATGATTAAATAAAAATAAATAAATAGAATCATCTTAGTATCATTTTCATTAGTTAATAATATAGTTAGATAAAATCTATGTAAAAATATATATAATATCTTATAAATATTCATATAGTCTTATAATTTCTATCCAAAACCATTGATGGCGATAAAACATTTATTAATGTGAATAAATAAGTCTTCAACTATTTAACCAAAATTCATTTTCAGATCTTCATACATAAATTTCAAAACCTATAATTTATCTTAATTCTCTTTCACATTACCTTCATTGATGTTATTAATTTATCACAAATGAAATTTAATATATAAATTTCTTTAAAATTGGAAAATAATTTTATAAATGATATTAAAATATGAAATTAATATAACATCTATCATTATATAAATTATTTTTATCTCTTAATGTAATATAATCTGCCCTGACAAGAGGAATAAAACCATCAGTAGTGTCCTCTAAAACATTCAAAATTATTAATAAATATAATAACATCATTTGGTATTTCCATATATAAAGACCGCGAGAAATTTTTAAGGACGTTTTTTTCAACCATGAGTGGAGATATCTAAATGTTATTGATAACATTTTTAAAAAATTAAACATTTATTTAAAGTGATTGGTGATGGATTTGGGTAGAAGATATTGTTTGGTGTTGAGTTGATATGATTAGTGAAGAATTAGGTAATTAATGGTTTTTAGTGAATTCTATATATATAATGGATCATATTATGATGAATAGAATTTTTGAAATTCTTCAAAATATATTCTCACCTGTATGTGTTATATTTTCTCATGTAGAAGATCTTTGAGGAACATAGAATATATTTTTCTGAGTTCATGAAAAAATTTAGCAGTGGAAAATATTTTATAGTAAGAGATAAGATATTCGAGAGTGTGAAAGATATAATTTATTGAGTGAATGATCAAAATGTGTCAAAGGAAATAAATCACAATGTAATATATAAGATATTTAGTTCATATTTAGTATACCAAAAATGAAATTTAATATACTATTGAGTGAGAATTCGAAAGGTATTGATCTTCCATGATATATAATATATATTATTTATTATAAAATATATTTTAAGGAATGATTATGATATTTTTAGAATACTATAAAATTCTAATAATTATAAGAAAGATACACTTTCTATTACATAAGATATTTTAGCTCCAAAATTTTATAATTATGAGATTTTATTTATTTTATAAGATTTATTAGTTGGGGAAATGTGGGAATTTTAGAGATTAAAGTCAGAAGATTTTTTTACTAATCTTCTTGTATCAAACATAATTATGCTGGTGATTAATTCATGATTTTATAAAAGTAAGAATAAAAATTAAGTGAGAAAATTTCAAAATACAGTACTTTATTATTTTGAGATTTTGAAATATAAATATTTTAAAATCAATATTGGTTATCAAAGATAGATTAATTACTAGAAGGAATTTCGAACCATCTTAAATGAGTTAATGGGAATATTTAGAAACTATATTTAAGATTTTTTGGAAAAATCTCATACCATCAATTAAATTTATATGATATCAATGAATAATCTTGGACAAATTCATTGAGAGAATATTATTGAATTCTATTTCAACTTATTTTCTATATTTTCTATAATTATTTATTATTGAGTAATGTGTGTGGTTTCTCTAAAATAATAAAAAGGTAATGATTAGATGATTTGATGGAGGGAATTTATATAAAATTTTAATTATGAAGATTATAGAAAAAGTTAAGTGAGATGAGATTATATCCAATACCAATGATCTTACAAAACATGTTTTAAATTCTAGGGGTCTAAATATTTATGAAAAATAATTTGTTATATTGTTTAATATTATAAAGTCTTGTAAGAGATCGTTTATTGATAATGGAATATCATGAATATTACAAGTGATCTTATTGGTCTTGGTTAATATTATTATTGTAAACTAGATGGAGTGAGTGTAAATAAACATGTGTTAGATAACAAAATCATCACAAAACTAAGACTTTAAGAGACAAGTACCTTAATATATCTTGACATTAATAATTAAATATGGGTTTTGGATTCAACCCAAAACCAAAAAAGAAGTAGCCACCCCAATAGGGGGATAAAATTTTTAAAAGTACTTGTGTGTTTCATTCCATTACTTTAGGTGTCTATGAGATAGACTTAAGAATGAGTAGATTTATAATTTAACTATACATATAGTTTAATTTAAAAGAATAAATTATAAAATGTTTATCCTTGATTCATCCCCCATTTTTAGTTATACATCACATCTCCCCTTGTAATTTTATTTAGTATCAAAGAAAATCCCAGTTCCCTATATGGGATCCTATTATGTTTTAATTTTGAGTTATAAAATCTATATTATGTCAATTAAAGAGGTATTATTACATTAAACTAAAATAATTTTCATTATTATAAGAATATATTCATTCATTAATTATCTCTCATGTCCTATATATTATATATGTTTCTATAGTGGGTTCTACACCAATTATGAGATATTATCCTATGGAAATATTAGTTATAAAAATATAGATTTTGAAGGAAAATAAATTAATTCAATTATAATGTTATTATCAAATAGATTTTAAATAAAATTGATGTGACTCAAAACATCCATAGAAATATTGGACAAGCTTGAATATTTTTTTGAGGATAATATCAAAGTGTAAGAAGATACTAAAATTTTATTTTACATGGAAATGTTTGAAGATATTATAATAGATGATGATTACAATATTAATGAACATTTCATAAAGGAGAAAGAAAATTAGTGGTATAAGTGTTTTTGTAGATATTTTAGATGATTCTATCGTCATCCAGAATTTAATTTGTAGATTCCATAATAGGTTTGATGTAAATGGTTTTACTATAGTGGATAATGATAATATAGATCTTTAAGAACAACCAAATTTTCCAATGTATTAAGAAATGATAAAGTATTATCTTTCCAAGAAGAATATTAAAGGGGAGATTGAGGATTTATTTGATGATATTAAAGGTCAAAAACTAAAAAAATTAGTCTTTTTGTATAGAGATGATGAATAATGGGATGAATAGGAAGCGAGAATCATGTCTTACATTTTTTAGAATATTGGAAGAGTAATAGGTGAATAAATATGTATGGTTTCTCTAAAATACTCTAATTATGGTGGAACTGGGAATTTTTTAGTTGATTTTACAAATAATATGACTGTTGGATTTGATAATGTTGAGTAAGTATGAAATGTTATAAAAAATAAATTTGAAAAATATAAAAGGGTGATATAGAAAAGAAAAAAATCCTAATAAGGATTAAAATAAATTATATGATTAAAAAATAAGAAGATAAATTATCATCACAACATAGTGACTCATAAAATTATGTCACTATTGGAAAACAATAAAACTTCATGGATGATGTTAAGTAATTATAATTCACACAAAAAAGTAATGGGGAGGATAAGGAGAGATATGTTGAGGAAATATTAGAATATGAACTTGAATCATTTCTTGAAAAAACCACCAAGACCATGAAGCTGATCAGATTTACAAAAAAAAGAGTTAGAATGAGAAGTTGTTTTTCTTAATAAGATGATTGAAAACATTGAATATATCAAAAATCCTAAATTAAAAAGTTCTAAATAAGATAAAATATTAAAATTAATTGATTAGAAATTCATTGTAAAGGAATATAAATTTGAAAAGTATCTTTACAAGAGTATGAATGGAAAAAATATTCAAAAAAAGATGACAGATAAGTAAAAAATGATATGGATGTATGTTTTAGAGAATACACATTTATTGATAATTTTTTTTATCAAAATATTAATAAAAAATTCACATATGATCAAAAAATTTGATAAATCAGTTTTGGAAAATAGTATATGTTCTAAATAAATATACAAAAAAAATTACACTAACAAGACCACTTATATATCTGTTCATGTTATAGAAAACCTTAGAAGACGGTTTCCCAAGATAAAGGGAAAATGAATTTTGTAATGTACCTAGGATATATGAATATTTTCACTAATAGAAATTTAAATCATTTATAATATTAGGTTTTAATGGAAATTATTGTTGTTGTAGGTTCTTCTGGAATAATGAATCTATTTTATAGTATAACATGTCATTTCCATAGAGTCATATATGGTAATATTTATGTGGGATCTATCCAAGGAAGATGAAAAATAATTATGTAATGAATAAAGCTATAAAAAAATTATCATCATGTCTATCTACTCAAAATAGATTTGACTATCAAAAATGAATTTATAGAAGATGTGAAAAATAAAGATATTGTTCTAAATTATCTATTAAGACACTTTTAATACAAACTATTCATGATATATGAAAAATAAGGATTATAGATGAGAAAAATCTTGGAAGTTACTACTTATTTAGATGGATCTTTAATAAATAAATAAAAATAATCATTGGATACCTAATAGTTTTATTCATATAATATTATAAGAGATATAAAAATATTGAATTAAAATAAATAAAATGGGATTGGGTTATTTACTTTTGTGAATGATAGATCTTTAATGATTTGAGGTATTGTGAAAACTGGGATTGAATAACAAAAACTAAAGTATAAATAAGTTATGTTTGACAATGGGATCCAACAAAATTTATTTAGATTCAATCCGAATTTTTAAGTTAGAAATTTATTAATTTTTAGGATTAAATATTGTATAATTATTTTTTAAATAATGTAATAGTTCTCATAATGGTAGAAAGTATAGTGTTAACTTGTTCCCAATTTCGAAATTTAGGTAATAATTTTTATTTCAACTCAAATGATGACAAAAATACATGGTATAAAATAAATTTCCATCCTTATTAGAATATATTATGTAATATTTTAGTTTTTGATATAATATACACTTTCCTCATCCAATCATTAAAAATAAGATATTTTTGAAACATTTCGAAATGAAAAATGACACGTAGAATTCAAAAAGGAATGAAACTTCAATCCCTTAGGCCAGCTGAATTTATTCACTAAGATTAATGCAGGCCAATGATAATTTTATCCTTATCTAGTGATTATTATTTTACCACATTTTATTATTATTTTATTATAATGAAAAATATGATTTTTGTGAAGAATAAATCAAAATCTATCAAGATGCTCAATGTTTTTAGAATATAAGTTCAGAAAGAAACAATTTTTTATTTCAAGAAGACAAGAACATATAATGAAAGTTAGTTAAAAAGTAATAAATTTTAACACTATATTACTAATTATGGGATCAATATTAAATATATAAATACATATACAAATCTCTAAATGTTTTTCTAGAGAGTAAATGTAGATGATCAGTTTAGATGGGAAGAACCATTCTTTCCAAATTCAACATTTCAAAATATTTCTAAAGTTATGAGTACAACTATGCATATGAAAAATTGGTGATTTTGGGGTCCTAAAACCAACATTAAAGGGCATGAAATGTGTTACTATATTAATCTTACTATAATGTACATAATGTTTTTTGGAGGACCATGAGTTATAAATATAAGAACATTAGATATGATAAATTTTAATAATAAAGTAGAGGAATGTGTCTTTATGAGCTATTTATCTAACTAAAGAAACTAAAATTTCTAAAAGAAAAGGTTAAAAAGATGTTTTATTTTTATGATTTATATATTTTTGAACACAAATCCAATTTTATTGAGGAAAATGAAGCATATTTTCAAAATATATGTGTGCAAAAAAATTATATTCCGAGAAAAATGAGTGGAGAATAAACTTGTAATGATCTCGATTAGGATGATGTAGACTCAAATTAGATCAGTGATAATAAATAAATTTTTGAAGGCGATAAAAATTAAACATAATAGTCTGAATAAGAATTTGTAGTTATAAATTAAAATTAGAAATCAAAATACAATTGCTCAGACTATAATAAGGTTGAGGCTTCAAAACCAAATAAACCATATTTCTCATGTTGATCCACAATGAGTTATTAAGGACGTTGAGAACAAGGAATTTGTAGTTCTAATGAAAAAAGAGAAATATTATATAAAAATTAATTTGGATTTTGATTTTATTCCAATATTTGAAGGGAATAATATTATTGTAACTATGTGAGTTTTTATAAACAAGATCAATTAAAAAGGTGATGTTTCATGAAACAAAGATAGATTTGTGTGAAAAGATGCTATCAAGTTGAAATAGTTTTAATTAAAGAGAAATTTTATCGTTTTTTAAAACCTAAATCTATAAGAATTTTCCTAGCTATTTCAACTCATATTATTTTAAAAATATCTCAAATGTATGTGAATCCATACTTCTCGAATATAGAATGTGAATAAAACATTTACACTGAAAAACCTTATGTTTTTTCTTGAAAATAATGGAAATATGGTTTCAAAATTGAATAAATATTTATATGGGTTAAAATATTTCCCTAGATATTATAATTCCAATCAGGATAGCTAGGTGAGAGAGATGAATTTCAATAGTGTCAATGTTGGTAGTAATCATTATGTGAAGGAGAAGAGAATATGTACTCTATTTGTCATTATTTATGGCAATGGCATCATTTTTTAGGATAAAATTAGTATGGTTATAATGAATTTTCATGTTAAAAGAAAATGAATTTTGAAATTTCAACGATGGGAGAAATGATCTTCCTTATATTGTTGTACATTGGAAAAAATATTTCATCTTTATATCTTATGAAAAATATACAAAAATATTATTGAAGAAGTTTGGATCATAAGAATATAAATTTATTTCTCCACCAATTATAGTTGCTCTCAATATGTGAAAGGATGATGTAGGGTAGAGTTTAAAACAAAAGGAACTTTAAATTTTGATTGTAATTTTTATTTATCTTACTATATCTAGATATAACATTGTTTACGTAGTGACATTGTGTTATATGTATGAAAGTGAACAAAAATAATCATACTTGTTGGATACTTATAGAGTCCCCTGATAAATCAAAGGCTATTTTAACATTAGGAAAATTTATAGAATATGTGGGAAGAAATTTATTTTGTACAGAGAAATATATTGGGATAAATATTATGATAATATAATAATAAACATTTAGTTGTACATTATTTTTTGGAAAAAGTTATATTAATTGAAATTAAATAAAGAAAAATGCAATGACTTGTGTATGACTGATGTTGAGTATGTATTAGCTACACATTCATTATCAAAAATGATCTAGGTGATAGTAGAAAAGGAAGGCCTAAATGTATGAATTGGGAAGATAATAAAAATTTTATAAGATAATCAAACTACAATTGTTCTATATTGGAATCTAGTGAAACACTATAGAACTAATTATTTTGATAGGAGGTGACATTTTATCTAAGAAGAGGTTACAAATTGATATGTGAGGTTGAAATTTATTTTCAAAATTGATAAAATTGTTGATATCTTCAAAAAGTAAATTATATAACACTAAGAATTTATAAATAAATTTAATATTTAATTCATTAAACACTGAGTCTCTAAAAAACACTTATTTTTTATAGCCATGCCAATAAACAAAATTTTTCCATCTCGGTGATTTGAATTTCAAAAAACTGACATACACTATTGTGTTCAGTAAGATATTTAGAGTATGAGAAGACAAACATAATCTTTGGTAAGTAGTAATATACCATAATGAACAGTAATATGAATAGTAATATGAATCTTCTGAATAGTAAATAATATTATTATATAATTATCTCAAGGATATAAGATAATGTGGTCTTTATTAATTTTTCATGGTGATATACAATGATTTAAAGTTTTAAACTTGTTACTTTTCTAATAAATTAATATTTTATGTAAAAACTAAATTAATCATATTTATAAAATTATTTTCAAAAATATTCTGTTCATTTTTGAAATCAGAATGTCAATGTTAGGTTACACAGATAATCTTATATAATACATTAGTTTATCATAAATAGAAAAAATACTGTTTTGAGGTTTCAGTATGATTAATGAAATCATAATGATGTAAACATTAATATAGAATTTTGGTAGACATTTGTACATTAAAATATGATATGAGGTGTTCCATGTGGCCAATACCATGGGAAGATACCATGTTCGGTCGGAAAGGCCTGAAGGCCTTCATTTTTTATTATTTTGATAATCCACCTTTCAAGGGCTGAGGTGGTACCTTTACAAGGCCCAAAGGCTTAGAGACAATTATATGACCCATAGGTCTTAGAAGAATCACCCAGACAGACAACTTTGACCTGATCCTCCCTAGAATATGTCCTGATATCAGCACTCCACCTTCACAGGGTTGGTCGTCTAGCTATCCTATGCATTGTTGCACATTCCTGGTACCGATTTCAAAACCATACCCTCTCGTTCTTCCAATTCTGGTTAGCTATTTTCCACTGAATGCGCCAGCCCGAAATCCTCCTTTGAAGCCTTGTCCCTTGAATTCTAAATGGTACATCTTCATTTCCTATGGCTTGAAGACCTTAGGGTGGCTCAAAGGCCTTAAGATGGTTTTAAGGCCTTAAGAATCAACTGGCCCGAAGGCCTTGGGTGTCCTGAAAGCCTTGAAGGACTTGATGACCAAACCGGTGGCCCAAAGTACTAGATTGATGAATAGTTCTGGCTGCTACAGTACCAAACAGTACCTGCTACAGTACCCTCTACAATACCAAATAGTACTGAACAGTACCTACTACAGTTCCTGCTATAGTTCTACTACAGTAACCCCGAAATACACCTCTATGGGGAATCCCATAGTTTTTCAAATATCACTAATGAGGTGTGCTTTGAAATTAATAAAAAACTCCCTGTCTTTTAATATAAATACCCTCTCATTCCTTCATTTTATTTCATTAAAAATTAAAAATCCAAAAATATTTATTTGTTTTACCTCCCTGGGACTCCTCCCATAGTGTCCTCAAGCCCCCAAGGTCCCATCCTTCATGTTTTGGGAGTAAATCTATAAGGTAAGGAAATTTACCATCCTTCCCTTTTTAAAGCACTCAATTATAAGATATTCTATATTAATATAAATTATATTATATTGGTATATAAATTTGTATATCCCCATTACTATCCATTTTATTTAATAATATTGATAGACCTCTTTTTTCTCATCAAAATATTTTATGAATTTTTAAGTGATGTCGTTAGGCTGTCAAATTTTTTATATAGGATTTCTCAACTTCTCTTTCATGTTTCTTTGTTTTATTTTTATCTCCTCAAATACCCTCATAAAAAAGTAATGGTAACTCCAATACATTACATAAAATGTAATTTGGTTATTCTATAGGGATAATTCATCATCATCTCTCATTTCCACTATTTATATACAAAAAATGAAAACATCATCTCAGGTGTGTTAATTTATTGCATTCAATGACAAAGGGGTTTTTATCATCTATTACCATATTCATAGATGGTCTTGAAATCATTTTTATTGTTGTAACATACTATAATATATGTATTATAAATTCTTCAATGTTTTTGAACCAGTATATATATAATACTAATTCATACGACAAGCCAGTTTGTAATAATTGAGATATCACCAAAATAATTTAAATGGTTATCATTAATTTTGTATCGAATAAATCAACTTCATACAATGTAACCAAGTGATATATATTACCATTTAAACTTATTTTTTTCATAATTAATATATATGTTTCATTTTGGAGAATTATATCCATTCCATAATAACTCCATTACTTATAATCAAGAAAACCCAATCTCGAAATCTAGGAAATGACCACTCCAGATCAACGAAATTCAATATTATATCTTATCTAGAAGAACATGAATTAACTTAATGATACATTAATGAATCAAATATATGTATAAAATCTTCTTAATTATGTAATAAATGGATTTAATTTGATTATCCATGACATTAAGGAAAGGTTCAGAATACGTTCAGACATAAGGTATGGGTTTTCTACCAGAACCTCCATTTTCATTCAGGTTACACTTATTCTGTACATACCTCAATTAAATTTTTATTTATTCACATTTAATCCTCATAAATTCAATTTAAATTTTCTATATATGTTTATGAACAATAATAATACTTTAATTTATGGGGATTTATATGTTTTAATAGGATCCTTTAAAAATTATTATCGAAATACAAGCTTGGTCCAAGGGAGTTTCTAAAATTATTACCTATTTTCAAGGGCACTATATAATCTTATTTTAGAAACCACTATATTTCTAAAATAAATAATTTTATAATAAAATTACTATCTCACTTCAAATCTTATTTTATACAAAAAAACTTCCCAAAAGAACTATTCTTTTCAATGTTAAAGAGTACGTTTTTCTATAACTACACTATGATTTTATAAGAGTTTCTTCATCTATTTCTGCACTCATGTCGATTCTTATGTATTATTGGGATTAATATTTTATTATATAATCTACCATATTTAATTTAATGGTTTATTATTATTTTGACAAAGTATGTTCTATCTTAAAACCATTCACCAATTTAGTCTGAATTGTTAGTGTTTATGCTTAATATTCGAGGAATGTTATTTACATTTCTTATTTTAGTTTAAGTATGAAGGTATTTGTTGTTTATGTTTGTCCCTATTTATTTAAGGAATGAATTATACATATTATGTGATGGGTGGGTCCTGCTATAGCCCCTCGACGCATCGATATGTCTCATGAGACATACTACGGTCTTGGCATGAGGCCTTGACAAAATGGGTTTTTATGGTCTTAGAACAAGGTCTTAATGGTATAGTTATGATACCTGTAAATATGCATTCCCTAAATATTAAACTAGTAATTTAAGGTTCATGTGGTTATTTGAATTGTAGAATACCCATGATTATGCTTTATTATCGCATTATTTAATTAGATCTTAATCCTTCCATAATGTATTAATGTTTATTTTTAAATTCATGTGTATTTATTTATGGAAAATTCCTAATTTTTATGTTTGTGAAATCTTATACTATTTTTATTACCCTTAATTATCATTTGAGATCACCCCTTTTTTATAATTCATTTACCCAAGACATTGAGATGTATATTATGAATGACATGCAGAGATAACCTAAGAGTTTGAAATATTATCAAAGGAATTTCTATATTATATTTATTTTAATGTTGTAATGATGAACCTATGTATGTATCTAGTTTTATATAACTAGTAAAATATTCATTCCTTTGAGATAAAATACTGTTATAATCATTCATATGTAATGATTTATGGCACCAGCTCCGAGAAAATATAGTCAGGTTCTTACAGTTTGTATCAGAGGAAGTTTAGTAGAAAACATGGAAACTAGAATTAGAAAAAATCGATTAGGAAGAAAAACCCTATGATAGACTTTGAGAAAAAACATACAAGAATGTCCTAGAATTTTTGTGTGGAATAGATTATATGGATATTTTTATAAAATAAATCCTTGTATGGATAATAAATGTGGATGTAGTTATAGATTAGATATACCTAGCAGTAACAACTCCTACAAGGAGTTTTGTGGCTGACCTGGGGTATCCTGGTATATGACAACATGCCTTACTATTCACCTAGTTTGACCTTACCTATGAATATTCATAGTATAATTCACATTTTCCTGACAAAATAATCTAACGGATTTTAATATAACATGTGTTTGAATAACCATGGTGAAACCTAAGGTGTTTTTTATTAAAAATAAGTTGCCATTATATTTTTAAAATGATGTTACAACTGTTGTTACCCACTCTCTAGTTTTTTGTTTTACTCAACGCATCGATCCCAAAGAATTCATATTAATATCAAACATGATGTAAAATTAGGATAAAGTGGTAGCAATGAGAAACCAAATGGAAAGAAAACAGGTATAAATGCTATCATGTGTATACCTAATTAGTTTTCAAAAAATCTGATTAAAAACATATAAATTAACCCAACTCCCAAAAGAATTACAAAGGAAGAGCATGCTAAGATCTCTAGTAGTGGAGACCATGGAGAAAATAAACCCCAATTTCCATCATGCAGGAAATGTGGAAGGATAAATCCTTGTCACAATGGAATAAGGAAATGATTTATATGTTGGAAATAAAGACATATATAAAATTATTATCAATGAAAAATGTAGAGTACAATGGAAGAAAATAAAACTGAACCTATGAATCCATTTAAAGTCATTTTCGATAAATATAGGGGACCTGGTCATTAACCAACTCAATGCCCTATTATATTGGATAACCACTTGGCCAAGGAATGACCTATATGGAATTAAATGGATGACTAAAAGTTTTATTGTGTTAATGGTCTTTTGATGATGAGATTACATTTGAAGACTTTTTTTAGTTTGTGTAACCATCAAGTTTATTATGTGAATGTGTTATTTGATGAAGAGAACAAAATATATATGAGTGAGGAAAGAAATATTCAAATCAAGGATATACCTATTTTTTAATAATATATTTATGTTTTTCAATAGAATTTCCCTGGAAATCCTCTAGAGTGCGATGTTGTGTTCTCAATTCATTTAATTCCTGGTTTAGGGCCTATATCAAAGACTCTTTATAGAGTTTCCATAGTATAATTAGTAGAATTGATGAAAAAAACAATATAATTGAGTGATAAAGTATTTATTATACGTAGTGTCTCTCTATGGGGATCCCCTATTATTTTCATTAAAAAAATGATGGATCTATGAGGTTATGCATTGAATACTGGGAGATCAATCTTATGAAAATAAATAACAAGTATCCCATACCTTGTAGTAATACCTTTTAGATTGACTAATGCACCCTCTATCATCATAGATATAATGAATAAGGTTTTTAATTAATATCTTGACGAATTTGTTGTGGTATTTGTTGATGATAACTTTGTATACTCAAAAATATACAAAGATCATGAAAATCACATGCCAATTATTCTGAAGACTCTTAAATGAAATGAATTATATGGGAATTTTAGTAAGTGTAAATTTTGGATTCAATTAGATTACCTTCTTGGACACATTGTTTCAAATGATAGAATATTTATTGATCCTGTAAAGAAAAAGTTGTTCAAGAATTTCCTACTCCAAAGAACATAACTATGGTACATGGTTTTATTGTTTTAACAGGTTATTATCGGTGTTTCATTCAGAACGTTTCCTGTTTATCCAATATAATGACCATGGTTACATGTAAAGGTGTTAAGTTATTCTAGACAATAGAATCTAAGGAATGTTTTGAATAATTTAAGGGGATATTTGAGAATGATCCGATTCTGACTCTACCATCAAGGAATGGTGGATTTGTGATCTATATTGATGTATCAAATAATGGACTTGGTCATTTCCTTATGAAGAATGAAAGCGTTATTGGCAATGTATCAAGGTAGTTAAAAATTCATGAACAGAACTATCAAACTCAAGATCTTGAGTTAACAGATATAATATTTTCTCAGAATATATGGAGACAATATATATATGGAGAATGGTGTGAGATATATATATATCAAAAGTCATTAAAATATATTTTCTCATAGAAATACCTCAACTTAAGGAAAAGAAGATTGATTGATCTACTCAAGGATTTTGACTTATCCATAAACTACCACCGAGGAAAGGAAAATAAAGTAGTTGATTCAATGAGAAAGAAGGATGATGGAGTTTTAAACAAAATGAGGAATGAAAGGGAACAAGTATTCATGGATTTATTAAGTATGGACACGGGAGTTATCAAAGTAGGTGAAACATCATTACATTTTCAATTATTTTCTGAAACATCTTTATTATAAATAATTAAATGTTCTCAGTCTAATGAAGAGAATCTTCAAAATAGAATTAATACTGTGAATGATGGGAATTTTCAAGACATCATATATGAAGATGGAATTTTGAAATTCTAGAATTGGCTATGTGTTCCCTCTATACACGAGCTGAAAATGGAGTATTTGGATGATGCCTATAGCTCTAATTTTTATATACACTCGGATAGTACCAAAATGTATTGAGATTTGAAGGAACAATTCAGGTGGGAAAACATGAAGGGGAAATAGCTAATTATGTATCAAGATGATTAGTCTGTCAACAAGTGAAGGCTGAAAGAAAACATCTTAGATAATTCATGCAACTTATACTTATTTCTACATGGAAATGGGATGACATCACCACGTACTATGTCACTATATTATCCAAAACTCCATGAATAAAAGAATAAATATGGGTAATTGTGGATTGACTTACGAAGTCTACACATTTCTTCACTATAAGGGAGGATGTTCCACTGGGGAACACTGCACGACTCTATATATATGATGTTGTAAGTATTCATGGAGAACCTATTTCAATAGTGTCTGATTGCAATCCTCGATATACACGACAACTCTGGAACTTTTTTTATAAAACGTTAGATATTGAGCTTTGTTTGTGTAATTCTTGTTAGGTTGTAATATAAAAATATACACAAGAGGGAGGAAGGTGAAATGTGTTTTTTCAAATTCCTTTAGAAATTTTCCTCTTGATTTTGACTGATGATTTTTAGGTGAGATGTGTTTGACTTCTATATAAAATTATGAGAAGCAGATAGAAAAAATTATAGGACATAGATTTTTATAGTGGTTCATGGCAGATAGATCCTACAGTCCACTCCACCAATTACTCTCTCTATGAGTTTTGTCAATTTTACTATTCAGGCCCTCATATCATAAGACCAATCCATTTGTGAGTGTAGGAATTTGAAACCTTTACAAACATGACTAAAAATAGAGTCTTCTGGTTCTATTTAGAGAACTGATAAACCATAGCTTAGATCGAGAAGCTTATAATCCACCATAACTGAGTACAAGAAGTGGGAACTCTTAATAAAATTATATTGATTATAAAGTATTAAGATCGAAATTTACAGTTGAATAATAACCGATGGTAGATGAATCTTCTTCTCTTGAAAATATTTTCTTTAGTAAAGAGCAGTTTTGAAGTGATCTGGTTGCAATAAATCTTTGAAATGAAAACATCAATGGATAACAGTATAGGATTTATAGAAAATACTAAATATTGAATTCATATGTTTCCACTAAATCTTCTTTTATAGAAAAATATAGTCTGATCGATTGTTCTTGTATTTCTATAAAATATATTCATAAGAATGTAGTTTCAATAATGTCACAATATATGGCATAATATATTCTCAATATTTTTTTATTTAATCTTACACACATATATATAATACAATTAAATTTATAGAAGTAAAATAGAGAGCATTTCTTTAAATTTCAGATCCAAAAAATATTCTTATTAATCGTGTGAATCAAAATTTCCGAGACATCTCAAAGTAGCCATAACATTCCTTAAGAATAGGTGATAATTTCTCCACTAAATATGATTCTTCGAATTAAATATAACAATCTTTTAATCATTTGAAAAAGATATATAAATTATCCAGATATTCCATAAAGATGGTTTTACAAAACATGGATAAAATCGTAAACTGAAATCTTCTGTAATGTAAAGTCAAACATAAGGTTCCTTCATAAAACAACAAAATACCAAATGCAGGGTTAAAATACATAGAATTTATTCTCCAAACATAAGGTTGACAATTTATGGTTTATTACAAAAGTATGTTTTATGATCCATATGTTTTCTTCTCAAATGTAATGTTCCTTACTTAGGTAGGATTCTTTAACTATGTGTTTCCCTTTTTCAAATATAAGGTTTCATCAAAATGTAAGGTGATTTATCTATACATTTCTATTAATGTATTTTTGATTAACCATATGTTCTTATCTTTAAGTATAAGGTATTACAAAAACATAGGGTTTGTTCTTTACATTATGTTTCTTCAACGTACGGTATGAACAGTGATTCTGGAATACAGTTAGGAGTGTTCTTAACACTTTGAAAAATATTCCATAAGAATAATAACATTGAATATATTTTTAGAATAAGTAATATAAAAAATATTAATTTCTTGGAATACACTTAATGTAATATCATTAGTGACAGAAACTTGGGTATTTGTGAGCATCAAAATCAATAAGCTTTGTAGAGTATTATTGAGACAATACATTCCCAACACTGCTTATCACCCTCAATATAATGGAAAATCGGACAGGATAATCCAATATTTAGAAGACATGTTTAGATAATGATATCATTATTTTCAAGGTATGTGGGATCATTATTTAGTTTCAGTGGAGTTTTGACACAATTATAGTTTCCACCCAAGCATTTAAATGGCACCATATGAATCATTGTATGGAATGGAATGTCATACACCAAAATGTTGGGTTGATGTTGTTGAGAGTAAACCTTAGAGTATGGAGATTTTAGATAAAAAACTCTAAATTAAAATCCTATTAAAAGCCATATCAAATCAGCTCAATAACACCCAAAGCTTCAACGATACGATAATGTGCGATGTACGCAACACCGAGTTTATGCACACCATGACCTATTAAACTAGCCGTTTTAAAAGTGGTTATGAATAGTAATAACCACATTTTGAATTATATATATATATCTCATATAATTTTACCATTAATTATTTTTGTTTCAAAGACATAATATGAATACAAATTCAATTTTTCAATAAAATAATTGATCTCTAGAAAAATACAGTTTTTCGGCCTTTTAATGGAAAACCATTTTTAAAACCAATATTTGAAACTTTTAAATATTAAATTTAATGAAATTAAATCCTTCTTTAGAATCAGTACATAAAAATTTAGTTTCAATAAATTTTTGGTACTTTTCTGAAAACTATCACATTTTGATGAATAGTGAAAATTACTAAATTTTAATTAAAACATCTTTTTAAATAGAAATTATTAATAGTGATAAATTATGTATTTTAGTGATTTTAAAGTATATTTAGAATATATTTTTACCATTTAATACAATTTGGGTCATTTGATGTAATTTCACATTTAATCCCGACATAAACAAGTGTCAATCTTTTGATAGTTTTTTTTGAAGAAATATTTTGATAGTTATTATTTCTTAAATACACGCTTTTTTGTTTTGACAGCGAGAATTAATTTTAGATTAATTTCATCTAATTATGTGTTTCTAATTTGAAAAAATGGATTCCAAATTTGGAATCAGGATTTCAAAATTGTGTAAATAGGTAACTCTTTTTTTATACATTTTGGATAAATACATCGGTAAATATTTTATTTTCCACGGTTAAAGGGTAAATCAGGTAAATAATGGTAAACAATGATGTTATAATAATATTAAATTACACTAAAACGTGTCCTAACCCTATTGGTTGATACATGGCCTACCATGGGAATCTTTGGGTCGATTTTGGGACCCCATGGAGCCACATGTAAGTGATAATGACACTTTATATTAATTAAGTTAAAGTAAATAAAAAAATGACATAAGCATATATCTTTTAGAAAAACAAATTTTAAATAGGGTTATATATGTTATATTTTAACCTATAAATATTCATTATAAATATAAAACTCTCTCCTATATAATGGAATTTTATTTATAATGTTTAGATATTGAATAATTAGATTTATTTATGACACGATGATGATGCAGTATTTTCCTTATTAATAAGAGAATCAAATAATTGGTATTATAAATATTATAATAAATATAATTTGAGTTTTTTGATTCCATAAAATAATTTTATTGGTTATTATGACATGTTAGGACTTATTAAATGAATTTATTTTGAATTAATAAAGTTATTAAGACTAACAAAAATCAATTATTAAATAGTGTCAAAATTGACATAAAGGAGTTTTTAATACAAATATTATATTATTAATTGATATAATATCCCTAAAAATCTAAGGCTAGGCAAAAGGACTTATATGATGATAGGTATGTCATTAATGAACCACTTGGGGTTCGCGTGGTAGTTTATAGTTTTTCTATTAACCAAATAATATAAAAATACAAATAGACATGGTAAATGTCAAACTAATTAACTAAGAGTTAAATATAAAAGATAAGGTTAATATAGTGACCAAAACCTGTCTAAAACAAATTGGTTGAGTTGTTGTTGACCCATCCCCACCTTATAGTTTAAATAATCTATTTTGGAGCCATTAGATAATGAGTATACATTTATTATAAAATAATATTTTACGTTTTCTCTAAAGAGCCCCTCCTCTCCCTTATAAAAGGACACCACTTATAACCAATTATTCATACCATCAAAGCCTTTTGGTTCAGCCATACCCTACCCAAATATTCTCTCAACTTCCCTCAATTCATCCTAGAGTCCTTCCTTTAGTCATAAATCCATCCTAAGGAGCCCTTTTGATAAAATCAAAAGGAAGAACCCGAGGAAAAGGTAAATATTTGATCACCTCTTTCAAGTTTCTTTCTTATTCCACTTCCTTTTTCATTATTGTTTCCATTATAAAATAAAAAATAAAGTATCTTATACATAATTTGATTCTATTATAAATATGGTACAACCAAATTCTTTATTCTATCTGTCCTTAGAATGACATGTCATCATATGTTCATACGTACGACTTACCATCTCCACGTCATGGTGCAATTGTTATTCAATACATTATTATTTGGATGGGTACAATAATGATATGTAATTGAGGTAAATAATAAATATAAAAATTTATTAATTCTTTATATATGATATAACATCCAATTATATATTATTTTAATATCAAAATAATGATATTGTTGTTCGAGCGTACGTACGGATTACCGTCTCCACAAACGTGATGAGATTTATTCCCTATATTATCCCTTCAAGAATAATTTTCATTTTATGATTAAATATAATATTTCAATACTTGATATAATTCTGGATATGAATAATATACACCCCATCCATAACAAATATGACTCACAAAACAATGAATATAAAGGAAAACGAATCCGTTAACACCCAAAACAACGATAATACAAAGATATTATTAACGAAGAAATATTAAAAGATAATATATCATATCATATTAATGTATATGATTCTTGTATAATTTAATAACAAGTAATTAACCATTATATAAAAGGTTAACCTACAATCGATCATGGAAGAGTACAAGGTAACGGTTAATTCTACAATCTCTTCATTATCCGAGGTTGTTTATACATAATTATCTACTGGGGCCTCTTTATCATACACATCCATGTTTCTTAAATATGTATTTCAAAACATTTTTACAATTTACTAGATAATGGTTTAAATTCATTTATACCATTATGTGTTTTGAAATGAATATTTCCATCATTTTCCAAACAAGGCACTTTTTGACATTTTCGACAAATTTAAGGTAAAAATGTTTTTTTAACTTATACGCCAGGTGCGGATATTTTCCACCGTTAGAACATCATCAAATCTTCCATTACAATCTTATAAGAATATTTTCAAAATAAATGTTTTCTTTATAATTATGTGACTCTTAAATTAGTTCAAAATATACAGAGATATTTCTCTAAAAAGAGTTTTGATTTCATCGATGTCAACATCCTTTGATGGATTTTATGTTTATTTGAAATTGATTAATTATGATACCAAAATTCCATATTGTATTGAAGGTTTTGTGATATGTTTGACTATGGATGTGATATTTTTATACCATACATGGTTTGTGGTTAAATTATTGACATTTTTTATGCTGGTTTTAATACGAATGTTTATGATATGTTTAAACCTTTTCATATGAGGAATGCATTGGACATAGCAGGTGACGGGTGGAGCCCGCTATAGCTCCTTGATGCATCAGTAGGTCTCATGAGACAACTAGACGTGGAATTGTCCAAGGACCTTTCCCAATTTTGATATATGGTTTTGGCCGAGGAATTAATCATTTTTATACATCTTGGACAAGGCCTTGAAAAAATGTTTCAGAATGTTTGAAATTATACATTTCCTCATTATGAAAATAATATTGATGGTTCATGTGGTCATTCGACTAGATGAATACCAAAAATTATGTTTTATTATGGCATTATTTACTCATCTCATATTCCTACCATAAAAGTATTCATGTTTATTATTGGTAATGGAATTCCGTTTCAATTATTCATCATGCTTAATATTTATGTCATCTTCCGCTGTATTGCTTACCCTTACTGAGTGTTTGAGCTCACCCCTTTCTTATGTTTCATTTTCCTAGGATATGAAGAAGTTAGTTATGAGTGAATTGCATGAATTATTTAGGAGGCTTGGATGTTTCCAATGGAATAAATTCGTGTTGTATTTATTTTCAAGTTGTAAAGTTGAAGTTATGTATGAATCTTGTTTCCAATAATACTAAACTGATCGGTATTTTGAGACATGATTTCCTTGTGATCATGCCAATGTTATGAAATAATGCGCCGACTCTGGGTAACTGGGGTCGGGTTGTTACAGTTGGTATCAGATAAAGTTTAGTACAATCCTTGGAAACTATATTTAGATAAACTTTGATTAGAGGACATAACCCTAAGATAAACTTTGTGGATTAGTATAGAAGAACTTCCTATAATTTTGGTATTGTAGAGATTTTGTGAGTTTTCTGAGCAATACATCCCTGTCTGGATACGAGCAGGTAGAGGTAGCTCTGAAACAGATGTACCGAGGGGTAAAACCTGAAGACACCTCTTTGAGCTATACTCGAATGGGAACTGGTGCATGACAACAGGCCTTGTTGCACTCTTGGTTACAACTCTCCCGGGGGAAATTCTTAAGATAATTTTTATTTTCATTACAAACCATTATGAAGGGTTTATGAGTATATACTTCCATAAAGAAAACATATTTATGATTATGGATTATATCCATAAATCGTCCAATTTACCTAAGGTATTTTACATGTTTGGAACTATTCATTTCAATTCATAAACTGACCTAGTTTATGCCACTGTATAGAAATGGCACCGAGTAGAAGAAATATGAAATCCAACAATATGTATGATCCCAAGAGTAAGAAGGATCATATATTTCATGGTATTAAGCCAAAATCTAGAAGGGAAATAGTCTCCCATGTATTCTCATGATATGAAGATATAATATCTTGTGTTAATAAGATAAGTAAATAATTCTCTGAGTCATATGTCTTTTAAGGGAAGAAAGAGAATAAAAGGATGGAAGAGAGAAAGATGGATAAAGGGAAGAGGGTAAAAAATAATTTTTCCATATGTGATAACTGTGGGAAGAAACACCCTGGAACTTGCCTGAACGGAATTAGAGTTTGTTATAAGTGTGGAGAAAAAGGACACCATGTATGTGACTGCAATGGAAAGAAAAAGGTTTCAAATATACAATGCTTCATCTGTAATGAGTTGGGACACTACGCAAACCAATGTCAAAATCATTATAGTATGCCCCAAATGATGCTATTGGATAATAACCAAGTTATGATACTACCACAGATGAGGAGGAATTATTAGAGTTATTATGTTGTTATTAAAGAATTATTCCATTTGAGTGTTGTAACAATGATGTACTAGTAATAATAATTATGGAGTATATAAGGATTGTAATGTATTAATATTTCATTAAGGACTTTAGATTGTGTGGAACAATGAAAAGTGACTCAATAGCAGGATAATTTTTTGGAAAATATATGGCTGAGGGAAACATAAACCATAATATGGTTTTGATATCGAGGTAGTGATTTGGGAATAATACCTGATTGATTTGGATAAATTATATTGGATATTTTTGACAAACATGAAACTGATTAATGATTTGTATATTACATCATTGTTGGGATTTACAACATTTTTTGATATAAGGAGTATATCCAATATTCTATAAGGAATAATGTATCATGAATGTAATCAATAAAGTTTTATGGTAATTCAGAATATTGTAGTGTTATAAAAGAATAGATGATGAAGGAGTTCACATGTTATTACGCAGAAAAAAGGATCTACATTATGTTTACCTTCCATATAAATATTGGATTGAGATTTTGGATAGAAGTATTTTGGATAATTATAATGGTTAGAATAGATTATATTTTACATTGGACACTATTGTTAAGGTCATTTTTTGGATATTTATAAAAAGGACAACAGGCATACCGTGTGACAACCCGTCGCGTCGGACATAGCTGTGGGAGTCGAACCCACAACCATAGTGCGATTGGGATTTATCACCTACCATTAGACTATGTGAAGTCCCTAGAGTGTATAATATAGTTTTTTTAAGTTATGATCAAATAATTATAAATTTATTTTTGGAACCCTATACGATTAGGATAAATAGAATATTTTTGATTTCTATTACCTTTTGGAGTTAAAGATGGGTTTCTGGTAAAAATTTAGTAAATAATGAATGTCTACAAGAAAATTAAGTATATTTCCTAACATTCTTAGTAAATCTCATAAATAAATTCCTCAACTTTATAAAAGGTAACTTAAAACAAAAATTTTGTCGGTTAACTTTTCCTACTGGGGAATCAAAGACCATTTAACCAATCACAAGTTTATGATTTTTCTATAGTTAACTTTCCCCTAATCCTATTTTCTACAACTCTCCATAAGACCTTGATGGGTTTTTTCTCCTCCATATCCATGTTTTTATAGAATCCTAGTATGGGCCATCTCGGGTGACCTTTGTACTTCTCTTTCTTTCTTTTAATGTTATATTTTTATTAACCCTATTTCCGATGTGGGTTTTCCAAAAAGGTATTTTCTATTTTCTACCTTTTATTTTCAAATAAAAATTTCAAATTGCGAGGACACAATTTATTTAATGAGGGTAGAATGTAACACCCCAAGCTTCTATGGTATGATAACGTGGGATGTACGCAACACCGAGTTCAAGAACACCATGACCTATCAAACTGGCTATTTTAAAAGTGGTTATGAATATTAATAACCAAATTTTGAAATATATATATATATATCCCATATAATTTTAACATTCAATTTTTTTAACGACATAATATGAAGACAAATTCAATTTTTCAATAAAAGAATTGTTTTTTAGAAAAATATAGATTTTCTGCCTTTTAATGGAGAACCCTTTTTAAACCCAATATTTGAAACTTTTATATATTCAATTTAATTAAATTAAATCCTTCTTTATAATCAGTACATAAATATTTAGTTTCAATAAATTTTTGGTACTTTTCGTATAACTTTCATATTTTGATGAATAGTGAAAATTACTAAATTTTAATTAAAAACAACTTCTTTAATCAACATATTTAATAGTGATAAATTATGAATTTGAGTGGTTTTAAAGTATATTTAGAATATATTTTTTTCCATTTAATACAATTTTGGTCATCAGACGTAATTTCACAATTAAACTGGACATAAACAAGTGTAAATCTTTTGATAGTTATTATTTCTTAAAAACGCGCTTTTTATTTTGACAGCGGGAAATAAATTTAGATTAATTTCTGCCACTTATGTGTCTTGAATTTGGAAAAATGGATTCCATATTTTGAATCATGATTTCAATATTGTGTAAATAGGTAACTCTTATTTTTATACATTTTGAATAATTACTTTGGTAAATATTTTATTTACCATGGTTAAAGGGTAAATCCGGTAAATAATGATTAAAAATAATGTTATAATAATATTAAATTCCCCTGAAATGTGTTCTAACCCTATTTATTGATACATTTCCTACCATTGGCATATTTGGGTCATTTTTGGGACCCCATGGAGCCACTTTTAAGTGATAATGACACTTTATATTAATTAAGTTAAATTAAATACAAAAATGATATAAGCATATATCTTTTAGAAAAAAAATATTTACATAGGGTTATATTTGTTAACATTTTGACTATAAAAATTAATTATAAATCTAAAACGATTTCATACGTAATGGTATTTTATTTATAATTTTTAAGCATTGAATAATTAAATTTATTTATGACACAATGACAATGCAGTATTTTCCTTATTAATGAATGAATCAAAAAATTATTATTATAAATGTTATAATAAATATTATTTGAAAGTCTTGATGGCATAAACTAATTTTATCGGTTAATACGACATGTTAGGATTGATTAAATTAATTTATGTTGAATTAATAAAGTTATTAAGACTTTAACAAAAATCAAATATTAAATAGTGTCAAAATTGACATAATGGAGTTTTTAAAACATATATTATTTTATTAATTGATATAATATCCCTAAAAATATAAGGTTTGGCCAGAAGACTTATATGATGATTGGTATGTCATTAATGAACCACTTGGGGTTATCTTGGAAGTTTATAGTAAGATTATTAACCAAATAATATAAAAAAACAAAGAGACGTGGTAAATGTCAAACTAATTAACTAAGAGTTAAATCTATAAGATAAAGTTAATATAGTGACCTAAACCTACCTAAAACCTATTGGTGGAGTGGTTTTTGACCCATTACAACCATATAGTTTAAATAATCTCATTTGGAGCCATTATAATCTGAATATGAATTTATTATAAAATAATACTTTATGTTTTTCCTAAAGAGCCCCTCCTCCCCCTTATAAAAGAATACCACTTCTAACCAATTATTAATACCATAAAAGCCTTTTGTTTTTGCCAAACCCTGCCCAAATATCCTCTAAACTTCCCTCAATTCATCATATAGGCCTTAATTTATTCATAATTCCATCCTACGGAGCCCTTTTGATCAAATAAAAAAGGAAGAACCAGAGGAAGTGGTAAATATTTCATCACCTCATTCAAGTTTCTTTCTTCATCCACTTTATTTTTCTCTGTTGTTTCTATTATAAAATAATAACTATAGTATATTCTATATAATGTGATTCTATTATAAATATTTTACAACCAAATTCATTATTCTATCCATCCTTTGAATGACATGTCACCATACTTGGATACGTATGACTTACCGTCTCAACGTCGTGGTGTAATTGATTTTCAATACATCATTATTTGGATGGGTATAATAATGATATGTAATTGATGTAAATAATAAATGTAACATGATATTAATTCTTTATAAATGATATACCATCCAATTATATATTATTTTAATATCAAAATAATGATATTTTCGCTCGAGCGTACGTACGGATTACCGTCTCCACGAATGCGATGAGATTCATTCCCCATCGTATCCATTCAAGACTAATTTTTATTTTATGATTAAATGTATTATTAAATACTTGATATCATTCTGGATATTAATAATATACATCCTATCCATCACAAATATAACTCAAAAAACAAAGAATGTAAAGGAAAATGAATCCGTTAACACCTGAAACAATGATAATACTAAGATATTATTAAAAAGTAATGTAAAAAGATCATATATGATATCATATTAATGTATATGATTCTTATATAATTTAATAACATTTACTTCACCATTATACAGGAGGTTAACCTACCATTGACCAAAATAAAGTACATGGTTAGGGTTATTTCTAAAATCTCTTCATTATCAGAGGTTGTTTATACGTAATTATCTAATGGGACCTCTTTATCATCCACATCCATGTTTCTTAAAAATTTATTTAAAAAAATATTTACTATTTACTAGAAAATGGGTTAAAGTCATTTATACCCTTATGTGTTTCTAAATTAAGCTTTCTGTCGTTTTCCAAACAAGTTAATTTTTTACTTTTTCATCAAATTTAAGGTGAGAAAGTTTTTTTAACTTATACAGTGGGTGCTGCTATTTTCCGCCGTTATAACATCAGCAAAGATTCCCTTACAAGATTATAAGAATATTTTCAAAATAAATATTTTCTTTATAATTATCTGACTCTTAAATTATTTCAAAATATAAAGAGATATTTATCTAAAAAGGGTTTTGATTTCATCTATGTCAACATCCTTTGATGGATTTTATGTTTATTTGAAATTGATTTATTATGATACAAGAAATTCATATTGTATTGAAGGTTTTGTGATATGTTTGACTGTGGATGTGTTATTTTTATAACATTCATGGTTTATGGTTAAAGTATTGATATTTCATATTCTAGTTTTAATACGAATTTTTATGAAATGTTTAAAACTTTTCTTATGAGGAATGTATTGGACTTAGAAAGTGACGGGTGGAGCCCGCTATAGCTCCTATATGCATCTGTAGGTCTCATGAGACAACTAGACATTGAATTGGCAGAGGCCCTTTCCCAATTTTGATATATGGTTTTGGCTGAGTCCTTAATCATTTTTAGACATCTTGGCCGAGGCCTTGACAAAATTTTTCAGAATGTCCGACATTATACATTTCCTCATTATGAAAATAATATTGATGGTTCATGTGGTAATTCGACTAGTAAAATACCAATGATTATGTTTTATTATGGAATTATTTACTCATATCATATTCCTTCCATAAAAGTATTAATGTTTATTATTGGTAAAGGAATGTGGTTTCAATTATTCCCCATGCTTAATATTTATGTTATCTTACACTGTATTTCTTACACTTACTGAGCATTTTAGCCTACACATTTCTTATGTGTAATTTTCCCAAGATATGAAGAAGTTAGTTATAGGTGAATTGCAAGAATTTTTTAGGAGGCTTAGATGTTTCCAATAGAATAAATTCAAGTTGTATTTATTTTCAAGTTGTAACGTTGAACTAATGTGTGAATCATCTTTCTAATAATAATAAATTGATCGGTCTTTCGAGACCTGATTTCCTTGTGATCTTGCCAATGTTATGAAATAATGCACTGACTCTGGGTAACTGGGGTCAGGGTGTTATAGTTGGAATTAGAGAAAGTTTAGTACAAACTATGGAAACAAGATTTAGAAAAACTTTGATTAGAGCACATAGCCCTAAGAGAGACTTTGAGGATTAGTAAAGAAGAACTTCCTAGAATTTTGATATTCTAGAGATTTTGTGAGTTTTCCAAGAAATACATCCCTATCTAGATACGAGCAGGTAGTGGCGGCTGTGGCACAGATGTACCTAGGGGTAAAACCCAAAAACACCACTTTGAGCTAGACTCGAACGGGAACTGGTGAACGACAATGAGCTTTGCTGCTCTCTTTGTTACGACACTCTCAAGGGTATTCTTAGGATAATTCTCGTTTTCTTTACAAACTATTATGAAGGGTTTATGAGTATATACTTACTCAATGAAAACATCTTCATGATTATGGATTATATCCATAAACCATTTAATTTACGTTAGGTATTTTACATGTTTGGAATTATTTATTATAATTCATAAACAGAACTAGTTTATGCCATTGTATAGAAATGGCGCCTAGTATAAGGAATGAGAACTCCAGCAATACGTATGATCCAAAGAGTATGAAGGATCATATCTTTCATGGTATTAAACCAAAATTTAGAATTTAAATAGTCTCCCATGTATTCTCAACATATGAAGAAATAATATCATGTGTTATTAAGATAAGTAAAGAATTCTCTGATTCCAATGGCTTTGAAGGGAAGAAAGAGAAGAAAAGGATAGAAGGGAGAATAATGGATTAATGGATGGAAAAAAAAGAATTTTCCCAATTGTGATAATTTTGGGAAGAAACACCATCAAACACACCTTAAGGGAATTAGAGTTTTTTATAAGTGTGGAGAAAAAGGACACCATGTATGTGACTACAAGGGTAAGAAAAAGTTTTCAAATGTACAATGCTTCATCTACAAGAAGTTAGGACACTATGCATACCAATGTCAAAATCATCAGAGTATGCCCCAAATGATGCTATTGGATAATAATCAAGTTATGATACTACCAAAGATGAGGAGGAATGATTAGAGTTCTAATGTTGTTATTAAATAATTATGTCATTGACTATTATAACAATGATGTACTGATTATAATAATTATGAAGTATATAAGGATTGTACTGCAGTACTATTTCATTAAGGACATGAGATTTTGTGGAACCCAGAAATGTGACTCAGTAGGAAGGTTAAGTTATTGGATAATATATGGTTGAGAGAAAGATAAACCATAATATGGTTCTGATACTGAGGTAGTGATTTTGGAGTAATACATGATTGATTTGGATAAATTATATTGGATATTCTTGACTACATTGAAACTGTTTAATGATTTGTATATCCCATCATTGTTGGAGTTTAAAACATTTTGGGATAGAAGACGTATATCCATTATTCTATAAGGAATAAGGGATCAAGAATGTAATCAATATGATCTCATGGTAATTCAGGATGTTGTAGTGTTTTAGAAGAATACCTGATGAAGGCGCTCACATGTTATTACGTGGAAAAAAGGATCTACATTATGTTTACATTCTATATAAATTTTGGACTGAGAGTTTTGACAGAAGTATTTTGGGTAAGTATAAAGGTTGGAATGGATTATATTTTACACTGGATACTATTGTTAAGGTTATTTTTAGATATTTATAAAAAGGAAAACATGCAGACCGTGTGACAACCTGTCGCATTGGACAAAGATGTGGGAGTCAAACTCACAACCATAGTGCGTTTGGGAATTATCACCAACAACTAGACTACGTGAAGTCCTTGGAGTGTATAATGTAGTTTTTTAGTTCTGATAGATGAATTATAAATTTATTTTTGGAACCATATACGGTTAGGATAAATAGAATATTTTTGAGTTCTATTACCTTTTGGAGTGAAAGATGGGTTTTTGGTAAAAATTTAGTAAAGAATAAATGTATATATGAAAATTAAGTATATTTCCATATGTTATTAGTAAATATCATAAATAAATTCCTCAAATTTATAAAAGGTAACTTAATACAAAAACATTGTCGGTTAACTTTTCCTACTGGGGAATCAAAGTCTGTTTAACCAATCACAAGTGTGTGAATTTACTATAGTTAAATTTATCCTAATGTTGTTTTCTACAACTCTCCATTAGACCTTGATGGTTTGTTTCTCCTCCATATCCATGTTTTCATAGAATCCTAGTATGGGCTACCTCGTGTGACCTTTGTACTTCTCTTTCTTTCTTTTAAAGTTATATTTTTATTAACCCTATTTTTGATGTGGGTTTTCCAAAAAGGTATTTTCTATTTTCAACATTTTATTTTCAAAGAAAAATTTAACATTGTGAGGACACAATTTATTGAATGAGGGGAGAATGTAATACCTCAAGCTTCCACAGTACGATAACGTGCGATGCACGCAACACCGAGTTCAAGCACACCATGACCAATCAAACTGGCTATTTTAAAAGTTTTTATGAATAGTAATAACCAAATTTGGAATTATATATATATATCCCATATAATTTTAACATTAATTATTTTTGTTTCAATGACATAATATGAAGAAAAATTCAATTTTTCAATAAAAGAATTGTTTTTCCGAAAAATACAGTTTTTTCTCCTTTTAAAGGAAAACCCTTTTTAAAACCAATATTTGAACATTTATATATTCAATTTAATGAAATTAATTCCTTCTTTAGAATCAGAAAATAAAAATTTTGTTTCAATACGTTTTTGGTACTTTTCTGATAACTTTCATATTTTGATGAATAGTGAAAATTACTAAATTTTAATTAAAAAAACATTTTTAATTAAAATAATTAATAGTGACAAATTATGAATTTGAGTGGTTTTAAAGTATATTTAGAATATATTTTTACAATTTAATTAAATTTAGTTCTTTGGATTTAATTTCACATTTAAATCGGACAAAAACAATAGTCAATCTTTTGATAGTTATTATTTCTTAAAAACGTGCTTTTTGTTTTGACAGCGGGAATTAATTTTAGATTAATTTCTGCCACTTAAGTGTTTTGAATTTGAAAAAATGGATTCTATATTTGGAATCAGGATTTCCAAATTGTTTAAATAGGTAGGTCTTATTTTTATACATTTTGAATAGTTACTTCGGTAAATATTTTATTTACCATGGTTAAAAGGTAAATCTTGTAAATAATTATAAAAATAATGTTATAATAATATTAAATTACCATAAAATGTGTCCTAACTCTATTGGATGATTCATTTCCGACCATGGTCATCTTTGGGTCGATTTTGAGACCCCATAGAGCCACTTGTAAGTGATAATGACACTTTATATTAATTAAGTTAAAGTAAATATAAAAATGACATAAGCATATATCTTTTAGCAAAACAATTTTTACAGAGAATTATATAAGTTATATTTTCGACATAAATATTTATTAGAATCATAAAAAGGTTTCGTACATAATGGTATTTTATTTATAATTTATAAGCATTGAATAGTTAAATTCATTTATGACACAATGATGATGCAATATTTTCCTTATTAATGACAGAATCAAAGAATTGGTATTATAAATTTTATAATAAATATAATATGAAATTTTTGATGCCATAATCGAATATAATTGGTTACTATGACATTTTAGGATTTATTAAATTAATTTAGTTTTAATTATTATAGTTATTAAGTCTTTAAAAAATCAATTATTAAATAGTGTCAAAATTGACATAAAGGAGTCTTTAAAAAAATATTATATTATTAATTGATATAATATCCCTAAAAATCTAAGGATCTTCAAAAGACTTATATGATGATAGTTATATCATTAATTTACCACTTTGGGTTCTCTTGGCAGTTTATAGTATGTTTATTAAAAAAATAATATAAAAATACAAAGAGACGTGGTAAATGTAAAACTAATTAAGTAAGAGTGAAATCTAAAAGATAAGGTTAATATAGTGACCCAAACCTGTCTAAAACCTACTGGTTGAGTGGTTTTTGACCCATACCCACCTTATAATTTAAATAATCTAGTTTGGAACTATTAGAAACCGAATATGGATTTATTATAAAATAATACTTTATGTTTTTCCTAAAGAGCCCCTCCCCCCTTATAAAATAACACCACTTCTATCCAATTATTCATACCTTTAAAGCCTTTTGGTTCGGCCAAACCCTACCCAAATATCATCTCAGATTCCCTAAATTCCTCTTAGAGGCCTTACATTAGTCACAAAGCCTACCTAAGGATCCCTGTTGATCAAATCAAAAGAAAGAACCCAAGGAAGAGGTAAATATTTCATCAACTCATTCACGTTTCTTTCTTCTTCCACTTCCTTTTTCTTTGTTGTTTCCATTCTAAAATAATAAATGAATTATCTTATATATACTGTGATACTATTATAGATTTTGTACTACTAAATTCATTATTCTATCCATACTTTGAATGACATGTCACCATACGTGCATACGTACGACTTACCGTTTCCAAGTCGCGGTGTAATTGTTATTCAATACATCATTATTTGGATGGGTATAATAATGATGTGTAATTGATTTAAATAATAAATATAACATGATATTGATTATTTATATATTATATAACATCAAATTATATATTATTTTAATAACAAAATAATTATATTGTCGCTCGAGCGTACGTATGGATTACCGTCTCCACGAACTCGATGAGATTCATTCCCCATCGTATCCTTTCAAGACTAATTTTTATTTTATGATTAAATTTAATATTTAAATACTTGATATCATTCTGGATATGAATATTATGCATCCCATCCATAACAAATATAACTCACTCACCAAATCATATAAAGGAAAACAAATCTATTAACACCTGAAACAACGATAATACTATGATATTATTAATGAAGCAATGTTAAAATATCATATATGATATCATATTAATGAATATGATTCTTGTATAATTTAACAACAATTATATAACCATTATACAGGAGGTTAACCAACCCTCGACCTAGGAAAAGTACTAGGTAATGGTTAATTATAAAATCTCTTCATTATCTGAGGTTGTTTATACGTAATTTCTTACTGGGACCTCTTTATCATCCACATCCATGTTTCTTAAAAATGTATTTCAAAACGATTTTACTATTTAATAGACAATGGGTTAATGACATTTATACCCTTATGTGTTTTGAAAGGAATATTTCCATCATTTTCCAAACAAGTTACTTTTTTACTTTTTCAACAAATGTAAGGTAAGAATGGTTTTTTAACTTATATAGAGGGTGCAGCTATTTTCCGCCGTTATAATATCATTAAAGCATCCCTTACAAGCTTATAATAATATTTTCAAAATAAATGTTTTCTTTATAATTTTGTGACTGATAAATTATTTCAAAATAGAAAGAGATATTTCTCTAAAAAGGGTTTTGATTTCATCTATGTCCACATCCTTTGATAGATTTTATGTTTATTTGAAAATGATTTGTTATGATAAAAAACATCTATACAGTATTGAAGGTTTTGTGATATGTTTGACTGTGGATGTGATATTTTTATACCATTTAGGGTTTATGGTTAATGTATTGACATTTCATATGCTAGTTTTAATACGAATGTTTATGATATGTTTAAACCTTTTCATATGAGGAATGTATTAGACGTAGCAAGTGACGGGTGAAGCCCTCTATAGCTCCTTGATGCATTGATAGGTCTCATGAGACAACTAGAAGTGGAATTGGATGAGGCCATTTCCAAATTTTGATATATGGTTTTGGCCGAGGCCTTAGTCATTTTTAGATGTTTTGGCCGAGGAATTGACAAAATGTTTCAGAATGTCTGGCATTATACATTTTCTCATTATGAAAATAATATTTATGGTTCATGGGTCATTCGACTAGTAGAATACCAATGATTATGATTTATTATGGAATTATTTACTCAGATCATATTCCTTCCATAAAAGTATTCATGTTTATTGTTGGTAAAGGCATGCGGTTTCAATTATTCACCATGCTTAATATTTATGTTATCTTCCACTGTATTTCTTACCCTTACTGAGTGTTTGATCTCACCCCTTTCTTATGTTTCATTTTCCTAGTATATGAAAAAGTTAGTTATTAGTGAATTTTAGGAATTATTTTGGTGGCTTGGATGTTTCCAATGGAAAAAATTTGTGTTTTATTTCTTTTCTAGTTGTAAAGTTGAACTTATGTATGAATCTTGTTTCCAATTATACTAAACTGATCGGTCTTTAGAGAGATTATTTCCTTGTGATCATGATAATGTTATGAAATAATTCACTAACTCTAGGTAACTGGGGTCAGGGCATTACAAGCTCAGTGCAAACAAAATATCTATGCTTATAATTAATGTAAGGATTTAGAATTTCAAGAGGAGGATCACATTTTCATAAATGTAACTCCATGGAAGGGTGTTATAATATTTGGAATGAATGTGAAACTGAGCTCAATGTACATTATCACTTTTTAAATTTTGGAAAGAGTAGGAGTTGTGTATTTTCATTTGGAAAAGCTCCTAGACATTCTATGGTACAGAATGTGTTCCATGTCACATTATTGAGAAAGTACATACCAAACCCAATGCCTTCCCTCACTTCTAATGGTATAGAAAGGGAACCTAAATTATATTATTGTGAATAGCTTATCTAGATTCTAGATACTAAGGAATATATGTTGAGGAATATAGAAGTATGATTTTTAATGATACTTTTGAGATTTCATAGAATTGACTATGAAACATGGGATCCTGAAGAACATATAATGAAAAACTACCCAAATATTTTTATGATGTAGAATTATGGTAATTTTGAGGATGAAATTTTTGTAAAGGGGAGAGTTTAATAGCCCGATAATTTATAAATAAATTTAATATTCAATGCATGAAAAACCGAGTCTCTACAAAACACAACTTTTTATAACCTAACTAGTAAACATAATTTTTCCACCTCTATGATTTGAATTTCAAAAAACTGACATACACAGTTGTGTTCAGTAAGTTATTTATAGTTTGAGAAGAGAAACATAAATTTTGGTGAATAGCGGCATACCCTTATGAATAATAATATTAATAGTAATTTGACCATTATGAATAGTAAATCATATTATTATTTTATTATCTTAATTTTATAAGATAATGAGATATTGGTTAAATTTTCAAGGTGATATAAAATGAATTATAGTTTTAAAATGGTTATTTTATGAATAAATGTTGATTTTATTTAAAAATTAAATTAATCATATATATAAAATTATTTTCAAAAAAATGGATTTCATTTTTCAATCCAGAATGTCAATATTAAGGTATACTTAATTTATTAGAATTTTATAAAATACTTTAGTTTTTCCTGAATAGTAAAAATACAGTTTGAGTTATCGGTTTGATTAATTACATCATAATGCTGTAAAAATTAATATAAAATTCTGGCATACCAATTGACATTAAAATATGATATGAGGTATCCCATGGGGCCAATACAATGGGAAAATACCATGTTCAATCCCTTGGGTTTTCAAATACAATTAACAAGGTGTCCTTTGAAATTAATAAAAACTCCTCTATTTTACTATAAATACCCACTCATTCCTTAGTTTTATTTCATTATAAATTCATCATCCAAGAATATATGGTAGTTTTACCTCCCTATTATTCATGAAAAGGTGACCTTGACCCCCTAGGTTCCAACCGTCATGTTTTAGGAGTTACTCTACAATGTAATGGAATTTTCCATCTTTCTCATTTTAAAGCACTCTTTTTTAAGCTATTCTCTTTAAATTTCAATTTTCAAATGCTTGGAAATGTTACTCCACATAAATATTAAATTAAATTTAATGTATTAATTATAAGAGACCCATATTTCTATCATTAAATTATTTTATGAATTTTTATGTGATGTCGTTAGGCAACCTAATTTTCATAGGGGATTTCATAACTTCTCTTTAAAGTTAATTATTTTTCGTTTTATCTCCTAAAACCCCCTCATAAAAAAGGTATTAAATATATATATATAGAAATTTTATTATGCTAATGGAATAATTTATCATCATTTCTCTTTCTCCATCCTTATATACAAAAAATGAATACACCATCTAAGATGTGTTAATTTATTGCATTCAACGACGACAAGTTTTCAATTTCTATTATTGTATTAGTGGATGGACATGATGCATTTTTTATGGTTTAAATAGAATATAATATTTTTATTATAACATATTAAATGATATGTAACCATTATATATACATAATACTAATTCATGTGACAAACCAGTTTGCAACAATCGAGATATCACCAAAATAATTTAAATAGTTTTCACTAAGGTTCTATCTAGATATTCGAACTCATAAAATTTAAACAAGTTATATATATAACCATTTACACTTATATATTTTCATAAATAATATATAAGTTCAATTCTAAAGAATTATATCCATTCAAAAAAAAACTCTATTACTTATAATCAACTAAACCGATCATGAAATCAAAGAAATGAACACGCTGGATGGATGAAATTCAAGCTTATAACTTATCAATTAGAACATAAATGAACATAATAAAACTATAATGAATTAAATATATGTATATAAAGTAATTAATTATTTAATTAATGGATTTAATTCAATTATCTTGGATATTAACATCAAGTGTAGAATACGTTCAGACATAAGGTAAGGGTTTTCTACCTGAACCTCCATTTTCATTTGGCTACTCTTATTCTCATCAAAACTAAATTAAATTATTATTTATTAAAATTTAATACTCATAAATTTTGTGATAATTTTATATATATTTGTACTTGCCATAATTATACTTTCATTTATGGGGAGTTATATGTTTTTAAAGGGTCGTTCAAAAATTCTCCCCGAAATACAAGCTCGATTCAAGGGAATTTCTGGAATTCGTATCTATTTTCAAAGGCACTCTATAATCTGGTTTTAGAAACCATTATCATTATCAAATGACTAAATGTATAATGATTATAATATCTTATAGAACTTCTAGTTTAATACAATTTTTTCCAAAAGATCACTTATTTTCAATGTAAAAGAGTATATATCACAAAAATTAATCAATGATTTTATAAGAGTATCTTCATCTATTTCAACACTCTTCTTGATTATCATGTATTATTGGGATTCATATTTTATGATATCATATAAAATATTTAATTTAATTATTTATTATTATTTTGACTATGGATGTACTATCTTAAAACCATTGACCAATTTACTTTGAATGTTCAGTGTTTATGCTTAATGTTCTGGGAAGGTTATTTACATTTCATATTTTAGTTTCACTATGAATGTATATGCTATTTATGTTTATACCCATTCATATGAGGAAGGAATCCGACTTATTATGTTATGTTTTGGGCCCTATATATCCTCTAGATGCATCAGTAGGTCTCATAAGAAAAACTACGGTATTGGGACGAGGCCTTGACACAATGGTTATTTATTGTCTTGGCATGGGGCCTTGACAGTATGGTTAGAATGTTTGGAATTTTGAATTCCCGTATTATGAAACTACTAATTGATTGTTAATTTTGTTATTATACTATTACAACAACCTTTATTAGGATTTAATATCACATTATTTATTCAACTCGTATTTCTTCCATAACGTGTTCATGTTTGTTTTTAAAGGTATGTGTTTTTAATTATTCACCATGCAAAACTTTTTTGATTATGATATCTTATAATATATTGATTACCCTTTTTGAGAGTTTGAGCTCACCCATTTCTTATGTTTCATTTTCCCAGGACATGAAATGGTATATTATGAATGCCATTCATGGATAACCTAGCGGTTATAAATGTTGTCAAAAGAATTTCTATATTGTATTTTCTTTCAATTTGTAATATTGAACCTATATATGTATATGGTTTTCAATAACTACTAACTGATTCCGTCCTTTGAGATAAAAATTTATTGTAATCATTCTTATATAATGATTTAAGGAACCAGATTCGGGAAACTGGAGTTGTGTACTTTCATAAATGAAAAAAGAAATATTTATATTATTGAGGATAAAAATGAATATTCATTCCTTCCCTCTAACATGAGGGATTTTTTTCCAGGAATTATATTATTTAGGTTCTATTGTAATATAAGGAGAAAATTATAAAATTATTAGTTTCTATTATTGAGAATCGAAAAATGTTTTTATTTATAAAATTTAGATAAATGATTAAGTTGATTGAGGGGAAGTTTATAAAAAAATTACCACAATTTTATTGTCACTAAAGAGTATAATTGTCTCAAAAAGGAATTATCTAGTAGTGTTGTGTTATGTAAATTATCTTTGAGAAAGGATATGTTTTGATGTGGGTTTTATAATTTAAAACAAATCGAAAGGGGGAGATTAAAGAACCCATGTAATTTTTGAGGAACTGATTTATTTTTTTTTCAACCATGAGTGGATATCTTTAAAAAAAATTGATAATGTTTTGAGATATTAAATTTTTATTTGAAATAATTTGAGACGGTTTTGAGTAGTGAATGTTTTTGGTGTTGAGTTGAAATTCCTAGAGAAAGTTTTAGAATATAATTTTTTTGGTGAATTTAGAAAATTACTAGCATATACTATGATTCTTATAATTTAATAATTTTAACATAATATATTTTTGATGATGCATATTATATTTTTCTACATTATATATATTTAACATATATATAAGATATTTTATTAAGTGTATATTGAAATGTGGAAAAGTAAAATATCTTAGGGTGATCTGTACGATACTTCAGATCTGGTAAATGATATTTGGTTGAGTTCATGACTACTATACAGTAAATAAAAAATCCATAATATTATATATATAATATTTTCATCATATGTATTATATCATAGATGAAATTTAAGTTATTTCTAATAAAAATTTGTAAACCTATCAAACCTTATGAGATGTATAATATATTTTTTCTAGTATGTGTGATATTTAAGGGAATGTAAAAAATATATTGAGAATACAAAAAATAATCATAAGAATATGAGAAATAGACATAAAAATGTAAAATATATTTTTTCTCCCATGAGTGATACATAAGATATCTCATTTATTAAAAAAGATTTATTTTCTGTGAAAATTCATTCATGAGATTAAATTCGGATTATTTTTTTATTTCTCTTCACGTATTAATTATCACATTGATGGTGACAAGTTGGGATTTAATTTGAGTTAGAAGGATAATTAACTGAGTTGAAATTGAGAATATCATTACCCTAATATAATATTATTTTCAAATACTATGATTTGAAAATCATTAATGGTGATAAATGATAGAGTAATTAGTAAAAGGATTATTGGATCAAAATAATTATGAAGATAAATATTTATGTATATTATATTGACAATTTTTTGGAGAAAAACCATGTGATCAGTTATAGAGAGAAGATCACATAGAATAATATTGGTTAAAATAGTTGATATAATATTATATAATTCTTTATCACCTGGTATATTGGTATTAAAATGATACAAGATTATTGTGCAATTTGTGAATATCTCTTAAAAATATAGAAAAGTGAAAGATGTGATGAGTTGATCATGGGAATGTATTATTTATTACGAGTGATAGACATATAGAAAATAATACTCAAGTTGATATTTTTTCCAAAATTAATAGGCTATTGTATCATGTTGTATATCCAGGTAGTCTAGATATTAATGGAGGTGGAGAGTATATGTTGTTAATTATTATAATGGCTAGAAGGAGATCTTATATTGATATTTAATCATACAAGATATTTTTAATGGTTTTCATAGTTCTGGTTTGGATTTTTGGTGTAAACTAGTGGGATCCAATATTATCAAATAGACAATATCTTATTAAATATTAAACAGACTACATTTTGGGATATAAATACTATAATCAATCTTGATATTCATGATTAATAATTGGTTTTAGAATCAATATGAAACCATTAAAGATTAGCCTCTAAAATTGGGGGAGAACATTATATAAAATCACCACAAGTTTTGTATTTATTTATTTTAGTTCTATACAGGTGAGAGTGAGAGTTAAAAATTAGTGTAATAAGACTTTAATTAGTAACATAAGTTAATTTCTAATAATAAATCATAAAAAGTGTACCACTTATTCATTTTCCCTTATTATTGAGAAATTTCCACTATCTTTGGAACATTAATATGTAAAAATTATTCCCATATAAATTAGTAATCCCCTTCATATTTACTAAATTATATTGATCCATATCATGAACTGAAATAACAGATCCAAACTCTAATAATAGATAACCTATTTTCAAAAAAACAATTAATAGTAAATAACATTCAAAAGAATAATATATGTTCTGATAACAGAAAAAAAGTCCTACAAGATTAGTGACAATTCACTAAGAGTGAGACATGAATATAGGAGTTCACTTCCCTTTTGTATTTATTTCAAAAGAACTTCCAACTCTCATTAAATTGAGAAAATATATCCATAAAAATACAACCTAAGATTCCCCTAAATCTATCAACCATGATAGCATGAGACAAGGCCCAAGAGGGATTCCTGATCCTCTCGGGTAGGAAAATAGTGATGGGAATCAAAGATATTCTATGTCATAAAGATTTATCTCAATTTAATCTAATAAATAAAATTACATAGAGTAATTAAAATAACATTAAAAAAAACACTCATCGAAATAAATACATAAATATATCTAGATAAAATGGAAGGAGAAAAAAACCCAAAACTAAAAATTTGAAATCTAAACTAGAATAAACACATTATTCATGTGACAATATAGTTTCCATAATCCATAAAACTAGCCCACTCCACTAGAAACCTGAATGAAATCAGAACCTATAAAATAGATTGGGTCTACTAACATCGAGTTTCACATCTTTGGTGTGAGCATCAAATATATCAGTAGTTATGCACTATATAATCCATACATGTCATTTCTAGAAACAATCCATAAATAATAGTTTCTAATATATTTTAAAATAAAGGTTTTTATCAATATAATATTCAATCAAATTTTCCTCTTATAAACTCAGTTTTAGAAATGAAATTCCAAGAGGGAAACATGAATCAAGTAGTTCATAAAATAAAGGAAAATATTAACTAAGAGAAGTGTAATGTTATATTAGGCTAAACCATAAATTAAAAAAAGGTGAAACCAGTCGAATATGAAATGTAAAAATAAACAGAATGAAGTAAAATAGAGTATGAACTTACAAATATGTAATCATTATAATTTACTAAACATCACTAGAAGAAATCATTGGATTCACTCAGTTCAGAACCACCTACTGGTATATGGTGATTCTCCATAGTCAATAACATACATTGATTCTCTAATCTATCCTGACTAGTGGCAAAGACCACCTGTCCTATCCTCTATACTAGGGGATCCAATCCATATAATCAATACTAGATATAAATCTTCACTCGACCCTCTAGTTTATTTCCAAAAACCCATGATAATAGTACAATGGGGGATGAGAAGATCATCACATGCCTAAAATTAACAAAAACCAACAGATTCTATCATTTACACCTTGAACAAACCCTGAAACTAACTATGAAAAGGACCTCTCATCAAACAGACCATCATAGGGGTCTCATCGCACATATAACCATTCAAAAGTTCCAATCGGGCCTACACATCATGTGAATTTAAAACAACTTTCCAACATATCAAAAAGTACCAACTAGGAATTAACACATAACATTATAAAACCATTTACAAGGTAAATACCATTCTATTAAAAACCATTTCTAAAACCAAATTTGGAAAAACTATTATGATGTAATATTCTAAATGGACATTTTTCATGATGTTACAAAATTACACCCCAAGATTACAAACATGACATCATCAAGAAAATAAATTATAAAATTTATGATAGAGTTAATTTAAGAACTCAAAATCCAATTAGAGTATATTAGTTAATTTTTATATAAACCATATGGAAGATAGAGTAAAGGGGAGGGAAAATGGGGAAAGTGTGTTTAGAAAACCACGGTTTTAAAATGGAATGTTTTGTGGAATACCATTTATATGCATGTGTTCTTATCCATATGTTCACCTAGTGAACCTATAGATATTACCGAATCTACATGAATACATGTAGAAAACCGTAAAAATGACAAAGGGTACTACCAAGTGGGAATAAGGAGTTCCATAGTAGAGCAAATGTGTGCACATAAAATCAACAAACCACATATAGGGACAAAACATGTGTTCAAAGCTGAAATTCACATGTCACCCAACAAACAAACTCAGAGAAGATAAAACAAATCTATATGAAATAAAATTAATTTTAAATTTCCAATTGTAATTTTATAAAACACCAAGGTGTATATATATGCATAACTAATGAAACCATTTGAAAAAAACACATTTAAAAAAAGATACCAACATAAAACACCATATAAATTCATACGAAAACATAACAAAAAAATGAACCAAATAGTTTTAAATTAATTATAAAAGACCAAGAATCAATTGGCATGTTATGAAAATGAAATAGACAAAACCACCTACATAAATGGTTTGTGGATGTGAAAAAATGTCAAGGGATGGAATAACCAAGACTAACAGACAAACTACATACCCTGTCATCAAAGAAATTGAATAATATTATTCAACCCTCACCCAAGGTTTTGGCCATAAAAGAACTCAAACAATAAAGAAGACTAAATAAGATAAATAATTAAGAGGAAGGATGAGAAGTCTTACCCAAGAATATATCCACAAAAATATTAGTGCAGAAGCACCCAAATCATAGGGGAAATGGAGGATGTATCCTCTAAATTATTTTAAGGGGTACATGAATGAAATGGAGATGAGATAGGTGGATTTAGGTATAAAATATAAATAGATTAAATTGTGAATGTATGATTTTTAAGAATATAGATAAGTCATGTGGTTTGTATGAATGGATTTCCAAACCATACACCGACCACGAACACCTTACTCGAGAGAAGAAGAACATGCCTGGGCTAGTAACACAATTTGTTAAACCATGCACCATGCATGAGAATCACCATTATCAAAATTGTATAACCTCTTACATGATTACAACATGGTTTCTCCTAACCAAGCATAGGACATTTACCTTATCACAGATACAAAAAAAGTTCCACAACATTTCTTCTTTTTCTCCACCAGTTTGGGCTAACCTATGCATATGTTGTACATATCAAACTGTGCATGAATAAATTGAAGTAGAAATTTCTCTCTACCTCAACCAGCTACACAATTTCCTTTCAAAATGTGCCCAAAAATTGTGCATATGGTTAAAAACAACCAAAACTATAAAAGAAAAAAAATTACTTGGAAACCAACCAAAAAATACAAGAATAATATAAAACATTAATCAATAATTAAAAAATGAAAATTGGGTTCAGGGTATGATAATTATCCTTATTAGAAAAACTTTTTACATCAAAAAAATCACTAAGAAAAATGAAAAAAAAAGATGAATCTTGAAACTGAAGAAGGATAAATGAAACAATGGTACTCAATGTGAAATTTTTACTCTAAAAGTCACATCTGGCCAATAATATAGAAAATCGGATCTAGGGTGGGTCTCCCTGCCATTTGAAAAAAACTACTATAATGACTCGACCATTGAAACTCTCTACATGGGGAGAAAATCAATGAGAAAATATCCAAACAAGAAATGCTCCAAAAAAACCATCACATAAAAATACAAGAGAACCTCATCGAAGACAAAACTTCAAACCAAAACCATTATAATAGAATATTAGTTTTTCAGAGATCCCCACCCATGCGGAACTAATATATAATTTCTAGTAATAAAAAGTTACATGAAAACAAATAAATTTTTAGAAGCAAGGCTGTCTAATAGAAAGAAATTCAAACTGAAACCAACATGATATTGGGAACAAGGATGGGCCGACACCCCAAAACCAAAAATATCTTGATTTCATGATATCTTAACTCCAGGGCCTATGGTTGGAGCCCTAGTTCCATGATGCATATGATTCCACACAGTCATGATATGATATGATCCTCATGATACCTCCCCTTCAAGACAAACTACTTTAATAACTTCTCTTGGTTACCCAAATGGCCACATCATTAGCAAGAATTTGAAGGATTACAATAAGATGACTACACATGCCTTAACTGACAACTCCAGAAGCACATGAGTGAACTATTTAATGAATGTAAATAATGAAATAACAAAGGATACATTTTAGAAATATATTTTTATAGAACACCATGTTCACCATATGGGGAACCTTTATGAGCATTGAGGGGAACTAGATTTTTCAAATACTACTGATTTCTCTCCTAAAACAAACTCAATAAGAAATGCCTCATCCACCAGTTTCCCGAATAGAATCCCACTGTATGATAGGTATAACTCCAAAATATGTAGACAAAGACCCCAGATAAAAGAGGATCATTTAGATTATTCTTTGATTATATCTCTTGGGGAAAAGGAACCATCACTTTAAAATAGTCAACACAGAAATTCACCATCCGCTGCCTTTAATGAATACCCAAGAGCTCTTCCACATTCTTTACTTTCACCTAATTGGGAATAAACTATTGGATAGAAGTAGTAATAAACAATTTTCAAGAGATACCAATGTGTGGCAATAATGTGACTATCACATTACGCTAACCCAAACCTGGATCCTCAAGAAAACTCAAAATAGTTCACATCCCGATAAATTTAGGAGTTCCTAAAATCATAAAAACACTTTTGATATCCTAAAACCATTTCTATAAAATAGAAAACTTATATCACCATGAAAGACAAACAGTGATAGATAAGAACTCATCTCTTCTACCCCAATGGTAGTATGTATAGGGCTAACAATGAGGAAAGGCTCTCTAGAAACCTTTTGGTTCTTCATGATGGTATACTCTAATAACAAAATAAACACAAAATTGAATCAATATCAAAACAAAATTCAATTGAAATAACTCTCTGAAAATAATTAAAAATCTTATAAATCAAACAACACAAAACAAATAGGTGCCCTCTTTTTAAAATAACTATTTTCATTCTAAACTCAAACCATTCCACTATAAGAAATCTCATTTGAATATATAAATCATTTTAAAATTCAACCCAAACACGAAATACCCCATTTAAAATAAAAAATTTATTGAAATCATTCTCCTTTTAAAACCATTTTTCCAAACCCCCCTTTTTATTCAAAATTAACTCACACCAGCCAAAATAAAATCAAAAAATAAATAATTCCAATACTCTAGAAATGGGTAATAGTGGCCATGCCTAACCCAACCACATGGTATATAGAACCATGCATTTAGTAAGAACCAATAACTAGAAGTATCTTGAACCATGCACTTAGGATCCACATGGGTCGCTGCACCATGTAGTCTCCATGTATTACATTATCTGATTCACATTTTTATCCCCCAAACACAAAAAAAACCCAATAACATAAACCCGGAAATGAAAAACAAAAGGCTCAAATAAAATACTTCCCCTGATAGCTAGAGTCTTAGGATTAGCAATAGTTAATGACACACTTCTCTTAACAACCTATCATGTACTGAAAGTGTAATCTCCAAACTACATGACACCCCAAAATAACAATGGGATAGTTTTATTCAATTTTTTCATGAACCAACCCCCAATAAACCCCGAACTAGTCACCCAATATGGACCACTTTAAGTCCTTAGAGGCATTCCTAATCCACTTGAGTTTGAAACTTGCGCTATGAATCAAGGAAAATCCAAGAAGGAATGGATTATTTGAATATGAAAAGAAAATTAAAATGAAACCAAGTCGGTAGAATAATAGGAGAATACAATAAACCACTATTCCAAAATAATACATAAGTATATCAAGATACAATAGTAGAAAAAAAATATAAAACAAAACCAAAACTGAAAAAATAGAGCCAACATGATCTCTATGTGACATTTTGGTCACCACCATCAAGAAAACTAATCCGCTCCACAGGAACCCTAAAAAAATATGAACCTCCAAAATAGCACAGGTCTACTGATGCTAGGTGGAAGAAGTACAATGTGATATTAAAATGGCTTAGTATGTAAGTACCAAATAATTTATACATATACATTCCCAAAATAGTCCATAAATTCTAGATTGAAATATATTTATAGAGTAAGGTTTTCATCATTTTAAATTTCAATAAAATTTTCCCTTTTAAAACTAATTTCGATAAACCAAATTTTAAGAGGGATAAATGACTCAAGTAGTGAAAACAATAAAATAGAATCTGAACTAATACTAGTTAAAAGTTATATCAGGAAAATCCATACATAAAACATTGGTTTAAGAAATGAAATACTAAATGAAAAAAAAATTCTATAAACTAGATAAGGAACATATATATATGTAATCATGTCCATTTAATAAAGATCTCTAGAATAAATAACTCGATACCCTTGGTTTTGAACCACCTATCATTGTATGGTGGAAATCTATAGTTAATTACCAACCTGACTAAACTAATTTAGCCTCACAAGTGGAAAATCCCACCTAGACAATCCTATATATAGGGGTTACAAACCATATAGTCCGAACTAAAAGAAATCATCACTCGAACATATATAGAATATCTAAAAAACCCATGATAATATTACAAGGTACAGTGTTGAGGTCATCACATGTTTGAAATTAACCATAACCCATAGAAGCAACCATGTATGCCTTGCCTAAACCCCAACACCAATAGTGAAAAGGCCCCCTCATCAGAGGGATAACAATAAGGGTTCCCATCACAGATTGAACCATTCAAAAGAGACAGTAGGGCCTATATGTCATGTGAATTTAATAACACTTTCCCAAGAAACATAAAGTACCAACCGAACCATAACACTTATAATTATAAAAAAATCCATTTAAATACCTTTATTCTATTTTTTTCCAAAAATCATATTTTAAAACACAATTTATATTGGAAGATGCCAAATGACACTTTTTTATATAGTTACCAAATTACAACTAATGTTACAAAATTGCCATGATTTGGGAAAAATATTTGAAAACCCACATTTGAAATCATTTTAGTACTGAATACCCATTTAAAAACACTTTATTATTTTTTTAATAAGAATCATTTGTAAGAGAATATATAGTGGAGTGATAATCAGGAATGGATGTTTTAAAAACTGGGGTTTCAAAATTGAAATTTCATTGAATACAATTTATATGTGTGTTTTCCTATCCATATATGTACACAATGCAGCTAATAATATACCCAAATCTATCAGCATACAAGTGGAAAACCAAAATAATTCCTAAGTGTGAATCCAATAGATCATAAATAGTTTCACACTGAAACACAAGTTTCCACACAGAAACACCAAACCAAAAAACTAGAACCAAACCCCATGTTTAATTCATAAATTAACATGACACCCAACTAACAAAATCAAATAATATCAAACACAATCTCAAAGTATCCAAATTCATTTTAAAAATATAGTTATCATTTTATCAAGAACCTAGTGTTCATATATATATATATATCAATGTAATTATGTGTGTTTGTCTATAACTACAAAAACCCTTTGAAAAACAACATTATCATCAAATTTCCGAAATAAAAACAAAAAAAATCATTTGAAAACATCCAAAACACGAAACAAATATTTATAAGTTAATTATAAAATTCTTAGAATTAATTGTCATGTTTGAAAATGAAAATGAATGGAAATAGCTACATTAAAAGTGTTAGAATGCAATGATAGCTCAAGGTATTGAATAACCAACCCTAATGGACAAATAAACACACCCTGGAATCAAATAAATGAACCAATATTAGATAACCCTCATCTTAGGGTCCAGAAAAAAGGAAAAAACCAAGAAGTAAGAACAAATAAGAAGAATATGGAATAAGAATGTGGAGAAGCCTTACCCTAGAATAATTTCACCCAAAAATTAGATGAGAAGCAAACAAATATAATGGAAAGGGACAAAAAATCAACCCAAGGGTCACAACAGGGCCCATGAAAAAGCGGGAGAAGAGAGGGGTATATTTAGGGTTAAAAATAAATATGGAACATATAGGAATTTCATCTTTTAAAAAATTTTGGTCTGTTTCACGATTTGGTCGTATGTTTTCTCAAATTATGTGCCAACTATATACACCCAAAAGGGGAGAAGGGGAACATGCATGGGCTAGAAATAGAGCTTAGTAAACCCTATGTCAGCCTTGAAAATCGTGTCTATCAAAATTGTAGAGGCTCCTTTATAATTTTCTCCTCGTTGAATCATGGAAAATCTATGTGCCTTGTCCCAGACACCACCCAAGAGATTCACAGTTTGTGCTTTATCTCACATGATATGGTCCAAACCATGTGTATCTAGTGTATGTAAAACCATGGTAGAATAAATTTATATATAAATGGCCTCAACCAAAACCAACCACACAATCTTCTTTAGACTAATAACACAAACCAAGAACTGGGTCTAAACACACATAGATCCTATAAAACTCAAAAACCCTCACTAAGAACTCAACCTGAACCTCAAACTAATGATCAAACAGTAAGAAATAATAAAACTAGGGTTAGGGTGTGAAAACATATTTATAACACACATAATTTATAATCATAATAAGTAGAATAGTTTTTTACATTTTTTAGCAGTATAAGAGGTCAATTAGATCCGTGGAATGATATGATAAAACTCATGATCACACCATCCTTAGAATCATAATGTTGAATATAATGAGAACGGTTTATTCTTAATATCATGGGACACAAAATTTCTCAATAATTTTTAAAAATTCTCATATAGAAAAAATATAATTAATTTTTAATAAAATAAAAATAATCATTTATTCCACCAAAATTAACTCAATGTTTTTGTTGTTGGGATTTTTATTTGATAGTTCTCTCACTCATGATAGAATTTCAAAAAGGTGACTGTAATTTATTATTAATCATCAACCAGTACTTATTTTTCATCTGCTTATATTTTTCCCAATTCTATTCACATCACCATAATATTTTCATAGTGGTGATAAAAATAATCAATAATAGAAAAATATTTCTTCCCCTCTTCAAATTTGAATTTAAAATTTAAAATTTATGTAATTAACGAACCTCAAAAAATTCTCAAATTATTCTCATTCAAATATTAGATGCTGAATCTTACCAAACATAGTATTCTCCATATAATTATTTATGAAATTTTTTTGATGAAATTTATACCCTTTGAGCTATCCATGATGAAGTAAAATTGTTTCAAGATGTTTTTTATTCACCTATTTTTATTTTCATCAAATTAATTTTTATAGAAATGTAAAAAAAATTACAAATCAATGAGTAAATTTTATGTATGGAAAATATATCATAAATATTAAATATATAGGTTTTTTTACGAAATATTTATCTTCTGTGGGAATTATTTATATTATGTATTTAGGATAAAAGTAATTTCTGGAATAAATATTATTCAATGATGTGAAAATAAATTGGTATCAAAAGAAAAAACATATATATCAAATAAATTTCTATTTTTTAGATCCAATAAACTCGAAACCAAGCATCTTTTTTATTTATTACAATATCTAAAATTATTTTAAAAACCTGTGATTACCAAAATATCTTATAACTCACATAATAAATCCTATATTTAATGGGTTTTAACATGATTTAATTATTAAAAAAATACAACTGAAAAAATATTCATTCCATTATATTCACATATTTCCCCCATTTGAAAAAATAATGAAATGGATTCATAATTAACAGTTTATTTTATAATATTTTCTCTCAATCATTATATACTCCCCATAGTTAGAACATATCCCTGAATTAGATCTTATTCGCAAGCCATTAAATAAATATAATATAAAATCATATTGTCTCCTAGGCCATAAATCCAACATTCACTCCCAAAAAATATTAAATTTGATTACATGTAATCTCAATAATCTAGTACATCTATCATGATATATTTATATACAACCCTATACAATCCACATTTTTTTGTTTTTAAATTATAGGGGTGTTTTGGTAATGCAATGATCACTGTGAAAAATGATAATAATAACATAGTAGAAAACCTCAGATTAAAAAACAAACCACTATATTGACCTTAAAATGATGCATTTAACAAATGTTATGAATTTAGATCCATTAGAAGATAGTGAGAAATGCATATCATTTTTAGAGGGACATGAGTAAATAGTAATAGTATGAATAACAAATATATCACTTTTGAGACATGCATCTCATTTATTTATATATAATAATCCATGGAATAATTTTAAAGATACACATTATATGGATCAAATAAAAAAAATTAATGAATTTTTCTGATATTGTAGATTCATTTGGATGCCCCCCGGGTGACAGAATAAATTTAAATGACATGAATTGGTCAAAAATAATGTTTCAAAATGGATTATTTTTTTTAAAGAAATTTTAATTTTGAATAATTGTAAATAAAATTACATAAAATCACTCTATTAATAAAATAAAATAATGAGATTCAAAATGAAGTAATTGATTATATTTAAACCATATAATTTAAGGATTTTAGGATTAAATTTTATTCAATGAAAAATCAATTAAATTGCATCTATTATTTACTAAAATGACTCATACCAATTTTCATTCTTAGGAACTCATAATAATTTATTCTTTTATGTAGCTAAATTCTGACAAAAAGATCTTGGTATGTCTTAATATTTCAACATGATGATAATTAGGAATCATGGTGGAAAAAATAATTAAATTTTTAATCAATAACCCATATATTCTTTCTATGATCATATTATATAATTTTTCTATAAGTAATAATTACTTGATATTAATATATTCATATTATTAATGAATAACTATTAAAAAATCATCATAGGAACCGTCAATTATTGTTGATCATTATTCTAAATATTCATTATATACATATAATTTTTTATTCAAATTTTAATGATTTATTCAGAATCATTATTTATTTACAATGTTAAGAATTATCGCTCTTCAATAATTTTGAATTTAATCTAATTAGTTTAATCATGGATGAATTAGGAAAACTAATGATTAGATCTATTGAGAAATAAAGATCAAATTCCTAATGTTTTATAAAACTATGAATAATTGTAAATTTTATATTAATTATTTAGTTAAGATATTGGTTAATGGTTATTTAATATATTCTTAATAATTTTTGCTTATTTTAACATATTTTTAGATGGAATATTAACTATTATTTTTATAAATGGTTCATATATATTTTTTATATTTATAATTCACTCTTTATGTTTTAAATGGAAGAAATGAAATCGAAAAGTGAAATTTATGAGATTTAGAAAAAATTTAAAATCTATTATTCTTGGAATAAATGTTCTATTGGTAAAAATTGATAATCTAGTAACACGCCACAAATATTCAAATTATTACAATGTTTTGGTTTTTTTAGGATTATTGAAAATCACTAAAGATAATCATTGAGAATGAATATAATGGAATATAAATGTTTTTTGTTTTAAATGACTAATGATAAGGTTATTATATTAACTAATAATATTATTATTAGATTTTTTGGGAAATGGTAAATAACTCTTGAGGATTATTGAGTGATAATTAGTGAAGTATTGATGATTAACAATACTGATAATTAATGGTTTTCATAGAATGTTCTGAGAGGTTTTGAATACAATGAATGGAGTATACATAATGTATGGGTTGGTTTAATGGAGATAATAATGAAAATTAAGAATCTGGAATGATTACATGAAGATAAGGTGTCTAGAAAATGGTTTGTGAAAAAATTTCTAACCAATACTATTACCACACAATGATAATATCCATGGAGGTTTTAAATAGATAGAGGAATGTTTTTGTGAGAATTTTGTATTCAATTTTAATTAAAATATTTACTGGTGGTAAACATTGGTGAGTAACACTCCATATTAGATAGTTTTTATATAGATTGAAACAACAATTATAGAAAAATATATGGTGATTTAGAAATTACATGCATGATACTTCACTAATTTTTTAATGAGCGTAGTGTATAAAGAATCATTAAAAAATATTTTAGTCCCATAATGGGAATATGGGATTTCATGTTTTATTTACAAAATAACATTGTAAAATGAGAAACTAGATTGTACAACTCCATGGAGGAAGGTTTTTCATGCATCAGGTTTTCTAATGTTAGAGTAACACGTGAAACTGAAGATAGTGGTTGTCATTTTGAATGTAATTTAAGACTAAATAAGATATATTAAATGAAAATTGGTGTTTCATGTAATGGTTATCCTTATGAAGAGTCCAAATGGGGTGTTTTAGAATACTCCACACCATAGATTATAGATAATTAGAGTGTTTTTATATGGTTTTATTAATTTTTCACTCTGAAAACTGATTGGTATTTTTGGTTTGATCGTGAAATGGACAAAATGGATCTGAATGGGTAATATTTACTATATTATTATCATTAATTTAGTTTAAAATGGTTAGAAGTTTATGGTAGTTATTGTGATTAAATTTGAAATCAAAATTCGAAATATCTCATTTAAAAATAGAGTTAGTTTTATAGAATTAAATAATGTTAAATAATTCCTGAAATAAATAATAAAACTATAAGTGGATAGACATAATATAGAGGAAATATAAATATTTCTTCTAATATAAGAATTATGTATTCAACAATATGTAAGTGCTTACATATCATATTATAGAGATAGATTTTTTATAGAATACAATTTAATAAAAGATATTTCTTAAAGAGGAAGATTACTATGTGAGAATGCAGAGAAGGAATAATTCATTAATATAATTTTATTAGTATAATTATATATCTACATAATATACAGTGGTAGTGTGTGATGTTTTATAGATGATAAAGAAAATAATTACTTGCACAAGGAGTTTTTATATCTTGGAGTGAAATCTGATGTAATTCTATAGTATACAGAAGTGCATCAATTTCAAAAAAGATATAGATTCATAGAATATTTGTTTCTTATATTTATCTCTAAGTGATAATTAGATCATTATAATAATAAAAGACTAATAATCTTATAAAATAGTACATTCATTATGGTAGAGTTAAAATGAAATGGTGAGAGAGAGGCCCTTCGTGAGAATTGATCTTACCATAACCTATACAATCAATGAAACTTGGTGAATAGTGTCCTAACCTAATCATTGTATCCAAAAAAAGTTGAATTATGGTAGATTATAGTACACTAGAATAATATTGCGTGCATTCTCTTTGTATGTCTCCAAGTATGAGTGAACAAATTTAGATATATGTTTCTCTACATGATTTATCTTATGAACATAGATATGATATTAGACTTAGAATTGTTTTGATTAAGAGAAAGTAATCAAAAGTTTCAACTTATTTTCCATTAATAAGGTAATATGATCCAAATTAAATTATAAAAAAGAAAAAAATTAATATATTACTAATGTGATTCACCTTTGACTCTCTAGGTCTCTAGAGTTAGTACCAGTGGTGTTAAATCCTATATATTCTTTTATAAATTCAACCCGACATATCTGGTTTATGAAGTTTTAATGATTATGAAATTTATAGATAGAATTGTGAATATTTATTTATTTAATGAATGCATTTTTTTATAATTTGTAGAAGGATTTTATATCATAATAGGATGTTCATTTATAATAACTGAAAATTAAATTTTTGTTGTATTTGTTTAAAAAATTTATTATTTGATATTTTATGGCATAGAATAAAAAATATGAAGTTTGATTGTTACAATATTGTATTCATAAAGAATTATTTTTAATAAGGTGTATTAGAGGAAAAGGCTCATTTCAAGAAATCAGATTAAATTTGGTTAAAGATAGATGTTTTATATGGTAAATAATATTTTTTTTCAATTAATTGTTCCAAATTATGCCTATTGGTGAAATATTTAATGTAGTTTAATGTATTTATATTAATAATATTTCAGAAAAATATTATATTTCTATAAGAAAGAATAAAATGTAAATAATAATTATTTTAATAAATTTCGTATACATAAGGAGGTGAATAAAACAGATTTCGCATGTATTTATGAATCTAAATCTGTAGTAGATTCTTCTTGTAAATATAATAAAACATGTTGTATATCATCTAAATTCATGGAGGGTGATATTAGAAAAGAGGAAACCACATCATCCGATAGTTCTAGAGATTTTTTCTATTATAGATAAGATGAGATATAAAATTTGAGTACTGATTTGAAATTGTTAAATAATTTAGGTGGAAATAAGTCTTCTTATGTAACAAATTTATAACATGATAAAAAATATTTACTTGATAAATAGATGGATTCAATAGAGTTAACTAAGAAAATTAAAATTTAAACTATGGGAAAAGGTGAAATAATTGAATAATGTGTTACTGAATTATTGCTTAGTTTTAAATAGGAAAATCTTGATGAAGTATCAATTTCTGTTATAGGAGAAAAATGTGATGAAAAAGTGAATATAGTATGCGAATAAAAGAATTTTCATGTTGAAAATTTTAAAGGAATATAGTAGAAGATGTATTTAAAAATTGAGAACCTTGAGGTAACACTTCATGTATTGATGAAGAATTCTAAAAATAAGGATTATAATATAGAGTAATTAGTCTATTCTAAGATGAATAAAAATTACGATTTAACAAAAAAGAAGAACCTAGTTTATATATTTGGAAAGAAAAATAAAAAAGTATAATTTTGATGAATTATTATTTTTTGGAATTATTAAGAACATAATGGATGTGTGTGAGGAGAAATTGAAGATGAATTATCATATGAGACCTATTGATATATATAATCTATGTAAATATATTGTAATGTATAAATATTTCATTAGGAGATGTTATATTTGTGCTAACCATGGTAATATGATGAGGTACAGTAATAATATATGTAATGGAGATACTAAAATGATATCTCATGTACATGTGATAGGAATTCATAATAAAAACACGAATTATAAATTTATTCCATTAAAAATTGATTTATGATGTGGGATGAGTTAGATGTGGAAATAAAAAAGAGATTTCCTTACGTATCGTTGATGGTTTATACACAATATCTATCATGGAAATAAAATAATATCTACAATTATTAGTATTGGATTGGACACACTTTTTAAGTGTTTAAAAAGGATATTAATATAAAATTCAAACAATTACTTTGATGCTAACGAAACTTGTCCCCCTGGATAATAGATTCAAGTATTATAAGGAAACATTAAATAATTACAATAAAGAGTTTATGAAGAATTTAATGTTTTCCTCTCACATTAAACTTCCTAGAAAGAGAAAAATCAAGTATTGAGAAAAATTAACAATAATAGGTTCCTCTTATAACCATGGATGTAATGAATCATCCAATGATGCCCACTAAAATGGTAGCCTAACTGATTCGCTACTAACTGGTTGGGAGTTCCTGATCTCCATAGGTTGCTGACTTGCACATGGTCTTTGAACAACAATAGGGAATGATTTATCCCAACCTAAAAAAATACTTTGAATATAAAAATATCATAAATAAATATCATAAATAATGACTAGAATGATATATTCCATAAAAAAGGAATGAAAAGGTAGATCAGCAACCCAATCTAGCCAGAAAGTACCCAAGGTATTTTTCAAACAATTAAAAAAGGATACCTAAAGAAAGAAGAAAGTTCTACCTAGGGCATGTGAGAATTGTCCCATAATATCACTTCGATCTACCAATACTGAGATGACATGTATATCACCACCTCATTTTGGTGCCTTTCCTTTTCATACATTAAATGAAAATACAAGGTATACACATCCCTGACAGAGTGTGCATTTTGTGAGATAAATATGATCAGTAGGATCCCAAAAATGTTATCTATATCATGTCTCTATATAATAATCCAAATATACAATTTTTTTTGAAAAATAAGGAATCATAAGAAGTTAAAATAAAATGTAACAAAATATTGGTAAATAGTTACCCCTTTTCTATAGTTCTAAAAAATTTCCAAGTAAATCAATTTCAAATAATAAATATAGAAATCATTTTTTTATTTTATAAAAACATATATATCAAAAAAAACAATTCAAAAAATTTCATAATTGTAACAATTCTTATGATAATAAAGGCCATGATAGTTAGGTCACTCGTACCATGATGGAAATCATTTAACAATGCACACTAAAGCCCCTATGAAAAATGTCCTAAGAGATAGTGGAACACCAAATGAGTGAACCACCAATAATATCAAGATCATGTCCCTAATAAACATGAACTACAGAACTGAGGAAAACCCTATGATTAAACCCCTTCAATAAAAAACGGATAAGGACTAAAAATAAACCATTTACCTAAGAACCCATAACCATTTCTTTATATTAGCAATAAAATAGGCTAAAGAGCTTAAAGATCATAAAAAGAGAAAGTAACAGGGGTCTATAATAATGATGAAAAAGAGAATCATTGCTGAAAAAGTTATTCCCCTCCACATGGAATAAAATTTGGATAGAAAATAAAAGTAAATTATCAAGATATGTTTCATGGAAGATATATAGTCTGCAATGAAATTTCCTATATAAAAAGTATGGAGAATGGTCATGTGGTTGTGCAGTAGCCCCTTGAATCTTTTGATGGAGTATTGAATAGACCATTGAGTGGGACCTTTACCATTGACTATATTATCATCAACTAAAGAATCAATTTCACTAAATTTGATAAGAATATGATTCTGTTTACATAGTAGTAGGCCTGTGAGCATATCTTGGGCTTCCACTTGAAGGGATTCACCAATTCCAATTATTTTTGAGAAAGGTGTAATAATCAAACCACTTGTATCCCGGATCACACCTCCACCGCTAATAGATCTCATGGAGGATGATCCATTAGTATTCTATTTATTCCCAATAAAGGGAGGATTCCATTTTTTCCACCTCTCCTAAACCACAGAATAACTCTTGTTTGAGGGGAACATGGGTGTTAATAACTTGAGGAAAGTGGTGGTCTACAAATATTTTCACAACCTAAATAGGTCCAAAATTAAATTTTTATTTTTGAAAATGATATTTGTGGAGGTCCTTGGTGATGATTAATTCCATTTATCATTTATGGAAGACCATAGAATCCAAGACCTAGCTGATAGGATCAAATTTTGTGCTTTCCTTTTTAATTGGTTTGTATAAACCTTGGAACCACCATTGATGGAAAATATCATTAGTGAAATCCTAGTTTGTCTCACCTATTAACTTTCTGAATGAAACCAAAACATCACTAGCCCATTCACTTCTAAAAACTAGTGTTAAATAGATTTGGACATTGGTGCCTTACAATAATGGAATTTAGAGGCTAATCTGATCCCCCTCTATTGAATTATTTCCTCAGTTTGAAATGATTTATTTTGGATGTGTGAAATAAAATTTACTTATGAAGGATGTTCCTTGAACATTAAGATATTTCCCTCAGAGTCATGAGAAGAAGGCATGACTTGATTTCTATGAATGTCATGTTCAGAGTAATAATCAGACATGGATCCAATGAAAATACATTTATCCGTGTCATTTTTAAACACAATGTTTTCAAAAATACCCTTTCATTGTCTTCTATGGTAGCACATATGAAGGTGGGATTCCCACTGGCCTCAAGGAAGTTGATATCTGGAGTGGGATAGCATGAGAATCCCATAGTTTTTCCTTCTCAATTTTGATTCCAACAGATTATCACCCTCACCAATTATCCCATGGGAATACTTTTAGAGGAAAGGAAGATGAGGATGGACCATCTTCTATACTTTGGAGGGTTGGATTTTAGAAAATATCCCGACACTTCTATATGATTTACTCATGTTTCTCCCCAATATGTTCTCCCTCATTAATATCCCATGTTATTTTTTTATGGAGGACATTCATGGTTCCAAAATACCCTTTATTGTGATACCCCTTCCTTAAAAATCTTTTCAAACATGTTCATTGAAGCCCAATAATGTTTACCCTCCAAGTGGCCATCCCATCGAAAGAAGATCAATGTTTTCTCCATGATCGATTGCACCTTTGTCATTACATTTAGAGTGGATAGGATATTCATTGGGATGGAAGAGGGGATAAAATTGATCAGCATGATTCTCCCTCCAAATGATAAGAATATGTTATTCCATGGGAGGATATGGCCCATGATCTTATCCATGACTATATCAAAGTGTTTGATGAGAAGAACATTATTGGATACTGGGGAACACATGTATTGCATGGGAAAGGCTCTTTTTTCTTACCAAGTCTACTTTTCAAGGACCTTATCCTTATATCTGAGTATTTCTTTGGGAAAAATAGGTTTATCTTCTCTGAGTTGATAATTTTTCCACTTTATTAATAATATTAATCTAACACCACATTATCCCCCTGAATTGATCTCCTACTGCCATTAACGAAGAGAATGGTGTCATCCACAAACATGAGATTGAAGATACCCCAAGGAACTGCTTGTTATGATAGGGGATGGCCCTCACATTGATTCAATGAGAAATGATGTAGCACATGGAATCCTGGGTAATGATAAAAAGAGATGGGGAGAGGGGATATCCATATCTCAATGGCCCTATAGAAGAATCCATTCATACAAGGAACATATTGACAATGCTCCACTCTACTCTATTGAATGCCTTAAAAATATACAGTTTGATGGCCACATTGCTACAAAAATATATCATGTTTATATCACTAATGACCTATTTAACTAGAGAAATAGAACCCTGTATTGAAATTACTTGAATGAACCCATGTTTCTACCTAATCACCCAAATTGGGATTAAGGGAGATATCCTCAGATTGAGGATTCCATCTAGTATTTTATATGGAGCATTACACGTGATAATAAGATGGTATTGATTCAAGTACTGGGACTCTCTGACCTTATGGACAAGAAATGTTTTTCTTGTACATGATATATGAAGAAGATTTCCTCTTTAGAAGTTTTATTTCATAGCTCTGATTAAGATTTTATTCACAACATCCCAAGAAATATTATATAAATAAGTATGGAAATTATATGGTCCAGGATAAATGTCAGCAATAATAGACCAAACTGCATCATGAATTTATTCCTCATCTAGGACAGTGTACATTATACCATTAACCTCTTTAGGAAGAATTCATGGAATGTGATCAAACAGCTCACCTGGACCCCCCGGATAACCTCTAGCCAATCATGGGTTGGGATACCCCAATAAAGATTTCAAGTATTTATCAACCAAATAAAAAACCACATCCATATCATTATAGTTGAAGACATACTGTAGAAGAATGTTAGGACTATTGATTATGATTTTTTCATTGATATAAGCATTCATGTTCCCAGTTTTTCTGTCTCCGTATCCTAGAGATTTAACCCTTGAATTTTCATAAGCTACACATTCATTCCCTTTTATTATAAGTTCCATTTTTTTGTATTTCCATATCTTCTCTATGAATCCTTTTTCTTCTCCATAAGGGATGGTTGATAAATCAATTGAGAAAGGAAGGATTTTGTTCCTTTCTTTTATGACATTAATGTCCACCCTTCACATGTCTAAGATAACTAGATCCCTATCAGTTTTTGTCAAATATATGTTTGTAGGACCATTTCTACATAGATCATCTTCCACATGATTTTCCTTCTTTGGATGGTAATGGATTAAGTAGTTCTCATCTTCCATCAGCTCTAACCCTCTTCACTGGTGATTATTAATCTCCTTTTATGTTAATATAAATTTGAGGCTTTTACAATCCTTATATATTTCACACATATCCCCTTAATCATAATGCCTCTAAATCATCAATGTGAATATCACTATAGAAAACTCCAAATCAGGTGTTTGGTACTATTAATCATGAAATTTCAATTGAATTAATCCATAGATTTTCACATTGGCATTTAGAATCACTACAAAACCAAAGCCCTTTTTTCAAGCATCACTATCTTCCAAGAATAGTTCCCCACATATGGGTAGTGTGAGTACTGGTGTAATGATAAGACTACTTTTTAAATATTTAAATCTCCCTTCACATTCATTAGTCCATAAATACATAACTCCCTTCTAATTTATCTTGATTATAGAGTTTTACAATCATGATATGTTTCCCAAACATCATCAGTAATTACCAATGATTTCAATTAAACAGTGGATCTATATTAATTAAACTATTACAGGCCATTCTTTATTCTTTATTATTATGGAACAGTACCCATATATCCATTTTCAATGGAAAAAATTCCCCATGAATGGAGCTTCCTTTACCCATAACTCACATTTATTATACTTTTCATTAATTTTATCCTTCAATAATGTATTTAGAACAATATTAATATGCTTTTAATGTTCCTAATTGCTCTTGATGTTTATTAGAATATCATCTATAAAGAATACCAAAATTATGTGGAGGTAATATCTAAATACTCAATTCATTAATCCCGCAATTTTTTGGAGTATAGCGAGTCTGGGAGGAATCACTATGAGCTCTTAGTGTTTATACCTTATCCAAAATTTTGAACATGGAACATTTTCTTTTTTCCATCATTAATTAGTGACATACTAACTAAAGGAATGAATTAGTGAACAATTGTTCCCTACACCATTGATCTAAATATTTATAAATATTTTCTAGGTGATACGTTTTCTTTATCATGATATTATTGAGTTCATGATAATAGATGCAGAGTAACATTTAACTATTATTATTTTTGATGAAGTGGAGTGGTTCTACCCATAGTGAATATCATAGGCATATAAAACCCATTTATATATTCATATAGAATACTTTATTCATTTATTCTAACTAAATGGTCTCAATTATATAAGGATTCATATATATGGGTAGAGACTTAGTTTAATGTTTAATTGAGAACTCAATATCTCGGTCAAGAGGAAGACCCTGAAACACTCCAGGTAATATATTATTATATTTACTCACTATGGGATTGTATTCAATCATGATTATATCCTTTTTATAAATCATTTGAGCTAATTATGTATGATCATAGGTTAACAATATCAACTATTTGTAACAATAATCAAAAGGATATTCATCCCCCTCTATACACTTTTATGTAATTAGATGATGACTCAAGTTGTGAAGAGTAGTCCTCCTCTCTGACAGTTGATATGGTATATATGTAATGATATTAATCTATGCCCACTATGATATCAAATTACATCGAAGGAAGTATGAATATATTTTATGGGAGGTTTATTCTAGAAACATTGACTATTCAGGAGTTTATACATGAGATGTAATAATTTCTCAAATTTTTCCCAACTAATAGATCAACATCCTTGTTTTTTAGTCAATGTTTTTATAGTTCTAATAAATATGAATAGTATTAACGAATTCATAGAACCATGGATAATAAACCTTATTTTATCTAGTTTATTCATGTTGCAATAGTTTTTATATACCAAAATAAATATAGGGATGATAATACATAAACTAATAAAGATATAAAATGGAAATTATGAACCTAGAAGGAATAACATGTAAATGAGTTGAGTATCCCAACTAATGATTCTCTAGGTTTTAATCTGGGATATCCTTGGTTATATTATAATTAGGTTTTCTATCCTAGAATACTATTCATGTCCTTCATAATAGTTATTAAAGATATTTTGACATTCAAAAGATCCCACCCAATAGTGTCAAACTATGTATAAAATAAATATTATTCATTATGTTCCAAGTACATGACAAGTTAATACCGAATGATAATTTTCATGGTTATTACCCCTAGTTACATGTTCCCTAAATCCACAGCCGCTTCTAGCATCAATACATGGATGTAATTTCATTGAATCCACTTGATCTATACTTCATCAAATTGTTTGGTTATTTTATAATACATTGATTTAACCATATGTTTTTTAATAATATATTCTTTTCATAATCCAAAAAAATAACAAGACCTTGCCATGATAACAACTATGGAGCCCCACAGATTTTATACATATTATTACATACATTTTATTATTAATATTTAATAAACTGAACACAAAGATCGGGAGTCCTAGTGTAAGACTAAGTTTATAATAAATCAAAATCAAGAAAAAATAAAAAATATTTATATTATTATTCATAATAATATCCTATATCTATTTTTTTCTCCAAACCTAGGGAGTACATAATGGAAAGGGGTGAGATAAAAATCTTAGTAAGGTAATAAACATGATATATAATTATATCATACGATTCAAATGGCCTAACAAGATATTATAAAAGATAAATACAATGAATAATTATATGAGATAAAAACATAAATAACATGGAATCATAATATCATAGAAACATAGGAATATTGAAAAAACATAATACATTAAATAATAATTTGTTATTGATAACTCCCAAGACAACATCACATGGCGTATAGAGTCCCTTCATTGATTGGATTTAATCTATAATCCCATAAATATCATCTCATGAGACATAAAAATTAACAAATTCCTTAGAGTGATATACGGGAACACCCATCATAACATGTATATGCTTATGTGTTCAATAAAGGGGAATTAAATGTATGTAATAAACATAAAAACTCCCCATGGAATGAAATCAGTTTCGTAATCTTACATCATATACTAATCAAATCATATTTCCTAACAATTCTAAAGAGAAGAAAGAATTAAATATTTTAGATGTAAATATATAAATAAATATATCATGGTATAAATTTTTTGGGTCATATAATTAATATATCATGAGAAAGGGTATATAATTGGGTATAAAAATGAACTTTGATATTAGAGTTTTATGGAATTTGTTAAACACTTTTGATGAGTGAATAAAAATTTCATTTTCATTGAATAACTATGGTAAAATAAGGGTTTTTCCTTAAAATATTCATTTTTTTAATAAAATAATGAATGGTAAAATATTTTGAAATAGTTTTATATAAAATTATTAATGGAGAGAAATTTTTTCTTATTTCGGTTTGATTTTAAAGAAGGTATATAAGAAAAAAAACTTAAGGCATTTATAACCCCAAAAAAGGAAGGGAGAATAAGTTGGTTATTTATTTAAGTGAAATATATATATATATATATATTAAAATCACTATATTTCATATAATATAGATATAATGTAAGTTAGATAGGGAAATGACATAATCCAAAGAGAATATAACGATTCATATGGATCCCTTGCCATATATTCCAGATTCATTTTATACCTTCACTTAACAACGTGAATAATAAAATTAGATTAATTAATTAATACAGAATATTTTCTTTATATATTATATTTATTATATTTATATACTTCTAATTTAAAACCATTTCATTATGATATTACTTTTAATTTCACAATTTTGAGTGTTTTTGTTTCATGGTCTTAGGGCCATATCACTTGGGGGGTAATTATTGATGTTATTGTAAACTAAGACTAGTGATAAAATAGTCCAATTAAATGATATTCATTAACTTATAGAAATTAAATTATTCCCAAATTTAAATATGTTTTTTTATTAGATGTATGATTCATTTAGTAAAAATGATAATTTTATATGGTCACTACGTTTATGAAATTTTAATGAAAATCTTTGACTAGAATTTTTTATTTAATTTAAATGTTATTAATAGATTAAATAATCATGAAATTGTTTATAATATTCTAATTATAGTCACATTTAAAAATAATAATAATCCTGTAAATATCATTAAAGGAAGTATATAAAAACAAAGTATCTTTTTCATGGGGGTGGTGAACCAACCATAATGTGAATAACATTTTAATTTTAGAAAAAAATAATAAGGGGTTAGAGAATGATATTAAAACAAAATAATAAAATCTTAGTATATTTAGTATATTTATGCTACTCTGACTTGGAGGATGGAAAATATTTTGGGGTTGTATAAGAATAATAAATTATAATATGTCTAGTTGCGAATTTACCTCTCTCTTTGGTTGTCTCCTCTTAGGATACAACTTAAGGCTACATGGAATGTTATTTTGTGATAAAAGAAGTACTAGGACATAAAAAGTGTATTGGGAAGATAATTTGTTAGAAATTTTTCAGTCTCCAAGGCTTCCAATTTTTGAGGATAGGGGGTAGTGAGGGTGATATTTATAAGGGAAGGAGGAGTGTTTTTTAATATTATATTAATTAGTTTATTATTTTGGATCAAGAATACCATTATTGATGAATCATATAACCATTTATATTTAATTTTTCATTTTATTTGCAACTATTGGGTTCCTACAACATTCCATATGTAATAAATAATGAATTTTAATTTTAATGTTAAATTTTTGGTTTTTTTCATATTTCACTATTTTTGGTAAAATACAAAAAACTCACCGTCAATATTTTAAGATCTATTATTTCAAAAAAATGATATCCATTTCATTAAAATAATTTTATAAATGTGAGAAAATAAAATTTTGATTAAAATCTTTATCTATTTGGAAAATAAATATTATAATATTATGATCAATTTTTTTACCCTTTAAAAAACTACTTATGGTATCATAAAATTATATTATCATTGAAAAAACCAAAAATATTAATTTATAAACCCATTTTTAAAAAATTAAATTTATTTTAAATCCATATATTGGTTACAGAAAGATAAATAAAAAAAATTCTTTTTTAAAATATAAATAATTGTTTTATCATTTTTACAACATTTATTTACCTGTATCATGATAAAAATATGTCATATTTTTATTTTATTAGATAAATTTGTATTATTTTACAATTTCATAGGTTATGTTACTATTGTAATGGTTATGTTACTATTCTTTACAGTCATATTACTACCCTAACGATCAAATTAAAATTCCAATGATCAAATTTTCAATGGTCATATGGGTTCCCTGCGTTCTATAGATAGCTCATATTTCATTAATTAATTATTAAATTATATTTATTTTAGAGTTATATATATTTTCATCATTAAGTTCAATATTTCATTATTAATATCATGTTTTATATCTATTTTTTTGTCTGTGAATGAGGTTATTCTAGTATGTTGAGTATATCCAAAATTTTCTTATTTTAGTTATCTTATTTTTTATTTTTTTATCTCATTGTAATATTTTCTATTATTTTGGACATGTATATGGTCTAAATATAATTTTTAAATTATTATTATAAACATTTTTTTGTTCAACCAGTTGATGTGTGTGCATTATATAAGTCTATATTATTAAATATGGACATTAATTTAAGAATGAAAATTATATTGTTAAAATTATGTATTGTTACATCCAATAAAAACTATTTTATTATATCTAATATGGATACCAACTTTGAAATTAATTTTTTCTTTTCACTTCACTATATCTGGTTTGTGGATATAATAATGTTTGTATGATTTCTTTAATTGAATTTTCGAAGAATCTTTTCTTGGTTTTATTCAATATAATTACTCATGTTGTTTTTCTTTAAAATTCCCTCTAGGGGTTTTCCCTTAGAATACTCATTTACTATTCCATTTTTTAGTAGTTTTAAAAAATATAAATTATGAATTTAATACCTAAAACAAATAACTAGTTCCTATGGTCCCAGGAATATTTTTCTCACCATTGTTATGGAACCTAGTTTAGAAAATTATGGTTATTTAGAATGTTTTCTTTTCATTTTCATTAACTTTTTTATTTTTTTTATTTTTATTAGTGTGTTCGTGTTGTCAATTATAGGTTATATCTAATTGATACATGAGTAGAGAAATCATAATTTTTGAAATAAACTATTTGATTTTGGTCTGGAGATCATGATTTTTTTGAGAAATAATAGTAAATAATAAAATATAGTTACAGTAGAATAATAATAAGGAACAGAACAAGTTGGGAAAAGAAGATATTTTAGATAAAGGGAACTCATTGAGGATCTTCTATCTTCAAGTGTAGGGGTAAAATCATGTATCTTGGTTACTATTACTAATATAAACCTCTTTTAAATAAATTTATTGATCATATAAATTATCTAGAAATCAATTAAATTTGTTGGGAACCAAATGATTATTTGAACACACACCTAGAATATTATCTTAAGCTACGTGATACTTTGTAACTCAATAATTTATCTAGTTATACAATAAGTCTAATATAGTTTATATTTTCATTATAATATAAATAAATATATTATACCAAAATATTTTTAACACATTCCATCAAAACATGAGATGTGATGGAATGAAAACTCATAAAATGTTTCATTACACCCTAAAAATCTATAAATATTCAAATTTATATTTTCAATTTAAATAAATATATTAATGAATCACCTTACACCGCAAGGGATAAGATTAATGTCTTGTTAAAGAAGTGTCATGTTTAAGGTATAGTTATGTGATTTCAATTTTAAAAATTGTATAAAGATATATCTCAATGTAATAGGTCAATTGTGGATGAATCTGATATGGTTTCATTAATAAAGAAATTACTAATACAAATCTATGATTTATTGGATGATTTATCTTGAAATCATTTCAAATGGAAAATGGAAGGAGTTAAAAATAGACGAGTTTACATGGTTGACAATAATGGGAGGATAACTACATAAATATAATCCTTGATAAAGAATATAGATATGATACTAGGTATGAAAAAACCCTAATGTATGTACATCAATGATGATAATTATGTTTACTTTAATCATGAAAAAAAATTAGGGATAGTGTTCACAACAAAAAATCAAGGATACCAATAAATAGAATTTGGATTCCAAAAAATACAAGGACAATCTCTTCAAATTTAAATAAATTCATTAGGGGACCATGTAAATATTCATTAAAAATATCAATGTGTTGAACTTATAATAAAAAAGTTAAAAGGTTTCCAAGATAATTATTATGTTTCATGCTAGGAAAATTGTAAACTAAATCAAATAGAGGCGTAAATAAATTCTATTAGGTGAAAAAAAGGTCCAAAAAATTTGGATAAATAATGGTGATCACTTTGAGGAGTCGTAAAACTATATAGGATGGTTCCATTGAAAGGGTATAATAATATAAAAAATAAGAATAATATAATAATGTAGATTAATGGAGTAAGAATAATGAAATGGAAACTAAGAAAGAAGATAAAGTGTAAGACTTTCCACCTTAAAAACCACTAATACATTTACTGAAATGGATAAATTAATTGAAAATCAAGTCATGAATGACCATGTTTCTAGAAATTTTCAAGGATTGTTATATTAAAATTCCCTTTATATGATAATTATAAAATATTCCCACATAATCAATGTAATCACCCAAAAATTTATAAATGAAATTTCATTTTAGATGAATAAGTTCTGTATTATGTAATTTCATTATAGAAAACACATTCACAATATTTCATCTATTATTTAGGACCATTATAAAATATATCTATAATTTTCTAATAGGATTAAATGAAAATTTATAATCATAATAATTGATAATATAATCATTCTATAGAGATTTTTAGGATTAGTATATAGTAAGGGTTTGAATAAGATCTGATTGACAGAGATAGAAGAATATATGGCCTCGACTAATAGCATTGTACATTATTAAAATCATTTATTAATGATTCATAGGGAGATGGATTCATTGAGATTTTATCTTGACCAATCCAAATATAATATTTAGAAATGTAAACATGAATAAAATAGTTTACTAGAAATTTTTAATCTTATAAATATCAACACCCAATCCATGTTCATCAAACCACCCCATGAACATACCTCAATCACAGAACATACCCTTACAGTGTATATTGGTGTAATAAGGGGTTTTGTATCCAGACACTGTAAGTGTCAATTTTTTTATTTTCATTTTAATAAATTAATGGTTATATTTTTCCATTTTCATTATTAGTTTATATATATATATATATATGAATGATTATATAATGAGTTTTACTAAAATTAGATTTTGATACCAAGAAATCCAAATTATATAGTTGGGGAATATTTAGTTTCAATTAAGAAACTCTTTTCGATAAAATAAAATGATTTTGAAATAAATGTTATTTTCATGGGAAACTATTATTAAATAATATTTATTTAAATAAAAAAATTTAATATAATTTAATAAAGTTCAATGTAATTTTTATAAGGGTCATAATGTTGCTTATGACATTAAAACTAGTACTTTTAAATAAATAATGTTTTTTATTTAAATTTGTATATTATTATATTTATATATATATTTATTAAAAAGAAATATAATTTTTTAAATCTTCACTTCAAAATTAACCCATATTTATTTTCTCATAATGTTATGAAACAATTAAAATATTTGGATAAAAAATAAATGAAATATAAATAAACAGTATGTATTATAACATCATAATAAACCAAAAGTGATCTAATAAATACTATAAAAGGTATATATGCCCAAAAATATCCTTACACTTTAAAATAATGTGTTTCAATGTAATTTTATTAATTTTACAATCCCATAGTGAATCATTCAAACCTTATATTACATTTTAATGTTTCAAAAAAAATTATTTGTCAATATAAATCACCACCACATAAAAATGGTTATATTTTATTTAGTGTAGTTATTATCATAATAAAATATTTCAAACCACTCCTCATTAGTAGAATTTATTCTAAATACATTATAAGTTTTGTTGTTTTGAATATTTTATTACTTAGAGTCCAAAAACAATGTTTAGAAATTATTAAAGAATTCCCCTATCTTTTCCTAGAAATACCAACCCAACCTCCCATTCCTCTTTACTGGGAACCCATTTAACCTTATTTTTATATATTTAAACATATATAACACCTCCTAATGTGTTATAAATATCTCAAGAATCTCCTTCTAATCTTTTTGAAGGGCCATCTCTAGGTAAGGGATTCTATTCATATTCTTTTTTATTCAAGTACATTATTTGTATAGAACCATTTGATTTCCAATTGTTCAGGTTGTAATGAGTTTTTACATCTCCCTTTACCTACCTTATGATTCCAATGAAATAATATACCTATTTTATCTCTCATTAATCCCTTACATGAATAATTATGTACAAATTTTATGCTACCAAAATTATCCTCTGATTTTCCAGGTCTAAATTTTTTATTTGGAATACTAATCAAAATTTACATTCAATATTATTCACCTAAATAAAGATATACATTATCTATTAGGAAAATCCATGTATTTTACCCACACACCTTAATCATGGTATAAAATATGGTGATATTATTTATTAAGTTGTATATTATATATTTCCCAAAAATGGATGTCAATGGTATACAAGTGACGGGTTGGCACAGAAAAATACACCCCTCAATTGCATTGGGAAATGATTTTATCTCATGAGATACCATGTATTGTTCATGGTATGTTAGCCTAATAACACTATGTTATGATGTCTTGGCTTTTATCCTTCACTTATTCCTATAGTTTCATGATTTATATTGTTTTCACATTCTTATAATGCCCTGAATTAATCATGTGATACCGTGATTCATTGTTTATGATTATGATTCTCACATTTCTATTATTCCTGTTGTATTATATTTATTAAATTACTTTATGTAATTGTTTTACTTTTACCCTACTGTTTTTTATAAATCCCCCTTTGTTATGTACATCCATAGTTTTTCCAATAAAGTATTATGTGATTAATGGAATTTAAGGTAATGTTATGAAGTTTAAAATAATTCCATTATTTTGAAATTTTATGTAATAGTGATATGAATCTATTAAATCAAATACAATATGCCTATGTATACATTAAGATTTTTATATGTGTATCTTTATATAAAATATCATAAAATAAAGTGAATAAATGATATGGGTTGTCATATGAAAATTTCATGAATAATCTTATTTCAGATAAGAATAAACATGACTAGATGGGAATACTACCACTCACATGAGAATTATCAGATATTTTTAATGATTTTTTTTAAAAGAAATCAATATGATAAAGGTAGTTTTGTATTCCTTTTAATATTGGATCTCATGAGCTTTTAAATACATTATGTTATCTAGGTGTGACTTTTAACATCATGGCATACTCATCTTTCTAAATAATGGGATTAGAAGAGATGATTCATAAAAAATATTATCTTCAATATATAGATACATTATTAATATCTAAATGAGTTTTTATGGGATGTATTTTAGTTAAAGTGGATAAATTCTATTTTCTGGTGGATTTACTTATGATTTAGATGGATGAATAAAAGACAACCTTTATATTTGGAAGGTAATTTTTATAATTTTGAGGGGTATTGATTGATGTTAAGTGTGGGGAATTATATTTTATGATTAGTGGTGAGAAATTTATATTCAATTTTTATCAAGAAATAATGATTTTTGGTGGAAAATATATAGATTTAGGTGAGCTAAGCAAGATGGAATTAGAGGATGTTATTTCCATTGGTGAAAGTAATTAATGATATACTCTTTAATGGAAAGAAAATAATGAAATTAAAGAAATTAATTAGATAAGGAGGCTTCTTGAGATGATTGAAAATGTCCAAGAGGCTAGTGTGAAATATGAGATAAAAATAGGTCCAACAAGATCAGTTCGTTAAGGATTTAAAATTTTATTTTTTCCAGATTGACTAAAAGTTGAAGGAATGATCTTATGTAAGGGGATAATATACTTACTCAAGGAAGAATGAATCTCTTTTTAGACATAAGATGAAGACCCATATATGTGGAAGAATCTAAAATATGAACATTCATTGATCTATATCAACTAACATGATTCTAATTTTCTATTACCTAACATGTGAGGTAGTTTCTACCTTAAAAGAATTAAAAAATTGTTTTTGGGAGGAAACAATATGTTTATTACTTTTTTATAAATTATTAAATAGGAATTATTTATTAAGAATATATTTTCTGGTATCCATTTAAGGATGTTTCTTCAATTATACTTATACATTTTGAACTTTGTTGGAATGGATCTTCCACATTCACATGGGTATTTTGATTTTGTTGATCCTTGATAGAGAAAATAGAAAGATAAAAAAATGAAGAAAATGAAATAAATAGCTCCATTATGTATAGGACTATTTCATTAAATTATTTATTAATTTTATTTCCCTATATTTGAAACATGATTTCTACGTTTGGAAATTTTCATAAGACCATTATATTTAGTATTATATTTCTTATCTTGGAAGTAAAATTTTCATAAGAATTCCATCAGGACATGTTTTAAATATCATTTTTAATTTGACTAAATAAGTAATTTGAGGTATAAATGTGTATATACATGAAAGAGAGTATTAATTTTATTAATAGTGACTTTAGAAGATTTATTAATTTATGTTAATGAAATTCATCAATCACTATTGTGCTTTTATTTTAGAATCTTATGTTGACTGATTTTTTATTTTTATTCATTCCAAAAAAATTACAATATTATGATTCCCATTCTCAAGATTTTTCTAAATAATTTTTTTATATTATTTATAATACCATATTTATTAAGAGGGTGTTTTATTGAATTTATATCTTGTAAAATAAATTAAAGAAAAAGCTGACATTAATATAATTTATACATTTTTTATTTGACACCTTTATACATTATAGACCAACTATTACATTTTAACTTTCCTTTAATCTGATAAGAAACATGAATCAATTTGATATGTAAGGGACATTTATATATTATTTATCATTTTTATTTGACTGTTATCATTTGTACATGAATTTTAATGGAATAAGTGTGGGAATGAGGTTATTTCATGAATTTAAGGATATGACATGTTTTGAAAATGTGATTATGAGAGTTGTTTTCATTGGTTGTGGGGGAAAGGATTAAAAATTCCATTTATTATGATTTATTTTCCACCTTAATAAAAGATCATGGAAATATTTTGAAATGTTAATATTAATAAAAATAGTGTGAAATTTTAATTGTACAAATTGGTTTTATTTTTTAGCCAATGTGATGAGGACATAGGATTTGTTGGGTGAAATCATCATAGAAGAATATTTTTAATGAGGGTGATTTTAATTCTTATTGTTATTATTTATCATGAATTATAGTTTATAGTTTAACCTCCTTTCCAGCCTTATTATTTTTCACATAAGCTAACTACATACTCTCAACCTCAAATTCATTTAATCCTTTAATTAAATCACTCAGGATTAATGTTGTTTTTGTGTTTGAAAGGGTGTAAATTTATATGATTTCCAAGCTTGTGGCTGGGATTCATGTACTCAATGTCTGAGCATGAATCTAATTAAAGATTCCTTGAGTGATGAGAGAAATATTTTATTATATAGTATATAAAAACCATGCATTAAAACTAATAGTAAATTAAAATCTGTTAACAGAAGTTAATAAGGGTGTTATTAATTTAATAGGAAATGTACAATACAGTGTTTAATAGTTTTCTTATACGATGCTTGAAATTTATATTCCGAATTAATAATTATATGACTATTTTGGATATTAAATATAATCCATGGTAGGATAGAATTTATTTGTAATGGTGTAGAGATTTTGTACTATAGGAAAAAACATGGTTATGTGTTTGGGGATTTGACATCATGATTTCATACATAATATTTTTATTATAAAAGTTTCTCATTTTATTTTTTTATTTAATATTATTATATAATTTTTAGTTTTTTTATGTTTAAATGGAATATAATTCTTAAATATGAAGTTTGAAGACATTTAGAGGAATAAGTAAAATAATAAATAAGAGAAATAGACAAATATAATATTAAATCCGTGTTAGGAATGGTTATGTAAGAAAAAGAGGATGAGTATTGGCCCTGGTAAGATTAAAAATTATAGAGTGGTAGATGTTTCTAGTGAAGCATGGGATTTCAATAATCCTGTGTGGATAAAATGGGATGTATTGGCCTATGTGTGAATGAGTAATCCATGATAATTCTAGGAAATGAAAATAAAAATGCTTATGATGGATTAAGTCATAGAGGAAAGCCTCACATTAGGATGAAACAAGTCATGCTAGATTAGTATGTGTATTTTTAGGACCATGTTAGGTTATATTGAATCAACCAATCATGTATGAATGAATAATGCTTGAGAAACCTATATAAATGGTAAATTTCAATGATAGTCTTGATTGAAAAGAACATGAATCCAACATGTTGTGATAACTTGAACAAGAGGATGTAGATAGAGGTTGATATAACATGTGTCATGATTGTGAAATAAAATTTCATGGATCATAGGGAAATTATAAACATAAAAAGGAAGTTTTTTTTGTAGAAGAAGGAATGGTAGTTGTTTGGTAAAGAAACTATGGAAAATGTTTCATATAATAACTATAGTGGATTATAAAACTCATTTTGATATGTATATAGACATATCAAGAAGCATACATTTAATGGAATTAATGAGTTTTTTGAATGATATCATTGATAAAAAGTTGAAATTTGAGTGGCATGCATTGCCATATCATGTTGCAATATGAATGTGAGTTTTAAATGTCAAATATTAAATATCTATGTCATTGTGTGAGGATAAAGTCAGAAAAAAAGTGTTGAAAATTTTTGTAAGATATTTTATAAATTATGGTTGGTATTAAAATGGGAATTTCAGAAAAAATTTGAGGTGAAATGAGATTCTCCATGGGCGGTTTGAAGATCCAAAATCTGTTTTGAATGATAATTATTGAACCATAAGATATTTTTTTATCGTTTTGGAATGTAATGGATATTTTTTATCAAAATAACCAAATTTGAATACAATATTTTGTTCATTAGAGTTTAATTTGGTTTGGTATGTATATTCGGTGATATACTGAGATATAAAGAATAGATTTTGTTTATAAAATGTGGCCATATATGGGGGGAGAGGATCGTCATCAACTGGAGGATTGTTGTAGGAGCTTCTGGGAGTTTTAGAGGTCAGGGTTAATGTTTATTTTCATATTCTATGTAATTATTATCATGATGGAGTGATATTATTTAGTTCTAATAAATATAAAGAATGTTGGTTGAATAAGTTATGTTTACTCTTTTAATTATTAGTCCATTTTGGGTTTCTGTATTAACATTTTATTCTTATATATCTAATCTCCTTATTCATGCAAGACCATTGTTTTTATAGGGGATATTCTTTTTAATGTATTAAATAGTTACTTTTATTTCTTCATGAACATTATATGAGTATGAGTGGAATTTTTAATATAATATTTTGGTTCACATTCTCTTTAGTAAACCAAATTACTTGACTATAAGAAAAATTTCATTTATGAGTTAGAGAGTGAATTCTAATAAAAGGATTTTCTTATAAATAATTCTAAAAAAACATATAATTTTATTTATTATCTTACCTTCAATAATTCATGAATCTATATTGAGTAATCATGGTATTCTTTCATCAATATGAATTTTCTATTTAATTTCATTGTATTTATTATTCAAATTACTCCAGTTGTTTTTATTAAACATTATATATTTAATTTTGACACAGAATACTTTATTTTTTCATTATAGTAGTTATTAATTAGTAATAAAAATTTATAAATTAAAAATTAAATTACTCATAAAAACTAAACACGCCCTCAAATCCCATCAGGTGATGATTTATCATCTAAGATAAAAATAAGGGAAAATAATCTATTATATATGATAAAGACATTAAAGTAAAGTATGAAAGGATTCACCTCCTTGATTATAAGTTAACTGATATAAAGATATACCCTAACGATAACATTGATTGTTTCTAAAATTACATCATTGAGGTTTTTGGATCTAATAGTATACTTGGTGATGAATTCAAGTATGAGAATATTATAATGAAGATATTAAGAACTCTCCTACCTTTTAACAATCCCAAGGTTTCTATACTTGAGAAAATAAATTCGAAAAGGATTTATCTAGATCATCTATATTTTAGTTTGCATTATTGTAAGAAAATAGTGAGTCTATAAGGGATATCAATTCATCTATCCAATAAGATATATTTAAATGTAAATTTTGATCTCAATATTAACCATGATAAAGGTAAATAATACATGGGTGATAAAATTCTATCACATGTGGCTAGAAAATTTAAGCGGGAAAAGGTATATTTGAAGAAGAACTAAAATTTTCATACATCATTCATGGTAAAGTGATAAATATAGTTTCAAGGTTTCCAATGAGTCTTGGTAGAGAATATGGTGAGTTGAATTTTTTCCAAAAATAGAAAAATATTTTTCCACATAGAATTAATATCATATATGGAAATAAATCTAGAATAAAATTATAAAGAATATATATTATAATAGAAGAAGAAGAAAACAATGATTTATTTCTTGAGGAAGGAGATGAATATTTGTAACTGGATTTAGAAGATTCTATGAGGGAAGTGTTGCAAAAGACACTAAATGATAATAGAGAAGAAGATTAAATAGAATTAATAGTTTTTCTCAATGTTTAATATAAAGGTTCACTAGAGGATCTAGATATATATAAGAATAAAAATGAAAATATATGTGGATTTATAAAATAAACCGTATTGTATTTTTCTTATTTCAAATCTGAAATCACCTCGTTATATAATTTTGTTCAAAAAAACAACTATGAACGAAAATAAAAGAAAAATAATAGATATAATGTTTGAAATTATGTAAAAAGATAAGATAATAAATAACCAAAATATCTAAAGTTAGTATTAATTAATGAATTATTAATTTGATGATGAATAAGTTGTGTGGTTAAATAAATATTTTTAAGTCGAAAGGATATATAGAGACTATAAGAAGAAGCTATAATTTCAGAATCTTTTGGATGATGAGCTTAAAGAGATAAAAAAATTTATGCAAGTAGATTTGAGAATTTCATGAGATATAAAATATCTAACTATATGGGAAATATCCAACATGAATATGTGTGTAAATAGTATAAGATTCATATGTTAAATATAATAGTGAATGTATAGAAATATTTTTTAGGAAGATTAGAAACCTAATAATTTAAATTTAACTGAAACATAAAAATATACTAAAATATTATTAAGATATTGAATGAAATGTGGATGATATTATCTATAATGAAGCAATAATTTATTTAGTAATTGGCTCACACCATAAACTAATTTGGTAAATAAAGATGATATCCCTATATTGAATCAATTAAAAGTAAAAAAATAAATTTGATAAAATATCACATATCGTAAAGAGAAAATTATATTTATGGGAATTTTTTTAATTGTTCCAAATTAATTCATAATTCTTATGATTTTAGGGATGGGATGATTTACATTTTATTCTCAAGGATAACATAATTATATCAATACTATTCCATTGGATAATAATGAATTTTTATTGGTAGAGGTGGATGATTTTATTCCTAAACCTACTAAGATTAATGAGAAGAGCCTTATTTATGGATCAACTCATCCTAACATTTCATAGAAGGAAAGGTAAATCTTTGTTCAATGATCACTGAAATAAATCAAGAACATAAAATAAGTACATGATAGTGTATGTTCATCCACAATGTCTAGAAAATAATTTTTTTAAGAATAGGGAGTTCCATATTGATGATATGGTTATTTTTGTAAATAATTATAGTTTAGAGATAAATAAATTCTAATAGGGGTGAATTTACCTTTTAAAAATTAAATTAAAAACACTTTGTTTTAAAAAATTTATTAAAAAGAAAGAATAAATACCAAAACAATTCAATTTTTGAAAGCATGGAAATAAAAATGTTATAGAATAAAAACAAATAATGATTTAAATGACTAAGAAAATTATGATTAAAAATGGTTAATGAATTAAGAATTAATTGATAGATTTGTAACATCCTGTTACTTTCTTAGGTATTGCTAAACCCAAATTTTTGGACTTTCATGGTTGGGTTTTGTTTGGGATTGAATCAGGTGAAATTCTAAAAAAAATTAGATGTTTCCGTGCTAGTGCATGGTTAGCACACTGATGGTACATAGTTTTCCAAACTTTGTGACTTCATACAGCTAATTTAAAAAATTTGATAGTAAGCTTCACATGGATTATGCATAAATTTAAAAACCATGTACCCTTTTCGAGGAACCTATACAGCCCACATAAAAATGGAGCACAACTTGTGCACGGTTTGACTATATCGTGCACCTCTTCCTAGTACACCGTGAAGATGGGTTTTCCTTTAACTATATTTTTATTTAAAAATTCATGAACCCTCCATTTAGGTCCCTGATGGAAGAATATCAACGAAAAATAATTTCATCCTTCCTCGGATCTCCCAATAATCACTTTTGGTCCCTCAGATATCTCTTGGAATAGATTCAAAGATTGTGGAAAAGCCTTTAATCTTCATCCAAAAGGTTCTTTTTCCCATTCCCATTATCTTGTGATCTCTCCACTTTTCTCTAGGGCTCCATAGGTCCTCGTAGTGATTTTTGGATCTAACACCTATATTTTGGATCTAAAACATGGTTTTATTCATAGATCTTTCTTGTCATCATTCCGTATTGGAGTTTTCCAATTACAATGTTGTGATTCAAGATCTGTTGATCATAAGGTAGTTGGTTTCTATATGATTCCCAATTTACATGAACACTATGTTTCTTTGCTAAATTTCAATATTTTGATTTAAATTATATTTCTTTGTATTTATTAAATTTATTTCACATTTATTTTTCAAAAAACCAAACTCTATTGAAATTGTGTTTTGAGTAAAATGGATTTTTTTTATAAAATTAGAAAAAAAACCTAATACCATTGAATTTGGGTGTGTCTATGGAAATTTGAGAAAATTAAATTGATTAGTTTAGATTTTGGATTTTATGGAATAGTGTTTTAAATAAAATTTTCAATTTAATTTTGGAAATGGTTTCAATGGAAAATTGTGAAAAACCCCAATTCCATTGATCTAGGGGTTTGTTAGGAAATTTGTGGAATTTGTTTAAAATATAAATTGTTGAATTTAATTGTGATGTTGGATTGTGAAATTTAAGGGTGAATTTATTTCAAATCCATTTTAGTGAAATTTGACTAAAAATGGTTTCATGGATATCTTAGGGTTTCATCTTTGTGAAAAAAATTATGTTTTTTATTAAATCCCTGTAATGATTTCTAAGTGGGATATTGGAATATTTAAAATAGATATTGGGATTTAATTGTATTTTAAGAAGTCAAAAAATTAAATTTCCACCATTTCTTTTACATGAGAATATAATATCCTTAGGTAGTTAGTGAGTTTTTTTATAGAATAATATGATTTATAGTGTTCTAAAACACCGTATCACCACATCTCATTCCTTAAGAAATGTTTATGAGTCCTATTTTGCCTTAAGACCAAATGGAGATATATGCAAGTTTTCTGTTTCATAGTTTCAGGTCCCTATAGCCTGTAACTATCATACCTTTTTAAGTATATGGTCATATTTCTCACTTATTTGTATTCCAAATGAATATATTCAATTTTTTTAAACTGTTTTACACACCTTATAAATGTATATAAATCATTTTATATAAATTTTTTTATTTAATCAATTTAATAAAATTTACATTTATACAAAGCACTCATTGATTAAAGGAAAATTACATCATTTGAAATGTATTTACATAATTTAAAATGTGAAGTGTGAATTGATAAACTATTAACATCTCTTAAAATTTAAATAATGGTTTGTTTAAATATGATTTTGAATTTCCAAACAAATTTATTTATAAATTGAAATCATGTTCTTGGTTTATATAACACTCAAATATGTTATGTAATATTTTGGTGAAATCCTATTGGGGTTTGTCTCACACCTTACTTGTGCCTTTGGGGTTTTTTAGATTATCTCCTTCCAGGTTGGAGTAGGGGTAAAGTGCCACTTAGAGGTGGTTCTAACTGTTGATCTATGGACCTGCTGAGTTGTTTCTGAGTTGGGACTTGGGGATATTTTCCGACTTTCTAATACTTGGCTATAGTATTTGGTCTTGTTTCAGCATGTTTGAATTCTAGTACATTATTCCAAATATAGTTTATTTTTTATTCATACTCTCTTTTTTCTTTTACGTTCACATTTTTGTGGCAAAATCGTTCCCACTTCTATTTTTTATTATTCTAGGTGCTAGACATTGACCCATAGAGAACACTAATTCCCATCAAGCTATGTTAGGACAAGATCAGTTATCAGGTTATCAGGGTACCTGAGCTGGTTCCTAAAAAATTCGTGTCATAGATCAAGGTTGAGGTTTTGTATTGAAGTTAGTATGCATTTTTTAAATCTTTCCAGAATATAAAAAGTAGTTGAGTTTGATTTTCTGGTCATCTCTCACCAAAATGAACCTTAATATTCTAGGGGTGGTTAGTGAATGACATATTTTTGAATAGTTCTATTATTTACCTTTTTTTTGATTTGTATATATTGAAATATTAATCTTATTTGTTCTATATATTGGGATTAATTTTCTTGTTACTCTGTTTGAGTGTAAATATGTTGTTTTCCTTGTTACATCATGATGTTGTGTAGCACAGTGTCTTTGATATGATGTGTGAATCTGATCTAGGAGGAAGCTTCTACTGAGCCATAGCAAGTGAATCATCTTGTTGACCTAAATCTGGTTGAGGTGATTGTGTGCATTGTCCATGCTATGGGACAACCACAACCACTATTTCCCATTCAAGATTCATCTGTGGAACCATATAAGGGTGTTATCATGATTTTTTATTAAGAGTAACATTTAAATATTCTAGAACCACTCAAAGTATCAAATGATCATATAAAGGATAAATAATGGTAGAGAAGAATGGAGTATTTTATTAGGATCCTAGACATAGCTGATGAAATCAAGGTAAAGTGTGTTATGTTTGTGATGGAAGGACCAAGAAAAAGATGGTGGGACACTCTGGTTATGGTGAAGTGTTTTGGGGGATTAGAGTGGAAAGGCTTAAAAGTTAATTTCACTAACCATTTATATCATGAATCAATGTTGTTTTCCATGTCTACAATGTTTTTTAAAATTCAATAGGCTGACATGACCATGATAGAGTATGGAAACCATTTTTCTAAGCTCCTGTATTTTGCACTTGAGATTGTATTAAATGAGAAGATGAAGGCTCTAAGGATCAAGTTTGGCATTCTTCAGGATATTCGTTTTCAATTTTTCTTGATGAAGTTTTGTGTTTATATTGATGTTTTGGATGACTGTTTATGGTTGAAATAGACATGGAAAGCAATTCCGGGTTACCATGAGTTATTTTCTCTCCCAGTGGCAGCATGAGTTCTTTCAGGGGAAAGTGGAATAATGAATATTCTCATAGAATTTATCAATAGTAGGGTCATTATAGGACTCCTAAGTGTATGTAAAAGGTCCCTTAGTTTTCTACTAGTGTGGAAGGACATGAAATTCGAAGATGGTTTTCACTAAGGCACCCAATAGCTATAGATCCTACAGATGGTTGGGGAACATGCAGTGATTATTCCATATTTATTTCACTCCCCATAGTAGAACAAGATCATTAGATCCTCCAAAAACTATGGGGAAATAATATGCTTCATGTATAAAATGGTTCCAACCACTAGAATAAAGAAGGATGCTGTAACAGCCCGAGATTTTATGAAAAATATTCTTTTTAATTTTATTAATGTCTTGTGTTGTACGCTACACCAAAAGGTGCTTGCACAACACACATCCCTGACTTTCCTTGCATTACACGCAATCGCGACCTTCCTCGATAGCGTGTGTTGTACGCAACACCAAGTTTCGCTAAACAACGATATGCTATTAAGATATTATTAAAACTAGCTGTTGTGAATAGTAATAACCACTTTTTGAAATTTTATAAATTTTATTTTTCAAAATGGACTTCATTTATGGATTCGGAGTATCGAATTTAGCCTAAGGTGAAATTTTGGTAATTTTCGGATAACTTTCATATTCTGATGAATAGTGAAAATTACTAAATTATAATTAAAAACAACTTTTTTAATCGAAATAATAAATAGTGATAAATCATTAATTTGAGTGGTTTTAAAGTATATTTAGAATATATTTTTACAATTTAATACAATGTTGGTCATTGGATGTAATTTCACATTTAAACGAGACATAATCAAGTGTTAATCTTTTGATAGATATTGTTTCTTAAAAACACGCTATTTGTTTTAACAGCGGGATTTAATTATAAAATTAATTAATGCAACTTTTATGTTATGAATTTGGTAAAATAGACTTCATTTTTAAATTCGGAATATGAAATATAGCTTAGGATGAAATTTTGGCATTTTTCTGAAAAACATCAATTTTTGATGAATAGTGAAACTACTAAGTGGTAGTTAAAAAACTGAATTTTTCATAAAACTTAATTTTACCGCTTCTGTGAATGGAATTTCAAAAATCCAAGAGACACGGTTGATGTCAGTAAGTAAAATGTGGTTCAATGAGATGAAAATAATTTTTGGTGAATAGTAACTTTTTACTTTTATTTACCACAGTTAAAAGTAAATAGGGTAATTAAGGGTAAGAATGATATTAATATTACCCTAACACATGTCCTAATTCTATTGGACAAGTGTATCTCGACCAAAAACAACCTTAAGTGTAATATATTATCATTTAGGCCCACTTGGATTAGATTAGGACATTTATTATTATTTAATTCAAAGAAGAGTTAAAAGAGTTAAAATCAAAGTTTATTTACTAAAACATTTTTAATATAGGGTTATACATAAGCTAAACTCTATTGTAATTATTCATTATAAAGCTAAACAGATTTCCCACATAATGGTATTTTATTTGTAATTTTTAGACATCAAATAAGTAAATTTATTTATGACACAAAGATGATGCAGTAATTAACTTATTAATGAAATATTGACATAATTGATGTTATAAACACCAAACTAAATATAATTTGAGACTTTTTATGAATTACACTAATTTTCTAGGTTACTATGATATTTTATTGTTGATTTAATCAACATTGTTCGAACATATAATTCTGTTATGACTTTCACAAAAATCATATATCAAATAGTGTGAAAATTGAAACAAAATAGTTTCTAAATCAAATATTATATTATTAATTGTTATTTTATTCCTAAAAATCTAAGGTTCGGCCAAATGACTTAGATAAGGATATATATATTAATAATAAACAATTTGGGGTTCGTTTGGCATTTTATAGTAAGTGTATTAACCATATAGTGAAAGAAAACAAAAAGACACGGTAAAAGTTAAATTATTTAACTTAGAGTTAAATCTAATTGATAAGGTTAACATAATACCCTAAACTTGTCTAAATCTTATTGGTTGATAGGATTTCGACCCATCCCCACTTTAGCTTCGAAATAAGACCCTTTGGAACCATTATAAACCGATTTTGACTTTAATATAAAATAATATTTTGAGATATTCCTAAGGTGCCCCTCTCCTCCCTTATAAAAGGGTACCTCCTCCCCCTCCTCCTCACACCAAATTGAGCACTCAAGCTCGGCCAACCCCTGCCAATTTCTCCTCTCCAATTCCCTAGAATAATCCTAGAGGTACTGGTCTTCTTCAAAGACCAATCTTAGTTCCCTAAGTGGAGGATTCAAAGAGGCGTTCCAAAGAAGAGGTAATATCCATTACCGATCTTTTCAATTTCTTTCTTCTTTAACTTCTTCTTCTTTAGTTGTTTCATGTTAAAGTAATAACATCAGTATTACTCACATACTGATATGTTATTATAAATATGAAACAACCCTAATTCACCTTCTATCCATCCTACGGAAAAAGGAAATCACCGCGCGTGCGTACGTACGGAATACCGTCTCCACGCCGTGGTGTAATCTATTTTCCGCCACCACCTTAATTGGATGGGTATAATGGTGTAAAGAATAACTATACATAGTTATTACAACATCATATTGATTCTGAGATATTTTATAATCCACTCCAATTCAATTCAATATTTATGGAAATGATATCATCGCTTGTGCGTACGTACGGACTACCATCTCCACGACGCGATGAGATTCATTCTCCATGTTAACCATTTAAGAATGATTATAAAGTATATATAAGAAATAATAATGAAATATATGACATTACAAAGCTACTGGATTTATGTATATATATATATATATATGTATGTCATCTACTTACTTCCATTCAAGACAATAAGGAAAGGAAAACAGCGTTCATGCGTACGTACGGACTACCGTCTCCATGAATGGTGTTTTTCATTTCATTTATCTATCTATTATATATATATATATATACTGAATATATATGATATATAAATCATATTTTATATTCTGGAAGTAAGTAAATAATGATATAAGTAATAATAATGTCAAGAACAACAAGTCAAAACACCTACGATAAATGAAACGATTTTACCCAAAACGCTTCTTTAACATGGAATTTACAAAAGAACGGGTAATATAATGTCACAAGTGAACCATATATGATATCATAACAATGAATATGATTCTGTAATAAGTCAATGACATTATTTAAATCATTATACAGGAGGTTCAGACACATACGAAGCAAATCGGACCTAAGGTAAGGGAAATATCACAATCTCATTTTTATCCGAGATTGTTTATTCGTAAGTATTTACTGGGGTGTATTTTATCATCCACATCCATGTTACTTCAATATTTAATATTGTTTCCATCCACTTACAATATTTTAAATCCAATTTTACCCTTCGGTGAGTTTTTAGTAAAGAATATGAAAGGAATCTTTTGTCGTTTTTTTCGTACGAGGTACTTTTTGACTTTTCTGACAAAAGTACGAAGAATGTTTTTTTTAACTTATACGGCATGAATGGATTTCTAAAACATTATTTCCAAGAAGATTCCTTTACAAGTTTTCAAGTTTATTTTTAATCAACTTTTTTTAGTTTAAAATTGTATGACATGTTAAGAAAGGAAAAGTGTTTTTGAAGAAGAAAGGATATTTTCCTCAAGAATGAAGTTCAAGTGTTTTATCAAAATTATTTTTCATCTAAGATAATAAAGGGTTCTGTTTTTATCCCTATTCTTCCATTGATTTTATTATGTTGTGATGGAATTATTTTTATGAATTTCTTTATCTTATATGAATTGTTTTATGATGTCTTGATGTTTAAGATTCCCATTTGTATTATATGGGTTATGTAATGATGTATGATTTATGATTTTGTGGCACACATAAGAAAGGATTCATTATGAGATGGGTGGGACCTATATCTCCCTCCAATGCATTGGGTAAAGATCTTATATCTCATGAGATAGACATGGCTGAAATGGTAGGTTATACCGGTTCAGTGAAACAGGACTGAAACGAGGGTTACTCGATTCAGAAAGGGACTTTGTCCACTAAGATAGTCTTGGCAATGAGTCATGACTAACAAGAAATGATTTTCTATGATTATGTGTGCATGCCACAAAGTTTCAAGTTTCATGTTATGATTATGGGGATCTCATTTTCACTTATATTATTTATCCCATGTTATGATGTTATGAGCTCTTTGGCAAGTTAAGATTTCCAAAAGCTATGTTCTTATGTATATTATGTGATTGATATTTCTTTTGTTTACCCTTACTGAGCATTTGAGCTCACCCTTTTATGTTTTCTTTTCCCCAGGATATAAAGCAATGTTTTAGGTAAAAAAAAGGGAAGATCATTATGGGAGATATTGAAGATCTTTCACCACGATTAGAAGATTACGTTCCGAGTTTCCAAAGACACTAAACTATTACGATCCTTATGTGTGTGTTTTGGTTATGTACTAAGTATTCCGCAAATGTAATGTAATGTCCATGTACGTCAAGATACGGGTCTCTACAGTTGGTATTAGAGGAAAGGTTTATTCAACCTTTGGAAACTAGGATGCGAGAACTTTAGTGAGATCCCTAGAGATATTTCTAAGGTATGTCTAGGGATGTCCCTAAGGTTAAGTATACGTATAGGTTATAGTACTAGAACTACGCTAACGATCATAGAATTAAACCTAAGATGTTAGATATTGAAGGTACTGCCCCTTTATTATGTTGTTTTCCCTATAATGATTTTTGCCTCTCACGCTATTTTTTTGGGTTTTAGAAAATGGCTGGAAACAAGATGATTCACGATAATGGAGGATGTGATGGACAATGGAATGATATTATTCATAATGAAATGGGATTTGGAAGTCCAAACATCATTATTATGCCGAATCAGAAATCTCATAATATGATCAATAAAGTAAAATTTGGTAAGTTTCCTGACTCGGCTAATAAGAGAAAGATGGAGTTTCATGATGATCATAGAGGAAAGAAAGTTAAATTTCCCCTATGTAAATCATGTGGGAAGAGGCATCAAGGATAATGTTTCAAGGGAACTGGAAGATGCTTTGGGTGTGGAAAAGAAGGACACAAAGCAAGTAAGTGCAAAGGAAAAGGTTCAGTTAACACCATGGATGAGGATAATGGTATTGCTACGACATCAAAAATGGTTAAGTGTTTTAAATGTGGAATGTATGGGCATTATGAAAACCAATTCCCTTAAGGGAAAGACTCATGAAGAGAATCAGTATGGTCGTATGGGATGTATTTATGTGGATGATGATGAAGAGACTACAAATGATATGTGAGATGAAAGAATTGTTGAAGCTCGGTCAAAGGTTTAAGAATGTAGTGGAATGATTACATGTTTATCATGTGTAATGTTGTATAAGTAATCTCATGGTACTATGGATTAAAGAGACATGTAAGGATTGTTACACTGTTGTCTGATTAATGTTACCAGTATCCATGAAAGGTTATTCAGATATTTTTGGAATGTAGATGATATGCGCATAATGAAGGAATAATAAGATAATGAGGTATTTGATTATATTCATGAGCTCATGACTGATATAAGGAGAAGTTTATATCATGGTTTGAGTATATAGAATTTTTGCATTTTGGTATGTGGAAAGAGGTAACTTTTAACTGCATTCATGTTTTCACTAAGGTTCAATGGGTATTCAAGAGAATATGTGATTAAGGCCTTTGAATGTTTGGAATGTGACCAACAAGACATATCTTATGATATATGGGGATCAACGACAGTATTAAATCTCTTGTAATCGTTTTCACTATATTATGAGAGTGGACTGCAGTATTATGGACAAGCCTAAAGATTAAAATGGATTATATTGGACATAAGTTAGTATTGTTTAAGGATAGAAGATTTTCGATATTATTAATGGGATGTTATAGTAATGTAGTTTTAGAAAAAGGACAACCTGCAGGACGGGCGACAGCCCATCGCGTCGGACAAGGATGTGGGAATCGAACCCACAATCGAAGTGCGACTGGCCTTTATCGCCTACCACTGGCCTACAGGAAGTCCCTGTTTAGTAGAAACTAGTTTTATTATATTAAGCAGTATGATATATGAAGTATAAGTCCATTTTAGGAACCATATATAATTAATCTCACTATAGAATGACTTATGTATATTTAATAACTTTTTCTAACCTTTTGTTTGAGACAGATGAAATGACCCGTCATTCTATCACATGATCTACTAACACTTCACGAATAACAAATTCAACTTCATTTATTTAAGAGATGAAGTGGAAATTGTTAAAGGCACGAACAATAGTGAGATTGTACCAAAATAAAGTAAGTATTTATTCTAATTCAAATTCTTTAACTTTAGGGAAACGATCTTGAAAACCAAAAATGTTGTCCTAGTGATCTTATACCTGATGAATCGGATGGTACCTTAGATCGTCACAAATTTATGGATTTGTGATTGTTGGCTTTTCCATAGCCATGTTCTCTACCACTCTCCATCAGAACATGATGGTTAGATTTTTCTTCCATATCCATATTTTCACCTATGTGGAAACCCAGTGATTAGTTTATTTGGGTAACTGTTACGTTTCATACTTTTGATTTTCAAGATTGGTTTTGATATTCCTTTTTACGATGTGGGTTTCTATTAAAGAAACTTTCGAATAGTAAACCATTTATAACCCCGACGAATTTCAAGGGCGAAATTCATTTTAAGGGGGGTAGAATGTAACAGCCCGAGATTTTATGAAAAATATTCTTTTTAATTTTATTAATGTCTTGTGTTGTACGATACACCAAAAGGAGCTTGCACAACACACATCCTTGACTTGCCTTTCATTACACGCAATCGCGACCTTCCTCGATAGCGTGTGTTGTACGAAATACCAAGTTTCGCTAAACAACGATATGCTATTAAGATATTATTAAAACTAGCTGTTATGAATAGTAATAACCACTTTTTGAAATTTTATAAATTTTATTTTTCAAAATGGACTTCATTTATGGATTCGGAGTATCGAATTTAGCCTAAGGTGAAATTTTGGTAATTTTCGGATAACTTTCATATTCTGATGAATAGTGAAAATTACTAAATTATAATTAAAAACAACTTTTTTAATTGAAATAATTAATAGTGATAAATCATTAATTTGAGTGGTTTTAAAGTATATTTAGAATATATTTTTACAATTTAATACAATGTAGGTCATTGGATGTAATTTCACATTTAAACCAGACATAATCAAGTGTCAATCTTTTGATAGATATTGTTTCTTAAAAATACGCTATTTGTTTTAACAGCGGGATTTAATTATAAAATTAATTAATGCAACTTTTATGTTATGAATTTGGTAAAATAGACTTCATTTTTAAATTCGGAATATGAAATATAGCTTAGGATGAAATTTTGGCATTTTTCTGAAAAACATCAATTTTTGATGAATAGTGAAACTACTAAGTGGTAGTTAAAAAACTGAATTTTTCATAAAACTTAATTTTACCGCTTCTGTGAATGGAATTTCAAAAATCCGAGAGACACGGTTGATGTTAGTAAGTAAAATGTGGTTCAATGAGAGGAAAATAATTTTTGGTGAATAGTAACTTTTTACTTTTATTTACCACGGTTAAAAGTAAATAGGGTAATTAAGGGTAAGAATGATATTAATATTACCCTAACACATGTCCTAATTCTATTGAACAAGTGTATCTCGACCAAAAACAACCTTAAGTGTAATATATTATCATTTAGGCCCACTTGGATTAGATTAGGACATTTATTATTATTTAATTCAAAGAAGAGTTAAAAGAGTTAAAATCAAAGTTTATTTACTAAAACATTTTTAATATAGGGTTATACATAAGATAAACTCGATTGTAAATATTAATTAGAAATCTAAAAAGATTTCCCACATAATGGAATTTTATTTGTAATTTTTAGACATCAAATAAGTTAATTTATTTATGACACAAAGATGATGCAGTAATTATCTTATTAATGAAATATTGACATAATTGATGTTATAAACACCAAACTAAATATAATTTGAGACTTTTTATGAATTACACTAATTTTCTAGGTTACTATGATATATTAGTGTTGATTTAATTAACTTGGTTCGAACATATAATTCTGTTATGACTTTCACAAAAATCATATATCAAATAGTGTCAAAATTGAAACAAAATAGTTTCTAAATCAAATATTATATTATTAATTGTTATTTTATTCCTAAAAATCTAAGGTTCGGCCAAATGACTTAGATAAGGATATATATATTAATAATAAACAATTTGGGGTTCTTTTGGCATGTTATAGTAAGTTTATTAACAATATAGTGAAAGAAAACAAAAAGACACGGTAAAAGTTAAATTATTTAACTTAGAGTTAAATCTAATTGATAAGGTTAACATAATACCCTAAACTTGTATAAATCTTATTGGTTGATAGGATTTCGACCCATCCCCACTTTATCTTCGAAATAAGACCCTTTGGAACCATTATAATCTGATTTTGACTTTAATATAAAATAATATTTTGAGATATTCCTAAGGTGCCCCTCTCCTCCCTTATAAAAGGGTACCTCCTCCCCCTCCTCCTCACACCAAATTGAGCACTCAAGCTCGGCCAACCCCTGACATTTTCTCCTCTCCAATTCCCTAGAATAATCCTAGAGGTCCTGGTCTTCTTCAAAGACCAATCTTAGTTCCCTAAGTGGAGGATTCAAAGAGGCGTTCCAAAGAAGAGGTAATATCCATTACCGATCTTTTCAATTTCTTTCTTCTTCAACTTCTTCTTCTTTAGTTGTTTCATGTTAAAGTAATAACATCAGTATTACTTACATACTGATATTTTATTATAAATATGAAACAACCCTAATTCACCTTCTATCCATCCTACGGAAAAAGGAAATCACCGCGAGTGCGTACGTACGGAATACCGTCTCCACGCCGTGCTGTAATCTATTTTCCGCCACCACCTTAATTGGATGGGTATAATGGTGTAAAGAATAACTATACATAGTTATTACAACAAAATATTGATTCTGAGATATTTTATAATCCACTACAATTCAATTCAATATTTATGGAAATGATATCATCACTTCTGCGTACGTACGGACTACCGTCTCCACGACGCGATGAGATTCATTCTCCATGTTAACCATTTAAGAATGATTATAAAGTATATATAAGAAATAATAATGAAATATATGACATTACAAAGCTACTGGATTTATGTATATATATATATATGTATGTCATCTACTTACTTCCATTCAAGACAATAAGGAAAGGAAAACAGCGTTCATGCGTACGTACGGACTACCGTCTCCATGAACGGTGTTTTTCATTTCATTTATCTATCTATTATATATATATATATATACTGAATATATATGATATATAAATCATATTTTATATTATGAAAGTAAGTAAATCATGATATAAGTAATAATAATGTCAAGAACAACAAGTCAAAACACCTACGATAAATGAAACGATTTTACCCAAAACGCTTCTTTAACATGGAATTTACAAAAGAACGGGTAATATAATGTCACAAGTGAACCATATATGATATCATAACAATGAATATGATTCTGTAATAAGTCAATGACATTATTTAAATCATTATACAGGAGGTTTGGACACATACGAAGCAAATCAGACCTAAGGTAAGGGAAATATCACAATCTCATTTTTATCCGAGATTGTTTATTCGTAAGTATTTACTGGGGTGTATTTTATCATCCACATCCATGTTCCTTCAATATTTAATATTGTTTCCATCCACTTACAATATTTTAAATCCAATTTTACCCTTCGGTGAGTTTTTAGTAAAGAATATGAAAGGAATCTTTTGTCGTTTTTTTCATACGAGGTACTTTTTGACTTTTCCGAAAAAAGTACGAAGAATGTTTTTTTAACTTATACGGCATGAATGGATTTCTAAAACATTATTTCCAAGAAGCTTCCTTTACAAGTTTTCAAGTTTATTTTTAATCAACTTCTTTTAGTTTAAAATTGTATGACATGTTAAGAAAGGAAAAGTGTTTTTGAAGAAGAAATGATATTTTCCTCAAGAATGGAGTTCAAGTGTTTTATCAAAATTATTTTTCATCTAAGATAATAAAGGGTTCTGTTTTTATCCCTATTCATACATTGATTTGATTATGTTGTGATGGAATTATTTTTATGAATTTCTTTATCTTATATGAATTGTTTTATGATGTCTTGATGTTTAAGATTCCCATTTGTATTATATGGTTTATGTAATGATGTATGATTTATGATTTTGTGGCACACATAAGAAAGGATTCATTATGAGATGGGTGGGACCTATATCTCCCTCCAATGCATTGGGTAAAGATTTTATATCTCATGATATAGACATGGCTGAAATGGTAGGTTATACCGGTTCAGTGAAACAGGACTGAAACGAGGGTTACTCGATTCAGAAAGGGACTTTGTCCACTAAGATAGTCTTGGCAATGAGTCATGACTAACAAGAAATGATTTTCTATGATTATGTGTGCATGCCACAAAGTTTCAAGTTTCATGTTATGATTATGGGGATCTCATTTTCACTTCTATGATTTATCCCATGTTATGATATTATGAGCTCTTTGGCAGGTTAAGATTTCCAAAAGCTATGTTCTTATGTATATTATGTGATTGATATTTCTTTTGTTTACCCTTACTGAGCATTTGAGCTCACCCTTTTATGTTTTCTTTTCCCCAGGATATAAAGAAAGGTTTTAGGTAAAAAAAAAGGGAAGATCATTATGGGAGATATTGAAGATCTTTCACCACGATTAGAAGATTACGTTCCGAGTTTCCAAAGACACTAAACTATTACGATCCTTGTGTGTGTGTTTTGGTTATGTACAAAGTATTCCGCAAATGTAATGTAATGTCCATGTACGTCAAGATACGGGTCTCTACAGATGCTACTTCCTGCAGTGGAAGAGTCCCTAGAGGAAGCCGATATGGGTCCAATGACAGTGAGAGGTACCATTATTATAGCTTCATCATTAGTGGATGCTCTATTTTATATGGGTGAATATCATTCATTTATTTCAACCTATATTGTTAATCTACATAATCATTATATGGAGATTTTATCTTCTGTAAGGGATATTACTACACCCATTGGTAAGAAGAGAGAGGAGTGTCTTTATTGTCCTGCTTAAGCTTTATCTCTATCATATGTTAATTTTGCTTGTATATTTCAGTATCTTAACATTAAACCTCTTGATATCCTGTAATAGATGGATTTTCTCATCATTGATAAATCACAAATTGATTCCTATCTTCAACGAGTTACCTTTAATACACCCAGTGGTGTGTATTGTGTCCTCAAATGTGAATGAATCCAATGTTTAGGCAAAACCATACCATTTTATTCATTGTTGGGGAATGTAATATTTCTTTCTACCATCTTTCTAGGGAGATAATATTTGGTTGGTGAACTGCGTACATTTTTATTTGATTTTTCAATGTATTTCTTTATAAATTATCTATTTCTCAACTAGTAAAAAAGTATTATTTTTCTGTTAACATAATTCTTCATAATCAATCAGTTTCTATTCTATATAATTGCATGGAACTAACTGAACTAAAAGAGATGAACTCTGAGTTGGAAATTATTCTAGAAAAAGAATTTATACAACCAAGTGTATTTCATTGGGTGACACCAGTTCTATTTAATAATAAAGATGATGGTTCACCTTGTCGTTGTGATGATTACCAAAGGCTTAATCAAGTGACGATAAAGAAAAAGTATTTTTTCCATGCATTAATGATTTGTTTGATTATATAATAGGGTATAAGTGGTTCTCAAAGATTGATCTTTGGTCTAAACACCATCAATCGATGATAAAAGAATCTGAAAATCAGAAAACCACAATTCGGAGTAGGTATGGTAACTATATGTACATTGTTATGCACTTTTTTCTAACCAGTGCTCATGTAGTCTTTAAGGAATTAATTATCATGATTTCCCATGACTATTTTGATACCATTGGGGTAGTCTTTATGGATGAAATCCTCATTTACTCTTTGTCCAAGGAGGATAATGGGAATCATCTGAGATTAGTTTTGAGTTTACTAATGAATCATCGGCTTTATGAAAAGCTTTCAAAATGTGATTTATAGATTCAGGAAGTGATGTTTTGGAACAAAAGGTGTTTAAAAATGGAATATCATTTGATCCTTGGAATATGAGGGCTGTTGTGACTTGGTAGAAAACATAAAATGCCTTTGAAATTTGGATATTCTTGGGATTAACTGGATATTATCTTCAGTTTGTGAAGAACATCTCAATGTTGGATTCTCTTATGACTTCACTAACTTAGAAGGGAGTAAATTTTTTTGTATAAAAAATGATAAAATTTTTTGAGCTAAAGAGTCTTTTGACTACTACTCTGATGTTGAATCATCTAGAGGTTAGGCAGAGCTTTGCGGTTTTTTGTGATGCATCATGTTTAAGTTTATAAAATTCTATTTTGCATGGTGATCTTGTTGTTGTTTATGGCTCTCATTATCTTAGGCTTCATGAGAAGAATTATCTAACCCATGAACTTGAACTAGCAGTTTTGATGCACGTGTCTAAAAGTTTGTTAAAAGACCTTTATGGAGAATTTTTTACCATGTATTCTGACCACAAGAGCATGAGTGATATATTATCTAAAAATCATCTGGATCTATTAAAGAGTAATTGGGTGGAATACCTATAGTATTTCAATTTTGACCTCACTTATACCTTAGGGAATGTGAATTTCCTTACAGCTGCTCTGAGAAGGAAACATCCAACCCATGTAGTGAAAGAATAATTGGAAGAGTAAAACTTGATGGATCTATTTGCACAGTTTCAAATAGGAGTCCATGAAGTTGGGTTTGAGGTTTCCTTAGCCAATTCTCAGCAGAAATCCACTCTTATCCAATTAATTCTTCAAGAACGACATATTGATGGTGAGTTCTATAGAATTTGAGACTCTCTAGATACTGGGGAGACCACACTTTATTGGTTATTTCCTAAAGAGGGAATTATAGGCTTTTCGAACTATTTTGTGTCACCATCATCAATAAGGAAAACTATAATGGGGATTTTTAAAGTTTTTAGTGGGTAGTTCACTGATGATTCATGAAGTTGTTTTATAAAATGTGGCAGTAGTTCTAGTGGATAGGTATGATATTGGCAATTGCTATAATTATTTCTCACTGTTATACACTCCAATAGGTTGAGGATGAGAACAAAAAACCTTCCGCTTTTCTTCATCCACTTACAGTCCCTACTTGGTAGTGGGATGATATATCTATGGACGTTGTGTTTATATTTCCATCTAACTAGGGAAAGAATAATGTGATATTGATTGTGATCAATTCGATGACAAAATCAACTCAATGTTTACCCATTCCTGATACAACCAAAGTTGAAGAGGTGGAAAATATCTATGTAAAATAGATTGTTTGGATGTATAGTGTCCCTTTTACTAATGTTTTTGATAGGGACCCTCAGTTCGCTTATCTCTTTTGGAGAGGCCTTTAGGATGCACTAGGATCTCTTGTCTATTTGAGAATGTCATACCATCTGCAGTAAGATGATAAAACAAAAAGAGTCATACAGATTCATGAGGATATGATCCGAACTTGAGTTATTGACTTTGGTGGATCTTGGGATGATAATTTGGGGATGGTTATGTTTTCTTATAACACCAGTTACCCATTAAATATTAGAATGGCTCTTATTGAGGCCTTCAATAGACATCCTTGTAAATCTCTATTGTGTTGGTCAGAGATTGGTGAAAGATCCTTGGTTGGACCAATCTTGGTCGAAGAGGCAACAATGAATATCCAGATGATTCATGAGAGAGTGTTAACGGAACATATCCCATATAAATAATAAGTTTATCATCGCCGTAGACCATTGGAATTATCAATTGATAACCAGGTTTTCTTGAAATTTTCACCTCAGTTGGGTAATCAACCACATTAGAGGTAATGGAATCATGCTCCTCATTTTGTGGGAGCTTTTAAGGTTTTTTAGAAGTTGGGGAAAGTATCATATTATTTATCACTACCACTGTAGCTGATGTTGATACATAACGTGTTTTATGTATCTCAACTTTGGAAGTATCTATGTAGTCCATCTCATGTTTTGAGCTGGAGTGATCTTGAAGTTGCGCCTAATTTATCCGTGACTAGATAACTAGTCAAGATAATAGATTCAGAAACCAAGGTACTTCATGGTAGGATGATACCTTGTGTTCATGTTCTATGGTAGAATGTTTCTGATTCTCATGAGGTATAGGATGGGGAGGCACTAATGAGATAGTAGGGGCCCCACCTTTTTGACCTGGAGGATTCATTATACGATTTTAGGGATAGAATGTTTTTGTGATGTGGAGGTTTTAATATATTATTGTTTCACCAAGGTATTCCGAGAACCATCTTTTTTAACTTTCATTGTTTGGTTTTATTTTAGGTTTGGATTCGGTGAAATTCATAAATTTTTTGAAGATCCTATTGTAGTGAACGGTTGGCGCACGACTAGTGTACTATTTACCAAACTATGTGCCTACTACAGAAAATTGTAAAAAAATAGAAAGAGGGTTTCACATGGATTCCCTATGATTTAAAAAATTGTGTTCTCTTTTAGGAAACCATATGGCCCATATAAAATAGGATCATGGATTATGCAATTTTTAACAAAACTGTGAGCCTCTATCCAGAAAACCTTATAGATGGGTTTTTCCATAATCTGAATTATTTTTAAAAAAATTGAAATATCCCTTTTGGTCCCTATTATAATTACTTATACCCAAACCAATTTCCCCCTTAGAGCTCCCAAGAATCATTTTTGGTCACTCAAATCCCTATCAGAAGTGAGTCAATGCTTGAGGAATGACCTTCGATCATCACCCAATAGGATTATTTCCGTGTTCTTGTTCTCCCGTGATATATCTTATTCTATCTTGAATTACATAGATCCCCATATTGATTTGTGGATCTAATATCCACTATTTGGGATCTAACCCTAGGTTTGATTCATAAATCTTCATTTCTGTAATTCCATGCTGGAGTTTTCTAGTTACAACATTGTGATTCAAGATGCATTGATCTCAAGGTGGGCGGATTCATTACGATGCCCAATTTTCATTAACCATAAATTACGTTAATTAATTTCAATAGATTCAATTAAATTAAATTTATTATATTTTATTAAATTTATTTCAATGGTTTTTTTTTGGACAAAACCCAATTCCATTAAATTGGAGTTTTGCTGAAAAATGGGTTTTTGGCATGAAATTGGGAAAATCCCACAATTCCTTTGAATTGGGGTGTGTTTATTGATATTTTGTGAAATTTAAATTCTAGATTTGATGGATAATTATTTAAATTAAATTATTGAATTTAATTATGGTGATGGTTTTGATGGAAAATTGTGAAAACCCTATTTCCATTTAAATTGGGGTTTGTTATGAAATTGATGGATTTTGTTTGAAAATTAAAATTTTGAATTTAGTTATGTAGTTGGATTGAAAAATTTAATGTTAAATATATTTCAAATCCCTACTTTTGAAAATTTATTAAAATTTTTTAATGGAAACTTTAGGGTTTAATTTTTGTTAACAAACATGTTTTTTTAAAAGACAATTAGGGTTTTTTAGTGAAAAAACAGCATTTTTGAAATGAACAATGTGATTTAATAATATTTTAAGCAGTCAAAAAATAAATTACCAAATTTTTTTTATACTTGAGAACATTCTACACATAGGTATTTAGTGATTTATTTCTATGTAACATTACAATTTAAAATATTATAAAACATCATATTAGCACGTCTCATTCCATAGGTGATGGTGATGAGTCCCCATTGGCCATAGGCACAAATGGCCATATGTGCATATTTTATATTTCACAGTGTCAGGTCCCTATAGTCTGGAAATATCATACCTTATTAGGAATATGACGATATTTCTCACTTGTTTTTATTTCAAATGAATATATTTCATTATTGTAAATTTTTTTACATTCCTTATAATTTTATATAAACTAATTTAAATAAAAGTGTTTATTTAATACATTTAGAAACACTACCATTTGTGTAAATAATCCTTTGATTAATGGAAAAATCCATCTTTTGAACTTTATTTCCATCATTTGAAATGTGAAGCATGAATTGATAAATATTTTCATCTTTAGAAATGTAGAGCATGATTTGATTAAATATACATTGGTAATGAAAGACATGTTTGTTTGGAAATTGAAAGTACATTCTGGGTTAATTAAATATTTTCATCTATCATTGTATATTATGGTGAAATTCTACTGGGAATTAGCTCACAAAAAATGTGTTCCTTTGATTGTTTGTAGATTATATCCTTCTAGGTTTGAGTAGGGGTAAAGCACCACTTATAAGAGGTTTTAGTTGTTGATTTGTGCACTTGGGGATTTATGTCTGAATTGGGACATTAGTATTTTTCCATTTTTTTGTACTTGGTTGTACTACATGGGGTTTTCTATTCCCGTTTCAATTATAGATCTTTACTCCCAGTGTAGCTTCTTTAGATATCATATTTTCCTATTTCTCTTACTTCTACATTGTTGTTGGAAAATTAATTTCAACTTCCATTTTGTTTAATTATAAGTGCTTGTTGTAGACCCATGGAGATTGGGAGTTCCCTTTGGGATATATCAGGACTGACTCAGTTATCAGTTTACTAAGGTACCCATAATAGTTTGTTAAAATATAAAACAATAAAAGAATAATTGAAAGATATTAATTGATTAAATTAAAAAAATTAAAGGATATAAGATATTTGTTAAGGGATTTTAATAATATATTTAAAACATTTCTCGTTATGCATACCAAATCGATCTCTTATGAATTTAATGTATTAGTCCCTTTGGTTTATTAGTATCCATGATAAAAAAATATCACTTTAAATTTAAGATATAGAATGAAACTAGATATAATGGAAACCTGAAGATTAATGGTAAAGATATAATCCTCCCTTTACTTTTTAAAAAGGAAATGTAAATAAAACTATGGTAAAAAAATTATGGATGTTAAATCAGATTTTGGTATTTCTAATATTTTTTTCTATCATATATATCTTTGTTTAAGTGATTGTTTATTAACAGAAATACATTTCCTTCTTGTTTGTATGAAAGTAAAATATTGGTTCATAATCTGGTTCTATGTTATGAGAGGATCCATGTATGATCAAATGACTGCATCTTATATTATGGTGATTATGATTCTTTTCTTAATTTTCCAACATGTTTAGAATTAATGTATAAATATGAAAAATAAGGAATGTCCAAATTTCCCAATAAATAGTTCATAAAGTTTTCAGTTACACCTCATTTACATTGTTTTTTATGTCTCACAACATAGTCGGATTGATGACATAAAATAAGTCAAATATTTCTATCAAAAAAATATTAAATCATATAAGTGATGGTGATTCATAAAATAATTTTGATTAGACACATCCTTATTTTTATTCAAAACCCCGTAATATATGTTTGGTCCTTTTTATTGATTTATTTTTTTTCCATTTTTTGCATACAACAGTTAATATTGTTGTTGTCCTATTTCCATTACTCCTTCACACTTTTCTCCTTGGATGTTTAAAAGGAACCATATATATATTTGACGCTATTAATTCCATGACATCCAAAGAAGAATATTAATGTTTATTTGAATCCAATAATTGAGGAATTAATTTCATTATGGAATAATGGTGTGAAAACATTTGTTATAACTGAATATCAGAATTTTATATCGAAGGATTCATTAATATAGGATTTCAGTGACTTTCTGATGTATGGTAAGTTATTTGGATGGAACACACATGGTATAAAATAATTTATTTGTTACATGGATGAGAATAAATCTTTTATACTTGGTAATGGGATAAAAGTTATTTATTATGACTATCATCAAAGATTTCTTCTTGCGGATCAACCTTTTGGAAGGAACAGAATTAATTTTACAAAATATCAAATTAAAACAAATGCACCTCCAAAAATGCTCTCTCGTAATCAAGTAAAATATATTGTCTCTATATTACTTCATATTACCTTTTGACCAACAATAAATAAGAAATAGATAAATGGTTTTGGGAGAGATCATAATTGGATAGAGTGTAGATTTTTTTGGGACCTTCTATATTTGTATGATTTTTTGTTTTGTTACATGTTAGATATAATTCATATTGAGAAGAATATATTTGATAAAATTTTTGTTACCATGTTGGTCACACCGAGTAAGACCAAAGATAATGTAAAGTCGCAATTAGATCTTTAATAGATTTGGAAACATCATAAACATCAATATTTTGAAAATGAAAGATCACAGAAATTAATGAAGAAAAAAACAATCTTACTCAATTAGTAAAGTAAATGATCTATTATTCAATTAATGGATTAGATATATGAGGATACCAAATTGTTATTATTATAATCAATCTCATTTTGTTAGAAATGGTAATATTACCAGATTAAATAGTCCAGACTATCATGTCATAATTGAATGATTAATGCATGTTCTTCTTATAGAGTTATTGAATACTTTAGTCTGGGATGTGATGACTGAAATATCATATTTATTTTGATATATTTATTTAGAAACATTGGATTATTATTCATTGAGTTTGATGGACAAATATGTTTATTTTATTTTATGTAAATTGGAGAGAATATTTCCACCAGGATTCTTTGATTCCATAGAAAATTAAATATTTCATTTTCCATATGAATCTAATTGTGGAGGGATGGTACAGTTTTGGTGGATGTGTCTGTTAGAGATATGTAAGCAAAAATTAAACAAGAATGTACATAACAATGACTCAGTAGAAGGGTCTATTGTAGAAGCATACATAATGGATGAAATTTCAAGTTTTTATCTTATTATTTCAATTCGGAATATCCATAAAAACATAATCACTTGGGTCGCAATTAGATAAATCTTGATGATTTCCTAGACCATAAGTTGTTAGTTTTTAATCAGCCCATGATTGGTTTCAGTGGATATTGGGAAAGATGGCTTATATATGGTGAACTAAACAAAGCTCATACTTATGTTCTGCTGAATTGTGATAAAATGGCATGATTAGTGCAGTATGTACTACATTTTTATTATTTCATTAAATATTAATAAAATATATATTTATTTAGAATAACTTCTTTGTAGACTATATGATGACCATATTAAAAACCACTTTATACTAATTACCTTTATTTCTCTTGAAGAATGTCAGGAACAAAATTCGGCTTATTCGTTTCAAAGGATTGTAAGATAAGATTATTTTGATGGAATATAAAATCAATTTTTACATGATATCTATTATTAATAAGTTTTATTATTTATAGTTATCACAATATGAAAATAAATTTTACAGTCTATTATGTGTTCTCAAAAACCCTCCATCAAACTTTTTAAAATCTTATAACGGGTATTGGTTAGTGGATTTTGGATTCTGTACAAGCATATATGGTGACTCAAAGAAATAAATAATTATTAGTTTTTGTTTGAAATAATACCATCACACGGAATGCGAATTTTACTTTTATGGAATACAAGATTAAATAATTGAGTTATATTGTATGGGACCAAATTACGTTGTAATGTTTAAATGTCATTGGTTTGATACATACCAGGTGTTGTGAGTTAATCCATGACATAGAGTTTTTACCAATAAATATAATAGTCTTCTTGCATCAAATAAACACTTTATTTTGGCACATCAAGCATATAATGTTTACTATGAAAATTTCATTGATGTTTTGAGAGATTTTAAGGATTGGTGGAGTGTAATAAAAATTGAATTATGTAACAATAAGTTTATTGAAAATGAAAATGGATCTTTAGAAGTGAAAAATATTGAAAATTTTCTATAAACATCCCAAAGTATATATATTACCTGAAAAGATATAAATATTAATGTTGAAACCCCCTAGTTAAGGGCTGATGATATAGATAATGTTGATGAAGTAATAAGGGATGTTGAAACTAAAAGTTATATGGTAGTTGAAAATGCTAAAGATGGGGATAAAGAAATTTATTTCTATAAAAATGGTGAGCAAGATGATGATTGATGTAATATATTCATGTCTTTAGTTGTTGGTAATTATTATATTATTATATGTATTTGTTTTTTAAATTTCATATTTGTATTAATAATTTGTTACATGTAACATTATTTTACTCCCACATTTATTAGAACTTTATATTTCATATCTTTATTAAAAATATCAAACAAGTGATAAAACTTGTTTCATATAAATGGAGATGATCCTAACAATCTTTTACATTCCCTCAATAATGTAGGAATTTATAATGATGTGCTCAATTAAGCTTCTCCTCCTTAGGCTAGTGCACCTACTAGTATGTGGTGTGGTCTTGCTCAATTACTAATTCCAGATCCTATTCTGGAGAGATATCTATTTATTAATTTTGATCATTGTTTATAGATATATATTTAAATGTTTAAGATATTTATTTAATATTAAATTTTAGTATTAATTTTGATAATGATTTTATTATTATATACTTGTTTCAATTTGAATAGTTTTTCTCATTTAGCCATTAGGCAGGCTATTCCGATTATGATAAACTATTTTTTCGAGCCATGGGTGTCATGGCACCTAATACTCATCATTGTGTATGAATAGATGTTTGAAAACAATATTGTACATTATTAAATAATATATAAATTTTTCAATATTATTTAATTTTTAACATATTTTTTGAAATTTCCTTGCAAAATTTATTTTCCCTAATTTCTAATAGCTTGAGAGGACATATCTAAACAGAATGTGATAATTGTATATGTGAGCGCCTTCATCATTTCTATACAATATCAGAAAGAATGCTATGTATAAATATTGTGATACAGTTTTCGATCAGTCTTGTGCCTCCCATCGACCAAATTATATATAAGCATGGGTATATTTTGGATTGTCCTCCTTCAAGCTATGAAAGATATTTTGGAGGAGATCATTTGCTTGATGTCAGAGTTGGATGAGGAAAGAGGCCAACCATAGTTTCGGGATTCAGACATTTGGCATACATCGATGACATATGGTAAGTGAAATTATTTATTAATGTATATATATTTTAACTATAACATGTTTTTTATATTATATAGGTCGCTACTTACACATATATTAAAGAGTTTGAAGTTTATAAGAATATGTATACTAATCCTCATACCAGAGAAGTTGTTGTATAGTGACAATGCCAAATTATTGTTAGTGATTTTTTTAACATGCCATCAATACTAATTTTATTGTTATTATAATTTTTCATTATAATTAATTGAATCATATGAGGTTGCGATTTCTCATTCACATGAGAGTCAAGATGAGACAAGACAAGATGTCACTGCTGATTTAGGTTCTAATGAGGGGGTTAGGATATAGGTGACTTTAAAAGGTATAGAGAATGTTAGAGTGATTTGAATTAGTTCTCATCTGACACCTACGAGTTATTATGGTAATTATGTGATGGAGTCAGTGAGCGTGAAGGGAGATTGTGGAGAGTTTTCATTGATGTTTTCATCCACAGTACAGTATGAGAATAGGTTAATAGATCAGGATGAGATGATATGGTAGATACAGAAATAAAGGGAGGAGGAGTGTAAGCATCAGTGTCTGAGAGATGAGCAGATGATGGAGTATATGCAGCGACTTATTTGTGTTGTTGGTATGGAGTGTCGTCCCCTGGTCCATCGAGTGATCCTCCTCCACCAGATTATAGTTGATTATTTATGAAGTTTTTATTACTTTTTCTTGTAATTTGATATGATAGAAATATTAATTTTTAACTCAGGTATTACTCTTATGTTTTTTTGAATTTTTTTATTTTTCATTAATTATTTTTAAATATTTGTAAAATTATTAATTTTTAAATGTTTTAAACATATTTTAATTAATTTGATTTTTTAATTATTCTTAAATATATATATATATTAGTTTTTTATATATTTAACATACTAATTAATTTCAAGAATTTAAGTTATTTTAATTACTTTTCAGTATATTTAAGTTTTAAATAAATTTTATTTTATTTAATATTTACATTTTTAAATAATTATATATTTTTAAATTTTTTATTAATTTTATTTTAATTTTTTTAATAATTTTATAATTTTTTATTTTTTTAATTTGTAATTTACGATGGATGAATTCATCCTTTGCAAATAACTCGTTTAACCTTTTTGCGATGATCATCGCAAAAGGTTATTTTTAAACCCATCTGGGAGTCTTTTGAGATTGTCAAAGGGTCTGCTACAAATAAATATCATTTTGGGTGGATCATCGCAATTAAACACATTTTCAAAGCCACCATCAGTGACAGGAATTTGAGATAAACTCACATAAAAATGATGTTTTGTGACGGGAGTCCATCTCAAATACCCCATACCAATTTCCTTATATTCGTATTATCACGACCCGTCCCCCAGGGCCCGTCTCGTGACTACCCCAAGCCCGCCTTCCATAGGCCAGGGACTGGTGACTAGAACCAAAGGTGTAATTCCCAAAAACTAGAAAGGAATTTCATTTATAAATCATAAACACAGACACAAGTAAAGTACAAGTGGAAGAAAACACAATGTAAAAGTTTTATAACAAGTGTACTGAATGTAAAGGGGTCTGAAATACAAGCCCAATAGTAATGTATAAGGAAATGTCAAACAACTACAACTAAAAAGACAAAAATTTGGAAGGTGTCTACAAGCTCCTTGATTTTCCACCACGGATCCTACTTGAAGGGTAGGTACAGATAGCCTCCTCAGTGATCCACATCCGTCTGTCTCCTCCAGGCACCGACTCGTCGTGAGGTCCACCTCTAGGTACCATCCAGTCCCCATTCACTCCACCTCGGTTAGCGTTGTCCATCGTCTACCTCAAACACCACAAGGTGCGAGCATAGCCTGTGCAGGGGTGAGTATAACGATACTCATTAGGGACCCCGAGACCCTAAAGGTATCACAAAATACAACAAGGGTAAACCAAAAAGTATGATTTCAACGGATAACCATTACCTAGGTATATACCCATACATATACCTAAGTTATCTAGTAACCCATCTCAATTTTGAGGAAAAAAAAGGTCATTGACTTAGCTCTAACCAGGATTTCTTTTATCGAAATCATGGATGCTGGAGAACTCCTCCTCTGTTGGGTACAGTGGACCTATCGCGACACCAAGGCACTTCTCACTAACATTGGACTTCTAAGGTACGCCTGTTGTCGAGTACTGTGGGTCTGCTGCCAAACCGGGTGCTCCGTCTGCTATGGGTTTACCGCCAAATACCAAGCGCTTCCCCTATAGCCTACACAGGTACTCATCCTGTCAAGTACCGTGGTTTTGCTGCCAAACCAAGTGCTCTATCCGGCATGGGTCTGCCGCCAAATACTGGCGCTCCTCGCATGGCTCTTCGAGTCACTCCGAGTCGAATCTGTCAAGCAGTCGTCAGGTCTACAGCTACTAGGTCTATGCACTATGTCTACTCATTACCGGAAGGATCCTCTCCACAAGCTTCTGGTTGATACTCCAAGTGTCACGAAGTCTAACATAGAAGTATTTCAAAGGTCTGCCACATCATAGGGGTCTCAACGCAACAGACGGTGCATCAATCAGACGCCCGGTCTGTGAGTTATTAGCTTTTTAGTCCCAGGGGCCCGGTTGGTTTTGTGTATGAACCAACCTGACCGTATCTCAACTATAACCCAAACTCCCATGGGGTATTCTCAAAGGGGCGTCTTCCTTCCAAGAAAGTCGGTGCTGTTAACAGTTCATCAAACGGATGCCCGTAGCCCAATATATGGCTCAAGAAGGTAATGAGTCAGTAATGGGCCTGAGTCTGGTCTGACCCGATCATACTCACTGGGTCTGACCCAGTCCATTGGTCGGGTCAGCCCGCTATGTTTAGACCTGGTCCACTGGGCTAGGCTGAGCAAATCGTGAGGGCGGTTTGGCCCGGTAGTTGCCACGTAGGCAGCTCGGTGACTCGGCCTGGAAAACTGGGTCGGTTTGGCCAGCGACACCGCAAGGGATGCCGCGGGTCGGCTCTGGTGGCCGGTGGTCGGGTGGCCAGTGGGCAGGCCGCGCGGGGTGTGGGCAGGATGGCTGGCCACCAGTAGGTGGCAGGTGCACCGGGCAGGTTGTGACAGGCCAAAGGGCTGGCCGTGGGGGCACAGGGCAGGTCGTGGCAGGGCGCGGGGGCACCAGGCAGGGCGCCGGGGGCGCGGGCAGTGAGCTGGCAGAGCTGGGGAGCGTGCCGAGGGTGCGGGCAGCGAGTCAGAGTGGTATGGGCAATGCGTTGGGGGCGCAGGCAGCATGTCGGTGGGGCGAAGGCAGCGCGCTGAGGGCGTGGACAACGCGCGGGGCCACTATGGGTAGGCGGGTCGGGCACCGCATGTCCGGTGATGTTTGGTCGGGAGCACCGGTGCTCTGTGGGGGAGATGTGGTTCATAGAGGCCATAGGTAGAGTGGCCTCATTGTTTTCGGCTTCGTCGCCTTTCCATAGAACGCCACAAGAGAGAAGAAATCAACGGAGGATGTCGGGTCGTGTTAGGTCAGCCCCAATCCTCCGTGTTTAAGGCGATAACAATTGGATCGCTATTATGAAGAACAACTACTACCGTTCTTCATTTTTGAGAGAAAGGAAGGACTTGGGGGAAAATTTCATCCTTTAAATAAAATCCAACTCCTACCTCGCTTGTCGACGATCGTTGACAAAGTCACAGATTAAAGCGGCGTGGAATCATTAACGTCAGAAGCATCTGGGTAGGAGACTGAGGAAGAAGCATCATTGGCGTTTTTTGTGGTCAGTTCCTTCTCCATAGGTTTGATTGAAGATTGAGAAAGGTGTTCATTGTTCTTCGTTATCGATGAAGATGCGTTTATCGCGTTCTTCGATGGTGAGTTCTTCTCTTAATTCTACCAAGGCTCCACCAAACTGTATGTTGCCAACCAAAAATAATAGAATAAGTATAATTTTAAATTTGTTGGAAAGAATTCAAAAGGATTCAAAAATAAATTAATTTATTTCACTTAATTAATGGCTGAAGTTGTCCTAATTAATTTGAGGTTGGAAGGTGATAAATTCAATTAATTCATTAAGTGAATACACACATTTATGAGGGGAAGGTGGAGAGTTGACATCCCACATATATGGGGGATTAGAGGGGTTAAAGGGGGGGTTATAACCCATGTGGGTCCCACATTAATTATATCCTCCCAAGGGAGGTTATGATCGGGTGGTCCATACCACCATAACCTGCCATGGGAGGTTTGGGTGTGGTGGCCCCCACCTCCAACCTCCCCTTGGAGGTTTTAACTACCCCAAATAAAAATAAGTTAAGTCTTATTTTTATTTAATTTTATTTAAAAACCACAAAAACTATCTTCCACTCTCGATAAAACTCAACTGTGGTGAAGGACTCACTAAGAAATCACTGACGCTATGAGTTCAATGGTGCCTTCTGATTTCAATTCTGAGCACCGATTAAAAAGTTATAAAACATCGCTCACACATTTTCTGAAAGTACCCAAAAAAAAGTTCGGAAAATTAATATCAGTCACCCTCCCCACACCGGTTGAGGTTAGGCTTTTCCTAGGTGAATCATTCCCCAAGGAACCCAACGGTACCCTCAGAATTCCAATCCGAGTTACTGTTTAAAAGTTATAAATTTTACAAGAAAATAATTATCGCTTAATTATTTTATTTGCGGCCAAAAACTAACGTTCTCAGGTAGCCCTCACCCACCCAAGTTAGTATCTTCTTAAAGAAATCCTACCCTCATGAGTTCAGCGGTGGTATAATATTTCTAATCTGAGTTACCAGTTGTGAGTTATAATCATTTGAAAAACAAAATCTCTTTATTTAATTATTTTATTTACGGTTTTTTCCAATTTCAGGTTTTCCCACAGGAGGCCCGCGCCGACTAAACTTAAATCAGGCCTAGGGTAATCCCGCTAACCTGAGCACAATGGTGGCCTTGGATTTATGATCTAAGTAACCATTTAAGAGTTATTCCACTTTTTCAGGAAAAATGCATACATGCATTAATTTAAGCATAACAAAACTTCGAGGGATCATTCCAGGCAGTCCAAGCTTCAGAATCGTGCACCGTCAAAAACAGCGGACTCGTAAAATTTCCATGTATTAAAAAAATTCACAAGATTTCTGGGTCTTTAAATTCTTCCCACCTCAAGGCCATACGTCCCCGTATGCTACAACTCGATCTAAGGTAACTAATGGGGGGTACTGAGCACACATCTTAGCCTCCTGCTCCCATGTGCTCTCCTAGAGGTTCCCGTGCTGCCAACGAACGCACACTAGAGGTATCGACCATCCACGTTGGACCCACTCCTGTCGATCCTCAATCTCCACTGCAACCTCCGTAATAGTCACCCCATCATCTATTTCCAACTCCTCATGGTCGATGATGTGGGATGAGTCATGCGCGTATCTCCTCAGCTGAGATACATGGAAGACATCGTGCACCTGGTGCAACTTAGGTGGAAGAGCTATGTGGTAAGCCACCTCACCTACTCTGATGAGGACCTGGAAAGGTCCTATGAACCGCGGAGATAACTTTCCACCTTGGCCAAATATTTGTAGACCTCGTCCAGGTGAGACCCATAGATAGACGTGGTCACTATCCTCGAACTCTAGAGGTCTCTGTCTCCTATCAGCATACGACTTCTGCCTACTCTATGCAGTCTTCATCCACTCCTGGATGATCTGCACCTTCATTGTGGTGGCCCGTACTATCTATGGTCCCACTAGTACTAACTCCCCTTGGTCTGTCTAGCAGATTGATGATCCGCAAGGTCAACCATACAAGGCCTCAAAGGGTGTCATACCAATGGTGGAGTGAAAGCTGTTGTTATAGGGAAACTCCACCAAAGTCAAGAGATACTCCCAGCTGCGACCAAAGTCGAGGAAGCATGAAAGTAGAATTTCCCCGGGGGTCTATATAGTCCTCTCAGTCTGACTATCCATCTGAGGATAGAAGGTGGTGCTCAAGTGAAGTTGTGTCCCAAAAGCTTCCTGCAACCCCTTCCATAGCCGAGAAGTAAACCGTGCATCAAGGTTGGAGATAATCGAATAAGGTACTTCATGAAAACTCACTAAATCTTGCAAATAGAGGCATCCCAATCTCTCTACTAAAATTTGCTCCCTGATCGGTAGGAAGTGGGCCGACTTGGTGAGTCGGTCGACGATCACCCCAATCAAGTCGTGACTCCTGGATGTATGTGGAAGAACTGTCATGAAGTCCATGGATATCCCATCCCACTACAACTCTGGGACCTCTAAGGGCTGAACCAAGCCTACTGGTACCTGGTGATCTGCCTTTACTTGCTGACAAGTGAGACATCATGAGACAAACTCTGCTACTGCCTTCTTTATACCTACCCATCACTACTGTCGTCGAAGGTCCTGGTATATTTTTTCCACAACTTGATGTACCGCTAGAGGTGATGTTTGGAACTCCCTCAAAACCTCCTCCTGATGTGAAACTAGTACCATGGTACGTCCTCTGAAGAGGATGATGTGCACCCCACCTTTATAAAATCCATCTGCTGCTTGCCCTATGGATATCAGAGCACGTCGCGTCTCACAGTCAGCATCTCCATGATGCGCCTCCCTAACTCGCTGATGAAGTGGAGGAGTGACTGTAAGAGAATATAGATAGGCTGGTCCATCCTTATCTACAAAGGATATCTTCAAGGAACCTAGCTGCTCTGTCGCATCTCCTAGCAGCTGAATTCCTAGTCTTCTGCTGAGATCATCTGCAAAAATGTTCCGTTTTCTAGGATTATAGACTATCTTGAAGTCATAGTCCCGGAGGAACTCAATACAATGTTGTTGTATCAGGTTCAGGTCCTTCTGAGAGATGATATACCTGAGACTCTTGTAGTCAGAGTACACAGTAAAACGTTCTCCCATTAGATTGTGTCGCCACATATTCAAGGCGAAGACCACTGCTGCTAACTACAGGTTATTGGTAGCGTAGTTCTGATCATACGATCTCAAATATCGAGAACCACACGCAATCACTGCTCACTCCTACATCGGGAAACACCCAAGTCCAGTCCCTGATTCATCGCAGTAGACTACGTACCCTACCCCTTCCTCTGGAAGCCTCAATATGGGGGCACTAGTTAGCCTCTGCCTCAGATCCAGAAAGCTTTATTGGTATCCCTCTGACTACGTGAAGGGTTTCCCCTTCTTCTTTAAGGATGATAGTGCTGCTGCAACTCTGGAGAAGTCTGGAACGAACCTCTGATGGTATCCAACTAATGCAGATGTCCCTCCCCCCTATGGGTCTAATACTGGAAACAACTTTTGAAAAGATGTCACCATGTTCCGTCACTCCTGTTTGGAACTGAAAAATCAGAACTCCTACTGCCACGAGGGTAAGGCTGGCCGACTCAAGAATGATCGGCTACACCCTCCTATGCGTGAGTTTAACATGTGCTGCCTAGGTTTCCTTTTTCACCGACTAAGGAGAACCACATCTCAATGTTGTAGATAACCAAAAACTTTTTCCCTAATACATTCAGTATGTGAATGAACTATGGTTGCCCAGTCCATACCCAAACTAACGTCATATGGCCTCGATGCTGCCACCAAGAGGTTCCAACCGAAACACTCGCCTCAAGGGTTAGATCACACCATCGTCGTAAGTGTGATTATTGAGTCTCCATCCAAAGGTATTTCCATATGTAAGGGTCAAGTCAACAGTTTAACTAGAAACTCTACATCTGGGACAAGATTTGTTGAAGTAAGGAAGGATTGGTACCTATGTCTATTGATATGGCATCTAGTAGTAGACACAGACCGTACCTAAAATCACTCCTAGATCCCTTGGGTCATACTCCTTGACTTCATGCATCTACTTTCTTCCCCTTCCCTCCACCTCCCTGAGCCTGGTGGGGACTACATAGGCGGGTGGTTGTAACATGTTGAAATGTACACCACCTCATGCTGCTCTACTAGCTCTAATTCCACATATGGTTCCCTACAGATTCATTTATCCTTAACACTTCATCTTCTCGAAACATTTTTACATGCTCAACTCTCTGAGACTGGCACCGGTTTCATGCTTTTCTACTACTAACATTCACTGGTTGTATTCGCTCATCCAAATAAAATTCAACCACAATGGTTTTCTAAAGCATCCTAACATAAGTAGGAATGCGTAGAGGAATTGTGCTAGCTCGGATGACCTTTAAACACACCTCACTTGGAAGTTAGAGCCCTGAAGCACTGATCATACCATATTCATCATGTATCAGGAAAGATCAGTATGCCCTGATGAATACTCAGATACTGACACGTCATCCTCCCTATGCTGTAGAAGTTATAGGGAACTCTCATCCACCTCCTCAAGCCAGTCCTTAGCTGCCTGTGAGTCGGTCTCGCCTCGGTACCTGAGGGGTATTTGATTCTCATACACGTGTAAGGCACTAATCCTACAATGTCCTCTACCGGTACCGCAGGTCACAATTGCTGACCAACATGTAGTGATATAGCTGACAAACTACCCATAGGTACTATCATGGGTAATGGTCCATGTACAAAAGTCTCATCACTATACAGACCAACATCTTGGTCACTCACTAGAAAACACTAGTAGCTAAAATCACTATCTTATCTACGGGTGTCTCAACTAGGTGGAAAAAACTAGTAATCACCTCCAGGTAGTCCTCTACTGCCCATGAATCTATCTCGCCTCGAATCGTCAAAGGCCTCTGCCACTAAAACTCATGCAACATGCTCAGTCGGCATGCACCATCCTCTAATGCAGCTAGTGGCATCTTCTGCCCAACGGGTGGTGGTACTTCTGTTACACCACCCGAAGGTGCCAAAATAGTACGAGGGCCCTACACCGAAGCCTCATCGCTTGGTGGACCATCATCGTGTACTCTCTTTGAACTCTAACTAACTGTCTGTCTGAAGGCATCCTGAACTGATGCGACACGGTCATAAGTTATACCTGGTGAACTGACCTGGTTTGAGCTGACATAAAGAAAAACTTTTCAAAACACACACGTAATCAGTGTTTTCGTGTACTGAGTCGGAAATTAGGATTCAGGGTCTCGGTGTACGGATACATCGGCCGCCGCACAAAAACTGGACTCTATGAACTGAAAACCACACTCAATACCCTTAACACTATTGCTTCCCAGAAAAGTAATATCAGAGTCCTAAGTTATGCAGTAGAACCGACTCCTCTCATACCAATTTTTTATGACCCATCCCCCAAGGCTCGTATCGTGACTACCCCAAGCCCGCCTTCCATAGGCCTAGGGATGGAGAATAGCACCAAAGGTATAATTCCCTAAAACTTGGATGACATTGGCTTTATAAATTGTAAACACACACACAACCAGAGTACAGGCAGAAGCAAACACTAAGTAAAAGTTGTATAACAAGTGTACTGAAAATAAAGGGGCTGGAAATAAAATCCCAAAAGCAAAGTACAAGGAATTTACAAACAAGTACAACTAAAAATACCAACAGCTAGAAGGTTTCTAGAAGCTCCTGGATTGTCCACCACAGATCCTACCTAAAGGGTAGTTACAAATAGTCTCCTCAGTGCTCCATGTCTGTCCATCTCCTCTGGGTACCGACTCATCGTGAGGTCCACCTCCAGGTACCGTCTAGTCCTCGTACACTCCACCTCGGTTAGCGATGTCTGTTGTCTGCATCCAAAACAATGAGGTGCGGGAATAGCCCATGTAGAGGTGAGTATAACAATACTCATTAGGGACACTGAGACCATCAAGGTCTCACAAAATCCAACAAGTATACACCACAAAGTATGATTTCAACGAAAAACCATTACCTAGGTATATGATGATACATATACCTAAGTTTTCAAGTAAACCATCTCAATCATGAGGAAAACACAATGGTCATTGACTCAGCTCAAACCATGATTTTTATTATCGAAACTACGACTGATGGAGAACTCCTCCTCTGTCGGGTACAGTGGGACTGTCACGACACCGAGGCGCTTCTCACTAACCTTGGACTGCTGAGGTACTCCTCATGTCGAGTACCGTGGGTCTACTACCAAACTCGGTGCTTTGTCCGTTGTGGGTCTGCTTCCAAATACCGGGTGCTTCCCTATAGCCTATATAGGTACTCCTCATGTCAAGTACCATGAGTCGTGACACATATTGTTTAACGTTTTCATAAAAACTCTAAGAAACCACTACGTAAGGAAAATGAAAAAAAGATTAATTTTTATAAAATTGATCAAGGGTAAAATGTCTTCAAAAATTATAAAAGAATAGTAAGATTGTTTTAAAATAAATTTTTAAGAAACATGGACATAGATGATAAAAATTCCATAGTAATTTCTTATGAAAAATCAATCGCAGATAATAAAGAGATTGTGAAATTAATCCTTACCTTAGGTCTAATTTATTTCATACGAGTCTGAAAGTCTTATATAGTGGTTTTAAACATATTTTTAACTTGTAAAAGAATCATAATAATTTTTATTATATCATATATGATTTATTTATGACTTTATATTACCTTTTCATTTAAAAATTCCATGTTAAAGCAACATTTCATGTAATAAACACGTTGTAAATCAAATATGTTTTGATTTGTTATTCTTGATATTATTACTTAGATCATTATTAACTTAAATTTAGATTCTAAAACATGATTTATATATCATATATATTCAGTATATATATATATATATAAATATATATATATATGCATAATATATAGATTAATGAAATGGAACACAATGTTCTTGGAGATGGTATGTCGTACGTACGCATTAACACCTTTTCTGTTTTCTTATCATATTGAATTGAAGAAATAAAGTGACATATATATATATATGCGTGTGTGTGTGTGTGTGTGTAATTGAAGTATAATTATCTTGTAATTTATTTCATATTTAATTAATATATACATTTTTATAGTCATTCAGAAATTATTGTAATGGAGGATGAATCGCATCACGTCGTGGAGACGGTAGGCCATACGTACGCACGAGAAAAGGTATCATTCCCTTAATTGTTAAATGGTATGGAATAGGATGGTATATTAATTTTAAATTATTATTATCATGTAATAGAAATTATTTATATCCATTATAAAAATCATTTTTTTGTTCCAAATAAATTAGTGTTGAATAACAAATTACACAATGACGTGGAGATAGTAAGTCATACGTATGTATGTACAGTGATATTATTATTATTAGGATGAATAAAAAGAGAAATATGGTTGTCCCATAATCATAATAGAATATCAGCATTTATATTATAATTTATTAATTACTTTAGTATGGAAACAACATAGAAAGTGGAAGTATATAGAGAAAATAAATTGAAAGAGTTCGTGAAACAATTTCCTCTTTTTTGAGTGCCTCCTTTTGATTTGCACAAAAGGACTCCTTTGGGTGACTTTCATCCCAAAGTATGACCTATAGGATTAAGTGAGGGATGTTTTAAGGACAAATTGGTAGGTTTTGGCTTAATTAAAGGGCATTAAAGGTGTGAATAAAAGTTAAGGATAGGTTCCATTTATAAGAGAGGGGAGGGGAACTTTTGTAAATTTTTAAATTAATAATTTCATATAAATTGTTTTTCCATTTCAAATAGGTAAAAAGGGATTTATTTATAGGATATATTTATGATGGTTCAAAGTCCCCTCAACCAATGAACTAGATATATTTTTAGGTCAAAAACGTAACCTTATATTTTATCCTTAACCCTTAGTTAAACAATTTAACAATTAACGTGACAACTTGTCTTTTACACAATACGGTTAACATAGTAAATATAAAATTACAAAAGAACCCCAATTGTAACATTTATGACATATTTATCATTATCCTAGTTATTTGTGTGAATTATATATTTTTATAAATTTTATATCATTTTAAAAATATATATATTAAAATCACATTTTTATATATTTTGACACCATTTATTAATTGGATTCTTAAAAATCATACCAACTCGATTACATGGAAAAAACTATATTTACAATTCATTAAAATTTCATAGGAATAAAAAAAATTTGCGGGTGGAATCAAATATTTAATATCATATTTATTTTAACATTATAAATATCATTTATTTGATTCATCCTTTAATAAATCAACTATTTTTTCATCATTGTGTCATAATTATATTTAATTATTTATTTTATAAAAATTATAAATAAATTATAATGATGTAGATAAACATTTTTTCTTTCACAGGACTATTTATAGTAGAATTTATACTTTGTATAAACCTATATTAATCATTATTTAGTTATTAAAATTTTGAGTATGACATTTTTAACATATCATTATATATAGTATAATAAAAGTTTTATTCATAACCAAGTAGATTTAAAAAGATCATAATTTCATCCTAAGGTTTTTTATTATTGAATACCACTTATCTAATTAAATCAGGACAATTTTTAAGGTAAATTTTAAATATTATAATATTATTTTAATCTTTAATTACCTGATTTACCCTTAACCATGTTCTATAAATTAAAATATACTAAAGTTACCATTCACCAAAAAAAATTAAGTTTCTCATGTTAGAAAAAATAGTTCATACTAATTGCAACAATGTATGTCTATTATTAAAAATTCCATTCCCAGAAGCGGTAACATTACATATAATGTTAATTTAGCAAATGTGTCTAGAAGGCCGGTAAAAGATACATTCAAAAGTTCAATAAATTTTTATCATTATTTATATTATAAAAATGAATCCAATGACCAAAATTAACATAATATATGTATTATATATCTTTTGTGACTTTAAAATAAATTTAATGTAAAATAATTATTTAAATGAAAAAGAAAATTTTTAACAACAATGTAGTATTTTTTACTATTCATAAAAAAATATACCTTTCAAAAAAATACCAATAATTCACCCTAAGATAATATTGTCATTATGAATTCAAAAATAAAGTATATTTTTAAAAAATTATTATTTTCATAATATTTATAATATTATTCTTAACTTTTTTTAAACGGAAATTTTAATAGATTATAGTTTTCTCAAACTCAGTGTTGCATACAAAACAAGCTACTGAATTTTTTTAAATAATATGTCAAAATATTGGGGTGTTACATTATCCCCTCCTCCAATAAATTATGTCCTTTAAATTTTGGAATTCATGTTCAGTAACTGGGGTTTGACTATTCAAAATTCCTTTATTGATATCCCTCATCAGATCAAGGGTTAATAAAAGTTCTAATTTTAAATAAAGATTGGGAAGTAAAAATTTTACCAGAGATTACACATACAGGGGTTCCATATAGGAAAACATGGGAATTAAAGAAAAATAAAACTATCATGTTCTGATTAAGAGTGATAGATAAAATGATTAGGAGAATGTTAATAATCATAATTCCTTAAATATGTGATTATATAATGGGGAATTTGATTCACTAGAAAAAGTACTTGGATATAATTTTTGGTTTCAAGATCATTTCCCTTGAGTTGAAGAATTATTTTAGTATTCATACAAGAACAATATTGATTTATTTCCCTGTTATAAGTATTATCTCATCTGTTGGTTGTACTTAAATTTATTTTCAATTCATCCTTCACTCTTGAAAATGAAAGTTTGAAATGTATTTTTCATACTTGAATCACTTTTGATAAATCATATGGCCTGCATGTATTTCATTCATCGTCAAAATGTTTACAGAAACCATAAAGGATAGAATGATGTATCAAACAAATCATACTTAAACCCCAAACAATAATATCCAATGTTTAACTTATCCAATTCAAACATTAGGAATTTTTGAAAACACTTATTTCCAAATTAATAGTCCAATAAGGTCTCAAATTTTACAAAATCAATCATAACATCATATTTCCCTCGAGAATAATTTCTCTCTTATTATCACATACTAAATATTATATTACTTTGATCTCATTAAATCCTTAGTTAAAGCTGTCATTTTTCCAAATCCTTAAAAAATAGGTACTACAGTACAATCCATATATATCCCATGATTCTCATAACTATAATATAATAACATAATTCATTGTTCGAAAAACACAAATACATTCATAATTACAGTTTGATTTTAGTAACAATATAAGCTTGATCTTGATCCCTTTGCTTCCTCTGAGCTATATTTCCTTGAATATTTTGACAATCATTTAAATAATGTCTCATATCTTTACAATTATATCATTTCACACTTATAACAAACCCTCATTCCATTCAGGCAAGAATGGGGTGTTTCTTCCTTCAATTATCACATATAAGAAAATCAGTGTTTACCTTTTTCCATTTATCTATATCTTACGGCACCATTATCTTCTTCTATTGATTTCCCTTAAAATATTAAGGCTTAGAAAATTATTTCTCTTTCATGATAGCACATGAGACTCTATATTCATATGACGAGAATGTCGGGGAGACCAATTCCTTTTGGATAAATGGATTTAACTCATCAATGAAACGATTAATCTTCCTCCCTAGGTTGTGTATTAATATAGAGCATGGATTGTTAATCTTATCAAGTTTGATTCATATTTTGAAACATTATCAGCCTCCTTTTGACTCGGATTCATGAATTTTCCCTCTATATCAACTCTCTATTCATGATAGAAATAATTTTACAATAAATTTCCTTAAAATTCCACCATTAAATGATTTCACTTTCTTCCTCCACATTAATGTTTTGAATTAGTGGCCTCTATTGATTTGAATCTACTAAGAGACAGAAAACTTCCATGACAAGTATTCCTCTTTATTTACTACGCAAATAATAAAATATTTTCTCTAAGAAAATAATCCATTTCTTGGATACCAATGGATTTATATTCCCATTAAATGTTAGAGACTATTGTCACATGAATTTTTCTAACATTGATACTCTGCATTGTGGATCATGATGCTTTATACTAGTAAGGTTACTATTCATATCCTCAGTTAGTTGTTCTAGTATAGTTATATGTTGTTTAGCACCAGTTTCACAACTTACTCAAATATCATTATATTTCATTGTAGATAAATCCCTAAATTGATTATGTTTGTAGATATAACTTACATTTCTTCCATTATGAATCATTTATGAACAATGGAACTCACTAGATTATATTATGAATCCAAATCCATAATATCAAAAATACGTAACATAAATTGAAAAAAATAATGCATATGTAATCTCATAATCATAAACATGGGTTCTTTGGGAAAATATTTACTCATAAATCCTTCATAATGATTTTTAATGAAAATGTGAATTATCATAAGAATATCCCCTAGGAGTTTCAAGCCAGGTGAGTAGTAAGCCCTGTTATCATGTTCAAGGTTACACTAATTTTAGATCAAAATACCTTGTCAGAGTTATTAATCCTTGGTGCATCTATGATATAACCATGTCCACGGGTAGTATCCAAATAGGTGTTTATTTTCGAGGAATACCCACATAATCTCTACATTACAAAAAAATTAGGATGTTCTCTATACTTATCCACAATTTCTATCTTAGGGTTATCTTACCTAATATAAATTTTATAAACCTATTTTCTTAGGTTGTTGTTAAACCTCTTTTAGTGAAAATTGTAACTCCCCATCCCACGAATCCAAGATCTTGTGCACTATTTTAATACATTTTCATGATTATATGGAATCAAATCCCAAAGGACTGATCAGTTTATCAATCGTGCAAAATAGATTTCGTACATGAACATTACATTAAAATTAATAACATAAAATAAACCATATATAATTCTTTTAAAATGCCATTATTATCCTATATTAAGCCTATATATCAATCATAATACACATCTTAGAAACCTGGGAAAATAAATCATAATAAAGGGGTGTGCTCAGATGCTTTGAAAGGGTAAACAATATAGAAAAAGCAATCACGAATAATAATAAAATTTTAAGGCAAGGTATAAAACTAAATCACAATCCTTTTCAACATAATATTCATCATAATATGACAATAATAAATAAAATAATTCCATTTTAACATTCACATGGAAATTATACGATTATAATAATAACATGTAAAATTAATAACTAATCTCGGGGAATCTGGAATATTCTACATAATAACCATACCATCAAGGCCTCGTGTCAAGACCATACATAAAGAGGTAAAAACCTAAATAGGTTTGTCTCATGAGACCTACCAATGCATCAATGGGATATAGGGGGCCCCTCCCATCACTTACTAATTCAAATTCGTTCCTCTAATGAAAGGGGTAAAATATGACCAACGAAAAAATTTATAGTAAAACTAACATACAAAATCTTAATACATTATACATAAACAATTAATGGTATAAAAATAGAACATCCATAGTCAAAATATACATAAAACCTTCAATATAATATGATAGTTTAAATCATAATTAATCAAACTCAATTAAACATAAGATCCAATAAAGGATGTTGACATAGATGACATTGTTCTTAATAAAATCATTATAAATATCTTTATAGAAATTCCCCATTTTAATGAAAATAGTTATTTAAAATTTTATACAATTTAAAAAGAAAATATTTTTACTAAAATTATTTTTGTAATTTGGTCAATGAAGCTAAAAAACATTGAGGTGTGATGATGGAATAAAAATATACTCACACCATATTAGTTAAGACACATTATTCTTTTACTTTGTCGAAAAATTTAAACAATGTACCTCGTAAAGAAGATTACAAAAAAACTTCTTTATAAAATCTAACATGAGTAAAAATATATATATTTTTTTAAAATAATAGTAATATTTTTTTGAAAAACATTTTTACGAAACCAGGACATTAATGATTAATATTTCTCAATAAATAATTACATAAAAGAAATCCAGGATATTAAATAGATTCTGAAATTAATCCTTACCTTAGTCAAATTTCTTTCGTACAAGTATAAAAAACCTATATAGTGGTTTTAAAATTATTATTAACCTATTAAAAATCGTAATAATAATTTTTATATCATATATGATTCATTTATGACATTATATTACTTGTTCATTAAACAATTCCATCTTAAATTAATGTTTTGTGTAATAATCACTTTGTTTATTATACGTGTTTTGACTTTTTATTCTTGGTATTATTACTTATATCATTATTTAAATACATAAAGAATAAAAAAAACTATATATCATATATATATTTATTATATAAATATATATAATAGATAAATAGAAGAAATGGAACACACACTTCATTGAGACGGCGGGCCGTATATACAAATGAATGATGTTTCTGTTTTCTTATCATATTGAATACAAGAAAGTAAATGAAATATATATACATATATATATTATTATAATATAATTTTTGATTCATATATTTCATATTTATTCTGTATATAAATTTTTATAATCATTTTGATATGCTTGTAATGGATGGTGAATCTCAATGGTAGGCTGTACTTATGGACAAGAGACGATATTTTTCCATTAATGGTCAAATGGTGTCAAATTCGAAGTATATTAATTATAAAGAATTATTATCATGTAATATTCAATGTTTATATTTATTATAACCATCATTATACCCATATAAATTATGTAGTGTTCAATAAAAATTTTAGAACACGGTGTAGAGAAGGTAAGTTGTATATACAAAGGCATGGTGATATTGTTTTTAGTAGGATGGGTAAAAGAAAGAATATGTTTTTCCAATTATCTTTGTAACATCTTATAATATATATTATATTGTATTTATTAATTCTGTATGGAAAAAACATAGTAAGATGAAGTAAAATAAGAGAAGAAATTGAAAGAGTTGGTAAAATAGTTACCTCTTCTTTGAGTGCCTCCTTTTGATTTGAACAAAAGGACTCCATGGGATGGCTTTCTGCCCAATGTATGGACTCTAGGATTAAGTAATGGATTTTTGAAGGATAAATGAGAGTATTTTTTCTAATAAAACGTGTTTTATATTTATTAATAAATGATAATGAGTGGTTCCCTTTTATAAGAGATGGGAGGGGAACTTTTTGAAATTCCAAAACTATTAATTTAATATAAATTGATTTTAAATTTCAAATAGTTACAAAGTGACTTAATTTTAGGATAAGATGAGTATGGATCAAAATTCTCTCAACCAATGAATTTGAGATAGGTTTAGGTAGAGAAATTAATCTTATTTTTGGCTTTAACACTTACTTAAACAATTTAGCTCTTACTGTGACAACTTGTCTTTCTACACTATAGGGTTAATATAGTTACTCTAAAATTTTAAAAGAACCTCAATAAAATAATTTATGACTTATTTATCATTATAATATTTATCTAGAATAATTATACTTTTTTAGGAATTTTATATCATTTAATAAAATATTATTTATTTTTAAATCTCATTTATTTAAATTTTGAAACTATTTATTAATTTAATTATTAAAAAAATCATAAAAATATATTTAATTATAAAAAAAAAATCCATAAACGTTCATTTTAATCCAAATCGTATGTGTATAGCATCAAATTATTTAAATGAGATTTATTTTAATATTATAATATCATTTATTTGATTTTTCTTTTAATAAATCAATTATTGCATCATTATTATACCAAAATTAAATTAAATTATTTAATGTGTAAAACTTAAAAATAAATTAGAATGTTTTATATAAAAATTTTATATTCAAAATTAAATTTTAGAGTCAAATTTCTTTTGTGAATAAACCTATATTAACAATTATTTATTTATAAAATGTTTGAGTATGACATTTTTAACATATCATTAATCAAAATATAATAAAAGTCTTATTCTTACCCAAGAATATTAAAAATATAATAATTTAATCCTAGGTTTTATTTGTTTCAAATACCACTCATCCAATGAAATTCATATATGTTTTAGGGTAACTTTAAAATATAATAATATTATTTCTATGTTTAATTACCCGATTTACCATCAACCATGGTAAATAAATAAAAATTTACTGAAATTAATATTAACTAAAAAATAATGTTTTTAATACTATAAGAAAAATTTAATAATAATTACAATCATGTATATCCCTTTTTAAAAATTTCATTCACATAAGTGGTAAAATTACTTTTAATGATAATTCTGCAAATGTGGCTAGAAGGCAGGTAAAAGAGACGTTCAAAATTTCAATAAATTTTTATCTCAAATTATATTATAAAAATGATTTCAATGACCTAAATTGTATTAATATATTTATTATTTACTATTGTGACTTGAAAATCAATTTAATTTAAAATAATTATTTAAATGAAAAAGTCATTTTTAACAACAATCATCGAAAATTGAAACCCTTCAGAAAAAAACCAAAAATTCACCATAAGCTAATTTTGATTATACTAATTAAAAAATGAAGTCTATTTCAAAAATAAAATTTATAAATTTTATAATGTGGTTAATACTATTTATAATAGATTTTTAAATGCCATGTCTGATAGATCATAGAGTGCTCGACTCAGTGTTGCTTACAACTCAATCTATTGAATTTATTTGAAAAAGAAACATAACATGAAATCATGGGGTTTCAAAAATAACATCATAAACATAAATTTGAATGGTTAATAAATCAATTGAACATTTTTTAGAAAATGTTGGAATTAGTTTTTCTCATATTTAAATAATTTGATAAAATAAATATAATTAACATCTCATATCATGCTTGAGCTGCGTATTTTAAGCCATAACAATCTTTGGTTTACATAAAAATATAATTTTTAAATATAGTATTTTTAGAAATAAAACCATTTAGAAAATAACTATTTACATACACATTAAATAGTTTGAAATTAAAATGAGTGGATAATTTTGACAAGTTTTTAATAGATTTGAGTTGAAAGATATGAGAAAACATTCACTATAAATAATACCAAATTCATCATTATATCCTTTGGTGAGAAGTTACTCCTTGTTATTGATTAAAATATTATTTTTCATCAATTTTTTTTCAAGGAACTTCGTTGGTGTCAATAATAAGATTATTCTCAATATGTTACATGATATTCCAAACATTGTTCCTTCAAAATTTATTTAACACCTCTTAAATGGAAGACATTTTATTAATATAATTAATATCATTTTCAAGGGTATTAGGTTCAAAGTGAGAGAGAAATTATTGATGTTCTACATTATTTAATACATACATTCTAGTTTGAGTTCTAAATTATAATTATTTAAGAAAATTATCAATATAGTGGTATTTGGATTGAATCCAAGACTTTTGTAAAGTAGAGGATTATGAATATGGATAATATTCAATTACTTTAAAAGATTGGGTCTTAGAAAGGGTAAAACTTGGTTGGTCAAAATCATCATCACTTTTGTTATTTGATATCGTAATATTCTCATAAATTTTGAATTGAATTAACTCTTCTAGGGTCTTGGTTATTTATTTTAATACATAGAATACTTTACTTGTTTTTGAGTAACCAAAAAAAATTCCATCATTATATTTAGGTAAAAACATCCCAAAATAATCCCAGGTATTAAGGATAAAGCATGAATTATTGTTGGCCTCATCTCTAAATAATCAAGGATGGTCAAACTTATTTAGCATAGTCCTCGAAATTTCTTATAGAGTACCATTTCATCTTTATAAAATCCCATTTTTTGATGTGTTCAAGTAGTGGAAAAGGAGTGATGATGTCCTTGAGAAGCACAAAACTCATCAAAGTAATCATTATAAAATTATCCATCATGGTTACCTCTAAATTAAATGATTTTTTATTATTTTTTAAATATTCTACAAAATTTGATAAATAAATTACATACCACATTCTAATAAGTTTAAAAAAACTCATATAAATATAGTAAATTCATTGATAATTACAAACTTTTAATTTTTTCCTCTGATACTAAAAATTTGATTTAGTCCAAAAAGTTCAAGGTAAATTAATTCTACAGATATTTAAGAGGAAACACAATTTTTAGGATGGAAATACGATTTTTGTTACTTACCAATTTGTCACGAATCACCAACAAAGTTATCATTAAAATTTAATTTCAGTAAGTCGCATACATGTCAGTTATAGTTGATCATGAAAATAGAGTGAATAATTAAATGGTAAATAAACCAATTTCAAATCCAAGAATAATTATCTTTTTCCCAAAAACACTTAATATTTTGACTTGTAAGATATTTTAAATCAAAAACATAAACATTTAAAAAATGGGATGTGGTAAATAAAATCCATCCATTAGAATTAAAATCATTAAAAAAATAATTTTTAGAAATATTTTTGAAACATCAATATCAAAATTTACCAATACATAGTAAAATATGATTTAATAATTTTCCAATTATTTTTTTAATTATATTATATTTTTAGAAACCAATCATATGTATAAAAATAATTTTACATTTTGAATCATCTATAAATGTGACATTTCCTCCATCAAAATTTTCAAGTTTATTTAATTTTGAAGGATCACCACCCATATGAATTGGGAACATGATATCTATATAATATTTCATTTTTCTAGTTTTACTCATTTTCTATAAAATATTAGAAAACTATATCTTTTGGTACTTATAACATGGGTCAACTTATGTTGGGAAATAATTATTTTGGAATCCAAACTTATTTAGAGAAATATTTTAATTAGAAAAATGAGATGAAAGATGAATGGTTTTTAGTCCTTCATATCATCAATTTTTTTATTTAATTTATAATATTTATTACTATCTTTTTAAAATTAATTTAAAATTTTATTTTGATAAATCCCCTTTACAAAATTTAACCTTTTATAATTGATCAGAAAACTATATTGTTTTAAAGAACCAAAACCATTGAAATTTTTAATAGGTTTTTAAGAACCCAAAATATTATTTATATTTTCTTCCCATTATGTAAAATATAAAGAAAATTTTAGGATCATAATGTCTAAAATTCCAAATTTTAATCTTTTCATTGATCTTTTAATTTTAAAATAAAATCCTATTTTTCATTAAAAAATTTACCTCTTTTTAAAGTATCAAGTATATATTTCTATTAAAGATATTTTAATTTTAAAATAATATCAAAAAAACCATTTTATGTTTATTTTTATAATTGATGATACCATCATAATGTAGGTAAAATATATAAGAATTATAAGAGTATGAAGTGTAAGAACTAAAAAAGTGTAATTTTCTTTGTCACATACCTCGTTAATAGACTTTAATCACTTTGTAATTTCATTGTTGGATAAATATATTATTATAGAGCCCTTAATTGAACTCCAAGTTGGGACCTATAAATATTTCATATATTGATTATTCTCCTTTGGATTTTTTATTATTCAAGGGAAATTCCGGTTTTATGTTTAACTTATTTTTAAAATAGATAAAGGTTACCTCAAATTCTAGATTTTTATTTTGGAAGTTTCAAGTTGATAAATTCTTTCTCTTGTACTAATCCATAATATTGGTAAAGATGGAAACATCATAGTAACTTCTAGATGAATCACAATTGTTTTCCATAAAATAATTTATTCTTTTTCCTTGTCCTCGTTATCTTTCATTTCGTATTTCCTTCTCATAGTAATATGATATGTCATGAGACAAATAATGAGTTCCAAAATATAATGTTTTTAATTTATTTAAATTATTTCAGTATGGTGATTTAGGATCTCATTTACTTGGTAACAACCTAAATAATATATTCACTAAATTTTATATAGAAAGATAATCAAAAATAGTTTTTCACTCTTTACAAATATTAGAAACAAACTAAAAATTTTAGTTATTGATTTTCAAGGGTGTATGGAGAAACTAACAGAGTCTTGTCTAAACATTTAGAAATTTGTATATTTTATATTATTAGTTTCATTATGAGTTACTTCTTAATGTATAAAAATTAATAATCATATTTTCATGTTAAAATTAGATAAAATTATTTTTTTAAAAAAATAATTCAATACATTCATAGAAATTTCATTTATTTCAAATGTACAATTATCATTGAGCTTCCATTTATGTTATTTTCAGTTATTAGAGTATATCTATGTATATCAATTTTAAAAACATTATATCAAATATATCTAATAAAAGTAGACAAGTGACAAAAAAATATAATTACTCATGGTTTTCCCTTACTAACCGCTATTAGTGTTTAAAAAATTATTTTAAAAAATTATTTTAATTTGAAAAATAGATTAATGTTTTTGAAAATTAAAATTTTATTTTAAATAGAAATAAATTTTAAAATCAATACCCCATTAGCACCAAATTAATTAAGGATATAAATAAATGGAAACATGTGTGTTGAATTACCCTTTAAAAATTTAAGGAAACAACTCTAAGGTTTAAAAATAAAACACTAAGAATATAATAAATAGTAGAATTAAATTTTGGAAGAAAAATAAAAAAATGGAAAAATACAAAGAAATGGTTGATTTAAATGAATAATATTTTGAAGAATAAAAACTAGTAATTTACTAAGTGTTAAATATTGTATTAAACAATAAAATAACTATAGAATTTGATAAATAAATGAAATTTCAGATATTTAATCAGACAAGATATTTCAAAATTATGATTGAAAATAACTCTTAAAAATATACCATATATCTACCAACTTAATCCCTTGAGGAACTAATGTATAAGTCCCTTATATTTATTGGTATCCATGATACTAAAACCATATATTATGTTATTTGTTATAAAAAATAATGGTGAAATTGAAACTATATATTTAAGGGAAAATCTAGAAACATTAAAAAAATGTTTTCTATTCTTTTTTAAAGGAAATCTTATGAAATACATGGTCCCCAAATTTAATGGTAATAAGCACCAAATAAAGAAGAAAATGTGGGATGATCTAATTTCTAGTATGAAATCTATTTGTAGATTAATTTAGATTCACATAAAGAATATGATTAATGCTAAGATATAATTAAAATATTAGAAGAGGGTAAAAATATATAAAACAATTCACACACTCTTGAATGATATATATGATTTCTAAAGAGATGTCATTGAATGAAATTGAGCGTGTTGGGATTTGATGATCGGATGAGAAAGAGTCATTATGTAATTTAGTAGATTTTTAAGGCAACCCAAGGTCCCTATTTATAGGATCAAAATGATTTGGTAAATTCTTCGGATCCTTCAAGGTTTATTAAGTAAAATTTCTCTAAATTTGATTCATTTTTACTGCATTAAATTCCTCTCACATTTTATTTTTTTAATGCCTCCAGGTACCTATTAGCCTCTACTGAGTATTTGATAGACTTAATACAACTTGGTGGGATCTATCTGCTACCACTGGATGGTTAGTGAACCTCGACTCGATAGATGATGGTCTTTTAAAGATAACATACATAATTTTCATTAGCATTTCCTATCTATTTATCTTCCATTGGGTAGTTATTGGGGTCCTACAACTTGTGGACACACTACCTCATCTTACCATCTATCGGGTGTTGTCTGCAAGTATTAGTTTCAAGAATCAGCTTTTGCACATCCTTCAATGATCCTCCATGGCTATCATATCCGTCTTCTAAGGATTTTAAACATAAATTAACATTTGTTCAAGGTTTCATAAATGATATATATAATGATGTTTTAAACCTATATTCACATAAAATAAAATGTCAAAAACATTAAGAGTGATTATTATTATTAAATTAAATCAGCAGTGATAAGAATGATAATATTGAATCATTAAATATCAAATATAATTGAAATATGAGTCTAGATAGTAAAAAATTACAATATCGATATTTATGGGTTTCGACACAATATCATGAGTTTAATTCAACTCTGTTACTTGATTCCTAATTTTGAATTCAACCACAAGGGTGTCTTGATCAAGGGTAAAATAGGTAATGTGATAGAGAAAGGTTAAAGGATGGATAATAATCTCATCTTAGTAAATATTAAACTAGATTCATTTTTTCTTATGGTGGAAGAGGAAAATAGATTGTGTCCTAAATTGATCATTCATATACACTAAAAAATATAGTAAAAATTTTCCAATCTTAAGTCATAGATTGATATTATCAATCTTAAAAAGATAACGGAAAGATATGGGTTGTGTTATTAAGAATAAATATAGTGTGAAATCTGTATAATCCAAAGAAAATGAGTTCTTCACATTTATTTGATTTTATTCAAACTACTGTGTGTTTTCTTTTGAAACATAATAGAATAGGGAGAGAAATATATTTGAACTTATTTTTGAATTATTATTTCATGATGTAATGCATTATATTTAAAAACCAAGGAAATAGGTGATGGATTGTTCTAAGGGATATCGAAGTTGTGCTAAAAATGAAATTGGAAGGCTGATCAAAATATTTTTTCTAATTTTTTTGGTTTACAAATCTATTATATTTGAGAATTAATTGAAAATACTTAGAACAAAATATATAGTTCCATTCATGAAAAATCTATAAAAAATTTTATTAGGGAGTGAAACCACAGGGAGAATAAGATAATTATTAAGTGTGGTATCTCAAGGAACTATTATAATGTTGTAGTATAAGTTATTATATATTAAAAAAAATTACTTTTTAACTTGTTAAGTAAATATAACATTATCTGAGATTTGGCATATAAGAACTAAAATTCCAAATCATTTTAGAGTATTTAGAAGTAAGTTCTAAATTTTTCATAAATAAGGTACACATGGAAATAATTGTGATGAAGTGGATAAATATTTTTTTGGATATTCAACCAAGATTAGAGAATATAAGTGTTTTAGTAAAAATATCTTGAAATTTAATGAAAATAATTATATGAATTCCATTAAATATAATTCTATAAAAAAATATAGAACATAAAATTTGGATTAGATATATGATAATGACCATGATCATGATTTATTTTTGAAAAATCTAAAATTATATCACATGAATAAGACTCAAATATTGAATTTTAAGAAGAAAAAAGGAAAAAGTTTGTAATTTTTTAGGACCAAGATGAATACTAAGGTGTTTTTATCAAGAAAATCACATCACTTTGATTTTTTTTGAAATCGTACTAACATATATTTTCAAAAGTATCAAAATTATGTTTTCTGAACAATTGGATCCACTCTATCCATCGAAATAATGATAAGCTATTTGAAAGAAAATAATCTGATCAAACTTTACTTTTTCCCGGAATGGGAGAAGATCATAATTATTAATTGATCGTTATCTTGATTGAGATAATCGATCGTGTAGAGAAAACAACTTTCTAGAAGTAAATGGTCATCAGATTAAATTTGAATCTAGTATGAAAGAAGTGTTTTTATGGGTAATTTGACTTATAATGGACAATTTTTAAATATGACGATGCTTTACAGATTTGTATTTCATAAATCATAAGTTAGTTGGTGATCTTATAATGCAAGCTTAGTGAAAAAAAGGGGTAGTGAAAAAGATTTAAGTCGATTATTTTCGTAGAATAAAATGTTATTGGGAATCATACTCAAGAGATTGTACCCAGGATAATCAAATCATGGCCAATAGTACTCATGGAAATTATATTTGGGGTGATAATGAAAGAAATAAGGTGATGAGGTTTGTAATAAGAATGATCGTACCCAAAATCTTCATAGTCAGGACTCTAGAATCTGATCATCTTTCATATGCATAAAGAATTTTTTTAACCAAAATGATCGTACTCAGGATTTGGAAGAAAAATATCATACACAGTATGATCATATTCATGCTAATCATTATCATAAATATCGTACTTTAGAAAATTATATTCAGTGAAAGAATTGCTTGAGACTGATAAATTAAAAGGGAACGAGAGAATTAGATCAACAGTGTAGTCAAACATATCAAAATAGTTGAATTAATGTGTAGGATTACAACTTGGTTAAAAGAAGGGGAGTAGAAGAAGTATTTTATCTCAGGTGGGTCAAGAGAAAAAGTGTAGAAATGAAGGTGATGATTTTAATTTCAATTAGGCTAATATTAATTGTATTAGAGCGGAATTGTTTTATATTTCCAAGTGGGTTAATAGAATAAGTGTAGTTAAAGTGAACTGAGAATGGAGTTTTCTAAATGTTCTATCAAGGGGGAGATTTACATTCAAAAGAATTATCATATTCAGCATTTAGAAGTCATATCCATTTCATCATATTCTTTTATATAATTAGAATAGATCTTTGTTTTGATGAAACAAATTCATCAAATCAGACTCATGTATTAAAATCATATTGGCAATTGAAATGAGCGTCTAAAGAAGAAGTGATGATTATATAAGAATAGAAAAGCTTCAAGGATAGTTTATGAAGTCAAGATAGACATAATATTTCACCGTAAATTTATATTAGTGTGAATTTTATTATGCGGGGTTTTTTTGGGATTCCCACCAAATCCAATAAAGGGTAACCTATAAAAGGATAAAAGTACGTTGTACTTTTATGATGTTTGAAGTAATATTCATGAGAGAGAAGATCCAAGTTTTATAGAGAAGAAAAAGTTTATATATTCAATTATTTTTTAAAAAAATTGGTTGATTGAACTAAATGAGAAGACACAATATTATTATGTTGTATTTAGATGATCATCGTACTCAATGATTATCATACTCAGCTGATTATCTTATTCATCTTGTCAGTCATATTCAGATGATTATTAGATCAGGATGGATAATCAGAATTTTTTATTTTTCATACAGATATTTCTAGACCAAGGAATAATCATACTAGGTAGAATAATATTGAGAAGAATCATATTGGGAAGAGTCATATTTGAGGATAATAATACCTGGAGGAATCAGACTATGAATAACAGACTAGGAAAATAGGACTTGGTTTTTATTTAAAAAAAATACAAGAATTTCTTACCATCTTTTGGGTAAGAAATTGAATAATTTTTTTCAATTGAAGACATTTGTGTAATTTAAAAGAATCACGGGTACCATGCTACAAAAATATTGTATTAACATATTTGTGATAAGAGGGTGAACATGCACTATAGGATTGTTTACACAGTACTATACAACTGAAATGATATATCCTACTTTTTTTAATCCAAGGATTAATTTCTAGTGGATTATGTGGTATTATATTACTTCCAACCATACCAAGAATGTAGCTATTGTTATTGAATAGTGAACTTTGTAAATACTTTTGTTCTATTGGATGTGTTCCTTAATTTTTTCAGTAGGGAAATGAAAATTTAAATGGAGGTGAAGGTTGTTTCAAGGAAACACAAATGACAAATTATCATGTATTCAACCTCTCTCCTATCAGCGATATAATCATTATATCTTTTCACATTCAACTGGTATCAGAGGGTGGGTTCCCTTCAATTAATATTTATTGATGGAGAATTTGAATTAAGTCAACAGTAAAGGTATTATATTTTTTTATTGAAATAATTACCATATCTAGAATGATATAATGTTTCCATATCTTATTTCTATTCACTACAACAAATATGACCTTTATCATCTCTAGAAAAGTGCATAAACAACGCTAGAAAAAGCGTTGTTAATCGATGTGAAGATAAAGGGGGTCCCTTTTATCATCTCTAAGAAAATCACTGATAAAGGCCCCTTTTATCAATGCTAAAAATGTTCGGATAAAAGACCCCTTTTATCAGTGCTAAAAAAAGTGTAGATAAAAGTCAAAAAATAATAATAAAAGGAATTATATAATGCAGGGGAAGAGCTTTTAACAACGCTGGAACCCCCCCCCCCCCCATTATTAGCGCTAGGCACACCGCTAGTCTCACACTCCCCCATGTTCTTCCCTTCGCACACATCCCCCACATGTGGGCTCCTCATTGATTCCACCCAAACTCAATGCCACGACCTCCCCCTTGCGCATCTGCACCATTACCACTAAGCCATTTCATTTTTTTTCTCTATTTAATGATATATCTATTTATATATATATATAGTTATATTTATTCATATATTAATATAGATTCATATTAATATAAATATATTTAGTTATATTATTACATGTATATTTATTCATATATTAATATATTTATATATTTATTCGTATATTAATATTTATATATATAGTTATATTTTTTCGTATATTAATATAGATTCATATTAATATAAATATATTTAGTTATATTAATACATATATATTTATTCATATATTAGTATATATATATATATATATTCATTCATATATTAATATATATATATATTTATATTTATATATATATTTGTAGTTATAATTTTTTATCCGTATATTTATTTGTATATTAATACATATTTATAAGATTAGTTTTAAATAAATTTATAAAATATGTTTTTTAGGTGTGTATAAATAAATAAATAATTACAATCATACATATATAAAACACACAAAAACACACACACACATATATATATATATGAATAAATACATATATATATGTATTTGAAAAGCCATAGAATGTTAAAAAGACCATAACATCTAATCCATAGGGCCGTTTCAACTCCAAAACTATTAAAATTGATGAAAATTAAACAATATTCGATATGATATCTGGTACAGGCCTAAAAAACATTCGGATTAGAAGTTATACATGTTTGAATGTTAATAAATCCGGTATCCTGACTAAAAATTCAGTTTTAGAGGCCTTCTAGGCCTCGAGAAATGTGACTGATGATTCCCTTACATTATTAGCATGTAGAGAGCATTGCAGGATTCGATTTGATATGCTATAGAGCTCAAACGGACACCCAGATCAAAATTTATGGTCTTTTGAAGTTTGAGATACATTTTCAACTTATTTTAGATATTTTATTGATTTTTTTATTTTTTTTGTCTTCCAATTGTTATTAAATGATTATTAATCGATGATAATTATCAAATTATTAATTAATATTAATTTTAAAAATATTTTAATTCCATTTTCACTGAATTTATTATATATTAAATTTAATAGTATATTTATACATATCTAAAACATATATAAAAAATATATATTATATTTATATCAATATCAATATACTCATATAACAAAATATTTTTTTCAAGATTATTTTTAAACATAAAATTTATTAGCACTAGAAAAAAAGCATTGATAAATCCCCCTTTATCTGCACTATTAAAAAATCGCTAACAAAGGGGTCCCCTTTAACAGCGCTAAAAAAGCACTCATAAAGGGGGGTCCTTTATCAGCGCTAGAAAAAGTGCTAATAAAGGATCATTTTTAACAGTTCTTTTTTGGCGCTGTTAAAAGTGTCCTTTATCAACGCTTTTGGTAGCACAGATAAAGGCTCCCCCTTTATCAATGATTTTTGTATCATTGTTAAAGGGGTAGCGCTTCCCTTGCCCGTTTTTGTAGTAGTGATTAGATATGATTTTCTTGAAGAAACAAGAGATGGATTTCCTCCTATTGATTTTAAAACTCCTCTTACATTTTTTGTTGAGAAGAATCTTGGGAATGACGGAAGGGAAACTAATTCTATATTATGATAAATTTATGAAAGTGAATTATTAAGTGTGAAAGGTATTGCAATATCCAAAGTTATGTGCTATAAATTGAAAAACATATATGAAGGAAATAAAAAAGTGATGAATTCAATGTTAGAATTATTGAGATTGAAATATAAATATTTGGATATGGGTGAGAAAGAATATATTGGGGGATTCATTACCATTGTAAAAGAAATTTTGAGCACTATCATATGTCTTGGTGAAATGTTAGATGCATCTATAGTTTTTTAAAAGTTCTTGAGAATTATTCCGGATAGGTTAGATGATAAAATTTCTTCTTTGGAAGAAAGAGATCCGAGAACATTATCTCTTAATGATTTTCATAGCACTCTCATAATTTATGAAATGAGAACGGATAAATATATGAAGAGGGAAACAAATGTATATAGAGAAATGTCTTTCAACATTTATAAGAGAGAATATTCAAAGAATATTCTTATCAATGTTGTATCTCATGAATCTGAATCTGAAAATGAGGTATGTAAAAATATTAATAATATTTTATCATTATTTCCAAAAAAATATGAGAAGAGGTATTGGGAAACATAAATCCAAACTTCCCTTGAATTTTTTTGAATGTAGAGGTGTTGGTCACTTTGTGGCTAATTGTCCTCGAAGAAAAAAGAAGAGGATAGTGATGAAGAATAAAGAGATCCAAGAATATCTTGGAAGAAATAAAGAGATAAAAAAAACATGTATTGCATAGGGAAAGATAGGAAATTACTCAATTCCAAAAGAAGAAAATTCTTATATAGATATGAATAATAATGAATGAATGAATGTGGAATCCAAAAAAATAGATGGGTATGGTATTGAGAATACTTTTATTACAAAAATGATTTATGAATAATTCATAAGTATTAATTATGAAAAAGAAGAAACCCAACATGAAATTCATTTGAAGGAAGAATTGAATAAATTCCTGAGAATGATAAGAAGTCTTGAAAAAAATAGATTATGAATTATCTTCTACAAGAAATCATGAATTTTATGCTAATGAGAAAGTAAGGATGGTAAAAGAGATTAATGACATGACGAAATATCTTGAAGAAAAAATGAATTGAAATGAGCCTCTAGAGGTGACGCTATTGTATAAAACAATGGAGTTGGAAATTTTCCAACAAAAAAAATTCTAAACCTAAAATGAGAAATACAATTTCTCAAAATGATTCCACTGAAGTTAGTGAAATATCTCAAAATGAGAAACCTAAGAAGGATCAACAAATTTTACCTTCAATGGGTGAAAATAAATATTGAGTTATGTATGAAAATAATAAATCTAGAAAATTTTATTCAATATTCCAACATACAAAATGATTTTTGTTTTAAATAAGTGTAATTCTAAACTCTTATTACATGATTTTGGTTCAATATAATCAATTGTGGCATAAAAGGCTGTGATAGATGTGTTAGAGAAACATGGGAAACTTATCTAAAAGAGATAATGTCTAAATTTCTTGATTTTCCATAAAGAATAGATTGGTGTTTCACTGTATGTCATAATTGAATGATTATAATCTCGGTATATAAGAAAGTTGATATTTTTTAAAATAAACCCCAGAGTTAATTCATTCCAATATTTTCTGATGGATGAGAAAATAATCCAAAATAGGGATAATTACTTCACTACATTCATTTTTGATTTTACTATCTTCACTTGTGTTATGTATACGAAACACAAATCGAATTCATTGAAAATGTTAGTGAGTTTTAGAATGAAGGATGAGAAGGAAGGTGAGTATTCAGTGAAGATATTGAGATCAGACAGTGGTGGTGAATACAAAAGTGATGAATTTGAATGTTATAATAAGAATCATGGAATTTGAAATGGGTATTGTTCCCCATACACTCCTCAACAAAATGGGGTTACTGAAAAAAGAATATAAGTTTGGTGGAAATGGGATGAACTATGTTACATGAAAATGGTCTTTCTAATCACTTTTAGATTCAAGACATGTGTACTACTATTTATAACCAGATTCATTGTTTCTATATACCTCAATGATATATGAGTCTATATGAATTGTTTTATGGAATAACTCTAAGATTGAAGAAATTAAAAGGTTTCAGGAGTCCATGTATCATAAATAAGAAAGGTGGAAACTATCAAATGTTTGTGAATAAAGGTCAAGATGGAATATTTCATGTCTATGCTCTTGAGGGAAGAGGATATAGATGTTTCAAAAAATAAACTAGAATAATTTTTGATTCTGTTGATGTGAAATTGATTGAAAAGGCAGAGGAAGATAAACATACTTATGTAGATGAGAAAGATGAGCATGATTTTTTTGAAAACAATTCTGATAGGGATACTGACAACTGTATTCTAAATCATGAAGAATAATTGAACTCATCTATTTCTAGTGATGATTAAGAAATTCAAAAATATCATCCAAGGATTAGGCAACAAGTGGAAGCTTGGTATATAATCAGTGATCATGATCATAAGGTTCAAACAAGAGGAACAATGAATTCTATTACAAAAAATTATTTGTATTCTAATTTAGAGATGGATGATGTTAAAGAAGATTTGGATTATACGTAATGGGTTCAGACCATGAATAAATAGTGATATAAAATTGAAAAAATTATACATGAGAACTAATACCCCAGAAAGATAACAAAAAAATCATTGGAACAAAGTGGTTTTTCCAAAACAAGATGAATTAATAAGGTCAAGTGATTAGAAACATAGAAAGATTGGTGTGAAAAATATATTCACAAATTGAAGGTATTGACTTTAATGAAACCTATTCTCCAGTAGAAAGACTTGAAAATTTCAAAATCTTTCTCATTATTTCTGCACAAAGAGGGTAGATTATCTTCCAAATTGATGTTAAATCTAAATTCTTGGATGGTTATCTTGAAGGGGAAGTTTATATTGAACAACATTATAGATTTTTTATTAAGAAATATGAAAGTTATGTTTGGAATTTGAAAAATGATTTTTTTGGCATAAACCAATCTCCAAGGGAATGGTTTTTCGATTTGGATACATGCTTTAGGAATATGAATTTTAAGAAAGGAATAGAAGATATCAATATATAAATCAGAGATTGTCAATAGTAATTCCTCATTGTGAGTGTTTATGTTTATGAAATTATATTTGCTAATAAATTTGAAGGATGTTGTGAAAGGCGTGATGAATAAATGGAAAAGCAATCTAAAATTTCCATGATAGGAAATTAAATACTTTCATGGGATACAAATACAAAAATGGAAGGAATAAATTTTTCTTTCTCAAGAAAAGTATTCAAAAGAACATCTTAAGTGGTTTTGAATGTAAAAATAAAAACATGTTTCTAAACAAATGTCAATGGAAACAAAGTTTTTTAAAGATAGAGAATGAAAATAATTTGATTGTAATGAAAATAGAAAGTTGATTGGAATCTTGTTGTATTTGACTTCTCCAAGACCAAACAATGTTTAATCTATTACCTTATTTGAAATATGTTAGAGTGCTCAGAAATTATCACATTTAATTTCTAGAAAAATAATTCCTAGATACATCAAAGGCACGATAGAATTAGGAATCAGGTATAGAATCACAGACAGTATTGAATTTCTTGGTTATTCAGAAGTTCATTAGGTAGAAAATGTTGATGATATAAGATCAACATCTAGTAGAGTATTTTTTCTGGGAAAGAATTATACTAGTTGGAATTCAAATAAAAATAATTTATTAACTCTTAGTATGGCTAAGGCTGAGTATGATGCAACCATCTGAGCCACTAATCAACTTATGTGGATGAAAACTCAATTGGAAGATTTACTTGTTGAAGTGAAGTTACTCTTACTCATGGGTTGTGAAAATCAAAGAATAATAAATCTCACCAAGAATCTTGTTGAACATTATCATTCAAAAATTATTGATATCAAATGTCATTTCATCAAATATCATGTGGAGAAGAATGAACTGAATCTGGAGTATGTTCCAACATCGGAAGAAGTTGCTGACATATTCACAAAAAAATTACTTAATGAATAATTATTTAAATTTAGGATAATCATGGGTGTCCAACCTCTTTCTCATCAAGGTCGAGGTATGTGTTTGTGTCCCCTATCTAATATTATAATTGGATTGTATTTTCAAGGGGTTAATTGTTTCATAAATCAATTTATTTCATTTTAAAAGAGAGATATGTGGGTAAGTTGTGAGTTAAGCATTGTTTTTTGAAGTGAACTATTCTAACTGTTTGTTGGTGTGGTTGTAGGAAAATGAATTGTTTTTTTTTCAAGAATGAAGAAGAAGATGTGGGGATGGAAAAAAAGAAAATTATTGTGATAATCACAAATTTTTTACAGCAAGGTTTTTATGTCAATGATTCTTGTTTCCTACGAAGAGTTATCTCATATAGGCATATAATTATTGATTGGTAATCCATTTGGTGAGGATAAAAAGTTAAATGATTTATGAAACTTTGTTGAAAAAAATACAAAGGGGCTATTATTAGGACCAAGTTTAAGATGATGGTTTTTTTTGTAAAAAATAGGTATCTTATTTTCAAGAAAATAACCTCATGTAGTATTTGTTGGAAATCATACTGATTTATGTTTTAAAACGTATCAGACGGGTGCTTTCTGAAAAATATGATTCACACTATCCATCATAATTAGGAGTTGTTGTTTGAAATATATGATCCTGGTTAGGATTTCTAGGGGTCCAAAGTGGGAGAAGATTATAAGGATTTATTGATTTTTATTTATAATAAGATAATCAGTCGCATGAGGAAAACATCTTATTGGAAGTAAATGGTCATCAGATTCACTTCAGATCTGGTATGAAAGAAGTGTTTGTTTTTATGGGCAATCAGATTCATCATGGATCCTTTTTTAAATATAACTATTCTTTGCTTATTTTATTTCATAAATCATATGTTATTTGGAGATCTTATGATGAAAACTTGGTGTAAGAAAGGGGGAGTGAAAAATATTTAGGCCGATTATTTTTTGAGAAAAAAAGGTTGGTGGGAATTGTACTCAAGAGATCGTACACAACATAATAATATCTAAAATGATTTGACACATGGAAATATGTTTTGGGATGAGTAGGAAACAAATAAGGTGATGAGGATCATAATCATAATTATTGTACCCAGAATGGTCATAGTCATCCTCTTTAGAAACCTATCATCCATTGTATTCATAAGAAAACATTCATATCGAGAATTATCATACATAAGATTAGGAAGAAAAAGATAATACACAGTATTATCAAATTCATAAGGACCATGTTTTAGAAAATCATTCTCAAAATGATCATAATCCGGACAATCATATTTAGAGAAATAATTGCTTGATGTCGGTGAATGAAAAGAGAAGGAGAGAATGAGATCAACAATTTAGTCAACCATTTCAAAATGGTTGAATTACATTGTAGGCATCCAAATGGGTTGAAATGAGAGGAGTAAAAGAAGTCTGGTATCTCAAATGGGTCAAGAAAAAAATGAAGAAGATGATGTGTATTTCAATTTGGTCTAGATTAATTATATTAGTGTGGAATTGTTATATATTTCCAAGTGGGTCAAGAGAAGAAGTGAAGATAAAGTGAATTGAGAATAGAGTTTACTAAATTTTATATCAAGGGAGATCTTGAAATTAAAAATAATTATCATATTCAGCATTTTATAATTGAAATATATTTCTGTTGAACCATTCATACAATTATTATTGATCTTTGTTTTTATGAAATAAGATTCAAAAAATTGGACTCATGTATTGAAATCATACTAGAAATTGAAATGAGAGTCTAAAGAAGAAGTGATAATTGTAGAAGAATTGAGAAGCTTCAATAAGAGTTGATGAAGTCCAAAAAATCCCACAATTTTAGTGGAAAGTGAGATTAAGGTGATTTTGAAAAAGAAAGGTAATTTTCAAGATTCTCTCCAAAGACACTCATGGGTCACCAATAAAAGGAGAAAAGAAAATTGAAATTTTTTTATGATTGAAGAACTATTCATGAGAGAGTAGCTTTGAGTTTTAGAGAGAAGTATATGTTTCTATATTCACTTTTAGGTAAAAAGTTTTATGGATTGAAGTGAAAGTGAATAGAAAAGATCACAATGTTTTATTCAACTTATCATCATACTTAGTTATTAACGTAATGAGATGATTATCATCTTTGGGTTTTCAATTTTATTTTGTTCATTATTATTTCTGGATAGATAATTGGACTTGGGATTTTCATACTATGATTTTCAGACTAAAGAAGAATCACATCGAGTAGAATTGTATTAGGAAGAATCATACAGGGAAGAATCGTATTTGGGAAAAATATTCCTCTGGTGAATCGGACTGGAAAAAATAGATTGGGAAAATTGGACAAGTTTTTTCATTAATAAAGTCCACGAAGTTCTTACCATCTTCTGGGTAAGAAAATAAATAATTGTTTTCAATTGAATGCATTTTTGGAATTCAAAAGAAGCTCAAGTAAAATTAATTGTTAAAAAAATATTGTAGTACCATATTAGTGCTAATAAGGTGCACACACACTATTGGATTGTTTACATAGTGAAACACGAGTGAAAGGATATATCGTACTTGTTATAATACAATTATTGATTTCTAGTGGTTTGTGTGGTATTTTATTACTTCCAAACAAAAAAGGATATAGCTATTATTATTAAATAGTGAACCATGTAAATACTTTTGTTATTTTGGATGTTCGGTTGAATTTTATTCATCAATGAATACAATATTTAATTGGATGAAATGGTTGTTTTAAGGAAACATAAAAGAAAAATTCTCACCGATTTATCCCTCCCCCTCTCAGTGATACAATCATCCTAACAAGGAACATTCATTATTCACTAACTAAATGGGGGAAGATAAGAGGTGAATTCCATTATTATGAAGTCACTAGGAAAAATTCACTAATAAAAACTAAAATAATGGGGATTATTGATGATAAAATTATCACAAGCGTATTTTATGAATTTTGATAAAGTGAAAAAAAATATGAGTCATGCATTAAATAAATGATAAATATATTTTTCTAAAAATATATATGAGATTCACATGATATCTTGTCAAGTGGCCCAATAACTACAATTCCATTAGAACAGAATAGGTGTTCAAAAAATAAAAAATATGAGCATAAGACCATGATCTGAAATATGTAAAGGTGAGTATATTAGGGATATTATCAAGTTGTTGGAATTTTTTGAAAGATACATATTCACGAGTGGAAATACATGAATCAACCAATATATTTTTTGTGTTGTAATTCCAAATGGTTTTAAATATCTACAATGTAGATTTAAAGAGGTTGTTCATTAATAGGGTTCTCAAAGAGGATTTTTACATTTATAATTTTGTGGATTTTCAAATTGCTGATGAATTAAGAAATTTATATTATCTCAAGAAGGAATTATATTTCCAAAAACAATTCTCTAAAATATTGGTAATATCAATTTCATTCATTCATGAAGAAATTAGACTTTAAAATGTGTTTTTGGATTACAAACTATATAAGAAAACCTTGATAGAATAAGTAGACATTTTACTCATCTATGTCGATGATTTCATAATTAGCGGTAATAAAAAGGAATTTGTGTAAGACTTTCCAATCATGATGAGTTCAAATTTTAAAATTTTAATGATTGGATAACTTAGTTATTTTCATAGACTATAATTAAATAAAAAATTCAAGTACACTCTCATCTCTCAAAAATAATATGGTACATAGTTGTTTAAAATGATTTAACATGAATGAATTTAAACCGATTTTAGAACTAATCACTATTAGATATTTGGTTCCCTTGGCCAGATGGAACACTGATATGGGGGTGAATCAATGGTCATATTTTATTAATTCTTATCCTTTGAAATTATTCCAATTGAAATAATTAATAATCTTGATCCATTTATGAATATTCCATATAGCCTCACCTTGTGTGATGTAATAAAATATAAGAAATCAACATATAGTTTTTATAAGTTTGTACACAACAACCTACCCCTTATTTCCATATTTTATTCTCCTCAGTTATAGATTATTCACTACCAAAAAAGTGACTAAAACCATTGACTATTATAGTTTGATCAATATAGAGTTTTGCATTGTTCCTCCACTTCTATCACTAAATAGAAGATACACTCCACTTCCATTGCAAACTAGGTGATGCAATTATCTTCTTTAATGAAGCAACTAAACATAAAGATATTTTCCCAGTAATTGGTTATTTTAGAACCACTTGGGAAAAAATATTTCTCTATAAATAGATGAATCAATAGATTTTCCTGTATACCCATTCCAGATATTCAGTAGTTTCTTACATCTCTACTAGTATTGGAAGTGCTTCTAGATCTAGTGAGATCTGTATTTTTCTCATCTTCTTCGAATAATCAATTATTTAACCTTGAGGGACTCCTAGTTTATTCTCTTCTCTTAAAACAATAATTGAAATTACCTTACTCTCAGAATTCTTAGAATTCCCTCACATATTGAGAATGGATCATGAAAATCATAATTAATTCATCAACAAACTTATATATATAAATATGATAATAGTAATAATAGTTGTATCATTAGTTTCTCCTTCACACGATCTTGCATATTTTCCTCTATGATTTCTTCTTCATAAATTCATATAACATCACAAAAATTATTGCTTTTAATTACATTGTGTTGAATTATAAATTAAATTTTCATTACCTTTTGAGATTATTTTTTATATAATATCCTAGTATTAATCTTATTTATTTCTTCCTGATTCACAACCCATGTATTGTGATATTATTTATTGAACACATAGATTAGTTGTATTATCATGATTGATTCTTCCATAGCTACTCAAATAACCATTGTTAAAAAACATCAAGGATTTAAAAATCGTTTTGTAGTTCACAATTTCACAATAATGAACAAGGGAAACAATTTTATGCATATAAATCTAATAAATGGTTTTCATTCATCTATGTATCATATTCACCTATTTTAGTCAACTAAGTGAATAGACATTTGGAATTTTCACCACCATATATTTGGAGAACAATTAGCTACATAGAAATCAGCTACGTGGTTCTCAATCATCTACATGGGATATTTTACTACATGATTCGGCTATATGAATATTCATTGGGAAACATAATTCATCCATGTGTACATTATTCTATGTGGATCTCTGATTTGACCGTTCATCACTTCTTCATATGGTAACTTCTTCATGGTGCTTTGACATACCATGTGTGTTCACATTTCTTCATGTGGTTACTTCCTCATGGTCACTGGTTCACTGTAACTTGACCTAACATGTGTATCTACATTTCATAATATAATCACTTCTTCATGGTCACTTGACCTACCATGTATGTCTATAATTCTTCATGTTGTCAATTACTCATGGAAACTTGGCCTACAATGTGTGTTAACATTTTTTTATGAGGGTATATCCTCATAGAAACATATTCATAGTAACATGACCAAATTATTTCCTTCATTTCCTCAAGATCACTAGACATAATGAGTGTGTCCACATTTCTTCAGGAAATCACTTCCTCATGGTCACATGACTGGCCTATTTTCTATTTGAGTTATTCTAGTTATACCCCCACAATTTCATTTCCATAAAACCCGGTTGTAGCTCAACAAACTTATGCAGTTGTATATTAGTAATATCATACATGGCCACTAATTCCTTCATGAATAAATATTAATACTTTAAGAGTTAAAAAAAATCCATTCAATAATACATATTGAACCATTGAAAATAAATTCCATACTTAATTCAGCATAAAAATTCCAACTATAAATTTATAAGAAATACCAATCCTCAATACCAATATGTGTGATTGGGTAGATTATCTATTTTTCCCCTATATTTATTATCTAATACAATGGTCAATGTGATCAAATAAATTACTCTTTATTTTCATTTAAAGGAATTATCATTCTCTTTAAAAATTTTGAGAGAAGGATGATACAACATGGTACACAAAGAAAACATCCTTCAGTTTTTAATCTATAATTATATATGGGAAACCCTAGTGTAGAAAAAAAAGAGAAATACAACCAAGACTGTCAATATTTTCCATATATAACTATGGATGTGATAGCATGATCACAAAATCTCAATTACGGGATGTAAAAATAATAATCATCTAGAAAAACATGTAACCCTCATATATTTCAAAAAATAATAAGAAAAAAATATACAATACTTGTAATTCACCCTTTTCTCATGTTTTGATAAAAATTGAATTTCATAAAATTATAAAATGGGGTTGTAAGTTTGATTCTCATACATTAACCTTCAGGTTTTGAAATCATTCATAGATTCCTGTTTCACTGTATTTTTAGTATAACAATATATTATTCTCAATCTTTCTCCCCCTTAAGGGATGTACTCATCTAATTCTATTACATGGAATTAAATAGACCCAATAACTGAATTTATCTACATATTGTCTAGTAGCGAAAACCTAAAGCATCACCTTCAAATCCAAGCAAGTTATCTCAAAATACATAAAATAATATGGAATAAGGAGGGAAAAATTTATTTTAATAGAAAATCAATAAAAGAAAGAGGTTCCTCCCAAACTAGGTCATTCCTTTCTTCTAATATTGGCATGAAATTTTTTACTTGTATTATACTTTATAAATTTAGTCTAATGTTATGATTTTTATTTTTATTCCCTTTAACTTATTCTTTATATGGGATATAGTTTCCGACATAATTATTTTTTATCTTCAAGATAACAATTATGAATAAATTTTGAAGTGTTGTTACCAAAAATTCATTGTCCACATACTTTAATTTAGATATATAGAAATTTTTATATTCCTATTATTTTTTAGCCAATTTCAATTGATTTTTCCAAATAAGAAGGTACTTTTCTTTATATTCATAGTCTTCTTATAATTTTCACATTACATTCCACTAGGTTTATATTAAAACATATTACCTTTAAATAAAAAGGTAACCTATTCTTAAAACCTTGTGATGAATATTTCATCCTTGTGACCTTCCAAAATTCATCTTCCATGTTCTTTTTCCAAAATTGAAAAAAAATTGTACATATATTTCTTATGTAGATATAGAAAAATGTTGTTTCCCCTAAAATTGTTTCATCTTATTCTCACTAATACTCCCCCTTTTTTCTTTCATATAACCTAGAATATACATGTTAAACTAGTAATAAAATGATTTGTTTTCATTATAACCATAGCACTACTAAAAACATTCAATATTTTTCATTATGATTGGTCCCAAAACATTCTATATTTGTGTTTTTATTGTCTTGTTGAAAAGAGAGCCTTAATTTTATTTTAGGCATGTAGCCTCATTATCATATTATTTATTTTACTTAATTTGGAAGATTTTATCTCAATATTCTTAGTCAACATATCATTAGGTTTTGTTTTTAAAACAACACTGTTAAATAAAAAACATCAATTTTTAAATTGATTAATTAAATATTTACCATGTTCATCTAAAAAAACTCTTCTCATTTTCCTGATAAGATTTTGAATTTACATTATTAACCTTTTTGAAGTATTCAATGTCTTTTTTCAACTAATTTTAAATAGTATAAAATATGGATTGAGTTTCAAACAATGTTTTTTCTTTTTCAATCATCTCTTTTTAAATATCCCACACTATATTTTCAATCTCAATAGAAATCAATTTATACTATTCGATATTATAAAATGAGGATACATAATTATTGAATATTTATTCCTAATTAGTAACCCCATTTTTATTTTCATTCTTATTTTTATTCTATTCATTCTTGAGATATTAGATTTGACCCATGAAATGTTCTAAATTTTCTTTTAGCTTCTACTCAAGCATTATTTAATATTCGTTATTATCACAACAACATGAAGAATTGAATCTTCTATTAACATAAATAAAAACCCAATTTCATTATATTAAGATAAAATTGATTATAAATGTTTTTTATTATTTTGTATAAAATTTCTCTTCTTACTTCTAAAACGTTTCTTCTTCTTCTTACCCCATTTTTATTTTTGGGGTCTCTAATCATCTAATTTTGATATAATATTACTCAACATTTTCCTTGGAAAACATTGGGAAAAAATGAATAAATTCACCAAAATTGAAACATATTTATTGTTAATTACTCATTCCTTTACACTTACCCCTTTAAAATCCTTTTGATATAAGAGATTGAATTTGGTGAAAGTATTATGCATCCTCATTGTCTAAGTCTTCATATTATTTATCCTACTATTATATATATATTTTTTCATGGAATTAAAATTAATTTAATATTTTTTCCTTTTATTTAAAAATAGTTTACTTTCTCATCTCATAAGCTACGATTATGTTGTGTAAATAATCAATTATCATGTCTTATCAATCTTCTAGGGTAGTGATCTGTGAATTAAACTGATCTGCGTAGTTTCTCATCAGTTTTATGAAAAATATGGAATATTATAGCTTATCCAAAAATACCTAGATATATGTCACAATATCATTTAACTAGGTAAAGTATTAATAAACAATATCATCATTGGTCTTCTTTATATCCACAAATTAGATCCTCCAAATATGAATTTTCGATTCATGGACATTGATATTACCTTCAAAGATACTTCTTAATTTTTTCCAAAATATACTTGGTAGTCTGGAGAGACATCACTTTTCATTATACCTTTTCAGATAAATAGATAATGATTTCATTTTATGCCTTTCCATCTAACATCAACATTTTCTAATTAGATTTTTCCTCGAAGATACTTCACCATGTGGTAGAAAATCCATAGTATGAGAATCTCTCACTTTTAGGTCGAGTGATAGAAGATATGTTAGTATCCTATAACTCTAGTTATGATAAATCTTACTATTTAATATAAAAAGACCTAATTTATTGAAAAAGATATGATTATTTGTCTCTATAAATACCTCGTGGATATTAAAGATGAAATTCCATTTAAAACCACATGTGGTGCCCTAGGATATATAAAATATAGAGGGAGGGTGAATTAGTGGTATTCTATTACTAATTATTCTCCTTTTAAATTTAACCTCTTGAGCTGGTCAATGTTCTTGATCCACTAAATAATATTTCCCACAACCTGAAATCTTGTGTAATAGTAAACTAGAAGAAATAAACACAAAATATTTAATAGAATCATCCTAAAATATCACTCCATAATGAAATCATTTATTCCCACCAATTACATAATTTTCACAATAAAACTAGTGACTACACCCATATCTTATAACTATCTCATCAACAAAGATTCCCACTATGTTTCTCTAATTCCATCACTAAGTGGATAATATACTTCACTTCCAACACCAAATAGAATATACAATTCTCTTACTCATGAATATCTGGACCCAAAAAATCTTATTATTCTAATTGTTTTATTTATAATCACAGGGAAATAGAATCATTCCACAAAAAAATATGGATCAATAGATGTTCCATTCCTCCTCTTAAAGATCTTCATCTTTGGAATACAACACTACTTGTCTGAAATTATTTTCAGATCTAGAGTGATCTAGATCTGACATAATATCTTTTAATACTTTGGAATGTCACCTAAATGGACTCATGGTTTTATCTCTTCACTTACATTGATTGTGTAAATTATTAATCTCTCAGAATTCTCATAATGCTCTCAAGTATTGAGCATTGATCTTTCCCCTCATGGTTTATTCATCAACAACATACAATTTATATGTATATAATGATAATAGTAATAACTATAGTATTTGATTATCCATAATTATATCTCCCATATATTACTCATTTATTTATTCATTACAATTTCATATAATTGTATGTCATTTATTTAATTTATTTCAATCATGAAGAAATTTAAATTAATCATTCATTAATTCTAGATATTATTTACAATATAATATATTAGAATTAATCTTCATTAATTCTACATGAATAAAAATCTATAAATCATTATAGTATTCATTCAGTGATTGTCTTAATTTTATTTTAATTATTAATTCTTCTATAACTCATCAAATATTGATTTTTAGAAATAATTGGGCTTTCAATGTCTTCATGAAATTTTCTATCTTGCAGTTAGCTATGTGGAGAACAATAATCTATATATTAATCATCTATGTTCTCATTAATTGGATACATATCATATTATTCTACATGATTCAAATAAATTAATATGTATTTAGTTCTCCCATCATTGGCTATATAGAGAAAAATCGGCCATATAACAATCTGTTACATAGCATAGTTTCCCATATAAGTTAGATACATGAATCTGCAATCAAATACATAATTCACCTATGTGACCATTCTTATAATTGGATTCCTATACAAACATTCATCACTTATTCATATGGTCATTATTTCATAATCACTTAAATTATTGTTTTTTTATTCACATTTCATCATGTGGTATATTTCTCATGGTCACTTGTTCATGGTCACTTAACCTACCATGTCAATCTAAATTAATTTATGTAGTCACTTACTCATGGACACTTGTTCACAGTCAATGGAACTACCATGTGTATCCATATTTATTCATCCGATAACATCATCATGATAACTTTACATGCCATCCATGTACACATTTATTCAAGTGGTCACTTCCTCATAGTCACATGACCAAATTCTTATGGGCACATTTTCGCTGTAATTTGAACTACAATTAATTTAAAAAAATTTCCTTCTAGTCACCTGCTCTTTTTCTATAGACTAACTTCTTCCCTATTCAAGTTCTTCATTTCATCACAATTTAATTCCCATAGAAAATGGAAGTATCTCAACAAACATATAGAATTTTTTCGTTGTATTATCATAAATGACACCCAATGACTTCATGTATCCATAATAATCCTAAAATAATTACCAACAATGAATTCAACAACACATATAGAATCAATAAATACAAATTTAATACTTATGTGGGAACAATAATTTTTCCTTACGTTGTAGGTCATGCACCCATCCATGAGTTATCACAAGTATCCTGACACTGTCCATTTGGGGCCCCCTTCCTACACAATTTTCTCCAACATGGGCATTACTCCAATTCAACAGGGAAAAGGCCTCATGATAGGGTTTGAATCAATCCTCTATATTTTTGAATATGTGAACCTCCCCACACCCCAATGTAAGACTCATAAATTTCAAATAGGTTCACCACCAAGAAGTAGGGATGTTAGACCCCACCACATTCATTGAGGTGAGATTTGTCTAATCCTGGGTGAAATAATCCCACCTTGGAATTACCCAATGCAGTTATAAGATACCCCCATGTATATAAAAAAAGTTGTAGGCCCCAGATCCTATACATGATTTCTCACCAGTTTCATGAACTAATTTTCTTTGGGCCTCTAGACATTATGTTATTCTCCCCATATGGAATTAAAGTCGTTTAACAAGGAAAATACATTATTAATGGGGTTGTATCATGACTCTTTTTCAGAAGAATGAATACCTCCCCAAACCAAAATATGAGACTTATGACTTACTATAATTCATATCTCTAGGTACAAAGGTGGTTAGACTCAATCCAATTCATTGATAGAAGAGACTCACATTCTTGAAAAAAATAGGAACTAAAATTGGGATTCTTGAATATATAAATGTTATTAATATATTTTTATTCTAAAGAATAATTGTAGTCTTTATTTATTTCATATTAACAAGCCTAGATATTTTTTATACAATTTTATTAGTCAAAATGGTTAAAATAAAACATAAGGAAGAGAATCTTATAGAAATAAATAAAATCATGATGTATATACAAGGTTCCATTTATTATTTATTGATACTTAGAATAGGTAAATTTTGAAATTTAATTTCATATTTAAATTAAAATTGGGTTGGTGAAATTTTGGATAGTGTATTCATAAGTGGAGTAGAATTATTCATTGAAAACATGTATGTTTTATGTCTTAAAATGAAGTTAGAATGATCTTTTATTATTATAATTTAAGATAATTGTATAATGAGAAAAAAATTGAAACCAATTGATTTAGATAATGAAATAGTTTAAAGATTGTGGTGATAAATTAAACATTCTAGTGATGATATTTTATAAATATAAAAGTTCAATTGAGATGAAAAAGAATCCAATACATTATTCATTCAAAATTCATATTAAAATAAAATAAATCTTGTTTAATTAAAATGTATAATACAGAGTTTTCAATGTATATCACATTGGAATAAATTAATGTGTTGTGGATATTTTCATAAAATCATTACTCACAACAATGTTTGAGAATCATCAATTGAATCCCATTGTTCATCCACCACCTAATGTTTGAAGAGGTTTTTCATACCCCCTCTCCCAATTTATGCATAATGATTAATTTGGATTTTTATATATGAAATTTTTGTTACCATTATTCTTATAATAAAAGTATTATAAATCAATGAAGGGTAAAATTTATTGTTTTCAATAAGTGGAAAAGCATACTATCATTTTAAGTATGATAAAAAATTACATTCAATAAGTAAAATATGAGAACACTCTCATGTCAATGGAAATTATTGAAAAATTAATCGGGTTATATAATATACAAAATGATATAAGATACATGGGGATTTCTTCTAGGAACGGTAAAGATATGATAAGTCATAAAAGGATAGTGGTTTATATGGATAATGGTGTAATATAAGCTAATAAATTCTTATATAACTCTGGTTTTCTATATTGAACAAGGATCATAGATAATTTTATTGATAAATGGGAATTTATGTTTTAATTTGGATTTTTTGTTTAGAGTAATAAATATCTACGACATGTTTTGGGTTATAAAATATTTAGGAATTAACTAAGTAATTTATATGAATCCAAAAGGGGAAAAAGTTGATCCTAGGTAAATCAGAAAGTGATAATGATGAAATGATATTAAAAATATATTTTTTCACCAAATTGGTCTTATTGGATTTATTATAGTTATCATTATTATTAGAATAAATTTGGGGAAATATTGACGTAATTTGGTGGATAAAGCATAAGTCAAATTTTAATTAATTCAATTAAGATGTGATTTTATGTGTATTTTTAGATAATTTAGTTATTCACTAAAATAAAAGATAAATAATGATGAAAATTAAATCATCATAGTTTGACATGAAAATTTGAAAACTAATGAATTTATATATATTTTTATGTTATAAATAAGTCATTCACTGTAGAACATCAATCCATAGTAAAAAATTGTATGGATAATTGATTGACACTTATGGATTATGGTGTAATAGAAGGATGTGATTTATGAGTAAGTTAGTTTATCAAGTAAATTATTAAGTGATGCAAATTATTCCCTATATGTTAATACATAGTTATAGTCCATGTTTTGCCAAAGAATAATGGATTAAACTGTAATATTAATCATTTCATCGTAATATCTATATCAGTGAAGTTATCTAAAATAATAAGTTCATGATTTTCATGATAATAAACAACTATCAGGACATTATTTTCGAATATATATGGTTGTTAAAATTTATTACACCATAATGATGTCTCTTGAACAATTATAATATAGATATGATGATATTTTATACGTTTGATTATTTTACAAATATAGGAAATTTTTCAAGATTACAGAGAGATTTAACTCAATAGTTGTGGATAGTTTTGAGGACCAATCAAGAAGTTACATGTGAAAAAACACATTATTCTTATTTAGTATATAAATTTTAAGAAATTAATTTCATGATTTATGTGATTAGAGGAATCGAACATATAGGAAAAATTATATCAATATGTCATTTAGAAGGATATACTATATTAAGAATAAAAAATATGAATGATATTAAATATTGGGATCTTTTTATGGATTCAGAGCTAAAGTTAAACAGCTTTACTAGTTTAGTATATTCATTTGATTTTAATTATTCACTTGAATGACTTATATGTAATATTCTTTACATTATTCTATTAAATAAATGTGTGGAGATTTGTAAAGAGGTACTAAACCATGGATTTTCTAATTATTCATTCCTAAATATTGCAAACACTTAATAGTGAGTTTGTGATTTCTTGGTACAAAGGTTCTTCACTAATATGTTCTCCTTGAATGTTTCTACTTTGAGAGAAACATGTAAATACTCAGGTACCTATAATTTTATTTCTTTATTTGGATGTCATAAATTGTTAATTTAGCTTAAAATTTTGGAGTTCTCTAAATAAAATGAGAATAAGTTCCACTCAATTAAGAAATTTGATCACCCTAATACATCATTATCGAATTTTTATTTAGGACCTTTTCATACCAATGTTGTGTAAATTTTTCAGGATTTAACTTGGAGTTTTCTCTAAGATCGAGTACTTTTCTATGATATAGTAACAAATGTTTCAATTTTTTATCCCTTTTTTTGTACTTAAAAATGGATATTTTTCTAAGAGATTGATTCTTTGAAAAAATAGACATTATTTGAAGCCCTATAATGTAATTTTTATAGTATGATTTATTTTAATCAACTCTTTTTTGATATATCAATGACTTATATATTTTATGAGAAGGTTATTATCCTTTGAGGTGTTTTCCAAAGAATTGGGTACTTTTGTGATGGGATGTTTGAACAATCACATGGATGAGTTAACTTAGTTTATAAATATGTCATGTGGACTAGCTGACTAGGATTATTAAATAATTTGGTGGAACAGTATATCTGGTTATTTGAATAGTCATGTGGAAAAATTCTATATATATATATATTCCATGAGAACATATTCCTAATTATGACTAATAAATTAAGGTAGGGGATTTGTGAGTTATGACAAATTATATTTTTGAGGTTTCCCCATCAATGGGAGTAAAATTCACTAGGTCACCAACCACATGGGATTAGTTTTTCATGAGAAACCAAAGGACCAGTTTATCAATTTTCCTTTATTCATACTAATTTCCTAGATGTATAGAGTTTTGAGATGTTTTCAAATTATTATTCAATATGTAACATGACATTAACTATCAAGATTTTGTTTGGGGGGATCCTATTATGCTTTATAAATATTCATTTATCACGTGATTGATTGGATAGTTAGAAGATAATTTTTTTCATTACTTACCCCGACAACATGGATTTGTAGATGTTCAATGTAGTGTTATATCTTCAGTCACTAGAGAGTATCATACTCATTAGTGGTAGTCAGTTCACTAAGTGAGTTTTATATTTTTATGTCATGTGTTATAATTTACATACTTTTTTATTTACTAAGTTTTTATTTTGGTGATATTAAGAAAGGATCACTTTGATGAGTTATATTTATGTAAAATTACATGTGAAATTTAGTATTGAGCTAGAATAATCTATTATATCTTATAAGTCTAGGAGGATGACATACTTCACTTGATATTATTAAGCTATTTTAACCCATTGTAGTAGGGATATATGAGTGTGATACAATGTATTATATTCTTACTAGTTTAATTATTAATCATGCATGACATTTAGTTTTTTTTTCATCTATAGGGGAAGTTTTATCAATTATGTGGATATAATCATCCCTACTTTTACCTTCAATTTTGTAGGTTTGTATAGGTTTAGTTATTTATATAATTTAGTTGGATAATAGATATTGAGAAAAAAGGTGTTTGGAAAATTATTTTATATACCAGTGAGGTATTTAGGTTTTCTAGTTTTTCTTCATATAAGGGGTTAACAATTTTTTGTCATTATTTTTCCATTATTTCATTTTGGTAATCTTGTACAACATTCATGAAGAACATATTATCTTGATATGAGTTGGCAATGTATTATTTATGGTTTATAATTTTTTTTCTTTTATATTATTTCGTTTTATTCTCAAGATGATATTGTCCTCCATTTGTTTAATTTATACCCTCGGAACTAGTCACAATCCTTTATCCTGTTGAATACTAAATTTGATTCGGACACTAAGTTATTTACTAACTCAGGTGGGGTCTCTGTGGAATCGATTCATAACATCTCAAATGTACATGATATTGAGTCCCATCCTTTTTTTACCAATAAAAAAATAAGTTATCTTAGATGAAGGTGGTGTATAAATTCGGAAATTTGGTGGTGCTAAGATAATTTAAATATTTGAATCATATTTAGAAGACATTATTTGTTTTCTTATTGATGGTTTAAGAGTTGTACTTAGACTTAGATATATTAACTTTGAAAAATTATAATTGGAAGATAATGAAATGAAATAATAAAGGGTTTTGGAGAGATAAATATATAACACCAAGAGATTATATGATATGTTTACCTTAAAATAAATTTAATTTATTTAATGCCTTATGATGCACACAAACCCAAGTATAAATTACCCATAATATAGGTTATCATTATTAAATAGTCATTCAATTGTAAGAATGAATATGAATTAAAATTTTTTAAAATTAAAGATAAATATTTTAGATAAATCAAATACATTGTTAAGTAAGTAGTAAATTTTTTTTAAAGTCTTTATATGTTTTAAAAACACATTTTTCCCAAAAATGTTTTTATTTGTTTTTGTGAATAAATAATAAAATTAATTTTATAAAATTTTATAAAATTTATTTGACAAAATTAACTTCATTTTTTGAATCATCCTGAAAAAATATCTCAGTGTTAAATTTTCAAAATTTTATGAAAACACTGATTTTTTTATAAATAGTGAAAATACTATTTTTTATTAAAAAAAACTTTTCATTAACATAATTTAAAACATTATATTTTTTAATAGTTTTGAAAGTATCATTAGTTCAATTATTTAATGAGTAACTATTTTTTGGTCATTTTAATCAATTTTATGTTGATTTTCTAAAAAAACATACTTAAGAAAACATTTTTCTAGAAAAATAGTGTTTTTATACTATCTACTTATGTGATTTTAAATTAAATTCCAAAAATATTACAAATTTAATTTCAGAAAACAGATTCCATATTTTAAATAATCATAAATAATATTATTTATGTGGTTCAACTAAATTTATTCATAGTGAATACTACAAATAGTAAACAAATTGTTACTGCGGTTATGGTTGAAATAGTTTTACTAGGGGTTAAACCAAGAGATAAGGGTATATTTTCCAATAAAACTTGTATAAGTCCTATTTTTGGCCATATTTATACATTATCCATTCCCAATTTTTAATCTATTCCCATTTTTGATAATTTTAATTGAATATAAATTTATTATATTTTATTCTTTTAAGAAATTCCATGTGTGTCCTCATGCCCACTGATAAAAGAACACCCTTAATTTCTTTTTTTTACTCCACAATGATCGATCTATCTTAAAAAAACCCTAAAAATTTATATTATAAATTTCTATATCCATGGATTGGATGTTTTTTCATTTTATATAACATTCTCTGGATCCATAAGAAGGGATCTTAGTAGGTTAATTGAAAAGAGGTAATTGTCTAATCTGACCTCTTTCAATTTATTTCTTCCCATGCCTCCTCTAGATTGGTGAAATTAAAAATAAAATGATTAATTTATAATTATAAATATATAAAAATTTTAATATTATTATGGAACAAATAATAAGCCATCTTCTATTTCATCAAATGGGAAGTTAAGTTATCACATGTGCGTACATGTGGACTATTACCTATATATACCGATACAATTCATTTTCCTTCACTATATTTGAGGGATTATTATTATGATGGGATTATAGTGTATATACTGTATTTTATAATAATCATACTTTTGTAGTTATAATATCATAACTACTTTATTACCACCCAATTCATTTGAAAATGATATCATCTCTTGTGCGTACGGGTGGACTACATCTTCTACAAAGAGATGTGATTTAGTTTCCATTTTTTATTTACATGGATTGTAATAAGGATATATTTAATGAATATATATGTTATATATGATATAATAATGATTCTAGAATAGTGAATTTATTTTTAAATATCTTTCATTCTATCCTTTTAAAAATAAAAATAGGGTTCATGCGTACGTATGGTCTACGATCCCCATGAACATTGTAATTCATTTTTTTAATATCTCACATTTCTAGATGGCTATAAATATAAATATAATTAATATTAATTATATTTATATCATGATAAAAATTATTTATATCTTGTAACCCTGGTTAAATTACATGGACGAGAACTACTGAACAAAAATTATCATGCAAATTATAATAGTTAATACCCAAAAATATGATTTTAATAAATAATTATTAATAAATAGGTATTGAAATGTATTAATTGGATCGTATATGATATTATATTTATTTAAAATATTATTTTATATAATTTTAATAAATATTAATTTATTATTCATGGGGGTGGAGTGATTTTGATGAAATTAAATAATGAGGTAGGGGATTTATGTTACAATCTCATTATTTATCGAGAATATTTATATTCTAGTTTATGATGACGAAAATTTAAAACCTATTTATCAAGAAACAAATTAATATTTTCCTCCACCAGTTATTTCTAGATAATACATGTTTTACATTCATTTCTCTCTCTTTAAATACTTAAGATACTGAAAGAATTTTTTTAAGTAAAACCAAAGTTGTTTCTCTCTATGTTTGAAAATCCTTTTTTCTTTTATATCAATATATTCTAAAAATTTCTTAAAGGACATTTTTATATTATTATATGATTTTTATTTATTTTAACCCCATGATTTAATATTGAAAAAATATTGAAATGAATTTTTTTATCACTTTATGAACAATGTACTTTCAACATTTTACCAGAAATGATTACATAATCAGTGATTCAACATACAAGATTTCAATAGAATTTCCCACCATCATGACTGATCGATTCTTTGAAGATTCGTTTCAAATATTCCAATTTTATTTTATTGGAAAATGTTTTCAACAATATTTTAGAAAAAACATCATTTTTAATAACTGATTCATAAATTAAAAGGGAATTTTCCTCAAGAGATAGTCCAAGTGATATTTTAAAAGAATTTGAATTTATGATAACATCATAAGAGGATAAATTTAATTTAATGGAAATAATATCCAAGGATACCATACTTGTTCTTTCTATGGGTATTTTATGATTATTATGACGAGTTGTTTTGGTTGAACATCATTTATTTTCCAATGGTTATGCTGTGATAAAATGTTAAAATGTTAATGGAGCATGTTTTTTTTCCATTACTTATGAAATTTGATGAAGGATTTTTGACCACGTGGAAAACATATGAATGTATTGTGATTATTTGATAGAATAATAAATAATTATATTGTTCTATAATTCATTGAGTAAATATGGATATTTCATGAGAAAATAGAATCTAAAATAAGGAGTGAACCCAGATCAGTAAGAGATTCTGTCTACTATGATAGTATTGGGAGTAAACCTTGACTAATGACATGATGGAATGGGGTGTAAACACAATACACTATGACTATCTTTGTAGTGACAATTAAATAACATATTGACTTTTTTCTTATGTGTATTCCCCAAGCTTATGTCTTATGGAAATATTCTTCTCCCACACCTCATATTCCTAGATTCCATTTTTATTCATGGGTTACGAACTACCAATATTTATTCCATCACTCAAGATAATTATTTTTTAAATATAGGGTGTGGTTTTAAAATTTAAGGATCATGTTTGTATACCCTGAATCTCATTTTAGGTTTAACTGATCATTGATATATCCCTTTTTTACCCTTATGGAGCATCTGAGCTCACCCATTCTTATTCTTCCATTCTGCTGAGTTATGAAGAAATTTTTTAAGTATGATATGTAAAACAATGGAGATAGTTATGAATAACCAACTGTAAGATGATATAGATCACTTATGAACATGTTTCATATGTATCCAATCATCCAAAGACATTGGAACTGTACCATTCTGGCATAGACCAAGATACTTCTTATTGAATATTCATCTAATAAGATGTGATATTTATGAATGAAAAGTATGATTTTCTATAGTTAATATCTTATAAAGTTTTAGATATATTAGGAAACTAGGATTAGAAAACATTAGCGAGTACCCTTAGGATAATCCAATATAAATGAGAACTTCTTAACTTATGGTAAAGAAAGAAGTGTTGTTTTCCATGAAAAACTTCCCTGCCTACATACTATAAATAGACATTGTTTTATAATAGATGCATCTAGGTTTAATAACCTTAAAAAGGTTTTGGTAAATTATATCATGGAAATCACTGTAGTGTAGGGTGAGTGTGCCCTCACAACGCACCTTTTTTTAATACTCTTGAGGTATATTCTTGGGTTAAATCACATTTCCATTATATTTCATTATGAATGATTTGAATAGATGATGATCAGGGATAACATAGTTCAAACCAAATGATTAATATATTTGAAAAAAAGTTTCATTATTTATAAATCATATAAATAAATTTTCATCATTATGTGGTCCCCCAATATGATTTTTTTTCTCACACTATGATTTTTTGTTCAAGTCAATTATATGGACTCAAATGAATCATGTTAATAATGAATGGGATATAAAATGAAATGATTTCATCATGGTAAATAAATTATGGGATTTTTAATGTGAAAGAAAAATTATTCGTACACAACATTATTTATTTATGAATCATTTTGTGCTTTCAAAAGAGAAATGGAGGGAAAAATGTTCTATGGGGTCATCTACGAGGAAATGTACACATTATTTTAGAAGTTTCATTGATCCACTAATATTTAAGAAGTGGATCAGTTCCACATGAATGATTTTTTATATTTTTTAGTGTATTGACCATAAAAAAATTATTTTAGTTGTCAATCATTTGGATGTAGAAACAGATCAATGGTGGACTCTTATAAAAAACACGAGGCAACGAGATGAAATTGAATCCACAATTTGGGATGAGTTTGGGAAAAAAAAATTTACAAGAATTTTCCTTGTATTCTTTATACAAACATACAGAATAAATTACTTATGCTTAAGAAGAAGAATGATGAGTACAATGGTTGCTATGGGGAAATTTTCACTAAACATTCAAGGTATGATTTTGGTGTTGTCATCCAACCTAAAAGTAAGGATGATCAATATTAAATGGAATAAAACTAAATGTCTAAATTTACATATATATAAGGGACATAAGTAGCTATGAATAAACCATTTTATGTTCAATCATGGTGCATATTGAGATTAGAGTTTTCCATAAATCTCATGGTTTTCATAAGTAAAAAAAGATGTAATTTCAAAGGAAATTATTAAAAACATTGAGAGAAGAATGTGATATTTCATTAATCCTCATAGTGTGGAAGGAAACATAGAGGAAATTTTATTAAGGGGACAAGAAAATGTTTTATGTGTAAAAAGTAACGTCATAATGAAATAAAATTCCAAATTAATGTGAAGGAGAAGTTAGAAAATGATGGAGAAGCCACCATAGAATGAACTACCAACTCTCTAGTGTTTCAAATGAAAGAAGTATAGAAATTATGCTTCTAATACATAAAGGTTAATGATGATGATCGATGTCAGGAACCACCTAATCCCAAATAAAAAGGGAAATGTCATGTGATAACTACATATGATGGGGGTATGATAATGAAAATATGAATGGTATACCGACTATCCATGTCAAAAATGAAAATACCCTTTTAGGTTCTTGATTTACCCACTCTTTTATATCTGAAGAATTTACTATGGGCATCACAATACCACCTCAATGATTACAATTTTAATTATTAGTGAAATCCTTTAATGGTATGGTGATCACATCTGAAGTCTATAATATTCAGTAGTTTATTTTTTTGGAATTTACTTCCTAAAAATATCGCAAATCATTATCTAGTTGAATTTTATATTATCTAATACATGGATTGGAGTTATTTATATAAAGACTATATAAATTTCAAATATAGGTAAGTAATATTTGATATTTTGAATGAACCTATCATATTTTATCATTGTGATGATAAATATGAAATTCTTATGAAATCGAATCAATTATAGGGGTCTTGAATTCAATTCAAAATGGGTGTTTATCTCATATGGTTGCAGAGAAACTCAACATTGAATATATTCCAATTGTGTGAGAGTTTTTTGATGCATTTTTTTAATAGTTTCTCAGTCTTACAATGAATTATGAAGTTCAATATTCTATAGAACCCATACCTATAGTTATGCATATTTCAATGATTCTATATAGAATGGGCTCGATTAAGTTCAAGGAATTGCAGAAGAAACTCCTAGAAAAACATGATAAGGGATTAATTTAGACAATTTTTTCATCTTGGGGTGCACCAATGTTTTTGTTAATAAGAAATATTGATCAATGTGATTCAACATTGATTGATGGGAACACAAAAAGATCGCCATCATGAAAAGGTATCATTTACCCCATATTAATGAATTGTTTGATCAAATTCATGGAGAAAAATAATTTCTATGAATGATCTATGTTTTGTATATAATCAATTTAAGTTAAATAAGGAGGATATACCCTAAACATGATTTTTTACAAGGAATAAACACTATGAATTTACAGTGATGATATTTAACCTTTCTAATTCCACAACTATATTCATAGATTTAATGAATGGAGACTTTAGAGATTACACTGACTAGTTTCTAGTAGTTTTTATATATGATAATCTTATATATTCAATGATAAATGAAGAGAATGATGATCATTTAAGGATTTTACTAAAGACCATAAGGACGGATATGTTGTATTAAAAATTTATCAAGTTTTAATTTTGGATACAAAATGTTTCATTTTTTGGTTCATATAATATCATGTGAGAGTATATCTAATGATCTATCCAAGACTTAAGTTATTTAGTTTTGGACTAAACTGACCATGATGGGTGAGATCTATAGTTTGTTTTGGTTTGAATGGATATCATCGATGCTTTCCTGAAATTTTCAAATTGATTTATAATCAACTCACTATGTTGACATGGAAATTAGAAATGTTATTTTTGACAGATAAATGTGAGGAAAATTTCAGGGAACATGGGAGAAGGTCCTTCAATATATATGTTCTTACACTACTTTGTAGTGAATAAGTGTTTTTTATCTATAGTAATACATTTTAAAAGAGACTGGCATGTTTCCTCATGTATAATGATATGAGGATAGCTTTTTCCTTGTGAAAATTGATGGTTCATGATAGAAATTTTCCAACTCATGATTTGGAGTTATTAGTGGTAATGTTTTAATTTACTTTATATGGGAATTATATTTTCATGGAAATGTGTGAAATATATACTTATAATAAAATTTTAAATTATATATTCACCTAGAGAGATTATAATATTCCCAAGATAACATGGTTAGAGATGATTAGTGGTTATGAATTCTCAATACATTACCACCCCAATAGAGAGAGTCAGGTTGATGATGCTTTGAATAAAAAAGATAATATTGTATTATCTATGATGAGGATCATAAGAGATCCAATACATCATGATTTTTAAATTATGGATATAGAAATATTTATGGAAGGGAGGAAATATTATCATTCTCAAATAAGTGTTCAATAATCTATCCAAGTAAATATTATAGAGCCAAAAATTTAAGATGTAAAACTATAAAATAATATGAGATATATTCATATGTTCATCCTCGGTTATGATGAAATGATAAGGTTTAGAAACAATGATTCTGTCTCATCAATACGGGACTTGAAGAAGGAGATATTTGATAAAGATAATAGTTTATACTTATCTATTCATCTAAGATGTAAAAAAACAGTATAGAGATTTGAATGACTATTTCTAGTTGGAAAACATGAATAGTTATTTTTTGGATATTGTATCTCTATGATTTTTATGTTTGTAAGAAAAGGTAGGGTGATATAAGAATAAAATGATGTTACAACCATTACCCATACCATAATGGAAATTGGAAAACTTAACCATGAATTTTGTCATCAGACTCCCCAAAACTATAAAGAACACAATGATATTTAGGTTATAGTTGATTTCTATATAAATCAAGTACAGTTCATCACAATTAGATAATATTTATCTCTTGGTCACATTTTAAATATATATAATAAATAATTTGTAAGGTTAGATGGATTACCACATTCTATTATATCTAGCTGAGGCCTGATGTTACCTTGATGTTATGGAAAATATATCATCAATTTTAGTATTCGAAGATGAATTTTTGATCTTATTATAATCCTTATATATATAGTTAGTTTAAGAAACCCATTCATGCACTAGAAGATATATTGAGGCCTTATTTTAAGAATTTATTAGATGGTTGGAATCAACACCTTTCTCTAGTCGAGATTTCTTACAACAATAGATTCATCTACATTAGTCATATGGATCCTTATGAATCACTTTAAAAAAAAGAAGTGTGCAACTCTAAAATGCTATGATAATGTGAGAGAAGGAAATCTACTGGGATCTAATTTAGATAAATAAATGGAAATGAAATTTTGATCCATTTAGCAATACATTAAGGAAGCTTAGAGTCAATTTAAAAGTTATGCTAACAATCATCAGTGAAGTTCGAAATTAGATGTTGGTGAGAATGTATTCCTTTGAATTTCTCTATGAAATAATTTAATGAGATTTTGTAAGAATAGAAATTTTATCCCTAGTTTTGGGAAAGTATTATTAATAAAAGATATGGAACTCACTTAACTGGTGGCAGAATAACTGTTTCCAATCTTTGGCGCACAATTTTTAGTTACTTACCAGTTCTTTGCTATCACTCTAAATGGCTGGTTGGTTGTGGGAAAATATATTTTTGGAGTGATAATTGGATTGGTTCAATGCTTGGTTTCCATGGCTGCCCGACTCTGGAGATTTCCTTTGCTCATGCTAGCAATTTCAGACCATCTATCCAGGCCATTCTTACGCACATCCAACTGAAGGTCTTTGATGGAATCACCTTGAATGATGAGCCTGATAAACTCATTTTCACCAGGTCGGCCTCAGGGTTGTTCTTGACCAAGGGGTATCCTTTCGTGACTCGTGTGGAGGGCTCTTCAGATATATGGAATGAAGCGCTATGATGTAATGATCCACCGGTGAAGTATAATTTTCTTATCTTGTGCCTTCGGAATTAGGCTATCCCTACGGATGAACAGGTGAAGCGCAGGGGGATTCCTCTAGAATATAAATGTATATGATGCTCGGTCCCCACCGGAGAGTCGATTTACCACCTTTTCTTTTCCTGTGACTGGGTGACCATGGTTTGGGGTTTCCTTGGTGAGGTCTTCGGACGAGGAGGTCGGGCCTCTTTAGCTACATCTTTTCTACATTTTTGGTTCTCGGGAACTGATGACAATGTCTCTGAGAAGAAGGAATAGGCAGTGATTTTTAGTATGGGATACTGGACTCTTTGGAGCGCTCGCAACCAGAGGCGGCATGGGGGCACGGGCTGTTCGAGGATGGCGTTGGTTTTTCGCACCTGCTGTACTGGGAACGATTTGGTCCCACTTGTTAAGGGTGGGGAGGCCATTTTACTACTAAGAATTTTCATGGAAGGTAACTCCTATAGTCCATTTTTATGAGGTGTGAATAAGCAGGGATGTTGGGTGCAGTGGAAACCTTCGAGCAGTGGTATGAAGCTCAATGTGGACGAGTCTTGCGTGTCAGGTTTTATAAGAGGAGGGGGAGTGGTTCGTGACTCCCAAGGGTCGGTGTTACTGTATTTTAGTGATGATTTTGGAATGGGCGACTCTCTTATGGAAGAGGCGTATGCAATGTTGAAAGGCATTGAGCTCTGTCATTCTCATAATCTTGTGCTTGAGTCGGTGGAGACTGACTCGACTACCCTTCACGGGTCACTGTGAGAGATGCTTCTCATTCCATGGATCATTTCATACATTTTTTGCAGATGCAAGCACCTTCTGGACACTCAGGTTATCCTTAGTCACACTTGGCATGAGTGGAACAAGGTGGCAGATTTTTCAGCCTCTCAGATTACCACTGGAGATCAAAGTCTATTTTTTTCTACATTGGGATATCATCCACAGGCATGTGGTAATTTTGTTAGGGAAGATGCTTTGGGACTTCATTATTTTAGGCCTCCTTAGACTTATTTTTGTATAGGGCACTACCCAGTTTAAAAGTTTAATAAAAAGTTAATGTTGGATGGATATACACATATAATCCATCACATATACTGAACTAAGAGGTCATACAACTTTTACATTTTCTCTTTAATGAATAACAACAAGTAGATTTCCTATATCATGGGGATAAAGTGATATGAAACAATATTACTTACCTAGTTTATGTTCTATAGTGGAATTAGAAATTTAAGGAAGCTACATGGGAACCCAAGGATGTGATAAGATAAATATATCCTCATTTTTTTATCATACAGATATAATTTTAATTTGAAAATTAATTTTAAGGGATGGAGAATATAATACCAGGATATTTTATAATATATTTCTTTTCATGTAATTTTAATTTCTTTTATAGCTTGTGTTAAATGAAAACCAGAGTCTAAATGTATCATAATATAGTTTATCATCACAACCCAACTGATAAAATGGATGAATGAATAGTAATAAATAGATTTTTAAAAGTAAGTATTAATTTTTTAGAAAATGAAAATATATTGATAAATAATTACTATAGTTTTAGTAAACTCTATATATGTTTGAAAAATAAATTTTTCCTTATAAATTATTTTATTACTTTTTGTGAAAAAATAATAAAATTAATTTTTAAACTATAGAAAAATATTTTAAAAAATTAACATCAATTTTTAAATCATTAAGACACTATTAGATTTGTGAAAAAATTTATAAATTTCTAGAAATATTTATTTTTTTAGGAATAGTCAAAAATAATCATTTTTATTGAAAACCACCATTTCATTTAAGTCATAAAAAAAGATACATATTATTGTAAAATTGTTTTAAGATCATAGTTTGTTCAATTATATTTATAATAATCCCATTTATGTCATTGAAATCAATTTAATGTTTAATTTTTATATAAAATCATTTTATACTTAAGAAAACTTCCATAGTGGAAAATCATGGTTTTATCATGTTTGCAGGTTTAATTTTAAATTAAATTCTAGCACTTATGTTAAATTAATTTGATAAAATGGATTATATATTTATTATTTTAATAATAAATATAATTTAATAAGTTCAAAATATTTTTTGGTTTTAATGAATAGTAAAACTAGTAAAACATTTGTTACCATAGTTCAGGTTAAAACGGGCTTATCAGGTTTTAAACCAAGAGCGAAGGGTAATATTGCTGATTAAACTAGTCTAAATCAAATTGAGTGAAACTATTTTAACCGTATACTCTCTCACATTATAATATATTGTAATTTTAATCATTTTAATTAAACATGACTTTATTATATTTTATTCTTTTATGAAAATCCATTTGTGTCCATTCCCCCACATATAAAATAACACCACTCCTTTTTCTTCTTTACAGCACTCTGATCCACCTAGCTCAACAAAAATATTCCCAGTTATATTATAAACCTAAATATCCATTATTTTTATGTTTTTTACTTAATAAAATATAATTCCAAGTCTCCTTTATAAAGGATCCATTGGAGACCTATTAGAGGAAGAGGTAATCATCCTACCCGACCTATTTCAATTTATTTATTCTTCCATAACCTATAAATATGTTTTATTCATCATAAAATAATAAATTCAGTATATTCGTTATAATTGAATGTAATTATTATTATTTAATGATAAATAATCCACCCACTGTTCCATCAATTGGGAAGTGAATGTATCTTTCATGTGTATAGGTGGACTACCGGCTCCACATGGATAAGAATTTCATTTTCCATCACCATCTTCCATGGATGGTTAATATTATGGGTTTTAAATTTTTATATGAAATTTATGAAACAATTATGCTTCTATAATTATAATACCATATCTTCAATCTTAACTTATAAGATATTGGAAAATAACAATGCCGCACGTGCGTACGTGTGGACTACCGCCTCCATGAAGAATTTGTGATTTGTTTTTCATTTCTCCTAAATAAGGATAGTAATAAGGATATATTTAATTATTATATATGATATAAATGTTATAAAAATAATTTATTGAAATTTTAATTATTATTTATCATTATTGAAGGACCCCGGAACATCTAAAGTGGGGGAGGTGTGATTCAAGGTGTAACCTTTTTCTTCAAAAGTAATAGATCAAATTCCAAAATTATTAGGAACCAATTAAAACTATATAAAGAGAATGTGCAAAAAAAACCCATATTTAAAGAGATCACTCAAAAATTTTACCAGGTTCACTACTAAGTGCTAGTCCAAGGAGAATATTCCAAAAGTGTGTCGATAATACCTTAAATCCTCTAATCTTCACTAGTTGTGGAATACAATAGTTCAGACACAGTCACTCTATTCTAGGAACACTCCCTTTAAAATTTTATGGATATGACACTATGTCCCTCAGAGCACTTAGGTTGACTCCCCCTATCTCACTGATTTAAGACAACTCTAACTCAGTTTATCAACTTGAAGGTTGCTTCAATGGATTGGAAATGAAGTCTTTATACCTGAATCACCACGAGACTCTTCTATCACTGTATACCTGATTTGATTCACATTCAATGTTCTATTCAAATTAAAATTTATGTTCATAAATAAATTTCTAGATTCTCACTACCTTCACAAAGCTCCTTTGTTATGCTCACTACTTTCCCAAATCTCACAACCTTCACAGAATAATTGTTTTCATGAAGCTCACTTAGAAAACCCAGAATAACCCATCATCATGAAGCACTCAATACATATAATTGTTCACATATTCAATACTAAGATATAATTTTCGTGATTCTAAATCTCACAAAAGGATCACGATTCTTGGGGATCCTCTAGCTTTGTGAAACCAGAGCGATTCTGAATCTTCCTTGAAAATTTCATGTCAAATGAAGTTGAGGTAGCCTCATATTTGTTGGCTCAGCCATTCATGATGCTCTATCGCCTCCATCACATTTTTTGGAAATTTCAAAAACATATTTGTGTAAATCCTCTCATCATGATTCTCTATTGAAATTTTATATAGTCATGGAGATCATCGTTAATTTATCAAGTAGCTGCAATGTTATGTTTCTCATGATCATATAGATCACCGTCTCCATTATTGATGCTCTATATCTTCATTAATATCAACATAGTATTTGAAAAACCTATGAATTTACCATTTTCATGACGATTAAATTCCAAAAAACAACCTTTCACAATGATATCCCTTCCGCCTGATTTTGAGCCCAAAAAATTGGCAAGCACTGGGAAACAATGGCACCTTTAACACTGAAGTCTACCTGTAATATAAGGGCGCATATCTTGGAAACTCCATGATAAAACATGTGTGTATTGAAAAAAAACAAAAATCACATTCCATTTCCAAAAAAGAACACTCTTGGTTTCAACAATTCATTCATTCCATTCTTTGAAAAGTGAAAATAGTAGTCATGCGTATGTACGATATACCATTTCCATGAATATTGTGATCCATTTTTATATCTATACCTTATATTGTGAAATAAATATACATATACTTAATTTATATGATATTTATATCATTATTAAAATTATTTATATGATGGAATAATGATTAATGTTTAATATCCAGAACTACCCAACTTATTTAAAAAAAAATGGAACAGTTAATGGTAAATGCTTCTTTAAATAAAAACTTATTAATAAATATGCACTTAAATTTTATAAGTGTATTATATATGATATTATAAGTATGTAAATTATTATTTTATAAAACTATAATTAATTTAAATTTATTATATAGGAGGTTAGAGCTATTATAATGTAATTCAAACTTAATGTAAGGGATTTATCTTGCAATCACATTGCTTATCAAGATTGTTTATGATCTGGTTCCTCGTGATAAAAAATTATTTCATGTCACTCAATAATCCAATTAATTTTATTATCCTCTTATTATTTCTGTATAATACATTTATTCTATTCATTTTTCTTTCTATAAGTAATCATGATTGAGAAATACTATTTTTAGGGAAAAATCGATATTACTTCTCTCTTATATCAAAAATCATTTTTCTATTACATAAATTTTTTCGAAAAAAGTTTTCCAGGATATTTTCATGTTCCCCTGTTATTTTTAAAGTAATTTTTACCTTTTATGGACTTATAAAAAATATATAAAGGAAATCTTATTGTCTTTTTATAGATGATGTTCTTTTTAATTCTTTCCGAAATTATAAAGGGAATCGTTGTTTAATATAAATGACAAGAATAATATTTACCACCATTATGACCAATAAATTATTTTAATGTTAAATTAATTGTTTAAATATTGATTTTCAAATAAAATGTCTCCCATTTTATTCTTGAACTATTTATATTTTATAAAATTGATTCCAATATGAAAATGTTATTTTCCCTAAGAAATATTCCATGGGATATTTTAATCGAATTTTAATTTATGATAACATAGTATAATGTTAATTATGATTTACGAGGATATGAACTAATGATACAATCTTTATTATTTATCTGGATGGTTTATTATTATGATGATGATATTTTTATGAATCATATTTATTTTTTATGTGTTATGTTATGATGAAATTTTAAAATTTTATAAAACTCAACTCATTTCTATGGGTTATGATATATGAGGAATGATTTATGATATCATGGAACAAATATGAATGGATTATAATTATGTTATATGTAGTTCAATAATTATATAACTCTCCAAAGCATTTTTAAAATACAGATACCTCATGTTATAATAGGAAATCTAATGGGGATTGAACTCAGATCAGTTGGGGACTATATCCAGTGAGATAGTCTTGGGAGTGAAACTTGGCTAAGGATTTAATTGAATGAGTGGTAAACACAATATAGTATGATATTCCTATGATTGATACTTAACTAAAGAAATTATTTTATATTCTTATGTGTTTGATATAAACATATGTCTTGTGTCAACATTATTATTTAATGGATTATGTTCTTTGATTACATTATGATTCATGTCTTACAAACTACATAAATTTATTCTATAATTCATTATTATGATCATTGTAATACTCAGTATGGTTTAAAATTGTTAATATCATTTTTAAAAACCTTTTTCTCAATTTATTTTTAAGTGATCATTGATATCTCCCATGTTTACCCATAATGAGAATTTAACCTTACCCTTAATTATGTTTCCTTTTCCCAAGTTATGGATAAATGTTTTAAGTTTAAAATGTCTAAGAAGGTTGATAGTTATTAAGAACTTATTGTGAGATGATGCAGATCTATTATGAATTTTTTTATATAATTTTCCAAACCAACAATAACTATATGGTTCTAGAATGTATAATTTGGTTATATATTTAATATTCATAAAATAAGATGTGATATTTATATATGAGGGTTTATATAAAACATTTGTCCAAACAATATAAAAAATTAAAAATCAAAACCAATATATTTCATAAAATTCACCCAATCATTTGAATTTAATAAATATAAATTGGGAAAAATAAGATGAAGTTGATATATCCAAAATCATTTACATGATCTTGATAGAGATCACTATGATGTAACCAATATACCCATTCCCACAAGGGTTTACATGGATTTTAGTGAATATCTTAATCCTTTAGAAGGATTCACTTTTTCCCAATTTCTTCTAGAAACTTTTTTATAAGGATATATAGAGCTTTAGTTAAAAGTGGAATAAAAAATCTTTCAATGGTTTTAGAATTTCTCTCTTTGATATAGGATTAACCCTATTTATATATGGATATATATAAAAAATACTTAGATCTCAAAAATTTCGGAAATGTGTTAAAATTTATAAAATATTTATCAATTAATGAATCGTTTTATAAAAGTTTTAAATAAAATAACTTATTGTAACATATGATATAATTAATTATTATAAAAAATAATTTGGAAATTTAAAATCCTCTAAATATAATCATATGATGTTCTGAAATATTAATTATTGCTTTCAGTGGGAGAAAAATGAAATTTATATACAATATAATAGAATGTATAAAATATTCTTTGATAAACTACGTCTTAGTAAAATTTACTATTTTTTTTCTTAAGACTAACTTATTTTACAAATTTAGGGGGCCAATTTAGATTTTGGTTATATGATATAATTCAGGGTCATGATGTGGTGTTAGGGTTGGCATAAAGGAGGCCCACTCTTAGATTCCATTTCCCCACTATCAATTATTTTTTATTTATATTACCTAAAATTAAAAAACATTAGAATATGAGATTGTTTATTATTTAATAATAAAAATAAATAAAGTATAGTAAAATATATATTCCAAGGGTTTCTATTTTTACATACCTAGTAGACAATGTATTCATTTGTTCATTGTCCACTTAAAAATGATTTCTTCTCTAAACTCAATCACTAACTGGATTTAATACCACTTAACAAAGTAAAAATCTTTGTTCAATTAAATTGATTCACATAACAAACACTACTATTCATTATAACATATACTTATTCCATATTTTATAGTTGATTCCTCATAATACACTATAATTTTTCAAACATCACTCCATCATATGTGAAATGTCCTAAATAATAGGTATCTAAGTGTTTTTAAGTAGAAAATGAAATCCATGAGGTGATTAATATGTATGGGGAGTGAAAATCACCTCCTCTTTATTAGTACTCTCATATTCAATGAAATTTATATAGATTGATGGTTAGATCTACTCACTTGTCTCCACCATTCAACACTACTTGAAATGTTAATAAGAAAAAATAGTGTAATCATAGAGACCTGCTAATTGAATTGGAATCACCTTTTCGAAATCCTTCAAGTATAAGTATAAATATCCCTATATATTGTATATAAACCTATTTTTCAAACTCTAAACAATCACAACACATTAAAAATGATCTATTTTAATCATTAAGGGTCAATACCACAATCATAACATCCCTCTTCCCTACTTATTGGCCTTAAAAAACATCCACATATTATTTATAAATCATAGGATCACACAATATGAATGTTTTCCTTCCTTTATTATTCCACATATTCTTATTCAAATTTCTAAGAGGTTATATGGATTTGGGTTACTTATCCCTCCACTTTAATAACTTTTCCAATCTTCCCAACTTCATGTCATTCCTTATACCTACTTGATCAACATAAAGATTAACTTTGAAAATGATTTACCAAAATATAAAACAATAAAATACATAGAATAATCCCTTTCACCAAAATATACATTGAAGTGTGTGTGTGTGTGTTTATATATATATTAGATAAAATTAGTTTCTCATTATTAAATTGAGTATTCACTCCCAAAATACTTATAATCCCCTATATTTGTTATTGTTTTTTGGTATATGATTGAATAATTTTCTTCAAATCATCTATCAATTATATTTTATTTTTTGTTATAAAAAATCAAATTCTATTCAAAGCCTTATTTATGTGTTAGTGATGTTCCACGTTTGATGAAACAATATATAATATTAAATGATATATTCATGTAGCCTATTTTCTTCAATGTATAGAAATCTGATTATTAAATTTATTATATCCTCATGAGTGGTTTGAGGAAATGAAAATTAAAATTTTAACCCATGATATAATTCAAACACATTGTAAATTTTTTGTTTGATATTCTTAGAATATTATTTCATGAAGGGGATTTCCATTCTTTAGTTCTCAATTGCTAAAATATGGGTGTTCTACACTTAGCTTCTTATAATTTTTATATTCAAATGAGAAAATGCTTCATGAGTTTCACATTACTCTTATTACCCATCGCATTTGATGATAAATAAGAGGGTTTAATTTGATAATTACATGACCTTCATGTTTCATAGGACTCTCTCATTGAATGTGCCATGAATCAACCCATGATATCCTGAACCATCACCTAAGCTGTCATGTATCAAGGCTTAAAGGGTATTATTTATCCCCATGGGTTGGAAAATAGTGTTTATAAATCATTTGATCACTCAAGGAAATTATTTCTCTTTGTAAATAATGATAAACATGCATAAGAATTCAAAACAAAAATTTTTCATGGTGGACCCATAAATTGGAATTCTATAAAAATAAAATTAGTAGTTTAAAAATATAACAACAAACAAAAATGGAATATCTCTTAAAAAAATATCTATATCACCATCCAAAAAATATTAAAAATAAAATGTGAACTAAAATATAAACAAAATTTAAAAGTACTAGAAAGTTGAGGTGGGTTATACATAAAAGATACAAAAAAAATAAAACATTAAACCTAAGATCTCATTTGTACATGGGGTCACCATCCTCCACCATCTCCACAGAAATAGTTCTCAGATACCTAGGAGAATGCATCCATAAATATAATCTTACCAGGAACCTATACCTAAATATTAGAAAGTGTCTTGGTCTATAAATATTGAATTGTATAAATAGTGTGTGAGCTAAGAAACCCATTGGGATTTCACCAATGTGTCCATCCATTTCCATTGATGAGAAATTCCACAAAAATAGTTTAAAATAAAATAAATGAAAGTAAATTTATTATAATTTAGGTAAACAAAAAACATAACCATTTATAAATTCCTTTTTATGAAAAAAAAATTTATTTAAAATTTAAACCGTATTAAAAACATACATTCCCAAACCATTGGAAACCAAATTTTAGAAAACAATATAAAAAGAGTTCAAAATGACAAAAATAAAAAAATGAAATTATTAAATATATCATTAATATAATACATGTAAATTCAATGTTAAGTACATCCAGAACAAAACAAAATTAGTAAGAAATGCCAAGTATAACTGAGTAAAACTAAAATGTGGAATAAATTTGATTTAAAAAATAGATATAGAAAATTAAAAAATTCATGATTTATTAATAAAGGATAATAATTAGAAACATAATAAATTACAGCACTAATAAATGAAATTTAATGAAAACGTAATATGTGGGAACTCTTATAGATATGTTAAGATGATCTTAGAAATAATAGAGCATATCCATCTTTCAACCAATCAGTGATGTTCTTAACTGATGACTTCCCATGATTTCCCTAACCTAACCTAACTAGTTAGAATTCCCCATTGTTAAAACGTGTTATATATTAAATGACCCATTTTTATACATGAACATGAGTTGTATTGTTACTACTGGTCAATATCCCACCTAGATACCTAGTATTCCCAAGACACTAGTTACTGGAGGTGGGGAAACATGTATCAAATATCAATCACACATAAATAATAAGACACACAGAACAACATCTCATTATCATAAATCATCCCCCCTCCATATACCATTATCATAAAATCCCCATTTTTAGTCCAAAAAAATATCAATAATAATTAGTTTTATTTTGTGTGATTTAGGTGCTCATATAACATAATAATTCAAAGGGATTAAAGTAACGATGTAGATATTCTTATTAAAAACCATTCATATATGTTGAAAAATGGCCATCAATATTTTAGGTACCAATTCTATAAATAATTATTTATTTAACTCATTTTAGAAACCATGTTCCATTGGAAAACCAATTTTTGAGATAAAAATTAATACTTATTTTAAACCCACTAAATCCAATATATCATCTATAATCATTATAATAACATGTCAAATAAACTCATAAAAGTTTAATAAAAATTATTTAATATCCATACAATCCCATAACCCATTAAAAAAACCATGTGAAGTCATTTGAATGTTTAAGACACCATTTTAATTCCAAAAAATATTATTAAAAACCGCACTATAAATTTAGAAAACACATTGGATAAATAATTTCTAATTACATAAATATAAGAGTGAAAACATATTAAATCCTTATTAATATTCAACAAAAAAATAAACAACCTTTGATAAAACTTTTTCATTGAATCCTTATTTAAATAAACCACCTTTGATAAAAAAAATCATATAATCATTATTGATTAAAAACAATAATTTTAAGGGAAGTGATTTTTAATGATCAAATGTAAAATGGGTTTCAATGAAAAAGGGAATTGTATGGAAATAACTACCTCAATCAGTCATGTATTACATAAAACCCTTGAATGAGGTAAGAGGATGACCCAAGGAATGATCCACATACCCTAGATAATTTGAATCACATATATTTAGACAAAGCATCATCCTAGGGTTCAACTAACATAGCCCCTTAGAGATATGAAGAAGAAGTAAGAATAAAAATAAATAAGATGAGAAATGAGAAAATAACCATAGATAACACACATTAAAATATTTTGTATGATCCCTAAAAACATGTAATATCATGGGGAACTCATCTTGGGAACTCCCCTAGGATAAGAAATGTGAATAGTGGTAAAGGGGGGTAAATGAGTTTAATATTATAAAGAAAATTATATAAATAAAAAAAGTAATTATATATGTAGCCCTCATGGATTGGCCACATGGTTTTCCAAAATGTGTGCCAACCATGAAACTAACACTGGATCACCTGGGTGACTCACAATATTAGGATAAATTTTTTTAAAACCCAGGAAAACACCACTGCATATGCCTAGATTCCACAACGTGGTTTGGATGCATAGATTCTAGAATTGTGTTCCAACCATGAATCTAGAAATAAAATCGATTTCAATTTGTGAATATCATCCCCTCTGAAACCCACACAGTTTCCCCATTTCATTACACTATGTAAAAATGCTAAGAATATAAATATTAAAATTGACAGTCACGTTAATCTAATATTTTTAAAAATAAAACAAAGTGAAACACAAAAGTGATACTGGGGTTTGAAAATTATCCACATTATATCACTTTTTACCCCTAAAAATTAATTGTAATTTTAATTAATGATATTATCATTAATGTAAATAATACGAACCATGTAACCTACATTTGTACCAATCTATAATAGGAAATATCAATACATCAAAACACCACTCCAAGCCCCAAATAATTAACTATAATATCAATATATGGTTAAAACAATATCATGGGTATATGAAACCCGAAGGATATGATCAAAGGGTGGAAACCCATGGTGGTTCTACCCACTAAATAGGGGTTTCTTTAATATAAAAGAACAGACTAAAATATACAATTCTAAATTGATCACCATGAGGCACTAACTAATATCTATAACCAAAGGGGTAATAAAAAGAATACTCATCCAATAAAATATATTAAAATAACATATTTTAAAATTTAAATTATATATAAGAGTAAAATTATTCAATCAATTCAAAAGAAATGCCTTCAATCAATGGATTAATTGGAATGAAGGGAAAATAAGAGGGTGTAAATGGCACCTTAAACAATATCTAGAAATCTATCATCAATATACAAGATGAGGAATGAACATATTGAATTACTGATTCCCCAATCCCTAAAATTTATAATGATTTTCTAACTAACCACATTCATCATAGGTCTTTGTAAATATCAAATTTAGGGTCATAGAATACAATGAAGGCTGCACTGAAAAAATAAAAGTGATCTATTCTTTACAAAAGTGATCCTAGATGACATATAATACTATCCTAAATAATTCTAATTATTCTTCATGGTTATATCATACTTTTTTATCATAATATAGTGATACGTAGCTAATTCAAAAAAGAAACAGGGCCACTACCCATCCTAGGATGGCCCCTAAAGATCAAATCCACAATCGAGACCTTATTGTAGGAATTCTAAAATAGGTTTTGATAAAATAATAGAAATTTATAAATGATGTCAAAATAGATACCTCTATAAAATAAATTATCCTTGAAATATTTTTCAAATGATAACATAAGGGATAATGTAATTATTTCCATCAAATGGTCAGTATACACCTTTACGGTTTGTTTAACCTACTAGAGACATAAAAGCTCCATCACTTTTTCTACTATCACTTTCATTAGATAATTCCACTCAATGAATTTTGTCTTAAATATTTCCATAGACATAATACACTATAATTGAATAAAAATGAATATCTTTAACCATTGTCAACTAAGTCCTTCAAAAAATTCAAGAGGTGGTTTTTACTCCTATGGTCGGGGTTTTTTCAATGAATTAAATATTCCTTTAATCTACAATATCCACTCCATTTATTATTAATTAAATTAGTCACCATGTAATATTAATAAATATTTAGAAGAATTAGACTTCACCACTCTTTCATGATTCTTGGTAGAGAAGAAAACTAGAAATACTTCATCTAATCCCTAAGAAATACTATATTGAGAAACATCACATAATTTAGACTTCCTTCAATCCATCAGGACATTTTGAGGTGGTATACTAGAAATAAATAATAAATAAATAGAAAAATTAAACCATAAATACTCGAGGTCCAACACATTTTAGAAATAACAATAAACACCACTCAGGAAATCAAATTAGTTAATAAATTTTAAAATTTCAACTTGAAACTTTCCAAAATCATGGGTATATATAAAATATATTTATATCCAAGGGATTATTTTAAATACTTTTAAAAATTTATTTTCAATATTACCTTCGTCAATTTTGAAGTTATTTTCTCATTCTAAAAATAAATTTGGTTTTAATTCATTCATATAAAAATTATTTATATATTTTAAAACCAATCTTTTACCATTTAAAACCAAGTTATACTAATAATTATCAACCCCATTCAATATAATTTCTTAAACATAGATAAAACCCTTCCTTGATCCATTCATTAATGAAAATAAACATAAAATTCATTTTAAGAAAAATGGTTCTATCAAAATTATTTAAGGGGTGGTTAGTGGTTGCGTACAATTTCTTCATGGGGTTTGGTAGAATTTTCCCCAACCAAGCACTCTCTACTGATAGAACCATGTGTATGGAATCCACATTATTCATTAGACTATGTGATCCAACCACACACCACCATTTCTCCTCTCATTTTCACCCCAAAGCATCGGAAACCTATAAATAACCATATTCCATCCATGGAATTCCGAACACCAACAATATTAGTTAATAAGGAATAGAAATAATAATTATCCGGATCAATATAAATTGAAATTTATACCATAAATCCATCATGGAACATCCATGAAATTGGACATCAAGGAAAAAAATTAAAAATCTCAATACAACTAAACATGGAATAACCTATAAAAAATCTAAATCACTATCCAAAACAAAATAAATACTAAAGTTAACAACAAAACAAAACAAGGATATCAAATTACTTAAAGGATAAAGAGTTATACAAATACCTAGTATTAAAATAAATAAAAATATCCCAATATAGTAAACTAAAGATCTATCTATTACTGAGGGTCACCAAATAGAACTATCACCAAGACCCTCTCCATGGGTAATCTAATAGAAGAAGTAGCTAGAGTAGATATTCATGGGAACATAAACCTTACCATCTATAAGACACATAGACTATCAACACCAAATGTTATGGGTAAGGTGTGACCTAAAATTACTATTAGGATTTAACCAATGATTCCAGTTAATTAATTAAATTATAAATCACCTAAACACTAATTTAAAATAAAATACTTAATTTTTTTTAACTATTTAGGGTAAAAACTGCTATCTATCTCTAAAATATTGTTTAAAACCTAAATAATTTTTTAGATAAAAATAATTTGTTTGAAAAACCATTTAAAACATACTTGTTAAATCTATTCCACAATTTTTTTGAAAATAATAAGTAAATAACTCATAATACCGAAATAAAATGAAAAATTAATATGTAGATCTCAAAAAAAGACACATAAATAGCCAAATATGTATATCTAGAAAAAAATAATATATAAATTATTTCCAAGTATAATGTAGTTTTACTTGAATTGGGAATACATTTGAATAAAACCATAAAATAAATGATGAAACTTAACACATATCAGGATAGAATAATAATGTAAAATTAGTATACATGTAATCATGTTTAATAATAATAAATTCAAAATAAATATTCATAAAAAATTTAAACTCATATGACTCTATAAATATGATCTTTTCATTCTTATAGGGAACTATAAACTGGATTATCGATGATGTTTCTGACATATAACCTTCATGAAATATTCTAACCTAGAATCAATGGTAATACACCCCAAAATTAAAATATATATATAATATAGTATCCTGGTATGTATATGAATATGACTATCATAAAAACTATCTCTTAATCTACCACTAAGATACATATGGATCCCCTGATGTTGGTGACTATAGGTGGGGGAACAAGTATCACAATTAAATCATTTTTCAAAAATGTGACACATGAAAAAATATCCCAATATCATAATTCATCTTTCCCATTATACACCCTTTTAATAATATCCCCCTTTTTAGTTCAAAAAATCATCAATAATAATAAAATTCATTTAATAAGATTCAAAAACTCAAATAATACATGAATTCATTTGGATTAAAGTAATTATGCAACTATTTTTATGAAAATCCATCCATACAATATTTTAAAAAGGCTTATGGATTTATTCCAATAGTTATATACATAAATAAATTCTTTAAAAAAAAATTTAGAAAAAAACTACCATTAAAAAAATATTTTTTCTAGATAAAGAAGAAAACTCACATTAAAACTTGGAAATCAAATATATGATATAAAATAAATTGAATAACACATCCAAGAAACACAAAATATTTTAATAAGAATGATTTAATAGAAAAAATTAATTAATCCACTGAAACAATTCATGTGAAATCATTTAGATTTTTAAGAAACCATTTGAATTCCCAAAACCCTTATAAAACCCTAATTGGAAATTTAGTTAACAGGTATCTTGATTAATTTTTTGTTATTAAATATAATAGTGAAAACTCATCAATTCGCTATTCATTTTACACCAAGAAATAAATTGCATTAGAAGAACCTTTTTAATAGATATTTTATGGATCAAAATATGAATAATATTTAGTTAATGGATTTAAAAAGTTTATCCTTACATAGTTTTCTAATATAAAGGGAATTTCATTGAAACACAAACCTCAATCAATCATGGATAACACAAATCACTTGAATGAGTAGAGAGAAAGACCCGAGGAATGATTCACACCCAATAGAAATAAGTAATCATAATTATATAAATAAATACATAAACAAGGTTCATCCAACATGGACATAAGGAAATAGAATGAAGTAAAAAAATAGAAAGAGAGTATATGATAAATCAGAACCTAACCTAGAATAACTCACTTCAAAATAAGGAGTAGTAGCTCAAAATCTATGGGATAGCTAGGGGAACATGGATGGGGATCACTTTTAAGATGAAAAACATGAATAAGTGGAAAGGGGAACAAAAATTGAGATCAATTTTATAATAGGAATTAAATAAAATAAGAATTTTAAAGATATAGATAGCCCAAATGGTTTGGAAATAATTTCTAATAAACTAATTGTAACACCTCAAGCTTCCACGGTGCGATTCTCTTTGAATAATACAATAGTGTGTGTTGTACGCAACATCGAGATTCGAACACACTACGACCAATCAAAGAAGCCATTATGAATAGTAATACCCACTTTTGGAAATTTTATAGATTTTATCCCTCAAAATGAACTTCGTTTTTGGATTCTCAATATAGAAATTAGCCTTGGGTAAAATTTTGGTACTTTTCGGATAACTTTTATATTTTGATGAATAGTGAAAATTACTAAATTTTAATTAAAAACAACTTTTTAATCGAAATAATTAATACTGATAAATTATGAATTTGAGTGGTTCTAAAGTATATTTAGAATATATTTTTACCATTTAAGACAATGTTTTCCATTGGAAATAATTTCACAATTATACCAGATATAAACAAGTGTCAATCTTTTGATAGTTATTATCTCTTAAAAACACGCATTTTGTTTTAACAATAGGAATTAATTTTAAGTTAATTTCTACCACTTTTTTGTTTTGAATTTCGAAAAAATGGATTCCATATTTGGAACATGATTTCCAAATTTTGTAAATAGGTAACTTTTATTTTTAGACATTTTGAATAATTATTTCGGTAAATATTTTATTTACCATGGTTAAAGGGTAAATCCGGTAAATAAGGGTAAAAAATTAATATTATAGTATTAATAAATTACCCTAAAACATATCTTAACCTTATTGGATGATACATTTCCAACCATGTGCATCTTTGGGTCTATTTTGGGACCCCATGGATCCACTTGTAAGTGATAAGGACACATTATATTAATTGAGTAAAAATAAATACAAAAATGACATAAGTTTATATCTTTTAGAAAAACAGTTTTTACATAGGGTTATATATGTTGGATTTCCAACTATAAATATTCATTATAAAGATAAAAATATTTCCTATATAATGTTATTTTATTTATAATTTTTAATCATTTATTAATTAATATTATTTATGACACAGTAATGATGCAGTAATTACCTTATTAATGAAAGATTAAAATAATTGATAATATAAATACCCAAATAAATGTAATTTGAGACTTTTTATAAATTCCAATAATTTATAGGTTAATATAAAATATTATAAATGTTTATATAAATTTTATTCTATTAAATAATCTTGTTATGAATTTATCAAAAACAAAATACCCAATAGTGTCAAAATTGACATAAAAGAGTTTTTAAAAAAATATTATATTATTAATTGATATTCAATTCCTAAAAATCTAAGGTTCAGCCAAAAGACTTATATCATGATAGGTTTATCATTAATGGACCACTTGGGGTCTCTTGGATGTACATAGTAAGTTTATTAACTATATAATATAAAAATATAAGCGACATCATAAATGTCAACCGAAATAACTAAGAGTTAAAACTAAAAGATAAGTTTAATATAGTGAACAAATCCTATCTAAAACCTATTTTTTTAATGGTTGCGGAACTTTCACCACCTTAAAATTTAAAAAATTCACTTTGGAACCATCTAAAATCGAATATGAATTTATTATAAAATAATATTTCTAGCTTTTCTAAAGGTACCTCTCACCCCTCTTATAAAAGGGCACTCCCCCTTCTCTCTAATTCATACCTTCAAAGCCTTTGGTATCAGCCAAACTCTGCCAAAATACCCTATAAAATATCATCCATTCATCCTAGAGGACTTTCTTTAGTCAGAAAGACAACCTAAGGATACCTTTTGATCAAATCAAAAGGAAGAACCTGAAGAAGAGGTACTGTCTTCACCACCCTCTTTCAAGTTCATTTCTTCTTCCACTTCTTCTTTCTTTGTTATTCCCATTATAAAATAACAAATCCAGTATATTATATATACTTTGATGTTATTATAAACATGTTACAACCATATTCAGTATTCTATCCATCCTTTTAATGACATGTCACCATACGTGTGTACCTACGGCTTACCGTCTCCACGTCGTGGTGTAATTGTTATTCAAAACATTATTATTTGGATGGGTATAATAATGATGTGTAATTAATTTAAATAATAAATATAAAATGATAATAATTCTGTATATATGATATACCATCCAATTATATATTATTTTAATATAAAAATAATGATATTGTCGCTCGTGCGTACGTACGGACTACCGTCTCCACGAACGCGATGAGATTCATTCCCCATCGTATCCATTCGAGACTAATTCTCATTTGAGGATATCATAATTATTAACAAAGAATTAATAGAATATCATATATGAAAACATAATTATTTATATGGTTCATGTATAACATAATAATAATGTTTTAACTATTATATAGGAGTTTAACATACCATTGACTAAGGAAAAGTACAATGTAAGGGTTATTTCACAATCTCTTCCTTATCCGAGGTTTTTTATACTTAATAACCTACCGGGACCTCTTTATAATCCACATACATGTATCTTAAAAATGTATTTCAAAACATTCTTAATATTTTACAGAATATGGGTTAAATTCATTTACACCGTTTTTTTACTTTTCATAAGATGTTTATAAAGGAATCTTTCCATCATTTTCCAAGCTAGGTCCTTTTTAACCTCTTCGACAGAATTAAGGTAAGAATTTCTTTTTAACTTATACGGAAGATGTGGCTATTTTACACCATTATAAAGTCGTCAAAGATTCTCTAAAAAGCTTATAAGAATATTTTCAAAGTAAATGTTTTATTTTTTAATTATGGGACTTTTAAATTATTTCATAAAAAAGAGATATTTCTCTCAAATAGTTTTGATTTCATCTATGTCAACATCCTTTGATGAATTTTATGCTTATTAGATGTTTATTTTTTATGACTCAAAACTTCCATATTATATTGATGTTTTGGTGATATGTTTGACTGTGGATATGTTATTTTTATACTATTCATGGTTTATGAATAAAGGATTGACATTTCATATGCTTGTTTTAATAGGAATGTTTATGTTATGTTTAAACCTGTTCATATGAGGAATGGATTAGATTTAATAAGTGACGGTGGAGAATGCTATAGCTCCTCAATGCATCGGTAGGTCTCATGAGACAAACTAGTGTTTTGGAACGAGGCCATGACAAATTCTTATTTGTATTCTTGGCACGATGCCTTGGCTACGTGGTTATGATTGTCTGGCATTATGAATTCCATCATTATGAAAGTGGTTATTGATATTGCATGTGATTATTCGACTAGTAGAATATCCATGTGAATAAGTAAATAGAATTATTTCATTTTATCATTTCCATATTGTGATGAAGTTAAAGTTTAAAAGGCTTCTGTTTTAGTTATACATTACCTTAAATGTTTATGCTTATTTATGAATGTTTCCACTATATTGTTATCCTTACTGAGCATCTAAGCTCACCCCTTTATATGTTTTATTTTTCTAGGATGTGAAGAAGTATTTTATGAATGAACTTCAGGGATAGTATGTGGGGATATGAGTGTGGACTATGGAGACTATGTTGTTTTAGTTTTCATTTTTATGATGTAACGTAAGACTTAGGAATATATATAGTGTTTCCAAGGCTACAAAACTAATCGGTGTTCCGAGACTTGATCTTTCTTATGATCATGGAAATGTTATGTAATAATGCACAGACTCTGGGAAACTAGGGTCAGGGAATTCCATTTGGTATTAGAGGACGTTTAGTACAAAAATGGAAGCTAGATTTAGATAAAATCTGATTAGAGCACATATAACTAAGATGGACTTTGAGGATTAGTATAGAATAACTTCCTAGAATTTTGGTATTGTCGAGATTTTGTGAGTTTTTTAATCAATACATCCCTGTCTGGATACTAGCAGGTAGAGGAAGCTCTGGAACAGATGTACCTAGGGGTAAAACCTAAAAACATTACTTTGAGCTAGACTCAAATGGGAACTGGTGCATGACAATGGGCCTTGCTTCACTCTTGGTTACGACACTCCTGGGGGATATGCTTAGGATAATTCTCATTTTTTTTATGAACTGTTATGAAGGGTTTATGAGTATATACTTCCTTAAAAGAACATTTTTATTATTGTGGATTATATCCCTAAACTTTTCAATTTATTTTAAGTGTTTTACAAGTATGGAATTATGTATTTTGAGTCATAAGCTGATCTAGTTTATGCCATTGTTTAGAAATGACACCTAGTTGAAGAAATGGAAACTGTATCAATGCATGTACTCCATGTAGGGATTTCCCTCCTGCTTAAGATAATTATAGTGGAGATGGTGATGTAACTGGTGCTGATCCGCTTATCACCATACCGGGACAACTCACTCAGGTTAGGAATCCATTGGTAGCAGAGCAATGGATAAGTTCCTTAGATAAAATATTTCATGATTTGGGGAGTAGTGAAAGGGAATATGTTATCATGGCAGTTTATCACCTCACTGGAGATGTTGATCAATGGAGTTCATTAATTCAAAACAAGAAGGGAGATGATGAAGTATCAAATATGGGATGTAGGGAGTTCAAAGAGATTTTCTTAGAAAAATACTTTCCCCGTGACCATCGAGCAGATATGGAAAGGCAATTTCTGAGACTGAGGCAAAAGGAGGATGAGAATGTCGCAATGTATGAGGCTAACTTTACAAGGTTAAAAAGGTATGCTAGAGATTATATAAGTAACAAAAGAAGTAATATTGATAGTTTCTTTGATGGTTTAAAACCATTTCCTCTTCGAGCATTAGTCTTACAATCCATCTCGTCGTACGAAGACATTGTCTCATGTGCTATCAAGATAGAAAGGCAATTATCTAAGTCTTATTTCTTTAAAGCAAAGCAAGAGAAGAAGAGATCAGCTGATCAATATGGAAATGGAAATAATGGGAATAAGGGAAAAGTTGAAAATCCATCCTACAGTAAATGTGGGAAGAAACACCCCGGTACTTGCCTTAAAGGAATGAGAGTCTGTTAAAAGTATGGTGAAAAAAGCCATCAAACTTTTTATTGTAAGGGAAAGAGAGTTGTTGTCAATGTGGAATGCTATAATTGTAGAGAGATGGGACATTATGAAAATGAATGTCCTAAGTGTCATGGAACTTGCCTCAGAAAAGGCCAAGGGATCAAGGCCAATCTTATGCTACCACTACTGTTGAGGTGGAAGCTCTGAAAGACATGGTGGCAGGTAATTTAATGGTTTCCTCAAGTTTAGAAAATGCATTATTTGATTCTGGATCATCACATTGTTTCATATTTTACTAGTTTGATAAGAAAATTAGATATTTCAAAATTGATATAACAATGTAGTTATCAGTTAAAAATCCAAAGGTAAGTATCATTGCAACAAAGTTTTGTTAATCAGTCCTCATTCGAGCACATAAATGTTATTTATCTGTTGATCTCATCGTCATACCTATGATTGAATTTGATATAATCCTTGGTATGGATTGGCTTTCAGAACATGATGCAAAAATTTATTGTAAGAAGAAGGAGGTTGCTATTTTTGATTATGATGATAAGGAACACCTTATCTTTAGAGCGTAATCATCTCTACCTAATTCTTACATAGATCCACACCCAGTAGCTCAACTAAATTCAATTATTGGGGAGGAAGAGAATGAAATGACTGTGGGTGAGGAAAGGAATGTTCAAATAGTGGATATACCTATTGTGAACGAATATGTAGATGTGTTTATGGAAGATTTACCGGGACAACCTCCAGAACGAGAAGTTGAGTTTTCCATTGATTTAATTCCTGGATCAAGTCCTATATCGAAGACCCCTTATAGAATGGACAATATGGAATTAGTTGAACTAAAGAAATAACTAGAGGAATTGAGTAATAAGGGATTTATTCGCCCTAGTGTTTCTCCATGGGGAGCCCCTATTCTTTTTGTTAAAAAGAAAGTTGGATCCATGAGGTTATGTATCGACTACATGGAGATCAATGCTATAACAATAAATAACATGTATCCCCTACCTCACATTGATGATTTATTTGACCGACTGCATGGAGCTCAATACATTTCAAAGATTGACCTTCGATCTGGATACCATCAGTTGTGTGTGAAGAAGGAAGACATTCCAAAGACAGCATTTCGAACCAGGTACGGGAATTACGAGTTTAAAGTAATGCCTTTTGGGCCAACTAATGCACCCTCTGTATTCATGGATCTAATGAATAGTGTTTTCAAGGAATATCTCGATGATTTTTGTGGTGGTAATTATTGATGATAACTTGGTATAATCCAAAAGATATGAATATCATGAAAATCACTTGTGCATTATCCTGAAAACTCTGAGAATACATGAATTATATGGGAAGTTTAGCAAGTGTGAATTCTGGCTACAAGAGATTTCTTTTCTTGGACATATTGTCTCTAAAGATGGAATCTCTGTTGATCCTTCTAAGACCAAGGAAATCCAATAATGGCCAGCACCTACGAGTATAACTGAGGTATGATGTTTTATTGGTTTAGTAGGTTATTATTGAAGTTTCGTCCAGAATTTTGCCCGATTGGCTAACTCATTAACAAAGCTCACACGTAAAGGGGTTAAATTTGTTTGGACAAAAGAGTGTGAAGAATGTTTTGAAGAACTGAATAGAAGATTAGTCAATGATCCTATATTGAATCTACCATCTGGGAATGATGGGTTCGTTATTTATAGTGATGCATCAAAGAAAGGACTTGGTTGTGTCCTTTTGCAGAATGATAGGGTTATTGCTTATGCATCACAACAGTTGAAAATTCATGAGAAAAACTATCCTACTCATGATCTCGAGTTAGCAGCTGTGATATTTTCTTTGATGATATAGAGACACTACCTCTATGGTGAAAAATGTGAGATTTATACTGATCACAAGATATTGAAGTATATTTTATCACAAAAAGAACTCAACATGAGGCAATGGAGATGGCTTGAATTACTCAAGGATTATGATTGTACGATACACTACCACTCGGGGAAGGAAAATAAGGTGGCAGATGCTTTGAGTAGAAATGATCATGGAGTTTTGAACAAGATTAGAGTTGAAAAGGATCCTATATACATGGATCTAGTAAATATGGATATGGGAATCACTATAGAAGGTGAAACATCAATGATTTTTCAAATTGTTGCCAAACCATCTTTACTAGACAGGATAAAGAGTTCTCAGACCGGTGATGAAGAATTACAAAGGAAGATTAACACTGTGAATGATGGGAAATTGAGTGACTTTGCGTATGAAGATGGAATTTTGAAGTTTGGGAAGAGACTTTGTGTTCCTGATATACCTGATCTAAAAAGAGAATTATTGGATGATGCTCATAGTTCCCATTTCTCTATACACCCTGGGAGCACCAAAATGTATAGATATTTTAAGGAACAGTTTGGGTGGGACAACATGAAGAGGGAGATTGACAGTTTTTTGTCAAGATGTATGGTTTGTCAACAAGTAAAAGATGGAAGGAAACTTCTTGGAGGAGTATTACAACCTCTTCTCATACCTGAGTGGAAATGAGATAATATCACGATGGACTTTGTCATGGGACTACCAAAGAATCCTAGAAGGAACGATGAAAAATGGTTCATTGTTGATCATCTTACCAAGTCAGCACATTTCCTTGCTATAAGGGAAGAATTTACCACTTGAACGTCTAGCAATAATATATATTAATGATGTTGTGAGACTTCATGGAGTTCCCCTATCGATTGTCTCGGATTGTGATCCCCGTTTTACATCACGATTCTAGAAAAGTCTTCAGAAGGCCTTGGATAATGAACTTCATTTGAGCACTGCTTACCACCCTCAAACAGATATATAATCAAAACGAACCATTCAAACCATAGAAGACTTGTTGAGATCATTCTCACATGACTTTCAGGGTATGTGGGATCAATATTTACCTCTGGTATAATTTTCCTATAACAATAGCTTCCATTCATGTATTCGAATGGAACCATATGAAGTGTTATACAAAAAGAGATATCACACACCAACCTATTGGGATGACATTGGCAAAAGAAAACTTGTAGGCCCAGAACTGGTGGAGGAAATGATGGAAAATGTGAAGGTAATCCAAAACCACATCAAAGCAGCTCCAAGTAGGCAGAAGAGATATGCTAACAACCGAAGAAAGGATTTGGAATTTCAGGTGGGATATCATATTTTCTAGAAGGTATCTCCATGTAAGGGAGTTATACGTTTTGGAAGGAAAGGTAAATTGAGTCCCAGGTGCATTGGAACTTTTGAAATTATAGATCGAATTGGGGATGTAGCATACCGCTTGGCAATGCTACCAAATATCTCCAAAGTTCACGATGTGTTCCACGTATAACTATTGAGAAAATACATGCATGACCCAACGCATGTACTCATCTAGGAGGAATTACAACTAGAACCTGATATGTCTTCTTATGAAGAGCCCATCAGGATTCTTGATACAAGACAACAAGTTCTGAGAAATCGAATGACTCGTCTGGTAAAAGTTCTATGGAGAAACCATAAGATGGAAGAGGCAGCATGGGAACCCGAGGAACTTATGATGAAGAACCACCCGAGTCTTTTCATGCGATAGTATTATAGAAATTTCAAGGATGAAATTATTTGAATAAGGGGATAATGGAACACCCCAAGATTCCACGGTACGATTCTCTTTGAATAATATAGTAACGTGTGTTGTATGCAACTTTGAGATTCTAAAACACTATGACCAATCAAAGTACCCGTTATGAATAGTAATACCCACCTTTTGAAATTTTATAAATTTTAACTCTCAAAATGAACTTCAATTTTGGATTCGCAATATGGAAATTATCCTAGGGTGAAATTTTGATACTTTTTGGATAACTTTTATACTATGATGAATAGTGAAAATTACTAAATTTTAATTAAAAACAACTTGTTTAATTGAAATAATTAATAGTGATAAATTATGAATTTGAGTGGTTTTAAAGTATATATAGAATATATTTTTACCATTAAATACAATTTTGGCCATTGAACATAATTTTACAGTTAAACCGGACATAAACAAGTGTCAATCTTTTGATAGTTATTATCTCTTAAAAACATGTTTTTTGTTTTTATAACGGGAATTAATTTTAAATTAATTTCTGCCACTTCTATGTTTTGAATTTGTAAAAACGGATTCCATATTTGGAATCAGGATGTCCAAATTTTGTAAATATGACACTTTTATTTTTAATCATTTTGAATAATTATTTCGGTAAAAATTTTATTTACCATGGTTAAAGGGTAAATCCGGTAAAAAAGGGTAAAAAAATAATATTATAATAATAATAAATTACCTTAAAACGTGTCCAAACCTTATTGGTTGATACATGTCTGACCATGGGCATCTTTGGGTCTATTATGGGACCCAATGGATCCACTTGTAAGTGATAAGGACACTTTATATTAATTAAGTTAAAATAAATACAAAAATGACATTAGCATATACCTTTTAGAAAAACAATTTTTAAATAGGGTTATATATGTTGTATTTTCCACTATAAATATTAGTTATAAATCTAAGAATATTTACTACATAATTGTATTTTATTTATAATTTTTAGACATTTAATAATTAATATTATTTATGACACAATAATGATGCAGTAATTACCGTATTAATGAAGGATTATGATAATTGATATTATAAATACCCAAATAAATGTAATTTGAGACAGTTTATAAATTAAAATAATTTTATAGGTAAATATGAAATACTAGGATTGTTTATATAAATATTTTCTAAGAAATAATGTTGTTATGAATTTATCAAAAACAAAATACCCAATAGTGTCAAAATTTACATAAAAGAGTTTTTAAAACAAATATTATATTAATAATTGATATTTGATTACTAAAAATCTAAGGATCGGCCAAGATACTTATATCATGATAGGTGTATCATTAATGGACCACTTGGGGGTCTCTTGGATGTATATAGTAATTTTATTAACTATATAATATAAAAATACAAAGTGACATGGTAAATGTCAAACTAATTAACTAAGAGTTAAAACTAAAATATAAGTTTAATATAGTGACCCAGACCTGTCTAAAACCTAGTGGTTGAATGGATTTCGACCTATACCCACCTTAACATATAAATAATTTACTTTGGATCCATTATAAACTGAATATGAATTTATTATAAAATAATATTTCTAGCTTTTCCAAAGATGCCCCTCACCCCTCTTATAAAAGGGCACTCCCCCTTCTCTCTAATTGAAACATTAAAAGCCTTTGGTCTCGACCAACCTCTGCCCAAATACCCTCTCAAATACCCTCCCATCATCCTATAGTCCTTACTTTAGTCATAAATCCAACCTAAGGAGCCCTTTTGATCAAATCCAAAGGAAGAACCCGAAGAAGAGGTGATGTTTTCACCACCCTCATTCAAGTTCCTTTCTTCTTCCACTTCTCCTTTTTTTTGTTATTCCTATTTTAAAATGATAACTCCAGTATATTATATATAATGTGATTTTATTATAAATATGGTACAACCATATTCAGTATTCTATCCATACTTTGAATGACATGTCACCATACGTGTGTACGTACGACTTATCGTCTCCATGTCGTGGTGTAATTGTTATTCAAAACATTATTATTTGGATGGGTATATTAATGATGTGTAATTCATGTAAATAATAAATATAACATGATAATGATTCTTTATATATTATATACCATCCAATTATATATTATTTTAATATCAAAAGAATGATATTGTCACTTGTGCGTACGTATGGACTACCGTCTCCACGAACGCGATGAGATTCATTCCCCATCATATCCATTCGAGAATAATTCTCATTTGATGATTAAAAGTAATATTTAAGACCTTTATATCATTTTGGATATTAATAAGATACAACCTATCCATAACAAACACTCCTTATGTAACAAAACATATAAAAGAAAACGAGTATGTTAACACCCGAAACGATGATAATACTAAAATATTATTAACAAAGAATTAATAGAAGATAATATATGATATCATAACTATGTATATGGTTCACGTATAACTTAATAACAATGTTTTAACAATTATATAGGAGTTTAAAAAACCATCGACTAAGTAAAAGTATAAGGTAAGGGTTATTTCATAATCTCTTCATTATCTGAGGTTGTTTATACGTAATAATCTACTGGGACCTCTTTATCATCCACATCCATGTTTCTTAAAAATGTATTTCAAAACATTCTTACTATGTTGCAGAATATGGGTTAAAGTCATTTACACCATTGTTTGACTTTTATAAGAAGTTTATAAAGGAATCTTTCTATCGTTTTCCAAACAAGGTCCTTTTTAACCTCTTCGACAGAATTAAGGTAAGAATGTCTTTTTAACTTATACGACAGATGCAGCTATTTTCCACCATTATAATGTCATCGAAGATTCAATTACAAGATTATAATAATATTTTCAAAAGAAATGTTTTATTTAATAATTATGGTAATTTTAAATGATTTCAAAAGAGATATTTCTCTCAAATAGTTTTGATTTCGTCTATGTCAACATCCTTTGATGAATTTTAAGCTTATTTGAAGTTTATTTATTATGTTACAAAACTTCCATATTGTATTTATGGTTTTGCGATATGTTTGACTATGGTTATGTTATTTTTATACCATTCATGGTTTATGGAGAAGGTATTAACATTTTTTATTCTATTTTTAATATGAATGTTTATGTTATGTTTAAACCTGTTCATATGTGGAATGCATTGGACTTAATAAGTGTCGGGTGGAGCCCAATATAGATCATCAATGCATCGGTAGGTCTCATGAGACAAACTAGTGTCTTGGCACGAGTCCTTGACAAACTTTTATTTGTAGTCTTGGCACGAGGCCTGGGCTACGTGGTTATGATAGTCTTGCATTATGCATTCTATCATTATGAAAGTGGTTATTGATATTGCATATGCTTATTCGACTAGTAGAATATCCATGTGAACAATTAAATGGAATTATTTCATTTTATCTTTGCCATATTATTCTGATCTTAATGTTTAAAAGGATTTTGTTTTAGTTATACATTTCCTTAAATGTTTATGCTTATTTATGAATGTTTCTGCTATATTTTTATCCTTACTGAGCATCTGAGCTCACCCCTTTCTATGTTTTATTTTTCCTGGATGTGAAGAAGTATTTTATGAATGACCTGCAGGGATAGTATGTGGGGATATGAGTGTGTATTATGGAGACTATGTTGTTTTAGTTTTCATTTTTATGATGTAATGTAAGACTTATGAATATATCTAGTGTTTCCAAGGCTACTAAACTAATCGGTCTTTCGAGACTTTATCTTTCTTGTGATCATGCCAATGTTATGTAATAATGCACCAACTCTGGGCAACTGGGGTTGGGGCGTTACACTAATCACCAACTATGAAAATGGAAGTGGTTCACCTGGGTGAATCACATGGTATATCTAAACAATTTAGGAAACAATGAACAAACCATGAAACCCCCAAATTAAATTTATGGTTTTTATAAATTTCTTAGATACATGGGTTTTAAAACCATAGAACAATAATGTTTAGGCCAAAAAATAATTCCCAAACACACAATATTTCCACTAGGTACACTGTGCGGTTTCCTCAAATCATGCTAGGGTTAAAAATGCTCAAAATCATACAAAAGAGACACAATGGTGTGCCATGATATATCTTCCATCTTCAAATTTTCTTTTGTCTCCTTCCCTTTTAGAATATATTATAATCTATTTCAATCTATCTATATCCTGGATAAATCTTTTTTTTATTCTATTGAGAACATTTATTTTTTCAATTTATCTTCATCATTGATGATGGAACCTCACATTTTATGATATGATACACAAAAACCCCTTTATTTTTTCCAATATCACATATCATAGGATAAGATACTCACTATTAAAAATTTTCATAAAAATAAAGTACCATATAACTATTGAAATAAACCAAATTCTTATGGAATGACTCCACCAGTATTGATGATATGTCAATTATTAGTTGTGACTCCCATTAACTATTTTTCTAAACATGATTATATCTATAATATAACAATTATATACTATATGAGTAGTGAAAATTTAATTTTTGTTCATATTATTCGGACTTTTATGGTATATTAGCATGTTATACAAAACAATTAAAATTACCATATGATATTCTCAAATAAAATAGTACCTGAAATGCCTAAGTAGAGAAAAGTGTAGTTGGAATATGGGATTCTACTGACATCATATTTAACTGATGAATTAGATTAGGATATATGACCCTAGAGAGAAACTACATGATGTAATAATTTTTGGATCAAGGTTTCTCCATGATGGAAGGAAGGTAGAATAGTAGTTTAAAGTTTTTTGTAGTTGATATGAAATCTATATAGATTTTTCATGAAAAACATTGTTAGGTTACTTCAATTTAAATCATAGGATGGAAAATTTCATTTGTGTATATTCGATATAAAAAAACACTTCAAGAAAATTGAAGCATCCTCTAGAATAGAGGTATTATGGTGATACATTAATTAAGATAAATAAAAGGTAGCTTCAATTGTCTTCATACTCAACTGAATGGATTGTTTGGATGTACATTTGTGGGATTCAAACTAGTGGTGAATAGGAAGTGGGTGGGATTATATGTGAAATAGTTCTTCAAGTATAAATTGGTTTCTAAAACATGGATCCATATTTTCTATGTAAGTTAAAATATAGTTATTCTGAAGTGTGTATGGGTGTATATTGAGTCATGATCAACCTAATTAGTTGATATTTTAAAAAGTTTTCTGCATGCTTAGGCTTTCATAGAGTGGGTTGGACCATGTTGGTGTTTTCATTCAAGAAAATTCTATCAAGAAATTATTTTACAAGTTTTTATCCCTTAAATCATGATGATATATCATTCCTTTAAATCATATAATACTTTATTATGTAAATGAATTCACAATTTGGTGCTCCTCTACTACAAACATAAAAAACAACTTCAACTATTAGAGGTTATTTATATCACAGCCAACAACACATTAATATCACTATATTTGATTGATATGTGGAAAATGACTTGTAATTTTTCATTCCAATGATTAACTTTTTAAATTTATAAAAAATGATGGTACATGACATATTCATGTCATAATTAAGGCATTAATTCTTCATAAACACCCCATGTTATTTATTTTCTTCGATTTTCATACACAAAATCCATACTAGTATTAGTATGGGATTTTTCAGGAATATTTTATGTGATGAAATTACATTATGACTCATGAGTTAATGCATTTATCAATCACCTCAATATTGATGATATACCTAAGAAATTTGATTATTATCTTTTAATTTAGAGAAAATTGAGGTTAAAAACATCAAAATCCTGATGAAAAAATGAAAAATGTTCCATGATTACTCTACCTAAATTAAAAAATTACTATTTATCATTTAAAAAAATGTTTTGTTTCCTATAAATATTAATCCCTTTCTCAATGAATATTAAAAATATATATATTAGTGGAAGTATATTTATAACAAGTGGAAACTTTTTAAATCCATCTTTCTTATGATTTTCATTCAACTTAACTATTTCAATCTTCTTCATTTCCTCCTATACAAAAATTTGATAACTTATATTACCATTATTCATTTGAATTTAAAAATCCTCATACTATCTGTAATGACCAGAAGTGTCATTAGTAATTAAATTTGAATGATATTTGAATTTTTTATCTAGATAAAAGGTTCATTTTGATAACTAAGAATTAGATCGGTATTTTGATCATTATATCATCTCTATGGGGTTTTTATGTCTTTTGTGTCTAAGAGAATGTCTTGGTTTCTATTGTGAGTATCAAAGATGTCTTGGGATTATTGGTTGATGAATTTGAATAGCTTGAAACCATTCATTCTTTGGATCATGGTTTACACATTGAATGAGGATTCACAATGTGTGTAATCCTATGAATAATAATTTTATAGTGTAAACCATAGTTCACACTATGAAATGTGCATTGGGGATTTTTCAAAGGGTGGTTTGTAACCAATAATTCTTGGATGATTAGGCATTGATGAGTGGTTTTTTAGACTAATCCACAACCATTCTTCCTCCCCTTTCATCCTCCATGATTAGGGATGGTTTTCGGTAGTTATTTTAGGTGTGTTTCCACTATTTTATCATTGAATTTGGTTTCTGGTCACCTCCTTCTAATTCATCATAAATTTCGGTCAGGTCTTGGTGTCTCTTTGACTATAGTATGGTTAAATTGTGAAAAACATTGGGTATTTATTGTGTGATGGATATATGATGTATCAGGAGGTTGATCACACGTCGTTTGAAGTGGTTTCAGTGTGTTAAGGAAGCATGGTGATTTCTTTTGATGATTTTTCCTATTATATTTGTTTTCTTAATTAATTAAAAAAATCTATAATAAATTAATTTTCGTGTATGGAATGAGATAATAGCTTTGGACTAGATGCAGGCTTGTATAAGGTATGGGTGTGCTTGCATGAGCCTCATTGGTATGTAGAAAAGATGGTAACTCGTAAATGGATATAGATGGTCCTTTAATAAAAATATAATTTCTTATTATGTATTATTTCTTACTAATTTCATGTTTTATGGGATCAAGTAGAGAAACAGGGACTAAAAATTCCTCTGGTAGAAGTGATAGGGATGTTTTTGGAATCCTATGATTGGGTTAAGTGATTGTAAGCGCTGTTTTTTGTTTGGTATCACCTAGAGACTTTTTCTCCAGTGGGTAGGGTATTTGTTTGGGTTGTTGGTTATAAGGACCCGACCTTAAACATTACTTATTATTGAATTAAATGAATAATTCACATTGAGGATCTTTTCAGGTTTAGATTTTTAGAGAATTATGACATAACTATTACATCTCAAAAGATAACAAAGTAGACACTTATACTAAGTTTCCATAAAATAAAAACTCTTAAAATGAAACATGTCTAGTTCCATGTTTTATATGGCATGTCTTTCCTTGATCCCATCCTTGACCCTATCCATCTTTAAGTCCTGTGGAAAACATTTCAAAAACTTGGGATGAGCATAAAAAGCTCAGTAAGAGTTATAACAGTACGGAAAGAAAACATCAGTCCATGTATAAATAAGAATCAATGAAATCATACTTTACTCATAAAACATAAGCAATTTAACATACCTCATGAAATCATAAGATTTATGCATAACTCAATTGAAATCATAAGGAATAAAGGTAACTTGAGGAATTCATAACATTCTTACATAGGGAGTAACCCTCATGGTTACGTTTGAAATACTCATCATAGTATATTCCCTAAATCTCTTCGAAGAAACCTTAACGTTTAACCCCTTTGCGTTACCCAATGCATTGGAGAGCTATATCGGGCTCACCCGCCCTTAGTTTATCACGGAAGCACCCGTCTTCATAAACAATGCCCAAGAACCATAACATAATCATAGCACATAACTTAACCATAAAGGAAAGATAACATTCCCATATTTCAATAACAATATAACATTTTGAGATATTGAAATAATGAATCCATTCTAAAAACCATTTTCAAAACCATTTAAAACATTTAATAAAGAGATTTTTTAATCAAAGTTTCCCATACCACTTTGAAGCTCTTAACATTTTAAACCATTAATATCCATATTAATAAATCCTTAAAACCATTTTGAAAACATGGATATTAATGAAAAATATTTATAAGAATAAATCATTAAAACATTTAAAACAATATTTTAGCTAAATGTTTTTTAACAAACTGAGAGACACTTGAATACAATAATTGAGGTATAACATTTAATCAGAATATTAAAATATCATGAGAATAAATGGATTCATGATATAATATTCCAAAGGATAGTATATAAACCATATAAGAGTGAATTGGTGCATAACAACAATGAATTCTCAATAGAAATGTAAAATGAGATGAAATCCCTTATAAAGAAGGTATCCTTAAATTAAGGATAAATCAATCTCATAATTATGTGTGGAAAATATAAATACACCCAATATAAGTGGATATTAAGTGTAAAAAAATAAAAGTACATTCACAAATATTCAAAGGATGACATATTCAATAAGTACATGTTGAACCCAAAGAAATCGAAATTGGGTTAAGAAGATCCCTTGGTAAAATTTGACAGCCTAACGGCGTCACTTTAAAATTCATAACATTAGTTGATGAGAGATAAAATGGTATCTCATCACATGGACATAAAATTTACATCAATAAGGATATATAAAAACATATCCCAACATAAAAATATGTTAATTAAAATACATAACAAAATAATTCTTTTTAAAAGAGTAGTGTGAAAGGTTCCCATACAGATTTGTGCAACTTTCGAAACGTACACCCCATGAAAGAATGGTCATACAATGAAGATGTAAATAAACATAAATGAGATTATATTATACAAATAGTAAAATAATGGGAAGTACATACCCCCACAGAAAAGGAAATAGTTTCCAATGTAGCATAAATCTCATGGGAATAAAAGTGAGATGAAAAATCCCTTACGAAAACTCAACAGCCTAACGGCGCCACTTAAAACACCCAAAAATGGATTTATGAGATCAAATAGGGTATCTCATAATATGAACATAAAAGGTACATAATTATTAATATAAAGTAACATCCCCAAACATAATAAAGATGAGATTAAAATAAATGACATAAAAGAGAGTACTTAAAAGAAAGAGAGAGGTAGGATCCCTTACGAAAATTCGGCAGCCTCACGACACCACATAAAATTTATAAAAATGAATTTATGAGAGTAAGAGGGGGTATATCATCATATGAAAATAAAAATTAAAGTATGGTGAATATAATAAGAATATCCTCCAACATAAAAAAATGGAGTATAAATTAAATGACATAAAAGAGGGTACTTGAAAAGAAAGAGAGAGGTCGGATCCCTTACCTCAAGTCCGACTTGTCTCGTTCGTTTCTTTATATTAATTAATAATAAAAATTGGTAAATTTATAATTTCTTAAGTTACTCCTTTAAATATTATTATTCAGTTCATATCACATATTATAATGTTATAATAATTGGTTAATAATGTGAGTTCATATCAGACGTTTTTATCGATGTTTGGTACATGAGTCAAAAATGAACTTGTTTGAAAATGATTGTCCATATAGTTATAATTAAATCATCTCGAGAATAGTTTTAATGATTTAAATATCATATATATCCAGTACATATTAATTTTATACTATTCCATAACATTTGTAGATAAAAATAAATGAAATGCACCGTTCATGGAGACGGTAGGTCGGACGTACGCATGAACGCTACTTTCATTTCATTGACATATTAATGGAATTAAAAATAATTGAGAGATATATATATTATAATTAAAGTATAATATATATGTTTTATAGGTCGCATAAGTTCATTAATTTCATTCTTTATACATTCCATGTATTGCATGAACGAGTCACATCACATGAGGGGGCAGTAGTCCACACTTCCTCCTATGAAATTATCGCATTTGCACAACATGAAAAGCATAAAGTAATTTTTTAAATATATAACACAAAAGAATATATTAAACATAAATACCATATATATCATACATAAAATACAGTGACATCATAATGGACACCATGAAAGGTGTTAAGATAAGATTGAACAATCATCATTTAGTGAGGCAGTAATTTGCCATCCACAGAAACAGTATGTTCTTTAACAATTAGATGAAGGTTTGTGTAAGTGTAGATTGAATCCATCACCTAAAAACATCATAGTATATTTAATATACTGTTTTGGTTACAAAATAAAGGAATAAAAAGAGTTTCGGGGTTTGGAGAAGCAAAATAAAACAAAAGAACAAAACTGAAGACATTACCTTTAAATAAGGTTACTCCTCTTGGTTTGAACCAAAAGGGTTTCATGAAGAGAATTATGCAAAAGGTGAGGATTTAATGATTAATAGAGGGATGTGGAGAGGTGAAATGGGTAGTGTTTTTTCGATCCAAAGTCTTTAGAGGTGTGGGTAAGGTGGTAGAGGTGGGGGCCTTTTATAAGAGAAGAGGAGGGGAACTCTTGGAAAGTTATAAAATATTACATTATTATAAAATGATTTTAGGATATTAAAGGTCCCAAAAGATATATTTCAAGGATAAGGTGATATGGTTTCTAAATACTCCCATACAATAGGTTTTTGACAAGTTTAAGACTTATATTTCACCCTATCTTCTCATTTTATTTAAATCATTCATTTATGAGGTAATTCCTGCATCATCATGGTGTCATAAATAATTTAATTTATTTAATGTATAAAAATTATAAAAAAAATACTATGATATAGGAAATATATTTATATTTCCAATAACTATTTATAGTCTAATATATAGTTTATTTAGACAAAATTAAAATTATTTTACTTAGGTGTTACATACTTTGGTTACATTTTCCTTTCTTTAAAAAAATATGATAAAAGGTCACTATCACACTAACGCGATTCCATGGGGTCCCAAGGTTGTAAAAAGGCATCACATGGTCGTCCATGACATCTCTAATATCATTAATACACATGTTGGGGTCATTTTATATTTTTATGATATTATTTTCTTACCCTTAATTACCCGATTACTAATTAAACATGATAATTAATGATAATTACCGTCGTTACTATTCATAATGTCCAAAAAAAGAGTATTAATTACATAATTTGGACCTTATGATTCCAAATATGGAATCAATTTTATCAAATTCAAAACACATAAATTGTAGTAATTAATTTAAAAGTAAATCCCGTTGTCAAAACAAAAGACGGGTTTTTAAGAAGTAAAATTTATCAAAAGATTGACTTGTTTTTACATCCAATTGAAAAGTGATATTACTTCCAATGAAAAAAAATTTATTAATTGATAAAAACATAATTCAGTTATATTTTAAAAACAATTAAAATGAAAATATAAATATATAAATAAATTGGCTGAAAAGGCAGTTTTGAATTAAAAATTGTATTTTTCACTATTCATTAAAAAAAGCATTATTAGAAAAATACCAAAAATTAACCCTAAGCTATATTTGATATTTCATATTCAGAAATTATTTTCATTTTAACAAATTCAAAACATAGAAGTTTCATTAATAAATCATATAGTTAATTCCCGCTGTCAAAACAAATAGCGGGTTTTTTGGAAGCAATATCCATGAAACGTTTGGCACTTGTTTATGTCCATTTTCAAAGTGAAATTAATTCTAATGACCACCATTGAATTAAATTGTAAAATTATATTATAATTAAACATTAAAACCAATTAAAAGTATAATCTAACCATATATATAAATTAGGTGAAAAAGCAGTTTTGATGTAAAATGCAATATTTTTCACTATTCATTAAAAAAAGAGCATTGTCAAAAACATACCAAAAATTTAACCAAAGTAAATTTAAATATCCAAATCATAAGGAATAAGTTTATTTTGACAAATAGATATTATAAAATTGTCAAAAGTGAGATTTAAAAAAGATTCACCATCAAAATGCGGTAAAACAATCTTTTAAAAATAATAGAGTATTTATTCTTAAAATTGGATTCATTTGGATTTTAAGCTTCTAAAATTTATTGGATAAATGTAAAAATATTTAACAATCTTATTTAATCATTTTTTAGTTATTTATGTTCATTCCTGCCATTACAACGGCTAGGCGTTCACTACCATTTAAAATAATATTATTTTATTATTAGAGTGAAACGTAAGATTTCAAAGATACTCATTGTTGCGTATTGGGTACGTCATCGAGCATAGTGTTTCCTATAATGTAATATTAATAATTTATTCACAAATATTAATAAATATGAAAAAGTAATATTCTTTATTTACCTGGGATGTTACATTGGTAATTTGGGTGTCCTAAAAAATTCTCTAGGTCTATTTTAGTAGGCTTGGGAGAAGTAGGCCAAGTGGTAATGGGTGATATACTCTTACATCTCAAACCAGGTGAGTGACACCTTCTTGATGGTGGTTATAGTTTAAATACTTTTATGAGTGTGAAAAGACCTCCAAGTTTAGATGTATGAGATAAAAAGGTGGTCCCTTCGGGTGATGGATTGATAGGTCTCCATTTAAATACTTGAGAAAAGGTCCATGTTTGGGTCATGTGATGTGTTTAAGACATGAAATTAGGGTTTCAATAGAGAAATTGATGGTTTACTACCCCACCAAATGAGTTCATGGTTGGTATGATACTACAAGCTACAGATTTCATGTTGGGTGATAGAGATGCTCTAGAATAGACTAGTAGAAATCGAGAAGGTTTTAGAGGAAACTAGTGTATTCCCTAATTTAAATGATGATATGTTCATCAAGGAAGGTCTTGGATATGATCAAATACTTCCCTATGATAATTTTTTGAGATATTTGATTGGTTGTTGGACTTGTGTGATGTTGAATGTGTATGTGTGTGTGTTATTTTCTTTTTGATATGTGACGCACTCTAGTGTGGAAGGTGGAACCTAAGGCCTTTTCTAATATGAGTGAGATAACATGGGTGGTTTAGTCATGGTGAGGCATATTCGTTGGTATTTATATGAATTCATTCCCAAACATGAGTGATATGGTGTGGCATGAAACCACTTGGGAATCACTATGAGTTTGATATCCCCGACCTGGTTCATAGTCAGTTGATTAGTCTGGTTAAACAAAAGACCTCAAGCACACCTCCCAGTATATCAGAGTCTTCAGACAAGTAAAAAATATTTTAGGTGGTATGGTGGTGAGACTATTCCCTCTTTATTAGAGTAAAACATAATGGAGTAATAATAAAATAGAACATTAAAGGAAACACATAACCTATCTAGATAATAAATAGTATAAATGAAGTTATACATGGTATCACATATAGATGATGACATTTTGATACAAAATATGTGGTATAAAAGATATGGTAGAATACATATAATAGTATTAGTACAGAAAAAAAATAAAAGGTCTAAAAATAGAAATTCCATGAGAAATTCTTGAATTGTATTATTCTTATTCCCTCATCCTCTAAGCCCTAAAATAGATCTTGGATCTATAACAGGGAACTTCCATTTTCCTTACACGAATCTAAATAAAAATCATGGGTACCAAGTGTAGGCCCATATAGGGTGGGAGTACAGCTTAGTAGGATACCAAGAATGATATTTAATAAAATCAAGTTTGTAAATGTATGCTTTAATGGTGTGAAGAAATAAGAAATTAAATTGGTAAAAATAAACAAAAAAAACCATGTTGTTTTAGGTTCCTCATGGGATACCCATCCATCCCTACCCCATTCAGCCAATGTTAGGTGAATCTGAACATGTGAACATATAATTTAGCCATGTAACCATGCCACATAGACAAGGAATCCTATAAATATATATAGTAAATCCAAATAAGATCCATGGAATAATTGAATTTTTAATTTCTATCCCACTCACGGTGATCAACTGAGATGTTTGTCTATTTGGTTTTGAGTATAATCTAAGAGATTAACCCTTGTAATTTAACTCCAAATAGTTTCTATCTAGACTAAGGAAAAATATATTCATGTATTGGTTAGGCAATTATTTTAATATAAGGTGATGATCTATGTCCTTTATTATCCAATGTAATCAGATCTAACATAGAGATATATTCCCAAACATTCTTAATTTTATAGAGAGGTGAATTAATCTTCGATGTTGAGTGATGAAATTCATCAATGTATGATAAAGACTAAATTAGATACGGTTTTACCCTTTGTAAATCACATAAATTAATAAGGTGGAATCCTATGAGATTTCTCAATGAATTCCCAAAGGAATCCAAGGCTTACTCGAGTCATGACACACCCTTAATAGTTTGAAAAAAATTTATAATAGTAGACAATAAAAAATTAGTAGTTGATATTAATTTTGTGTGAAGTATCCATATAATTTCACATTTAAATTAATTTTATTTACACATTATACTTGTAATAGACAATCCAACACACCATATGGTGTGGTTTGGATACATAGTAAAAGTATGGTTTTCATGAAAATTTAAACAAATACACCCTAAGGGGTTGTTCAGGTTGAGGTTGTCAACCTCCAACAACGACAGGGGGCTCATGGAACATCTAGGTAAATGTATAGAAAGAATTTAAATAGTTTAGGATCAATACATTTAATTTATGGCCTGTGACACAAGTACATAAGTTATAAACATTTAAATTTTTTGGGAGAAGTAATAGACAACCAATATAAACCCCATAGAAGACCCTTTATTTGGTATCAGCCTCATAATTTTTCTAGAATGAGAATAATTGGAAAACAAAAAAACCCTAAAAATAGGGTATCAATGTTATACAATTAGAACAAGGAATGGATTTAAATAATACAATAAAAAAAGATAATTTAGTGTTATTCTTAACAATGGAATTCAAACTTGAACAGAAATGATGGAAAGAGAGGTCAAATGAGAGAGATCCACTCTTGATCCAAGGAGAGGAAATGAGGAGAACTACGTTGGAGGCATTGTATATACGATAGAAGAGGATAATGAAATTTATTTTTGAATAAATTATGGTGAAAAGGTAATTTCCATTTTTTTAATAAGGCACATCATTTGGTCACATGGGTGGCCAAAATGTGTGTCGAATGCGCTTCCCTACAGTCTAGTAGTACCACACATCTCACGATTTAATCTCACCATTAGAAAAATAATATGGAAATTATTTTCACTAAACCCTCATTAAATTTAAAATCATACAATGTTTCCCAGTCCCATTCAAACAATTTACCAAACTATGATCCTCCCTTTTTTGGTCCACATGGTTAACATGCAATGTTATCCATTCTATGTACTAAAAGTGTATCTCATCCTCCTTCTGGAAAAATTAGAACACTAGTCTCAAAACCAATATAAAGCCACCCATCAAATCCTCTACCCTCTTGGAAAATTCCATTTAAAAAAGGAAAGTGGGATTTATTGAAAATTAAAGTTTCAGTACATTTATTCAATATTGGGATCATAAAACCACCCCTCCTTAAGAAAACTTGTTCCTAAGTTTCACTTACAAGGGTTATTGAGATACATCAGAGAACATCTCTACCCATTGAGCACATATGTTGAACTCCCACCCCACACCTCATTATGTATATATTCATACAACCATATCACTGAAATAAGAGTATTTATCCCATCTCAGCAAATATTTCTTCTATAATTAATGATAAAAACATGATACTCCTATAAATAATAATTATTTTACAACTCAACACCATCAACATCAAAGACACAATACATGTTGGATTAATAATAATGTAGTTGATAAACATGGAACACATCATTCATACCCATGTACAGTTGAGGAAGATCTATATGATATGATACTGGCCCAACATTTTCTAATATCTAAAAAGGGGTAATGTATATAGATGTTATCTTACCTTATAAATGAATATTTCAATGACCCAATTTCAGTGAAACATGCAAGTAGACCTGATCCCCCACCTCATACTCTAAAGGTCTATAGTGGTGATCAACATATGTAATCTTCCATGAATGATCCATGTCCATAAATTTTCTTATTAGTTTTACCTTCTCTGGTGTTTCATGAATGTGATATGATCTCTGTAGTTATACCTCACCTACATCTAACCATCATAGTGGTGAACAAGATGGATTACTATTGTGTTTCACAAAACTTTCCATTTATATAGTCACTTGGATACTACTTTTATAGGAAAAATAGAAAGGATGAAACTATTTTCCCAAGAGCCTCTAGAATTAATGACACACTCATGAATCAAGTCCTCTAATACCTTTGTAGTGCACTAGGACTGAATTTTATTCTAAGGGTGCTATTATGAAGTCAAAATTAACTATAAACCAAGATCCTTTTACAATATCTACATGAAATGAGAATTAAATTTACAATCCCTATATGATACAATTTTTTGTTCAATCCCATGAATATATATGATCTTATAGACATAGAGTCTCTTAATCCCATCCACTGAGAAGGTATCTTGGATGGAAATGAATTGGGAAACCTTTTCAACTTTTACACAATTACCCATACAAAATCACACCATCAAGTTGAATTTTGATATACATTTAATTAAAAATTACTAGTAACATCATCCCATTACCATTTTGGAATGGGTTGTATGTCTTTGGTGTTCCACTTTCATCTAATGATAGGTAGAACACTAAGTAAAAAAAGCTTTTGATCTCCCTTTTCATCCCTGATCACCAATACTGAAAGAGTGTATCATGATAAAACTTTGAGATTCTAGGATGCACTAACCATTTATAATTATGAGATTCTCACATAATTTCATCTCACATGTCTATATTAACTTACACATTCACATGGATACATAGGATCTCATCCTCATTAATATCCCAACTAGGTGGTTGTTCCCCACTAAAAACACTTTCCCTCAGGGAAAAACATTCAACTTATGAAATTCTACTCCTATTAAATTGATCCATAAGTGATGAATCCACTGATAAATCTAAAAGGATAGGCTATCCATGACACTCCTGAACTTATATATTAATATTATAATTTATGTTTCATCAACTTTCATTTACTAATAATTTCTTAAACATCTTGATCAAGAGTCCTCTAGCTTATAGAAACAATTAGTGAATTTCCATTCCTTCCCATATAAACAAGATTAATGTTGAAATACTGATGATATTAAACCCATATATACTACCATAGATTCAATTAATGATAAGAGAATATATATTTTGGTCTCTTATATTTTGTGTATAATATAAACCATTCCTCGTTAGGCAATGTCACAAGAAACACAAGTCATGAACCATAGATTCTAACATGAGGTTGTGAATTAGGTAATAATGTAGGTGAGGACTCAACTGATGATAGATGTAAACCTAACTCATTCTGCCTGCATCAAAATAGTTTCTATCATGATTCCTGATGTTTGAAAATAAACTATATCACCTCTACTAGACTTGAAAGAAATTAAGATTAGCATTAATATAAAAACCTTGTTCATTATTACAAATTAATTCATGATTTATTACATAATTTTACACTTAAAACCATTTGTAAGATCAATAAATTTAGTTTATTTGGGAATTAGGTACATTATATAACAATTTAAAAATTAAAAACAATATCTTTCATGAATATTTCATTAACATTCTCTCACATAAAACTATACGGAATAACCTGTGGACATAAATAAGAAAGGGGTGAGAAATAAAGCCCATTAAGAAAATAAACATGGCATAACATGAAGATAATGAAACATGTTAGAAAATAGTCATATAAATGGGGAATAAAAACATTAGGAATCATAAACATGAATAATGACACATGATATAATATGATAATCAAAAAAGGAATATGGGAAATGTGGCAACAACTTGAAATATTGAATGATGAAAATAGGTCAAGGATAACTATGAATGAATAATGATGTAAAAATTACCATAAAGCAATCAGGTTCACCCCCTATCCACACATAACATCTCATAAGACTAAACATTACCCAATGCATTGGAGTGTTATATAATTTTGGGTAAACCTATTACATTCATTTCATTCTCATGATTATGTTTGATAAATAGATCATAAAGCGTGGATTCATTCATCATAATATCTTATTCAAAGAACAATGGATGTGAAAAAAATTAATTTATGTCCAAAGTAAAATAATTATAAGTTTATAAAGGTTAATACCCTTGATAGGAAATGGTTATGGTATTTACTACACAATTGTTTTGGCATGGAAAAATCAAGGGGAAATTTTGATAGCATAATTGCACCACATAAAAATTCATAAATATGTTAATGAGAGAGAAAATTGTATCTCATCATTTAAATATGAAATGTAAATTAATAGGTATATAGAAATTCATATCCCAAAATTAGGAATAAAAAATATAGGTCGTAAGATAATAAAGATACTTGAATAAAGAAGAGAAGTAAATGATTCTTTACTTGAGTATGTGACTCCAAAATCTTGGGAGGAGCTTCTTAAGAGATTGGGGGAACCTTGGGAGGAATATAGAGAAGAAAGGGTAGAATAAAGACATGAACAAAAGATTTTTAGTAATTATAAATGGGAGATTGATTGGGTTTATATAGGAAATGAGTGGGGATTTCATTATTTTTTCTAAATCATAGGTTCTGAACTCTATATAATGAAAATATCAAAAACCACAAAAATTCCCATGGTTTTTCCCCATGTTTTCTTCTAAATACGAATTTTTTTAATTATTTTATAATTCCATGTGATGAAAATAATAAAATAATATACTTTATTATGTGGAAGTGAGTCATATTAATGAAATGATTGGAAAACTATAAAATATATTAATGGTTTTAGAGGATTCACAAAGGATTTATAAAATTAAACAAATAAACATTAAATAGAATTATTTTAAAGAGAAAAAATATTTTTTTCTAGATGGAATTTATATTATTTCTTACATCACTTTTGATTTGTTATGATTTCATAATACAAACAGTATATTTATACGGTATCTAATTTTTACCTGAAAATATTATTCTCTGATAAAATTATGAAAAATTCCATATTGGTTAATTTCAATGTTATGATTCCTAAAATAGTACACATTTAATCTAATTAATTTCTTAAATATTTGTATCTTCACTATTAAAATAAAAATTTACATTTATTGGGAAAAGTTGTATTTTTTGATAATAACAATTTTTGAACCCTTATAAAATTTACATATGACTTCATAAAAATCATATGATCGTTTATATTTTGTAATAATTATTTAATAATAATATTTTACAAAAATATTATTTATTTCAAAAATTCATTATGTCCCCAAAATATATTCCTTAACTGAATTTGAATATTACTCAAAAATACTATTTGTATTTTATTGAATAAAAAAATCATTTATTAAGTAAGAATAATAATATGAACATTTATTCATTATTCTATAAAAAATAATTTCCATTCTCATATTGATAGGGTTTTGATACATATCCCTTTAATGCTCCAAAAAATACCCTACGATTAAGGTGCATCATTGTGGGACTTTCATGGGGCGGTTCGGCATACATGGTTTGGGCCTTGACCTCAATGGGATTGAACTTTTCTTATAAACGGTTTCACTCAGGTTTAGGTTGTTGGATCGTATCTTGGGATTGTTCAAGGGAAATTACCAATGATGGCATCTCTCTTAGAATATTTGATAAATTGCCTTCATAGGGTATGATTTTATTGGTGGAGTCCATCACTTCTATTTAGTTTTTTTAATGCCCTATATTTATACTAATCATGTGATCACTGTTCAACAACTATTCTTTCAATGGTAAATATGCTTAATGGTCATTCAAATATTATAGGATATAGTAAATCCAAATAATCTCTCATGTTTTCTATAACCATAATACATAATAATACCTTTAATTAAATATCAATGTAAATTTTATTTGTAGCCTTTTAGATTGTTACAATCACCCCCCTCCCCCTTAAGAAATTTTACCATTGAAATTTTTAATTCCCATAATAAAAAATATATTGGTAACTCTGCTTCATCACCTCCTTTGCTTCCCATGATTCTTCTTTAAACTTTTGGTTTCTCCACAATAGTTTGACCAGTTACATTATCTTATTATGTATGACATTGTCTCCATGATCTATGATCTTCACAGGATAATCCTTATAGGAAAAGGAATTCTCTAATGGTACCACCTATGGATTGAGTACATGTGAAAGTTCTAGTATGTACTTTCCCATGAGGGATACCTAGAGTACATCATGTACTTAAGATTGATTTGGTGGGTTTAAAAGTTGGTATGTCACCACTCCGATGCGATCAAGGATCTCAAAGGGGATGATGTATCATGGACTAAGATTTACATCATCCAAAACCCCATCACTTTCATCAATGGATATATATATAGGAATATTATGTCTCTAATAAAAAACTCTAGGTATCATCGATGATTGTCAAATATGTTCTTATATTTACTTTGAGCATCCTCGATGTGATGTTGAATGGTATTAACATTTTCCACTATTTCCTCGACCATTTCTGGACCTATAAGTTTTTTTTCACCAACTCCATCACTACATTCAGGTGTTCTGAAACTCTTCTTATAAAGGGATTCATAATTATCCATTTGTATTCTCATGTGGAAACTGTTGTTGTAAGAGAACTCGACCAATGAATGATTTTGGTCCCATCCTCCATTGAAATCAATTGAGTATACTCTAAAAATATCCTCAATTGTCTATATAGACCTCTAATATTGGTCTTCATTTTGAGGGTTCTATGCCTTGATGAATTTTAAATCAGTATTCAGAGTGTTTTGGGGAATCTTCTAGAAGTTAGAGGTGAATCTTAGATCTCATCTAGATAAAATCAATAGTTGTGTCTCATGAAGACTCACCACTTCTCTAATTTATATCCATAAAATTTTATTGAGTTATAAATCCCATAAAATATAAATAAAGTGCACAGTGTTTGTCAGACGATCCCCCAAAAACCCATATTTATTATTCCCTCTTTATGTCTTTGGAAGACTGGTGATAATGTCCATGGTGATGTTTTCCCTTATCTATGTAGTTATGGGAAATAGTTTTATCACCCTTTATATTATTGTCATTAATCTTTCACTTTCTGTCATGAATGACATATTCATGTATATTCCATAATCTCCTCTTAATTTTGTCCCACCAATAGTGTTATTAGAGATATTGATACATCTTTGTGGTTCCTGGTTGGTTGGAGAAATTTGAGCTATTTTCATCCCCCAAAATCATCTTATTGAACAAAACATTTGATGGAACACATAGTCTTTACAAAAATCTTATAAATCCTTATTTATTAACATTAAACTCTGGGGATTTTCATTTTCTCATTGTCTCTACTTTCTTTGGAATTCCAACATTGTCTCTTTGAGAATCCTTTAACTTCCCTAGATGGGATGGTTTTAAAATAATTTATGACATGATTTATGATGTTACTTCCATTATGACTCCCATATCCATCCTTTCTAAATATAAGAATATATGATCTCTCCCTATTCTCATCAATGATATAATTTCTAGATAATTTCTACATAGAGTATATACCACTTTATTCTATTTTCTAGGATGGTAGGGGATTGAGAAGTCATATTCCTTGATCATCTCTAACCATATTCATTGGTTCACATTCATATCTTTCTATTTGAATATATAAAGGAGCATTTTGTGTTCCATATATATTTCACACTTCTCCCCAATGATATTATGCTCCCATATTTTAAAATTGAAGATCATTGCAGCTATCTCTAGATCATGTGTTGGGTATTTCTATTCATGACATTTCTATTTCCTCGAAACATTGGCTACGAATTTGTCATTATTCACTAACACACATCCCAATACCTTCATTTAAGCATCACTAAATACTACAATGATCTCTCCACTTATGGGCAGTGTGATAACAGGTGGGTGATAAGAATCATTTTTAAATCCTTGAATATATCTTCGTATTCATTATTCAAATGAAACATGACTCCCTTATGAGTTATCTTGGTTAGAGGGTTTTACAATCAAGATAAATTTCTCACAATTCAATAATAATACCCATCTAATCGAAGGAAACTATGGATATCAATCATAGATGTTGTCTTCATCCATCCTTTAATTTTTTCTATTTTTTAAGGGTCTATATATCTCATTGCTTATGGTGATATACCCCTAGAATGACAATTCCTTCAACTAGAACTCACACTTTTTGTACTTGGAATAAATCTTCTCCATGTGTTAGGTCTTTAACACAGTACTCAGATGCTCTTCATGCTTCTCATTACTTTTAGAGTATATTAGAATATCATCTATAAATACTATCAATATTTTGTGGAGGTAATTTCTAAAGACTATTCAACAATTCCATGAATATTTTTGGATAATTAGTGAATCTAAATGGAATTACTATAAACTCATAGTGCACATACATTATATGAAAATTAGTCTTGGGGATATCCTCCTTCATCACCCTAACATGGTAATATCCCAACTGTAGATCCTCCTTGGAATGTATTGTGCTACATTTAGATGACTGAACAAGTCATCAATCCAAGGAAGAGGATAATTGTTCATTATCTTGATCTTGTTGAGATCATGATGATCAATGCAAAGGAACATTGACCCATACTTATTCTTGATGAAGAGTACTCGAGCACCGCATGGAGAAGAACTTGGATGTATGAACCCTTCATCAAAATTCTACTATATTTATTTCCATAGATCCTTATGTTACAAAACATCTATTCTATAAAGATTCTTGGATAATGTTAATGCCCTAGGTATAGGCTCTTTTGAAAATTAAATCTCTCATCTAGGAGGAAGACCAAATAGTTCCTCAGGAAAAAAGTTAGTGTATTTCATCACAAAGGGAATGCCATAAAGTATGATTCTTTCCTTAGACTCAATTATTTGAGATTGATGTGCTTTATAGTAGGGAAGAATGTTCATCATTGTGATTCTGGTCCTAATGAATATTCATCCTCATCCTCGAACTTGTACAGAATTTGGGCACGATTCTCAAAATGGAGAGTGATTTCCTTCTCGTGGAAATTTATGTTGTCTCTATATAGGGAAAGTTAATACATTCCATGAATTGCAAAAACTTCCACCAAATGGATTATGACATGGTTTTCTAGGAATTTTATCCTTTAAATGGTGATATGGGAGGATTTATATACTTGGGATGAAATAATTTCCTCATTTTTCATTTTTACCGATAAATCCACTTCCATGATTTGTGGTGGTGTTTGAATATTTCTACTTAAATTTCAGGATATGAAAGAATTAATATAACTATAAAATAAAAGTATGTTCGCTATCCTTGAAAAATTAACTACTGTACTTATCACTACTTCATTTTCAGTATCCACCTCAACGGCTATGATAGAAAAATATCTCCCTTGCTTCTTGGAGGTTGTTGGTTGTATCTGAAAACCCATGGCTTAGTGCATTTATTTTCAAAGTGGCATGGTTTCTTTTGGGTGAAGTGATGAATAATGTGTTGAGGGTTTATTGGATAATTCTTTTACTCCATCATATTATTGGGTTTCTCCTATTGGTAATCGCTAGCTTGGTGACCTTCCCTCCCACACCTAAAGTATTTCCTTGTCCTGCTTATGCAATCTATAGGGTGCTTCAATCTACACCTTTGACAAGTAGGATCCTGAAACGTTTTTGTACCATCTAATTTCAACATCAATGTGAAATAATTTGAATCCACTTTATAGTTATTATCCCCATGATACCCTTGAGATTCACTAATATCCATTTAAAATTTTAGGGCACATCAGACAATTTACTCATAGCTATCAAAGTCAAGGATCACCAAGTATATTCATTGTCTATGTTTTAACCAACCAAAGAATCGATCAACATTTCATTTGGGGGTAAAAACAAATCTGGAGGCATATCGTGCAATTATTTCAAATTTTAACTCATAAACACAGATAGATTCATTATCTTTTTTTCTTAAGTGAAATGAAATATCTTTCTATTTTAAAATGGATAGTGCAAGAAAAATATTTATCAAAAAAAATATTCTGGAATTCCTTCCACCCCATAACATAAATATATTCCTCAGGTTACTTATTCATGACCAATGTCCACCACTGATCATCTTCTCCCTCCACACAATAAATATCTAGTAGAACCTTCTCTTGCTCAGAACATTGAATGATGTAGAAGATCTTCTCAATAGAGTTTATCCATTGTTTCGTGATTAAGATATAATATGATCCATTGAATGTTTGAGGAATTTATCTCATAAAGCTCTCAATTTCATATTATCAATAGGGTGATTTGTGTGCTACTGTGGATCAATGTTTCTATTCAAAACCTTCGTTAGCTGAGAGACTGTTGTCACTAAATTTTCAATTCTTGTTTCCATCAGGTTTGGAATCTAATGAAATTAAATTGATAACATATAAATTAAATCTATTTCTTAACTAATGAAATTATAAGATTCAATATATGTTATTCATGATCTATTTCCTAACATATATTATTTTATAAATTTATTTTTCCCTTTTTTATGGTTCATTATGAGATTATGAATTTACCAAATCATATCCCCCTTTACTCTCAAACAAGAAGCATAGTAAGGCCTATTTCTTTGCACCAGGTTACATCGAGTCAAGCCCGACAGACCAGGATGGGTTTGTTACCCCTAGGTATATATGTTCCTGAATCAAATCCACTTGTATTATTCAGACATTGATGTATTTTTTTGATAAACCATTTACTCTATACCTACTAGAATTCACATATTTCTTCTTATACTTAGTCTTATCCCTATGTATTTATCTTGAGTTTTCTAATCCTAATACCAAAAATAACTAAACATTTCTTTTGATGCAAATATAACAAAATATTCTTTATTAAACATTAATTAAGGATTTATTAAATAATATTACACAAAATACAACTCGGAATATTTATAACTATAATCTTGTAGCATCTTGGACCTGGATACCACCCAACAATTCCCCAAGCCCTGTTGGTCACATGGCCTCATGTGCATCTCCCCAAATTCCAGAGGATGCCAACTAGAAGAGAGGTCCTAGGTGATTCAATGGAGAGACTATTAACTCATTACTAGAGTATAATATAGTGGAAGTAAAACACATTCCATAGCGAAATACCATAAATAAGGTATAGCTGAAAAGTTAGATAAGACAGGAATACATAATAAATCTAGAAATGTCACATAATCAATTGTCCATATAGTTCATGTATGTAGAAAGCATCAAGAATATTAAATTCAAATACAATACAATATAAGTTCCCAAAAAGAACAAAAAGACCAAAAAGTCCAAGTACCATCACCAGCCTCATCCTGGCACCACACTCTCCTTCTACAAATCAACTATCAACAAAATGTACTATAGAACTTTACCCTAATATCACCTACAACCATATACTCTTTTTTTTGGACCCAATGAGGCCTAAAAATGGTGTGAGATAAACATCCTAATACAAAACCACCCAAATATATATACAGTTCTAAACAGAAAAATGAAACATGCTAACAAGTGTATGTAAATCTGTAAGGTGTGTGTAAATTACCAAGGCATATGTATATTGTAACAAGTAATATAAAAAAGAATCTCAAGGATTCCTACAACAACTGTTAGATCTAAAAAAGGTATCTATAATCATTGTAAACAAGTAACATGGCCTCTCTGTAAATATATCCATATTAAAAACACATGAACTTTCCATATAAAGAAGTGTATTACAAACCCAAAACCACTCCATAAAGTGAAACCATAACAGAAACCCCTAGCCTAGAAATATAGTGTTGTGTAGACCAAGAAGGGTTGGTTATAAGTTGTTGAAGAACAAGGAACCCTCATTGAGTCCTAGGAGCATCTCATTGGGGACTCGGTATAGGCATTGGTTTGAGTCCTAGGAGCATGTGTACCAACATATTCAATGTGAGTCCAAGAAAAGAAGATCTGTGGTGTAACAAGACCCAAGACATCCAATGGAATCAATACCCAAGGGGAATAATAAATCAAAGGAATCCACTACCATGTTCCATATCCATGGATATCCTTCCATGAATCAATCAAACCATTCATTTATTTCATACAATTTATACATTTCCATTATATGCGAGTATACCAACTCATAGCACCAATTACATCACATGAGTATAACCCCTCATGTATTCCATTTCACATTAACATGTCACATGGGTATACCCACTCATTCATCACCATCTTCAATTAAACACTTCACCTGACTATACCCAATCACATATCACCTTTTTCCTAATAAACAATTAATGAAATTTAAAAATAACGAATTAGTATACCAACTCATTTAACCAATTCCATTACATAAATTTAATATATATAAGAATAGAATGACCTGATAACATAAATAAAGGTGGAAGTACATCTCTTAAGTAATCTATTCAAACTCATAAAATTATAAACATGATTCCTATAACTAGGAAAGCATACGAACTCACCATGTGGGGGATTTGACAAGGACTAAAAAACATAATTTCATCTGTCACATCCCATGGGTGACCATAGTTGGGGAAACAACTGCCAACCCATTATAAAGGAACCTATGTTTATCCCTAACTAGTCCAATAACATATACTACAAGTAACCCACTCAAAAACAGGGCCACACTGGAAATTCCATTGGGTGACATAATGGTTTTTTACTCTAAAAATCAACAAAATCCAAAAGAAAAGTATAGACCAAATACTATATCTTGATAATAGATTTCTCATCTAGTATCATGTTCTGATTCGCCTCCATTTAGGAGAAATATGAAGAATGGATGAAGAATGAGAAACTAGGTCATATGATCATAAATCCCAATAGTGTAGTTGTTGTTCCAAAGAATCAAGAACTGTTAAAAGAGAATTGAGTACTTACTGAGTGGTTCTAACATGAAAAACGACAGAAGAATCATAGATCATATGCAAGATAGATCTAAAAACTATAATAGAGGGGTTATGGGATTAAAAGGGGAAATTAAAAGTCTTATTCATGAAAAATAGATGTCACTGCCTCTATTTTTTTTAAAACACAGGTAATTACATGAGGTGTAAGCCCATTACACAGTATGTAATTACCTGCGTTCCCTTCATGATTAAAATCTCATACATGTCATGAATTTTCATGGACATAAAATTACATGTTGTGAAATGGTATTAAAAAATGTGTATCATCCTTTCATGTCATGTAATCATCCAACAGGCTGCCTACCTCCATCTAGCCACTTCTTTCCCAAGATTAACCAACCATCCCACGACCCAACATAGGGTCTAAGATATAAAGTAAAGTAAACAACACTTAAACGAGAAAACAAAAGTTTCATACCTCAAGAAAAATACAGGATCATACAAACGTCTTAATGAATTGGGTAAATTAAAAACAATTTAAATAAGAAAAATAGTATCTTTATTCAAAACTTCCTTAATATTCTCAGACTTCAAATTGCACGGTATAACCTGGGAACATACATAATAAAGGGGAGACCTATAAATCCAATTAAAGGAATATAAATGCAATAAAATAAACATAATAATACATGTTAGATAATACATATATCAATGGGGAATAAAAATAGTATGAATCAAAAACATGAACAATGAGATATGACATAGCATGATAATACTAAAGGTAATATGGGAAATGTGTCAACAACTTAAATCAATGAATCATAAAAATAGGTTAAGGATAAATACCAAGACATAATGATAGAAAAGTATCATATAGGAATTAGGTTCACTACCTTTCCAAATATGATGTCTCATGATACTAAAAATTATCTAATGCATTGGAGAACTCTATAATTTTGGGCTCATCCATCACATTCATTTTAATATCATGCTTATGTGTGCTGCATAGATCATAAAACATGGATTCATTCATCATCATATTTCATTCCACAAACAAGGAATGTCGAATAAATACATGTAAGTCCCACTTCAAAGAATTATAAATGTATAAATGTGGACACCCTTGATATGAAATGGTTATGGTATTCACTACACAATTGTTTTTTCATAGAAACATTACGGTGAAATGTCCACAACATAATGATGTCACGTAAAAACTCATAAAAAGGATTGACAAGAGAAAATGGGTCCATCAACAATTTTACAAGAAATTGGAATTAATAGGAACATGGAAACACATATCCAATTGGAATTATAAATAGATTTCATATGATAATAAAGAAACTTGAATAAATAATATATTTAAATGATCCATTACTTGAGTGTGAGACTCCAAAAGCTTGGTAGGAGCTTCGTGAGAGCTTGCGAGCACCTTGGGAGGACTCTAGAGAGGGGAGGAAAGAATAAGGATGGGAAATAATGATTTTTAGTGAAGATAAATGAGATATTATGTGGGTTTATATATTAAATGTGTGGGGATTTATTTATTATTTCTCAAACATAGTTTTTTTACTATATATAATGAAATAACCAAAACCACAAAACATACCATGATTATGGCGCCAGTTTTCTTCAGAATTTGAGTGTTTCTTATTGTTTTATAAATAAAATGGCCGAAATTAATAACATAATACCCTTGATTATGTGGAAGTGAGTCATTCTATTAAAGAAATGATTTTAAATCCAAAAAATATTTTAAGGGTTTTCATGGATTCACTATGGCTTTATAAAATTAAAAAACTAAACAGAAAACCACATTATTTTAAAGTTAAAAGAATTATATTGTCTTGTATACCCTTTATAGTTCTTTTTACAACACTTTTGGGTCATTATGATGTCATAACTCACAAAGTATATTTATAGATTATTTAATCTTTCCCCAAAAATTGTAATTTCTAAGAAAATTATGAAATATTAACCATTGGATAATTTAGATGTTATAATTCCAAAAAATAATATTCATTTAATATAAATAATTTTCTAAATTTTTTAATTCTCACTGTTAAATTATGAATTGACATTTATTGATAAATGTGGGTTTTTTTTAAAATAACAGTCTTTTAACCATTAAAAATTTACATTTGAATTCATAAAAAATATATGATCATCTATATTTAATAAAAATTATTTAACAATTATATTTTATTGAAATATTATTTATTTAAAAATACATTAATTCATAAAAATAAATTCCTTAAATAAATTTTAATAACACCCAAAAATACTATTTGGGTTATATTGTAATAAAATAAAATTCATTTATAAAGTTACAATAATAGGATGAAAATATATTCATTGTTTTATGAAAAATAATGAACATTCTCATGTTATAGTTTCTTGATACATATCCCTTTAATACACCAGTAAATTCCCTAAGAGTAAGGTGTGTTATAGTGGTACTTCATGGGGAGAATCGGAATATATAGTTTGGGTCGTGATCTCAATGAGCTTGAACTTCTCTCATAAACAGTTTCACCCATACTTAAGTTATTGGATATCATCATGGTCTTGGTCAAGAGTGAATCCCATTGATTCTATCTACCTTGATAGCTCTGATAAAGGGTAATCATAGGTTACGATCCTACTGGTTGAGGCCATAATTTCCTTTGTGTGTGTCAATTTGATTTGTTAAATCCATATATCTATAGTAATCGTGTGATCACTATTCAAGAGTTATTTTATCAATGGTAAAGATTCTTAATGGTCATATAAATATGATGGTACATAATAAAACCAAATAACTTCATGTGTTTTCTATAACCATATTACATAATAATAAATTTAATTAAATCACAAGGGAAATTTTATTTATAAATTTTCAAGTTGTTACAACTGAGTTCAGCCTTCCTTTTAATTCATGAAAGGCCTTCTCATGAGACTTATACCATGTGAATTTTACTCCATTATTAGTGTATCTAATAAGTGGTGTATAAAGGCATAGAATATTCAGGAAGACCAATTTATAGTATCTAGATTTTCCAAAGAATAATTATATATACAAAAAATTTATGGCATGCTTCAAAGAAATAACAAAAATCACCTCTTATGGATCCATAGATACTCCTACTGCTGAAATAATGTGACCCAGTATGTCAAATGTATCAATCCAAAAGTATAATTTGTGAGATTAAAATATTTTTGGTTCTCTTTTAGTTTACTCATTATGATGTCAAGGTGTCTGTTATGATCTTATCTAGTCTGAGAGTACACTAAGATATCAACCACAAAAAAAACTATAAAAGAATCATTATATGGATGGAAAACTGATACATTGAGGCAATAAATATAGTTTGTAAGTAGATCCGACCAAAGGGAATTACCATATTTTTTTATTGGATACACCTACTTCAAAATCAAATAACTAGTATATCCAAGGACCTAACTATCACATGATAATAGCTTGGTCTCAAATCAATCATCAAGAATACTCCATCTACTTGGAGTTGGTTGAAGAGATATTTTATGTATGGAAGTGGGTATTAGTTATTAATTGTACTCTAATTTAAATATAAGAAATCATCACATAACCTCAATGTACCACCCCACTTCTTCTAAAAAGTACAAGTGGACTCTAAGGAGAAGCACTAGGTTATATAAACCCTTCGATTCAAGGTCCACTAATTCACACATGTGTTCCTAATGCTCAATATGAAACATCCTATATTGAAGGATAAACATTGTTTTTTATCCTAGAATAAGTTTTATAGGGAACTGTACTTTTCTCTTAGGGGGTATCATAAAAAATTTATTAGGAATGACAACTCTGACATAGTCTAATACTATAGAAAATATAGCCTATCATGAATTCTAATCATTCAGAAGTATGTTGGAGATCTGTTATGAAACTCTAACTAGACCATGATTCTCATGTCCAAATTGAGTTTCTATGAAATACCACTCTCCCTTGTGAACATAGTAACATTCCTTAGGTGATGAGAATGACACCCTCAAGTGATAAATGTCAATATGGGATCGAAAGGGAAATGACTAGTTCATCCCAAGAATTATTTTGAATCCTATCATTTCTTGTATATATACGTTCCATAAAAATTGTATAGGTTTATTTAAAGGAGATAATCCTTGCATCAGAGAACCCTCACGGCCCGAATTTACAATGGAATTTCAAGAGAAATCACCCCACATAAGTATTAAATCTTGATTTAGAGACATCCCATTAGATCCATAGTTATAAATAAGTGTGAATCTTGTATTTAAAAAATTAGGATACAGAATTTGAGGCAACTAAGATTTGTGCCAATAATTTAGATGGCCCCAATCTTTCCTCGTTTTGTGGAGGTTCCACTGAATACAACATTCCAAATTCATGACCATAATATATAACCTGACATCCCTAAGTAGGCTCACTATTATAGTACTCTACAACTTATATTTTGATCTTGTAACCTCAACCACCACCTCATCCTGAATGCCCAGTAGTGCTCTAGCTTTATAGATGGTGTGGAGCCATATATCCCACAATAGAATTCAGATCTGTTTTAGATCTACTCTTCTGAGGAATAAGAGGAATGGTCCTGTAAAATATTTTTAGATAAACCATTTTATCCTAGGATCTATACACTACTATAGGTATCACACATGTATTGAAAGCCCCTAAATATATAATTCTAAAAAAATTCACCAACAAATGACATGAACATATCAACTTCGTCGAATCACTTCGTATTTTATGTCGAGGATCTTATGTGAATAAGATTATGCAGAAAATTAAAACCAAAAAAATACCTGGTTTAGATCTGAAGCTTCACTCGACATCTGATCATCATTGGAGGTCGCTGCTCTAATAATACAAATATGATTTCCAATAGGTCATCTAAATATGATTCAAAAATCTTTTCCAGTGCCGATCATCGAAATATGAGTTCTTGTGCAAACTTCCAATGATGCCTTTGATTCTCTGATGATAACTACATCACCTTTATAGTGATGCCTGAGAGGGAGATCATTTCGATATTCTAGATCTAGAGACCATTTCTTTTTAAGTTGTTAGATATAAAAATAGATATAAATATCATGAATAATATGTGTAATTTTCCACTCTTCTACTATTTATAATGCTATAGAAAATTATCTGGTATTTCCTCCCCGACCACAAATAATAAAAAATCTATATATATGATATTAAGGCTACTTTACTAATGAACAAATATAATTTATTGTTATTATTATTATCACATACCAGTAGTATAATAAATATATTACATGATAATAATTGAGAAAATAACTTGTCTCTTACGAACCACAAATATTAAATTAACCATTAATATTTTAAACTAATATTCATTAAAATAATATTTTCATCTATTTACTTTAAAACATTAAAATATAATTAATAAATAAATTCAAGGACCATTATTCTTAACATGAAAAATATGAATTTATTTATTGAATTTGTGATCATTTATCCTTATAAAAATCCTTTACCCCAATAGTATGGTCTACCATGTCCAATAAACCTATTCAAATGAATAGGTAATATTCTTAAATACGGTATTGTGTATAACCCTCAAGGACCTTATCATGATAGAAGTGAATACTATTCACACCCCAAGACTAGAATCTAGAAATCCATCATGGACCCTAAAGAGGTATGTATTTCCACAACAACACCAACAAACATTCGAACACACACTGTGTAATATAATCTATTTGTCTTTAATTTCTCATAAAGTAGTACACACACCTGGGTCATTTTCCTTTTATTTATTTATTATTTGTTGATAAAACTAGATGGATTTACCTTGTACTTCCATGAACATAGATTTATCAAGGTACTACCTTCCTGATCAATATGGATTGAGATATATAACTTTCTTAACCTAGAAGTCAAAAATCCTTTCATAACCATTCAACCAATATCATTCCTCCAAGGACGCACCCTACATAATATACCGCGCCATGATTTCATTGTCATGGTTTTCACCTTGCATAAAATTATTTGATCAAATAGAAAACATTATATATGATATAAATTTTGGATACCATTACGCATGTATGTATATAGGAACAAAAAATGATAGCTAAAACATATGGTGTTCCTATTAGCGGGTCAGTCCACATGATCTCAATACTAGAGATCACCAAGTCCAAACTTATTGTCAAGAAGTCTCAATTCATTTGATCCCCCATAACTTCATAGTAAAACATATATGATGTCCAATCAGTACAATGCATCTAGAACATATAAAGTTGGTTTAATATTAATTTCATAATATCTTGTGGTTCTCATTATACGTTGGTAACTGCTATAACCTTTTGATACGATAATTAATCTATAGACATTACCATTTAATAGTGGATGTAGAGAAGTATACAAAGTAATGGTAATAATACATCATGTATAACTAACTATACACAAAATATGGTAATCAAAAGTTCTACATAGTTGGGTATAGGTTGCCCACTATTTCAACACTCCCACATGAACTAGATCCAACATTCTAACCAAGATTTTTTTTCCTCACATGATCAAAATAATGTTTCTATTGAGTCATGAAATTAGTTTTTGGGCCTTCCATGATCTCTTTGTGTGGAAATTATTCTATAAGAGATGTCATCCCCTTGTGAAAAGCTGCTCAAGATATGGTATCCCCAAGTATATCCTTTTTTCTACTATCAAAACATGACTTCTTGGCTAGTAAAAAATAATAATTTTCATTATAATAATACTTATATTATCATATGTGATTCCTAGAAATAGAAAAAATTATTGCATTCAACTACTTTTTAGTTGCCTCTGAAGTTATAATGTACTTGGTGTTTTCAGGCATGGATACCACTGGATTATATGCGCTTGTCTAACTCAACAATTTAGCCTAACTTCAATACGAGATCACATAGATATAAGGAAGAAAAGTTTGTGTCCCCTACAAACTAGTATCATATCATCTCTGCATACTAGGCACATATATTTTTTACTTTCTAATGTACAAATGGATATTTTTGACTTCTTCCCTTGCAGTGATCCTGGATATAATTGATATTTTCCTACATTAAATTATATCTTGGAAATATTAATTTTTTTACACATAATGGCTTGTGTGATTAATCAATCCCTTGATTTTATGGATTTTACTCATCTTGTTAATCACCTCACATGTCACTGGCATGTCAACCTAGACATATATATTCCATATAAAATTGGTAACAATTCCTATATTGAATTACTCTTACTTGTATTTTAAAATACCATGTCACTATATGTATGATTGACTAGGTCCAAAACCTTTAGATATAACTCAGTAGATCTTGTTCCCTAGAACTTAAGTTTCTACATTAATTCAATTGTTATAGAATAAATTTCATCCTGGTCTTAATAAACTTGAAGCCTTATCTATTTTCCATATTTTTTCGAACATATTTTAACTGGAAAACAATGGCACCCACACTAACCTCTAGTAGACACATGTATAACATTAATTCCAAACTAATATTGTATGATCCAGTTGTTTACTTCAATCCTAACTTATATTTTAGTAACTTATAACCTTTATATGAATTTTGTGATGTGACTATCCCTTTATAGTCTCATTTTATAAACATCTTACATGATTGGTGGTCATTACATCTAATCCTCAATATAATGAACATAAAAATTATCTACGATAAGTAAAATTCTAATGGATTTTGGCAGAATGATTTGGTATATCAAATATAACCTTATTGGTACTATGATGGTAGCATTCATGTATCATATCACATGAATAACAACCGAAGTATTCATTATAATTATCCCATTTTCACTCTGATACATGGAATCCATTTATTGAATTTTAATTAGTCTTGTCAATATTAGTTGATTTCTATATACTACCAACCTATAGATTGTATTATTCACACTAAATAATTGATCACGAACTACATTGAATAAAAAACCATAACCATGTTTTTATCCTTCCTATGCAGTATGTGTCTTTAGAACATTCATATTCCATATGCGCTTGTGGAACTAGTTTGTATGCCAACTTTTTGAGTAGCACTAGAATTAACTAAACCCAAGTCAATCTGGTTCCCACTATCTCAAAATAGATGTGAAATCTTTTATAGGAATGTAGTCCATCACTTGAAAAAAACTTTCTATCATAGGGATTTAGGTAATATACTAAAAAAACCGTTAGGATAATTATAATATATTCCCAATGTGTTTGTAATTGATGTATGTTTGTTTATATATTAACAAAAAATTTGCATCTAAATACATTTCCTTATGACATAAAGGATTTCCATCACAACACAACTTGTATTATATCCATTATTCATTATAGTTGTCATATAGTTGTGGTATATCACCATTATTTTCAAAGAACGTCATGAAATATAATGGATGATTCTATTAGTCATACCATTGAGGCTACTTACATCATAACTCTGATCTATAAAATATGCATTTAGGGATTACTCCACGATACATTTTGATGGTCAATGTTGACATGTAGGACATCATCAGTGATCCTCCTCATCAACATCAATGTTGTGGTGTAGATAAGGTATTGTAAATTTAAGAATTACTCCATTCTACATTATCATGATCGATGAATTTTTGGTCATGATATTCTTCGGCATGCCGACCTGAAGAAACTCATATCTTATGACCATTCATATATACATCATTTTACCATTCCTCAACTAGTTAAAGGAATATAATTAAGTATATTTATCACTAGGGTACCCTTTAGAATCGTTCATGCCCACGTGTTGAACTAATTTTCAAAATCCTTAGGGATTACCTTTATTTTTAATGGTTTTTTTGTCCATACTAAAGACACCGGTAATACCAAATGTGTTTATCTTTACCAAGCCTAAATACCATACAAGGTATGTTATTAATGTTCACTTTAGTTTTTCTTAATGAATAATTATCATTCCATAAGCGGGTAATGAAATCTTACATATTATATTCACTGGGTATTGCCAATGATTCATATAATACTGAACAATACGTTTTGTATTCGACACCAAAAACAAAATTTATTCTGGAACCTATAATAATGTATCATTATGTCTAAATGAACAGATGAGATAAATTTTTGGGTCATAATCAATAAAATTTACACAAGAATTAATCAATTGGAAATATCGAAGTCATGTACTTACCACTACTAACATAGAAATCACCCTTTCTCATCTATTTGGGGAATACACCTAACCTCTTGAAAAGTTTCTATACTTACATGGTTACCGTATGTAAATACAAATATGTTAGTATAATATATTATTTAATACCCAATAATTATGTTTGAAATATTAGTTTTATGTTTTGAATATACATGAAGGAGAAGCGATTACATTCTTGTTATAATCAATTTATTGAATTTAAACTTCTAATTTTTCATTTTATGATATGAAAAGAAAATAACTTATGTTAATACATCTTTTATTGAATAATGTTGCAAATTTTCTTATAAAATTACTTTCCATTGTCCTTTTTTCTTCCATTCAATTTTTTCACCATAATAATTAAGGATTAATATACCATTTAAATTCTTAATTACATGGAGATCCTTACCTAAATAGGTAATGAAGAATTTACTCTATACTATTCATTTTGTAACCTAAAAAAACATAAGAAAATAAGTGAAAATGATTTGAGAAATATATCCATTTAATGATCATGATCCCTCTTTAAATTTACACATGTTGGTGTAATCATCAAGTTATTCATATCTTACATCACTTTATCCTTGAAAACATCTTAGAGATGGGACTACTTGTTATATCATACATGTACTGATGTAGAGATTTCAACTAACATTAGATTTTGATGATAGAAAAAAGAAATAACCATCATATTCTCTATACATGAGTCTCCTATAGAAAATTTCTCACCCTCGCTTCTTGAGGCGACTTAACAGGTGTTGGGGACCCTGGAACCTTGGGTTTCCCTTATCATAGTACTATGCGCAAGTGCCCATACTATTCATGGATACTCATGACAGTGTGGGATTTTAATTGGTCCATTGTTTATCAAGATTATTTATTATCATATAAATTTCCATTTTTTAGAAAATAAAATTTAGAATATGAGTAGATTTATCCATCTTACTCATTTATAAATTTTGATTAACAAAATAAATCATTAAATGTATCCCACTATATTATCGAATTCTAGGAACCCTCTATGATAGAATCAGAATACTCTTTTACTAAAGTATTCTAATGGAAAGGATCTATGATCATCCCCTCATAGTCTACAATATATGTCTATGCTAGTACATGGATGGTTCAAGGGAGGTGTTAGAATGTCCAACCGTATTAACTCGTGGTTCCTTAAGCTGATGAGTGAAGTCCCAGCTTCTAAAATCATAACATGGTTTACATAATTCATTACTCTAAACTGATATAAAGTTAATTATGGATAATCCTTACTATCACATTAGTTAATTCAACCCACCACTCTCATATGAACTCCCCATTAGTAAGATACACTCTCATCTATGTCTTTATTGTCACCACAAACACTCAGTTTTTTCTAAATTTGAACGATGAAAGTTGGTTTAGACTTAATATTTCTTTGAGGTTTTTTGTTATTAATGTGATAAAAGAAAACATTTTATATCTTATTAGTGTGTACTATGTGATCTCTCTCAAAATAATCCATGATATAAATTAAAATTCTATCACGTCACATGCTCCATTTATCTTGGAATGCTTGTTTATTATTGTATGTGATCTTTCGTAAACTACACATTCACAAAAATAATAAACCATGAAAAAAATTACATGATGACATCACCATGATCCGGTACTAATGGTTGATTAGTTGATTGAATAATGGATCAACCTAGACCCTAGGGGTAATGCTCAGAGTCGTGTCTCTTGTGGCATGAATTGTAGCACATGCCCATCCATTGCATCCATCTCATGTATGGTGTGTCACCATAACATGGTGTGAAATGTGTCTCTACTCATCTTGTCATTATTCAACGGTACTCACACATAGGGAAGGACAGCTGGGGAGTATAAAATACAACTCAAAAATTGAACATGTAGGTCTGTATACATATAATGACACTAAGATGATTCACATAATTCCTATTAATTAAACTAATAATTACAAAGCCATTAAATAATTAAATAATTAAATAAAAACACACAAAATATGTTTTGTTCAGTCCAAGGGATCATGATCAGTCTAATGAGATTTAAACATGCATATTTATAATAAATATTAATGTTGTAAAATTAAACATTCATTAAATAAATTCTGAGGAAATTATATTGAATTAAAAATTCACTCTAATTTATAAATCAATAATATTCATCATTTGATCCCATTATTTAATTTAATTTTAAAACCAAAAAATAAATTAATTAATTAGTTTCATTTAACACCAAATTAAATTAAATTCATCCTCAAAAAAAAGATAATATTAAATAATTTAATTTTCAACCAAAACAAAATTAATTATTATTTTTTGATTAAATTTAATTAATCGAGAAAAAACCCTGGGTAGGGCCTGTGTGGGTTGAGTAGAACCTACGGAGGCCAATTTCTTGATGCTCTGACCTCATGCAGGGGAAATCTAGGATAGTCCAGTCGTCCCACGCCCATTTTGGGCTACTTCAACCATACCATGCCCATTTTAAGGTAATGTGGACAACGAAAGGGTTACTTGTCCGCTTGGAGGATTGGGTGGAGGTTAGAGAGTAGGGGACTACTATAGATTCACATAGAATATGGATTATAGCCTTGAAACATTATATCCATCTAGATCTGAGATGGCTGATGCTAGATGGGGTGAGTTCATGGAGTCCTGGTCCAGTGGTGTTCAGGTTGTGATATTATAGCTTAGTGGGGCTGCATAAGGTGGTGTTTATGCCTGAAGGGTGCCGATGATGGGGCAAGACCATACATGGACTATCGGCCCGACTTGTGAAGGATCTCGTCGAGTGGTGTGGGGTGGTTTGGTTTGTCCCAATTTGGGGGCAGGGAGGCATATGTCTCAATGGGAGAGGCGCCCGAGGGTGGGATATAGATGAGTTTCTCTATCCTGGTTTGGGTTTCCACATGGGAGATTTCAGAAGAAGGGTGGCTGGGATGAACACACCACGAGCGGGAGGCTCCAAATATGTGGTTGGAGGCCATGCCATAAGGGGAGCATGGATCTGGCCATGTGGTACCGTACAGTGGTGGCTCTCTAAAGTAAAGTATCATGATAAGAGGTTTCTATAGGATGAAACTGCATACTCAGAACTCCAATAGAAGGAAACGACAATGTGGCTGCCAGCGTGCACAAGGTGACAAGAGGGAGGGGGTCTCCTCTTGGAAAACACCTTTTTTATATTATGATATTTTCTTTTCCACGCCCTTGTTTTTTCACATCTGTGACTTTTTTAAGTTTTTTCTTGGTGACACAAGAATGAGACACCCCAACAGCCTAATTAATAAAATCTAAACCTGTTACATAGGAATTTAATAAAATAAAATAATAATTCTTTACCAGAAAAAACTATTGAGACTATTCATCCAGTGAGAATAGTATGGATTTACTAATAACACCATCACCAACTAGTCACATGCTTAATTATAATTAAGAATTATTCAAATATTAATACCCACAAAAATTGGATTCAATCTTAATTTAAAAGAATTTTATGGTTGTAGACTGACCATCTAGTTTCGGAATCAAAATTTTTATGTAATGTTTGGACTGGATCAATTCCCTCTTTATTATTTCATGAAAATTTAAAATTTCTTTCACATAAAATTTTCATTTATCCCTTTGATACCAATTTTAGGTACCAAAAAAGCAGTGAAATATTCAAAATATGGAATTTTAAAAAAAATAACCAATGAATGACATGAACATATCGACATCGGTGAATCGTTTCCCAGTTTTTTACGAGGATATCAGGTGAAGAAGATTAATCACAAAAAGAAAAACATAAAATACCTGGTTTAGATCTGATGATGCACTTGGCATATGCTCATCATTATAGATTGTTGATTGAAGAATTCAAATATAAATTCCTCTTGATCATCCAAACGTGCTTCAAAAATCTACGGGAGCACCGATTGTCAAAATCTAGGAGTGAGGGTGGAGCTCCGGTGACTCCTTCAATGCATCGATGATCACAATGTCGCCTTACTTGAGATTCCTAAGAGGGAGCTTGATTCGAGTTCATTGGTCTAGAACATCTCTATCTCGAACAAGGGATAGATATTTTGGGAGTGAATGATCATGAATAATCCTTGTCATGTGATTATCTTCTTCTATTTATAGAGTGCTAGAAAATTGTCCGATATTGCCTCCCCGACCCTCAAATAATAGACCTTCTAAATACATGACATTACAACTACTATAATGATCCATAAATATCATTTATTATTAATGTAATATATGAGTAATATAATAAATATATTGTGTAATAATAATTAAGCATATAACTCGGCTCGTACTTCCTAGAAATATTAAATGAACCTTGAATATTTTAAACTGATATTCATTAAAAAAATATTTTCATGCATTTACCCTAAAATGTGTAAATACATTTTACAAATAAATTAAATTCCCATTATTCTTGACTTCAATAATAATAATTTATTTATTTTTATGATGATCATATCTCCTGGTAAAAATCCAAGACCCTGGTGGTGGGGCCCACCAATCCAATAAACCAATTCAAATAAATATGGAGGATTTATGAATACACTATTGTGTGTAACCCTCTAGGACCTTATCTCAATAGTAGTGAATACTATTCACAAAACAAGAGTGGGATCTAGCAACCCATTATGGACCCTAAAGAGATAAGGATTTTCATAGTAGGGATAACCAACCTATTAACACGCACCGGGTAATATAATATATTTGTCTTTAATATCTCATAAAGAAGGACACACACATGTGTCATCATACTTTTCTCGATTTATTTTTTGTTGATCTAACTGGATGGATTTACCCTTTACTATAATAGACAAATATTAATCAAGGTACTACCATCCTGATCAACATATCCTGAGATATATACCATCCATAACCTATAAGTGACAAATAATTTCTTGACCATTAAACCAATATCATGCCACCAATGATGCATCCAACATAAGATACATCACTACAATTTCATTATCATAGTATTCACCTTGCAACAATGTACACAATCAGATGGAACACTTTGGGAATGATCTAATATTAGTAGACCATTACACATTTTCGTAGATAGGAACAACCAATGACACCCAAAACATGTGATGTTCTAATTCGCGGACCACTAATCATTATCTCACTACTAGAGATCACTGAGTATGAACTTCATGAGAATAAATCTCAATGATTATGATCCCCCAGCACCTGATAGTCAAATACCTCATGTGTCTAGTCAGTACGTTGCATCTAGACCATAGGACCTTTATTTAATATTAATGTCATAATATCTCTAGGTTCTCGTTATATATTTGGAATTGCTGTAAAATTTTGATATGATAATTAATATATGGAAATTTCCATTAAATAGTGGATGCAGAAAAGTCTACACTATAATGGTAAGAATACATCATGTATAACTATCTTTATACATGATATGGTAATCAAAAGTACTGTATAGTTGGTTTTCAGGAACCCACTATTTCAACATCTACTTGGTCTATTCTATATATGAAATTTTTATAAACCTACCTTTCATACTAATGGAAGAAAACATAACTACAAGTGTGTACACATTGGCTTCCACTAAACTTATTATAAAACTCACGATGACACTTCCAACTACTAGAAAACCCACTTCCTTTCTTAGGTTCTAAACCACAATGACACACACCATCAACTTTTATCAAATTATGCTTAGAGATAAAGATGTTTTTCACTATATCATAGATGTTATTCTACTAAAAGAAGTTCTGTTATGATCATATGGAATACTTGATCCAATTCTCAAAATTCCTCACCCCTGACAACTCTTCACCAGCAAGAGTGGGTGAATATTAATAAAGCACTATGAAATAGAATGATTAATACTTGATGGACATATTACCCTACATCATATAAAGGAATTCCATAAATTTAGGGAATCTCATCATATATGGGAAAATTGGTTATAGAAACTAGTCTAGAAGTCCTACTAGTCTATTCCCTCATACTGATCAACCTGATTAAGAATTCCCCCACCATCAATTGAAATATCCAAGAAGCATATGTTCTACAACCATTATCCTCCTTTCCAAAGGAATCTCCAGATGATCCAAGATCAAAATCGTGGACTCTAACTAAGACTTTCTATCCTACAAATCACCTTCCATTATAAAATTCAGTTGATGATACTTTTGAGCATCAATGACTAATCTCCGAACAACAGGTGGTACTATGGGAGGTTTCACTAGTGGAACTATAGGTGTCTCAAGTCCCACCACCCCGAGATCATGGTAATAGCCACCTTCTAGTAGTTTAACCTAAGGCTATCAAGGAGTCATGTATCTATAATTATATGAACATGCCTCGTAATATTATTTAAATGTAGAAGAGAGTATAGATAGGAAAATAGGAGGGGTAAAAGAACTCAATACATGAGATACACTAACAAAACTACTATTATCTAGTGATATATTATATAATTATACTCAAGCCTTATTCGTAAAAGATAAATTATATTGTTTTTAAATTCAAAATGATAGAGTAAACCCCTCTTTAAGTTTCAATTTCCTTCCCCATTCATTAACAACCCATTTTATTCAAGAGATTAAATTTAGTATGTTCACATTTAATGGTTTGGATATACAGGTTTCCATTCGCAAGTTATAATGAAAAAAACATTATAAGATGCAATCTTCAATCCATTTAATGAAAATAAGCTATTTAATATAATGTATTAGAATATAACAGGTTTATGTATGATGGTTCAATTATACGGGTTTGAATTCCCAATATATATGGGACCAACAATATAAATTTCCATTAGAAATTCATTTATCTAAAACCACTTAAATGTTTCATCATATGTAAACATGGCTCATTAGAATTAACTATGCTAAAATTGGTTAAATATGGTTCCATCATCAAGATATGTGGGAAAACACCATTTAGGTTAATACAGACACTTTATGTAACCAGTTTTTTTTCAACATTTCCTGCAATAAAGGTTAAAAATTACAATTATATAAATTAATTCACATAAAATAGATCAACTAGAAATACAAGAAATGAAAATACAAGGTGTGTCATATACATGACATATAAATCCATATGTGCCTATGATGACGCATGAGATAATGAACTATTTTCTAAAAATCACAATGGTGGAAATCCACAAATCATAACATCATAAAACATATGTGTTTCCTAATCTATGAAATTAATAAAACTATAAAAATTGAAATCCATAACAACATGTCCCTTCCCAAAAAAACTTTTCCTTTCCACCGCACATGGGTTAGCTGCACCTTGGAACATGATCATTATCAAATACCAACACTAACTAGTCTCCTTGCTTCCAACCTTGAATATTAAGACAAATGAAAAAAATATTTGACAGCTCATTATGATTCCCCCAACCTAGTTTATAGACAAATGACTAGTCTAGTTCACCGAAAGGCATTAATTTCGCCTCCCTTATGAGAGATGATGTTAACTATATGAGAGGGTGTATGGTAGTATTGTGAGGGAGACTATACCATCTTCATCACAGTAAAAAAAGTATGAATAATAAAATAATATGAAAAATAAATTCAACACAAAACTCATCCAAATGAAAAATTTAAGACATAAAGTATTGAACAGTATCATATATATATATGATATTGTGGTGATAAAAAAAATATTATGTAGGAATGAAATGATACTAGACATATAATAGTACTATTATATAAAAAAGGAAACAAAAGATAAAAAACTAATATCTCCATGGGCTACCTAAGCATTCACTTAGTCCTCATCTCCAATTCTCCCTACCCTAAAAGACGTCAAGCATCAATAGTAATACACTTTGCTTTATCCTTACCTGCATCTATGAAATCTACCTAGGTAGCAAGAGGTTCCCTATATAGGGTGTTAGTAAAACATAGTAGGCTACCATTAATAGTGTCTAATTAAAATATTTCCTTTGAATATAAGATTTAATAGTGAGTGGATATAATAAATAAAAGTGGTAAAAATAAATACAAACCATATTGTCTCATGTTCCTCATGGGATACCCAACCAACACCACTAATTTCGACCAATGTTGGATTTCACCAATCATGTTACCTTTCAATTCAAATAGGGTCATTGGGAATGTGTCCAATGAATCCTATATTGAACCAAAATGAATATATGAAAGTCTCGTGGAATTCAGGAAATTTTGAAATTCTATAACACCCATAGTGATCAACCATAGTGTTTGAATATTTGGTTTTGAGTGTAATCCAAAGGATAAACCATTACAATTGCAATCATTAGAGTTTCTAACTAAAACATGTAAAATTTTCCCCAAGAATTGGGTAGGCCTTGATTAGAATCCAAGGGGGTGATCTAAAATATTACTTATTAGAAGTCATTGGAAAAAAATGGGGATATCATCCCATGTGTTCTAAATTTTCTTGTGAGATGGATAAATTGGTGAAACTTATGTGAGGAATTAAAAAAATTAATAAAAACATTGAATCCAAAAATGTTGTAACCCTTGGTATTTTCATTAATGAATCATGTGGCTATCACGAACCAGCCTAATGGGGCCTAGACTATGACTACCCCAAACCCGCCTCCAATAAATTAGGGGATAGAGACCAGTACTAAGATGGAATATTTGAAACATGATATGAAATATCCTAATTTACTTGTACACACACACAATCCACCAAGACCAAAAAATGATAAAATTTAAAACAAATAATATCAATGCATACAGACATCTATGATCCCCCAATCAGAGTATGACATTAAAGTATTTAAAGTTAAAAATGGGACAAATACATGCCCAAAGAAAATCTACCAAGAGTCAAACCTACTCCATGGGAGAGAACTAAGATCAAATGAAACAACCTAGAAAACACCTAGGTCTATCTAGCTCAATCGACAATGCACCAGCTCATTTTCCTCCTAGGAAACCGTGAAATGGGTCGACATATGAATATGACATGACATGTGTGGGTAGAGACCATGAAGAGTAATGTATAACAATACCCATTAGGACACCCCAAAAACACTAAACATGAAAAAAGATATTAAACTCATAACAATGATATAGAAATCAATGCATAAAAAAGAAACCCCAGATATACTCAGTAAAGACACTACTCTTCTAGATGGGCATAACCAACTGTTAGCAATATGATTCTTCATGAATCAATGGTCGTTTTGGGATAATCCTCTCCATGAGCTAATCCATCATTGCATATGCTCATTAAATATGTCATGATCATTAGTCCCCACACAAGAAGGCTCACTATTCCCATAAGTCCCTAATAATCAGAAATGGGGCCACAACCAGGATACTTAGGGGACTCCATGAACCCAATTTGGATCAACCTACCATACAAGGGATCATATATCAATGATATAGAATAACCCATTGATAATTCCATCTAGATAGAGGATCAATTCCCTACTCAAAGAGGTCACTCTAATTTTAGAAACCCCACCTAGTGTATAAAAATGATAGAGGATCACACTCCAATCTCACAGAGTGACACCACTAACTCTATTTGACACTCATCCTCTAAAGGTAATCACAATCTTGAGATGTGTATGTAATTTCACACTATACACATGGTGTAATGGACCAAGGGAACACACTCAACTGATACTAGTCTAGAGTGAACAAACAAAGGGCTACAAACACCCTATTGGGGGTACACAACATGTATTTGGGGTACACAACTTGTCTAGACAACCACTGTTTTTCCCATATGATGATTCCTCACATGGAATGTAAATAAATATATAAATAGAACAAAGGTTTAGTAAACATCATATAGATATCACTTGATAACCTACCATTGTTTCTTATTCATGCACATGTACTACCCTATGTAAACATTGTCGTGTCATTTCCTGTGTAACCTCTGAGTTACAAACTAAGCCACAATGCATGATCCACATGGTGTTTTAAATTTTATCATGGAATGTGATATTTAATGATAGTGGAAAACCTAGAACAACAGTCATGGGGTCCAATATATCTTGTAACGATAGATTATATGTCGTGTAAATTGAGATTTTATAGATCTTTTTGTTTCTTCCTCCACATCACCTATGCACACAGATGTTGTAGCCACCTTCACTAGAGAATCACATATCAGGGGGGTATATAACCATTTCTATCATCAATCTATAGGATCTGGGTTTATATCTTCTTCAAAAACACCATTGTTGAGCCATCTGATGCTGCTACACATCTAAACCAGGAATAATGATAATTTAAAATCCATTTTGATAAAAAAAACTACCATAATCTACCATTTACAAACCTTGATCATACCCTTGATCATGAAATTAACCCATGGTATTGATCAATTATTCCATAGAATATTCCCACAATGATCTAATACTATGTTTTATTTGAACCATGTGACAAATAATTTTCCAATGGTGAACATGTGAAGAAACGGTGGAGAAATCCATAAGACATAAGATTTTAGGAATGAACCATAGCATTTTTTTCACTTGGAATTGATACATTATGAATGAAATAGACTAATTAAGAGGAAAAACAATCAAAAAATATAAATCCATAAATTAAATCTACCCTCGATGAGCGAATAAATTATGTTCATAGAAGTGACATGAATTTATCTAGGATAAATAAATGGGATGGAATTGCACAAATAAATTATCCTAACTAAATTTTGTATCAATTACTAATGAATAATGTTCTCACATCACCATGATTAGAAATATTTTTACCTTATATTGTGCAATAATCCATGATCCAAGATATATTCATCTTTCACCCATCGAAGCTCCTCCAATGATCTCTAGTGAATCCTCTTGATTAAAAGGGTTATGATCCTAAACTTGAATTTTTTCAATAAGATTTTATTTAAATAGGAAAAATCTAGGCCATTCCCTAAAAAACAAAATAAATATATATATATATATATATATAATTTTCTCCCATGAAAACTTTTTCAAAAAAACCTAACATCGACAAAGGTTTTGTCGAGTCTTGGGTAAAAATTGAATTATGAACATAAAAGTTCACTTAGATTTATGATCAAGGGTTATTTTCATGCGTTATTCCACTATTTTATAAAAAAATACAAGCATGTGATATTAATATGTTTAATATATTTAAAAAAGTAATTATGGTAACACTAGGTCTCGATATCTCATGTTGTATCAATTCCAGGATCTGAAAATAATATATATAATATCCAATATAGTACATAGAAAATCAAAGTCGTTACATTCTCCCAAACATACATATTTTTTTTTCTAAAAAGAGAAATACCTACTCAAAATGATTAGTGTACTAGGCCTACATCTGCATCTCCCAATCCCAGGTGCTCTCCTTGAGATTATTGTGATGTCATCGAACATGCACTGGGGGAATTGATCAGCCATAAAAGTCTCTCCTACCAATCCTATATCTCCATTAGGTAATAATCAAAGGTAGATCAGTCATAGATATTTAGCTTACCCTAATAAATAACATTTTATGGGTCATGCACGTACCTCCTATATTGTGACATGACGAAGAAATCATGTACCTGGTATAACTATAGTAGTTTATCTAGGTGGTAATCCACCTCATCAACTCTACATAGTATTTGGAAAGGGAAAATGAAACTTAGAGAATGATTTTCTCCCTGACCAAATCACTATAATCTACATTGATGTGATACCCTAAGGAACACATAGTGTCCTTCCTCGCTATCATTGTTCTGTATAGGAATTTTGATGGATCTCTAAATTCATCATCGACTCCTAGATGATCGAAACCTTCTTTATAGTCGCTCTCACAAAATTCAGGACCATGAGTGATAACCTTTATGGATATTTGTGGCAAAGTGGTGACCTAAAGGTTCACCTATAAAGTACCTTTAATAGTTCCAAATGGATATTGGAATGGTTGTTTTTATTGTAACCAAACTACATGAAGGGTAGTTGATCCTACCAACTATGGCCAAAATCCAACATTCAAGCCTGTAGTATGTCAACCAATAACTGAATGGTTCTCTTAGTTTGGTCATTAATCTATGGGTGAAATGATTTTCTCAAACGTAACCATATCCAAAAGGCCTCATGAAATCCCCTCAATAATCATAATGTGAATTAGGGATCCTGGTATCAAATGATGGTCAAGGGAAATCCATGGATCCAGACTATCTCCTGCACATACAAGCATCCATATATATCTACTGAGCTCTTCTCTAGAATAGATAAGAAGTGGGAAAACATGGTGAGTTGGTAGAAAATCACCCAGGTGGAATCATGTGCCCTTGAAATACATGGTAAACCCATCTTTAAGTCCATAGATATCTCATCCCACTTCCACTATTGCTCCACAAGGGGGTGAGATAAACCCATAGGAACATGGTGTTTAGTCTTGACTTGCTGACAAGTGAGGCAATGAGAGGCAAAATATACAACACAACTATTCTTTCCTAGCCACCAAAACAGACATAAAAGGTCATGGAACATCATTTCCACAACTGGATGTACCGCCAAAGGGGATCTATGAAACTCTATCATCACCTCCTCCTTCAACATACATGGTACAATTTTCCATCCTTTGAATAGGATAGAACCCCCCCCCCCCCACCCACCTTCAGAATATCCATTAGAAGCATGTCTAGTGGGTATATAATTATGTAAGATCTCAAGTTGATATCTTCACACTGAGCTTACCTAATATGATTTAAAAGCGGTGGGGTAAAAACCATATACTATTGATATGAAGCACCATCCTTGTATACTAAGGACAACTACAATGAGGCTAACTACTCTGACACTTTCGCCAAGAACTAAAAAAACATCTCCTACAGAGAGCATCTACTACCATGTTCCCATTTAAAAAACTATAGACAATCTCAAAATCATACTCATGGATGAAATATAGTCATTTCCTCTTCAAAAAGTTACGATTTTTCTGAGATAAGATAAACATGAGACTCTGACGGTCGGAGTAGATGACAAATTCTAGTCCAAGAAGTAGTGTCACAACATCTTCCGTATGAATACTACCATTACTAACTCAAGATCAGGTGTCATGTAGTTCTACTCATTTGGCCACAATTGATTTGATCCATAAGAAATCACCATCTACCTTTGCATCAAAAAACAACCATGCTTGGACCCCTATGCATCATAGAACACTGTGTACTTGACACCTTCCTTTGGGAATCTCAAGATGGGATCACACATCAGCCTCTATATCATCTCCTCAAATAAATTCTAGAAACCATACATCCACATAAAAGGATGCCCCTTTTGGGTCAAATATATTCAGGGCACTTCTGCTATATATAAATTGGGTACAACCCTCCAATTGTACCAAACCAACCTAAGGAAACTTTATTCCATAGTAAAACTCTGGGTTAGATACCAAACAATCACTACTAGAACCTTAATCTAGTCCACTACCACACATTCCTCTGAGTTGATTTGTCCTATGAAGTGGATCTCATAAATACAATACTAATACAGCAAGATCTTCCGATAAAGTGTGTTCTCTAAAAGTGTGTCTAGGATAATCCTCAATGTTCTTATGTGATTCTCCTAATATTTCATGTACATTAGGATATGTTTGATGAATACATCTATGATATAGTCTAGGAAAGGATAAAATATATGATTCATAAGTCCCATTAACACTGATAGGGTTTTAATCACATCAAACAGCATCACCGAGTACTTATAGTGACCATAGAGACATCTAAATGTAATCATAAGTGTATCCTTATCTCGTAATCAAAGTTAGTGATATCATAATCTGAGGTAAATCATCGAGAACCATTACACATACCTCGTCTATTAAATTGGTCATAGATCCTAAATAGTTGATACTTATTCATTATGATCACATGGTTTATGAATTGGTAATTCATACATAACCTCAATATCTCGTCTTCCTTCTTAGGAACTACCCTAGTTTTACCTAGGGTGAAACACTAGGTCTCATAAATACCTTCTCCTGAAAATCCTCCAACTACACTCTCAACTCATGAAACTCTCTAAGACCATAAGTTATGATGGAATAAATATCTAGTTTATCTCAGTGTTTAATTAAATGTTGTATTATATATCATGAATGGGAGGTAATCTGGGCATGTCCTTAGGATAAACTTCCTCATACTCCTCCAACACCACAGGGAACTAGTTTCCCCAAGCATTCACTACTCTAAGATTTATTCTAGAAAACTAGTAAGTAATCTTGTATACCCTCATATTACTACTCTAGTATTGTTCTTCCATGGTTTCTTTTTCACCCACAGAGGAAAACCATGTCCCATAACTGAAGAAACACTTCATCCTCAGCCAAAAACAATCAATCTAGGCATGAAATGTTGATAACCATTCCATACCTAGGATAATGATATAAAGTATTTTTGATGATATAAAGAGATCCCATAAAAATATCTCACCACCAATCTTGAGATCACACCATTAGTAAAAGTGTGCAATAATTGTGTTACCACCTTTTGAAGTCTTCAACTACAAGACTTTAGCCAAAGGCTCAACTGGAATCTATAAGAGTTTTATACCTCTATAACTCATGATGTGCACTCATCCTATGTGAATCTTCATCTGGCAATGCTAGCACTAGTTGTTTCACAATGGTTGGTGGCATACCAAGTATACCACCCAAAGGTCTTATCTCCAATACATGCCCATGTACTGATGCCTTATCACTTAGTGTATCATTATCATGATCATGTAGTGGAATCCAAGATGGTTATCTTCACTAGGGATTTTTTTAAATAAAAAATATGTCTTATGGTCAAAGTGTATATCTACGGTCCTCAATCAAGAATGAAATGGAAACCAAAAAAATTCTTATATGACGCATGTAAAAAAATCCTTCAAGAAAATTAATATATACTTAGTCAAATGTTAGCTGATCAGAGTCCTAGTGTATGAATCATTCACCACACCAAAATTAGAGTCTCTGGCCTATAATCCAAACTCAAAACACTTAAAATTGTTTCAATAACCCAAAATCATCTCAGAAACTCAGGTCCTAAGTCAGAACCGAGTACTTTATTTTCCTTGTATCACTACCCAGCCTAATGGTTTCCAGACCATGAAAAATGCAAGCTCACCTCCAATAGGCCAGAGTCTGGCCACTAGCGCTGAGTAGGCATATCACACACATTGTAAGCTTCAACCTAATCCACCTATACATTAACACACACACATATATATTCAAGCCCAAACAATGCTGAAATTTAAAACAACTCATACCAATTCATGAACAAATCTACGATCCTATAATTAGAGTACGATACTAAAGTACTAAAAGTGGAAATTTATCCAAATGCAGGCCCGACAAACAAATCCATAGAGTCCAGCATTTTCCAATATGAGGACTACAATCAAATAAAACCACACAAGAAAACACCTCAGTGTATCTAACTCAAGATATGCCCCACCCAATCTCTATTCTCCCAGGACACCGTCAAATTGGCCATTGTCTGTATAAGACATGGCATGTATGGGAATATACCATAAATGGATTATTATAAAAATATCAAGAAGAGAACCCTAAAAAACTAAACATGAATCATTAATAAAATTAAAGTCATAACAATGATAGAAAAATCAATTCATATAATGAAAACCCATATATACTCTGGAAGAGAACCACACCTCTAAGCATCCACAACCAACCGATAACCACATGATTTTTCCCAGATCATTTCTTATTAAAGGGGAATTCACTCCTTGATTTAGTCCATCACTAGAGAAACTTTTCCAATAGTTCATGATTATTTGGTCCCACCCATGAAATCTAACTAGTCCCAAAAGACCCTAATGCTCAAATTGGTGGTCACATCCAGGACCGATGGGGGACACCATGAACCCAATCTGGATCAATTAAATATGTAAGGAATCATATTAAATGATACTGTGAACCCTACCAATATGGTATTCTAGACAGAGGATCAATGACCTACTCAAGGAGGTCACATAGATTCCACAAATCCCACCTAAGGTATAAAAATGATAGATGATCATAAAATAATGTCACTGATGGACACCACAAACTCTATCTAAGACTCATCTTCTAAAGGACATCAAAATATTGATATTTGGAAATAATTATACATAGTACACTCAAAATATTTTTCAAAGGTAACACACTAAACTGATACTGGATCATACAAAAGAAATGAAGGTCTTTAAACCCCGTAGAAGGGGGTACATGGCGTGTATTAGGGGTACATGACATGTCCAGCCAACCCCTAGTTTTCCCATATGATATTGTCCCACATATTATGTAAATCTCCATATACATAGTGTGTAGTAATAGTACATGTCATGTATAGATCACTCATAACCCTACCCATGTTTCCTTATTGTGCATGTGTGACACTGGTCATGCATGTGTACCAACCCATGTACACATAACTGTTTGTCTGTACACCAAAACATGTTCATAATGATGTAGCCTCCAAGTTACATATTGAGCCACCGATCATGATCCATATGAAATTTGAAAGGTTTACACAACTTTTGATATTTAACATTGAAGGATACCCTAGAACTGTATCCATGGGTTCCCAGATGACTTGAAAATCAATATTACACATCATGTACCTGATAATTTCTGGGTCCACTATTTTTCCCTCCCCATAGCATATGAACACCACCATCACTTACTAACTCACTGGATAATCATATATAATGTTCATTTCTACCATTCCATCATTGATCACTAGGATCAAGGTTTATATCTTCCTGGAAAACACCATCATCGAGCCATCCTTCACTTATGCACATCAAAACTAAGAAGAACAAAAAATGAAAATATATTTTTAACCACATATAATCATAATAACCCATTTTTACACCTCAATCATAACATTAATCATGAAACATACATGTGGTATCGATTTGTTTCACTGAATAATGGCAGTGCAACGATTGAATAATTGTTATTCATCAAACCACGGGCCAAACAATTTCAAGTGGTGTACATGAAAAGAGAAAGGGTATAATTTCACAACCCATAAGTTGTTAGGATCAAACCTCATCCTTTTTTTTGTTCATCTGTGATCCATTTCCAAATTAATAGACAAATGAAGTGGAAAAAAATGATGAACAAAAATAAATCCATCATTAAATATACCATCAATGAGTGAATCTTTTTTGTTCCTGGGATAGATCTATGTTTAACTGGGATAAAATAAAATGATGTAATTTCGCAAATCAAACATCTTCCCTAAAGTTTTTATTTATTTTTTATGAATAATTAACATAGATCACTATCATTGGTGATATCCACACATTCTATTGTGAACCAATAGATGATCCACAATTTGGTTGTCGTTCTCCATTGGAACTCCTCCAACACACTCTAATAGTTCCACTAGATTTGTAGGGTAATTCATCTAAACTAAGAAATTTTCCATAAGATTTTATTTAAAGAGGAAAAATCTTTGTCATTGCATAAACTAAAAAAATAAAATTATTTATTTTGATAATATATTCCCTTATTAACTTTTTCAAAAACACATGATGTTGGGAAAGGTTATGTCACACCTATAGTAAAACACATCTTCTAAACTAAATAGTTCCCTTAGATTTCTAATATAGGCCCATGTTCAGGTGTTATTCTAATTTATTTAGAAAACAACACCCATGTGACATTAATATATTTAATAAATGTCAAAAAATAATTCTGAGCACTCTAGGCCTCTGAATCTCATGTTGTCTTAATTCAAATATCCAAAAATAATCCATATAAAATCCTAAAAAAATACACAGAATATCATATGAATTACAATAGAAACCTATGAGTTCACTCAAGGAATCCCCAAAAGAAATCCAAGGCTTTATCTGGGCAGCCACTACTTTAATAGCGTGATAAATGTCTATAAAAGTATCCAATTATAAATTAGTAATATATCTTAAGGCCATTTAAAGTATATATTTTTTTCATAGTTTAATTATTTTAATCAATATATTCCACTTATAAGATACAATCCAACACACCCTAAGGGGTGTTTGGTTAATTAGGAATAGTATGATTTTCTTGGGAATTTTAAAAAAAATCACTATAAGAGGTGGTTCCGGATGAGTTCATCATCCTCCAAAAATGTAATGGGCTCATGGAACATATCGTTCAAGGTCTAGGTTCCACATATTGTAGTTATAAATTTTATAATTAACTCATATATTGTCCATTATGTAGCATAATGACACGAGTTAAAAACATTGATACTTTTAGGGAAAACTAATTAACCACCAACCTAGGCCCCATAAATGAATTCTCATATGGTATTAGCCTTAGAGTTTTGTTGAGTCATATGTTTACTTATGAATTTTTCAGACCTTTGTTTTTTTGAAATCTCAAACACGTTTTCCATAATGACATTCATTTCTTGAAGAAACATTATATTTTTTAGAATTATTTTCAAAAATGTTTATTTTTATACTTTCCTGCTAAGTGTAACATAATTTTCATCAAGACCGGTTAGATTTTGTATTCAAATTAAAAATAATAAAAATGTGCATATAATCAAAATCATTGTGTTTTGTAGATTTTGAAACACCGCATTTCTTAGAATATTAATCGCTCAGAAAAACTATCTATGAATTAACAAATTTCCGAGATTCCAAATCACTTAGAAAACCAATTATAAATCAGCACATTTATTAGATTCCAAATCACTTAGAAAATAGATTTAAAATAATCACATTTCTTATATTATAAATCACATAGAATATCTGATTCTGAATTATTGTATTTCCTAAATTCTAAATTGCTCAAAAAAACCAATATTGAATCACGTTGTTTCTTAGATTCTGATTCTCAATAATTTTCAAATTTGATTTTCATAGGTTCTTATATGTGATCTGATTTTATGTCTTTATTAAAGATTCTATATCTCTTTAATGTTATGATTTTATAACTTTCTTAAAGTTATGATATTTCCTTACTGTTATTTTTTCTTAACTTTCTCAAAGATAATGAATTTCCATAAAATAATATTTCTAAATTAATATTCTTAAAAATTATTACAAAGCAAATGTTACATGTGATAGTTTTTATTATCTAAATAGTTTTGTTGTTTTAGTTAAAATATGACTATTACAAATGCCACAATCCATGTCCCTCTATGATTTTAGTGAAAATATGATGGTTGGAGGAAAATATGACCATTGGAGATCTTTCCGACAAATACCCAATCATTTGAAAATTTTCAATGCTATGAACTTTTGGGAGAATTGAAACTCTATGGGTGATATTCCATATTTTTCTTTGTGTGGAAGTATTAAAGATTTTATGTTGTGAACAACTTCTTCCACATACTTAAATCTTCAATAAGATCGGTTTTCCTTGTGTGATTATGATTATCTTTTGTATACAATCGAGGGATTAGAAGATGATGGATGAAAAAGGTTCTGATTACCTACTTATTCAAGGGATTCCATGTTGAAGGAATAAATAGGTGTTGATCACCTTATAGATCGAGGGTTTCTAGGGATAGTAAGATAAATTCTCATCTTCATATTGATGGATTATCCTGGTGTCGATAAGATATAATTTCTTGAAAGAACAAATCAAGGGACCTTTATCCAATGCTTTGGGATAACCTACTCTTTAGGATAAAATATTTTATTACACTTGTACTACTTGTTTGATTACAAGTTATTTTATTCTATTACATTTTTTTAAATATAGAAATTGTAACTTTCTTACACTTTCTCTATTTTAATAAATCTAATTTAAGATTCTATAAGCTTCAAGGTATGAATGATACTTAAGTATACCTATTTTCTTATTTCAGTATATTATTTTTATATTTGGACTATGATCCCTTCCAATTTCTTTTTTAAATATTTTTGAGGGTTCTGTGATTTCTATTTGTTTAACATTGTTAATCAAATATTCCTTAGGGTTAAAAATGAACGTTTTAAAATATACAATCCCCCCTCTTGTTATTGAGTATCTACATCTTATATTTTGATCATAAAATTTGTATCAGAGGAAGTTTCTATGATTTTGATACTGATACTTTGTTTTAGAAAGAATATTTCTATTTCTTAGTAAACTTACACTTTGTTTATTTCTTCAAGTTGTTTGTATAAACTCTTTTTTTATAAATACATACTATAAAAATGTGTGGAGTGGAAAAAGTTTTGTTTTTGAAAGATGAAAGTAATCAATATTGGATCTATTGTTCATATAAATCTAACAATACCACCTATTTTTAATGGGAATGATTACAAATATTGGAGAAATATAATGAAGACATTTGTTATTAACATTGTATTTTGAATCTTTTTTATGCTTACTGGTAATTATAAGATCTTGGACAAATAAGTATGAACTTTTACTAACCAAGAGAAGAAAGAATATAATCATAACTATAATATACCCAATATTCTATTGTATTCTATGAGCCGAAATATCTACATCCAAATATCATTATGTTAAGTAGAAAATTGTATTTGGATGAAACTTGAAGTTACACTTTTTGGAACATCAAACGTTTTTTAAACCAAAATAGATATTCTTAGAGTTGATTATCATGGTTTTGTTTCCCCCTATGGAGAACCAGTAATTAATGTTCAAAAAGGATTCCTGACTATTTGAATAGATTACAGTCAATGAGAGAAGAAAGAATAGATAATGAGGTGTGTGTTGACAAGATTATTGATATAAGGGCAAATGAGAATGAATAAAAATTTATAGATATTGATGAGTCTCAGAAAGTTACAATGGTTACTCTTGGTGAGACATGTGGGACTCTCTTGCAACATGAGAACATATTGAAGAGGGATGCTGATAATATTAAGAAGAAGAATGGGAATGTTTCTTTTACTACTACCTTGAATCAGATAAAATCTAAGACTCCAAAAAAAGCTTCTAAGACAACAGAGTCTAAAAAAGCTTTTATTCAATCAGACTCAAGTGAATCTGAATAGTCAGAGAATTACCTAGCCAATCATGTTTGAAAAATGAACAAGATTTTTGGAAAGAAGTATTTTCAGTATATATACAATAAGTGGGATAAGAAATATAGTAATGATTCAAGAAGTTACATGTTATGAATTAAAGAAAGCAATATATATCAGACCTGGTAATCCTATGATGAAGAGAAAGGACAAGAAATATAGGCACTCTAAAAGGAATAAGAGAATATATTTTAAGTATAAGGGAAAAAATTTCTTGAAGGTAAGTGATTCATGGATTTCAAGTGATGGAGACTCATCTGATGAATATTTATATATTGAATCTTTTTGGAAAAATAATATTGGTCTTATCGCCAGAATTCCTATAGATAATTAATTTTTTCATGGCCAAGGTACACACTACTGAATCATTAAATAATATATCTTTATGTGCTAATTATCTTGATGAAGAAATTACGAGTATTTCGATGAATAATCTTCTTCAGGAGAAGATGATTCATTACCTTTCTTTGATGATGTCTCTAGGTTTTCTAAGTTACTTGAGAATCAAAATAGTAAGATAAATAAGAAACTTTACAAGTAAAATTCTAGAATTAATATTTTAAAAAAATAGTATCAGATATTTCTAAATATCTTGATGAAAAATATTTTGAAATGGTTTATATTTTCAAAAACCTTGAGGAAGTTAATTCTCACTAGGATAAAATTTCTATGGATGTTAAAAATGTTATTTATAAGAAAAATGTTTTAGAGACATAATCAAATTCTAAGACTAATGACAATGAGTATAATACATTAGTCATTAGACTATAGTATGAAATATTTTCCTTCAATATACATTTTTTAAATATTACTCATGGTAAGGAAGGTTTTGATAAAATGTATTCACAATTTCTTCCTCTAAGGAATAGTTTTTAATTTGGTTATTCTCATTCCAAACCAGTTATTAGTCACAACAATGTTGTACCCCAAAGTGATATTTTTTACACTAAGTGTTAATGAGGTGGACATTGGGAGAAAAAAACATTAAATTAAAGTCAATCATTAGGTTTTAATAAAGCACACATTCCTAAAAAAATGTGTATTCTTAAGATCTTATTTTCGAACATTTCATAATCCATGAAATTTTGGATACTGAAAATATAACCATTTCATTTTTAGGAAATAAATGAAGTACCAATGAAAACAATTCTACATGGATAGTGGATGTTCCCAGAACATGACTAGTAACAAAAAAATCTTTTAAAAGATTATTATGATGAATGGTGTAAGATTTACTTTTGGAGACCATGCTCAAGGAGAAATTATTGGAATGTGTAACATTGCTCTTCTTGGAACATCCTTAATTACAAACGATTTATTTGTTAAAGGAATTAATAAAAACCTTATAATCGTAAGATAATTATGTGGTGAATGTTACCTTGTGAATTTTAGGAATGATAAATTCTTAGGAAGCAATTCCAAGGATGAGTTCATTCTCTATGCACATCGGAATTTGAATGTTTATACACATATCTTATAAGACCATAGGAAAAAAACATAACATTACTTAGTGAAATAGAAGACCAATATTGGTTATGGAATAGAATATTTGGAAACTCTAACCTAAGGAATTTATGTAAGCTATCTAATAAAATAATTTTTATGTATTTACCATATCATAGATTTGATTCTTCAGAAGTTTGTGATCCTTGTAAATATGGAAAGCAGTATGAGTCAAACATTAAATCAATAATTAAATTCACAACTTCTAATGAATTACATCTAGTGCATGTGGATCTTTTTGGTCCAATACAAACAGGATGTATTTGAGACAAGTACTATAAATTTGTTTTATTTTATGATTACACTAGATTTACATGGGTCTATTTTCTAGAATGGAAATCAAAAGCCTTTTCTTATTTAAAATATTTTTTAGCCAATGTTAAAAATGGGAAAAAAAATTAATTCGTGAAATATTTTTAGTGATCATCGAGAAGATTTTTTAAAATTCATATTTTGAAACTTTTTGTAGTAAGAAAGGAATTACTCACAACTTCTCAACTCCTAAAACTCGTCAAAAAATGGTGTTTTTGAAAGAAGAAACCAACTTCTTAGAGATAAAATATAAACCATGTTGGTTGAATACTAAATTGATAAAAAAAATTGGGATGAAACTGTAAGTGCTGCTTGTTATACTATAAATCGAGTTTTAATAAGGCCATTACTTAAAAAACACCTAATGAATTATAGAATGGAAGAAAACCTTTAGTTTCATAATTCAAACTATTTGTATGAAATGTATTAATTTTGAATAAAGAAGATAACATACATAAATTCTCACCCAAATCTAATGATGGAATTTTCCTAGCCTGCTCGATAAATTCTAAGGATTATAGAGTTTTTAGTAAAAATTATTTTACTATTGAGAGAACAGTTATGTTAAATTTGATGAAATTGGTCCTTTTGTATTTACACAACCTTAACCTACTTCTTGGGATCTATTTTCAAAAACCAATTACAAAACATTGATGGAAGACTCTTATATTCAGGATAATACTCAGTAAAATGTTTTTTAAGTATTCAATCTAGAATAGTTTCTACCCTATATTGATGAGCACGTTTTACAAAACCCAGGTCATTTGTATCAAAATAATCATCCCAGTGTTAGTATCATTGTTGATGTACATCAACCCATAAGGACAATAAGTTATTTATGAAATAAAATAGAGAATATAGAATTTATTTCCCAATTAGAACCTAAAAGTACTAAAGAATCTTTAGGTGATGATGATTAAATTAAAGCTATGCAAGATGAACAAAATGAATTTGAAAGGAACAATGTCTGGATCTTGGTTAAAAAACCTAAATAAACTTCTTTAATTGGATTAAATTGGGTCTTTAAAAATAAATGTGATTAAAATGGAATCATAGTAAGAAATAAAGAAAAACTAGTTGCTAAATTCTATAGTCAACAAGAAGGAATAGACTATAAATAAATTTATGCTTCAGTATCTAGACATGAATATATTTAAAATCACGTAGCCTTTACTGAATTATTTAATATAAAACTTTTACAAATGGATGTGAAGTGTCATTTTCTTAAAAGATATGTTCAGGAAAATGTTTTTGTTGAACAACCTTACAGTTTGGAAGACAAAAAACATCCTGATCTTGTTTTTAAACTAACTAAATTATTATATGGTGTTAATCAACTCCCTAGATCCTAGTATGACAGACTTATATGATTTTTGTTAGAAAAAAACTATGTTAATGGAACTACTGATCCAACACTTTTTATAAATAATGAAAAGAAAAATGTTTTAATTGTTTAGATTTATGTTGATGAAATTATATTCGGATCAACTCAAAAATCCTTAGCAGATTCAGTTATGAGTCTTATGAAATATATGTCTGAAATGTGTATCATGGGTGAGTTACCATTTTTCCTTAGTTTTCAAATTTCTTGAAAACCAAAAAGACCCTATATATCTCAACAATAATATATTAAATATCATTTAAAAAATTATGGCTATGACAAAACTAGAAGTATAATTACTCCAATCGATACCTCAAATATTCGTGATCTTGATGAATATGGGAAACCAATAAATCAATCAACTTTTAGAGGTATGATAGGATGTTTACTATACGTAAAAATCTAGTCATCCAAAATTAATGTGTTCATTATTCTTATGTACAAGATATCAATCAAATCCAAGAGAATCCCATTTAAATGTGGTGAGAATAATTTTCTGTTACTTAGAAGGGACTATGGATTTAAGAATTTTTTATTCTTCTATAAATTAATTTATTTTGAAATGTTTTTTAGATGCTGAATTTTGAGGTTTTAGAATGGATAGGAAAAGTATATCTAGAACCAATAATTTCTTAAGTTATTCATTTGTTTTATGGTCATGTATGAAAAAACACTCAGTAGCTCTTTTCATTGTTGAAGCTGAATATATCAAAGCTATAAGTTTTTGTGCTCAAGTGTTGTGGAAGTAACACAGACTCATAGATTATGGCATGAGTATTACTAAAACACACAAACTATGTGATAAAACTACTACCATAGCCTTAAGCAAAAACCATTGAACTCGCTCTTATTCCAAGCCCATTGATATTAGGCAGGACTTTTTTAGGGATTACATACATTAAGGAGATATTATTTTACAATTTATCAAAATTCAAGTACAACTTGATCATATTTTTACAAAATCATTAAATTCTGATAGATTTGAATACATTAAACAAGAGTTAGGAATAATATTTATAAGGAAATCATTCATATGTATTTTTTTACCATCTACTTACATTTAGATACTACTTTAAATAACATAAGTACATTTGTTTTCCTTGTAGGTTTTAGGAACCCATTAAAAGTTTTTTGAAACCTAATATTGTTTTCTTTGAACCCTAAAAAATATTTTCCTAACATCAACACATATTTTTTGGTACCTAAAAAAAGGTTTAGAACTCTAACAAAACTTTTCATAATTTGGGTTGGATAAGAAGAATCTTATATAATACTAAAAAATCTTCTGACAACTCTAAAAGTTAAATTTTCTTACTTATTATTTTTCTTCATACTCTTCTGTTTGTTGGTATTTCAAATATATTTTAATAAAAACCATAATGAATTCAAACTTTATATAAAGATGTTTTATTTCCATAAAATCTCAATAGATCGGATCCAATAAATCTTCTTCCACAAATTTTCAATCGTCAGATAATATTAGATCAATATTAATGTCACGACCCGACCCTACCCGGGCTCGAGCCGCAACTACCCCAAGCCCGCCTCCATAGGCCAGGGGCTGGTGACCCGTGCCGAAGGCACAATAACTCGGGGAGGCCTTTTCCTAAGTACCTGTACACACACACGTGGAAAACTCAATGCAACAAAGCAGAGTAAAAGTAAAGACAAGAAAAGTAAAGGGAAACTGCTATATATAAACCACAATGTGCATCGACCTCTAACAGTACAAAGTACAGTGATGAGAAGGAAAAAGGGGCAAAACACGCGCCCAACCAGAAAAGGTTCCACAACCCGGAAACAGGTAAACAAAAGGAAACAGCTAACGGGTCTCCCACCTAGAACCCGACCACGACCACCGCACGCGGTCCAAGCTCCCAAGCTCCTACGCTCCACTGAAGTCACGCTCCACTTGTCCGTCGTCTGCAAGGGCACACCAAGTGCGGGCAAAGCCCAAGCAGGGGTGAGTAAAAAAATACTCAGTAGGATACCCTGAAGGCCCGAGGGAGAAACAAAAGGAGGTACCGAAGGGTGAGTAGTAGAGCGAATAGAGGAATGAAAAGGGACTACAACAGAGAGTGCATCAAAGAGTCCAGCTCAACCCAACAAAAGTAAGGAAGTAGACTTGTCCAGACACAAGGAGCTAGAAACGGTGAGAAGATGAACTTCTCGTCGAGTCTTCGCTACCTATAGCAGGAGAGTAGACTCGTCCAACCACGAGAAGCTAGACACGGAAAGCACGTGGCATACCCCGCGCGTCTTCGCCTCTCCTGGAAGGAGAGTAACCAAACCCAAGTTGGGGGTACCGGAACATGGTATATACAAATCCATATGCTCAATAAGAAGCCCGAAAAAGTCGTAAGGGGATCTCTGTCCCCTAGCTTAGCCCGAGAAAAGCGAGTCACCTACAGTCCTAGAAGTAAACCGCCGATGCCCAGCATCTCGTACGTCTGCCCCAAACCGAAAGCCAAGGGGCTCAATCACCGCACCTTGACACTATTCGCTTTGGGCAGCACTGAATCACCTGCACGGTTTTAGGTTGTGTCACAAGGATGCGTCTCGGTGGGGGAAAGCGCTCCTCGTACTTGAGAGTTCTGGGGGAACATCAACCACAACTCGTCATTACCCCGCAGTCGAGAGGTCTTCTCAAAGTCAAGCTGTCACAACACTAACTCGTATAACCCAGGGTCCCGCTCCAGTAATCATGGAGGAAGGCCACAGACTAGCCTAGTCGAAAGGACTGAGTCTGGAATGTCAACAGGTGTCCCACTGCCCAGCCCTTCCGAAGGGTAATTCATAACCAGATATTAGGTGACCCACTGCCCAGCCCTGCTGGAGGGTAAACCCTAAAACATCATCAGGCGACCCACTTCCCAGCCCCGTTGGAGGGTAAACCATAATAAGACACTAAGTGACCCACTGCCCAGCCCGGCTGGAGGGTAAACCATAATAAGATACTGGGTGACCCACTGCCCAGCCCTGCTGGAGGTTAAACCATAATAAGATACTGGGTGACCCACTGCCCAGCCCTGCGGGAGGGTAAACCATAATAAATCATCAGGAGACCCACTGCCCAGCCCTGCAGGAGGGTATACCTGGAATAAGTCGAGAGGCGACCCACTGCCCAGTCGTGCTGGAGGGTAGACCTGGAATAGGTCAACAAGCAACCCACTGCCCAGCCATGCTGGAGGGTAGACCTCGAATAGGTCGACATGCGACCCACTGCCCAACCGTCCTAGAGGGTAGACCTGGAACTAGACGACGGGCGACCCACTGCCCAGCCCTGCTGGAAAGTGGACCCTAAGAGGTCATCGGGTGACCCACTGCCTAGTCTCTGCTGGAGGGTAGACCCTAAGAGCGTCGGGTGACCCACTGCCCAGTCTCTGCTGGAGGGTAGACCCTAGTAGTCGATGAGTAACCCACTCCCCAACCACGCTGGAGGGTAAAACTCAGAACTGCCCTGGCCATCCCCACTGGAGGGTACAACACTAGCCAACCGAACACGGAGTGGGTATCGCGCAACCACCCAACTCCAGCACAACTCACCCAAAGGGGTTCAGCGCCTGTTCCATCACTAGGTGTCACTAACACCGCTACCAGTCGATCCATCGAGAACAGAAACGAGGGGGAGACCACTCAACCCTGCTGTTCAACAAACAAGCACCGAGCCTGGGGAAAAACTCCACCATGCTGGTCAAACAAACACACAGAGGGACCCTCTACGTCGTGAGAGGTCAAAGTACACAAAGCAGAACACGACACGCACATGGGGCCCACACGTCGTGTGGCCCAATGTCAACCCCAACTGAGCGCACAAACGTCTCAGGTAAAAACCACGCGTACCTGCAAGCCCTCCCGTATACTCCCACAGTATACCTCACTTTCAGTCCAAGGGCTACCGTGCACACGGCACCCAACGTCAACGTGAAGGCGTGACGTAACAACCCCACCTCAAAGGCCCAGGAACGGCCAACCACATCTCGTGAACCATTCACATCACTCCCCCAAGAGTGCGTGATCACACGCCAAGGGCCCGCTACAAACAAGGTAGGGCGAACCACCACTAGAGCACCTTTCATGCTTCCACATTTAATAAGATTCTGTATGAGGCTCCGCACAACAAAACGGATCATACCTTTGTAATCCTCGCGGAAAAACACGCGAGATCGACTACTTACTCGCCCGAAATGGTCAACCGGTGAAAAATGTACTATTCACCGTGACTAAACCCATGTGGGGCCCACCCCAAGATCCCAAAACTGAACCAACAGATCACGCCACTACGATCCCCTCAGAAAAAAACACGGGATTGAGTACTCAATCGCCCAAAATGGACACCCGGTGAAAAAGGTACTTTTCACCGTGACCAAGTCGGGTGGGTCCCACACCACGTCCCCGAAAAAGGTCGGGAGGACTGCGCCATCACAAAGCTCTCGGAAAATCACGTCAAATTGACTGTTTACTTGCGTGGAATGGGTACCCGGAGAAAAAGATGCGTTCCGGCGCACCGCACACGAGAGCTGCTTCGTGGGACCCGCAACCCGGTCCCGAAACGAAACGAACGGATCGCACCGTTGCGATCCTCTCGAAAAAGTACACAAGTTCAACTAATCACTTTTCTGAAATGGACACCCGGTGATAAAGCTGGAAATCACCATCAACTCCCGAAACGGCACCCATGAAGCCCGCACCATCGTGCAGAATTATAGTGGGTGGATTGCACCATTGCAATTCCCTTGGAAAAACATCCAAAATCCACTGCTCGCACGCCCCGAACGGACGTCCGACGAAAAAGTCGCTAAACGCTGCACGCAGCTCAAAGACGGGCCGTGGGGCCCGTGCCTCAACTCCGGCTTCCAGTCCCCGAACCACCCAGGAAACCTCTGCCTCGACGCCAGGGTTCCAACGCCGCCGACGGCGCTTAAATTGGACGTCGGATGCGTCTGCGCCGTCCAAAACAAGAATCTCGAGGAAAATGCTCGTCCACTTAAGAACATGTCGCGCCTCCGTGGCCCCTCGTTTTGGGAATTAAAAATTCCCAAAACCATCTCAAAATGTCCACCCCGAAGACAGGAGTTCACTGCCATAGACGACATGCAAATTCTAATTACGGTTTGAGTTTTAGGAGCATTTTAGTATTTAGGGACCGAAACGGGTGAGTCGGGCCGGTTTGGCCGGCCCACCCGTACTCTGGACCGGCTGTCCACTGTTCACCGCGCGGACCGCCCTGAACCGCCCGGACCGGCTCGGCCGGTCCGGTCTCCACGTGGACCCGCGTGGCGTGGGTCCTGTCCGCCGACCGGGGTCACGCAGACCCCGGGTCCTCGCGCCCCAGCCGCTCGCCGACGACCCCGCCGACCCCCAGATCGGCCGACCGCCTCCGCCGGCCTCCGCTCGCGCTCGCCCGGCTGACACCCGCGACCCCGCTGCTGAGCCGAGCGCCGCCTATTCCAGGAGCCACCGCCACCGCTGAATCCTCCGCCACCCGAAGCTCGTGCGCCGCCGCCCTGGGAACCGCCTACCGCTCGCCGGACCGCCGTGTGGCTTGCCGGAACACCCCAAAATTCCCGCAAACTTTGACGAGGTGTTGCGGGCTCCTCCGAACTCTGTTTTCAATTCCGAAAAGGGCGATAGAATGATCATAAATTATACTACGCACCCATGGGATTTGATTGAAAATTCGATGGCAAATCTACAAAACAAATTTAGGACGAACATGGTGCGGGAACTAAAAACGGAACGCACGATCCTACCTCTTGGGCTTCACCCGAAGCTTCGCCGCACGATCCGCCGCCGCTCCACTGCCTTTCCGGAACTGCCTCACCGGAGCCACCTCGCCAGAGGTGGAGGAGGAGAGGGAGAGGAGGGGCTGCCAGGGGGGAAGGGGAAGGAGTAGAGGGAGGGGTGAGTTAAGCGTTTAAATAGAAGACGCTTAACCACCCGCCTGTCGGCTCGAACCCGAACCCTCAGCAGGGTCGAGGATTAGCCTCCCCTAGGGTAAACACCACCTCCCGAGCAAAACGGAGGTCTCTGAATTTTAATACGATACCCCGTTCAAAAGTTATAAAACTTAGCGCCTGAGGCTGCCAAATTACGAAAACGCCCCTGAGGCCATTTTTCACAGACGGCCCGCACCCACAAAACATATACCCCTCCTAGGGAAAACGGCACACTCCAAACTCAACGGTGCCCTCTATTTTCCAATACGAGCCACCATTTAAGAGATACCTGTGTTTCAACATTAAACGAACTAATTAATTTATTTAATCCGTTTAACGTTCCAGAAGCGAGCGAGGGGTCCAAACGTCCCGCGCCGACAAGTTTTATGTCGTTCCTAGGGTAAAAACCCCATTACGGACCCATTTGTACACTCGGATCTCTGATCTGAAGCTCCGTTTAGGAGTTATCCTATTTATTTATCATTTTCAGTGTGAACGCACTGAAAATATAATTCTGGCCACTCCAGGGCTCGGAATTGCATGTCGTCTGAAGGCACTGCTCTAGAATATTATCAATAATATTCTAAAGTCTTTCTCAGTAAAAACTAGGTTCTTACATCATTCCCTCCTTCATTCTTTTCTTCCCTGAAAAGAAAAACTAGGTAGCAACACAGGGTACTAAGCCCACACCTGGCTTTCCCATACCCAGAAGAACCCACGCACAGCTCTGCGTCAGCACACACGGACCAAAGGATTTATCCGTTCACGCAAGGTCGGCCCTTGCCGATGTCATGCGCCCAATTCAAACTTTGGGGTTAGGGCAAGGCGGTAGGGAACCTCGCCATCCCTTTGCACAGTCTCAAATGTCCCGAAGGCTCTCGGGGGTAGATCATCTCCCCGAACGAACCTCTATGTCGCACGCCGCGATTGGAATCACCGCTCGCATCTGAAACAAGGCCCGGTGATTCCCTCCTTCAGAATATCCATATGGTGAATCACCCAAGGATATCTGGTCACGCAAGGTTCCACAGTCGATGCTCTCCTACACGCTCGGAAGCGAAGGAGTCAACACCGTCGACTAAAAGAAAGGGTCTCACGCCTTTTTCCTAACCAACACAGGGTTACACCCGACGCCCTGCGTCACCCTGGTAACACCTCAAATTTGGAGCCGAGAGAAAATCCTTTCACATGTAGAGCCTAAGAATTATACTGCAAAAAAGTAGAAGAGTCACCAGGGGTACCTCACACCATCCCATGCTCTACAGGATCGTAGACATCCAAAGTTCACAGATGTCGTTGGTCCCAACCGTCAGATCCCTGAGCCTGACGTGGACCACCTAGTGATGATGGGAAGACCTCGTAACGTCGTGCCTCTCTACCATCTCCTCCCGATCATCTGCTAGCACCACCTCTCTGGGTAATACCCCGATCACGGCGCTGCCTCTACCATGGTGGTGCACCTGCTGCCTGCCCGAAGCTCTCAGCAACTCGGGTCGGGCAGTCTCGTGCCAAGTGACCTCGCCCGACACAAGCATAACACCAACTCTCTCTGGGCTTCACTAGTGCCCTCCGGCACCAGTGTGGTGTACGACCACGCCCCTGAGTCCGGTTGTCAGTAAGCCACCTGCGTCGAGGTTCTTCTTGCCGATGCCCACTAGCTGTGGCAGACGTCTCGGCTCCAACATCCCTGCTGCCACCACAAACTCCAGAACGTGATAGGAAGCCCTCTGTCACCAGCGTCTACTCTAGAACCCGACATTTGTGGAAATTCCCAAGGGTACTATGACATCCCTAATCTCTCGGCGGAGACCATTCTCAAACTTCCGCGCTCAGAGGTTGTCGTCATGGACCAAGTCCAGGTAAAATTGTTCACGGTCTGCAAAACTAGCCTCGTACTCAGCTACTGTCATCCCTCCCTGCTGGAACTGCAGGAGCTCATGAATCCGAAAGGAGAGCAAGCACGAGGGGAAAAACTCTTCACGAAACAACAAATAAAAGTAGTCCAATGAAAGCGACGACTCATGAAGAAACTGAGTCACCAGACTCCACCAACGCCAAGCTGCTCCACGAAATAGGGTGGCTGCCAAAGCCACTCTCTGATCTATCGGCGTCTGTACAAGCCAGAAGAGACTAACCACTGTCTCTATCCAACCCTCTGCTGCCTAAGGGTCTGGCTCACCACTGAACTTCACGGTCTCTACCGCTGGGACTCACGGAGGGTTCACAACCTACGCTCAAACTCAGTCTGCTCCGCTGAAACTGTCTGCTGCTCAACAAGTGGGGGTGCTGCTACCGGCCCACTCAGAGAAAGGGGCTCACATGATGGGTCCTGGACTGTGTCCTCGTAGCTCACAGGGTCGTCGTCACGAACCAAAGCGGGTATCCTGGCTGGCTGTCTTCGCGGAGACATCCTGAATATTATCAAGGAGTGTCGCAGTCAGATGAGCATATATGTATATACCAACAACAACAACGATGGGGAGCTAACTCAAGAAGGACAGTCAAGACTCAGTCCTATGTGATGCACAAACAAGTTCTTCCCTACAACAAGTGTCTCAGCATGCCGAGTCGACAAACGGGTTATCAAGGTCCTGGTGAATGGATACATCGGCCGCCACACCATCACTGGACTCCCTAGCCTGAGAGCCGCTCTCGAGACACATTAACATTGTTGCCCTATATCCCATCCAATTCCTCTTTTAGGGACATCTGCACTACGTCCCAAGGAACGAACCAGCTCTGATACCACTTTGTCACGACCCGACCCTACCCGAGATCAAGCCACAACTACCCCAAGCCCGCCTCCATAGGTCAGGGGCTGGAGACCAGCGCCGAAGGAACAATAACTCGGGGAGGCCTTTGCCTAAGTACCTGTACACACACACGCAGAAAACTCAATGCAATAGTGTAGAGTAAAAGTAAATACAAGAAAAGTAAAGAGAAATTGCTATATATAAACCACAATGTGCATCGACCTCTAACAGTACAAAGTACAGTGCTGAGAAGGAAAAAGGGGCAAAACACGAGCCCAACCAGAAAAGGTTCCACAACCCGGCAACAGGTAAAAAAAAGGAAACAGCTGATGGGTCTCCCACATGGAACCCGACCACGACCACCACATGCGGTCCATGATCCCAAGCTCCTACGCTCCACTGAAGTCACGCTCCACCTGTTCGTCGTCTACAAGGGCACACCAAGTGCGGGCAAAGCCGAAGCAGGGGTGAGTACAAAAATACTCAGTAGGATACCCCGAAGGCTCGAGGGAGCAACAAAAGGAGGTAACGAAGGGTGAGCAGTAGAGTGAACAGAGGAAATCAAAGGGAGTACAATAGAGAGTGCAGTAAAGAGTCCATCTCAACCCAACAAATGAAAGGAAGTAGACTCATCCAGACACAAGGAGCTAGAAATTGTGCGAAGATGAACTTCTCGTTGAGTCATCTCTACCTATAGCAGGAGATTAGACTCATCTAACCATGAGAAGCTAGACACGGAAAGAACGTGGCATACCCCGCGTGTCCTCGCCTCTCCTGGAAGAAGAGTAACCCAACCCAAGTAGTGGGTACCGGAACATGGTATATACAAATCCATATGCTCAACATGATGCCCGACAAGGTCGTAAGGGGATCTCCGTCTCATAGCTCAGCCCAAGAAAAGTGAGTCACCTACAGTTCCAGAAGTAAACCACCGATGCCCAGCATCTCGTACGTATGCCCCGAACCGCAATCCAAGGGGCTCAATCACCGCACCTCGACACTATCCACTTTGGGCGGCACTGACTCGCCCGCACGGTTTTAGTTCGTGTCACAAGGACGCGTCTCGGTGGGGGAAATCGCTCCTCGTACTTGAGAGTTCTGGGGGAACATCAACCACAACTCGTCACTGCCCCGCAGTCGAGAGGTCTTCTCAAAGTCAAGCCATCACAACACTGACTCGTATAACCCAGGGTCCCGCTCCGGTAATCATGGAGGAAGGCCACAGACTAACCTAGTCGAAAGGACTGAGTCTAGAATTCCAACAGTTGTCCCACTGCCCACCCTTTCCAGAGGGTAATTCATAACCAGATATCGGGTGACCCACTACCCAGCGCTGCTAGAGGATAAACCCTAATACATCATCCGGCGACCCACTGCCAAGCCCCGCTGGTGGGTAAACCATAATAAGATACTGGGTGACCCACTGCCCATCCCTGCTAGATGGTAAACCATAATAAGATATTGGGTGACCCACTACCCAACCCTGCTGGAGGGTAACCCATAATAAGATACTGGGTGACCCACTGCCCAGCCCTGATGGAGGGTAAATCATAATACATCATCAGGCGACCCACTTCCCAGCCCCGCCGGACGGTAGACCTAGAAAAAGTTGACATGCGACCCACTGCCCAGCCGTGCTAGAGGGTAGACGAGGAATAGGTCGACAGGCGACCCACTGCCCAGCCATGCTGAAGGGTAGACCTAGAATAGGTCAACAGGTGACCCACTGCCCAGCCGTGTTGGAGGGTAGACCTGGAACTAGACGACGGGCAACCCACTGCCCAACCCTGCTGGAGGGTAGACCCTAAGAGGTTGTCGAGTGACCCACTGCCCAGTCTCTGCTGGAGGGTAGACCCTAAGAGCGTCGGGTGACCCACTGCCCAGTCTCTGCTAGAGGGTAGACCCTATAAGTCGATGAGTAACCCACTGCCCAGCCCTGCTAGAGGGTAAAACTCAGAAATGCCCTGGCCATCCCCACTGGAGGGTACAACACTGGCTAACCGAACACGGAGTGGGTATCGCGCAACCATCCAACTCCAGCACAACTCACCCAAATGGGTTTAGAGAATGTTCCTTCACTAGGTGTCACTAACACCACTACCTACCGATCCATCGAGAACGAAACCAGGGGAGACCACTCAACCCTTCTGGTCAACAAACATGCACCGAGCCAGGGGAAAAACTCCACCCTGCTGGTCAAAAAAACACACAGAGGGACTCTCTACATCGCGAGAGGTCAAAGTACGCAAAGCAGAACACGGCACGCACATGGGGCCCACACATCGTGTTGCCCGACGTCAACCCCAACTGAGCGCACAAACGTCCCAGGTAAAAACCACACGTACCTGCAAGCGCTCTACTATACTCCCAGAGTATACCTCACTTTCATCCCAAGGGCTACCGTGCACACAGCACCCAACGTCAACACAAAGGCGTGACGTAACAACCACACCTCAAAGGCCCAGGCACGGCCAACCACATCTCGTGAACCATTCACATCACTCCCCCAAGAGTGCGCGATCACACACCAAGGGCCCGCTACAAACAAGGTAGGGCAAACCACCACTGGAGCACCTTTCATGCTTCCACATTTAATAAGATCACGTATGAGGCTCCGCACAACCAAACCGATCATACCGTTGTAATCCTCATGGAAAAACACGCGAGATCAATTACTTACTCGCCCAAAATGGTCAACCGGTGAAAAATGTACTATTCACAATGACAAAACCCGTGTGGGGCCCACCCCAAGATCTCGAAACTGAACCAACGGATCACGCCACTGCGATCCCCTCGGAAAAACACACGGGATTGAGTACTCAATCGCCCAAAATGGACACCTAGTAAAAAAGGTTCTATTCCCTGTTACCAAGTTGGGTGGGTCCCACACCACATTCCCGAAAAAGGTTTGGCGGACTGCGCCATTGCAAAGCTCTCAGAAAAGCACGTCAAATTGACTATTTACTTGCGTGGAACGGGTACCCGGAGAAAAAGATGCGTTCCGGCGCACCGCACACGAGCGATGCTTCGTGGGACCCGCAACCCGGTCCCGAAACGCAACGAACGGATCGCACCGTTGCGATCCTCACGAAAAAGTACACAAGGTCAACTAATCACATGTCTGAAACGGACACCTGGTGATAAAGCTGGAAATCACCGTCAACTCCCGAAACGGCCCCCGTGGGGCCTGCACCATCGTGCGGAATTATAGTGGGCAGATTGCACCATTGCAATCCCCTCAGAAAAACATCCAGAATGGACTGCTCGCACGCCCCGAACGGACGTCCGACGAAAAAAGTCGCTAAACGCTGCCCGCAGCTCAAAGACGGGTCATGGGGCCCGCATATCAACTCCGTCTTCCATGCCCGGAACCACCCTGGAAACCTCCGCCTCGACGCCAGGGTTCCAACACCGCTGATGGCGCTTAAATCGGACGTCGGACGCGTCCGCGCCATCCAAAACAAGAATCTCGGGGAAAATGCTCGTCCACTTAAGGACATGTCGCGCCTCCGTGGCCCCTTGTTTGGGGAATTAAAAATTCCCGAAACCATCTCAAAAAGTCCACCCCAAAGACATGAGTTCCCTGCCATAGACGGCATGCAAATTCGATTTACGGTTTGAGTTTTAGGAACATTTTAGTATTTAGGGACCGAAACGGGCGAGTCGGGCCGGTTCGGCCAGCCCACCCGTACTCTGGACCGGCAGTCCGCGGTTCACTGCGCGGACCGCCCTGAACCGCCCGGACCGGCTCGGCCGGTCCGGTCTCTGCGTGGACCCGTACGGCGTGGGTCCTGTCCGCCGACCGCGGTCACGAAGACCCCGGGTCCTCGCGCCCCAGGCGCTCGCCGATGACCCCGCCGACCCCCAGATCGGCAGACCGCCTCCGCCGGCCTCCGCTCGCGCTCGCCCGGCTGACACCCGCAACCCTGCCGCTGAGCCGAGCGACGCTTGCGCCAGGAGCCACCGCCTCCATTGGAAACTGCCGCCGCCCGATGCTCGTGCGCCGCCGCCCTGGGAACCGCCTGCCGCTCGCCGGACCGCTGCGTGGCTTGCCGGAACGCCCCAAAATTCCTGCAAACTTCGATGTGGTGTTTTGGGCTCCTCCGAACTTCGTTTTCAATTCCGAAAAGGGCTATAGAATGCTCATAAATTATACTACGCACCCATGGGCTTTGATTGCAAATTCGAGGGAAAATCTACAAAACAAATTTAGGACGAACATGGTGTGGGAACTAAAAACGGAACACACGATCCTACCTCTTGGGCTTCACCCGAAGCTTCACCGCGCGATCTGTCGCCGCTCCGCTGCCTTCCCCGAACTGCCTCACCAGAGCCGCCTTGCCGGAGGTGGAGGAGGATAGGGAGAGGAGGGACTTCCAGGGGCGAAGGGGAATGAGAAGAGGGTGGGGGTGAGTTATGCGTTTAAATAGAAAACGCTTAACCACCCGCCCGTCAGCCCGAACCCGAACCCTCAGCAGGGTCGAGGTTAAGCCTACCCTAGGGTAAAAACCACCTCAATAGCACAACAGAGGTCTCGGAATTTTAATCAGAGACCATGTTCAAAAGTTATAAAACTTAGCGCCTGAGGCCGCCAAATTACGAAAACGCCACTGGGGGCATTTTTCACAGATGGCCCGCGCCCGCAAAACTTATACCCCTCCTAGGGAAAACGGCACGCTCCGAACTCAACGATGCCCGCGGTTTTCCAATCCAATCCACCATTTAAGAGATACCTGTGTTTCAACATTAAATGAACTAATTAATTTATTTAATCCGTTTAATGTTCCAGAAGTGGGAGAGCGGTCCAAATGTCCCACGCCGACAAGTTTTATGTCGTTCCTAGGGTAAAAACCTCATTCCGGACCCATCCGTACACTTGGATCTCTGATCTGAAGCTCCGTTTAGGATTTATACCCTTTATTTAGCATTCCAGTGTGAACGCACTGAAAATTTAATTCCGGCCACTCTGGGGCTCGGAATCGCACGCCATTTGAAGGCACTGCTCTGGAATATTATCAAGAATATTCAAAAGTCTTTCTCAGCAAAAACTAGGTTCTTACAATTAACCATTTGATCCTATTTGGAATATGAATCATCATCGTGAGGCCAATATAAAGGTGAAATTTATTCTGAATCCCACATCAGTTTCCACAATTTTCTCACCATATCTATTACACACTTCAAATACTGCATTCTATTTTTCAGCTTATTTTTCTTAAAGTAATGAATGTATTAGGAGATATATTCCCAGACTTAAATTCATATTCATAAATAACTTTAAGATTAGAAAATATTCAGAGAAAGGTTAGTCGATCAATATTTATTTCTAAAATTTGATTTTTTGATTTAAAAAATAATTAAGTTCCAAGGATGGGAGAATGTAAGCATCTTAAATAATAAGGGAGAACTTGTTCAGGTGTCTGCAAACATGTTTATAAAATTCTATCAGTCATTAGAATTTTTCCATGAAGGTGGAAAATATAAACTTCATTTTAAGAGTTCTGGAAAGGACTATTCGATGACTTATAAGAAAAATGCTAAGATTCTTCAGATACCTTATGATGGAGAAGGATATTATCCTTCTCATAAGATGATCTATTTTTAAGTTAATTTTAATATATTTAAAGATATTGAATCCTTAAGACTTAAGGTAATTAAGAACCATAAACTTTCTAATCATTCATATAACTTATCCATTAGAGCCTTATGGTTACAAGGATTCTAAATACTAAGGAAATGTGACAAGGACCCATTGAAAATAAAAGATATTGACAAATTATATTTTCTAATTATTCAAAGTAAGATTAACCTATTTAATTTTATCTTTCATATTATTAGTAAGATAAAGGATGAGATGATCTAGTAACAAATTATTCGTTTCCTAGAAATTTTCTCAAATCTCATCAGGAGTTCTCTGGAGTTTCTCAATGATCCTTACATATCATAGCCCAAAAATCATAAGATCCTCTAGTTAAGTGATGACACTTAGAAAACAATGAAATACTCCCTCTTTCATTAGAGAAAGGAGTTAATTGATACTATAGGAAGAACATGAAATGTTGGAGAATGATCCAAATCAGAACCAATGATATTAAATGATCAAGTGTCGAAACCATAGTGAGCTCATGTTTCTAAACCCCTGTAGGCTAAGAAACAAAAAGAACTAGCCAGTTGAAGTCATATCTAAGTGGAGAGAAGATATAGAGAAGAGAAAATAAGAAGGTACAATGTTTGGGATAAACCCAGCTAAAGTGAAGGCATTAAAAATTGTAGTTTTTAAAAAACATGAGACACAGTCTAATGATAAGAATCTTAAGAAGAATCTTCAGGAAGTTGAAATAGTTCATATTTATTAAAATATACATAAAGGTCCTTATAAAAGATTCAGGTTCTAGAATCATTTCTTCATGAAAAATAACATCATCAACCATCTCAAAAAAATAGTAATAGAGGTTACCCCTTCAAAAAAGGGAAAATAAATTGTTCCAAGAACAATTACAAATTTTCAAGAACCATATCAAGTAGAATAATAAGGAGATGAAGTGAATTGAGATGAGAAAGAAAGTGATTATGTGATTATGAAAATTGATAAACCTCAAAGAAAAATTCAGTCATACAAGTTATCGATAATAGAATACCAAGCCTCCTCTTATAAGCTTTTATCAAAAGGAAAATCAGGTTATAAATCATTTCAAAATGAAGAGAATGTTGTTGAAACAAATGTGAATGAAATAACATATGATGATGATGATGTTAATGAAGATGATTTTGTTTGAGATAATGTTGTTAGTACTAATGATGATCATGTTGATGATGATGGTTATAGGACTGATCATGTTTTTGAAGAAAGGATTGTAGTCCAGAAAATAGAAAATTCAATTCCAGCATAAGATGAAGTTAAGAGAGTAGATGTCAGGACATCTAAGGAAGTTGCTTCAAAAACAGAATAGTATCCCTCCTATTAGTATAAGTATTTGTTTTTCAATTATTTAAGAATTTGGTAAACTCTAGCCTTTATTTTCCAAACATTGAGTCTTGATGCCAACTTATTGAAGAATCAGTGAACCAGAAGACGGATTCTATAACTCTTCTCATGTAGAAACTAGTAAATCATGATGGGGATTTCAAAAACATTGTCCTCAACTACAATTCCCATAGGATGTCATGAAAATAAATCAATAAGTGGTCTAAGAAGTCAACCAATTTTTTTATGACTGGTTTGCGACAGTCAAAAAAGATTTCACAGAATCAGAGAACAATATTAATAATCTTTCTAATAGTTTCTCAGAGAATATAAAGGAAGAACTTTATATCTAGTTTCAAGAAGTTAGAGATCTGAATAGGAAACTAAAATATGTCTCTCATGAAGTTAAGAGAATAAATTCTTATAGAGATGAAGTGGATGAAAACATTAAGTCTCAAGATGAGAAGATTAAATTCAAAAATAAATGATTCAGTTTCTTGAAAAGATGAGTAAGAATCAATAATAGCTTATCAAAAACATCCAAGTTGATCACAAGGAGATAAAGAGGCTGAAATTTTTTATCAAGAAACTTATGCTAAAGAAGGATGACTAATTTCATTTCATTCTATTCTTTCATTATATAAACATTTTCTGTAATCAAAATTATGTAATCCATTATTTTGAAGTGTATGTATATTAACTTATTCAGGTACCTTATACTTCCCTCCAATTCTTTTTGAAAATTAAAAAGGTGTAGAATGGAGAATATTTTATAAAAATAATATAAATCCAGGGAATATAGTATCTATGTAAAGGTAGATTTCATAAATAAGATATTGTTAAGAAAATGTGGTTTTTTTCCTTTAGAAAAAATGAAAATTTAATAAAGTCAATAACACAATATTTTGGGGTTCATAACCTAAGTGGGATTTAGTTGTATTCATCGATAATCATAAACTCATGGGGAGATAAGTATTTCTTTCAAAGCTCAATATAAATTCTTTTTTGTCTAAATATTATTTTTCTAAAAATTTTGATAGTGATTTCAAAAAAGGAGGAGATTGTTGGGTCAAAATTTTCCTTATAACATTTTCATACTTTTATGTTTTGGAAATAATAAACACCATTTCCTTAATGATATTTATTTCATTAAGAGGAATTATATTTGTTAGAAAGTTTTTCAAAAATATCTTTTGTTATAATTTCTATATAAGTATAACCTAGTTTTAATCAAGACCAATGATATTCTATATTCGAATGAAAAATAAGATACATGTGCATATAATTAGAATTGTGGTGTTTCTTGGATTCTGAAACACCACATTTCTTAGATTCTGAATCTCTTAGAAAAACAATTCTAAATCAGTGTATTTCTTAGATTATGAATCACACTGAAAAATGGATTCCAAATCAGTGCATTTATTAGATTCTAAATCACTCAAATAAACCTATTCTGATTCAACACATTTATTAGATTCCAAATCACTCATAAAAACAGATTCTGAATCCACATATTTATTACATTCTGAATATTTTAGAAAAATTGATTCTAAATCACACTATTTCATATATTTTGATTCTCAATAATTTTCACATCCTATTTTCATAGTTTCTTATATGTGATATAAATTTATATCTTTCTTAATGATTATATATCTTCTCAATGTTATGATTTCATAACATTCTTAAAGTTATGAAATTTTCTTAATGTAATTTTTTCTTATCTTTCTTAAAGTTAATTAGTTTCATTAATAAAATATTTATTACATTCATATTGATACATAATATTAGAAAGATAATTTCACTTGTGACAGTTTTTATTATCTAAATGGTGTCATTGTTTCTATTACAATATGACTGTTACGAATGCCACATGTCCAAGTCCCTCCGAGATTTCAGTGAAAATATGACTGTTGGAGGAAAATGTGATCATTGTAGATCTCTCCTATTAATTCCAAATAATTTGAATGTTTTTAATCTTGTGGACTTTTTGGATAATTAATATTCTATGAGAGCTATTCCAAATTTTCTTCATGTTAAAGCCTTGAAGAGTTTAATTTGTGAACAACATCTTCCACATACTTAAATCTTCCACAAGCTTTGTTTTCCTTGTTTGATTTTGATTGTTGTTTTATAAAATCGAGGGCTTCTAAGACGAATAAATACAGAGATTATGATTACCTATTTAATCGTGGGCATCCATGTTGAAGGAATATAGAGGTGTTGATCACCATACAAATTGAGGGTTTGTGAGGATAGCAAGATAGATTCAAATCTTAGTATCAGGGGATTATCTAGGTGTGGGTAAGACATGCTATCTGGAATTCATAAATCAGGGGAACATTATCCCAGGTTATTGGATACCATTATTTTTGGGTTAAAATATTTCATTACACTTATACTACTTGTTTAATTATAGGTTCTTGTATTCCACTACATTTTCGTTAAAGACAGGATGTGTAACTTTCTTACACTTTCTCTTTGGTAATAACTCAAATTTAGGGTTATATATTCTTCAAGGTAGAATATTACATATGAATAATTTTGTGATTATTTCATTATATTATCTTTATATTTGGACCTTGGGACCTTCTAAATTCTTTTTTAAATATAGTACAGGGTTTTATGAATATTTTTTGTTTAACTTTGTTGAACAAAGTTTTTTGAAGGTTAAAAATGAAATCCTTTAAACTTATAATTCACCCCCTCTTGTTATTTAGTGTCCACATCTTATATTTTGATCCGAAAAGTTGGGTTGAAATTAGAGAAATTGGAAAACCAGAAACAATCATTGAAAATAGGGTATAAAAATTAAACATGAGGAAAAAGGTATTGAAATAAACAAAAATGGGGAAAATAATCTAGCAGAGTTTTAGCCTTACCAATAGAATTTCAACATTACTGATAGTAAAGGATATGGATTTTGGATAAAGGAGATCCATTATTAAGATAATGAGAGGAAATGGGGAGAGTTACAATAGAGGTTTTCTAAAAATGATAGAGGATGAGAATTAAATTTAGGTTTAAAGGAAAGAGGGGAAAAGAGTACATTTACAACATTTTATAATAGGGTGTTGGATTTCGGAAAATATTTGGCCAAACTGTGGGTCCCTAATATCAAGGAGTACCATAACTCATATGGTTTAGATGCATACTTTGATGAAAAAAACATGTGAAAACTATGTGATTTAACCCTACAATAAATTTTAGAGCTCACGTAGTTATTAGTTCCCATTCACAAGGTTTATCAAACCACTATCCGCCATTTTCTAGGATACATGGTTGAGTTGTATAGCTAACCAAACCATAAAATGACTATGAACCTCATCTTACTTCTCAAAAAACTAGAACATGGGGATTTTAACCTGTCTGAACTCTCTTAAAACCTCCCTTACCCTCTTGGAAACATTTATTTTGAAAAAAAACAATCATATTTTAAGGAAATTTAAAATTTATTTACCTCAGTGAAGAATAAACATCTAAAAATGAGTGACACAGAATTACCATTACTTCCATGAGTGACATGGAGTCCTTGGAATGGGTGTGATGGTCTGAGAAAATAAAATGGGGCCACCCTGAGTGAGATGGGATATGGGATATGGTGAGGCATGACATTAGAGGATGAGACCCCCATGAGTGATATGGGGTATGGATATGAATTTGATGAAGGAATAAATTTATGGATCCTACTATGATTGTAACATTAGAGGTTGATCTTTGGATGTGGGACCACCTTGAGTGAGAATTTTAATCATGATCTTGGACACATGGACATGCACTTCCCCTTCGAATTTTTGGTATGATTTTGATGGATCCCTACCTTGAGTCATTAGGTAAGTGTGGGGTTATATTGAAAATGGAATGGTATAATGAAGGGAATATGACATGGTAGCAAAGTTGTTATAGTCTAGTATTATGGTGGCTTGTTTAGAACATGGTGACCTGATGTGTAGGTATTCATGGTGGTATGGTTGGCACACAATGTCTAACACACTTGTCTGAAATATTTAATTTTTTTCATGCATGCATGAATATAAAGAATTATACTTGGGTAAAATGGATAATCCCTATTGAGATATATTTATAATGCCATGTGTGGGAACCCTAGAACATGTGTAGACCTTATGTCTTGTTTTGCGTTTTGTATATGACGTATAGTGTAACAAGATAGGAAAATCAATGGGTAGGTAGAGACTAGGGGTGTGTGTCCCAGGATGTATGTATGGGAAGTGTTTGTATTTTATTTTAGTTTATTTTGTATATTTGATAAGACGAGTGGGAAAACAATTAATGTGTGATTGTATTACTTTTTCTTTGTCAATTTTTATAGTATTTTTTTATTTATGGATTATGAATAATCTTATTTTGTGATGGTCGGTATCTAGTTATTTATTTTTTTGTTTGGACTATGATATTATGTTACTATCTCCCCAACATATTTATTTATCCATCAATTATTGTTTCCATTTCTTTTCATACGAGGAGGCATGACTTATATCATGTAGCACCCCATCGTAGGAAACCATTGGGTGGATCCATAGGCCTAGGAACTAAAAATTGGTATTAGAGAACGTGTTGTTGTGTGAATTATATCACAATAGGGAATAATAGATTTATTGTGTTTCATGATTTTGGAGATATGGTAGAAACAAGTTATAGGATTGTGTTAGAGATTGTGATGGACCATAAAATGGTAATTCTTGAACACCTTTTTGATAATAATTCTTTGATACCAATGGTAAAAGATTGATGTTATTGGTTTATTATATTATGGATGAGATTTTTGGTTGATATTATGTGTTTTCTGGAGGTTCATATTTATGTTTTGGGATCTCAGATAGTAGCAATATCTGTTTTCATGAATCATATTCATCATGAATGACTCATATGATATATGCCTACTTCTGAGTCATTGTATTTTCTGATGGGGGATCAGTTTTTTAATGTGTGAATAAAAAATTATATAGAGTGTTCTTATATAACATTTTAGTTTCATTCGAATCTGTTGAAAAAAGTTATTTTATATAATGAAATTCATGTGTATCCTCCTGTAGGATGTTCTTCAGTGTTGTAATATGGTTCCTTAATCAAGGGATATATAGATAATCCTTATGACTTTGTTTGGGCATTGATACACTTATAATGGCTCAATGAGGGAATGATATGCTTGAATGTTTATATAACGGTAGGAAAATATTTACCTTTAGATGTGGGAACCCTATTTTGGTTTTGGAAAATATAATTAATGATATACTATGGGATGTGATGGGTATAATGATAAGTGATCTTGGTAGTGAGTAAGTATTATTAGAATATACTATTTAGTATTGTTGTGGGAGCATGGGTGGAAGCTTGTGGTTTGGAAGGAAGCCTATAAAGAAGAGGATCATGTTTTTATCTGTGTAATTGTGAGATACCATGATTCTAAAGATAAGTAACAAGGATACTCTAGTTGGATGTGACTAACCTATCATGAGTTAGGGTGTGTGATCATGTCTTATAGAAGTGTGTAGCCAATTAATTTAGTTGATATTGAGTTCAGATCATAAGTAATAAGATATGAGAGGGTTCTTAGTGGATCACACTGCCTTGGGTGGAGGAGAGTGATAATCTATGTGGATTTTCAGGGTATTTATTTACGAGAAGAGAACAGGTGCGTGCTTGGTATGAATGGTGCCCCATTGTTATCTCGATCGGTGAACAAGATATGTGTGGGTCCATTGACAATTTTTTGGTTTGCAGATGATCTCAAGTGGCATTGTAGTGGTTCTATAGTGGGGAGGCACATTTGATCATGATGGAAAAAGGATTTAATTTTGATAAGGGTGTTGTTATGGATGAATTATTTTAGGACCTATTAATTTGAAACTCATGGAACGGTGTAATGGAATCAATATGGTTGGGAAACCACCAACATTGGTTGGTATTTTCATTTTTTTCTCACGTATGACCAAGAAGACCATGTCCCATCATTTAATGTGGTAATGGATGGATCAAGGTATATAGGGGCAAGTGTTTAATTTTTTAAGTGATGATAATGATACTCCAATGTTCGGGGCATCATATCAGTCATGGTTTAGTGACCCTCAGATTAGGAAGGTCATAGTGGATTTGAGATCAATCGATGTACGATCAACACAGTATTTGGATGTTGGTGTGTTGTAAGACCAAATATGATCTGTTTCCATAGTAAATACCAGATCCAGGATTTGACTGTGGTGTCAAATTGAGTTGGGGTATTGATATTGAGCTCATAGTGGATTTGAGGAAGTCTTCAGCTAAATTGGATCGAATGTGAATTCGTGATCAGGGTGACAGAATGACATCCATTTCTGAATATCTATGATCTAATAGTGTAATTACAATAAGATTCATGTTTTTATTTGGCATGGGTTCTTTTATAGTGTTACAATGTCATTGGGTGTTAAGGAATCATAATTGGGCTTAGCAGTTTGGTGATACATAGCTGGGTGAATCCATGAAATTTTTGGATAATTTGGACAAATGATGATTGAATGGTGTTTTTGTGTGTGTTTAGATGTGGTGAGGAGGAAATATAATCATCAGTTTTGTTTAAAATATAGTTGGAAAGTCATTGGACCATAGGAAGTGCATTTTGTAAGGTGGTACTTGTGGTGGGGAGTACCATTGCTCATAGTTTTCATTTATGAGTAGGAGTCTTATAGTGTGGAGAAAAATAAGCCTTGGGATGAAATAATTAAAGGTGTTGTGGTGTCTCAGGTGATGCAGTTATGGTGAGCATCATCTTAGTGCTGGAATTGTTGGAGATTGGGAGGCTCTACCCTTGATAAATAGATGGGTCAGTGTTGGGGGTTTTTTAAAGATTGTTTGGCATCGTAAGATGGAAAACAATGAGATCTAGAAAAAATTAAAAAATATGTAAATTAAAAATATGTAGTTTATGGATTATCAATTCTTCTTGAGGATGAGAATCATTAGGGTGGGGAGTTTTTAATTAACTAAATCATTATGCGTTCTGAAATTTGGAGTAAATTTGAACTTTTTTTCTCATGGATCATAAGTTTATTTTGATGACCGGGACACGAATTGGGATTCCATGAATCTTAACAGATCTGATATGTGTTTTTGGACAATTTTTATGGTTCTGTGAATGTATTGGGAGATTTTTTGAGCATCAGAGAAGGGTCAGGATGATCGGGGGGAAATTTAGTAGCTTGCATATATTCACACTATAAACCGTGTCTCACACTGTGAAGGGGGTGGTCGAGGGGTATAATCTTCTACCAAATGATTTAATGGATTTAACCATAGTTCACACTAGTGTAATTGTGATTCTTAAAAATGGTGGGTCAAAACCCTTTATTCATAGTCAACTAGGAACCCATGGTAGGGGTTGTTCAGCCAACTCCTAAATCATTCTTCCTCCCCTTTGATACATTATATTTGGGTATGGTTATTACTAGTGATTTCAAGTGTGTTTCCAAATTCCCACCTTCTATTTTGGTTTTCACTCACTTCCATATGATTCATCTTGATTTTGTTTTTATGTATGATTCCAATTCCACCAGATCATGGTGGAATTTTGAGAAATTGATGTGGGTTCTATTTTTAGTGGATAGAGGTTTCCCAAATGGTTGGTTATAAATCATTGAAAGTGATTTTGGTGTGGATTAGTGGAATAGTGCATTTTACAGGGTTTTTTAGATTTGTATTAATTTACCAAATTATTTATAAAATGTTATAAATAATTAATTGTTGTATATGGAATGAGAAAGGATCTTAGGAACTGATGTGATCTTGGATGAATATTGTATATAATTTCTTATGGATCAATAGAGATTTTAAAGGATGGTAACTGATTGATGGAGATAGGTTGTCTATTTAATAAAAAATTATATTCTTGTTATTCCTGATTTTCTGTTGTATGCATGTTTCAAGAGAATGAGTAGAGATATAGGGACCGAGAATTCCTCGAGAAAAGGTGATATGACATTATTAGGCCTCCTATTCTTGAGTTAAGATATTTTTAACAGTTTTAAAGTTAGGGATTTCTCAGTGACTATGTCTCCAAGTGAAAGGGGTGTTTTTTGATTTTAATAAATGCCTTGGGTAGGCCTATGGTTACTAATAGTGATTTTGGTATAATATGAAGAGTCTCTAGGGATAGTTTAGAATGATTGGAAGTCTTAATCCTAATTGTAATGGGTGATATAGATGTATGTATCTATCCATAGGAGTGAAAACATCTTGATGGGGAATTGAATTTCAATTAATTATCTGAATAGAATGATCCCTCTTGGGCTAGACATATGTGATAGAGAGGTGGTTATTCTAGATTATGGGTTGAGAGGTCCCCATTTAGAGAGGTGAGATAATACTTAGGTGTTTGTTGGGGGTTGAGATAAAGATATGAAATTGTGGTTAAAAGTAGGAAATTGATGGTTTTATACCCTACCTACTAAGTTTAGGGTCTAGATTATTCTACAGGATATGGACTCACCATTGGGAGATAAAGATGGAATATTATCAATGGGTAGATACCATGAAGGGTCTGTATGACCCTAGTGGTTTCCTAGACAAGTGTGATGATATATTCTTTGAGGAGGGGCTCAGTCTCGACTAAATAGTATCCTAGGAAAATTTAGTGATATATGTGATGGATTGTGGGCCTTATGTGATATTTCAAGTGTTTGCATATTCGTTTTCTTGTGACAAGTGATATAATCCTTTAAGAGTGATGGATCTAGAGTCTTTACCCTGCTTTGAGTGACATATCATGTGTAGGACTATCGTAGTAAGGTGGATTCCAAAATATGTATGTTACGTAAATGCCAACGATGAGTGAGATGGTGTGTACTAAGACTGTATTCTCATCAAAATTATTGAGATAGTGTCAGTGTGACTACAATGAGTAAGATAGAGTCACTAGTATATGAACAATGTAAAGCAATCAGGTGGTGGTAATTCCATGAGTGAGATGGGTAATGGGATGTGTTGAGCCTAGGATTGGATGAAAAGACCACCATGAGTGATAATGGGTGTATATTAGTAAATGATGTAAGACTGGATGGATGGAACCTACCATGAGTCAAATAGTAGATGAAAAATATTTAGTGTGGGGCTATGTTGAGTTAGAGAGTGTGTTCAAATCATGTATAGAATACTTTACCCAACCCCTTCGTCTATCAGTTAATATTTGGAAGCATCATACCAAAACATGTTATAGCCCCAACTCCCATAACATAGATTATGTGCTTGTGTATTACACTAGTAAAGATAAAAAGGATCGTACAATAAAGGGTCAATTGTTTTAACAATCTAGGTAAAATAGATACATACATGATTTCAATATTACATTGTAAAAACCAAAACATAGCAGAAAAACATTATTTCATCCTTAAATATCATTAGAAGATTCCTTCTATTCCATCAGGGGGAATGAAAAATAAATAAAGGGGGCTCAGATTCGTATTAAGGGATTTATATAGTGGAAACTATCATGATTAAATATGACATAATTAATATGGTATAATGGATAATAAAAACACATTCCATTAAACTTAAAATATGAGTTCAAAGTACATTAATGGAAAATATAAATATAGAAATCACATGGTTAATGAAAACTAAATTAAAAAAAATCACATGAATGAATCAATACATTCATGTTCTTACCATAGAGGAATTCATGATCTTACCATCGAGGACTCATCCAATATATCATGAACTCTACTTTCAAGGGCTTATCAAAATGACTTCTATTTTATTTGTATGCATAGACCAATTACCCAACTAATGTGGTCACATGTTTTATCTCATGGTACATGTTGATGCATCATGCGAATATCTATAATTGCGTCCTACCCATCAGTTTCATAACATATGAATTACTAATATATATAGTGCTCAATTCAATTAGTTCTCAAAATGCCTTAACAATAAATATTTGTCCATATTGATTAAATAAAATGAGATATTTAATAGTAAATGAAATAAATTCCTTAATGAATATCCTTCAAACGATACCATATATATAAATGATATATGGTTGAGAAAAAATCAATGTATTTGAAATCATGTGGTATATATACATGATAGTTAAAAGATGGATGTAAAGGAGAAAATGACGTCAAATGAAATTATGGATAGTGATGCACAATTTAATACTAATAATGTTAATAACCACAAAACCATAAATAGGTAAAGAATAAAATAATACCTCCAATTAGTCAAAAGTTAAGATTTTTAATATTGGAATTTATTTTGATAAATAAATATTGAAATGGAATAGTAACTTTAAAAGATAACCTTCATTAATTGTTTTGTAACATTGTTATAAAAATGTGTATTAATCAATTACAATTTTTTTATTCCTTCAATAAAATGATGAACTTTTTCAGAAAAAAATTAAATATAAATTATAAAAATATTGAGAAGAAAAATTTCATTAAAAAAATGGTAACATATAATAGATTCTTCATATAAAATAATTGTTATGAATTTAGAAAATTATTCTCATTTGATAAATGTTAAAATTAATATTTCTTTCACATTATTGGTAAAACTTCCAAAATACCTCATCCAAAAACTGTTATGAATATACATTTTAAAAAGTTCTAAATAAATTAAAGTATTTAGGAAAATTCCTTAAAATAATAATTGGATTATAAATAATAATATTCTTGTGAAATTTGAAGGATATTTTACATGGAAGAAAAAGAGTTTTAAGGAATAATTTAAAGAATTATTTTTTTAAAAAAACTCTATTACATTTAAATTACTTCTTGATTCATGATAAAAAATGAAATATAAAATAAGAATTTAAGTCATAAACATAACCATATGATAAGAAAATATTAGAGGTTTAAGATAATAGGATTATAAAATATTTCCAATAGTAATCTGAACATATATTTTTTTGAAATATAAAGATATTGTAACAGAAATCCATTAACATGGGTCTACTCTTATTCATACATGTTTGATCATACTATATAATGAATTTTAAAATTTTAAGTACTTAATTATGAAAATATTTCATCTATGTTTAATTTTTAAGGACATTTAATAATCATTTCAATTCACTCATTGAATATTTATTTCTTACATTGACCACTTAAGGTTGTTCGGTTGATTTCTCCGAAATTACTTTGAAATATTTTCCGTGGTTATAATATTTTAGAAATGCTTTGATTATCTCAAAATTGATAGTAATGTTTATAATTTAATTTTTATTCCTTATATTCAATTTTATAATTATCCATTCAAGATGGTTATAAAAAAAATCACATCGCTTCATAGAGCTGGTAGTTCCCAAGTATGCACGTGCGATGTTATGATTTTTATATAGATATAACGATAAGAAGGGAGATGATATATTATATTTATATAATCATAATAATTTCATAAGTATCATATATATTCATTTCTATTATCTTTAAATCCATCCATGAAATGTGTCTACGAAAAAAGAATCTCATCACTATGTGGAGTTTGTAGGTCGTATATATGCACGAGTAGTGTTTCCATTTTCCATAGGATAGAAAAAAATATTGTTAATGTTGGTTTCATAAAAATAATAAAATTTCATAATATATAAGATAATTATGCAATTATATTAGTTTGGTTAGGTTTTAAAATAAGTAGTTTGAATGATATATTAAATGAAGTAACTCAGTTAGGAGTTATACATCTTCTTTGGAATCCTCTTTAGGTTATACATTAAGCCGTATTCATATGTTATTAGGGAAATAAAATAAGATCTAGGATATGTTTAATGATTCAAGGAAGTTTTTTTCAGGTATTTTTTTAAATAACTTGCACAATTATTTTTAATATGAGTGGAGAGGAGGTTCCCTTTTATAATGGAGGTGGGTGGGAATATTGTAAATACATGAAATAAAAATAATAATATTTTGTGTCTAACTCATGTAAAATTTATCCAAACTAACTTATATTTAATCATAAAAAGAATAAGGTCTAAATATTATATAAAACTATATTTTTTTCAAATTTATGTGTGTTTTAAAACCTTTAATTTTAGTGGAACCATATCATTTCACCTTTTTAACCTTAACCATTGTAACAAAAAAATTCACACTTTAAGAGTCATGAAACTAAATTTAAAAATGTAAAAAGGAACATACCTAGAACATGAAATATATCATAAATCAGTTATAGTTAAAATGAGTCAATATATGGTTTTTATAATTTTATATTGTTTTTAAAATAATTTTTAAAAATAAAATACCATTTGAGGTCATTTTCATGACTAATCAAATATTTTTACTTTAAAGGATTCAAGATAATAATTAAAATAGAATATAAAAACTTACATAATCATTTATACATTATATGTATCAATTAAATTCTTTTTTAACCATAATTAATCAAAAATATATTACTTATAATGGTTTTAAAATCAATTATTTATTTTTCTGCTTCTTTCACAAGAATCGTGTTTGTGTAGCACAATAGTTCACAGAAATTAAATTATCCATAAATAATAATTATTAATTAATATCACAAAAATAATTTATTTATATTCATTATAACCCTTTATATTTTTTTATAACTTCTTTTTAACACAATAAAAAAATATTAGATTTATAAAAAGATAGAGAGTGACATTTTGTAATTTTTCTTAACAAAAAATAACATAATCATCATAATCAAAAGAAGGTTGAACCAAAATGAAATAATTTGTATGTTAAGATAGTTATGGTAAAAAATATTATTAAATTAAATTAATTAATGTTTCTCCATAATTTGGATACTTTATCCCATAGTTTTGACCATAATTATCCTATGTTACCCATTACTGTAGAGATAAACTTTTATTATCATTAATACTCATTATGAATAATAATGAAATTTAAATATTCAAAAAATTAGAAAATACTAATTATAAATATGAAATAAATATTTTCATATTCAATTCATATAATTGGAATAATATTATTCTAATATAATTATGTAAAATTCATCCAAAATACATTATAGAAAAATGTTTTTTTATCATAAAAATGGTCTTATACCAAAATAATATATAATTCTAATTCATATGGAATTAATTTTATTTTTTAATAAAATTTATATTTTATAATTTAAAAATAAGTTAAAAATAACTTGGGTATTTTGAATTAGTAGATTTAATGAAAAGATATGGCAGTTTTCTCCAAAATCTATATTTTTCACTATTCAACTACAAATCAACCTTGTATGAAAAATTCAAAAAAATATCCATGACATAACTTTGGTGTCCTAATTAACTAAATAATTTTATTTTATTAAAATAAAATTTCTATGATTAGAATAAATTAATTTCAATTACCTGTTTATAATATTCATAAAACTCATTTTTAGAAGAAAGGTTTCTTTAAAGCGTAAAATAAATTTATTCATATTATTTACCTAGTTATAAAAATTAGATTAATGTTTACATTATTTATTTAATTAATTATTGGTATTAAATAATTATTCTCTTATATATATTTGATAAGTGGTTTTTATAATTCATACCCTCTAACCAAATTATTTTTTATTAATGTCATTTGAAATATTATTTCACGATTCAAGGAAACTCGGTGTTGCATGTGGTCCAAGCTATCAAAAAAAGTGTTCTTTCACAGGATAATATAAACTAAATCACCAAGGTATTTTATGAGTTATATGTTTTGGGTGGGGTTATGTGGATGATAGAATAATACAATGATGGGAATCCAACATGGCACTGAAGTAGGTATGTTCAGGTGTCATGGTTGCCCGGTTAGCATATGGTAACCTGATGCACTGGGATTCTTGGTGACGTGGTTAGCACATGAGGTCTAATGTTCTTTTGTAATGTGTTTTCCTTTTCTTATTAATAAATGCTTATGATGGACCATACTAGGGGAACTTCTTGAGACCCTATAAAGATTTATTTCTCACACCCGGCATGGGAAGCCCAATAAACATGCATACCTTATATCTATTTTTTATGTTTATGTATAGTATTTAGAATGGATAGAATTGGGTAGCACTATCGGTATGGGAGAATAATTTCTTGAGGCGTGAGTAAGAATGTAGGACCAGTGTGTTTATTATATTTTTGGTTTATTTTATATATGTGCTCATCCTAGTGGGAGATCAATTGATGTATGATTGTATGTTTTCCACAACGAATATTTTTTTATAACATTGTTTTTATGTATTTAGTATGCATACATTGATATTGTTGTGGTTATTATTTAGTTATTTCTCTTATGTTTTGACTTTGATGTGAATTTTTAGTCTCCCAAAATTATGTTTTAGGTCCTCAATACTAGTTAGTAGCCTCTAGAATATGAGGAAGTGTGCTTATGGTTACGCAAAACCTAGGTCTAGGATACCATCACGTAGGTCCATAGATCAGGTAATTACATTATCCTTCCCCTTTGAAAATAAGGTGCACATAAACAATTTTTTAATAACTATTTATGCCAATCACTTTTTTCATCAGTATGTCATTCTAACCAGAAAGAATGCTCTAATATTAATTTTAATAACCAAGGAATGGAATGTACATTGAAAAAAATCTCAAATTACTCTAAACAAATATTTATGAATTTTTTATACATAATCTTACCATGTAGTGACCTATACATAACATACATGGGCATTAAGTCATTTTTTCATAATATTAATTATAATACTCAAACATGTGCCCAAAGACTGTATTATTTTAGTGACTTTGGAAAAATGAAAACATAAACCCGAGTCTATAAGTGAACTACATTATATCCCATGAGGTTCTCCATTATTAGTAACCTTCTTATACACATCATACATAAAACATAACATTATAACTTGGGGAAATGAAATATAATAAAGGGTGATCTTATATTCTCATTAAGGGTGTACAGGGGAGATAATTAAGTATAACACAAGAATAAGGCTATGGGAATATGATCATAACAACTAAAAAACATACCCATCATATCAAAGGTCATAATATTGAATCATGTTAAAAACATTGGTAGTTCATAAGACATAAATAAAATAGAAATCAAATAAAATGATCAATGAGAGAATAAAATTGGAATAATACATGGAATTTTGTGTAATACACATACTAATAGAAAATAAATTGCTTATTATTCAAGGCTCACTACAAAGACCATCATAGCGGACTAAGTCCATTACTAAACCGAGATCATGCCCCATTCTATCCCAATATTACATAACTAATTTTACTTTCAATTAAAACCATTCATTTCTAAACCGAGTTGACTTTACATTCCATTTTTATCTATCTCATGATGTATATAAATCTTTACCCAAATCCTTGGAGGGATATATAGATTTCACTTATAACATAAAAAAATCATATGTATGTGTTCCACAAGATCATAAAAATTCATCATATCATAACCCATGAAATGAAATGGGTTTCATAAACATTTTATCATATCATAACCTATGGAAAAAATTTAGGTTTCATAGTCCTAGAATATCCCATGAAAAAATTATATTTCATAATAATATTATTCATGGGAGATAAAGGGGTTTCATAAACATCATGTTGTCAAAACCTAAACCATTCGGAGAAAGAATATGAGTAGTACCCTTGGATCATATACCCAGTTGGGAATGTATTAGACAAATATATGTCATATTATATGGAAAATAGTTATAAAATATCATTTAAAACATTTCTATATTAAAATATCCTTTCCTCTTTGAAAATTATTTTTAAAAATAGAAAACATTTTCTAAAACATTTTTCTTTGAAAATGACATAAAAAATTTATAATCGATTCTCTAAAAATCATTCAAAAAGATATTAAAATATAAAAAATTTAAAATACTATTCATTGAAAATTATCTTAGAATTTAATTTAATAAAAAATTGAATTTTTTTTAGAAGAAATAATTTTTTTTAAATAAAAGAAGATTTCCAACCGAATAGTGATTGAATATAGGATTTTCATAAAAATGATTTCCTAAAAAAATTAAATGCCAAATTGTGAAAAAATTGATACTTTTAATTTAATATATCATTAATAAATATATAATAATAAAAATTTTGAGAATTATTATATATTTCAACTATTGAATCATAATCATAAACAATCATGATAAATTATGAGACTGTTGTAATTAACTCTTACCAACTTAGTAACATTGCATCATAAACCAGAAGAAAATATAACATAAAATGAAACTAAAGATATCATGAGTATGAAAAAAATTCATGATATTACATTTCAAAGTGATTTTATATACACATCTTGAATGAATATTGGTTTATAATAAAATGTATGTCTCAATGAAAGAAAATTGAGACGAAAATCTCACTGCCACTTTGGTGACGTTTTAACTGTAAAAACCATGAAATAGAGATACTAAAATGGATATTTAAGTACCAATAATTATCATTATAATAATAGTAGAATACATACATGGGATTTATACACACTATATACAAGAAATAGGTGGTAAAAATGGCATGTGTCTCATGGAAAATAAAAGTGAGATGGAGATCTCTTACCTTAATTCATTACATTTATCGTACTCATTCAAATTTCATGTATAATAAATATAATTTTATTATAAATATATCATATAACCATATTCATACATAAAATTATTATGAAATTTTATTACCCTTTTTTAATTATTCAATGTTAATGATATGTTTTGGGTAATAATCGCTTTGTTTTTTATAAAGTTTTTATTTGTTATATTTTTCGTCCTATTACATTGATCAAGATTTAATCATATCCAAAATTATAACCATTATATAAATATTATATATATTTATTATTTATTTAATTATAGTTATTTAGAAAATATATAGGAAGAAAATAAAATACACCATTCATGGAGACGGTATGTCGTACGTATGCATGAACGTTGTTTCTATTTTCTCATCAGATTGAAAGAAAGAAAAGTATATGATATGTAATCATTGTATAAAAATTTTATTTTCATATAAACAAAATATTTTTATTAAAAATATATTTAATAAATTCCAAGTAAAGTGTGAATGAATCACATTGCTTTGTGAGTTGGTTGTTTTCCATACACAGGAACACCTTTATCGTATTCCCATAAAATGGAAAGAATAAAGTAATGCGTGGTATAGTAATTTATGAATCATAATAACATCCAAATAATAATAAATAGAATATTTTAACTATATGTACATCATTATTTCCAACCATGATAGGTGGTAATGGAAGAATCCACGACATTGGTTCTTGAGGTGGTAGTCTATCGTGCATACTAACGATGATTGTGCATCCAATTGAGGAAAGTGTGTGAAGTTGTAGGTAAAACCCATTACATAACCAAATATAATTATTTTTAATATACTTATATTATTATATAATCATGATATAAAAAATTTAATAGGTTTAGGTAAGAAATAAAATAAAAACGTTCATTGATGAATGTTACCACTTCTTTTGGTATCTCATTTTGGTTTTCACCAAAGAACATCCTTGGTTTGATTAATTCCATAAGTAAGGATTTTGTGATGAAGGTAGGGCAGTTTAGAATTTATTTTTTTAGGGATTGGACGAAGAAATGTTTTAAAATTTTTTAAGATAGGGGAATATGTAGTGGCCTTTTATATGTGAGGAGAAGGACACACATGGAATTTATAAAAATAAAGTTAGGTATAACCACATTTTAACCATAAAAAAGAAATAAATAATGAAACGATTTATAACCACTTATTTTTATGGTATAAATAAAGACATAAATTGGTTTTTGGATAAGTTTATAGGTCATTTATCTACCTAATATTAAATTTTAGTCCCTTGGTAAAATTGTTTTTCTCATAATCACGAGGAATAATTTTAACTGTTTTCCCAAATAATTTTTCTTTTAAATAATATAAACATATTATAAATTATTAATAATTTTAATTCCAAATATTTAATACATTTTTATAAATTCAAATAATACAATTGGTTGAAATTAATTTAGAATTTAATCCCACAAACGGGACGAGACAACAGGTTTTTAAGGCAGAAATGTTAAAAAATCGAAATGTTTATATCTCCAATATTATTGTTAAATTTATTAAAATGACCTAAATTTTATTAATAAATATATAATTTACATAAATATACTTTAAAAACAAAAATATATAATTTAACTATGTAAATAAATTAGATGAAAATGCAGTTTTCAATTAAAATTATGTATTTTTTACAATTCTTCCAAAAATAAAATATTTCATAACAAACCAAAATATTCCCCATAATATAATTTGAAATTATGAATTATGAAAATAATTTTATTTCATAAAATTAAAAATCAATACTGTAAAAAATTAATTTTATAATTATTCATAGAAGGACATAAAAAGATGTTATTTTTAGAAAATGGTATTTTTAGAACATAAAAATATTACCAAAAATTATATATTTCATTATAAATATGTTTTATTTATATAAATACAAAATAAATGATATTTAAAAGGTAGTTATTACTATTCATTTTTTATGTTTAATAACTAGGATATTATTATCTTGTTAAGATAATTATATCAAAAAAATGGTGTTTCATAGAAAATTATTATTGTGTGTAACGCGAGCTAAGCCTATGTTGCACATAGTGAAGACTTAACATGGTGTAATGTATACATAAATATTATCTTCATGTAGATTTATATGCAATCTATCAAATAATTTTAATTTATTCGAAAAAAATGATTCATAAAAAATATCTGTGTTAAATTCTACCCCCTTTAAAAATGAATTTCACCCTCAAAATTCAGCACTCTGAAAAAAAAATAAGGATACTTATACCTCATCATATACCAAGGTTCTCATGTTTCTTCTTAAAACTAGTTGTTTCACCAAAAAAACCTAGACTAGATAAGTGTTATTTTTCATACATCATTCTCTGTATGATCTAGAATTTTGATTCGTTGTTCCCTGTAAGAAAGATCTTCCTCCAGTAGTGTGACCTCTATATTCAGTACATGTAAATGGTAAGGAATGTACCTTATTAGGAGATATACGTGGAACACATCATGGAATTTAGAGAGGTTTTGTGGAAGTAACAACTTATAGTCTACCATCCTGATATAATCAAGTATCTCAAAGGGACCAATATACCAAGGCCTAAATTTCTTTTTTTCGAAATATCATAACATTCATCCATGGAGATATTCTTAGAAACGCTTTTTCACCAACATCAATTTCTAGATCATAATAGGTTTTATCAGCATAAATTATCTACAAAATTTGATCTTCCTTGATTTTCTTCTAAATGGCTCTAACCTCCTCAACCATTTCTTCAGCTATCTCATGTCCCAATATATTTCTTTCTCAAACTTCATTCCTGGACTTTGGATCTCTACATTTCTTCTCATATAGGGCTTCATATGGTTTTATCTGAATTCTTGAGTGAAAGTTATTATTTTATGAAAACTCAACTAGATGGAGGTGTTGATACCAACCACCTTGGAAATCCAAATAACAAGATCACAATATATCGTTTGGTATTTGAATTATTATTTCAGACAGACCATATATCTGGGGATGATAAATAGTTCTGAAAATCAATTCGGTATCATGATATTGTTGATTTATCACCATAACTTTAAGGTAAACCTAAGATATCAACTAGATACAATGTAATGTGGTATTCCATGAAACATTATAACTTATTTATGTATAAACGAGAAAGAAGGTCCAGAGAGAAATATTCTCTGATAACGATGAAATGTGATAACTTATTATGTATCTCAACTACCAACCATATAGCATTATTTCATTTAGTGGTTTTGGGGAGTCTAATGAAAATATCTATAGTGATGTTATCCCATTTCCATTCTGGTATAATTAATGGATGCAACAACCCCATATAATATATTCTTTCAACCTTAACTTATTGGTCTACCAATCATCGGGATACAAAAAATGTGATATATCACTTCATGCCATCCCACCAGAAGTACTCTTTCAAATATTTATACATCTATATAATTCTATGATTAATATAGAATGATGATATTTGAGATTCCTCTAAAAAATCCTTCTTCAAATATGGTATGGAAGGAAAACATACATAGTTCATGATCCTTATCATTTCATCACGATCAAGGATAAAATGAGGAACATTTATATCAACTTTTCGGCTCTAAATCTTTACCCTTCCATCGTGATTTTTGGATCCAACAGTTAAAAATATATAAATATTCAATATTTTGTGATCCTCATCATAGATAAGAAACCATTATTCTTTTGACTCAAAGCACTGACTACCTTGTTCTCTTTCCTAAGGTGCAATGTAATTAGAATTCATAATCCTTTAACAGCTCCAAAAATATTTTATAGATAATTTTAAACTCCTTATTTTTTAATATATACATTAAAATTTTATGATCATTATACATATCACACTTTTATCAATAATGATAATTCCAATGTTTCATTAATAAAAATAATACTGCTGCAAACACAAAATCCTAAGTTGGGTAATTTTTTCATTAATATTTAGTAGTTGTGAGGAGTAAGATATAATCATGTTAATCTATATAAGGACACATCACAATCCATTATTGTATTCATCACAATAGATTAAATGCCTTTCTCCAATATAGGGTAACATAAGCACCAGAACGCTTACTAAACTTATCTTTAGTTCCAAGGAAGTTTCCTTACATGCATCCGACTAGAGGAACTTGGCTCCATTTGGATTTAACTTGGTTGGGGTATTAGAGAGTCATGAGAAAATCTCTAAAATACATCGATAATATAATGATAAACCAAGAAAAATATAGATATTGGTCGATGTGGTTAGTCTAGGATAACATTTAGTAGTATCCATATTTGATGAATCTACTGATATAACCAATATTGAGATTTCGTGACCTAGAAACAAATCATTTTCCAGATAAAATTCACACTTTGTAAATTTTTCATATTGTTTATCCTTTAATAGGGTCTTTAGAACAATTCTAATGTTATCTTTATGTTATTTCTTACTCATTGAATATATAATATTATCATCTATAATGACTAACACAAACAGATCAATGTATTCTCTAAAGACTATCTTCATTAAATACATAAATATAGTGGGGGAATTAGTAAGACCCAAAGGAATAAATAAATATTCATAGTGTATATACCTTGTACGAAATGTTGTCTTCGGTATGTCTTCTTTCTTAACCCTCAATTGATGATATATAGAATGATGGTTAGTCTTGAAAAAGTATTGAGCTCTATGTAGTTGATCAAACATGTCATAAATACAGGGAATAAGATACAAATATTATATCATGGTTTAGTTGAACTAATTATAATCCATGTCGAGTCTCATTGATCCATAGTTTGTTAACAAAATGAAATGGTGCATCCCAAGGTGACAAACATGGATGAATAAATCCCTTTTCAAGGTTTTCCTCGAATTTCTTCTTTAATTCCTACACCTCAATCAAGGTCATTCTATAAGGTGTATTTAAAATTGGTGTTGTACCATGTATGATTTCAATTGAAAACCCAACTTTAGGTATTTGAGGAACACTAAGAAACTCTTCCATAAATACATTAACAAATTTTTGTATAATATTATTATTATCGATGACATGTTTCTCCCAAACCATTTGATATAAATATCTTTTATGAATGTGAATTAATATCCTTACATTGGATGTAATCATTATAAGATGTTTGTAATTATTTCCACGTTGATAGACACTCATAGGTTGGTTTGGAATAATAAACATAACTTCTCTTCCATGAATATTGATGTAGGATTTATGTAGAGAGATTCAATCCATTCTTATGAAGTCATCAAATTCAACTAGAGGATGAATTAAAAGATTTATAGGAAGCACATTTCCCCCAACATAAACCAGAGTACAATCATGGAAATCATATTAAATCATCCATTAGAGTTTTTCATCATTAAATCTAAATCTAATAATTTGGGTGGAATATTTTTACTCTTATAAAATTCATTAGATATGAATGAATAGGTATATCCCAAGTTGAATAGGACAGTATCAGTTCTAGAGTGGATAGTAGTTGCACCTTTCACCACATCATTATCAAACCCCTCATCTAAAATAGTGATCACATGAATTTACTGTTTTTCATTGGATTGAGAGGTTGCTGATGTCAATCATCATCATTAACCCTCGGGTTTGGGAACTAGTTGGACGAATTCTCATTCTTCTTAATCATGAATCACTAAAGTGGGATAGGATCAGTTAATGGATATCACACTATATTCGCATATTTATCCATAATATTCCCATAACATTATTAAACAATTTCCTAATAGCCTTACCTTTCACACATAAACCATTTACTATCTCCCCAAGTAAATTTCCTCAATGATTCTTAACACACCTTGACCAAAAAAGAAAACTCATCTTCTTTTCTCCATGGTTTTTATATTTTCTGTTGAACTCTATAATCATTTTCCTATAAAACAAAGGTGATTCATACCTAGAATCAACCAAAACATCCTCCATGATAGCACATCAAACAATATCTTTATATCCACTAAAGAATATTTTGGATAATTCCCTTTAAATACATGACTTCAAGAAACCAAATAATCAATTGACCTTACATTAATGTTAGATGATAATACATGAAGCGTACTTCACAAGTCTTGTAAATTTATCCTCTTCAGTACTAATTGATTATTCATCCTTTTTTCTTTAACTCAAATAAATACTTCTACATATTCAAAAATAAGAATATGCGGAAATTATGTGTTAAAAAATAGGTTCTCAAACTTATCACAATCCTTGGAGTCAGTCTCATTTTATTGTCTTGTATTCTTTATAAGATTCCAACATTGATCTTCTTCACCTCCCAAACAATATACATCTAAAATGAATTTTTAATTATCTTGACATTGGAGAATGGAAAATATATTTTCATTTTTACCAATCCATTATTAAAAACTAAAGGATTAGAAGACTCCCCGGAAGAAGGGTGATTTTTCTTCGTGAATAACTCAATAGAATGTTGTTCCCTCCTTTCTCTTTTTAGAATTCCAGCATGTTTCATAGTTTTGGAATGTTTTGGGAATATATCCACAAGATTTTTCAATCTAGATTCCAAACCATTCGGTTTCTCTGAAGGAAAATTGTTGCATTTTCTATCTCATTCATCATTAATGTGTTTCCTATAGGTTCCATCCATTGACTAAAATCAAAAATCATAGTGTAAGAAATAATAATAATAATAATAATAGGGATGCACATAATAAAAAAATATATAGGATCTCTAAATCCTGACACATTATTTTTTAATATATGAAACTATAGGATTATCCTAGTTTATCCATAGTCATCTTCTATTTAAATACTTCATGATGGTTCATAAAGAGTTTTCAAATTTTTAAAGCATAACCCCCGAGAGTTTCAAAAAAATATGTGTTGTACGGTCCGTTGTCAATCATTAGTTACTAGTCAATTCAATATCAATAATTTTTTAAGTTTTTTACCCCTAGATATATTTGTGTTAGAGCCACATCCACATATAGTATACAGATAGGGATGTATTTCTAGGAATCCATTCACTATATCTATTACAAAAATTCTAGGACATTTTTCTATACATTGAATAATCCTTAGACTAATCCTTAGACATGCCCATAGGGATCTCACTAAGGTTTTATCATCATAATTTCAAAAAGTTAACAAAACCTTTTCTCTAATATAGACATTAGTGAACCAAGATTAACATATGTAAACATTACATCATTTTTGTAGAATATTCATCACAATACACAAACGCATGCTCAAAGACCATATTATTTCATTACCTTTTAAAAAATGGAAGCGTAATCCTTGGTCCATAAGTGAACTGAATTATCTCCCGCTAGGTTATCCAAGACTATAACCCTTCATATACACATCCTAAATAATGTTTATCTTCACAACTTAGAGAAAAGAAAATTAAGAAGGGGTGATCTATGATGCTCAATAAGGGTAAATAAGGTAGATATATAATTATAACATGAATATAATGGTATGAGAACAAGAGTATAATAAATAAAAATATTACCCTGAATATCAAAGATCATAATATTTAATTGCGTCATAAATATTGGAGGTTTATAAGACATAAATCATAAGGAAATAAAATATGAGCCATGACAACATAAAATTGGTATAAGAAATGGAATTTTGTGGCATACAAATACACATAAAAATCATTTTGATATTATTAAAGGATTACTAGAAAGGCCATTATGGAGAACAAAGTCCTTTACTAATCTGAGTTTACACCCCATTCCATCCTGGTTTTACTAAAACGAGATTAATTCTCATTCCATACCAGTATTACTAAACTGAATTCACCTCTCCTTCTAATAATTTATATCTCATAAGATATATAAAATATTTACCCAATGAATTTAAGGAATATATGGGTCCCACCTGTCACATAATGAAATCATACATATGTGTACCACGAGATCATAAACATTTATTATATCATAACACATGAAATGAAATTGGTATCATAGGCATTTCATTATATCTTAACCATTGGAAATGAAACAGGTTTAATAATAATAGAATAACCCCTAAAAATAATTGAGTTTCATAGGAATATAACATATTTGAGTGAAATTGGTTTTATAAACCTCATTTCCTTAAAAAAATAAACCATTAGAAAAAAAATATAAATGGTACCCCTGGATCATATCCCTAGTAAGGAAACAGAAACAACAACAGATTTCACCTTATATAGAAAATATTTTTTTTATAATTTAAAATATTTCTTCAGTAAAATATCATTTCCCATTTGAAAATGATTTTCAAAAACATAAAACATTTTTCAAAACATTTTTATTTTAAAATAATCTTGAAAACACATAAGTAATGCTTTGAAAACTATTTTAAAAATATTTTAAAAATAAAAAATTTAAAATCCCTTTCAATAAAAATTAGAAATAAATTTCATTTAAAAAAAGGTGGAAAACATTTTATAAATCATAGTTCTTTTAGTAAAACAAATTTCTGGCCGAATAGAGAGATAAAGTCAGATATTCCTAAAAACATTATCATAATAAATTAAAGTAAAAAAATTGATGTAAAATGTTACTATTACTTGAATATATCCTGAATAAATAGAGTAGAAGAAAATTTTTGACAATTCTTGGGATATTTCTATAATTTAATTATAATCACAAAGAATCCTGAAAACTGATGTGGTTGTAGTAATAGACTCTTACAACTTTGGTAATATTGGAAAATAATCCCAAAAAAGGAATAACATAAAATGAAACATAATATAAAATTAGGATTAAATTTTTTTTATATTACATTTAAATGGTAATGTATATATGACTCATGAAGTAATAGGGGTGTATAACCTAGTATATGTCTCAAAGAATAAAAATTGAAAGAAAAATCTCCTTACCACTATGGTAACGTTTTAACCATAAACCCCATGAAAAATAATTCATGAACTAGATATGTAGATCCCATTAATTATTGGGGAAAGAATCATAAAATACATTAAAGGGAATTACTCAAAAAATACAAGAAATAGGTGGTGAACATGGCTCGTGTCTCAAGGAAAATAAAATTTGAGACGAAGATCCCCTGCCTTAAGTATTCACTTCTATCGTACACATTAAAACATCTTATATAATAGATATTTTATTATTTAGAATATATAATATAACCATTTTCATATATATCATATAATATATGAATTTATTATAATCTTTTATTTCCAATTTATTAACAATTCTAGGTTAAAGATATGTTTCGGGTAACCACTTTTTTTTATATAATTATAATTTTTTTTATGTTTTTAGTTCCTATAATTTCGTAATTATTTGATCGTATATGAATTATGACTATTATTTAAATATAATATATATTCTATATATATATTTATTTATAGTGATTCATAACAGTTAGATGGAGAAAATAAAATAGACTGTTCAAAGAGATGTTAGGTCATACGTAGTTGTGAATATTGATTCTTTTTTCATGTTGGATTGAATGAAATGAAATTAAATGAGATATTATTATTAAATAATGATTTCAATTTCATATATAACACATTTTTATATTAAATCCATCCTTAAAAAAATCCATGTAAATCATGAATGAATGACAACGTATCGTGAGCCGGTAGTCCATCGTACACACGAACGACATTATGGTAATCCCATAAAATGGAAAGCATATATTTATGTGTGATTGAACAATTAAAAAATAATAATAACATCATAAAAATAATTAAAAAAATATATAAACTATAAATCTATAATTATTCCCAACCATGAAAGGTTTTAATTGAAGAATGAACAACATTGATTCTCTATGCGGTAGTCCGTCGTACACTTGAGAAATGATTATATATATTATTTAATGTAATTTTTTAAAGATTTTGGTTATTAATTTAACAAAAAAAAATCTTATAATACATAATATACTGATGTTTTTATATAATCATGATATTAATTGAGTTGAGTATGTTTGAAGAATAAATAAAATAAACATGTTTATTGACGATCGTTATGTCTTCTTTGGGTGTCTCATTTTGATTTGCACTAAAATACTTCCTTGGTTGGATTTATTTCAAAATAAACACATATATAATTAATTTGGGGGTGTTTATATGTGATTTAGGAATTTATTTTCCAAATCAATTGGTTTTTATGGTGTAAAGATATGGGAAGAGTCGGTGGCCATTGTAAGTGGGGGGAGAGGATGCATTTAGCATTTTTTGGAATGAAAGTTAGGTGTACCCTTGTTTTTACCTAACAAAAGGCTTAAATAATGCACTTAATTTGATAAATGTTGGTTTATGGTCAAAATATTTCCACCTAATGGGGTTTGGAAATTTTTTTTGATTATTTATATCTTCAAGATTAAAGTTTAGTCCCACGGTAAACTTGTTTTACTATTAATCACCATGGCTAATATTAACAATTTCACTAGTAAATTTGGTAAAAAATTATTTTCAACTTATTAAAAAATATATATTTTTTATGATTCCAAATATGGAACAGATTTTTTTAAATATTAATCAAATAAGTGGAAGAAAATAATTAAAAATTTAATCCCACTAACGGGATGAGACAACGGGTTTTACAAGAAAAAATGTTCAAAAGTATGAATTGTTTTTATAACCATTTTCAATGTAAAATTAAATAAAATTAAATAAATCATATTAATAGACATGTAATGCAACTAAATACACTTTAAAAAAACCAAAATATAATTTAACTATATAAATAAATTAGTCAAAAAGGTAGATTTCAATTAAAATTTAGTATTTTTCATTATTCTTCCAAAATTGAAATATTTTAGAAAAATCCCAAAAATTAAACCTACAGTAATTTAGACATTATGAATTCAAAAACTAAGTTTATTTCATAAAATTTTATTTTTAATTTTTTAAAAATTCAATTTTATCTTTGTTCATATAGGGATATAAAAACAGTTCTCTTAAGAAAATAGTATTTTCAAACTATATAATGGATTTAGAGAAAATTATATATTTCAGTATAAAAATGTTTTATTTATATAAAAAATTATAAATAATATTTAAAAATTATTTATTACTATTCATATTACTATGTTTTAATTGCTATGTTATAACTATAATGCTTAAATAGTTTTAATAATAAAATGTTTTTTCGTAGAAACTCAGTGTTGTGTATATCATAGTACTATCTGTTGTTGCATATAGCACAAGATTAACTTTGCGTAAAATATAAATAAATATTATTTTTATGTAGTATGAAACCCAGTTCATACAATAAATTTAACTAATTCGAAAAAAAATGTTCTTAAAATCTCGGGTTGTTTGTCACGACCCGACCCTACCCGGGCTTGAGCCACAACTACCCCAAGCCCGCCTCCATAGGCCAGGGGCTGGCGACCAGCACCGAAGGCACAACAACTCAAGGAGGCCTTTGCCTATGTACCTGTATACACACACACATCCCACTCAGTGTAGAAGTGCAGAGTAAAAGGAAATGAAATGTACTAACTGCAATAAATAAACCACAAATGTGTATCGACCTCTAACAGTACAAAGCAAGAGATGAAAGTAAACTGAAAATGAAACGGCGAAAACACCCACCAAACCAGAAAAGGTGCCACAACCTGACAATGGGTAAACAAAACAAAAATAGATGGAAGGGTACCCTACCTAGAACCTGACTCCAACCATTGCACGTGGTCCAATATCCCAAACTTCTAAGCTCCTATGACGTCACGACCAACCTGTCTGTCGTCTGCAAGGGCACACCATGTGTAGGAAAATCCAAAGTTGGGGTGAGTATAAAAATACTCAGTAGGATGCCCCGAAGGCTCAAGAGAGAAAAAAGGAGGTACCTAAGGGTGAGCAGTAGATCAAACATGGAGAAGTAAAGGAGTACAGCCGTGAGTGTAGTAAATAGTATAACAAGGAGTGCAGTAGAGTAATAGTAGAGAGTCCAGCTCAACCAAATAAGAGAAAAGAGGTATACTTGTCCAGACACCAGGATATAGAAACGGTGAGAAGATGAACTTCTCATCGAGTCTTCTCTACCTATAGAAGGAGAGTAGACTCTTCCAACCATGAGAAGCTAGACACGGAAAGCACGTGGTATACCCCACGTGTCTTCGCCTCTCCTGGAAGGAGAGTAACAAAAACCCAAGAAGTGGGTACTGGAACAAGGTATATACATATATATATTCTCAAAAAAGAAGCACAAACATGATCGTAAGGGGATCTCCATCCCGTAGCTCATCCAAAGAAAGTGAGTAGCCAACAGTCCTAGTAGTAAACACCATCGATGCCCAGCATCCCGCATGTCTGCCCCAAACTGCATGTCAAGGGGCTCAAATCACTACACCTTGACACTATCTGCTTTGGGAGGAACTGACTCGCCCACATGGTTTTATGTCGCGTCGCAAGGACGCGTCTCCGTGGGGAAATCACCCTTCATACTTGAGAGATCTAGGGGAACGTCAAACGACACCTCCTCACTACCCCACAGTCGAGAGGTCTCCTCAAAGTCGACAGGCGACCCCCTGGCCAGCCCAGCGGAGGGTAATCCTAGGAAGTTGACGGGTTCCCACTGGAGGGAGACCTGGTAAAAGTCATCGATGAGTCCCAATTACCAGACCCATAAAAGGTTACTCGACTAGAGGGAGGCTCGTAACCGTCATCAGGGACCACTTCCCAACCCAGCTAGAGGTAAAACCGGCATCGGGGACCACTTCCCAGCCCCGCTGGATGTAAATCAGGAACCACTCTGGCCATCCTCGTTGGATGGTACTGCTTGGTGAACACCGTTGTACTGGCCATCCCTACTGTATGGTAGCGCACTAGCCATCTCTGCTGGATGGTAACCCACTGGCCATCCCTGGTGGAACCTAACCCACTGGCCAGCCCTGCTGGATGGTATCCCAATGGCCACCCCTGCTGGATGGTAACCCACTGGCTATCCCTGATGGAAACAACCTCCTAGGTAGAGGATCGGTGCCCACGTAATGTGTTGGTTACACCGAATCCACAAGAACTCTATGAGGGAACAAGAAGGGATGGGAGAAACTCCCCAACCTCTCAGTGTGATCACACTCCAATCCGACGAGTCACTATCGAAGCGGACCGGGATAACTCATCCTAGAAAGTGGGAAAACACCCACGTTGTATGAGCACATGTAGTCGTAAATAGTGCCATAGTCCAGTGAAAGGGGAACGGTGCTGAAACCCCTCACAGCTGAAGAAACATAGGAACCAAACCATCTCTGCCGGTCAAACCCTCAAGAACAGACCCAGGGGAAAAACACTCAACCTTGCTGGTCAAACAAACGAGAAGAGAGGGATCCTCTACGTTGCGAGGGGTCAAGAGTACGTAAAGCAGAACACGACACAGACATGGGGCCTACACAACGTGGGGCCCCAACTCAACCCCAACCAAGCGCACAAACGTTCTCCGATACAAACAACCACATGTACCTCCATGTGTTCCCGTATACTCCTAGACTATACCAAATTTTCAACCCAAAGGCTATCGTGCACACGGAACCCAATGTCAACGTGAAGGCGTAAATGTAACAACTCCAACATGCCACCTCAACAGCTCAAGCACAGCCAACCACATCTATTCAAGCATTACTTCACTCACATGGGAGTGCACGCGATCACACGCCAAAGGTCTGCTACAAACACAGTAGAAGAACTGCCACCAGAGCACATTTCATATTTTCACATTTAATAAGATCTTGTAAGAGGCTCCGCACACCTAAACAGATTACACTATTGTAATCCTCGCGGAAAAACATGCGAGATAGACTACCTACTCACCTCAAATGGATATCTGACAGAAAAGTCATCCAACACCGCTTTACACCCGAAGGACGTCTCGTGATCCCAAGCCTCGGCCCCAAAAATATTCGGGCGCATCGCACCATTGCGATCTCCTTGTAAAGACACGTCAAAAGGACTTCTCACTTGAGTGGAACAGATATCCAGAGAAAAGATGCATTTCGTCGTACCGCACATGAGCGGTGCATCGTGGGACCCACAACTCGGTCCCGAAACGCAACGAACGGATCACACCGTTGCAATCCTCTTGAAAAAGTACACAAGATGGACTATTCCCTTGTCCAAAACGGACACCTGGTGATATAGTTGGAAATCACCGCCAACTCCCAAAATGGCCCTCGTGGGGCCCGCACCACCGTGTGGAATTAAAGTGGGTAGATTGCGCCAATGCAATGCCCTCAGAAAAACACCCAAAATTGACTGCTCGCATGCCCCGAACGAACGTCCACTGAAAAAGTTTCTGAATGATGCTCGCAACTTAAAAGACAGGTCGTGGGTCCCACACCTCAACTCCAGCTTCAACACCTGAAACCACACTAGACAACTCTCGCTTAACGCCAGGGTCGCAACGCCACTGACGGTTCTCAAAGTGGACATTGTATGTGTCTGTGCCGTCCAAAACAGGAACCCACAAGAAACACGTCAATTTGATTAAAGGCGTGACACACCACCGAGGCCCTCGTCTCTGGAATTAAAAATTTCCGAGACCATCTCAAAAACCGTCTCAATTTAAGGGACGCGTCGCCACAGAAGGTGACCAAATCGGACATCCTGCGGATGATTTACGATATAAATGATTTTCAAAATAATAATAATAATGTTATTATTATTACTATAATTATAAACCCTTTTCTTAATATATATATATATATATATATGTTTATATATTTTTTAAAACTTGACCGGCCAGGATGGATAGTCTTCTTCCGCACGCCTCAAGCAGGACCCACATTTCGTGGGTCCTCGTCTCCCAGCAGACCGGCCAAGTGGCTGGTCTTCCTCCGCACACCACCAAGACCCGCAGGTCCTAGTTCCTCCGCACGCCCGAGACGGCCTTGGGCTCCTCCACCGAGAACGACCGATCGGTGCACCTCGCCGCGGCCAGCGCCGCCGTGCTGCCCCACTCAACCGGCTCCCGCTCCACCGGCCGCCTACACCGTTGCCCGCAGTCGCCTGCTCTGCCTCGTGCCAACGCCCTCGACTCACCCGGCTGCCATCCCGATCGAGCCGAGCCGCCCGCTCACCGAGCCACCGTTCCGGCCTGCTACCACCTCCCGAGAGCCCACGGGACCACCTACCGGAACCCCCAAAGTCAGATGGAGAAGCTCCAAAACCACCAGAAAACACCAAAACCCGCAATCTTCGGCGGACGTCTGCGATCGCCTCTGAACTCAGATTTCAATTTCCAAGAAGTGTGTCGGAGATCTCATAAAATATACTATGTGGTTATGGGATTTGTTCGATTATTTGAAGAAAATGTGATATGAAACATTAAGCTCAACGTAGGTACGGGAAATAAAAATGGGAACGAAGAATTCCATCCTCATGGGCGTAGCCCGAAGCATTGCTACGATCTGCCGGCTACCGCACTTTGAGAGGAGAAGATGATGGAGGAGGCTTGTTGGAGGAGATCCTTTATTGAGACCTCTTCCTCCAGGAGGAGCAAATGGGGGAGAGGGGAGAGGGTCATGTTTAAATAAAGAAAATTTAATTAAAAATTTATATAATTAAACCCCCCCAATTTAACTCGCATCTGAAACTCTTGGTGGGGTCAAGATCAAACCTCCCCTAGGGTAAACACCACCTCCCGAGCACAACGACCATCTCAGAATTTTAATCTAAGCCTCCGTTCAAAATTTATTAAACTCAACGCATGAGGCTTCTAAATTACGAAAACGCCCCTACTGGCATTTTTCACAGACAACCCATGCTTGCAAAACATATACTCCTCCTAGGGTAAACGGCATGCTCTGAACTCAACGGTGCCCTCGAGTTTCCAATCTGAGCTACCGTTTAAGAGATACTTGAGTTTAACCATTAAACGAATTAATTAATTATTTTAATTATCTGTTTAACGTTCCGTTAACGGGTGAGGGGTCCCAACGTCCAACGCTGACATGTTTTATGTTGTACCTAGGGTAAACACCCCATTTCAGACCCATTTGTACACTCAGATTTCCGATCCAGATTACTGTTTAAGAGTTATCCCATTTATTTCGTGTGCCCAGTGTGAACGCCCTGAAAATTTAATTCCAGCCACACCGGGGCTCGAAATCGCACGCTGTCTGAAGGTGTTGCTCTGGAATAACATCAAGAATATTTCAAAGTCTTTTATAGCAAAAACTGGGTTCTTACATCCTTCCCTCCATCATGATTTTCATCCCCGAGAAGCAAAACCAGGGAATAACTCAGGGTACTAAGCCTACACATGGCTCCCCAGTACCCAGAAGAACTCTTGCACAGTCCCGCGTCACCGCACACAGACCAAAGGGTTTGATCTGTTCACATGAGGTTTTCCCTTTCCGATGACATGCATAGGGGCATACAGACATCTTATTAGGCAAGTCACATGGGAGACGTCGTGCACCCACTCCGGAATTTGGGGTTAGGTCAAGGTAGTAGGGAACCTCTCCAACCCTTCACACATTCTCAAACGGTCCGAAGGACCTCGGGGGTAGCTCCCCTCCCCGATCGAACCTCTACATCGCATTCCACGAATGGTATCACCACCCACACCTGGAACAAGGCCCGGTGATTCCCTCCTTCAAAATATCCATATGGTGAAACAACCAAGGATATCTGGTCACACAATGTTTCAAAGTTGATGTCCCAGAATCAAGACCCTCTAACACGCTCAGAATCGAAGGAGTCAACACCATCAACTAAAGAAAAGGTCCTATGCCCTTTTACCTTACCAACACTAGGTTACTCTAACGCCCCACGCCACCTTGGTAACAATTAAAACACGGACCAAGGATAAAAATCATTCCATACATAGAGTCTAACAATTATATTGTAAGAAGTAGAAGAGATGTAGAACGTACCTCTTACCACCTCAGGCTCTGCAGGGTCATAGACATCCAAAGATCGTGGTTGTCCGTGGTCCCAACTGTCAGCTCCCGGATCCTGGTGTGGGCCACTTAGTGGTGATGGTAAGACCTCGTAATGTCATCCTATACTTCCAGCTCCTCCCTCCCCACTGCTATCACCACCCCTCGGGGCAGTACTCTGATCACGGCGCTGCCTCTACAACGGTGGTGCACCTGCTGCCTGCCCGATATTCTCAGCGTTCCTGGTCTGGCAGTCTCGTGCCAAGTGACCTTGGCCATCGCAAGAATAGCACTGGCGCTCTATGGGCTACCCCGGTTCCCTCTGACGCCACTGTGGTGTATGACAACGGCCCTGAGTCTGATTGTCAGAAAGCCACTTGCGCTGAGGTTCTGCTTGCCGACACCTGCTAGCTGTAACAGACGTCTTGGCTCCAACGCACCTACTGCCACCACCAACTGTAGAACATGACAGGAATCTATCGGTCACCAGAGCATGCTATAGCACCTCGACATATGTTTAAATGCCCAAGGGTGCTATGACAGCATGGATATCTCTACGGAGACCCTGCTTGAACTTCTGCACTTGGAAGTTTTCGTCATGGACCAAGTCCGGGTAAAAGCGTGCACGGTCTGAGAAACTTGTCACGTACTCGGCCATCGTCATCCCTCCCTGTTGAAACTATAGGAGCTCTTGAATCCGAACAGAGCATAGGCCGGAGGGGGAAAACTCCTCACGAAACAACAACTTAAATTCTCCCCATGAAAGTGAAGAATCGTCCAGAAACTGAGTCACCAAACTCCACCAACGCCAAGCAGCTCCGCAGAAAATGTTGGTGACCAAAGCCTCCATAAGATATATCAGTGTCTACACAAGCCTGAAAAGGAGAACCATTGTATCCATCCAAACCTCTACTGCCTGATGGTCTGGATCACTACTGAACCTCAGCATTCTCTGTCACTGGAACTCACAAAGCGTGCTCAACCTGCGCTCAAGCTCTGTCTGCTCTGCTGAAGCTGTCTGCTGCTCAATAAGTGGGGGTGATGCTACCAGCCCACCCGAAGAAAGGGACTCACATGATGGGTCCTAGATTGAGGCCTCATAGCTCACAGGGTTGTCGGCACAAACCAAAGCTGGTATCCTGGCTGGCTGGCTTTGTGGAGACATCCTGAATATTATCAAGGAGTTATGCGGTCAGATGAGCATATATGTATACAACCGTAAAAATGATGGGTGGCTGACTCAAGAAGAACAGTCATGACACAATCATGTGTGATGCACAAACCAATTTTTCCTACAACAAATGTCTCAGCATGCCGATTCAACAAGCTGGTTATCAGAGTCCTGGTGAAGGGATACGTCGGCCGCCGCACCATCACTGGACTTCCTGGCCTAAGAGCCTCTCTCAAAACATGTTGACACTGTTTCCCTAAATCCCAAACAATTCCTTTTTAGGGACGTCCGAACAACGTTCCAAGGAACAAACCATCTCTGATACCACTTTTTCACGACCCGACCCTACCCGAGCTCGTGCCGCAACTACCCCAATACTGCATCCATAGTCCAGGGGCTGGCGACCAGTGCCGAAGGCACAACAACTCGGGGAGGCCTTTTCCTAAGTACCTGTATAGACACACACCGCCCACTCAATTCAGAAGTGTAGAGTAAAAGGAAATGAAAAGTACCAACTTCTATAAATAAGCCACAAAAGTTCATTGAACTCTAACAGTACAAAGCAAGTGCTCAAGGTAAACTGAAAAATAAAAGGGGAAAAAATGCACCCAACTAGAAAAGGTGCCACAAACCAGCAATAGGTAAACAAAAGAAAAAGAGTTGGAAGGGTCCCCCACCTGGAACATGACTCCAACCACCGCACGTGGGTCAAGATCCTGAACTCCTGAGCTCCTCTGACTTCACGACCAACCTGTCCATCGTCTGCAAGGGAAAACTAAGTGCAGGCAAAGCCCAAGAAGGGGTGAGTATAAAAATACTCATTAGGATTCCCATAAGTCTTGGGGGAGCAACAAAGTAGGTACCAAACAATGAGCAGTAGATCGAACAAGGGGAATTAAAAGAGTACATCCATGGGTGCAGTAAAGAGTACAACAAGGAGTGCAGTAGAGTAACAGTAGAGCATCTAGCTCAACCCAACAAGAGAAAGAAGGTAGACTCGTCCATACACAAGGAGCCAGAAACGGTGAGAAGATGAACTTGTGGTCGAGTCTTCGCTACCTATAGCAGGAGTAGACTCGTCCAACCATGAGAAGCTAGACCCAGAAAGCATGTGGAATACCCCACGCGTCTTCGCCTCCCCTAGAAGGAGAGTAACCAAAACTCAAGAAGAGGGTACTGGAACGAGGTATATACATACATACATATATATATATATATATATTCTCAAACAAGAAGCCCGAACAAGATCGTAAGGGGATCTACATCCCATAGCTCAGGCCAAGAGAGTGAGTAGCCAATAGTCTTTGAAGTAAACACCATCGATGCCCAGCATCCCACACGTCTACCCCAAACTGCATGTCAAGGGGCTCAAATCATCGCACCTTGACACAATCCGCTTTGGGCGGCACTGACTCACCTGCACGATTTTAGGTTGCATCGCAAGGACACGTCTCGATGGGGAAAGATCCCCTCATACTTGAGAGTTATGGGGGAACGTCAAACCACACCTCTTCATTGTCCCATAGTCGAGAGGTCTCTTCAAAGTCGATAGGCGACCCCCTGCCCAGCCCCAATGGAGGGTAATCCCTGGAAGTCGATAGGTTCCCACTGGAGGGAGACCCGGAAAAAGTCGTCGACGAGTCCCAATGCCCAGTCTTGTAAAAGGGAACTCCATTGGAGGGAGGCTCGAAACCATCATCAAGGACCAATTCCCAGCCCCACTGGAGGTAAACCAGGAACCACTCTGGCCATCCCTACTGGATGGTAGCTCACTGGCCAACACTACTAGATGGTAACCCACTGGCCACCCCTGCTGGATGGTAACCCACTGGCCATCCTTGCTAGAAACAACCTCCTGGGTAGAGGATCAGTGCCCGTGTAATGTGTTGGTCACACTGAATCCACAAGAACTCTACAAAGGAACACGAAGGGACGAGAGAAACTCCCCCGCCTCTCAGGGCGATCACGCTCCAATCCGCTGAGTCACTGTCGATGTGGACCGAGAAAACTCATCCTAGAAAGTGGGAAAACACCCACGTTGTACGAGAACGCGTAGTCGTATATGGTTCCGCAGTCTGGTGAAAGGGGAATGGTACTAAAACCCCTCAGAGCTGACGAAACGGAGGAACCAAACCATCTCTGCCGGCCAAACCATCACGAACAGACCCAGGGGAAAACCAATCAACCCTACTGGTCAAACAAACAAGAACAGAGGGACCCTCTACATCACGTGAGGTCAAGAATACATAAATCAGAACACGGCATGCACATGGGACCCACACGACATGTGGCCCCAACTCAACCCCAACCAAGTGCACAAATGTTCTCCGGTACAAACAACCACATGTACCTCCAAGAGTTCCCATATACTCCCAGAGTATAACATGTTTTCATCCCAATGGATATTGTTCACACGGCACCCAACGTCAATGTGAAGGTGTAAACGTAACAACATGTGGCCCCAACTCAACACCAACCAACCACACAAACGTTCTCCGGTATAAACAACCACATGTACCTCTAAGTGTTCCCGTATACTCCCGGAGTATACCACATTTTCAGCCCAAAGGCTATCGTGCACACGACACCCAACGCCAACACGAAGGTGTAAACAAAACAACTCCAACTTTCCACCTCAATGGGTTAAGCATGGCCAACCACATCTCTTCAAGCATTACTTCACTCACACGGGAGTGCATGCGATCACACGCCAAGGGTCTGCTACAAAAAAAGTAGAAGAACTGCCACCAGAGTTCCTTTCATATTTCCTCATTTAATAAGATCTCATAAGAGGCTCCGCTCACCTAAACAGATTACACCGTTCTAATCCTTGTGGAAAAACACGTGAGATAGACTACTTACTCGCCTCAAAAGAATATTTGACGGAAAAGTCATACAACACCGCTTTACACCCGAACAACATCCCATGATCCTGAGCCCCAACCCCAAAAACAGCTGGGTGCATCGCACCATTGCAATCTCTTCAGAAAGACACATCAAAAGGACTGCTAACTTGAGTGAACAAAATATCTGGAGAAAAAGATGCATTTCGTCGTACCGCACACGAGCGGTTCTTCGTGGGACCCATATATCGGTCCAGAAACGCAATGAACGGATTGCACCATTGCGATCCTCTTGAAAATGTACACAAGATGGAATATTCACTTTTCCAAAATGGACACCTGGTGATAAAGCTGGAAATCACCGCCAACTCCCAAAACGGTCCTCGTGGGGCCCGCACCACCATGCAGAATTAAAGCAGGACAATTGCGCCAATGCAATGCCCTTGGAAAACACCCAAAATCGACTGCTCGCACGCCCCAAACAGATATCTGCTGGAAAAGTTTCTAAACGCTGCTCGCAGCTTAAAAGACAGGTCATGGGGCCCATGCCTCAACTCTAGCTTCAACGCTCGAAACCACACTAGAAAACTCTGTCTTAACACCAGGGTCGCAATGCCACTAATGGTGCTCAAAACGGATGTCGGATGTGTCTGCGCTGTCCAAAACAAGAACCCTAGAGAAAAACGTCAATCCGCTTAAAGGCATGACACACCACCGAGGCCCTTGTCTCGGGAATTAAAAATTCCCGAGACCATCTCAAAAACCGTCTCAATTTAAGTGACGCGTCGCCACATACAGTTCCCAAATGGGACATCCTACGGATGATTTACGATATAAATCATTTTCATAATAATAATAATAATATTATTATTATTATTATAAACCCATTTTTTAATATTTATATTTATATATTTTTTTAAACTAGACCGGCCAGGATGGCCGGTCTTCTTTCGGACGCCTCTAGCAGGACCCGCGTTTCGTGGGTCCTCATCTCCAAGCAGACCGGCCAAGCGGCCGGTCTCCCTCCACACACCAGCAAGACTCGCAGGTCCTGCTTCCTCTGCACGCCTGAGGCGGCCTCAGGCTCCTCCTCTGAGTGGGACAGGTCGACGCACCTCACCGCGGCTAGCGCCGCCGTGTTGCCTCGCTCGACCAGCTCCCACTCCACTTTCCTCTTGCATTGTCCCCCGCAGCCTACTGCTCCGCCTCGCGCCGACAGCCTCGACTCATCCGGCCGCCATCCCGATCGAGCTGAGCCGCCCGCTCGTCGTTCCAGCGTTCCGGCCTGACGCCACCACCTGAGATCCCGTCGTACCACCTACCGGAACCCCCAAAGCCGGCTGAAGAAGCTCCAGAACCACCGGAAAACACCAAAACTCGCAATCTTCGGCGGACGTCTACGATCACCTCCGAACTTGAATTTCAATTTCCAAGAAGTGCATCAAAGATCTCAGAAAATATACTATGCTGTTATGGGATTTTTTTTGAAGATTCGACGGCAATTTGATATGAAATTTTTTTCTCAAAGTAGGTACGGGAAATAAAAATGGAAATGAAGAATTCCTACCTCGTTGGCGTAGCCTGAAGCTTTGTAGTGATCCGCCGGCTACCACACTTGGAGAGGAGAAGTTGATGGAGGAGGCTTGTTAGAGGAGCTCATTGGTTGAGACCTCTTCCATCAGGAGGTGAAAATGGGGGAGAGGGGGAGGGTCATGTTTAAATAAAGAAAATTTAATTAAAAATATAAATAATTAAACCCCCCACCCAATTTAACCCGCATCTGAATCTCTTAGTAGGGTCAAGATCAAACGTCCCCTAGGGTAAACACCACCTCCCGAGCACAACGACGGTCTCTAAATTTTAATCCAATCCTCCATTCGAAATTTATTAAACTCAGTGCTAGAGGCCACCAAATTACGAAAACGCCTATGGTGGCATTTTTCACAGACGGCCCGCGCCCGCGAAACTTATACCCCTCCTAGGGTAAACGGCACGCTCCGAACCCAACGGTGTCCTCAGTTTTTTAATCTGACTTACCATTTAAGAGATACATTATTTTTACCTTTAAAATAGTAAATTAATTATTTTAATTATCCGTTAAACGTTTCGTTAATGGGTGAGGGGTCCCAACGTCCCGCGCCGACATGTTTTATGTTGTACCTAGGGTAAACAAAACATTTCAGACCCATCCATACACTCATATTTCTGATCCGGATTACCATTTAGGATTTATCCCACATATTTGGTGTGCCCAGTGTGAACGCACTAAAAATTTAATTTCGACCACACCGGGGCTCGGAATCGCACGCCGTCTGAAGGCGCTGCTCTATAATAACATCAAGAATATTCCAAAGTCTTTTATAGAAAAAACTAGGTTCTTACATTATTACACACCATGTTTCAAGAAATCCGAAAGAACATCATTTTTTGATCCCAACATTTCATTTTACTCTAAATCACATGATTTATTGAATTTTTATTTAATATGTATCCCAAATATTTTAATCATTCAAATTGGAAAAGTGACCAAAAATTAGGTTCAAAAATCCATTTTCCTCATCACAAAAATTTGAATCCACTTAAAACTTTTCAATTAACTTCTATTTTGCCTTATTTTAAACAATATTTTTCATGGTTCCAATGTGATTTATTTTTTAGTAGGGGTTAAAATATGATTTAGATAATTAATTTTAGGTAAAAATCCACAAACACGCTAAAAATATACAAAAACTATGAAAAAATTTATATCCCAAAACTATCATGTTCGGTCCCACATGAATATTAATGACACTAATTCTAGTTATTTATATTAAAATCATATCTTGTGTTGAAGAAAAATGACATGTAATATCAAAAAATTTATTAAGGATTGATACATACCTATTCAATCTCCAGTGTTAATTAATGGTAACCAATTTTCCCACTACTTCTTCAATAATACTATAGTAAAAATACACATATTATGGTGATTTTATTAAAAATAAATAAAAAAGAAAGGGATGATATGAAACAAATTATATGAACCTCCAAAAATTTGTATTTATTTATTATATTTTAGATACTGGCGTTCATATATTATTACATATGAAGAAGATTTGGTGTAAGAAAATGAAGTAAAATTAAAATACACAATTAAAAAATATACCTCTTCTCCAAGAATCCTCTTTAGGATTAAACTAAAGTATTTTTAGATTGGATTTATATTCTAAAAAAATCCTCTATTATAAATTTATGTAAGTAAGGAAGATATTTTGGTTAGAATTTTCAGAAACAAATGGATTTAGATGTGTGAATATGAAAGGAGAGGGGGTGACCTTCTGTAAGTAGGGGAGAGGACACAATTTTAATTTCTAAAAAGAATCAGTTACGTCATTGTTTTTATCATGAAGGAGGGTAACACTCAAAACATAGAAGATATAATATTGAAACATGTCATGAAAATATTAATTCGTCACATATTTTGTTCATTTTTATCCCTTATAATTTTAGATTAACCCCTCAGTAAATCAATTTTTACCATAACTACAGTGGATAATTTTTACTGTTTCACTATTAATTATAGTCCAAAATTAATTTAAACTTATTATAAAAAATATATTATGAAAATTAAAAATATTTAGTTTATTTTTCTAAATTTAGTTCACATAATTGAAATACTTCAATTTAAAATTAAACCTGAACACACATAATAAAACATGTTTTAAAAATAAGGACATTTAAAAGCATAAAAATTATTTATATCATAATTAAACATGAAATTTATTTAAATGAAAAAAATTAGTTAAATAGTATTAAAGTTTAACTATTTTTACTTTAAAACCAATTTGAAATATAATTAAACCTTGTAAACAATTTAAATGAGAAGGCAGTGTTCAATAAAAATTAGTAAATTTGACTATTTATCAAAACAATACTCTTTTTGAGAAAATTCTCAAAAATTCCCCAAAATATAATTTTGAAAGTAATTTTTCAAAAATTAAGTATATTTTCCCTAATAAATTTCGAAAAATGGTAAAAAATAAATTTCAATTATGCCCACAAAGTGTGACTGTACTGACTTTTAAAACAATATCATTTTAACAAAATATTTATTTCTAATTCAAATGGATTTTATTTTATTTCTAATAAAAGATAATTAATGAATTTATTTTATACATTTTTTAACTATATAATTTTTTACTTTAGTTTGTTATGTTCATACCTCTTCACCAAACGGCTAGGTAATAATGATAAGGTATAAATAGTAATATTTTAATAGAGTGTCGTGTTTTTTTAAGTCAAAATTGTGTGTATCAAAATATATCAAAGATATTTAATTTATATTAGTAAAGATAAATAATATTATAAGTATATATAAACAAATTAAAATAAAAAAGCTTAGTAAAAAAATAAACTTTTCTCCAGGAAACCCCTTTAGGTTTAACCTAAATCCTTCATAGATTGGTGTTCTAATATAACCAAGGACCCTAGGATGTTGAGAGGGAAGTAATGAATATATTTTGGTAAATAATTTACAAACCAAATTAATTTTAAATTGTTAAAAGGGGATGATAGGTGGTGTCTATTTGTTAGTGGGGGAGAGGACACACTATGAATTTTTTAAAATAATCAATTACACCCACGTTTTTATCATACCACAAGACTACAAAACAGGGCATTATAGAACCAAATAGGTTTTAATCAGAAATATTTCATTAAAATATGAATTTTACAAGTATTTTTGTCATTTTAAACCTAATATATTTATTCTAGCCCCTCAGTAAATTGGTTTTTTTACTTTAACCACGGTAATTAATTTTTACTATTTTTACTATTCAGTAATGTAAAAGTTTAAGTTTAAATTATTATATAATATAAATTATTATGATTAAAAATATATAATCAATTATTCCAAATTCATTTTCTATCAGCATCATAATTTAATTTAAAATTAAACTCATTAACGTATCAAAAGAATGTTTTTCAAAGAAAATCATTCGAAATTTTAAAACATTTTTATATTATAATACAATATGAAATTTTTTTCAATGACCTAAATTAGTTACATTATAATATAATTTAACTAATATTACTTTAAATACATTTTAAAATTTATTTTAACTTGGTAAAATCTTGGAATGAATAAACAATTTGAAATAAAATTAGTATTTTTAACTATTCATAAAAAAATATCATTTCAAAAAATTATCATATATTCAAAAAAAAATATTCTAAAATTTATATTTAAAAAAAATTAGAAATAAATTTTCTATAATTGGTTAAAATTAATTTTAAATTATGTTCACAATGTTCAACTAAATAGCCTTTTAGAAAAATAATTCTTTTTTAGAAACCATATCTATTTATTTAAAATGGTTTCTATATTATTTATAATCAATATATAACCATGAATTTTTTTTATACTTGTTTCAAAAATTTAATATTCATATTTTTTTATTCATTTTCATAATTTCCAAATTAATGGATTTTTAACAATGGTCATGTTTAAATACTAATATTTTAATAGAGTGTCATATTTTGTTTATGCTCGGAATTGCGTGCAACATAATATATCAAAGAGATTTATATTATTTAATATGTAATATATTTTAAATTCTTAGTGTGTTGCATTATCCACTAATATTGGTGTTGTTTTTCATTTATTTTATTGAAGATGACATTTATCTTTTAAAATATAAGGACATTACATTTACACTCTATGTTTAAATATAGATTCAAGTCACCTAATCTCTATTTAACCTGGAGTACCTAACCATTAAAAATGGGATTATTACTAATTGGAAACTATTTACCTACACTAAAATATGCACATGGATTTTATTCTAACACTATCATGAGTATTTATTATATCTATTGGTATTTATTATTTCATGAACCTATATTTTCATCTTCTTGATACATTCTTTTTATCCATGGTTTCTCTTAGGTTAAAATGGTTATTTTTTTCTTCCAAGTACATTATAGGGTCTATATTTTCAATTTTATGTTTTTACTTTTCATTTTGGGTTTGACCTTAGGATTCCATTATCTATATTACACCCATAGTTTGTTAGTTGGTGGTTTGAGTTGTAAATTATATATTTTTTCTCAAATAGGAAGTTACAAAAACCTATGGGTGACAGAAAAATATATTTTTATTAAAAAAATTACATATATTTACATTTTAAAATTAAAATTGTACATAGTTGGGTGAAATATTTCTATCTAGAGTTCCAAGATATACCCTGGTCATTTGTAATCCACATGATGAAACTAGTGTATTGTAGTATCTTGAGGAAATCTGAATCATGAAAAGGACTAGACATCTCATTCTAAAGGGTAAACCATGTAAAAATTATATTATGAATTATTTATATTCTTGATTATGTTTGATTGAAATCAATATAATCACCCATCCCGCCCTTCTTAGTGATTTCTATTAGTCCTGAGGGTCCTTTCAAGTCGTATTAGAGCTCCTCGCCCTTCATTGAAGATTTGATATCTATAATGACAGATTTCCTCCATGTTGTTATATTTAGACATTGATTTTTTATTTTAAATATGTATATTTGTACTTAATTAAACCATAATTGAATTTTAAATTTCATGGGAAAAACTACTATATTTTAAAATATAATATAAGACCTTAACTTTATCAATTAGTTTATATAATTTAGAGGCTACAACTTATTTATTTTTTCCTCATGTTGAATGTTTCAATATGATAGTAACTAATATGAAATATTTGGTGAATTATGGATGTTCTCATAATTCCATTCTATTATATCATTCATAGATGTGGTTTCGAAAGGTAAAAGAGATTAATAAAATAAAGTTCATCTAGAATAAGTTATCGAATTTCATTGATGAAAATTCCAATGTGATGTAATCTAATGTACAGGTTTGTAGATTGAGGTATAATAAAATTTAAATGCATTATGAGGAAACATTGGATTAATTACTAATAAGGTTAAATGATTGTTTTATTATAGTCATATGATTTCATGAAAAGTTAATGCATTTACTGAATTTTGAGAAGATAAAATACATTTTACCAGATAGGTTTCATGAAAAGGTATCATCACTTAAAGATTGTGATTCAAGTACACATCCTTTAATGAGTTACATAGTATCCTTATTTCATATGAAATGGGGAAGGTATTTGTTTTAATGAATAGTTATAAGGATATAATTGAAATATTTATTAGTGTCTCAAGGAAAGAAAAGAATAAGAAAAAAAATTATGAATAAGACACTGGATGTTTAAATACTAAATACAATTTTAATAAAAAATTTGATAAAATTTTTTCTCTTACTTATATATATATGATAATATTCAAGACAAAATTCAATGAAACGTTTTCAATGAAAATTTTCAAGACTGTATCAATTTGAAATTTTGTAGAAAATTTTACAAGGTTGATAGTAACAGAAACTAGTGAATATGTAGGAAATAGATCCGAAGGATATCCTCTATGAATAAAATAACAATTTTTGATAAATATATGTTTTCTTAAAAATGTATGGGTACTAATTTATATAGATAAAAGAATAGAAATTTATTATCTAAATTATATGATGATCAAAGCATTGATGATGATGAGGAAGATGAAACAATTAATGATGTTGATGATAAGTTCCTGATTACTATAGTGGATAAAGAATAATTCACCAGTGATAAGTGTGGAAGAAACATAAATTGAGCTTAACATAAAATGATAATTAATGTAATTCATTAAAAAATTTCAATATTCAAAAATGATATCAGAAATTCGTGGAAATTGAATCAATATTTGAGAAACAATGATTGTGTTCTTACAGAATAAAAACCAAAGTTACTGAAAGGGATTAATGACGTTAAGAAGTTTCATATTGGAGAGAAGAATACATATTTTGAAATACAATAAAAAGTAAAATTTAAGTATAAGGTTCTTCGTAGTTTCCGACTAAATATTTTCAATTCTGAAATGAAATTGGGAAAATTTAAATCCAATTTTCTAAATTCATTTCAAGAATTTAGTGAATGAATAAATAAAAAGGTTGTGAAGGATAATGATGATTCATAGAAATATTGGGGTTTAGTAAATAAAAAAAATATCACTGTCAAATTGAATGAAATCTCCTAAAATATTTCATGGAATGTTTTAATTGAATGCATAGGTGAAGGATACCGTGTTTCTGGCCAAAAAATGTGATTGTCAAAAAAAAAAATTCTAGGAATAAAAATTTGTCTATTGAATCTAATCTAGTTAATTCATATATGTTCTGATTATTATAGTTACTTATCTAATTTATTTATTGTTTTATTTTTTATAATTTTTTTTGTTTGATTCTGTTTATGAGAATGATGTTGAATATAATATTTGTTTCATGAATTTAAAGAATTTAACAAATTAAAACATCTTATATATTATGTTTTCTCTATTTAAAACATCATAAACATCTATTTTTATTGTTTTAATATTTTTTTTTCAATTTTCATATCATTTAAAAAAAACAACTTACACATTTTAAATATCATAAAAAACACCTTGTACATTTTTAAAATTTGATGAAAACTGCCATATGCGTTTTTTATATCATATAAAATCGATCTTACAAATTATAAAATACATTTTCAAACAAATATAACTTTTAAAATTGCTATATTTCACTAAAAAGATAAATTTCTTTTTAATTGGGTTGAATATCTTACAAACATTCAATTTTTGAATTTTGGGCATAGTTTTTCATGAAAATGGATTTTTTAATATCTTGATCTTCTCAAAGATATAAAAAAGATTTGTTTCATACTCTTATTGGAATTCTTATTTATCTTACTAAAAAAATACAAATTTATAAATTTTATATTTTATAAAGGAAATGAATGGAATGGTCTTAATTTATCATTATATATTTATAAATTTCACCTTATTAAGTTTTCAAAATATTTTATGAAGTAAATTTTTAGCAATGTAAACTCATCTTATCAACTTTATTTCACATTAAAATATTGTAAATTCTCCTTAAAAATATTTTAAATCACATTTGAACTTATTTTTTGACCTTAAAAATTTTTCAAAAAAATTTAGAAAAGTTTATAAAACTATATGAATATTTCAAAACACATTACACTATTTTTATTTCATAATAAAATGAAAAAAATTACTTTCAAAAAATTAAAAAAGCTATATGAAGAATTATAATAAACCTTATAGTATTTTTTAATTGAACATTATGAATTTTTAATTTATGTTATAAAATATTTTGTTTTGAGTTTTTGTGATTTCGGTGACTCGCGTTATGTCATGGATGATACTATTTTTTAACAACAATGTACCTAATGTCATGAAAATCTATTTTATTTCATATTTTATATTATTATTTGTTTTAATTATATGTAGTTTAATCAAACTATTTTATTAATTTTTAAATTAAATATAACATTTAATGATGTTATTTGATGTGTTTTTAAAATTCTTACCGTCGAAATAGATCAGGAATTATTTTATCACATTACATGTGATATTTCAATATACATATTTCAAATATTATATTAATATAAACATTTTTAGTTATGATGAGAATTTAGGAGGAACCAAGGTGATTAAATATCATTGATATTATGATGAATGAATTAAACATTAGATAATTAGCATCATTTTATTACTCCTAAAGTGTTGTAAATTTCCATATGATACATTATTTATGCACCATTCCTCCAAATTGTTGAGTCTATAATTGTTTATCTAAATAATTAATGTTTTAATTAAATTATAATGTGATAATCCTTCTTACATCCAAACCAGTAACATCGTTTCTTCAATCACTAGTTAATTTTGTTTTTATATTTTCAATGTATTATATTATTCTATTAAATAAAATTCATACTTATTTATAACAAAAATCAAAAATGGTTATGAAACTATTCACAATAAATTGTATTGGTTAAGAAATATGATCAAAAATAAATATCACTTAGGTTGTTCCTTGTCTCTAAAATATGATATTAGCTCTTAGATTCGACTCTAGGTGTGAAAAATATAGTTCTATTGGGTAATTAACCAGGTTTGAAAAGAATATATTATTGGATTTGTCTTGGTACTCTGAAGGAAGGGTTTGTATTGGGATTTTCACACCCTACAAAAGCAATTTTTTACTGGATACAATTTATATGGAGGGTTATATAGAGGTGAATATTATATATATATTCACATTGATCCAAAATACTTAAAAAATTATATAATACTAGATTATTTTATTTCCACTGAACCTATACCTAAATATTGTATATGTACTTTAACAGAAATTTTTATTTTAGATTACCTCTGATTTCAAAAATTCTATTATACTTTTAACTATTCAATTCAACCCCTCTTAACCCTCTCATAATATCACATTGGGAAATAGTTGGTATCAAATACATAGCCTTTAAGAGTTTAGCATTGTTTATTTTTCTTAATATCAAACAATTAATATCATAGCTTGACCATGATTGAATAGTTCTTCTCTTTTTAACTTATATTTTTTTGATTATCAATGTTTTTTAACATCAAAATTTTACCCAAGACCTCATAATATAAATAAATTATTTTATTTAGATTTTATAATTAAATTGAAATGATCTATGGATAATGTTGAGACCACCTTAATTTGATGAAAATGATTATGGATATTTTGAAACTTTGATGGATTATTTTATTAACAAATCTAGTATTGAGTACTGAAAGAAAATGGTAAAACCTTATCAATTACCAGAAAACAACCTTGATTATAAAATATAGATAGATATAACTAAATATGCTTAAAATTATAAAATTATGAATATTTTATATTTTGAAATTTGTAGAAATGTTTTTAGTCATGTATCTATATGAAATATTTCTTATGATATTTGGGGAGTTGTTCATGTCATTCACAATGAAATAGACAATATGGAGAGGAGAAAACATGGAATTTTAAGAGTTTAATATCAATATATTATGATTTGGGTGAATAGAACTATTAATAAGATGTTTCACAAGTTCACTTTCATTAAGAAAGGGATGAATGCACTTAGAGAACTATTAGATGACACAACCACATTGGAAAGAGTATTTTCCGAAATTTCATACCTCCCTATCATCACGGATGCATGCACTAGATTTTTTTTGTTTCCCTACACTCCAAATTTCCAATGGTGGGATACTATAATTAATTTCCCGGGTTATGTCAATTACTTGAACAAAATGGTATGATGGGATTCCAGTTCCTCCTTTTATGAATTCCTCCTTGGAGATCACCACCGTATTTGTGTCTCCCTCTTTGATTTGATTCATGTTTGTGGAACTCATTTATGGTGACATCACTTTTTTGACACCATATAATTAAACTTACTCTTTTATGAAAAACTTCTTTCATATTGACAAGGAAGAAACCTTTGTTCAAAAGAGTAGTCATGTTGGGCATTGCTGGTCATGTCTAGATGCTTGGCGCATTGTTTTCCTATATAATTCCTCATGGGAGGGAATATCATATGAGGCATCTTAGGGCACTGAAATCAAGACATCCCATGTTTATCATGAGGTAACAATTGTAAAGGAATATGTATTATAAGTATTTCAACTCATGCATCACACACATATCCATGGGGTGAGTATTTGAAGTTATGTCGCAAGTTTTACGTCTTTTCGAGACAAATCAATACATTAGGTTGAGATGGATCAATGAAAGAGTTTAATTTCTTATGAATATGATAAAGGGGTTAATTTATTTTGGGTATAGGATGGATGGATCATAACTCCCCATGGACTAGAATATATATGTTTTGTCTGTAAGAGGGAATATGCCACACCAGGAAGGTTTATTAATGATCATAAAACCACTTTAGTTGGATCTAGAAGATCTATCAAAATTTACCTTATGGTGGAATAATTAGTTCCATCCCTAGGTGGGATCACCTAGGTTTACCTTTGGTCAGGATACCCCTTGAGGCAGACCCAGAAGACGGATCAGAACTCCCTTTGAGGTAGATTTGGGTGGTGTGTTCCTATGATGGAGAACCTAATTTTTTACCTTTAGCAAGGATACCCCTTGAGTTGGACATAAAATACATATCATAATTCTAAGTGATTTGGATCTGAGAGGTTCATACCTAAAAGGGATCACCTAATTTTACCATTGGTTCGAACTCCCCATGAGGTAGACCCATAAGGTTGATGAGAATGCCCCTTGAGACGGATCAAGGAGGTGTGTCCCTATAACGTATCACCTAAGTTTACCCTTTTTAAAGTTACCCTTGAAGAAAAAATGAAATGTTTATCAGGATTCCCCTTGAGGGTGCTCAAAGAGTTGTGTCTCTATGAGGGAACACCTATGATTACCATTGGTTGGGACTCCTCATGAGGAAAACCCAGAAGGTTAGTCAAGGTGCCCCTTGAGGAAGATGGGGGAGGTGATTCACTATGAGGGAGAAACAATTCTTACCATTGGCCTGGATTGATCCTTGGGGAGGCATATTACGTGCCATTTTAGAATATAGATATCAAAAACCACATAGTTCTATGTCACAGTTTAAATTCTTTTAACATGACTGATCCATTCAGTTTAACGTCATGTCGTAAGGATATGCATGTCATGAATGGAGCATCTAAGAGAGATGGTGTGGGGGTTATGCATTGAATCTTCCATTCGCAAGAGTATTTATCTTCGTAAGAATGGTGTGTTCATACACATTAAATTTTCTCAAGTGCTTCTAGAAGTAGTGATATTGTGGATGGGGAATATGTGTGGAAGATTCACAGAGGATCTCATTCCATGTAAGTTAAACATGTTCAATATCATGGGTAGGAGGTGTGGGGGTCATCCCATGATACTCAAACATGATTAATCTTATGTTTTTCACATATTGTAATACTATTGTTTCTTTTCATGTTCTAAGTTCATTATCATGCATTTTAACATCATACTATAATGGCATGGAACTAGGAGGTTTTATGTCATCCAGATTGAATATGGGGGGCTATCTTCTTACCCCTATGGATTATGTGAAAACTAATCCAGGGATTTTGGGTGTGTAATGAAGTTTTAACTTTAATGTATGATTGATCAATCATAATGTCCGCATGAGAGTCTATATGCTCAGAAGTAAAAGCAGTAAGAGTACCCATGCTCAGAAGTAGTAGGTAAGGTAACAAGTGCACTAGAGGTATAGGGGACTTCAAGAGGAGAACCAGGAAACAATTTTGTGTAAGTTTAGAGTTCTACACTCATGATTTGTGTGATTATGGAGCTCTAGGACAAGGGAAGTTCATGGAGTACTTAAGGGTATGTGCGTTCAAGATTGAAGTTGCACGCATATCAGGATTCCATAAAAGTGGGGCCTTTGTGTTCACCTAATATAAATTGAGATGATTCTCATGATAATTACTCAACAATGGTCTAAGAAATTTTTGGGTCCACATGAGGTGTTTCACATAATATTATATACCTTGGGTGTTCCATGTTGTGTGTTGTTGTGAAATAGGAGTACTTCCGCACACGGGAGTACAGTTTCATCTTTCAGAGAGAATCTCCTATGAGGGGGTGAGCTTCTATTTATATCCTAAATTCTTTTCCATGGGTACACAAGTAATTGGGTGTATATGGGGATTTAAATGTGGATTCCTCCTTTTTCATGAGAGCTTGTCCGCACAAAAAGCCTATCTTAATGTCATTTTTTGGCCAGCAAAATGGTTCGTTTTGTGAATTACTCATTTATTACATGCATCCCTTCCTTCTTATGATCTCTATAAGAAGAAATATGGTATGACATGGTGGAATACATGAAAAATATCATCATCATTGGTGCACAAAGACTTTTTCATGCAAAATGTGACCATTTCATGCAACCACAGAAACTTTTTTTCACCATAATCATTTTCCTCAAAATAGTCTTCCAGGGTATCATGCATGATCGATTCATCAATAAAAGAAAATTTGAAGTTTCATATGCAAATTTAGCACCAAAAAGTCACCCCCACCCTAATTTGATCTGATATGGGTCAATAAGTATGGGTTACAAAGAAAATATTGAAGAGAACTATGCATTCTTGTATGTTCATACAACTTTGTTGGTCGGTCGTGCAAGAGTTTTTCATTAATGTTCATTGTAGTGGTTCACACCAATAAATTTGTAGAGGGATACCTTTGTATGGTACCTTTAATTCTTTCATGATAGGCTTGTTTTCACTTATTCACATAATTTTTCCTTTTTCATGAAAACCCGATCATCAGTTGAAAATTTCATGAAATATAGTTTCACACACTTGATTTTCTTCTCAAGGGCTTTTTTTGTGCACACTCATTGAAACTTGCTTGCCTAAATGCCTCCTGAAGGCTGAAAACCAAATATTTCATGAATATTCCTTGGAAATTCTATATTAATCTAAAAATTCCCATCAATAGAACCTAGATGAGAATGAAGCCTCTACCTCCACCCGGAGAACAACAATTAAAGGAAATACTCAGATACCATAAGCTAGGTTGGTCATTTTGGACAAAAACAATTCTCATGGGATTGATGAACAAGGCATAGATATGATTTCTATTTAGAAACCACCTTCCACTATGGAATTTTGGGCTGATGAATGAGGCCAACCTCCCAAACTATGAAGCCAACAGGTCATGATCTTGGTTCACATGTGAGATTCAAATCAATCATTAGAGGATCACTACTCATGGAAAATATTCAAAGGAGCATAGGTCCATGTTTATTATGTGTCTAATGGGTGGATGAGGATGATCATGGGGGTGGGACTAAATGCTGAAGAATTCCCCACCCACTATGCCAACATTCATTAAAGCAGCAAGCAGGACAACAACATGGGCTATCACAGGGAAATGTATTTGTGATCAGGAAGAAATTTCACTAATGAATGGGATTGGGGATACTAGGTATGCTATATTTTCTTATAGTATGGGGCAGAGTTGTGCCATGATTAACTATTCATGGCATTGTGTACATCACAATTCCACACATACCATCAGTAAGAGATGGTTCCACATCATCTCATATGGTGGTCCCCAGATACCAACACCTTCCATCTCTACCATAGGAAGGTGATAATTTGACTATGGGATGTTCATTGCATTATCGAAAACCCATTGGAGGGTTTCCATTATGACAATCTCTTTCTATTTTAGAACACATGGATGAGAGGTAGCGGACTCCAATCATAGTTCAACACCTTCTAGTGGATTTGAAGGAAAATTTAGGTCAAGATCCCATATTTCATAAGATAATTCCATTCAATTTATTGTTTGATATATTTTTGAAGAATAATCTGGCCATAGGGAAGTTGGGGTGGGGAAATCAGTGCCAAACAGTGCTGCATAGTAGGAGGCCAAGATCACAATGTTTGATCCTAGATGAGGGGATGTTTGAGTAGTGGGAAACAATATGGTGCAAGGATGGTATCCTCTAGTACAATATATTTTATTCCTTTCAAAATTCATTAGTTTATATCTTATCCAAGTCAGGGAAATGAAGATGGGATTACACCTGGAGAAGCTAGTGATGATGTCTATCTTTGCAGGAGGAAATAGAGAGAACCTGTGGGTACCCTTTTATGCCCGACTCTACAGCTTGTTGGATCATGTGGAAGGGGAAACACACCAAGGAATATATGTGGACTATTCTAGTTATTTCATAGTAGGATTATGGAACACTTTGCGAGCTATGTGTTTCAAAATTTCCTCATCCCTCTAAATGTCGGTCGATGAACATGTCTACTCAATATCACCAGAGTCATGCCAGTGGAACTCGAACAAACCAGATTCACAATTATAATTTTCAACCATGTGAAATTAAATTAAAACCCCTTCTCAACACTAGTTGGTGTGATATAGGACATCCTTCAATAGACATGGTAATTAAATATATACCTATAGAGATTTCTTGGTGGCATTTTTCTGGCCTGGATTGAACAGCATCTCTACTACAAACTATATACTCTATCCTAGTACTTAATATGGTTTTTTACCTCAAGAAGTTAATGAATAGAGTTTACATGGGTTTTTGTTAGGATTAGGATACCTATAACCTTTTTTGGAAATGGTGGATGTCGTTACTTGTAGGATTAGTGGAGACCATTATGCTTAAACTCAATAATATTGATTTTGTCATGTTGATGCATTATTCTAACAATTGGGTGGAATTTTATCCATATGAGATATCAAAAAAGTGAATTTGAGTGATCGATCTAGAGGAATGGTTCTAGAGTAGTAGGGTGGTTGGAAGAAAACTCTAGGTGCAGCAATCTAGATAATGGGGGCAGTTCAGGTTGGAGCTGTATCAGGGATGGCGCAAGGCTTTGTTGAACCACCACCCCTAAAGGAGAGGGGTACATAAAGTGATCCTTGAGGAAGAAATGGGCTCCCAGGATGAGATGAGTAAAGACAAGGATTCTCATGGGAAGTATTTGAAGTGCATGTTATATCTAGCTTCTGACGTCATCTTTCCCTCTCTCTAGACATATAGAAGAAGCTAATCCATGATTGAGTTGAGATACCAGAGGTTGGGACTCGCCAGATCATGGCCAAGGTGGAATTCCATGAGAGTCACGTGTACCTGATGGTCATGGACTACTTCACTTGCAAGCATGGGGAGTAAAATACCATTTACCCCACAGTTTGGATGATCTATGGTGGAAATAAAAGGTGGAAGAATACGCCACCCATCGACGACTCATCTAAGTTGGAATCGGTGGAAGGGGAAACATAGGGCTATAGGGGTGAATATTTTTGGGGATAAACTACTGATAAAGGGATCCCCCAAGATATTATTACAATTCTGGCCTCAGAAGATGACTTTTTATCACTTCTCAATGAAATTTTATTAACTTACTATTCTCCCTCGATCCTTCCCTTTATTATTCAGATTCACTAACAAAAGCATGTTTTGTATAAGAGAAACTTGGAAATGCTTAAGGGGACTCAGGTTAAGGGGGTGAAGGTGAACCACTAGGTGCAGGAGAGAACACTTTGGTGCCTATTCTCAAGGATTAAGTTGGTGGTGGTCTAGTCAAGAAAGTTAGAGTAAAAATCTCAGAGCCTCTATTTATCCTTATCATTTATCGGGGGTCGTTCCCTGATATTCTGATGATGGAACCCACTATTGGAGATGAGGTGTACCCGAGGAGGATTATCATAGAAATAAATCATCCCTGAGGTAAGTGTGTATCACAATTCACTTCGCCCATATCAAATATTTCATGGATGTTTTCTGTCAATGTGTTTGTTTTATCTTCATGTAAGTCCTCACACAGATCCTACAAGGCCAACTACAGGAGGTCAAGTACTAGCTGTTGAGGAACTGAATAGAGTTGAGGGGTATCATTTGGTGGATCTCCCTATAGAGACTCAGTTACTAAATATAAAAGTGATCATCTTTGTAAAGTCTTTCAATCTCATGAAAACTGAATAGTAATATGTTGATTAAATTTACTGACATGTTTCTATTTGAAATAATGATAGAAAGGTTGTTTTCTTAGAAACATGATGAGGTGGGAGAATCTGCAACCCCATCTCTAATAGTCATTATATTCCTTAAAGGGTCATTTTCTCAAGATGTACCAACCTTGTCCCTAGGAGAAGAGTCTATTGTGGTCATGTTTAATGTATCTGGTGAGGTGGAGCTCAAGGATGGTTGATTCAAGTCTACTGAGGAATTATATAATAAAGATGTATGACCACTTGATATAGAGCCTAACATATCAAAGAGGATCCCAACAGAGGACCCAGTTACTTTTGTCCTTGCAGACATTCTAAAAAATAAACCTGGAACACCTAAGGAGAAAGAAGACTCTTGATATGAAGTTGCTAAAGAGAATCTTGGAGTCTAGCACTGGGCATGGATCAGCATACAGTTCTTCATCACCAAGACTTTAGAAGCATACCTAGTGATCTAGATGGGGTCACTATACCACTGGTTTTACAACCTTGGTTCTAGAGGTATGGATTCTCACGGTATCCATACACTAGACTGCAACTTCCTTATCTAGTGGGGGACAAATAATGTAATCTCGTAGAGTTTTCCTAGCAGAGATAGAGGTTCAATAGTAAAAAATATTCTCCAAGAGGTAAACATAGAAAATAAGAATTTGGGGGAGTAGGAAGCAGAGCATGATGCCTTCCTCAATTCTCAATCATAGTTCATCATCTAAAAAATAGATCGTTTGGAAGAGAATGATTATAAAATGAGTCAGGTGATACGTCAGATAGCCAAGATCTGAGTCAGATTGAGTGAAATTCAGGATTGATGAGCTTCATCCTGAGGATGAGCAAGATGAAGAGGATCTTGAGAGGTGGTAGTAAGTTCGCTTGGCCACACATTAGAGGCTGGATGTGCTGAATCTTTCTATTATTGGTGCAGATCTGTTGGGTGATTTTTTTCAATATATGAGAGGGGATTCAATATATGGATGACCCTCACTAGTTTTCAAACCTTTATGGATTATTTAAAACCTTCTATATGCATGGACATATATTTTTTTGATTCTCTTACTTTTTTCTATCTAATAATATATATGAGAAACCAAAAATTATTCCTTAAGCTCACATGAGTCATGCTTGATTTGAAAAATAAGCTACAACAATGTGATTTCTCATTAATAAGAGAGTTATTGTGATGAATGAGGTTGCAGATGGAGAAATAGGATCTCAAATAAGTTGAAATTCATTTATAATGTGCTCTTATGCACAAATGCGGTAACTCCATGGGAGTTGAATTCTATATGAATAAAGGGAAATGGGGAGTGTGAATCATAATGCCCAAAATTTGGAACACAAGGATGGTGTCATGATGACACAGAATACCTACTGACCATGTTCAAAACATAGAATCAGTACCACTTTCTTGGAATAGTGACAAACAAATGAGGGTTGACAGCTAAATATGTTCGAAACATGAAACTTGTCCCAAAATTTCGTCCAAAGGCCATTGGGATGTTGGTCTAGGATTTTAGGTGATCCATTATGGTCGGGAACAATGCTATTAGGGGGTCCCATCAGATGTAAAAAAATAATTAGAATCCAAATGAGTTGTATGTGATGTCTCTGTATGAAGTTATGGAATGTTCAAATGGATTCTAACATTACTGGAATTACACCATATTGATTTATAGCAGCTTGGAGTTGGGTCGTCGGTATGAAAAATATTCAAACTCATCTTTCCGGAGGCATCATCTCATATATTGGGTGATGGTCGAAGATATGAATGATTTGGTAGATGACTAGCACAAGAGTAAAGGGCCTCTTGGTCAAGGGCCAAAGATGCCATGCAGTTTTACGTCATGAAATAAGAGCATTTGACACACAATTTAACTTTGTATGGTGAGTATGGTCCATTGTAATGTTTAGCTTCATGTGATCAGGATACATACCAGAGTTTAACAACATATGACCAAGATTTAGAGTGTATGGGACTTATGAACCAGGATTCCCATCATTTTCCCTCGTGTTATGTTAAGAGTGAATCTCGTGTTCCCTTAATGGGGTAGAGTTGCAATTTATCATTATGAAAAAGATGTAGAGAACTGATGTGAATGATAGATTTCTGGACATGATAATTGAGGGAGAAGAAGGGTATCATGAAGGGAGACCCCACATAAATAAATTGAATCTAGTTTAGGTTGCATATTGTTTAAGGTCATGATTCTTCTATCATTACTCTTAGTTTAAGGTCATAGTGTTTGGACCATAGGGTTCCTCAAAAGGATATGTGTAGTGGGGTGAGATGAAAAACCTAATGTGAAAGAGGTCCAAGGAGGTCCACTACAACACCACACATTCACAATGATATTTTCATATAGTTTAATTTCAGGATTCATGGAATTGGACTCCTATTTTAAGGTCATAGATTTTGGACCTACAGAATCCTAAGGTGTTCAGCATGGTTAAAAATGGTATTAATATGATGTGGATGGAGTCTGGGAGGGCTACTATTCCATTTGAAACAAAAGGGGGAAGTGAAAAATAGTACCAGGTTATGCTACGTGGACCGTGAAACATGATGCGGTAGAAGATCAATGTCTGTAATGGTATACCCTCTTGAATAATAGTATTGAATCATCTCATACATAGATATGGGGAATCATTAATTTATATGGGGTATGGATACATATTAACATTTTTCCCTGAGGAAGTTAATGTTTTTTCATCCTGTGTTTATCATATGGGGTATCGTGGTTCCATACATGGTAGAATCATCTCTTATTCTGTGGAATCTCAAACATATATTGGGTAAGACTGCAATTTAATTTCATGCATTGAGGATGATTCTTCCTAATATTCGGCTGTGTGGTAATCTCATCATGCTAATGGGTCAAGGTAATTAAATGGGTCTTATACCTAGAAGGAGACCTATGGGATATTTTGGGGTGGTTTAACCAAGAATAAAAAAATATTGTGGTGAATCTGTAGTTGGGCCTGGAGATAGAAATTCTAGGTATAAATACATTTTTTACAAGTATAGTAATCAAGCCACATGTAGTTCTAGAGACGATTCAGATATTTTGAGTTTAAATGGTATAAACCATGGGATGGAGGAGGGGTTAAAATATGTTTGTGTTGCACAATAGGTAAAACCCAACAAGAATGAGCCAAGGTGGCCTTGCATAATCTGGATTGGGCCTAGAGCCAAATTCATAGAGTTTAAAGTCATATGGTATAGACCAATGAAAAAAATTTAGATTCATTTCTCTTGGACTATAGGAAAACATTTTAAAGACCTGATTATTGGACTGTGGCGGGGATGTTTCCTCTAAGGGTATATGCGTGGCATGAAAAAAGTAAAACCCAACATGAATAGATCCAGAGGAGGTTTGTGTGCCATAAAAACACCTTGAAACAGACATCACTTAGTTTAAGTTCATAATTATTGAACTGCAATTGAGGAAAATTAGGTTGGAAGGGTTGATGAATTTGTGGATGGCCTGAAAGATGAGAAGTATGGGCATTAATGTATCTCATAAAGATGGTAATCAAGCCACATGTAGTTCTAAAACATGACATGGTATAATACCAACACCCGTGGTGGAGATCAACTATAATGAGGGAATTTAATCTTCACACACTTTGATATAGTTCTTCCCAAGATCATGAAATAGGGAAATATTTTTTGGAAATCTCATACTTATAGTATGAGGCAACCTGATTTGAAATGGGGTAAAGATCATATCTTGTTAAGAGGAATCCAGAACATTTTTAGGGCAAGATCAAAGATTAACATTGTGCATTGTAGTTTAACTTCTTACAACTCAAATGTTAGGGACCAAAAATATTTTAAATTTATAATGCTTGGACCTAAAGCAGACTTTTCAAGGTCATGTTTCATGGACTGTAAGTTGGATACTAGTTTAATATCATAAAGTTTTTACCATCAGTGGGAATCTCAAATGGATATGTTTAGTGTGGTGGAACAACTAACACGACATGAATGAGGATCAAGGTGGTATAAAAACGCACAACACATATTCCTAAGGAGATTCGAATATAGTTTAAATTCATGATGCTTAGACTATAGGGTCTTGGTTTAAGGTTATAGTGTTTGGACACTTATTAGAGATTCTTATGATGAGATATGTAGTATGATGGATTGAAAACCCCAATGTGAATGGAGGCCAAGGAGACCCAATTTCACACCACATATTCAGGAGGAGATTTTTATATAGTTCAAAGTCATAATTCTTGTACTATAAGATCTTAGTTTATGGTCGAAGACTTTTGACCCACAGACCAAAAGGGATATGTGTGGAATGATAGGAACAACCCAGCATGAATGAATTCCAAGGAGGCATGAGACACACAACACATTCCAATGGTAAACTCAAACATATTTTAGAGTTTTAATCCTTCGACATGAACTCCTAGTTAGGTTCATAATGTTCGATCCAATGGGGCTCTTTTATCAAATTTGAACACATCAGTACACATCATACCAAAATTCATAATCCGACGCGAGTCATGCTTAGTGTGGAAAGAAAGAAATGGTGAGGGGATTTCCATAATGTGTGTAAGTATAGAGTAGGGGCAACGAGGTGTTGGTTTTATGAATATCCCCGCGATATTGACCTTCCCACTCGATGCAGGATGATTCATGGAGGGATGACATTAAGGGTGTTGAAATTTAACCAAGACATGGAGAGTTATAAATTAGGTAAATCAATACTTTTGAGATCTAGATAAGTGTTTGACTGATGGGTTTGGATTAACTATCAACCTTTTTCAAAACCCAGGGACCACAAATACACTATTAAATAATGGGGTGAGAAAATGAAATATTGACTATTGAGAATGTTCAAAACACTCGATCTTTAATTCTTTCAATGATCCATCAAGGTATTGGTCCAAGATGGGTGGTGAGCCATTTCATCTAGGTACCATTGTCATTAGGGTGTCGTTTTAGATTTAAAGTATGATGGAAATAAAAAATTTGAAATTATGAAATTTTGGAAGTGGATTTATGAAATATCTCTGTGATATTCAACACTCTAGGTTCCAAGACACAATGAGTTCGAGCACACCAATGGGGCATATTGGAAAGGGGGACTCAAAACTATTCTCAAGAATGGGGTCCATGAGGTGGGATAAGGACCAAAAAGTACCTTGTTTAAAAGACCTAGGTGGATCAAGGGTAAAAAACACTAATGTCTAAAATAGTTTAATTTAATATTGCTTGTACCAATGGAAGTATTTTCTTAATGGTCTTAAAGCTTTGACCACGATCTCTTAGTTTTTTGTCATAGAGTTTGGACCTGTCATGAGTATCTCAGGTTGATATGTGTGGCATAGAGGAGTGACAAATCGAACATGAATGAAGTTCAAGGAGGAAAACTTCCGCACAACACATTCCTAATAAGGATAAACACAGTTTAAAGTATGGATTCTTAGACTAGGGGAAGTTATTAGTTTACGATCTTAAAGCTTAGACTAATCAAATATTTTAAAATCATGTGACCAAGATGTTGAAATTATTGTTTGGGGCTAGTGATAATAATTTTTGGTGTCCCTATATATCCCATGGGAATTGGAATCAATTCACACATAGTTCTGAAACATAGTGTGGTAAGAGACTAACGTCGATAGGATGATCCTCTCTAGTAATGGAATCAAGGCCTCATATAGTTGTTCAAGGGAATACCATGTTCATGGCATGAGGTAATGATCATATCTTATTCCATGAAATCACGGTTTAAGATACGTTAAGACTGTAGTTTAATATCTTCTATTGATACATTTGTTCATCATGTGGTTACCATAAAGTGCATCGCAATATTTTCTAGGGTACGATTGTAGCTTAGTGTCTTGTGTTGAGGATTTCGAGTGTCCCAAATAGACATGTTTGGTGAGGTGTATATCAAACTTGACATGAATGAGGTCCAATGAGGCCCAAATACACACCACATATTCATGAGGGGACTTACATATAGATTAAATTCATGATTCCTGTACTTGATCTCCTAGTTTAAGGTTGTTTAGTTCGAACCCTAGGCTCTTAGTTTATGGTTGTAGAATTCAGACCAATAACATAGTTTAATGTCATGTGATTGGTATTTTTATGTGAAGTTTAACATAATATGGTGAGAATGTGGCATTGTATAGTTTAACTTCATGTGATTCGGATTTTTCCCAATAGTTTAATGTTATATGTCTGAGACGATGGCTTTTGTGTTTTTTAACATCATTCAACTAGGATGTTTCAAGATACTCATGAAAAATAATTCTTTATTAAATGATAATTTGTGGGAGGTATGGTATTCTTTCCACCCATGGTGATCAAATAGTATGAACCATTTAAATAAACCTTATGAATTATGTATGGTCCTCCCCTATTGGGTTCCAACTTTGGTGGCTTCTTTCCATGTATCATTGGAGTTCTGAGAAATATTATTATATCACCCTAGATGAAAGAGAAAAAGAAAAACTTCTTTTTGAATGCTCCTAATATCCTATTTTGGTGCCTCTATATATGTTTCGATGCCTATAGATTGTTCTCTTTTAGGGTTTCCACATCATATAGATGGACTTATTATATTCTTTCTGGTATCTTCTAGTCGTAGATATCTTTTTGGTCAAATATTAATTGAACCTCAATTCATAGGATTACCTATGTTCTATACACTAGTGAATATGGATTTTTTTGGGTGGAATTCCATTTCATCATCTGATAATCCCAGAGGGAATTTGGGATCTTTTCCCGAAAAAGTTTCTTATTTGATCCCACCATCATATAAAAAATGTTATAGATGGTCTTGTTAAATTATTTGATCTATAAATTTTCTTGGGAATTATATTGGGATGTATGGTTTGACCAAATATTGTACTTTTCATAAAATCTATTCATCTTAGTAGCTCATATGGTGGCATAATATTTTGTGAGATTGACAAGAGGGACTCTAAATCGAGGGATTATATGGGTTCTTAAAAATTTGATCACATCCGTTGAACTCCTTAAGAGGAATCCCTTCTACCCACTTGGAGAAGAATTCTTTCATAGTCAGAATGAACCATAACTAGAGAGATATTACTGGTGGATATGGGCTTATAAAATAGAGTTTCCATACCATAAAGGGTGAATAATACTTGGTGGTCTATAGAATCTATGGTGTTTATTGTAAAAAGATAGCATTGATTGAACACATATGAAACCTCTTGGTATATTCGATGGAGTCATGGACCAAGGGGGTCCAGATGTAACCCATCATATGAATCTAGTGGGATAGCTTTCATCCTACTTTATGGAAACCAAATTATGGGGAATGGAATTCCTGAATAAACTAGGATATCTCATCTCCTTGGATAAAACATAGATGAATTCCATCAAACCCATGTATGTAGAGAGTCTGCTCGAGGTTTGGAATTCTCTAGAGGGTAAAGTATATTTCATTAAAATATACTCACTCACACACAACTCGATATGTCAGGAGAATACCATTCCAATGATACTCAATGAAATTAATTATCTAGTCAGGTGTTTCTTCCAATATAGGGGAACTTTGTGATCCTGTCGTAGAAGCATTGGCATCCAGCTAGTTTACCCATTACCTATCATCTTTATCTGATATGATAGGAGTGATGACTCTCTGATGTTACACATCATTGAAAAGTTAATCCTAATTAGGCTCTACAAGAGATTCTCCTAAACTAGTAATGGTTTCGTCTTTACCATTCTGTGACTGAGGGACATGAGTCACTTTTGGCTGAGAAGGGAATTTAGTTATTAGCTAGTGAGTACACTCTTCAAGGGGTAGAAAATCTGTATTTCTAACAATTTATTCACCATTAATCTTCTATATGACTAACATCGAGTCTCCCTTCACTTGTAGTAGGGGGAAATTAATCTAGAGAGCTAGCTCGAGGCAAGTAATGATATCGTGAAACCCTTCCTTGTTGTTGATTCATCCATCGACCAATTGAAAAATCGTGTGGTAGGAAAACCTATTTTGGTGTGATGAAGATGATACCCATTCATATTATATCAATCTTTAGATCAATGAGATTCCTACCAATTGGGTTCTGTGAGGAACCATCAAAGTGAATCTTCTAATAGGTCATATCTTGGTCCACTGAGAGGATATCCACATCTGGGAAATCAAAATCTAGGGGAAGAACTTTAAAGAATGGATGGGAATCATGGAGTCTTCCAATGACTGGGCCTTTATGTATTTATGTGGAATAAATGTAATGTTGAATTGCTAAAGGATCACCACCCATCATGTAATCCATCCTATTAGTATGAGGTTACTCATTATATAATTTATCAGGTCTACTCGGGACAAAAGATGTATCATGTGATGATGCTAATAATTAAATAACTTGCAACCTATAAAAACTAGTGTGAAATAGATCATATCGATAGGTGAATATCTAGACTCTGTGTCAAATAAAATGTGATTGAGGTAGTATAAACTATTCTCTCATCCATCATTTTTCTTCAATGTTTGAAGGCAACTGAGGGACCATACTAAAGTGGTCACATAGAGGACTAGAGGCTTCCTAGATATAAGTGGGAAAAATGTAGGCTATAATAGATACTTTTTGATCTCCACATATGTGTTCTTACACTCCTCATCCCACTGGTTTTTAGTTCCTTTCTCGACAAGCCTTAAAAAGTTATTACACTTACCAGCCATAAATCACGATGAACTAGCATATATAGGCTAAGTGGACTTGGATTCATCACAACTCCTGAAGGACTCTTGGGGGAGGAATTTTTCTGATGGCCTTGATCATTTATAGTTTGATCTTTATGCCACTGTATCTGAAAATTAATCCAAGAAACTTCCCATAGGTAACTTTAAATTTACTCTTCAAGGGGTTTATGTTCAAATATTGGGAGAGAAAGATGATGAAAACCTTCTCAAGGTCTCTAAGAGGGTCCTAAAATTTGAGGTGTTTGACCACCAAACCATCCATGTAGTATTACACCAATATACAAATTATCAATATGAAGATGTGTTTCATAGACCGCTAATTAGTGGATCTTTAATTATTCATACAAAAGGACATTACCTAATAGAAAAATGTTCCCTAGGGATTCCCTAATGTTAGTAGACTTGTCATCCTTTGGGACCATATAGATCATGTTGTACCTAAAGTAACCATCAATAAATTTTAGGGCATGGGACTAGTCTATAGAATCTATCAATAGATATTTTTTCAATTAAGGGAAAATTATCTTTTAGACTGTGATAGTTGAGACGGAAGTCGATATATACTCCGATCTTCTCATTCTTCTTCCTAACCAGGACAATGTTGGCTGGCCACCTAGGGTACTATAATTTCCTGATGATTTGGTCTTTTATATGATTATCAACCTCACTAACAACCATAAAACCATGAGGAGATAAGTTTTTATAGGATATTTTTTGAACACACAATTACTCCCAAATAGACCAAGAAAGTGGACAAAAACATGAGGATCTAGTCCTACAATCTCATCATAGCTCTAGGAAAATACATCGTGATTATGATTTAAGAAATACACATACTTTTTTTTATCCTTCGGGTGCATAGTTGCACTGATCATCATTGGTCGCACATCTGCCTTAGTAATAAGGTTCACCTGAATCAACTCATTGGAAGTGGGGATGATTCCCTCTTAAAATGCAGGATGAGTGAATTCTAAATCCTTTACATCATTTGAGGGAAGAAAATAGATGGGAGGATGTGGTTCTTCCATGATCTCTTACTCAGGGGGGGTACTAGTTCATTCGTGGGAAGATAAATAATCCCTATTTAATGGATTAAAATTTGCTAAAATAATGGTGATAGAGGTTGTTGGAGAAATTCCATCTGGCATTTGACTACAATGTTCGTGTTCTATATCAAATAAATGGTGTTGAGTTGGCCTCCATTGATTCGACCTTTCCCTATAAACATTTGGGAGTCCCATTAAATTGTGGCTATATGGAGAACCTATTGGTACCTTACAGAAGTGGGTCTTATAGTATCATTCAAGATTATCATGTGTAAGAGTACGAAAAAATCCCTGGATGTTACTTTCGTTTTGGAATGTTGGAACACTTTTTCTTAGAGATGAAAAGAAACTCTTAGATCTGGAATTGTGGGATCTAGTTTATAAATCAGGAAAATGAAAACATCATAAAATTCTACCCGTGAACTAGTTATGGTGGTTGTACACTCAACCTTTTTGTTTTGACCTTTCATTCTCTCACTATTGTAATAGTTGGCATCTAGAGAGTGGGATTCATGGGAGTCAGAGGGAGATGCATCACCTTGGAGTACCCCTACTAGACCATTGTGGTTGGTTTTTAGGCACTGGTAATATGAGGAGGGATTTTTTTCATGAAAGTGAATCTTGGGCCAACCCAGCAGTGTGTTGTAGGTGGTATCTTATGAGACTACCATGGATTCAACACTTAATATAAAGACACTAAAGTGGCTCATCAACCAATTATTTTCACATATTATTTTCTTGGTCATTTCATAACTCAGAATCCTCATGTCTGATGGAGTTAGGTCTGCGTTGATAAGCCCCAACATGTGGAGCATTTGGGTCAAGATGAGGTTAATATCAAAACATGTCTGGACTAGGTAGTTACTGATCTCCACACCATTGAACTGGCCAATAATGTACAACAGGTAGATGTTCCCATATGTTAGGGCTCCCTCATCTTCTCCAGAGAATGTTATGATGGCTTCATACTCTTATCTCTTGACCTCCTCTACATAGTAGGCCTCTATAGTAGGTACCACTGATTCATACTAGAGGGGCTTCTTACAGGTTTTACAAGGTCCTCACACATTTCTTTCAATAACTGGAGGGCCACAATGATCCTGATCTATGAGGGTATGCAAACAATGTTCTTCAACATGTCATACTAATGTGAAAAAGGCATGATGTTTCATGTAGGGTGACCCACTTTGGTAGGAGGCACAAAAAATGTTGTTTGATGTACCACATGGTTCTAGATAGTACTAGAAATGTACTTCTTCTAACTAGATGACCCACTCTAAATCATTTTTGGATGACTGGGGCTTAGATCTGACTGGATGCTACCAATCTCAATGTGGGTTTAGCTAGTCTATCTTGTCAATTAACATGGTAATCTATGGAGGTGTGACTGTTGGAGTGGGTTGGAAGTACTTTTAATGTTGATCTCTATAGGAAACCAACTACCTAGTATCGGTATCACGCACATTTCATTTTTTGGTGCTTTCATGAGTATTATGGATGCATACATGTCCTCTACCTATCCTTTGATGGCATTGATCAGAGGAACCTAAGGGGGTTTTCCTGACATTCCTCGTCATCGGGAAGTGTCAAGAAACATACCAACTTGACTGAATTCAAAGATTCGTTCTCCTGCTCCTCGACAAAGGGGTCTTACAGTACTCTGTAGATTTTCAATTGGTTTCCAAACTCTTGATGCATGAATTCATTGAGTGTGTGTGATGGATTTGGCACCAATGGGTTACTCTAATTTAACTTTTTACATCAACTCCCTCCCTTATAAGATTTAGAGGGCTATGATGTAGCTACAAAAGTAATGAATAGAGGATCATAAGTGATTCTAGGGGGTTCTGGCCAGTCTAAATAGGCATGGATGATTCCATGGGTGTGGGAAACATCTCTACGACCCAACCAATATTCATACTTTTTTTCTCTACACATGAGAGTTTTCTGTCATCCACATGTACCCTCATTATAAATACTAGGATCAGTGGAGAAATGTATTACCAATTCCAGAACATAACCAAATTATGATGCACTTTTCTTAGATAAAATCCATGAATATGGGGAATTACTTGATGGTATGTACAAGAATCCTATGGTATGGGAAATGGTTGGGGCGGTCAGTGTGTATGGCTTTCTATGCCCTCATACACTCTGGTAGGTTCGTAATTCCCTTATCTAGAGCATAGATGAAATATTTAGGGATATATGAACCATTGAAATAATTTTTTTCCCTTGTGTCCTAGAAGGGTACTTTGGGCATCGGGACATAATGAGGGCTTGTATCCTGATGAGGACCTGTAGCCTCATTCTCTAGCCTACGTGGCTGCACTTAGCATGGCAGTGTCTGGAGGTTTTGTGCCATCCAAGGGTTTAATTAATACTACTATTTCACTTTGAGGTGATCTTCAAGAGAAGGTTTTAACCACTCTAGCAGCTCTGTCACCTCAATATATATAGAAACCATAGTCTCTTCTTTGGAATCTCTTCTCACAAGAGCTGGAAGAGGTAGTGGGTGCACATGATTAGCCTACTACAAAGATTCCTCAAAATTTTAGGACTTGTCATAAAAATTATGGAATCCACCTTTGAAATTTTTGAGTGTTGAGGTTAAAAACCAACTCAGTATTATCATTCCCCATGCACATCATTAGTAGGTGCACTTGAGTTTTCCACATTTTGAATGAGTGTGTGATGCATTTCCATCAGGTGAAAAAAATAAACAGCATTCTCATAGGAATTTTCTTCCACATGAAGTGTTTATCATTTCTTTTTTTTGTGAATGGCGGATCTGAACTAGTAGGGGAACTATCTATAAAGGTCTTCCCAACTAGTAATGGAACCTATGGGTAGATGATTATAACAAATAAACATGTTTCCTTCTAATACTTGATGTAATACCATAGTTTGGAAGCCACTTCCTACTTTGGGGTTCCCAACATGGTTCTACACCTTGAGATAATGTGGTCCAAATGTTTTAGTGGGTCTCCCTTCACGTTTAATAGGGAAAAGTTAGGGATCCCAAAAATCTGAGTGTGATTTCATGTCATTTACCAATGTTGGGTACAAATTCCTGAGAGGTGGGATCACAACTTCTCACATCTCTAGGGCCTCAAGGTGAGTGGTAAGAGTGGAAATAAAATAATATTGTTGAGGGTACTTATCATGTTGTGTATTCCAGACTACCAAGGTGTTGATTGGATCATTAACTCGGAAAGAAAGTTTAGTGGATTTTGAAGCATCATGACCTAGATCCCACGGTAACTACGCTGCTCAGAAGTCTTCAGGGACTCATATCTCAGACTCTTTCCATAAAAACTTTCCTATTTTTATCTGGATTCATGGTATTTCTAATCCCAATTGTGGGAAACTGGAAAAGGAGAAATTGATTCCCCAATGTTGTAGAAATGGGATACCACCATGATATGTAATAATCCATTGTTTATCAACAATAAGATCATCAATAATCCATTTCTACTCTACTACCTACTAGATTAGGGTAGCTACCACGGTCTGTAACCCTGTCATTGCTGTGAAAATGGATGGATCATAGGCCCCAACATGCTTCTTACCCTTATCTATGATCTAAAGGTAAGGCAATGTTTCCTCATTAGCAAGATCCCTATGGTTGACCATATTTCTTTCACGGGTGGGTGAAGACACTTATATAAGGGTCTTTTTAGTACTGTGTTTCCCATTATGGAAGGTTATCCCTGTAAAACTCTACGTTGGTGCCCCTATTCTCATGAATCTTAGGAACAACCATGTTACCACAACTAATACCAAAAGATAATGTTATCATTAATGAATAATTCAGGATGACATGAGATAGGTATGAAGTGGGGTGCATCATACTATCCCCATCCCGTAATCTTTTCATGTGGAGACACCTCTTCCATAATCTGGTGGAGCACTATGAGGATCTTGACGAAATGTTTTTTGAGGGTCTAATGTTATCTGGGAGATTCAAGGCACTAATATAGATGTTAGAAACTCAACCATTCGGAACTACTGATCAAAGTCCTAAAGGCTCCCCTAACTTCCTGGATATATCAACTAATCATCATAGAGGTAGTGATGTGTCGCCCAGATGGTCTAGAAAAAATAAAGAACTTGTACTTTAGTAAGTGACTCTTGGATGTTGAAGTTGGGAGGGGTATATAGCCAAAATACCACATAAAATATGTCAGTGGTGAGAACCTACCACTGGCCCTCATTCTCATATCCCTATTCTTGGTCTTCTAATGATTCAAATAGAATCATCCAAGAGATAGTTGGTAGTACCAATTTGTATCAGTTCTATGGTAGGTAGATAGGTAAAGGTTCCCCTTAACAAGTCAATTATTCACTGCTTGCAGGACTGTTTCTCAAGGGAGGTACTGACCACATCATCACATCCCTATACGACATACAATTTACCACTGCCTCATGTGCAGGGGCAGTGTCACTCATTTGTGGTTCAAATATTTGTAGATGAAAATGGTTCTCACCATATGAATGAGTAACCAAAACCATAACAACTCTCCTATGTCTAGTGTATAGGTAGAGAAGCAGGAAAGTGGTGGTGATACGGTTGGATGGACCATGATCCCATTGAAGGGGTCCATAACTTCTACCATATGAATGTACCTACAAATGGATCTAGGGATCAAGTGAAACTCAATGTTCGGGATGTAGAACTTCATCTGTAGGGATCCTTCCGCAGACTCTGGCAGCTGGGGTGGAAACTCCATCAACGATTCATCTGAGTCCTCAAAATTAGATAGTTCAATGAGGATGACAATGACTTAGTGTTTCCCATGATATCTCCTTTGATAAAGACTATTCACCCTTCTACCATGGGATGATTTATAATGGAAGGGCACTTCTTTGTCTTGTGTGGACATCTTATTTGGTAGGTTAGTGCATGAGGAGGAACTTTATGCTGGTTTAAATGGGAATGGGGTGGAACTGAGCATTGAGAAGCATGATTATGGAGAATACCGTCATACTGACTGTTGAAAGAGAGGGGAGGACCACTACTTTGATTGTAAATGGTATGGGGGAGTCATCCACACTATATATTATCATTAAAGGTTGGAACATAATGGTTTTCACTATTTATAACAATTGACATAGTTAATCAGGCCTGCCTATAAGGCATCTCAGGTCTCGATCTCAATTAGGTAAATATGGGTTCATGTTCACCAATTATAAGGGTCTAGAGAAATGGGATAGTAGTGGTAGGGGCCACATCAGTCGTGGAAGATGATGCCCCATTTTGGAAATTTTCTTGATCCATCCCCTGATTTTGGCATCAGGTAATCCAGACTGGGACCAGTGTAGTAGTTGTAAATTCCTCCTATACTTCGACCTGAGGTGCCAATCATTTCTGGTGTTGATGGGGCCTGGTGTGAGACCTCTTTGTAGCTCACAGTTAGTAGTAATGGCCATGGTTACTACAACATCCCCTTCATCCACAACTTAGAGGAGTAATTTATAGGACCAATCAAGGTAGAGGATCCCAAAATGGCTTTTTGTTATATTGGGGGGGGGGGTGGATTACAGAGCGTGAGACTTGGTGGCGGTGGTGGTGGTGAGGCACTGATGTCTCTAGGTTTTTGTGGGACATTTACCATATGGGAATGACCACTTCCTATTTTTATTATAACATGAGGATTTCTATCACCCATCTATGGAAGATCTCTAACAATGATTCAGTTTGTGGTCATTAGGTTTCCTAATTCATGGATGAAGTCATGGAAGGGTCGGTGTTGTGTGGGGTTCTTGTATATTTATGTATATTTCACGGGTGCATGAAGGTGATTGGTTTTTGATTCCCTTATTTGTGAGTAATGTAAGGAATGTGGATTCAATCGTCATTATAGGTACAAGTAAAGAGATTTCCAACGCTCTGGAATCATCGAATATTCTAAAGGTAGTGATGGATTTTCACTGAAAATTTCATAGACCAAAGATTCCCAACTTCAAACTACCCTAATTACATGTGACTTCCATGTTGGGACACCATTTTTGTAGTGGGGCTCGATGCTGGATATGTGGGTCCAATAACATGTTAAACTATAGATGACCCAATGCTATTAGTCCCCATATAGAGTTTAAGAGTTTCACGTTAGGTTCACCATTTTTTATTTCCAACAGTTTCTCTATGGGATGCCTACGTGTCGGCATAGATGTGTGTGTTGGATTTTTTTTATTACCCCACCTTCTCACATTCAAATGGAGGGGAATATTTCATTACTTTAATCAGATATGTATTCTCCCTGATCAAAATCGAAAGATGGTTTTTTATTTTATCCTTCCATGGATTCCTTTTTAGAGATCATCAAATATTCCGGGTCTCCCTCATAGATTTTAGTTTTGATCATAGAAGTCATTCCTTGTTGCGTATCTTTGTTGATGTTGGTTAGTGACATTAGTTTTGTCTTGTAATACCACTTTCATCATAGTTTGGAAGTTACCTTAGGTCTGGAGAGTAGTCACTTTGGTCATCGTTGGGCATGGATAGATATGGGGCACATTGGTCACATATATTCTTCCTCCATGGAGGGAATCTCATATGAGGAATATTATTGAATGTAACCCAATACATCCCATATTGATTATGAGGTAACAAATCCATATGTGTAATTCATCAAATGATTTCCCCTCAAGAATCCCAAACTCTATTCATGGGGTATGTATTCGGGTTCAAGTCAGAAGTTCTATGACCTCTTGAGACATATGAAGACATCAAGTTGATATGGATCGGGGCATGAGTTTATCATCTTGTAGAGACAGGCACAAGGTAAATGTTTTGTAAGGATATGATGGATATATTAGAACACACTATAGAGGTGTATCCAATAGGTGTGTCCCTAGAAGGGAAGATGTTATACTAATTAGGTTTAACGATTGACTATAATTCACATTGAGGTGGATCCAGAAGGTTGATCAAAATTCCCCTTGAGGCAGATCATGGAGGTTCATCCTAGGGAGGGAAAACCTATGTTTACCTTTGGTAGGGATTCCCCTTGAGGTGGACCTAGAATAAAAATTAGAATTCCCCTTGAGGGATCAGGAAGGTGGGTCCCTAAGACAGAGAACCTAAGTTTACCTTTGTCTTGGACACCCCTTGAGGTAGACTTAGAAGACTTCTAGAATGTCCCTTGAGGCTGACCTAAAATGTTCATCAGAGCAACCCTTAAGGCGGATCAGGTAGGTGCATCCCTAAGAGGGAGAACCCAATTTTAACATTTATTTGGACCCCCCTTGAGGTATACCAAGGAGGTTGATTAGTATTCACCTAGAAGTGGATCAGGGAGATGTGTCCCAATAAGGGAGAACCTAAGTTTACCATTGGTCGGGACACCCGTTGTGACAGAACCTGAAGGTTGATCAAGATGACCCTTGAGATTAATTAGGGAGGTGTTTCTCTGTGAGGGAGAACCAAAGTTTAACATTGGTCAGGATTGAACCTTAAGGAGTCATCCTATATAACCTATTTTTAATATATGGATAAAAATCAATGTTTTTTTATTCCATGGTTTAAGGTCGTGCGACAGAACCGATCCATGAAGTTTAACATCAAGTTGTAAGGATGCTCATACCGCAAAAGGAGTATCAACCAGGGATGTTGTGGTGATTTTATGTTAAATCTTAACTTTACAAGAGTATTTTATTTATTAGAATGGTGTAGGGATTATTCAATGAAGCTAGCATGGTGTTGTTAGGAGTAGTGATTATGTGTATAGAGCATATGCATGGATGATTCCTGGAGGATCATATTCCATGTGAGTCGCACATAGAACATTCCATGGGTAGGAGGTGTGGAGTTCATTCCATTCCACTCATACATGAGGTATCATAAGTTTATCACATATTATAAGACTATAGTTTAATGTCATGTGATGAGGTCATTATCATACATTTTAACATCATACATATAAGAAATGGAACTATGTAGTTTTTCTTCATGAAACACGGATGTGGGGGACACAATTCTTAACCCTTGGGATTACGTGAGCACCACTAATGAAACATTGGGTGGGTTATGGTATTGGAAATACGTTGGAGGAGTGGTTAATCATGGGTTCCATGTTAGAGTCCCCATTATCAGAAAAACGGGGTTTGAGTTCCTAATATCAGAAGCAATAGGCATGGTAACAGGTTCACTAGAGGCATAGAGAAAATCAAGCGGGAAACAATGAAAATACTGTGTGTGAATTTTGGGAGTGTCTCATCCAAAAGTCATGTGAGATGGGTACTCTAGAAAAATGCAATTCATGGAGTCCTTAAGGATAGGTGTATGCAATATTGAAGTTGTGTGTAGATTGTGGTTGTGTGAAGGAAAGGCATCTGGTTGACCACAAGCTACACTGAGAGGAGTTGTGTTAGAATCATTCGACTATGGGAAAAGTAAATTTTTCCCCACAAGTGGAATATCACATAAGACTATCTACCATGGGTGGTTTATGTTTCACATTTTCCTGGAAGATTAATACATGTATGCATGAGAGAAACATTTCGCCTTCTATAGAATATCTCATAGGAGGGGGTGAGCTTCGATTTATATCTCAAATCCTCAATTATCTGAATGAAAGTCATTGGTCAGGGAAGGAGGGTTCTGTGTGGCTTATTCCTTTTTTGTGGGAGATCAACCCTTAAAAAAACCTATCTTGACATCATTTTCTTCACTCAAAAGGGGATGTTTCAGGCATATTTCATTTCTTGTGCTCATCCCTTATTTTTGCAACTTTTTGGCTTAAGAAATCCTATCAGACAAACTGGAAGACATCAAAAATATCATCTTATTTGATGTGAAATACATTTTCACATGAAATGAAACCCTTGCATGCATCCATTGAAACTTTCGTGCACCATTGTCATAGCCCTCAGAATGGTCCTCTACGGTGGCATGTATTCTCAATTCATCCAAACCTAGACATTTGAGGATTCAGTTAAAATTTTGATTCTAACAAGGATTTTAAATATCACAACCCAAGAATTTAAATTCCAATAAAGTATTTATTGATAAGATTCAAAAATTAAAATAATTTAAATTGAATGATCTCATTGGATCACTTCTTTAATATAGGCTTTAGATGAAAAAATTTATGAAGGAATTTTATGATAAAAAATAAAGTTATTTAATTTAAAACTATAATTGTCTTATTAATATATTATTAGGATAAATCAGGTTCCTTAAATGATATAAAGGAAAGGATATATATTTTTATTAAAGCGTTTCGATGAATATTAAGAAGATTTTTTCAAAATGAGACATGAAGTATGAGAAGGTTGGTAAGAAATAAAAATTTATTACAAATTTAAATAATTTAAATTTAACATAGTATGAATGAAAAAATAATGGGAATACTATAAAAGATTTTATATTCTTGAAATATCAAAGGAAGCATTATAATTTAAAAAAGAAATAGAAGAAGGCTATGGTAGCATAGAGTGATTAAGAAGAAACAAACTCAAGTAGTAAATCAAGATGTATGAATGAAATGGGTATCCATAATTTGTTGGAAAAAATTTCTATTGTATTATATTCACCCTATTACACTTATTCCATGAGTGATTTAGGAAAATATTCTATAAAGGATGGTAATATTTTTTTAATGGATAACTTAGATAAAGAAAGTAATTTTAATTTTGATTGTGATTATAACACTGATTCTGAATACTATAAACATGTAATTAATAACTTAAAAACAAAATTTGTGAATTATACGGGATTTTGGTTACTATTTCTGATTCATATGTGAAATTAAATAATGATAAAAAAGTTTATTAAAATAAAATAATAATTTTTATTATAATAATTCTAATCTAAAAGATAAAAATGAGAACATAAAGAAATAGAATAGATATTTTAATTATACCACTTCTAGTATTTGTAGAAAAGAGAAATATTTAGAATATATAAAGAAGGAAAATAGAAAGCTTAAAATTAAAGTAGATAATTTAAAGTAATATTTTTCTAAATTTACTATTATAAGTCAAAGTTTAAATGAATTTATGATATTGGTAAATTTGATTAAAAATAATAAACAATGTAACTATATTGGTTTTGATGATACATTACTATATATATATATAGAATATGTTCCATAATGGTTAAAATACTTGTATTTGAACTATTAATTATTTTAATTGTGGTGTATTTGGTCATTATTCGTTAGATTTTCCTTTATATTATGTTTAATGTCTTAGTTATAAAAAAGATTTTCTATCAAAATAATTTTTCAATATTAAAATAATGATATATTCTGTATCATGGGTTCTTAAAAGATCTTACTCAAATATAGTGGGACCTAAGATAGTATAAATGGAATAGTAAGTATATTTTATTGGCCAATATACGTGCTTATTCTTATGGTTATTATATAATATAGTCAAATAGACTAATATATATATGTTTTTTTGACTATGTGTGCTCTAATTATTTATTTCTTCTCATTTTATAGTATACAATGAAAAAGGTGGTTATTTTTAAATTTTTTGAAAATATTATTCCCAATTCATTTAATATATAATTATAAAATCCTTGAAAATAATTTTACTTATTCCCATATATTCTTCTAAACATTTCAATTTTATTTACAAGAAGTTTTTTTATATAGGATAAGAATATATATCTAAGGGGGGTTATTTTTATTAAACCTCTTATATTTATGATCTTCTTATATTTTTATGTTTTAAAATACTTAATGTTTGGTGACCTTTTCTGGATTATGTATTATTTCACATAAACGATCATTATTTTTTTAACAGTTGTATATTTTTTTAAGAATAAATACCTTTATGGGGTGATATAATTTTTTGATAATATGTTATGAGAATAATATTTCTAAAGTTTTTAGTATATCTTTAGAATGTTTTAATGTCAGAATTTTATGTCATTTTAGTTTATATTCTAAATTTGGAAGAGAAATTTATATTAATTTTATCATGTTACTAATTTATTATTTCAATATTCTTATTTGATTATTTTATGTTATTTAATTCAATGAGAAAATATATAATTTTAATTTGGATGGTAGTTATTTAATACTGGTTTATTATTAACTATTTCAATTATTTTGTCAATCAAAAAAATATGAGACTTTTTTATTTGGGATTGGTTTTATAATTTTCAAAAAATGGGAATATTGTTGAATATCTCTATACCACTATATTTATTTATGTTTTGATAATTATAATTCTTTTTTTGATTTATCTATTCATTTTGGTTTTATATTTATTTTCTTTTAGTGTTTGATTTTTTTTAATAATGATGTTAACTATGATGATGTTTTATGTGTATTATATTTATTTTAAATTTCAAGAATTTCATAAATTAAAATATCCAAAAAAAATTCTCTATTTAATACATCATATACATTTTGTTTTTAATATTTTAGTATCTTATGTATTATTTATATCTTGTGAAAATCATATTAAACATTTTTCATATCATATGAGAAACATATTATGTTTTTTCATATCTTATGAAAACTATCATTCCCTTTTTTCATATCTTATAACAACTATCTTTCACAAGTTCTAATTATATCATGAAACTAATGTATCTAATAAAAATTTTGTATCTTATAAAAAAAAATGAATACACTAAAAAATTTATTGAATATCTTATGTAGTTTTATAGTATTAGTTTTTATCAATGTTATTCATGAAATTTATATTTTGAAGAACTAAAATCATCATAAATGTGGAAGAGAAAATTAGTTTCTTACTCTTAACTGAATTCATATTAATTCGACTAATTTTTATATTTATATTTTGGATATTTTATAAATAAAATGCACATTATTTTTTTCATTTCACCATACATTTTACTAAATTTAAACTTACAAATTTTTCAAAACACTTTATGAATTATATTTTGAAAAAACTCATATTATGATATTTTTTTCACCTTATGATTTTTTTCTCACCTGACATAGATTTAAAATCACTATATAAAGAATTTTCACAATATAAAGTTTCTAAAAAACTAAAGAAGTTATATGAACACATTATGAAGTTCTTAAAACATCTTATGATGTTGTTATTTAAATTAATTAAGAGTTAAATCACCTTACAAAGTTTAAAATAACCATATAATTATTTATCATTATTCTTATGATAATTTTGAATCAAAATTTAAAATGTGTAATATTAACATCTGGAATATTTTATTTTGAATATCTTTTATATTTATGGAACATTTGATGTCATAGATAAGACCATTTTCCCACCAACGTATCTAGAATATTATTATTTATTTTCATAAATATTTTATATTATTCATAATATTTCAATATATTTGTAATTTTTATATTTCCATGTTTATATAATTATAACTGTTTATTGCAATGATTATAGTTTAGGAAAAAACATATCAGGAAAGATCATAGATATTGTGATAAAGGAATTGGTCATGTTAAAATTTATCTATAAATAGATTTCTAATTAAGAAGAGAATATATACAAAAATATAATTCCACTATATAACATGATCTATAATTTTTTTTGGGAAACATGGTTTACACACTATTTCTCTAAATTGTTGAGGTTTTTATAGTTCACCTAAAGCATCAATGTTTTACTCAAATTTAGAAGGACCAAATCTTCTTGTCTCAACACCAACAACATATTTTCTTACTTCATTGTTTAAATTGTTTTATATTCTAATTTTATAGTATTATCCTCTTATCCAATGTCTATATCAAGTTCTAACACAATTCACTCAAGGTTTTTTGTAATGCACCTAGCTTTTAGTATATATTTATATTTAATAAATAAATGCATTATTTAGTTTTTGAAGCCATAAAACCAATAAATATATGAATAATTATTATATATTATAAAAATAAGTAAATTATATATTATTTAAAATAAATAAAATTCTAGAAAAAAAATTAGTTCCCTTAATAAATAATATTAATCGAAAAGAACAATTTTGAAACATTTTATTTATGAGAATTGTTTATGTCATATAATTTTTATTTAAAATTTAATTAAGAGTATTAAAAAAAATATTTTTTATCATGAATAATATGAATTCATTTCTTATCAATTAGTTAGAAATGAAAATAAAATCATTTAAAGGTAAAAAGATATGCTTTTCTAAAAACAAACTTTTTTCAGGAAATATGTTTGTATCATAATAAATTAAATTAATGAGTATTGATGAATAAATTTAATGAAATTTTTATATTATATATTCAATAAAATAACTTAACATTCACTTAATGGTTTTTACTAGGCAATGAATGAGAATAATTTCATTTTTATGCATAATAATATATTTTAATAAAAATATTTTTTGTTGTTTTTTTCATGCCTATTTTAAAATTAATTTTTTTCCACATTTAAAAATAGAATTTCATAGTATTTTTTTAATATTTTTAATCATCATTTAAAAATTATATAATTATTTCACTTTTATTTTTTCATAATGAATAGTGATTACATTAAAAAAATTAGCATAGTTAGTGTTGGAAAGGTTTAATGAGAGGCTTAAAACAAAATATAGGGTTTAAAATATCAGGTAAAATAATATAAACTTGATTTTTGGGATATATTTCGAACTTAAATTATCTTATATTTGTCCCTTGGTCCACTTGGTAACACTTCCACTTGAATATGACTTTTTTATAGTTTAATGTTTTTTAAATATTTACAAGAGTGTTACTCACCACACTTATAAAAGGACACCTAATATATTCACTTATTAACACACATTGAGACCTATAGTTTAGAAAATACCTACAAAAATATCTTCTTAAATTATCTCCCCAAATCATATATATTTTTTCCCAAAAGACTAACTTTTTTACTACATAAGGTATAAGGCAAAGGAGTTTTCCTATAGAAGAGGAAATTGTCTTTACCGATATACTTTTAGTTTATTCCATACATAACCTATATAAATCATATATAAAAATATTAACATGATTAAATAATTATATTTAATATATTAATTTTTTTATGTTAATTTATTACCATTTTATACCTCCTTTCCACCGTTTAAGAAATGATAATGTTGTTTGTGCGTATATGTGGACTACCACCTCCACAAAGCGATGTGATTCATTTTTAATTTATGAAAAATATGGATGGTCATATAGATAGGTTTAATTTATATATATTATATATATGAAATTATTATTATTTCTTAAATATATATTATTACTTATCTATATTTCTTTCCATTCTTTGGAAAATGAAGACATAACTCATGTTTACATGTGTACTATCGTCTCCATGAAGTGGTGTAATTAATTTTTCTTCAGAAAATTATATGAATGTATAAAAACTTGTATATAATGAATAAATATGGTACTTATAACATGATTAGATTCTTTAGATGATAAAATTGTGAATAATACATAAGTACTGGATCCTTCAAACAAGAACATGCATAGTAAATAGAGTAGTTAACTCTCAAATATGGATTTTAATAAAGAATTGATAATAAATGTGTAATTTGAAATTATAAGGTAGTATTATATTATGATATAATTATAAATATGTTCATATTATGTATTTATAACAAATAAAAATTTATTAAACGGGTTTATAAGAGCATCTGTGAATAAATTTAGGACCAAAGGTAAGGGTTTACATTGTAATCTCATTTTTAATCAGAATTCATTATACATGAATGTATTTTGGGGTAATTACTTCCCATTTATCTCTTAATCCCAATATATTATCTTTTAATTATTATTTTATCATGTTTTACTTTCATTCACATCCCTTTTTTACAGAAAACAATTGATAAAATATTTTTTATAAAAGTTGGCTTTATTTTACTTTGGGCTGAAGAACTTTTTTTCAATATAAATTTCTTTAAAATATTTTCGTGAATGTTATTTTCTATGATCACTTGATTATTTAAATTAATTTTGAACCATATTTTAATATTATATTAAAAGGATTAAAATGAATTTTTATAATGTTTTATGATTAGGATATTAATGACTTTTCATAGAAAGTGTGAAAGGAATTGTTGTTTTAACATTTACTACATGAATGGATTTTCCCACACCAATAAACATTATTCTATTTGAATGTAGATTTATAATTTTCCATGGTTATTTTATATTAAAATATTTTGTTTAGTGTTCTTGGAATTTTTATTTAAAATTTCATATAAATAAAGGTATTTTTTCTCATGTTTTCAAATAATGTTCTATATGTTCTTTTAAAGATATTTTTCATCCACATAAATATAATTTAATATTTATTACACTTAATTAGGAATAATATATAATAATATCATACATGTATTTTATCAAGATTCCATATGATTATGTAATGAATATAATTTTGTGAAACCCATTTTCGTTCCAAGGGTTATGTTATTATGGAATGTTAAATGTTTTTATGATCTTATAGAACAAATATATATGGTTTAAATTATGATATTAGAGGACTGTGAATTATATATACCTCTAACTAATCAGGTAATGATTTATATATCATGATAACATATTCAAGAGGATGGTAAGTAAACCAATTCCAAGAATTAGAATAGGTTGGTGAGTGAAAACAATCCATTATGGGGATTTTCCCACTACGTGATGATATTATTTACAGTGATACTAGACTAAAGAAATAGTTTTTTTTGTTATGATTATTCCAAAATTAAAATCTAATGATATTATGTTTATAATATTCTCTTATTTCATTATTTATTAATGACTATTCCTCACTCTTATGACTCATGTCTTTTGAAATGCTATTGCTTTATGGTGTGACTCATGATTTATGATCAATGGATGATTGGGTATGAAATTCTTAAGTTATGATCACAATATCATTCCCTTGTGATTTTTTATTCTTTCATATTATCCTCAATTGATATCTCCCATGCTTACCCTTAATGAGCATATGATCTGACCCTTTCATATTTTTTCTTTTTTCCCCTGGTTATAAGTAAAGGTATTATGTAAAAAATCCTAATAAGGGTACTATGAGAGAATAACTTTATGTGATATATTGAAGATATTTCATGAAATAAGTTGATTGTGTATCTATTATTCAAAGAAACCAAACCTTTACATTTTTAGATCATGTGTTATTATGAAATTTATATAATAATTACCAAAGATGAACCAATTTTTATTTATGTGATACTCAAGTTGCCTCAGTAGTTATTAGAGTATAGTTTTATTATTTTTAGATATTATGTTATGAAGAATATGCAGATATAAATTAATAAAACCTATAATGAACTGAAAGTTATATTGATTAAACCTAAGTGTTTCATAGGTTGATAATAAGGTTTCATAAGGTAGGACATTATATGAATTATTTTTAGGATTATAATATTATCTAATATGGTTATTTTATTTTAATTATAGTGAATTGATATTTAGTTTTAGTTAATGGATGGAACTAGTTGGATTATGTTAATAATGACTGGGGAAAAAATACAATGTTTTTACTCTTGATTAATTGAACAACATGAGATATAAAATGAAAAATATCCTTGTTATTATCCTAAAAATCTCTCAAGTCATGAATAATGATGATCTTATAAATAAGATCATGAGGGACCAACACACTATTGAGTGTTTCATGATGCAACATCCACATTCTTTCAGTGGGTACTTTAAACCACTAGTGGTTAAAAAACTGATCAGTAGCAATGAAAACTTATTTTTTATTTTCCAGTGCATGGAGCATGAAAAAGTTATGATTGTGGTGTATCTTATAGAATGTGAAGTAGATCGATGGTGAAATATTGTTATAAATACATGGATAGAGGATGAAATTGACTCCATAGAATGGGATGAGTCTAAGTGTTTATTTTTCAATGAGTAATTTTGTTGAACCCTTAGCATGAAAATACAAATGGAATTACTTATACATAAGTGGAAGGATGAAGAATCTATAGGTACTTATAAGGAAAATTTTAAATGACTTCTGAGGTACACTTATGGTTATATCATCGAGAAGGAAATAAAAAATGATATGTTGTTTAGTGTCTTAAAACCAAGTCTCTAAAAGGTGTTGGAAATAAGGTAATTTAATATCTATGAAGAAATAATTTTATGTACTCACAAGGTATTAATAGAGTGTGGATATTCCAATTATTCTTATAGTTTTTGTAAGAAGAGAAAGATAAATTTTAAAGGAAACTCAAATAATAGAACCCATTTAAAAAATAAAAAGAACTTTTGTTTATTCCAAAAGTGTGGAAATAAGCATGGTAAAATTATTTTAATGTAAATGGTAAATTTTTAAATGATGGAAAATATTAAGATCAATCGAGTGAATTCTAAACCCATGTAATGAGTCAATCCATTGAAATGAATGTGGAGAGAGATCAAATAAATTAACCCCCAAAAATTAATGTTATAAATTCATGGAGTATGTTCATAATACCAACCACTATATGAATTGAAGTGTTAATATAATAACAGTCATCAATAACCTATTAATCTAAGTGATAAAGTAAAATATCATACAATCACACAAACTAAAGTTTTTCATGAGAATCAAGTAGTGAAAGGTTCACTTATCATTCACTATAGAATTGAAAATTTATTATTTGATTTTATTTCGTCCAACTTTTTTATATATAAATAATTTTATAATATTATCACATCACTACCTTAATTACTATATATTTTATTGTTAGTGAAAACTACTAATGGTGTGATTATTGAAAATCAAGTCTATAGCTCATCTTCAATAGTTTTTTGTGGGAATTTTATTCCTTAACATAATATGATACTCCCTATAGTTGAATTTGATTTAGTTTTGAGAATGTATTGGATTTTATTATGTATATATCATATCAAATATTGAGGAAGAAAATATATAATAGTTATTCTGAATGATCCAATGATTATCTATCAGTGTGATGATGAATAAGAACTTCTAATTGAAACTACATCCATTGCATGGGTATTATTACCTATACATGAGGCATATATTTCAAAAATGGTTAGAGAGAAATATAAAATTGAAAATATACCTATTTTATAGGAATATGTAAATATATTACATGATTAATTTCCTATCCTTAGCCCAAATTTTACAGTTGTGTTTTAAATATTTTGAATACCTAGTGGTACACCAATTTCAAAGTCTCATTATAGAACATACCAAATTGATTTGTAGGAATTTAATAATAGTAAAATCATGATAAGTTATTCATTTGTAATAGTGCATCAACAAGTGGTGAAATTATTTTTTTTCAAGAAAAAATATGGTTCAATACATGTTTACATTGATTTTTGGGAACATAACAAGATTACTCTAAAGAAAAAAATTATTCTTCCCAACATTGATGATTTTTTTAAAAACTATGAGGAGATTAATACTTATAAAATATTGAACTATGATCAAGATATCATCAATTAAGGGTAAAAAATGATTATATATCCAAGATAATATTTTGTACAAAATTATTAACAATAATAATTTATAGCAATTCCATTTGGAGTTACTAATATGTTGGTTATCTTTATGGATTTAATGAATAGAGTCATTATATATTACCATGATTAGTTTGTGATAGTATTTATAGAAAATATACAAATATATTACAAGTGAAAGTAAGAGAAAGACGATCAATTGAGAATTGTATAGAATGGAAAGGTTATGTTATTTTCCAAATTTGTTAAATGTGAATTCAACCTAAAAAATTCATTATTAGTTCATGTAATTATAGGTGAGGGTATACATGTGTATCCCACAAATATAAAATTTATTGAACAATGACCCAGAACAACCATATGGATTGAAATATATAGTTTTCTTGGGTCGGATTGATACTATATACACTTTGTGAGAAATTTTTCATGGATATAAAATCTACTGACTATATTGAAATATAATGTAGACAAGTTCCTTTTGATAGATTAATGTGAATAAAATTTTAAGGAACTAAATATAATGTTAGTTGTTACACATGTTAACCTATATTGATGCATCAATGAAGGTATTGGGATTTATTTCTCTTGTATAATGACATGTTAGTATATGATGACTCATAATAATTGAAGGTTCGTGAGTAAAATTACCCAAATCAATATTTCGAATAGTGAGAAGTAATCTATTCTTTGAAGATATAGAGGCATTAAATATATGGTTAAAGGGTTGATATATATATACAGGTCATAAAATATTGAATTACATATTCTCAAATAAATAGATTAATATTTAATGATAGATATGTTGGAAAAAATTAAAGTGCATGAATACTCAATATATTACTACTATGGGGATGTGAACTAGGGGGTTGATTCTATGTGTTTGATGGACCATGAAATTTTTTCTATGATGAGGATCAAAAGAGATCCAAAACTTATTTATTTCCATAGTATAGACATTGAAATCAAATATAATTGAGAAATAACATATCTTTATTAGAAATTGTTCATCCATCTATTCATGTAATGATAAAAGAGGCATAGAAAGAAGATATTGAGCTCCAAAAGATGGTAAATAATGTTCCTATGTTCAACCTTGATAGTGGTGGGATGATAAACTTCACGAAAGTAGTATGTTTCCATTCAATATAGATATTGAATAATGGTATGTTAGATAAATCTCATAGTTAATCATTATTTATTTATCCTAGAATTATGAATATTTTTTGTGATTTTAAAGAGATTTTTTGGGTTGAAAACAAGATGAGAGATATTTTAGAGTATATATCTAGGTTCCTGGTATTCTAGAAACTTAACTAAAATATATATATATGTATAAAGTGATGTTAAAACTATTACCCATTCCTATGTGAAGATGGGAAAACAACATCATGGATTTTTTCAAAGAACTCCCCAAGACATCTAAATAGAATAATACTATTTGGGTTGTAGTGAATCTCCTTACAAAATCATCACATTTCATTATTATCAAATAATATTTCTCAATATATCATCTCTCTAGGATATATGTTAATGAAGTGGTAAGGTTACATAGAGTATCAATGTTAATCATATTTGATCACGATTATGGGTTTACGTCAATGTTTTGGATAAAACTTCATCAATATTTGAATAAGTATTTGATCTTTAAAACAACATATCATCCTCAAAATGATGGTCAGACTGAGAGTAAAATTCAAACTATAAAATATATATTGAGATCTTAGTCTATATATTTTAAAGGAAGTTGGTATCAAAACATTCATCCAAGTAATATTTCTTAAAATAAAATATTTCACTTTATAATTAATATGGATACTTATGAATCCCTATATAGAAATATGTGAGAGACTCTAATATGTAGGAATAAATTTGTGGGACGAAAGCTATTAAGACATGAGATAATTGAGGAAATGGAAAATAAGGTTATAGTAATTTAGCAACACATCAAGGAAGCTCAATGTCAATATAAAAGTTATAATGACAATCATTAATGAGATATAAACATCAATGTTTATAATAATGTTTTTATATGGATATCTTCTTCAAATAATGTTATGATATTTAGATAGAATGGAATGTTAATCCTCATATATTTTGGTCCCTATGAGATTCTTAATTATATCATCAGGGTAGATTATCACTTGGGGATTCCTTCAAAACAATCCCAAGTTCATGATTTATTACATGTATCTATTTTAATAAATTATATATATATATATGATATCCTTCACATGTACTAAACTCAGAGTTCATACCACCAGAGCATGATCTTTATTATAAGGATCAACTTGTAGAAATGTTTGATTATACAGATAAAGTGTTACAGAATAAGTCTAATCAACTATTTAAAGTTATATGGAGTAATAATAAATTCAATGAAGAAACATGGGAACCTGAGGATATGATGAGGTCGTGGTATCCTCAAATATTTTTTATTAGTGTGATTGATTTTTGGGGGTGACATTTTTTAAGGTGGTATAATGTAACACTCCAATATTTTAGAATATGTTTATCTTTAAAAATAAATTTGATTAATTGATTTTGGGAAATAAAACCCAAAATTATGTGAATAATTCTTAAAATTTAAAAAATTATGCACATTATATTGTATTTAAATGAAATAGCATTTTTTAAAACAATTTCATGTTCACTTCGGAGAAACTATTAAATTTTGAAAAAAAAAATTATTTATAAGAAATGTTTTTGTCATATATAATTCATTTAAAAATTAATTTATATAATTAAATTTATAAAAAATGTAATTTATATAAATTTATAAAACGTATTCATTGGATAAAAATTAGTTAGAAATAAAAATAAAAGCATTTGAATATAAATATAATTTGTTTTATTTAATCATTATAACAAAATGTGTTTTTATCTAAATAAATGAAATTAATACCTTTTTTGAATCATTTTAATAATTTTTTTTGATAATATATTCAATAAAATGTTTAAACGTTCAATTAATTATTTTTCTAAATATTTAATTATAATAAATTTAGTTCTTTGTTCAAAAATTCATTTTTCAAAAACAAATCATTGAATTTTTATGGGTATTTTATAATTAATTTATATCAATTGTTTAAATTTAATTTGATACAATTATTTCTTTGTTTTTTATCATAATTTACAAAAAAACTATTATGTTCGCATTTATTTTTGGTTATAATGAATATAACTGTGGTAAAAATTTGTTACCATTTTAAGGATAAATTGGGTTAACAAGGGGATAACCTAATAGATAATGTTTAGAATATCACTAAAATTTTCAAAATTCAAATTTTTTTAGGTATTTTGACCTTAAATTATATTATTTTTGAAACTTTTCTCACATGGTGCCACTTTCACTTGAACATGACCATATTATATTTTAATGTTTTAAGTGTTTACAGGAGTTCCATGCTCTTCATATATAAAAAGGGAACCTAAAATCATAATTTATTAAAAACAATTAAGCCCACTATTCCCACCAATACCTACCCAAATATCTTCATAACTTTACTCACCATTTTCTTTATATTTTTTCTTCCCAAAAGACTAATAGTTGAAGGGTTAAGGTGTAATCCAAAAGCGATTTCCGTAGGAAGAGGTAATTTCCTTTATTAATATAATATGAGTTTCTTTCCTCCTAATCCTCATAGAAATGTTAAATAAATATCTTAACATGATTAAATCGGTATCATTAATATAATTAATCTTTTTACATAAATTTTACAACTAATTTCTTTCCTTCTTTCCCTCCCATTATAAATGATAGTGTCACTTTTTCATACGTGTGGACTACAACCTCCACAAAGTGATATGATTCAGTTTTCATGTCTCCCACACATGGATGGTTATATGGATATATTTAATTAATATAAATTATATATGTGATATTATTATTATTATTTTAATATATATTATTATTTACATATCTTTAATTCCATTTTTTCAAAAATGAAAATAATACTTGGGCGTTTATGTGGACTAGCACCTCTACGAAGTGATATAAATTATTTTTCATTACATACTTATATAAATGATAATAAAAGTGTATATAATGAATAAATATGAAACTTATAAAATGATTATTTTCTTAGATGATAAAATCATGAGTAAGTTTAATGGATTAAAACCATCGAAAAATAATATGCATTGAAAATACAACTGTAAACACCTGAATGTTGATTTTAATTAACAATTGTTAATAAATGGCTAATTAAAAATTTTAAAGGAATTTTATATTATAAGATAATTATGAATATTTTAATAATATATATGTTTAATATATAAAAATTTATTATACAGTAACATAAGATCACATATTAACAAATTTAATACCTAAGGTAAGGGTTTATATTGCAATCTCATTTTTTATCATGATTGTTTATGCATAAATATCATTTGGGTGAATTATATGTTATTTGTCTCATAAAAAAAATATTTTTTTTATAATAATGTTATTATTTTTAAATTTTTTCCTTTCATCATCCATTCTTTTGTATATAAAATGACTAAGAAATAGTTTTTAAGAAAATATTACTTTATGTACTTTTTGGTTGATGAACGTTTTAATCCATGACCATGTTATTTGAAATGTTATCATGAATGTTCTTATAAATTATCCCGTTATAATTTAAAGTTGTTTTAGAAATTATTTGAAATAATTTTCAGAGGATTAAATATAATATTTACTATGTTTCTAAATAGATAATTTATAACTTTTTAAAAAAATTGTAAAAGGAATAATTTGTTTAACATTTATCTCTAGAACAAATTTTCCAAAAATCCTAACAATTAATTGATTTTAATATTACATTATCAGTTTCCTTGTTTATTTTTTAAAAAATCTATATTCTAGGTCTTTTATTTTAAATTTTATCCAAAGAAAAGTATATTTGTATCGTGTTTTAAATAAATGTTTGATTGTTTTTAAAATAATTTTTCATAATAATAAATATCCATTAATATTAATTATTCTTCATTGGAGATAATATATAATGATATCATCCATCTTATTTCTATTGATGTATTATGATTATGCGATGATGAAATATTTATGAAACCCATTTATTTTCCATGGGTTATGCAATGATGGAATGATGAATGTTTCTTTGATATTATAGCATACAAATGTATAGTTTTTATTTTGTGATTAGTGGGACTGAAATTATATATTACTCCAATTTATTTTTAATGACTGATATATCATGATATAATATAAAAGGAGATGTGTATTAAACCCATTTTATGAATGAGTAGAGGTTGGGGAGTTAACTGAATCCATTATAGTACTTTTTTCCACTATGTGATGATGGCCTTTGTAGTGATCCTTGATTATGAAATGATTTTCTATACTTATGTTTCTGTCACAATTCCTATATAATTTTCTTAAACTTATGATATTATATCATGGATCATGACTGATTAATGATGATTTATCTATCTTATGACTTTTGTATTTGGAAATTCCACATATTTATTCCATCACTCATGAGTTATGATCTTACTAATTAGGTATGAACTTAATAAATTATGTTCATTATCTGATACCCTTATACTTATCTTATTCTTTCATATGATCATCGGTTAATATCTCCCATCTTTACCCCTATTGATCATTTCTGATCACCATTTTTATGTTTCCATTTTCCTCATGTTATTAAGAATTGGATTGATTAAGAAATGGCTAATAAGGGTACCATGAATGAATAAATTTATGGGATATATTAAATATATTTCATAAAATAATTTTAAGTATCTATTTTGTATTCAAAGATAATAAAGCTTTATGGTTATGGGGCATGTATTATTTTGAGATGTACTGATTTTTTATCTAAAATGATGAATAATTTATGTATTTGATACTCTGGTCAACTCATTATTCCTATAATCAAAATGAATTTATTATTTATGAAAACTGCATCAAGTAGTAGGATCACTTATGTTGTTCCTCATCCATGGAAAAAGGAAAATTTTTTGGATGGTTCCTCAAGGTGTAAAAAATATAGATATATTTTTTTATTCCATGATGTTTGAAAAACAAGTCTTTTTTTGAATTGGTCGGGTAAAAGGAAGGTTTGTAATAGTTTTTTCACTCTTTTAAAAAGTGTGGTCTTAGTGGATACAAATTTTTTTAAGAGTGGAGAGAAGTGAAGAGTTGATGTAGGATTACATTGATTGCAATTTCTATAAAAATTCTTATGTTATTTTTTATTTTATATCCACCACCCCATTACATGAATATTTAATATGTACATACGTATATATTTTACCATTAATTTTTCTTTATGTTTAATATCTATTTAAAGAAAATTAATCAATCAATTCCCTCAAACCCCTTTTTGACTTTCTCAATATCATTCACTGGTAAAATAAAAATTAAATGAAAATATTACTATAAAAAGTGAATCAATAAGGTCCAAAAAGAATCCTAGGTTCAAGAAGAAGTAAATTTAAATATATAAAAACATTGGTTCTTACAAAAATAAAATATTAATAATAAAAATAAGGTAAAAGTGTTGGTTCCAGTATCTATATAGCAAGTTATTTACATTGGGAGGTATGATTTTTATGGAACTTGATTGCACTGTGGATTATTTAGGAACATGGAAATGAATATTTTGGTTTATTTAACAATGTTTTATTAAGATGAATAGGTTTGGGAAATTGATTTTTTGAATGATCTATCCTACACAAAGAATAAAATTTCAAAATAAAACTAAAATATTTGGAATGAAATATGAGAACAAATTTCAATAGTTATAGTAACTTCATGGAAAATGTGAATATTAAGGTCACATTTCCCATGATATTCTCACCATTCTACCTACATAGTTGATAAAGATATTCAATTCATAATTTTTTTTAATAATAAGTTCAAAGGCATATAACAATAATTTTATTGTGAATCTTCACTTAAATAATCAAAAGGGGAATGTCCATGGATTTAGGATAGTGACTATTATTTATATATTATTGAATATATAAGTTTCTTTAAAGGTGTTAAAAATTATAAGGAAGTATATGTGAGATTTGTAAATGATAGTTCACTTGAATTCAAATATATCATTTTAGTAATGATTGTGGGGAATATATTGAAGTCCAATAACACTTTTATGTTGATGAGATAAAACACAATTTTATAAGTGTGCCTTCATTTTGTGATGAAAGTAATAATGTTATTTTTTGAAAATATGGTTTCTTTCCATAGAGTATAAAATATTTATGTGTATTAATAAGATAATAGTGAATAATTGTAAACTTGTTTCAATTTAGTAATGATTTAAATTTATGCTACTTAAGATTAAATAAAGAATGTAAATTGTAATAAGAAATTATTGGTCATCTCATCTAAATGAACATGAGAAATATTACCTAAGGAAACTTTTTTTTGCTGTTACTATATTGATGGGGTAGAAAATAAATGAGTTCTATTTGTAAAAAGGAAATGATTATTTGTTATATAAACATGATGGTTGAGATTCAAATATCACATCATTTAATGCTTTCCAATTAACGCATTTATGTTCCTATATGAATGAATCAAGAAATTTAGATAAGTATTTTATCTATATTATTGATTATTTTACACATATAACCAATATTATGTTTATGAATCATAAGTTACAATATCTAAAACTATTCAAATGTTTCAAATCAATTGTAGAGAAGATGTGTGGTTTCTCTATAAATAAAGTTTAAGTAGGTAATGGTGTTTAAAAAACAAATATAATATTTTAAGAATATATAAGGAAGTATGGTATTCACCATAAAAATAGTTCACTATATACACTACAAAATAGTTTAATTGAATAACAAATTATAATATTTCTAGAGATTTCATGTACAATGTTTTTTAAACAAGACACTTCTCAGTATTTTTATAAACAAGATATTGAAGATTACATTCAAAAACACTTTTTATATATTAAAAATTCATTTATGTGATCATATAAGATGTATAATATCTGATTTTAAAGTATTTATATGAATTTATCATCCATCACATAATTAAAGATAAATTAGATAATATTAGGATGTTTGAACAAAGATATTCTAATGAAAAATTCATTAGTCATACTCCAAATGGTAGAGAATACAATTATTACAATAAATATATGGAGAATGTTAATGATAATTCTAATGTGATACTTTTGGGATATTCTAGAAATGAAAATGTACATGAAGAATAAAGTTCAAGAAGTGATGATGAAGTAATTTGTTTTCAAAAAGAATAATAAAGAATCTAAAATGATGAAAATTCAGAAGGTGTGTAGATTTAAGTAGATGGTTATTTCATTCATAGTGATAAATAGTAACCTCATTCATCTTATCCAAGTATGATAAAGTATGTGATGGTTCAAAAAATATTTCAATAACATGGATAGAAGGTTCAGATAAGAATTAATTTGAGTACATAAACACGTTCTTTAATGTTTAAACATATTAAACCAAGGGACGTAAATGATTCATTGGTGAATCAAGAGTGGGTTGGTTCTATGAAGTATTAATTAGTTCATATAGATAAGAATTAAATTTTTCAATTAATACTGAATCCTAAATAAAATAATTTTATTGGAACAATTTGGGTGTTTCAAAACAAGCTAAATGAAAAAAAAAGGTGTAATTAACAAGGAAAAAATTTGGTGGAAATGGTATCAAAAGTTAAAGGAATTGTTTTTTATAAGAAATACAGAATTATTTCTAGACTAGAGATTAGAATTATATTTATTTTTATTGTAATATAATGTAAATACAGGAGATTCCAAATGAATGCAGATTTTGGGTACCCCAATAGAGATTTAGAAAATGTGGTATATATTGAGAAACCTCATGGTTTCATTCTTGTAAAATATAAAAATTATGTTTCAAGTAAAAAAATGATCTATGTGGGTTGAAACGTTCCCTAATATCATGGTCTTCCAGGTTAGATACCTATTTTTTAAGTTTATTTTTAAGAAATGAAGAGTGGATAATAATATCTACATCAAAGATGAAAACAATGTATCACTTATTATTATTATTTATTTATATTATATAATTTATTTATGATTGATTAAGGTTATTATGAATATTTTTCATTGGAAATTAACAAGTTATTTGAAATATCCATGCTTGTTGGAATGAGATATTTTCTAGGTTTATAAATTTCTAAAGATGAAGGTCATCCTTTTCTTTCTCAAGGGAAGTGTGCTTGATAACTTATAAAAAACATTGATATATATATATTAAATTGTTAAAATAAATATATCACCAATATGAGATAAATAATACTTTTTATACATTCCCCGGTGGTAATTTTTTAGACAATTATAGATGGTAAAATTTAAAAATTGTTGAAATTGTTTTTGGATATAGTGACCTCATTTATAGAAAATTTTACTCTTGTTCATCTATTTATAATATCACTTATCATCACCCTAAGCATATTTGTATCCTTCTACTAATGATATACCATATCCCCAATAAAAAATATAATCCCATATAAAACAATATGATACTGGGTATCCATGAAAAATAACTCATAGTAGATGGGATGGAGTATAAGAGAAGGTGTATGTGCTAGATATGCTGGAAGAGGTGGAGGAGTGGGATGTATAGAAAAGGATGGATGAGTGGAATATATAGCCTAAATCTAATTTTTAATATTGGATAACATTTCCTAAAATTAATCTCTAATAATCTCCTACATCGTCTCACCCATATCCTAAAAATAAGATTCTAAAGATTCTATTTTTCATTTATATACACACTCCTTCAAAAAGGATCAAGAATAACCATGCACTTTTGTAATTGATATACTAAAAGTGCATTTTCATACACGACCCAAGTTTTTGGGATTTCCCAATGCAGTAGCTAAAATATCTTTCCTACCATCTGGTATGAAGGTCCCCCATGTGCTTTTCTACTCATTGGATTCCTATCTAGAATATTTGAAAAAATCATTAGAGAATAAAAATATATATAGAGTAGAAATAAAATAAATTACATAAATTACTCTTTATAATCCACATAACTAAATCCCTTGAATCTTTTATAAGATATGTTCCCTTTTTTCATATGGTCCCTCTAACACTTTTTATGTATATCTAGGGGAAGGAGGGACATCCTATGTGGATCACGAAGACATATATATCATTTTTTGAAAAAAAACATCCATTACTTTTTCATTAAATAACATATTCCCTCCTTAAGAGAGATCATGAGGGTATATATTTTTATATTGGATCTGTTGATGATATTTCCTTAGTTATTATAAACTATGTTCAAAAAATAATTAATATGATCATTATTATACAAATTAAATTCTAAAATATTACATTTGACTGAAAAAAATGATTCTTTTCATCAAATTTTAATAAACCACTTCAATGTTTCTCTATTTAGGAATGGATATTTATCACCTAGATTTTTATTTTACCCTTCCCCAAAAATTAATTTCTATGTGAGTGTTGAATTAAAATACCTTCATCTCTTATAAGCTAAATATGTCTATTTTTTATTGACTTCTTCAGTTTTAGATGTATAACATGTCATCTAATAAGAAGGTAAAAATATATATATCATTAAATAAAATTTCATCGTAAGTGAAATTATAAGAAATGATCTAAAAAATATATTTCCCATAATTGAGATATCATTACTTTGTAAAAACCTCTCCAATCACAAAATAAAATCTTAATTTTTACTCAATATTACATTGAAATAAAATTATTATATAATTTTTCATTTTGATCCCTAATATTACCATTATCATTAGATTCAATATATATCCCTTGGTCCTAGATAGAGTAAACTGATAACTTAGGATAATGTGTCTTACCCTGTTTACCAACCCCAGAATCCTTCTCTTCCTCTGTGGAAGTAAATTTTATTATACAGAAGGATAAGTAGGATTATCAGTATAAGCATGTTTACGGTACTCCCTAGAAGATAAAGGTGAATCAACTGTTTGATCTAATAATATCCTACAAATAAAACTAACTATTAGTACCGAAATATACATGTCTAACTATTCTATATTAAATTAAAGAGAAATTTTAAAAGTGTCCAATAAAAAATAAACTAAACTAAACACATTTATATTTTTATATGGAAAAATTGTTTACTAAAATTATAAAAATATTGATAATATTAAAAAAAGACTAAATAATAAAAAAAGAGGAAAACAAAAAATAATTAAAATATTAGAGATACCAAAATATTACACATAAATGTTTATAACAACTTTAGAATGATAAAAAAAATATTACAAATCTAACTACTCTTTACCATATTCATTATAGTAGTTGACAACAATGTTAAAAAATTATCAACATTTATGAAATATAAAATGATATAGATAGAAGAAAATAAATATTATGTAAAAATTTATACCAATCCAACAATTACATATAAATTTTAAAAATGGAAAATTTATAAAAAAAAACTAAAATAATTTTAAAAATAATATTTTTTAATATTTTTTAAAATTTGTATTTTAAGTAAAAAATTAAAACTCGTATATCTAACATTTTAAGAAATTTAAAAAGGTAAATAAGAAATAAATATATGTTACCTGTAATATTAAGAGACCACCAAATGATTGTTTTCCTATATTCCTTCAACATTATTGGTATGTATAGAACAAACCATATATGTGATGTGATAATCAATGTACTCTTATAATATTCCTATAGATTTGGGGATCTGACATAAAAAACCGTTATCATCATGTTTCTCATCACCAAAATACTATATTTCTTGTTGAAAAAAGACAAAACATATCACAATTGATGGATCATAATGATAAAAATTTTATTTTTCATGTATTTACAAAATAAAATTATAAGATGTGTATTCCAATATAATATGGTTTAATAGTGTTATAGCTAATTCATCGTGTTTTTCATTATTTTATCAATGAACCATTTTCAATTAAACACTAGAACATTCAATTTAAAATAATTAACCTTCTACATTTCTTAATTAACTCCATTGTAACCACCGATAATTTTATATATAGAAATTTAAATTATGAATATACATTTGTTTCATATTAGGTAATATAGATAATAAAAACAAAAATCACCTTCTATTTAATTTAAACCATAATATTTTTATAGTATTATCTTTGGGGTAGTAATCAAACTTATGTTATGGTAATTATATATATATATATATTATACATTAAAATCCATTAACAATAAATTATTTTTTATTTCATTTTAACAAATTATTTCTAATTTTTTTTATCACTCATATAAGTAGTACATAATAAAATTGCATTCATTTTCTATTTTCCATATGAAAATTATCATAGCATTAATTTTTTTTATTTTCTTAAAATAGTTGATTTTTATGTTAAATAAGAAAAAATACTGTTTTTAACAAAAAATATAATTTTTATGAAATTTTCAAAAGATAATTTTGACTAAAAATTTATAAAACAATGAATATGTATTTATGGAATAAAACTTATGAATTTTATAATATTATTTTTAACTTATAAAACATATATCTAGAATTTTGGAACATAAATAATAATTATTTCTAATAAAAAACAATTTTCACCTCTCTTTTAAATAAAAATTTAGTTTTGGTAAAATTTGGTACTGCTTTTGTTTTATAAAAACCAAATTTTTTAATGAAATTTTTAAACATTGAAAATATTATCCCATTGCTGAATTCTAATCTTAAAATAAATTTTTTTCAGAAAATGTTTTTACACTTTATGTGAACTAATAAAAAATTAATTTCTATTACTCTTATAAATATAATTTTATAAAATTATTTCCATATTTTAAATTATTATTTTAAAATCTAAAAATAATTAAATTTAAATTTGGACCATTTAAATTAGTTACCTATTGTAAAAATAAAATAAACACGGTAAGGGTATATAAGGGAAAATTGGGGTTTTCCTAAGTGAAAAAGGCTAATACATGTTAAATACATACGTACTAATGGGTTCTAGAGGTAGTATCAACCATATATACTCCTAAATTCATTATTTAACTTTCATGGGGCCTTCGTTTCTAAATAATAAAATTCTATTATTGAAAAGTAAATAGATTTTACCAAAATATCACTCTCTTTACTTATAAATGGAGCTCACCTCCTCTCCATTTATCCAACAATTAAAAAAATATCAACCTAAAATATACGCTATTATATCATCCCCCTACTGCACACTTCTTATAATCCGTTTTCTTCCCAAAATACAAAGCTATGAATCCTTAAGGGGTCAACTAGGGGAGAACTTCCAAAGGTTGGGTAATACTCTCGACCCAACATTCCTAGTTTTCTTCTTCTTATATCCCCCTAAAGTGCTATATATCCATCAAGGTATGAAAAAAAACATTTTTAATATTAAAAAATGTTATTATATTAATAAAATATCCTTTTTATGTCCTCCTCCAAAATCATTTCGAATTGTGGAAACATCATTAATCATTTTTGCGGACTATCACATCCATGAATGAAAATATAATTTCACAAAATTAATTTACATGGATGTTAAAAAATAATCATTTAATTTAAAAATATAATAATTATAAAATAATGAATAAACTAAACAAACAATTATTTTTTTATACCCATTCTCATTATATTAAAATCATACAATCATCCGTGTATGCGTGGATTATCGGCTCCGTAGAAAAAAAATATTTCATTTTTCTGTAACCAACTATTATGGATGATTTATAGAAAAATATATGTAATATATAAAGATGATATATATATGACACTATTAATATTATATAATGGTAACATTATATATTATATAAGACATATCAATAAATAATGGTTATTGTAACTCCATCTACCTTAAAATAATTGTTCGAGGTACCATTCTTAATTTGTGTCCATTTTGGGATTACCTATGAAACTATATAAATATTTCTATTATATATTAATAATGAATATAAACATAAATAATTTTTTATATCAAGATTTTATTTTACATCAGCATTGACTATAGTCAACAAACTAAAAGTATTATAGAAAAATTAACCAAACAACCCAAAGAAACTAATGTAATCGGAAGTTGTATTAAAAATATATAAGATATAATACTAAATAGACCATATAAAATTAAATATAGATGAATATGGATATTGTGAATTTATTTAATAAACAAAGTTTAATTATTCATGAAGTTAAGTTCAACTACAAAGTGAATCAAGACCTGAGGTAAGGGATCTGATTATCCACTCTTGTTACTTTAAGATTACACCTTCTCTTCCTTTTTCCACATCTCTAAATTTTATTCTCAAGAATTAAATCTATATAATTTATATATATTCATTAAATATATACATAGTTTAAATTAACTTATTTTTTTTATGGATAATACATGTTTACTCATACTCCATGATTTTCTCTTTTAAGTAAAATCTTATTTAATGGAGCTTTTTTAATTTCAATTCAATTACCACTTCAATAATTTTTTTAACCATTAATTTATTATAAAAATTATCATAATTTGATATATAAAACCCTTGGTTAAATTCAATTTTAAATTTAAATAACAATCCTTTTCCTTCCATAATAGTTCCTTAGACAATTTTTGTATGCATTACCTATGTGATTAGTTTTTATTCTTACTTATCCATGGTCCTTTTCTTGATTATCCATATATTCAAAACTAATGTTAAAAGGCCAATATTCCTTTATTAAAATATGAAAAAACAAAATTATTTAATCCCTTTTTTATATTTCTATATGATATAGCCTTTAGTACTACTTTGAGGAAATCCAACAAAATCTACTTCTTTTCCATGAGTTTAATCAGGTATATGCTTTTTTTATGGTTTTTTCTCATTTGGAACATGTATGCATGTACATATTTTTATTTTAATTCTATAACTTGTGGTAAAGTAATTCTATAGTGCTATAATTCATTAGGTAATTTTTAAATATAATTATATATCGTGTATGGTGCACGATTGGTTAGCTTAATCATACTATGTTATATAATAGGTGGTCCAGAATTATATATCCCTCTAATAAATTAGTTTAATATTTATATCTCATGATATGGTATGTATGGGATTAAAGAGTGAATCTTATCCTCCATGGAAAATTTTCCACTATGTGATGGTTATCTAGATAATTAACCTTTACCTATGATAATGATTTAATTCATTATATCATTTCCAAATATTTATGATTCCATGATCTTATAATATTATTATCTTAATCCATGTGTTTTATTGTGGTCATTCACATTTTATGATATCATGTTATGCCTCTTGCCTCACGTTTCATGATTTTTTTTCATGTTTCTTCCCTTATTTTTTTTAAAATAACCCTTTTCCTTATATATCTTTCCCAAGATATCTCATGTAGTTTTAAAAGAATTGTGTGAGGTATGAGAACTATGTGTTGTTTTAAAAAATGATGATGTAATTTTTTTTATAATTATGTACTTATGTTTTTAATCTTCTAATAAACAATATCCCATGATTCATAGATTGTATTAATTGTAATACTTAATAAAAAATCATGAAATAAAATGTGTTTAAGGATTGGGTCACTATAGTTAAAAATAGAGGAATATATAGTACTTTTAATCATTGTAACTAGGGATATTTTTAAAAAAATAAAAGATAAGTCTACATATATGATAACATACTGAAATTTTGGAAAAGATTTTAGTTTCTAGTTTTCCAAGAAACTTCATACCTATCGGGATAATACAAGTGGATACTAGCTCTGGAATATATGTACCTATAGGTAATTATACTAAAATTGGTGGATTGGGTATTAACTTGATCATCACCTAGTGAATGATAAGAATGACTAATAGCACACCTATTTTGAAACTCTATGGTGATATTCTTTGGATAATTCATGTTATTTTTTCAAACTATTATTAAGGATTTGAATATAATGTTAGGATAGAGAACTTAATATGAAATATACCATGTATAACCTAGATGATGAACTTGAAATTCGTAGATAAGTTATATATTACATTTAATGTTTATTCTTTATAATTTTATAGTTTCCCATTTTTGGCCCCCGCCCTTAACATTATTTCAATTTAGAAATATATAAAAATAGGAGGAACCATGCCAATAACTTATGCATTGGGAAATGAAAATTTTAACCTAGTGAATTTCAACCAAGATGGGAGCGGGATTGAGGAAATTCATGATAAGTCTATAATAATTTACCCTAGGTATCAATAATAATAAAAAATCTCGTGGAACATCCTCTAAAAGAGAAAGACGTGGTTGAGTTCTTTATGTGATAGAGACCTTCAAATTTTAGTAGATCTTTTAATACCACAATCATATAATAATGGATTAACTCCACTAAGGTTGATATTATATATCCTTAAAATTCTGAGTAAGAAAAGGTCATACATCTAGTTTATTTTCTTGGGGGAGAAGCTGATTGTTGGTGGAAAATGATCAAGAATACCAATCCAAGTGGAGACATAGAATCTATAGAGGGCATGAATTTTATAGTATATTTATCAATAAATATTTTCCACTCACTCTAAATTATAAATTGTAGAGGTAAATATTTATAGTTGAGAAAAAATAAGATTAGTCCTTTAAGACTTATGAGGTGAACATAAAAGTTTTTGCATGGTATGCCTGTGGATTTTTCATTAAAGATAAAATTAAGGTCAACTGCCTCTTTAACAGGGTAGATATGATTCTATAGAATGGTTTTGAAATTTTGGACTTCGATAGTTATATGTATTTTTTCCAATGTGACCTCAGAGTTATATGGGAATTGGTGATTCCCAGTGGTTTCAATGTACTAGAAAAAATAATTGAATAATAGAATTTAATTCTAAAGGATCACTAGATAAATATCATGTAAGTAATGAGATCCAACTTTCCACATGTAAATTTTTTTTGGAAGAAGTATCCTACGAACTATCTAAAAGGGACCAAAAAAATTTCATGTGTGAAAAGGAGGGACATAAAGCTAATATATATACATAAGTGAGATGAAGAATCAAACTATTAGGATTAAGGGAAATATGATATTTCTTAATCCTTAGCCTATGGTCCAATTATTAAATTGCATGAAATGTGTACATTATGAAATCAATTTCACTAATCCAAGGGTTATCAAATATCACTCGTCATAATAACCTATAAGGCAAGAGATCATGGGAGGGATTTTTCTATCACTAATATTAAGGTAGATTAAAATAATATCTTGTTCATAGGTATTCTAGTTATTCATTAAAGAACAGTGAATGTAATATTTGATTCTGGTTCTATACATTCCTTCATATCATACATGTTTAGTAGAACTATTAAATCACCACCACAAATCATTGAGGTTGAATTAATAGGGATGGTGAGAAATGGTGAAATTTTTTCATATCAAGTATATAAATCCTCCTAAATAAATTTTTTTAGGAAGAACCTTCTAGAAACTCTTGTTATACTCCCTATAGTAGAATTTGATTTTATATTGGGAATGGAATGGTTACCATTTTATGAATCCCACATCAACTTTTGGGAGAATTAAATCAACTTCTATATCCCTAATCATCTTCAAATTCTATAAAAGTGTCAGGAAGAGCTTGAATATACTTTTGAAAATTCACCATAAACATAGATGTTGTTGAATTTTAAGAAATAATACCAAGCACAAATGATAAAAAAGGATAATACTACGCTTAAGTAAATCCCTATTATAGGGGAATATACAGATGTATTCCCTGAATAGTTTTATGGTCTTCATCCTGATCAAGAGGTAGAATTCTCAATTGAACATATACCTGAATATCTACTGATATCCAAGGATACTTATATAATGGACCCTATTGAACTAGAATAACAAAAGAATAAACTGCAACAGAATTTTGAAAAGTGTTTTATTTACCCTAGTGCTTCACCAATGGGTTCCCCAGTTATATTTTTCATGAAAAATATGGGTCAATGATCCGCTGTATCAATTATCTGAATCTCAAGAAAATAATTATAAAGACTAACTATCCCACACCACAAATTGATGACTTATTATATTAGTTGTATGGGTTCTAGTACTTATCTAAACTGTAAATTTTTTTTTGTTATCATTAGTTAACGGAAAGAAAGGGGGCTATTAAAAAGACTACAATTCTCACAACTTATGGGAACTATAAATTAATAGTTATTCCATTTTGACACATGAATACTTCAACACTATTCATGGAAATAATGAATAGAGAATTTATATATTACATTAAACAGTTTGTGGTAGCTTTTATATCTAATATCCTTATATACTTCAAAATAAATGACGAATTAAAGGACCATTTAAGTACTATGAAAAACACATTAAAGAAGGAGAAGTTATATACAAAGTAAAATTATTGTGAGTTTTGGAGGGAGCATGTAGCATTATTGGGGTATATTATCAAAATTAAGAGGATATATGTGGATCATTAAAAGATTAAGGAGACTAAAGAATGAAATAAAAAAACATATGTTAATGAGATCCACAGTTTTTTAGGATTAGGTTGGTATTATTGGTGATTTTTCAGAAACATCTCAAGATTGTCAAACCCACTCAATAAAATAACTCAAAAAGAAGTGAAGTATTTCTTTATAGATGAATATTAAGAGAAAATCAGTGATATGAATAATAAGATAACCACTATACTTGTACTCACACTAACCATAAGTGAGGAAGGATTTTTTATTTACAGTGATGAATCAAATACGGGTTTGGGTTGTGTATTCCTGTGGGATGATAAAGTGATAGCCTATTCCTTAATAGAGTTAAAGGCACATGATAAGAATTATTTGATTCATGACCTAGAGTTAGATTTAGTAATTCTCACATAGAATATTTGGATAAATTATCTCTATAGATACAAGTGTGGTATATATATGTATATATATACATTCCATAAGATCTTAAAAAATATATTCACAAAGAATGACCTCAATATAAACCAATAAATATGGTTAGAGAAGGTCAACGATTATAACTACTCAATCCGCTACCATATTGGGAAGGTGAGTAAAGTGGTGGATGATTTGAGTAGAAAATATCCTACATCAATATCTATGAAGAGAATTGTGAACGATCCAATGTTCTTATACATGAAAAGGATGAACATTGGAATCATTAAAAAAGAAACATCATCATACCTTTCTCAAAGTATTACTTCACAATCCATTATGGATAAAAATAAGAAATATCAAGGAAGTGAAGCAGAAACACAAAAGAAGTTGGATTCTATAAGAAGGGTAAAATTATTGAAGTTAAACATTGATGATTAAGGATTTTTAATATTTGGAAAACACCTATGTTTTTCGACAAAGCCGAATATATAGAACAAGATACAAAAAAATGCTAATAGCTGAACATTCTCTATCCACCCAAGGAGAAAAAATATGTAAAAATATATTTTAGAGAAATTTGGGGGAGATATGAAGAAAATGATTATGGAATATACATCTACGTTTCTAGTGTGACTATGGGTGAAGGGTGGCTGGAAAAGCAAAAATGGATGATAAAAACATTTCCCATACTTATATAGAAATGGTAGAACATCACTATAGATATTGTCATTGGTATTATAAATAAATATAAAGTGAATAATGATATATGGGTTATGGTTGACCATATTATAAATACTAGTCACTTTATTTTTATCCAAGAGGACTTCTCACTTGATCACCATGCAAGTATATGCATTAATGAAGTGGTGAGGCTCTGTGGGACACTACTATAAATTATATATGATCTAGATCTAGAGTTCACCTCAATATTTTGAAAACATATTTAACATAGATTAAAAAAATTAACTAAATAATATACCTCCCATAGTGGTGTCCAAACTGAAAGAACTATCTTGACACTTGAGAATATTTTGAGATTATTGTCTATGGACATTAAGGGAGTCTAGGGGAAACATATTTCTTTAGTTAAGTTATCTTACGACAACAGTTTACACTCAAACATCCAAATGGACCCATATGATTCCTTATATGGAATTATATGTAAAACCCTCTATTCTAGGATGATGTTAGTGAATAAATGTTTCTAAGACCTGAGATAGTCAAAATAATATGGTAGAAAAGGAAAAGATCATTTAGTAACACATAATACCATCTTGGAGTCAATAGAAGAGTAATTCCAATAACTGTTAATGAAATGTATAATTTAAGGTCAGTGAAAAGGTGTTCCTACACATATATCTATGGAATAAAATCATCTGGTTTTAAAATAATGGGAATTTTGTTCAAAAATAAATTGGCCCCTTTATGATTCTTAATCACACTGGAGTGGTATCATATCGATTAAAACTCACCAAACCTATAAAGAGTACATTGTGAGTCAAATTTATCCCTCTTGAGAAATTATATACCAGATCCCTCACATGTACTATATATAGATGTGGTACAGATGGAGAATGATCACTCTCATGAGGAGTTGTGAGTAAAGATCTTAGCCAGTATAGGCAATTTTCTAGGAAATAAGTCAGCTAACCTTTTTAAAGTATTTTTGGATAAATCATATGTATAAATAAGAAACATGGGAATATAAAGAGGTAATGAAACAAAATTACCCTCATTTTTCACCTTAATATATGGAATGAAATTTCAAGTGAAAACTTTGTCAAGGGTGGAGAATGTAATGACCTAGAAATGTATATATAGAAATTTACCTTCATAATATATATATATGTGTGTGTGTGTGTGTGTGTGGGTCATGTTAGGTAACTTAGACATTAAAAACTAACATCACCTTATATTTTACTCAATATAGAACATTTCTATAATATTACCTTTTGGATAGAAACCTAACTTATGGTATTTTAATAATATTTTATATATTTATATATCATTCCTTAAAATGCATTTTCAAAAAATTGTTTTTTATTGTGTTTTATGCACTTATTATTTCTAGCGACCAATTTTATTATTAATATATATCAGATATAATAAATTTAATTTTTTTAGGATTCATCATTTGAAAATAATAATATTAGTATTAATATTTGTGACTTTAAAAATAATTTATTTTTATGGTAAATAGAGAAAAGTGATATTTTAAACGAAACTGTAATTTTTATAACATTTTCATAAGATACAATTTTCATACAAATTTATAAAAAATTAACTATGTATTTAATAAAAAAAATATTCTTTTTAAAATTTTATTTTTATATTATAAAACATATTCTTATCATTTTCAACTTATATGATACTTAGTTTGAATAAAAAAATATCCTCCTATTTAAATTAAAAAAATTAGTAAAATTAGGATTTGATTTTCCCCAAAAATTAATAACACTTTGTTTTTTTAAAATATTTTTTTTGATTATAATATAATTAATTTATAATATTATCATTCGCATAAATTTTAAAGCTAAAATTAACTTTTGTAAAAAATGGTTTTTACGTGTTATGTGTGTAAATACTAAAATTAATTTAAATGACTATTATATATATTATTTTATATAATGGTCTTCAAATTTTAAATCATAATTTTAAAAATATTAAATAATATAAATTTTCATTTGGCTCATTAGAATTTGTTACCTAGGGTTAAAATAGAGTTGTCGCATTTAGGGTAAATTAGGGTAAAAGGTAGTTTAACATAGTTCAAAAGGCTAAGAGATGTTAAAAATATGTGTGATAATGGGTCGTTAGGGGATTATAAAATTTATTACTTCCCCAAGCCATTCTGTATCTTACTTGGATCCTTTATACCTGAATAATGAGTAGTCCTTATTGAAAATTAAAGTGATTTTACAAAAATGTCACTCTCTTTACTTCTAAAAGGAGCTTACCTCCTCTCCATTTCTCCACCAATTCCAAAACTATTTCTCAATAAAAAACTTTTTTCTAGTCCCTCTTCAATCCTCTTATCATTTCCTAAAATCCTGGGTCTTCCCAAAAGACCATGCTAATAATCCTTTAGGAGTCACCCAAGGGAGAACTTTCAGAGGGTGAGGTACTACTATCAACCCAACTAACCTAGTTCTTCATCCACCCCCCTAAAGTAACCAATATCTATGAAGGTATGATAACATAATCATTTTAATATTTCAATTTGTTATTATACAAATGTAATATCAACTTTATATCTTCCTCCAAAATCACTGAGAATAATGAAACCGTCAACAGGTGGTTGTACGGACTGCCGCCTCCATGAATTAACACTTTTATTTTTCATAAGATCTTTACATAGATAGTCTGTAAGTGTTATTTAATGAAAAAATATAGTAATTATAACTTAATAAAAAATTATAAAATTATTATTATTTAATTTTTATTCCCCCTCTTATTCTATAAAAATTAACGTATTGTTTGTGTATGTGTAGATTATAGACTCTATAGAACTACATAATTTTTTTCCTTACCAAATATTACAGATTATTTTAAAATTGTATTTAATGTATAAAAATTATATTTAAAAAACTCCTAATAGAATATAATTATAAAATTTTACGATATATAAATAATATTAATAATAAATAGTTATAGTAACTTTAATCTTGTTAAATGAACACTACTACAAAATAAGCCTTTAATAGGACTATAAATGGCCTTTATCATCACTAGAAAATAGCTTACTACGGGGAGGTAAAAAGTCCTAGTCTTTTATCAGTGATGAAAAAGTGCTGATAAAGGGGTCCATTATCAGCCCTAAAAAATCATTCATAAATGAGGCATTTATCAATGCTTTTAAAAGAACTGATAAAGGAATAATTTATCAGTTCTTTAATTTAACGCCTCTAAAGGCACAATTTATCAGCGATGATAAAGGGTATTTTATCAGCACTTAGAGAAGTAATTATAAAGTAAACCTTTATCCATACTTATAAAATCACTTATAAAGGACCTTTAATCAGCACCCATAGAAGCATTGATTAATCATACCTTTATTGGCGCTTTTCAAAGCACTGTTAAAGGGTTATGCTGCAGTGTACTATAATAGCACACCACAACACCAGAAACACACTAGATATCATCAAAAATGTCCCAATATAGGATTTAAATGAAATTAAACTTTAAAAACAAACACAAATAAAACATATTATAGACATTTCAAACATTGGTTTACACAATTACAAAAATACAAATTAATACATACATTCAAAAACATCAATGTTTCTTTGAATTTTAACCCTAACCCAAATCTTGTTGTTGCTGAACAAACAACCCCTACTTGAAAAAAATGCACCTATATAAAAAAACTTACGTTAGTAATAATATAAAGAAGTTAATTAATATAATGTATTAATTTTAATAAAATTGAGGATAATTTTAAAAAAATATGCACTTGGAGTTTTACCGATTACACTGTGCATCAGATTATGTTTTGACTGATTCCGAAATATCTCAAATGACTTGTTTCATTTTTCTGAAGTATCAAAACAATCTGAACATGCTTTCTCAGTTATGAGTAAGTAATTTTTTTTTACTAAAATTTAATTTTAAACTGGACACACACACTTTTGATCCATTCTGATAAAATCATGTATCGATATGATGTGAAACAGATTCATGCACCTGATAAATGACTTATGAATCACTGTCCTAAATTAAAAAAAATGAGTGTTTTTGATCAGTTTTGAGTGAGTGAAACATTTTTAACTATAAAGTTGATTTTAAACCGATAATGGTCACTTTGCGTAATACTGGGCACATCATGTTTTGAGTTGAGGTGAGGCTAATTCTTAGACATCACAAATGACTTATGGATCATTTTCATAAATTTTAAAAATAGTCCAAATATTTTTTATCGATTTTGATAAGGATAGTTGTCTATTTTACTAAAATTGTTAGAAATTTTAAATAAAAAGGCACACTATGAGTAATACTGGTCACAACATTCATCATATTGAGGTTCAGTTGAGTCCTACACATCCCAAATTACTTATGTGTCATTTTATTAATGTATCAAAACAATTTGAATGTGTTTTCCTATTTTTGTGTTGTTAATTTTCTTTTTTATTAAAATTTCATTTTAAAATTGAAATTTTCACTTTGACTCATACCAATCACATTATGTATCGTCTTGAGTGCGGATAATTCCTACACATCAAAAATTACTTATGGATTATTTTCTTAAACTATTTGAATAATTTCGATACGTTTTCTTAGTTTTGAGTAAGTCAGTTTTTCTTTTTATTAAAATTGATGTCAATTTAAAATAAAAACACACACTTGGAGTCATATCAGTCACACCATGTATAGGATTGAGATGAGAATGATTCATGCATGTCTCAAATCACTTATGGATCATTTTTCTAGTGTATAAAAACAATAATAATGTGTTTGATTATTTTTGAGTAGTTTAGTTTACTTTTTACTAAAATTGATGTCGATTTTAGTTAAAAACACAATTAGATTCATACATGTCACATCATGAATCATATTGAGGTGTGGATGATTCCTACATGTTAAAAATCACTTATGAATTTTTTTCATTAAAGATCAAAACAATATGAATATATTTCCTCTATTTTGAGTAAGTCACTTGTTTTTTTAATAAAATGTCATTTTAAACTTGAAACGCACTCTTTGAATCATATGGATCACATCATGTATCAGTTTTACATGACACAAATTTCTACACATCCAAACTTATTTATTAACCAATGCCATTATTATCAAGAAAATATGAGTGTGTTTTATTGGTTTCAAGTGAGTGACGCTTCTTAATGACAAATGTCGATTTTAAACTAATAACGGAGAAATTCAATCAATTGGATTTTTTACTAAAATTAATTTCAGTTTTAAATAGAAAGAATTAATTTTAATCACACTATCCAATTAATTTGTTGAATTGAGGTGTGTTTAATTCCAACACATTCCAAAGTCACAAAAAAATCCTGACTTTCAATGTTATGATGATTTTCATTAACATTATTTTTCAAACTGTCAACACTACATGAGAAAATTAGAATAAACAACATAAATAAGAAAAAACAATCCAACTATATAAGAAAAATATTATTATGATTAAACTAAATAGAAATAAATTATACATAAATATGAAATAATAAATTAATTATATGTAAATTGATTTTACTATGGAAAGATAATGATTACCTCTTTGATTGAGAAGAGGAAGTGTTATTTTTCTTCCTACAAAGGCAGTAGAGGTAACATTAAATAAAGTGATAAATAAACCACTACAATGGTGAAAAGGATCTCAAGGAAAAGAAGTATATTGACTTTGGTGAAAAAATGTATGAAATATGGATAGAGCACCCCAACTCGAAAAAAACAATCTACCTATATAAGAAAAAAATTATTATATGAGTAATATTTGAAAGAAATAATTGAAAAGAAAAATGAAATAATAAATTAATTCTATGGACAATGATATCACGGTGAAAATATCATTATTACCTATATAATTTGGAATAGGTAGAGCCCTTGATCTTCTTACAAAGGCAGTGGATGTAACTTAAAATAAATTGATAAATTCACCACTAGCGGGGTGAGAAATGTTTCAGAGAGAATAAGTATATGGAAGTTTTGGTGTATAAAGTAATAAAATAAGGACAGAGATTCCTAACTCGAATAAAATAATCCACCTGTATAAGAAAATAATTATTATGTGAGTAATAATAAAAAGATATAGATTAAACCTAAATATGAAATAATACATTAATTTTTTGGAAATGATCTTATTGTGAAGACGTCAAGATTATCTTTGTAATTTAGTAGTGGTAGTTCCGTTTCACTTCTGGAAAATTCAGTTGAGGTAACTTGAAAAAATGTGATAAATGCACCACTACAAGGGTTAAAAGGTTTTGAGGGAGAATAATTTTGTGGATGGTTTGGTTCATAAAGGCATGAAAGATTTACAGATCACCCTAACTAAAATAAAATAATCCACCTATATAAGAAAACAGTTATTATGTGAGTAATACTAAAAATAAAAAAATAATCATAAATATGAAACAATACATTTATTCTATGTACAATGATTTTACTATGAAAACATCAATATTACCTCTGTGATTGAGAGGAGACCGTGTCGTTTCTCTTCTTGAAAAGGCAGGACACATAGACAGAAATATTCTAACATAAATAAACTCTGTATGGAATAATTAAAATTAAATCAGTATTCCATTATATTATTTTTTGGTATAATAGTGAAATTATATCACAACATTAATTTTACATCTTTGAAAAGGGTTTCTTTTATTATATTTTGTACTTCCCAGGGATTGTTAACATAATCTTGTGTAAACAATGTTGTATGCATGAGTTGTCAAATATTTAATTTATATTATGTTAATTTAGTAGAGAAAATTTACTATTATGAGTAAAAAAACATATTAAAAAAACATTTTTACCTTCTAATTGAAAACTATTTCTTTTTTAAGGTTTCAAGGATTTGGTTCCTCTATTGAGAATCCAAATTCCCTCTTTGTGGTCCCCTGAATTGTACAATACATTGTCCACATAGGGAATAGCATGAACTGATTGTGATATGATAATGAAAGGGTCATTCTAAATTGAATACATAATTTAAATGAAGAGAAACCAATCTAGTCTTGTTTGGTCTGTTTTGGCGATGTGATGCACGTTCTATACTAAAATTATACATATACATTGAAAAAAAATCACTTAGAGTCATACGGGTAAAACCTTGTGTTAGATTGAGGTGTGGTAGATTTTTACATGTCATGAATGACTTATGCATCATTTCTAAAAAGTATCAAAACAATCTGAATGTGTTTTTCTAGTTTTGAGTAGGTGAGTTATTCATTTTACTAAAATTGATTTCAATTTTAAATAAAAAAATTTAATTCTAGTCATATCGGTCACACCATGCGTCATATTGAGGTGAGGATAATTTTTACACATTGAAAATGGATTTTGGATAATTTTTATAAAGTATAAAAAATAATTTGAAGGTGTTTACTTTTTTTCCAGTACGCCAATTGTCTTTTTACTAAAATGTCATTTTTAATAGGAAACATGAACACTGACTCAAACTGATCACATTGTGTATCAATTTGATCGGATACAGATTCATACACATCACAAATGACTTAAGAATAAATTTCCTAAATTATCAAGAAAATCCATATATGTTATCTCAATGTTTAGTGAGTCGAATTGTTTGAACTAAAATGTCGATTTTTAACTCATAACGGACACATTGAGTCATACTAGGAACACCGTACATCAGATTGAGGTGCGGCTAATTCCTACGTGTAAAAATTACATATGTATCATTTACCATAATTATTGAAAATATATAAATGTGTTTTCTTAGTTTTGATTAGGTTACTTTTCATATTTATTAAAATTGATGTCATTTTTAAATAAAAATAATAATACACTTTGCGTCATACTGGTCACACCATGCATTAGATTGAGGTACAACTAATTCATACACATCTCAAATGACTTATGGATAATTTCCTTAAGTGTGAACTAAGTAAACAGATTCATAGACCTCCTTTTTCCATTCATATTAGACCCTATCATTTTAAAAAAAATATTAAAAAATAATTTTTATCGAGATAAAAAATATAAAAAAATACTCAAAAAATATTTTATTAAATTTTTATTCCGGTACTTGGGGATAAATTCATGGATAAAATGAAAAAAATTATCATTAACTCTACCTCCACTTTGAATAAAATAAATTAATTTCAATAACATATAATCGTCAGTTGTAATTACACTCTAGAAACCTAAGACCCCAAGGTTACTCATAATTACAGTTGTATATTATGATTCTTCGATTTAAAACCACTCTATTTATTTATCGCCCTTCAGTATCTCATTTCTCTAGTTCTATAAATCTTTTCTATGAAAGGATTTGGTGGAAATGGATGCATCGAGGTAATAAATAGTTTCAATGGTATAATTATCACAAATGGGAGGCATTTTCCCTTTTATAGAACATAATGAAGTAAAAGGGGAATGCCTCCAATTTACTTCATTGTGTTCTCTATAAGGGGAAATGCATCCCATTGTCGAAATTACACCATTGAAACTAGTTATTAACTTGATAACTCTAGTTCCACTAACTCCTTCTAGATAATAGCTCCACACAACTTGAGAAACAATAGAGTGAATGGAGGGAAAGAAATAAAGAGGGTGGATATGGAAGAATCATAATACACAAATATAGTGCTACGCAGCCCAAGGGACTTGCATTGATATAGTGTAATTTCAACTATTGAGAGTATGTTACTAAAATTAATTTGTTTTATTTTACATGGAGGATAATTTAATTATGAATTACTTTCATTTTTATCCTCTAATGTATCCATAGGGATCTGAATAAAACATTAATAAATTAATTGGTTGAGTATTTTTTTTCTGTACAACTTTTTTCCAATAAAAACATTGTTTTTAATATGTTTTATTTTATTAAAAAAATTATATGGTTTTATATGACTGAAAAAAAGAGGTCTATAGAGGTGTGTACTACTTTCACACTTGTCTCGATCTGTAATAAACCTGAACAGGTTTCATGCCATCAACTACCAAAAACTAAAAAATGGAGGTCGTTCCTTATTTGATATATAGAAAAATTAAGTGAATCTACCTAAATAATTTTTATATATGCTATATATATGTATTATTTTTTTCAACTTTATTGGAATATAATTATATATATGTATATTATTTATAATATTTAATTTTATTTAAATATATAAAATATTATTCAATATATATATATAATACTATTTTTTCTAATGAAACTAAAAAATACTATTAATAATAATTATTAAATTATATTAATTATAAATAATTATTATTTTGGGTAATTTTGTATAAAATATAATTATTTAAAATTTGGAAGGTTTAACTATTTTAAAAAAATGTATATATAATTACCTAATTTTATTATTTTTAAAGTAACATGAGTTTAAAATATCTTATTAGTTATTAATGTATAAAATATATTACTTTTAAATAAATGTATATATACACCTAAAATGTATATATATATACCTAATATGATAAATACCTAACAATAATTTATAATCTATAGAATGTGATAACTTCCATTCTATTTTTTGAACAAATGATATAGGAACCTAAGGATTATAGGGAGGCCATTTAATACACATTGACCTGGCCTAGAGATTCTAGGGAGGTCCATAAACATGTTTTCATGAAGAAATAATACACATCAATAAGATATATCAGAAACAAAGGATAAAAACACACAAACCCTTGCAAAGTCTATCTCATTCACATTTAATCATATATACATCATGGAATTAATAATACACATAATTGAAAAAAATGAACATTTAAACATAAGTTTTAATGAAAATAAAAAAAATATTTTCCTAATTTGGAAATCCAAACCATAATTTGTGAATATATAAATATAAAATCACCCGTACATTATATGTTTTGAAAATTCAAATAAATATATAGGAAGATATATGTTTACATATAAATGTGTGTCTGCGTGTCTGTATCTTTATAAAATAAACTTAAATTGTTAAAAATATATGTAACCCTTATAGAAGCATATAACAACCTAGTAAAATAAGTACAACACCATACTAATTTTGAAAATAGACATCCATCGAAAAAAAAATATCGTATCACCCTTACTAATATTTATCCTAAAATAAAATAACACAATTATGAGCAAATAAATTTTTAAAAAAACTCTTGCATAAAAAATATTAAAATAGAATTTAAATAAATAAATTCCCTTAAATGAATTGCATAAAATCATCTTCTTTTAATGCATTGTCCCATCATCAGACTAGGAATTGGTTTGATAAATAAATTTTCTTAGAACTAACAAAGGAAATTGAATCAAAACAATGAAGCAAGATGGGATTCAGATGTAGATAGCGAATAAAATTTATTTAAAACAACAATTTAAAAATACGAAAATAAGAAATCCATAATAGTAGTCAAGAAAACAATAGTTCGTAAACAAAAGTAAAGTAGAATATAACAACTAGAGGAAAAATACCGAAATAAAATCGGATCCTGAAAGGAAAATTGGAATCCCTCATATCCATATCTTGAAAAGACCAATACAAAATGTAAATTGAAACCTATAATGGAAAACTATGTCCTACCTCGCAAGGTGGAAGAAAATTTGTGGTCATTGGATCCAGATCTCAATGTTCTCTTCATAAAACCAAACTCTAACTAAACATCGGATATCGTATGATGTTTGAGAAACTAGAGGTAATGGTTTGGTGTGATTCGAGTGGGATTGTGTGATTCAGGCATTGATTCACCAAGTATGAGTGCTAACAATGGGTGGATTATGTAGAAATCTTCTAATATCACGATGTGTTCACAACATGTTAGATTTTTTAATTAGATCGGCACATTTTTATCAGGACTTTTTAAAAAGCACTAATAAAGAGTGCTTTTATTAGTGCTTATTATTTTAGTGCTCATAAAAGGAATATTTATCAGCTCTTATTACTTAAGCGCTGATAATATATTAATAATTATAATTATATTTAAAAAATGTAAATATATATATACTTACTAAATATATATAAATATAAATATAGTAAATATACTCCTTATTTAAATATATTTATTATAATTTAATCATTATTTAAATATATAATCACTTGTTTATAATTATATAAAAAATTTTAGAAATTAATATTTATATCACACTATATATTAATATAAATATATAAATATATATATTTAATAAATATATATAAATAAAAATATACTAAATAAATTCATTATTTATATAAATTTGTTATAAATTTAACAACTATTTAGATATATATAATTATATATATACTTTTAAAAAAATATTTAGTTATTTATAATTATAAATATATAATTTTATAAATATAGTTTTAACATTTTCAAATATATTTATATATGAATGTAATTATTTATAATTATTTTTCTATAAATATTATTTTAATATTATTAATGAATAGCCTATATTAAGTGCATGCATGTTACAAATCTGTGAAAGTGAATAAATTAAAACTAAATACACAATAATAATATTGAAAAAATGGATAAGTTTTTTGTGTGTGCACTATATATAAAAATGAATTAATTATGTATATGTGAAATCAATATAACACACATTTTATCTTTGTTAAATTTAAAAATAAAACTACATTCAATTATATGTCCTCTACTATATGCAATTAGTCATTATTTTTAATTCATATTAATATTTAGCCATTATTCCCTGAATATATGACTATTTAATGTAAAGCTCATAAATATTTTTTAATATATAAATAATATTTAAATACATTAATATATATCTATATATTTAATATATAATATTTATTAACATTATCAGTAATCATCTAATAAATAAAAATTTTAATATATTTCTCAACTAAATTATTTTAATTTTATTTTTTTAAATTTTCATTTTTCATATCTATATATTTAGTAAATACTATTTATTAGTATTTATAACTTATATAGAGTATAATAAATTTATTCATTATTATCAATAAAAAAATTAATTAGTAAAAGTTGTCATAATTTTTTAATAAAATCATTTTTATTTTTTATTTATTTCATTATTTAATTTTATTTATTCATACCTTTATCCGCACTAAAAACACTAATAAATAACATCTTTATGAGTGCTAAAAATATATAATTGATAAGTGGTACCCTTTATTGGTGCTAAAAATAAAGTGCTAATAAATTTTTAAATTCATCAGTGCCTTCTTTAGCATTGATAAAGATTCTATTTATCAACAATTTTTTCTAGAAATAAAAAATATCAGTGTTATAAAATGCTGATTTTTTAGTAGTGTAATTTATCGAGGAAACTTACTTAATTTCATTCCATGTTGGGATAAAATTTTAAACTGTATAAATATTTTGTTATTTTAATAATAAATTATAAAAAAATCAATAAAAACTGGGGACCATTAAGTTATATTACACCACTATTTACTACTATCAAAAAATTGAAATGGTTACATAGAAATTAAGGAAACAAACCTAGGTAACCGATGTTAGAGGATGTTATATACAAAATAAATAACAAATGATAATAAATAGAACATATTAAATTAAATATAGATGAATAATTTTTTGGGAATTTATTTAAAAAAACATAATTTAATTATTCATGGATTTAAGTTGAATTAGATTGTAAATCTGGACATGAGGTAATGTATCTTCTGAACCACCCTTGTTGCTTTCAAATTACATGTTCTCTTCCCTTTTCTCCCTCTCACTCTATTTCATTCATAGAAATTTCATCCAAATATTTTATATATTCTATTTATATATATACCTAGTTTATATTATCTTGATTTTTTTAGGATAATATAGGATTATTCATAATATAAGAATTTCCCTTTTATGTAAGACCCGATTTAAAGAGTATTTTTTTTTATTTTACACAAAGTACCACCTCTATAAAATGGATTTAAATATATATAGATTTTAAAGACCCAAATTAATTTATATATAATCATCTTGGTTCAATTATGGTTTAATGTAAAATAATAAACATTTTCTTTCCATAAAAGGATCTTTTCACATTTCTAAAAGCATCACCTATGCGGTTAGTTATTATTATTACTTCTCCTTGATATTTTTGTTGATTTTACTTATACTGGAACCCAATGTCAAAATACCTATATTATTTTATTAAAATATGAACATCCAAAATAAATTAACCCCTTCTTGTGGGATTCTGTATGATATAGAATTTAGTTATTTAGGGATAAAAGATTTTGAAACCCACTTATTTCTCATTGGTTTTATCATGATTATGATTTATATATGGTTTCTTTTACTCATATGTGACATATATGAATGTACATATTATGATGTTCACTCTATGATGGGTGGGCTTATAATTATATATCCCTCCAATTCATTGGGTGATGTTTTCATCTCATGATATACAATATATGGTGCATGAGTGGTTATCCTGAGAACACTATGTTATGTGATGGGTGGACCCAAAATTATATATCCCTCAATGCATTTGGTATATCTTTATATACATTGAAGTGTTATTTATGGGATTAGTGAGTGAACATAATCAACTATGGGACTTTTTCCACTATGTGAATACAGTCTTGGGATTAAATCTTGACCTATGATTATAATGTGTTACATTATGTTAATGCCACATATTTATTATTCCGTGAAATTATTATATTATACACCTATTTCATGTCTCTATTCTTATTATTGTTCTATTTTTATGATATCAGGTGATCCCTCTTATCTCACATATTATAAATTTTTATCATGTTTTTTCTAACTAGCCCAAATATCACTCCCTTTCCCTTATGTAATTTCTCTATGGCATCCTATATAGTTTTAGAATACCTAGGGGTTAAGAGAACTATGTTAAGTTTTAAATAAATATGATGTAATTTTTGCTTTTTGTGATGTACTTAAGTGTCTAATCTCTCAATACACTATACCTCTCAATCCTTCAATTTTTTTTGGAAAACATATGTTAAAAATAATAAAATACATTTTTTTCATAGTTTTTTTTCATTTTCACTCAAAAATGACATCACTTATATTAATACCAATAATGAATTATTCTAAACCGCACTTATTTTTTTCTTAATCATTAGTTTAAATGTATATACATTAATGTAATATTTGGGCCATGTTATCAAATTTAAATACGGACCACTCAATGACCATCTCAATGTTTTTTATTCTTCTGCTCTACCATAAAGAGTCTATTTAAACCATGAAGAAAAAGTTTCTTTATGCTCATTCAAAACCCACATATCTTTCTTCTTTGGATAATTTTGTTTGAACAATATAATATTAAATGTGCTATATGGTTGAAAAATATCTATTTTATTCAAGGTGTATAAATGTACCTTCTTTATGTTTTCACCTATTAATGATTTTAATTTTAATCCATAGATCCCATTTCTAAAAAATGGATTCATTTATGGTGTAATGTAGGAAAAACATTGTGATACATTGTATAAATGTTTTTTTATAATAATATGAAACCTCCCCAGAATTATACTTTTCTAGATGGAGGCTTCTCGCTGGTTTGGATTCTTAATAAATCCCTTCAATACATTCAAATAAATTTATAAAGGATATATCCAGTATAAATATTCAAGAGAACAATGTTTTATTTCTCACACTATATGAACCATTAAATGCGACATGATATTAAAAAAATAAAGTGGAAAGTATATTTTCATTTGAAAAAGTAAAGATACTACACCATTCTTTAAATTTTTCAATAAATTAAGATCAATAAATTTGTTACAAATGCCATTTAGAAAATAACAATCCTTCATAATATTCATTTTGACATGGATGGGAAGTATTCTGTTTAATGCATCTTGTAGGGTTTTCTTTATCATGGCATGAAAATCATGACATTTCATGCTTGTTTACTTAAAATATTTTATTAACATATATTTTTTTAACATTTTAAGAATTACCATATTGCACTATAATTTTATAGGCCTAATATAAAAACATATTTTTCTCCTCTTAGTATAATGCATGTAAAGATAGATGTAGGTATGTTCATCTTCCTTTACAAGTGGGAGATAACTAAAAACATATTTCCATTTACAAGTAAGCCTAATATTTCATTCACCCCATCATTTGTCTTTCCTTTAATATCTAATAAAATTGTAATCAAACTACCATATATATTGTTCTCAATATCCATTACATCGATTTTATAGTTAACCACATGATATCTCTAATATTGAAGCTCCAAAAATATTTATTATTTATCCCATATATTTCTATCCCAGCATGATTTTCATGCCTTTCAAAATGTCGCCTCAATTTTTTTCACCCTCTCAAAATATTGATCGATTGAAAAAGGTTTTAGAGAAATATTAAAATTGTGTGAGTCCTTGGATGGATTTTTTTAATCTTTTATAAGATTAATACATAGACCAAATTCATTAATGAACCATGTATACTGTTTTTCTCCCATTATTTTATTGATAATATAAAGTCCCTTCTTAATAAATTAGAAACGATCTACGCCCCATATCTCAATATCCGTACAAATTTCAATATGGTGGGAATTGATTTATTGTGAATGTAATCATTGCATGAAATTAAAAAGATACCATTTTTAATAATCATAATCACTAATACCTTTCTATCATAAATTATTAAAATTATCAATTAGTAGTGAAAACAAAACATGAATATCCTTTCTCGACTACTTTGGTCTATAAATCATTAAATGGAACATGATACATTTCTACTACGTATAAAATCCAGAAGATAAGTTATAGGTTATGAATAAAGTATTCCATGAATTATGTTTTATTCTAGGGTTCTGATTTGGATTCATTCCATCTGTTCAGTGTCCAAGTATCATATTTCTAACAGTTTTTTTGAACCGAGGAGAGTTTTTGTCAATTTTCTTAAAATATGGACAATCCAATGGATAACATAATTTTACATTCTATATTTTATCATATTTATTTTATATTAAACTGTTTTACATCATTTTAATTTGAAAATAAATGTTTTAAATGAATATTTATTGGAAGATAACAAATTTCCTTCACATGAGTCTTAGTATAACCTAAATTAACTCATGAATTTTCTTTTAACATAAATCATGATGTCATGTATTTAAGACACTCTAATAGCCCTTTATATCTCTTACTATATAGAACAAATAAATTTTGGAAGGAATTTGTCTTCTTTAACCCCATAACCATCTAGAATAACAATCTCTTCACATTATAATATGAATATGGAATATTATTGTCTTCGAGAAGTATGTGTTTCAACAACTATATACACTCTGTAAAACTCTTTTCATTCAATCAATTTTTTTTATTCTATTTAATCAATATTAACACCATTGATAAAACCATAAATTTCTTACAACTACTATATATTAGTTTTACAGAATTACCATATCGGTGCTTAACCATTAATCCTTTCCCGGTTTTGACTACTTTAATATCATGAATCATTTTTTCAATTTGATTAGACTTATCATCTTGAAAATATTAATCATAAATAGATTTATAATTCTTCCCAATTTCACCATGACAAATCCAATAACTATAACTGAAATTGAAAAAATAAAAATTTAAATGATATCTGATTTCTATGTTTTGTAACATTGTTGTGATGACCCAGACCCCCCTTGGTCCCTTCCTTTTCCAAAATCCGGATCCTTAAGGGGTACAGATCGGTGAGATGGATCGGTGAGACCGATCGGTGAGACCGATTGGTGCGACCGATTGGTGCGACCGATCGGTGCGACCGATCGGTGGTGAGACGGATCGGTGAGAGCGATCGGTGAGGCCGATCGGTGAGGCCGATCGGTGCGACCGATCGGTGCGACCGATCGGTGCGACCGATCGGTGTGACGGATCGGCGGAACCGGCCGACGTCACCCGGCCTTGCCAAGTTGTTCCAGTAATGCGCACAAAAGTTTAATTAAATACTGAATCGGCTCATGAGTCGTTTTAAACCACTCAGCACCTTTAATGATGAGTCAAGCCATGTGGTCAACCCACTACTTCCACGTCTTACGCGGTTCGGCATTTTAATCTCAACTGTTCCCGGCTCTTATAAATTAAGGGTTAGGCCATGGTTTTTCCCCCTTCTTCGATCGTGGCTCTTCTGGTGCATCGGGACCGCCGCGTCGTTATCCGTAAAGTTCCGCACGCCCGGCCTAAATGTCGATCATCTATCAACAAGTAGGGAATTTCTTTCGTCTCTCACTTTTGTGTATCATGCGGGGTGGGCGTTATTTTTGTTCTTACGGAATTGGTTGAACCGAACCCTAATGAAGATAATAAACGAAGTTCTAAAGAATGAAGGGGAAGGGGTGTTTTCGTTATTTATGCTTTATCTTGTGATCATCCCTTTTTTTGTACTGGTTTATGTTTTCTGAAAATTGAGGCCGTTGGTGGTCATGTGTGTGCACTTGAATCCCATCGTGATGTTTTAAATGGGTTGCTGAAATTGTGAACTCCTGCTGTGAAATTGGTTAATCACGTATATTCGGCTGAATAAGTTGAAAGCACCAGGATCAACCCTTCTGTGATAACTCCCGGTTAGAACACACGGAAATTTGAAATCATGGAGTGTGTTAAATCTTTTAAATCTGAAAATCCCTGACTTGTGTTGGTAGTGGTAGTTGGTTGTTTTCCCTTCGGGCCGTTTGCTGGAAATGTGGGAGGGGATGGGATCCCCTGTTCTTTTATACTCTCGGTGGCTGTGTGAATTTGGGGGATGGGATCTCCTGTTGGTATGGTTTCAGTGGTTGTGAGTTTTTATCACAAATTGGGGAGAGATCCTCTGTTGGCAGAACCGGGTGTGAGTGTTTTGGTTGATCTATGCTTTTGACGCTTTCCTTGGTTATGCTTATGGTAGTTGCCCAGTAGTGCTTAAAATTAATTGAACATTTTTACTGAACATGGAACAAGAATGGGACAAATGGTTTTGTGGGAAAGGGTCATGAATTGTGACTCGGACGCAGTGGTGTTGTGTTCTGTAGGTTGGCTAGGAAAACCTAAGTTTTGGGTGAGTGTTTGTTACCTATATCTATACTTGTAGCTTTGTGTTTCTTATTTGTGCCCCACCCAAGTTGACCACTTAGTGCTGAACACCCCCATTTATGGGGGAAGGGTGTTTTTCCAAACACTATACTTAGTGGTAGGTTATTAGCTCCTTTCTTCTCCCTTTCCCGGATAGCCCAAGTACCTTCGGGCAGGCTGTGATGGCCTGAAGTCCATTATTAGCCCAAGAACCATCGGGCAGGGTGTTGTGGTGGTTGGCCAGGTGTGTACGGAAGGTGGTTTCCCAAGTGTCTTCGGGATGAGGCCCAGGTGTCTTCGGGCGTGGCAGTGGATCCTTTAGCCCAGGTGTCTTCGGGAGTAGCGGTGGTTGTTCTGGCCTAGGTGTTTGCAGGCATGGTTACATGTGATAGTTGTGGCCCAGGTGTGTGCGGGTGGGATTCGGCAGTGGGACTGCGTGTGGTTGTGGCCCAGGTGTCTGCGGGCGGGTGTGGCAGTGGGACTGCGGTAAGAATGGCGGGATTGGTCCGATGCATAGGATGTCTTAATAACCAGTGGGAAAGTGGCGCGGGGTACCCAAACATCGATGTGCTCTTATATATATATTACTTGACTTGCGTTATTTGGGGAGCGAGCCTTGGTGAGGCCTGGGATGGATAGTTTTCCTTGTTAGGTGTTTGGTTTACTCTTTTCTCACGGGACTTTAGTACGTTCCCCCACTTGTGCACGAGAGTCTTGGTTTTCCCTACTGAGTGTACTTGTATGCTCACCCTACGTATATAAAACTGCTTTCAGGTTTCCAGGAGGACTTCGGGGATCACGCAGGACCTTACTAGCTCAGACTTTTGGAGTAGTTGCAGTTGTTTCTCTTTTTCTTTTGGTACCTACCTTGTAGTCACCTTTTTGCACTTTGTGGCTTTCACTTTTGAAACATGCATGTGGGAATGGTTTACTTTTGGCTTTACTTTTCTTTCTATCTTGGTGTTGTTAGGTTTTCTCCTCCTTATCTTTCGAACCAATAAAATAAAAAGGGTAATGCCTTCCATTTGCAAGAATTTCCTATACCCTTGGTGCTAGTCGCCACTCCGGGACCTATTGAAGGCGGGTTTCGGGGGTCATTATCTCTCCTTCAACTTAAAGAAGGAAGGGCCTGGCAACCTGCTGACCCTTCCCTCCTTTTGGTGAAGGCGGGTCGTGACAGAATGGTATCAGAGGGGAGGTTGAGAGATAGGACGGAGTCTGGAGTTAGGCACAGTGAGGATTGCATGGGATGGTAAGGCAACGGTGTTGGGTGACCTTGGAGCGTGAATTAGGCCAGGGAAGACCGGCTAGGACACGGGATTTTAGGGCCCCCCGTGATCCGATGCAAAGATTCTGGACCTACCGAACGACCAAGTGAGTCCACACTGATTGCAGGGTAGAGACCCTAGGAAAGGTACACGCATCATAAATGACTTGTGTTCTTGTGTTTCTGGGATGTCTTGGGAAATTAAGAATAAATTAAATCTTAATAAGTTTTAAGACCGATTTTCTTTGCACTACTGGGCTTAGGCATTCCTTGTTTACCTTGCAGCTATGGAACCTGGAAGGCGACCACGTGTGGTACATGTGATCGAGACTCCTGAGACTACTTTGGCCAATCGGCAGAGAGCTGATCGAGAGGAAGAGGACGACCAGTGGCAGAAGACTCTTCGAGCCTTCCAGCGACAGGCCCTCGAGAAGTATGAGGGCAGCACCTCCGATATGAAGACGGAAGGCTGGCTAGAGGAGCTAGTCATAGCCTTTGGCCTGATTCGGGCCCCGACCGAGTACTGGGTTCCTCTGGCTGTTAGCCAGATGCGAGGAGCGGCACGTCAGTGGTGGATGCTTCACCTGGGGAGTAGGAAAGAGTCTGAGGTTGCCTGGGCGGATTTCGAGAAGGAGTTCCGGGCGGAGTTTCTCTCCTCGACAATGAAGGCGGAGAAGAGGCAGGAGCTACTCTCCCTCCAGCAGGGGAGCATGTCCGTGAGGGAACTTGGAATCAAGTTCAAGGACCTCCTGCGTTTTGCTCCGGACCTCTTTCCCGATGAGGAGTCTCAGGCAAGACGTTTGGAGGAGGCGCTCTGACCCTCCCTCCAGTATGTTGTTACCCCCTTTACCCTTCTGACATACTTAGAGGTTGAGAAGAAGGCCGAAGTAGTGGAAAGGATGCATGCTCTGGGCAGAGTGTCACGAGAAGGGATCCAGCTGGGACCATCAAAGGGGAAGGCCGTCAGCGCCAGGCCTCCAGCATCGAGACCCTTCAGGTTCCGACCCACAGGGAGCAGGCCGCAGCAGTTTCAGTTTCGATCCCCTGGCCCGTGTTCTTTTCCTTCAGGCTCGGGACCACGGTGCTTCATCTGCGGGAGCCCTGGACATATCCGGAGTCATTTCCCCGATCGGGTTCAGTACAGCAGTGGCAGTCATCCCCAGCATCCCCAGCAGCAGCAGTTTCCAGCCAGACCCTTCTGGCAGCAGCAGCAGGGACAGCGAGCTCCCTCTCCTCCGTAGGCAGACATAGGAGGGGGAGGTCGCCCTCAGGGCGCTCCCCAGGGACCTCGACCAGGGCGTGGTCGGGGAGGTGGCCGACAGCCGAGGGGTAGGGGAGCTGGGCGTGGACAGTTACACGCCGCAGAAGCAACAGTTCCAGCATGCCCAGAGGTTGTTCGAGGTACGATCAGTGTGTTTAGCACTCTTGCTTATGCTTTGTTCGATACCGGATCTTCGCACTCCTTTGTTGCACCCAGTCTAGCCCGCGCCTTGGGTCAATATGCCGAGAGACTTCCAGTGCCCCTGGTGTTGAGCACACCAGTTGGAGGTTAGACCGACTTGCTGTTCGTTTGTCGGGGATGTAGACTGATGTTAGGGCCACATCAGTCGGTTAGGGATCTCCTTCTGCTACAGATTCAGCCGTACGATTTCATCCTAGGCATCGACTGGCTATATTCTGTGTGCGCCGTCATCGACTGTTTCCAAAGAAGGGTGGTGTTCTCCGGTTTGGACGGCTAGCGTGTTACTTTCACCGACGAGCGGAGCTGTCCGAAGGGAAACAGGAGGGAGGAACCTCTCCTCTCCTTGTTGACCAAACTGACGATAGAATCAGTAGATGCGGAAATGGTGGAAGTACCAGAGATCATTCGTGAATTTATGGACGTCTTTCCTGAGGAGGTGACGACTCTACCCCCTCGACGTGATATCGAGTTCGGGATAGACCTGCAGCCCGGCTCTCGACCAATCTCGATGGCTCCTTACCGGATGGCACCTTCGGAGCTACAGGAGTTGCGGATACAGATTGATGATCTGATGAAGAGGGGTTATGTTCGTCCAAGTGCGCCACCGTGGGGTGCCCCAGTCTTGTTCTCAAAGAAGGCAGATGGTGGCCTCAGGTTGTGCATCGATTACAGGAGGCTGAATCAGGTAACGATCAAGAATCGCTACCCTCTTCCGAGGATAGATGATCTTTTTGACCAGCTGAAGGGGGCAGGATGGTTCTCGAAGATCGACCTGTGATCTGGATACCACCAGCTGAGGGTAAAGGACAGCGACGTTCCGAAGACGGCATTCAGGTGCAGGTATGGGCACTTCGAGTTCGTGGTCATGCCCTTTGGTGTTACAAACGCCCCGGCCGTGTTCATGGGGCTTATGAACTTCATCTTTCAGGAGTATCTGGATCGGTTTGTGGTGGTATTCATCGACGATATCCTGATCTATTCAAGGTCAGAAAAGGACCATGCAGAGCACCTGAGGACAGTTTTGGAAGTCCTCCGACAGCACCAGCTCTACGGGAAGTTGTCAAAGTGAAAGTTCTGGACACGAGAGGTGAACTTCCTCGGGCATGTAGTGTCTGAGCGGGGGGTAGCAGTCGACCCTTCAAAGGTTGAGGCAGTTGTTTCTTGGGCAGCACCCAAGAATGTGGCGGAAGTCCGGAGTTTCCTCGGACTGGCAGGTTACTACAGGAGATTTGTACCCAACTTCTCCCGAGTAGCAGCCCCTTTAATGGCTTTGACCAAGAAGGACCAGGTTTTCGTGTGGAGCGAGAAATGCGAGTCGTCCTTCAGCTACCTAAAAGAAAATCTGGTTAGTGCCCCAGTGTTGATATTACCAGAAGAAGGGATGGCCTATGAGGTATTTTGTGATGCTTCAGGACAGGGCCTGGGATGCGTGTTGATGCAGCAACAAGGGGTGATCTCTTACGGGTCCAGGCAGTTACGCCCCCATGAGCGTAACTACGCCACCCATGACCTGGAGCTTGCGGCGGTCGTTTTTGCGCTAAAGTTATGGCGACACTACCTCATCGGGGAATGCTTTGTGGTCTTCACAGATCACAAAATCTTAAAGTACATCTTCTGCCAGCGGGACTTGAACTTGCGACAACGGAGATGGGTGGAGTTCCTCCAGGACTACGACTTTGAAATCTCTTATACTGAGGGCAAGGGAAATGTGGTGGCCGATGCCTTGAGCAGGAGGACGCAGAAGGATGCGGTCCGAGAGTCGGCAAATGCATGGAAGGCAATAGAGGAGTTGGATTCCTTACACTTGGATGCGAAGATGGATAGTGGCAGAGGCTGCCTATATCAGATGACAGTGCAGTCGTCTCTGTTTTGACAAGTGGAGGAGTCTCAATGGGGAGACCCCGAGTGCGAAGTGATGCGTGATCGGGTTGACCAGGGCGGTGATCTGAGAGAATGGACAGAGGATGGTCAGCACCGGCTGCTTTTCCAGAAAAGGTTGTTTGTTCCAATAGTGATGCGTGGCAAGGTTCTCAGTGAGTTCCACAACTCACCCCTGGCAGTGCACCCAGGAGTTACCAAGATGTACCAGGGGATGAAAAGGCAGTTCTGGTGGCCCGGAGTTAAGCGATCGGTGGCAGAATTCATGGCCAAATGCTTAGTATGTCAGCAAGTGAAGGCTGAACACCGGGTTCCAGGCGGCCTACTGCAGCCTTTAGCTGTTCCCGAGTGGAAGTGGGATGACATCTCAATGGATTTCGTCACGGGACTACCCAAGGTCCAAGGAGGGTGCGACGCCATTTGGGTGGTGGTGGACAGGTTGACGAAATCAGCTCACTTTCTGGCAATCAAGGAGTCAAGTACTGTGGATGCTTTGGCACGAAAGTACATGAATGAGGTGGTGCGGTTTCATGGAGTTCCGAGGTCTATAGTCTCGGATAGGGATGCACGGTTTACCTCACGAATCTGGAGAGGATTGCAGCATGCGTTTGGCACCCAGTTACGCCTTAGCACTGCTTTCCATCCCCAGACAGATGGACAAATGGAGTGAACCATCCAAACCTTGGAGGATATGCTACGGGCATGTGTTCTGGACTCAGGAGAGTCGTGGGTGCGATACTTGCCTCTAGTAGAGTTTTCCTACAATAATAGCTACCACTATACCATCGGTATGGCCCCGTTTGAGGCTCTGTACGGGAGGCCATGCCGTTAACCTGTGTGTTGGACCGAAGTAGGAGAGGCAGGCATCCTTGGCCCGGAGGTAGTTCAGAACACGACAGAGAAGATTCAGCTCATACGGGAAAGGATGAAGGTGGCCCAGGATCGACAGAAGTCGTATGCTGATACCAGGAGAAGGCCCTTGGAGTATGAGGTTGGAGACCACATGTTCTTGAAGGTCTCCCCGCAGCGTGGACAACGGAGGTTCGGCAAGGGGGGTAAGCTTTCCCCCCGATTCATCGGACCCTTCGAAGTGCTACGGCGGGTCGGCGAAGTGGCTTATCAGCTAGCGTTACCTCCGCCGCTGCTAAGGATACATGATGTCTTTCATGTATCCCAGCTCCGCCATTATCTGCATGATGTTTCACACGTCCTTGATTGGGGTGGACTGGACATCGAGGACGACGCAACCTTTGTGGAAAAACCAGTGATGATCGAGGATCGCAAGGAGAAGTTGCTTCGTGGGCGAGCTATTCCCTTGGTTCGTGTGTTGTGGAGACATGGCAGGCTCGAGGAAAGTTCGTGGGAAAGGGAAGCACAGATGCGTGCCCAATACCCCGAGTTGTTTTGAGCTTTGTTCCTTTTGTAACTGCTTTGGTAGAACGTTTGACCTTTTTGGCTATGAAATGTACTAGTTCCTTTTCTCTTTTGTGTGTGAAAATCCCCGGCTAAAGGGAAGAGGGAACCCGACCCCTAATCAAGACGCATTAAGGTGGATGCGATTGAACCCGTGCGGGCGAGTCAGTGCTGCCCAAAGTGGATAATATCTTGACATGGGGGAGGGGAACTCCCCGAACCCGCATGACCGGGCTGTTTGGCGTGGTATGTTGCTTAGTTCTTGTCAGGAGAGTGTTTTTAGTTAGCAGAGGTTCACTCCTAAGAGGTATCTTTCGAAGATGGTTGTTCGGAACCTCTCCTTCCTTCTGGTTTGTTGTGATTCTCGAGGACGAGAATCGTTTAAGAGGTATTTGATGTGATGACCCAGACCCCCCTTGGTCCCTTCCTTTTCCAAAATCCGGATCCTTAAGGGGGACGGATCGGTGAGACCGATCGGTGAGACCGATCGGTGAGACCGATCGGTGAGACGGATCGGTGAGACCGATCGGTGCGACCGATCGGTGCTACCGATCGGTGAGACCGATCGGTGAGGCCGATTGGTGTGACGGATCGGCGGAACTGGCCAACGTCACCCGGCCTTACCAAGTTGTTCCAGTAACGCACACAAAAGTTTAATTAAATACTGAATCTGCTCATGAGTTGGTTTAAACCACTCAGCACCTTTAATGATGAGTCAAGCCACGTGGTCAACCCACGACTTCCACGTCTTACGCGGTTCGGCGTTTTTATCTCAACCGTTCCCGGCTCTTATAAATTAAGGGTTAGGCCATGGTTTTTCCCCCTTCTTCGATTGTGGCTCTTCTGGTGCATCGGGACCGCCGCGTCGTTATCCGTAAAGTTCCGCGCCCCCGGCCTAAACGTCGATCATCTATCAACAAGTAGGGAATTTCTTTCGTCTCTCACTTTTGTGTATCATGCGGGGTGGGCGTTATTTTTGTTCTTACGGAATTGGTTGAACCGAACCCTAATGAAGATAATAAACGAAGTTCTAAAGAAAGAAGGGGAAGGGGTTGTGTTCGTTGTTTATGCTTTATCTTGTGATCATCCCTTTTTTTGTACTGGTTTATGTTTTCTGAAAATTGAGGTCGTTGGTGGTCGTGTGTGTGCACTTGAATCCCATCGTGATGTTTTAAATGGGTTGCTGAAATTGTGAACTCCTACTGTGAAATTGGTTAATCACGTATATTCGGCTGAATAAGTTGAAAGCACCAGGATCAACCCTTCTGTGATAACTCCCGGTTAGAACACACGGAAATTTGAAATCATGGAGTGTGTTAAATCTTTTAAATCTGAAAATCCATGACTTGTGTTGGTAGTGGTAGTTGGTTGTTTTCCCTTTGGGCCGTTTGCTGGAAATGTGGGAGGGATGGGATCCCCTGTTCTTTTATACTCTCGGTGGGTGTGTGAATTTGGGGGATGGGATCTCCTGTTGGTATGGTTTCAGTGGTTGTGAGTTTTTATCACAAATTAGGGAGAGATCCTCTATTGGCAGAACCGGGTGTGAGTGTTTTGGTTGACCTATGATTTTGACGCTTTCCTTGGTTATGCTTATGGTAGTTGCCCAGTAGTGCTTAAAATTAATTGAACATTTTGACTGAACATGGAACAAGATTGGGACAAATGGTTTTGTGGTCAAGGGTCGTGAATTGTGACTCGGACGCAGTGGTGTTGTGTTCTGTAGGTTGGCTTGGAAAACCTAAGTTTTGGGTGAGTGTTTGTTACCTATATCTATACTTTTAGCTTTGTGTTTCTTATTCGCGCCCCACCCAAGTTGAGCACTTAGTGCCGAACACCCCCATTTATGGGGGAAGGGTGTTTTTCCCAACACTATACTTAGTGGCTGGTTATTAGCTCCTTTCTTCTCCCTTTCCCGGATAGCCCAAGTACCTTCGGGCAGGCTGTGATGGCCTGAAGTCCATTATTAGCCCAAGAACCATAGGGAAGGGTGTTTTGGTGGTTGGTCAGGTGTGTGCGGCAGGTGGTTTCACAAGTGTCTTCGGGATGAGGCCCAGGTGTCTTCGGGCGTGGCAGTGGATCCTTTAGCCCAGGTGTCTTCGGGCGTAGCGGTGGTCGTTCTGGCCTAGGTGTTTGCAGGCATGGTTACATGTGATAGTTGTGGCCCAGGTGTGTGCGGGCGGGATTCGGCAGTGGGACTGCGTGTAGTGGTGGCCCAGGTGTGTGCGGGCGGGATTCGGTAGTGGGACTGCGTGTGGTTGTGGCCCAGGTGTGTGCGGGCGGGTGTGGCAGTGGGACTGCGGTAAGAATGGCGGGATTGGTCCGATGCATAGGATGTCTTAATAACCAGTGGGAAAGTGGAGCGGGGTACCCAAACATCGATGTGCTCTTATATATATATTACTTGACTTGCATTATTTGGGGAGTGAGCCTTGGTGAGGCCTGGGATGGATAGTTTGCCTTGTTAGGTGTTTGGTTTACTCTTTTCTCACGGGACTTTAGTACGTTCCCCCACTTGTGCAAGAGACTCTTGGTTTTCCCTACTGAGTGTACTTGTATGCTCACCCTACGTATATAAAACTGCTTTCAGGTTTCCAGGAGGACTTCGGGTATCACGCAGGACCTTACTAGCTCGGACTTTTGGAGCAGTTGCAGTTGTTTCTCTTTTTCTTTTGGTACCTACCTTGTAGTCACCTTTTTGCACTTTGTGGCTTTCACTTTTGAAACATGCATGTGGGAATGGTTTAATTTTGGCTTTACTTTTCTTTCTACCTTGGTGTTGTTGGGTTTTCTCCTCCTTATCTTTCGAACCAATAAAATAAAAAGGGTAATGCCTTCCATTTCCAAGAATTTCCTATACCCTTGGTGCTAGTTGCCACTCCGGGACCTATTGAAGGCGGGTTTCGGGGGTCATTATCTCTCCTTCAACTTAAAGAAGGAAGGGACTGGCAACCTGCTGACCCTTCCCTCCTTTTGGTGAAGTCGGGTCGTGACAATTATCATATTTAAACATTTCATGGATGGATATAAAAATGCATCATTGTTTTGAACTTTGTTTTTGGAAATTTTCAAAAAATATTAATCTCCTTCCTCATATTCATCACTTGTTATCCTTAATTTAATACAAATTTGAATCAATATCACCTGTTAAAAATTTCAATTTCTGACTATAAGTTACTACATATTGAAATTTAATTTTAAATTTACTTTTATAAATAATAATAAAAAAATAAATTTAAAATACTTAACAAATAAAAAAAATATTTAATAAATCAATTCAAAAATAAAATAATGATATAAAAGTAAAATTCATATCACGGCCTTTATAATGATAACCTATAATAAAACAAAAATTTTCATTATTAATGTTATGTATTTTGGTAATTATATATCTAATGTTTTCTCAATATATATGTAAATATCATAATATAAATAGCCAAATTGTTTCTTATTATCGTGGATTTTTTAATAGTTCTAACATATTCAATGGAAATTTACACGCATGTTTATGAATTAAAATATAATAAATTTTTAACAATTTTCTATGTATTTGAAAAACAAACATGAAAATATAAAATAGGATAGTTATTGTATCTTTCTCTTAATTAAATAGTTTTAAAAAATTTCATTTCTAATCATTCTACCATATAATAAACCAAAAATGAATGGTTGTGACATGAATATTATTTTATTTGGATATAATAATCATAAGGGTAATGTTTTACAATGGTCCATATAATAGTTTTTTAAAGTGATATTACCATTAGTAATATTTTCCTTACATTAAAATGTTTTCTGGAAAATCATTTTAACATATAACGTTTTCACTTCATGAAATAGGATTAAAAATGAAAAAATTATAAGTAAAATATACCTTAACATTTGTTAAAAATCTTAAATAAGGTGAAATAAAAATTCTATGGAAAAAAAATATGGGAGAGGAAATAGTAAAATAAAATGATGGGTGAGAAGTATGGAAATTAAGGGGATAAGGGGTTGGTGATGATGGTGGAGAAGATAAATTATGGTGATGATAATGGTGACAGCGACGAAGAAGAATAGAGATTAGGGTCATAGGTTTTGAATATGGGAAATTGTGTTTTGTATTAGGGGGTCAAATAAGGAAAGGATAAATAAAATTAGACATTAGTATCATTTAAGTATTATTTTTAAAGGTTTTATACATCAATTATTTTATAACTGGTGTTCAAAACTGATGTAGAAAACATTTTTTACATCGGTTATAATATAATTGATGTAACAAATCATCATTTTATTTCAGTTATAGAATAACTTATATGGAAAATTTTGCATGATAATTTTATTCCTCTATTGATAATAACCAACAAAATAATACATTGTATTAAATTGTATTTTGTGCTAGTGTACACCTTAAAACATCATGTCAGGATATTTTATATGATACGAAACTATATAAAATGCATTAATGTGAATTAAACTAGTATCATTTCATGGATTGAAACAGGATTATCATATATATATATATATATATAAGTCACACTTGACTATGTATTGAAGTATGATTACAATGGAAATATCAATCTATTTAATTATACATAAAAACATAGGCTAGAAATAATGATACTATAATGTCAACATCCTGTGGATTTTTTTTAGGGTGAAATTTGGGTTTGTTGGAACATAAATAATAAATTTATTTGACCTTGATTACTATTCATGTAGAATATGTGTCTATAAGGAAATCTTGAACCTAATTTATGTGGATGATAACTTGGTTGGAATATCTCGAGGTATTAGTGAAATTGGAACTACTTTTGAGTTATGATAATCAAAGTGTTATAGGTTTATCAAGAAAAATTTTTCAAAATTAAATATAAAATCACATTGATATAAAGAATCACTTTAACAATGAGATTATGGAGAAATATTTGTTCAAGATTTAATTTATTCTTACTAATTATAAAATAGTATTTGTTTTCACTAAATTATTTTTTAAGGATGCATTTCAGAGATTGAGTTTAGTTATGAGAGATTAACCTCATTCCTCTTAAGGATAGGTTATAAGGATTTCATCCCCTCCATCACTTTTTATTTAGATTATTTTTTTCAAAGGGGGGGAATATATTATAAATCTCTTTATAAATAATAATTAATCTATTTGAATTCAATGTATTTACTCATGGTAAAAAACTGATGGTGGATTTTAATCTATTTAAATGTGTTTTACCTATTTGGGAGAGATCTCTTATTTAGGTAGAGCGTGTATTTGGAGATATTTTTTATAGGGGGGAATCTATGAAGTCAAAATGTAAACTCATTTAACATGTTTGGTGATAATTTATATAGGAAATTTTTATAAATTGGTTCAAGTGTAAATTTTGAGAAATTAATAAAGATTTTGAGTTTATATATAATTAGTATCAACTGGATTCTCAATTAATACCAATATTTAATATTATAATGTGGTTTCAAGGGATTTAATAAGTGGAAATAATTTCTTTTTATAGGTCGTATGATATTTTTTTTCAATGTTTTTGAAAATTTCATTGAGGTTACTCAAGTAGTATCAGGATTATGGAATAATGATTCATTACTATGTGTAGTGAGTTTTTAAATTATTTATCTTCCTCGATTTCCAAAAAAATTAAAATGGGGATACTTTTTATACTAATATATGTTTTTGAATATTATTGATCCAATGAAAAATTAGGTTAAAATGGAAGAAGTGTTTGATGTGGATGTGACTATTATGTGGTCTTTTATTTTCAACACATAAATCATTTTAAAACCCTAGTGTTTCAGGGTGATTCATTTATGGTGAATTTAATTCTATTTTTTAGAATTATTGGAAGAACACAGAAGGCGTTTTCAAGTTGAAATTTATATTTTGAAAGTTTTTTATGTTGAGGTGACATCACTACACTAAGGTCATAAAAGAAATGGACATGGATATGGTATGAGAAATAAAAATGTATTGGTTGAATAGAAAATGGGTTTTTGGAAAAAATTTGTTATGTAGAAAATTACTTGACCATTCCAAGAAATAGAGGACGTATAAAAAATAGGGATATAGTTTTCCAAATTGAATTCGTCATTTGATGTTTCAATTGAGAATGTTCACTGTGAAAAATTGAAAATACCATAAATTTCATGGAGTTGGTTAAGGTTAGTTATGTGTGAGTGTAGTAATTTTGACAAATTGACCATTAATGTATGGTATGTAAGGTCCTTATCCTTGGTATGAGATATATCTAAAATTTTTAAAAAGAATATTAATGTTCAATGTATAAAAATGGAGAACACCACACCAAGGTCCATTATTAGTGACTGTTTTGAGAATACCTCAAATAACCAAGGATATTTGTTCACATATAAGTGAAATTCCTTGATAGATGTTTGAGGATTTAAATGATATGCTCTATACCATAGTTTAATTCATGGTAAAATAAAATTATTCTTATAAAAAATAATTAGGGGATAATATATTCTGTTATAGAATTTTTTGTGAATAGTTTCTTAGTAGTTTAGAATAGTTACAATAGAATGTAATAAAACATGTTTTGGTGAAATTAATAGTATGTAAATAGATTTTAAAATTTTAGAAAACCTGTATTAGAGAAAGAAGATAAAGTCACGGTCAGAATGGATTTCACATTTTGAGAGTATTTGATTATGTGGATTTAATTAATGAATAAATGGATAGTCTTAATAGATCTATAATGTATTTAATTACATTAATAGTGACTATGAGACCTTTTATGATCCAATGGTTTATCATGAATCAATATAAGTTGATCTTTTTGAAGTTATTTATTGGTTTTAATTTGAATTTGAAATTCTAATTTGAACATCAAATAAAGATGTTGTTTATATTAATATGGATTGATCTAGTAAAATAAAAATATATATATTTTAAATATAAAAATATGTTAAATAATAAAAAATTATCATGATAAAGAAAAAGAATAATATAAAAATAAATTATAGTATATAAAAGAAGATGTAGTATAAGACAACTTGATAGAAGACTAGTTTGGTTAAGTACTCTCTTTTTGTTAGAAATATTTCTATATAATTTCTTTTTCATGGGAAAAATATATATATTTAGGATAAATATGTGTATCATGAGTTCAATTATAATAATTAAAAAATTTTAATCCACATGATGAAACTATGAGACTGTATCACCTCAATGGAATCCATATCATTCCAGGGATAAACATTATTATTTTGTAAAAGGATCCTAATAAAAAATTTATTATACCTTCTATGTGTAATTTAGTATGTTTGAAAACAATAAACACAATAACTTTGATAGGTGGAGAAGTATTTTTATAGAATAAACATAAAAAAATTATAATAATTGAATCATGCCGATGAGTTATTTTCACTAATCTTGATGGTTCTTCTCATTTTGTTCATGTGTATGATAATTCTTGAAGAATGTAGTACACTATAATTTCAAATTAAAGTTCCATTATTCAATTTTTTTATTATTTCATTTTACTATATTTAATATTACTGAGTATATTTATACTTTTTATGTAATGTTCTTCATTACTATTCATAGTTGTTCTAGTGAATGTAACTTTGTAGTTGTTTTGTACTAAAATGATAAAATAAAAGGGAATGTGTTGTAATTAAATATTTATATTGGACACTTGGTTCTTAAATTTTATCCCCCTTAAATAATTTGTTCCTTTAAATTTGGGGCATTCATCAATCCATGATCAATTTTGGGTAATTTTTTCACATTTCTTCCTCAGGCTGCCACTTCACCTCTTCAAAATTTTGATTCCTATAAAGTACCTTCACTAATTGAGTTTTCTATTTTGATAAGACTTTCTCTTGGGTGTCAATAATATGGATATACTCTACCATATAGGAAAAATTAACCTCTAGAACTATTTCATCAGTGGTTAGTTAATGTGTTGGGTTTAGCATATAATTCCTTCATAATAACACATTGAAAACATCATACACATTAAATATTATTGCTACAATAGCCAAACAATAATCCATGTGTATAATTAACTATAAAACATAAAAATTATAAATATTTCCTAAACATATCTTTCCCTTATAACCAAAACATACAACTCCCTCCCATGGTGGAACATTTTAGAAGACAAAATCCCCTAGTAGGAATTATAACTCCTTTTTCTAATTATCAGTATATATATTTTTTATCTATTTTGTGAAATATGGATAAGTTTATAGGTATCTCACACTTTATCAGTTATCTACTCATATAGTTCTAAACCAATTAGATTTTTTTCCTTTAAATAATCTAAATAATTTGGAGTATAACGAATTTTACCATATAAAGATTCATATAGTACCATTTAAAAAATGGTCTAAAATCTATTCTTTTATAAAGATTATACTAGAGGTAGGTACCAGTCTCAAGTTCACTATAATTTGAGTCAGCATTACCATATAATTTTATTTAATTATGGATAGTCCTATCAGATATTCCATTATTTCAAGGATGATATACAGTACTGAAATGTTACTCAGTGTTCAAATCCTTTTGAAGACTCCTCTAAAACTATTATGTGAAATGAGTGTCATGATCAGATATAATTGATAGAGGTTCATATTGAAGCCTCGTAACATCCTTAATATAAATTCATAAAATATATTCTAAGGTTATATGAATTATGTATTCATTTAGAGAACAACAATAGCTAATTATAGAAGAAGAGTAAAAGGGATAAAATGAAAAAAACGGAATAAGAATAACTCAAATATGTGATTTACATAGTTCAAAAATAATATCTATTTCCAGAGAGATTAAAAGAAGTCACTATGTAAGGGAGTGAATTATAGTTAAAAAATTTAGAGTCATAAAATCCTAACTCTAAATTATTTTATAAATCAACATAGTTCTAAAGTAAACTGCATTATTACAGTGTCAATTCCACTTAGTCCATTTTACTACTATAACAGTGGCATAAAGTCCATAGATATATAGTATCCTTTTATTGTCACCGATCATCTATATTATAATAACCATTTTTTAATTCTACACTAATATATTACCATTTTCAATATCTCTTGTTAGCTCGACTACAGTTTTTTTGATTACCACAATGCCTAAAAAAATTGGAGGGAGCACTTCCCCGGGAACCCCAATATACTTAATCAGAGAGGAAAAATCATGACGATTGTCAACTAATGGATAGTATAGGTCACTAGAAATTCAGACAAACTTCATCTGATTAATCAAGCTCTATCATTCCAATAAGATCCACCTTCATTGTTAGAAAACGTACAGACTCCATTAGACTATCCATAATAACCCACATTACATCATTCCTTTTAAATGTGTTGGGAATTCTAGATAAAATGTTTATTGTGATATTTCCCCACACTCCCAATGGTATCATAAGATGTTTCATGAAACATTTTATAATTTTTTTTATCATCCTTTACTTATTAAAAAATCTAATATCATGACACATAGTTAACTATTTCCTACTTCAGTTTTTCTATCCCAACGTGCTCTCATAAATCCTTACACATCTTGGTATTTCTATGTTGTATAGAGAAATTTGAGTTATCAAATTTATATTACAATTATTTATTTATCTAATATACTAATTGTATAAATAATCTCTTCCCAAATTTCAAAATACCATCTTCGTATTTGAATTAGTTTAGTTTCCCATTTTAATTTCATTAACTTTCTTTTATAAACCATTTCCATCTTTTTGAAACTTCTTTATCTTATCTAGTTGTAATATCCTAGATAAATAAATAATATGACAATTTCATATTTATTAATATTTTTTAATTAAATATAAATTTTACTTTAAAGGGGATGAAATGTTTGATAGTGTACACAACACGCAACAACAGATTTCTCTAAAATATTATGTTGCACACAGTGTCGAGTTATACCAAAAAAATAATATAATATAATTATTATTTTAAATGGTAGTTAATGACTAGATATTGTATTGGTGGGAATGAACAGAACTATCCATATTGTGATTAAACTTGTATGTTAAATAGTTTTACATTTATCCAACAAAATTTAGATGCCTCAAATGGGAATGAATCCAATTTTAAGCATAAATACTCTAATATTTTAAAAGGGTAGTTTTACTGTCTTTTGATGGAGAATCCATTTTAAATATAGTTTTTTTTTTCACTTTTATATATTTCTTATGGAAAAAATATACTTCTTCTTTATATGTGAGATATCAAAATTATCTTTGGGTGATTTTTTGGTATTTTTCAGATAAATTTCATTTTTTATTGAAATGTTAAAAAATACTGCATTTTATGTCAAAACTATCTTTTCATATGATTTATTTATATGGTTAGATTAACTTTTTAAATTGTTTTAAAGTTTAATTGGATTATATTTTTACCATTTTATCCAATTTTCATCATTTGATGTAATCTCACTTTGAAATTGGACAGAAACACATGGTAGTCATTTTGACGTTTTTACTTCTAAAAAACACACTTTCTAGTTTAGACAACGAAATTAAATTTTAAATTAATTGAAAATACATCAATGTGTTTATTTTGGTAAAATTGAAATCATTTTTCAATTTGAAATATCAAAATTATATTTGGTTGATTTTTTGGTATTTTCTGAAAACGTTCAATTTTTGATGAATAGTGAAAACACACTACATAGTAATTAAAAACCGACTTATTCAGTTAAATTAAATTTTAATGATTATGTGAATTAAATTTAAAAACTATGACATATATTTTCTTTATAATTAATTAAAATTTGATTCAATAGGATGAAAGTAATTTTTTGTTAATAGTAACTTTTTATTTTATTTACAGCAATTAAAGGTAAATAAGGTAATTCAGGGTAAACAAATATTATAATAACATAAAATTACCTTAACACTTGTCCTATCCTTATTGGATGAGTCATATCCGACCAATAAAGTCATTGGGTATACATTTTTTCCTTTGGAAGACACTTAGGTAAGATAATTACATTAATAGTGTTTTATTTAATGTAAACAATAAAAATATTATTAACATGTTTTGTTTTGATAAAACAACTTTAATGTGAGGTTATATAATTGATATATTAGACTATAAATATTCATTAGAAATATAAATATATTTCCTACATCATGTTTTTTTATTTATAATTTTTGGAAATCAAAAAAATAAATTTATTTATGACACAATGATGATGTAATGATTAGCTCATTAATGAATGTTTTAAATAAATTAGATTAGAAACATTAAATTAAATAATTTTGAAACTTTTTATGGAATACAAGAATTTTATGGATGATTATGAATTGTTATATTTTAATTAATTATTATTTCTAGAATTTATTAAGTTGTTATGGATTTTATAAAAATTCATGATAAGAATAGTATAAAAATTGATATAAATGAGTTTTAAAATAAATTAATATGTTATTAAATGATAAAATAGTCCTAAAAAAATAAGATTATTCTAAATGATATATATACTATTGAAAAGGTCATTAATGATCCATTTTGGGTCTGTTGTAATTTTATAGTAAATATATTAACCATATATTATGAATATACAAGAATACATGGTAAAAGTTAAATAAGTTAACAAAGGGTTAAATACATAAGATAAGGATTAAAAAATATCCAAAACCAGTTTATTTTTTATTGGATAATTTTATTTCGACTTATATTTATCTTATATTTTAATTTAATTTGTTTTGGACTTTTAAAACCGAAAATTATTTTATACTAAAATAATAATTTCAAATTTTCCTAAGAAGCCCATCCTCCCTCTTATAAAAGGGCAACACATATAACCCATCACTCACACCTCTCAATCCCCTTTTATCAACCAAAATCTTCCTAAATAAGCTCCAAAAAACCCTATATTACTCTAATAAGCCTTACTGAAGGCATAAACCAATTCAAGAGTGCCCTTTAGCTCAAATCAATAGAAGTTACCCAATTTGAGGTAACATCTACTCTCAATATTCATTCCATTATTTTTCCTTCTCCACTCTCTATGATCTTATTATTATTTATTTGTATAGATACAATTTTATCATAAATATACTATTTTTAATATAAGTATTTAATCTACACTTACACATACCTCCATCTAATGGAAATGAACATATTGTTTCTGTGTACGACGAACTGAAGCCTCACGAAACGATGATTGTTCGATTTTCCCCTACCACCTCTCTTGGTGGCCATTATGATGGAACTATAAGTATATATTATATTTATGATATTTATTTTATCTCTATTCTTCTTTAATTATCATTTATAACATACCATTATTCTTTTCATGTTGTATAAATACGATAATTTCATTTGAGGAAGTGCGGACTACCACCCCCTCAAAATGATATGAGTCATCCATACCATATATGGAGCGTATAAAGGATGGTGTTAATGAACTTATGTAACATATATAAAAGATGATATTATTCAGTAATAACAATATACCTATGTATCATTTGGTTTTCATTCCATTAAAAATAAAAAAAAAGAAATGAAAGTAGTGTTCATGCGTACGTACGACATACCGTCTCCATAAACGGTGCATCTCATTTTCATGTATCCAAATTATATGGAATATTATAAATACATATATACTGAATATATATGATATATATTATATCAAAATCATGAATATCATTATGGAGATAATGGACATTTTATCACATGAACAATTTATAATTATAATAAGTCATTTTAGACCCAAGTTCCACACAACGAAAAAATGTCCGATATGAACTCCAATAATTAACTAAATGTTATAGCAAGATAATAAGTGATATAAAAGGAATAATAAACATTAAAAATGTTCCAAATCAATTATAAATTAACTTTAGTTTATTTTTAAGGAAGAACATGGAACATACAAGACAAGTCAGACTGGAGGAAAGGGAACTTCTTAACCCAATTTCCATTCTTTGGCTTGATCTTGTCTTTCTTTTTTATGTCATCCTTTGATTTTGTGAGAAATGAATTTTTATATATTATCATTTAATTGTACATTCTTTATTTTTTATTATAATTAATACACATAATCAATCAATTTTATTTACAAAATAATCGTTGTAAGGGACTTTGTCTCAATCTCCTTTCATTGAGGCATATTTCGATAATATAAACATCCTTCTTTTATACAGTGTATAATAAAACCCTTTTAATTTTACTTTTCTTCAAAGTGAATCTTTTTCTACAAATAATTTTACTAGATGAAAAAAAAGAATGTTTTTAACGTTTCGATGACAATGACCTCTCCACCGTTGTAATTGTTATCTTGCTTACTCTGTAATACTTAATGTTTTTAAATGGAAAAGATATCCCTTATTCCCTTTTTTGGAGTTTTTGTATTGAAAATGGTTTTTTAAATGAAATTATTATTTCAATATCTTGAAATGATTTATTAATGTCGAAAATGAAATGTTATTAGTGAAATGTTGATATTTTCAATATTTTATGTGTTCTAATTTTATAATGGTAGTTGGATATTTAACAGGTGGTTACATGATAAACCAAATTATGGGTGGTGTCATGATAAACCAGGATGGGTGTTTACATTATAACCTCCAATGCATTGGGTATGGAAGTCGACTGTATGTCTATTCCATTCAATGATATGTGTGGAATTCAATCGTATGGTTATTCAATTTAAGTATGTTTATGTTTCAATTTACCTTTATATGCTATATATTTAATTTTGTGGGATTGTAGTATTCTTTTGGTTTCAAAAAGGCTAAGAAATGAGATTATATTAACTGAAGTGTTTTTACTACTTTTTAAAGGTGAAAATTATTAATTTATAATAAACTACTCATGGTTTTCATGTTATTTAAAGACTAACAGATTTCTTTCTGTATGTATCCCATACTGAGATTTTTATGCTCATCCCATGCTTTAAAAAACAATTCACAGGACATAAAGAATAATAGAGTCATGGATGTGATCAAGTAAAACTTATTCTATTAAAACAAAAAATGATTCCATGTTCTGTTTTAAAGAGTTTTTGTTTTATGAAAAAAATGGATAGTGAGTTGAAGTGGCTACTTGTAATATTCAAGATGTTATGAATAAGTTATGAACTAATTATCTAAACTTATAAACCTGAAAAGATCCTCGATATGAATTATTAACATAATTCAAGATTATGTAATGCTTAAGGAATGGGCCTTACAGTTGGTGGCACAAGTCTGTTTAGATAACATTAGAGGTTAGGGCATTATTTAAGCATAAGTGACATAACCATATTTTTTATCATATTATAAAAATTAATAGTTATTTTAGATAAATTTAATGGGTTTAATATAACATGAATATATATATATCTTAGTGTTTACCCTCATATGATATTATAGGATGATTTTACTGATATAGTCACACTAACCTTTATGGTTTTAGTAAATGGATGGATCTAGCAGCCACCAAAGTAATAATGGTTGTGAAGGAAACTGTGGGGGTTTTCTAAATGACCAACCAAATGAAATGGTAGTTGCAATGAGAACTCTGGTGGTTATTCTTAAACAACTATCTAGAGTCATTACTGACCACTTGATCCTCGGTGATTTTTCTAAGGCATCATATATGAGAGAAATAAATACCAATGGAAGTTTAGGTAATAATCATAAAGGTTAGTATATTCAAAAAACTATGTGTCAAGGAGGAATAAATAACCACCTAGGAAAATTATTCAAATGGGTGGAAATATGTTTCAGATGTGGTAATGAAGTTCATAAATCAATAACCTACCATAGAAAAAGGAAACATCTTGTAGACTCTAGGAAAGGGAAAGAATTTATTTCTGAGGGATCAATTTATTGTTTTAAATATGGTGTGCATGGTCATTATACAAATAGATGTCCTACAAAGAAGGTTCAAGAATGGGATCAGCAGGTCCATACAAATATATGTTTACCAATACCTAATGCCATTCCAATTGAGGATGAGGAAACTGACAATGACCAATGAATATTATGGATTATTTCTTAGCTCATTTTTTGAAATTACTGAAATATTAGGACATTATGCATGATTTTGTTTGTAGGAAATAACTATAAAAGGAAAACATGAAAAAACATGGGTAAAGTATTTGGAAGAATGTTCGATGATTAAGATGTATACAATTTAGGAATTTAAGAGTTATGTTGGATCTATGGATGATGATATGTTTAAATGTATTAATTATATGATTACATCGGAAGACTATTTCTAGTATGTTTAACCCTAAAGTTTGATATGTGAAAATTTTATTCCATGAAGAATTATCTTTTCATTTGAGTATATAGTTAAAAAGTACTATTTGGGTTTATATGATCCTTGAATTTGAGGCAATTACAGTTTATTACTTTTTTGGATGAAAATGTGAGGTATGAGATAACATTTGTGGTGAAAATATGTTATGTTTATTTTTGATTAATTTATCTCATTGTTGCAAATTTTATAAAATTATATAGTTTTTTGAAAAGGACAACACGCAGACTATGTGACTACGCATCACGTCAGACAAAGCTACGGGAATCGAACCCACAACAAAATTGTGATTGTAATTTATCACCTACCGCTGGACTACATAAATTCCCTGGTTAGTATGACTAATTTTTTTTAGTTAGATGATTTTATGGATCAATAATAAGTTGATCTTGGGAACATATGTTTTATCAAATGGATATCCTTAGTATAAGAAAAAAAAATTGTGATTAAGTGATACATGATATTTTGGAAGACTTTCTCTTTTTTGGGAACACTATATGCTTAAGAAAAATAGAACGCTATGGGATCTCATTTGTAGAGTAATAGTTGAAATTTTATTTTGGAAGAATATATGTTTTTATTATGGAAATATCGTGGTTTGGGATATTAATGGAAATTATTAACATATCATAGAGAATATGTGATTAGATTAATTACACTTTCGTATGAGACTTTAAGAGTAGTCTATGTTATTTGGAGATAGATGTTATGATTTACTATAGAAGACTATTTGATTAAATATTTTTGAGTTTTGAGTTTCAATCTTAGTTTAGATTACTTTGAATAATTTTAAGGGTAGTTGTTTATGGAATGGTCTTTGTTGAACATTGGGTATTGTATGTAGAATTTTAAATATTAAGAGTAGTATTTATTTTTATAAAGTATTATCATTTTGGGGATTATCTGCTCTCGTAGTAACCCTTTTGGTTTTAGTTAATGTCTGAAGACGAGGGAAATATATAGTTCACTTTTTTTGGATTTTGTGATTTTCTAACAGTTGATTCCAGTGCTTCAGGTGTGACCAAGTCATCTTGAAAACTCATCGTTTGGAGAAAAGATGATTTTTTTGTAGAAACTTATTAAAGGATGAATCTATACTGGAAAAGTAAGTGTATTTCATTATTTCCTTAGCCAATATCATAAATAAATTCGACAAAATTATTAAATAATACATCAAATAAAAATGTTGTATGTTTCTTTTCCTACTGGGAAACCAATGACTGTTTAACTTATCACAAGTCTGTGGTTTTCCGGTGGTTAACTTTCTCTTGTTCATGTTTTCTAACACTCTCCATCAGAACATGACACATAGTTTCTCCTCCATATCCATGTTTTCATGGAATCATATTATGTGTTATCTTATGTGACCTTTGTACTTATATTTATTTATTATATAGTGATAGTTTTATTGACACTTATTTGGATGTGGGGCTTTCAATAATGTTTCCGAGCCCAATTTTAAAATTGTGAGGATGTAATTCCCTAAAGGGGAGAATGATGTATCATCCTAGGTAAATAAAGAATATGAAATTTGCATATTTATTAATATTTATGAATTATATATTAATTTTACCTTAAATGGGATTCTATGTTCGATAGATTACTCAACACACAACAACAGATTTCTCTGAAATCTTACTTTTCCACAATGTTGAGTAATGCCGAAAAAATAATATAATATTATTATTTTTTAAATATTAGTTAATGTTAAGAAATTATTATGGTAGAAATGACTATAGCTAGAAAAATTATGAATAAACATGTTTGTTAAATTTTTTTACATTTATCAAATAAAATTTAGATGCTTAAAATGAGAATGAATCCAATTTTAGGCATAAAACTCTAATATTTTTAAAAGGTAGTTTTACTGCCTTTTGATGGAGAACCCCTTTAAAATATAGCTTTTTCAATTTTATATATTTCTTTTGAGAAAAATAATCTTCTTCTTTATAAGTGGGATTTCAAAATTATCTTTGGGTGAATTTTTGGTATCTTTCTAAAAAAGTTAATTTTTTAGTGAATAGTGAAAAAATACAGCATTTTATGTCAAAACTGTCTTTTCATATGATTTATTTATATGGATAGATTATCTTTTTAAATGGTTTTAAAGTGTAATTGGATTATATTTTTACCATTTTATCCAATTTTCAACATTGGAAGTAATCTCACTTTGAAATTGGACATAAACACATGTCAATCTTTTTGGAGTTTTAACTTCTTAAAAACACCCTTTCTAGTTTTGACAATGGAAATTAATTCTAAATTAATTAATGAAACTTATATGTTTTCAATTAGGTAAAATGGAAAAAAAAAATTAATTCATAATATCAAAATTATATTTGGGTGAATTTTTTGTATTTTTCTAAAAACGTTCAATTTTTTATGAATAGTGAAAAACACTACATAGTAGTTAAAAACCCAAAATTTTCAATTAAAAGAAATTTTACCACTTCTGTAAATTGAATTCCAAAAATATGATATACATTGTTTTCATAATTAAGTAATTTTTTTTCAATAGGATGAAAATAATTTTTGGTGAATAGTAACATTTGATTTTTATTTACAGCGGTTAAAGGTCAATTCGGTAATTAAAGGTTAAAATAATATTATAATAATATAAAATTACCTTAACACTTTTCCTAACATTATTGGATTATTCATGGCCGAACAATACATTCCTTGGGTAGAAATTTTGGTCTTTGTAATCAACTTAGGTAAGATAATTACAATAATAACTTTTTATTTAAAGTAAAAATAAAAATAACATAAACATATACTGTTTTGCTAAAATAATTTTAATGTGTGGTTATATAATTGATATATTTGACTATAAATATTCGTTATGAAGCTAAAAATATTTTCTACATCATTATATTTTATTTATAATATCTAGACATCAAATAAGTAAATTTATTTGTGACATAATGATGATGTAATGATAACTTCATTACAGAATGTTTTAAATAAATGAGATTATAAATATTAAAATAAAATTATTTTGTTACTTTTTATGACATCCACTAATTTTATTGATGATTATGACATTCTATATTTTAAAGAATGAAGTTTTTTCTAATTTATCATGTTTTTATGGATTTTTTAAAAAGCCATTATATGAATAGTATAAAAATTGGCCTAAATGAGTTTTTAAATAAATTAATGTTTTATTAAATGATTAAATAGTCCTAAAAATATGATATTAGGCCAAATGAAATATATTATGTTGAAAATTTCATTAATGATCTATTTTAGATCTCTTTACAATTTATAGTAAATATATTTACCATATAGTATGAACATACAAGATGACATGGTAAAAGTTAAATAAGTTAACAAAAGGTTAAATAAAAAATATAAGGATTTAAAAATATCCAAAACCTATAATGTTATTATTGAATGATATTATTTCGACTTATATGCATCTTATATTCTATTTTAATTTTTGTTAGACCTTTTGAAACCAAAAATAATTTTATAATAAAATAATAGTTTCAAACTTTCCTAAAGAGCCCCTCCTCCCTCTTATAAAAGGGCACCACCTATAACCCATAACTCACACCTCTCAAAAAAAATTATCATCCAAAATCTGCACAAATAAGGTCCAAAAATCACTATATTACTCTTAGAATCCTTCCTCTAGTCATAAGGAATTTTAAGAGATCCCTTTGACTCAAATAAAAAAAGTTGCCCGATTTGAGGTAACGTTTTCTCTGAAGTTTCTTTCCATTATTTTTCCTCCTCCACTCCCTATGCCCTTATTATACTTTATTTATATATCAACACCAGTATAATCAATATAATTGGTTATTATTATGATAATTATTTCATATACACTTACACACACCTCTATCTAATGGATACGAACATACTATTTCTGTGTACGGTGAACTACTACCTCACGAAATGATGATTGTTCGATTTTCCCCTACCACCACTCATGGTGTCAATTATGATGGAACTGTAATTATATATTATATTTATGATATTTATTTTATATCTATTCTTCTTTAATTATCATTTAGAACATACTTTTATGATTTTCATGTTGTATAAATATGATAATTTCATTTGAGGAAGTGCCGACTGTCACCCCCTTAAAGTGATATGACTCGTTCATACCATACATGGATCATATATAGTATGGTGTTAATGAACTTATTTAACATATATAGAATATTATATTATACATTAATAATAATATATTTATGGAAAGTTTGTTTTTCATTCCGTTTAAAATAAGAAAAATGAAATGAAAGTAGGGGTCATGTGTATGTATGGCTTACCATCTACATGAATGGTGCGTTTTATTTTTATATATCCAAATTATAAAGTCTATTATAAATACATATATACTATATATATCTGATATATATGATATCAAAATCATTAATATCGTTCTGGAGGTAATGGACATTTCACCACATGAATAATTTGTAATTATAACATGTTCATATTTGACTTAAGTTCTGTACATCGACAAAATATCCTATATGAACTCCAATAATTAACTAATTGTAATATCAAGGTAATAAGTGATATAAAAGTAATAATAAACTTGAAAATGTACTTATTAAATTATAAATTCACTTAAGTGTGTTATTCAGGAAGAACATGGAACATACAAGACATGTTGGACTTCAGGTAAGGGAACTTCTTAACCCAATTTCCATTTTTTGGGTTGATATTATCTTTCTTGTTTATGTCATCCTTTTATTATGTGAGAAATGAATTTTTATATCATATCATGTATTTATACATTCTTCATGTGTGATATAGTGAAAACACATAATCGATCTATTTTATTTACAGAATGATCTCTGTACAAGACTTTGTCTCAATATCCTTTCATTGAGGTGTATTTCAATAATATATTCCTCATTCTTTTATATGGTGTATAATAAAACCATTTGAATATTACTTTTTCTCAAAGGGAATATTTTTCTACGAAGCATTTTACTATATGGAAAACGGAATGTTTTTAACAATTGTGTCGACAATGACCTCTATATCACGGTAATCGTTATTTGGATTCCTCTATAAGCCATAATGTTTTTAAAATGAAAAGAAATCATGTATTCCCTTTTTGGGTGTTTTTGTATTGAAAATGGTTTTTGAAATGGATTTATTAATTTAATATCTTGAAATTATTTCCGGTGATTTGAAATGAAATTTTATTAGTGAAATGTTAATATTTTCAATATTTTATGTGTTATGATTTTATAATGGTATTTTTACATTTGATGGGTGGTTATGTGATAAACCAAATAATGGGTGGTGCTGTGATAAACCCGGATTGGTGGTTACATTATAACCACCAATGCATTTGGTATGGAATTCAGTCGTTTGTCTATTTCGTTTAGTGATATGTGTGGTAGTCGGTTGTATGATTATTCCATTTAAGTATGTTTATGTCTCAAGTTGTCTATATATGTTATATATTTCATTCTATGGGATTTTGGAAATCATTTGGTTACAAAACGGGTAAGCAATGAGCTTATATTCAGTGAAGTGTTTTTACTACTTCTTACAAGTTAATAGTATTACTTTATAATAAATTATTCATGGTATTCATGTTATTTGATGACTAATAGTTTTATTTCATTATATATACCTTAATGAGATTATTATGCTCATCCAAAGTTTTGAAATGTTTTTCACATGACATAAAGGAGAATGGATTCAAGGTTGGGATCAAGGAAAACTTATGCTATTAAAACACGGAACGATTTCATGTTTTGTTTTAAGGAGTTTTTTTTTATGAAATAAATGGATAGTGAGTTGAATTGGCTACTTGTAATATTAAATATGTTTTGTAAAAGTCATGACCTAATTCTCAAAATCCCTAAACCTAAAAATATCCTCAGTGTGAATTATTAACTTCATTCAAGATTGTGTAATGTTTAATTATAGGGCCTTACAGTAGTAAATATGGTTAGGTAATTATTTGGAAATGAAGTGTTGTTTCCACTTATTGAATAACTTCCCTACCCACATTTACTAAATCCATGAGTGTAAGATCCTTATTCATCCTCATCAAGGATATAAATCCATCATCCTTCCTACTCAAGTGATTAACCACCATATTTTTCTTCTAATTATAGTAGTGTATAATATAGTTATAGACGATAATTAATTTTAGTTGTCTCTTTAACCTCATTTTGAGATATTTGTGTGATAATATATAATTAAAACTCTAATAATCTATATATATGTCACTTATTTCACCATAAAAAATATTTTGCAATATCTTCAAAATCAATTATTACAAATACAAACTCTAGATCTTGATGTTTATAATTTTTCATAGGTTTTTAATTACCTTTATGCATAAGTTAAAACATTATCATTTTTCATAAAGATTCACCCTAGACCTTTATTTAATTAATTTTTGTGTATAACAAATCTTTCCTACCTTATTAGTATATTTATTATCAGGGATCTGATTATTCAATTATATAATTATGCATATATTTCTTTACATTCCTTAGATCATGTGAATTTAACCCCTTTATATGTCAACATATATAGTTTCTTATCTAATCAATAAAACATTTAAAAAATCCAAGTAGTAACCATCCAATCCAAGGAAACTATATATTTCAGTAATATTCATTAGTTTCTAACATTTTTCAACCACCTTTTTCTTGGAAGGTTCAATACATATTCCATCATTGGGGATAATATAGCTATTAAAAGAAACTTTTTTATGCCAAATAAATGAGACTTATTAAATTTTCTATATAACACCTTATCTCACAATGTCACTAGGATAATTTTTATGAGGATAAAATTTTCTTAAAATCACTTAGATTGTAAAGTCCCTAAAATTACAAGTAATTTTTTTAATTATATGGAATTATTTTGAGACCAGACGCATTGACGGCACATGATTTCGAGAAGAGTTGATCCAGGAATTGAATTTTGAACATTTTTAAGTGTTGTTTAAATAAACATGTGAGCGGGTTTTTTTAAATTTAAAACTGGTTCTCGGATCAAAAAACTAAGGGCACCATTGAACTCAAAACATCGAGATTCTGCTAGAAAAAGAACAAACCTTGACTAATGAGGGTCGACCAGAAAAGATAGTTATCGGACTTTTTGGAAGAAAAATAAAATAACTTAAAAAGTTTTTTTTGTTCTTAACTGTTGAGAAGTGGCACTTCAGTACTACAGTGTGTCGATGAGGTAATAATGAATCTCATCAATGAGGCTCGTACATGTACAGTGTAACGACTCATTAATTTGAATCATAAAATAAATTTTTTTACAAATGAATTACTATAACGACATGATGATGTAGCGTAACACAAACGCTACGATGAGTCTCAATTTTAATGGAATAAATGGTTTGAGAAACAGAAGGAAATATGGGAATTCCTCTGAAACATCGACTGTGAGGAATCCATTCCAATGACTAATGAAATTTAATCTCTAGCGACAATGATCCCCTCAATGAATAGGTATATGAACGGAGAGCGATGAACACCAACCCCTTCAGACGAATCACCTCCGGAAGTGAGCTTCCCTAAAATCGAACCTTCTCTAGGTAGGTGTTACTTTTTGTTTTAATTGGTCATTCTTCTTTCTAAAACCAACGAACACAGACCAACCCACGAACAGTTTCATCCGTGTGTTGTTAATCATGTGGGAGGATTTATTGTATTAGGGGTTTTCTTCAGGATCGTTTATTTGTGTTGATAGAAACTAAATTTCCCCTTATCGTGTTTCAAAAAATATAACACAGAGGAATTGGGCTGACATGAAAAAGTCCATGATTCCTCTGCCTTTGGGAATTATTTTGATGTTCATGACTGGACTTTCAATTTTAAGGCAAGGTGGAACCGAGGATGTAGAAGGAAAGAAGGCACCACAAGGAACATGGGGGCATAGATGGTTTATAAAACGCACCACTGGAGTGGACTCAGTGGTCTGGGAAAGGCACCTTTGGCGGCAGCAGCTGCGGGCATGTGGAAGTGTGTCGAGGTGGCAGATGCGGTCAGATCAGCACGTGGTGGTGTGCCAGGGTTCGCTTGTACTAGGCCAGTGTCTAGAGGATAGGTACGTGGCCAACCTACCGCATTGGTGGGTGGCCCGCATCGTGCAGGCCGTGGTGACCCGCTGGCATGAGGTCCAGCAGAGACCGCGTGCGGGACCAAGATGCTGAACCAGACACCAGGTGGCATCTAGGCTGGAGAAGATCAGCCTGCCAATTTGGAACCTGGTGAGCTGGGTGAGAATCGGGCAATTTAGCTTACCAGGATGGATTTATCCTACCCGCATTTGTGGGCTGGGATGGAGGTATAAAACGAGGTTGTTGGGTCTCCTAGGGTGGGAGAGAATAGGCCCACTTGTTGCGGGCCAAGTCGGAAGAAACTGGGTCACTGGGCGACATGGTGGGATGGACCCACAGAAGAACAGGGCCTACCTAGACCTGAACTAGGTTGGGTCAGTTCAGTCGTATTGGGCCAGGGCATGTGAGGCCCATGGGCCGTGTTGGTCATGTCTGACCGAGCCCAGACACAACCCAACCCTGTTTAATAAAAGGACAATATCTTTCAGACCATGTACCCAATTGACGGTCCGTTTGCAGCGTTGGGACCCTCATGATGAGGAATTTATTTAAAAATGATATATTGAGGCATTAATAGTTGTTAAAATACAACAAATGGATTGAGTAGTGTATTCTCCTTGAATCAAGTGTATTATGTGTGGGAATCATGTGGCTGGATAAGACCCGAAGACTACTACAAGTGACCTTGTGTGGATCAGCTAAGATGAACTATGTGGGAAGAGACTCTGTGTGACTCAGAAGGCTTATGGTTGGGAGTGTCTCTATGTGACTTGGCTTACCCATGAAACTCATTAGGGATGAGTACCTCTGTATGATGGCCTAAGTGGGAAGCAGCTCTCTATGACCTAGCAGACCCACGGTGAGGAGCGGCTCTGAGTGACCTATCCTACCCATGGTACTCATTAGGGATGAGTACCTCAGCAGTCCAAGGTGTTTAGTGTTATGAAGGATAGTCTTTCTTTCAATACTTTATATTATACCTGGGTGAGCTGACAGTATGTTGTGTATTCTTTCCTTTGTGGTTGTTCCCTTATGTTTTGGGATCCCTACTAAGTATTGTGTTACTCACCCCTACATGGGATCTTCTCACACATGCTATGTCTGATAAAGATGACGATTTCTTCAACCGAGACATTAGTGGCCCGAGACCAAGCAGTGCCTAGTGAGATAGGATAGAAAGGATGTACTTCTACTGCTACAGGTAGCCACTCCTTGCCTACCCTTCAGGTGAGTTTTTCTGCACATGGATTTTCAAAGCTCCTTCATAAATTCTTCTTTTCAGTTTAACTTTTTTTGGGTTTGTATTATGCCCCATTTGACTTACTTTTTTACCTTTACTTATTGGTTGTTTTTAGTGTCATGCAAGATTTCCTTTCCAGCCTTTTTGTGGATGTGGTTGTGTCTGCGTGCCTATAGGTACTCTGGAAAATGCCTCCCACTTGCAGGTTGATTCCTTTGATGCTACTCACCAACCCCTGGCCTCCGAGAGGTGGGCTTGGGGAGTTATCCAAAGGGTCTTGAGAGACGGGTCGTGACAAAGTGGTGTCAAAGGTGGTTGGTTTTACCTCAAAGATCGGGATTCTGTAGTTTTGTTTTGGGGAAACATTGTTGAATGATTTGAGTTCAATTTTCAGGTTCAAGGAGTATAATTTTGGTGAGACGGATGACGTATCCATAAACCAGGACCCTACATTCTACTTTTTGAATTGTTATAAGAAATCACTAGGTGCGTGAATGATATATTAATTTAGTGTTTCCCCATGTTATTATTGAATTAGAGTCATCTTACCAATCATAATATATTGACTATGGTATATATTGATATGTTTTAGGATTCCTTTACACAGACATCCAGCTAGGATTCTGATACATGATCATGAGGATAGATCACCTAGTGTTGAGGTGTCAGTTTAGGAACTCATGATAGAGATTACCACCACCTGTTGATCAGTAGTTACTGGCGGCGATGCAGGTGGAGGACGCGTGTAGAATCTGTGCCTTGCATGAGTTTTAGAGATTGAAATATCCTAGGTTTATGGGAGAGACTGATCCTCAGGTTGTTCAGGACTGCCTGGAGGTGGGGAGGTGGGTTTTCCAGTAAGTGAGGATGCTACATGACCATATGGCGATCTTAACTATGAGCCTTATTTAAGGATCAGAAGGGAGACAATGGAGCTTCAAAATTCAAACTCATGATGAGGAGACCCTCACCAGGACATACATTGAGTTCCTCTTATAGGATTAGTTCTTTCCAGTGACGTTGTGCTCTGTGTGCATACAGAAGAAACTGCGCCTACAGTCGGGTAGCATGACAGTATCAGAGTACTCATCATGATTCACCAAGCATTCTTGCTACTCTACATACATGCTGTGATACTCGTGCTTAAAGGATTGAGACTTTAATAAGGGACTACACTGGGAGATCAGAGCATCCATGGTGTATCTCAGTATCCTTACTCAGGCTATGGTGTTGGAGTGAGTCCTACTTGTAGAGAGATTCATATAAGAGTAGTCACTGATGGCTGGAGCCACAAGTAGACACCAAGAGGTAGAGTCTTCAATGGTGAGTAGCAAGCAGTAGATGCGGGGACCCTAGCGAGTTAGGACTTTTAGGGTATGACCCTATGACTAAGGTTTGGTAGTGTGAGGATCCTAGAGCAGAGGCAGTCAGTAGGGGGTTAGGTTGTGATTCACATGAAATGGGTAGGGCCACATGGCTCGTTACTACCTAGCCAACCGCACAAATGATCAGTAGGCGGTTGAGGGACCATCAAGGCAGAGACATAGGTTCAAGCGAGGATTTTTGTATGGTGGAAAACGTGGAAGATGAGTAGGTCGAGTAGTAGGCAGTGGAAAATAGATCGAGGTACTACTATCACCACCCCCAAGTGGTCCACCCCGACCTCTGGGGGTGGGTGGACAAGTGTGGGCTCAGCTTCAGGTAGTGGAGGCTTATGACCACAAAGCTCTAGAGATGATTAGAGGTATGATATGTGCCTTCTCCACCTTAGTTGTAGTTCTTATAGACACAGGTGTCAGTCACTCTTTCCTTTCCACAAACGTTGTTTGAGGCTTGGAGATTCTTATGGAGTCGTTGGCACAATCATTTTGATTAGAGACTCTTACGGGAGGGGATTTGATTATTACACACTGGTGTCGGCAGTGTGAGCTTAATCTAGGAAGAAGGAACTTCGGTTGGGATCTCCTAGTAGTGGCATCAAGGACTTATGATGTAATATTGAGAATGGAATGGTTACCCACATTTCATGCTCAGATTGATTGTCTAAGGCGTAGAGTGTGGTGTTTTCATGAGGATGGGACCAGGTTTCCCTCCACCGGAAAGAAATGAACTTTTACAGCACATTACGAACTTTATTGGAGGAGGGTATAAATGACCACTCACCATTTTTCTAGACTCACCCTTAGTGAAATGGAAGAGAGGAGTCCAATATTTCTTGTAGTTGTGGATGATTATAATGACATCTTTTCTGAGGATGTTTTGAGGCTACCTCTTCATAGCGAGGTAGAATTATGCAAGAACCTATACCATAGGACGACACTAATATCCACACCGGTATAATGGATGGCTCCCACGGAGCTTCATGAGTTGAGGGTATGGCTAGAGGAATTTTAGAAGAAGGGCTTCATGAGGCCCGTAGTTTCACCATGGGTAGCCCTAGTGTTGTTTTCTAAAAAGATAGATGGAAGCTTGAGGCAATGCATGGACATCCGGTGCCTGAACTAGGTGACTGTGAGGAAATAATATCCACTGTTGAGAATTAATGACCTCTTCTACTTTCGGAAGGGAGTGAGGTGGTTCTCAAAGAGACACCTCAGGTCTGGTTATCATTATCTTCGAGTACTGGATGAGGATGTTCCAAAGATAGCCTTTAGATGCCAGTATGGCCTCTATGAGTTCTTGGTCATGCCCTTCGGTGTGACCAATTCCTCATTAGTGTTCATGGGACTCATGAAGGGGATATTCCAGGATTACCTCAATAATATTTTGGTGGTATTCATTGATGAAATTATGATGTACTCGGAGTTAGAGGAGGAGCATGCTACACAACTGAAGATAGTCCTGGATACACTCTTGGATCACCAGATTTATGATAATATCTTGAAGTGATATTTCTAGATTTGGGAGGTCCTATTTTGGGACATGTCATCTTGGAGGCTAGAGTTACAGTGGATACAGAGAAGATAGAGGCAGTGGTTTCTTGGGATCCACCCATGCGTGTGACTGAGGTGTGAAGTTTCTTGGGGTTGGCTGGATACTACCGAAGGTTTGTTCCCAACTTTTTTGGAGTATCATCTCCCGTATCGTATTTGACACAAAAGGGATATCCCTTTATTTGAATGGAAAAGTTCCAGCAAAGTTTCTTGCAGTTGAGGTGGAGATTGAAGTGTGACCCCATATTTAGAATACTCGAGGACATCTTTGGGTATATAGTTTTATGTGACACATCAGGAACTGGACTGGGTTGTGTCCTGATAGAGAAGCGATCAGTGATCACCTATGGTTCACAGTAGTTGAGGCAGCATGAGAAAAACTATGTGACCCATTACCTTTATTTAGCAACAATGGTATTTTCTTTGAAGATATGGTGGCACTACTTGATGGGTGAGTGGTTTACCATCTACTACGACCACAGGACTCTTAGGTATATCTTCTCCCAGAATGACATAAACATGAGGCATTGGATATGGATAGAGTTCCTATAAGAATATGACTTCGAGATAGTTTGTACTTCTGGGATGTGGAATGCGGTGGCAGACACGCTCATCAGATGATCTGGTTTGTAGCTACTGAGTGAGGCAACATAGTAGCCAGTCGCGGTGTAGATATCCTTCAGAGATGATGATGGAGTAGCTTACCTTCAGTTGATGACTTTCACCCCCCCCCCCACTCTTGTATCATGTTAGGGAGGTACAACTAGTGGATGTTTACTGTGATGCCCAACGCGCTCAGTTATCCTCAGGATAGGCTCTCGATGGATTTTTGATAGGTTTCCATCATGTTGTCCTTTTCAATGGACACACAGTAGTACCAGTGGAGTTGCGGGATGAGAATTTGAGGGAGTTTCATACCTCCCCCTTGGCGGTATATCATGGAGTGTTGAAGATGTACCAGTATCTCCAACGTTAGTACTGGTATCCAAGGATAAATAAAGTGGTGTCTATGTTTGTTTCACGGTGCCTCACTTGTCAGCAAGTGAAGGACGAGCATCAGGATCCAATAGGCTTGGCCCAACCACTTGAGGTACTGGAGTGGAAGTGGGATGGTATCTTGATGGACTTCATAATAAGATTACCATGCATGTCCAAGGTCCATGATTCTATTTAGTTGATCATTGACATACTCACCAAGTCGAATCACTTACTACCCATCCAAAAGTAGGGATTAGTAGAGGGCTTGGGAGACCTCTATGTACAGAAGATAGTGCATTTACATGGTGTTCTTTTGATGATCATCTCAGACAATGATGCTAACTTCACATCCTGACTATGGAAGGGATTATAGGATGTTTTTGGGACTCAAGTGCATTTGAGCACATCCTTTCACCGACAGACTGATGGTTAGATGGAGCGGACCATACAGACCCTAGAGGATATGATTTGTGCTTGCGTTCTTGATTTTGTTTGTAGTTGGTAGGACCAACTTCCACTGGTGGAGTTTTCATACAACAATAGCTATCACTCCACCAATGGCATGGCACTATTTAAGGATTTGTACGGGCGGCCTTTGAAATCACCTCTATGCTAGATAGAACCAAGGGAGTTAGTACTTATGGGTCTAGAGTTGGTATGACCTACCATTGAGATGGTGAATATCATCCAGTAGCAGATGATTATAGCATATAGTAGGCATAAATCTTATGTTGATAGTTGACGGAGGCCATTGGAGTTTGAGGAGGGAGACCATGTTTTCCATTAGGTCTCACCCCAATAGGGATTATGGAGATTTGGAAAAGTGAGATAAGTTGTCTCCAAGGTTCATCAACCCTTTATAGATTCTAAACAGTGTTGGCAAGGTGGAATACCACCTAGATATTTCCCCACAGATACACCGGGTTCAAGATGTTTTTCATGTGTCGCAGCTGAGGATGTACATGCATGATCCATCGCCCATCATCAACTAGTGGAAGTTGGACATTTAATATGGGGAGATATTTTTTGAGATCCTAGTAGATATAGTGGATCAACAGGAGTGGGTACTTCATTTATCATCGATTCCTCTGGTGCATGTTTAGTGGAAGCATGGGAATCTCCAAGAGAATACATGGGAACAGGAGCCTATGATTAGTGCTCAGTACCCCCATTTTTTGTTTAGCCTTGTTTTGGCTTACAGGGACATGAATCCCTAATGGTGGGGGTAATTTAATGTACTGGAAATTCCAGGTAAGTTTTTTTATTTATATGGAATTATTTTGATACCAGACACTTTGATGACACATGATTTCAAGCCCTTGTGATCCAAGAATATAATTTTGAACATTTTTATGTTCATTTGAATAAACATATGAGTGGGTTTTTTCTAACATTTAAACTGGTGATTAGATAAAAATATATGAGGGAATCATTGAACTCATAACATCAGGAATCACTTAAAAACGACCTAACTTGGACTGGTGATGGTCAACCAGAAAATATAGTTTTCAGACTTTTCGGGTGAAAGATAATATTACATAAAAAGTTATTTTTTTTTCTTCAGTGTTGAGAGGTGGAATGTCATAACTGTCATGTGGCGATGAGGAAACAAATAATACCATTAATTAGGATCATAAATTTTCATTTAAATGACTCATTAATTTGAATCGTAACAGAAACGTTGTGAAAAATTCCTCTTTTAATGGAATAACGGGTTGCAGAAACAGAGGAAATCTAGGAATTACTCTAATGAATTGAATTTGAGGAATAATTTCCAATGATGAATGTTGAAGAATCTCTAGAAACAAATATTTCCTCAAAGAATGGGTCTAGGACCGAAAAGTAATGAATTCCAACCATCATGGATAGATCTCCATTGGCAAAGAGCTTCCCTTCAATTGAACCTTCTCCATGTAGGGGTTACTTTTTGTTTCGATTTCTCGTTCTTCATTATAAAACAAAAAAATGCAAATCAACCCATGAACATGTTGAACCATGGGTCATTAATATTGCGGGAGGATTCTTATATCAGGTTTTTTCTTCGAGCTCATTTATTTTTGTTGATAGACACATAATTTCCCTTCCTATGTTTCAAAACATCAAACAAAGAGGAATCAGGATGACCCAAACAAGGCCTATATTCATCCATATTTGGGCATGCTTGTGATGTTGGTGACCAGACTTCTGATTTGATGGAAAAGCAGAACCGAGGCCATATCCCGAAAGATGATTCCCTAAGGGTTCTAAGGGAACAAACAGTTTGTAGAACGGACCACCGGATCAGACCCAGTAGTTACCGGAAGGCATCATCGGCGTGCTGGCATCGGCGATCGGCAGTGGTGGCCTACTGCGGCGGCCATGGATGGGTGGCCGCATGCCCTGGTCATGCATCTAGGTGTAATTTGCAGACATCTTGGGTCACAACATTATGTTAAGAGCCACCGGTAGTAGGCAGATGGCTGGGGGATAGGGATGCGGCCACCCGGCCGCATCAGTGGGTATCTCGCTCCATGCAGGCCGTAGTGACCCCTTGGCATGCAGTCTAGTTGAGACCATATGTGGGACCAAGGCTTGGCCACCTTATCCGGTCATAGAGCATTGAACCAGATTCCAGGTGGCATTCACGCTGGAGGAGACCGACCCGTCAATTGCAGACTGGGCTGGCGGGGTGTGAACTGGGCCAGGCGGGAGTAAGTCGGCCCACTTTTGTGGACCGATATGGAGGGATACAACTAATATTCTTGGTGGCCCGGGGTGGGAAAGAACCAGATCTCCTTTTTTCGACTAGGCCAGAAGGAACTAGGTCGCTGGGATACCCAGCGGGCTGGACCCATGCCCGAACCAGGCCGGGTGCTGGAAAGCCCAATGTCCAGGTCGAACTAGGCCAACCCAAACTAAAAATAGGTTAGGTCGGTTCGGTTGAACTAGTCCAGGGAATGTTGGGCCCCTGGGTCGGGTTGGGTGGGTCAATCCGACTGGGTTGAACCGCGCCTAGACATAACCGGGCCCTATTTACTAAAACACCAATATCTTTCAAACTGGGTGTCTAATTGATGAGTTGTTTACGATGTTGGGACCCTTGTGATGAAGCGGTTCTTTAGAAATGCTCTAATGAGGATTTAATGGAATTTTAAATATAAAAAATTTCTTGAGGAGTGGATTATACCTGAATCAAGTGCACTACATGTGGGAATCCTTTGGATGGCTAAGACCTGAAGACTGCTACAAGCAACCCTATGTGGATCGACTACGAGGGCCTAATTGGGAAAGGGTTCTATGTGACTCGGCAGGCCCATGGTGGGGAGCAGATCTATGTGACCCACTAGACCCATAGTACTCTTTAGGGGTGTATACCTCCATATGGTGGCCTATGTGGGAAGCAGATATGTGTGACCTGACAGGCCCATGGTGGGGAGAAAATCTATGTGACCCATATACCCATGGTGCTCATCAGGGATGAGTACCTTAGTAGCCCAAGTTGTTTAGTGTTATGACTGGTAGTCTTGCTTTATATACTTTAAATTACACCTCTATGAGCTGATAGTACCATTTTATTCTTTCCTTTGTGGCCTTTCCCTTAACTTTTGGGATCCCTGCTGAGTTTTTTGTTACCCACCACTACACGGGCTCCGCCTGCACATGTTGTGTCTGGTGAAGATGACAGGCACTTCGACAGATACCTTAGTGGCCTGGGACCAGGTGGTGACCAATGAGATATGATAGGTAGGACATACTTCTACAGCTACTAGAAGTCATTCCTTGCTTACCCTTCAGGTGGAGTTTTCAGCAGACGGCTTTTCAAAGATTATATGTACTTTCCTATTTTCAATTTATCTTTTGTTGGGTTTGTATTTTGGAATATTTTACTTAGATCTGGTACCTTTACTCAGTGGTTGTTTTTAGTTTCATCCATGTTTTCTTTTCCAGCCTTTTTGGGGATGTGGTTCTGTGTGCGTGCATACAGCTACTTAGCCAAATGCCTCCCACTTTTAGTTTGACACCTTCGGCGCTAGTCGTTAGCCCATGGCCTTTGGGAGGAGGGCTTGGGAAAGTCACAATATGGTTCTTAGGGGACCTAGAGTGAAATAGAGTATATTAACTTATCATTAATAAATACCATAAAACATATATCAAGAGAATCGATTGATACAATTTTCGTTATATCTAAAAATACTGAATATGTATTTGATAATCCAAAAGGAACTTCTATGAACTCATAATGCTCATGCCTTGTATGCAGAGGAAAATTTCCTATATTATCCTTATTAACCTTACTTGATGATAGCTTGAACACAATTAATTCATTAATATGTATTGATCACCATAAATTTAATTTAATAGATCTTCAATGTGTGACAAAGGATACTTGTTATTAACAGTAATGTCTATGATCTTCTTAAACATTATGTGTATCCACATAGAACCATCAATCTTATTTCAAAATAGAATGGCTGCTAAATAATATGATACACTATGGTGTATTAATCCCTTATTACAAAACTCAATTAATTTATTTTTTAATTATAAAAATTACCATGGAGTTATTATATAGGTTTGATTAGACATGGTTTTCTCATCAAGTATGAAAATAATAAAAAAATCAACTTCACAATTAGGTAGATACACGTGTAATTCCTCTAGAATTGTGTCAATATAATATTGAAAAAATATATCATCAATTCTTAGTGTATCCTTCACTTTCATTTATTTTTCTGATCTTATCCATAAATTTCATTAAGATGGGTCATGGAAACTATTTCTTGACAAGACATAGGAAATGAAGTGTCTCCTCTAAAAATAAGGAACCATATTTCTTCCTCTTATATTTTTAATATCTTTCTATCAATGGGACATTATTTCTTTATAATTTTAAAGAATCAATCCCATGAATCATAAGAAAGTAAATCATTGATACAACAATAAATTTTTCAACTAAATTAATTTCACACATTCTAATAGGAAAAATATAATATGTTTTATTGTAATAATATTTCAATTCATTTTTTTCGATGACTACTCATCCCTCAACACATCAGAGAATAATTTAATGTTATTATAAATATTAATTGATATAAACATTTGTTTATAATCAGAATCAAATAATTTATTTTCTAAATTTATATAAATGATCAATGTATTTACTATAACATCATGTGGAACATAAAATTTTTAATATGGAAATTTTATAATATCAGGTTTTCTCCCTTTGGATCCTCTAAGGTTGATTCCCTTGATGCATAGAGCAATCATGAGAATAATATCCCATCTTTTTTTAATTGAATCATTGCATATTAGAAACACATTTCTTGAGTTTTCACTCGTGATCTTTATTTTGATTGTCTCTATGTGTAAAATATACTCCCAATACATTAAAATAATCTCCAAGTTATATTTTTCCACACTTATTACATGTTGTAAACTGAACCTATCCCATAATCTACATATTTAAAGTTATTTGTACATGGATTTCAACCAACCTCTTATTTTTATGGATTAATTTAATAATATAAGACCTAGAGAACTCATTCCCAATATTTATGTCACCTTCAACAATCTTCTTACTCAATAAACAGTTTTGACAAGATACTTCCATTTTATAGAATTGTTTTAATCCATCGAAGACATGATCGATCTTTCATTTTGGTCTCTGTATATAACCTACTGTATGACTCGCTAGTATTAAAAAATTTTCTTCATATTCAACAACATTATCCTCTTTATTTTATCAAGGATTTATAAATTTCAATTACAAATTATCTCATTGCTTTCAAAGAAAGTATTTCTCGAGGAATAATGCCTTAAAATTGTTTCATTCTATGATTTCCATCTATTTATCCTAATTTTTATTTTAAAAAAATAATAAAAATTTATACATATATTTCTCAATATAAATTATATATATCCAAAATAACTTTCTCACATTAACTACATCCTAAATAACTGAGTATCTTCTCTTTATATTTAATCAATTTCTCTAGCACTAATGGATTAGTGGTTCTATTGAATGATAGATATTTATTCCTTGTGAAATTATATAATATTGTTACACTTTTTTAAGGGGAAACTAGTTGATCCATACAAGAAAGGATATTTATTATAACTTAATTCAACTACCATAATATAGTGATAGTTTTCTCAGCACTAACAGCAACTCTATTGGTTCTCTTAGTAATCTAATACTTACATTGATTATGAGTGTTGATCTGATTTTTAATCCTTATATTAGGTTTCATTTCTAGATAATGGCATATAAAAATTAGCTCAGGAGTGACTCTATACATTTGGAATCATACTACATAATTATTATTTATTTATTTCAAATACATATATCAAATATTATATCTCTTATATAAATCATTCTAGAGTTTTTTAGTTTTTTTCATAATATTTTGATATATAACTATGTTTTTTTAAATCTTATTCATGAGTTTTATACTAAAATTACTCTAATAATAATTGTAAAAACCCAAAATCCTACTCTCTAGAGATAACAATTTATTAATATCTTGGTATCTTCCAAAAATAAAAAATTTATTACTGTTAATAGACGAGATTGATATTTGATTTTTATATTTCATTATAAAATAAATTATATCATAAAAACACATAGACTATTACTAGTACTCAATTAATTATCTATATATCATCTATAGAATTCCTCATTTTTTTCTTAAGTAAAAGGTGGGAAATAATGGGTGATGTCTAATGCTCATAAAAGGGCAGTATACATAAGAAGCTAATATGAAATAAGCATGATGTATATAACATATTGGGAATAAATTAACAAATAAATGGATTATAAATAAATATAAAACATACAGTATCCATAACAATAGAAATATATGAAATAATGGATAATAATAATGAATCTCATTATAATATAACATATAATGTTAGATATCAAATCCTTTCTATCAATTCCATGTTCCATGACATCGTAATAAAGGTTAAAGATGCTCCTATAACATATTCTGGTCTATCTCATTAGAATTATTGATGCATCGAGAGGATATATGATTCTTGGCTCAATATGTTACTTAATAAGTTCAATGAATTTATCAAATGAAATTAAAAAAATAAATAATTCAATACATAATATTATTTGATGAACCTCTTACATCAACATGACTAAGTAATCATTAATTATCTATATTAAAATTATACATAATCATGTCATCGATATTTCCCCATTCAATAAATAAAATAACTTCCAAGGTAAACTTCATTTAATCTATATTAAGAAATATAGTGCATTCAAACCATATTGATTAATGGGTATATATTTAATAAAATATTATAAAAACATCGAAATGGTACAAAATTTATAGAATATATCGAAGAGATACAGAATATGAACATAGAGGGTAAAAATAAATATTGAGAGATAACGAGTGATAGAAAATATAATCATAAAAAAGGGATTGTGTAATAACACTAACTCTAGTAACCTATAGTTGTTATCTACTTTACTAAATTGGAAAAATCTGAAAGGGATCTCGTCCTAAATTAATGATCAATTTAGTATTTTTAAAGAACTAGAAACATACATGATTCCAAATTTTAGATTGGAAATAAAATATAAAACAAAACAAAGGAAAATTTTCTGCATCCATGAAACTTATTCAAATATTTCTTCTTTATATCAGGGGAAAGAAAGAAAATTATGTGTGATCTCAAATTCTTATTAAGGTTTAAGTAAAATGAAATCTATTATGAGTAAATAAGTGGTAATAAATATGTCAAGGTAAATAAATTAAAATGCATAACATTTAATTAATAACATGATCATGAAATGCATCCACGTATAATTTCAAAGGTAATAATATAATTGATAATAATAAACAATATATCAATTAAGGGAATTATTAATAAGGGAGATCATGATTATTTATAAAATTATATCTTTACCATCAAGACAACGAACTAAGAAAATTTAAAAAATTGATAGGCATACACCAAAACCCCATTTAATAAGGCTGCCCAACTGGTTTGTCTCATGAGACCTTTTGATGCATCAAGGGGATATATAATTATGGTACCCATAATTCAATTCATTTAAAATGCATTCCAAATATATTTAATTAAAAATTTAATTTTTAAATAATATTTCTTATAAATAAATGTTAATTTTTATGAAAAAACATGAAATATAAATATGTCTTGAGTCTATCAAGTAACATCCAAAGTAAAACATTGTAAATTAAAGTTTGGGGTCGAAGCCTCATTTTTTTATTAATAAAGAAAATCAAAGACCTCTTTTAACTAGGCTGATGGAGACCCATTACATAGCCTGAAGGCCCAGTGGGCTTATAGCCCATTACATAGCCCGTAGGCCCAAATGTTTGGCCCAATTCCCATTCTGTGAATAGTAACCCGGCTGCTACAGTACCTGCATAGTACAACCGTCGCTACAGTGCCCTGCCGCTGCTATAGTGACCACTGATCAACAGTACAATCGCTGCTACAATAATGCTACAGTACTACTGCAGTAACCTGCGCCTAAGGGGATTTGAACCCCCATTTTCATGCAGTATTATGGGGTGCTTACCACTAAGCCAAATCCCAACTATAGTAAAACATTGTATGTTGAAATGGTATACAGTTTGACAAATAATCATATCCATGATGTAAATAATATTGATATTAATTAGAAATATAATTATTAATTTTTACAATAACTGGAATGTTTCAAGAGACATATAACGACCACCAAATAAATAAGAAATAAAATATGACCATCAATTCATTAAAAATATAGGTTTTGTAACAAATTCATATCCTTTGGAAAATAAATGAAAATGAAATTAAAACATTATAATAAAATTTCGTTATAGATTTTTCTTTTTAAACCCATATAAAACATTAATATATAGATAAATATCATAAAATAGTTATTTTGGTGGGAAATATTGTTAACATTATTACGTTGAAAAGGATCATTACTTTTTACATTTATAAAGAAATTTGAAAATGAACCTTTTGGAAAATATTATAAATATTCCTTTTAAAAATTTTAAAAAATATTGTATAACACAAAATTTCCTTAATAAATACATTGATGATATAAAAATACTTTAAAAAACAATTTTAAAAAATATAGACATGGGAGAAAAATATACTCGATCTAAATAAAAATAAGATCTATTTTATTTAACCATTTATTTGAGTGATTGAAGTTACAAAGATTAGAAAATATTGAATAAAATATTTAAAATCCTTAAATATTAATTGGATAAGAAGATATATATAATTTATGAATATCACATCAAAGAAAACAAGTTTAATCACAAAATATGTGATTGTAAAATAAATTCTTACCTCTTTTGTGACTTGAAAACTATATCCCATTAAAGGATTAAACTTGAATTGAAAAATAAATCATAATTAATTAATATATATTAATTTAGAATATAGTTTCGTTTTATTATATACACCGTATAAAAATAAATAGTTTTATAATATCAAATATGTCTCAGTGGAGTAGATATTGAGATGAAATCCTTTGTCTCACGTTTCTCCTTATTTTAACCTGAGTTAACCTCATGTATGATGGTTTTAAACATGTTATTCATTAATACCAAAACCAAAACCATATTCATATTTATAATATCATACATGATCCTCTTATAAAATCTTATCACCCGTTCATTAATAATATTCCATTATTATCGTTGATCCAGGTGTTAACTACTTTGTTTTCTAATGTATGTTTTATCAAGGAAGTTTTGGTCCTTGAACTTTTATAATGCTTCCATAATATCTATAATTTTAATCATGTTATAAATATAATATATGTTCATTAACTATATCATTATTATAATCTCGGTAAATGATAAATGTAAAATGGATCACATCGCTTTGTAGAGCTGGTAGTCCACACATACTCATGTGCGACAATATTGTTTTCAAACATATTGGAAGGTAAGACGGTAGATATGATTTTATAAAGCTAGAAGAATAATTATTTCATAAATATAATATATAAACATCAGTTTCACATTTATAATCATCCAAGTAAATTGGTGATGAAATTATAATTACATTGGTATGTGAAGATGGTAAGTCATACGTACGCATGTGTCATGTTTTCGCTTTACATAGGATGGAAAATAGGTGTCAAATGGTTATACCATAGTCATGATAACTTCATAATATATTCATGATATTGTTTTCATTATTTTAAAATTTTTAAAACAAATATATAGAATGTATTATAACAAATAAAATTAAAAGATTTGGTAAAGATGATTACCTCTTGTTCGGTAGACTTACTTTAGATCTACTATTAACAGACCTAGGGTTCGTATTTTTGGAGGAAATATAACAATAGAACTTGGATAAATTTATTTATATGAAAAATGGGTAGTTTTTGGTCGATATATTTTTTATAATGTGGAGTAATAAAAAGGGAGAAGGGGTATCCTTTAATAGGTGAAGGTTGGGGTATGGTTGGAATTACAGAAAGCATAAATCAAATATAAATTATTATTTTTATGTAAAATGGATCAAATTTGATATAATTTTAGAATAATATGATTGTGATTCTAATTAATCTCAAAAAATTAATATTTTGACAAGTTTTGGTTATGTTTTCACCTTTATCTCTTAGTTATAATCCCCCCCCCCACAACCCCTTTCGACAATTACTGCAATATAAAGGTTTTATACACTTTATGAGTTAAGAATGATACCATAAAATGAAAATTTTCAAATGAATTTCCAAGTGATGAAATTTTAAACCACATATTATCCCCTTTTCATAGTAAAAGAAATGCATGGATTTTAAATAATTTAATAAAATATTGATTTCCTTGAATAGTATTAATTCCATTTTTAATATTATTCATTTATTTTGACATTAAAAACATCAAGAAAAAATGGAATTCGAATATAATACTTAAAAACATAAAAATTATGTTATATTTATATATTAAACTTATGGTACACAATAATTCATCCAAATTATATTAATTCTAATATTTTTAAAATAATTTATTTTATTTTTTCTATTATTTGAATAAAAAATGTGTTAGTGTTGCGTAACCATTTATGCTAATTATTTAGCCACTAAAAGTTATAAATAAAATACGTTTGTTTAAAATAAAATTTTATATTAATTCAAAAAACATTTTTATCCTTCTGTGAACATATAAATGATGTTAAAACCAAGAGAGTGACATTTTGGAATTTTCTTTATATAAAATAATATAAATTTCATTACCAAGGTCAAATGGCACGAAAATTCTTTATAATAAATTTTTTTATGGATATTGCATAATTAATCAGAGAAAAATTAATAAATTCATGTGTTGGGTTGATTTTTAATTCCTTGCCACATTATTTTTAACATTAATTTCCTTATTTACCCTTTTCTAGTGAAATAAATTTTACCACAATTACTATTCATAACACTTAAAAATAAAAGGTACCTATTTACCACATGGAAAACGATTTATTAAAAATATGGTATCCATTTCTTAATATTCAATTTCTATAAGTTTAATAGATTAATTTTAATAAAAATATGTAAAACACAATGATTTTTTTTTGAAAAATGTGTTTTTATGCATAAAAATAACATATATCAAAATCTATAATTTTTTTGATTCAAATAGTATTATTATAAATAAAATGGTTTATTTTTTAATTTAATATAAAAATCAAAAATATAATCATACTTTTAAATTACTTTATTTAATTAAAAAACTGATAATATTTGGAAAATTGATTTTTTTCACTATTCAATGAAAAATCAATCATTTTAGAAAAATTATAAAATTTCACCTTAAGTTAATTTTGTTATTCTTATTTCAAAAATGAGATTAATTTTTGAAAAACAAATTAATAAATTTTTTGCTTTTATTTTTGTTCAAACTCTTGAATAAAACTCTATGTAATGTGTTGTTATTTCTTAAAAATGAAAAGATTGCTATAATTGATGTTCGAGTGTTACATTAATCCCTCTAAAAACATTCTTCTGAAAAATTATTCTAATTTCACCTCATTAATATATTTGGGTATTTATTCATCACAATTTATTCAGTTTCCCAATTCGCGTCTTATATCTTATGATTTTTTTCAAAGTACCTTTACCAATCGAGTTGTCTGATTCCTCAACACTTACTCTCTAGTATCATGAATCTATATAGTCTCTTCACAATAAGCTAAATCAAGTTTCAATTATATTTACTCATATGTGAGAAACTTAATTGTATCTACAATGTAATTTTTTTAATAAGTATATATACAACACATCATGTACTTTATTTAGGCATGGTGGATTTTCCAAATAGCAATCCAAATATCCCATTCTTTTCAAAAGCAACAAAAGGAATGATGAATCTAAGGCTCTATTTTATTTTTTATAACAAACCTTATAATACCCTTACATTGAGATAATTTTTGAGAAAACATGATCACCTACTTAGAATTGTAAATTTTTCCATCAGTTATCAACAAAGTTCTTTTACCTATTTTGAGTAACTTTAATATGGGTTTGAAAAGTCTTTGCCTTTATTATCGCCTCCTGAATAAGTTCTGGTCCCATAAGCATTAATTCATGAGAATCATCCCAAAAATTAGAGTACGACATCTCTTGGTATTAATACTTCATAAGGTTCCATTTGAATAATTAAATGGAATGTATTGTTAATGGAAAAATCCACCAAAGGTAAATATTGATCCCACATACCTTAAAAGTCAAGTGAGAATGATATTTACATGTATTCTTATATTTTAATAGTCCTTTCATATTTTCTATCATTTTGAGGGTGATAGATAGTGCTTAAATAAATATTTGTATCCAAATATAATTGAACACTTTTCCAAAATTTAAATATAAATCATGGATCATGATCACACAATATTTAATGTGGTGCTCCATAAATTATAAAAAAATAATTAATATATAGTCATACAATATTCTCATGAGTTAAATATTCTCTTATAGAGACTAAATTTGTATATTTTATAAGGCGATCAACAATAACCCAAATCACATCATTATTTTTAGATGCCTTTGGTAATTCAATGAAAAATTCCATAGTAATATCATCCCATTTCTGTATAGTAATAGGTATAAGTTTCATGACTCCTATAGGATTTTCTATGAAGCCTTCACATATTAAAAAATAGATCATATTGACACATAACCAACAATTTCCCACTTAATATTATCTAACCAAAAATATTCCCTAAAATATATATATATTTTGGAGCTACTAGGGTGTATTGAGAAGTTTGAGTTATTAGAATCACATAACAATACCCTTTTCATCTCAGGTATATATGTAACACAGGTATTCTTTTTAAATTTTATAATTCCATACTCATATATGAATTTTTCCAATTTTCAATCATTTTCATAATTATTTTACTTTTCAAAATTCTCACCATAGAGATGAGAAATTTTTATCTTTTATAATAATTATGGTTTTTAAATCATTTAAAAAATGAGTTACATTTCCCTTCCTTAATAATTACCGTATATATATATTTAATAAATCCATGAACATAGGATCACTTTAAATCCTCATTTTGGTCAGAACATTATGATATTTCTATCTCAATGCATCCACAACCATATTTTCCTTCCCCATGCAGTAGTGTATTGAAAATTCATAATCTTTGAGTAGCTTGATCCATCTCATCTGCCTCATATTGATATCTTTCTATGAAAAGATGTATTTTAGGCTCTTTTGGCCTATTTATATCTCATATTTTCATAATAGATATAAGGTCTCCGTATCATCAAATAAAATATTAGTACTACCAAATCAATATCATGAGTTTTATATCTTTGTTCAATATTATTTAAATACATTGATAAATAGGGCATAGATTTATCCTCATGTATAGAGACAAAATGAAGTCCCTTTTTCAATGAAACGACATATATAATAAATCTATAATTTTTCTATATTAGAGTAAAAATTATAGCATTCACCAATACCCTTTTCAATTCTTCAAAACATTTTTTACATTCCTTTTTCTGTGTTAATTTATCCACTTTATGTGTATTCTTCGTTAACAAGTTATCCAATTTGGAAAATTTTGAACAAATCGAGGATATTAATATATGAATCCAATGAAACTATGTAAATAAATTATGTTTGTTTTTGTATTACATTATTTTACTTCCTTTTCCTTTACTGGATCAGCTGAGATTCCATCCTTAGAGATAATATAGCCAATAAAAGAATCTTTCTAAAGCTATAATTCACCATTTCTAAATTTCCCATATAAATACTTTTCTATAAGAGTCTCACAAATGATATTGAGTTGTTTATCACGGTCCTCATAGAATATAGAGTACATAAAGATTTCATAAATAAATAACACCAAAAAACTATCAATATATTTCTTAAATACTCTATTCATTATATATATAAAATCAAATGGTTCATTAGTCAATCCAAATGGAATTATTGTCAACTCATAATTTTCATACATCATAAAAAATATTGTATTAGAAATATATTATATATTTACTATCAATTGATGATACCCTTATTTAAGTTCAATATTTAAAAATAATTTAGATTCGTAAATTTGATCAAAAAAACATCAATGTGAGGTAAATGATACTTTTTATTTATATTAATAGAATTTAATTCCTTGTAATCAATGCATAGCCTCGTAGATCAGTCAATATTCTTAATGAACAGTATTTGGGATCCCCAAAGTGAAACACTTTGGTAAATAAATTCATTATCACACAAATCATATAGTTGTTTAAAAAAATCCACAAATCCCATAGTTGATATTCTATGGGGAGTATTTGTTATTGTTCTCGCATCAGGGATTAAATCAATGGAAAACTCATCTACATGTTCTAGTGGATGTACATATAATTCCTTAATAAATACATCAATTTATTCCTATAAAATAAGTACTTTCTCAGTATGAATAAAACCATTTCCATCCATACATTTTGTTTACTCTTCATCCCTAAGAACCTCATTTAGAAAATATATTAGAGGTGGATCTAGAAATAGATTAGATGATAATGTATCCCCACTAAAGATAAGTAATTCTATATATTCATCATGAATAAACATTTCATTCTCTTTAAAATAAAATTTTATATTATATTTTTAAATTAAATCCATATTAAAGCCTCTATAAAAATCAACAATATCTATAATAATCAAGAATGAAAATAGAGAAAGATTTTGTGTCATAATTGGAACTAATTGACACATCCTTGTTGTAGGGATATTCCCACTAGGATTTATCATTGAAAACTATCTTCTTAAGGTTATAGAAAAATATCTAATTTTATTAGAAAACATGGAAGATATAAAATTTCGAAGAGATCCAGATTAAAATAAATCCTTAGATAAATTGGGGATATGATTAATGTACCTACCAATAGAACATTAGTAACTTCATCTATAGTTTTAGTGACCACATAATCTTTTCCTTATCCCCTTATCTTATTCAATGGAAGGTTCCCTTGATTATTATGACATTGGTGTTAATAATTTTTTATATATCTACAGTTTAATCACTGGAAAAAATTGGTTTCTTTCTTACCATTTAATTCATTAGATATGTGACATTTTTATATATATTTGTAAGAAAATATCAATCTTTTTAAACAATTTATAGGATATTTCTTTCCACGATTTTTACAAGATGGAAATTTCACACTTACCTTATTATTATTTGAAACTCTACATTTTTATGAGTCCGTAGTCTACCCCTTCATCTCATTATTTCCCTTGAATATATAGGCTCTATAAAATTCATTGTTTATTTTTATGGAACATAATACTATTTCATCTTGTGATGAAAATTTTTAAGAAACCAATTCCCTTCAGAGGTTTGGCTTAGGGGCTTCAAAGAAATGTTCAATATTTCACTCTAAATTGTGTCTCTAAAATGTAAAACACATATAATGTATTGTAAAGATATCCTCAAACTCCATAAAACTTTATTATTCCTTTTTATTTATGATGAGGAACTTACTCATCATTTTAGTTAATTTCTCATGAGGGAAATATTTTTTGAAGATAATTACATTAATATTTCTCAAATCCATATGTTCTATTTATTCTTTCTCTCTAGAATTTAGATAAATTACCAACATTTATCATTATAACCACTAATTAAATAAACTTCTATCATAACCTTTTACCTTTCATTACATCCTATTCCTAATAATACCTTTTAAAGATACATAATCCATTGCTCAAATACCACTGAATTTCTTGTTCCACTAAAATATAAAAGCTTCTATCACATGAACTGATCCAATATAAGTGTATCATGTCATTTAACATCACATTGATTCATATTTATAAGGTCATTATATATAACCTGGGTCATTATACCAATTATTTCCATGATCTGTTCATCTCTAACACCGATTGTATTGGCTTTCTCAGTATGGAAATCTTTACATTGACCATGTGTGTTGATTCCCTTTCTTCCATTATGTACCATCACTAAAAAAGGAAAACATGATTTTATATCATAATCATAATTTATATTGATCCATAAAATAAAAATAAACCTCAAATGGTAAATTTTCTCGATTATTATAAGGCGTTATCATAATTGTTATATTAGACATGTTCATTTAAAATCTAGGTATCAATATTTCTACTAAAATTACTCTAATACCAATTATAACATCCTCAAATCCATTAAAATTAATCTGGTTTCTAATTTATTACATTAACATAACTTATAAGGGATCACATCCTAAGGTACCAATTAATTTATTTGTGTTGAAGAACCAGATACATACATTATTCTAATTTTTACAATGGAAATAAAATATAAAACAAAAAAATGTTTGGAATTATTAAAACTAATTCAAAGATATATTCTTCATATGTTGGGGAAATAAAAAAAACTAATAGATAAAATTCCTAGTAAGGGTTAGGTATAATGGAATATATTCTGATTAAATAATGAATAATCAATATGAAAAAGTAAATAACTAAAAACATAATTCATTTAATCAATAACATGAGAACAAAATTTATTCTTGGATAATATAAAATATAATAATATAATGGATAATAATAATGGATTTTTTAATGAATAAAATGATTAATATCTAACATCATTATCTTAAAAATAATTTTATCATTACTATTCAGACCTTGGGCCAAGCTAGAATAAATTATGGGTAGGTAGATTCCAAAAACACATTTAATATGGCTAGAAAATTGGTTTGTTACATAAAACATATTGATGCATCGAAGGGATATATAATTTTGGCCACACCCATCACTACATGTCCAATTCATTATTCGTACATTCAATTATCCATTTAATTTATCAATAATAATCCTTTTCAATAAATTTACGTATTGAGTAAATAATACCAAATATAACTATATTCCCAGTCAATCAAAAAACTTTCAAAGAAAAACACAATATGTAGATATTATGTTGGATTTAGGAAATAATAATATCCATGATACTAAGATTATTGATTTTTAATCGAAATGTAATGTTCAATGGTCATAATAAAGTGAATTTTTTAAGAGAAATTCATTAAACACAGATTTAATAAGAGTTATAGGTGACCAGAAATTCATCAGAAATATATGTTTTTTTAATAAAATTATGTAATTTGAAAAATTAAGAATAAATGGAATAAAAATTATCATAATATTTCATGAAGTATTTTTCTTCATAAAATTTTTGGAAATTTTTAGAAGAAGCTAAATATTTTAAAATGTTTATGGTGGTGGGAAATACCATTAACTTTGTATAAGTTAAAAAGAAACATTCCTTTTAATATTTTCAAAGAAATTTGAAAATGAAACTTTTAGAAAAAATTATAAATATGAATTTAAAACCTATTAAAAAACAAATGAAAAATTAAAATACCCTTAATAAATCAGTTGAGTATATAAAAATGAATTTTATAAAACAATTTTTTAAAAAATGAACATCAAATGAAAATATATCAAATCAAAAGAGAAACATGATCATATTTTATTTTAAACATTTATTTTTTTTATTAATGTTCCAAAAATAAGAATTTTTTTAATAATATAAATAAAACACTTAAATATTTTGATTATAAGAAAATATATGGGGTCTATGAATATTCTTTCAAGGAAAATAAGTTAATCCCCAAAAAATATATTATAAAATAAATACATATATCTTTGATAACATTCAAATTCTAAAACGATGAAAGAATAAACAAGAATTGAAACTTTAATCTTCATGAATAAATATATATTATTGTTAAATACATTAAATGTGAAGTATTTACCTAATATAAAAATAAATAGATTCATGTTACCAAATATGTCTCAATGGAGTGGAAATTGAGAAGAGATCTTTTACCCCAGATTTATCATTAGTTGCATGTGGTTGAAACATTAATATGATGGTTTTTAACATGATATTTTTTATAGTTGAATAATATTAATATTTATAAAATAATATATTATTATTTTTTAAAATATTTTCACTCATTCTACAATAATATTTTATAACTATCTTTGTTCTGGGTGTAACTGCTTTGTTTTCTCATGCATGTTTTTTCCGTTGAAGTTTTCAGTCCTTGTAATTTAATTAGGGTTCCATAATATCTATAATTTTAATAATGATAAAAATATAAAATATATTCATTTAAACTATCATTATTACTATCTATGTAAAAAATAAAAAATGGGTCACATTGCTTCATGGAGGTGGTAGTCCACATGTACGCACGAGCGATGTTATCATTTTAAAATGGATTAGAATATAATAAGGTAGATATGATATGATATTATAATTATAATTATTTCATAAATATCACATATAAAAATCATTTAAATATTTATAACTATCCTAGTAAATTGGTGGTTAAAAAAATGCACCTCTACCTAGAGATGGTAAATTGTATGTACACACAAGATATGTTTTCACTTTTTATAAGATGAAAAATAGGTGGAGAATGGTTGTACCATAATCATAATAACATATCATAATATTTTTAATACCTTAATAATTGTTTTATAATGGTTAAAATATATATTCATGTAATTTAAAGAAGAAATAAATTTGAAAGATATAGTAAAGATGATTACCTCTTCTCTGATAGGCTTCCTTTGGATATCCTCTTAATGGACCTAGGTTGGACTTTTGGATGGACCAACACCACTATAACTTATATAAGGTTTTTTATAAGATAAATTATCACGTTTTCATCTATCTAGGTTTCTCAATGTGGTGTAAATAAAATATATAAGGGGTTCCATTTTATAAGTTAGGGGAAGATTACTATTGGAATTACTTAAAGTATGAAATTAATATAAATTAAAGGTAATGAAAAAATTGGTATAAATTGATATAATTTTAAATTAATATGAGGAAGGTTTTAAATTATCTCATATAATAATATTTAAACAATTCTTGTTGTATTGTAATCCTTATCTCTGTGTTTTAATCTCTTCTAAATTCTTTTGAAAATTACCACAATATAAAAGGGTTATACATTTTAAGGGTTAATAATTTTACCAAAAAAGGAAAATTAGAACATAAATGGAAAGGGTGTAAAATTTTAAACCTTATATGATCCACCTTGTCCGTCTTTTATTTTTTTATTTTTTTAAATTATTTAATAAATTTTTTTTTTCATAAAATATTATTAATATCATTTTGGACACTATTCATTTACTTTGACAATAAAAAACTTCAAGAAAAGTATGAAATTAAAATATAATCCTTTAAAATATCAATAATATTTTATATTTATTCATAAAACTAGTGTGAAATAATAGTTCATCCAAATTTTATTACTTTTATTATATTTAAAATCATATATTTTATTTTTCTATTAATTTAATAAATATTCTATCAATATTTCATATGAATTAAATAAAATTATTCAATCAATAAAAATTATAAAGAAAACACCATGATAGGAATAAATTAATCATGTTTAAAATAATATTATATATTCATTCATAAAATATTAATATCCTCATCTGAACATATAGAATAAGTTAAAATCTAGATTGTGACATTTTGAAAATTTCTTTATTAAAATAAAATAATTATCCTTACCACGGTTAAATGGAAGGAAAATTACATATATTCTAATTTTTTATGGATATGGTGGAATTAATCCCATTATAATTAAAATAATTTCTGGTTTTGGGTTGATTTTTAACTCTATATCACAATATTTTTAACTTTATTTAGTGGATTTACCATTTAACCATGTGATAAATTTTAAAATGGTTACAATTCATAATGCCTAAAAATAAAATAGACATATTTTGAAAATTTTCACTTCATGATTATAAATATGGTATCCACTTTTAATGATTAATTTTCTATAAGTGTCAAAAATTAATTTTAATATAAATATATGAAACAAAATAAAAATTAGAGTTAACAAAAAAAATTTAAGAATAAAAATAATCTTATATCAAAACCATGATTTTTTTCGAATAGAATTATATTATTATTAATTATATTTTTTATAAATTACTTTAATATGAAAATAAAAATATAATGGTACTTTTAAATTACATGATATAATGTAAAGAAATGACAATTTTTGAATAATCAATATTTTTTACTATTCACTAAAAAATAATCACTTCAAAAAAACCAAAAAAAATTGAACTGAGGTTAATTTTCATATGATAATTTCAAAAAGGAAATTAATTTAAGAATATTAATGTTAAATTTTTTATAATTTATGTTTTAATCACATTATTGATTAAAACTATGTGTCTTGTGTTGTTGTTTCTTTAAAAAAAACTTATTATAATTAAAGGTTGAGTGTTACTTATGGGAGAGATTCCTTATGAGAATGTAATGTATAGGTTATAAATTAAAAATATAGGTAACAAGAAAAGAATACTGAAAATAAAATGGGAAAATAAATAAGTTATAAATACCAAAAACCTTTTTATAATTGATATAGAAGGGGGTCTCAATAATAGAAGAATGATTTATAAAAAGGAGATTCATAAGATAAACATATACCATGAGTCTCGGAACCTTTTATATTCTATTTTAGCTTCAATAATAATAAAACTATTTCATTAATAACATTATTTATAAAACTTTAATGCTTATTTAATTTGTATTATTCTCATTTATTAATTTAATATCATTTATTATTCATTCAATTGATTATGTTTTCCCTTTTTTTGGTCATTTTGAGGGTCTTTCCTTCATATTTACAAATCCAATTCAATGTAATGGTAACAATAAAAGGAAATAATCTAATGGTTCCATAATATCCATAAGTTTCTTGTTATATTGTTCATTCGATTCTAAACGTGACTGAGTTTGATAATTTAATAAATAGTTATAGTCTAGAGATTCTTTCTTGATAAGATTGCTTTATACGACTAAAATTATTATTATTGTTTACTTCTAATATCATTAATATCATTGTTCATTTTTCATTACAGAATCATGAACAAGATATTATTTTATTATTAATTTTATATTTAATCATAAAATCAATTTAAATGAATATATAGAAAGGAATAAGTGAAAATAAAATTCCATTATTCTTTTGAGTTGCAAAAAACAGCCACAATTAATAATGTTTTCATTAAAGTAGTTATAAATAAGAAAAAACTAATAAATTTTAATGTTTTATTATAGTATAATTAAACTATGATTTTTAATTTACTATTAATTATTAATTATATCATTGAATTTGAATGAATATAATTTAAAAGAGGAGACATGGGTTTTGATACTCGTATATCGATATAGTAGTGACTTTTGAAAAAAACGCTCAATGAAAGGGAATGATTAATATCTCATAGATAAAGGTATAAAAATAAATTAATCCCATGTAAATATAATCAAGTTAATAAAATAATTGGAATCATAAATGGTTTTAATATAGATAACTTCAAACAAAAAATAATCTGAGGCTTGGTAACCCTTACCATTCAATTTGTTTTGTATCCCTTGGTTTGATTATAATTCCTTCAATGAAGTAAATTTTTATTAGTATAAGTATGGATAGAAAAAAGGGTGGTTGAATTTACCTTTTAAAACTTCTTATAAATTAATAGTCAATTTAAAATGATTTATAAAAAATAAATCAATAAACTAGAATAACAAGAGTTGTCCACAAGAATGATAATAATTAGTGAAATTGATTAAATAATGATTTATCATTGAAGAATTATAAAATTAAATACATCATACAAGTTATTTGGTAACTTATTTCACAAATTATCCATGAGGGATCCCAACATCTATAGTGACCCATACTTTTAATACATATATACTATATCTTATTAGTTTAATATTCATTAGATATCAAAATGATCCATGCCATAATCGTGTAGTTATGGTATCTTTGGAAACATGGATACGTAAATAACAACTTTATATAATATATAAATTTTCTTCTTATATGTTATCTATATCTAGCACACTTATTAAACATGTCATACATAATACCTTTATTCATAACCTATAAGGCCCCAGCCTTAAACCTTACTTAATCTTGAGTTATTACAAGATTACACATTGAGAATCTTTTCAGGTTTAGAGTTTTTGATAATTAGAACATAAAACTTGCATTACATTCCACATTTAAAAAAAGTGGTTACATAAAAGATAGTATTCATTTTTCCCATCAACGGAAACATATTTAAAATAAAACAAGGATTCTTTCTTGACACTTCCTTGACATTATCATCACATCATGTACCTTTCCCTTGACCTGTGAAAAACATTTCAAAAACTTGGGATGAGCATAAAAAGCTCAGTAAGGGATATAAAATTATAGTAAGGAAACACGAGTTCATATATACATAATAATGAAATAATACTTTACCCATAAAACAAATGCACTTTAACATACCTCATCAAATCATGAATAAATCATTGAAATCATAAGACATAAAGGTAACTTGAGGCATTCATAACATTCTTACATAGGGAGTAACCCTCTTGGTTACGTTTGGAATACCCATCACAGTATATTCCCTAAATCTCTTCGGAGAAACCATAATGTTTAACTCCTTCGCGTTACCCAATGCATTGGAGAGCTATATCGGGCTCACCCTCCCTTAGTTTATCACCAAACCACCCATCTTCATAATAATTCCCAAGAACCACAACATAATCGTATCACATAAAAATGCATAAAGGAAACATAACATTTCCACCTTTCCATCGTAAGATATCAATACAACACATTGATATAAAAACATTATGAAATCCATTTTCAATACCAAAATAAAATAAAAGTAAAATATGGTATTTATTTTTCTTTTAAAAAAGGTATGGCTTATAGAAGAATCTGAAACTCAAATAATGGTCACGGCGGCGGAGAAGTCATTGTCTCCACATACGTACGACGACAACATTCCATTTTGTCATTTAGTAAAACGTTTCGTATAAAAAATATTCCTTTTGTATAAACGTAAAAGTAAATAGGGTTTATACACCGTATAAAATAAGGTTGTGTATAAAACAAAATATGCCTCAATGAATAGAGATTGAGACGAAGTCCCTTACCTCGGGTCCGACTTGACTCGATCATTTTTTAATCTCCTAAATAATAAAATTTACTTAATTTCTACTTTCTTAAGAACCTTTTTCAAGATAATTATTCCTTTTATATCACTTATTACCATGTCATGAACACTATCTTATTATTTAAGTTAATAACGGTCGTTTTAACGATCATTGGTACTTGAGTCAAAAATAAACTCTTTATAATTACAAGTTGTTCATGTGGTAAAATATCCATTATATCCATAATTTTATTCATGATTTAGATATAATATATATCATATATATACATTATATTCATTCTTTTATAATATTACATAACATTTATAGGTAAGAAATGAAATTCACCGTTCATAGAGACGGTAATTCGTACGTACGCATGAACGCTACTTCCATTTCTATTTCATATTTAATGGAATTAAAACATAATGATACATAATAGTATTTTAATTCCAGTATGGTATCATATATAATATCATTAAATATATCCTTTATACATACCACATATGGTATTAACGAATCAAATCAGTTTGAGGGGGCGGTAGTCCGTACTTCCTAAAATGAAGATATCGCGTATACCCATTATGTAAGCCATAAAGGTATGCCATAAATGAAAAATACAGAATCTTAAGGAAAACATAAACATATAATATATCATATATAAATATAGTGGCATCTTAATGGCCACCTTTGAAGGTGTTAGAATAATATTGAACAGTCATCGTTTCGTGAGGCCGAAATTCGCCATCCACAGAAACAGTATGTTCTTTAACCATTAGATGTAGGTGTGTGTAAGTGTAGCTCTAATAATTCTTATAAAAACATCCTAGTATATGGAAGATACTTTTTTTGTTACAAAATAAATTAATAAAAATAGTTTAGGGGGTTGGAGAAGCAAAATAAAACATAAGGACACAAGAGAAGACACTGCCTTTAAATCGGGTAACTCTTTTTGATTTGGGCTCAAAGGCTTCCTTGGGAAAACTTCTGCCCAAAGTGAGGATTATAAGAGTTATAGAGGGATGTGGAGAGACAAAATGGGCAGGGTTAGGCCGAGCCAAATACTTTGGAAATGTGGGTAAGGTAGTAGAGGTGGGGGCCTTTTATAAGAGGAGAGGAGAGGCACTCTTGGAAAGTTACAAAATGTTACTTTATTTTCAGATGGGTTTCGGATTTTAAAGGTACCACATTGATGTATTTTGAGGATAAGGTGATAATGGTTCTAAATATACTCATAAAATAGGTCTTTTACAAGTGTAGTTCTTATAATTTACATTATCTTTTTATTTTATTTAAATAGTTAAATAATGAGGTAGTCGCTGCATCATCATGATGTCATAAATAATTTAATTTATTTATTGTCTAAAAATTAGGAAACAAATACTATGATGTAGGAAATAGTTTTATCATTCCAATTAATATTTATAGTCCCAAATATCATCTATGTAGACAAAATTAAAAATGTTTTACTCAGGTGATACATTCTTGTATATATTTACTTTCTTTAAAAATAAAATGATAAAAAGTCACTTTCCCACAAAAGTGATTCCATGGGGTCCCCAATATTGGAACAAGGCATCCCATGGTCGGACATGAGACAAAATTTAGCATTAGGACACATTTTGGTGTCATTTTTATATTATTATGATATTATTTTATTATCCTCAACAACCCGATTACTCATTAATCAAGATAATTAAAGATAATTACCGTCGTTACAATTCATAATGTCCAAAACCAAAAGAGTCTTAATTACATAATTTTGACCTTCTGATTACAAATATGGAATCCATTTTACCAAATTCCAAATATATAAATTTCAATAATTAATTTAAAAATAATTCCCATTGTCAAAACAAATAGAGGATTTTTTTGAAACAATATCTATGAAAAGTTTGGCACTTCTTTATGCCCAATTCCAAAGTGAAATTAATCCAAATGACCACCATTGGATTAAATGGTAAAAATATATTATAATTACAATTTAAGACCAAATAAAAAGATAATATAACCATATTATTAAATTAGGTGAAAAAACAGTTTTGATGTAAAATGCAGTATTTTTCACTATTCATAAAAAAATGAACATTGTCAGAAAAATACCAAAAATTTATACAATGTAAATTTCAATGTCCCAATCATAAATGATAAGTTTATTTTGAAAAATATATCTTATAAAATTGTCAAAACCTTGATTTAAAAATTGTTTTCCATCAAAAGGCAGTAAAACAATCTTTTAAAAATATTAGTGTATTCCATGCTTAAGATTGGATTTATTCTAATTTTAAGCCTCTAAAACACTATATAATTCATTAATAGACATAGATAAAAATATATATTATTCAATACTTACTTGGGATGTTACATCCTTCCCCCCTTTATAAAATTGTGTCCCAACAATTTATTTACGTATCGAATAAGTGGGGGTATTTAGCCCTAATTTCATTTTTAGATTCCCATGTTGCCTCTTCAATCATGTGGTTTTTTCACAAAACCTTTACCTGATGAATCACTTTATTCTGTAACACTTTCTCCCTATGGTCAAGAATCTGGACCGGTTGTTCCTCATAAGATAGGTTCTCTTCCAGCTGAACTACCTCTGGACTAAAAACATGAGATGGATCTGGAATATAATTTCTCAACATCGAAACATGAAAAACATTATGTACCTGAGATAAACATGGAGGTAAAGCCACTCGGTAAGCAACTGATCCAAATATCTCTAGAATTTCATATGGTCCAATGAACCTTGGACTCAGCTTTCCTTTATTACCAAATCTCATCACACTTTTCCATGGTGAGACATTGAGAAAAACATGATCACCTACCTCAAAAGAGAGATACTTCCTCTTGTTGTCTGCATAACTCTTCTGCCTACTCTAAGCTATTCTCATGTGTTTCTGTATCAGCTGAACTTTTTCTACCAACTCTTCTACCAATTCTGGTCCCATCAGCTTCCATTCACCCACTTCATCCCAGAAATCTGGAGTTCGACACCGCTTCCCATATAACGCCTCAAATGGTGCCATCTATATACTGGAATGAAAACTGTTATTATATGAAAATTCAACAAAAGAAAGATGTTGGTCCCAACTTCCCTGATAATCCATCGAACAAGCACGTAGCATATCTTCTAAAGTCTGAATTTTTCGTTTTGACTGCTCATCTTATTAAGGATGAAAAGCTGTACTAAAATTTAATTTAGTACCCAAAGACTTATGAAGGCCTTTCCAAAAGTTAGAAGTATGTCTGGGATCACGATCAGATACAATGGAGAGAGGAACTCCATGTAACCTGACTATCTCTTTAAGATACAAATGGGAATGTTGATATAGGGAAAAAGTATCTCGTATTGTAAGGAAATGGGCAGATTTAGTCAAGAGATCAACAATAACCCATATTGCATTATTACCTCGAGGTGTCTTCGGAAATCCCACAACGAAGTCCATGGTTATATTTTCCCATTTCCACTCTGGAACTGGTAAAGGCTGAAGCATCCCTTTCAGTAACTGCCACACTTTTTTACCTGTTGACAAGTCAAACAATTCACAGTAAAATCAACAATATCCTTTTTCATTTCGTCCCACCAATAATACTCCCGAAGATCTCTATACATCTTAGTACTTCCTGGATGAACTGAAAACGGAGAACTATGAGCTTCACATAACAACTCTCTCTTCAACTACGAATCACAAGGCACACACAATCTCTTCCCAAATCTCAAAACACAATCATTATCAATGTTTAATTCAGGCAACTTACCCTTCTGAACCAGCTCTACCTTTTTCTGCAACTCACTGTCTTGCTTCTGTGCTTGCTTGATTATTTCTGATAGAGAAGATTTCACTGATACCTAAAACAAAACAGAAGAACATCCTGCACCCAAAACTTCTATGCCAATGTTCATCAAATCCTTAACCAAAAGATCATGTTCCAAATGCAACATTGTTAATGAAGCATTACTTTTTCTACTCAAAGCATCAACCACTTTATTTGCTTTTCCCGGAGGGTAATGAATTGTACAATCGTAATCCTTGATTAATTCTAGCCATCTCCTCTGTCTCATGTTCAATTATTTCTGATTGAATATATACTTTAAACTTTTTTGATCGATATATATTTCACACTTTACTCCATACAAATGATGCCTCCAAATTTTTAAAGTGAAAACAACAGCAGCTAATTCCAAATCATGTGTAGGGTAATTTACCTCATGAGTTTTCAACTGACGTGAAGCATAAGCAATTACCTGATCATTCTACATTAGGACACAACCAAGTCCTTTCAATGAAGCATCACTGTAGATATCAAACTCACTATTCCTAGAAGGTAGTTCCAAAACTGGAGAATTCAACAATCTTCTTTTCAGTTACTGAAAACAATCATCACATTCTTTTGTCCAGATAAAATTAACACCCTTCCGAGTTAGCTTCGTCATTGGACTAGATAACCGTGAAAAATTTCTAACAAACCTTCGGTAATATCCTGCCAAACCAAGAAAACTACGGATCTCGGTTACATTTGTGGGTCTTGGCTAACAACCTTTGTTTTTTCCGGATCAATAGTTATCCCATCTATAGAAACAATGTGACCAAGGAAAGAAATTTGTTGCAACCAAAACTCACACTTTCTGAATTTCCCATACAATTTATTTTCTTTTAAGGTATTTAAAATAACCCTTAAATATCTTTCATGCTCCTCTTTACTTTTAGAAAACACCAAAATATCATCAATGAAAACCACCACAAACATATCCAAGAACTCATGGAAAATCATATTCATTAAGTCCATGAATACAGTAGGTGCATTGGTTAGCGCAAAAGGAATTACTACAAACTCATAATGGCCATATCTTGTACGAAACGCGGTCTTCAGAATATATGCTTCTTTTACCTTCAACTGATGGTGCCCCGATCTCAGGTCAATCTTTGAAAAAAACTGACCTCCCTGGAGCTGATCAAATAAATCATCGATATGAGGCAAAGGATATTTGTTCTTAACAGTGATGTTATTCAAGTCTCTATAATCAATGAAAAGTCTCATAGAACCATATTTCTTTTTATCAAATAAAACAGGATCACCCCATGGTGATGTGCTAGGTCGAATGAAACCTTTCTCTAATAAATCTTGCAATTTCTCCTTCAACTCTAAAAGTTAAATTTGAGCCATTCGATAAGGGGGTTTTGAAATTGGATTAGCATCAGGAACTAATTCAATAGTAAATTCAACTTCCCGATCTAGTATTATTCTAGGAAACTCATCAGGAAAAACATTAGGATACTCATTTACCACTGGCACATCATTAATCTGGACAGTTCCTTTATTTTCATTGATGTGTGAAAGGTAACATTCATTTCCATCTTTTAGAAGTTTCTCATCCTATTGATATGTTATCAACAGTAAGGGTTCATTATTGTACACAAACTGAAAGTTTTTTTGAATAGAAACTTCCTTAGATCTACAGTCAATCATAGCATGGTAAATAGAGAGCCAATCCATACCTAGGATAACATCAAACTGTAAAACAATAAGGTTCTCAAGTAGGTTCTTTCCACAGATAAGGATAGGAAGATTCTTATAAATTCATTTTGCCTCAACATTTCCCCCAACGTGTTTTTACCACAAGTTAAGGAGTCATTTCTTGATATGGTATTCCCATTTTACTAGAAAAGTTTTCAGAGATGAAAGAATGTGTAGACCCCGAATCAAACAACACACTGGCATAATCTAAAAAAATAAACAAAGTACCTGATACAACTTCATTTGATGGCCCGAAATCTGCTGAATTAGTCACAAAGGATTTCACCACCCCTTTATTCTTGTAGTCTAACTGCATCCCATCACTCAATCTCTTTGTCGGACACTCATTTGCATAGTGGCCCATCTCATTTCACTTAAAACATTTCACTAACTGCAAATCAAATTTGGTCTTACCATCACCCTGATATTTTTTAGTGCCATCACGAGCCTTATGTCCCATCTTAACACATCGGTAGCACTTTCCAGAATTCAAAAGACATTCCCCAGCATACCTTTTACCAAATTTATCACAAACTGGAAACATAGTTTTCTTACTGTCAGACCTTTTTGAAGAATTCTTTCCTTTCTCCTACCACCTTGGTCTCTTCTTCTGCTGGTTTTTATAGAACACTTGATCATTGCCAAACTCCATTTTCACCTTCTTAGCACATCGAACAAGATTTTCATAACTTTTGAACTCACGAGAAGCCAATGACCTTCGATATTTTGGCTTTAATCCTGAGTAAAAATGATTGATTTTACTATCAAGGTCTCGGATAAAATTTGGAGCATACCTTTCTAATCGAGTGAACCTTTCTTCATAGGTAGCCACTGAGTCTAACTCTTGCCTCAATTCCAGGAATTGTTTTTCCATCCTAAGTCAAACATCCTTAGGAAAATACCTCTCAATAAACATACCTTTTAATTCATCCCAGTCAAGAGCATCAATCTCATCAGCATCCCTGATATTTTTAACCATCGACCACCACTGATCTGCTTCACCCTCCAAATGGAAAATAGCAAGACTAACCTTTTGATTGTCTGAACAACCCATGACATCAAAAATCTTCTCCAGTGCTTTAATCCACCCTTCTTCTAGCACAGGGTCAGATGATCCTCTGAATTATTGGGTATATTGCCTCATGAAATGTTCCACCCCTAACATGTTCCTCTTCGGTTGATCTGGATGATCTCGTGCATGGATAACGCCACCATTTTTTGCTTGAGTCAAATGTGTCATTACTGTAACAAACTGTTCAGTTCCAATTCTGACCATCTCAGGATGCTGATTCGGAAGGTCATTTCCTTTTGTATGCCTTCCTAGCACAACTTCCCTATTTCATCTACAGAAATCCATTCTGAACAAAAATATATTAGACGAAGAAACACGGTAATCTCCAAATGCTATATCATTTCAATTAGTCCAAAAAATTTTGGATAATCATTTAAAAGAATTACAACTCCTAAAGTTATCTAAACTAACCTCTGATACCAACTATAAGGCCCCAGCCTTAAACCTTACTTAATCTTGAGGTATTACAAGATTACACATTGAGGATATTTTCAGGTTTAGAGTTTTCGAGAATTAGATCATAAAACCTGCATTACATTCCACATTTAAACAAAGTGGTTACATAAAAGATAGTATTCATTTTTTCCATCAACGGAAACATATTTAATATAAAACATGGATTCTTTCTTTACACTTCCTTGAAATTATCATCCCATCATGTACCTTTCCCTTAACCTGTGAAAAACATTTCAAAAACTTGTGATGAGCATAAAAAGCTCAGTAAGGGATATAAAAATATAGTAAGGAAACATGAGTTCATATATAAATAAGAATGAAATCATATTTTACCCATAAAACATAAGCAATTTAACATACCTCATCAAATCACGAATAAATCATAGAAATCATAAGACATAAAGGTAACTTGAGACATTCATAACATTCTTATGTAGGGAGTAACCCTCTTGGTTACGTTTGGAATACCCATCATAGTATATTCCCTAAATCTCTTCGGAGAAACCTTAACGTTTAAATCCTTCTCATTACCCAATGTATTGGAGAGCTATATCGGACTCACCTACCCTTATTTTATCACGGAACCACCCGTCTTCATAATAATGCCCAAGAACCACAACATAATCGTATCACATAAAACATACATAAAGGAAACATAACATTTCCACCATTCAATCACAAGATATTAATACAACACATTGATATAAAAACATTATGAAAACCATTTTCAATACCAAAATAAAAGATAATTAAAACATGGTATTTATTTTTCTTATAAAAAAAACGTATGGCTTGTAGAGGAAGTCGGAACTCAAATAATGGTCACAGCGGCGGAGAAGTCGTTGTCGCCGCATACGTACGACAACAACATTCCCTTTTGTCACTTAGTAAAACGCTTCGTATAAAAAATATTCCTTTTGGATAAACGTAAATGTCAATGGGGTTTATAGACCGTATAAAAGAAGGTTGTGTATAAAACAAAATATGCCTCAATGAATGGAGATTGAGATGAAGTCCCTTACCTCGGGTCCAAGATGACTCGATCATTATTTAATCTCCTGAATAATAAACTTCAGTTAATTTCTACTAGCTTAAGAAACTTTTTCAAGTTCATTATTCCTTTTATATAACTTATTACCATGTCATGAACACTATGTTATTATTTAAGTTAATAATGGTCATTTTAACGATCATTGGTACTTGAGTAAAAAATAAACTCTTTATAATTACAAGGTGTTCATGTGGTAAAATATCCATTATATCCAGAATTGTATTCATGATATAGATATAATATATATCATATATATCCAGTATATGCATGAATTTATAATATTACATAACATTTAGAGGTATGAAATGAAATGCACCGTTCATGGAGACGGTAAGCTGTACGTACGTATTAAGGCTACTTCCATTTCTATTTCATATTTAATGTAATTAAAACATAATGATACATAATAGGATTTTAATTCTAGTATGGTAACATGTATAATATCATTAAATATATCCTTTATACGTACCACATATGGTATTAACTAATCAAATCACTTTGAGGGGGCGGTAGTCCGCACTTCCTAAAATGAAGATATCGCGTATACCCATAATGGAAGCCATAAAGGTATGCCATAAATGAAAAATATAGAAGATTAAGGAAAAAATAAAAATATTATATATCATATATAAATATAGTGACTTCTTAATGGCCACCTTTGAAGGTGTTAGAAGAATATTGAACAATCATCGGTTCGTGATGCAGAAGTTCGTCATCCACGGAAACAGTATGTTCTTTAACCATTAGATGTAGGTGTGTGTAAGTGTAGCTCAAATACTTCTTATAAAAACATCCTATTATATGGAAGATACTGTTTTTGTTACAAAAGAAATGAATAAAAGGAGTTTTGAGGGTTGGAGAAGCAAAATAAAACATAAGAACACAAGAAAAGACACTACCTTTAAATCGGGTAACTCTTTTTTATTTGACCTCAAAGGCTTCCTTGGGAAGACTTTTTACCAAAGTGAGGCTTATGAGAGTTATAGAGGGATGTTGAGAGACAAAATGGGCAGGGTTTGGCCGAGCCAAAGGCTTTGGAAATGTGGGTAAGGTGGTAGAGGTGGGGGCCTTTTATAAGAGGAGAGGAGGAGCACTCTTGGAAAGTTACAAAATGTTACTTTATTTTCAAATGGGTTACGGATTTTAAAGGTCCCACATTGATATATTTTGAGGATAAGGTGATAAGGGTTCGAAATATACTCATCCAATAGGTCTTTGACAAGTTTAGGTCTTAGATTTTACATTATCTTTTTATTTTATTTTAATCGTTAAATAATGAGGTAATCGATGCATCATCATGATGTCATAAATAATTTAATTTATTTAATGTCTAAAAATTATGAAAAAAACTACTATGATGTAGGAAATAGTTTTAACTTTCCAATGAATATTTATATTCCAAAATATCATCTATTTAGACAAAATTAAAAATGTTTTACTCAGGTGATACATTCTTTGTTATATTTACTTTCATTAAAAATAAAACGATAAAAAGTCACTTTCCCACAAAAGTGATTCCATGGGGTCCCCAAGATTGGCACAAGGCATCCCATGGTCGGCCATGAGACAAAAATTATCATTAGGACACATGTTGGTGTCATTATTTTTTATTATGATATTATTTTATTATCCTTAACTATGCAATTACTCATTAATCAAGATAATTAAAGATAATTACCGTCGTTACTATTCATAATGTCCAAAAACAAAAGAGTATTAATTAAATAATTTGTACCTTTTGATTCTAAATATGCAATAAATTTAGCCAAATTCCAAACATATAAATTTCAATAATTAATTTAAAAATAATTCTCGTTGTCAAAAAAAATAGTGGGTTTTTTTGAAACAATATCTATGAAAAGTTTGGCACTTTTTTATGCCCAATTCCAAAGTGAAATTAATCCCAATGACCACCATTGGATTACATGGTGAACATATTTTATAATTAAACTTTAAGAACAATTTAAAATATAATCTAACCATATATTTAAATTAGGTGAAAAGCAGTTTTGATGTAAAATGCAGTATTTTTCACTATTCATAAAAAAATGAACATTGTTAGAAAAATACCAAAAATTTATCCAATGTAAATTTCAATGTCCCAATAATAAATAATGAGTTTATTTTGACAAATATATCTTATAAAATTGTCAAAAGTTTGATTTAAAAAAGGTTTTCCATCAAAAGGCAGTAAAACAATCTTTTAAAAATATTAGTGTATTCCATACTTAAGATTGGATTTATTCTCATTTTAAGCCTCTAAAACACTATCTAATTCATTAATATACATAGATAAAAATATCTATTATTAATTACTTACTTGGGATGTTACATAATCTCTAAAAAAGGAAACCTAAGTAAGGGTGAGATTAGAAGCCTAGTAAGGGTAAACCAAGGAGATTCAAATTATCCCTTGAGAGAAACATGAGTCTAAGGGCATGAGAACATGACTTTAACAATCTAAAATTCATGAATTATATATCATAAATCATAATATTGAGACATAGAATAAATATTGGTAGTTTATAATACATGAATCATAAATTAATCAAAGTTATTGATCAATGATATCCTAACATTAAAACAGGGAATAAGTTTGTGTTATACGCATAAAATAGAAAATAATTTACATAATATTCAAGGATTACTTACAAAACTATCATAGGGGATTGGGTTCACAAGATAAACCATCATAATAGTCAAGGTTCACTCTCGAGACTGTGGTAGTGGGAATAGTCCCTTACTAATTTGAGTTCACATTCTATTCTAACCCTATTTATCTCAATATATTTCAATCTTTACCCATTGAATTGGAGGTTTGTATAATATTTATACCACACAAAACAAATTGAAAATCATACAAATGTGTTCCATTATATCAGAAAACATTCATAATATCAGAACACGTGAAAAGAAATGGGTTTCATAAATATTCCATCATTTTATAACCCAAAAAAAAGAAATGCGTTTTATAAAAATTTAGTAATTTTATATTAAAATAAAACCAAGTAAAATAATTGGGCTTTATAAATATTTATTTATTTCATCATATCATAACCCATGGAAAAAAAGAAATAGTTTCATAAACATTTTATCATTTTATAATAGCTTAACTCATGGAAAAGGAATGAGTTTCATAAATATCTTATCATAATAAACATAAACCATCTATATAGAGAATTAGTACGGTACCCTTGGATCATATTCCCAATAACAAATATGTGAAATTAATTGTTTTTTCTTTGATGAATAGAAATATAATTACATGATCATCGTAACCTTTTTAGGAAAATAACCTTTTCACTTTGAAAATTACATTTCATAAACAATAAATTCAAGAAATATTGTGAAAATACTTTTTTGAATATCCCTAGAAATATAAAAAGAAATTTTTACATCAATGATTTTTCATGATGATGGGAAATTCCATTCTTTCCGTAGAAGTTAAAAGAAAATATTTCCTTCAAATTTTTATAAAAAATAAAAAAATAAATCATTTAAGAATGATAATAAGATTCCCTATAAAATATATTATAAAAATTTAATCATGTATAATTTTTTTAAATAATATAATAATACTATAAATATTCTTGAAAACATTTTTTCAAAAACATGGACATGGAATGGAAGGGTTTTCCGACTAAAGAGATAAATAATGTTGGTTTTCTTTAAAAACATTTGTTCATTATCCTATGTACTTAATGTGAGTATAATAAAATAAAAACATGTATTGTAAAGAAATAACTATATTTTAAGAAAATTAATGAGTTTATTAAGAGTAATATTATAATATTTCATCATCGGAAACATAATTATAAACAAAGTTGACAAAAAGTGATATTACAATATAAAAATCCTTTCAACTTTGGTATTATTTTGATCATATTCCCCATGAAATAAATAACTTTATATGGATATGGAAATTTCAATAAAATTCATAATGATATTCATAAAAAACATTTTGGGTTATTATATACACTACATAAAATAAAAAAGTTGTGAATAAGTCATGTTCCTCTGATAAATAAAAGTGAGATGAAAATCCCTTACCTCTGGTCTTACATCCTTTATATGTGTTCAAACCTCATATATAATAAATATAGATTCATTATATATATATTAAAGAAATATAGTAATATATTCATAACATATATGATTTACTTATAACCATTTTACAACAATTTATTAATAATTCTTTATTAAAATCATTATGCCAGGTGATATCTGCATCATTTTTAATGTATGTTTTGGTTGGTTAGTTTTGGTACTTATACTTTAATCATGGTTTTATAATATAAAAAATATAAATAATTATAAAAATATCCAAAATATGCATTATAAAAATGTTTATATTCATCCATAAAAGTTAAAGATATAAAAATGAATTACATCGTTCATGGAGATGGTAAGTTGTACGTATGCATTAGCAATGTTTCCATTTTTCGAGAGATGGAACAAAAGAAATGTATATAATAATTACCCTTTAAAGAAAAATTATGATATAATATATAAAATATATATACATTTAATGTATCATTACTTCTATTCAAGTAAAACAAAAATGAAAAATGAATCACATCACTTTGTGGAGGTGGTAGTTCGCACGTATGCACGAACGGCATTATTGTTTTCCAGTGGATTGGAAGGTAAGAAGCTTGATATGATATTATCATTACATAATAATATTTATGTTATAAATAATATATATATATATATATATATATATACTTTAATCCCATCATAATAACCATCTATTAAAAATGGTTATGTTAAATGAATTGTATCTTTATGTAGTGATGGTAAGTTTTACACACACGCGTGATACTTTCACAACCCATTTGATAGAAAAAAGGTGAATAAAAGTTGTTTAATAATAATAGTATAATTTAATTATATTTATGATACTAAATTAATTATATTATGAATATTATAATATATTTATAGTAGTTAAAAGAAGAAATAAAAAGAAAGTAAATAGTTAAGACGGTTACCTCTTCTTTGAAACAACTATTTTAGATCTCCTCTTAAGGGTCCTAAAGTTTATATTTTAGGAAGAAAAGAACCAATATAATGTGTATTATTAAGTTTATAATGGATTTGGGTGGGTTATTATCAATATATAATGTTAAAAATGTGTAAATAATTTAGGGGATGAGGTTCCCTTATATAATTGAGGAGAGGGGTGCTTTTTGAATTTTTGAAATGATTAAAATATAACAAATTCATTCTCTAGACCAATGCTCCAGAATGTCTAGGTATTTGAATATAAGGTATTATGGGATTAAAATAACATCAAAAAATAAATTTCTTCTTAATTTAGGTGGTGTTTTAATCCTTTTCTTTTGGGTTATCCCCTTAGTTAAACCATTTCAACATTAATCGCGTTAAAATATTTTTCACTCTTAAAGGGTTATATTTTACAAATATGATAAATATTGGATCATAAATGTCTAATAAATGAAAATTTAAACTATATATTATCCTAATTTACCTATTTCAATGTTTTTATTATAATTAAATAATTTCATATAATATTATTTTGATAAAGTATCATTAATGTCAACTTTGACACTATTCATTTAATTTTACTTAAAAGACTTAAAGATAAAGTTTGAATTCAAATATAATATTTTTAAAAATAAATATTATGTAATTTTTTTCTAAAAAATTCATGGGAAGATATAAACATTTCAAATTATATTATTTTTAATATTTTCAAAATCATTTATTTTATTTTTCAATTAATTAACTAAATAATGTAATAGTGTTACGCAAACATTGAAGGTAATTATTTATTCATTAAAAATTGTAAATAAATTACCATATTAATATAAATTAATTATTATAAAAAATTAATTACAAAATCATTCATAACATGATTTTTTTCATAGTGGGAATAGAAAATAAATATTTAAAAGTAATATAGTGAGATTTTTTATTTGCTTTATGTATTCTATATATCATTTTCCGGGGAAAGTGTCCATTAAAAAATTAAATTTTGAACCTAAGGTGGTAATGGAATAATTAAATATATCCATTAAGAATTAGGGTGGAATATTATGGATTTATCACTGTATTTTAACCTAGATTAACTCAATTTAACCTTTGTCGAGGTGATAAATTTTATCATGATTACTATTCTAATTGACAAAAAATAAAAGGATAATATTTAAAAAATTTAAAAATCAGGATTCCGAATAAAGATTAAATTTTATAAAATTCAAGACCAATAAGTGGCATAAGTTAATTTTAAATTAAGTACGCAAAACTTGAGGACAATCGCTTTTTAGAAAAATTCATTCTACGTAAAAACATATTTGAATACTAAATTCAGGAATAAAATTAATTTAAAAAAAAATATAATTGGAAAATTTTAATACAAATTACTTTATATAATTTTTTAAATAATCAAAATTATAATTTTACATTATGAATACTTTAACATAAAATATTGTTTTCATTAAAAATCTATATTTTCCACTTTTCACTAGAAAATAAAACTTCTCAAAAAAATAACAAAATTTTACCATAAGATAATTTTGATATTTTAATCTCTAGAATTATTTCATTTTTATAAAATAATTAGTTTTAATTTTTTTAAAATTAATTATAATATTCACTCACAAAAATAAATAAATACCATTATTTATGAAATTGTATTTTTGAAGAATAAAAAAACTTTTCTAAAAATTGAGATCTTATGTTATAAGAATTAATTAATAAATTTTAATTTATTATGTATTTAATATATATTTTATAATGTGATTAATTCTATTTATACCCTTAAATTCAATAGCTAGGTTTTAAAAGCCATATTTAAATAATAATATTTTGTTGTTCATTTAAGCTCAATGTTGCATGTTGTATACGATATTGAACATAATGTGATTCTTTAAAAATATCAGGGTTCTATATTCACAATAACCCCCCCCCCCATTAACAAATTACATCCTCCCAATTTTAATTTTTTCGATAATTAAGGGATTGATATTTTAAAATTCATTTTGTTGAAAACCAACATCGTAAAAAGGGTTAATAAAACATCATCTTGAAAAGAGGGAAATAGAAATATGAACGTCATATAAAACAATATAAAAATGGGTTTCAATGTTTTATAAAATTAGTGGGAAGGTAAAACATGGACATGGAAGTGAAAAATAACACCCAAAGACTAATAGTTAGTGATATATAACATGTTTAGGATAAAGTTAACAATGAAAAAACCATAAATATTTGATGGGTGAAAGACCATCGATTAATAGAAAGTTAATGAAAATTTATAACATTTTATTTCAAGATACTTTTACTAAAGTTGAAATCTTGTTTTAATATCAAGAGAGATAACTTAAAAAATATACTTGATTTATTTCCATATCGTAAGAAAAAATTTCATCCTTTTGATGTTCTTTTATCAATTTCTGCTTCATAAATTAATCAAATAAATGAATATCCAATATAATTTTTTCATTTTGGAATTATAAAATTAACTTTTAATGGATTATAAGATCCATAAAAGAATGAAAACTCATTCATCTTATATTTAGACCTTAACCAAAACCCAATAAGGTTATTATAAGGTTATATAATTCCCAAAATGAATAATACATAAAATAATACATCTCAGTAAAATATTTCCATATTAACAATAAAGGTACCACTTAGATCATTTCAAAAATAACCTCAAAATTATTGAATTTTTCAACCGCAATGTTTATATCATACATTTTATATTATATACCCTAAATTTAAATTCATTCTTCACAATTAATATTTCATGGTAAATCACATGTTAAAGTAAAGAGATACATATACCAAAACCCAATTAAATATCTCCTAAAATATCATTAATCACTATTATATATATTATAATGCAGAGAAATACAATAAAATATCATGAATCGAATTTATTTACCAACTTTAAAGTTACCCATTAGTATAAATATAAATATTATTGAAGTAACTCCTTTTTATTTAATTACATACTAATCATTAGGAGTATATATATCCCACTATCCAATATACCATAATTATCTTAACATCAGATTTCCCAAATGGTTATCTAAACCAAAATATAGTATTATTCCTAAAACCTAGGAAAAGTTTCATATCACTTCATAATTACATCAAATAAAATATTAAAAAGGGATTTTTGATTTCATTAAACTTTCGATGAACCTTAAACTTATAAACTCATGATGGTATCCATATCTTTTAAGTTAACCTCACATGAAGGAATATAGGCTTCGTAAATTAAAAAAAATTATTTCTAAAATATAATTATAGAATATTGAATATTTTCCATAAATAAACAAATAGAATAAACTTCATCAGAGATTACCTAAATCACTTTCTTCTCCAATTCATCACCCAATTTCTAGGTCACCAATACTGTCGTATTTACTTTACCAATTTCAATCATTTATTTTTTCCAATTTAAAAATATCACATTACCACTAAATCACTTGTATTGGTTATCATAACCATTAAACATGTGTTTTCTAACACTTAAAGAAAACTATTATGGAATAATCCTTATCTGTTTCACAATTACTATATCCAAAATATCATTAATATAGTTCTTGAATCCCAATACATAAACACTTCAATCCTTTCAATTTAAATAGTGGTATTGCATAAGTCCTTCTACGGTTTAGGAGTTAACATTTGGATTATGGTATTAGCTCAAATAATTTCTATATTCCTCACACATGAAATATTGAACTGGTTTCCTATGATGGACATCGTTTTCCTCTATAGAACACATCATTTTTTCTCAAGAATTAATTCTTCTATGCCCTTCATTTCCAAATATAAAACATATTATTATACCTTTTAGACATTCATTTGAGTACTTCTTGACACGTTCTAAACATATAATAATCTAAATCATCATTCCTTTATACTCTTCAAGAAACCCCTTTGTCTTATTAGGTGTGTTAAGAAACTCACCCCAAGTAGAGGATGATAGTCATATAATTGGATATTTGGGGAGGAATAATAATAAGGTTAACGATTCCACCTCCCATTTAATTTTTTTGCTTATTAAGACAATCAATCCATTATTCTTCAACATTAACACAAAACCTATCGATTCGATCTATTGACTAAAACAAAAAATTATAGTGTGATAAATAATAAACATAATGAGGAATCATGAGAAATCTTACTTAGGGTCTATGAATCATGAAACCCCTTTTTCAATCTCTGACACCTTAGTTTTAACCTAGTCCATCCAAGATTATTACCAAAAATTCAGGATGTTGTCATATACATATACTTATCCAATGGGTTCTCACTAATTTTATATCATCTTAGTTTTCAAAGGTAACTAAAGCATAATCGGATACCAAATATAGAAGCCTATAATTTTCACAAATAGATATTACATATTAATATATTAATATTCATTATATTTCATAATGATCGATTACAAAATCATATAGGTCTCATATAATTTGAAAATTATACACCTAAAAAACTTGTTCACAAAATAACTATATCTCATCCCACTATGTTTTTCATATCTATAACCCTTCTTATACATGTCATACTTAATACCTTTCTTCATAATCTAGGGAAAATGAAACATAATAAAGGGTGATCTCGGATGCTCAGTAAAGGTAAACATGGGAGATATTGATGATCACTTAACCATAACAAGGGAATACATGTATGCGAAAATGAGAATTAAATTTGAAAAACTATACCCTACATATCATAAATCATAATATTTAGTCATGTAATAAATCATGTTAATTCATAAAAAATGAATCATAAAGGATTCAATTTATGTGAGCCATAGGAGAATAACATTAGAATAAAGAATAAGTTTGTTAAATACACATAAGTATAGAAACTATTTTGCATAGTATTCATGACTCACTACCAATATTGTTATATTTGATTAGGTTCACTACCCAAACAATATAGTAGTCAAGGTCCACTCTAGAGACTATCATAGTGGGCATAGTCCCTTGCTAAACTAGATTCACTCCCCATTATAGACCTGTTTATCTCATGAGATGTCAATATTTACTAAATTAATTTGAGGGATATAAAATTCTAGTCCCAATCATCATATAATAAAAATAATAATGTTTTTTTTCATGATATCATTTAATATTCATCAAATTAGAATCGATGAAAATTAATGGGTTTTATAAACATTTCAACATAGAATAACTTGTAAAAAAAGTGATTTTCATTAAAATTTAACCATTTCATCATAACACAACTCATGGAAATTAAATTTTATTCACAAACATTTACTTATTTAATCATATTATAACCCATTGAAAGGGAACATATTTCATAAACATTTTATCATGTCATAACCCATGGAAAAGGAAAGGGTTTTATTATCTTTTCATCATAAACTTAAAATGTTTTGAGAAATAATAATGATCTTACCCCCGGATCTAATCCCTTGAAAAGCATAAGTGAAATGAAGGGTTTTTTCTTTTATTAATAGAAATACCAATACAATATCATTAAAACATTCTTGAGGAAAATAGAATTTTACATTGAAAATCAATTTTCAAAAATGATAAATTCCAAAAAAATATAATAAAAATATTTTTATTTGAAAATAGCCTTGGAAAATTATAAATGATGTTTTATAGAATTGAGAATTCATAATGGTGGTAAATTCATTTCATGCTGTATAAGTAAAAAAAATACATTCCTTTCACATTTATCTAAAAAATAAAAAAACCTACATCATTCGGAAAATGATAGGAACATTTCATTTAAAAAAATTTAAAAATTCAATAATGGGTAAGAAGATATTTAAAAATCATTGGATATATTAAAAAATATATTTCTTTTTATAAAACATATACTTGAAAGATAAAGGCTTTTCAGCCGAAGAGAAAAATAAAGTCAGGTTTCCTTAAAAACATTATTTCATTCTCTTGAGTACTTAAAGTGAGGAAAAGGAAAATAAAAACATATTATAAATAATTAAAAAAGGGTATAATAAAATTAATTATTTTATTGGGAGGTAGATAAAAATATTTCAACATCAAAATTCTAATCATAAATAATCTCGATAAATAATGATATTATAACATAAAAACCCTTACTGCTTTGGTATCATTTCCATAAAAATCCCCAAGAAAGAAATACAATTATATGTATATGAAAATAATAATAAATTGAATAAAAATCATCATTAAATACATTCATGTAAATTATATACACCATATAATAGAAACAAGTGGTGAATATGTCGTGTGTCTCATGAAAATAAATGTGAGTCGAAAATCCCTTACCTTAGGTCTGACTCACATTATACACAATAGAACATCCTATATACTAAATATATATTTATTATACATCTATATCAGAAATAAAAATCATATATATCATTCCATATATGATTAATTTATATTCTTTTATCACCCTTTTATTAATAATTCTTTCTAAAAAACATTATTCTGGTTATGTCTCAATCATTTTTCATGTATGGTTTGGGTTGGTTATTTTCGTCCTAGTACTCGGGTCCTAATTACCCCATTAATAGAATATTAATAATGATATAAATATAATATATATTTTTTATATACATATTTATATTCATCTATAAATGTTATATATATAAAATTGAATTACATCATTCATCGAGATGGTAGGTCGTACATATACGTAAATGATGTTTTCAAATTTCAAAAGATGGAACAAAATAAATGTAAATAATAATTATAATTTATATAATCATTATTATATAATATATATAATATATATTCATTAAATATATTCTTATTAACTTTTAATTAAAACAAAAATGAAAAATTAATCACATCGCCTTATGGAGATGATATTCCACACATACGCATTAGCAATGTTATCATTTTACAATAGATTAGAAGATGTGAATGTAGATATGATATTATTTTTTAAAATGAATATTTATTTGATAAATATCATATATAAACATTAAACCCATCATAATAACCATATTTGAAATAAATTTATGGAAAATAAATTATATTGTTGTGTGGTGGTGGTAAGTCGTTCTTAACCGCAAGCGATACTTTCACTTCTCATTTGATGAAAGAGGGTGAATAAAGGTGGATTCATAATCATAATAAAATTTTAGTGTATTCAGAAGTATAAATTTATTATTTTTAAAATAATATAAACTATTTAAAGGGTTTAAATGAAAAATTAAAAAGAAACTGATTGGTTAAGGTGATTACCTATATTTTGAAACAACTCATTTACATCTCCTTTTTAGGTTCCTATGGTTGGTCTTTTGGGAACACCTTAACCTCTAGAATGTGGATAAACAATCTTAGAGTGGATTTTGGTTGTTTATAGTTGATATATATGGCTCAAAAGGGTTGAATTATTGAGGATAGTAGGTTTCATTATATAATTGAGTTAAGGGTTACTTTTGGAATTTCATTAAAGATTAAAATATAACAAAGTCATTCTCTAGGAAGATTCTTCGAAATTTTAGAACCCGTGGTTTCATGTAAGTAACCCTTTAATTAAGTATTTTACTTATGTGAAGTGTTTGGGTGAAGTTTTGGAGTGAATTTTAGACTATTGGAATGTTTTTGGGGCATTTTTGGAGGTTCAATGTTTGATCATGGTTAGTATAAATTGTACAACTATTACATGAAATCATGAAAGGTGAAAATGGGATTTTGGGTAGGCATATGTTTAGGTTCATGGTTTTTCCAAACTATTCAACCATGAAATGTGAGGCCAAGGTATTCTTCATGGTTGGACCATGTTTTTTCTAACCATTCATGAAAACTGTGTGGGGTGCTTCTTATCGAAATGGTTGGTGCATGGTTGGCGCACAGTTTATATAACCGTATTGACCCAACTATGTATAGTTATATCCTAGATCCTAAAAAGTGGATATCCGTCATTTTTACCTATAATAATATATTTTTCACTATTTTTTACCCTAACTCGGTTTTTCTTCCTCTCAAAGGATGTGGAGACTTCCCCCCTCGATCTGGGAGTGAATCATTGGAAAATATTAGTGCATTGTATCCCAATTCCCTCAGTAAGTCTTTATTTTTGTTAATTTCCTTTAGATAAACTTCTCTTCCCAATCTTGTATTCATATATCTAGTTCTTTTAAGATATATCTAAGATATATGATGATAATCACGATGATATTTGGTTGTGCGGATGTTAGGGAATGACATCTAAGGCAGGTTTTTGGAGATTTAACTAGGTTTTATAGAACAATTTTTTTCATTCTTCAATTCCCTCATACATTCTTGGGTAGGTGTATTCACTCTTGACTCGTCTTATTATAACATGAAGTCTTTGTTTCAAAGTGTTTGATTTTTTTAAATTTATTGTGAATTTGGTGTAAAATCCATGGTAGAAGCCTCTTTAGTGATGGTTTTTTGATTTGTGAAATTGTGGACTTGTTGTGAAAAGTACTATTTTTGGGATTTTAGATTGATAATTTTAAAAAGTAATGTTGTTTTAATTCATGGAAATGGATTGATAAAAATTATTTTAATTAAAGGAATTTTTTATTGAAATGGATTTAAATGTATGTTTTGGAGTGGTCTTGGAATACAAAGGTTGGTGTGAGTTTATTCTTTCGATGTGACCCTAAATAAGGGGTGTATGCCATTGGTGTATAAAGGACATGGCCCTGAATAAGGGTTGTGTATCATTGGGTCACAATAATATTGGACACTTAGTGATGACTTGGTTGATGGATGATAAACAGATCATGATAATGGAACTTCCACTGAAGCATGCATGTGTTATTGTGTGTGTGTTTGAATCATGGAATATGGATTCCAAAATGGAAAATGGAATGTTTTAAAGAATTATTTATTTTCAGGGATTGAAAATAGTTTTGGTCAGGAAATGATTTTTTATTAACTAGTTGGATTTTATATAAATTATTAAATGTTTTATATTGTTTTATATAAATGAATTTATATAAAGGTGCTACCATTTTATATCCTAGTGTCGTGAGTATAGAAGTTGTTTGGGGAAATCTTATTTTGTTTCGTTACTCACCCCTTCTTTGTAACATTGATTCTTTTGAAGATATCATTTATTGAGACACAGGTAAATGGAATGTATAACATTTCTTTAATTGTCATTTGTGACACTTGGGATTGGATAATGGAGTTAGTGTGTGGAGCTTATTGGTTCTTTTTGAGTTGGTTTCATTGAGTATTTTGAGAATTGTTGTTTTTTTTCTATTTTGTAGTTGATGTTGATCTTGGTTAATGCATGGTACTCTGATTTAGTTTGCTAATATTATAATACATTGAGTTGTGTTATATTGGTATCATGCATCATATAGTGGTTTTAGTTATGGTATGTTTGGTTATGGTTATTTTCCTTCCAAATGGAAGATCATCCCCCACTTGTATTGAATCCCTTATCATTTATTTCCATCCTTTAGCTTCTTGGAGATGTCACTTAAATCCAGGTTGCAATTCTGCCTCAACTCAATTAAATAAGGAGGGGAGGTATGTTACAAGTGGAATCACACTTGGTCAGACCAAATAACTGTGTGGACCAAATGGTATTTGTTTTTTTAATCATAGGTTATCAGTTGTGTCCATCTTGGGGTTGACAATTATTCTAGTTTCATCCTTGATTTGGGATGGTATAAAGGAATAGGATTGTCGGGAGTTGAATGTACAGAATAAAAATACATAGATAACCATTTTATGCTGAAATTATTATTACTAGGGAGTTTGGTATGTAAGTATTTTAGATACACATATAAGATTTGTAATCTCATTGTCATGAGTTTATCTAATGAGAATAACATGACATGAATTTTAGAAATGATTTTGAATGTTTCATTTTGGGTATTGATTTATGATTGGTGAAAAAAATTATTTTTAAAAAATTAATAAATTGTTTTCAAATTTGATATTTTGAAAAGGGAATGGTTGTGGCATTTTAAAAATGGTTTTATTTTCATAATCATGGTGGAATTCTCAAAAATAGTTCATCGTGGAAAATGTTGAATTTTATAAATCCTTATTTTAATAGTTATTATGTATTATAATTTTAAAATATTAAACCTTAAGTTTCTAGAGAGTGAGAATTATAGAGTTTTTTGTGTTTATAAAATATAGAACTCGGTAGGCATAATTAAAACAAACTGAAAGAGGTTGCTGATAATGTGGTTACACCTAATCAACAGGTGAACCAATAGTTAGCTCAATGTATATTCTAATATTTTAAAGTTATAGATAGAGGGAACTAAAGGGATTAACCAAGAAGAGTGGAGTATTAAATTCAGTTCCAGAAGTAGAATTCACCCATCTTTCAAGGTGATTCATAACTAGAAAAGTAAGATGTGTGGCTGAATAGGATGAATCTAATATTTTATTTCCCTATCACACTAGTATAGAAGAAATTAACATTTTTTATGTATATGCTTGAGAATATTTCACACCAATGGTGAGATTTAGTAGTTCAAGAAAATTTTACCAAGCCATGGCATGGGTTTATTTTGATGAATTTATCAACAAAAAAATTTAAACTCATATGTTTATAACTATAAGAATGATATACATTTTCATCTTGAAGTAATAGAACCAATCAATGATAGAGAACATGGTTAAATTTATAAATTAAGTCAACTTTTCACCCAAAGTTTCTACAAGTGCATCCTTGAAGGCATAGATTTTTTAATCAGGGTTGAGGAAGTAAATTAACTCAATTATTATTGTGCTCTGTATAAATAATTATACTGAGATAGTAAATAGATCAATAGTATAAAAAAGTGACATTTCAGGCACTATGAGTAGAGGGAGTATGTTGATACCTATGGTACATAGTGGGAACTCAAATACTAAGAACAAGAGGAAGAGGGACACATATTTCCAAGGTAGTGCAATGGCATGGAATTAGATATATTGATCAATGAATACGCCTCTAGTATACAAAATTAAATATCGATTCTTTAAATGGGGTTCATTTGACCACATGAATCGAGAGTGTACTGCACCACAGAGGGCATGCCACAATTGCAAACAGATGGGGCATTTCAGTATTATTGTCATAGTTCTCCAAGGTTGGGTGTTCAGGAAACTTTTATTGTGTCACTGACATTGTTTTCTTTATGGGACAAGGAAAAAAATACCTCTCATCAGTAAAACCAAGCTATCCATGGTCATTAAAGGAATAACATGTCTCTTCAGGCAGTGAAATCTCAACAGGACAACAAAGAACAAAGTGTAGTTATTAAGAAATTATATGGAGTTAAGAAATTAATTGTGGATGAAAAATATAGAAAATTAATAGTGATAGGTAAAATATATTTTAATTATAACCTTATTCAAGATTTGTTTGATACAGGTGCATCCCATTCATTTATTATGTGTCATGTTGATGATTTTCTGGGTTTAAATGTTGAGAAGTTTCCTTATGTATTAAAACATAAAACTCCTCTTAGTTAAAGAGAATGTTGAGTTTTTATGTGTAGATCATGTTTTATGAATATTTATGTAGTTGATTTAATATATGGTTTCTCTAAGCTTGGTGTGGATGTCTAGGAAATAATCCTGGTTATGCATTGTTTTACTATGTTCAAGGCTCACGTTAACATTTATAACTGATAGGTTAGTTTTATGATGAATGATGGCGTCAAATATATCTTCAGAGGGGGCCAGAAAGTAAAGGTAGGTGAAAAGAGATTATTTTCACTAGTAGTTGGAATGATATCATAGTAGTTGGTAGTTTTAACTTTTGAATCCCTGTAAGATATTGAAAATAACAGTTTTCCTATGGTTTTTGATTAGTTTCAGAATGTTTTTACTAAAAATTTCTCATGGTTTCCACAAGAAAGGGAAGTGTAGATTATGATTGATATTCTTCTAAGAACCAGTACTATTTCCCTTCCATCCTACCAAATAGAACCAACAGAATTTATGGAATTGAAAGTGTAGCTGGAAGAGCTGTAAAGTAAAGGGTTCATTTTCCCTTGCATTTCTCTATGGGAAGAACCGATCATGTTTTTCAAAAAGGTGGATAAAACTATTCAGCTTTGTGTTGATCAATATAAGCTTAACCAAGTTAAGATAAATAATCAGGATCTAATTCTAGGAACTTATGATCTATTTGATCAATTGAGGGGAGAAAAGTATTTCTTTAAAATTGAATTTTGATCAGGATATCACCAATTGTTCATTCTGAAGATGGTTATTCCAAAGATAACTTCTGGGAGTAGATGTGTCCATTACCAGTTTTTGGTTATGAATTTCGGTTATATAAATTCACTTGTAGTATTTATTTCATTTAAGGATACGATATTTCAATGATATCTACATTCTTTTATGTTGGGTTTTTTAAATGGTATATTAGTGTATTCAAGGACAAGGGATAATCATGAGAAACATTTGGCAACAGTGTTGGGAATCTTGAGGGATCATCATATGTATGCCAAATTATCAAAGTGTGTTTTTGAATATAAGAGGTCTATTTTATTAGTAATTTATTCATTTAAATAGGTGTTTATATGGATCCATAATAGATAAAGGTTGTTATCTCTTGGATACCACCAAATAATGACTTCGAGATATACAGTTTATTTCGTCTAGCTAGTTATTATCGATGTTTTTTTCATGATTTATCATTACTAACATCACTAATGATAAATTTTATGCGGAAAAATGTTACATTTTAATAGAATAATGAATATAAAAATTATTTTCAAGTGCTAAAGGTTCTCCTTACATAATCACCAATCTTGGTTTTTTTTGGAATTAGGACAATGGTATGTTTTTTATTAAGATGATTCGGGATATGGGTTTAGATGTGTTCTTGTGAATAAAGATCTTATTGTAGATTATGGGTCATGTTAGTTAAGGATTCATGAGAATAACTGTAACGCCCCGACCCCAGCTACCCAGAGTCGGTGCATTACTTCGTAACATTGGCATGATCACAAGAAAGATCAAATCTCGAAAGACCGATTGGTTTAGTAGCCTTGGAAATACTAGATATATTCATATGTTTTACATTACATCATAAAATGAAAAACTAATACAACAACATAATGTTTCCACAATACACACTATTAACCCCTCATAAAATCCCTGCAGGTCATTCATAACTTACTTCTTCACATCCTGGGAAAAATAAAACATAGAAAAGGGGTGAGCTCAAATGCCCAGTAAGGATAACAATATAGCGGAAACTTTCATAAATAAGAATAAACATTTAAGGCAATGTATAACTAAAACAAAAGCCTTTTAAACATGAACTTTCAACATGGTATGGCATAAATAAAATGAAATAATGCCATTTACTTATTCACATGGATATTCTACTAATCGAATAATCACATGCAAAAATCAATAACCACTTTCATAATGTTGGAATGCATAATGCCAGACTATCATAACCACATAGCCAAGGCCTCGTGCCAAGACTACAAATAAGATTTTGTCAAGGCCTTGTGCCAAGACACTAGTTTGTCTCATGAGACCTACCGATGCATCGAGGAGCTATAGCGGGCTCCACCCGTCACTTATTAAGTCCAATGCATTCCCATATGAAAAGGTTTAAACATAACATAAACATTCGTATTAAAACTAGCATACGAAATGTCAATACTTTCACAATAAACTATGAATGGTATAAAAATAGCACATCCACAGTCAAACATATCACAAAACCTTCAATACAATATAGAAGTTTTGTATCATAATAAATCAACTTCAAATAATCTTAAAATCCATCAAAGGATGTTGACATAGATGAAATCAAAATTCTTTTTAAAGAAATATCTCCTTTTATTTTGAAATCATTTAAGATCCATATAAAATAAAACATTTTCTTTGAAAATATTCTTATAAGCTTGTAAGGAAAGCTTTGAAGATTTTATAACGGCGTAAAATAACCGCACCCGCCGTATAAGTTAAAAAAAACATTCTTACCTCAATTCTGTCGAAAAGGTTAAAAAGGACCTTGTTTTGAAAATGACGGAAAGATTCCTTTATAAACCTCTTATAAAAAGTCAAAAAAAGGGTATAAATGACTTTAACCCATATTCTTGTAAATAGTAAAAATGTTTTGAAATACATTTTTAAGAAACATGGATGTGGATGATAAAGATATCCCAGTAGATTATTACGTATAAACAACCTCGGATAATGAAGAGATTGTGAAATAACCCTTACCAATTTGGTAACTTATGAAACATACAACCCATGAAAGAGGTATCATACAATTAATATGTAAATACACATAAATTAGAGTGTATTACACAAAGAATATAATTATGGGTAGTACATACACCACACAAAAGGTGATGGTGGCAATATGACATGAATCTCACGGGAATAAGGAGTGAGATGAAAACCCCTTACCTTGTACTTTTCCTTTGTTGGGGTAGGTTAACCTCCTGTATAATGGTGAAATAATTGTTATTAAATTATACAAGAATCATATACATTAATATGATATCATATATGATCTTTTAATATTGATTTGATAATAATATCTTAGTATTATCGTTGTTTCGGGTGTTAACTTACTTGTTTTCTTTCATATGTTTTGTTACGTAAGACATGTTTGTAAAGGATAGGTTGTATATTATTCATATACAGAATGATATCAAGTCCTTAAACATCATTTTTAAATCATAAAATGATAATTACGCTTTAATGGTTACGATGGAGAATGAATCTCATCGCGTTCGTGGAGACGGTAGTCCGTACGTACGCACGAGCGACAATATCATTCTTTTGATATTAAAATAATATATAAATGGATGATATATCATATATACAGAATCATTAACATGTTATATTTATTATTTACATGAGTTACACATCATTATTATACCCATCCAAATAATATTATATTGAATAACAATTACACCACGACGTGGAGACGGTAAGCCGTACGTACGCACGTATGGTGACATGTTATTCAAAGGGTGGATAGAATACTGAATATTGTTGTACCATATTTATAATAACATCACAGTATATAAATGATACTGGAGTCATTATTTTAGAATGGTAACAACAAAGGAAGAAGAAGTGGAAGAAGAAATGAACTTGGAAAAGGGGTGGTGAAAACATTACCTCTTCTGCGGGTTCTTCCTTTTGATTTGATCAAAAGGGCTCCTTAGGTTGGCTTTCTGATCAAACTAAGGCCTCTAGGTTGTATTGAGGGATGTTGGGAGAGTATTTGGGCAGAGTTTGGCCGAACCAAAAGGCTTTAGAGGTGTGAAGAAATGAGAAGGAGGAGTGCCCTTTTATAAGAGGGGTGAGGGGCACCTTTGGAAAAGCTAGAAATATTAATTTATAATAAATTCATATTCGGTTTCTAAAGGCTCCAAAGTTGACTATTCAAAGGATGAGGTGGCTATAGGTCGAAAACAACTCATCCAATAGAATTTAGACAGGTTTGGGTACTTATATTAACCTTACCTTTAAGTATTAACTCTAAGTTAATTAGTTTCACTTTTACAATGTCTCTTTGTATTTTTATATAATATGGTTAATAAACTTACTATATACATCCAAGCGACCCCCAAGTGGTCCATTAATGATTAACCTATCATAATATAAGTCTCTTGGCCGAACCTTAGATTTTTAGGAATTTAATATCAATTAATAATATAATATTTGTTTTAAGAACTCTTTTATGTCAATTTTGACACTATTCAATAGTTGATTTTTGTGAAACTCATAACAGATTGATTACTTCGAACAAAGTCAATTAAATCAATCCTAATATATCATATTATCATAGAAAATTAGTTTAATTCATCAAAGGTTTCATATTATAATTATTTGGGTATTTATAAGATCAATTATTTTTATTTTTCTCTATTTTAGTAATTACTGCATCATCATTGTGTCATAAATAAAATAAATTATATAATGTCTAAAAATTATAAATAAAATATCATTATGTAGGAAATCATTTTAGCTTTCTAATGAATATTTATAATCGAAAATCCAACATGTATAACCCTATGTAAAAATTGTTCTTCTAAAAGATGTAAGCTTATGCCATTTTTATTTTTATTTTAACTTTATTAATATAAAGTGTCCCTACCACATACAAGTGGCTCCAAGGGGTCCCCAAATTGACCAAAGGATGCCCATGGTCGGGTATGTGTCCACCAATAAGGTTAGGACACGTTTTAGGGTAATTTTTTATTATTATAATATTATTTTTTTAACCCTTATTTACCGGATTTACCCTTTAACCATGGTAAATAAAATATTTACCACAGTAACTATTCAAAATGTCTAAAAATAAAAGTTAACTATTTACACAATTTGAACATCCTGATTCCAAATATGGAATCCATTTTCCTAAATTCAAAACACAGAAGTGGCAGAAATTAATTTAAAATTAATTCCCGCTGTCAAAACAAAAAGCGTGTTTTTAAGAGATAATAACTATCAAAAGATTGACACTTGTTTATGTTCGGTTTAATTGTAAAATTATGTCCAATGATAAAAATTAAATTGAATGGTAAAAATATATTCTAAATATACTTTAAAACCACTCAAATTCATAATTTATCACTATTAATTATTTTGATTAAAAAAGTTGTTTTTAATTAAAATTTAGAAATTTTCACTATTCATCAAAATATGAAAGTTATCCGAAATGTACCAAAATTTCACCCTAGGCTAATTTTGATATTCCGAATCCAAAAATGAAGTCCATTTTGAAAAATAGAATATATATGATTTCAAAAAGTAGGTATTACTATTCACAACGGCTAGTTTAATTAGTTGTGGTGTGTGTTAGAACTCGAGGTTGCGTACAACACACGCTATCGCATTATTCGAAGGGAAACGTACCGTAGAAGCTTGGGGTGTTACATTCTCCCCTCCTTCAAATAATTGCGTCCTCGCAATTTCTAGGGTATTACTGCATAAAAAGACTCGGGTGGTTCTTCATCATAAGTTCCTCGGGTTCCCACGTTGCCTCTTCCATTTTATGATTTCTCCACAAAACTTTTACCAGACGCGTCGTCCGGTTTCTCAGTACTTGTTCTCTTGTATCAAGAATCCTGACGGGCTCTTCACAATAGGAAAGATCGGGTTCCAGTTCTAATTCCTCATAGGTGAGTACATGCGTTGGGTCAGGCATGTATTTCCTCAACAGAGATACGTGGAACACATCGTGAACTTTGGAGAGACTTGGCGGCATTGCCAATCGGTAAGCTACAGCCCCAATTCGTTCTAGAATTTCGAAAGGTCCGATGTACCTGGGACTCAATTTACCTTTCTTACCAAAACGTATGACTCCCTTCCATGGAGATACCTTCAGGAAAACATGATCACCGACTTGAAATTCCAAATCCTTCCTTCGATTATCGGCATAGCTCTTCTGCCTACTTTGAGCTGCTTTAATGTGATTTTGGATTACTTTCACCTTTTCCACCGTTTCCTCCACCAGCTCTGGGCCTACAAGTTTTCTTTCACCAACGTCATCCCAACAGGTTGGTGTACGACATCTATTTCCGTATAACGCTTCATATGGTGCCATCTGTATACTCGAATGGAAGCTATTGTTATAGGAAAATTCTACTAGTGGTAAATATTGATCCCACATACCCTGAAAATCAAGTGAGCAAGATCTCAACATGTCTTCTAAGGTCTGAATAGTCCGTTCTGATTGTCCGTCTGTCTGAGGGTGGTAAGCAGTGCTCAAATGAAGTTCAGTATCCAGGGATTTCTGAAGACTTTTCCAAAATCTTGAAGTAAAACGGGGATCACGATCAGAAACAATCGATAGGGGTACTCCATGAAGTCTCACAACTTCATTAATATATAGTCTTGCTAGACGTTCCAGGGGTAGATCTTCTCTTATAGCAAGAAAATGTGCTGACTTGGTAAGACGATCAACAATAACCCATATTGCATCGTTCCTTCTAGGAGTCTTTGGTAGCCCCATGACAAAGTCCATTGTAATATTGTCCCATTTCCACTCCGGTATGGGAAGAGGTTGCATGACTCCTCCAGGCTGTTGCCTTCCAGCTTTCACTTGTTGACAAACCATACATCTTGACACAAAATCAGCAATCTCCCTCTTCATGTTGTCCCACCAAAAATGTTCCTTCAAATCTCTATACATTTTGGTGCTCCCAGGGTGTATAGAGAAATTGGAACTATGAGCATCATCCAGCAATTCCCTTTTTAGATCAGGTATATTGGGAACACAAAGTCTCTTCCCGAATTTCAAAATTCCACCTTCATACGCAAAGTCTCTCAATCTCCCATCATTCACAGCTTTAATCTTCTTCTGAAATTCTTCATCATCGGTCTGAGAACTCTTAATCCTTTCTAGTAAAGATGGTTTGGCAACCATTTGAAAAAGCATTGATGTTTCACCTTCCCTGGTTATTCCCATGTCCATCTTCACTAGATCCATGAAAATTGGATCCCTTTCAATTCTCATCATGTTCAGAACTCCATGGTCTTTTCTGCTCAAAGCATCTGCCACCTTGTTTGCCTTCCCCGGGTGGTAGTGTATCGTACAATCATAATCCTTGAGTAATTCAAGCCATCTCCTTTGCCTCATGTTGAGTTCTTTTTGTGAGAAAATATACTTCAAACTCTTGTGATCAGTATAAATCTCACATTTTTCACCATAGAGGTAGTGCCTCCATATCTTCAAAGCAAAGATCACTGCTGCTAACTCGAGATCATGAGTAGGATAGTTTTGTTCATGAATTTTCAACTGTCGTGATGCATAGGCAATAACTCTATCATTCTGCATAAGGACACAGCCAAGTCCTTTCTTCGATGCATCACTATAAATAACGAACCCATCATTCCCCGATGGTAGAGTCAATATAGGAGCATTGACTAATCTTCTCTTCAGTTCTTCGAAACATTCTTCACACTCTTTTGTCCAAACAAATTTAACCCCTTTACGTGTGAGCTTCGTTAATGGGTTAGCCAATCGGGCAAAATTCTGGACGAAACGTCGATAATAACCTGCCAAACCAATAAAACTACGTACCTCAGTTATATTCGTAGGTGCTGGCCATTCTTGGATTGGCTTGGTCTTAGAAGGATCAACAGAGATTCCATCTTTAGAGACAATATGGCCAAGAAAAGAAATCTCCTGAAGCCAGAATTCACACTTGCTAAACTTTCCATATAATTCATGCCTCCTCAGAGTCTTCAAGATAATGCGCAAGTGATTTTCATGATCTTCGTAGGATTTGGAGTATACCAAGATATCATCAATAAATACCACCACAAATTCATCGAGATACTCCTTGAAAACTCTATTCATCAGATCCATGAATACAGAGGGTGCATTAGTCAATCCAAACGGCATTACAGTAAACTCGTAATGCCCGTACCTGGTTCGAAATGCTGTCTTCGGAATGTCTTCCTTCTTCACACACAACTGATGGTATCCAGATCGAAGGTCAATCTTTGAAAAGTATTGAGCTCCATGCAGTTGGTCAAATAAATCATCAATACGAGGTAGGGGATACTTGTTCTTTATCGTTATAGCATTGATCTCCCTGTAGTCGATACATAACCTCATAGATCCATCTTTCTTTTTAACAAAAAGAACAGGGGCTCCCCATGGAGAAACACTAGGGCGAATAAATCCCTTATTACTCAATTCCTCTAGTTTTTTCTTTAGTTCGACTAGCTCTACAGTGGCCATTCTATAAGGGGTCTTCGATATAGGCCTTGATCCAGGAATCAAATCAATGGAAAACTCAACTTCTCGTTCTGGAGGATGTCCAGGTAAATCTTCCGGAAATACATCTACAAACTCTTTCACAACAGGTACATCCTCTATTTGAACATTCCTTTCCTCACCGACAGTTATTTCATTCTCTTCCTCCCCAATAATTGAATTAAGTTGAGCTACTGGGGGTGGGTCTAAATAAGAATTAGGTGGTGACGATTCTGCTCTAAAAATAAGGTGTTCCTTATCATTATCATCAAGAATCGTAACCTCTTTCTTCTTACAATAAATCTTCGCATCATAGTCCGAAAGCCAGTCCATACCGAGGATTATATCAAACTCAATCATAGGTATGACGATGAAATCAGCAGATAAAGAAAATTTATGTGCTCTAATGGGGACTGATTCACAAAACTTTGTTGCAACGATACTTCCCTTAGGAGTTTTAACTGACAACTCCCTTATTAAATCAAATTGGAAATATCTAATTTTCTTAGCAAACTGGGAAGATATGAAACAATGCGATGATCCAGAATCAAATAATGCATTTGCTAAACTTGAGGAAACCATTAAATTACCTGCCACCACGTCTTTCGGAGCTTCTACCTCAGCAGTAGTGACAGCATAAGCCTGGCCTTGATCCCTTGGCCTTTTCTGAGGTAAGTTCTCATGACTCTTAGGACATGCATTTTCATAATGCCCCATCTCCCTGCAATTGTAGCACTGAACGTTGGTAGCTTCCTTCTTCCCCTTGCAATCATGAGCTTGGTGGCCTTTTTCACCACACTTGTAACAGACTCCCATTCCCTTCAGGCAAGCACCGGGGTGTTTCTTCCCGCACTTACCACAAGATGGATATTCAACCTTTCCCTTCTTCCCCTTATTTCCATTCCCAGATTGATCAGCAGGTCTCTTCTTCTCTTGCTTTGCTTTAAAGTCATAAGACTTAGAGAATTCCTTTTCGGTCTTGATAGCACATGAGACAATGTCTTCGTACGATGAAAAGGATTGTGAGACTAATGCTCGACGGAGAAATGGTTTTAACCCATCAAAGAAACGATCAATCTTACTTCTTGGGTTGCGAATATAATCACCAGCATACCTCGCTAACCTTGAAAAGTTAGCCTCATACTTTGTGACATTCTCATCCTCCTTTTGTCTCAGACTCAGAAATTGCCTTTCCATATCTGCTCGATGGTCGCGAGGAAAGTATTTTTCTAAAAACAGATCTTTGAACTCCCTCCATTCCATGTTTGATACTTCATCATCTTCCTTCATGTTTTGAATCAATGACCACCATTGATCAGCATCTCCAGTGAGGCGGTAAACTGCCATGGTAACTTTTTCCCTTTCACTACTCCCCAAAGCCTGAAATATTTTCTCTAGGGAAAATATCCATTGCTCAGCTACTAAGGGATTTGTACTTCCATTGAACGTTGGTGGTTGTTGTCTCATGAATCGATCTAACATTGATCCTCCACGCTGCGGATCAGGGTGCTCCATACGGGTAAGGTTATTATTCATAACCTGAGTAAGTTGTCCCAGTACGGTGATTAGCTGATCAGCACCAGTTGCATCACCAGCCCCACTATAATTATCTTGAGCAGGAGGGAAATCCCTACATGGAGTGCGTGCATTGATACGGTTTCCATTTCTTCCACTAGGCGCCATTTCTAAACAATGGCATAAACTAGATCAGTTTATGAATCAAAATACATAATCCCATACTTATAAAACACTTAACATAAATTGAACTATCTATGGATATAATCCATAATCATAAATATGTTTTCTTTGAGGAAGTATATACTCATAAACCCTTCATAATGATTTGTAAAGAAAGTGAGAGTTATCCTAAGCATATCCCCCGGGAGTGTCGTAACCAAGAGTGCAGCAAGGCCCGTTGTCGTGCACCAGTTCCGGTTCGAGTCTAGCTCAAAGCGGTGTTTTCGGGTTTTACCCCTAGGTACATCTGTGCCAGAGCCGCCTCTACCTGCTCGTATCCAGACAGGGATGTATTGCTCGAAAAACTCACAAAATCTCTACAATACCAAAATTCTAGGAAGTTCTTCTATACTAATCCTCAAAGTTCATCTTAGGTCTACGTGCTCTAATCAGAGTTTATCTAAATCTAGCTTCCAAGGTTTGTACTAAACTTCCTCTGATACCAACTGTAACGCCCCGACCCCAGCTACCCAGAGTCGGTGCATTACTTCGTAACATTGGCATGATCACAAGAAAGATCAAATCTCGAAAGACCGATTGGTTTAGTAGCCTTGGAAATACTAGATATATTCATATGTTTTACATTACATCATAAAATGAAAAACTAATACAACAACATAATGTTTCCACAATACACACTATTAACCCCTCATAAAATCCCTGCAGGTCATTCATAACTTACTTCTTCACATCCTGGGAAAAATAAAACATAGAAAAGGGGTGAGCTCAAATGCCCAGTAAGGATAACAATATAGCGGAAACTTTCATAAATAAGAATAAACATTTAAGGCAATGTATAACTAAAACAAAAGCCTTTTAAACATGAAATTTCAACATGGTATGGCATAAATAAAATGAAATAATGCCATTTACTTATTCACATGGATATTCTACTAATCGAATAATCACATGCAAAAATCAATAACCACTTTCATAATGTTGGAATGCATAATGCCAGACTATCATAACCACATAGCCAAGGCCTCGTGCCAAGACTACAAATAAGATTTTGTCAAGGCCTTGTGCCAAGACACTAGTTTGTCTCATGAGACCTACCGATGCATCGAGGAGCTATAGCGGGCTCCACCCGTCACTTATTAAGTCCAATGCATTCCCATATGAAAAGGTTTAAACATAACATAAACATTCGTATTAAAACTAGCATACGAAATGTCAATACTTTCACAATAAACTATGAATGGTATAAAAATAGCACATCCACAGTCAAACATATCACAAAACCTTCAATACAATATAGAAGTTTTGTATCATAATAAATCAACTTCAAATAATCTTAAAATCCATCAAAGGATGTTGACATAGATGAAATCAAAATTCTTTTTAAAGAAATATCTCCTTTTATTTTGAAATCATTTAAGATCCATATAAAATAAAACATTTTCTTTGAAAATATTCTTATAAGCTTGTAAGGAAAGCTTTGAAGATTTTATAACGGCGTAAAATAACCGCACCCGCCGTATAAGTTAAAAAAAACATTCTTACCTCAATTCTGTCGAAAAGGTTAAAAAGGACCTTGTTTTGAAAATGACGGAAAGATTCCTTTATAAACCTCTTATAAAAAGTCAAAAAAAGGGTATAAATGACTTTAACCCATATTCTTGTAAATAGTAAAAATGTTTTGAAATACATTTTTATGAAACATGGATGTGGATGATAAAGATATCCCAGTAGATTATTACGTATAAACAACCTCGGATAATGAAGAGATTGTGAAATAACCCTTACCAATTTGGTAACTTATGAAACATACAACCCATGAAAGAGGTATCATACAATGAATATGTAAATACACATAAATTAGAGTGTATTACACAAAGAATATAATTATGGGTAGTACATACACCACACAAAAGGTGATGGTGGCAATATGACATGAATCTCACGGGAATAAGGAGTGAGATGAAAACCCCTTACCTTGTACTTTTCCTTTGTTGGGGTAGGTTAACCTCCTGTATAATGGTGAAATAATTGTTATTAAATTATACAAGAATCATATACATTAATATGATATCATATATGATCTTTAAATATTGATTTGATAATAATATCTTAGTATTATCGTTGTTTCGGGTGTTAACTTACTTGTTTTCTTTCATATGTTTTGTTACGTAAGACATGTTTGTAAAGGATAGGTTGTATATTATTCATATCCAGAATGATATCAAGTCCTTAAACATCATTTTTAAATCATAAAATGATAATTACGCTTTAATGGTTACGATGGAGAATGAATCTCATCGCGTTCGTGGAGACGGTAGTCCGTACGTACGCACGAGCGACAATATCATTCTTTTGATATTAAAATAATATATAAATGGATGGTATATCATATATACAGAATCATTAACATGTTATATTTATTATTTACATGAGTTACACATCATTATTATACCCATCCAAATAATATTATATTGAATAACAATTACACCACGACGTGGAGACGGTAAGCCGTACGTACGCACGTATGGTGACATGTTATTCAAAGGGTGGATAGAATACTGAATATTGTTGTACCATATTTATAATAACATCACAGTATATAAATTATACTGGAGTCATTATTTTATAATGGTAACAACAAAGGAAGAAGAAGTGGAATAAGAAATGAACTTGGAAAAGGGGTGGTGAAAACATTACCTCTTCTTCGGGTTCTTCCTTTTGATTTGATCAAAAGGGCTCCTTAGGTTGGCTTTCTGATCAAACTAAGGCCTCTAGGTTGTATTGAGGGATGTCGGGAGAGTATTTGGGCAGAGTTTGGCCGAACCAAAAGGCTTTAGAGGTGTGAAGAAATGAGAAGGAGGAGTGCCCTTTTATAAGAGGGGTGAGGGGCACCTTTGGAAAAGCTAGAAATATTAATTTATAATAAATTCATATTCGGTTTCTAAAGGCTCCAAAGTTGACTATTCAAAGGATGAGGTGGGGATAGGTCGAAATCAACTCATCCAATAGAATTTAGACAGGTTTGGGTACTTATATTAACCTTATCTTTAAGTATTAACTCTAAGTTAATTAGTTTCACTTTTACAATGTCTCTTTGTATTTTTATATAATATGGTTATTAAACTTACTATATACATCCAATCGACCCCCAAGTGGTCCATTAATGATTAACCTATCATAATATAAGTCTCTTGGCCGAACCTTAGATTTTTAGGAATTTAATATCAATTAATAATATAATATTTGTTTTAAGAACTCTTTTATGTCAATTTTGACACTATTCAATAGTTGATTTTTGTGAAACTCATAACAGATTTATTACTTCGAACAAAGTCAATTAAATCAATCCTAATATATCATATTATCATAGAAAATTAGTTTAATTCATCAAAAGTTTCATATTATAATTATTTGGGTATTTATAAGATCAATTATTTTTATTTTTCACTATTTTAGTAATTACTGCATCATCATTGTGTCATAAATAAAATAAATTATATAATGTCTAAAAATTATAAATAAAATATAATTATGTAGGAAACCATTTTATCTTTCTAATGAATATTTATAATCGAAAATCCAACATGTATAACCCTATGTAAAAATTGTTCTTCTAAAAGATGTAAGCTTATGCCATTTTTATTTTTATTTTAACTTTATTAATATAAAGTGTCCCTACCACATACAAGTGGCTCCAAGGGGTCCCAAAATTGACCAAAGGATTCCCATGGTCGGGTATGTGTCCACCAATAAGGTTAGGACACGTTTTAGGGTAATTTTTTATTATTATAATATTATTTTTTTAACCCTTATTTACCTGATTTACCCTTTAACCATGGTAAATAAAATATTTACCACAGTAACTATTCAAAATGTCTAAAAATAAAAGTTACCTATTTACACAATTTGAACATCCTGATTCCAAATATGGAATCCATTTTCCTAAATTCAAAACACAGAAGTGGCAGAAATTAATTTAAAATTAATTCCCGCTGTCAAAACAAAAAGCGTGTTTTTAAGAGATAATAACTATCAAAAGATTGACACTTGTTTATGTTCGGTTTAATTGTAAAATTATGTCCAATGATAAAAATTAAATTGAATGGTAAAAATATATTCTAAATATACTTTAAAACCACTCAAATTCATAATTTATCACTATTAATTATTTTGATTAAAAAAGTTGTTTTTAATTAAAATTTAGAAATTTTCACTATTCATCAAAATATGAAAGTTATCCGAAATGTACCAAAATTTCACCCTAGGATAATTTTGATATTCCGAATCCAAAAATGAAGTCCATTTTGAAAAATAGAATATATATGATTTCAAAAAGTAGGTATTACTATTCACAACGGCTAGTTTAATTAGTTGTGGTGTGTGTTAGAACTCGAGGTTGCGTACAACACACGCTATCGCATTATTCGAAGGGAAACGTACCGTAGAAGCTTGGGGTGTTACAATAACTACCCAACACACGATTTTTAGTTAGTCATCGTAGTCCATGATTTAAAAACATGGAATTATTACCTATTTAGTGGAAAATTTATAGTGTTTACAGATCATATGAGTTTGAAATAAATTTTCTAATGAAGGGGTTCAAGCCTCAGACAAGGAATATGCATAGAGTATCTCCAAATACTTGAAATTGACTTTAGTTATACACTGGATAAAGCAAATTTGGTGGTATATATAATAGTCATAAATTCATATTCATGGTTAGTAAAAGAGCCTTAATTTAGTGGAAGTTGATGTTGGTTATAGAAAAAATGCACTTGGAATGTGAAGGCAAAGGTAAAGTTGTGGTTTTCTTCCCAATTTCATTAGTTTTTTATTTGGTGGATATGGTTAAATAGGATCATAAATATGATTCTAAATTCATTTTATGAGATCAAAACACAATGGAGGGGAGACCATTGACGAATGGAAATTGAATGGAAGTTTAGTTTTGTGATTTTGAAAGTAGTTGGTCAAACCTATGTCTTTTCAGGAAAATGTTCTTTATACTTACCAACATTTGATATGGATATTTCATCCTCGAATACAAAAGTTTTATTTGAAATTGAAATCATAGTTTCAATGGGTCAGTATGAAAATAAATGTGGATGAGTTTGTTTTGAGATACTTAACATGTCAGCAGGTTAAGGTAGAGAATTAGCGACCAGAAATTATGTTACAGACATTACCTAATCTAGTTTTAAAATGGGTGCAGATAATGATGTATTTTGTAAAAGGTATCCCAATAATGGTTTATAAACATTATTCCCTATGGGTGATAGTGTATCATCTCACAAAGTCATCCCATTTCATCCCTATTGGTGAATCTCATACGGTGGAGGACTTATCAAAAATATATTCCTAAGAAGTGGTAAAGAGGAATGGAATGCCAGTTTCGATAGTTTTCGATAGAGTTCTAAGGTATACATCTCATTTCTAGAATTCCTTATCAAAATACCTTGGGACTCATTCGACTATGAGTACGGAATATCAACCTCATATGGAAGGTAAATCAAATAGGATGATACAAAATTTGTAAGACATGTTGTAATATTTTGTAATAAATTTTTATGGATCATGGGAGGAGAACATACCATTATCGGAGTTCTCATATAACAACAGTTATCAAGAATCAATTCATACAACTCTTTTTGAATAATTGTATGGGGGTCCTTATCATTCTCCACATTGTTGGGTGGAAATAGGTGATACTTCACTAGTTGGGCCAGACCATGTCTAGGAGAAAATGAAGATGATTCAACCGTTAAAAAAGAAATTAAAGATGGATCAGAGTTTCCAAAAATAATATATTGATCATCATCAATGTGGATTATCGTTCGAGGTGAGTCATCATGTTTTATTGATAATCTCTAAAAGGATTTGGAATCGTCATTTTGAGAAGCATAGAAACTTATCTTCTGGATAAAAAGTACCTTTTCAGATACTAGAATGTGTTTGTGAGGTGGTATATTAGTTGGCGTTTCCACCGTGGTTAAATGTAATGAATAATGTGTTTCATGTATCTCAATTGAAAAATTATTTTTCTGATCTTGACCATTTGATTTTATGGGATCAGTTTGACCTAAAGTCAGACATTTCATTGGTACATATTCCAATACAGATTGTGGATAGGTGAGATAAATTATTTCATGGGAAAAAATGAGTCTACTGTGGTTTTTCTGCAAACATGGTTGGATTCATGAAGAATCATGGGAATGAGAGAAATAAATGGTCGATCAATGGCCCAAATTATTTCATGTAAATGGTGTTTTTTTTACTTTATGGATATGGAAAGGCTAATGGTGGGGGTAATGTTGCACCCCATATTTCAAGTAAGTAACCCTTTTTTGTGTATTTTATGTATGTGAAGTGTTTTTGTAAATTTTGGGAGTGTTTGAAATGAATTTGGAATGTTTTTGGGGATTTTGTATAGGTTTATGGTTTGAGTATAGTTCGTCGAAACCATGAAACTCCTATATAAAATGGTGTAAGGTGATACAGGGCCTTCTCAGTAGGCTCATGGTTTGGCGCATGTTTTATCCAAACCATGAAGGCATCCATGTGTGACTATGAAATGTGAGCTAGAGGGCTTTTTCAAGGTTTGTGCATGGTTTTTTAAACCATGTGATCCAATAGTGTGAGGTTGTTCCAAGGTTAGTGTTAAATGAACATATGGCACAAATTTTTCCTAATCATGCAACCCAATATTTCACAGTTATATCTTAGATCTTAAAAGAGTGGTTCTCACTCATTTTCACCTTGAAGCCTCTTTTTTCACACTTTTTAACCCTAAATCAGTTCTTCTTCCCCTCAAAGTTAGTAGAGACTTTCCCCCTTGATCCTAGAGTTAACAATTGTAAAATCTTGGTGTGTTGAAGCTTGATTCCCTTATTAAGTCTTAATTTTTGTTAGGTTATTTATATATACTTCTCTATCGTATCTTGGATTCATATATCTTGTCAATTTGTGATATATCTATGCTGGTGTATTAAAATTATTATTATATTTGGTTTGGTTGATGTTATAGAATGATATCTAAGGTTGTTTTTTTAGATTCAACCAGGTTTTTCGAAGAATTCACGTCGTTCTTCATTTCAACCATAGTTTTTGAGGTAGGTGGATTAAATTCTGACTTCTCTTATTAGAACATGAAGGCTTAGTTTCAAAATATTTTAATTTTCTTGAAATTTATTGTGTAATTGATGTGAAAATCATCGTACAACTCTATTTAGTGATGGTTTAATAATTTTTTAAATTTTGGAATTGTTGTGAAAGGGGTTTTGTTTATGGATTTTAAAAGGATGATTTTAAAATGTGAAATTTTATTCATTTAGGGAAATGGTTTAATGAAAAAAATCAATAAACAGAATGTTTTATTGAAATGGATTGAAATAGTTGGTTTTGAGTGATCTTGGAATATAATGGTTGGTGTGAGTTCATGCTTTTTAAGTGACCCAAAATAAGGGATGTGTGACATTGTTGTACAAGGTATGTGACCCTAGATAAGAGGTGTGTGTCATTTGGGAACAAGGTGATTGGCCACTTAGTTACAACTTGGGGAATGTCTGAGAAACCAATCATGAGTATGAAAATATCATTGAATCATGAATGTGTTGGTGTGTGTGTGTGAATCGTGGAATGGGGATTCAAAAAAGTAATGTCAAATGGTTTAAATAATTGTTTATTTTCTTTACTTGAAAACTATTTTTTTAAACATGTTTTGGTGTGAACAAATTATATTTGATATAAACTTTTAAATGTTCTAAAGTTTATTATATGAATTTTTTTATATAAAGGTGATAACATGTTCTATACTAGTGGATTGAATAGAGAAGTCATTATGTAAAAACCTACTGAGTTTCATTACTCACCACTACCTTGGATTGTTGGTGATTTTTCATATAACATTTATTGATACACAGCTTAATGGAAGGTATCACATTTATTTAGTGGCGATTCATGACACTAGGGATTGGATATTGTATTTGGTTCTTGGACATTGTTGGAAGATTCTAGGTTGGTGCCTTCAAGTCTTTTGAGTTTGTTGGTTTTGTCTAACACCATGTAGTTGATGTTGATCTTGGTTTCCACTTGTTGTTCTGATTTAGTTGGTTTAATTTTTTATACATTGAGTTGTCATAAATTGTTATCATACATCATATAGTTGTTTTGGTTATGGTATTTTTGGTTATGGTTTCTTTATTTCCGTAGGAAAAATTTTCCCCCACTTGTGTTGAAGCTCTTGGAATTTATTGTCAGTCCTTGGAATTTATTTTCTTCCTTTGGCATCATGGGTATGTCTCCTAAGACCAAGTACCAATTAAACTTCATCTCAAGATAATGAGAAGAGGAAGGATTTCACACAAATGGAAAGGTATTTTTTTGATAAGTTAGGATGAGTTTTAAATTCAATCCATAAATAAAATTTGAACAAGTTTTTTTTTTGGTATTTTAAAACTTATCTTTTGGTTTGACCCCTTAGTTAACCCATTTTAACATTAACCACAATATTTTCTTTTTCACCTAGAAAGTGTTATAATTTTACATATAAGTTGAAACATGGATCATAAATGGACAATGGATGACATTTTTAACCATATATTTTCCAAATTATCAACTTTAAATATTTTATGATTTTTATGTAATTTATTAAAATATTATCTTGGTAAAATTGAATTAAAATAAATTTTTGACATTATTCATTTAATTTTAGTTAATAGACATAAATAAAAATTTTAAATTCAAATATAGTACTTTTAAACATCAATAATACGTTATATTTATACAAAAAAAATTAACACTCTAAATCAAAAAATATATATTACTTTTAATGTTTTAAAATTTTTTATTTTGTTTTTCTATTAATTGAATAAATACTGAATTAGCGTTGCGCAAATATTTAAGGAAATTATTTAATAACTGAAAACTATAAATAATTTACCATCATAAAGATAATTTCATTGTTCTCCAAATATATATTTATATTCATTAATAAGTTTATTTTTTCCTTTATGAACACATAATAGATTTTTTAAAGTAAGAGAGTGACATTTTATGTTTTGCTTTGCTTTAAATACTGTATCTTCCATTTTCAGGGAAAATTATCCATTAAAAAAATAAATTTAGATCATAAGGTGATAATTTAAAAGTTAACCTCATAAGATAAGAATTATTATGAGATATTATATCCTTATCACTTAGTTTTAACCAAGATTAACCTGATTTACCCATTATCGATATGATAAATTCTACCATAGTTACTATTTATATTCATAAAAATAAAAAAACAAATTTACCAAATTTAATCCTCTTGATTAAAAATATTTAATCATTCTTTTAAAATTCAATACCTATGAGTGGTATATATTAATTTTAAAATTAGTTTGCAAAACTCGATGAATACTGCTTTTTAGAAAAAATGACTTTTATGTATAGAAATTTTTTTATACTAAATTCATGTATAAAATTCATTCCAAAGACCATAATGGGATTATTTTTAATAAAAAGGAATTATTTATATATTAAAACATTCCAAAAATATAATTTTACTTTTTGAACACTTTAAAATAAAATAAATTTATTAATAAAAATTATCATTATTCACTATTAATTGAACAATATAAAATTTTGGAAAAATCATACAATTTCACAAGAATCAATTTAGATATTATTATTTAATGAATGATTTCATTTTTATAAAATAAAATTTCCAAATTTTTTAGTAATTAATTATAATATTCTCTCATAAAAAAATAATACATACCAATTTTGATGAAAATTTACTTATGATGAATAAAATGTCTTTTCTAATAATTGAGTTTTTAATTCCTAATAATTAATAAACACACCTGTATTTATTCAGACATTTATATATATTTCATAATGTGGTTAATCCTATACATACAGTCTACATCCATGGCTATGTTATAAAAATCATATTTAAATAATAATATTTCTTGATTAATTTAATCCTAATGTTGTGTGTCATATACATTATCGAACATAATTTCCTTTAAAAATATTGGGGTGTTACACCATATAATACCCTCAAGTAATCTCGAGAGTATATTGTTTAAAACATTGTTTTTAATAGTTTACTCTTGAAACCCAAACCATTTTTAGCAGTTGTATCAACAAACTCATTACAATATGTAAGACCCTTGGTTTTTAGAGGTTTTACCGAGGACACTCAAAATGCAGATAGAATTTTAATGGTTATGGATAGGAACAAAATCTCCCCTAAATTTAAGGATTTTATAAGAACCAAATCGCCCTTATATTTCATGACTAAGAAAGAACCATCCTCATTCTTTAAGTAACAACAAAGAACCAAAAGAAAAAAGGGAAATAGTATTTCTTTATAAAATTGCAAGGAACCACACTCACAATTCTCTAGAAATATAAAATGAGAAAAGAATGAGATATTGTGATATATTTATAAGATATCTCAAAATATAGAGATAAAGGGAGATCAATTTTCTAAAATTTTGATATATAATAGACCTTCAAGGTAGCTATTAGCTTTTAGGATCCCTTGTGTGTATTTATAGGATTTGGGGGACTATGAGGGTTCTAGAGCCATTGATGGTAAAATAGAGTTGTTACAACGTAAATTTAAGAATGTGGGCGGAACTTCTAATGTTTGTAAGTTTATTCTATTTGGGATCTACAAGGTAACTGGTGGAACATGGATAGAACTAGTGTTATGTCCTGGTACCACTGGCTATCCAGTGTTACCCACTGGGTTACTATTGTCACATGTATATGGGGGTATCCAAAAATAATTCTCATCCTCTTCATGATCCCTCCATTTGGTCCATAAATTCCATGATAAATTTCATAAAATGAAATCACTAAAATACATCCAAACAAACCATTAGAAACGTAATTATGTTTTCCTTCATCATTAAAAAAGACTTAAGAGAGTGAGATGTATAATATTATCCCCTTTCTATAGATTAGAAACACTTAAAGAATTTAAATAATAAATATGGAGAATATGAAATTTAAAATTTTTACTCAATATAATTTCAATATTTTATAATTAAATTCATCCAATCCTTTCTAATAATTTAAAGGATAATTTCTAAAATGGAATTAAATAATGATTTCAAAAAGGAAGAATGATGTTAAATAATGATTTTATAAATAATTAAATTTAAAAAATATCCCCCTTTGTGATTATCGGTATTCTAAAATTAAAAAAAATACTATTCTAGAATAGATCAAATTCAAAATCCAAAAAAAAACTCAAAAATTATTAAAAGAGTTCAAATTTAGCACCCCATTTGAAGCTATAAAATATATTTATGCCAATTCATGAAAAAAAATTAACCAGATTTTAAATCGCTTGACTATATATGATAATATCATAGAGAATTTATATCTTTTACTATCTTAACCTTCCCCGTCTAAATGTATTTATCATATATCTCATACACAAGGGATTATAGAAATAAATTTAATGCATTTATATAAAAATATAATAAATAATATTATTAAATATTAAATTGAAATGAATATTTAAATGTTTAATGAAAATAAAAAAATTAATTTTAAGTTTTTGATACTTTTAAATTTAAGAAAAATATTTAGAAAACAGACCACTTCACAAACATGTTGTCAAAAACCATCTTGTTATATTTTAGTGCTAATTAACCATGTTATCAGGGTTTAGAAATAAAAAACTTTAAAATAAAAAGATTATTTATAGTATTGTATCTATATAAATCAAAAGGGACATAGATCCCCCTTAATGAGAGCCTTAAACCGAAATTCATGATTCCTATACCAGTATATTTTAAAAAAAATAAAGCACTAAAAAAATAAACTAATCAAAAAAATTTCAATATCCAAAAAAATACACACCCATGTTCTTTAAAAGATTAAAAACTATGATCTAATTTCAAAAACTAATAGAATATAAAAAATAAAATATATTTTTCTTTTTAATAATATTTCTAATAAAAAATTAAGGGTTGGTCCCCCCTTAATGACACATTCTTTAAAATAGGGTTCCCCCAAAAATATATAAATCAAGAGATAAATAATCGAAAATAATAAATACACCTAATTGAATAAAATAAATAAATAAATCAATTTAATATTTAAACAAATGAGATAAATGAATCAATGATCTCAATATTTAAAGCAAATTATGAAATAGAGATTTAATTATCTCAAGAGGAAAATAATTGTATGAATATCGAGGTATTAAATATGAATATCTCAATGATAAATAAATAGAATTTGATCGATGGTTTTAAAAAAAATTATATAAACATAATTCAAAATATGGTACATAATTCAAAAAAAACTCAAGGATTAAGGGAAATTATATCTCATAAATTTTTAAATTTTGAATAATTAAAATTTGGGTAAAACCTCATGCTTTAAAAATATAAAATGAGAGAAAAATTCCTTACATTTTTCTTTGAAAATCCATAATAAAATTATTAAGGATATATATTTAAAGTTAAAATATAAAATTTAATTAATGATTTTGTAACAAATATCGTTAATCAATATGGCTCAAGGTGAAAATATGGCATACTTCAAAATGTCTCAATATTGAAAAGAGAGGAAAAAACTTGAAGATTCATTTTTTTTATGAAAAAAAAATAAAACATGAAAAACAAAAATTAATGAAGAAATATATATATTTTAAATTCAAGAGGTTTTAAAAAAGGGATAAATAAAATATTGAATTCAATATTTCAAAAATATTTAAGTAACTATATTATGAAATTCAAGATATATATGAACATATAACTTTATTTTATGTCTTTCATATCCTTTATTAAAAAACCATAAACAATGGTTATAAAAACACATAAAGAAAGAATTTAAAGAGAAAAAACCCATTCATGAACATTCCATATAAAATATTTATACATACAAGGTCACATGATGTCACATGATTTCAAATAAAATTCATACCAAGATGAAAAAAATATTCACTTTCTATAGGATGAGAGTGATGGACAATTGATGATGTCTTATTATAAAGGGATCAAAATATATCTTGGATATACACCATCATATGATCCATATAATCATGTTGTGATGAGGTGATATCAATAGTGTCAATGAGTATCTGATCCACAGTCATATAAAGGGAAGTGAGATAGTGATTTATGCTCTTATAAAAATGCTTCATATCCTCATAGAGATATATTCAACCTAGACGTATCTCATCCTTGAAATCTCCCTCATATTTAAGAGGCTCTTCATGAACACAGAAATCTTGTCCTTATCCTTTGAAAACTTGTTTTTCCTCTTCATCTTCATTTTAACCATCATCCTAATCAAGTGGATATGCCTCATTAATGAAGGGAGGAATAAATATATAAGAAATTGTAGGCTTGGATATAGTGTAATAGTTCTTAAGGATCCTAGGATGATCATAAATATAATTATGAAACTAAGGATTAAAACAAATATAAATTTTTTCAACCATTGAATGGTTCACAATACTATAATTTTATATATTCTAAAATGTGATTTCATTAACATAAATCCCAATATATGTGAACATTTGAGTTATGAAATGGTCAAAGTGTAATGATTTAGGCCATTTTGGATGGGAAGATATATAAATTATGGATAAGAAAACAAGTGAGATTAAAGTGAATGTCTCTAGTAGATAAATAAATAATATAAAGGTCAATATATTTTAAAATATCATGGTCTCCAACATAGGGTGAAATCAAGGATTGGATGACACTTTCACTGATTCATTGTTGAAGTAAAAGATCTAATAACTTCATAGTTCAATAAGAGTTTTTTATAGACAAGAATCGAAGAGAATCTAAAATATTGAATGTTAAATATCATGTAAATTTACCTTGGATGAAGGAGTAAAGATACTAGTGTGAAATTCCCATATAATCTTTTATTTCCATAGAGGTTATTCTAAGGGGTGTTCTGTTTACCATGGATGTTATGGTATTAAACTCATCCTAATATTTTAAAATGAAATGGGTATAAAATTGATTGATTAAATAAGGTAAAAAAATTATTTAGGAGGTGGTCAAAAGAAATATCACTACCTTGGAAATTCAATAACTCTTTTCAAATTTAGGGGGACCTTTTTGATCCACCAAGAATCATCGATCCTATCTAGGATGATAATTTTTTCCTTCCAAATATGATTAACCATCTCAATGAGAGTAGGGATGGAGATTTTATTCCCTTACCTTTACCTTCATAATAATAATCTATAGTTCTTTAAGTAGAAATATAAAATTATATCAATGGTTTTATTGGGTGAAAAATAGTTAAAGATCTAGAAATAAAAGGTCATATGAGTGAAAAAACTTGGAAGAGTAAAGAAACTTAATAAGGAATAAAAATTTTATTGAGGGTGGAGTTGGGGATTGAGAGGGGTCAAGGGGAGATATTATTGATTGAAACTCAAGTGGAAGTAGGGGTTTTCTTTTTAAAGACAATCCCATTATGGACATAGCTCGGCACCACTGTCCAGTCATTGGGGGCTACCAGCTCACCTGTTTGGGAAATCTAGTACCTAGGTTCTGTGAAGAACTGCCAGCTACCCAGTTGGTATGTAGGAAATTGAAATATAAAAATTTGAAATTTGAACAATTATAACTCAAAAACACAAGTGAAAATTCACATAAATTAAATATATAATATCTTAAATATTTAAGATCACATTTATTCAAACATTTCTATAAAATAAATCTTAACACATAAAAATTAAATACGGTAAATGTATAATTCAAGATAAATTTAATTTTAAAATATTTAAATAAATAATGGATAAAAATAAAGCTTATCTTATTTTCAATGAAATAATTTTATACAAGGAATAATAATAAAAAATGATTTACCATATAGGTGTCTTAATCATTATCCACGTAGCTCCTTGTGAATTTGATTGAGACATAATCCATACAAAACATTCAAGAAATTTGAGGTTCTCATACCCAAAACATAGGTCCATAAATCTTCTCCAATAAGGATTTTATAAACCATGTTTTCTTGGAATATGATTTTCTATAAGAAATATGAGACATTATAGGTGATATATTTGAAGAGATATAGACCAATATGTTTCCACCATATCAAGAATTTTTATACATATATTCATAGATCATGTTTCCATGCATAAGAAAATAATTAAAAATAATAATTTTGTGGGAATCCTTTTATAAAATTTATATTCCAAGAAGTTATATATTAATTCCAATGACGGTCCTTCACACATCATTGGGAACCAAAGATCTTATCTAAATTTTTTCATGTTGTGTGAACTTGTTAAAATATTCTATTCGATCTTTTATAGTTAATACCAATTATTTAACATAATATTAACTCTAACAAGTCTTCTTAACTAATTATATTTTTAAATTCCTATAATTGTTTTTAAGAAATTTAAATTCATTATTAACCTTACACATATCATTTAAAATCATGTTAAACCTTCCCTCTTTATCTTAATTTTTTTAGAAATAAATTCATTTTTTCTTTCATTATCATGTTTATGATTTTGATTTTATTCTGAAATATGGTCTTTCTCACATACCACTTGACTGTATTTCTTTTTAATACATCTGTAATTTTCTGGGGAGTTCAAAAAATCCTTATTGTTTATTATTTGTATTATATTTCAGATCATAAAAATTTTAACATTTTGAAGAAGAATAAGAGATTGAAAAACATACCTCATTACTATCTTTGGTTTAGGTAATAAGACATTTTGATCTTCAATAAAATTAAATAAGTGAGTTGTTTCTTTCACCCCATTTTTATTATTTTAGTTCCTTTTTCTCACCTTCCTTTTGGGGAACTAAAATTTCATATGTTCCTACAATTTTTCTTCAACAAAAATAAAAATATCATGATCATTTTTTATAATTTTAAATATGATTAAATTCATTATTATATAATGCACAATAAATAGAATTCATCATTTTCCATCTATCTTAAAATAATAAATGTCATCGAGAGTCCATTTTTATAATGATTTGGTATAAAATTTATATTAATTAATTAAAATGTTCCAAGTAGAATAACAAATTATTTTAATAATTGTAAACACGCATATTTTCCATTAAATTTAATCAATTCCATCAAAAAATCAAGATTTACCCCTTGAGTTTCCCTCTGTAGAACCATGTATATAAGATATTGAAGTCATATTTAATTTTTCATTCCTTGAAACTGATTAAGGTTATATAATCATGTTTGGCTTTGATACCAAATTTTGTTCTGAGTATGGATGGAAAGTGGGGGTGAATTTACCTTTTAAATATTTTTAGAAATAAAACTCAATTTTGATATGATTTAAAAATAATTAAAGTAATAAACTATAATTATAATAGATAATATAAATAATTATAATTATAAGTGAAAGTGACTAAATAAAGAGTTAGTATTGTAGAAATATAAAAAGAAATAAAAATAACCTGAAATAAGTTAAAGTAGTTTGGTAATAATCCATGATAGAGCCTTGTATCTACTCCCTTCATGTAAGATTAAGAGGCTTTGTTTTAAACCTTTCTTCTCAACAGTTGTAGCAAGAAACCCAAACCTTTATTTTTAGTTTTTATTGTCATAAGTCCATTATAAGATATAAAAACCTTGATTTTTAGTGTTTTTAACATGGAAACCCAAAACAAGGCTATTCTTTATTGTTTATGGATCAAAAATTAGTTTCCATATACATTAAGGGACAAGGAAGAACCAAATATACCCTTTCTTTATGGACTAAGAAAGAACTAACCCCTTAATTTATGGACCAGGGATGAACCAACCCATTTATTTAAGAACCAATTAAGAACCCAATGAAAAATAAGAGTATAAATTATTTATCAAATTCCAATGAAGCATACTCACACTTCTCCATCAATATATAATGTAAAATGAATAATATAAGCTGAGAAAATTGTACAATAGCACAAGAGTGTGGGTAATTTGACAAAAATTTTCTCTATAATAGATCGTAAAGGTAGCTGGTAGATTATATTCATCCTTGAGGGTGTATTTTTAGAATCCATGGGGTCAAGGAGGGTTTTATATCCTCTTATGGATAAATAGAGTCGTTACAAGGTGATTTAAGGTAGGTGGGGGCTAGCTATAATGTATAGAAATTCAGTCTGTATAGGTGTGATCGGGTTGCTGTTGGGTGCCATCAGGCATTTGGGGAGGTTAATTTGCTCATCAGTAGAACCTGAATAGAACTATTATTTTTTCTATGTATTATCTGGTAGCCACTGGTACCAGCATGTGGGGGTATCAAAAAATACTCTTCATGCTCTTACTAATCCCTCTTTTTGGTATGAAACTTCCATGAAAAAATTTCTAAAATTAAAATTTTGAAATCTATGAAAAAACTGTTAGAAACACGATTTTTTGTTTTTGATAATTCAATACAATATAATAGAGTGATATGTACAACAATTTTTTATAGACTAGAGACTTTGAAAGGTTTCTAAAAGTGTTTATAGTGGTATTGGGCATATATTTGGAAATGTTTTTTTTGGTGTGAGGAGAAAGGGGTGGGATGCATGTTTATATATCCAAAGGGGTGGGTATATTTGAATGAAGTATAGGTTATTTTATTTTCATAGGCTCAAGATTAGGAATAATATTGATTGTTTTGAATTACGTTAGTTTATGATTAAAAAATATAGGTTTCTTTGACACTTTAAAATAACCAATAATGATAGGCATGTTGTAAATATTTTATACAAATAAAACCATCAAATATAATTCTATATTGAAATAAAATATAACATAGGATTTGAAAATTTGTTTATAGGTTTGATATGTAACTGTGTTGTTTTTAATTGAATTATTTTACTCATTAAATAACTTATAATTCATGAAAAAATTTCTATAAATTTTTGAATAATATTTATATCATGATGTTATAAAACATACGGTATATGTAAAAACTATAATTTTCACTATTCACCTAAAACCCGTATTTTTTCAAAAAAAAATATCTGATAAAAAAATTAATCTAATTTTGATATGTTTATTCCAAGAATTTAGCCTATTTTTTAATATTAAAATTGTATATAATATCCATTTTATTTCAAAAAAATCATATAATAAATAAATAAAATCTAGGAAAAAAGCTATTTATTTTTCTATGAGATGTTATATTTCTGTTTTTTAATATTTTTTAATTATTATCTGATTTATTATAAATTATAATATATTCATCAACAAAAATATGTTTCAAAATTAGGTAATTCGAATATTTCAATTTTAATATAAAAATTAACATTTTACTAAATACATTAAAACTCCCCTTACCAAATTGTATACTTATTTATGTATCAGTTATCTAATTTGAGAAATCACTTTATGGAATTTTAATATTTATAATTAATTATTTTAATCATTTTAAATATTAATTTATAGGAATTTTATGACATTCAATTATTAGCCTACCCTTTCAACGCTCATTTAAAGTTTCCAACGGACAATTATTATTATAAAGGTTATATTGTTATTATACTTCCTATTAATAATTTATTATTCATTCACCTAATTTTAAATCATAGTTATTCACATTTAATTTTCAAAATTTCAATATTAATTTTAATATTTTTTATCTATTTATAGGGTTGTTTGTAGGTGTTATAATTTTCAGAGACTATGATGCAATAGAATTTCAAATTCTCATTTTCCGTTCACAAATATTTGTTGTCTTATTATTTTATATTTAATTTTATGGGTAGAATTTTTAATTCATATCTAATGTTCTAAAGTTCTAGTTTTAGTCATTATGGTTAATATAATTCTATGGTTATGTTGAACTACTATCATGAAATAAAAGGATACAAGTTGAAATAACATATTTATAATATAATCTTGGGTCTTACACCCATAAATTCATTTTTATTTCTTGGAGGTTCATGAATATGAATAAATTCATTCCATGTTCTTTAAAATTATCTAATATTCTCACATTTATTTTATTCCATATTCTTCTATGGTCGAAAAGTGTAACAATTTGAGATATGATTTCCTAAAATAGAAAAATATATTGTGCTTTGAATATTTTGTTTCTCCCTCACAATGTCTACAATAATTTGGGATGAAATCAATGTCTCTCACTCATATTGAGTTTTCCGTAAAATTATTTTATTCATATATATATAGTATGGTTTTAAAGACATAAAATTAAATAAATTATCTCCATTTTAATTATTTATTTTCTCAGATTTAGTGATATTAATATTTTTTATTCAATGAAACGCATTCATCCCATGCCATCGTTATGCCTCATTTGGTGATATGAGATATATATGCATTCTATTTTATTTTTTTATGGAATCCAATTTATTAAATACATTTTATTATTTGGATTTAAAAAAAGTAAACTCCTTATCGATGATGTAATCTGATAGTTTCTAAGGTTTCTGTATAAGATTTTTAGAAATTGGTTACATGAATAGATCTTCCTTGATTCAATTATTATGTTCTGAAATGTGTGTGTGTGTTTCACTTAGCTTCCTATTAGTTTATATAAGGTTTTATAAGTTTTACTTGAATCCCATTACCCATCGAATTTGATGATAAATATGTATACTTTATCACATGACAGTTTCTCCATCTGCACATTATTTCTCCTCTCCTTCCCTTATGAGATCCCTTTTCAACCTTTATAATCCATTCAAAAGGCCAAAAACCTCATTCCATCATGCATAGAATTTATAATTTTATAATTGATCTACATCATTGATGATGATTCCTCACATCTCATCAACTTGATATTCTTAAAATATCTCCTATATTAGGATAAAATATACACTATTCATGATTTTCAAAAAACATGTAGTAGAATATAACAGAAGGAGATATCCTCAATGTGAATTTAATGTGTTTTCAATTTGATTTTTTGTTGTTAATTGTTTTTTCCATTTATACTTAATTCTTTACATACAGGAAAAGCGATTTTAATTTTCTTTTATTATTATTCTCAAAGTATTCTTTATTCTAGATCTTAAGGTTACCCTTATATGGGATTTCATTTTATGACCTTAACCTTATGTGGTTTCCTTTTTTACCTTGACTTAGCTTTTTTGGTTTAGTTTTTACCTTTATGTAATGGTTTTATAACCATTTCTTAACCTATGTCTCCACTTGTTTACCCCAACATAATATTCCTTTACCTATATGTATCTTAGTTTACTGTTATGTGGGAATACTTTTACCCTTAAATATGTAAATTTAATCATGTGGTTACCTTTATGTAAGTACCCATACATGGAGTTTACCCATAACTGGTTACACTTATACCTGAATGGTGTATCTACATAAGTACCCTTACATGAGTCTAAATTGTACATCAGTACTATTACATGGATTATTACCCTTATGTATCTTCTTTTACATTTCCAATACTCATACATAGGTACCCTTATGCATTGGGACTGGTTTTTTTTATGGGATTCTAACCCTTCCATGAAACCTTTATGTTGTTGTTACCCTTATGGGTTTACCTTTACAAGGGTATTTTTTTACACAGATAAATTTATGTATTAGGGGATCTAGATTGGAACCTTTACTAAACTGTTTTAATACCCTTACACAGTAGTGGTTTTACCTTTAATTTCTCCTTTTTGCATCATAATTTTTAGATATCGATTAAATATCTCTTTCTAGTTTTTCTCTGGTTATCTATGGGGAAAAGTCCTTCAAAGAATATCTCGTTCTTGTTCTGTCATCATTCACAGGAGTTGTTGATTCTCCATTTGTTGTAGAGTTTTTTATCACGCATTCCAAGAGAATAAGTGTGTCTTTTTGTTCCCAATCATGAATCCTCTAAGAAATCACCATAGAGATTCAAAATAATAGTAAGTAGTCATAATAAAACTATGCGAGAAGGGATCCAGACTACTAAATAGTGAAGCTATCTAGAATTTTAAGGGGTTTTAAGTTTCATTGATTAATTATATATTTCTTATCTTGTACTCATTTATTTTCTTTGAGGTTAATAAAATATTTTTTCTTGTGGGTGTTATTATTTCCATGCATGTAGGCCCCAAAGGGACCAAATCATGTTAAATGGTGTGTTGTTCATTCGTATGTATTTTTAATTTATTTTTTTGAGTGGTGTCTATTTTTCAAATTCATTTTAATATTATTCAATTTTTGTTTCCTATTTTAATTGTACATTCCTCTTAAATCATCACATTTTCTTTCTTTTTGTAATTAAAAATTATTATAACCTCAAAATATCCTTTCAAATAAAAATAATTAACTGAACAGAGTTGTATAACCATTGATCTTGGAATTTTATTTGGGGCATATGATTCATGTCGTCCCCAAAAAAGTGGAATCAAATACCATGGATATACTTGGGTTAAATTATGTATGAAATAAAGAAAATAATGTTGATAATGATTTTAATATGTCGTAAATTGATATGAGGAATCTACTAGTTCATCAAGGCCTTATAGATGCCTTGTGTGGCCCAAGGAAACCTTTTATATCCCACATAATTGATATCTAAACCTCTATTATTTATCAATATATATATCCAATCATTATTTTCAAGGTCCTTAGCTATTTAATGCTTTCTTAAGGTGTTAAGTTCCTTCATGAAGTTTCCTTTTAATTAAACAGTGCTTGTATAAGGATTAAATTAGAGACACTTTACATGATAGCTTCAATTTATGGTAGTATTTATAAGAAGAACTATATGTTTACTTTTAAAATTTATTGTGGTATTTTTATTAAATCCAATTTGGATGATTCTAATAAAATAATGATTTATTTAACCAATATTAAAGTTATTGTTTATGATGAGGATCAATCTATGATTATTTCAATTTATCTTGATAATTCGTATAGCACATTAGTAGAAAAAATGATGTATATATGTGAATCTATTACCCCTAAAGAGATTAAATATTCCCTTATTTCTTAGGAGATTCATTCTAAACCCAAAATCAAAGTTGAGGCTAAAATTATATTCACTAGAGAGAGGCCATGGTATAAGGATAAAAAGAAATAAAAATGTTGAGAAAAAGGAAATAACAATAACCAATCCAAAACCAAGTTATGTCTAGGGATAGAAAGGTTGTGTGTTACAATTGGGTATGCTAAGGAATATTACACCTGATTGTATAAAAAAATCATAAGGGTGAAGAAGCTATTTTCGATTCCCTTTTTGTGGATTTTAGATATGATACTACTGATGTTTTAAATAAAACTATAAATGCACTCGTAGATAAGTGGGTTTTGGATTTAGGTTTCTCTTTTCACATGTTCCCATATAGTGAGTATTTTCTTGAGTTACTTTATAGAGTATAGGTAGATGTGATCTTATAGAATAGTATGAGTTTTAGGGTTTAAATAAGCGGTTCTGTTCTTATATAATTAGATGAAAATTCTATCATCACCCTCCAATATGTTTGGTGGGTCCCTATCTATCACATAAACCTAATTCCCCTTGGTGTTATATACTAAAAAGGATATATGTTTAGGTCTGAATTAGGATTCTTTAAAATCTAAAAAGACTCTAGAACTATAATAAAAGGATATATATATAATGGAATTTATGTTTTGAATGGGAAGACCCATTTAATATGGCTAGGTAGTGTGTATGCGACCAACATTGATAATACCATGTTATCGCATAAGATATTGGGTCATATAAGCTTCAAAGGCGTTGAGGAACATAGTAAACTAGGGAATTTGGGAAATTTTACACCAAGGAATCTCCCATTATTTAAATATTTAGTCTTGTGTATGTCTAAGAGGGTTAGTTTTGGTAGGTATTTTTTTAGCTTCGCAACCATTGGAATACATCAATTCTAATTCTTCGGGCCCAACCTGAACTATATCCTATAGTGTAGTTTCATATTTTTTTACTGTCATAGTTGAATTATCTAGGAAATTTTGGATATGCATACTCAAAAACAATAATGCTTTTGATACCTTTAAAACCTGAAAAAACATTGTTGAAAACCAAGTTGAAATATGATTAAATTGACAATAAAAAATAATGGTTCAGAGTACTTGTCTATTGATTTTTTCCAATTTTTTCAATTCAAGGGAATTTTAAGGCATCATGATATTTGGGGTACCCCTTAAAAATTGGGTTGTTAAATACATGAATATAAATGTTCTTTATTGAGTTTAAAGAATAATTTTATGCTTGATTCTTCCCAAATATTTCTAGGAAAAAGATTCCACTATTTAGGTGTACCTGATTAATAGGTTCCTATATACTTCTGATCAATTTAAATCCCCAGATGAACTATTTATTGGTAAATAACATTCTTATAACCACATAAGAGTCTTTGGGTGTAATTATTATGCTTGTATTAAAATTGATAAGTTATAACCAATAGATATTATGTTTTTTATGGGATACCATGATGGTGTTAGAGGATATAAACTTTGGGTTGAACAACTCAGATACCAAAGGTGTATATTCAATAAGGATGTATTATTTCAGGATTCTAGATCCTCTATTTCCAAATCTCTCTCACGTGACTATTAAGATACAGCCCATGAATAGGAAATTTATCCTCATTCTTCAACTTAGTTTAAGGATATTTATGAGCCTCCTCAACTTATTACTCAAACGTAAATATGTAATGATTCTAGTTCTAATTTAAATTATAGTTATGAGCTATTTAATTCAAATAATGATTACCATTTAACTTAATATAGAGTTATGAAATTCATTAGACCACATTCCTGGTTTAGTAAATGTGATATGAGTTCTTTTTCCTTTCATGTTTCTCGGGATCTCATTGATGATGATCCCCAAACCTAAATTCAATCCTTGAGTGAAATAGATTCCAAAGAATGGATCTCTTCCATGTATAAATATAAGAAATTCCTAAGTAAAAAAATCAAACTTGTTCAGCTGTAGCCAAACCTCTAAATGAAAAAATCATTGGGTGTAAATGGAATTGAAAAAGAAATAGAGATTAAACTATTGAAAATAAAATAAAATTTAATGCCATGTCAGTAGCCATGGGTTACCTTCAAAGAGTGGGTATTGATTGTGCTGATATTTTTTCACTAGTTTTTAATCGCTTTTATATTTGGATGATTCTTTCTTTTATTTAATTTTATTATTTTCACATAAAACAATAAGAAGTGAAAATATTTTTCTTTCATGGTGATGTGAATAAAAAATTGTACATAAGTCATCCTTTTGGTTATCAAAATAAATTCAATCCTAACCAATATTGTCTTTTAAATAATTACTTTTATGGTTTAACATAACCCTCTAGATAATGGTATAGGAAATTTCACTCTTTTATGCCAGATATCCAATTTAATAAGAACCATCCTGATGCATGTGTTATCATTAAATGTGTTAGAATATTCATTTATTTTCTACTAATTTATATAGATTATATATTGATTATGTGAAATAATATGAAGTTTATTAATTCCATTAAGTTTAAATTGGACATTTTAGGAGATAAAAGACTTAGAAGCAGAAAAAAAATATATTAGGAATGGTAATTATAAGGGATATGCATGATAAACTATTGTATTTATACCAAAATTATTATATATTAAAAATACTAAAGTGTTACTTGATTGAGAAATTGAATCCAATTAATGTACCCTTTTATTTTCACTTTAAATTGTTTTTATCTAAAGCCCATGCTTCTGCTGTAGATATTGAATATTTGTTAAAAATCCATTATGTCAATATTTTTGGTAGACTAATGTAGTCTATGCATTTTCACTAGGTCTAACATTGATTTTATATATTTTACTCTCAGTGGATTCATGGATAATTGAGGGAAACCTCATTTTTAGACCCTCAAGTGGTTACATAGACATGTTTTGTATACTGCTAACTTTTATTTGTGTTTTGGTAGAAATGTAAATAATGATGTAACTAATTATTTCATATATTGATATTGATTATATAGGTAATTTGCATACTATAAATTCTATAACTAGATATTTATTCACTCCTTGTGGAGGACCCATATATTGTAAATGCAATATATAATATATGGTTTCTCTTTAAACCACATAATTTGAGAAAAATTCCTTAACTAAGGTCGTCAAGGAGTCTATATATAAAGGTTTTGGTTTCTGAATTCAATTTAAATAATCCTATCAATTTATTTTATCATGAAAATAATTTATCTTTTATTTTACATAAAATTTTAGTTTTTATGGTAAATCTAAACAAATATAAATGAGGTTACACTTTATTAGAGATGTCATTTAATTTGGAACTGTATGTGTCATAAAGATACATATTGAGAATAACGTAGTTTATAGTTTGAATAAATATATTGTATTGTCAAAATTCAGGTTTTGTTTAGATAAAATTAATTTTTTCCTATTTAATAATAATAATAACAATAAAGACATCAATTTAAAATGAAAATAGTGGATATTTTTTAATTTAATTGTTTTTCAAGATGAATTTTCCCGGTTAATTATTTATTCTATTTATACTTTATTCATTATATGCCTGAAAAGTGATTTTAATTTTAATTTATTATTATGATCAAATTTTTTTGATTATGTGTCTTAATGTTTAACCATATGTGGTCTTTGATTTAGTGACCATACCCTTACACTATTTCCTCTATACCCTTACATAGTATTTTAGTTCAAGGTTTACCTTTACACATTAGTTTTATGACCCTTATGTAGCATGTGTCTCAACTATTTTACCCATAAATAGGGGTTCTTAATCTTTATGCAACATTTTTTACACTTACATGAGACTCCTTGTACACTTACATGTGTACTTTACACTTACATGTGTAATTTAGACTTACATGTGTACTCTACAAATGGGGTTACTTTTACATAAGTATTCTTACATGGATTTTAAACTTGGATGGTTTTCATTATGAGTGGATGGTACCTTTACATCATTCCATTATGTGGTATGACCTTTATGTAGGTACCTTTACATATAGAGATATATTTATGTGGATATCCTTACAAGTTCAGTACTCTTATACGGGTCCCCTTATGCATTGCGCATGACATTTACGTGCGGGATTTCTAACCCATATGTGGGACCTTTACATGGCTATTAGCCTAACAAGTTTGACTTTACATAGTTATTTCATTTAAATAATTACATTTATGTATCATAGGATCTATCTTGGTACCTTTACGTAGTGGGTTTAATACCCTAATGCTAAAGGGGTGTTACACTTACTCAATGTTATCCTCACATGACTGTCTTGTAACCTATATGTAGCCCTTTGTTTTCTATTGCATGATTTCTCTTTTCTATTTTGTAGGGATTTGTGGAACTCTCAAATTAATTAATAAGTTAGTCTATCATGTATTATTTTTATAATATTCAATTCCCATTTTTGGACTCATACTTCTTAGATCTTGAAAAAATCTATCTTCTTGATTTTTGTGTAGTTATCAATGTGGGGAATTTATTCGAATGAGATCCAATTCCTAGAATTTAATCAACCAACAATGATTTTACTACTTTTTTATGGTATATTTATTTAGTTCCCCTTTTTAGAGAAGAAGTGTGGCCTCTTATTCTAATTCTTTATGACTCCTAGTAAGCATTATGGAGTTTCATGAGAAGAATAAGTCTTGATATAACCATGAAAGAAGTGATCTGGACTGGTATATTCAAAACATATCTATCATTATAAGTGGTTTCGTGTTTCTTTTAGTTTTTCCAGATTACATATCTTGTACCTATTTCTTTTCTTTGATATTAATAAAATAAATCTATGTGTGGGTGGTATTCTTTTTGTGCATGTAGGCATCAATGGGACCGAATCATGTTAAATTTTGTGTTATTCTTTCTTCAATATTTATTCTTTCTTTCTTAGATCTATATATATTTTTTAATTCATTTCAATATTATTCAAGTTATTTTTTATATTTTAGTTATTTATTCTAAAAAATCATCACATTTTGTTTCTCTTTATAATTAAAATAATTATAACCTCAAAATATCCTTTTTAATTTTAATACACAATTGAATTGAAGCATTTAACAGTTGGTCAAATCTTTTTCTTGGAGATGTACACTTCATGTTATCCCCAATTCTCAATTGGTGGTAGTGAATCCATTTAATATTTTATTCAGGTATAATGATTTTTAGTATCATAAGAATAATATCTTTTATAAGAATAAACAATATCACATCACTTCCAGTGCTCCAAAATTATTTTGAAATTTGATGGAATTGTACCTAAAATGGATGGCTTTAATTGGGTATTGAATTTCTTTTATGATAAAGTAGAATATGAAGTTAAGATGGAAAACTTATGTGAGGTTCTACATTTTTATCTTGGTTCTTGTATGTTAGTGAACATATGGAATGATGGTTCAAATTTTGATGCAATATGCATGGATTTTGTATGAAATATGTAGTTGGGTTTCTTCAGTATAAACCCTAATATGAACAAGTGGTTCTGTGTGGATATACTAGGATTAGGAACTTCAAATAAATTTCAACATGCTTAAGAATATAGATGTTAATGTGCCCCTTCAATAAAGTGAGATGAAAAATAGTAGTTTTATGTGGATTCATACTCTTGTTAGTGGATTGGTGGCTACATATTTGTAGTATGTATACTGGAGTTGAATGAGAAGTTGTTAGGATAGCTTTATTGGTAATAGAAATATGTTTCCATAGTTTATATATAATTTCAAATGTGATAAAGGGGGCATTTGGAGGTGTGATTAATCTCATTAGTTTATACCTTGTTGAATCATATGGGTGTTTCATTTGAAGAAATTTTGGTCTCCCATTCAATAATGATTATATATCTTTCTTCACATTTTTATTTTACTTTATTATGTTGATGAATTTTAAATCTAGTGTTCCTTCACATCCAATATCAAAAAATAATTCAATCCCATAAGTCATTTTATGTCATACATAGTGAAATGTACATTTCACTATATCCAGTTTATATGTGGGTAATGAAATGAAATTTTCACTCTATTACACTTTTCTTTTTTAGAAAATGTGTGTCACATCATGCAACATATTCATGTCTCTATTTATGACATGAATGTTTCATCAACACCCCATGTTACTTTCTTTCATTAGCCAGTATCACACCAAAACTTTACTAACATAACTATAGGATTTATCTATGAATGTTCAACATGAATAAATTCTCTTAAATCTCAAGATTTATGTAATTTTAAAATCAATTAAAATATTTATGAGATACCTAAGCGATGTATTTATTATCATTGAATTAGTAGATTACAAAGGTAAAAACACTATGACATCCTGATGAAAAAATGAAAAAAAATTAATTATCACCATCATAAACCACAATATGGTTTAACACACAATTTTGTGGTTTATCCTATTTCATATTTCTTTCAATATTTCATTTTCACTCAAACCTCATAGACATAGTGCACTTTAAATAAATGTTACATCATATATAATAACTTTTTAAATCACGTACAAAACTCTTTTTTATATCATACAATTATTATTTGAGAAAAAATATCTTTCATTTTCAATATATGTTACATCATATATAATTACTTGTGAAAATTCATCCAAAACATCCTTTTTTGTGACCCCATAAGCCTTAGGGTCATTGGAAACAATTATGAATTGCTTTTTAATAATTCAAAGAAATGATTTTTCTCTAGAAAAACGTCAATTTTACTTTATCTACAAAGGATCTAGTGTGATATTCATCAAACACATACATATCCATATTTTTTTGATCAGTTATATCATACACAATATGCCTAAACATATAATCGCTTTTTCTAAGATATTGAGCGACCATGAGAGTATGTTAATTTCAAATAGCCTACTCATATTGTTAATTTTAGCATTTTAATTGATTTCCAAATTAATATATTATTTTTTTTAGTTTATTCATTTAAATTTAACATGATTTCTATTCATTTTATCTTTTCTCCCATGTTTATTATATGAATTTACTTGGTTCTACACATTTACTTTTACACTGATGATCAGTTTTTAGTTGTGTCTTTACCTTTGTGTGAGTAGTTATATGACCATTATGTAGGGTGTGTCTTACCCTTATGTAAATAACTACTTCTGGTGAGTACTCTTACATGAGTTGTTTTAAATAACATTTATTTGAGGCATTGTTTTAACCTTGTGTAAAATATAATAACTTTAAATCAATTCCACCACAGCAAGTCTACCCTTACACAATGTTAAGATGACTTCTTATTTAGGGTGTGCGACATCTTTACCTTGATGTAGCAGTGGTCCACTTCAGTAGAACATTACATAGTGGATTCATCCTAACATAATTCAAAAAGAACCTATATTATGGTTACATTTACATAATCACATTATTCAACCATTACAATGGGATTTATTTCCATTTTTCTGGGTTGTTCGGATTTTAGGGATTTCTAATCATTTATAAGTGAGTATTGTTGAGCAACTGAAAATGCCTGTGAATCTTAGGGATATTTATACTCACTATCACTGGATGAAGAGTATTGATATGTTGAAGTTTTTTTGGGAGACATTTGTTTGAAACTATCAAAGAGAGGGAGATATAGAATACGTTGCCCAGAGTTGGAGGTGGCATTCACTACCAAACATGTCCCTACACTTTCATATTAAAGATCAAATATTTCTATAGTGCTATGATATAATGGATATTGTACTTCACAAGGTCACAAGGTATATGTATCACTTTTTCATTGACGATAATTATGAATATAGAATCCCCATTTCTATTAATTGGTTGGTAAATCTAGTTAGGAATCAGTTTTATTTATTATTTTTTTTCTAGGTTTCTTATTATAGAATTATTTATTAATGGTTAGATGGTATACCTTTTCTCTGTAGTGATTCTTATAGGTTTTTTTTGATAATTTACAAATATTAGGCATAAGGTAGTGATTTTAGTGTAGAGTAGAAACAAATTGGGTTAAACCATGTTAAATCATTGTGTCCTATTTTTTTCTTTTTTCATCTCTCAAATTGATTATCATATTCTATCATGTTTTCATCATTGATTCTCAATATCATTATGTACTGTAATTTTCTAGTTGATGAAAGCTCCTAGGAGATTGAATATGGGTGTTTCTGTGTGATTCCCCTTAACACATATGTTCCTGATTCTTTGAGTAAAAACTAACCAAATCGATAAATAAATCTTATATCATTCACCTAGAAAATTAAAAACCTTAATTCATGAACTCCCAAATAGATATCACATAACATGTCACATATCTAGGTATGACTATATAAAACCTCGTTCTATATCAACCAAAGGATAATATTTTTTTACTCGTCATATGATAAGATAAATCTCATATTAGTTAAATCTTAAGCAATTACATGATCAAATACATACCCAAACACCATTAAATTAGCTCAATATCAAAGTTAGTGTAAGAATGATATCAAAGTAAAAAAATATTCTAGGAATCTTATCAACCTTTAATAATGGGGATTTAATATGGAACATGAACCCCTATTATACCATAGATATATTTTGTGAAACATGATATGATATTATTCTGCCTTTGAAGTGGCGCATTTATGAGCGGTGTAGAAATGGAAAAACAAGGATCATCACCCATCCCTTTTTCCCTAGATATGGGCTCTCATCGAATTTTTTTTCCTTTGTTTCAACCCATTCATCATCATTATCCTTTAAAGAAGGTTGAATTAACCCTATGGGGAATTGTTGGTCCTAGAAGGTGATTGTGTGGGGGTCAATCACTCATGAAATTAGTCCTCCTTGGATATAATTTCCTCAGACGGTCTCTAAATGGTTTGTTCATAGAGACAATAATGCCCAATGGACCTCATATCCATGATTCATGGACCTTATTTACAAAGGCAGACGCTCGTCGGCTGACAATTTGGCCAACGACACTTAAGGACTCCATTGGCTGAGAGGCAAGGAGGTCAGGCTCACCACACCCTTTTGGGGGAGGATTTTTTCATGTTCTAGGACTCTCTTATAGATTTAAGTGGGGTTTATATGTTTGTGAATCCTTATTTTGTTCCCTAAGAGTGTTTACACGGTCTACCCTTGGTTTGTAAGATCATCGGGAGAATGTATATGTTTGATGCCACGGAGGTGATGTTGATGTAGCCATATTATTAGGTGCTCTAGAGTTTATTATTATCTAGGGGGGACAAAATTTGAATCGATGTTGGGACTAGGCCCATAAGAATGGATTCTTATGTATCCTCGTGAGAGGAATCAGAACCCATGTAGTTCGGATGGTGTGGGGCTTACACATGGAAGTTTCCCATTTGATGGGACATGATTGGGAGGACCTTTTGGAATTGGCACCCTTTTGAGCTCAGGACTTCTAGTAGGTGTCCTACATATCATGATTTGGCCTGGAATCAGAGTTCTTGTAGTTCAAAATGTATGGGGCTTACGCATGGAAGCTACCCATTTGAGGGGATATGATTGGGTGGACCATTTTTGAATGGGCAGACTTTTGAGCTCGGGCCTTCGGGAAGGCATCTTATGTATCCTGATTTGGTTAGGAATCAGATTTCTCATAGTTCAAATGTTTACTGATTTTTTTATCCTCACAAAACTCTAAGCCCATGTGAGTCATGCTCAGTTTGATAAATAAGAGGATTTTAAGGATTCAACAATGTACATGCCTTATCCCCAATTGGTGGGGGAGGTAGAGTCCACAATGGAAGAGGCTGGGGAGATGGTGGGCGAGGGTTCAGAACAATGAACCCTTCAATGTGAAATGATATTGAAGGTCATGTGGCCCTACCTCAGAAGATTAATCACTTACCTCAGTGGGAGGGCCCTAAAACATCATATGAGGTATACTGTAGTTTAAATCCATATAGCTTTGATGATGATTAACATGGAAGATAATCATGTTGGGATGTTCCGACATGCCTCGAGCATGCGATGGAAAGAATGTGAAAACCATAATTCTAGAGGATCATAGATCAGGAGAGATGATATGAGGCATGGAATCCATTGAGGCGTACATAGGTAGGAATGAACTCCCCCTAGGACGAATTTTTCTCTTGTTGACAAGCCATTTTTTGGAAACATATGCATAAAAACCAGGGAACGCTGTGTATAGTCAAGTAGAGGTGTACTTGGGACATTGGCATTCTTTTTTTGATGGTCAGAGAGTTTTATGAAGATCCAATATCACCCAGTATACTACAGTTTAAATTCATATAGCATAGAATATGGTATCATAGTTTAACATCATGTGGATTAGACTGTTACCATATAGTTTAACATCGTGTGGTTTAGACGATAACTCATAGTTTATAGTCATCGAGTTTGGACTGTTTGGGGTAAGAACTATGATTAGATGGATGATAATCAGGTTGGGATGTTATGACATGCCCCAAACATGAGAGGGAAGGAATTTGAAAACCCTGATTCTAGAGCATCTCAGATCAGGAGAAATGATATGAGGCATGGAATACATTGAGGCATACAATGGTAAAAATGGACTCTCTTGAGGAAGAATTTTTCTCTTGTTGACAAGAAATTTTTATGGGAAACATATGCAAATCCACTGGGGCATGATGTGCATAGTCAAGAAGAGTGTCATCAGGACAATGGCCTTATTTTCTGATGGTCTAGGAGTTTTATAATGATCTGAAATCACCTAGTATACTAAAGTTTAATGTCATATAGATTGGATGATGGTATCAAAATTTAACATCATGTATATTGGACTGTTACCATAAAGTTTAATGTTCTTTTTTTATGAAGATAACTCATATTTTATAGTCATATATTTTGGAATGTGCGGGGAAGGAACTATGATTAGCTAGAGGATAATCAGGCTGGGATGTTCTGACATGCCTCAAACATGAGAGGGAAGGAAAGTGTAAACCATGACTCTAGGGATTCTCGGATCAGGATAAATGATATGTGGAATGGAATCCATTGAGGCGTACAGAGGTAGTAAAGTATTCTCCTAAGGATGAATATCCCTTTGATTGACGGGTGTCTTGTAGGATTCATATGCAGAGCAACCAAGGCATGATGTTCATAGTCAAACATAGGTATCTGTGGGATACTGGACTTCCTCTTCTAATGACCATGGAGATTTATGAGGATCCAAAATTACCAGAGACCCAATGTTTGATGGATGGGAAGAATTTTTTTGGGAATTTATGAAACATTCATGTTGTGATTATCCATTAATTTTTTGGTCAACCTAGCATAGGATGTAGGTGATAGGGATTTCAGGCGGTGCTTGAGGAATGCCTCTTCTCATGGTATTTACGGGATGGTTGTTTGGGCGGCATAACGGTGCAATAGAAAATTTCATTGACCCGGCCTGAAAATTTTATGGTGCGGCACTCTATTTTTCATGGTTGTCAGTGATGGTAGTGAAGGGACAGGCCCGGAGGGCCAGGGCCGTAGGCCTACACTGATCCCAAGAGGGGGTGTGGGGGCACAACCCACATGGTATGGACCGGTGGGAGCAAACTATTTTCCGCATAAGGAAGTTTGCGTATGAACTGGCACCATAGGACAAACCACTTAGGATGGTACGAAAAGGATTTTGCTGCATATGGTGGTACATGGAAGAGTTGGCCGCCAAGGACATTCAGCACACTGGCTTCCACATAAGGGTGTTTGCGTACTGTTTTCCTGCATATGGGCATTCACGTACCATCTTCTACATATGGGCATCCCTGAACTGTCTTCTGCAAATGGGTATCCGTGAACTGTATTCTGTATATGGGCATCCGTGAACCATTTTCTGCATATGGTCATCATTGAAACATCTTTATTATATATATTTTTATTGGTTTGCTGGTTGGCTGTGGAGGGTTTTCCAAATGCGGTTCGTGGGGAGGACTTCCGCAAACTACTTTCTCTATATGGTTCACAAGATGGATTCCACGAACTGTTTATTGTTCATGGGATGGAATCTGTGAACAAATTCGGGTACTCGATAAATTCCTCCCTCACCCTCTACATTCTTCATCCACTTTTTCCCTTTCCCTCAGGATCTCCCCCAAGAATTAGTCCCCCACCTTTTTCATTTGTCTATCCTTTTATAGAGTGTCGGGGATTCTGTATCTGCGGTATGCACGACACCTTCTATGAAAGCCCATGGAGGATATCTGGCCCACAGATGACTCAGTCAACTGTGATTTTGGTATCTGTGATTTTTATGGAACCACCAACTACTACTCATCTTCAAACTACTCGGTTTGTGGGAATGGTATGCAGGGTGTACTTCCATCAGATTTTTTCAAGAAAAAATAGTTCACTTTGGATTTAGTTTGCAGGTGGAAATTCACCGCAAACATTTTCATTCACTGGACAATGCCTCACATTCCAGCACGTCGTAGGCCATCCTCATACCAGTGGTTCTCATTTTACGCATTCTGCTAACCTTTTCGAATGATGGTACACGACCAAGAAGGATTCCATTGAAAAATTTTATTTCTATAAATTTATTCTCAAATTTGTAATCCAATTTTCCTTGCTGGATATTTGGGAGTATTTACTTCCCTTTTGTTAAATTTTCGAGACCCTATAGATATACTTGGTTGTCCATTTAGCATGAAAAAATCCTTTTGTCCCTCATGAGTAAATTTTTTATCTCTATATATAACCTATCCAATGTTAAAATTCATATGTAATTGCATCCTATAACACTTTATGATGACCACTGATTAGGGATAACTTGAATTCATTCTTTGAGAGGTCAATTATTATGTCAATTCATGTAACATATATAACCAACGTGAAAGAATAATAAAATGGAGATTTCAATTTGAATAACATCATATATTAATATATTCTTAAACTCTTTTAAGAATACCAAAAAAATACCTATGAATAATTCAAATCATATCTCATATGATACAAATATAATTATTTCATTTGTATACTATATATTTAAGTTTTTATAAATTAATTACATCAATATGTAATTCATGCCACTTATATATATGACCATTTGAAAAATCCTCCCATTAAACTCCTTTAATGGATTAATATCTATAAATAATGTTTTCTTAAATAATTATGAGGTTAAGATTCATAATCCTCGTATTCAACTCATTATACATAAAATCAAAAAAACTTTACTTCACAAAATTTAATGTTACAATTTAAAAAAATTATTATCTAATATAATTAAACAAATTATATGTTCATTATAATCATCTTAAAATATTAACATTCAATATGTTTTTGAAGATCATTTGATAAAAAAATTGTCTTTATCACTTTATATTAAGATAATTCTTTTCTAATATACCCTAAACTCTTTTTGGATGGCATGTGTCTTTGTCTTTTAATTGGACTAGTATAATCATTTTTTTGTTACAATTTAAAATTATCTAAATTTAAACATTCTTTATCGCCTCTTAGAAATTAAATTTTCTTCAAAATAGATTTCTAAAACATTGATATGTATCCAAATATAAGAGAGAGGGAGAGAAAATAGAGTATTATTGTATTACCACTAGCATCATGATTGGAAATCACAAAGGAATAGTAGGATAAGAAGAAGAAATCATAGATGAGGTAAAAGAAGTAATCTCTAGAAGACACTAATCCCATGGTCGAGGCCTAACCATCACATACATATAAGCTAAGAAAACTCAATTACAATATATATGCCACCCCAATGGACTCTCCCTTATTTAATTCCTCTTCATAACAACCAACCAATGCCATCCTACAATAGCTTGAAACAAATAAAAATAATAAAAGTGTAAAAGATAAATTTTTCCCATGCCTTCATAGACACCACATTCCTAATAAACCTCACAACTAACATCACATGCCTGGACAGCTACACCATCCCCCCACATTATAAACATTTAAACCCCCTAGAAATTCCACCATGACATCAAGGTGAAAAATATAGAAACAATTCCATGGAAATTGATGTCTCCAATAAATCAATGTCTATCTAAGATCATATCATAGAGTGATTTTTTTTCTATATGTAGATATAGTAAATTTCACACTATATTAATACCTTTCTTGGAAAGATTAGCTAAAATCGTTGTAAATTAACAAACAAAAACAACACCAACTTTAGCTCAACAACACCAGATAGTATAACCTGCTAATATGATAAAGAGTGAATGAATTCAAGAAACACTATATTATATTTCTATATTCCAAAAAAACAAAAAAATATTCTACATCATAGAACACATTTCTTCCCACTTCTTAAAATCACCAACAACACCTTCAATGTCATCATTTTCTTATAAAAAATTATCAATAGAAGCTTTTACATACTCCTTATAAATTGTAGTCTGAATGACCAACACAAAAGTAATACTAGGTCAGTTAAACTATCATTATTATCATTAATGTGGAATGAGATGCCTGGATAGAGCCCATATTTGATACTAATCTGATAGTAACACCTCTCATGATTATCTCTCATTTAATTTTGGATATCTAGATTAGATGCAAGCTGCTCCTTGCCTTTTTTATATAAATTCTATATTTTTCTTTATTTATTACAATTTCATACTATTACACCCTTCCTTGATGATGAATATAATCTATTTTTCTACTTCTCATCTGGAATACCCTTCCATATTTTCCATTTGTTTTGATAAAACATACATCTCCTCATGTGTCATGCCTATAAATCCTTGATTATCCACTAAATATTCCTTCCTCTAATCTCCACCATTAGTAATAATTTTTTGAACATCCTTCACATCCATCATCAAGTTAGGACATCCCCTCTCTATCCTCCCATGATAAACTCTCTACTTATTCCTTGTAAATCTATATCATGATCTCACTCGACTCAAGTGTCATTATTTTCTAGCATTTAAAACTTTTCATCAATAATGAATAATTCATCATAAACTCTGACATAGCTATTTTCATATTCACAACTATGTTCTCTATCCATGTGGAGTTTTATTCATCATGACTCCTTATAATCAAATAATTAGTTATAAATATTTATAGACACTCTCTCTAGGTTCACCCTATCGATGGTCATCTTTCATAAAACTCTCATTGAAAGAAACAAATTAATATATATAAAAATTTGAGAGAGAAAAAATGGGGTACTTTTTTATTACCAGTAGTGTTATCATAAAAAAACATAGAGGAATAATGGAATAAGATGAATAAATGAGAGATGAGTTAGAAGAATTTCTCCTTAGTAGTCATTAATCTGAAGGTTAAGACCTGACCCTCATGCCTAGATATAGATGAGAACTCCTAGATAAAATTTGTATCCATGTCCACTAGTTTCTCCATTATTTAATACCCCAACCAGAAAAACAACCACCCCAACCCACTATAACTAGAAACACAAAAAACTAATAAAATTGTAAATGATAAAGTTTCCCCCATTTTTGTACAGCCCCCATATTCATAACATCCCACCGAACTGACAGCCCTAGCTTGGATAGCCACACCATCTCCCCAATATTCTTAACAAACATAAACTAATTTGTTTTTAAAAATAAAACATATTTCCTTTCGTTAAAATAATTAAAAATTAAATATTAACAATAATATAATATGTGGTATTCTATGTGTTTGAAAATATATTTTGAAAAGAAACTTTTATTCTTTAAAATATACCATTGTTGGATGGTGGTAATTATGTCCCTGATATTTTAAAAATTATCTTGGATAAACTATTTTATTTTGGATAAAAACATTAACCCTTGCCTTATTATAAAACAAGTTATAGAATCTAATAAATCATATAAACATTTGTATCAAAGAAATAATCTTATATAAAAATATTTTTATTAAAAATAACTACCTTTACCATTTTAATGCATAATTTAATCTTTCACCTTAAACACTTCCTTAGTTTTGAACTCTTTTAGATATGTAAAATAATTTTATAATGTAAAATGGGTTCCATATACTCTTTAAAATAGAATAATAAATTTTTATAAAATTAAATCATAACATGGACTCTGTATATAATTTCTTTTACCCCTTTAGGTATTTAAAAAAATTCTCCTCTAATGGTCAAGTTTGAGAAAATGGAAACATAGACCCTTAATGGAATATAATTTCTATAGTTTCAAAGAATTTAGTTTAGAATCACCATAACCTTTTATCTAGACAAACCTTTTATAATTTCTTTTTTATACCATAATAGTGTAACTCTATCTTAGACCTCTCACATCCTTATAAACTATCATTAAAATATTGAGGAGATCATGTGAAATTTTGAAGAATCCATTTATATTGTGATTTAAAAGGAACTGTCAGAACCTTTATAGTGGGTATTATAAATGAATTATATGATCATATCAAGCATGAGTAGTGATCATATTCCATATAAGTCATTTACTTACCCAATAATATTGAGAACATGAGTTGAGATTTATGTAACCATGGCTATATTATATTGAATGAGTGCTTTCAAAACATTATATCTCTTATGCTAAGATTGTTCTTGATAAATACATATTTTTATTTCTGTAATCCTAAAGAATCCATATTTTCTTTTTGTTTATAAATCTTGGGATCTATATAAACAAGCATCAATGTAAAGATAGGTGAAGTGATTTTTCATAGGTCTCTTTAAATTAATATTTCTTATATTCCTAATTATATACCATAGTGCCACATTGTCACGAACCAAATCTGGTCTCCATCAAAACCGGCACCCAACCCGGCCCACCAAAAGGCCTGAAGCGCGTTCCCGATCCCCATTGGCTGGTACAAGTGCCCAAGTATCATAAAATGATGTTTTGGAACGATTTACCCAAGTTTATAAACATTAAACAACAAACAAACTCAATTAAACGAATCGGGATTTTTCAACTAAACCCATCATTTAAAAAATTCAGAACTGAATTACATGTTTTAAAACAACTCAAAAAGACTATAAAAAAGGTACAAAATCAAAATTTAAGAGCCCAAGAAGCCTCATAGCAAGGGGCACCGCCCTCAAGCCATCTCCACAAGACTTCACCACCAAAGACATGCTAGAAACTCGAACCACTGGAACTAAAAACTGTATCCAAACCTGAAACAACAAAATGACCAAATCTACTTACACCCAAGGGTGTAAGTAGGGTGTGAGACAATGCCTAGTAGGATACCACCAAAAATATATTCCATGTGATAAACATTCAAAGACAAAAATCTTGCAAGTTTTCATAAACAGAAAATGCTAGTTATAATTTCTAATAGATGAAACTAAAAAAAATAAAACATTTTTCAAGTGGGATATCATTAAGAATAAACACTTTTAAAAAATAATGTCAACACTGCTGAATTTTCCAGCCAACTATACCGTATGCCGACGGTAAGCACAAAGTAACTAATGAGCACAAGCAATAGGAAATGAACCCTAGGCACTAGCTCGTTGTGGGTCCTAGGTACCTCGTATATCGGTGAGAGCAACCATCACAATATTTGTTCTTGTGCACGAGCCACTACTAGGGAACATACCCAAAACCTAGTGGTCCCCAATCATCATCATCATAGTTTAGTTAGAGTTGTAAGCGTCAATATTGCTAAGTGAAACTAAGGACAAACCCCAAGAATTCACTAATATACTAGTACATGTCCACCCACCTAGATACCCAGGTTTTCCCCTTGTTCTCAAACAAGTTCAACAAGTCAATAAATATACACTACAAATGAAAATATCATTTTCATATCACAAGTTCACCAAAAATAAAACATGTATTCCACACAAGTCTAAAAATATACTTTTTCATTCACATGAATTTTGAAATCATACTCACACCAAAAATACCCCACAACACATTTTGCACATCTTTCACAATTCCAAAAATTCGTTAACAATTTTATAAAATCTTTCCCAAGATTCTAAACATCACATAACAGCCCAATCACATGTTACATAATACACTTTTCATAGACAAATACCATTTTTCACATCACACTCATGCAAAACAGCCCGAAAACACATTTCGCACCCACATCCCAATTTCATAAATCACCTCAAAAAATTACAAAACATTACAAAAATGTTTTACAACATAACTGACACCTTTATGTTTCAAAAACTCATTTTAGGAACATACTATCACCAAAACATTACATAAGAAACCATTTCACACTTTGTGTAACTCATTATATCATTTATAATTTTCATAAAACCAACCCAAGAGGTGCAATCATGGTTTGCATACAAAACCCATTTCCAAAACCTAATTCAAGACCAAAACAATTCCAATAACAATCCAAAGAAGAATTTCAAGCTCTAAGAAAATTTATTAAACCACCCCCAAGTTTTATACAAATACCTAGAACAATACCACAAAAGATACACATGAAAAACACATGTTTTCACAAATCACGTTCAAGAAGTACGACATGGTTTCACACATTAAAACCATTAAAAAAACACATTACAAGGCCCACGTGAAATTAAGGCATTAACAAACCATAATTTTAATCCCCTTTCAGCACTAATAAATCACTTTAATATGTTATAAAATACACCCAAATATTTCCCCAAGAGCCATGCATGAAAAGCACCCAATTCCAAGAAAAAATGAAACTACAAAATTAAACACTTAACTAAATCCATCAAAAACCAGTCTTCGCACCACACAAAACAGATTTGAAACATGCTAAATTAATAAACCAAGCAAGCTAACTCATCATAAAATGGTTATACATGGAATCACCTACCTTTTATGTCGAAACACTCAAAACATGGTGTGAAACATAAACCGCACCACCGCCGCACCTCAAGGAATTGAAATCCAACCTAAAACCAGAATATTTCACCCAAAAGACAAGAAAACATACCCTAGGTTTGAACCCTAACTTCTGGACATTAGGAACCCTATGGATAAGGTATGAAACCCTAATCACATTGAATGTAACCCTAAGCAAATTGAAAGAGGAATGAAGAATACCAACTTACTTGAGGGATCTTGTAGAAATCACCTCACATACATAGCATCTGAATTTGAAAATAGCCAAACATTTAAGGGAGGTTTGAACAAGGATAAGGAGACCATTTAGGAATTTGATTGGGGAAAAAGAGTGAGAATTGAAGGAGTTATGAAGGAAACAAATTACCTTTATAAATCCTCCCGAAATGTGAGTTATTCATAAGCATCGACCTAAACTGTGAGGAAAATGAGCTGCAAAGAGGGTGGAAGGATACTGGACGCGTGGCTGGGTTCAATGGTCATGATTGGGGCTTGGAATCACCGAAAAAGCCTTAATATTGGATAAGTTATTAATTAAAAAAAATTTATTTTTAAAACTAGAATCTGGCATTCGGGCAGGCCCAATCCCTTAAATAAAAACCCATATACAACTTGGTTATAGATTTCTAAAGGCTCCAAAATAAAATGGTGGTGTTAATATGTCAAGGGAGACCATTTAGGAACCATAATGGCTGAAAAATATTAAAAATTGAAAAAGTTATAAAAGAAACAAAATTTATTTTTAAATCTGGAATTGGGCTCACGGTTTGGCCTAATTCATGAAAACTCACCCATTCCACCATAAAAGCTTGAGAAACCCCAAAAACAAAGTATAAATGGAAATTAAATGAAATTTAACTTTAAAATAAGCCATGTATGTAACAATTCTCACCACCATGAAAACTTTCCATCCTCGGAAAGCTACAGCAAAGCCATATACCAAAACTGAACCCAACCGATAAACCAAGATGTACTTCTTTGCCAAGATTCACCCCCAAGGGCCAAAACACCTCCAGTGGTCAATTAAGGAATGATTAATCACATTCATACATTATCCCAAAATGAAACTCCTCGAACTCTATCCGAAAAAGACTCAACCAATTCACCCAAACAAACAATAACTTCGAACAACGTTACACTTACCTAACATTAACTAAACCATTGGGAGCTCTCCAATCCCAACATTTACTCAAGGAAGATGTTAATATCTAGATAGTTCCTAAAGAGACTACCTACCACCAATCCAATACCATTGATAAATCTAAGCTACTGGTATGGGGGGACACAAATAGGCACCCCACCATAAGAGGCAACCTATATTATTTTCTGATATAGAATCAAGACACTAACAGGGGAGGCCTGAATGAACTCCCTAGTACCAAGGGTAGAATTCCATTCACAGTTTACGAAGGAATGTACATGATAATCATAGTGGGTCTCCCCACCATACGAACCATCCATCTTAACTGACCAGCATGGGCTGAAACAAAAAGACCCAATTGTTTTTAAATATTTGTGAAGGGTGCAGGGTCAGTCCGCACGGTTTGGGAAACCATGAACTAACTATGCACATCATTCTTTCCATGTGGATTCCTAGCACACAGTCACTATTAATCGTGCACAAAATATGTGCTCAAACTGCCTAGCCAAATATCCAACCATTCTCCAATGACTTAATGGAAACCAAAGGGGGATGGAATGACATTAGGCGATGACATGGGTACAAGGCCCTCCACATATTTCCACCGAACGAGAACAATAGAAGGAAGATGATGACACCATAGGTTTAAACACTTCATATATTTCACACTGAGGATATGACATTGTATAAGGGTTTAAATGACCCAGGGATTTTCCCTAACTATGAGCCAGCTTCTCTCCGAGACCTATGGCTGGAGCACAAATGATCGACGCAACTTCGGCGTCGCAGTTAGTCCTTGGAAACCCCATGAATGAGAATTATTATTTCGGTTCCACCAAAAACTACACTACAGTCCCCAATAAGATTTCCAAGACATAACACATTCCAAACTCACTTTACCCTAACCCAATATTTCACTGAAACAAGGGCTTATAAGATAAAGACAAATAACACCTTGTTTCTTCGGGGGAGAAAAAATAGAAGTAAATAACACCTATACTCACCTTCTTAAAAAAGGATGATTTTGAAGATTTTACAAGGGATACATTATCCCAACATAATAGAGACTCTCAGAGTATTGCATGAATTTTACCTTTAGGTTCAATCGAGCACATGACATCACAAGGAGTCACCGAACATGACCATTGCGACTAATATAAGCAATGAATGGAAAGGGACCTTATACTACATCCCAAAATGACACACAATTCTAGAAAGTGGCCATAATATCCTATTGTGACCAGATTTGTCACACTGGTAGTTTATTTTGAATTCCTTCTTCGAAGAGACTACGATGGACCCAGAGGACCTCTTAGACACCATCCAGATACAAATCCATGCTAACAACCCCAGAGCACTTCCACCATAGGAAAATCTGAAAACATAAGAAGCTATGGTCTCTTGAAACCTTCCATGATCACTCTCCCACTACAAGAGGATACACAAAACCAGGAATGGAACGGGTGTAGACTCAATCTAAAAAGCTCACGAAAAATATTCCTTATATTGATCAACTGGAGGGTCTTCAAATGACGAAACAATCCGGGTTTCACTTCAGTTGTGCATTAACCCTTAATGGGGTGTACCTTATCCAATGATTGACCCCAAGGACCCAACCAAGATGGTCCATTGGTCAAGATATACCACAAAATAGATCCAAACACATGAAGGGAACCATCGTAAAGGTTTCCCAAAATATTTTTCAAAAGAGACCACTAACCTTACCTACAACACAACTTACCGACCAAAAACACCAACACAAAACACAGTTCAAACAGGAGGGGTTCTTGGTCTCAAGTCATCCCACAACATCAAATTTTTCAAAAACACATAATACATACCATCCCAAAATATTTATCAAGACATCATGTTTTTCATTAAAACCATTTCTTTGAAAACAAACGGTTCAGTGGTAGGCGTATCCACCAATGGTACCCCATGGGCCTCACACATGCATGTTTTGGTGCCACACCGGGCACCCTCCCCATATTCGTTACAACACTCATCCAGTCATTCCATAAACCATTAATCATCCCATATAACCACATGCATGTGGTTTCTCATGAAAATACCAAAGGTTAAAACAAATATTCTTTCCACTTTTCAAAAACAAAACGGTCAACCAACACATCCTTTTTTCAAAACCACTAATCAAAAGATCAAAATACCAATTCAAATCTTACTAAACATTTTAGAAATACAAAACCATTTAGAAAAGAACTCACTTTCTTTTTATTCACATCAATTTCATATCATCTTATCCCATTAAAACACCCTTTGATTGTTTAGAAAACTCGATTGGAAACACTTTTTCAAAACCAACTTCAGTATAGTTTATAATTTTAAAAAGAGGTGTAAGCACACCATTTTCCTTTTGAATATAATTCTGAAAATTTAGTTCCACCATTTCATAAATCAAACCATTCCATATTTATTTGAAAATAATTTCACAAAAACATTACACTTCTTAAAACCAAGTAACTTTAAAACCAAACCTCCAAGATTTCAAAATTAAAGAACACAAGACAATGCGAGAGGAAACTAGTTTCAGTTGGTGACTGGGACATTAGGTTGGTGGACATACTCCAATCAATTCACTATCACAGAGAGTGTTCTGGGGAATATCCCCAGCTCCACATGGCTTTCCAGGCCCTGTGAGCTCACTGAGACCATTAACCCAACTCTCTTTTCATTTCCCCTAATCATCAATAAACCAAGAAAACCAAAGGATTCTAAAATGTCACGACTTTCCCTGGAGACCTGAATCCCATATTGATGTGTGGTGATCAGACACACTTCTCATAACCAAAATTCCAAGTCCCAACATTCCTAACTCCAGACTATCCTTACTGTTCCCCAAATAACATGACCTGAAGAGTGCAAACCTCCTCTGATACTATTTTTTCACGAACCAAATCTGGTAGCCATCAAAATCGGCACCCGACCCAGCCTGCAACAAGGCCCGAAGGGTGTTCCCAATCTTCACGGGCTGGAACAAGTGACCATGTATCATAAAATGATGTTTGGGAATGATTTACCCAAGTTTATAAACATTAAACAACAAAAAAACTCAATTAAACGAATCAGGATTTTTCAACTAAAACCATCTTTTAAAAAATTCAGAACTGAATTACATGTTTTAAAACAACTCAAATAGACTATAAAAAAGGTACAAAATCAAAATTAATTATCCCAAGAACCCTCATGGAAAGGGGCACCACCCTCAAGCCATCTCCACAAGACTTTACCACCAAAGACATGCTAGAAACCCGAACCACTGGAACTAAAAACTGTATCCATACCAGAAACAACAAAATAACCAAATCTACTTACACCCAAGGGTGTAAGTATGGTGTGAGACAATTCTTAGTAGGATACCACCACAAAGATATTCCATTTGATAAACATTCAAATACAAAAATCTTGCAAGTTTTCATAAAAAAAATGATAGTTACAATTTCTAAAAGATGAAACTAAAAAAAATAAAACATCTTTCAATTGGGCTATCATTAAGAATCAAAACTTTTAAAAAATATTTTCAACAATGCTGAATTTTCCATCCAACTATACCATATGCTGACAGTAAGCACAAAGTAACTAATGAGCACAAGTAATAGGAAATGACCCCAAGGCACTAGCTCGTTGTGGGTCCCAGGTACCTTGTATCTCGGTGAGAGTAACCATCACAATATTCGTTCTCGTGCACAAGACACTAGTAGGGAACATACCCATAACCTAGTGGTCCCCAATCATTATCATCATATTTTAGTTATAGTTGTAATCATCAATCTTGGTAAGTGAAACTAAGGCCAAACCCCCACGGATTCACTAGCATACTAGTACACGTCCACCCACCTAGATACTCGGGTTTTCCCCTTGTGCTCAGACAAGTTCAACAAGTCAATAAATATACACTACAAATTAAAATATCATTTTCACATCACATGTTCACCAAAAATCCAACATGTATTCCACACAAGTCTAAAAATCTACGTTTTCATTCAAATGAATTTTGAAATCATACTCACACCAAAAATAACCCACCACACATTTTTCACATCTTTCACAATTCAAAAAATTCATTAACAATTTTAGAAAATCATTCCCATGATTCTAAACATCACATAATAGCCCACTCACATGTTACATAATACCCTTTTCATAAACAAAGTCCATTTTTCACATCACACTCATGCTAAATAGCCCGAAAACATGTTTCGCACCCACATCCAAATTTCATAAATCACCTCGACAAATTAAAAAACATTACCAAAATGTTTTACAACATAACTGACCACTTTATGTTTCAAAAACTCATTTTAGGAACATACTATCACCAAAATAGTACATAAGCAACCATTTCACACTTTGTGTAACTCATTAAATCATTTATAATTTTCATAAAACCAACCCAAGAGGTGAAACCATGGTTTGCATACAAAACCCATTTCAAAAACCTAATTCAAGACCAAAACAATTACAATAAGAATCCAAATCATAATTGGAAGCCCTAAGAACATTTATTAAACCACCCCAAAGTTTTATACAAATACCTAAAACAATACCACAAAAGGTACACATGAAAAACACATGTTTTCACAAATCACGTTCAAGAAGTACGACATGGTTTCACACATTAAAACCATTAAAAAACCCCATTACAAGACCCACATGACATTAAGGCATGAAAAAAAATAATTTTCATCCCCTTTCAACACTAATAAATCACTTTCATATATTATAAAATACACCCAAATATTTCCCCAAGAGCCACGCATGAAAAGCACCCAATTCCAAGAAAAAACGCAACTACAAAATTAAACACTTAACTAAATCAATCAAAAAACAGTCTTCACGCCACACAAAATAGATTTGAAACATGATAAATTAATTAACCAAGCAAGATAACTCATCATAAAATGGTTATACATGGAATCACCTACCTTTTATGTCGAAACACTCAAAACATGGTGTGAAACATAAACCGCACCACCGTTGCACCTCAATGAATTGAAATCCAACCTAAAACCAGAATCATTCACCCAAAATACAAGAAATCAGACCCTAGGTTTGAACCCTAACTTCTTGACATTATAAACCCAATGGATAATGTATGAAACCAAAATCACATTGAATGTAACCCTAAGCAAATTGAAAGAAGAATGAAGAAGACCAACTTACTTGAAGTATCTTGTAGAAATCACCTCACATACACAGTATCTGAATTTGAAAATAGCCAAACATTTAAGGGAGGTTCGAACAAGGATAAGGAGACCATTTATGAATTTGAATGGGGAAAAAGAGTGAGAATTGAAGGAGTTATAAAGGAAACAAATTACCTTTATTAATCTTCCCAAAATGTGAGTTCTTCAGAAGGTTCGACATAAACTGCAAGGCAAATGAGCTGAAAAGAGGGTGGGAGGATACTAGACGCGCGGCTCAGTTCAATGGGCGTGGGTGGGGCTTAGAATCTCCCACAAATCCTTAATATTGGATAAGTTATTAATTAAATGAATTTTATTTTTAAAAAATGAATTTGGCTTCCGGGAAGGCCCAATCCCTTAAATAAAAACCCATATACAACTTGGTTATGGATTTCTAAAGGATCCAAACTACAATGGTGGTGTTAATATGTCAGGGGAGACCATTTAGGAACTTTAATGGGTGAAAAATATTAAAAATTGAAAAATTTATAAAAGAAACAAAATTTATTTTTAAATCTGGAATTGGGCTCACGGTTTGGCCCAATTCAAGAAAACTCACCAATTCCACCATAAAAGTTTGAGAAACCCCAAAAAAAGCATAAATGGAAGTTAAATGAAATTTAACATTAAAATAAGCCATTTCTGTGACACACATGACCTAGGGTATACCTCAATCAATCTTTCTAACTCACACTAATTTTTTATTTTCACTGTTATATATTTTTATCAAATTAAAATATTAAACCTAATAGTAAATACTATAATAATGGTGATTTTATAATTAAAATTAAAAACACATGATAAATTATTTTTTAAAATTATTAATATGAAGAACACAATAAATTATAATGGAAGAAGTTTTATCCTTGATATTTCTAAGTTTATTATAATTATTATTCTAAAAATATGAATCATCCTCAACATACTCATTCAATTAAATGTTCAACACCATTATCAAAAAACATATTATGATATATCTATAGTTAACCTATATTTGGAATCTGGATATGTGATATAACATATTCTAAGATATGGATCTATGACCATATCACCACATTATACAATTACATAATCCAATTTCACTATATGACACATTTTACTACAAAATTTAAGTAAAAAATATGGAAATAATTATTAATACACAACTAGTGAAACATTAGAGAAAAAATAATATAATATCAATTTATATTAAATTTATATACTCAAAATAATCATGTTGAGAACAAAAAATGATGAATCAACCTAAAAACACTTCAATAGATCCTTTGGAAGTAAAAAATAGTTATTCAAGAGATAAGAAATTATGTGATCAAGGAATAATATGGAACTTAAATTTGAATAATCAAGAAAATTGTAATAACAGAGAAACACCGAGGGGAAATAATCTACAAAACCCAATCCCAAAAAATAAGGAATGAATCACCTAGAATGATTTAGCCTCATTTGAAATACAAAGAAATAAATTTTTAACACTTTAAAGAAAAATATTTTAATCCCATGTGGAAACTCACTAGCTTATATTTACTCACAACATAGTAACTTTAGTTATGCCTCCAAATAGAAAAGACTCAACACCCATGAATCCACCCCAACTCTAAATAATTCCAGTTTTTCTATCTCCCGTTCTTTTCAATTTATACTCAACCAAATCTTATTAAATGATCTATTTGTAGCCATGTTTAATCCCCAACCATTTAACAAGACAAAACAAATACCCTTAGTAATACTAATCCTAGCTCGAATATTTTCTTAAACTCCTTTGGTTCAAACAATGACAATCAATGAACCCAAACTAACATTAATTATTCAAACAATTCCCACCAGCAATGAACAGAAAAATATAAATGTATCTTAAATCAAATAGTTCCAATTCAATATCTAAATTTGGTATCATCTTCACTGAGTAGAATTAATGAATAAACCCTTGAACACATCAAAAAAACATTCACATAATCAAAAAACATATCAAAAGACCCACCCATTCTCTTTAATAGTAGTATCAGTGCTATCAAAATTCATCACTATATTAGAATAATAAAAATTTCTTAGCATTGTCTTATAGGCAGTGAATTTCCCAAAATACCTTTGAATCCAATAGCTTCCTTAGAGTTAATTTGATTCCTCAAACATATCTTCAACTAATCCATATTAAAACATCACCAAATATGCATCTACTTTTGCACATGGTATAAATTATTTATCAGATAAACTCAAGCCCAATATTGAAAAAGTGAAATCCAAATCTAGCACCAACCATGACTATATATAGAGCTCATTATCTTAATAGAAATAGTAGATAGGTTTCCTTAGCTATGGATATCCCCGTATGATTTTTCCTTATTTTATTATTAAATGGGATTAGATTATACTTAGGACTATAATCCTCTCTTGAACAAAGAGGGTACTAGAAATTTGACAATTCCAATGGAAATTTTACTTATAAGATCAATTATAGGAAAATTTCTAGTGGAACATGGCCTAGAAAAAAAATAGTGGACCCTATATGATAAGGAGAGGATAATTTTTATAATAAATACATGGACCACTTTAATCATGTATGAGTAAGTCTTGATGGAAATTATTAAATAATCCATTTTCTATTTAATTTATTCTATGAAAGGATTATTTTATATTTCTTATGAGAGGTGTTGAGAATTATTTGTTCATGGTTTTCCTTCCTTCTTCTTTCATTCCCACCATTTTACAATAGGGTTATTCTTACACTACCTAGACATCATCACATAACCAGGACTAGAAAAAAATCAAATAATTCGTTCTTAAACACCACTCCCAAAAAATAGGTTAATGTTATAGTTGAAAATATATTTATTTTTTGGAAGGTAAAATCATTATCATTAAATGTTAAAAATTCATTATCAAATTTGAATAAAAATTTATTTTAAAAAAAAACAATTTTTTAAACAAAATATGACATACTTTCCAATTTCAAACATAGTTTAGCGAATTTATGGAATTAATTGGACGAAATTCAATTTTATAATAAAAATGATTAAAAATTGGTAAAAATAATATATTTAACATATATTGAATTGTGTCATATCATATTCCACCAAAAATAAACCATTACTTTTCCTAAAGTAATCAAGAATTCAAATTTATTAAGATCAAACTTAAGGATAAAATGAAATTATATTTCTTAATAATGGATAATTTAAAAATGATCATATCATAATGAAATTCAATAAGTGGAAGAAAAATATCAATTACTATAATAAAAATAAAATGACTAGTTATACTCCCTAGTTTTAAACATAATAACAACATATGAGTTAAATGATATGAATTTAGAACCTAAACTCCTCTCCCTAGGATTTACATAAGAAATTACATTTTTCCCCATGATTGAGCACTCTCTTAACACAATAACTATCTTAATAATTTACTCTTATAATTTTTATCTGACTATTGAACTTTTTATGGTTATCGATATTTATTGGTTTTATCTCATATTCTTATAGTTAACTATATCACAACTCTCCTTAATCTTTTACCATGAAATTAGATTAATTTAAACAAGGACCACACTTTTTTTATATGGTTCACAAAGTGTACAAGATAGAAAATAGATAAGAAAAATAATTAATCTATGAACAACTTATATATAAAATCACTCAAACCTAATTCAAATGAATCAACATATTTCCTCTTATCTCACAAGGCCCATCAACTATTACATTTAATTTCAAAACCCTCATCATTTCCTTATCCATTGGTGTCAATCACAAGAATATGAAAATATTTTCTTGATCAAGTATAATTCATGATTTTTTTTAAATACACATCACTCAAATCATGGTTCAATGGTCATCATTCTAGAATTCTCAAAAATCTGAATTTCAAAAAAAAATTATTCTCATCAAACACCTCATATTCAACTTAAATGTATGAAATATAATCTTGAATTTTCGTCAAAGATAATTATAGATATCCTGTCTTAAAAAATCACTCAGCTCTCTCTCTGAGATAAGAAAACAATTTATTTTCAAAGAATATAAAAAACTATAAAAATTTTCCAAAATTTATTCTTGTCTAACAAGAAACAAAGTCGTTAAATACAATAATTTTTTTTAAAAAATAAAGATAATTTCATTGGTAATAAAATAATATATTGTATAATATAATGATAAACCCTATAATAAAACATTAAAATAAACATTTTCATGAATGTTGAATCCCTAGGTGAGTATGGATATAGAAAATGAATTTAAAAAAAAATTACTTTGAACAAAAAATAGCATGAATAAGATAATTCAAACAGATTCACTATTAAACATTAAATTTATTCAAATAAATTCCATTATTACTAAAAGAAAAGTTGTAAACATAATTTAACAAATGTAAGACTCCCCTGGTCAGCTGTAGTATCATTCCCTAAGATCCATACATAAAAATTGATCTTCTTTCATATAATTTTTATCCTGGATACTCCAATTATATTAGTCAAAATAAAAATAAATTTGACCTAAAATTATAGATTCATGTTCGAGAAAAACAACCAAGTTTTTAAAAAAATGTGTTTGTTATAAAAATATGTTTAAAACAACTGGTTTATAAGGTAAATTTTGATGTTTTAATTGGATGGAAATAGGTTTCGTTTAAAAAATGACATTTTATTTCCTTAAATTTACAAAGTACATGAAGGATTGGATATAAGTAGGAATTGTTCAATATTATGTCGGTAAAATAATATAGAAGAGTGTTGGGAATATTTTTTACTTCAAAAAAACATAAAGATAATAGTAAACTGAAACTTTAATATTATTAGAAGCCTAAAAATGTTATTATTACTAGAAACAACTCAATATGATGCTAGAAAAATATTAAATATTAAATTTTAGTGGGATAATGGTATTTCTTCTTAGTGTGAAAATGTATAGATATCCACCAGGTAAAAAATGTAATTGAAGCTAAATAGATAGCACAACCATTGAATCTTGAACTCTCTATAGACATAATATATAAAAAATTCCATGACACTAAATAAATATTTATAGTTCGTGTGTAAAAAATATGTATCAATTAATTTTTTTATTTGAAAAAGAAATTTGACCCACTACCCTATTTTTAAAAAAACATAATGTTTGGTATTTTTTCATAAAAGTGGGTCATATTCTCATTTATTTTCTCAATATCTATAGTATTATAATCAAATAATATTTTCGGTTAATAGAAATATGATCTTTTAGTCTTAAAATTGTTGTTCAAATGTTCATCTATTCTAAAATCAACACAGAATTTATCATGGAAAATTAAATCACTATCATATATATATATATATATTAAAATTCTATGTTAGTTGAAAAATTTAAATAAAATTATAATTTTTCCACACTAAAAATATTTCATTTACATTATAGATTTTTTTTCAATTCATCACAATTTATCACATTAAAATTTTCAAAAAAAAATACATCTAAATAGATACCATCACATATGTAATCAAATACCTTTAAATCAGTTGGGGAGTCGAATATTTTTGTCCATTTCAATTTCAGAATAATTATCCAATTCATTTTTTTTAAGTATGTGTTCTTATTATAGTTTAAATTGATTGAAATAATTTATTTCATAATTTATATAATGTATTCCATATAAAATTTTTGCAAGGGATTCATGTTCTACATGTTCAAAAGAGTTTTTTTTTCAACTCAAGAAACTCTAGGGAGGGTAGTGAATCAAGGTTTTGATCAATTTAAAAAATTTATTTATTATTTTTTTTCTTCTTTTAGGATTTATTTTCATGTGTTTTCGAAAACATTGTTCAAACATTCACTCTTGAGGGTACCCTCTCTGACACATGCACAAATATTATTGAATGTAAAACATGAACAAGATATAATAATTTTACCCTATTCACCATTAAAGACTAATCAAAAAACTCATACACACTACATTACACTGGTGTACCAGAATCTAAAACTACACTATTTTAGTGGATACAAGTTCATTCACAGTCACTCCACACAAAGGATCAATTTATTCATAAGTTTTAGGGAGTTTTCTATGCTTCCCCAAGGGTAATTTCATTTGTTTGACTGGAAAATATCACTAATGATCCAAGAGGAACTCCATATTCTTCTCCTTTATGCACTACTACTGAAGAGGTCATTAATAGTTTATAAACATGAGGGGTCTCTCTATGATCAATATAGTGAGAATTTTTTATGGGAATATTTAACTCTAGGTATATTCTCATTTGATCTCTATATATATTTCACTCTTCTTCTTCAAGATAGATGGTAGTATCCTCTTTATGTTAGTAATTACTCCATGTCTTCCACAAAAATAAAATCCACACTTCATCTCCACATGATAATAATTACAAACTATAATTATTCTACTACACACCTTCTTTAATTCATGGAAATGGAAATAGCACTCCTACTTTCTTTGACCCTTCTCTCTCTTGAAGTGAACCAAATCTCTTAGTGGTACTCTTATGTGGTTTGATTTCTTCCTTCTTTCTCTAAAATGGATGTAGTGGTATGTCCCTACATCTCTTATCAATTTATAAATAGATATATCAATATGTTCACACCTTTAATTAATATCAAGATTTCTATGATTTTAGTCTATTCCACCTTCTCCTCTCCTTATACACTTCTTATAAATTCATTGAATAATCATGTGAGATTTTTTCATATTTTACGTGTGAAAAGTTCCTGAAATCAGCACCAAGAATTACTTATTTTTAATTGTTCTTGAATATTCAAAGATAAGGTGGATGAAATTTCCATTATATGTGGCACTGGTTTTTTCCCAATATTATTTCTCAATAAAATATTATGATTTAATCCTACAATTCACTACTCTTTTATTTATTAATAACTCTCCAATTTTATTATATTGTCTTCAATATAATCTCCCACGAATATTTTGGTCTTAAATTCTCCACAAAATCTAAATTCCACTTTATAATCTATTGACCAAATTATTAATTATATATTATAATGAATAATATTTCCAAGCGTGGAAAAAAATACATTGGAAGATTTGATTTATAGAGTGATCTCTATCAAGGACAACATCTCCCTGAATCTTTCAATATAAATCATTATGATTATTTCCTCTTATTCCTCCTCTAATTTCAAAATGAATTTCACTATCTCAACTAGATATAACATTAATCATATCTTATTATTATTGAAATATATATTAAATTTTATGTATGGAAACATCCTCCTAAAAGGAAAAGGGTATGACCCTTATAAATTAATTTACTTCTTTTATATGAAACTTATAGTTTTTCTTGAATCCTAAAAATGACTTAATATTTTTCTCGAGTCACATAAATGACTATAGCACCCTGGTTTAAGGTACTTGACCATTTATTTATGTATTTTTAGTATATAAAATGTTTGGGTTTTGTTTTAGGAGTTTCAGAGGTGTTTTGGAATGTATTGGGGTGTTTTTTAGAGGTTCTTGGTTTAAAAATGGATACTAGAAACCATAAAATATCTTCAAGAAACCATGGAACTAAAACTGTGGGAACTAGATAGGTCGACACTTAGGCGCACAGTTTATCCAAACTGTGCAGTGGCCCAAGATAAATATATAAATGAAATATGGTGTGGTCCTGCACATTTTGTCTAATTATGTGAGTGACACTGGTTTTTTTAGTCGAGTTACCCCAGCTGAAAATTTTTCCCTTAGAAATGTATCATAGTGGTGACCATGGGGATGTTTCGTAAGGAGGTTGCATACTAAGTTATCAAATTTTCATTTTGTTAATTTTTTTTTGCTAAATTAAAAATTGTAAATGGGAATTTAAAATGAGTTAAACAAAGTTAAATTACACAAAATCAGATTATGATATGAAATCTACCTTACTGATTAGAAATCAGAAGAAAACCAAACTAAAAAAAGACAAACTAAAGATAGAAACAGCATACAAGCTTTGATCCATAGACACTATGTTTTTCATTGTCTTACAATGTATTCCAATTAAATTATCTAATATATACCTCATGGCCTCAAATTATTCATCTAAATTAACTAGATACCATATTAAAAACAGAAACATGGGTGTCGATCCCCTTATGAAAGTGATTCAATTACCCAAGGACCTCCTAGAGACCAAAATAGATTAAACTCATCCGGCACAAAGGTGAGACATTTTCAATGAAATTTAAATAATGAGAGTATCCAATTTACATTAATAATATGAAAATAAATATATAATAATTTAGAATAAAATAAAAACTATAATGAATAAACCGCCTTTAATATATAAAATATTTCCAAGGGTAATTTAAAATGAAAGAGTTTACAATGAAAAGAGAAAACTCAAAACAAGAAATGTTATCAGATCTTTATTACCCATCACCACAGAGTGTTTATCACTTTGAATCTTGATTATATCATGTAACACTACTATAATCTAGTATATATTCTCTATCATATCCCACTCCCTCCATCTAACTATCCATTAAAATAAAGTGAAGGTGAGAATATAAAGAAGAGGATGGGTGGAAATAATCTTTCCAGTTTTTTGAATCCATGATTTTACCTCTATTTTCTCCCTATTACCTACTGAATATCCTTTAGATTTATTTTATAAAGATGCTAAAACATTAATTCTATAAGGTATCCCAAATTTTGAATTCATTTTGATAAATGTAGTAAAATTTACCTACGATTTATTTAAGTCCATTTATTTCCCGAAGAGGCCTTTCAACATATTTTAAATTGTCTCATGTAAATACTGACTTAATGAGATATTTTTTTAGTGAAAATTAATATGATTTACAATCCATGTATATTTTTCCTCTAAAACTAAAATAACCTCATTTAAAGGCATGCAACAAGATTTATACCTCATTTAATGAGGTGGGTTAATTATATAGGACAAAAAACTTTTCTAATTTTACTGATTTATTTATGCCCCAATAATTTCGACTCAAAAATTTTCAAAGTTTAATTTTTTTCACCCAAAAACATAATAATCCTATAAAAAATAATTACTCAATTTGGATAAATATTTTAAAAATTATTATTAAAATACAGAAGTTATTGAAATAAGTTAAAATTCCTGAATTGAGAAATTTTCATTTTTAACATCAAACAATCAATAAAATAAAAAAACAATGCAATTCAGATCAAATTGGTAAAGTGGTATTGTTTAAATCTACGAAGTATACATGAAATATAATGAAAATATTATCTATATAAGTGATCCACCCTTGTGAGTTTGTGTTTGAGGTAGTGGCTTATGCATGGTTTTCCTAATTATGTGCCCTTACCATGCACCGTGAAAATTTGGATCTGAAAATCATTGATATAATCATATTTACATCCTAAACTAATCATTTTTCCCTTTTATTCCTAAAACACAAATTCCTATTTCTACTAAGGAGTAGCAGAAAACCCCTTTTGATCTAGTAGCAATTCCTAGGAGAATCTAACTGCGTTAGAGGCAAGGATTCATTCATAAGTGATCATTCTTCATTATTTTCCTTAAATATCTTCATATTCACTCTCTTGGAATTTTGGACATAGTTTTTTGGGGATATATCCATTCTATGTGATGTTAATATTTAAGATACGTTATTATTTTTTTGAAGGAAATTATATCTAACGATGGTTTTAGGAGTTTCAAGTTGGGTTTTTGATGTTTTTTTATTGTTTTTGTTTTCACCAATGTTTCAAAGATAGATGGATTATCTCTAGAGGTAACTTGATTAGAAATTTAAGGATTAGTTTCAATTTAATTTAATGGATTCAAATTATTTTGAAACCTATGTCTAATCTGATGGAACCTCTTTAGTGATGTTTTATTGGAAATTGTGGAAATTAGTTTTTCAAAGAAAGTGAATTTGGTTCTTGATTTTAAAATTGTTTTAAAAATAATGGTTTTTTTATATATGGAAAATGATTGTATAATTTTTTTCAATAAAAAAATGTTCTACTGAAATGACTTGTCATGGGTTTTGGCATACATGGTTGGCGTGAGTTCATTTGCATTGACGTGACCATGTGGAAAGGGAATATTCTATTAATGCTCCCAGTATTGGTTACCTTGTGATGACTTAGTTGATCAATAAGAGACCACTCATGATTATTTAATTATCACCTCGTAATTCATTTGTAGATGTGTGGATGTTTTGAATCGATATGCCAAATTTATTTGAGAAAGGTTTTAATGGATTTTTTTTCTTTCCATGGAAACTATTTTGGATTTATTATAAACTTCATTAAAATTTATTTCAACAGTATTATATAAATGTGATAACATGTTTTGTTCTAGTTTCATGGGTTGGGAATTCATTGGGGAAATTATAATGATTTTTATACTCACCCCATGCTTGGGCACTATTGTTCATTAGAAGATTTCATCCATTGAGACAGAGGTAAAGGTGGGTTTTTCTCAGTTATTTATCAGAAAATCAAGATACCATAGGCATAGCTTGTTGAGTTAAAGCATTGAGAAAGTTGTGAGTTTCAAAGTTCATGTGTTTTTTTTCTTTGAGTTTTGTAGGTCTGGTATTCCTCTTTTTACAGTGATATTTTTGTGGTTGGTTTTGTTTTGTTTGGTCTTGTATTTTTGTACTCATGAATTATATAGAAGATTGGTTGTTTATTGTATCTTATGTTGTTTTTTTACCATTAAAATTGAAAATCATCCAATAATTTGTTATGTTGACTTTATCATTTATTTTCATCCATTGGTGTCTTGGGATGTCACCAAAGTCTAGTAACACCACCACCACTTTCCAAGAAAATGGTTGAGGGGTATGATGTTACAAAAAGTATCAGTTTATTTGATCCATATGTATCATTTGTTTAGTCCTTGATTTAGGTTGGTATCTAGGAATATGATTTTTAAAACATGAAATGTAGAGAATAAAAATGTGTATCTTACCTATTAAATTTTAACATCAAGTTACTAGGGATTTTGGGTACATGCGTGTTTTGAGACACTTATAGGAGTTATCAGCCCATCTTCTTGGGTTTAGATTATAAGAAGAGTATAAATTTAATAGATAGAAATGAATTCCCACTAGGAATCCATATTTAATTTTCAGTAATTATTTATGATTTGGCGAAAAGTGTTTATTTTTTAAAATTGTTAAAAGTGGTTTGATTTTCAAACAGTAGGGTGGAGTTTACCAAATATGGTTTGAAAGTGGAAATTATTGAATCTTGGAAAGCCTTGTTGTGATATGTGTGATTTGGTGAATTTGATATTGGATTTGTTTCATTTATATATAATGGTACACAGTATTCATCATTGAAACCAACTAAAAGAGGCTGGTAAGAATATGGTTTCACCTGAGCCGTAGGTGAACCAAAAGTTGGTCCAGAGTATTGTCTAGGATTTTCAGGTAGTGGATACATGGAATATAATTGATGAACCAAAAAAAGTGGACCATTTAGTTCAATTCCAAAATAATATTCCACCCTTATTTTGGATTGATTCAGAATTTTAAAAATAAGATGTTTGGCTAAATAGGATCAATTGAATATTTGATTTCCCTATAAAAATAGATGAGCTAAAGGTGTTGTTGAAAATGTATATGTTGTAATATCTAGCACGCCAGTGGTGGGATTTAGAAATTCAATATAAATTAGACCGAGGTATGGAATGGGATTATTTTGAAAAAAAAAATCAAAAAATAATTACATCCTTACACATTGAGAAATATTGTAACAACATACTTCTTCAGTTTGAATCAAGAGATTCTCACTGTGATAGAGTATGCATCTAAATTTATGAATTTATTCTGCATGGCACTAAAATATTCTTCAAGTATATCCTTGAAGGCATGGATTTCTGAATCGGGTTTGAAAATAGAAATTCATTCAAAGATTTTTGTTATTTTTATAATGAATTATATAGATATGGTCAATAGATTGATGGTGTAAGAAAGACACATCTTGGGAAACACAGTGTGAGGAAGCATGTTTATTCCTATGGGAACTAGTGGGAACTCTGATGCTAGAAATAAGTGGAGGATGGAAACATATTCTCAAGGAGTTTGGTTGCCTCAAAATCAGACTATGGGATTAGTCAACTTACCTCCTCGACCAAAGAGTAAGAAAGGATGTTTTTAGTATGGTTATTTTGAGCATATGAAGAGAGATTGTACCGAATCACATAGTGAATGTCAACCATATGGGACTTCCACAACACTATTGTCATAGTGATCCAAGGTTGGGTTCTAGAGACAAATCTCATAATTATTAAGCATCATATGATTTGATTTGATGAGTGAAATAGTACATATCTCATCAGAAAAATAGAGAAATACATGGTGATTCTAGGAATACCATGACTCCACAACTAGTGCAATCTCAATATGCTAATAAAGAAAAATTGAGGTGAGTAAGAAATTGTGTAGAGCTGGGAAAGTGATCATAGATGACCAATTAGGACCTCTAATGGTGAGAAGTATGATTCTTTTTAATTCTACCCTTATACAAGATTTTTTTGATATGGGTGCATCCCATTCATTTACTTCTTCTTATGTTGTTGATATTCTTGGTTTTCATGTTGAGATGATTCCTTCTATTCAAAAACTTCAAACTACAATTTGATAAAGACAATTTAAATACTTTATGTGAAAATTATTTTCTATAACCATATATTGGGGTGAATTTATTTGGTATTTCTATGTGCTTGAGATAGATGTATATGAATTAATCATTGGTATAGATTGGTTGAAAATGTTAAAATATCACGTCGATTGTAATACCATAAGAGTAAGTTTTATAAATGATAATTTTGTTGAGAATCTCTTTAGAGGAGATCAGAATGTAATGTAAAGTAGAGAACAATTTTTGACACTAATGGTTTGAACTATCTCATACCAGTTGGTAGATTTTACCTTGACATCTGCAGATGATAATGACAATATCATTTTTACAACAATTTTTTAACAGTTTCCTGATTTTGTTTTCAAATTATTTCTCTGGGTTTCTAACCACAAGAGAAGTGGAGTTTATGATTGATCTCTTTCCAGGGGCCTATCCTATCTCAAATCTAAATTATCATATAGAACCAATATAATTAACAGAATTGAATGTCTAGTAGGAATAATTTTAAATAAAAGGGTTCATTTGTACTAATACACCTCTATGGGTAGAATTAGTTTTTTTGTTAAAAAATTATATAGAACTATAAGGATTTGTGTGTATTATCATAAGCTTAATAATGTTTTGGTAGATAATCTATATACTATTTCCTGAATTGATAACCTGTTTTATCAGTTGATTGGAGCTCAGTTGGTCTCTAAAATTGACAAACATTCAAGATATCAAAACAATGAGTTTGGAAGGATGACATTCAAAAGATAGATTTCAAAAGTATATATATCCATTTAAATTATGTGTATTATTTCTTCCAATCATATGAATTAGCCATCTATCTATATGACATTGATAAATCAGATATTTCCAAGGTATTAGGATTTTTTGTGGTGGTGTTTTTCGATGACATACTGGTGTATTTTGGGAAAATGGTTGATGATGGGAAACATTTAGAGATACTGTTGGGTATCTTTTGGGATCATCTTCTGTATAAAAAAATTTTAATGTAGAATTTTTAGATATAATAGGTAAGTTTCATTATGTATGCAATCATTGAAAAATGTTTTTTTATATCTAAGAAAGTTATAGGTCATTGTTTCTTTACAACTTCCAGAGGATTATTTTGAGATTCATAGTTTCCTTGGCATGATCAGTTATTGCTAACATATTATTCATGAATTTTCATGACCAGATTCACCAAGAATATATTTGAAAGTGAAAATAATTCTATTCCAATGGAATGATTAAATTGAGAAGTAATTTCAAGAGCTTAAATTTCACCTTACATCAGCACCAATCTTGATATTTCAATAATCAGGAAAAGTCTATGTGGTGTATTATGATGCTTTGGGATTTGGGTTGGGGTGTTTTATCATGCAAGAATATCATGTTTTTCTTTATGGATCACGGAATTTATTTTTGCATGATAAAAACTACCCATTATAGTATTTGGAATTATTTTTTGAGTTTTTTTATTTAAATACTAGGTTTCATTACCTATTTAGTAAGAAATTTACATTGTTTATGATTCATAAAATCATGAACCACATTTCCTCAAAAATTGATTGGAAACTGAAACAAGAAGATGGATGGAATATATTCAAATGATTAACATTGAATTAATATATACATCATTTAAAGGAAGCTATGTGGTGGATGAATTAATCATAAATTCATATTGTCAATTGGTGAAAGAGGCTTCATATCAATTGAAGTTAATGTCGGTGATAGATGACATGCACAAGGATTATGAAGAATGAGGTAGTGTTGAGATTTTATATCTACATTCTTTTGTTCATGATTCGGTTGACATAGTTAAAGAGGCACAAACATATGATTCTGAATATATTTCTATGAGGTTCAAACTCAATGTTGGTGAGACCACTGAAGGATGGAGGCTTAAAAGAGGATTAGATCTATGGTTTTGCGATTGAATGGGAATACCTATGGCCTATTAGGAATAAATTGTTCATTTTTACCACCATTTGAGATGGTTTGTTTATCTTGGAATAAAAAAAATTATAAATCATTGAAATCAAAATTTTGGTGGGCGGTCATGAAAAGAAAAGTTTCTAATTTATTTTGGAGATAATTCATCGTTTAGTAGGTTAAGGTAGAGCACCAGCAGCTAATGGGTATGCTATAGTATTTACTGATTCTTATATAGAAATATGAGTATATAGCTATTGATTTTGTAATAGGTCTACCAAAGAAAATATAGAAACTTTATTCCATAATGGTTATAGTATACCAGATCAAAAATTCATCCCACTTTGTACCTATTTATGAGTCTAATATGGTGGAAGACTTATCCAAAAATATATATCTGGGAACTAATGAAAAGGAATGGCGTACCAGTTTCGACAGTATTATAATGAAATATGTGGTTTATGTATCAGTTTTGGAAATACTTACACCAATCACTTACCAATATGTTGACTATAATCACAACATATCATCCTCGAATGGATGAACCTGAAATGACAATAAAAAATGTTGGATGAGATTCTTATGGATTGTGTAATGGATTTTAGACGTACATGGGAGGAGAAAATAATATTTACGGAGTTCTCATACAAAAAAAGTTATCAGGCCTCAATACATATTTCTCATTTTCAAGTATTTTTTAGTAATCCTCATCGTTATCTACTTTGTTAAGTGGAAATAGGTGAGACTTCACTAGTTGGACCAAGCCCTGTACAAGAGACAACATAGAAGATTCAATTGATCATGAACCGAAGAAGGATGGATCAAAAGTGTAATAAATCATATACAGATCATCATCAATGACCATTTTCATTCAATTTGAGTGATCGTGTATTCTAGATAATCTCTCCAAATCTTGGAAATCATCATTTGGGAATGTAGGGTATGTTATCTCCTCAATATGTAAGCCCTTTTGAGAAACTTGAACAGGTTGGTGAGGTGGAATATTGGTAGGATTTACCACTTATGCTTAGTTCTATGCATAATATGTTTCATGTATCTTAATTAAAAAAATATCAACCTGATCCTGACCATGTTATTTTATTAGATCATGTCGACCTTGAGCTAGATTCCACATTGATTCCTATGCAGGTTTGGATTGTGGATAGGAAAGATAAATTCTTACATGGTAAAATCATCATTATAGTGTAGGTTTTATAGAAACATGGTCAAATGTTTTAGGAAACATGGGAGCGTGAAAAGAAAATTTTGGAGAAATAGTCAGAAATATTCCAAGATAACTCTAGATTTCTACTTTCTGAGGATGGAATGACCAATGGTGGGGAGAATGTACCATCCATAGTTGCAGGTACTTGACCCTTTATTTATGTTTTTTTATTATATAAAATTTACAGGTTATGTTTCAGAAGGTACATTGGTTTTTTTAAATGCTTTTTAGGGTTTTATAAAGGTTCATAGTTTGATCATAGTTATTAGAAACCTTGAAACACCTCTAGAAAACTATGCAACTGAAATAGTGGGTAATGTGTAGGTGCATGGTTAGGCACAATGATTGGAAACCCCATGTTGATATATAGGGGAAAACCATGAAATTATAGATAGTGGGGTACAACACAGTTAGAATATGGCTTTTCTAACTATGTGATCTAGCCATGATAGGTGTGGTTGGAGGTAGTGGATCATGCATAGTTATTGAACAGTCTTCATAACCATGTTCCCTAACCATACACTGTGAAACATTAGATCATAAAATCATGGATCTAATCAAATTTACCTCCTAAACCACTCATTTTACCCATAGAGTTCCCTAAACAAAAATTCCTCTCTCTCCCAAGGCTATGGACACAATTACATTCCATTCAAGAGCAATTCCTAGGTGAATCTAAGTGTGTTAGAGGCACATATTTTCCTATAAGTGCTCATTTTTCTTCATTTACCTTAGATATATTCATTTGATCTCTTTTGGAATCATAGATCTATTTTTTGGTGATATATCCATGTTGTGGTATTTCAATACTGGTGGTATATTATTATTTAGGGAAATGAGATTTATAGACGGTTTTAGGAGTTTCAAGTCGGTTTTTGAGGTTTTTGAGTCATTATTCATTTTTATCAATGTTTGATAGATAGGAGGCTTCCATCTCAATTTCACTTGATGAGAACATTAATTATTAGTTTTAAATTGTTTTAATGGATTGAAATTGTTTTTAAACCCTTATGTGATTTTATGGAAACCTCTTTAGTGATTTTTTCTTGGAAATTTTGTAAATTTGTTTGTTTTGTAGAAGGTTAATTAGGTTCATTATTTTAAAATGATTCTTTTAAAAATTATGGTTTTTTTTATGAATGGAAAATGTTTATAGAATTTCTTTAAATAAAATAAATGTTTTATTTATAATTATTGACATGGTTTTTGGAATACATGGTTGGCATGATTTAATTTTCATTGATATGACCCAGTAGAGGCGGAGTGTTCCACTGGGGAACCTGGTATTGGTTACCTTGTGATAACTTGATAGATCGATGTGAGATTACTTATGAGTGATAAATTTTACCTATTCATGCATGTGGGGATTTTTGGAAGTGTGGATGTGTGGGATGGGTTTGAAAAATGGATTTGAAAAAGGTTCTGAAGAATTGTTTATTGATTTCCATTTAAACTGTTGTGGCTTTGTTATAAATTAATATAAATTTTTTTCCAATATTATTATATAAATGTTCTAACATGTTCTATCCTAGTGTAATGGGTTGGTAATTCATTAGGGAAATCCTACTAAGTTCTATCCTCACCCAATTCTTGGACAATGTTGTTCGTTTTTTGATGTAATCTATTGATACATATGTAAAGGAAAGGTATCTTAGTTTCACAGTGATGTATCATGATACCCTGGGTATATCTTGTTTAGTTGGAGATTAGAGCAGGTTGGAAGTTTTTAATTTGATATGTTCAATTTATTTATTTATTTTTGGTCTTGTATATCACTCTTTACTCTGATATATATGTGGTTGGTTTTGTTTTTGTTTATTATATTTCTCTACTCATTCATTATATAGAGGTTTGCTTTTTTATGGTATCTTGATTTGGTTGTTTTGTCTTTAAATGGTAAAATCATTTCCCAATTATTTATAAGTCCCTTGGAATTTATTTCAATCCTTTAGGGTTTTGGGTATGTCACCTAAGTCCAGTAACACCATCGCCTTTTCCCAATATAATGGGATAGGCATGGGATATTACAATGACATTTATGAACCTGCAGAAATGACTCTTAATAAATCAAAATTAACCCTAAACAATTGTTTAATTTTACATTTTTTTATTCATTTTAGATTTATTATACATTTTTAGAATATATTAATATTATTTTTTATTCCAATAACCTTTTCACACTTCTCTAGTTACTCTTATGCATGGGTCAAATAACCCTTACATAATTGATTCCTTAACAAATTCTTTATTTCTGGTAATATAATTATTCTTGTATTTCATGTCCTCACTATTATTATTTGGTATGGATGAACCTTACACACAAAGCTATGTCCTACAAGACTTTTTTATTCTCTCATATTTTTTTAAATTGTGAATCTTAAACACAAAACTAGTCACCCTTACATCTTGGGTACTTTTCTAAATTCATTGATCTACTTCTAACTTTTAAAAACTATCTACATCTAGATAAATTTATATTATTATAAATACAGACTCCATATTTCTATCCAATTATTCCAAAACACTTCTTTTACATTTCAAATACCTCATCTTCATGGATTAAATTCTATACTTCTATTATTTAAAACCATTAGAGTATATTTTTATCATCCATCCATAACTTCCGAACCATTGTACAATTTGAAAACCTAAGTTTTAGAAAACCCAAATTTTTCCTTATTTGTTTATTCTTTTGGATTCACTCCACCAGTGATTGATGATAATTATTTAACATAAGAAATATTTAATTATAACAACACTTCAATACATCCAACACCTATTTTCAATAAATCCAAAGAATAACCTTTTGGTTGTAACATTCTACTCCTTTGAATTTTGTTTAAAATACTTATATAAAATCCACGATACGTATCCCACATCATATTTTAATCCATGATCCATCAAATTTATGTATTTTATAGTATTATCTTTATTTTCTCAAATATATTATAGGACTCTCATTATTTCCTCCCCCGTTAGAAATAAAATACAAAGGGTATTTTTATTCAAAATATTTTTTTCAAACACTCTTTATTTCTCATATAATTCTACATGATAACTTTAAATATCTCTCCCCTTACACCTATAAACTAAATAAGGGATTATATATTCATCTTTACACCCCACATTTTTCAATATCAGTTTATCTCTAGATATCCACTATGTTCTCCATAAAATTTATGTTAGGGATATAAAATTTAACTCCACTTCTCAAAAAAAATATTTAAACGCTTTTTCTACCCATTTTTCAAGAATTTTTTTTAAAACATTTGATTTGAGTATTTCTATTATCCATAAAAAATTATCCTCTCTATAGACTACTGACCATGCACATTGTTGAGTATGTGAAAATTTAAAATTTATAAACCATACAAACTACTAGTACTCTGGTAATAAGGATTTCAAACCACGGAGAAAAACTAATGCTGTGCAGACCAAATCAAAAACAAAATAAACAAAATAAATAATAAAAAAACTAAAAGTAAATAGTGAGTGGATAGAAAGCAGTGTCTGTGAAATGGAGTGAAGTGGATTTGATGTGGGATGTAGTGAGAACAAGAAGCAGAGATTGAGAAAATCCATAGATGAATCAGGGGCCTCATGATATTTAAAATAATAAAATGATATTATTCTATTCTAATCATCTTAATTCAATCATATAGTATATAAGAAAATTTTGGATAATATATTGAGTTTCCAATTCAGTAGATCAACACAGATTAGTTTACTTTCTTGGGCCTCGATCTTTTGATATTAACCTTTGAATTAATCTGTTTAAAATGGAGAAGAGATATATTTACCTTTTAAAATTTTTAGTACTTCAGTAAATGATCCAAGGTGAATTGATTCACTACCCTCAAATATTTATTATTATATAGTGTATGTTGATACTCATAATTAAAAAAAAAGAAAGCTGAACTTCAAAATTGCACTAAAAAATCAAATTAACAACATCGAATTGATTAAAATATAATTACCTCATTAAAATACAATTCCCATAATTATTTAAACAAAAAATTCTTGAAAAAAACATAAATTTAAAAGAATGAAGAAAGTGAAGATGTTGCATCTCTCCTTATATTTCTCCCTCAAGATCCAACTCTAGATCTGATTCCTTCTCTTAGCTCGGCTGCTTGTCTCTGTTCTCTATTTTAGTGCTCAGGTGAATGGAGATAATTGAATGGATGTTGCAAAAAAATTTGGGTGAGATCAGTTCTCTTAGGAAGTATTTTTATACTAAGATTCATAATCTATAATGTCAAATGTGTAAAATGACTGGGGATCAAGGTGGTAGATAAAATATAAAGCTTCCCAACACTCAAATTCCTAATCCAAGAGAAACTTGATGGAAGTAACAACTAGGACATGGGTTAGACTTCCAGAACCCATTAGGGAACCTCCTAGGAAAGATGAAAACAATGAAACAACTGAAATTGAAAATGAAAATATGGAAAAAAAATACAAGTCCAGAAATCTGGACAGCAAGCCCCAAACTGAACAGAATGTGCAACCCAGTCTTGAAAATGATAAGTAACCAACGAAAAATTAAGTGGAATTTGATTAATGAAGAAAAGAAGAATGTTTTATTTGATGAGAAGGTGAATAATAAACATGTTCTGAAATATTATTTCCCTCCCATTCTATTCTCTAAAATAGTGAAACAAAATGATGAGCCTGATTACCTGAGGTTTTTAAAATAGATTTGGTGCTTCACCATTAACATGACTTTCTTAGTGGCCTTGAATAAAATCCCTTCATATGTTTCATTCACCAAAATGTTTTTAAAAAATAAAAATTATTGGAAGAAGTTGTAAAAAATTTATCTCAATGTGGAGTGTACTGAAATTGTCCAAAAAAAATATTCCTCCCAAAATGAAGGACCCCAGTGGCTTTATCATTAAATGTAAAATATGATTAATTGGTCAACACAATTATATGTGTGACTTAGAAGAAAGTATCAATCATAGGCCTTACTCTTTGTTTAAAAATATCGGTCTTAGGGATATGCAACCAGATTTTTTTTCTCTTCAACTTGCTGATGGGTCACCCACACACCCTTATAGGAGGATGGACGACCAATTAGTGAGTGTATGAAAACTCACATTTCCCACATACTTGATGATCCTTTATATGAAATTTACTGAAAGGGTCCCAATCATCATAGGAAGACCCTTCCTTTCTACTGGTGCTGCCATCATTGATATATCCAAAAGAAAACTCACCCTATAAGCTATTAATGATGTGCATTCAATTTTGGTGTTTGAAAATCCCCAACATGAGGTTATTTTTTATTTCAAAGATGTTACTGAAAAAAATGTAACACAATTGAGGTCCGAGAAGAGTATGGGTATTTACCACTTGAGGTTACAAAGATAAGGATTCCCCAGCCCATTGATTTTTTTTCATAACTACTGCTCTTTCCCCACAACATTCTATTTATGAATAAATGATTTCCTTGGAACCCATTATGGAGAATGAGTCACGACTTTTTCTAAAATAACTCAACCTATTTATGAAATTTTCCCTTGTGAATTTGACTATTTTAATGTTCTTAAAGCTTGAGGATGTTTTGGGTTGATTCCTTCTGAAAAAAAATATTATTTCCACAATGAACAAGTGAATTTCATTGAAACCTTCTCACCTTCCTTGTTTGATGTTGTTGTGATGATTTCCTACCATATCTAGAAAGGGTCACATAATTTGATTACTCTATAGACATTGAGAAAAGAAGTTTGAAGCTGAATTTTATTCCTTCATGTGGGATTATTCTGAGTTTTCTGAGTTGTGGGTTATTTTAGGATTTTCTGAAGAGTTTGATACTGTGTTTTATTCTGTTTTTTAGATTGATCTAGCTTCTATGTGTGGGAGAATCCATGGTATAATTCTTGACTTGTTGAGTTATTTTAAGAGTATTTTTTTGAACATCATTAGAGATAAGGAAGTGTTGTAACACCCCAAGCTTCTACGGTACGCTTCTCTTTGAATAATGTGATAGCGTGTGTTGTACGCAACACCGAGTTCTAACACACCATAACCAATCAAACTAGCTGTTATGAATAGTAATACCTACTTTTTAAAATTATATATATTTTATATTTCAAAATGGAATTCATTTTTGGATTCGGAATATCGAATTTAGCCTAAGGTGAAATTTTGGTACTTTTCGGATAACTTTAATATTTTGATGAATAGTGAAAATTACTAAATTTTAATTAAAAACAACTTTTTTAATAAAAATAATTAATAGTGATAAATTATGAATTTTAGAGGTTTTAAAGTATATTTAGAATATATTTTTACCATTTAATACAATGTTGTTCATTGGACATAATTTGATAATTAAACCAGACATAAACAAGTGTCAATCTTTTGATAGTTATTATCTCTTAAAAACACGCTTTTTGTTTTAACAACAGGAATTAATTTTAAATTAATTTCTGCCACTTATGTGTTTTGAATTTGGAAAAATGGATTCCATATTTGGAATCAGGATGTTCAAATTGGGTAAATAGGTAACATTTATTTTTAGATATTTTGAATAATTACTGCGGTAAATATTTTATTTACCATGGTTAAGGGTAAATCCAGTAAATAAGGTTTAAAAATAATATTATAATAATACTAATTTACCCTAAAACGTGTCCAAACCTTATTGGTTGATACATGTTCGACCATAGGCATCTTTGGGTTGATTTTAGGACCCCATGGAGCCACTTGTAGGTGATAGGGACACTTTATTTTAATTAAGTTAAAATGAATACAAAAATGACAGAGGCATATATCTTTTAGAAAAACAATTTTTACATAGGGTTATATATGTTGGATTTTCGACTATAAATATTAATTGGAAATCTAAAACGATATACTACATAATGCTATTTTATTTATAATTTTTAGACATTAAATAATTTAATTTATTTATGACATAATGATGATGCAGTAATTACCATAATAGTGAAAAATTAAAATAATTGATATTATAAATACACAAATAAATAGAATTTGATATTTTTTATGAATTACAATAATTTTATAAGTTAATAAGACATGTCAGGAATTATTTAATTAAATTTTTTCTAAGTAATCATTATGTTATGAGTTTCACCAAAATCAACTATTGAAAAGTGTCAAAATTGACATAAAAGAGTTTTTAAAAAAAATATTATATTATTAATTGATATTAAATTAATAAAAATCTAAGGTTCGGCCAAGAGACTTGTATCATGATATTTTTATCATTAATGGACCACTTGGGGGTCGTTTGGATGTATATGGTATGTTTATTAACCATATAATATAAAAATACAAAGAGACATTGTAAAAGTGAAACTAATTAACTTAGAGTAAATACCTAAAGATAAGGTTAATATAATGACCCAAACCTGTCTAAATTCTTTTGGTTGAGTTTTTTTCTACCCATACCCACATTAAAATTTAAATAATCAACTTTGGATCCATTATAATCCGAATATGAATTTATTATAAATTAATATTTCTAGCTTTTCCAAAGGTGCCCCTCACCCCTCTTATAAAAGTGCACTCCTCCTTCTCATTTCTTCACACCTTAAAAGCCTTTTGGTTCGGCCAAAATCTGCCCCAATACTCTCCCAACTTCCCTCACTACAACCTAGAGGCCTTAGTTTGATCAGAAATCCAACCTGAGGAGACCTTTTGATCAAATTAAAAGGAAGAACCCGAAGAAGAGGTAATGATTTCACCACCCTTTTCCAAGTTCCTTTCTTTTTCCACTTCTTCTTCCTTTTTTGTTACCATTCTAAAATAATAACTCCAGTATCATATATATACTGTGATGTTATTATAAATATGGTACAACCATATTCATTATTCTATCCACCCTTTGAATAACATGTCACCATACATGCGTACGTACGGCTTACCGTCTCCACGTCGTGGTGTAATTGTTATTCAATATATTATTATTTGGATGGGTATAATAATGATGTGTAACTCATGTAAATAATAAATATAACATGTTAATTATTCTTTATATATGATATACCATCCATTTATAAATTATTTTAATATCAAAAGAATTATATTGTCGCTCGTGCGTACGTACGGACTACCGTCTCCACGAACGCGATGAGATTCATTCTCCATAGTATCCATTCAAGTATAATTATCATTTCATGATTTAAAAATAATGTTTAAGGAGTTGATATCATTCTAGATATGAATAATATACAACCTATCCATTACAAAAATGTCTTTCATAACAAAACATATAAAATAAAACGAGTAAGTTAACACCCGAAACAACGATAATACTAAGATATTATTAACAAAGCAATGTTAAAAGATAATATATGATATCATATGAATGAATATGATTCTTTTATAATTTAACAACAATAATTTTACTATTATATAGGAGATTAACCTACCCCAACCAAGGAAAAGTACAAGGTAAGGGTTATTTCACAATCTCTTCATTATCTGAGGTTGTTTATACGTAATAATCTACTGGGATCTCTTTATCATACACATCCATGTCTCTTAAAAATGTATTTAAAAACATTTTTAAGATTTAATAGAATATGAGTTAAAGTCATTTATACCCTTTTTGACTTTTATAAGTGGTTTATAAAGGAATTTTTATGTCATTTTCAAAACAAGGACCTTTTTAACCTTTTCGACAGAATTAAAGTAAGAATGTTTTTTTAACTTATACGGCGGGTGCGGATATTTTCCGCCGTTATAAAATCTTCAAATATTCCCTTACAAGCTTATAAGAATATTTTCAAAGAAAATGTTTTATTTTATATGGCTCTTAAATGATTTCAAAATAAAAATTGATATTTCTCTAAAAAGAGTTTTGATTTCTTCTATGTCAACATCCTTTGTTGGATTTTACGCTTATGTGAAGTTTATTTATTATTATACAAAACTTCTATGTTGTATTGAAGGTTTTGTGATATTTTTGACTGTGGATGTGCTATTTTTATACCATTCATGGTTTATGGTGAAAGTATTGACATTTCTTATGCTAGTTTTAATATGAATGTTTATGTTATGTTTAAACCTTTTCATATGGGAATGTATTGGACTTAATATGTGACATGTGGAGCCCGCTATAGCTCCTCGATGCATCGGTAGGTCTCATGAGACAAACTAGTGTCTTTGCACAAGGCCTTGAAAAAATCTTATTTTTAGTCTTGGCACAAGGCCTTGGCTATGTGGTTATGATAGTCTGGAATTATGCATTCCATCATTATGAAAGTGGTTATTGATATTGCATGTGATTATTCTATTAGTAGAATATCCATGTGAATAAGTAAATGGAATTATTTCATTTTACTTTTGCCATACTACGTTGAAGTTCGAGTTTAAAAGGCTTTTTTTAGTTATACATTTCCTTAAATGTTTATGCTTATTTTTGAAAGTTTCCGCTATATTGTTATCCTTACTGGGCATTTGAGATCACCCCTTTTTTATGTTTTATTTTTCCCAAGATGTGAAGAAGTAAGTTATGAATGTCCTGCAAGGATTTTATGTGGGGATATGAGTGTGGAATATGGAGACTATATTGTTGTAGTAGTTTTTCACTTTATGATGTAATGTGAAACTTTATGAATATATCTAGTGTTTCCAAAGCTACTAAACCAATCGGTCTTTCGAGATTTGATCTTTCTTGTGATCATGCCAATGTTATGTAATAATGCACTGACTCTGGGTAACTAGGGTTGGGGCGTTACAGTTGGTATCAAAGGAAGTTTAGTACAAACCTTGGAAGCTAGATTTAGATAAACTCTGATTAGAGCATGTAGATTTAAGATGGACTTTGAGGATTAGTATAGAAAAACTTCCTAGAATTTAGGTATTATAGAGATTTTTTGAGTTTTCTGAGCAATACATCCCTGTCTGGATATGAGCAGGTAGAGGCGGCTCTGGAACAGATGTACCTAGGGGTAAAACCCGAAAACACCGCTTTGAGCTAGACTCGAACGGGAACTGGTGCACGACAATGGTCCTTGCTGCACTCTTGGTTACGACACTCTCGGGGGATATGCTTAGGATAACTCTCATTTTCATTACAAATCATTATGAAGGGTTTATGAGTATATACTTCCTCAAAGAAAACATTTTTATGATTATGGATTATATCCATAAACAGTTCAATTTATGTTACGTGTTTTATAAGTATGGAATTATATATTTTGATTCATAAACTTATCTAGTTTATTCCATTGTTTAGAAATGGCTCCTATAGGAAGAAATGGAAACCGTATCAATGCACGCACTCCATGTAGGGATTTCCCTCCTGCTCAAGATAATTATAGTGGAGTTAGTGATGCAACTGGTGCCGATCATCTAATCACCATACTGGGACAACTCACTCAGTTTAAGAATAATAACCTTACCCGTATGGAGCACCCTGATCCGCAGCGTGGAGGATCAATGTTAGATCAATTCATGAGGCAACAACCACCAACGTTCAATGGGAGTACCAATCTCTTATTAGCTGAGCAATGGATAAATTCCCTAGAGAAAATATTTCCGGCTTTGGGGAGTAGTGAAAGGGAAAAAGTTATCATGGCAGTTTACCGCCTCACTGGAGATGCTGGTCAATGGTGGTCATTGATTCAAAACACGAAGGAAGATGATAAAGTATCAAATATGGAATAGAAGGAGTTCAAAGATCTGTTTTTAGAAAAATAATTTCCTTGTGACCATCGAGTAGATATTGAAAGGCAATTTCTGAGTCTAAGACAAAAGGAGGATGAGATTGTCACAAAGTATGAGGATAACTTTACAAGGTTAGTAAGGTATGCTGGAGATTATATACGTAACCCAAGAAGTAAGATTGACTGTTTATTTGATGGGTTAAAACCATTTCTCCGTCGAGCATTAGTCTCACAATCCTTTTCATCGTACGAAGACATTGTCTCATGTGCTATCAAGACCGAAAAGGAATTCTCTAAGTATTATGACTTTAAAGCAAAGAAAGAGAAGAAGAGGCCTACTGATCAATCTGGGAATGGAAATAAGGGGAAGAAGGGAAAGGTTGAATATCCATCCTGTGTTAAATGTGGAAGAAACACCCTGGTACTTGCTTGAAGGGAACGTGAGTCTGTTACAAGTGTGGTGAAAAAGGACACCAAGCTCATGATTGCAAGGGGAAGAAGGAAGCCACCAACGTTCAGTGCTACAATTGCAGGGAGATGGGGCATTATGCAAATGAATGTCCGAAGCGTCAGGAGAAATTACCTTAGAAAAGGCCAAGGGATCAAGGCCAAGCTTATGCTATCACTACTACGGAGGTAGAAGCTCCGAAAGACGTGGTGGCAGGTAATTTAATGGATTCCTCAAGTTTAGAAAATGCATTATTTGATTCTGTATCATCACATTGTTTCATATCTTCCCAGTTTGCTAAGAAAATTAGATATTTCTAATTTGATTTAACAAGGTAGTTATCTGTTAAAACTCCTAAGGGAAGTATCATTGCAACAAAGTTTTGTGAATTTGTCCCCATTAGAGCACATAAATGTTCTTTATCTACTTATCTCATCGTCATACCTATGATTGAGTTTGATATAATCCTCGGTATGGACTGGCTTTCAGATTATGATGCGAAGATTTATTGTAAGAAGAAAGAGATTACGATTCATGATGATAATTATAAGGAACACCTTATCTTTAGAGCAGAATCGTCACCACCTAATTATTATTTAGATCCACCCCCAGTAGCTCAACTAAATTCAATTATTGGGGAGGAAGAGAATGAAATAACTGTGGGTGAGGAAAAGAATCTTCAAATCGAGGATGTACCTATTGTGAATGAAATTTTAGATGTATTTCCGGAAGATTTACCTAGACATCCTCCAGAATGAGAAGTTGAGTTTTCCATTGCTTTATTTCCTGGATCAAGGCCTATATCGAAGACCCCTTATAGAATGGCCACTATAGAGTTAGTCGAACTAAAGAAACAACTAGAGGAATTGAGTAATAAAGGATTTATTCACCCTAGTGTTTCTCCATGGGGAGCCCCTGTTCTTTTTGTTAAAAAGAAAGATGGATCTATGATGTTATGTATCGACTACAGGGATATCAATGCTATAACGATAAAGAACAAGTATCCCCTACCTCGCATTGATGATTTATTTGACCAACTGCATGGAGATCAATACTTTTCAAAGATTGACCTTAAATCTGGATACCATCAGTTTTGTGTAAAGAAGGAATACATTCCAAAGACAGCATTTCGAACCAGGTACGGGCATTACGAGTTTATTGTAATGCCTTTTGGTTTGACTAATGCACCCTCCGTATTCATGGATCTGATGAATAGAGTTTTCAAGGAGTAACTTGATGAATTTTTTGTGGTATTTATTAATGATATCTTGGTATACTCCAAAAGCTACGAAGATCATGAAAATCACTTGCGCATTATTCTGAAGACTCTGAGAAGACATGAATTATATGGGAAGTTTAGCAAGTGTGAATTCTGGATTCATGAGATTTCTTTTCTTGGCCATATTGTCTCTAAAGATGGAATCTCTGTTGATCCTTATAAGACTAAGGAAATCCCAGAATGGCCAGCACCGACGAGTATAACTGAGGTACGTAGTTTTATTGGTTTGGAAGGTTATTATCGACGATTCGTCCAGAATTTTGCCCGATTGGCTAACCCATTAATGAATCTCACACGTAAAGGGGTTAAATTTGTTTGGAAAATAGAGTGTGAAGAATGTTTCGAAGAACCGAAAATAAGATTATTCAATGCTCCTATATTGACTCTACCATCGGGGAATGATGGGTTCATTATTTATAGTGATGCATCGAAGAAAGGACTTGGTTGTGTCCTTATGCAGAATGATAGGGTTATTGCCTATTCATCACGACAGTTGAAAATTCATGAACAAAACTATCCTACTCATGATCTCGAGTTAGCAGCTGTGATCTTTTCTTTGAAGATATGGAGGCACTACCTCTATGGTGAAAAATGTGAGATTTATACTGATCACAAGAGTTTGAAGTATATTTTCTCACAAAAAGAACTCAACATGAGGCAAAGAAGATGGCTTGAATTACTCAAGGATTATGATTGCACGATACACTACCACCCAGGGAAAGCAAACAAGGTGGAAGATGCTTTGAGCAGAAAAGACCATGGAGTTTTGAACAATATGTTAATTGAAAGGGATCCAATTTTCATGGATCTAGTGAAGATTGACATGGGAATTACCAGGGAAGGAGAAACATCAATTCTTTTTCAAATGGTTTCCAAACCATCTTTATTAGAAAGAATTAATATTTCTTAGACCGATGATGAAGAATTTCAAAAGAAGATTAAAGATGTGAATGATGGGAGACTGAGAGACTTTGTGTATGAAGATGGAATTTTGAAATTTGGGAAGAGACTTTGTGTTCCCGATATACCTAATCTAAAAAAGAAATTGCTGGATGATTCTCATTGTTCCAATTTCTCTATACACCATGGGAGCACCAAAATGTATAGAGATTTGAAGGAACATTTTTGGTGGGACAACATGAAGAGGGAGATTGCTGATTTTGTGTCAAGATGTATGGGTTGTCAACAAGTGAAAGCTGGAAGGCAACAGCCTGGAGGAGTCATGCACCCTCTTCCCATACCGGAGTGGAAATGGAACAATATTACGATGGACTTTGTCATGGGGCTACCAAAGACTCCTAGAAGGAACAATGCAATATGGGTTATTGTTGATCGTCTTACCAATTCAGCACATTTTCTTGCTATAAGAGAAGATCTACCCCTAGAATGTCTAGCAAGACTATATATTAATGAAGTTGTGAGACTTCATGGAGTACCCCTATCAATTGTTTCTGATCGTGATCCCCGTTTTACATCAAGATTCTGGAAAAGTCTTCAGAAATCCCTGGATACTGAACTTTATTTGAGCACTGCTTACCACCCTTAGACAGACGGAAAATCAGAACGGAATATTCAAACCTTAGAAGGCATGTTGAGATCTTTCTCACATGACTTTCAGGGTATGTGGGATCAATATTTACCTCTGGTAGAATTTTCCTATAACAATAGCTTCCATTCGAGTATTCAGAAGGCACCATATGAAGCGTTATACGGAAAGAGATGTCGTACACCAACCTGTTGGGATGACGCTGGTGAAAGAAAACTTGTAGGCCCAGAACTAGTGGAGGAAACGATGGAAAGGTGAAGGTAATACAAAATCACATCAAAGCAGCTCAAAGTAGGAAGAAGAGTTATACCGATAATCGAAGGAAGGATTTGGAATTTCAAGTCAGTGATCATGTTTTTATGAAGGTATCTCCATGGAAGGGAGTCATACGTTTTGGTAAGAAAGGTAAATTGAGTCCCAGGTACATTGGACCTTTCGAAATTCTAGAACGAATTGGGGTTGTATCTTACAGATTGGCAATGCCGCCAAGTCTCTCTAAAGTTCACGATGTGTTCCACGTATCTCTGTTGAGGAAATACATGCCTGACCCAACACATGTACTCACCTATGAAGAATTAGAACTGGAACCTAATCTATCTTATTGCGAAGAGTCTGTCATGATTCTTGATACGAGAGAATAAGTACTGAGAAACCGTATGACGCGTCTGGTAAAAGTCTTGTGGAGAAACCATAAGATTGAAGAGGCAACGTGGGAACCCGAGGAACTTATGATGAAGAACCACCTGAGTCTTTTCATGTGATAAGTATTCTAGAAATTTCGAGGACGCAATTATTTGAAGGAGGGGATAATGTAACACCCCAAGCTTCTACGGTACGCTTCTCTTTGAATAATGTGATAGCGTGTGTTGTACGCAACACCGAGTTCTAACACACCATAACCAATCAAACTAGCCATTATGAATAGTAATACCTACTTTTTGAAATAATATATATTTTATATTTCAAAATTGACTTCATTTTGTAATTCGGAATATCTAATTTAGCCTAAGGTGAAATTTTGGTACTTTTCGGATAACTTTAATATTTTGATGAATAGTGAAAATTACTAAATTTTAATTCAAAACAACTTTTTTAATCAAAATAATTAATAGTGATAAATTATGAATTTGAGAGGTTTTAAAGTATATTTAGAATATATTTTTCCCATTTAATAAAATGTTGGTCATTGGACATAATTTTACAATTAAACCGGACATAAACAAGTGTCAATCTTTTGATAGTTATTATCTCTTAAAAACACACTTTTTGTTTTAACAATGGGAATTAATTTTAAATTAATTTCTGCCACTTATGTGTTTTGAATTTGGAAAAATGGATTCCATATTTGGAATCATGATGTTCAAATTGTGTAAATAGGTAACATTTATTTTTAGTCATTTTGAATAATTATTGCGGTAAATATTTTATTTACCATGGTTAAGGGTAAATTCGGTAAATAAGGGTTAAAAAATAATATTATAATAATACTAAATTACCCTAAAACGTGTCCTAACCTTATTGTTTGATACATTTTCGACCATAGGCATCTTTGGGTCGATTTTGGGACCCCATGGAGCCACTTGTAGGTGATAGGGACACTTTATTTTAATTAAGTTAAAATGAATACAAAAATGACACAAGCATATATCTTTTAGAAAAATATTTTTTACGTAGGGTTATATATGTTGGATTTTTGACTATAAATATTCATTAGAAATATAAAACGATGTAATACATAAAGATATTTTATCTATAATTTTTAGACATTAAATAATTTAATTTATTTATGACATAATGATGATGCAGTAATAACCATAATAGTGAAAAATTAAGTAAATTGGTATTATAAATACGCAAATAAATAGAATTTTAGATTTTTTATGAATTAAAATAATTTTCTATGTTATTATGACATGTTAGGAATGATTTAGGTAAATTTTTTCGAAGTAAGAATTCTGTTATGAGTTTCACAAAAATCAACTATTGAATATTGTCAAAATTGACATAAAAGAGTTTTTAAAACAAATATTATATTATTAATTGATATTAAATTACAAAAAATCTAAGGTTCGTCCAAGAGACTTATATCATGATATGTGTGTCATTAATGGACCACTTGGGGGTCTCTTGGATGTATATTGTAAGTTTATTAACCATATAATATAAAAATACAAAGATACATTGTAAAAGTGAAACTAATTAACTTAGAGTTAATACTTAAAGATAAAGTTAATATAATGACCCAAAACTATCTAAATTATATTGGTTGAGTTGTTTTCGATCCATCCCCACCTTAACATTTAAATAATAAACTTTGGATCCATTAGAAACCGAATATGAATTTATTATAAATTAATATTTCTAGCTTTTCCAAAGGTTCCCCTCACCCCTCTTATAAAAGTGCACTCCTCCTTCTCATTTCTTCACACCTTAAAAGCCTTTTGGTTCGGCCAAACTCTGCCCAAATACTCTCCCAACTTCCCTAACTACAACCAAGAGGCCTTAGTTTGATCATAAAGCCAACCTACGGATCCCTTTTGATCAAATCAATAGGAAGAACCCGAAGAAGAGGTAATGATTTCACCACCCTTTTCCAAGTTCCTTTCTTCTTCCACTTCTTCTTCCTTTGTTGTTACCATTATAAAATAATAACTCCAGTATCATATATATACTGTGATGTTATTATAAATATGGTACAACCATATTCAGTATTCTATCCACCCTTTGAATAACATGTCACCATACGTGCGTACGTACGGCTTACCGTCTCCACGTCGTGGTGTAATTGTTATTCAATATATTATTATTTGGATGGGTATAATAATGATGTGTAACTCATGTAAATAATAAATATAACATGTTAATGATTCTTTATATATGATATACCATCCATTTATATATTATTTTAATATCAAAAGAATGATATTGTCGCTCGTGCGTACGTACGGACTACCGTCTCCATGAACGCGATGAGATTCATTCTCCATCGTATCCATTCAAGTATAATTATCATTTCATGATTTAAAAATAATTTTTAAGGACTTGATATCATTATGGATATGAATAATATACAACCTATCTGTTACAAAAATGTCTTACCTAACAAAACATATAAAATAAAATGAGTAAGTTAACACCCGAAACAACGCTAATACTAAGATATTATTAACAAAGAAATCTTAAAAGATCATATATGATATCATATGAATGAATATGATTCTTGTATAATTTAATAACAATTTTTTCACTATTATACAGGAGTTTATCCTACCCCAACCAAAAAAATGTACAAGGTAAGGGTTATTTCACAATCTCTTCATTATCCGAGGTTGTTTATATGTAATAATCTACTCGGATCTCTTTATCATCCACATCCATGTTTCTTAAAAATGTATTTAAAAACATTTTTAGGATTTACTAGAATATGAGTTAAAGTCATTTATACCCTTTTTGACTTTTATAAGTGGTTTATAAAGGATTTTTTCTGTCGTTTTCAAAACAAGGACCTTTTTAACCTTTTCGACAGAATTAAAGTAAGCATGTTTTTTTAACTTATACGGCGGGTGCGGCTATTTTCCACCGTTATAAAATCTTCAAATCTTCCCTTACAAGCTTATAAGAATATTTTCAAAGAAAATGTTTTATTTTATATGGCTCTTAAATGATTTCAAAATAAAAATTGATATTTCTCTAAAAAGAGTTTTGATTTCTTCTATGTCAACATCCTTTGTTGGATTTTATGCTTATGTGAAGTTTATTTATTATGATACAAAACTTCTATGTTGTATTGAAGGTTTTGTGATACGTTTGACTGTGGATGTGCTATTTTTATACCATTCATGGTTTATGGTGAAAGTATTGACATTTCTTATGCTAGTTTTAATATGAATGTTTATGTTATGTTTAAACCTTTTCATATGGGAATGTATTGGACTTAATATGTGACGGGTGGAGCCCGCTATATCTCCTCGATGCATCGGTAGGTCTCATGAGACAAACTAGTGTCTTGGAACAAGGCCTTGACAAAATCTTATTTGTAGTCTTGGCACGAGGCCTTGGCTATGTGGTTATGATAGTCTGGCATTATGCATTCCATCATTATGAAAGTGGTTATTGATATTGCATGTGATTATTCGATTAGTAGAATATCCATGTGAATAAGTAAATGGCATTATTTCATTTTACTTTTGCCATACTATGTTGAAGTTCGAGTTTAAAAGGATTTTGTTTTAGTTATACATTGCCTTAAATGTTTATGCTTATTTTTGAAAGTTTCCGCTATATTGTTATCCTGACTGGGAATTTGAGCTCACCCCTTTCCTATGTTTTATTTTTCCCAGGATGTGAAGAAGTAAGTTATGAATGAACTGTAGGGATTTTATGTGGGGATATGAGTGTGGAATATGGAGACTATGTTTTTGTAGTAGTTTTTCACTTTATGATGTAATGTGAAACTTTATGAATATATCTAGTGTTTCCAAGGCTACTAAACCAATCGGTCTTTCGAGATTTGATCTTTCTTTTGATCATGCCAATGTTATGTAATAATGCACCAACTCTGGGTAACTGGGTTCGGGGCGTTACAAGTGTTTTTTAGAAGTCAAGTTGATCTAGACAACATGTTCTCTCTTGTTGATCTTGATAAGTCCAAGAGAATTGTTATTAGTGGTGAAGATGAGAATATATTAAGTGATGCAGCTTTTAATTCTATATATAATAGTGAATTTCACACCACCAATAATTTATACCCATTGAATGATAATGGTTAGAATTTTTTTAGGTAAATAAATTCTAGCAGGGGAATTTAAACCTACCATTTCATGGGAGTTGACCCATGGTTTTCCTTGTTTTCTGCTTTAATTTTTAGTTGAATAAATGCTCCATTTTCAGTTTTATATCTCTCTTCTTTGTTGAAAAATAATTTTCGAATTACATTTATATATTTTTTGTATTTTTTATGGGTTTTGGTAGATTCTTACCAGTTATCATGAGGTGAAGGTGGTCTGGATTAGCTATGAGAATTTTGTTTCAATGGAATCCTCATTTAGAATATATTTTCTAGAATGAAGCTTCTTGTGGAATAACACTAGATAAAAATCCCTAAATCATACTTGGTGGTTTCATTTTACTTGAGATTTCAATACTTGAAGGATTATATTAATATATTTACATCTGGTAGTTACTTGAGTGGAGAATCTAGAATTCATGCACAATGAAAATAAAGGGGGCATTAAAAAATTGAGAGGTTGTACTTTCATAGGAGTATTGTTTTATGCTTCAATGTTTTAATCTAAACATCTATATTCCATATTGCGGTGAATTAATTGTGAGGTACGTCCACATGATTTTTTTAAACTTTTTAGGTTCCATCATGCTGAAATATAATACATTGAAAGCTATTTTGAGTTGCATTTTGAAACATTCTACACCCACTATTTCTATTCTCATATTTTTTTATTGTTGTAATTTACTATTTATCATGATACTATTTTAATTATAGAGAAAAATAATTTGTCTATATTTGAAACATAAATGCATGAAACTTTATAAAATTTAATTGAACTAAATTTTCTGATGTTGGCTAGTGGGGTTCTCTTTATTCTTTTTTGTTTTCTGTTCTTTTTATTTTTGTATGTGGAAAATAATTTTTGAACTTCATTGCTACCCCTCCTTATTATTTCATTCTAAATTTACAAATTTATTTGAAAAAAGTTGTCCCCTACCTTTATATTCAACATTGGATACATTGTTGAGTTTTAAGTGTGGGGGATAGGGGGTATTCCCCCACTTCAAATTCCCCCATGATTGTCAAAAAACTGGTCAAATGTTTTCAATTTTCTCAAAATCCCTTCAAAAATTTTAAAATTTCATTCACACCCTGAGGGTTATCTGGCTTCCAATTTCATATTAATTATGTCCTTATTAGTTGATACCAACCTTTTGGAATTTAAGGGTTTTACTTTTTTTGAAGCTGTTCAGGATGAGTGATTGGTGAGTGAAGTGCCCATTGTCTTTATGGATTTTTTGTTTAGGAATTATGAAAGGGAGTGTGACATGATATATTTTCATGTAATTAGGATCATGACTTTAGTATACTATAAATTTTAACTACATCTTATGGGACTCATAATTTAATGAAACAAACAATCACCTAATTGATCCCATTAAATGATAATTATTTAAGTTCGTCGTAACTGGAGTAAAATGGAAAAAATGGTATCCTATTATGATTCTCTGAGATAGGTTCACTAGGTGTGTTTCTATGAATAAATTAAAGACGATTTAAATTTCAATAAGTGATCCTTCATAGTTCCTTGCGCATGAAATATGGTTGGGAAAAATTAATATAAAGTGTCCTTTAAAAAATAAGCTCATTTAAGTGAGGTGGATTTTGAACCCAAATAAAGAAGGGAACAATTGACTCAATTAAGAATCATTTGAGTAGTATCAGTGAAGTAATTAAAAAAAATAACTTTTTTGGAACCTAGGAGAACATGATATTTGAAGGTGTCTTTGGTTAAGGTTTTAATTCCACTTTTATCAAACATGTCACCACTTTTTGAATTGTAACTTGAACTAGAATTAAAGTAGAACGGTTTTTGATTTCATTTAATATGAATGACATATTTAACAGCTGATGAATTTGTGATTCCTTTGATTTTTGGTTTGTTTTTGAAACTAAGAAGGACCACTTTCTATTTAGTATTCTTATAAAAGCCAGTCCAGGTTTAGTTCCTCTTTAAAGGTTTTGTCATGTAATTTTTGAATCGAACGTCACAAATTATACTTGATGTTCAAAAAAGTTAATAAGCATGAATTTGGTTTGAGGAAAAACAAAGACATAATTGTGGGGAGTTTGATGTGGTTGTTTTTCATTATTCTTTGACTATTCCCTTTTTATAATTTTATTGAATTTTTAATATTAAAATGATTCATTTTTTTAAATAATTAACAATTGTTTTGTTTCTATATATTGTTGTGTAAACTAATGATTTTTAATATAAATCATGCATTTTAATGATTATTTTTCTCATTTGCAGTAATTATAAAATTAAAGAATTCTTTTTTTAACATTCATTTTGTATTCATTTTTTTTAATTAAATTATAATTTTTCATTCTTTTTATTCTTTAATTTTTTTATTTCTTTTATTTTTCAAAATAAATAGTTTATTAATTTTTTAGTTCAATTGATTATTGGGGAAATAAATTAATTTTTCACTTAAATTTGTAGTTATTTGAATATTTAAATTATTTTTAACAATTTAATTCAATTATTTAATCATTTTAATAATTTGTTTTAATTTATTTACTTAATTTCATTAATTATTCTGATTAATTAATTAGTTAATTAATTTAAGTATAATTTATTTAAATATTATTAATTGTTTTGAATTAATTAGTTTTTCAATAATTTTTTATTTTAAATAAATTATTTCTTTTTAATAATATTTAATTAATATTGTTTTTATTTTTTATATTTTTATTTCTTATTTAGTTTTTAATTTTATTTATTTGTTAATTTAATTATGTAATTTTTTTGTTGTTGTTTAGGTGGCACCAATATCTCTCATCGGTGGCTTGACTCACTGACACTCCCATTTTATGAATCACTAACACCCCCATTTCATGAGTCACTAACGCCCAACTTCCCTTATCTCGCCGATGTTGTGTCATTGGGTCATTTATCTAACGATGTTATCCACCCTCCCTTTTGTCCTAATAATGCACACAACCTTCTGTCCTCCTAATCTACAGACACCACCTATTCCTCCCAACCTACCAATGGACCCCCCACAATGTTAGGACAAAAGGGGGGAGGTATAGTGTTGGTAGACAAATGACTCATCGACGTAGTGTCGGTGAGATAAGGGAAGTGTGTAATTAGTGACTCGTAAAATGGGGTGTCATTTACTCATAAAATGGGGGTGTCAGTGAGTTAAGCCACTAATGAGAGCTCATAGTGTCACATGTACAACAACTAAAAATAAATAAATTACACAATTAAATTAACAAATAATGAAAATTAAACACTAAATAAGAATAAAAAAATATAAAAAAATAAAACAAAATTAATTACATATTATTCAAAAGAAATAATTTATTTAAAATTAAAAATTATTGAAAAACTAATAAATTCAAGACAATTAAAAATATTTAATAAAATTTTACATAAATTTATTAATTAAATTAATTAATTAAATTAACGAATTAAATCAAAACTAAGTATTAAAATGATTAAATAATTGAATTAAATTGGTAAAACTAATTTAATTATTTAAAGAACTAAAAACTAAAGTACAGAATTTATTTATTTACATTGTAATTAATTAAATTAAATAATGAATAAACTATTTATTTTAAAAAATAAAATAAAGTAAGAAATTAAATAATAAAAAGAATTAAAATTTATAATTTAATTAAAAACAAAGAATAAAAAATAAAAGTTAAAAACAAAAAATAATTATTTAATTTTAGAATTATTTAAAATGACAAAAAAAATCATCAAAATTCAATATTTTCACTAAAAATATTATTTTACACATCAATATACACGCACATAATAATTGTTAATTATTTAACAAAAATAAGACATTTTGATATTAAAAAGTAAATAAAAATATAAAAAGGGATGTGGACAATAATAATAAAAAATAACCATATAAACTACACAAAACACTTTATAAGAAACTTACTCCCATGAACTTTTATCTCTATTTTTCACTAGTTTACTTCTAGATTCTATCTTTGATTCCTCGTGTTGAGGTCACTTGTTTCTACTACTTATTGGATAAAAAAATTACTTTATCTTCTCATAAAAATTTTGGATAGAAAATAATACCACCTGTTAAATGATAAATAATACCAAATTTTCACCTTTTAAGCTATAGACACCTTTTATATACACTGACATTGCTTCTAATAATTTCAATCTGTGAATTTGAAACTTATAATTAAGATATTTTAAAATTCATCTAATCCTACCAAGTTGAAAACTAGTATTGGAATAAATAGCTTAATCCAACAACCACAAATTTTTCCTTATCACTCGCCTACTTCCATGAATTTTATAACATTATGTTTTTTTATCTTCAGCACATCTTCCCATATTAATAAAACTCAAAAAAACCATCAGTAAATAAATAATAAATCAATAGGTGTGTCTGTCATACCATATATTGAACTAATTGATACCACTTTTTGATAATAAAATAGTGATACCACCTATTATCCTTGTTTGTCTATTCTTCATAGGGATTCAAATTTTCTAGATAAGGTAAATAACCTTTGATCATTCATCAATGACTTCCACTAAATTTCTTCAAATCTTATAACCTAGTAATGAAATGATCTTCAATATGGTGAACCACTTATTGGTTATGGTATCTCTATCGAGAAACATTTGGTATCATGTCAGTAAATCAACTGATACAAATTTTTATTATATGCATAAATAAACATGAGTTTCCTGAAAAAATGGAACTTATCCCTTCATGTTTTATTATCCTTATTTTAGAAGTCAAATACCACTTGATATATAGCCTCGCATCACTTTTAGTTAAACAACTTCTTCATGATAACATTGATAATTTCAGTCACAACCTTGACACCTGGCTCCATATTAGGCTCAAGAAAGTATCTACATATTAATTTTTGTATTAAACTCCCAAATTAAAATTTCAACAATGAATTGGCTACTAAACACCACTTTTTGAGTCATTTATTGGGACTTAACACCATTTTAGCTTATTGTTTTATCCTGACACCAAATAATGTATGAAGTATCTCTAGTTATACTTAAAAAATTTATTTTCTTTCAGCTAATCCACACTTTCTTCCAACTTATTCACATATTCTACCAATGAATATATGGATAATATTTTATCCCATACTTAACCCATGTATTTTATCTCCCCTTTAATCATGAAACACTTCCAAAAATGTTAGAACCATTTAAATATGTGAGGATAAGGATACCAATCACACCATCATGTTGAGGAGTGTGGTTATTCATGATGTACCAACCCTTTTCTTTCTATTTTCTTCCAATCCATGCTAGTGGTTGTCTTTATAATAACAATTATACAAGTTTCATTATAGATTCTTTCTCTATGTTTCTTCATCTTTTTTTACTTGGGATCTATCTTGATTGTGGTTATAAACCCAATTGTTTAGGTTATATACTTTGATGCTTCATTGTCACAACCTCATTTTCCATGCTTATTTCTCCATGCAAGAAGAACTCCTCTAGTACTCTCCATAGGATTTTTAGTGGAGTGGATAATACCGTTTAATAATTATTCATCTTTTCCTTCTTTAACATCCATTGAATATAATTCAGATTTTTTTATCCATGATAAAATTTTATTTGAATATTCATTCACCTTTCATTCATTAGGGTAAATCTCTTTTATCCTAGAGAGTAATTACCTTCCTCTATAATCTTACTTGTTAATCAAGACATCTATAAATTCTTTCTTTTAGTTCTCTATGATTTATTTTTTTTCTCTCCATAAAGTTTGATTTTAGTAAATAGCCATTGATTTTTTATGCACTCTTTATTGTATTCATTCACTATCTTCTTCAAAATCCATAAATCAATTCTCTAATGTAACATTTTTTCTTACCATACCAATTTGATTTCTACTAGTTATAGGTGTAATTATCTTACTAAACATTAAATTTCTTCACCACAAATTATAATACCATGTATTATGTCCTTTATAACCATTCACATAACGTCTTCTAATCTAATGATCATTTCTTTTATTTCTTTTCCCTAGATTTTAGCCAATAAGTACCATTATTCACTTGTTCTTCAAATGGCATTAATTCCCACAATGAAAAAAGTTGCATCCAAATGTGTGGTTTGAATTACTTTTTTAGAGAGTATTCATTCTCCTAGGTTTGTATTTATTTATAAATAAAGTCACACAAAAATTAGAAGTATAAAAATTAGAGGTATAAGGGTTGTGAATACATTATTATGGTTTAGATAACATTGATATCCCTTTCAGTTAAAAAATTAAATCATCCAAACATATTATTTACAAAATATGACTATATGACCAAATATCCCACAATAAATACACATGTTTCCATGTTCCTCTCTCTGAATCCACTTGTTTAATTCAAAAACTATCTTCTCTTTATAAATAAATTTCATTTATTTGTCTTTTTGAACTCATATTATCTCATTTTTATAATTCACTATTGGTTTCTTAGTTACATTAGATGATTTCATATCAAACCTCAAACCATTTATTTCAATAACAGCTGATTTGTTTTTTATTTATTATTGTCCTTGATATTTATAAATATCCTAGAAAAATCCCTAATGAATTTTATTATTTTTTATAAATGTGTCATAGAAATTTTGAAACTTAAAATACAAAAAAAAATCACTTCATGTAAAATGAATCTTTTAAAAATTACAAAAACTTTACTTTATATCCGAACTATCTTTCAAGAAGTTTCACATAGTTTTTAGTCCCTTCTTGTAAACATACTACTAAAACTTCATGCTCTTTAATACTTTTTCCCTTGAAATATAGCTAATCATTCTTGACCACCATTATTGATTTCAAAGATACTTTGGCTGTAATAAATTTCTTATTATAAATATTTATCAAGAATTTTTTTCCACCTCCATTCTTCTCAACCATTTTCTGATCAAGAATGTATATCCCTTGAACATACTTGATAATGATATCCCATGATAACCATGTTATAAAATCATCATAATATTATATTATATTCTCTAAATATTCATTAATTATTTAAATATATTCCTCACTACCCTTCATTATAACCTTGTAAAGATCTTCTTTAACATTCTCCTCATCATATGCATCTGACTGATATTTATCACTAAAGCCAAAAAAAGTTTTTCCTTCAAATAAGTCATCTTTTTAGGGATCCTAAAAAGTATTCCCTTTAAATATGTTAACTTCCTCTTCAAAAACTCAATAAAATTATTTAATTATTTAATATAATCACTTAGACTCTCGGTCAAATTTTTTTTCTCTTAAAAATTTCTTTCCAATTTCACTTCTTTATGAATTTCATTACGATATTCACTGCCTAACCAAGCCATGAAATTTTATCATTGAGTTCTTTACCATACTCATATGACTCATTCAATAGTCCTCCAATCTTCTATTTTTTGTTTCTTTGAATATCCAATTCGTTAACTTCACTTTCAATCTCTAATTCAATCTAAAAAAATTCCTCTGGTTCCTCCTCATTTAAAACTATCATACTACCCATTTTTGGTATGGGATCTATAAGAATGTGTTAAAAACTCTTCAATATTTCCAAAAAATGCATCAGGTAAAAGTCAAAAAAAAACCTACTGGCCATGATACCACTTATTACAACACAATAAACCCTAGGGGAAGGTGAGAAATACAATGTTCACCAATTTAAAAAATTATATTTTTATCATTTGATCTTCCCTTAGGATATTTTTCACATATTTGAAAGAACTGTGTTCAACCTATCTCTCTTGATGGAACTCTCACAAAAACATTAAAAGATATATAGAAAGCCAAAATATGCATACGACATGGAGAATTTTCATGGTTCACCACTAAGGGAAAATATAAAAAGCATACACATTGTGATTTTCTAGTGTACCAAAATCTACTTCTGTAAAAGTTCAGTGGATACAAGTCTATTCATGGTCACTTTTTTCCATGGATTACATAATTTACAAGTTCTAGGTCCTTCTTACTCCTCTCCCTAGGCACAATTTATTTTCATGATTCTATAAAATCAATCTAATGATCCAAGGGGAACTCCTGCTTCTCCTCATCTACACACTTATTTGTAGAAGGACTTACAAATTTTATAGATATCTGGGTCTCTCTATTATCAGTATTTTAAGAACATTTTATGTTCATATTAATCTCCATATAGATGATTGATTTTATATCTATGTCCGTCGAACTTCTCAACATTTAGAATAATAATAGTATCCTCTTTTTCTGAATAATTACTCTATATCTTCCATAAAAATAGTAGAACCACTTTTTATTTGGATATAGATAATTGTACACTAGAATTTTTCTTTTAAACTTCCTCTTAGGTTCTATAATATGGTAGTGGAACTCATATTTCCTTCACGCCTTCTCTCTCTCTCTCAAACTAAACTAGATCTATCAATGGTATACTTGTGTGGTTTCATTCCTTCCTTATTTCCTTAAACTTGATATAGTTGTAAGTTCTAACCTCTATTTTCCTTTTATAAATAGATATATAAATATGTTTACACCTTTCATGTATAACTTCAATGTTATGATCTCAGTATCTTCTACCTTTTCCACCTCTTGTCCACTTATAATAAATTCATTGAATAATCAAATGTGATATTTTCTAAATTTTAAATATTTAAGGTTAATTAAATCATCATAGAAAATTTATCCTTTTGAATTATTCATGAATATTCAAGGATAATGTGAATAATATTTCCATCATATCTGGTACTAGGTTTGAGATAATATCATACTTATAAATTCAAATCTAGTATTAAAATATATTTTTAATATACTGGTTTTTCATATCAACTAAAATGAAGCAATTTTAACAATTCCTAATTATAATACCCACATTTAACATTGAGTCACGTAAATACCTAATATCATTTAGGTTTATAGTTTTAAATAATTAAGAAAACTACTTTAAAACCCCATTTATTTCTCTAAAAATGGTAATTTTTGCCATTATACCCATATTTTCTTATTATATAAGAATACATCATCATATCTCATAAAATTATCCATTTTTTTAAAAGGTAATGCTTCGGTCAATGACCAAAGCATAATATATTAAAGAGAAAAAGGATTAAAAAGATCGGAAAGATGGGATTTTTTTACAATCTCTCTCAAAGAGAGGTGATAAGTCAGCTGGAAGAGTGTCGATCCAAGTCATGTTTTGTTGAATACCTTTGTTGGGGAGGGCGTCAGAAATAGAATTCGCTTAACGGTATGCATGAGTAGCAATATAATCAATCCCGTGAAGAAAGTTCAGACACTTCATCCAAAGAGTGGTAAGCGACCAGGAAAGATGAGTGATGCCGTTCCAAATGGCCTGGACGATAGTGGTGGAATCACTTTCAATCCAGAGCTTTCTCCAGTCTCTTTGAAGCGCGAAATCAACCACATGGATGACACCCAGTATCTCAGCCTCAAGCGATGAATAAAGACCACAACCAACATAAAAACAGCCCTGACATTGACCAGATGAGTCTCTGAAGATGGCACCACAACTTGCAGGTCCAGGATTGCCTTTGGAAGCTCAATCGACGTTCACTTTAATCCATCCTGGCATCGGGGCTTTCCAAAAAACTTCAAAGAAGTGTTTGGGCTTTGGATATATGCCAGGAATATAGAGATGTCGAAGGATCACAAAGTCTTCAACCGAGTTGTTGCAAGAATCTTTTTGTACTGAAGCGGCTTCATGAATCGCAATAAGAATCCGAGTTGTACCTGCATTGAGACTAAATGAGTGGTTGTTATGAATAAAATTATTACGAGCATACCAGATCACATGAAGAAGCTCCACCACTGCCGCAAGGAAGATATTCTTGATCTGTAGAGAAGCATCATATCTAATGAAATTTTTAAGAAACGAGCAAATAGAATCAATATTAGGCCATCTGCAATTAAAAAGATTCAGAACGTATATCCATAAAGCAGAGGCTGTCGCGCAGGACAGAAAAAGATGGTTAGCATTCTCCCTATGTTGATTACACATGCAACATTTAGAGCATAGTTGAATGCCAAAGGATTGAAGAAAAGTATCAGTGGGTGTTCTATTGTGATCAATACGCCAAATAAGGGTGAGCCTATAAGGTTTTATCCAAGGCTTATTAAAATGACTCACCCATTGATAATTAGAATCCTCTCTATAGAAGTAATGATTATATAAGGATCTAGAATCAAGGATTCCATTTGAAGCTGGTTCCCACACCAGTAAGTCACCATGGGGAGAGAAAGGATTATTATCAATGATCTGAGTAATATAATCGGCGAGGGTATGTCGATGGGACCATAGGACCTCTTTTATAGAAAGACTAGTATCCCCAAGAGAGGTATTTGTAGGAAGCAAAGAAATCAAGGGTTTACCACACCAATTGCCACACCAAAAATTAATAGAAGAATCCGCACTAACCATCCATCTAGAATTCTCCATGATTATGTGAAACGAGTCTCTGATAGAGGGCCAGATCGAAGAGTTGATGTAACAAAAATTCCCATTCATGAGTTTAGGAAGGAATCTATGCTTTAAGAACTCAGAGGCTTTAGAGGAACCATTAATGATACGCCACATAAGGCAGGCTTGGAGAGCATTATTGAAAAGCTTTAGATTTTTTATACCCATGCCACCTTTATCAAGAGGTTTACAGCAAGAATTCCAAGGGATAGTGACGAGCTTCCTTTCAAAAATGCTCCCCGTCCAAATGAATTTTTTTATATAGGTGTTAATCTTTTTGAAAATGCCGGTAGGCCAATTGTAGATCATGAGAGAGTAGACCATTTTGGAAACAATGGATGATTTGACCAGACATATCCTACCAGCCATGGAGAGTAGTTTTCCCTTCCAGGTGGAGAGTTGGTTAATAATTTGATTAGTAATATTGGTGAAATAGTTTGTTTTAGGACGACCCAGAAAAGAGGGATGCCCAAATAATTGAAAGGAAGGAGGCCTTCTTTGATACCAAGAGAATCAATGATACTAGATTTCCTTCTAACAGGGAAACCTTTGCCAAATAAAATATAAGATTTATCCCAGGAAATCGCTTGTCCAGAGACCTCTTCATAATGATTAAGGGCTTGTTTTAGGGCATGTATATTTTTTGATCACCTTTGAGAAATAGGATTCTATCATCAGCATATAAAAGATGAGTAGGGGTATTTAAATTTCTGGAAGCTTGAATAGGTTTGAGCTTTCCCTGATCAACCAGGTAAATGAGGAGTCTACTTAAGTAGTCTTCAGCGATAACAAAAAGTATGGCAGAGAGAGGGTCACCCTGTCTGACACCCTTAGTACAACTAAAAAAACCTCTAGGGGTACCATTGATCAGAACCGAAATTAATGTTGATCTAAATAAAGTTTTAAGTTTTCTAATGAAAGAATCATGAAAGCCAAAATACATTAGAACATTGAAGATGAAGTTCCAATAAATGGTGTAAAAGGCCTTCCTGATATCAAGTTTAATGGCCACACATCCCCCTCTACAGCTTTTATTAAGACAATTGGTACATTCGGAGGCAAGACAAATACAATCCTGGATGGACCTACCTTTAATGAAACTGAACTGATTCCAAGAGGCAATTTTATTGCAAATAGGCATAAGTCTGTTTGCAATACGTTGGGTGATGATTTTATAGGGAGTATTAATCAGGGAAATAGGTCTGAATTGATGGATCTCAGAGGCATTTTCGATCTTCGTAATTAAGGTTAGGAATTTAGCATTTATGCCATGTGGAAGAGATCCATGTATAAATAAGGTCTTAAGAAGGTTGCAAACATCGTTGTGAACAATATCCCAATGTTTTTGAAAAAAACCATTATTGAACCCATCCGGTCCGGGCGCACTGTCTGGGTTAAGTCCAAAAATAGTATCTTTAATTTCGTGATCAAAAGGAATTCTTAGAAGAGATTCATTGTCACTGTCATCCACCAATGAAGGAATAATGTCAGATCTGAGATCAGCATTGGTCTTCATACCATTAAAAATATTATAAAAGTATGAGACAACATGATCCGCTATAGCCTCTTCAGAGTCAAGGATCAAGTCCTGATGAGTATGTTTAGAAAGAGGGCGGTTAGCCTTTATAACTCTTTGAAGGGAGTTATAAAATTTAGTATTACGATCGCCATCAGTGAGACATTTAGTCTTAAACATTTGTTTGTGGATATTATCTTTAAGGGTGAGCAAATCATTAAGTTTGAGAGAGACATTAGCTTCTAATTGAGGGTCCATATTAAAATCAGATGAGGTATTTTGAGTTTGGAACCGGTTAAGATCCCCTTCAAGGGAGGAAATATCATGGTCAATTTGGGAGTTTGCAGTTTTACACCAACCTTTAAGGGCATGCTTTAAGATTTTAAATTTGTACATACAAGCAAAGGAATCCTTATGATGATTCATGGAGTTCCATGTGTTATGGATAAAAGAGACACAATCAGGGGTTGAAGACCAAGCATTATTAAATTTAAAAGGAACGGCAAGCTTGCGGCTATTCATACTGAAGCTGAGGAGAATAAGATGATGATCAGAGTTGAGTCTAGGCAGAGTAATACTGGAGATGCAATCCCAAGTATCAAGAGCCTTCATGTTGACAAAATCTCAGTCTAGCTTACTCGCAACAGTTTTATTATAATGTTTTCTGTACCAAGTATATTTGGCACCAATAAGATTGACTTCGAAGAGTTCACAGTCTTCAATCGTAGATCTGAGGATATAGAAAGGTGGGAGGGACCAATTTTTTCACCCGAATTAAAAATGGCATTAATGTCTCCCATCACAACCCAAGTATCATGAATGGAGGTGCCCATATCCATAATATCATGCCATAGAGTTCTTATTTATTGATACCTATTATTGGCATAAACCATGGTGCAATAGGTATGACGACCATTCCATAAAAAGTCGCAGGTGATTTGTTGATCAGTATTTTTAAATATGTTGATATTTTGAAGAGAATTGTGATAAAAATCCACATTGAGTCAGTTTGCGAACCATTTTTACAGGAGCTTAGAAAATTATAGTTAGGGGAACCAAATCCCATGGAGTTCATCTTATATTTGACTTTAGGTTCAGCAGTAGCAGAGAGATGAGGCTTATGGGTGTTTAAGAACCTCTTAATAGTTGTAGAAGTATCATTGTTTGCCAAACCTTGGAAATTCCAGAAGAGAAAATTCATAGTTATTTATGTTTTGGGTTAGCACCCTTCTTTTTTTTTTTGATTTTCCAGAGCCTTTCTTCCCTTGGGCTCGTGTGACCATAGGGGTGGTAGGAGGTTTTTGTTTGGTATTGTGGTCAGAGACTGGAGAATCTAAAGGAGTTTTGTCCAGAGAATGAACCTAATCAGTAACAAGAATAGGAGGCTGGACTAAGGGCAGGGTCCTGGCCGGGTCCTCTGATCTTGGTGAACGTTGTTCCTGACCTAATGTGAGAGCAGTAGTTCCAGATGAAACAGCAGGGTCTATTTCAGCATTGTTAGAAGAAAAAGTAGTAGGAATCGGAAGAGATATAGAAGAATTTTGTATGTCCAAAACAGAATTGGGGTCTCCTTTGCTAGCAGTAGCAAGGGGCTGGACAGAATCAGTTTGTGGAACAGGAGAAATGCATGAAATACTATGAGTGATAGAAACCGAAGCATTGACAGCATGAGCAGCAGTATCAGCAATCGTGGATATGAGTTTTTCAGTAGCAGAAGAAGAAGAAATAGTAGGCACTTTCAATGACAGTGGGGAATCAATTTGAGTAGAAAAACCAGTTTCTGGTGCCTTATCCATAACACCATGTGGAACCATGGCAGCATCAGGGAGATCATTCAGTTCCAAAGGATCCTAAGAAGGTCTCTCTAAGACCTTACAAACCTGTAAATTCAGAGGTGTTGAACCAGAGGTAGAGTCATTAGAATTACATATACCTTCAGCAACTAAAACCCCTTTTCTAGTTTCAATGTTTTCAATTTTTTGTAGCAACTCTTCTTCATCAACTAGTTCCCCCCAATTTTTACCCTCTAGAGATGAAGAAACATAGGATTTTTTTTATCCAAGTACTTTGTGTCATTTTAGGTAGATCAGATTTTTCCAAATTGAATTGTCCTTTTTTACCATATTTGACTTCCTTCCAGTCATTAGAGATTGGGGGATCCATTTGTTTTCTAACCACTCTACAATTAGAGAGATTATGTCCAACTAGTTTTCACACCTCACAAAAGGGTGGTTTCTTTTCATATTCTATTCTAAGATCAGTTTTATAGTCAGGAGCATTGAAACCAATACAGGATGGAAGATCAGTGGCCAAATTAACTTCAACCATTATTCTAGCATATAGGCCAAGGACTCCATTCAATGTCCTGTGATCAATTTTAATGGGGGACCCTATGTAGGAGGCAATGTCATTAAGAATTTTTGGGTGCCAATAATACCAATTTAGGCCTGGAATCCGGACCCAAACCTGTGCCATGTGATTTTTTTGTGTGAATGGATTAAAAGTAGCATCCCAATCTAGGATTCTAAGAAATCCAGGCTTAAGTTGGAGATTACTGATTTTCCATACCTGGTCTAACTCACCTTGCGAGTTGAAAACAATGTGATAATAGCCTTTACCGTTGTAGAATAATTGACACATGGAAAGAAACAGGTTTCATGAAATCATCCTTAGATAATCATTATAATAATTCATATTGAAAATTGGATGGAACAATAAGAGTATATCCCCAATGAAACCTTAAAATCCTTAAAGTATTTTTTCATAGATTAGAAAAGTATTTTATAAAATAATTTTCAATACACTTTGAAAATTAAGAAAAAACAACCATTTTATTTTCATACCATTTTTTAAAAAAACATAAATTTATAGAATATTAAGAAAATTATTTTATTTGAAAAAAAACCAAGGAAACTTGTAAAGGAATATTCAATTCCAAGATTTGGAATGATGGTGGGAAAAAATCATTGTGGTAATCATTAATAAAAATAATTCTTTAACATTTTTAGGAAAATTCAAAAGTAATGTGTTTGAAAAATTTCTAAAAGATACATTTTAAACATTTTAAAAAAATTTAAAATATAGTTAAAATGATATTAAATAATCATTGTAGCATAGTAAAAAAATTATTTTATAACTTTTCAGAGAATATGGATATGGAGGAAAATATTTCCAACTAAAAGGAGAAATAAGGTTGTTTTTATCATAAGCATTTTCTCAATCGGTTTAAGTAATAAAAAGAGTAAACTGTAATGAAAAAATTAAAACCCCATAAATAACTAGATAAGATGAAAATATATGGGTTTTAAAAGATAGTACCTATATAATTTCTCTAAATATAAATTTAGCATAGAAAATCTCAAAAATAAATGATATTGTAATATAAACCCTTACAATTTTGTTAATATCTAAATTAAAATATCATAAAAGAGATAAAATTATATTTATTTTGAAATCCCCATAATTTCCATCAAATTAATCATAAAATATATTCCTAGGAATTATATACACCACACAAAATAAATAAATTGTGAATATGTAAAATATCTCAAAAAAATTAAAGTGATATGAGAAACCCTTACCTTAAGTTTTGGTTTTCTTCATATGCATTAAAAGCACATTTATAATAAATTTATATTTTTTATAAATCTATTAAATAACCATATTTTTGGCTATACAAGAATTAAAAAAATATTACATCATTTTATATTAATATTCAATACATCTCATAATAATACATTCCCCAGAACCATAAAGGTTTAGTGTCTTTGGAGACTCGATACATAAAAAACTTATATAATAAAGGATACTCAAAATAACCCAAAAATTTCATTTCACAAAATAAAATTATTATACATACCCTACCTAAAACTTTTCTTCATAGCCTAATGAATGGAAACATAGTAAAGGATGACCTCAGATGCTCAGTAGGGGTAAACATAAGAGATATCAATTAATGGTCATATGCAAGAATAAGATAAGAATACATGTATGAGACCATGTTCATAACTTATAAAGTTAATACCCAATATTTAATATATCAAAAACATTATTCATGGTATAAAAAGTTATCATTTCAAAATACATGAAGCATATGAATGATGAATCACTATAAATCAATCCTGATCCATGATAGAAAATCATAATAATTTGAACATATCATAGGAATTTTATAGCTCGGTCAGATTCATAATCATAAGGATATATTGGGTATCATGCATTCATTATGTAATTATATAAATAGTAAAATTCCATCTTTCTCTTAGTAATGACTTATATCTAGTTAACTACATCATCTCATAGGGGTTTATTAACATCATCATAATCACTTAAGAGTTTCTTAAATCTATCATCTCTTAAGAGTTTATTAACTCTATCATCGTTAACCAATTCATTAGATTGATATATAATTCTGTTCTCAAACATCATTTAATCATAATCCATTCATATTTATGTCATTAGTTTATAAAACATCCATTATATCATTGTAGCATAACCCATAGAAAATAGATAGGTTTTTTAAACATCTCATAATTATAATCATAAACCACCCAAATAAATAATATGTATTGTATAATTGGATCATATCCTTGGTAAATCATCAATAATATCATTGTATGTTATTATAGATGAAAAATACCTTTAAAAGTTCAATGGAATATTTATTGAGTAAAATAACATTTCTATCATGAAATTTCTAATTTAAAATATAAAAAAATAAAATTATTATGGAAATCATTTTATTCTAAAAGAACAATGAAATATTTTCAATTAATAGAAAAATAATTGAGTGTTATTGATGGTGGTAAATTCCTTTCATACCGTATATTTAAAAAGATTACATTTCTCACAATTATAAAATATCAAAAATGAATTGTTTAGAAAAATATAATATTTACAAAGATTCCTTTTAAACCATTGTAAATAAGGTGTAAGGTAAAAAAATTACCATTCAAAAACATATTATTTATAGTTAAAACTACCATAAAATAATTTTTATGATCTTGGACATAGAAGAAAATGTTCATCGACTAAAGTTGAAATAATAATAGATTTTCTTTAAAAAAATTCTAAATCATCTTAAGTACCAAAGAGATAAAAATGGTATTAATATGTAAAAATTATAGGAATAAATATAATAAATGAAAATATATGGATTTTAATGGATAAATTCCATATAATTTCCCTCAATGAAAATTTAGTAAAGACAATGTTGAAAATAAATGAGATTGCAACATAACCCCTTAATCCAGGTCTTGTCTTGCTTTATAAATGTTAAAACCTAATATATAATAAATAAATATTTTTTATAAATATTTTACATAATCATAATAATACATATAATACCATTTATTATTTATTTATAACATCTTATCACTTTTTTATTTAAAAATCCTTATTAAAATCACTATTCCTGGTGATAACTACTTTGATTTTCATGGATGTTTCAGTTCAAAAGTATCAATCTGTATAATTTAATCATGGTTTCATAATATCCAAAATATTAATAATTCCATTAATCTTGTAATTAATCAGTATATACACTTTTATAACTATTCTTTTAAATTAATGGTTGAAAATCAATTACATTTCTTCGTGGATATGGTAGTATGTGTATACACATGAGTGATGTTTCCACTACTTAGTGGATAGAAAGAATGAAAATTACATAATAATTTAACTATATAGAAAAATAATAATATTATAAATATAATATATACTACATAAATATATCATTATCACAATCAATGTGAATCGGTGATGAAAAATGAAACGAATTGCTTGGTGGAGGTGGTAGTCCACATGTATGCACAAGTGATGTTTTCTTTTCCATATGATGGAAAATATGTTGATAATGGTGGTTAAATAATAATGATAATAATAAATTATAATTAAACTATTTAATTTATTAATTTATAGTGGATATATGTGATTTAGAGGAGGTATAAGAAGAAATAAAATTGAAAGTACTCGATTATGATTTATACCGCTTCATTGACAAACCTCCTTCGGCTTACACATTAATCCTTAGAAGGATAGTATTATGGAAATAAAATAATATATATAATGTGTTTATATAATATATTAATTTATATAGTTTGTTATTTTCGAAGATAGAGTGAAAATAATTTTTGAATTAGGTAAAAGAGGTGGTTCACTTTTATAAGTTTGGGAAAGGACAGACTTGGAATTACTTAAAAGATTAAATAATATATATATATATATATCATAGTAATTTCAAGTTTCACTAAGGACCCAAAATTCATATATAATATTTTATATGGTCTAAATAAACTCACCAATCACATTAAAAAATTTGGATACATTTTAATTCAAATCTCTTAGTTAAACCACATTTAACCCATTTTAGCCTTAATCATCTTAACATAATATTTTTACTATGGTAACTTTAGTATATGACCAAAAATAAAAGGGTAATAATAAAAAAATTATATTTTGATTCAAAATTAATAATTTATTTTATCATATTCAATTTATTTTGGAGGAAGAAATTATCTTTAATAAAAGAGCACAAAATGCATAAAAATAATTTTTAGGAAAATATCTAATTTAAGAGTAAAAAACCTTTCACCTTGAAATCAAGTAATATATTGGTGTCGATTAATTATTTTGGGATAATGAGTAAAAAAATGAAGTTTTTTAGATTTTTTTTCAATAAAACCCTTAATTTAATCTTGCAACCATAACATTAAATACAAATACCGAAAATATTTTTAAATTTGAATAAAATATCCCTTATGTTCTAAAAAGTAAATATTGGGTTCATGAATTCTAAATAATCTTTTAAAATAATTTAATTAACTCCTTGAAAATATATTTTGTTGATAAAAAGGTTTAAAATATTATTATGACATGATTACATCGTAAGAATTTCATAAAATTGATAGTATTTGAAAAATCAGTATTTTCACTATTCACCCAAAAATCAACTATTTTAGAAAAATATCAAAAATTTACCCTTATATAAATTTAATATTCTGAATCCATAAATGATATCCATTTTTTCAAATACAATTATTGAAAGTGTTAGAAATTAATCATAATATTCATGCACAAAATGCAATAAAACCCATTATTGAAATAAATATAATTTTAAAGCATAAATTGATTGTACTCGAAATTGATTATTTATTTATTATGAATTAATAAAAACATTTATATTATATAAATAATTTAGAAATACTTTTTTCATAATGTGTTTCTTCCAATTCATTCCACTAATTTTAACATCTACCAAATAAAATTTGCATTTAAATAATAATATTTGTATATTATATCACAATTCACTTAACGCTTAGTGTTACATGTCAAGAAAGATATTAAACACTTCAAATTTATTTAAAAAGAAATATATCATAATATACTAAGCTGTTACATTTTACACCACTTATCATAAATTTACCCTCTAAATTGTTTCACTCCAACAAAAAAATCAAATGATACTTCTTCCTCATAACATCCTCAAGTTCCCATATAGCTTCCTTAAATTTATATTTTCACCACAAAACATTGACCAGGTGAGCATTCTTATTCCACAAAACATTCTATATTTTATCTAGTATCTACACAATTTATTCCTCATATGATATATCTTTCCCTAGGGTTATTACCTCTGAGTTCAATACATATTAAGGATCATGTATGTAATTCTTTAAGAGGGGTACATATAACACATTGTGAACTTGAGAGATATTTTAGGGAAGTGAAAATAAATAAGAAATCGTCCTGATATGATCAAGAGCATAAAAGGAGCCAATATATCAAGTTATTTTCTTTCCCTTATTTCAAAATTTCATAACCTTATTCCAATGATATATTAGTAGGAATACCTTATCACCAAATTCAAACTCTAGATCTCATTGATGATTGTTAGGTAAATATTCTATCAACTCTAAACTACATGGATGTGCTAGTAAATGTCTTTATTTTCTTCATTTCCTTAGCTATATTACGTTCCAATATCTTTCTTTATCCAAATTCATCCCAACATATTAGTGTTCTACAATTCCTTTCATATATCATAAGGATCCATCTATACGCTTGAGTGAAATATGTAGTTGTAAGAAAATTCTACCACATTAATGTTTTATCTTAGCAATATTTTAATTCCATAATGTAGGTTATCATCATGTCTTATATATTTTAGATGATCCTCTTAGAATCAAAATCTATATGAGGATGATATATAGTGTACTGACCCAAAATTTTATAAATGAAATTGCATTTTGAATGAATAAATACCTTATTAAGTAATGAAATTATTGGAAACCAATGAACTACATTCATTAATTTGGATTATATAAAATATGAAATTTATGAATTGAAATACCATTAATCATCATAAACATTGATAATATTATCACTCTATGTTTACCATTAAGACTATTATATATTAAGGTTTTTAATAATATATAATTAACATATAAGGTTGAAGTAATGGCCTCGACCAGCAGGATCATACCCTATAAAACCCATTTATCTGAGCTTATAAGGGTTATAGAATCATTGGTATTTTCCCTTGAACAAGACCAGTATTTTATTTTTAACAATTGAAATATGATAAAAATCAATTATAGGTTTAGTTAAATATTATCATGATCACATCCCAAACCATGTTCACCAAACCACTACAAGAAAGTACCACCATCACACACCTTACCCTTAGGGCGTACACACATGCAATAAGGGGTTATGTACTTATAACCTAGTAATAAGAATTTATATATTTTAATTTCAATAAAATAATGATTTTTTATCCCTTTTAATTAATTATTTATATTTAAATATGATTATATATTGATTTTGATAAAAATAATAATTTGATATGATGAAATTGAAATTATATTTTTGTGAAATATATAATTTCAAATAATACACTTTTTTTGATAAATTATACATTTTTTTAAATAAAATTTATTTACATTAAATATTATTATTAAGTAATATTTATTTAAATATAAATGATAATATAATTTAATAAATTCTATTGTAATTTTGGTAAGGGTTCAAAAGGGTTTAGTATCGTAAAAACTTGTATTTTCCAGTAAATAAATATTTTAATTTAAAATTTTGAATTATTATATTTATAAAATAATTTTTATAAATAAATTATTATTTTTGAAATAAAAACAAGGAAATTAGTTAATGGTTAATTTTTTATAATTTATTTTACAATTGAATTTTTAAGTAAAAATTAAATATGGTGTAAATGTAGGATACATATTACAACATTATAATTTCCTAAAATTGGTGTAATAAATACTATAAAAAATCTGTAACCAGAGATAGATTTCCCATTTGAAATAAATTAATTTTTTGTTATTTTTTTAATTTAAAAACCCAACAATAAATACTTCCAAACATATATTGTATTTTAAGGATTTAAAAATATTTTTTTACGAGCATGGCTCAATTTGACATCATGAATGGTATTATTTTAAATATTTAGATTCATATAATAATAAAATATTTAAATCCAATTTTTTTTTGAAGAAAACATTTTAAAACCCATGGGAATTTTTGTGGTTTTTATTATTTTATCACTTTGAGTCCAAAACCTAAGTTTAAAAATTAAAAAATAATTATCCTATCTTTTGCTATAAATACCCACCCAAACTCCCATTTCTCTTCACTAAAACCCCATTGATCAAGAATTCACTCTACCTATACCTCTCTAAATCCCTCCCAATATTTTTCCAATACCTGAATAAACACCTCTCAATATTTTATAATCACCCTCTAATTGAAAAGGATTCTCTCCTCTTCATTTTTATTCAAGTAATTTAATTGTAATACAGATTTTAATTTCTAATTTTTCATGATTTAATTTATTATTATGAATAAATTTATTATACTTATGATTACCAAGTAATGATATACCAACTTCCACTCTCATTAAACCCTTACATGAACCCTTATGTACACTAGTTATGCTGCCAAAATTATCCTGTTATTTTCTATGCAAAACATATTTGTTGTGAGTACCAATACCAATTTCAACTCTAGGGTATTCACCTAGATATACCTATCCATAATTAATTTGGTAATTAATTTTATGAAACTCGCACTCCTTAATTAAGTTATTAATATAAATGAAATATTTTCTTATATTGTATTGTCAGTGTGGCATAGAAATTCATGTATATAATATAAATGTTACTGGTAGTCCTGAATTTATATAGCCCTCTAATGAATTGGGTATTGTTTTTATCCCATAATATACTGTGTATGGTGCATGGGTCGTTAGAAAAATAACATATTTTTATGATTTCCTAGTGTTTAGAGATAAATTATGTTTTTGGTGTCATCTTTTATATCATTATCACATTTCTATATTTCCTTGATGTTGTTATATTTTTCCATTATAATATATTTATGAGTATTATTCTCACCTTTTTATGCCACCATTATATTTTCCTTAACACTTTTTTATTTTTTTACTTCAATATTTTCTTTTATTATTCCCTTCCAAGGATTTAATTATCATTCCCTTCTAATCTATGTCTCTAAGTTATCCCATTAATTATTATAAGTTCAATGGAAATTTAGGGCATGTTGTGGAGTTTGAAATAAAGTTTTGTATCACTTGTATCTAATTACCAAATAACACTATGACTCATGATCTTCTGGTATCGTATTATGTGTATCCTTATTTATTAAATCATGACATAATGTGTATAAAAATATGGATTTTCATAGTTTGTATCAATGCAAGGTATAGTTATTATTTTTGATTGGGATTAGAAAACCATAGTTCAAACCATATGGATAAGACTAAAAATAAGAAAACATCCCTATGGTTTTATAAATAATAGAGTAAATGGTTTACAAGAAATGATATCCATGTCTGGATACTAGAAGTGGATGAGGAACTATAATACTGGTTCTAAGGGGAAATGACCCATAAAAGTGTGTATTTGGTATTAAAAAAATCATCACGTGGTGAACAAATTATAGGTTTTTCTGAACTCCTATTTTAACACACCTGGGGGATATGATTTGGAAAATTCACAAGATATTTATAAACCATTATGTTGGGAGAAAAAGGCCTATAAAATTTAATATTAGTAAATATACCACGGATAAATTATATAGAAACCTATAAATTTATATGTTATGGAATATATTCCATTTAATAGTTATCCATTCAATTTTAATGGTTTCTCTTTTATGAGTTAAATAGTTTAAAATTCTCAGATCCAATTTTACCTTTATTTTAGTCAATGCCTAAAAATATGAGGAACTGAGTAAACAAATAATTTTGTGGGAAATATGATGTTTACCCAAATGAGATTATGAAACCCAATGGGATTTGGAGTCATTAACTTCATGATAGTACTTACTAAATTAACTCATGTTTTAAATAGAATCATGAATTAGGAGGAGCACCCATATCCCTCAAAGAAAGAGTAGGTTGCAATTGAGACCTTTATAAGACAAAGGAATATAAAATTAAATGATCACTTTTATCCCTTAAATATGTAATTATAGATCAAATCCACTGAAAATATCTTCTCTTTCATTCAATTATTTGAGCAATAAAAGGTCATGCTGGATTTTTATCACAATGATCGAGAAGATCATCAATTGTGGACATTCATCAAGAATAAAAAAACCAAGGCTGTAATACCTAGAGATTCTAAATAAATGAATCTATTTTAGATATTTTAGTTAACACACAACACTAAACTTAAATGACTCATAAAATATATTTCTTTAACTAGCATGGGATACATGCAACAACGAGTATAAGTGAATAGTAATATGGTATACCATCATAACATAGTCATTAAATCACCGGGTATGAATAATAGTAACTAAATTATTAAAATTATATAGTTTAATCATGAATAAAATTAATTAAATAGTTATTTATTTATTATAAAATGAAATAATAATCATTTGAAAGAAAAAAATGTATTCCAAAAAAACTGGATTTTTCTAAAAGGCAGTTTCATCATGCTTTGTGCACATATATTAAACATTATTTTTACGAATTTAAGAAAATTTATATTAAAAAAAGACTATATGTTTTAATTTATCATATAAAAATCATCTTAGGATGAAATTTTGGTATTTTTCTGAAAATATTAATTTTTTAGTGAATAGTGAAAAGGCTAATTTCTGTAAAAATGTCATTTCTTTTCAATAAATTAAGTAATTTAATAGTACTATTATGTTTTAAATATTATTTAACATAAAAAAAGTATTATTTATTTATATTTAATCCACTTAATTGCTCTTTAGTCAAATGTATATTGGATTTTAGTATAAGTTTATTTTTTGGTTTAAAAAATTGGATATTTCTAAAAAAGGTTTTAAAGTGAATAATGATTATCCATTTTATTTAATTAAAAACACCCATAAATGGGAATGATTTAGATGAAATTATATATTATATATCAATAAGTATAAATTTTAATTTAAAAATTATTATAATTGGTTATAGTGTTGATATAAAATCATTTTTTCCTTGAAATATACACTTCTTGAAAACCCTCTTTTAGTCGTGTTGGCTGGTCTAATTTTAAATTAAATTCTTACACTTATCTAAATTTAATTTGGTAAAATTAATCTTATATTTATTAATCATAATAATTTATATTATATAATAATTTCAACTTAATTTTTTGTCATAATGAACAGTGAAAATATTAAAAAAAAGTATCAAAGTTAAGGTAAAAACGAATTTATTGGGGGTTAAAATAAAAATATATGGTTTTAAATAACCTAAAAACATATAATAAATCTATTTTACAGTAATATTTTTTCCTTATCAGGTATATTTACTTAGAATTGTGTACTGTTTTATCATTTTCTCATGTGAAAACCATGGTTATCAATTTTTCTTTTCAAAAATAACATGTGTTCCACTCACCTCACTTATAAAAGGTCACCCCCTATACTCTCCTTTGGATGAATTAAAACTCTTTTTTTTGGATAATAACTACCCAAATACCTTAATTAATTTCATACCAACATTATATAACAATTTTTTATCATAAATCCATTCTAATAAGGATTTTGGTGTTAACCAAATGATGTTGTTTGAAGAAGATGTATCGTTCTTAATTGGGTATTTTTATCTTAATTTCATTCCAATTCCTTTGCATATTATTAAATTATGATGATTTAATAAAAATATATTTCCAATATACTTATATTTTATTAAATTAATTCCATTACCAAAATCTATCTCCCCTTCCATCAAATGAGAAAGGAAACCATTTTTAATGTTTACGGGGACTATCTCTTCACGAACCGATGTGATTCATTTTTCATCATTTCCTCTCATGAAATGTTATAATAGTAGATTTAAAGTACATATATTATATTTTTAACACAATTATTCTTTTTCAATTATTATATCACACAAAGATTATTAATTTTCATTCCATGGGGGGATACGATAATGTCGCTCATGTGTACGGTGGACTATCGCCCCGTAAAGCAGTGTGATATATTTTTCACTAATGTTTTACAAGGAAGGTTATATGGATAATGAATCTATGTGATATATATGACATAATTATGATATTATTGACATATTTATAATTATTATAAGATAATATACCATTTTTTTTCTTACATTTTCACTCACTAAAAAACGATAACATCGTTTGTGCGTATGTGTGGACTAATGCCACCACAAAGTGATGTGATTATTTTTTTCATCACCACTTCACATGGGATATATATATATATATATATATGAGAATTTAAATAAATAAAATTATATTTATTATATTTTTATCATTTTGAAAAAATAAAATAATACTTGCATTTTTTCCACAGTAATCATTGAAAAATGAAAATGTTACTCATGCATATATATAGCCTACCGTCTCCATGATTGTAACATAGTTCATTTTTCATAACCATTATTCACGAATGATTTTAAAAGAATATTTTTTTATAAAAATTATAATTATTTCATCATTATTATTTTGGATATTATGTATCAATTACCACTTTGAACTTGATCAATACACTGAATCTCTTTTAAAACAATAAAATGAACAACATCAAAATACCTGATGTAGACTTAACTAATTAAGTAATTAAATATATCATTAAAATAAAGTAAATAATTGATTTATTTATAAGGTATTAAAAATTTAAATTTTAATTAAGAAATAAAATAATTTATATATGTTTATTATACAGGATTTAACGAATATACGTGGAAAGTCTAAATTTGAGGTAAGGGATTTTGTCCAAATTTTCCATCATTGAGGAATATTTTAATGTTATATGCCAAATTTATTTTAATTATTTTATATATACTTCCCTTTTTGTATATTATATAATTCATACTTCATACTTCATGTTATTCTATGTTTTAATATTAATTATTTCATCTAAGGAGATTTGACTTGAAATCAACCAAGGGTTAATGGGTTTCTAAACTCAATTTCCTCTTGTTGGGTTATAAATATTATTTATTAACTCTATTATGAAATGATTATGTGTGAATTTATTTCAAAAATAAATTATTATACATTTATACTTTTTTGGATTTCTATTTGTTACTGATTAACTGGACATTGAAAAACCCCTCAATCCAATGATTTGATCTTTCTAAGGGTTATTCTTGTCAAATTTCCTTTATTTTGGACAAAAATTTATATTAATTTTACCTATAATATTTTATAAGGTTTATATAATTTCCATTTACATGTCAAACCATGAATCACTTTATGGTAATGATATTTAAAATATCATTTTATGTTATTATTTCATGGGTCTTATGATTGAAGAGTTATCAAAGTGGTAAAGGCTTTATGTTACAATCTATTTTCCATAGGGGTTGTTTATGATCAAGGTTTATTTATAGTAAATAATATGATATTATTTTATATAACCAAATCACTTTCTTATCCACTAGTTATAAATTTGTTTAACATTTTTTATTTCCATTTCCTTCACTATTTATTCAATAAATATCAAGAAATTTGTTAATAAGTGATACAGATCTTGTACCATCTCCAAGATCAAGAATATTTATATTTCATATCCATGTTTTCAAAAAAAAATTCAAAAACATAATTTTATATAAATAAAATATTTCCTAAATATATTTTATAGGATATTTTACAGGACTTAAAGAAACAAAATTTATAAACATTTTCAAAATTGGTTTAATTTTGACTGATTCCTTTACAAAATGTTTGAAAATAATTTTTATTTTAAAATTTACAACATGAACAGATTTTAACACCATTATGTCCATTATTTTCCTTAATATTTTATTTTTATATTTTCAATATTATATTCAAATAAAATTAGTTTCACACTATTTGTGAATTTTTAGTTATTAAAATTGGTTTTCAAAGTAAAAAATGGTATTTTACTAGAGAATGTTTTTAATGACCTTTTAAAGGTATTTATATTCATCAATTAAAATAAACCATCTTGTTACTTACACTTCAATGGTGATATGTGTTATTAATACCATCCGTATTCTTTCTCTAGATGGATTATGATATTTTCATGGAATCCATTTCTTTTCCACGGTTTAATCAAGATATGAAAGAACATTTGATTTTTATTATGATTGAAATGTGAAGGATTCTAATTGTTTTATTGATGAATGGTATTTAGAAATTATTGATTATGAATGGTTTATCATTATAAAACTTATATGAAGGGTTGATCCCCATTATATCTCACAGATGATCCAGATATAGATTTTATGATGGGTGCATTAAGACAGCGTCGGGTGATCCCAATATAGATTATATGATGGGTTCATCTAGATTGTTAACTATTATACGGGGTAATATTCCTTATATTATTAGATAAGAATAAGGGAGTTATTGGTGGGTTCTCCAATGTATTTAACTAGGCTGAAGTTATTTATTACATTGATTTAAAATTGTTTATGAAGATAATGTTCCAAAGATACCAACACATTTTATTTATTCTTGTCATATATTTTCAATGATTCCTTTGATTAATATTTAAATCACATTTTCTTTATTCTATTTTTCATGATTTCTGATCCTGGTATTGATGGTTATGAATATTCTTATGTTATGCTCATGAATTTTGATTATATCATCATACCCTTATGCTCTTCTTATGATCACTAATGAATTTCAATTGTTAATGCTTATGTTTTCCCATAATAATAATTTTAACTCACCCTTATTATGTTTCTTATTCCATAGGTTATGAAAAATGATGATTAAATGATTTGTGTCAAGAATTTTTTTTATGTGACAATTATTTTAGGGAGATTCTGAAGACTTAATATGAAATATGAAAAGATGGGTATAGTTGGAAAATTACATCCTTTAATTATTATGTATTGTTTATATAAGATTTTTTCTTAATTATCTAAAACTATAAACTTAAAAGTTCCTTCAATATGTAACCAAAATTAACTTTTAATGTTTTATGTTTTGGATAGTGAAAATTGGGTCACCCTCATAAGTATCAAATCCATAAATGTAAAGTTTGTGATTTTATCATCGGATCCGAGAGTCCGGTTTTGGGGATATTATAAAAGAATAGATCAAAGTGATGGAGTGGAATGAATTTTGGAAAAAATGATAAATATTTTACTCACACTCTCTGATTTAAAATAGATATAGATTTTCTTTCCCTTAAGAAAAAGGATTATGAATTCATTGGGGAATATGAATCAAACTTTACAGGGCCTTCACAATAGGCCCCCAGATTTTTCATTTACTAAGAAAGTATATTTGACTACTTCTTCAATGGGGTAAATTGAAATCTACGAAAATATTTGGAAATTTTATACTTTGATGTCAATGAATAAATTTTACGATTTGCAATCAAAGTCAAAATAGAGATCCTATAATCTCAAGTCTCTCATTGGCCTAGAGATAGGAAATGGTGACTAGAGTTTAATTCTGGATGAGCATTGGATAAATATCATGGCAGTAACAATGTCCAATATCCCAGTTGTAAAATGTGTAGGAATAATTGTTTCTTAAATTTATTAAAGGGGATAAGGAAATGATTTAGGTGTGGGGAGGAAGGGAACCAAGTTATTGATTTATGATATGAGATACCCACCAAAGTGATATAAAAAGGGATGATCTATTCAAACCTCATCATATTGTTAAATTTTTAGACTACATGGGACAAAAACACTATTTGAACTAATGAAATAATACAATGGTTTCCAAAGATAACAAATTATTACCATAAACAAAGCCTAGAGAGTAAGGGTGAGCCTATTCCATCCCAACTGTTGAGGAGGGTCCTTACAATGAAGTGATGACAAGTATGCTAGATATTCAATCATGGATAATGAACATACTATTTGATTCTGACTCTATGAATTATTTCATATCATGTAATTTTAGTAGAAATATTTGAACACCAACTCAAACCATGGAAGAAAAGTTGTCAGTGAAGATTGAAAATGGGTCAATCATTACATCCTAATCATATAACTTCTCTCCCCTCAATATTTTCTAGATGAATTTCCTACAAAACCTTATTGTACTCCCTTTAGAATAATTTTATCTTATTTTGGGTATGGATTTTATTCATTACATAGATCCAACATAAATTTTTGGGAGAATGAAAAATATTGTTTGTATCATGAATCGCCCTAATTGTTTTTGAAAGTGTAAGGAGGGTGATGGAACTCCTTTAGAATCATCAAATCAATCATCAATATTATTTCCTTATGATAAATCATATTGATCTCAAATGATTAAGACTAAGGAAAAGATCATCCATTGTGATATTCATATTGTAAAGGAATATAATAATGTGTTCCATAAAGAATTTATGATTTTTCTTCTTAGATGAGATGTTGATTTCACAATTTAATTTACACTTGGAGCCTTTCCAATATCTAATGCTCTATATATAATAGACACTATTGAACATGAAGTGTTAAAGAAGCAACTACAGAAGATTTTGGATGAATGATTTATACACCAAAGTTCTTTATCGGGGGGTGTGTTAGTTCCTTTAGTTAATAATAAGGATGATTTAATTCACCTTTTCATTGATTATTCTGAGATTAAAAAGTTCATGATAAAAAATTAATATACTCTTCCATGGATTAATGACATTTTCAATTACCTTCAGTGATCCCAGTACTTCTATAACATGGATCGTCAGTCAAGACATTATAAAGTAAAGGTAAAGAAGGAGGATATCCCTAAGACATGTTTTCATATAAGGTACAAGCACTATAATTTTATAATTATTCCATTTGGAATCTCTAATACTCAATCTATATTCATATACTAAATGAATAATTTATTTAGGTATTACCTCAAAAAAATTCCATAGTCCTTATAGATTATATTGTTATATAATTCAAATCTTAGAGAACGTGTGGAGAATTTGAATGTTGTATTGAATACCTTTCATAAGTAAATATATATGAATAGTTGGGTAAGTGTGATTTTCAAATAGAGAATGTAAAATTCTTAGGGTATATAATCACTGGAAAATGGATATCTATGAATCCTTCAAAAATTTATCCAATTGAAAGATGGTCCAGACCAATATCTTTGATGGAGATTCAGGGTTTATTGGATTACCTTAGTACTATATTAAATATTTGAGAAACTTATCATGATTATAAATCCCACTAAATAATTTAACTCTAAAGTAAGTGAAGTTTTTATATACTTATGAATGTTTTGATAGATTTTAAGAGTTAAAAAAAGGATAGTCCCTACACTTATGATTACATTACCCATAAGTGTAGAAGAATTTTTGATCTAAAGTTATGTTTCCAAAAAGGTATTGGGATGTGTACTCATGTAAAATGAAAAACTGATAGCCTATATCCCCCCACCAATTAAAGATTCATGAGAAAAACTACCCAATGAATGATCTAGAATTAGTTGTTGTGATATTCACTTTGAAGATTTTTTAACATTATCTCTATAAGAAAATTGTGACATATATAAAGTTCATAATAACCTTAAGTATATTTTCACAAAAAATGAGATCAATATGAACCAATGAAGGGGGTTATATCAGTCAAGGATTATGACAGTTCAATCAATTACCATCCTAGAAAGTTGAATAAATTGGTAGATTATCTAAGTAGAAAGGATCTTGAAACCGCACCAAATATGAGGATTTAAAGGGATACAATACTCTTAGACATGAAAAGGATGTTCCTGGGAATTATAAAAGTAATTTAATCTTACCTTTATCTAATAATTGCTCAACCATCCATTCTTAAGAAAATCAAGGAGGGCTAGAAAGATGATGAGGATCTATAGAAGAAGGTAGTGAATATTTCAGAGTTCAAATTTTCTAAAGATAGTGTTATAATTTTTTGAACCAAAATATGTGTCCCATAAAAACTATAACTAAAATAGGATACTTCTCGATTATGTGTATATATCATCCTTATCTATTCATTTAGGAATAACTAAGATATATAGATATCTAAAGAAAAAATTATGGTGGGACAATGTGAAGTGATAAATTGCATAATTTCTATCTCGATTATTAGTATTCCAATAAGACAAGGGTTGAAGAAAAAATCTTAATATTATCACCCAAAAATTACCCATAAAAGTATGTAAATTTGAAAACCTAACCATATATTTCATTATACTACTCCCCAATACATCTAAAGTAAATAATTTCAGTTGAGTGGTATTTGATTACCATAAAAATCCAACGCATTTCATTACAATCAACGATGATTTATCACTTGACCAACTCACTAAGATATACCTAATGGAATTTGTAAGACTATATAGATCACCACTTTCCATTATATCTGATTTAGATTTTAAGTTTACCTTTAGTTTTTGGAGAAGACTTCAGTAAGAATTAGATATATTACAGAGTTTCAGTACTACTTCTCACCCTCATATGGATATTCAATCCAAGGGAATCCTCTAAAATCTAGATTATATGTTGATATAATGTTTAATGGATTTATAAGGACATTGGGATTAACACCTTCTTCTAGTGGAGTTATCATATAAAAATAGTTTCCATTCTTGCATTCAGGTGGCCCTTTATGAGCCTCTCTTTAGGAATAGGTGTCAGAATTCAGCATGATAAGATGGATTTGGAGAGTGGTAAATAATAATATATAATATTATCTAATAGATTAAAAGTAAGGTTCAATCCATTCATTGTAATATTAAAACTATGTAAATGTGATTGAAAATTTTCGCATAAAATCATTAATGTGGCCTAGAGTTAGAGGTCGTAGATAAGGTGTTTCTTTATATATCACAATGGAATAATGGAATTTGGTTTGGTAAGAAGGTAAATATTATTCATAGACACGTCAACTACTTTTATATCCTTAATCAAATCATATATGTGGCATATTGAGTAGAAATCCATCCTAATTTATCCCAAGTACAAGATGTGTTACATGTATCCCTCCTAAGGAAGTACATATTAGCCCCCTTACATGTATTGAATCCATAGGTGGTATGATTGAAAAATGATAATTCACATGAGGAGTAGTTGGTTAAGATATTAGATCATAGATACATATTTATATGGAACAAAACAACTCACTTGGTCAATGTATTATGGTGGAACCATATGTTTTTGGAGGAAAATGGGAACGAGAAGAGGTAATGATACAGCAGCACCCACATCTATTTTAGTGTACAAAATCAAATTTTGAGGGTAAAATTTATGAAGGGTGAGAATTTAATATCCAAAAAAATTATAAATTAAATACCCCTTTGAATAAATAAATTTCTTATTAAGTAATTTAGTTATAGAAAACACATGCACTACATTAGTAATTTTGGATCATTATAAAATATGGAACACTAGACATTAAAGAACATTAAGAACCATAATTTGTGATAATATAGTTATTATACATAGACCATTAATATTAGTATATATTAATATAATAATATCTAATTGATATATAATAAATAATAAATGGCCTGAACCATTAGGATTATACCTAATGAATATCATTTATCAGCGCTTCTAAGGGAGATGGCATCACTGTAATTTACCATTAACCAAGCCTAAGAAAATATTAAACAAATAAAAAAAGATTGAAATCCATTACAAGATTATTTTAAGCTTATCGGGATTAGGAATAGAACCATTTTCATCAAACCACCCCAATAAAGTACCACCATCACACACCTTACCCTTAGGGGTAATCTAGTGTAATGAGGGGTAATATTACATGACCTTAGTAGTATGAAATTTATATTTTTTAATACAATAATGATTATTTTTATCTCTTTTCTGTGTTACTTTTTATATAAACATGATTATATAATGATTTTGATACAAAAAATATGGATTTTCCTATGCAGAAATCAAAATTTTATTTTTGGGAAATATATAATTTCAATGAATACAATCTTTTTGATAAATTCACGGATTTTTTAAATAAATTTTTTTCACAAAATATTATTATTAAATAATATTTATTTAAATATAAATGATAATATAACTTAATAAATTAAAATGTAATTTTTATTAGGGTCTGAAACTGGTTAATGTCATATAATCCAGTATATTTCCGAAAATAAGGATTTTTATTTAAAAGTTTAAATTATCATATTTTTTAAATAATTTTGGTAAAATAAATACTATTTTTGAAATCATAATGCCTAAATTATACTTTAATGAATTTTTCATAATATTTTGAGATAGTTGATGTTTTGGGTAAAAATAAATATGGTATAAATATAGGGTATGTATTGTAACATCATAATAGACCAAAAGTTATTTAATAAATACCATAAAAGGAATCCATGACCAAATATATATTTCCCATTTAAAATAATGTATTTTTAATGTTAATTTAGAAACCAATAATCGATCCTCCCAAACCTATATTGTATTTTAGAGTTTTAAAAATAATTCTTTATGAGCATAACTCACTTCCAAATCATGAATAGTATTATTTTAAGGATTTTAGTTACTATCCTATTAAAATATTTAAAACCATGCTTATTTTTTAGAAAATATTTGCAAAACTAGGGGAAGGTTTGTGGTTTTTTTATTTTATCACTTGGTGTCCAAAACGTATGTTTTCAAATAAATAAATAATTCTTCTCACTTTTTCTATAAATACCCACCCAACCTACCACTTATCTTCACTCAAAAACCATTGATCATGATGTTCCTTTCCACTATCTCTATAAATTTCTCTCAATGTGTTCCAAAATCTTAAGAAACTCCTCCCAATCTTTTATAATCACTAACTCAAAGTATTTTATTCTCTCATATTCCTTTTAATTCAGGTACTTTCTATGCACTAAGCCTTTCGATTTCCAGTTTTAATGTTTTAATTTATTTTTACTAATCCTTTTATTATCCTTGTGATTCCTATTTGATGATAGACCACCTTTAACTCCCAAAAAATACTTCTAGGAAAGTTTATGTAAACAATTTAGGCTGCTGAAATTATACCATGATTTTTCATTCCAAACATTTGTATTGTGAGTACCCATCCCTATTTCCACTCAAGGGTGTCCACCTAGATGTATCAATCTCATTTTGATTCAATAATTTCATTTTTTCAAATAAAATTCCTTAATCAAGTTATTAAAAGTGATGAAATATGGTTTTATGCCATATAATCTATGTGGAGCACATATTCATCTACATAATATGAATGTGATTGGTGAGATTGAAATTATATAGTCCTACAATGCATTGGGTAATATCTTTATCTCGTGAGATACCATGTTTCATGAACATGTAGTTATCCTAAGCACAATATATTATGATGTCTCATTTGTTAACCTTAACATATTATTATGTTGTCATGTTTTATGTTATTGTCACATTACTATATTTCATTGATGTTATAATGTTATATCATTATTTAAAATTCATGATTATGATTATCACATTTTTGTGTCATTATTTTATGAAACTTAACTCACTTTTACTACTTTAATTTTTGGTATGATTTGATTATTCCTTAGCTGGGATTTATTATAGACCTATTTCTTATTAACATCCCTAGGTTATCTCGTGAAGTATTATAAGATAAATGTAATTTAAGGGAAAGTTATGGAGTTTTGAATAATTTCATTTTCCCCTATTTCAAATTATTATGATATGTATATAATTACTCAAAGACACAATGCCTTGTGATATTTTTGGATTTTATGATGTGTATCTTTATGAATTAAATCATGAAATAAAGTGTATAAAAAATATAGGTTGTCATATGTAGTGTTGGAACTCAACTATGTTTCCAAAACTGGATGAAGACTTCTCCAGAACTTTAAGGTATACCTTGGATCTAGATTATTTAAAACAAAATGTGGTACTCCATTAAACATTACCACTTTATTAATTTATATCATAGAAAGATGATCAAGATATAAATATTATATAATGATATTGAAATGTACTGATTTTATAAGGTGATCGGCTATAGACCAAATATCATTATACCCTTTAAATTTTTTGGGTATTCCAACAACAAAATATATGGTAATGTTTTCCCATTTCCATTCTAGTATGGGTAATGGTTGTAACATACCCTTCAAATTTTATCTCTTATCCTTAGATTGCTGGCATACCTATAATCATGATACAAACATTGAAAAATGAATTTTCATGTTATCCCTCTATAAATACTCTTTCAGATCTCTATACATATATGTACTTCTCATATGAATAGAGAATTATGTACCATGATATTTATCCAATATATCCATCTTTAATTTTGTTATGGATGAGACACATATTTGTTTTCTAAATGGTATCGTTCTATCGATATCATGGATGTACTTAGAAAAAAAATTTACCTTCTTTTATAGTTCCATATTTTCATTATGCTCCTCTTTAATCCTTACATGGGTGGATTGTTGAAAATTCATCTAAAAAATATATGATCTATTCCCATTAATCATGATTTCAAGATCTATCGTCTAAAAATTCATAAATATTGGATCATTTTCAATTCTCATCCTGGACAAACTAGCATGGTCTTTCTAAATAAAAGCATCATCAACCTAGTTCACCTTCCCATGGTGGTAATGTATTGAGTAGTCATAATATTTAATCAACTCCATCCATATCCTTTGGAAAAAATTTAAATGTTTTTGTGTGAACATATACTTCAAAATTTTATGATCAGTATATATATTACATCTTTCACTGTAAAGATAATTCCATCATATTTTAAGTGATAAAATTATTGATGCCAACTCCAAATAATGAGTCGGTGATTTTTTTCATGAATTTTCAATTGGAACATGGAATAATATAGAACCATATCATTCTATATGATGATACATATCAATACCTTCTTCAATTAATCACTATAGATCACAAACCCTTATCCACAATAAGGTGGTGTATTCACTTTTATACTAACTAACCGTCTTTCCATCACCTTGAAATTTTCCTCGCATTCATCTGTATAAATAAATATAGCTCCCTTATATGTCATCTTGGTTATTGGAGTATATAACCACAATAAATATCTCAAAAGAAACCACTAGTAACCATTCAACCTAAGAAATCTAAAAATCTTGGTAATCATGGTTGGTTTAGCGAATTTTTCAATAACTTCCATCTTTGAAGGATCTATCTATATACCGTCAATTGATATTATATAACCCAATAATGAGACTTACTAAAGATAAAATTCACACTTACTGAATTTTGAATAAAACTTATCTTTCCTTAGGGTATTCAACACAAACGTGAAATGATCTTCATGCTCCTATTAACTCTAGTAATATATAATATCATCTATAAAGACTACTAAAAACTAATCAAGGTAATTTATGAATACTCTATTTATTTAATATATGAATATTGTAAGGGGATAAGTAGGTTTAAAAAGAATAACTATAAATTCATAATGTCCATACCACATACGAAAGGCTTTCTTGGGTATAACCTCTTTCTTGACCCTCAATTGACGATATCCAGATCAAAAATCAATATTGAAAAAATATTGATCTCCTCATAATTGATCAGACATATCATTGATATGTGGTATAGAATACTTGTTTCTGATTGTGATCATGTTACGTTCTTGATAATTAATGAAAATATGAATTGACCTATATTTATTCTTAATATAAGAAACATGTATACCCCCTGCTGATGCACTAGGGTGTATGAATCACTTATAGAGATTCCCCTAGAGTTACTTTTTAAATTCTAGAAACTCAATCAGGATAATTATATATGGAGTTTTTTAAATAGGTGTAGCACCAGGTATAGTTCTATTAGAAATGAAACATCGTGATTCTAAGGAATATGAGGAAATTATTCAGTAAATAAATCATCATAATCTTGAATAATAGGAATATATTTAATGTTGAGATTCTCCCTAACCATTTGATATATATATCCCTCAAGAATAGTTAGTAGGACCTACAAAATGGAAGTAACTTCCATTGGGAGTTCATATTCATTCTCAAACTAAAATACTATTATATAATGATTCATCATATCAACCATAAATTCCCTTACCTATAAATTGATATGGGATCTATATAGGGAGATCCAATCCATTCCAAAAATCTCATAAAATTAAACTAGAGGAAGAATCACAAGATTTACAAGAATAACATTCCCACATATTAGTACTAAATAGGAGTTATATACTTGATATGTGATCATCATAACATTAGTATTTTTTGAAACTAACTCAACATATAGTCATTGGGGATATTAATGAACATCCCAAAAAAAATCATATTATAAATAAATTTATATAAGTAAGATAAAGTAAGATGATTCAATATTTGAGTATGTCTATCACCACCTCAACTTCATAATTTTATCTTCATTCCCTTACTAAAAAAATAGTCAGCATGTGCATAAAACATCATAGTGAGAAATCATATAATCATTAAAATAATTCACATGATGTCTAAATGACATCAATTTATTTTCAATCTATGATATGATATTTTTAACCTAGGTTATCCATGGTCATAATCTAGTCAAATCCATCATAATTTTATATAATAAAATGTGAATTTACCCAAGCATAACCCCTAAGTGTCTCTATTTGGGTGTGTAGTATTAGTTACACCAATAATTCACCAATGACAGTCATGTTAATAACTAATTCATCCCTTCCTTGGTTTTTACCCCTATGGGCATATTTTCCATAGCCATATCCATATTCTAGTATCCAAACCGATATTTATTTACTTTGAAAACCATACAATCTCTATTTTACCAAAACTTTAGGATGTTATCCAATACTTAGAGTTATTTCTAAAGTTTAAAACAAAGTACTCTACTCATAATCACCAAAAATAAATAAACCCTAATTTGATACCAACTAAGGCTAACTATGCATAACAAACAAAAATATTACATTGTTTTATATGAATATTCAATAAATCTCATAATAATACACACCCCAAAACCAAAAAGGTTTAGTGTATTTAGAGACTAGATAAATTAATAAATTATTTTATGAAGGAAATTTAACATATCCAAAAACTATAATATAAAATATTACCATTCTAATACATAATAACTTAAAACCTTTTTTCATAAACTGAGGAAATTAAACATAATAAATGGTGAGCTCAAATACCCTATAAGGGTAAACATAGATATCAACTGATGATCAGAATCATGCATAATATAAGCATAAGATTATGATATCATGTTCATAACTTACAAATTTAATACCGAATATATCTTATATCATAAACTCGAGTCATGGAATAAAACATTAGAATTTCAAAATACATGAATCATAAGAGTGAGGAATCATAATAAATTAATCATCAACCGTGAAGCATATCATAAACATTTGAACATGTTTTGGGAATATTTTGGATCAATTATAAGTTTGATAAAAATGATATATTGTACTTCATAAAATTGTCATAGAATTATCTAAATATACTAATTCCAACATTCTATTAGGATTAACTTATATATAATTAACATTATCCTCACTTAAGAGTTTATTAACTATATCGTCTCTTATGAGCTCCATTACTCTATCATCTCTTAGAAGTTTCTTAATTCCATCATCCTCTTAGGATTTTCTTAAATACATCATCATTACACAATGAATTTTATGGATAGATAATTATAGTCCCACCCATAACATAATCATAATCCATTCATATGTATGCCACAATATCAAAAAACATTTATCATATCATCATCCCATAACTTATAGAAAATAAATGGGTTTTGTAAACATCTTATCTTCATTATCATTAACCACCCAAATAAAGAATAATGGTGGTATCATTGGATCATATCCCTAGTAAATCATATGTAACATCAAATAATGTTATCATAGATGAAAAATTACTTTAAAATATCACTAGAACATTTCTTGTGAAAAATACACTTTTAATTTTAAAGTAAATTATTTAAAATATAAAAAAATCATAAATAATGTTGAAATAATTTTATTTAAAAATAAACATGTAAAATTTCAAAGGAATATTAAAATAATTGAGTATTAATGAAGTTGTTAAATTAAATTTATTTTGTATATGTTACAATATAACATTCTTTTCACACTTCTTCAAAATGATAAAAATGAATTTATTAGAAAACATTTATTCAAAAATATTTCTTTTATGACCCTATAAATAAGGTATAAAGTAATTAAAATGACCTTTTTGAAAAATTTCAAGTATAGTTAAAAACTTTTATAAAACCTTTTTTAATATAATGGACATGGAAGAAATATTTCATCGACCAAAGAGGAAATAAGGATCGATTTAAGTAATTTTCTCAGTCAATTTAAGTACCAAATACTGTAAAATATTGATAATACATAAAAATTTTAGGAATAATCATAGTAGAAAAAATATTTGGGTTTTAAAATAATATAACAATATAATTTCCTCTAATGGAAATTTACCATCAACAATCTCAAAAAGAAATAAGATTATAACATAAACCTTTACCTCAAGTCTCATCTTGCTTCATATGCAATCAAAGTTCCCTTATAATCAATAGATAATTATTATAAATATCTTATAGAACCATGATAATATATATAATACCATATATGATCTACTTTTAACATTTTATCACCCTCCTAGTAATTATTCATTATTAAAATCACTGTTACGGGTGATAATTGTTTGTTTTTTTATCATGTTTTGGTTCGGTAATCCAAAACCATGTAACGTGATCATGGTTCCCTAATATAAAAAATTTTTACCATGTCATGAATATAATATTTAATAATTATATAGACTTTTATAACTATTTATATAAATAGGTGGTAAAATGAATTATATCACTTCATAGAGACGGTAGTCCGTACATACACTTGAGTGATGTTTCCACTTTTTGATGGATGAGAAAAAAGTAAATTAAATAATAATTCACCTTTATAAGACTATAATAATATCATATATTTTCCTTAAATCCATTATTATAACCATCAATGTGAAGTAGTGATGAAAAACAAAACTCATCACTTTGCGAAGATGATAGCCCACACACACACATGAGAGGTGTTCACTTTTCCCATAGGATGTAAAGAAGGTGGATAATGGTTTTTAAAATCATCCTAATAAAATTTTATTATATTTAATATTATGATTTCACTATTTTATAATGTATTCCATAGATTTATAGGATGTATATGAATAAATAAAATGAAAAGTATATTGCTGTGAGTTATACCTCTTTGTTGAGAAACATCCTCTATATTAGACTTTAATCCTTTAAAATATTTTATTTTCAAAATAAAATAATCTCTAAAATATGGTAAAGGAATATAGTAAGGTATTAGGGTAGTTATTGGCTGATATAGAGTTCTAGAGATTTATTAATAAGGGATGAGATGAGGTTCCCTTTTATAAGTGAGGGAAAGGATATACTTGGAATTACTTGAAAGATTGAATAATATAAATCATAATCATATCAAGTGGATCCAAGTCACCCCAAATTAAAATATAAAATATTATAGTGTACGAATAAACTCATTAAATCGAATTTATATAATTTTTATATACACTTTAATCCTTATCTTCGAGTTAAACCACTTTAAACCCATTTTAACATTAACCTTGATAACTTAACATTTTACCATGATAACAGAATTATATGAACAAAAATAAAAGGATTATTTTAACAAAATTTAGAAATTCAGTTTCTAAATTTGGAATAAATTTTATCAAATATAATTTTTATATGTGGAATAATTTTCTATTAATATAAGAACAAAAAAATGCATGAAAATGGGTTTTAGGAAAATATCCGATTTTAGAGTAAAAATCATTTCACATTAAAATCAAGTAATAAGTTTTTTTAAATGAAATTTTTGGACAAAATAAAAAAATAAACAAAAATTTACTCTTTTATCAATCCAAAATATAATTCCATATTCTAAAAATTCCATTAATGGACAATCCCAAAAAATAGTTTTTAATTATAATAAAATATCACTTGTGTTCACAAAAGTCAAGCTTGGGTTCCCAAATTCAAAACAATGTTTTAAAATACATTATTTAACCACTTTAACATATAATTTTTCTATAAAAATGTGTAAAAAATTATTAATTCTTTCTTATTTCAAAATAATTTCATAAATTTATCGTATTTGAAAAATCTCCATTTTTCCTATTCACTCAAAAATCAACTATTTTAGAAAAATATCAAAAATTCACCCTAATATAAATATAATATATTGAATCCAAAAATTATATCCATTTTTTAAAATAAAATAATACAAATTGGTATAAATTAATAATAATATCCCCACAAAAAATGTAATAAATTTGTTTTAAAATAAAATGTATTTTTGAAACATAAAATGACATTACAAAAAAATAGGTACTAATTTATTATGAATTAATCAATAAATTTTAATCATAAATAACTGTTATACACGTTTTTCATAATTTGGTTATTACTATTCATATGAAAAATTTAATAGCTAGGTTATAACGTTTATATTTAAATAGTAATGTTTGTATAATATTTCACAGTTCACTTAACGCTCGGTGTTACATGATAAGAAAACTATAGAACACTACAAATTTATTTAAATATAAATATATAATAAATATATTTGTGTAAAAATATTCATATATATATATATTACTATATATCAATCCATTATAATTTCAAATCAACCTTTTAGTAACAATTCTTCATTAGAATGATTATTCGGGTGAAAACTAGTTTGTTTTCCATGTGTGTTTCAGTTGGATAGTTATGTAATCACACCTTGGTAACGGTTTAATCATCATAAAAATCATAATCATTCCATAATAATAATATTTAATCATTAGATACACTTTTATAAACATTCGTAAAAAGTGGTGGTGAGAAATAAATTACATCACTTCATGGAGACGGAAGTCTATACCTGCGCACGAGAGAGGTTTCCATTTATCTGAGGATGGAAAAAATAGAGATAAATAATAGTTCACCTTTAAATAACTATAAATCACCTTTAAATAATAATTATTATATCATATATATAATATATATTCATAAAATATATCCTTATTACCATCCATATAAAACCAAAAAGAAAAAATAAGTCACATCGATAGTCAACACATATGCATGAACAATATTATCCTTTTCCAAAAGATTGGATAGTAAGAAGGAAGATAAAATATAATAATTAAAAAATAATTATTATATCATACATATCATAGATAAATATTAAATCCATCATAATAACTATCTATGGAAGGTAGTGATTGAAAATGAAATGCATCTCTTTGTGTAAGCGGTAGTTTCTACATACACATGAGTGATGCTTTCATTTCCGATTAGGATTGAAAATAGATAAAAAGGGTTTGAAAAGAACATAATAATATTTTATTGTATTAAATATAATTATATTATTATGTCAACATGTTCATAGAACATTTATATGATGTGGAAGAATAAATAAACATGGAAATGCTCAGTTAAGAGCTATACCTCTACTTTTGGAAAACCTCATTTGGATCACACCATAATCATTAAAATATTTTCATTATGGTGAGTAAATGGATTATATAAAATTTTTTGGGAAGTTATTAGTATATTTTGGTAGGTATTGGCTGAACTAAAGTAACCAAAATATGTGAATAAGTACATAGATGACGTTCCCTTTTATAAGTGAGGTGGGTATAAAACATGTAAATACCGAAAACATTAATATAAAATAAGTTCATAACTATTGTAAAATGGATCAAATGTTCCATATATTAGAATATAAAGTTTATAATTCCATAATATAATTTGAAAAATAATTTTTTTTACGATTTTATGTGATATTTTAAACCTTATAATTTTTTTTAACCCCCTCATTAATCTTGTTTAGCCTTAACTGAAGAAACATATTTTTCATTATTTAGGGGTCTTAAAAGTAATTTTAAAATTTTCATGTAGAAAACAAATGGACCATGAATTATATTTTCAACAATTTCCCATATAATTGAGTTTATATTATATTTTAATATATTATTAATGATTTAAAAATAATATTTAAAATCTAAAATTCATTTAAATTCATTTTCATAACAATTCACAAATATTCACCTTATAGGCATAAATATAATAGTGGAACTATCAATTATAAATTATAATTATCCTATAAATTCATTGGGTATAATAATTCATCCAAAAATCCTTAAATTTAATGTTTTAAATACAATTACTTGATTTTTATACTGCTTACACAAGTTCAAAAAATATTTTTTGTGTCATGTTTTTAAAAATAATTATAAATAACCGATATGAAAAATAAATTTTCACATATTTTCACATAAATTCTAAAATAAAATATTTTATATTTTGTTTAAAAAAATTTGATCTCCAAGTAGATTTATTTTGTTGTCTTTCATTCTCGCGATAGCTGTGTTGTTTCTCTCACCTGGAGTCCCAAACCCTCATTTCTTCGATCTGGTTGAATCCAATATCAAATTACCATCTTCATAAAATCTTAGGTCTCATTTTCCTCATCATTTTGTGTTAATGATAGATCTTGTAGTCTCTCAAGAAAGCCTCACACATTATCATTTATCTCTTTCAATCGTTCTGTGGTGTGGAAACCCAAACCCTCACTTATTCAATTTAGTGGACTCCAATCTCACATTACAATCTTCATACACCCTTAGGTTTCATAAGCTTTATCATTACACGTTATTATATAGATATTCTCATCTATCAAGTAATCCTCACACATTTTTTATCATCACTTTCAGTAGGTTGATGGATTATTCCTTGAAAAATTGAATATATGCAATGATTTTTATATTTTTTGTGTTTCATTATGATTGTGTTCCTTTTTCATGTTATTGGGACCCTATTTTTAAATTCTAGGTATATTTCCCTATTTCATCATTATATATTTTGAAGAGGCACTCGGTCAGAATCCCTAGCTTTTGGGTTAGTGAAAAAACTAGTTTGGATACTAGCTTAAATTTTATTCTTGGTTAGTTTGTTACTTTTTTTTATATCTCATAATTACATTTAGAATCCCTTTTTAAAGAACTCAAATTAATTGTTTCATATATGTTGACACTTCCTAATCTCATATTTTTAAATAAGAACCATTCTCCTCTATGTCTATATTCCATATATTGTTTTATGGATATCATTTTTTATATTTTTATAATTTCATAACGTTATATTCTGTTTATTTTTACTTTATCAATGTTTTAAAGGAATCTATTTTTTAATTCCTTCTGGATGAATTCATTTTTTCATCTCTAATATATAATAGTTTGGATTATATATATTCACTCTTTCATGGACTAGATAATATTCTTCACCTATAGGTTCAATTCCTTATTATAATTTCATTATAGATGAGCATAAGGAGGGGATATAGCCTATGTTTCTCACTTCATTAGATCAAGTTGTGAAAGTGGGTATCCAATTAATAACCCCCATTGACATAATCCTCCTTTAGAAAGTATTTATACATATAAATCAATTAACACTTCATCACTTCATTTTCCAGCAGAACCATCTTATTAAAAAGGGAGTGATCCTTAAATAATAGATTTCATAGGAAGGAAAAAAGAAAAAGATACCAGAAATTCATTGAAATAATTTTTCAAATGGGTAACAAAATTCCCACCAATTATAATTCCCTTAAATTATTTTGGAAAAAATCCCAAAACTATTAAAATTTATACTCCAGGTCTATGGGTGTCTTGTTAAATATATTAGTTATGTAAATTAAAGTCTAACTAGTTCATCGAATAATATGAGTTCACCATAACATGCCAAACATGGGTGATAAATATTTCAACATTCCTAAAAAAATATTTTTCAAACTAAATAGCATGGTATCAGAATGATCTTACTTACCGAACATTTCAGTTGTGATCTACATATATCTTCTATAAGATATATATATTTATTTGGTTCTAATATGATCTTATCATTCACCAGTTTTCTCTTAAAATTAGGGTCATAAAATTTTATCCCTAAATATACAAAAAAAAGTTCCAATGTTATCTATATAGATTAGAATCAACATTATCAATGGTAAGATCAAGTGTTTATAAAAACACAACTATCAGCTCCATTTATTCTTCTTCCAACACATGTAAGATTTTTTCCAACTGAATTTTTTATCATTAATCAATTATTGAATTTTTCATGAAAATATATTTTACAATCTTCATATCTAGAGTTACTGTTAATATAAGAAACATTTTTTCAATGACTGCTTTAACTTCAACCTCTATATTGTTTTGTTGGAAACTACAACTTATAATACTTTTATACTTAATCTCTTATCATCAATAAATTCATTATATTTAATAAATATATTATATTATTGATAAATTTTTTTATTTAAATTTAATTAAATCCTCACTTGATATTTTTATATATTTAGTCCCTCTTTTAAGGCTTTCATTTATTTTTTATATTCCTATAAAACTCTTTTTTCACATTAATGATAAAAACATATCTCCATTATTTTCCATTTTATTTTATAATAATTCCAATTAATAATATATTACATCTCCTATATATGTAATTAAATTTTGATGCATTATATTAACTATCATTGAAAATCATATCAACATTTTACTGATAAAGTATACCAAAACTGTACCTTTTTTATTATCATTTAAATAATCTATTATTTCCCTATAACACACTTTTATCACCATTATATAAATTTTAAGATATTTATTTTTGATATTTTTAATATATGATAATGAGTCCATGTTGGATTACAACACTTCGAATAAGTGATGACTATGAGGAAGGTGATGATGCCTTTTTGTAATTTTATAAATGAAATGTTCTAAAAATGACATGTTTTGTTATCCATGCCTCAAATATTTAAATATACATAAGATGAAAATAATAGAGATAAAATATAATTTAATTTTTCAAGGTTTTAATTTGAGTTATAGCCCTTGGATTTTTCATGGTGAAACTGGTCATAATTTTGGATCTATTTATGCTGATTCTTTGCAATATGATAAGTTGTACAAAATTGAAGAAACGATTTATTATATTAAAGTAGATGTAATTGAGAAAGAATAGATAATTGATCATTTATATAGTGATTCTAGAGAACCATTGTATCTAGGTTGTACAAAATTTAATTTTTTATTGATAGTGTTAATATTTATTAACTTGATGGTGAAACATGGATGGAATGAAAACAGTGTTATAGATTTGTCATAATTATTGAAAGATGATATTCCTAAAGATAATTATCTTTCATATTGACATTATTAAGAAAATGAAATTCTATTCCTGACCGTATTAGGTTACAATAACTTTCTTCCATCCTAGAATTACTATTTTATATATAAGAAGAAATGTGAATTTCTATTAGGGTGTCCTAAATTTGGGACGTCACAGTATAAGTTGAAAAAACAATCATAGGATAATTTAGCAGTTATAGAGACCTTTGTAAAGAAATTTTGGTGTCTTCCTATAATTACACATTTCAAACATTTATATCTAAATTTAAATGATTCAAAAATGATAATATGTAATTTATATAAGAGTATATGTGTTATAAAATTACAGCACCCAACTGATTGTCCGTAGTGTAAGGAAATTGATCACTAGTTTTTTATACTCAAAAATGAATCTAGAAATATCATACATAAATTCTGAATGCATAGAATGAATAAATATTTAAATCTTAGTAGAAAAAATAGTTTTTGGCTTATTTTATTTTTAATTTAAAACTTATCACATGACTTTTTTAATGAATCAAAAATATTTCAAGTTGATTTTAATGGTCTCTAGAGCAAAACAACTTGAAAATGATATTGATGTTTTCTTGTCACCATTAATTGATGATTTGAAAATTTTATGGTAGGAAGGTATTAGGGTATATGATTATTATAAAATTTAATATTTTAAACTATATTTAATGATTATGTTCACTATAAATGAATTTTATATATATGTAAATTTCTCTAGATACAATGTTAAGAGTTATAAAGAATGTCCATTTTGTAAACAACAGAAATCATATTATCAACTGAATCTTGGGATAAAAATAGAATTCATGGGAAATTCAAAGTTTTTCTCTATGGATCACAAATAAGGAAGATTAAAATAATCATTAAATGGGTTATAAGAATTTTATATTTCTCTAAAACCTTTATCCACAGATCAATATTTTTACAGGGTGAAAAACATTTATGTGACATTCATAAAGACACAAAAATCTTTTAATGGTCAAAATATTTGGAATAAAATATCAATATTGTTTGAGTTTCCATATTATAGGTATCATAATGTCAAACATAAAATTGATTTCATGCATGTGGATAAGAATATTTGTAGTATATATATTGTAAATTTGTGACATATTAAATTAAATACTAAAGATAGTTTGAGTTAAAGATTAGACTTACTCTCAATTGGAATAAATTTGTAGTTAGGTCCCAGACCTGATAGAAGATTAAAATTCCTTCTCTAGGTATGTTATACATTATCCAAGAGGGAGAAAGTTATTTTTCTTCTGTGTCTTCATGATATCAAATTATCATAAGGTTATTCTTCAAATGTAAAAAAAATTGTGTCTTTAAAGGATTTGAATTTGACAGGTATGAAATCTCATGATTTTCACATCAGGATGCAACAACACCTACCAGTTATATTCAATGGAATATTTCCTATATATTTCATAATGACAATCATAAAGGTTTTTAATTTTTTTCAATTCAATTTTTAATAATTTTATTGATCTAAATACTTTGAAAAATTAAAATATTGAAGCGGTTTCTATACATTTTCAATTGAAAATGTATTTTCTCCCATATTTTATTGAGGTCACAATGTATTTAGTCGTTCATTTGGTGTGAGAAATAAAACATTGCAGGCTTGTATATCTACATTGGATGTATCCTTTTGAAAGGTATCTGGATATATTATAGGGGTATGTTAAAAATCCATATTGACCTAAATCCCCCATTATTTAGATGTATATTTCTGAGGAGGTTGTGGAGTTTTTTTGAAGCTACATGTATATAGTGTAGCACATATATTTGACTACATATCCCCATGAATTAGTCATTTATGGGGGAAATTTGATTCATCTCTTGAAATTAATATCATTGATAGATGAATAAATAAATAAGTTAAATTTATACCCATTGAATAACATTGATGATTTTCATCCATTTGTAACATTGAATGTTAATTTTTTGAAATAATGTTATACAAAGAAGAAAGATATATGGATTTTGAATGATCATAACAAAAAAATTTCCTTGGTTTAAACAAAGTGTGCTTGGTAGATCTGATTCATTGGAAACATTGGGATGTTTTTTGGGTGGTATAAGTTTAAAATTGATAAAATGGTGCAACAATGACATTAATGGATATACATTACATATGAAAGATCAACACAATATAAGTGCAGTTAAGAAAAGTATTATATTAGTGATCACAAAAGCAATTCATTTTTTGAGTGCTAAAGATAAAAACTCAATCTCTACATCAAGTGAATATTATAGACTAATTGAAGAAATATGGGAGGTTGACTATATTAAATTTCATGTTTCAGTGTTTAATTGGAAATTGTTTTTTGGTAAAAATGGTTCCATACGCGATTAATTTGGAATGAAAGTAGTTAATATGAATAGATTGTAATACACATCTGATCCTTTTAATCAGGTAAACACAAGAAAAGAATTTATTTTCTTGATCAATCCAAAATAGAGTAGTCTATTGTTTTCCACGGAAAAAAAGTATATTGGTGATAATAAACTTCAAAAATATAATGATTTATGGAGATCCCTACTTATATGGAAATATTAACAAATAATATTGATGATCACTTCATACTTAGGGTTTTTTCAATATGAAATTATTATTAAAAAAGGAATTTTGGAAAACAATCATTTATTACATTCCTAATCTTACAAGTAACAAATGTGCATTTCTCATTTACTTTTTCTAAATTTCATAAAATTAAATATATTTCAATTTTGTTTTATTTATTAAAATACATATTATAATTAAAAAGTTAAATTTATTATTTATATAATTTTTGTGATTTTACCATTTTTATCCTTACATAACTTATACATTAATTTTTTTGTTGAAAAAAAATTATTTTAAATCTAATATTTTAAATAAAAATTAAAATACTATATAATAGTATATTCAAAAAATATTCTTTTGGGGTAAAAAATGATTTATAAGGTTGAATAATTTTTACTATTCATAAACTATTTTTGTATTTTTTTTAGTTTATATTTCATTTCATATCTCATTAATGTTTTTATAATTTTAGTTAACTATAAAAAATATGAATAAAAATGTGTTAAGTTTATTTCACTTTAGTTTTTTGTTTAATAATTTTTCTTTTTTATTTAAATTTTCATATAATAGTTGGATTTTTATATGTTTTTACTAATATTTTATTGATTTTATTTGTAAGATAATGAATGAAAAATTATCTAATCCATCGCATACTTTTGTAGATGATCACACTCATACCTCTGGGGAGTAACATACACATGCTCATATTAATGAACCATATCCTTATTTATAAGAGGCATCTACTTTCATAGGGCTAAAGAAAAGTTTGAGGGTTGTTAAGTGTAGTAGCACATGTTTATCGAAATTATTAGTTTCTCATATCTAGGACCACAGGATAGCAGTATAATCTGATGATAATTGTATTTCAAGATGTCTAAATTCAAAACAATTCAATAATTTTAAAGTATTGAAGGATAAAAGAAAAGTTAGTATTTTGATTGATGATTGGAGAAGTATTGAAAAATTTACAATATCAAAGTCGAGGGAGAATATTTTAGTAAGCTCATTTGTTATTATTTTACTTTCCTTAAATTTTTTTTATAGTAATATCTTTAAGAAGAGTCAAGGGTTTTAGGTGGCAGGATTGTAAGATGTTTACTTTATTTAGTTATTTAATTTAAATCAATTATTTATATACTATGATTCATTATAGAATTTTCCACATATTCCATATAGGATTAGCTTAAAGAATATAGCATATAGGGGGTCTTTATAGATAACGGAATAAATAATATTTTAGCTACAACATTTGGAAAGCCTGACCACCCAGGTCTTGTATGAGGATACCCGGTAAGTGTATCGGTAAAAATGTCATTTCCACATTCAAAATATTCTTCAATGGAGTATGTTTACAAAAAAATATTTTAAATATGATATTTAGGATATTAATTTGACAATGGAGGATAGGATCAGATCTTAGGTATGGTCAATGTTTGAAAATAGTAAAAGATAGTTTGAGACTACTGATCCCACTCCTCTGCCTCCTCCTGCTGATCACACTAATACTTATCCTACTCGTAAACTTCAACCTATAGACCCCACTCCTTTATATAATACTCCTAAACCCCCCATCTCTATATTATTCTAGTTATTGTGAGTTATATGTTTATGATTCTCATCATCATATTATTTCATATTGGATGATATTTTGTATTGGAGATTCTATTCATCATCAATGGATAGAGATAGAGAATAAAGGGGTAATTATATAGGATATTATAGATATATTAGAAAGAATATCATTACCTATATATGAGGTGAGTGTAGTTGTAAAAAGTATCGACCACCGCCAACAAACATGTACCCTAGTGGTACAGGCTCCTGCTTGGCATCCAAAAGACCCAAGATCAAATCCGAGTAGGGACTAATTTTTGTGGTACTATAGCAGCATTGTATTATACTGTAGTAGTAGCGGAACTGTAACAGCAGCGACACTGTAGTGGCAGAAGCACTGTAGTAGGAACTGTAGTGGTGGCAATACTGTAGCAGGTATTGTAGCAGCCTGGGTACTGTAACAGTACTATTCACTGAGGGGCTCTTTGGGCCAAAAAAATGGGCTTTCAAGCTTAGTATTCAGGACACCTAGCCTTGGGCCTTCAGGCTATATAATGGGTCTCCCTATACCCATTCTAAAGCAGTCTTTACTTTAAATAATAAAATGAGGCTTCAGACCCAACCAATTAAAAAAAGTATCGACCACTTTTTAGATTGTCCATATTGACTTATTTGACATATTACCATATAGGTATGTGTATATTTTATAATTTATTTCATTTTATTATTAAATGTGTTTTAATATTTTAAATTTTATATATTTATATATTTTTTATAGGAATAATTAAATGATAAAGAAATAATGTATAGAAAACGAAAAAATACAAAGTTTGATGACTTGAGATACAAATTCTATTAGTCTTGATAAAATTTCAACATATAAATTTTCTTTTATGGATGTTTATGTTACTACAATTGAAGCTGGAGTTTGTGAGAATTCAATGATTGTGTAAATTTTGAAAAATAATATGATGGATCTTATAACTGGAGATCTGTTGGACATCAAAAATATGCAATTTTTTCCATGAAAGTCAATTAACTAAAATTTTTCATTAGTTTAACTAATTGAAAATGTATACTTATGTTTATTTTTTGTTAGGTAACTTTTTCAAAATTTTATTCAACATAAAAATATTGATGTTTTTGGATATATATATCCATATTTTATTTCACCTATACTGAGGACAATTACTGTTATAGAAAGAAAAATTTATATTACTGAAAGATTTCAAAATAATTCGGTTTTTCAGGGTTACATATTTCTTTATCTTTAAGAGTTTGAAAAATATATCTTAAAAATTTTATATATATCATAACATAATAACTACTAAAATTAAACTTTCTTTTATATTAGTTTCATTTAGATGTTAGCTGTTTTTTAAACAAGCGATAAGAAAGTTTACTGGCTATGCTCTATCCTTGGTGAAGTATGGAAACATTTTATGAATATATTGGGCATGTATGTTTGAATTTTTTAATACTTGTTTATATTATAATAACTTTTAAATTTATTTTATTCATATTATATTCAAACAAGGAATGTAATTTCTTAAATGTTGGATATTTCCTTATCTTCAAGATTTTGAAACATATATCATAAAATGTGTTATATACATCTAAACATAACAACTAATAACATTAAAATTTCTTTTATATCAACGGACATTGGATTTTGGGTGTTTTTTGACCATGTTATAAGATACTTTACTGACTATTCTCTATCCATGGTGAAGTGTGAGAAAATTTTATGAATATATTGGGTACGTTAGTTTGAACTTTCTAATACTTTTTTATATTATAATTATTTTTAAATTTATTTTATTTATATTATATTCAAACATGGAATAGAATTTATTTATAGAGTAAAGAGAACATTTGAGGACAAATATATAAATCAAAATGTGAATTTTATTTTACAATTACTAAATTTTGGATATATTACTTAAAAATGGTTTTTTGAATTGAAAAATTATTTTAGATATAATTTTTATAATAAATTAGGTGTAAAGGAATGAGGATGCTCTGTTTTAAGATTTATGTATAAAATAATTTTAACTCAGAAAGTTATGATGTTCCATAAGGTTTGATTTATGTATAAACTTTTCCATAATATTTCATTCATTTTATTCAGAATACACTTTAAATGACTTTTTTTTTAATTTTTAGAATTTTTATAAACCTCATCCATATAGTGAATATGATCTAAGACACTTAACAATTTAATGGGTGAATCATTTAAAATGGTTTGTTATATTTTAGTTTGTTTTTATTATATATTATAAACTTGAAAGTTCAAATTGTAAGTGTCTACTTTTATGGATGTCCTACTATTTTTTCTATTTTTCTGAATGTTTTATTTTCTTTTCTGCTATATTGGGGTGGAATAAAAAGAAATTTATTAAAAAAGGTATTTTTCCTATCAGTTATTTCATAACCGACATTAAAAACCTTGATGTGGGAGTTTTTCACATCAGTTATAAAATAACTCAACTGAAAAACTCCCGCATCAATTTATCTAAAACTTCCATTTTTATTAACTGATGTTTAAAAATTATTTAAAACATTTCCTATAATAAATTATTGTACTAACTAATGTTAAAAAGAAAAAAATTAATGTGAAAAATCATTTTCTTCATTAGTGTTGTACAAGCGTTGTATCGGCATTGCGTAAGTGTTAAAGGTAATTATACTATCTTTAATTTTTTTTTTTTAAATATCAACATAATACAAATAATATATTAATATACAAAATAAGCATCTATAATCATTAATTTTTTTTCTTTTTATCCCTATGATAACATATTTGATATATTAAATTAAATAGGGTGTATTTTTCGTAATTTTTATCAACTTATAATAATATAAAGTTCCTAATAAAAGTCAAGTGGAACAAAAATTTCATATTTTTAAATTTATTATGTTTATAGTTGAATTATTCTAATAAAATGAAATAAATGAGTTTTTTGGGTTTATTTTGAGAACTTATCCCATTGTTTTGAGCTAAATTAACATGTTTTACCCATTACTGTGGTGATAAACTTTTACTACGGCTACTATTCATTTCACTAAAAATGAAATTTATCTATTTGAAAATTTTTAACCACCTGGTTCCAAATATAAGATCCATTTTTTCAAGATTAAATTTTTAAAATCTTTTTAAATTAATTTTAATATAAGTTCCCAAAACGCAACAAAAATAGTTTTTAGAAAAATTTGTTTTAAAGCACAAATATGATTTTATACCAAAAAAGCATAACATTGATGCATATGAAATTAATTAGATTATTTTTCATAAAATGGATCTTCTGTTATGCTAAAACCAAATTAAAAATATAATGGGACGTTTATATTACATTATTTATAGAAAATAAATGATAGTTTTGTAAAATCAATATTTTCACTATTCACACAAAAAATCTATATTTTTAGAAAAATACAAAAAAAATCATCCTATGCCTATTATGAAATGATTATTTCGAATCAGGGTTTCGATTCCCGGAGCACGGATCAAAGTAGATTGATGCCCAAGGTGTTGAACTATTTTTTTAATGTTGTGTCCTATCTTTAGAATTTGGAATTTGAAGTAGAATTTGGATATTTGGGGGTGGAATTTGAAGCTTAAAAGAATTAATGTTTGGGGTGTTTTAAATTTGGTATTAATTATTGTCAAGTTCCCACTATCATTAAAGTGGTTTATTCAAAAAAATGGGGAAAATGGATTTAGAGTAAAAGGTTATATGTTTTTTAAACTTATGTCCCAAATAATATGTTGGTAATGCTAATTTTTTTTCCATATAACTCGGTATTTAATTTGTTTTGATGCTCACAAAATTCTAATTTGTTTTACTAATAAACTCTTATTAATCTATTTTAGGATATTACCCTTTTTCATAACTAATATTTTGTTTCTAAATATTTTTGGTTATTTTTTATTTTTCAAGTTTGAAGAAATTATATAAGGAAAATATCATATGAGTTGATAACTTATCATATGATGAGATAATTTATCATACATGATATAATTTGTCATACACTATTAGAAAATTGGTTTTATGTTAAAGGAAATCATCTTATGAATAGAAATACATATTTTCACTATATTTTAGATTCTAGAAAAAGTAAATAATCATAGAAAAATATTTCATATCATAATTATCATATGATATAGAATAAAGTCATGTAATTCATGCTTTTGATAAAGGTAATTATCATATAAAGATCAATTTATCATGTCAAGCACCGATTTGTCCTATGTGAAAGGAAAGTCAAAATTTTGATATTTAATGGAGGTAATTTTTGTAAAAAGTGTAGAATTATCATACATAGAACAAAAAAATCATAAAAGGATATAAATTATCATATTAAATAGTTTTTATAGTGATTTTATACTATGGTAATAGGATTATCTTGTGAATGGAATAAAGATCATAAGTGATATATTGTCTTATGAAGTTAATAATTTCTTTTAAAGTCAAAATATTATTTAAAGTTTCAATTTTTGTATTTTGCTAATTATTATGATGTTTTGAGGATAAAAATGACTTAAAAGGAAGTTAATTCCAATTGAAGTTTTAGTTATTTCCCAAATAGCCTGAAGGCCTTCATTTTTATTGATTTTTGATAACCCCCCTTTCAAGGGATGAGGGGGAACCCTTACAAGCCTCGTAGGCTCAGAGATTACAAGGTACATAGGCTAAGGAGATTACATGACCCGAAGGTCTTAGGGAATTCAACCAGACTATCTACAAGGAACTTCCCCTCCCCAGTATCTGTGTCATGATAGTAGCTCTCCAACTTTTCATGGCTTCCTAACAGGATTCCCATGCCAGCACAGGCTGTTACTGATGGCATAGTCATACCCTCTCATTCTAACAATCCATTTGGTTCTGATCTGGTGAGTGCACCTGCTCTGAATCCTCTTCTTGGGCTGCTCCTTTTTTGTAGTGTGTCTGGGGAAACTACATGTGGCCCGAAGGCCTTAAGGTGTCCTGAGAGCCTTAAAGGTGGCCCGAACGCCCTATTGACCCAAAGGCCTGGGTGTCCCGAAAGCCTTAAGAACTCCAAGCCCAAACCAGTGGCCCAAGGTGAATAGTTCCAACTACTAAAATACCGAATAGTACCTACTACAGTAACTACTACAGTGCCTGTTATAGTACCCGCACAGTGCACAGTTCGGCTACAGTACCCGCACAGTGTACAGTGCTGCTACAGCACTGCTACAGTACCGAAAATATTCCTCTACCTAGTATTTATTAACTCTTTTAAAGAATTTATTACCGTTGCAAGAATTCAAGCAGGTTCCACACATACTTTTATTTTTGTTTTAAATTATAGTTGTTGGAAAACTAAAGGTTGATTAAATAATATATCTATTTCTAAGAACACATATAGTTCCAATTAAAATCATCATTATAGTCCACAATGATCTCTATAATTATTATCATCAGAATCATACTTCTCATGCGAAAATAGATCTTGTATGTTAAGATTATTCTATCTACTCTTGATTGTTGGAGTATATATAATTTTTTAAATTAAAATTCAAAAATATAGAGAAAACAAATGTTAATAAAACCCAAGAAATAGGGATATATCAAAATAATACATATGATACATAGCTTTTATTTTTATACAAGTTACTCTTTTTCTATAAAAATAAGAAAACCTAATTGCTACTATTCATTGAATAATCCATGAATTGTAGTCAAGCAATCTTCTAGTTCTGATTTTTGAGTCTTATTCTTTTTCTTGAGGAACTTCTCATATTTTTTCAAGTTATATATTGAAATTGTGAGATGAATTCATTTCTATATTATATATATATATATATATTAAAGTGAACACTTTATGTTGTTAGTGTATAGAGGAAGTGGATAAGTATTATTAAAAAGGTAGATCTCTATAAAATCACTCCTTGCCATTCTGTAACAAGTTCTAGTCTCCTACACTAAACTATCTCGGTCCCTATGAAAAATACCCGCATAATTAAATTCTCTAATATCATGAAGATAGAATTGGTGGAGTGTTCTAGGGGATTCTTGTGCCTCAAACCACTATAAATACTTTTTTTGTTGTTATCTTTTTTCAACCATATATTTGATAAAGGAATTAAGAATAGTCCAACAGATGAATTTTATTTATGGCTAAAATTTTCAAGAACTCAATTCACCCCCCCCCCCTATTTATTTATGTGACTCTCTCTAGATAAATAATTCATATCAAAGGGTCGGAATCTTGAGTTCTCAATAATAAAAGGTTGAACTCAAGAATATCATTTTCAAATGGCTACAACGGCTGAAAATAAATACCATATTTCTATGTTCATGCCTCAATTTTTCAATATAGAAAATTATAGTCATCATAAGGTTCAAATAATTGTCTTTATAAAAAATCTTGGTCTAAATGTTTCTTTTAATTTTTTAAATCCTAATGTAAATCCTAATTGTGGACTAAAGAAATGGGATTCTTGTGCTATAGATGAATATGACTTAATATCTAAGGCTTTGAATGTTATCATATTTGGATTAGGTCCTAATGAGTACATCCAAGTTTTATAATATAATAAATCACATGAAATGTGGAATAGCATATAAGTTTCTTATGAATGAACTAATAATTCAAGGAAATTCAAGTAAAACACTCTCAAATTATAGTTTTGAACATTAGAAATGATTGATGGATGGATAATAATTCTGAAGAAAGGAAGGATATATGATATTTTAAACAATATAAATACTATTAGAGATCATATTCCTCAACCCAATAAAACTCTTAATGTTCTTAGAGTTATTCCATTAAAATAGTTTGTAATTTTAGATTATATTAGGCAATCTACTAGTGTAAAAAAATTCAAAATAAAATATATTATTGGATAATAAATGATGTATAAAGATGGGATGAAAGATGAGGTTGAATAAAACAATATGATAAGAGGATATAATAAAACTTTGAAGTCATATACTCCAAAAGAGATGAATAAAAACAAAGATATGTCATTTTCATGCTCATATGATGAAGAGACTTTAATAAATTTAGTGTCAACTAATGAGATTTCTCAATTTTAAATGAAGTTCAAAAACTTTTATAGTAAGGTAATAGGATACAAGAAATAATTTAACAAGTATAAAAATATCCATGGAAATAATAGAGAGATAAAATTTCATGAGTGCAGTAATATTAGGTATATCAAACCTGATTTCCCCCATCTTAAGGAGAAGAACTAGTATTAAAATAAGTAAAAAAATAAATCATAATACAAGAAGGGTAAAAAAGAAATCATGGATACATAGAGTACCATATAGAAATCTAGTGATAACTATATTTCCAATTATAAAGCTAATATATCTAATCAAAAGGTAAATACATTCTTCATGGCACAAATTGATGAGGTACATTCTACTTATTATTATTTCTTTAAATATGAGTCTAAAAGTTATTATTTTTATGAGTTTAATTAATATTGTATTAATATAGAAAATAAATATGAATGAGTAAATAAAATGAATAATTATCTGAGGAAAAATTATGATATTGTGTCAAAATAAAAGGCAGAAATAACCTAATATTTTTTATAATTGAAATCTGGTTTAAAAAAATATACAACTAGTTTTTTTTCGTTACCCCAAAATGAATGAATTAATGGTAGAAGTTAAAAATGTAAAGGATGTTTCAACTATTTTTATAAATGGGGAAACTATATAAATCAAATCCTTGGTATGAATAAAGTGAATAAACAAATACCCATCATAGGAAGTCAAGGGGAAGCCCTAAGCTATATAAAAAATTATTACTAGGTACAAAAACATAAATATTTTCTATATCACTAATTTTCACTATGGAATAAATGGTTGTCTTCCAAATGATAATTTCATAATATATCCTCATATATATGGAATAAAGAATGTATTTTTTTAAAAAAATCATCTAATTATATTTCTAAAAATTATGGATAGTATATGCATATTTTATTTCTCAAATATTTTATATCTAACACTGATGGACTAGAGATAATTTGGATACCGAAACATATTCTTTGTTAATTTGGTTATGTAGGGAACAAGACACAATATAATTGATTAAAAATGGTTTATTTATAGTATTTTTTCAAGAAATATGACTATATATTTTTTCAAAATTCACTAACTATTTATAATAAATGGATGACATGTCACATTTAGTGAAAATGATAAAGAAAAAGTTATTAGAATTAGATCTATCAAAGATTCATATTCAATCCTGAAAAATATAATAATTAGTGTTTTATGATTAAATAAAATCTTGATAAGTATTTCTGGACTTGATGATTATGTATATTCAATTTATTTTCTTAAAAATTATTATTCTATTTTTAATAATATGTTGCCTAAATTTAGTGCACCAATAACTGAAAATGTTTTCATTCTATATATTTTTTATTTTTGTAAAAAAATGTGTTATATTTGAATGTTGAAATTTATGAAATTTGGATTTGGAATAGGAGGCTTAAAATTTTAATAGTTATTCAATAAATAAATTTTATAAGAATAGTCTAATTTCTAACTTTCCTAGAATAAAATTCAATAAAAATAAATTATGTAAGGAAATACAAATGAGAAAGAAATATGAATCATATTTTAAACCAATTAAATAATTTTATTCATCTAGACCACATGAACTTATTCGTATGGATCTATTTTTATATTTGAGAACTTCAAGACAACTTGGTAAATCTTTTATTTATGTTTTGTCTTATGATTTCTCAAGATTTACTTGTGCTTAAAACATAAAAGTGAGTATGTTGGTGTTTAACAAATGTTTGTAAGCTTGTTTAAAATTTATAATTCTCTAAACAAATTTTTTTGAGAAATTAGCATCAAGTGGAATTTTAGAATCATGTATTTAATTACGTTTTCACAAAATAAGGCATTAAACATACCTTTTATGTCCCTAGAACACCTTAATATAATGGTTTTATTGAAATAAAAACTAGGAACTTGTAAGAAATTTCTAGAACAATGTTGTGTGAATTTATAATCCCTACTAATTTTGGGGGTGAATCTATTAACACAATTTATTTTTCATAAATAGAGTTCTAATAAGGCCTATATTAAATAAAACACCCTATGAGATATGAAATAATAGAAAATAAAAGGTTGAGTACCTTAATTTTTTTAGATACAAAGTGTATATCTTGAACACCAAAGACAATATTGGTAAGGTTAAACAAAAGTTTTATGAAGTAATATTCCTAGGTTATTCTATTACTTTTAAATTTGATAGATTTTTTATTAAAAAATCAATAATTGTTAAATAATATACTCTTTCATAATTTAATGAAAGTGATACTTTTCACCAAAAAATAATACATTTTATGACATGATTTATTTAATGGATAACTTATGACATGATCCTAACTTTTTAAATAAAAAATGTAAGATTAATTGGTATATGGTAATGAAAATTATAGTTCTGACAATGAAGAAAATGATAAACCTAAAATTTTATTTCCCAGATAGTCTAGAACCCTAAAAATCCATCTTTTAAAAATAGTTATAGGAAACCTAGATAAGGGAGTTAGGACTATAAGAACTGCAGTAAATCTTGATGAATTTTATAGAATTTGACCAAACTAAAACCTAAAATAATATAATAATACATAGTGATGACAATTGGTTGGTAGATATGAAATAAAAAATAAATAGTTCAAAAGGAACAAGGTATGGAAATTAGTTGACAGGCCATATGATTATTCTACTATTAGATCTAGGTGGGTATTTAGAAATAAGGAGAATGGTCAAGGTGTGATCACTGTGAATAAGGATAGATTAGTTTCCAATGGTAAAAACCAATAATAATGAATATATTATAAAGAAACCTTCTCCTAAATTTATAGATTAAAAGAAACTAGAATTATCTTATCCTATGCATCACATATGGATTTTAAATAATATCATATTGTAGATAAATCTTACTTTCTAATGGTTTTTTAATATAGGTAGTATATATTGAACAACCATTAAGTTTTAATAACCCTCATTTTCAAAATTATGGTTTTAAACATATCATATCTTTGTATGGTTATAAACAAGCACCTTGATATTTGTATGAAATACTATGTTCATTTCTATTTTAAAATGGTTTCACAGTGGGTATGATAGACCCTAATTTATTTAATAAAACTATTTAAAAGATGTTTTCTTTTGAAAATACATGTTTATGTAGTTATTTTTGATTCCACAAATCAAAAACTTTGTAATGATTTTTTAAAATTTATAAAAAAAAGAATTTTAAAAGATCATGATGAGTGAGTTAAACAGTTTCCTTGGATTCAAAATTTAACAAAAAGATTTTGGGAATGTATTAAACCAATTTAAATGTAAACATTTTTTATAAAAAATATTTGTACTTGAAATTAATAATAAATTTTCAACTCATATGAGTTCTAATATTAATCATGACATGGATTGAGCAGGAAAACTAGTTGACAACATGTTTTACAGAGGAATAATTGTTAGCTTACATTATATAACTACACGTAAACCAGATATTATGTTTTAAGGGTGTTTATGTGAAATATTTCAAGGAAAACCAAAGAGATATAATTTAATAGTTTCAAAAAGAACTTTAAGGTATTTAAATGGAACAATTTATTTATTTCAAATTTTCCCAAAAAAACTAATTATTTCCATTTAACTTCATATTTTGTTGTTTATTTTTGTGGTTGTAGACTAGGTAGAGAAATAACTTTTGAAACCTATCACATTAAAAAAATTATAGTTTCTTGGTAAAGTAAAAAAAATAAACATTCTGAAACATTATCAAATGTTAGTACTGAGTACATTGCAGCTGGTGGTAATTATGCTCAATTGTAGTGGATGAAACTCACCAAGATAGAATTTAAATTAAATTTGGATCATTTATTAATAAAATGTGACAATACTAGTGCTATCATCACTTTGAAAAAACTGATGAATAATTAAAGTCTAAGAATATTGATTTAGGTAATCATTTATTAAAATATAATTATCAGAAGGGAGATATTTCTATTGAATTTATTTTTATTTCAAATAAATTAGAAGATATATTTAAAAAACCATTGAATGTTGATCAGTTTTTTTATACAAATTGAATTAGGTATTTTCAATTTTAAGTGATTTTATTTTATTTTTAGTTTTAATTATATACATTTATATTTATTTATTCAATATCTTATGAGATGTTTTCATTGTTAAATTTCTTCTTGAAGTGTATGTTTTATTTTCTGAGTGATAAATTATCACATACCATATCTTGATTTAGATTTTATTTTTTTATTTTATTAAATAACCTATGTGTGGAGACCCTATGTATTCTATTATAAATATCTAGAGTCTTGAAAACTATACCCTTAAAACCCTCTAAACAACCTCTCAACCAAATAAAAACCTTTATTACTCTTTCTAAATCCTTCAAACCTCAAGCTAATTATTTTTTTGAATGAATGGGAAATTAAAAATATATGAATAATTCAATTCAAGAATTATAAGAAGGCCGACATTTCTATGAAAATTTATGATTATAAAAGATATCAATTTCACCTTTCTAGTCCAGATAGATATATTTTTGAAAAGGATCGAGAAATTATAATAATGGTAGTTTGAGTTTGATGAAAAGATAAATTATTTATTTTATGAGAATTAAGTGAGAGAGTTTTATAGAAATGCTGAGTTTAGTTTTGATGATAATGGAGATTTTATAGTATCAAATGTAAGTGGAAAAATCTTTTAAATATCATATGTGGTGTTTACTAAAGTTATTTGTTTTCCACATAAAGGAATCATTGATTTTAGTTCATGCATAGTTAATGCATATAATGTGTAGTATTATGAGATAATGACGATAATTTTTTGTCTCTCCTCTCATATAGAAACATCTTATTAAGGATTTAAATGTTTAAAGAAAGATTCTAGTTAAGTATATTCAAACTAGGATCATTCAGAAAAATTGTGAGTTTGAGAAAGTTCTATAGCCCGATATTCATCTCTCAACATGTTTTTGGTTGAGAATAAATTCAATATATCAAAGAACATTCTTAGGTAGAAGTGTTTTTTCATCTAAAAATAGTGTTTTTTCTGTCTTTATGGGATAATTTTTACTTAGATATTTGAAAAGGCTGGAGTAGATCTCGATAAGGTTATGGAAAATAACTTTCATGGTTAAACACTCTTGGAGTTTGGTATATTTATAAAATTAGCTATTTTAGAGCTACTATTAAAGTAAATTATTACCCAATGTGGCTAAATAAATCAAGGACATCCTTGATCAGGCTGAGTGGGGGAATCGTACTACTAATAAATTAATGAATCAATAGAATATGATCCCTTAGTTTTAAGAAGAAGTTAAATAATAATTTTATCTAATGAAATTCATTTTCTTGTTTTTGTTCAAGTGAGAATCAAATAAGAGTGTGTTGTGGATGGAAGAGATTTTGAGGAAGATGTGGTTAGTTAGGAATTTGAAGTTATTATTGCTAAATATAAGTATCAAGAACCAGTTGTTTAATTTTCTTCACCTTATGGGAATTTTCATAATGACTATATTGATGAAGTCAGGATATAAAGAACCCAATATAAGGTACACCATAGTTCTTCTCTTAGAAGGTTAAAGTCTATGGATATTAGTGACTCAAGGACTCATTCTTTTCACAGTGATTTTTACTCAAATATTCATCATCCTAATTTAAATAAAATTAACTATAATGAAGATATTCCAACTATTCAATATCCTTAATTTATAAAAGTTGAATATATAGGGAGAATTAATATTTCTAAGCATGTTGGTTTGAATAATAAGGTGATAGTGAAGAACCATCATTGGTTACAAAATATTGAAGAATATGACCCTAATAACACATAGGATAATGAAGACATAGAGAAATTTTTATGATATAGCTCTTAATTATTTTAAAACTATGAAATATAATATTTATGTGAAAAAGATCCATGTATCTTATCTAATAAAAATTTTGTTTTTTGAAAGTTAGGATTGTAAGGGGTTAGAGAAAGTTGAAATCTCAAACATAATTTATAAAATACAATCTAGTTGTTTAATTAGAAATAAATTCTTCAGCGTTGTACAAAAACTTGTCTATAAAAACAAACATTGAATATCTAAAAATGGTTATAATTTTTTAGTTTTCATTTGTGAATAATACTCCACCTGTCACTACCTCAACCTGAACTAAAAAGGAATATGGTGTTTTGGTTGGCCATCTAATGAATTTATCCTAAGACTTGATGATTATATATAGAAAATTTCAAGACCAAAAATATGATAATTATTGTGAAAATATATCACCACTAAAATAAATCTTTTCAAAGCTGATTCATGAAGAGGAAGTGAAGGAATCTTAAAGAAAATGGATGAGTTAGTTGGTTTTATTGAAGTTTTTTTCCATTCTAAAGGAAATATTGGTGGAGACAAATGATTTAACTCATAGTATTTTAATCTTGATTACTCAATGGTTATATACTCTAAAAAATTCTACCAGCCATGAAGGGCTCCCTATATTCAATATTAAAGAAAGTTTAAGACCTTAATTCATCAAATTTTGAATCAACACAGTCTGATAAGGTAGTTGAACCTAGTGAAATATATGATATAATAGATGATGTATAGATATTTATTATAAACGGAAAGAAATTTGTATCTCAAACAATAATTTCTAATAGTGGCCTTTGGGTGATTATATATTTAATTGTGTTTTTTTTCTTTCACTTACTAAGGAATTAAAATACTGAATGATAATTTTAATGACAAAATGGGAGTCTCTAGGGATAATATTTCTAATCTTCAAGAATACTTTCAAGATGAGATTAAGAAATGAATTTTTTCCTTACTATATTTATATTAGTATTATATTTTCTCTCGCTTCTAAATGCATGGAAATTCATTATTTTATCTTAGAAGAAGTATAACTTTGGGAAAATATTATCCTATATTTTTTTGGGATATAATTAAAAGGATTCATAATATATTTCTTCCTCCAACTGTAATTGAAAGGGACAATGTTGCAGAGGAGTAAAAAATTTAGAAGGATGTGTCTACCTTTTCTACATATATTATTTTAACTTGATTCATATTCCTCTTCTCTATGGATGATATTTTTAAAGAAAAAAGAGTTAGGAATCTCTATGATGATATTATATTTTTTATTAAAAAAACCATAAGATATTTTATTGGTCTTGGTTTGAATGTGATGGAACTTTCCTTGTTTATCCCTAACCTCAAAAAAATTTACCCCAGTCCTACCTCTCTAAAGCATAACCCCGAGCGATAAGATTTAAATATATTTTATTATTTTAAATTTTTGGTTATTTTAAACAATGTTTACGTAATTCTATACCTCGACGCAATGAAATTCAATAATTTTTCATTTCTATTTTTCATTAAATTGATTCAATTAATTACATAATATTTCTTTTTACTATATATCTTGATAATTAAATTCCAAATTTTATTCACTTTAGTAATCTATTTTACCCCATTTCTTAATTCATAGTGCTACAATGAATTTTTTCATATCACTCTCATTGCTCTAATTTTTTAAATCAAAAAAAAGAGTTATAAGAGAGATAACACAAAATTTTATGTTTTACACTTTATTCTAAAAATCAAAGATTTATATAATTATATCTATCAAATATTCTATTAAATTTATCATGGGTTTTTTATCATTAAAAGGGGTATATTTTTGGATATACTATTCTTTTTCAAACATATCACAATATTTCATATTTTTTATGGTCACAAAATCTTCATTTATTTTACTAATAAACTCTTTTTAAGTGATTTTTTGATATTATGTTTTCCCTAAGTAATATTTCATTTCATGAAATTTTGGTTTTTTTTCAATTTTAAATAAATTCTATAAGAAAAATACCATATTAGATAATAACTAACCATATAAGGTGATACTTTATCAAATAATCTTTAATTTTTCATACACTGCTAGGAAATTTGTTTTTTTAATGGAAATCATCTAATTAATAGAAAAAAAATCTCCACACTAGATTTCAGATTCTAAACAAACTAAATTTACTATGAAAATATTACATATAAGAATTATCATAAAAGATAGAAGAAATTATTATGATACATTATTTTGAAAGGGTAAATTATCCTATGAAGTTAAAATTATTATAATAAGTATTGATTTTTAATATGAGAAATGAATGTTAGAATACTGATATTTAATAAAATAAATTATAATATAGTGTGTAGAATGATCATACCCAGATTAAAAACATCATATGATGATAGAAATTTTCTTATGGTACAATGTTTTTGGTTCTTTTATCCAATGTAAATATGATTACATTGAAAAATTATTAAATATCATACATAATATATTATCTTAAAAGGTTGAATATTTCTTCCATTGTCAAAATATTCTTTGAATTTTGGTTTTTTAATTTTTCTAATTTATATGAGGTTTGAGATCAAAAATGACCAACAAGTAAGATAATTCCCTTTGGAGCTGTAGTCATTAGAATTAAGTATTTTAAGGTTATTTATTTACTATTTTGAGGAATTTATTACCATTATAATAATTAGATTCATGCCTACTTTTATTTTTTTTAAATTTTGGTGGCTGAGTAATGAATGTGTAATTAAGTAAGACATCTATTTATAAGAAATCATATAGTTCCAATGAATACCATAATTACATTAAATAATGATCATTGTGATTGATATTTTTATAATAAAAGTTTATATGCAAGAATAGAGAAAGAATTTTTGGATTACACTATATTCTCTTGACAATTAGAGTATATTTGGATAATTGAATTAAAATTAAAAAATATAGAGAATAATAAAATAATGAACACTTGAGAAATAGATATCAATCAGAAAAACATATATGATGATTTGATTCTATATAAATAAAATATATTATTTGCTTTTATATAAATAATAGAAACTTATTATAGTTATTATTTAACCAATACATCAATTACATCCATGATATCTTTCACATCTGATCCTTAGAGTCTTATTAATTTTCGAGAAGAACCTCTCATATTTTTTCAAGATGCATCTTGAAATGCTAAGCTGTATTTATATCTCTATTCTATATATTTATCTTCTATAAAGTGAGCACTACTTATTTTTAGTTTGTTGATGTTTTTTATAGATCCTATTAAAAAGGTGGATCCCTATTAAATCTATTGGTACCTTTTTGTAACATTTTTCAGTTTACTACACTCAACCTTCATGGTCCCTAGGAAAAGGACATGCATAGTGAAATTTACCAAGCTCACAGAGAGAGTGTTGGAAGAATTGACTAGGATATTCATATTCCCAATACCATTATAAATCGTTTATTTATTTTTCTTTTATTCTATATTTTTATTTTAGATATCTATTTTATAAAATATTTAAGAACAGTTTGAGGGATGAATTTTATTTGGGGTTAAAATTTTCTACAACTCAATTTTCCCCCGCCTTTTTTACCTCCATATCAACATAACATTATTCCAAAATAAAATCAAAATAAATCACTATTTAATCCTAGTGTTAATATATATCTCAATGATCTATTATAACATAATAACAGTTCCCAAAATATCATCAATCACTTTAAAATCCCACGTCATAAAACCTAAAAAGGGTATCAATGCCTTTAAACTTATGGTCATACTTAAATTTATCAACCCATAATGGTATCCTTAACTCTTAAATTATAATTATATGATAATTTACAAACCTATAAAGTATCTAAACCCTAATCTGAAACCAACTAAGATTGTTTGAGAACTTTGCAAACAAATATGATGGTAAAAACATATTTATCATATAATGTCTTTGATTCCATCCAAAATGGACCAATTTTAACCATTCAAAATTATAATATCCATAGAAAATATTTAATCATGTACATACCCAATGAAATTTAGGGTTTTATTTTTATATAATTAGTAGAAACCCTTTACATAACAAAACACAAGTCTCTCTCATCAAATAAGTATTTTTCAAATTATAAACTTATTTGATTTTCTTTAAGAAGACTTCAACATCTCCCAAAAAACTATACACACATTACACCATTCTAGAAAAATATAAAATAATATCATTCTTCATAACCTAGGGAAAAATAGAACATAATAAAGGATTATATCAGATAATCGGAAATGATAAATAAGGGAGACATCAATTCATGATAATATCCAATAATAGGGTAAGAAAAAAGGTTATAAAATAATTATCACAAATTATTAATTTCATACTCAATAAATAATATATTATAATTCATAATTCATGAAATTAATTATTATAATTTTAAATGGATTGAGTTTTAAGAGTAGGAAATCATCATTAATCAACCATGATTCATGAGAGAATTTCATTAGTATAAGAACGTGTCATAGAAATTGTGTGGCATAGTCATAAAAATAGATAATAATTTCCATAGTCAAGGATCACTTCCATGGATCCCATAGTGGATTGGGTTCACTCCTCATTCCATCATTTACTCAGACAATTTTCACTCACAATACTATAATAGTAGACAAAGTCCATTATTTAACTGGGTCCACTCCCCATTCTAGTGCATATCATCTTATGATATATCTATATTTACCCAATGCATTTGAGGAATATATAATTTCGGGCACACCTTTCAAATATTGAAAACCATATATATGTGTTCTATAAAAACATAAAACATTCATCATAGCATAACCCATGAAAAATAAATTGGGTTTTTTAATATCACATCATGAAATATATATAACACATCTAGATAATGAAAGTGGATGGTATCATAATATCATTCAATATCTCATCATAGAATAATAAACCCATAGAAAGAAATGGATTTCATGAAATCATCCTAAGAAAATTGTCATCATTATTCATCCAGAAAATTGGATGGAACAATAAGAGCATATCCCTAGTGAAACATGAAAACCCTTAAAGAATGTAGACATAGATGAAAAATATATTTTATAAAATCATTAAAAATGCTCTTTTAAAATCAAGAGAAATAATCCCTTTAATTATTATGAATTGTTTTACAAAACATAAATTCCAAAAATATTGAGAAAGGTATTTTCTTATAAAATGAACTAAGAAACTTCTAAATAAGTTTAAAATCAAATTGTGGTCATCATGTTGGGAAAATTCATTCTTTTAGTAATTATTAAAACAATTATTCCTTTTACATTTTTTGTAAAATTAAAAAGTACCTCATTTGTAAAATGACTTTAAGATGCCTTTTAATCCTTTGAAAATCATTTAAAATGTAGTAAAAATAACTTTAAATAATCATTATTTCATAGTAAAAACAATATTTGAAAATAAATTAGAGAATATATTTGTGGATGAGAAATATTCCCAAGAAAAAGGAGAAATAAGGTCAATTTTTCTTAAAAATGTTTTCCTTTTTATTTTAACTACCAAAGAGGGAATATTTATGGAAAATATGAAAAAACAAAGAATAAACAAATGAGAATAAAATATATTGGTTTTAAATTATAATATACATATGATTTACCTCAATGTAAATTTGGCATAAGCAATCTTGAAATGAAATGAGATTATGATATAAACTCTCAATGTTTCGGTAATCTCTAAATAAAATCCTTATAAAATAGATAAAATTATATGGATTTTTGAATATTCATAATTTCCATCAGTATAATCAAAAAATAAAATACTATGAATTATATACACCACTCAAAATAAATAAGTTGTGAATATGGTGTATGTCTCATAGAAATAAAAGTGTGATGAAAACCCCTTACCTCAAGTCATGTCTTATTTAATATGAATTAAAACATACTATATAATAATTATAGATTTATTATACATCAATTATAAAAACATATTAAAATATATATTACTATATATTATTCCCTTACAATTTCTAATTATCCTTTTATTAACAATCCTTCATTAAAATCATTATTCGGGTGAAAACTTGTATGTTGTCCATACAAGTTTCAATTTCATATTTTTTATCCTTGCACATATATAATGGTTTCATCATATAAATAATCATAATAATTTAATAATAATCATATTTATTCATTATATATACTTTTATAACCATTCATAAAAATTTGTGGTTAAAAATGAATTACATCGCTTCGTGGAGACAGTAGTCTGTACGTACGCATGAGTGATGTTTAAACTTTTTGAGGGATTGATTGAAATAAAGTTAACTAATAATTATCCTTTATATAATAATATTTATATCATAAATATAATATATATTCATTAAATATATCCTTATTAACATCCATGTAAATAATAAATGAAAAAAACTAGCCACATCACTTCGTAGAGGTTGTTTTCCACCCGTATGCACAAATAACATATAATTTTATAACGGATTGGATAGTAAAAAGGTATATAATATATTCTAATTAAAAGATATAATTATTTCGTTAATATAATGTATAAATATTAAATCCATCAAGATAACAATCAATTAAATTTAATTATGGAAAATGAAATACATCGCTTTGTGGAGAAGGTAATTCATACATATGCAAGAGAGATACGTTCGATTCCCATTAGGATAAAATGGAGATGAAAATTGGTAATTCCATGAACACAATAAAATTTAATTATATTAAATATACTTCAGTTATTATATCAAAAAATTTATATAATATTTAGAGGAGTTGGAATAAGAAATAAACATAGAATCACTCAATTACGAGTTATGCCTCTACATTATAAAACATCCTTTGTCTTACACGTTAAGCCTTAAAAGGATGATTATATAGTGAGGACAGGAATTATAGTAAATGGGGATGTAAGTTAGGAAGGTATTTTGGTATGTATTTTCTTAACTAAAGTTCTCAAAAGTTCTAAATAATTGATTATATGTTGTTTCCTTTTATAAGTGAGGTGGGTGGTAAACATGTAAATACTTGAAACATTGATATATATTATGTGTATAGTTTTTGTAAAATAGATCCCAATTTTTATTTATTAAAATATAAAAATTGTATGTACTACATATAATTAACTAATAAGTTTTAGACAGTTTTATGTGTCATTTTAAACATTATCATTTGGTTTAACCCCTCGTTAATCATGTTTAACCTTAACCAACATAACAAAATTTTCAATTTTTAAAGGTCATGAAAGTAATTTTAAAAATTACAAGTGTCCCATACATGGAAAATAAATTATAGGATCTAAAACATACCCTTAACATCAGTCAATATAGTTTTTTTATACTTTTATAATGAATTAAGAAATAATTTCAAAACATTAAATATCATTTCAAGTCATTTTCTGGACTATTCACATATCTTTACATTAAAGGAATGAAGATAACATAGTAATTATAATATAAACTATTTAAGCATAACTAGTACATTATAATTATCCATTTAATTTATCTTACATAATAATTCATCCAAAAAATATTACTTTTAATATTTTGAAATTCATTTACTTGATTTTTCTACTGCTTGCCCAACTACTACATCAGAGTTGCGTAAGTGTTCAAGATAATTATAATATCTCTAAAAATTAATAATTAAATACTATTTTAACATCATAAATATCATGGTATTCCTATTTTTAATATTTTTCACATATCAGGATTTTAATTAAATGAGTTTGTAATTGATAGGGGTGTTCAGAGAAGGAAATAGCTCGAAGGACGGAAATTTTGGCTAAAATAGTTGTTCACATAGTGAATGTATTCTATGAAAACCCCCATTAATATTAATTCATGATTTTAAATTTATTTATGAAATTAATTTTAATTCACTACATGAACATTCATTGGATTTTAAGATGAGACGATATGGTTTTCATCATTTTATCCAATCCAATAGTTAATGACATGAATACTAAACTCATACTCTAAACATATATGATTTAAAAATATTTATTTCCTTGAGAACCCAATTATCTTCAATTAACCTCTTTCCTTCCTCCTTAATACACTAATATATCTTTAGTAATTTTTTGTCTCTCCTCTCCCCTTCTATCTCGTATTTATGATTCTCGAACAACTATTTGATCTTGTACATCAAATTTATTAAGTTTTTCTTCGATTGTGATCAATTATATCCTTTTATAGTAGGTTAAAATCATTTATATATTCAATTTATTTTTTGGATGTAAGGTTTTTATCTTGATATAACAACGGTTTTGATGAAATTTGATAGAATCAGCATCAAGATTCAACGATTTAGATTCTTAGCAATGCCTAGATTGAGATCTTTGTTGGTAGTTGATCTTCATTGGTAAGTTGATCTTGTCCAAAACTTTTTGGGTGTTGTTCTTCTCCTACCTAAATCATTGAGTTCTAAACATATTAAACTATGAATTGATCTAGGATACAATGGTAGTTCTAGACTTGTATGGTTTCTATTTCCTTAATAATCACTATTTTCCCTAAGTTAGGAATCCCTTGACATTAACACTATTTTTTATAGGTTGTTGGCTTGATTTTGGGAATTCATGTATAACACAATGAGACTTATGTTTTATTATTTCTCACATTAAGAGTTTCTATTTGTTTTCTTGTGACCTATGTGTATTCTGATTTTATGTGAATTATAATTATTATGGTACATCTTGACTTGAAGTGACATGGATCTATCATTTTCATTATGTACCATATGTGTTGTTCTTTTTTCTTCTGCAGTTTATAATCAAATTTGATCCTAGTAGACAATTACTAATAGGAATGTTTTAGGAATTATGTCATAATTCATGGAACTATTTCATAAAAATATTGATGTGTTAACCATATTTGGGATTATCTCTTCTAGGGGGATGCATCAAGTTGATGAAAGATATTCTTCTAGCATGGTGTCGAAGTAGGTAGTATTGTTCTATGAGGAACCAAAATATATTAACACATATGTGATATATATGTGTTTATATTTGTTTTTTATTTTCCATCATGGTATTTAATTTTATATCATATTGACATATGTTAAGGTTCATTGGGGGTTTCCTATAAAGTCATGTACTCACACCCTATTCAGTAATTTTAGTGCACTTACAGATTTCATACTTAGGTATCTAAAAAAGGGAAAGGGATCTATGTTGGACAATTGAGTAGGTTAGAAGGATGATAAATATGATTTTTGATAGACCAAAATCTAGATTATTATGATTTTCTTATTTTATTAATCCTACATTAGATCCTTTGTTTAGTTTTTGGTCGATTTTGGTGTAAAGACCTATTATTTATAAACATTGAATTTGAGCATAAATTTGAATTATTTTATTTCAGGTTCTCATGATAGGTGAAATAGTATTTTCCCCTAATAGATGATCTTGGATAATTTTTCTATACTCTCTTTTTCTCCCAGCATAGGGTGTTTATCCTAGGATAACAATTTGGTGCAATTCTGAGCCATTTTAATTTTGGAAGAATGTTTAATATATGATTAATTAGATATAAATTATTATTGTGGTTTTTGGTAATTAAATCTTTTTAAAAGAGTTTTTTATTGATATTTTAACTCCACTATTGATTTTGGAATAGGTTTTTTCCTTGGGTGAGGTATAATCCTTCTTTATGTTTTGGGACATGAGACGAGTGTTTAAATGAGAATTTGATTTAATTGATTAAAACACCCCCCCCCCACTCACTTTGTATTACAACTCATGGAAATAATGTTGATAGGGATCCTCACTCGCATGATGGTCATGACAAGAGGAAAAGGGGAAGGATTCATCATAGGACTTCATCCATGGTGGAAATCAAGACCAGCTCAAGGTGTAGCATATTCTGAGGATGGTTTGGACCCAAAGCTTCAATTTTTTCTCCAAGGTGTATGCTTTTTTTATTCTCAATATCAGATCCCCATATATGTGTTTTTTATTTAAAATATCTTTTATGACTGTGAAGGACACCCTAGGGGTCGATCTGTTCTTAATTTAGGAAAAATAGGGGTCTCAAGAGGTTCGTGGGGGTTTCCTATTCATAAATCAAAATCACATAGCATGTTCTTATAAAATACAAATAGTGTGTTATTATTATTTGGGGAAGATGAATTTTTTGATATACATGATGTGTAATTTGAGTAAATTCTATGTAGTAGTAATTTTTTGTGTATCCAAGAAAATGACCAAATATAATTTTTGGGACCAAACATTGTGAACTCATAGTACACACCACGTAGTTGTACATGGTAAGGAGGATGAGTATTCTAGGCATGTTGAGTTTTTAAATTATATTTTTTTTACATGGATTACATGTTCCGTAGTGGTACATCAGCATGTGACCAGGTACAAGGGAAGACACCCCATGTAATGTGGACATGGTCATGTATAAGTACACAGTGAGACCCTATGTATACCCTGACCATATAGTAGTATAGGGCTAGACCCCATGTGTTGTAGTACATATAAACATAAATGTCTAGGAATTAGGTTTTGGATTATATATTGTGTACTCAGGTTGTGTGGCATGTACTTCCCCTTAATTTCCATTTTGAGGATCTTGAGTCATTTTTCACCTTGAAGTCTAAATCAGACACAAGAGGATCCCATTTTGATTATTTTTTCATATATATTATGATGGTGTATCCCTTGGTTCATTTTGAGGGCCTCTAAGGAGTATTTGGGGTTGAGTAAGCGATGATGGAGAGGTTTTACTCTAGAAATTTTATTCATCGTTATCTTGAGAGTGATACATGGGATGAGACCCAGGAAAGGGTCATGAGAATGATTGGAGGATGTAGCATGTGTTTTCCAGAGTCCTTTATGGGTAATAAAATATGAATACCCCTATTTCATGGGACTCGGTTGTGACTCAAGGTGATGGATTGTTTTGATGTATGATCCATCCTAGTATGACTTGGAGAGGGGGTGGGATTGAGTTCATGTACCTTATGAGGATTAATCCCTTTTAAATTTGTGAGGTCATGAGATGCTAGATAATGGATTGTGGTATGTGTGACCTCAAAGAGATAGGTGTAAGACCAAGAGGTTAGTTTTTGATGAGGATCCCAATAGGGTCTCCTCCACTTGAATAATAGTTCATTGGATCCCAATAGGGTTGATTCAATTTACATGTTGACTCAAAGAGCCAAGTGGGTGCTCAATTGATTAACCAACTCTAAGTAGGTACCTGTGTCTATGTAGTAATGGTTGTGTGTTTCCCCTAGGTAATCAAACCAATTTAAGAGTCAATAGGGATGATATTTTGACGAAAAACATTGGAATTCAACCAACCCTTCATATATGTTCTCATGCTTGTTTATGTTAAGATTTTTTTATACCCGCAAGGCTGTTGTGATATGGTCAGTTTTCTAGGATTTACAACCTGATTTACTAATATGGTCTACCGTTGTTGAGAGAGTTATAAATGATGATCTATATGTATGGTTATAGATGTGAAATATGATCCTCCACAATCTATTTTGATAGAGAAGGGTATTATGCTCCATATGTGTGGTTTCAGATGTCTGACATGATGCTCTATATCCATGATTAAGTAGGTTATACGTAATACTCTTCACCTAGGATTGGGTAGGTTGTACATGATACTCCATTCCCATGGTATATGATGTTGGACATGATGCTCTATGTCGGTTTTGTTAGTTTTGATCATTTTTTGGGTACTAGACTAAGGTTCTAAGAACATCTGATTTTTGATATAGTTGGGAATTATACATATATATGCAATGGAGATTTTATACTGAGGCTTCAATTATGGCTAGTATGCTATATGTATTAGGTGTTAGACAGAGGCATTGGGTACTGATATTGTACTCTATGGTTTATGTTCTATACTGATGTTAATGGTATTGATGGAATATTATATAGAATAGGATGTAAGAATAATGTTCCTCATCTTTGGGATGGTTCTAGACTGATATTTTGGGCACCATCAGTGTTGATTTATAGTTAGATGCTTGATTGATGCTCCAGGAACTTTTGTTATCTATACATGTTTTAGATATCGAACTAATTCCCTAGGTACTAGTTGTATTCTATCATGGTATGAGTAATGGGGACTCATGTGTCTAGTTATAATGAATGGGATAAATAATTGAATCAGGGGGACATGATAGAGGCTACCATGTATTAGGAGTCTAAATGATAAGATTTTCATGGGAAAAGTTACCAAGGTTGATTGGATTGGTTAGGTCTACCATGAAAGTGGAGTACCCATGATATTTGGGATGCAAAATCCTCAAGACATGCATAAGGACACCTTGGTGCTAACCTAAGTAGGTATAGTTGATCATATTCATAGAATTAAGGATTGGTATAGGTTTTATTTATCCTTATTTCAATTATTTTTTATCCAGGATTGGTATATTTCATTATCATGCACTTATGGCAGTAGGTTATAGGTTCACCATTGTGGGTGGCCTACTGGGTTTTATTTCTCACCCCCTGTATATGCACTATTTTTATCATGTAGACCTTATGTATTCATTTAGGTTAAGTATGGATGCATTTAGGATAGGGTGGAGGTATGAGGTTTCATGATTGGATGGATTCATTCATGTATATTTTGATGATCAAGTTGGTGGATCTTGGTAGGGTATTGAAGATTGGGTATGTTTCAAGCCTTGAAGTTGATAGGAAATCCAAATGTATTTATTTTTAAGTTTATTATTTTTTATATGTGATCAGACCAGTGGGAAAATAGTATTGTATATATGGAATGGTTTTTTGGTACTTTACATTTATTTCATCTTATTACAGCATGCATCCATTTTGGTTCATTTGTTTATTATATTTAATCAAATGTGTATAATGGTTGGTTATTTTTATTGTTATTGTGAACTCATATATGGGGGTATAGTATCCTCATAGTACCATATTAGACCCCCATGGGTAGTCATAAAACATTATCATATGAGGAGGTGTACCTAGGTTCATTTGGTAGTTGGCTCGGGACACAGTTTAGTGGAATCCAGTCAATGATGTCACAAATTAGTATCAAATGAGTTACATTCATTTTATTTTACTATTTGGGATTTGGTAGATTAGCGATGTAGGAATGTATTAAATCTTATGGAGGATTTTGGGTTAGTGCATCAAGAACACCAGTGCTGGTGGGATTTCCATGTTACCAGGGAATGGTATTAATGTTCTTGGATTTTGATATTATGGTTGTGTATGATTTTCACTTCGAGTTATGCACATGTGGTTTTTATTTTATGAGCTATGATGTATCTTGGGTATTGGCCGATTAGAAAGTGTTCCATGATTTGAATTTGACTCTTGGAATGTGAAGAAAAGATACATCTCATGCATCATGATAGGTACATAGAATCCAAAAGTTATAGGCCCTATAGTGTGTGATTTTTATAATGGTAGATTTACAATTATTTAAAGTGTCAATAATTCTTCATACATTGTTTTCTAATATATGTACTAAGTGGAATTCTCCTCAACAGGTTCAACATGTATACGGGTGTATCTATGATGAAAGGTTATGTGGATCTATAGTGAGATTCTTGATGATAAGGAAATTGCTTTGGTAATCATGCATAACAATTTCAGTGACCCTATTAGTCATCATGGGAAGGGTATGTGACAATTTTTCCCCTTGTGGGTGGTTTCTATTTGTGTTTGGTTGTGTGTCCTAGTCCTCTAGGGAGTAGTTTTATGTGCAAATTCTTAGTGAGGAGTGGGTACCAAGTTGTGAGTAAAGGATGAAATGTGAATTCAGTGTATGTGAGTCCCCAGATGTGGGTGTTTGTCATTTTGATGTATTTTGATTTTAGGAAGGGAGCATACATGATTCTCTATGAGTAGTGGTATTTTTCATGATGTTCTAGACCTAGGTTGTTAGACCTATATACTCATCATGATCCTTGATTCGTGGGTCTAGGTGGGAGATCTTGGTCACCTTCTTGATGTGACTCCTATTTAGGGAGTTAGTTCCATGTGACTTTTAAGGGTAACTCGTGAGTGGGTTCATCTATGTTGTAAGTGGTTGTAGGTTTGTGGGGTGTAGGTGGATGTGTTGGGCTTCTTTGGGTGATGCACAAATTTTTCGGCCTCGTAAAGGGTTTGGGCATGTAGTATGCCCTTTTCAAGAATATTCACCTACATTCTAGTGATTCGGACTTGTGGTTAGTTTTATGATTGGTATGTTTATTCTAGTTCCTAACACAAGTAATTGTTTAATAGGAGGGTTATTCCTAATAATTATAAAATGATTTGGGGGTATAGGATGTTATTTAGGATATGTGGTTAGATCTTGTGAGATGAAATTTCATGGGACAACACTCTCTATAGTCAAAATATGTTTTTTTCTTTGCTTACACAATAGCATGTGACTATCAGTTTTTAATGAGATCATCGAGTCATGAACACTTGGTGAAGAATTGTGTAATTAATTTTGTGTATTGGTTGATACATAAGCATACACTCATGATTATTGAATTGAGAAGGTATCCTTGAGTAGGATGGGGACATATGTGGGTGTTTTGGGAGTCTTATGGTCATGGTGACCAAAGGACCCCAAGATAGAATCATGATGTTCTAAGAATGGATGGGTTTGTAGTGGTGTTCACTAAAAACATATTAGTGTAATCTAAATCTATATATGATCAGGAAAAATATATTTACATCATTATAAGTATACTAAAATAGAATCAACTATATTAAAATATATCTAAATGTTAATCCCATTTTGATGAAGGGCCTCATGAGAGGTTATGCTCAGGGATCGGTGTAAGTGAAGTCATGTGGTGGGAGGTGAACCATTGGAAATCTATGAGTTAAGTCCTCGTTATGTATTGGATATTGATTAATGTCAAGGGAGTTATTCTCAGGATTTGGTAATGGGGTATAGTTAACATTTCATTTCATTTCTCTCATTAGAGTGAGATGGCCATGTTAATTTTTGAAGTTCGATAGTGACGGGAGCATGCGTCTTGGAGTTTGTTTTTAGTTGTAAGGAAATGATAATAATAATCCTATGTTGTGGAGTATAATATTGATCATGGTGATGTGACCCTTGTGTGGGTAGGGTCAAGTATTTAGTGGGAACCAAATCGAGTGGGATGATGGACTACAATGTATATCTTTTGGTGGAAACTCCAACGGTGGGATGTGTGTGGATCGGAATCAGACACTATAGGTTGAGTTCTGTACTGGGAATACCATAATCCAGATGATGAGTTTTGGATGATATTATTGAATCCTAGGTTGGTTGGGTGCATTCAATAACTATCTTGGTAGTTATATGATGGTGTAAAGCGGTGTTTGACCTTTGATGGGTTATATTACTTATCTTTGTAGCTGTGGAGAGAGAGTAAAATTTTATTATAGAGAAGAATGGAATGATTTTATCATAAATTAACAACTGAGGTTGGTCATCATGTGTGGTTGGAATACTACTGATACTTCCTCAGGATGAGAAGTTTTATGGTGGGGAGTTTTTAAAGGCCCATATTTTTATGGAATTTGAATTTGATAAGAAATTTTAATTTTTTCTTTCAGGTGCTGATGAGAGGTAAAATTTTCTTTTTCCCCTGATTGATGATCTATGTTAATTTTTCTAAACACCTTTTTTCTAGAATAGGGTGTTTACCCTAGTACTAGAGTTCAGTGAAATTACAAGGCATTCAAATTTTAGAAAAATATTTAATATTTAATTAATTAAATAATTAAAATATTCATGAAGTTTCAGGTAGATGTATCTTTTAATTGTATCATCATATTTATATTTTGGCTTTTTTGATGAGTCTAAAATGGGATATTTTCTCAAGTGGGGTGTAAAGTCACTTCAAGTTTCAGGACTCGGACCATGTGTCTAAATAGGCATTTAATTTAATTTATTAATTGATGAAATTATTTATAATAACCCCCCCCCCCTCAAATAGCTTCTTATACATATAAGGAAGGGTGAGAGGGACTTTCCCTTTCATGTAATCCATATCATGATGGGGGGAGGAGCTTTTTCTATACTTTATCCATGGGGGTGATCAATAATGAATCAAGGTGCAACAGCTTCTGGTAACGGTTATGGAACAGAAGCTTCAACATTTTCACCATGAGGTAGTCCATTATTTTATTTTTAAGAGTTAAACCCCATATATGTGTTTTTTAAGTTTTAAATATCTTTCATGACTTCTAAGAACCCCTTGTGGTCGATTTGTTCTTGATCGAGGAAAAATAGGGTTTTTGGGTGGTTCAAAAAGGTCTCTAATTCAAAAATAATGATCACATGAATTGTTGTTTAGGAACACTTTTTATTATTTCTTATTATTATAGGAAGATGGTTTTTGGATGTATGCACCATGTACTTGGATTACAAACCGTGTAGCGGAAATTGGCCATGTAGACGAGTACATGGCCATATAGAATTTTTGGGGCTACATGATGTATGCATAGATTATGCATCATGTTGTTATACAAGTCCTTGTCGTTGAGTATTTTGGGAATGTATAGTTTTGAAATTACACATCATGTACTTAGAGTATACTTCATGGAGTGGTACATGAGCACATGGTCGGGTATATAGGTAGACATCTCATGTAAGGGGGCCATACTCATGTGGAAGTATGTGGCCAAACCACTTATATTCCCTAGACATGTTGTAATACATAGCTAGAACCCATGTGTGTCTGGCTATATATAAGTACATGAAAATTCATGAGGGTTTAGAGTTCACATTGTGTACTTAGGGTTCGCATTTTTTACTTCCCCTTAGTTTCCCTTTTGAGTTTTTTGAGTAATGTTTCACCACTAAATCAGAATTGAACATAAGAGGAGTCCATTTTGAGTATTGTTCCATGTATAACATGATGGTGGTGACCTTGGGGGGTTTTCAAGACTTATAAGAGGTTTTTTGGGGTGATTAAGTGGTGATGGAGAGGTTTTTCTCTATAAATTGTATATAACTATCTTTTGTGAGTAACACATGGGTTGAAACATAGGCAATTGTCATGATAATGATTTGAGTTCATAGCATGAGTTCGATAAACTCTTTTATGGGTGGTGGAATGGAGCTATCTCTAGTTAGTGGGACTAATTTGTGACTCGAGGTGATGGATAGGTTGAATGTATAGGCTATCCTAGGGTTACATAAATAGAAGATAGTGATGTGGTCATATCCTTTATGAGGATTAATCCTTTTCAGGCCTTTGATTCCATGATATTCTAGATACTAGTTTATTGGATGTGTGACTTATAAGAGATGATAATTATCCCAAGAGTTTAGTTTTGATTGGGGACCCCAAGAGGGATGCCTATGCTTGTGTACTAGTTTTGAGGATCCCAAGAGGGATACCTCTATTTACTTGTTGACCCAAAGGTCCAAGTGGTTTGCCTATTGATAGACCAACCCTAATAGGGTATGTATTCTTGGGTAGTAATGATTTTGGGTATCCCCTTGGGACTTTAGTCAATGTAAGAGAAAATGTGGAAATGATTTTGATGACAGGTATGGGTTTTCAGCAAGCCATTGATATGTTTTCTCTTTTTTGTTTACGTTGAGACTTGGTTTATGCCTATGGGGATTTTTTTATATCGTTCAGTTTATAAGTTTGGGTGTTTGGTTTACTGATATGTAATTCCATCATTAATATTGTTTTACATGATGTTTCATATGTATGGTTCTAGATTTTAGACATCACAATCCACATCTGAGGTTGATAAATCTAGATTTGATGCTCCACATGTAAGGTTTGGGATGTCTGACATGATGGTCCACATTTGGGATTGAGAATTTTTTACATAATTCTATATGCTCATTGGATATGATGTTGGAAAAGATTATTTGTATCAAAACCAATAATTTTTTAGGGTTTGGGTGTTAGACTTAGGTTCCATGCACATTTTATTTTAATATAATTGAGAATGGTATCCACATATGTGGTAGAGATGTCAGGCTAAGGATCTAGGAATGGGTAGTATAATATATGGATTCAATTTCAAACTAAGGATTTGGACACTGATAGTATACTCTGTGGTTTAAGTTCAAGACTAGTGCTTTGGGAAGAGATGGCATATCATATGGAATGGGATACAGAACTAATGTTCCTCATATTTGGTGTAAATATCCCAACCCCAAAATACCAGAACCAATGACTTACTTTATTACATTGATACTAAGTACAAGAGAATGTTTCCCCAAGGGATTAATATTTTATTTGATTTGGAAAGCTAGATACAAGAATAATTTTTACATTACAACTTGAAATGTAAATCAACGTAGAAGTTCCTTTATAAACATCCCTATTCTCCGATATTAACCCTACATACCGTGCATAAATAAGGATGTCATAATCATTCCATCAAGGCTTTTTCCAAGAATTATACATAAATGGGTAAGGCCTCAGCCAAAACCTAGTCTAGTTTGTCTTATAATACCTATTGATGCATCGAGCAGATATAGAAGGCCATGGCTGACACTTACTAGGTATAATTCATTCCTCGTATGAAAGGGGTGAAACATAATCAAAATATATTTTTATATTTAATCTTGAATATGAAATTTAAATAATTTCCCCAATCAGTAAACATAATCCTAAGCTCTCTAGAGTAATATGGTGAATGGTATCAAAATAGTACATCACCAATCAAAAATATCATAAAACATTCAATAAAATATGTTAAAAGGTATCATAAGATATTAACATCAATTAATAAAAATTTCTAACAAAAATTTTTGACATAGATGAAAATAATCTAATAAAATCATTTAGAAATTCTTGAGAGAAATACCACTTTACTTTGAAATAATTTATTTAGAAGCACTATAATTATAAAAGAAAACATTTGATTTGAAAAAAACTTAGTAATATTTTAAAAGATTCATAAAAAAATTAAGGCATCAGGGAAGAAGTAAAATATTCACATAAATTTTAAAAAAAAAATTATTTTTTGAAAAAATACATTTAAGTGGGTATTTTTAAAAGAAATTCCTTTACAAATATCATATCATTGAGGTGAGAGTCAATAAAATGAATTGATCAGCTATAAAACCACATAAAACATGTGTAAGTAAAACTTAATGTGTAAAAATTTCATTTGAAACATAATCATGTAATTACATAATCAATGGATTAGAATTTTAACCCAAATAAAGGAAATTAGGTTAAGAATTCCCTTACCATTTTTGTAATCAGTTAAACCCTATTCCCTATTAGTGATGATCAAATGAAAAATCAAATACCAAAAATATAAATAGATTAATGATGTGGTATATCAAAGGTAATTATACATACACTACACACAAGTAATAATTATTGAATAAGGAATAGCTCATAGAAATTAAAGTGAGATGACAAAACCCTTACCTTATGTTTGAAAACATTCTACACTTGTACTTAATGTCCATGATAATGAAATTATATTCATTAATTAATTAATCTAGAACATATTAAAAATGTATTTTATTTATTATAATTTTATTAAGTTAATTTATGTAAATTTTGATGAGTTATAATGTTTATTTTCGTTGTTCTGAAAGCCTTCATTTCAGGGTTTTATGGTCGGATCCCTTGTGTATAACTATGGGAGTTCTTATCCAATGAAAGAAAAACTACATAAGTGTAATAGAATGATATTAATATTATTATAGGATTTTAAATTTCCTCATATATCATTTGGTTATATTTCATGTGGATTATTTATTAGATAAAACATTAATGAAAAATGATTAGTTTATTTTGGTGACTTTTACAACCCTCATGAACTAGTTTCATTTTAATTATTAATTTCATTATATACTGGTTCTATAACATAATATAAGTTATAATACCCATATTATAATCTATTTTAACCATATAAATTTTTTTATGACTGGACCTTATGGCGATAATGAAAAATGAAAACTCATCATCCACGAAGGTGGTAACTCGACACCTCAAGGATGATGTTTTAATTTTTAAAATAAAAGGAGAGGAGAAGAGACGTGATGATGGATATTCCATTAACATAATGAAATTATAGTATATATATCATAATTTATTTACCATGTCACTTTTGATAGTGGAAGTTAGGAGATGATAAAAAAAGAAATTAAAAGAGACAGAAGGACGATTTTAACTCTTGAGTGTCATCTCCCTGGGAATATCTTTAAGGCACTTGGAAATGGTACTTTGGGGATACCAGTAAGACCATAATGTGGTGAAGTGGTTCAGGAGAGTAATTTTTCATAATATAATAAATATCAATGACTTATAAGTTTTCAGGATAATTGCTGGTGAGGGGTGGTATTTATAGTGAAGGAGAGAGGTGTTTTTAAATTATTATATTGCTTTATTATTTTTCCTCAAGACTATTAGTAGTGATAATTCTTGTGAGTGAGTACAGTAACTAGAGAATGTGATTTTGAAGTAATAAGTTATTACTTCATTAATACATCATCCATGACTCAATAGTTCATTTATTTACTTATAATGTTAAATAACATAAATTATTGTATTTCACTATTCACTAAAAATAATCTATTTTAGAAAAATCCACAAAATTCACACCAACCATTTTTAGATGAATATATTTCAAAAATGAAATCTATTTTAGGAAAATAATTTTTTTAATATGAAATTTTTAATTTTTAATTAACATTATCATTTATTTGATTGTTACATTAATAAAATAATAATCGTATCATCGTTGTATAATTATTTAAGATAATTATTTATTAATTGAAAATTAAAAATAAAATACGATTATATAGATAAATATTTTATCTTTCAAAATAGAATCTATTGTTCAATATATCATCTTAATAACACCTTATTAAAAATAATAGAGTTATTAAAAATATTAATGTGACATTTTTTGATTTTCTTTAATTTATGTAATATCAAAGTCATTTTCATAGATGAGTGTACATTAAATAACTCAAGTTATAAAATTAGGTGTTAATAGTATAATTAACATCATCCCAAAAAATTGGGAAATTTTTAGGTTAGTTTTGTAATCCTTATCATTTTATTTTTAACCTAAATTTCCCAATTTACCCTTTACTATGGTAACAAGAATTACCAATGTTAATTTTTATATTGGTTAAAAATAAAAGAGAAAAATTTACTAAATTTAGAAAAGTTTAATCCACATATGAAATCCATTTTTCAATGTAAAAAATATATATGTTTTATATCCTAATTTATAATTAATCCTTCAATACGCAACAAATAGCAGTTTTACTGAAAAATGTATTTTTAAGACCAAAGATGTACTTATACCAAAACAAGGTATAATTATGATTAAAAAAATAAATTAGATTATTTATATCTAAATATTATTTATGTTACATTGATATTAAATTGAAATCATAAATATACTTTTAAAATAAGGAAATTTATTGTTTTATAAAATTTGGAATTTTTCTCTATTCGATCAAAAGTATATATTTTCAGAAAATACCAAAAATTAAACATAAGATAATTTTTAATTTATTATTTTAAAAAAGAATTTTTTTTGTTTAATATAATCTATAGAAGTTTAAAAATTTATATTCAAAATAAGTGTTCCCTTAAAAGGTGGAAAATTGCCTTATATAAAATTTATATTTTATTGTTAAAATTGGATTTATTATTATCTTAATACTATCAAATTTATTGGTTTAATTTATATAATATATTTCACTCATATAGATTAATTTAATTTTTTAATATAAAATTCCATTGTGTTTATAAAAAAGAGTTTTTTATAAAAACGCATCTTTTAGGTTCAATTGGTTTTTATTTTCATTCCTAATTAATTGGTTACCAATGAATTCATTTTATAAACATGTGTACCCTAAATTTTCATATATTATTTAATATCATTAATTATTTTAATTCTAATGGCTAGGTGATAACTATAGTAATATTAAATAATTTGTTTAAGGTCGCGATATATTGAATAAGTTAAATTTAAAAAGAGACATTCAGTAAAATCTCGGGGTGTTACATTTGGTCTGGTGATAGACCGGTGCTTTAGGAAGTACTAGTGTTTATGTATAGTTATATATTGGATTGATTCTCTTGTAAATTTGGTTTTTGATACATGGTTTAGATGTAATACTGACAATATGGGTACTAGTTGTATGCTAGAATGGTATGAGTACCAGAGACTGATGTGTCTAGATTCCATGAATAAGATAATGAATGGAGGCATGGGGACAATATATATGATACCATTGATTATAATTCGAGGTGATTGGATTTCTATGGGATGAGTTCTCAGGTTTGATAGGATTAGTTAGGGATTCCATGTAAGTAGATACCATAGGGTATTTGGGATGCATGGTCATCAAAATTTTCTCAAATATATCTAGGTGTTGGTCGAAGCATATATGGTCGATCAAAGTCATCGGCCTAAGGATTTAGGGTGGTTTTATTATCCTCATTTTGATTTTATTTTATCTAGTATAATAATATTTCAGGAGCATGCACTTATGGAATACAGTTATAGGTTCAGTATTGGGGGTGGCCTACGGAGATTTATTTCTCACCCTATGTTCTTACACCACAGTGTGCATGTAGATATTATGTATGATTTCAGGTTGATCATGTATTCACAATGGATAGGGAAGTGTCCAAAGGTTTTATTATTAGGTGGAGTCACTGTTGTTGAGTTACATGATTGGGTTGGTTTAGTTCAACAGGGTACTGCAGACTGGGTATGTGTCATGGATCAAAGTTGGCAGTAGAGCTTGATGTATTTATTTTTTAGTTGTTTATTTTTTATATTTGATTATACCAATGTATAGTTCGTATTTTATGTATGTAATGGTTGTTAGTTCCTTTACAACATTTCATCTTATTATAGTATGCTTATATTTTAGTTCATTTATTCTTTCCTCATGATCTGATGTGTATGATGATCTTTTATTTGTATTTTATTGAACATTAAGATATGGGGGTATAGTCTCCTCAAGGTACCATATTACACCACCTGCTACTAGTCGAAAGACTCTATCATATTAGGATTCATGTTTGAGATCATGTGGTGGACCAAATCTAGGAACCATTTTAGTGGAATTCAGGTCAGTATGTTACAACTTGAAATGTCATATTGATATTACATATGCTAGTTTTATTGTAATTTTTTCTACACTAAATGTTATTCATTGCCTAATTATTTTTTATTTCATGGGATATCATTCCTTTTTATACTCTGATGTTCATTTGGTATTGAGGGAATCGTCTACCCACTTTTTTCATTAGGTCGTTATCACTAGCTGGAAACCTCTTGCATATAGGGAGGCATGCATGTGGTCGTGTGGAATCCCTAGCTTGAACCCTATAGTTTAGGTCAATGCTATCAAAGGATGTTGCGTTCACTGGGTTTTCTCTCCTCTTTTCCTTAATTTGGGAAAGGGTAAATAAGAGATAGGATTGTTGGGACTTGGGTGGGGGAACTATTTCAGTGTCTGGTCAACACTATATAGTGGACATCTGAGTTTCCACAAAGTAAGAATTTATGTTTTTTTTGTTTTACATTATCATTCATTAAATTTACATAGGGTGATCCACATGATGTTGATATGTTGATTTATGTAATTTTGTGTACATTTATGAATTATCCTAGGCATGTTGGTTCAAATGTAATATATACCAATAGTTCTCATTATATAGAGCCCAAATAAATAAATGACTATATAAATTATGATATTTTCCTGGTGTATTATATCTTTTATTCTTTTACTTTAGCCTTCTATATTATATGATTGAGTATATATGTGTGGTTGTGACTGATGTACAGGTATTGGAGGATTGACTTGGGTTTTTGGGTAGTGATTAGGGGGTTATTCCTTAATTTTGTGGGTATCCTCTTAGGTTGAACCTTGTTGTAAACCCCTAAGTGTATGATTGTGTTCAGTTATTGGTATTCTTGTTTAAGGTGTGGGATTTCTCTATGTTTTATTCTTACATTTTTTTAAATTTAACAATGCATATGTATCATAAAGCCAGTTCCACCACCATTTGAGTAGGAGGATGAAATGAATCATACTCCCTTAATTGATCCAATGGTTCAAACAATAGAAATAGTCCAACTATGACTCTTTTAACTGGTACCTGTTTGGGGAAAAGAATCCCATAGGGGTGGGGAACGATGGTTGAATCTATGTGTAGTTTTATACTTCAGCACCCCCTATTCTTCTAGAACACTGGAGGCTCGAAAGCTTCATATTACTAGATAGGATTCATATAAAGTATTTTTCAAATTTTTAGTTACCTTCAATGACTATAAGGTTAAGCTTGTAACCTTCATTCTTCAAGGTGTAACTGGATGATGGTGTGATAAGATGTTAGGCTAGTAGACATGTAGGAATGAAATGGGTTGGAATCAAGGATATCTAATTCGATGAATTATTTCATGATTCCTTGTGATTTAATGGAGCTATAGTAGGGGATGTTGATAGTGTCTTCCTACATGTCATTATTTCCAAAACTGATTCAATTTTCTCCTCTTCTAGAAGGGAACAAGGCACAAAAAAACAAGGAGGTTTGAGATAGGTCTTCACCTAGAGATGATATGAATGGTCATGAACTTTTATCTGAAAACCCATATTATGGTTATTTGTAATGAATTAATGATAGATAAATTCATTGAGGAGGATTGAGCTACTGGTCTTCTTCCTATTATCAGTAGACCAAAAGGAGCCTTCTTAATCCCATTGCTAGTTACTCATTTTTGGAGAAGGAAAAGGAAGTCAAAATATGGAAACTAGGGAGGTGTTTAGTGGTTATAGTAGATCTATGATTCTTTGACTCCTTATATGGGGAGAGACTCTTCTATATGATATAATTGTCGGAGGAAAGGACAATTTATCAAGGATTGTCCTGTTTTACTCAACACTTTTCATTAGTGTAGAAACAATGGTCATATGAAGTAGTTCTATTCTAAGGATGTGTGGTTTTACTCAACTAAATCAGGCCACGGTTCAGGTACAGTACTTCAGTAGTAGGTGTAGACCCCACAAAGGGTCGTTGAACTAGGTGACTCATAAGATTTTAGGGAATTAAGGAGTGTTGGATGGAAGGGATTATTATGTTGATCGGGTTGTAGAAGATTGTGGAGATGGACCTTCCATGTTTTGAGGTACGGTCCAAATCTATTCTACACTAGCTATTACTTTGTTTAATATAAGATCATATCCTTTATTCAAATTTACTCAAGTAGTTTTTGGGATGAACATACTGGTAAAATACTTCTATGAGTTTCTATCAATTAATATACCCCTATGAATAAAATTGGATCATCTTCATATTTGTCGATAATTTCCAATAGTGGTTGTTAGCTTTGAGCATGTATATAGTTTTACAATTTGTGAAATGAAAGATTTCAATGTGATCTTTGGAATTGATTGGTTGATTAGTTTCAATGCAGACATCGATTTTTATCAATGATGGGTGAACTTTTCATCAACTAGGGGGATTTTTTGTTGACTAGTGAGTCAGGTACTGAGGTAGGTGAAGTGGGTTTATATCATTGTTACATAGAAGTATATTTAGTGCAGGTGGAAGGAATGATCTTTATAGTAGATTACACGGTGACTCCCACCTCTTTTCTTTCTATGGTGGATTTGTACCAAGATGTATTTATAGACGATTTCTCAAGGTTAACACCACACAATGGAGTTAAATTTTTTATCAAACTTGTTTCTAGTGTGTTCTTGATATCGATTCCACTATATTACATGGAAAAAAGATGAGTTGAAAGAGATAAAGTTACTTTTTTATGATCTTGAGGCTAAGATATTTAATAGACTAATCATTTCCCCTTGGGGTGATCTGGTGTATTTCACCAAGAAGGAATATAGTGGTCTTCATCTTTGTGTGGACTTCTAAAAACTAAATCAAATCACTATAAAGAATAGGTACTTGTTTCCAAGAATATAATACTTGTTTGATCATTTGAGGGAATCCTAGTGGTTTTCAAATATTTGTTTTCATTATAGCTAACATCATATTCAGTTCAGATAGGAATACATTCTAAATATATCCTTTAGGAGTAGGTAGATTTTTTTATGAGTATCACATTATTCTTTTTGGGTAGAAAAATGCTTTAGCACTGTTCATGGCTCTCATGAACAACATTTTTCACATGTACTTGGATTACTTCACCATTGTTTTTGTGGATTATATAGTTATATATTTCAAGACAATGTAATCACATTATAGGCACCTGGATATCATTTTTATTACACTTAAGAAACATCAACTTTACACTAATTACTCAAAGTGTCTCTTTTGGATATAGGAGGTACGCTATTTTGGGAATGGTTGAGGAATTTGATCAACATTTAGAGTTTCTTTGGATTGGTTGGTTACTATAGAAGATTAATTATAGAATTATCCCACCTATAATTTCCCAGGAATTAAATTTACAAGAAGGTATTAAAGTTAAAATTAATGGATCAATTTGAAGAATTATTCATAGAGATAAAGAAGAGGATTATATCATCTCTGATCCTAATTATTCTAGATCCTGGATTTGGTTATGTTGTGTATTTTGAAGTGTATTGAAGTGGATTAAAATATGTTATGATGTTGGGAAATAAGGTAATCAGTTATAAATCTCATTATCTACAACCCCATTAGTGAAACTACCCTACTCTTGAATTAGATATATTGATAGTGGTCCATGTTCTGAAATGTTGGAAACACTACCTCTTTAATGAGAGTTTTTTTGTGTATATGGAGTACAAGAGTCTAAGCTACATATTCTCCTAGAGTGATATGAATATTTGGAAGAGTTACTGGGTTGATTATTTTGATACATTTTAATTATATATTGAATATTCTACTAGTAAATGCAATGTAGTTATAGATATACTGAGTAAGAACACACAGGAAGTTGCTGAATGGACATCAAAATTTGGATGCAATATCGTTTCTATGTTGGTAGACTAGAAGATGGTCATAATAGAAGATCAAGTGGAATTATTTTTCACAACTTTTGTTATCATGTATTAATCAGTATAACGATTGAGTTCCAGTTATGATATTGATTAGGAGTGTGGGGATATGTACAAGAGTTTGTTAGTAAGTGGTTCTATTTTAGATTGGGATTTGGACAAGCATAAACCACTTCTGTTTCCTGGAAGGGTAATCATTACATCTTCAAAGATATATAATCTGATGAGTATCTCTCATTATTCATAGTGGTAACTGTACTTTGGGTTGACCAAGATGTATTACAATGTCTAGAGATAATTCTAGTAGATTCACATGAAGAGAGAAATTGCAGGCTTTTTTTCTTATTGTCTGACTTGTTCGAAAATCAAGGTTGTGAATCATAGAACAATAGGGTTACTCCAGACACTTCTTGTTCTTTTTTGGAAGTTGGATAATGTAATCATAGACTTTATCACATGGTTGATCAGGACCCCTAGAGGTCAAGAGACCATTTGGGTGTTTTTTGATCAATTAGCTAAGGTGGATCAATTCATACTGATCCAATAGATGAACTTAATAAATGAGAAAGGAAATCTCTATGTTTGAGAGATCATGAATATTCACAGAGTGACTTAGATAATTTTATCTGAGATAGATGCTTTGTTCACATCCAGTTTTTGGAAAGGTATACTAAAGGTGATGGGTACCCATTTCATGATGAGTATGGCCTTTCATCCACTGATCAATCAGAAATCAAAAAGAATGATCTAGAATTTAGAGGATATATTTTGAGTGTGTATTCTAAATTTTAGTGGTGCTTGGGATTATCACTTGTCTTTGATATATTTCTCCTATAATAATATCTTTCATTCTTTGATTTAGATGGCTCTATTTTAGGCTCTATATGGGTAGTAATTTCATTCAACTCTCTATCAGCATGGGGAAAGTGATTTTATATAATGATTATACTCTTTATTACACATTGGTACATGTTTTATTAAATAAAATTAAACTTAATAAAACCCAGAAGATCAATAAGTCTAGAGTCTTGGAGAAATTAGATAAATTACATAACAACATAAAACATTCAAAGCAACATCTTTGTTGAAAACTTCTTTAACATGATGAAAATGTTCCTTTGTACTTAACACTACATGGGATAACCAGAGGATATAAATAAAAAAATGGTGAGCTATAAATCCTGGAAAGGTAATAAATAAGTAATTACATGAGAAATACAATACATGTTAAATAATAGGAATATAAAAAGAGTATAAAAGAGACATTAACAATAAGTCATGATATATAATGATAATTATAACCTGGGAAATGTGGAAAAAACGTAAAAAACTGCCTCATAAACATTGGAAAGAATAAATATTCCAAGAAATAATCGTGGAAAAAAGTCCCATAAAAGAATTAGGTACACCCCTATTAATATGACGTATCATGATACTAAACATTACACAATTCATTGGAGTGCTATCAAGGCACACCCATGATAATCATTTCATTAATAAGATTAAGTGTCCCAAATATATCATATAACATTGATTAATTCAACATAATAATTTATTCCATGATAAAGTAATGTGGAATACCTACAAGTATGTCCCCAATAAATAATTATATTTTCAAAAATTTTAATTCCCTTGATATAGAAATGGGTATGGTATTCACTATAAAATTATTTTGGCATGTAAAATGAAGGTGTAATTTTGACAGCATAACGATGTCATATAAAAATTCATAAAATGGGTTGATGGGATATAAATGGTTTTATCATCATTTAGACATGAATTGGACATTAATAGGGACATTTAAATACATTCCCAAACAAAAGGAGTTGTAAATAAAAGTCATAACATAACAAAGAAACTTGAAGAAATAAGAGAAAGGAAAGAACCCTTGTGAAATTTCGGCATGGTAACAGGTGTAATTAGGGGGGATTAATGAGATATAAATGGGTATTTAATCATTTATAAATCATAAGGGAAGTATGGGGGGATGAGAAAACACACCCCATCATTATGAATTAAAAATAAAATGGAATAACATAGAAGTGATTCTTGAATAAAAGTGAGAAAGAGAGGATCCCTTACTTGAATATGTGACACCAAAGGCTTGGGAGAGGCCTCTTGGAAGATTAGGGAATCTTGGGATGACTCTAGGGAGTAGATTTCATATGTTTTACATTCTTAAAAAAGTTTTAGTGAAGAGAAATTGGATCTTGGGTGGGTTTATATAGGGAAGGAGTGGGATTTCATTATTTTTTAGGTTTAGGACTCTACATAATAAAATATTCAAAACCACAAACCATACCATGTTTTCCACCCATATTTACCACCAATGAGGATTGTATTAAATTATTTTATATGTAAAAGGGATGGTGATAATAAAATAATTTCCTTGTTTATGTTGAGGTGAGTCACACTGTTAAAGAAATGATTTTAAAATCTTAAAATATATTATAAGTCTTGGAGGATTTACTAAGGCATTATTAAATAAATAAAATAAACCTAAAATCACATTTTTTAAAGGTAAAATATATATACGGACAATTATAACTTTTATAGTATTTATTATATCACTATTGGGACTTTAGGATGTCGTAAAACACACAGTATCTTTATACAGTAATTAATTATTTTACCCAAAAATTCAACTACCTTAGAAAATTATGAAAAATTCATCAATAAATATTTTTGGAATTCTGATTCAAAAAATAATATTTATTTTATCTAAATAAATTTATAAATATGTGAATTTTCACTTTTGAAATAAAAACAATGCTTATTGAAAATGAAGGGTTTTGATAATAACAGTTTTTGAAACCCTAATAAAATTACATTTCACATCATGAAAATTATATGATCATTTATACTTTATTAATATTATTTAATAATAATATTCCATTAAAATATTATTTATTTTAAAAATACAATAATTCATCAAAAAATATTTCTTAATTGAATTTGAATATTATCCAAAAGTGCAATTTGTCCTTTAAAAATCATTTACAAAGTAACAATAATAGGATGAAAATATATTTAGTACTGTATAAAACTAATTTACATATTATTATTTCTAGGTCCTTGATAAATATCCCTTTATTAAACTAGAATATTTCCTAAGAGTAAGGTGTGTGATGGTGGGGCTTTCATAGGGTCATTTGGTGAACATGGTTTGGTCATGATCTCGAGGAGCTTGAACTTCTCCAGTAAATATTTTTGATCAAGATTAAGTGGGTGGATCACATAATGGGATTGGTTTATTTAAAATCCCAAAAATTCAATATCCATCAGAAGATCCGATAAATGGCCTTCATAGGGTATGATCCTACTAGTTGAGGTCATCACATCCCTTGTCTATTCCAAAAGGATTTGTTAAAACTCTATATTTATACTATTCATTTGATCATTGTTCAATGGATATATTATCAATGGTAAATATAAATAATGGTCATTTAAATCAAATTGGATATATTAAAACAAAATAATTGTGTGTTCTTTCTATAACCCAATGATAATTAATTAAATAAAAATGGGGAATTTCATTCATAATAGTTTGCATCCTTACAATCTTCCATCCTTTTGAAATTTCACCATCGAAATTTCATTTTTGCCATACTAAAATATATGAGGGTAACTCTGATTAATCACCTCATCTGATTCTTATGTTTCTTCTTCACACTTGTGGTTTCTCTATAACACCATGACGAGGGGCATTGTCTTATTCTGTAGAACTATTTCTCTATTGTCTAAGATCTTCATTGGATGCTCCTCATAGGAAGGTTCATTCAATAATAGTACCACCTTTGGATTGAGTACATGTGATGAGTCTGGTATGTAATTTCTTAAAAGGGATACAAGGAATACATCATATACTTGAGACAGGTTTTTTGGGAGTGTTAGTCGATTGGCCACTGCTCTGATGTGATCATAGATCTCAAAAGGGTCAATGTACCTTGGAATAAGCTTTCTCTTCTTACCAAATAACATTACTTTCATCCATGTAAATATGTAGAGGAATACCATATATCCAACATCAAACTCTAGATCTCGTCAATGATTGTTATCATGGATCTTATGTCGACTCTGATCACCTTTAGTGTACTGTTGAATGGCCTTAACCTTGTCTACTATTTCTTAGACCATTTCATGTCCTAGAAGTTTTCATTTCCCAACTTCATCCCAACATGTCGTTTTTCGGCACCTCTTCCCATATAGAGCTTCATAGGGATCCATTTGGATGCTTGAGTAGAATCTATTGTTGTAAGAGAACTATACCAATGTAAGATGTTTTTCCCATCTTCCATTGAAGTCCATTGAGAAATATCTCAACATGCCCTCAAGTGTTTGGATAGTCTACTCAAATTTTCCATAAGTTTGAGGGTGATAATTTGTACTGAAGATTAACTCAGTATTTAGAGAATTTCAGGGACTGTTAAAAAAATTAGAGGTAAATATTGGATCTTGATCAGACACAATTGATAGTTGTACTCTATTTATCCTTACCACTTATCTAATGTATAATTTTTCTAGTTGATCCAGGGAGAAATCCTCTCAAATTATGATGAAGTGTGAAGTCTTTTCAAGACAATCCACAACAACCTAGATAGAATTATTTCCCTTGGATATATTTGGATGTTCGGTGACAAATTCCATGGTGATGTTTTCCCATTTTCATATTGGTATGGGTAATAAATGCATCATCCCCTTAGACTTGTTCCTTCAAGCCTTCACTTGCTGACATACCAGGATCTTCAAACTATATTTAGTGATCTCATTCTTTATGTTGTCCCACCAATAGTTCTCTTGTAGATCTCAATACATCTTTGTGTTTTCTAGGTGAATAGAGAAATTTGAAATATGTGCATCATCCAATAGTTCCTTTTTTAACATAGGATTTTATGGGACACATAATCTTGACCCAATTCTCACTATTCCTTCTTCATTAACACTAAACACTAAGGATTTGCATTTTATTATAGTTTCCCCTTTCTTATGAATTCCCATATCATCTTTTTGGGAATCGTTTAACATTTATAAAAGAGTTATTCTATCAATCATTTGTGGAAGGATTGATTAGGTTCCTTTATTTGTGATTCCCATGTCCCTCATCTTCAAAACCAAGAAGATTGGATCCTTTTAAATTATCAGCAATGATATAATTGTTGAGTCCTTTCTATATAGATAATCTACCACTTTTTTCTCTTTCTTAAGAAGGTATTAGATAGATAAGTCAAAATAATTGATGATCTCTAACCATCTTCATTGGTACATATTAAGATCTTTCTATGTGAATATATATTTTAGAATTTTCTGATCTGTATATATTTCACACTTATTTCCAAATAGATAATGTCTCTAAATTTTAAAAGCATAGATCACCACTTCCAACTCCAGGTCATGCATGGGATACGTTTTCTCATTAATTTTCAACTACCTTGAATAATAGGCTATGAATTTTTCATTTTTCATCAACACACATCCCAATCCCTTCTTCAAAACATCACTGAAAATTATAAAAATCTCCCCACTTGTGGGTAGTGTGAGAATAGGGGTAGTTATAATCCTCCTTTTCAACCCTATAAATCTTTATTCACTTCATCATTCCAAAAAAACATGAATCCCTTCGGAGTTATCTTCGTAAGAGGGTTTGACGGTTGTGAAAAATTTCTCACAAATCACTGATAATATCTAGCTAACCTAAGGAAGTTATGGATATCTATCACATATGTTGGCCTTGTCCATGCCTCAATTACTTTTTTCTTTTAAGGATCCAAAAATATCCCATTTAATGTGATGATATTACCTAAAAATGTGACTTCCTTTAACCAGAACTCACACACGTACTTTTCATAAAGCTTCTCCTTTCCCAAGGCCTTTAGAACAGTGCTTAGATTCTCCTCATGCTCCTCCTTGGTTTTGGATTATATTATAATATCAACTATAAATACTACCAATTATTTTTGAGTTAATCTCTAAAGACTCTATTCATCAAGTCTATAAAGATTGGTAGAGCATTAGTGGGTATGAAAGGCATCATTATGAACTCATAGTGCTTGTACCTTGTACAAAAAGAAATCTTGGGGATATCCTCCTTCTTCACCCTAACTTGGTAATATCACAAATACATATACACCTTTAAGAAATATTTTTCTCTATGTTTCTAATTGATTAAGTAATCAATTCATGTCAAAGGATACTTGTTCTTTATAATGATCTTGTTAAGCTCATGATAATCAATGTAAAGGTGCATTGACCCATACTTATTCTTGACTAAGAGGACTGGTTCACCCCATGTTAAATCACTTGGGTGTATAAAACCTTAATCTATATTCTCTTGTAGTTGTTTCTTTAGCTCCTCAAGTTCCACAACATCTATCTTATATGTAATCTTAGATATCAGAAATTCCCCATGTATAAGATCAGTTGAAAATTCCACCTCCCTCTAATGAGGGAGACTTGGAAATTCCTTGGGAAGCACATTAGAAAATTCCCTCACAATAGTCATGTCTTCGAGGATGATTCATTCCTTATACTCAATCATTTGAGATAGATACTCTTGCTTGTAGGTAAATAATATCCATGCTTGAGTTGATGTCTCTAAAGAAGTTTCATCCTCCTACTTTCACTTGTATAAAATTGGGGGTCGATTTTCCATACAGAGAGTGTTTTCCTTCTCATGGAAATTTATGTTGGATCTATATTGGGAAAGCCAATACATATCCTGAACTATTTAAAATTACACTAAAGGGAGTATGATGAGATTCATTGGGAATTTCATCCCACAAACATTGATAGGGGAGGAGTTATATACATGGGATGCAATAATTAACCCATTTACCATTTTTACTGATATCTCTACTCCCATGCTTTGTTGTGGTGTTTGTATTTTTCTACTAACCCTTCATGATTAAAAGGAATGAATAGATACAGAATCAAAGAGTTATGTTCACTATTATTGAATGAATAACTAGTGTACCTATCACTAATTCATTTTCAGAATTCACTTCAGAGACAGTGATGCAAAAAGCACATCCATGTTATCTTAAAGGATGTTGGTTGCCTCTGAAAACTATTGGCTTAGGGAATTGATTCTTAAAGTTCCCTAGTTCCTTGAAGTTGTAGAAGTTAATAATGCATTGAGGGTTGAACAGATAATTCCTTTCCTATGTCTCATTACTGGGTTTCTATTATCGGTAATCATTGGCTCGATTCCCTTCTCTTCCACACCTAAAGCATTTCTTTGTTCCACTTAGACAATTTCTAGGGTGCTTCTTTCCACACCTTTGACAAGCTAGATTCTGAAATTTCTTAGCACCACTGGATTTATCCATTAGACCACCACAATTAAACTCAGCATTCTACTTCACATCCTTGTGATACCTCTGAGGTTCACTAATCTCCATTTCGAATTTGAGGGCACATCGAACAATTTCCTCAAAGCTATCGAATTCATGGATTTCCATGTCTTTTGGTAGACTTGGATTTATCCCAAAAAATAAAGAGTCATCCTTACATTTAGAGGTAATAAAAAAACTAGAGGCATATCATGAAAGTATTGTGAAGTTTTCCTTGTATGCTCCAACATATTCATCATCTTTTTTCTTGAGTGCAAGTAAATCTCTTTAGATTTTAAGACGGAGGGTGTGGGTAAATATTTATCAAGAAATATTTCTAAATTCATTCCACTATATTGATTTTATCTCTTTCTCAGGCTTTGTATTCTTGATCAATGTCCACACACTGATCAGATTCACCCTCTATACGACAAACAGCCAGAAGAACATTCTCTTGTTCGGAACATTGAAGGATATAGAATATCTTTTCAATGTTGTTGATCCATTTCTCTGCGATTAAGGGATCATTTTCTCCATTAAAAGTATGAGGATTTTTTCATATGAATATCTCGATTGCAGGTTTCTCTCTCTTAGGGGATTTGGTAAATCCTCCTAGTCTGGGTTTCTATTCAAAACATGTGTCAACTAAGAAAGTATCGTAATAATTTTTTTGATTCCTACTCCCATCGAATTGAGAATCTCACTGGGGAAATCATCACACTGCCCTTCACATCAGTTGTTAGCATGATTCCTCTTATTTCCAACCATTGGATAGAATAAAAGGAAAATTATGAATGATTATATTAAACATTTAAACACAAAAAGGTGGAATCTAATGACATTAAGGGATAACTTATAAATTACATTTATTTCCTTAACTTATGAGTTTCTAGGATTCCATCTATGTTATTCATGATCTATTTCCAAAACTATATTCTTATAAGAATTTTTAATCCCTTAATAGTTTTTCATATTGTTCTTATGAATTTACCAAAGAATATCCCCTAGTAGTATCATACAAGGTGCGTAATAAGGCTCATTGTCGTGTACCAGGTTACCTTGATTCAGGCCCGAAATACCTTATTCATGTTGTTGCTCCTAGGTAAATTTGTTCCAGAACCACATCCACTTGAAGTATCCATAAAGGGGTTTATTTTCTTGATAAACCACTTAATATATAACTAAAAAAAATTGGGGATGTTTTCTCACACTTATTTGTATCCTTTTGGGTTTTCACTATGGTTTTCTAATCCTAATCCAAAAAATAACTAAACTTATCCTTTGATACCAACTATAATGACCCTTCTCTTTATTACACATTGATACATGTTTTATTACATATAATTACACTTAATACAACCAAAAATATCAATAGTTCTATTGTCTTTGGGAAATTAGGTACAACACATAATAACTTAAAATAAAAAAATCAATATCTTTATTGAAAACTTCTCTTACTGGATGAAAACGTCCCTTCGTACTTAACATTAAACAGGATAAATTGAGGACAAATATAAGAATGGTGTGACATATAAATCCTAGTCAGGGAATAAACAAGGAATAACATGAGTAATACAATACATTTTAGACAATAGTTGTATCAAAGTATCATAAAAAGGACATGAATAATAAGGCATTATATAGCTTGATAATCATAACCTGGGAAATGTGACAACAGCTTAAAATATTGCTTCATAAATATAGGTAAAGGATAAATCTTCCAAGACATCATGGTGGAAAAAAGTCCCATAAATTAATTAGATACTCCCTTATAAAAACATTACATATCATGACACTAAACAATACCCAATGAATTGCATCGCTATCAGGTTCACCCTTCATAATCATTTCATTCTCATGCTTAAGTGTGCCACATAGATCATATAAAATGTATTCATTCAAAATCTTAATTTATTCCATGATAAAGGAATATAGAATTCATACATGTAAGTCCACAATAAATAAGTATATGTTCATAAATTTTAATACCCTTGATAGAGAAATGGGTATGGTATTGACTATACAATTATTTTGGCACGGAAAATCGTGGTGAAATTTTGGCAGCATAATGATGTCATATAGAAATTGATAAAATGGGATGATGAGAGGAAAATGGGACTCTCATAATTTATAAATAAAATTTATAGTAATAGGGATATGGAAATACATTCCTAAACAAAAGCTGTTTGAAATATAAGGTGTAACATGATAAATAAGCTTGAATAAAGAGGATAAAGGAAATAACCCTTACGAAATTTCAGCATGGTAACAGGTGTAATTAGGAGGGATTAATGAGAGATAAAGGGGTATCTCATTATTTAGACACCATAAGGGTCGTATGGGGGGTACGAAAACATACCACATAATTATTAATTAAAAAAGAAAAGTGTATGACATAGATGAGATTCATGAATAAAAGTGAGAAAGAGAGGATCTGTTACTTGAATGTGTGACCCCAAGGGCTTGGGTGTGGATTCTTGGGAGTTTTAGGGTACCGTGGGAGGACTCTAGGGAGTATAGGGAAGAGTTTTTACATGATTAAAAGAGTTTTATAGAAGAGAGATGGGGGATTTGGTGGGTTTATATAGGAAAGGAGGGGGATTTCTTTATTATTTAGGTTTTAGACTCTACATAATAAAATATTTAAAACCAAAAATAATCCCATGGTTTTTACCCATGATTTCTGAAAGTGTAGAGCGGTTTACATTATTTTATAAGGAAATGGACCTAAGATAATAAAATAATTCCCTTTCTTATATGGAGGTGAGTCACACTTTAAAAGAAATGATTTTAAAAACCTAAAATATATTATAAGCCTTGGAGGATTCACTAAGGCATTATACAATAAATCAAATAAACCTAAAATAAAATTATTTTAAAGTTAAAACATATATATGTGTGAGTATACCTTTTATAGTATTTATTACATAACTATTAGGACTTCATAATGTTATAAAACACACCGCATCATTATATGGTATTCAATTTTTTACCCAAAACTCCAACAACTTCAGAAAATTATAAAAAAATCACCGTTAGATAATTTTAAAATCATAATTCCAAAAATAATATTCATTTTACATAAATAATTTTCTAAATATTTTAATTTTTAATTTTAAAATAAAAAACGATTCTTATTAAAAATGACGGGTTTCTTACAATAACAGTTTCTGAACCCTAATAAAATTAAATTTGACATTATAAAAATTATATGATCATTTATATTTGATAAATATTATTTAATAATAATATTCCATTAAAATGTTATTTATTTAAAAATTCCAATAATTCATCAAAATATATTTCGTAGTTCAATTTGATTATTTACCAAAAATAAATTTTTTGCTTCAAAAATCAATTACAAAGTAATAATAATATGATGAAAATGTATTCATTACATTATAAAAAATAATGTATATATTTCAATTTCCATAATCTTGATACATATCCATTTATTACACCATTATATTCCCTAATCGTAAGGTGCATGATGGTGGGGATTTCATGGGGCTATTCGGTGAACATGGTTTAGGTTGTGATCTCGATAAGTTTGAAATTCTCCCATAAACAGTTTCACTCAGGATTAAGTTATTGGATCTCATCACGGGATTAGTCTAGAGAAAAATCCAAAAATGTTATCTCCCATGGAATCTCCAATAAATGGGCTTCATAGGGTACGATCCTACTGGTTGAGGTCATCACTTCCCTTGTCTGTGCCAAAAGGATTTTTTAAAACCCTATATTTATACTAGTCATGTGATCATTGTTCAAAAACTATATTATCAATGGTAAATATACTTAATAGTAATTTAAATATATTTGGATATAATAATAAAAAATAAGTGCACATGTTTTTTATAACCATAAGACATTTAATTAAATCAAAAGTGGTAATTTTATTCATAATAGTTTGGTTCATTAAAGTATTCAATTATTGGGGAAAGTATAGTATAGGAGACCTCAGAGCAGGTGTAGATGATTCAAAAATTCTTGGTTGTAGATAATAATTGATAGTGGTCTTATGCTGAATGAATTAGATAACACTTGTAGTTCTTTGTAGGTGACAATGTTTTTCTACACATGTCCCCTCGGTTGGGGAATAGAGGTCTAAGGGGGGATGGTAAGTTTCCACCATGGTATGTTTGGACATTTTAGATCATCAAATTCCTTATTATTATGGCCTATTAGTTGGACTTTACTCTCAGGTATCAAGGTATGCACAATATTTTCCTAGTATAATAGATTTCAAAGTATGATCTCAATCATGTACATGTGATCAGATGTGAGGATATTGAGATGGTACAGAATGCATATTTTATGGAGTGACTAGTTCATATAGTGGATCGAAGAAATAAGGTGTTGTTTGGAAATATTTTTCCACCCATTCAGTTTCTATGTCAACACGTATCGATTCAGTAAGAGACATGGTAGTGGTAAGAAAACATTTGGGAGTAGTGGCCTAAGTTGTTTGACAAGACCTATAGAGACACTTCTCAAGGGTGATAATTCATTCGAGGGGGGAATTGGCAGAATACTCAATCTCAAGGTTTGCATATTTTGAATCTTTTCACATCTTAAGGGTCTAATTAAACTAGTTTAGGTTTGTTAGGGTTTTTCGGGAAAAAAATTCTCAAAGGCTATAAATTTTTACTACATTTGGAGGTCACACCATGAATGGATATTCATGGATTGTATTTATTCTGGGATAAACCCCATAAATATAACTTTATGTCATGAAATATGTTCATGATGTGAAATTATAATTCATGACATGAATGGGTTTTGGGATTTTATACAAAGGGGATGTTTTTTTAGTGTTTCGTCCAATCCAAAAGTTCACGACATGAATAATAAATTCAAGCTATGAATATAGTTAGTTTTTGAAGATTTAATTCATTTAGCACTATTTTATTTCTTATAAACCTATTTCTTTCCTCCTTGATCCCTAGGATCTCTCTATGAATTTTTGAGCTCTCCTCTCCCCTTACAACTCCTCTCTTTGACACATGAACACCTATTCAATCAAGTGCATCCTATTCGTTTTGTTTTTCTTTAATCCTGATAAGTTATTTATTCTTATACTTTATTTAAATAAATTATATATTAATCATATTGATTGGATCTAATTTTTTTAGATTGATCTAATGAGTTTTTTTATGACCGTTTATAGAATCGGAAACCGAATTCAAGGATTTTTCTTCTCTGCAACTCTTAGACCATGACCATTGTCAGCAGTAGATCTTTCTAGTAAGTTAATTTGTTCCTAATTTTTTTTAGTTCAACTTATGTTTATATCATATAGTTATAAATTTGGCACACTGAAAATAATTCTATGATCCAATTGTACTTTGGGACTTGGATGGTGACCCTTATGTGATTATCATCATTTCACCTAAGGTAAGAATCCCTTGATTTTAGTTCATATTTTCTATGGGTTTTTAGCATGAATATGGCCATGTATATATATCCCCATAATACATATGATTGATTCTTGATCCCATGAGGTTTGTGTTTTTTCTGTCGCCTTATGTCCTATACATATATTTATTGTATGTGGATTATTATTATTATGGTACTGCTTAAATTGACGTGATGTTGATATTTCATTTTAACTGTATGCCATATCTTTTATTCTTATGTATTCTTCAGTTGAGTGTACATATTCATCTAAATAGACTCTCCCTTTAGAGGGATGTGTTAGGTGTGAGGTTAGAATACATTCAACTATATCATTGAAAGGGTGTCACGGCCTGACCCAAGGAGGCTCGAACTAAAACACCCCAAGCCTACCTCCATAGGTCAGGGGCTGGCATCCAGTGCCGAGTAGGAATATCACACACATTGGAGGTATTTTCCTAAAGTACCTATACACATGCACCCAAAAACATCTCCATTAAATAGTGTAGAGATATATAAATTGAAAATAAATTCATGCATAAATCTATCCCAAACCAGAGTAAAACAGAAGTAAAAAAAATTTAAAAATACACACCCTTGAAAAGAAAATGTTAAAAGTGTCCAACATTCTTAGATGGAGGGGATCGTTTTCAAATGAAACTACTAGAAAGCTCCTCAACCCCAATCTAGTAAACACATCGGTCAGTCTAGCTCACTAAGCTCTACCTGCCTCGAGTCCTCCAGGACTCTTTCAAAAGGCATGTGGTCTGAATAGGACACAACATGTGTGGGAAATCCCATTCAATGGTGAGTATAAAAATACTCATTAGGTTCCCCAAGAACCAAAAATAAAATTGAGAAATAGGAAATAGTCTGCTCAACCTAGCTAGAGGGAACCCAATCGAGAGAGAAACTTCATCTCAAACCATACAAAGTTATACGTGACTAGTCAACTCAATCCACAAGGGGTGTAAACCCAAAAATTTTATAGCACCACAAGGACTCTCATAATCACCCAAGTTTACTCATATCATTCTCCAAGTCTAATGAGGATTTGTATAGAGAAACTTATTTTCTTACATCACTTATTACATCATTTTATAGACAAAAAACATAAAAACATTACCCAAACAGGATCCAAAGGTTTAGTGTCTTGGTAAAATTAGTACCATACATGAAATTTACAAAATAAAACTTAAAAATTTATTTAATTCCTTCTTCTCTAGCTTTTATTATCCCTCATGTTCTTCTTAGTACAAGTGATAACCTGGGGACATATATAAAAGAAAGGGGTGAGATAAAATCCCATTAAGAGTATAGATAAGAAAACTTATCAATATAACATTGGTGATAAAAATAATTATCATCATAACATGGTTATAGGATCATAATCATGAGAGGAATCATTAAGAAAAGTCTTGGAGTGTGGCAATGCATAAAATGAAACGTCATGTCTTAGTGGTAAACTAACACACAAAGTTGTGAACAAACATAGTATCATGTTCACACATATTTCACATTTTATCATGATATAAATCACATTACCTAAATCATTGTATCACTATATAATCATGAGTGCACTTGTCATATAATAACATTTATATTATCATGCATTCCACATAGAACATATATCAATATTGAACATAAAATAACCCATAGAAAGGAATGGGATTCATTTAATAGAGAATAAATTCATGAATAAACTATGGTAAATAAAAAGGGAATAATATTATTGGTATATGAGTCATCAATATTGAGTGAATAAAAAATAATCTCAATAGAAGTAAAATGTGTGTTTTTTAAACAATAGTTTTTTTGGAAAACATTATGTTCATCATAAACTCGAGTAAAAAATATATATCCTATGAAAGATAATATAATAATGATAAAATGATATTTAATTAACATTAAAGTAATATCTATACTTAAAATGGAGTGAAAGAGTGAAAACACAAAGGAAGATAGCTGGGTTTGAGAATTCCCCTTACCTTATATTTGAAAGCTTTCATCCCATTAATATCATGTATAATCACATTATATTCATTAATTAAAAATTAAAGAACCTTTTATACATTAATTTCATTCATTATATTTTAATAAAGTTAACTTATAGTCTTTTGGATAAGTTATAGAGTTTAATTTCATTGTTCAAGAGTGTTTTTTTCTTAGTTTCCATAAACAGTTCACCTGTATACATGAATGGAAGTTCGTGTAAAATGCAGATAAATATACAAAATTGTTATTATATATTCTTAATGTTATTCTAGAATATTAAAAGATCTTATAAATAATTTTTTTCTATTTTATGAGGATGAATCATTAGATAAATTTTAATGATGATCGTTTTAGGTTAATTTTGGCAGTTTTTCGATCACAACAAACTCGTTTTGTTTTATCATTTATTCTTATGTATATATGTTAGTCCCAAAACATAAAGAGGGTTGTAAAAAAAAATCAAATATTTTTCAACCACTAAAATTGTTTTAAAAAAATCCTTAAAGGATTTAATGGAAAATTAAAGTGTATCGCCCACGATGTCGGTAAATTGACACATCACAGGTGACAATTTCATTTTTAGAATAAAAGAGAGAGAGCCAGAGGAAGGATTTTGATAATGGATCTTAAATAAAAATGATATAATTATATTATATCAATCATACTGGATTTATTATTCCATTTGGATAAGATATGGTTAGGATAATAGAATAAAATAAATTAAATTGAAAATAAATTAAAGGAAAAAGGAAGAGGATTTTACCTCTTGGATTTATCTTCCATGAGAACCTCCTTATGGAAAATTTTATGGTATTTTAATGAGACCAAGAGATACCTGATGTGTTAGAGGTACTAGGGAAGAGATCTAGGTAGAATTTGGACAAGTCTCAAAGCTTGATAGGTTTTAGGAAAAGAGGTGGTGATGGGTGGTATTTATAGTGGAGGAGAGTAGTTCTTTATCATTATTATATTCATTAGTTTATTATTCTGGATCAATACTTTGAATTGTTTGAGAATTATATATAATTATATTAAAATAATTATGGATAGTTTGATATGTTTGGATTACATCATCCATAAATCATCTATGACTCCATAATTTGTGTATTTATCTTTTATCGTAAATTATCGTATTTTACTATTCCTAAAAAATTCACGTATTTTAGAAAAACCCAAAAATTAGCCCAAACCTTTTCTTGAAATGTAGATTTAAAAAATGAAATCCATTTTATGAAAATAATTTTCTAATTATGATTAATTTAATTTTTAATTAAAATCATCATTTACTTGGAAACTATAGATTTTGAAATTATAACTGCTTTTATAACACTTTGAAAACTTAATTAAGCTCTCATAAAATTAGCTTAAAAAAAATAAATACATTTTCTGAAAATATATTTTCTTTTAAATTATTAAATTAATCATAAAATTGTAATTAAATATTTATGACTTACAAAAATCCAACACATAATTAATAATTTTTTAAACATTTATTTACATAGACTATGTTATAATTATCCCATAATATAATTTATTGGATGCCTAAATTTTATTTGTACTTTAAAAGGGTAAGTTACTATTCTATTGGATGGTTTACTATTCATTAGGGTTATGTTACTATTCCAAATTTCAAGTTACTTCTCCTTTGATATAGGTTCCTTAACTTATAGAAATACTTTTGTTTAATTAATTATTAATTCATAATGTTTTTATTATGATATATATGTGATTTTATGTTATTTATACTGTATGGCATTACTATAAGAACAGATAAATTCCATTGATAAAAGTCTGGGTCGTGACATTCTTCCCCTTTTTGAAATTTCACCATTAAAATTTCATTTTACATAAACAGGTGAGGGTAATTGTCTTTCATTTCCTCCTTCGATTCCCAAGTTTCTTATTTACACTTATGGTTCCTCCACAACTATTTGACAAGGTGGGTAGTCCTATTGCGTAGAACCTTATCTCTAAAATCCAAAATATTTACTGGATGCTCCTCATAAGAGAGATCATCTTCCAGTTGTACCACCTCTGATTTCAGTACAAGTGAGGGATCTAGTATTTACTTCCTCAAGAGTGATACGTGGAACAAGTCATAAACATGAGCCATATTTAGTGGAAGTGAAAGCTGATAGGCTATGGATCCTATGAGATCAAGGATCTCAAAGGATCCAATGTACCTTGGGCTTAGTTTCCCTTTCTTTACAAACTGCATGACTCTCTTCCATGGTGATATTTGAAGGAAGAATTTATCTCCAATGTTAAAATCCAATTTCCTTTGACGATTATCAGTATAGCTATTTTTCTAAATCTGGGCATCTTTGATATTTTTCTATATACATTGAACCTTTTATTTCATATCTTGAACAATATTAGGTCTATGTAACTTTCTTTCACCAACTTCATCCCAACAGGTTGGAGTTCTACATTGATTTCCATACAGAGCTTCATATTGAACCATTTGAATTCTTGAGTGTAAGTTATTATTATATGAGAACTCAACCAATGGGAGATTATGATCCCATCCATGTTTGAATTATAATTATTAGGATCTTAGAATATATTTGAGAATCTGAATAGTCCTTTTAGATTGTCCATTAGTTTGGGGGTGATAGGTCTTGATGAAAGTTAATTCAGTACTTAAAATATGTTGAGGACTCTACCAAAATTTAGATGTAAACTTGGGATCACAATCAGATACAATTGAGAGTATAACCCAATTCACTCTCGACACATCCTTCACATATATCTTTTCAAGTCATTCATGTGATAGATCTTCCTAAATATCGATAAATTGGGCAGTATTGGTGAGTCAGTCAACCACAAGTCATGTCACATTATTTACTTTGGATGTCTTCAGGAGACACATGGAAAAGTACATAGTTATATTATCCCATTCACACATGGGTATAGGAAATGGTTTCATAATCACTTTGGAATTATATTACTCTTCTTTAACTTGATTAAATAAAAAGCACCTTGAGATATAATCCACAATCTCCTTTTTCATGTTGTCCCACCAAAAGTGTTCTCAAAGATCATGGTACATCTTGGTACTCCCAAGATGGATAGAGAAATTTTTACTATGCATATTATCTAATAGATCCTTCTTTATCCCAAGTAATTAAGGAGCACAAATACTTGTTACAAACCAAATCACACCATCATTATCAATGTGGAACTCTTGTATCTTCCCTTCCTTTACTGAGTTCACCTTCTTTGGTGATTCTGGATCATCCCTTTGTGCCTCCATAATATTCTATTTGATATATGGTTGGGAAATCATTTGGGTAAGAGAGTATTTATTCCTCACCATTATGATTTTCCAATCTATCCTTTTCATGTTCAAGAACCTAGGGTATTTCTCAATCTAAAACATGGATAGAGTAGCGGGTTCATTTTTGTTAATAGCATCAGCTACGTTGCTTTCCTTTTCAGGATGATAGTGAATAGAAAAATCATATTCCTTGATTAGTTCTAACCATATCCTTTGTTTAATTTTGAGCCCCTTTTGTATGAATATATAATTAGGATCTTTTCATCGGTATATATGTCACAATTCTCACCATAGAGGTAGTGCCTCTAGATTTTCAAGGAAACAATCATATCTGCTAGCTATAGATCATGCGTAGGGTAGTTTTTATAGTGTATCCACAACTAGTGTGAGGTGTAGGATATTACTTTTTCATTTTTCATGAGAACACAATCGAAGTCTGTCATGGAAGCATCATTTTATATCACAAAACATTCTCCAATTATCAGTAATGTGAGTACAAGTACAGTGATCATCCTTATCTTTCTCTCCTTAAATATATCCTCACATTATTCTTTCCAGACATAATTTACCCCTTTCCTCGTTAACTTAGTTAGAGGTCTAGACAATCATGAGAAATTAATCACAAAACGTCGATAGTATCATGAAAAGCTATGAAAAATAAAAAAATACTTCAGAGTAAATAGTATGGGTTATTCCTTAGTCACCTTTGTTTTTGAAAGATCCATAGAAATTCCCTCACTTGTGATCACATTTCCCAAGAATGTGACTTATTGCATCCAAAAGTCACACTTTCTAAAATTATCATACAACTTTTCCTTTATTAATATCTCCAACACAAGCCTTAAATATTATTCATGTTCCTCCTTTATATTGAATTTGATGATAATATAATCAATTCACACTACCATAGTTTTTTGAGGTATTCTCTACAAACTATAATCATCAAATCCATGAAGTTTTCAGGGGAATTATTAAGTCCAAAGGAAATCCCTACAAACTCACAGTTCCCATACCTTTTAAGGAAGGTAGTCTTCTAAATATATTACTTCCTCACCTTTATCTAATGATATTTAGAATGTATACCCACCTTTGATAAGTACTGATCACCTCATAGTTGATTAAACAAGTCATTAATCCTTGGAAGATGATACTTGTTCTTTATGGTGATCTTGTTGAGTTCCTTATAATCGATACACAACTACATTGGTTCATCCTTCTTCTTGACAAAGATCACTACAACACCCCAAGGTGATGCACTAGGGCATATGTATCCTTTGTCCAAATTCTCTTAGAACTGCTTCTTTAAATCCTCTAGTTTGATAGGATCCACCTTATAGGGAAACTTTGAGATAGGATTATCACCGGTTATGAGTTCTATTTAGAAATATAACTTAAATTTCAGGGGAAGTCTAGGTAACTCTTCAGAAAATATATCGCTATATTCCCTGATAATGGGAATTTCCTATACGTTGATACCTTCCTTTGACTCAACCATTTCAAATAGATATTCTTATTTATAGGTAATCAACACCCACACCATTGAAGGATTTTCCAAAAGAGATTCATGATCTTACTTTCATCTATAGAGGATCATGGGATGGTTCAGAATATAAAATGATATTTCCTTTTCCTGACAGTATATAATTTCTCTATATAATGAGGGCCAATATATTCCCATTATAAAATCAAATTCTACCAAGGGAAGTATCACAAGATTCATTGGAAAAATATTCCCACATATTCCAATAGGAGAAGATTCCAACACTTTGGTTGCAATGATTGCACCACAAAGTGTTTTTATGGATATCTCTCATTTAAGGTTTTAGGGTGTCGATAAAATAGTTCTATAAAACATTCAAGATGTAAAGGAATGTGTAGAACCAGAATCGAATAAGACTTTTTCCATTCCTAGGTGAATATGAAGTATACCTTGTATGACTTTGTTTTATTTCTCCAATTTAGCATTAATGATCGAATAATCCTTTTATTAGTATTTTAGATTTAGTGACTACTAACATTGATTACCCTCAAGGACTTGGGGTTTAGTGCACTATCTTGCATAGTGCCCTTTATCCCTACATTTTTTTCATTAGACCATGGGTGGTTATCTTCTTGCCTCTAGAACATTATCCTGCTTCTTCGTTCCTTTTTGACATTCATGATCTTTATGCCTTCTCTCCCATACTTGAATCATTTCCATGTACCTTTTAGGTTGTTCCCATGATGTTTCTTCCTAAATTCATGACATGTGGGTGGTTGATTTTTCTTTCCACCTTTCTCATTAGATCCTCTAGTGTGAGACTCCATCTTTTTTTTCTTATCACTGTATCCATGGGACTTTTCTCCAAAAAAATTCTCTACTTTGAGAGAACGTTGAATAAATTCTTCATAACTCCAAATGTATTGAATTTATAGAGTCTTTCTAAGCTGTGGTTTTAAAACACTAAAGAATATATCATTTTTTCTATCATTTTTTATAACAAAACTTGAAGTGTACCTTGCAAGAGTTATAAAATTTTCTTCATAGGCTATGAAAGATTATCCTTCATTTTTCATCTGCTCTATAAATTCTATCTCCATTTTTGTATGAATATTTTAAGGGAAATACTTTTTAAGAAACATTATATTAAATTCTTCCAACTCCATATCTTCGATTTATTCCTTCAGATTGGTGTTATTAATCAACTCCCACCATTGGTTGGCCTCTCCATCTAGATGATAAATATCAAGAACTTCTATCTCAATCTCAAAATAGTGAAGAACATAAAATATATTATCCATTTATTTGATCCACTATTCCATGCCTAGTGTATTGGAAGATCCACTTACCATTATTTGTCTTTTCCGCATAAAGGACTCGATATCTAGTTTCTCCCTCTTTAGTAAAGGCATTTGTTCCACATTATTTAGGTTATTGTTCATAACCTAAGACAGCTAGGTAAGAATCACCATGAAATTTTTAACTCCAACCACTAAGGCATTAGGTATTTAATTAGGGAAATAATTGAATTATCCCTCAAAAAGGTCATTGTACTAGTTTCTCCTAGTTCCCACTATTTTCTAAAATAGAAAAGTTTAGAACAAAACACAATAAAAGTCATGAATAAATAATTTATTACTTTTTTCAATTTAGTCTAAAGGTATATCTTGTGGGATCCCTATGTTTATAATTTTATAAAACAAAGATTCTTGGGTGCTTAATTATACTTAGTCTCAAACTAATAGCTTTCACTAATGTTCTCTAATCCTTATTCACAAATTAACTAAACTGAGCTCTGATTCCAACTATAGTGACCCAGATTTTCTTACATCACTTTTTACATAATTTTATAGACAAACAACATAAAACCATTACACAAACATGATAAAAAGGTTCATGTCTTGGGAAAATTAAGACCATTCATGACATTTACAAAATAAAACATAAACATTTATTTAATTCCTTATTCTCTAGCTTATTATTGGACCTCATGTTCTCTTTAGTACATGTAACCACTTGAGGATACACGTCAAAGAAAGGGGTGAGATAAAAGACCAGTAAGAGGATAGATAAGAACATGAATCAATATAATAGGGGTGATAATAATCATTATAATCATAACATAGGTATATGATAATAATCATGAGAGGAAGCATTAAGAAAAGGCTTGGAATGTGGCAATGTATAAAATGAAACATCATGTTTTAGTGGTAAACTACCACACATAGTTGTGAACAAATCTAGCATCAGGTTCATACATATTTCATATTTTCTAATGAGATAAATAAAATTACCAAATTAATTAGAGAGCTATATAATTTTGGGCTCACCCATCACATCATAACATTTACAATGCACTATATAAATTTGGTTGCACCTATCACATCATTACATTTACATTGTCATGCATGCCACATAGATTGTATATCAATATTGAACATAAAAACACATAGAAATGAATGGGTTTTATTTTATAAATCATAAATTCATGAATAAAATTTTTTAAATAAAAATGGAATAATATTCTTGGTATAGGAATCATCAATCTTTAGTGAATAAGAAAGAATCTCCATAGAAGTAAAATGTTTGTTTTTTAAGAAGAGTTATTTAAGAAAACATTATGTTTTCCTTAAACTCAAGTAGAAAAAATATATATCCCATAAAATATAATTTAATGATTAATAGATGATATTTAAGAAACATTAATGTAATATTTGTACTAAAAATGGGGTGAAAGAGGGAAAACCCAAAGGAAGAGAGTTGGTTTCGAGAATTCCCATTACATTATGTCTGAATACATTCTCCACTTTAATATCCAATATAATCACATTAGAATCATTAATTAAAATAATTCAAAACCTTTTATACATTAATTTTTTTCATTATTATTTTATTAACTTCATTTATGGGATTTTAGATGAGTTATATAGTTTAATTTCATTGTTTTGGAGTGTTTGTTTTCTTAGTTTCCATGATCGGTTTACTTGTATACATGAATGAAAGTGCGTGTAAAATGCAGATAAATATCCAAAATTGTTATTATATCTTCTTAATGAGATTAAATAATTTTAAATTTTCTTATAAATAATTCATTTATATGTTATGAGGATTAATCATTAGATAAAATTTAATGATGATCATTTTGGTTAATTTTGGCAGTTTTTCGATCAATATATATTCATTTTTTTGTCATTTAGTATAATGTATATATGTTAGTTATTAAACATAAAGAGGATTGTAATATAAATTTTAAAATATTTTTCCACCATTATAATGGTTTTATTAACATCCTTGAAGGAGTTAAATCAAAATGAAAGTGCATCGCCCACGATGTCAGAAAATTTACACATCACGGGCGACGCTTTCATTTTTAGAATAAAAGAGAGAGAGAGAGAGAGAGAATGGAGTTTTATTATAAATATTCTTATAACATGGTATAATTATTCTATATCAAATATACTGGATTTATAATTCATTTGGATAAGAGAAGGCGAGGAGAACAGAAAGAAATAAATGAAATTGAAAAGAAATTAAAAGAAAAAGGAAGATGATTTTAGCTCTTGGATTTATCCTCCTTAAGAACCTCCATAGGGAAAATTTTTTCACCTTTTGATAAGAATAAGAGCTCATGGAAATGGGATAGGGTCTTGGGAAGAGTTTTGGGCATAATTTTTTCATTGCTCAAATCTTGAGAGGTGTGAGAAAAAGAGGTGGTGAGGGGTGGTATTTACATGGGAGGAGAGGGATGCTTTCTCATTATTATATTCATTAGTTTATTATTTAAGCTCTATACTATGAATAGTTTGAGAATTATCACTAAATATATTATAATAATGAAGGATACTTCTATATTTTTTGCTTAAATCATCCATAAATCATCCATGACTCCATAATTCATGTATTTAGCTTTTATCGTAAATTGTCTTATTTTACTATTCATCAAAAATTCATGTATTTTAGAAAAATCCCAAAAAAATAACCCTAAAAATTATTAAATATATAAAATTAAAAAATGGACTCCATTTTATGAACATAAATTTCTAAATAATAGTAATTTAATTTTTAATTAAAATCATCATTTACTTGGAAAATATATATTTTAAAATTATAACTGATTTTATAAAACTTTGATATTTTACTTAAGGTCTCAGAAAATTATCCTAGAATCAAAATAAATAAAAAATATTAATTTATTAATATATTTTATGAAAATAAATTTTCTTTTAAATTATTAAATTAATCATAAAATTGTAATTAAATATTTATGATTTACAAAAATTCTAACAATTAATTAATAATTTTTTAAAAAAATTACATAGACTATTTTATAATTATACCACAATTTCATTTATAGGATTACAAAATTTTATATGTAATTTCAAAGGTTATTTTACTATTCTATTAGATGTTTTACTATTCATAAGGGTCGTGTTACTATTCTATAAGTCAAGTTACTATTCCTTCAGTATAGGTTCCTCAACTTCCAGAAATACTTCTTATTTAATTAATTATTCATTTATAAAGTTTTTTTTATGATCTATAAGTGATTTTATGTGATTTATATTATATGAAATTACAATAATAAGGGAGAAATTTCATTTAAAAAAGTTTGGGTCATTACATTTTGACCCCATAACGAGTGGAAGGTTTTTACTTGAGGCTTGACAGGTAACACTCATCCAGAAGAACACACTCCATGAGCTCTTTCATCCCTAATGAAACTCATCTAAGAGATATACTTCATCAGGTACAACTCAACTGACCCTGATGGCACCTCTAAGAGATACCACTCAATAATGTATCACAAAGTTGATGGCACAACACTACTATCTAAAGAGGTGGTACATCAAATAAAACATGATCCTCAAATTTCACTATGATGTATGTTACATTGGAACCCAATGGATCTCAATAATCAGTTAGGGTATCTCACATATCAATGACAGGGGATGATAAAAATATTACTATAACCAAAAAAGGTCTCATCTCTCAGAAAGTAAATCACTACAAGATCCACTAGGGGACACTTCAAACCAAGTCTGGAAACTGTAAACCAGACTTCCTCGAATAGGGGATCACTCATAGGGTCCAATGGGGGCACTAAAAACCCAATCTGGTGACCCATAAATCTCACTCAGATAGGGGATCACTCCTTGGATCTACATGGGGACACCACCAACCCAATATGATGTCATAGAGTTCATATCACTTTGATAGAGTATCGTCGTCCATGTAGTTTTGGTCATGATGATTCCACAAACCCCATATTGTATAACTCGTAAAGTAGAGGATTGAACTCTCATCAATACCAAAAACCCCACATAAACCTTATGCTGAGTAGGGTATCATATACCCAATGATTCCCCAAACCCTAATAAAATTTCTCACCTTGTAGGGGATCATACAACTGATGATTCCACAAACCCTACTGGTCTATCCTGTTAGATAGGGGATCATCACCCACGTAGTTTTGGTCACGAGGATTCCGGGAACATGATCTAGGGAAATGATATGCTAGAGAATCCCACCCTGACCTCTCTAGAGGGATGAAAAAACTCTAACCATATGATAGAGGATCCCACTTCAGCCTCCCTGGTAGGATGCTGCAACTCTATCCCAGTTCATCCTATTGAGGGGATCTCAATCTTGTGCCAAGGATGTAATTACAAATGTACCCTCATAGGGATAAACCAAGGGTACTCACTCAAACACTTCTATTCTAATTTCTCCAACCCAATAAACACACAACATCGCCTAATCTTTCATCTTCAAGGAGAAAACTGAGGTCGATATAGCATTCTACACGGAAACCCACTCTGGATAGGCAACTCACAGGCTGGAATCTGAGCCCTAAAGATAGAGATATGAAAGGTGGAAGTTCCTCTAAAAAATTACTACACAACATGTACGGGGGTATACATGGAATGTTACCCTACTTGAACACTTGGTCATGTCCTCTGAACATAATACATGGTTGGGAATGTGAGCATACACGGTGTGTGCCGACAGTACACGGTGGGTCTCTTTCCACCCCCCATATTTTTCTCCCCTTTACACATCTCGGCCAAATGTGTCTCACACATAGTGTGCACCACTTGGTACATGGAATGTCCTGTAAAAATGGACCCCTTGGCCAATCCATCTTCCCAAGTCTGTGTTAGACACTCCATGCCCAAATACTATGGTCATGTTCTCTCATATGAATATGTAAATTCATAATAATTCCTAGTCCATGTCCTTTGGCCACATGACATGGAGTCACTACATGGAATGTAACTAGAGTACACAGTGTGTAGTTCCCAAAAGTCATCTTCCTAGAATGGGAAGAACACATGGTGTATCCCTCTATGCTACACGTCGCATTGATGAGAAATCCATCGTAAATTTTCCTACGATCATCCTGAATCACCCATTTTTCCCTCAAAACATATAGATCGACCCTCATGAGGTCCCTAAAAAATATATAAGGGATTTAAAACCTTAAAAAGATGCATAAAATGGGTATCAATACTAAAACTCAAAACCAACTACCTTGAGGGTGAAACTCCAAAGCTTCAGGTTTAGAACGATGCCTGAAACATGATGATTCTTCATCTAGTGATGATCGATGTCACAAATAGGATCTAGTGGAACCTCCTCATCTTGATTCATCCATCATATAAATGAGGGGATTGGATTAGGCTCCTCCTTGAAATCACACCAAAGTGGTGGGGAGAAGGGTTATTGTTTTAATTTTATTAAAATAATATCCTCTATTTAACTCTCCATAATCAACCCTCCTCTAACCAAACACCTATATCGGACAAAGATTATGTCATTCCTAGGGTAAAAAAAAAGTTCTGAACACAACTATGATCACATAATTCTAATTTTAGACTCTGATCAAGAGTTATTCTACATTTCCAAATAAACTATGCATGCATGATAAAATATATTTCATATTTTTATTATCAACACAATGAGGTTCTATAGGCCTTAGAATCCTATGTTGACTCAGTACCCAGCTTCAGAAATATTTCTAGAAATATTCCAATTTCTTATAGGTCAAAACCTGAATCATTAAATCCACCCCACATTAAGGATTTTCATCCTCAAAAAGTGAAAGCCTAGTCACACAGGAAAGAAACTGATCTCTCAACTAGAACTCCCATGCCAATGAGCTCACCAAGACCACCACAAAGGCTACCAAGGGTTTTTGTTCTACCTAGGATCATGAACTTAGTGGAACCCCATGGATAAATCACACCCAACATCCATATAAAGCCAAACCAATAACGTGCAACAAGCCAGAACAGGTCTCCTTAGCTGTGGAAGGTGGGAAACACCAAGCACCCAGTATATCTACAATCATTGGGTCTAGTTGTACAACACCTCACTAACCAAATGCAGAGACCAAAACACCCTACTCCTAACACACAAGATAAGGAACTCATCCACTGCACCTTGATACTATCTTATTTGGGTGGAACTATATTGACTATATAGTTTTGTATCGCATCTCATGAATGAATCTTAGTGGGGAAAACGTCCCAAATTGTTTTGATTTAAAAGACGCATCGAACCATGCCACATGCTCCTCAAGATTCTCATATACAAAGATGAAATTGAACACGAAATGGTATCAATGTATATAATGTATCTACCCAAGTTCACACATTGGGTCTTACTGGGACCTCTATGAAAACCTCTAACACACAACCCCACCACAAACACACAAATTGGAGGGACACATCCTCCACACCTCGACACTATCCAATTTGGGTGGAACTAACTCACCCTCAGAGTTTTACTCGCGTCATAAAAACACGTCTTGTTGGGGTAACGATCCCTCTTCCTCATGAATTCGAAATGAGAAACACCAACATAGGGTTAGATCGATGCCTTATGTCACCATGAACAAACCTTGAGAAAGAAAGAGCAATAAAATATTATATCACAGCTATGTCTATCAATAGTACATAATAATAAATAATGGAAACTGAGGGTACCTTGATCCATCCTTAGAGCCTCCAGTTCAAAGGCCTTTATGGCCTAAAACTAACCTCACCCCCATCCAACATCTCCCTGAGCCTGATGTGGACCGCCTGGTGGTGGTGGTGGAAACTTGTACCATATGACTTCTCATTCTATTGTACCTACTCCTCCATCAAGTACACCACCCTACAAACCTCCATGCTCAAAACAATGCCGCTATCATGGTGGTATGTTGACCATCTCCCTCTCAGTAGCTCGAAAAGTAGGATTTTGTTTAGAAATATATCCCCATTCATTCTAAGCATAACACTACCTCTCCTATATTTGAACAAAACAAGCCTAAAATCCCTGATCCTGATAACATTTATCCCTAAATCCCCTCATAAAGCATCGTGCACACCAAGATCTCTGAGCCTGTCATCAGATACTAACTTTTGAGGTATCATCTCCCATATACCTAGCATTAACGATCAGTGTTTACTCATCCAGAAATAACTCCACCACCAAGGCCTACTCAAGCAATCCAGTATATGTGGGAATGCACAACAGCACCACTGACGCTGTGATATCCTAGTGTAATCCCTGACCAAAGTTTTATTCTTTAAAAAATAGATCCCAAACCATATCCAATGAGTAATATGATAGGTTTATAAACCTATATGATTACTCTTTCAAAGTCATTCTGTTCTTTCGAAGTTACAGAAGCTTCTGGATACACGCTGACCCCAATGTGGCTAGATAGGAATCCTCCATGAAGATCCGATCAAACTTTTCCCAAGTGAGCATCACCTCATCGTGGGTTTGTATCACCAGACTCCATCATCTCCTAGCCTCTCCATGCAAAAGGATCTCCTCTAATACCAAAATCTTGTCAAGATGTTTCCTCCCAAGGAGTAAAACATGTGTGACTACCTCAAGCCTCTCATCACCTGTCTGGGGATTTGGATCAGCCTAAAACCGTAGAGGTTTCTACCTCTAGAACTCATGAAGTGCAATCAACCTATGTTCTTCCTCGGAATGCACTGTTGGCACAACCAGCTTCTCAATGGGTAGTGGCTCAACCAGTGGACCACTCATAGGTCTAGTCTCAGAACCAGTGACCTACACTGAAGCCTCATATCAGGGTGAACCATCTCCACAATCCCATCATGGAACCATGTCTGGTTGTCATTGTAGTGGAATCCTAAAATAAAATCAAGAAGCACCATGTTCAGAGAGTATATTTAGGGACCTAACTAAAGAAGTTTAGGGTAAAACCCTAAACCTAGTCCAATATGATGCATGTACCAAATTTTTCCCTATGAACAATTTCCTAATCTAATGGGTCAAATAGAAAGTTATCATAGTCTTGGTAAATGGATACATTAGTATCCACACTAATATTAGAGTCATTTTCCTGAAATATAAACTCAAAACACCTTAACATTGTTGATATGAAACCCAAACATAGCTCTCAACAATTCGGTCCCAAACTGGAACCTAGTTTAATACCACACTTTCACGACTCGACCTAATGGGGCTCAAGCCATGACTCCCCAATCCCAACTCTATCGAAAAGTGGTTAACATCCAATGTTGAGTAGGCATATCCCACACATGGGATTATTTTTTTAAATTACTTGTACAAACGCACCCAAAAACATCTCCATGGAAAAATGGTGAGATGTATAAACTAAAAATAAATTCATGTATATATATATCCCAAACCAAAGTACAAAAAAATAAAAAAACAGAAAAATAAATGCCCATTAAAGAAAATTTAAAAAGTTTCCAACCTTCTCAGATGTAGGGGATTGTTGTCAAATATAACTACCAGAAAAATTCTCATTACCACTCCAATAACCATCTAAGTGGGTCTACCTCACTAAAATTTTTCTGGATCAGGTTATCTGGGGACTCCATCAAAAGGTCTATAGTCTAAACAAGACACAACATGTGTGGTAAAATCCCATGCAGAGCTGATTATAACAATACTCATTAGGTTCCCTAAAAATACAAAAGAAAAGGGAGTAACTAAAAGGCAACAGTCTACTCGACCTAGCAAGATGGAATCCAATCGAGAGAGAAACTCCATATTGAACTGTCCTCAGATATATATGACTAGTCAGATTAGTCCATAGGGGGTTTCAACCCAGAAATGCGACAACACCACAAGTACTTTCAGAATAACCTAGGTATACTCATCTCAGACTCCAATTCTAATGAGGTTATGACCCCACGTCCAGTGATAGGTTTCTACTTGAGGCTCAATAGGTAACACTTGTCTTGGATAACGTACTTCTTGAGCTCTTTCATCCATAATGACACTCATATGAGGTATATACTCAATCATTTATAACTCATCTGACCCTAATGGTGCCTCTAAGAGATACCACTCAATTGGGTATCAAAAAGTCGATAACACAACACTACCATATAAAGAGATAGTACATCCAAGATAACATGCTCATCTGCTCTCAACATTAATAAATTCATGCTAGAACCAAGCGGATCTCGATACTCAGATAGGGGATCTCACCCATCTCGGATGGGGGACACTACCAACCCTTCTGAACCCACAAAAATTCTAATCTCTCAAAATGGGGATAACTCCAAGGATCCATTTGGGGACACTATAAACCTATTAAGGAAAAATTTAAACCACATATCCTTAGATAGGGGATCACTCTTAGGGTCCACTATGGGACACCAAAAACCTAATCTGGTAACCCATGTATCTCACTCGAATAGGGGATCACTCCCAGGATCTACCATGGGACACCACTAACGAAATATGACATATTAGAGTTCATATCACTTAGATATATGATCACCATCCAAGTAGTATTGGTCATAAAGATTCCAAAAACCCCATCTACTAATACTCAAGAAGTATGGGATCTTACTCATGATGATACCACAAACCCTACATAAACCTTCTACAATGTAGGGGATCGTACCCAATAATTCCAAAAACCCTACTAAAATAACCTGCCACATAGAGGATCGTAGCACTAATGACTCCATAAACCATACTAGGTTATTCTGCTAGATAGGGGATCAACGCCCATGTAGTTTTGGTCACAATTATTTAGAGAACCCAATCTAGGAAAAATATATGCTAGAGGATATCATCTTGTCCTCTCTAGAGGGATGAAACAACTCTAACCATACGATAAAGGATCCCACTCTAGCCTCCTTGGAAGGATTATATAACTCTATCCAAGCTCATCCTATCAAGGGGATCAAAATATTATACTGAGGATGTGATTCCACATATACCCTCATAGGGATAGACCAAGGGAACTACCTCAACCACAGCTGGTCTAACATCACCTACCCAAGAAACACACAACATCACCTCACCTTCTATCTTCTAGACCAAAATGAAGACACTATAGTGTTCTATACAAAAAACCACTCAGGATATGCTACCCACAAGCCTAAATCATAGCTCTATAGAAGGATACATGAATGTCGGAAGGTCCTCCCAAAAAAGACTACACGGTGTGTAAGGGGGTCAACATAACGTGTGACCCCACCTGAACACTTGTCCATGTCTTATGAATGCACATCTTGGCTTGGAATATGAGAATACATGGAGTGTACTGATGGTACATGGTGTGTCTCACCTAACTCAGGCCATTTTCCATGTCTTCCCTTCACATGACTTGGCCAACTGTGTCTCACACATGGTGTGTACCCCTTAGTACACAGTCTTCCCCATCTAAACAGATCCCTTGGCCATGCCATAACCCGGGTTTGTTTCCAAAACCCCATACCCATGTAATATGGATGTCTACTCCCGCAAATTCATGTAACACCACAACATTTTATGGTATGTCTCTTTTTAAATCTAACTTCTTGGATATCTTATATTGCACGTAACACCGAGCATAAACAAACAATGATATACTATTAATATTATTTTTTAAAATGAAAATTATATCATATTCATTAAATTGGTGGTTATGAATAGGAATAACTAACTTATGAAATATATATAATTGAATGCATTGGTTACCAATTGTTTAGAAATAAATATAAAACCAATTGAATATAAATGAAATGTATTTATAAAAAACTAGTATTATGCGTCAAAGGATTTATCCCAATAAATTAAAATAATTACTATTAGTGAATGATCTTAATAAAATTTATTTCTGAAAAATTCAATAAAATATTTAATATTCATCCTACGTGTTCTCTAGACATGATATAAAAAAATAAATTCAATTTTACGCATTAAAAGGCTATATTTTTCTAAAGGAAATTTTACCAACTTTTGATAGAGCACCTGTCTTAAATCCAACTTTTGATAATTTTATATATTCCATTTGAAAAATTAAACATATTTTTTAAAATATTAATATAAAAATGTACTTTACTTGAATTTTTGGTGTTTTTTGATAAGTTTCTTTTTATGATGAATAGTGAAAAATACTGGATATTATTTGAAAATAGATTTTTCATCCTAATAATTTGTAATGTTTAATTATATTTATAATTTTTTAAAAAGTATAATTATTTTATATAATTTAATATAATTTATTTCATTATAATTAATTATACTTTTAATTTCTAAATAAAAAAATTTCAATCTTTTGAACGTTTTCACATTAAAAACTTGTTTTCTCATTCCAAGAATGGGATTGATTTTAAATTAATTACTTAAAATTATGTGTTTTGAATTTTGAAAAATGGATTCAATATTTGGAATCAGTGGGTCCAAATTATTTAAATAGTATTGTTTTATTTTTGGAAATTATGAATAGTAACTTTAGTAATTCTTTATTAACATGGTTAAAGGTAAATCAAGTAATTAAAGTTAAAAATAATATAATAAATATTATAACATTAGCCAAACACTTGTACAAATTTCATTGGATGAGTTTTTATTGACCAAAATCATCCTTGGGCTGATATTATAATCTTTGTAAGCCACTTGGATGAGAGGACGACATTTATTATATTTTATTTAAAGAAAAGTTAAAATATATCATACTCATATCTTTAATAATTATATCATTTTTAATATAAGGTTATACATAAGATAAATATGGATATAAATATTCAATTGAAATATAAAATGTATCTATTCACCATGATAATTTATTTTAAATTTTTAAGAAATAATTAATTACCTTAAAGGCTTACTCAATAATGATATAGTAATTATTTAATTAATGGTAATATCAAATAAATGATTATAAAATTATTAAAATAAATATACTTTTACATAATTAATGTCATCCAAAAATTTTATAGATACATTTGACATGTTTGTGATATATTAGATGTTTTTTTAATATTTATTGTTTTATTGATTTTTGTAAAAGTCAAAGTAAGGGATAGTGTCAAAATTTTCATTAATGTTATATTAAAATAAATAATATTTTAGTAATGATATAAAATTTATAAAAATATAAAATTATTCCAAATGGTTGGGATAAATTTAAAAACCTCATCTATAACTCATTTAAGGTTCTTTTGGAATTTTATAGTAACTATATTAACCTTCAAAGAGTAAAAATACATGTTGTCATGGTAAGAGTTAAATGGTTTAAATAAGGGTTAAAACCAAAAGATAAGGGTAGGAAAGTGACCAAAACTTGTATAAAAATTATTTTTTGGGATTATTTCAGTCTATATACATATAATATTCAAAATAACTCACTTTATATCCATTTTGAGTTGAATATTAATTTATATTAATTAAAAAATTTGAATGTTTCCAAAAGTGTCCATCATCTCAATTATAAAAGTACACCTCCTTCCTCACTCCCTCATGCCACTTTTAACCTTATATATAAACCGAAACCTAAAAATTTATCCTAAAAAAATCCTTATAGAAGTTATGGAGTTATTTTTCTTCCAAAATGACCAACCCTATATCCCTTGAAATGATATATAAAGGGAGTTCGCCAAAGAAGAGGTAATCATTTTTACCAACTTATCCAAGTTCATTTTTTATTATACTTCTTCATGAGTTTTTTCCTTGATACAATAATAAATACAATATAATATATATGCTTAGATGTTATTATGATTATGATATAACTATATTCCAGGATTTATCCATCCTATGAAAAATAAAAGCATCGCGTGTGCGTACGTATGACATATGGTATCCATGTCATGGTGTAATTTTTTTTTCATATCCACTTTACTTGGATGGGTATATTGATAGAAATAATGGATAGATATAGTAATTATGACATTATATTGATTTTTTATATTTAATATACCATCCAATTATTTACCCTTTCACTTTTAAGGGAATGATATTGTCGCTCATACGTACGTACGACCTACCATCTCTACGATGTAATGAGATTCATTTTCCATGTAAAACATTTATGAATGATTATAAAAAATTATATAATAATTAAATATAATATCTGTGAACTTAATATCATTCTGTATAAGAAATAAATATATACTATGCATAAGAAAGTTGACATACATGACAAAACATGCATAGTAAAATGAAGCAGTTGACACCCGAAACAAGAGTAATAACGAAATATTATTAAAAAATGATATAATAATATCATATATAATATCATAAATTTGTATATGGTTTTGGTATAAATTAATAACATTCTTGAAATTATTATATGGTAAGTTAAATAATATTACACCAATGGAAAGTACAATGTGAGAGTTAATATCACAATCTCATTATTATTCAGGATTGTTTATATGTATGTATATACTGGTGAAAATATATCATCAATGTCCATGTTTATTAAAAATATTTTCCAAATTATTTTCACCGTTATCCTATAAATGTTTAAATTATTTTTACCCCTGTTATACTTCTTATAAAATGGTTTGAAAGGAATCTTTTTTCTTTTTCTAAATGAGGTACTTTATTAAATTTTTGATAAAAATATGGAAGGAATGTTTTGTTAACATATAGGTAATGAATAGTTTTTTCCATTGTCATGACATCATAATTTCTTGAATATTAACTTAAAATTCTATAAGATTCTTTTGAATGAAAATGTTTTCTTTTAAAATCGTTTGACCTTTTAAATAAATGGTTTCAATGTAAAAAAGGGGTATTTATCTCAAGAATTTTCAATGCTTTTGTTAGAGACTTTTCATCTATGTAAACATACTTTTTGAGTTTTAAAAATTATTGAGGATGGTCTATTATGATATCATTTACCATATTTTTTAAATTTTTTATGATCTGTTTGACTATGGATGTGCTATTTTGTTACCATTCATGGTTTATAGTTATGGTGTTCATATTTTGTTTTATAGTTTCTCAATACGAATGTTTATGTTGTTTACATTTCACACTTTTTATACTAGTAATGCATTGTAATTATTAAGTGATGGGTGGAACCCACTACATCCCCAAGATACATCGGTAGGTCTCATGAGATAAACTAGTTTGGGTATTATATGTGGGATTACCTGTTTGTGTATTGTGCCCTGGCTGAATACTTGATGGTATGTTTATCATGTTTATCATTATGAAATACCTTATTATGATATTATCCATTGATATTACATATAATTATTAAATTATTAGAATATCCATTTGATTGTTTATATGGAATTATTTTATCTTTATTTATTCTTTCCATATTATTCTCAAGATTATGTTTAAATGGATTGTGTTTCAGTTTTACACATTACCATAATGTTTATGATTATTAGCTTCCATTTTACACTTACCATTATTGGGAATCTATGCTCACCCCTTTCTTATTTTTTTTTCAATATTCCAATATGTATATTATATATGATATGTAGGGATAAGATATGAGAAAAATGGTGTTCTTAGAGGATTCTCTATATTTTATTTTATATTTTAAACTATAATTTAAGGTTCATGTATGTAATATAGTTTCAAAAACTGTTAAACTAATCATTCATTTGGGATTTAAATCTTGTATCTATGCAAATGTAAAAAATAAGGCATCATCTCTAGGAGACTGGGATCGGGGTCTTTACAGTTGGTATTAGAGTAAGTTTAGTTGAAACCTTGAGAACTAGATTTAGTAAAACGTAGATTAGTGAATGAAACCCAATGACAGAATTTCCCAACATATCTAACTAAATATAGAATATTATTGTGAGATAATTTATACCTAAATTTCCCATTTAGGTTATTTAATTCACTAGTTTTGTGATTATACATTATATTTCATAATGTTATGATATAATCTAGTGTATTCTATTTTTTAGAAATGGTGCCCAGTGGAAGGAATGGAAAACTTTTCAATGCACGTAACCCATGTAGGTATTTACCTCATATAAAATATAATGATGTTGTAGATAGATCTAAAACTAGTGTTGAGAAAATTATAACTATACTGGGACCACTTACTCAGGTTATGAAAAATAACCTTACCCGTATGGAGCGTCCTAGTCCACAATGTGGAGGAACAATGTTAGATCGCTTCATTAGACAATAACCTCCATAATTTAATGGGAATAAAAATCTATTTATATCTGAGAAATAGAAAAAGTTCCTTAGAAACGATATTCATCACATTGGGGATTAATTAAAGGGAGAATGTTTCCATGTAAATTTATCATTTATTGAATAATGAGAATCAATACTGGTCATTAATTCAAAACACAAAGGATGAGGAAGAAATAAAAAACATGGAATAGAAGGATTTTAAGGAACTTTTCTATGAAAAATATTTCCCTCAAGAATAATGAGAAGTTATTGAGATACAATTATTGAGTCTAATATAAAATGAGGAAGATAATTTTGTGAAGTTTGAAGCCTTCTTTACTAGATTATCAAGGATTGCTCTGGAATCCATATGTAACCCAAGTAGTAAGATTCATTGTTTCTTTGATGGGTTAAATCCTTTCCTCTGAAGGGTAATGGACTCCCAAAATTTCTCATCATACAAAGATATAGTCTCATGTGATATAAAGATATGAAAATAATTCTCTAAGTCTTATGACTTTTAGGAAAAGAAATAGAAGAAGAGAATGACGGATCCAGAAACAGATAAAGGGAAAAAGGGAAAGAAGGATTCTCCCACATGTGACAATTTTGGAAAGAAACACCAATGTACTTTCCTGAAGGGAATGGGAGTATATTATAAGTGTGGAGATAATTTTCACGAGGCTTTCGATTGTAAGAGAAAGAAAAAAGTTGTAAATGTGCAATGTTTCAACTATAAGGAGATGGGAACTACACAAATAATTGTCCAAACCATCAAGGAAATATAACATAGAAAAATAAAAAGGGATCATGGTAAAGATTATATTGTTACTACATCCTAAGTGGAATAATTAATATATTTATTATTTTGGATTCAAAAATTATGTTATGATATTCTGATTAAAATAATATTGAGATATATAAGGATTTTTCTGCAATACTTCTTTAAATATTTGGAAGCATGTATGTTTTCATTAGTATTTTAAGGTGGTCAAGGTATTCATATATTTGGTATGTGATAAAAAGTTTTTTATTATGTTTTTTGGGGAAAATATGATGTTAAATTTATTTTTTAATTTAGTGACCTTCCTTATAAATTTTTGGACCATGAATTTCGACAGTTGTATTTTGGATGAGTCTTAAGGTTGGAAGGGATTAAGTTGAAAATTGTATATTATTGTTTAAGGTCAAAGTATGATTTATTTGATACTATGTGATAACATTTTTTGTTTTATTAAACATTTATATGATGAAGGAAATACTTGTGTACCATATGATTCATTAAAAGTGCTTTAAACATAAAAAATCATCTTGAATATCCATCCCTTAGTGTAAGTAATGAAGTGAAAATTAATCAAAACAAAACTAAAGGATGAGATTAAGATTATGAAATGGATAGTAATCAAGTAAGTATGTTTTCTCTTATTCTTATATAGATAGTAATGGGATCCATAAACTTTAGGAGAAATTTTTTTGAACAAAAACGTTATCCATTTACTTTATTACAAATAAATAAATGGTAGTTTAACCGATCACATGATTTATGGTTTTCTGATTGTTAACATTCTAATGACCACGTTCTTTATAACTCTCCATAAAAACTAATATTCAGTTTTCAATTAAATTTCCACATTTTATAATATGTAATAATAGTATGTATTATCTTTGGTGACATTCATACTTCCCTTTTTTTATTTTAAAGTGGAGGATTCATTAATCCTCTTTCTGATGTGGGATTTCAACAAAGATGTTTTTAAAATTCAAAACCCTAGTTTTTTATCCAGAGTTCAAATTTCATGTAAAAATTTTATTAAAGGAAGGGAGAATGTAAAACCTTAATATTTTACAGTATGTCTCTTTTTAAATCTAACTTCTTCAATAGCTTACATTTCACACAACACCGAGCTTAAACGAGCAATGATATACTATTAATATTATTATTTCGAAAAGAAATGTATCCCCTAGTAGTTGAATTGGTAGTTATGAATAATAATGACTAAATTATGAAAATATATGATTGAATTTATTGGTTACAAATTATTTATAAATAAATATAAAAACTAATTGAAAATAAAGGAACTATTTTTATAAAAAAAACTATCATTACATTCCATAGGTTTTTTATCCTAATAAATTAAATTAATTACTATCAGTGAATGATATTAATTAAAATTATATTTAATAAATTCAATATAATATTTAATATTCACCCTATGTGTTTTCTAGACATGATAGGAAAAAATAAATTCAATTTTATACATTAAGAGTCTATATTTTTATGAAGGTAGTTTTACTGCATTTTGATGAAATGCTTGATTTAAATATATTTTTTTTAAAATTTATATATTTTATTTTAAAAAATTAACTTATTATTTTAAATATAAATATAAAATTTTAATTTGGTTTATTTTTTGGTATTTTCTAATAAGTTTAATGTTTTGATTAATAGTAGAAAATACTGGATTTTATTTAAATATAGAATTTTCGTCTAAATAATTTGTTGAGTTAAATTTTAGTCTGAATTTTATTAAAGTTTAATTAGATAAATTATATATTATTTAATCCGATTTAGGTAATTTTAGAAAAATTTACTTTGAATTTGGATATAAAAACATTTCAATTTTTGAACGCTTTCACTTTAAAACTCATTTTCTCGTTCCAACAACGGGATTTATTTAAAATTAATTACTAAAAATTCAGTGTTTTAAATTATTAAAAATGGATTAAATATTTTTAATTAGTGTCTCAAGAATTATATAAATAGTATTCATTAATTTTTTGACATTATGAATTGTAACTTTAGTAATTTTTATTAACACGGTTAAAGGTAAATCGAGTAATTAAGGGTAAAAATAATATTATAAATATAATAAAATTATCTTAACACTTGTACAAATTTCTTTGGATAAGTGGATATTGACAAAAACCCATCCATCGGACCAAATTATAACCCTTTTAAGCCACTTGGATGAGAGTATGACATTTATTATATTTTATTTAAAGAAAAGTTAAAAGATTCCAGACTCGTATATTTTTTTAAATATATAATTTTTAATATAAGAATTTTCATAAGATAAATTCAATAATAAATATTAATTTTAAATATATAATTTTTATCTTCACCATGATAATTTATTTGTAAATTTTAAGATAAAATAATTACCTTAAAGGCCTATACAATGATGGTGCAATAATTATTTAATTAATGAGAATATAAAATAACTGATTATAAAAAATATTAGAATAAATATAATTTTACATAATTAATGTCATACATGAATTTTATAGAACAATTTGGCATTTCAGTGATATATTAGAAGTGTTTTTTAGGATATAATGTTTTATTGATTTCTTGTAAAAGTGAAAGTAATGAATTGTATCAAAATTGGTATTAATGTTATATTACAAAAGAAAATATTTTATTAAATGATATAAAATTCATAAAAATTAAACATTCTCCCAAATTATTGGGATAAGGTTTAAAATGTCATACATGACTCATTTAAGGTTATTTTTCCATTTTATAATAACTATATTAACCTTGAAAGAGTAAAAACATATGTTGTCACGGTAATAGTTAAACGGTTTAATTGAGGGTTAAAATGAAAAGATAAGGGTATGAATGTGACTTAAACTGGTATAAAAATTATTGGCTGAAATTTTTTCGACAAAAAATCATATAATATTATAAATAAATCACTTTATATCCATTATTTATTGAATATTAATTTATATTAATTAAATATTTTGAGAGTTTCCAAAAGTTATTCACACCTCAATTATAAAAAGACACATCCTCCCACACTTCCTCACACCACTTTGAGCCTTTTAGATGAAACAAAACCTACCATTTTCTCCTCCAAAAATCCTTATCCATGTTATTTAGTTCTTGTTCTTACAAAAAGACAAACCCTAGATCCCTTGATAAGATATCTAAAGGGAGCCCGCCAAAGAAGGGGTAATAGTTTTTACCAACTCATCCAAGTTCATTTATTCTTGTACTTCCTCTTCATTATTTTTTTCCATGATACAATAATAATTATAGTATAATCTATATTATGATATTTTATTATTATTACGATACAACTATATTCTCTTATTTATCCAACCTATGAAAAACAAAAGAACTGTGTGTGCGTGCGTGCGTACAGCTTATCGTCTTCACAACGTGGTGTAAATTTTTTTCATCACGACATTACTTGGATGGGAATAATTATGAAAATAATGGATGAATATATAGAACTTGTAAAATTATATGGATTATTTATAATTAAAATTCCATCTAATTCTTTACCCTTTCATTATTTAGAGAATGATATTGCAGTTTGTGCATACATACGGTCTACCATCTCCACGACATGATATAATCCATTTTACTTGTTAAACATTAAAGAATGATTATAAAAATGTATATAATGATTAAATATAATATCTTTGAACTAAGTATAATTCTTTATATGAAATAAATATATCTTATTCATAATAAACTGAGCTTACATGACAAAACGTGCATAAGAAAATGAAGCAGTTAACACTCGAAACAAGGGTAATAACAAAATATTATTATCAAAATGATATAAGAATATCATATATGATATCATAAATTTTTTAAATGGTTTTAGTTTAAATTAATATCATGATTTAAACCATTATACAATAGGTTAAAGAACATTCATCTAAAGGAAAGTACAAGGTGGGTTTTAATTTCACAATCTCATTACTAATAAGGATTGCTTATATATAAGTATCTACTGGGGAATATTTATAATCCTTATCCATGTTTCGTAAAAAAAAATTCCAAATTTTTTCACTATTATCCTAAAAAATTTTAAAGTATTTTTACCCATGTAATAATTTTTATAAAATTTTATTAAAGGGATATTTTTTTCATTTTCCAAATGAGGTACTTTATGACATTTTTGATAAAAATATGGAAGAACTGTTTCTTTTAACTTATATGTAATGAGTGGATTTTTACACCGAGTTTATATATTAATGTATGTAATCTTACCTTATAAGTTTAAAAGATTCTTTTCAATGAAAGTGTTCACTTTTAAAATTGAACAGCCTTTTAAATAAATGATATCATTGTAAAAAATGGGGATTTCTCTCAAAAATCAATGATTTTATTGGAGTGTTTTCATCTATGTCAACAGCCATTGTTCAATTATATGATTCATTGAGTTTGGTATATTATGATATAATTTACCATATTTTATTAAATGGTTTATGATCAATTTGAATATGGATGTTCTATTTTGTAACCATTCATGGTTTATAGATAAAGTATTCACATTTTTTATGCTAGTTTTTCAATGAGAAGTTTTAGGTTGTTTATGTTTCACCCTTTTATACAAGGACTACATTGGACTTAATAATTGATGGGTGGGGCCCATTATATCCCCTCGATCCATTTGTAGGTCTCATGATACAAACTAGTTTGGGTATTGGTTGAGGCATTACCCATTTATATATGGTTTCTTGGTTGAATACTTAATGGTATGTTATTATGTCTAACATTATGCATTCCTTCATTATGAGATTAGTTTTTGATATTCTATGTGATTATTCAATAAGTATAATATTCATGTTCTTCTTTATATAGAATTTTTTGATCTTTTTTTATTCTTTCCATATTATTCTCAAGATTATGTTTAATTGGCTCGTGTTTCATTTATACACATTACCTTAATGTTTATGTTAATTAGATTTCATTGTATGCTTACCCTTACTAGGCATCTAAACTGACACCTCCCTTATATTTTATTTTTCTCAGGATTCCAAGATGTATATTATGACTAAAATGCATGGATAATCTAGGAGAACAATTGTGTTCTCAAAGGGTTCTATATGTTTTATTTTATATTTTAAACTGTAATGTAAGGTTCATGTATGTAATCTAGTTTCCAAAACTGTTAAATTGACCAGTCCTTTGGGATTTGAATCTGGTTTCTATGCCAATATCTAAAAGTTATGCACTATTTCCAAGCTACTAGGTTCGGGGTATTTACAATTGGTATCAATGAAAGTTTATTATAAACCTTAAGAACTAGATTTAGGAAAACATAGATTAGATAATTAAAACCTATTATATAATTAGAAAATATATCCAAATAAACTTAGCTTATGATTTTGAGATCAGTTATACCTAAATTTTTAATTTAGTTTATGTAATTCACTAGTTCTAATATTATACATTATGTTTCATAAATTTATGATATAATCTAGTGTATGTAATTTTTTTATAAATGGATCCTAGTGGAAGTAATGGAAACTGTATCAATGCATATAATCCACGTAAGGATTTCCCTCCTATGAAAGATAAGGATGCTGAAGTTGGATCTGAAAATTGTGCTAAGAAAATTATAACTATACTGATATAACTAACTCAGGTTATGAATAATACCCATACATATATAAATAATCCTAATCCACAACATGGAAGAGCAATGCTAGATTGATTCATGATACAACAACCTCCATCATTTAATGGGACTACAAATCCATTTGTAGTTGATAAATGGATAAGTTACTTAAAAAATATATTCCGTGTATTTTTAATTAATGAAGGGGAGAAAGTTTTCATGGTAACTTATCATCTCTCAGGTGATGTAGATTATGGGGTCATTAATTAAAAACATGATGGAGGAGGAATAAATATAAAACATGGAATTGAATTATTTTAAGTAATTTTTCTAGGAAAAATATTTCCCTCATGAATAGTGAGAAGATATAGAGAGACAATCTTGAGTCTGAAATAAAAAGAAAATGATAATGTTTCTAAGTATGAAGCTAACAGTACTATATTAGCAAGGTACTCTATGGAATACATACACAACCCATATAGTAATACTAATCGTCTCTTTGATGGGTTAAATCCTTTCCTCCGAAGGAAAATGGACACCCAAACTTTCTTATCATATGAATATATCACCTCATATGTTATCAAGATAGAAAAAGAATTATCTAAGTCTTATGACTTTCAGGTAAATAAAGAGATTAAGAGAATTATTGAAAAAGAAACATATAAAGGGAAAAGGAGAAAGTTGGATTTTCCCACATGTTATAATTCTGGGAAGAAACACCCTGGTACTTGCCTATAGGGAATGAGGGATTGTTATAAGTGTGTAAGGGAAGGTCACTGGGCTCGTGATTGTAAGGGAAAGAAAGATTTTTTAAATTTTCAATGTTTCAACTATAAGGAGATGGGGCACTTCAAAAATGAATTTCACAAGCATAAAGGAAATATTTTGAAGAAAAAGAAAAGAGATCAAGTTAAAGATTATGTTATTACCATAGTTAAAGTGGAATAATTAATATATTTGTTTTTTTGGATTCAATGATTATGTTATTATATTCTAGTTATAATAATCATGATATATGTAAGGATTTTATTATAGTACTTTGTTGGAGTCATCATGTATTAATCATGTTTTAATGATCACAAATATTATTCAACCGAGTTACCTCCTATAAATTATATCCAATCATATGTATTTATGTTCAAAGTTTTCTCATGATTTAAGAAGAGCCATGAAAGATCCTAATTGTTCTACATTCCATTTACCTACTTTATATTATCTTTGATCTGATCTCAAAATACCTTCATTGACAAATGCTTAAGTCTAATCCTTTCTATTATCATCATTATTTAAGTCTGAACATAGTTACTTTGAAAAGTCTAAGACACTGTGAGTCTGCCACTGGCTATTTATTTCTGGCACCGTGAAGCATACACCGTGAAAGCCTGACACCATGAATCAAGACACTGTGAAGCTGACACCATGAAGCAAGACACCGTGAAGTTGACACCGTGAAGCCAACATTGTGAAGCAAGACATTGTGAAGCTGACATTGTGAACAAGACACTGTGAATAAGTCATTGTGACCCTGAGACACCATGACACTCAGACACCGTGGTCAATCTAGACCCTGTGTGAAGGAGACATTGTTTCTATAACTCACTGTGACACTGTTTCTTAAACTATTTTGTCGTCTTTCATTTTAATTTCCAACTTTCATATTTTGTGCTTTTAAAGAAAATGATATTAATTAATGTGGGTTGTTGGCATGTTCGGGAACCGTACCTCGTACCTGTAAATGGTAATCATTCCCATTATCAGAGAAAAAGATAAATAGAAGGAATATTGAGCTACTGCAAAGTAGAGACATACGTGGAGATATATAGATAAGGAAGAATAGAAGATACACATGTACATGCAGATAAGAACACATGAAGAACTCAAAGAACACTCATACACATCAAGAACAGAAGTTTAGAGAGCAGGTTCAAGCGCTACTTGGAATACTCTCACATTCAAGTTGAACACCTGTACTGGAAGTGAAGAAACAAAACCATGAAACTCTGTTTTCTAGACAACATCCTAAGAAGGACTCAAAGCTTCTCTACTTCAATCCAAAGGATTCCAGAGCTGCATTGACATCACACAAGAGCATTCTAAACTCATCTCCATATTATTGCTCTATTGTGATCATTTTTGTTCCATTACGAGCAGTGTGTGCTTCTGTCCGTTTGGACACACACTGACTCCTAATCTGAGCTGGAGTATACTAAAATCCTCACACCAAACTCTTTTTACCTTTGTGTATCCCACGTAGAATTTTTTTAGAGGTCTGAGGACCTGGACAACCTATGTGTTGTTGCTGCGGCTTTCCCATGTAGAACTGTGGTAGAGGTCTGAGGACCTGGATAGTCTAAGTACTATTGTAAACCCCAATCCAGGGTTTGGATCAAAGTTTTATATAAAATGTTTGGGAGGACTAATTCTTAGCATGAGACTGGTCCTCTTGGTTAAAAACATTGTGCACCTTATTTTAGTTTAAACTATTTTTAGTAGTCCACTGATAATTACTTTAAAATTCAAATATGTTTTAAGAGTAACTCTGATAGTTAAACTAGAAAGTGTTTTTAATTATTTTAAACTAGTAAGTTAGTTTCAAAAGCTAACTTAATCTTCAAATTAAGTTAACTGAGAAATAATCAATCTTTGAGAAACTAATTGAACACTTACAATCTTTATAAATTCACTATAGTTTAAGTTGTTTTATGAATTGGTGGATTTAAAAATAAATCTATTTCAATAGAAACTTTTTAATAGGAACTAAATTCACCCCCCCCCCTCTTGAGTATCCACTTCGACCAACATTTGGTATCAAAGGTTTTGAAAAGTTTTTTTTAAAACACATGTTTTGTGAAAAAGTTTTTTTCAAAACACTGTTTCTGAAAAGTTATCAACTGTGATTTTAGTTGTATCTTACAAATCTCAAAATTTCTGTTAATTATAAATTTTTATATCATTATGTATCTTTTTAAAAATTAGTTATTATGGATAACAGATTAGAAGTTGTAGCTACCAACAGGCCACCCTTCTTTAATGGTGTAAATTATGCCCAATGGAAAATCAAAATGAAAACTCATTTAGAAAGAATGGGATTTGACATCTGGACTGCTGTAGAGACTCAGTATATGATTCTAGAAACTGTTAGAACTACTTGGGATGAATCTACGAATTCTGATTACAATAATAATTGTAAATCAAATAATTCCATGTATTGTGCTTTAGGAGATGAAGAATTTAATCGAATATCTGCATGTAAGACTGCTTATGAAATATGGGATACTTTGTTTGTTTCCCCTGAGGGAACAACCAATGTTAAGGAAATGAAACTAAATATATACACTATTAAGTATGATAATTTTAAAATGAAATCTAATGAATCTATTTTTGATATGTATCTTAGGTTTAATGAGATAGTTAATACAATGATCTCACTGGGAAAAGTTGTTCTATAAAATGAGCAAATCATAAGGATACTAAGATGCCCACCAGATAGATGGAGAGGAACCTCTTTCTCTATATGAGAATCATGTGACATTGGAAAGCTACCTTTCAAGGAGATGATTAGAAAATCTATGGTATATAAATAAGAGCTAAAGGTAAATAAAGATGAAGATGATGAACCTAAGAGGAAGTCAGTGGCATGTAAGTCAACTACCTCAAATACCAAGGACAAGGAGAAAATTCACATACCTATTGAAATCTCAACTAGTGAAGGTTCAGATTCAGATAGTGATGAAGAGATGGCTCATATAGCTAGGAGATTCAAGAAATTCTATATAAAGAAAATATTTTTCAGAAACTAAAATTATATGGGTAAGTGTGACCCACAAGGAAATTGGAAGAGATATTGGAAGAAAGCTGATAAAAATGATGAGATAGTCTGTTAGGAATGTAAAAGGAAAGGACATGTTAAGGTTGACTATCCAAAATTTAAGTTTAAGAATAAATATGATTATAAGGATAAAAAATATAAGAAATATACGAAGGAAACATGGAGTTATTTAGAAGACAGCTTAAGTGGATCTAAATCTTCTGATTCTGAAGAAAAGAATCATGCCAACATGTGTTTCATGACTGAAACATCTGAGGTACCTGTTTCCCCTATGCTGAATGATTACTATTCTAGGAATGAAATTGATTCAGATAATGATATTAATATGTCTAAAGATGAATTATTTGAATATTGTAATATGTTAGAAGATAAGTGTAATGAGATAAAAGATAAGTACAAATCATTAAAGAAACATTATGCCTTGACTAGTACTGTTAAATATGATCTTAGTATAGAAAAGGAAAAGAATGATCAACTTTTAAATGAGAATACTGAACTCAAATTGTCTAATGACAAACTTAAAAAAGACTTAGAGAAGATCACAAATGGAATGAATACTATAACTAAAATGATTTGAAAAAATGTTTTGTCAAAGTATACTATTGGTTTAGGATACCAACCTGGAGGGATACAGATTGTTAAGAATAAATTTATTCCAAAATCTGGATAGTATGCTGCTAGTTCAAGTTCTGGTAACTCTTATGCTTTATCTAGATATTCAAATTCTTATAAACCAAAGATATTTTACTTATCAAAATCATTTGAATCTGTTAATTATAGGAAACCCATTAGACAAATATGGGTGCCTAATGTTTTACTTGTTATCCTTTCTGGACCCAAGAAAATCTGGGTACCAAAATTATCTTCTGTCTAAATCTGTTTTGTAGGAAACATGCTTGAAAATTTCCTATAGGATGATATGGTACTTGGACAGTGGATTTTCAAGGCATATGATGGGAGAATACTCATGTTTTAAGATCTTAATCAAAGTTGATGGAGGACATGTCACCTTTGGGGACAACTCAAAAGTAAAAATCATCGGATTAGGCCAGATTGGTAACACTATTTCAATTTTAATTTCTTAAGTACTATTTGTTGATGGATTAAAATACAACCTTCTAATTATTTCTCAGTTTTTAGATGATGGTTTCAATGTAAATTTTGAAAATGATTCATGTAATGTTTTTAATTATAAAAATGTATTGGTATTTACTGCATTAAGAAATGAAAATGTTTATGCTGTAGATTTGAATTCTTTAGCTAAACAAAATATTACTTGTTTAAATGCTTTTCATAAAGAATCGTGGCTATGGAACAGAAGACTGGGACACTGTAATGTGCACTAACTTAGAAAACTAACTAGTAAAGGTTTAGTTAGAGACTTACCTAAACTGTAATTTCCAATTAACAAAGTGTGCAATCCTTGTTAAAAGGGAAAACAATAAAAAATTTCTTTCAAATCAAAGAAAGATGTTTCTAATTCTCAACCTCTCAAGATGGTCCACATGGATTTTTTTGGACCATCAATAGTTTCAAGCCTAAATGGTAAGCACTATGTTTATGTTCTTGTAGATGATTTTTCTAGGTACACTTGGGTATACTGTATTGCTCAAAAAGTGTAGCTTGTTCTTATTTTATTAAATATTAAAAGTCTGTAGAGAACCTTAGTGGACATAGGATCAAGACCTTGAGAATTGATCATGGTGTTGAGTTTGAAAATCAAGAGTTTGAATCTTATTTCTCACACAATATCTTTAGTCACAATTCCTCTTCCCCTGGAATATGTCAACAGAATGTTGTAGTAGCAAGAATAAATAGGACTCTTCAAGAGATTGATAGGGAAATTCTCAATGAATATGATTTTATAATTTACTTTTGGGATGAAGGTTTTAATACAGCTTGTTACATTATAAATAGTGTCTTGATTAGACTTGTTCTTAAAAAAACCCTTATGAGTTTTGGAATAATATGAAGCCTATGGTTAATTACTTTAGAGTTTTTGGTTGCAATGTTTTTATCCTTAATACTAAAGATAATCTTGATAAGTTTGCATCCAAAAGCAGTGAATGAATTTTCCTAGGTTACTCAATATCAAGTAAAGCCTATAGAGTATTTAATAACAGGACCAAATGTGTGGAAGAATCTGTACACATAAAATTTGATGAAATTGATCCACATGAACCTAAGACCCCTCTTGAAAATCTTGAAGAAGATAAGTCCATTCTAAACCTTAATGACAAGAATAGTGAACCTATTGTTAAGAAAACTAGTTCTATAAATTTTCCATAACCTATTTTTGTAGAACCCAAACCTATAAATGAAACTTGAATTTCTAGCCCTACCTTCTCTAGACCAACTATGACTCATAAAAACTATCCTTTAGATGTTGTTGTAGGAAATTTAGATAGAGGGACACAAACTAGAGCTTCTCTGAGAAACCAGGTTGAACATCAAGCTTTTCTTTCATAGCTTGAACCTAAAAACATCAATGATGCAGTAAATTATGAATTTTGGGTGTTGTATATGCAAGAAGAATTGAATCAATTTGGAAGAAAAAAATGTTTGGAAATTAGTAGACAGACCTAAGAACACTTTGACCATATTCACTAAATGGGTTTTTAGGAATAAAGTTGATGAAGCTGGTAACATAGTTAGAAACAAGGCTAGACTAGTTTCACGAGGTTATAGTCAAGAAGATGGAATTGACTATGAGGAGACCTTTGCACCAGTATCCAGTCTTGAAGCCATCAGAATCCTACTTGCCTATGCTGGACATTTGAATTTCAAACTATATCAAATGGATGTTAAGAGTGCATTCTTAAATGGGTATATAGATTAGGATGTTTTTTTAACAACCCCCTAGATTTACAAACCCCCCATTTTCCAAATCATATTTTTAAACTATCAAAAGCCTTATATGGTTTGAAGCAAGCTCCACAAGCTTGGTATGACAGATTGAGTACTTTTTTATTTCCAAAGGTTTTACAAAAGGAATAGCTGATACTACCCTTTTTATAAAACAAATTACTAATGATGTTTTAGTTGTTAAAATCTATGTAGATGACATTATTTTTGGATCTTTGAAGAATTATTTATGTGTTGATTTTTCTAAAATGATGCAAAACGAATTTGAAATGAGTTTAATGGGAGAACTCAAATATTTTCTTCGAATTCAAGTTTTTCAAAATGAAAATGGTATTATTTTAAATCAAATTAAATATACAAAGTATCTTTTAAAATGTTTTGGATTGGATAGAACTAAAAGTAGTGACACTCCCATGAGTACCACTTGTAAGTTGTATCTTGATGAAGTTAGAAAATGTGTTGATCAAACCATTTATAGAGGAACGATTGGAAGTTTACTTTACTTTACTTCTAGTCATCCTTCCATTATGTTTAGTGTGTGTATGTGTGCACATTTTCAAGAAGATCCTAAAGAATCTCATTTAAATGATGTAAAAAAATTTCAAATACCTCAAGCATACACCCAATCTAGGACTGTTTTATCCTAAAGGACAACTATTTGAATTAGTTAGTTATTTTGATGTTGACTTTAGTGGTTGTAAGTTAGATAGAAAAAGAACCTCTGGAATATGTCACCTTTTAGGAAAGTCACTAGTATCATGGTGCAGTAAGAAAAAAAATTCGGTTTCATTATCTACTGTAGAAGTTGAATACATAGTTGCTGGTAGTTTTTGTTCACAAATTTTGTGGATGAAACACACATTACTATATTATGGATATCAATTCAGACATGTACCTATAAATTGTGATAACACAAGTGCTATTAACATCTCAAAAAATACTATTTCACATTCTAGGACAAAGCATATTGATGTAAGAGATCACTTTTTGATAGATCATTATCAAAAAGGTGATATCACTTTGGAATTCATTGGTACTGAATATCAACTTGCTGATATATTCACTAAACCATTAAATTCTGATAGAATAGCCAACATCATTCATAAACTAGGCATGATAAATCTCAAATATATACCTTACTTGTTACTGTTTCAGGTTTTACTATTCGATATCTTACTGTGTTATACTTTACTATTTCATGATTACGGTTTCTCAGTTACTGTCTCTCATGTTTACTATCTCACCATAAAGTCTCATGTTTACGGTCTCACCGTTAGTATTTTGTACTTACGGTATAACGTTTACTGTCTCACTATAATGCGCACTAAAAATTTCACTCATGGTCTCACCGTGAAACTCATTTACTTTCTCACTGTAATGACCACTCACGGTCTCACCATAAAAATTATTTATATTTTTTAAAAAAAACCCTCGTATCGTGGTAATTATCATTTTTCACCTCTTTTATTTTCCCAGGTTTTTATTTCTGCGATGTTTGGTATTCCTAAATGATAAAACAAAGTAAGTATCACTCGATTCTTCACTCAAGGTTTCTTCTACCTACTCTTTTCGAACCCTTCTTCATCCATGAAACACTTCTCTCACTCAAACCTTCAATGAATTCCAAAAATGAAACGTCTGTCATCATCGACACCTGGGAAACGCAGCTCAAAGAAGAAGAAGATTGCACCTAAGCTGACACCTGAAGGACCTTTAAATCCGAATCTAGTAAACCGCATTGTTGTACCTATGAAAGATATTTTCCCCAAATGGCCTATGTCTAGTAAGTATTGGGTATTTAAAGTGGTAGAACAATAAGGCTTGTTAGAATGGTTCTCGAAGGAGGATAGACCCATCTATCCAAGGTTAGTGGCTCAATTTTACGAATACATACAGTTCTCATTTGATTCTGATGAGATTAATATTGTGAGAAGCTGGGTCAATGTCCAAAGATTCTCATTCCCTTTGATTTTATGGGTTTCATGACTTAGGATACCTCATGAAGGCATCTATGAGGATTATCAGAGACAACCTCCACCTTCAACCGATTTCTTTGATTTCAAAGCTGCCCTGAAAGCCTTAACTGAAAATGGCACCCAAAGAAGAGCCATTTCTACTAAATTAGATGAAGAAACAAGGATTCTATTCAAGTTTGTACAGAATTTGGTTAGTCCAAGAAAAGTTGATTTTTCTATTTTAAAATATCAATATGTGTTTTGGATTCACCTCATGAAAAATGGCCATAAGATCAACCTGTGAAATTATATCATACACCACATGTGTGAGTTGATCAAAGTCACATCCAATTCAACTTCTATGCACTACTCTCAGATAATCTCATCCATGCTTCATTCCAAGGGTATGGTTGGAACTAATGAGGAAGTAATTATGGATTGTAAGTACTATCTCTCAAAATACATAATCAAAATAAAGAATATAAATTGGAATCCTTGGAAAAATGAATGGGTAGAAGACAATGATATAGTTTATGAGAAATTCAATCTGGTGGATTATCCCTCAAGACCACGAGATATTACTAATACTATTTTAGAACCATATGAGATTGTTAAGTATCTTGAAGAAGAGGAAGAAGAGTATAAAGTGACACCTAGGGAAGCTATTACTATTGAGGAAGACAGGACTACTATTCCTCATGTAGTTCTTGAAGAAGTACATACTCCTCAAGAAGCTGTTAATTTGGAAACTCAACCTGTAGTTGTAACAGAATCAGTTGAAAAAGAATCTGACAAGAATGCCATGGAAGAGCCTATAGTGTAAGAGATACCTCTTTTTCAAGAGGTTAATCTTGAGGAACTCCCTGTGGAAAAAATCTGTTCCTGAAATCATCTCTTCAGCTGAAGAGCAGATGGAGCTAGCCTTTTAGCTGGCTAGACAGGAAATGAGTAAGGAACCTAGAGCTGAGTCTGTGGAATTAGACCAATATCCTAAGCCTCTCAGTCCTGAGAAGAAGGAATCAATTGAGGGGGACCAAACCCCAACTCTTGAGTCTGTTGAATCCTCACATCCAACTGAGTCAAGTCCTGTAGACACTCATTATAAATTTCTTAGTTTCTATGATGTGAATGATTCTAAGTAGATTACACAAACAAGAGTTGATATTTCCTCCATATTTCAGTTAAAACTAGTCTCCAATTTTTCACCTGAGAAGGAACCTAAGCCTGTAACATTTCCTACTCCTGAACCATTTTCTGAACAGCCATCTTTTTGAGTAAGGATGATCTGAAGAAATTTGGTGCTACTCTCTTATCCAGAGTTGAGAAACTCATGAATACCCAACCTCATCCTGTGACAAATTTAATTGAGAAATATGCCTCACTATTATTGGATAAAATTATCTAGAAAATACAACCTAAGATGCTCCATGATATTCAAGAGGTAAGATTTGAAAATAATCTTCTCAGTAATGAAGTAAAGTCGCTAAAAAGTATGGTTGAAGACATACAGAGAGAGCTGCATTTTATATCTGAGTCTGTTGCTCCTCCTATAGAACCTGTTGCTCCTCAAGTCCCACAAGTTTTTGTGTCTTAGATTCAACCTTATCTCGCATCTTTAGATGAAAAGATTACTAAAAGGAACAAACAAATTGTGAAAGAAATGAAAGATCTTGTTTCCAATCTTAATAAACTCACTGATCAGTATACAGGGTGTCTTCAAAAGGTGTTGAATCAACTAAAATCTCTGACCACAACTATAAAAGCATCTAGTCAATCCTCAAAACCCTCAATGGATAGTGATCTGATCAGAATTATAGTCAAATAAGAGCTTTAGAATTTCCTCAGTGGATTTAATACGGTTTCTTTATCTAAAGTGGTCAAGAATAATGATAGAGTTCTTGACCTAGTACAAATACACTCCATAATTGCTAATGATGCTCAGCAAAAGATTGCCAACAAAGTGGATTTCTACTTCAACATAATCTTCTCTAAGACCGATATGGAAAACCATTTCAAATACCTTGTAGAAAATCTGCGGATTCCTCCTGTGACTCAAGCTTTCAAGAACCAAGTCCAAAAGCTCACATAGTGTACTCAATTGTTGGACAAGTTTATGGAGAACAAGGATGATTTTGAGAAAGACATGCAGTATGGTGGAGAGATCATTACAGATTCCATCAAACTTCTAAGGCCCTATCTTCATGTCCAGAGTACAGCCATTGTTGCTCCAGCGGTTACACCTCTCAGACCTGGGCAGCCTACCTTCTCCTATGCTCTAGCCTCAACCACCATGTCTGTCGGACAAGCACTCAATCAGATCAGCCTTTTAATTCTTGATCAGAAACTTCCTAGATCCTCTACTACTCTGACCTTGGCTCCTTTAGTCTTTGAAGGCCATTCTTTACCTTCTTTATCAACAACCTCTCTGCCTTCTTCTACCTCAACCTCTATCCCTATGGATTCCTCATCTGACAATACTTCTAAAGTCAAAGAGAAGGTCAGCCCATGAAGAAGAATAGTTATTACTCTTTTTTATAGGGATGCTTTCACTTTTTTATTACTCTTCTGTTTTGTACTGAACCTTACTTGCTATTAGTGGAATGTTTCTTTTGGACTTCTCTTATTCTATCTTTTTGATAATTCCAAAAGGGGGAGAAGTTTCTATATGTTATCTATTTATCTATATAGTTTAATCCAATATACACTTTAACTTTACATGATTTTTGATCATCAAAAAGGGGGATATTGTTGGACTCCTCATGTATTAATCATGTTTTAATGATCAAAAATCTTATTCAACCTAGTTACCTCCTATAAATTATATCCAATCATATGTATTTATGTTCAAAGATTTATCATGATTTAAGAAGAGCCACGCAACACCTTAATTGTTCGACATACCATTTACCTACTTTATACTATCTTTGATCTACTCTCAAAATACCTTCTTTGACAAATGCTTAAGTCTAATCCTTTCTATTATCATCATTATTATGTCTGAACAAAGTTACTTTAAAAATTCTAACACACCATGAGTCTGCAACTGGCTATGTATTTCGGGCACCGTGAAGCAGACACCGTGAAAGCCTGACACCATGAATCAAGACACCGTGAAGCTGACACCGTGAAGCAAGACATCGTGAAGTTGATGACGTGAAGCTGACAACGTGAATCAAGACACCGTGAAGATGACATTGTGAACAAGACACTGTGAATAAGACACCTTGACCATGAGACATTGTGACACTTAGACACCGTGATCAATCTATACACTGTGTGAAGGAGACACCATTTCCATGACATACTTTGACACTATTTCTTAAACTATTTTTTCAACTTTCAATTTAATTTCCAACGGTCATATTTTGTTCTTTTAATGAAACTATTATTAATTAATGTGAGTTGTTGTCATTTTAGAGAACCATACCTCATACTTATAAATGGTAATCATCCCTATTGCCAGAGAAAAAGAGAAATAAAAGGAATATTGAGATAATGAAAAGTAGAGACATACACGGAGACATATACGTAAGGAAGAATAGAAGATACACACGTACATGCAGAGAAGAACACACGAAGAAATAAAAGAACGCTCATACACATCAAGAATAGAAGTTCAGAGAGGAGGTTCAAGCGCTACTTGGAATACTATCACATTCAAGATAAAAAACTATACTGGAATTGAAGAAACAAAACCACGACACTCTATTTTCCATAAAACTTCTTGATAAGGACTCAAGGCTTCATTTTCTTCAATCCAAAGGAGTCTAGAGCTGCATTGATATCACACAAGAGTATTCTAATCTCATCTCCATATTATTGCTCTGATGTGATCATTTTTATTCCATTATGAGCAGTGTGTGCTTCTGTCTGTTTGGACACACACTGACTCCTAAGTTGAACTGGAGGATACGGAAATCCTCACACCAAACTCTTTTTACCTTGGTGTATCCCATGTAGAACTATGGTAGAGGTCTGAGGACCTGAACAACCTGTGTGTTGTTATTGCTACTTTCCCACGTAGAACTGTGGTAGAGGTCTGAGGACCTGGATAATCTGATTACTGTTGTAAACCCTGATCCTGGGTGTGGATCAATGTTTTATATAAACTGTTTGAGAGGACTGAGTCTCAGCTTAAGACTGAACCTCTTGGTTAAAATTGTTGTGCATCTTATTTTAGTTTAAATTATTTTCAATATTCCACTGCTAATTACTTTTAAATTAAACATTGTTCTAAGAGTAACTCTGATAGTTGAACTAGCAATTGTTTGTAATTATTGTGAACCAGTAAGTTAGTTTCAAAAGCTAACATAATCTTTAGATTATGTTAACTGAGAAATAATCAATCTTTAAGAAACTAATTGAACACTTATAATCTTTATAAATTCACTAAAGTTTAACTTGTATTATGAATTGGGGGATTTCAATATAAATCTATTTCACCAGAATTTTTTTAATAGGAACTCAACTCACCCCCCTCTTAAGTATCCACTCCGACTAACATACTTCTTCTTTGCATATTTGGAAGCATTCATATTTTCATTAAGGTTTTATGGTGATTGAGGTATTAATTTATTTGGTATATGATAAAAAGACATGAATTATGTTTTTTGGGGGAAAATGTGATGTTAAGTTGGTTTTGGAATTTTTTTACCTTGTAAATTTTTATACTATGAATTTGGACAGATGTATTTTGGGTGAGTCTTATGGTTGGAAGGGATTAAGTTGAACATTGAATATTATTGTTTTAGGTTAAAGTATAAGTAATTGGATACTATGAGATAACTTTTTGGTTTTAGTAATCATTTATAGAATAAATGAAATACTTGTGTACCTTATGACTCATTAAAAGTGCTTCAGACATAAAAATTCTTCTTAAATATCCATCTCTAGGTGTAAGGAATTAAGTGAAAATAGATCAAAGCACAACCAAAGGATGATATTCTGATTATGAAATGGAAATTAATCAAGTAATTATATTTTCTCAAGCGATTATCTAGATATTAAAGGTATCCCTCAACTCTAGAAAAATTATTTTGAAACAAAAACATATTTTTCTTACTTTCTTACTAAGAAATCCAGGAAAATTCTAATCTATTTCATAATTTATTCTTTTGTGATTGTTAACATTATAATGACCATGTTCTATATTACTCTCCATCATAACATGGTAGTTAGTTTTCTCTTCAATTTCCATGTTTTCCTACATGTAAACCTAGTATGTATTATCTCTCTTGACCTTCATACATCTCTTTATTTTAACATGGAGGATTCATTAATTTTCTTTCTGATATGGGATTTCAAGAAAATCATTTCGAAAATTCAAACACTTAATTTTTCATCCCAAGTTCAAATTGAGAGGACATAATTTATTGAATTAGGAGATAATGTAATTCCCTAATATTTTATGGTATGTATTTTTTAAATTTTACTTCTTCTATAGCTTATATTGCACACAACATTGAACTTAAACAAACAATGATATACTATTAATATTATTATTTTAAAATGAAAATTATTTACTAGCTATTAAATTGGTGGTTATGAAAATGAATAACTAAATTATGAAAATATATTATTTATTTCATTGGTTACCAATTATTTAGAAATAAATATAAAAACAAATTGAATATAAAGGAAATGTTTTTATAAAAAAAGTATTATTATGCACCAAAGGTGTTTTGTCCTAGTAAATTATATTAATTACTATCAGTGAATGAAATTAATGAAATTTATATACATTAAATTCAATTTAATATTTAGTATTCATCCCATTTGTTCACTATAGATGATATAAAAAATAAATCCAATTTTATGAATTAAAATACTGTATTTTTCTAAAGGTAGTTTTCCTACCTTTTGATGTTGTACTTGTTTACAATCTAGTTTTTTACACTTTCATAAATTATATTTTAAAAAATTAATATCTTCTTTTAAATAGATATATGATAATTTACTTTGGTTTAATTTTTTTATTTTTCTAAAAAAACTTCATGTTTTGATGAATAGTGAAAAATACTGAATTTTATTTGAAAACAGCTTTTTCATCAAAATAATTTGTACTGATAAATTATATTTTTTATTTATTTTCAAGTATAATTAAATATATTTTATATCATTTAATCCAATTTATTTCATTAGAATCAATTATGCAATAAATTTCGATATAAAAACATTTTAATCTTTTAAAAAATTTCGCTTTAAAAAACTCATTTTCTCATTCCGAAAATGGGTTTAATTTCAATTTAATTACATCAAATTATGTTCTTTTAATTTTTAAAATTGGATTCTATATTTTTAATTAGTGCTTAAAAATTATGTAAATAGGTTTATTTTATTTTTGGACATCATGATTTGTAACTTTAGTAATTTTTTATTAACACAATTAAAGTTAAATCAAGTAATTAAGGGTAAAAAAATATTATAAACATTATAAAATTACCCTAACACTCATAAAAATTTCATTTTATGAGTAGATATTGACCAAAATTATAACATTTTTAAGCCACTTGGATGAGATTATAATATTGATTATATTTTATTTCTAGAAAAGTTAAAGATGTCATACTCATATCTTTAATAACTATATCATTTTTAATATATGGTTATATAGAATATAAATTCAATTATAAATATTAATTTTAAAGATAAAATTATTTTATTAACCGTGATAATTTATTTTTAATTTTTATGAAATATATAATTACCTTAAAGGCTTACACAATGATGATCCTTTAATTATTTAATTAATGGGAATATCAAATAAATGATTATAAAAATATTAAAATAAATATAATTTGAAATAATTAATGACATCCACAAATTTTATAGATAACTTTTATATTTTGGGAATATATTTTAATTTTTTTCATAGATGTCTTATTTTATTGATTTTTTTAGAAGTCAAAGTAATGAATAGTATCAAAATTGTCATTAATGTTATATTAAAATAAATAATATTTTATTAAATGATATAAAATTCATAAAAAACTAAACTTTGTACAAATGATTGGGATAAAGTGTAAAATTTCATACATGACTCATTTATGGTTTGTTTGTTATTTTATAGTAACTATATTAACCTTCAAAGATTAAAAATGCATGTAGTCGTGGTAAGAGTTAAATGGTTTAAATAAGGGTTAAAACAAAAAGATAAGGGAATTAATGTGAACTAAAATTTTATAAAAAATATTTTTTGAGAGTATTTAGACCCATAATCATATAATATTCCAAATAACTCACTTTTCATCTATTTATAATTCAAAATTAATTTATATTAATTATATAATTTAGAGTTTTTCAAAAGTTCCATTTTCCTTAATTATAAAAGGGAACCTCCTCCCTCACTTCCTCACACCACTTTGAGAATTATATCTCAATCAACCCTACCAATTTTTCCTCTCAACATACTTATCTAAGTTACATATTTTATTTTCTTCCAAAAATATCAACCCTATATCCCTCGAGAAGATATCTAAAGGGAGTCCGCCAAAAATGAGGTAATCGTTTTTACCAACTCATCCAAGTTCATTTCTTCTTATAGTTCCTCTTCACGAGTTATTTCCATGATATAGTAACAAATTAATTGTAATATATATTCTGATATTTTATTATTATTATATTACAGACATATTCCATGTTTTATCTATCCTATAAAAAACAAAAGTTTCGTGCATGTGTACGTATGGCTTACCATCTCCACATCGTGGTGTAATTTTTTTCATCACCACTTTACTTAGATGGGTATAACGATGGAAATAATAGATATATATAGTAATTATTATATGATATTAATTTTATATAATTAATATACCATCCAATTACTTACCCTTTCACCGTTAAGGAAATGATACCATCGTTCATGCGTGCGTACGACCTACCATCTCCATGATGTGATGTGATTAATTTTCCATGATAAACATTCAATAATTATTATAAAAATGTATTTAATGAGTAAATATAATATATATGAACTTAATATAATTCTGTAGATGAAATAAATATATCATATTCATAATCAAATAGAGTTACATGACAAAACATTCATAGTAAAGTGAAGCAACTGACACCCAAAACAAGGGTAATAATGAAATGTTATAAACAAAACGTTATAATAAGATCATATATGATATCATAAATTTCTATAATTTTAGTGTTTAAATTAATTATATTCATTAAACCGTTATACAGGAGGTCAAATAGTGTTCAACTAAAATAATGTATAATATAAGGGTTATTTTCACAATATCATTATTATTCGGGATTGCTTATGTGTAAGTATCTCTAGGGGAATATTAATCATCCATGCCCATATTTCATAAAAAAAATCCAAAATATTTTTACTATTATCCAAAAAAAATTAAAGAATTTTTACCCATGTTAGACATTTTATACAATGGTTTGAAAGGAATATTATTTCATTTTCCACATGACGTAGTTTATGATATTTTTGAAAAAAATACAAAAAGAATATTTTTTAACTTATACATAATGAGAATATTTTTCCTATATTATGACACAGTAATGTCTTGAAGCTTCCCTTAAAAGTTTACAAGATTCTTTTAAATGAAAATTTATTCTTTTAAAATTACATGGCCTTTTAAATAAATGAGTTCAATGTAAAAATGGGGTATTTATCTCAAGAGGTTTCCATGATTTTATTATACTATTTTCATATATGTCATCATCCTTTATTTAATTTTATGATTCCTAAAGTTTGGTATAATATGATACAATTTACCATATTTTATTAAATGTTTTATAACTAGTTTGACTATGGATGTACTATTTGGTTACCATTCATGGTTTATTGTTAGAGTATTCACATTTTGTATGCTAGTTTTTCAATATGAATGTTTATGTTTTTTATGTTTCAGCCTTTTCATAAGAGGGATGCACTGAACTTAGTAAGTGAAGGGTAGATCCCACTATATCCCCTCTATGAATCAGTAGGTCTCATTAGACAAACTAGATTGGGTATTGGCTAAGGCCTTACCCATTTATGTATAGCTTCTTGGTTGAAGATTAAATGGTATGTTTATGATGTCCAACATTATGCATTCCATCATTATGAGATTAGTTATTAATATTTCATGTTATTATTCAATTAATATAATATCCATGTGATTATTTAAATGCAATTATTTGATCTTCATTTATTCTTTACATATTATTCTCAATATTGTGTTTAAATAAAAAAATAGTTATACACCTTTCCTTAATGTTTATGCTTATTATATTTTGTTGCATGTTTACCCTTACGGAGCATCTGAGATAACCCCTTTATTATGTTTTATTTTTACTAGAATTTCAAGATGTATATTATGACTGATATGCAGGGATAATCTAGGAGAATAATAGTGTTCTCAAAGGATTCAACTGACTAAAAATTGTTTTTTTATTATGAAAACACTTTTAAGGAAAAAGTGAGAAACCATACATGACCTCACCACATCAACAATTCACCACTTCACCACTTGAAAACATACAATCACAATGGATAAAATCCATTAAAGTCTTCAAACTAACAAACCATCAAATCTGGAGCTGAAGTCACCAAGAAAGGCTAAGATACCATGAATAAGGGGAAACAAACATCAGGAGAGTTGGAAAAACCTCAGAGTCAGTCTCCTCAAACACCCACTGATGAGACCGTCGACACCAGCCAAAACCCACAAACCCGTCGGCGAACTCTAGTCAGATTCTACCCAACCCTCCAGCAAAGTGATATGGGCCCTAAAAGAGAACATCCACAAAGGGTGACGAACAGACCAGAGCGAGGAAGACAAGGCCATCCAAATGTTGCACCCAGCTCCACAGGTAACTACAGCACACCCTCAGACCAAACACCACTCCGCAAACCCCTTTTGCAGCATCTATGAAGCAGTGCAAACCAAAATCCCAGATATCACAGCAGATCTAATTCATCCCAAACAAAACTATCAGACCATGATTCCTACCTTCTAAAACAAACCATCCAAACAAGCAACTTCCACAATTCAAAAACAACCAACTCAGATCAAGAGATTCACACTACAAAAACTATCAAACCAAACAGCTTGCAACATCACCAAGTAGCCATCCCAAATTGCCCCATCACCACTATCTAAACCGCTCATAGAGAGCACACATTCTGACCAAGGTACCCCATCGAAGCACTACGCAGACAACAGATCACATCCCCTTGCTGCGGATGTGAAGGGCAGCCCCCGTGCGGAGGAAACGACTCACACCGCACAGAAAAGGCAGATGCCAAAACTGCGGAAGGAGAAGGTCACAACCCCGAAAGAGGACCAGAGCACACCCACACGCCACTAAATGAATTGATTGGCCCAGGCTCTGTTCTAGAACTCGACCTAGCGTCGCACTTAACCGCGACCCTGGAACCGCATCAGAGCATGCTTCCAACGCCGCAAAAAAAGAGGATCATGATCCCACTGCACTGGATCAGAAGCCACTTCACCGCAGAAACAGGTCCATGACCCCCACCAGATCAGGGCAGGAAACAAGATCACAATCCTGATGCACCAGAATGAAAACCTTTTCACTGCGGAGAAGGAACGCACCCCGATGCCGCACCGGGTCACGATCCCATGATGCGTGAGAGCAGGAACGCGACCCCGAAACCAAAGAGAACCAATCACCCTCTCCGAGGAATAAAGGACCCCAAGACTCCAATGAGTCCAGCCTTCACCGGGGAAGAAGAGAACGCCTCCCTTTGAGCACACCGAGAGAAACCGAGGAGGAAACCATAGTCCGAACGATGCAGGGAAGATGGCGACGACAAGGAGGAACCCTAACCTACTTCACCCTTTACGGGCTCATCACTCAATAGTGTATTTTATATTTAAAACTGTAATGTAATGTTCATGTTTGTAATTTGGTTTCCAAAACTGCTAAACTGGTCGGTCCTTTAGGATTAAAATATTGTATCTATTCCAATTTAATAAAGTGAGTTACTCTCTTTGGGCGACTGTGTAACAACCAAGTTATTTATAAAATAATTTGTTTTTATTTTGGAATTAAACAGTTAAATTAATTATAAATTTATAATGAAATAAGTGATATTTATAGATATTATGGAATCTATACAAATAGAATAGTAAAATCATCTATAAGAGTATAAATAAAATTCATGTATCTTATAATTGAAAATATGTTATATTTATATCATGGATTACATAAATAAATGGTTTGAAAATGATAAATTAAGTGTTGTTATTTTGGTGGCACATAATTTTTTATTCACATCTTTCTAATTAATTTAATGATTTAAAAGAAAATTTATCTTCATAAAATTGATTCATAAATTAATATTTTGTTTTCTTATGGTTATAAGATAACTTTATAAGACCTTAATTAATTTTTCAAGGTGTTATAAAATCAGTTATAATTTGAAAATTGTTATTTTTTAAATAAGTAATTGTTTTAATTAAAAATTAAATTTATCATATTTGTAAAATTATTGTTCAAAAATGGAGTTCATTTTTTTATTCTACACATTTATAAATGGTTGGGGTGTATTTTTTAGATTTTTCTAAAATACATGAATTTGTGGTGAATAGTGAAATAATGTAATTTAAGGTATTTAACAAATTCATGAATTATCGATTTATAGATTATGTAATGCTGATATAATCCAAGAATATAGATCTCTCCTTAATTATATTTATATATTTATTGATAATTCTAAAACTATTCATAGCCTTAAGAAAAAATAATGAACTAATGAATAGAATAATGAGAAAACACCACTCTCCTCCACTATAAATACCACCCCTCAACACCTCCTCTCTTCGCACCTAAAATCCTTGTAGATTGTTTAATTTTTACTCAATTAACTTCCCAAGACTCTTCCCCATGTACAATACCTCCTGTTCTCATGAAAATTTCAAAAGACCCGGGATCAAATCCATGTGGGGGATAATTTCCGGGATACTGTAGTAGGTACTGTAGTGGGAACTGTAGCAGGCACTATTTGGCACTGTGGCAGCCAGAGATATGCCCCCATTTGGGCCTTCGGGCCACCGATTTGGTCCCCAAGTCCATTAAGGCCTTCAGACCACCTAGGCCTTCGAGTTAGTGAGGCCTTCAGGCCACCTCAAGGCCTTTGGGCCACCTTAATGTGCAAATGCAAACCAAACAACCTACAAGGAACAAGATTTGGAAGGAGGAGGAGCAAAGATATTTCACCATAGAAGATGCTAAATAGCTTGCAAGAATGAGAGGGTATGGCACCTGCCATCGGGACAAGCCTGTGCATGCATGTTAAAGCCTATACGAACATCCATGCAAAGGTAGAGAGCTGATTTCACGATGAAGATATTGGGGAGGAGCAGTTCCAAGTAGCTAGTCTGGGTTGTATGTAATGTTTGAAGCCTATAGGAAATGAATTCCTCTAAGGCCTGTGGGCCATGTAATGCTTACGCCTACGGGCCTTGTAAGGGTTCCACCTCACCCCTTGAAAGTTGTATTATCAAAAATCAATAAAAAATGAAGGCCTTCGGGCCATTGGAGGAAGTGGTAAAATCCTCTTTCATTTTCTTTTATTTTCCTTTTAATTTATTTTCTTTTCTTATTCTCTATTCACCCCCCCCCCCCATCCAAGTTTAATGAAAAATACATTATATTATATATACTATAATTTTATCATGTTTATGAAAAAAGCATCATTAAACATTTTCTCCTCTCTTTTTTATTCTAAATATGAGAATGTTGTCATTGATGTGTCGATTTACCGCCATCGTGGATGATACGATTTCATTTTCCATTACCACCTTCAATTCTGGTCATAAAACCATTATTATGGTTAAATAAGATTTTATTATACATATTATATGTTATATAATGTTATTTAACCAATAAATAAACTTGATATAAATAAAATTATATATGTTCGTGACGGTCGTAAAAACCACCCAAATAAATTAAATCATTTTCATTAATGTTTTATCTAATGAATCATACACATATCAAAAAAATGATATATGGTATCATTTAAAATTATGGGATCATATTAATACCATTTATTTCCACTTCTATAGCTTTCCTTTTATTCGAAAAGAAAATCCATTACGAATCGACCATGGAAACCAGCAAATAAATGCACTCGACACAATGTAAATAACTAAATATAATTAATAAATGGGTGGAAATGTGATATAAAAATATCATATAAGGTATTATAAATATGAATATATTTTATTAATATATTAATAAAACTCTTTAAACCATTATACAGGATGTTTGAACATATTTGAAGGAAGTCAAACCTAAGGTAAGGGACTCTTTAACTAAAATATCATTTAAAATAATTTAAAGATTTATTCTTATAAATATGTATATTTCATGTCCTTGTTTTCAAAAAAAATTATAAATTTATTATATGGTTATTAATGTTTTAATTTATTTCAATTTTTTCAAAAAGGGATCTTTTTCTTATGTTATTTAAGGGACTTTTCTTTAAAAATCCTCTTTTAAATTTCTATTTTTACAAAATTCGAAAGGAATGTTTTTATAATATAAGTATTAATGTTTTATGATTAATTTCATGTTCTTGGTCATTATTTATGATTAAGGGTGGGAGTTATATCTCCCTCAAATTCATTTGGTGTGTTTATGTTAGAGTTTGACCATATGGTTACTCCAACTGTAAGTGAGATCATTACACCATAAGGTAGTCCTGAGGGTTACAATGTAAGGTATCCATGAGCGTTACACTATAAGTTATCCATGAGGATTACAAAACATATGGTAGTTTTGAGGGTTATAATCTTAAGTTAGTAATTCTCAAGTTACCTATATGGTTTTAATTATGTTTTTTATATTATATTGAAATCTATTGTTTTAAAAAAAATAAGTATATGATACTTTATGGGTGAGAATTATATCTTTGAAAAAATGATTTCATATTTTTATAAGTATTCATGAACTAAAACATTAATTTCTTTTATGTACCTTACTGAGATTTTTTCACACATCCCATGTTTTAAAAAAAATTCACTGGGATTAAGGAGGGGTAAGAGAAAAGAATAATACAATCTGAATATTGCGAGGATTTTTCATGAAATGAATTCATGTTTTATTAAAAAAAAATTATTATAAAAGAAATGGATATTGTTTTAGTAGTATCCACTTTGTATGTTATGGGTTTTCATGTATGGGTTATGAAAAAATTATTTAAAACTATAAACCTAAAAGATCTCTGGGAATTTAATAAGTTTTTTCTAGTTGAATTAACTAGATTATGTAATTTTTATGTTTAGGACCCTATATATTGGGGTTGGGGTCTTTACAGGCCATGTACAATCGGAAAACTTCCCTTCCATGTATTCTTACCATATAATATGGGGGCACTACATGACATGTAACCCCAGTACACTGTGTGTAGTTTTCAAAAGTCATCTTTCCCAAATGTGAATAAAACACGGTGTTCCCCTCTGTAGTACACACCTTGAATATGGTAAATACATTGTTAATTTCCCTAAGATCTATCTGAATCACTCTCATTTACACCAAAACATAGAGATCAACCCTAACTAGGTCCCTATAATGTGTTTAAGGGATCTATATACTTAAAATTATTTATAACAAATGGGACCTGGACTAAAACTCAAAATTATCTACCTAGAGGTTGAAAAGTCGAAGCATTGGGTGTGGAACAATACCCGAAATGCACTGATTCTTGATCTGGTGACGGTCGGCATTAAAATGGGATCTTGAGGCACCTCCTCACCTTGGTTATTCCATCATCCTCAGGTGGAGATTGGATTCATCTCCTCTTGGTGTACACACTAAATGGGTGGGGGAGAAGGGGTATTGTTTTAATTTTATTCAAAAAATATCCTACATTTAACTCCCTACCACCAACTCGCCTCTAATCGAACACCTGGTTCTGATAAAGATTATGTTGTGCCTAGGGTAAAAATGATATTCTGAACTCAACTGTAGTCTCAAAATTCAAATATGATACTCCTATTAAGAGTTATTTCAGATTTCTGAAGAAACTGTGCATGCATGATTAAAAATTTTTATTATTTTTATTATCACCACATCGAGGCTCTTCAGGTCTCGAAATCCAGTTCCAAATTTGTGCCTAGCTTCAAAGTTATTTTTATAAATATTCCAAAGACATTTTAGTTCAAAACTAGAGAAACTACAAAGGGTATGTTTTATCCATGTTTGGTATTATCACTTCAAAAGAGATGTGATAGGAAAACAATTGACGTTCTTTTGTCATGGTGTCGAAGATGGTAGAACCTATATCTAGGAAACCAACATATGTTTGTACTTGTTTGATATATTTTTGTTTATATATGGGTCATGTTTACCTTCATTGAATGAACTTGTATATCTTTTGAACTTATGTTAAGGGTTATTGGTGGTGTCCTATAGAGTCTCATACTCACACCCTACATAGGAATTTTATTGCACATGTAGATTTCATTATTAGGGCCTATTGAAAGGGAAAGGGACCTGTGGTGGATGGTTGGGTAGGTTAGTAAGAGGATGTACAAGATTATGGATAGACCTCAGGAAAGATACTACTGCTTTTATTATTTTATTACCTATACAGTGGATCCTTTATTCAGTTTTTCATTGTTTACCTAAGAATTCATATTGATACTACATTAGCTAGTTTTATTATAATTTATTTTACTTGGATAGTCATTCTTTACTTTTTTATTTATTGATTTATTGATTATTATTCCATTTTATACTTTGATATTTGTCTGGTATTGATGGAATTGTCTCCCCATGTCATTCCATAGGCCCTATCTTCCAGTTGGAAACCTCTTTTATGTGGGGAGGTGTGAATGAGGACATGTGGAATCCCCATCTCAAACCCATTGGTTCATGTCAGGGTGTTACAAATATCATAAAAATAATTTATACATATTCAAAATAACCATTTATTATCATTCACATCCTTATTTTATCCCTATGATAACATATTAGAGATATTAAAAGAAATAGAGTGTGATTTTGTAACTTTTCTTAACTTCAAATGATATAAAAGTCATAATCAAAGTCAAGTTCCATAAAAATTCCATATTTTTAAATTTAGGATTATTATGGTTAAATTATGTCCATAAAATGAAATAAATTAAATTAATGGGTTTATTTTGATAACATATCCCATATTTCTAACCTTAATTAACTTGTTTTACCCAATACTATGGTGGTAAATTTTTATCATGGTTACTATTAATTAAAAAAATAAACACTTATTTTATCAAGTTTGAGTAATTAAAAAAATTAAAGAAGTAACTTATTTAATTAATAACGTAATTTTAATAATTAAAACATAATTAAATTAATTATTAATTGTGGGAAATATTATAATAAAATTCACATTAGTATGACCCTTAGGAATTTCTCTAGAGCTCTAAGATGACTTCTGATTTTCCTTGAATCATAAAAATTACTTGTATGTTTTTTTTTATTCACAAAAATTAATCTTTTAAAATTGTATAAATGAATCTTATGAAATCACAGGTGAACTTTATGAAAAGGTTAATTTATCGAATATCCAAGCCTATCTAAACATAATCTTATGTTTGAGAATAGATGAATATTGTGATTTATTTTATTCATCTTTATGAACTTCTCTGACGACTCTTATACATGGGTTGAAAAACCTTTATATAATTTATTCCTTATTTAATTTCCTCTACACGATACTAAAGTTATACTTAAAATTTCACTTCCTCACTTATATGATTTGGTATGTATAAAATTATTCATATAAATAACACCTAAAATATTTTTCCATTATCTCATCATAATATGTACCGGTGAATCTTATACACAAAAATAGTTACCCTGACATTTTTTTTGATTTTATGAATTCAAAGATCCACTTCCATCTTTTGAAAACTCTCCAAATCCATATTAAATTATGGGATTCTAAATATAGCCTCCATACTTATATATTAAAAACATCAAGTTATTCAACAAACTCTTCTCTCATACTTCCAATACCTTATCCTCTAGACATTACTACCAGGATTCCATGCTTTAAAACCTTTCCAGTGTCATCCAAATCTCCAGTCACATCTTCTTAAATAGTATAACTTTTGAACTCTTAATTTATAGAAAATAAACACTCTTCCTACTTCATTTATTCTTCTTGATTCATCCCACATCCTATTTTTAATAATATGTCAACACAACTAATAACTAATGTCAATGACACCTCAAGATATCCAACACCAATTTTTAGAAAATCCAATAAACAGACTCTTGGTTATAATACAATTTCATAAATAAAAATATCATTTCTAGTAGAGAATAAGAATTAATATTTCATAACAAAACATTTTAATTCATTTTTTAATGGATCATAAAAATTAGGTAATAAAACATTGTATAAGACATTCACTCTTGCTTCTTAGTACTTACATTTCCACTTTTACCGTATTTTTTTTTTGGTATTGACATGGGTATTTTTGTGTGAATTTTGAATCTGTTTAGAGGTTTTTGGGCCTATACATGGTTTTTTAATAGTTAGGTAAAATCATAAAAGTATCTCCAAGAAACTATGTAGCTTTGGTTGGAGTACCAAATGATAGTGCATTATTAGGGAAAATTGTGTATCTTTCCCCATAAACTATCAGACTCTGGGTAGCAGTGTTTTTCATCTTTGGTACATAGTTTTTTAAACTATGTGACCAAATTGTGTGGAACATCTAGTATCCTATAAATATATGTATGGTTAGTGCATGGTTTGATAAACCATCTATCCAAAATATTCAATGAAAATTAATTATTTCTATTTTCTTAATTTAATCATGAAACTCCCATTTAAACTATAATATTTTATCCTTTAAACTACATTTGAACACTATGAACTTAGAGGCTCTCATGAGTTGATTTTATCCCTTCTAAGTGTTTATTGAATCTTTCAATCTCTTTTGGTAAATATAACATAGATCTAATTTTGAATTCTTCTTTCCATATGTATCTCCTTCTATGATGGTTGTGGATCCTTGTGTCATTAATGGATTTAGATCATTATTTTTTGGAATTTTGTTTCTATGATTATCTCTTGTTTGATTCTATACCTTCACCTCTTTGACTGTGGATACTGTGTTGGGAAATTGATGATACTATTATTGAGGTGGGTATTTTCATAACTAAATTCCTATCAATTGAAACCATTACTTCTTGTTTTATTTGAAATGTATTTATAATTAATTTTGAAAGAATGATTTGATATCCTTGAAGAATGTTTTTAAATAGTGTGGTGTGTATTGTAATATCTTTAGAAATGGATTTTTAAATAATGTGTTGATTTATAGAAAAAGGTTTTAATCTGAAATGGATGATTTAAAAAATAACCTTAATGATTTTTATTGATAAATAAAGGCATAAATTTTTTCAATAAATTTGAATAAAATTATTTACTATGAAAATAATATGTTTTTATCAAAACCATTTGATTTTGGTTTTTTAAATGCAATGACATGTTTTGAAAAAAAAATTGTGGTTGATTAAATGGTGATTAATGAAAAATATTTGAGATTAATGATTTTTCCTTGATTAATTTCTTTAAAGAAAATGGGAGTATGGTTAGTTAGGTGGTTTTCCTAGGAAATGCACACTAGAAATGTATTATCTCTACCTAGCAATGGATTGTATGACAACCCTTATTTTATTACAAACCTAAACCTGATTTGTTACATAAAACCTTCACTTGATACAACATGGAAGATCGAGAAGTCTGGTGTCTTTTGGGCATAGGAACATTACATAACAACTTAAAACATGAAATACAACATCTTTATTGAAAACTTCCTTTACATGACCACTACAATCCCTCGTACTTATCATTGCATGGGATAACCTGAGGACATGCATAAGAAAAGGGTGAGCTATAGAGCCCAATAAGGGAATAATCATGGAATAACATGAGGAATATAATACATGTTAGAAAATAGGCATATCAACAGATCACAAGAGGAGAATAAACATAAAGTCATGATAAATCATGATAATCATAACTTGGAAATGTGGCAACAACACTTAACATGGATTTAGCATGAGCCAAGGCTCATTGCACATGGAGCATGAGTAAATCCTCATTGAACCTCAAGAAAGATTAAAACCTCATTGAACTTTAATTATCATGATTCAACACCCATTGCACATGACATATCGTGATACTATTCTTTACCCAATGCATTGGAGCGCTATAAGGGCGCACCCTTCTTAAACATTTCATTTCATGCATAAATGTTCCACATGGATCATATAACATGGATTCATAAAACATCATCATTTATTCCACAATAAAGGAATGTAGAATTCATACATGAAACTTTATAATCAATAAGTAAATGTGCATAAAGGTGAATACCATTGATAGAGACATGGGCTTGGTATTCGCTACACAATGACATTGGCATAGAAAATCGGTGCAATTTCGGCAACGTAACGGCGTGACGTAAGAATTCACAAAAATGGTTGATGAGAGTGAAAGGGGTGTCTCAACATATGTACATGAAATGGATATTAAGTGCGTCATATAGATACATTTCCGAAAAAATTATAATGGAATTTAGAGTCATGATATAAAAGAATTGCTTGAATGTAAAAGAGGAGAGAGAAATTCCTTTCGGCATTTCGGCATTGTAACTGGTGTACATGGGAGAAATTTAATGAGATAGAAAGGGCTATCCCATCATTAAAAAATAAATAGGGAAGTATGGGGGAGGTTTTAAACCATACCCAAACATTTATAATTGAAATTAAAAGGGCATAACAACATTAAGAAAATTGGACATAATGAGAAAGGAAGAAAAACCCTTACTTGGAAGGGTGCTTCCAAAGGCTTGAGAGAGGCTTGAGAGAGGATTATGGGGAGCTTGGGGAACCTTTCAAGGATTTTAAGGATAGTAGGTCATAGGTTGGACTAACTAAAAAGGCTTTTAGTGATGATAAAGTGGGATCTTGGGTGGGTTTATATAGGAAAGGTGGGGGAATTCTTTATTATTTAGGGTTGGGACACCTCACATTAAACTAATTCAAACCACAAACCAGCCCATGGTTTTTGACCATGGTTTTACCCAAAATAGAGTGGAAAATAATATTTTATAAGTCCAAAGTCCTAACTTTTTAAAATAACAGGGTTGCTTATGTGGATGTGAGTCACACTCCTAAGGAAAACAATTTAAAAAGACAAGATGTTTAATAAGCCTTGAAGGGTCCATTAATGCTTCTTAAAATAAGTGAAACAAACCCAAAATCACATTATTTTAATGGTAAAACATATATTGGCCGAACATAAGGCTTATAGTATTTTATTACATCACTATTGGGTCATTATGATGTCATAAAACACATTATATTTTTAAACGTTATTTAATTTTTACCCAAAACTTTCACTGTATCAGAAAATTCTGAAAAATTCACCGTTAGATAATTTCGACATCATGATTCTAGAAATAATATTTATTTTATATAAATAATTTTCTAAATATGTTAATTTTCACTTTTAATATAATAACTGACATTTATCAAAAATTCACGGGTTTGGACAAAAATGGCTTTTGAACATTAATAAAAATTACAATTGCATTCATAAAATTATATGATAATTTATATTTAATAGAAATAAATTTAATAATAATAATAATATTTTATTAATATATTATTTAAAACAAAAATCCATTAATTCCTCAAAATAGATTTCTTAGTTGAATATTAACTAAAAAAACTATTTGAGCTTTAAAAACTATTAACAATGTAACAAAAATAATATGAAAATATATTCATTATTATATAAAAAAATAATGTACATAACCATAGTGATAAGGTCTTGTTATATAAGCCCTTATATCACCCGCATAAGGCCGAAAAGTATGGTGTGCGATGGTGACAGACTCTTGGGGTGGCTCGGATAACATTGCTCGGGTGGTAATCTCTATCAACTTCCACTTCTCTCATAGGCGGTCCCACTCGAGCTTAACCTGTTGAAGCTTGGCTTGGGCTTGGTCCAGAGCGAAGCCCAATGATGCAACCTCTTTTCTAGGTTCCAACAAATAGGCTTCGTATGGGGCACGTCTACTGGATGAGGTCATCGCTTCCTTTGTCTGAGTAAATTGGATCCGTTAAAGACCTGTATTTATACTAATAATGTGATCACTATTCAACATCTATATTAGAAACGGTCAAGATTCCTAACATAAAACCAAAGAATTTGAAATTTTATATAAACATTTTACATAAAGAGGCATTTAATTGGATTAAGAGGGATTTTTATTAATTAATTTTTGGGTCGTTACAATCTTCCCCCCTTAAAAAATTTTTCCATCCAAATTTCCTTTTCTCACACTAAAACAAATGTGGAAAACTCTACTTTATCACTTCCTCTGATTCCAACGTCGCTTCTTCAAACTTGTGGTTTCACCACAACACCTTGATGAGGGGCATTGTCTTATTTCATAGAACTTTTTCTCTGTGATATAAGATCTTCACTAGTTACTTCTCATAAGAAAGATCATCCTCTAATGGTACCACCTCTGAAGAGAGCACATGTGAAGGGTCTGGAATGTACTTCTTTAAGAGGGATACATGAAAGAAATCATGTTCCTTGGCCATGGTAGGTGGAAGTGCTAGTCGATAGGCCACATCCCTGACATGATCAAGAATCTCGAAGGGTCCGATTTACCTTGGACTTAACTTCCCTTTCTTTCCAAACCTCGTAACCTTCTTCCATTGAGATATGCATAGAAAAATCATGTCTCCAACTTTAAACTCAAGGTCTCGTCAATGGTTATCTTTATAACTCTTCTGTTGACTTTGGGCTGCCTTGATATGCTACTGAATGGTTTTCACCTTCTCCACCATTTCTTCGACCATTTCTCATCTCAGTAGCTTAAGCTCACCAACCTCATCCCAAAACACCTGTGTTCTACACCTTTTCCCATAAAGGGCTTCATATGGTGCCATTTGGATTCTCGAGTGGAAACTTTTATTATAAGAGAACTCAACCAGAGGAAGATGTTGATCCCATCCTCCTTTAAATTCCATTGATCATGCTCTCAACATGTCCTCAAATGTTTGGATATTCCACTCGGATTGGCCATCATTTTGAGGATGATAGGATATAAAAAAGTTAATTTCAGTATTCATAGAATGTTGAAGACTCTTCCAAAACATAAAGGTCAATCTTGGATCTTGATTAGACAAAATAGATAGTGGTAATCCATGCAGTCTTACCACTTCCCTGATATATATCCATGCCAGTTGATCCAATTAGAAATCATCCCAAATAGCAATGAAGTGTGTATACTTTTTTAGACGATCCACAACAACCCATATCGCATTGTTGCCTTTGGATTTATTCGGAAGTCCAGTGACAAAGTCCATGGTGATGTTCTCCCATTTCCATTCTGGTATGGGCAATGGTTGCATCATCCCCTTAGACTTATGCCTCTATGACTTCACTTTCCGACACACTAGGAACTTTGATGTATATTTAGAAATCTCCTTCTTCATATTATGCCACAAATAATGCTCTCAGAGATCTTGATACATCTTTGTGTTTCCTGGGTGAATAGAGAAATTTAAACTATGTGCATCATCCAATAGTTACTTCTTCATCTCCGGACTTGATGGAACACATAGTATTTTCCCAAATCTCAAAACTCCTTCTTCATTAACATTAAACTCTGAGGATTTATCTTTTTTGATAGATTCTCTTTTTCTTGAATTCCTACATCATCCTTTTGAGCATCCTTTAACCTTTCTAAAAGTGATGGTTGAGCAATAATTTGTTACAGGATTGATGATGTTCCCTTCTTTATGATTCCCATTTCCATCCTCCTCAAATATAAGAAGATTGTATCATTTTCAATTCTCATCAATGATAGAATTGTTGGGTATTTTCTACTTAGAGCATCTGCCTACTTGTTCGCTTTCCCAGGGTGGTAATGGATTGAGTAGTCATAGTCTTTGATCAGATCTAACCATCTTTGTTGGCGCATATTCAACTCTTTCTGTGTGAATATATACTTGAGGATTTTTTGGTCTATATTTATTTCACACTTCTCCCCAAAGAGATAATGCTGACAAATTTTCAAAGCAAAGATCACTGCAGCCAGCTCGAGGTCATGTGTTGGATAGTTTTGTTCATGAACATTCAATTTCCTTGAATCATAGACAATGACTTTGTCATTTTTCATCAACACACATCCCATGCCTTTCTTCAAAGCATCACTGAATACCACAAAAAGTTCTCCACTTGTGGGTAAAGTGAGCACGGGCGCAGTGATAATACTTCTTTTCAACTCCTTGAATCTTTCTTCACATTAATCACTCTAAGAAAACTTTACTCTCTTACATGTTATCTTGGTAAGAGGGTTGGAAAATCATGAAAAATTTCTCACAAATCATCAATAATATTTAGCTAACCCCAATAAGCTACGGATATCTGTTACCGATGTTGGCCTCAGTCATCCCTCAATTGCATCTGTTTTGGAGGGATCCATAGATATCCCATTGCTTGTGATAATATGGCCCAAGAATGATACCTCCTTCAACTAGAACTCACACTTGTTGTACATGGCATAGATCTTCTCCTTCCACAAGGTCTCTAGTACAGTTCTTAGATTCTCCTCATGATCCTCCATGTTATTGGAGTATATCATAATATCATCTATAAAGACAACCACAAATTTGTCGAGGTAATCTCTAAAGACACTATTCATTAAGTCCATGAATATTGTTGGAGAATTAGTGTGTCTGAAAGGCATTACTATGAATTCATAGTGCCTGTATCTTGTACAAAAATCATTCTTGGGGATATCTTCCTTCTTCACCCTTACTTGATAATATCCCGAACACAAATCCACCTTGGGGAAGAATTGTTCTCCACACAGCTGATCAAACAATTCATCAATTCATGGGAGAGGATACTTTTTCTTTATCGTGATTTTTTTGAACTCGTGATAATCGATGCAAAGGCGCATTGACACATCCTTCTTCTTGAAGAAGAGGATTGGTGCACCCCATGGTGAAGCACTTGGGCATATAAACCCTTTATCCATATTCTCCTATAGTTTTTTCTTCAGCTCCTCAAGCACCACAACAGCCATTCTATATGGATTTTTGGATATTGGAAACACCCTTGGTATAAGTGCAATTGATAATTCAATATCTATTCTAGGAGGAAGACCAGGAAATTCCTTGGAAAACACTTCAGCGAATTCCCTCACAATAGGAATGTCTTCAATGATGGTTGCTTCCTTGGACTCAATCATCTTAGCCATATATGCCTACTCATAGGGCAGTAATATCCACACTTGAGATGATGGATCTAAAGAAGATTCATATTCCTCCTTGCACTTGTAAAGAATCAGGGGTCAATTCTCCACATGGATAGTGATTTCCCTCTCATAGCAATTTATGTTGGCTTTATATAAGGAAAGACAATCCATGCCAAGAATTGCATCAAATTACACCAGAGGGAGTATGACGATGTTCTCCAGGAAGTTAAATCCACATATTATGACAAGGGAGGAGTTATATTTATGGGATGTAATAATCACCCCATTTTCTGTACTCACCGACATCTTCACTTACATTATTTGTGGTGGTGATGGTATTGTTCTACTAAAATTTTGAGATATAAAAGAATGCGTAGAACCTAAATCAAAAAGTAAGTTCTCTATTCTTTAATGAATAACTAGTGTACCTGTCACCACTTTGTTGTCAGGGTTCACTTCGGAAGTAATTATGGAAAAAGCTCACCCTTGCTGCCTTGGAGGTTGTTGGTTGCCTCCGAAAACCCTTGAATTAGGGAACTAATTTTCAAGATGCCCTGGTTCTTTATATTTGTAGCAATGAACCACATGTTGAGGTTCAAATGGATTGTTCCTCTCCACTGTTTCTTCCATGGGTCTTTCTTGCCAACATTTAACAGTTAAGTGCCCTTCTCTTCCACACCTAATGCATTTTCTTGTACCCTTCAGGCAATTTCCGAGGTGCTTCTTTCCGAACCTTTGGAAAGTGGGGTACTAGATCTTCATAGAACCATTGGATTTATCCATTGGACCACTAGCATTAAATTCCACCTTACAATTCTTATCCCCATGATACCCCTAAGATTCTACGATCTTTATTTCGACCTAGAGGGCACATCAGACAATTTCCTTATTGTTGTCGAAGTCACGGATTTCCAGTTCTTTCCGTAGGCTAGGTTTTATCCCACCAAAGAAGTGGCCAACCTTGCATTCAGGGGTAACGACAAAGCCGTATGTGTATCATGAAAGTCGTGTGAATTTTTCCTCGAACGTTCCAATAGATTCATCGTCTGTTTTCTTGAGGGAAATGAAGTCCCTTTCCATCTTAAGATGGCGGGTGCATGGAAAATATTTATCAAAAAACATCTTCCAGAAATCCTTTCATTCCCACGCCTTGATCTCCTCCTCTTGCTTCGTATTTTTGATCAACTTCCACCATTGATCAACTTCCACCATTGATCAGATTTACCCTCTATACGATAAGCATCTAGGAGGACCTTCTCTTGTTCAGAACATTGAAGGATGGAGAAGATCTTTTCAATGGAGTTGATCCATTGTTCAGCGATTGAGGGATCAGAGGATCCATTAAAAGTAGGAGGCCTTTGTCTAATGAAGCTCTTGATAGTGACTTTCTTTTTCTTAGGAAGGTTGAACATTCCTCTTTAAACATGTTTCTATTCAAATCTTGAGTTATCTGAGAGAGAAGGGTGACAAAGTTCGCGATTCCCGCTCCCATTGTATTGGGCATCTCATTAGTACAGTCATCAGATTGATCTTCACATTGGTTGTTATCTCGAGTCCACCTATTACCGGACAATGGCTGGAATAAAAGAAAAGTTAGGGGTAACACATAAAGTGTAATACAAGGACAAATCTGATGACTTATAAATAACTCTTATTTCCTTAACATATGAATCTATTAGCTTCAGTCTATATTATCCATGATCTACTTTCTAACATGTATTATTAGGGAATTTTGTCCCCTTAATAATGGTTCATACTAAGCTTGTGAATTTACCAAAGCATACCCTCGAAAGTTTCGTAACCAAGAGTGAAGAAAGACCCGTTGTCGTGCACCATTTCCCGTTCGAGTCTAGATCAAAGTGGTGTTTTCAGGTTTTACCCCTAGGATACATCTATGCCAGAGCTGCCTCTACCTGCTCATATCCAGACAGGGATGTATTTTCATGATAAACTACTTACTCAATACCCACCAAAACATAGGGATGTATTTATTATACTTAGTCTTGTCTCTAAGGCTTCACTAGGGTTTTCTAATCCTAATCCTAAAAATAACTAAACCTATCCTCTGATACCAACTATGACAACCCTGCTTTTATTACAAACTTAAACCTGATTTATTACATAAAACCTTCACTTGATACAACATGGAATATTGAGAGGTATCATGTATTCGGGGTTTAGGAACATTACATAACAACTTAAAACATGAAATACAACATCTTTATTGAAAACTTCCTTTACATGACCACTACATTCCCTTGTACTTATCATTTCATGGGACAACCTGAGGACATGCATAAGAAAAGGGTGAGCTATAAATCCCAGTAAGGGAATAATCATGGAATAACTTGAGGAATAAAATACATTTTATACAATAGGAATATCAATAGATCACAATAGGAGCATAAACATAAAATCATGATAAAGCATGATAATCATAACATGGAAATGTGGCAATAACACCTAACATGGAATTAGCATGAGCCAAGGCCCATTGCACATGGAGCATGAGTAAATCCTCATTTCACATGAAGAACAAGTAAAAACTAGTTTCACTTGAATTAGAATGTGTCAACACCCATTGCACATGACGTATCATGATACTATACTTTACCCAATTCATTGGAGCTCTATAAGGGCACACCCTTCTTAAACATTTCATTTCATGCATAAGTGTGCCACATGGATCATATAACATGGATTAATAAAACATTATCATTTATTAAATGATAAAGGAATGTGGAATTAATACATTAAACTTTATAATCAATAAGTAAATGGGCATAAAGTTAAATACCCTTGATAGAGACATGGGCAAGGTATTCACTACACAATGACATTGACTTGGAAAATCGGTTCAATTTCGGCAGCGTAACGGCGTGACGTAAGAATACATTAAAATGGTTGATAAGAGAGAAAGGGGTGTCTCGTAATATTTATAGGAAATGGATAGTAAGGGGGGCCATATAGATACATGTCCCAACAATTGTAATGGAATTTAGAGTCATGATACAAAATAATTTCTTGAATGTAAAAGAGATGAGAGAAATTCCTTTCGGAATTTCGGCATATTAACAGGTGTACATGGGAGACATTTAATGAGATAGAAAGGGTTCTCCCATCATTAAAACATAAAATAGGGCAGTATGGGGGAGGTTTGGAACCATAACCCAACATTTATAATTGAAATTAAAGGGACATAACAACATTAATAAAAATGGATAAATGAGAAAGGAAGAAAAACCCTTACTTGGTAGTGTGCTTCCAAAGGCTTGAGAGAGGCTTGAGAGAGGCTTATTGGGAGCTTGGGGAACCTTGGGAGGATTCCAGGGATAGTAGGCCATAGGTTGTAATAACTAAAAAGGCTTTGAGTTAGGATAATGTGGGAGCTTGTGTGGGTTTATATAGGAAAGGTGAGGGAATTATTCATTATTTAGGGTTGGGACACCTCACATTAAACTAATTCAAACCACAAACCATCCCATGGTTTTTGCCCATGGTTTTTTCCAAAGGGGAGTGGAAAATAATATTTTATAATTACAAAGTCCTAAATTCTTAAAATAATGGGGTTGCTTATGTGGAGGTGAGTCACACTCCCAAGGAAAACAATTTAAAAAGACAAGATGTTTAATAAGCTTTCAAGGGTCCATTAATGCTTTGTAAAATAAGTCAAACAAACCCAAAATCAAATTATTTTAATTTTAAAACATATATTTTCCGAAAATAAGGCTTATAGTATTTTATTACATCACTATTGGGTCATTATGATGTCATAAAACACATTATATATTTAAACGTTATTTAATTTTTACCCAAAAAATTGACTGTGTCAGAAAATTATGAAACAATCACCATTGGATAATTTCAACGTCCTAATTCCAGAAATAATATTCATTTTATATAAATAATTTTCTAAATATGTTATTTTTCACTTTTAAAATAAAAAGTGACATTTATCGAAAATTCACGGGTTTGGACAAAAATGGCTTTCGAACCTTAATAAAAAATTACAATTGCATTCATAAAATTATATGATCAATTATATTTAATAAAAAGTAATTTAATAATAATATTAATATTTTATTAAAATATTATTTAATATAAAAATCCATTAATTCATCAAAATAGATTTCTTCATTGAATATTAACTAAAAACACTATTTGAGATTTAAAAACTATTTACATGGTAACAAAAATAACATGAAAATATATTCATTATTATATAAAAAAATAATGTACATAACCATAGTTCTGTGGTATTGTTACATAACCCCTTATAACACTCGCATAAGACCAAAGAGTAAGGTGTGTGATGGTGACAGGCTCTTGGGGTGGCTTAGATAGCATTGCTCGGGTGGTAATCTCTATCAACTTCAACTTCTCTCGTAGGCGGTCCTGCTTGAGCTTAACCTATTGAAGCTCGACTTGGGATTGGTCAAGAGAAAATCCCAATGATGCCACCTCTTTTCTGAGTTCCTACAAATGGGCTTCATATGGGGCACGTCTACTGGATGAGGTCATCGCTTCCTATGTCTGATTAAATTGGATTCGTTAAAGCCCTATATTTATACTAAACATGTGATCACTGTTCAATAGCTATATTATCAATGGTCACAATTCTTAACATAAAACCCAAGAATTTGAGATTTTATATAAACATTTTACATAAAGAGACATTTAATTAGATCAAGAGGGATTTCCATTAACGAATGTTTGGGTCGTTATAGATTGATTATGGAAACAAAAATTGAGCTTTGATGTGGTTAGGGAGTTCATTCATTAGGGAGGGATACTATTCCCATATGGCTTAAGATCTAGGGAAGTGTGTACACAAAGATCTGGATTTTACCAATTAAGAGTGTAACATTGATCCTTAATCCAAAAAACCTAGGGATTATGAACATGGTTCTACGGTTAAAAATTATTTATACATGCTAATGTTCATGAAATATTTTTTTCATTCCTGTTTTGATCAAGATTCTTATACATGATTATTTTGATGGAAATTATTATGTGTATCAGCTTTATTTTTGTTATTTAAATGATTTTAAGATAATTTTTTTTATAAACTATTAAAATATTTCTTTTCTACATTTTAATTAAAATTGATCATATTTGGTTAATTTGATATAGAAAAGTTATAAAATGTACTAAAGGTATCATACTATAATGTTGTTGACCTTTCTTTATAGATGCCTTTGGGAGTATATATACTTTCCTTTACCAGGCCTAGGAAAAGGGAAAGCACTACTTGTAGGTGGTGGGTCTTCTTAATATTAATACTTTAGAGTTAGTGGTGACAAGTGGATTATGTGGCCCATATGTTATGAGGAGTTCTTGGTTTATATGATGATTTGGGTTTGTCATTTTGTTTTGGGTTTTTTACTTTCCTTAATTATGGTACTTAAGTCTTTATGATAGTCTTGGAATACTGACAATTTTTTATTTCTTATCCATTTATTTCATTTTTTTAGTTATTCAGGAGGTTAAATTTTTCCCCTTAATCATTATTGATACTCGGTAAATAGTCTTGATCCCATAGGGATTGATAATTCACTTTGGTCCATGTCAAGATTAATTTGGGTACCAATTTAGAGGGTTATTCAGGTTAGTTCATGAAAAATTAGTATCAAATGTTGGTTTAGTCTCTTACCAGATGTTGGTATGTAGTTTTAGATGTCCCGATAGAAATTGGATAGGTTCTTTGAGATTTCAGGGGTAGGTTATGAGTGATTTCTTGGATATCTCTCATCATAATGATCCTTAAGTTGTCACGACCCGTCCTCGGGGCCCGTGCCATGACTACCCCAAGCCCACCTTCTATAGGCCAGGGGCTGGTGACTAGCACCAAGGCGTAAATCCAGGAAAAAGGGAAGGCATTGCCTTTGTAAAGTAACCAAACACCCCAGGGCAAGCAAGAAGGAGAAGTAAACACTAAGTAAAAACGGGTACAACAGTAAGTGCGGAAAGGTAAGTGGGCCAGTATACAAACCCAAACTCAATGTAAAGTACAACTGGAAAGGGAAAACAGCAACTGAAAAGTAAAGTCGCGACGTCGAGCTGTCCACTGGGAATCCCACCTGAAGGGTGGGTACAGATAGCCTCCACCGATCCTCGGGTCCAGCCGTCTGCTCCGAGTACGTCCCGTCCAGTGGTCCACCTCCAGGTACCGTCCTGCTCCGCAAGCCTCAGCCACGATCAGTGATGTCCGTCGTCTGCAATCAACACAACGTAGTACGGGCATAGCCCGTGCAGGGGTGATTATAAGCTACTCAGTAGGGACCTCGAGACCCCTGAAGGTCTCCCAGAATCCACAAAGGATAAACCACAAAGGAAAGATACAATCACGAAGTAACATCCGACACGGCTTAGGTATATACCCATACATATACCTAAGTCATCAATTCTCGTTCGGCTCCAACATCCTAGCCCAAGTACAACCCAGTCCACACAGGAAAGAAAAACGTAAATCCACACAGTATAGCACAACACAATCCTCATAGGAAAGCAAAACAAGATTCAGCTCACATAGGAATAATACTTCATAAGACGATAGTGATGATCAGATGGAGCCGCTGATTCATCTAAGCCTTCGGACCCACAAAGGATCGGTAGGTACTAACCCCCGTAATGACCCACAAAGGATCGATCATGAAGTGAAACCATAGCTATTGGGAAACTCCTTCTCCATCAAGTACAGTGGGAAAGCCGCTACAACCAAGCGCTTCCCTCTAACCTTGAACTGCTATAGTACTCCACCTATCGAGTACTGTGGGCCGGCTGCTACAACCAAGCGCTTCCCACCATGGGTCTGCCGCTACAACCAAGCGCTCCCTCTCATAGCCTCTAGAGGTACTCCTTCTTTTGAGTACCACGGATCTTCTGCTACAACCAAGCGCTCCTCTACCGTGGGTCTGCTGCTACAACCAAGAGCTCCCCCGTGCTGCTACAACCATGCGCTCCTCTGTCGTAGGTCTGCCGCTACAACCAAGCGCTCCTCCGTCGTGGGTCTGCCGCTACAACCAAGCGCTCCCCCTCATAGCCTCCAGAGGTACTCCTTCTGTTGAGTACCGCGGGTCTGCCGCTACAACCAAGCGCTCCTCCGCTGTGGGTATGCTGCTACAACTAAGCGCTTCCCACTGGGCTATCCGTAACACACCGAGTTGTTCGATCAGCAGTCGTCAAGTCTCATCCGGCTCTAGGGTTTCCGCACACAACATGCTCGTTCCGGGAGGGTCCACTCCACGAGCTAAGAGGTCGATGCATCAACTGACATATAGTCCGGATTTGACGTATCCCAAGATGTACCGTAGTGGTCACTGCCGAAAACACGAAGGATCCCCGTACTGTTTTCATCATCGTCGCAGTCGAATCCAGTGAGGATCTCTGTACAGTCGTCGTCGTCACAGTAGCAGTTGCAGTCAGCTCTAGGGTTCCTGCACATAGCAAGCTCGTTCGGTAGGGTCCGCTCCACGAGCCGAGAGGCTGATACATCAACTGACACATAGTCCAGAGTTGATGTATCCAAAAGTTCTGTATCGTCAACAGGAACTCAACGTCGCAGACGGCGCGTCAATCGGACGCCCGGTCTGAGAGTTATTGACATTTTTGTCTGAGGGGCCCGGTTGGTTTTTAAGGAAAAACCAACCTGACCATACTCCACCTGCGTCCAAACCTCAGGTGGAGTAAGCCAAAAGATCTGTCTCACTTAGAGGAATCCACCAAAGTCGAAGGCACGTCAATCGGACGTCTGGAGCTCAAGATATGAGCGTTTCCGCTCCGAGGGCCCGGTTGGTTTCGTGTACGAACCAACCCGGCCGAACCCCAAGTATTCCGAAACCTTAAGTGTGATATACCAAAACGACCGTCTTGATCCAAGGATCGTATTTCCACTGACGGAGCATCGTTCTGAGGCCCGTAGCTCAAGTTATGAGCAAAAGACCGAAAAGGTTCGAAAACGGGGGTCTGGGCCCGGACCGACCTGGCCCAACCCCCCTGGGTCGGCCCGAACAGGGCGACCCGACCCGGGTCCGGGTCCGACCCGGTTGGGCATGACCCGGCCCGACCTGGGCACGACCCGGGTCCGGGTCCGACCCGGCTTGGGTGCGACCCGGGTCCGGGTCCGACCCGGTTGGGCGTGACCCGGCCCGGCCTGGGCGCGACCCAGCCCAGCGGGTCGGCTCGGCTCAGCTCGGCCGAGCGGCCGAGCGAGGGAAGCCGCGGGGCGTGTTGTCCTCGTATGAAGAGGAGCCGCAGCCCCACGTGGGGCCGCGCTTGTTCAGCGGACGCGGCAAAGACGCGTCCCGTGTCTCGCCAGAACCGCGCGGTCGCAGGTCTCATTGGCCGCCGCCGCAGCGGCTTCAGCCGCAACGGCTCCATCCGGCGACGTGCCGGGGCGCCGCCGCCTCCGGCTGTCGGCGCCGCCAGTGGAGTCTGCGGGCCACCAGAGTTGCTCCGGTGGTCCGATTCCATTTCTGTCTACGCCGTAGCTCCTCCCGGGTCTCGTTCTTCACTGTGGAACCAACAAATCGTCTTTGCGGCCCGTTTTGTCATCGTCCGCCGTTCCGCACACCAGGAAAAAAGGGCGGTGGGTTCGGACTTGTTCATTGGTCCGCACCCACCGCGTTAGCGTTTTGAAACAACACCATAATCCCAGAAAGTGATAAACCACGTCCCGCAATAATATTCTTGCCTTGAAGGAAAAACAAACATAGGCAGAATTATTTTCAAACGACCCCTACCTCGTAGTTTTCGTCGGATGAGTGCGAGTACATTGCGGAATTCACCGTCGCGGTAGGAGGTGATCGTCGCATCGCGGAAGGGCGTCGCGTCGTCGCGGAAGGGTGTCGCATCGAAGATCTCTGAGGGTTAAAGAAACCCACGGATTTAATTATAACAATTAAATCCATGTTGAGGATAAAAACCACAAAGGAATTTAAAAGATTTTAAATCCCCCACCTCAAGCATTTGATCGAAGATTTGTCGCGGGGAAAGAACGTCACGGAAGAAGCGTCGGCGTCGCGTCGATCTCCAGGGGTCGGGCGTTCTTTGTCGCCCTTCGTCAGAGGTTGGCGTTCTTCGCGTTCTTCGCATTCTTCACGTTCTTTGTGTTCTTCTCATTCTTCGCAAAGGGGGATGAAGGCACAGAATCTCCAAATCCTCTCAACAAATCGTACCCCAGAAGAAAGGTGTGTTGGTCATATTTTATTAACATGCCAACAATTTGAAAAACAAATTATGTAACGACCCATTAATTCGGTGAATTAATGGTATGAATTAACATTCCAATTAATAGGAGCATTTAAGAGTTTTAGAAAACTCTCCAATTGACTTCATTTATGAGGAGTTTTTGCGGGTGCGTTACTTAGAGGAAAAGAAACGGTGGGGCTCATGCGGGACCCACCACACAAATATCCTACCAAGAGGGTAGGATATTTTGGATTGCACCCTATCTACATCAACTCAGCTTAAGAAGCTTTAAGTGGCTTTCAAGTGGCTTTAAGTGAAATAAAAATAAAGTTGTCGCACCACTTTATTTTATTTCTTAACTTAACCCCAAAAATTAAAAAGCCACACCCGAGCAAACGCAACTCTGGAAGAGGCGTTTCTAAGTAAAAATTGGCGCTACGATTCCATCGGTTCCCTTGGAATTTGATTCCGAGAACTGGTTCAAAAGTTAGAAAAACTCTCTCATTCGTTCACTGAACGTACCCGAGCCAAACTTTGTAAAATGATTCCGGGCACACCGGGCCTCGGAATCAGGTTCCCTCAGAAACTGCGTTCTTGTAAAATTTCAAAGAAAAATAAAAAAAATCCTTGAAATTTACGGGTCTTTACATCACTCCCACCGCAGGGATTTACGTCCCCGTAAAGATGCATCATAAACTAGGGAAACAAAAGCGGGTACTGAGCATGCATCTGAGCCTCCCGCTCCCAAGTTCTCTCCTGGAGGTTCCTGTGATGCCATCTGATGCGCACAAGAGGAATCGACCGTCCACGTAGGACCCGCTCCCGTCGATCCTTGATCTCAACCGGAACCTCCGCAAAAGTCTCCCCATCATCAACGCCCAGCTCTCCATTGTCAAAAATATGCGTCGAGTCATGCACGTACCTCCTCAGCTGAGATACATGGAAGACGTCGTGCACCCGGTGCAACTAGGGTGGTAGAGCCAGACGATAAGCCACCTCGCCAATCCTGCTAAGGACCTGGAATGGTCCGATGAAGCGTGGAGACGATTACCGCCTCTGCCAAATCTCCATAATCCACATCGAGGTAAGACACGTAAGAAGACGTGGTCGCCATCCTCGAACTCTAGTGGCCTCCGCCCCCTGTCATCACAAGACTTTTTCTAGCTCTGAGCTGTCCTCATCCGCTCATGGATGACTTGGACCTTTCTGGTCCTACAAGAGCTGCTGAGATTTCTTCTTTGCCGAGAAGAGAAATCGGGTCTCATCCCCTGGATGAACCACGTTCTTCGCCTAATACAGTAAATCCGGACATGGATGATACTATTCCATACCAAGGATGACGTCGTAAGGCCTTGACGCTACTACCAAGAGATCCAACTATTACCCTCGCCTCCAAGGGTTGAGTCACACTGTCGGCATCAGTGTGTGGTCACTAGGTCTCCTCCAGTAGGTATCTCAAAGTGAGGGTCAAGTCAACGGTTTTTAAACCGGAACCTCTTAGTAACAACACAAAGAGGGGACAGGAAGGTAAACGCCAAAAGAAGGGTGTCTTTTATTACTGCAGCTCAAAGTAAAAAGACACAAAAAATCTACAAACAAACATCAACAATGCTAGAAGCAGCATAAACAAAAGTCTCCAGGTCTGGATCTAGTCCTGCTCCTGTCCATCTACTCTCGGAGCTCCATGATCGTAGGCCTCAGCTGCCTGAAGCTGAGCTCTCCCATGTCCACCAGCTCCCTGCGGTCGGGGTGGACCTCCTGGTGGTGGTGGTGGCAACACCTCGAAGCGTCGTCCACCTCCAGCTGCATGGCCAGCTCCCATGGCACGATCTCCTACTCCATGTGATCCGACTCGATCGAACATATGCCTCTGCCTGGGAGGTCCTTCGTTCATCTGTTGGTCATCTGTATGGCAGGTCAGACAGTCACGATCCATGTGACCAACCCCGCCACCGGAGTAACACTGTCCGCTCATGGAAAGTCCTTGTCCACCCCGGGTGCCTCTCACAAACGATCATGTGTCACGCAGTCGACCACCGGTAAGTCTAGTCTTATTGGACCCCTGCATCATCTGTCTACTGCCCGCTGCAGAAGACTCTGCCGCATGCCGGCTAGTGGTGGGTCCTGCTGCTGGAGTCTGCTCAGCAAGGAAACTCTCCACTAAGAGGGCTCACTCCAACACCCCTATCTGTGTCGAAATGCTGTTAGAAACAACTGAAGCTCTGATCTCTCGCCTGAGCCCATGCTCGAAGGTTCGGGACCTGAAGAATGGGTCTCGTACCATGTTCGTGGAATAGCGCGAGAGATCGGTAAACCTCACCGCGTACTGGGCTACTGTCATGTTGCCCTGCTGCAGCTGTAGTAGCTCCTGGATGCACACCGCTCGGAGGGTGGCTGGGACGAACTCTGAGCGAAAAAAGGGTATGAAAGTCCGTCCAAAGAATTGATGACTTGTCGTGCACCTGGAGCATCAACCTCCACCATCTGCCTACTGCCGCGTGCAGTAGGCTCGCTTCGAGGATCATCATGAGGTCTGCTGGTGTCCTCACTAATCGGAAAACTCACACCACTGCCTCCAGCCAGTCCTCGGCTGCCTGGGGGTCCGTCTCCCCGCGGAACCTTGGTGGTTGCTGGCGCTGGAACTCATGCATTGCAGTAAGGCGACGTGCATCGTCAGCGGCTGGGGCTAGAAGCATCGGTGGCTCGGCAGGTAGAGGTACCACCGGTGCCTCAGCTGTCAAAGGGCCCTGCACCGAGGCCTCGTCGCTCGGCGGGCTGTCGTCACGTACAACTCTCGGAACCCTAGCTGGCTGCTGTCGTGGGGCCATCCTGAAAAGGAAACAGATGCGCCACGGTCAGAACAGTATACCGGGGGAGCTGACACAAGGTAATCACAAAGAAAACCTAAAACACACATGCAATCAATGTTTTTGTGCATTGAGTCGGAAATCAGAAGTCAGGGTCCTGGTGTACGGATACGTCGGTCGCCGCACCAACACTGGACTCCCTGGACTGATAACCACACCCAATACGCTAAACACTATTGATTCACATAGAAAAGTTCAGAGTCCATGGTAGAACCGAACTCCTCTGATACCAATTTGTCACGACCCGTCCTTGGGGCCCGTGCCGTGACTACCCCAAGCCCGTCTTCCATAGGCCAGGGGCTGGCGACTAGCACCAAGGCGTAAATCCTGGAAAAAGGGAAGGTATTGCCTTTGTAAAGTAACCAAACACCACAGAGCAAGAAAGAAGGAGAAGTAAACACTAAGTAAAAACTTGTACAACAGTAAGTGCGGAAAGGTAAGTGGGCCAGTATACAAAACCAAACTCAAAGTAAAGTACAACTGGAAAGGGAAAACAGAAACTGAAAAGTAAAGTCGCGACGTCGAGCTGTCCACTGGGAATCCCACCTGAAGGGTGGGTACAGATAGCCTCCACTGCTCCTCGGGTCCGGCCGTCCGCTCCGAGTACATCCTGTCCAGTGGTCCACCTCCAGGTACCGTCCTGCTCCGCAAGCCTCAGCCACGATCAGTGCTATCCGTCGTCTGCAACCAACACAACCTAGTGCGGGCATAGCCCGTGCAGGGGTGAGCATAAGCTACTCAGTAGTGACCTCGAGATCCCTGAAGGTCTCCCAGAATCCACAAAGGATAAACCACAAAGGAAAGATACAATCACGAAGTAAAATCCGACACAGCTTAGGTATATGCCCATACATATACCTAAGTCATCAATTCTCATTCGGCTCCAACATCCGAGCCCAAGTACAACCCAGTCCACACAGGAAAGCAAAATTTAAATCCACACAGTATAGCACAACACAATCCTCATAGGAAAGCAAAACAAGATTCAGCTCACACAGGAATACTACTTCATAAGACGATAGAGATGATCAGATGGAGCCGCTGATTCATCTAAGTCGTCGGACCCACAAAGGATCGGTAGGTACAAACCCCCGCAATGACCCACATAGGATTGATCATGAAGTGAAACCATAGCTATTGGGAAAATCCTTCTCCATCAAGTACAGTGGGTAAGCCACTACAACCAAGCGCTTCCCTCTAACCTTGGACTGTTGTAGTACTCCACCTATCGAGTACTATGGTCCGGCTGCTACAACCAAGCGCTTCCCACCATGAGTCTGCCGCTACAACCAAGCACTCCCTCTCATAGCCTCTAGAGGTACTCCTTCTGTTGAGTACCACGGGTCTGCCGCTACAACCAAGCGCTCCTCTACCGTGGGTCTGCTGCTACAACCAAGAGCTCCCCCGTGCTGCTACAACCAAGCGCTCCTCTGTCGTAGGTCTGCCGCTACAACCAAGCGCTCCTCCGTCGTGGGTCTACCGCTACAACCAAGCGCTCCCCCTCATAGCCTCCAGAGGTACTCCTTCTGTTGAGTACCGCGGGTCTACCGCTACAACCAAGCGCTCCTTCGCCGTGGGTCTGCTGCTACAACCAAGCGCTTCCCACTGGGCTATCTGTAACACACCGAGTTGTTCGATCAGCAGTCGTCAAGTCTCATCCGGCTCTAGGGTTTTCCCACACAGCATGCTCGTTCCGGGAGGGTCCACTCCATGAGCTAAGAGGTCGATGCATCAACTGACATATAGTCCGGAGTTGACGTATCCCAAGATGTACTGTAGTGGTCACTTCCGAAAACACGGAGGATCCCCGTACTGTTTTCATCATCGTCGCAGTCGAATCCACTGAGGATCTCTGTACAGTCGTCGTCGTCACAGTAGCAGTTGCATCCAGCTCTAGGGTTCCTGCACACAGCAAGCTCGTTCGGGAGGGTCCGCTCCACGAGCCGAGAGGCTGATACATCAACTGACACATAGTCCAGAGTTGATGTATCCAAAAGTTCCATATCGTCAACAGGAACTCAACATCATAGACGGCGCGTCAATCGGACGCCCGGTCTGAGAGTTATTGGCTTTTTCGTCTGAGGGGCCCTGTTAGTTTTTAAGCCAAAACCAACCCGACCGTACTCCACCTGCGTCCAAACCTCAGGTGGAGTAATCCAAAAGATCTGTCTCACTTAGAGGAATCCACCAATGTCGACGGCACGTCAATCGGACGTCTAGAACTCAAGATATGAGTGTTTCCGCTCCGAGGGCCCGGTTGGTTTCGTGTACGAACCAACCTGGCCGAACCCCAAGTATTCTGAAACCTTGAGTGTGATATACCGAAAAGACCGTCTCGATCCAAGGATCGTTATGCCGCTAACGGCGCGTCGTTCGAAGGCTCGTAGCTCAGGTTATGATCAAAAGACCGAAAAGGTCCGAAAACGGGTGGTCTGGGGCCGGACCGACCCGGCCCAACCCCCCCCCCCCCCCCCCCCCCTCCCCAGGTCGACCCGAACCGGGCGACCCGAACCGGGTCCGGGTCCGACCCGGTTGGGCGCGACCCGGCCCGGCGGGTCGGCTCGGCTTGGCTCGGCCGAGCGGCCGAGCGAGGGAAGCCGCGGGCCATGCTGTCCCCGCGGGAAGAGGAGCCGCGGCCCCGCGTGGGGCCGCGCTTGTTCAGCGGACGCGGAAAAGCCGCGTCCCGTGTCTCACCAGACCCACGTGGTCTCGGGTCTGGTCGGCCGCCGCTGCCGCGACTTCAGCCACGGCGGCTCCATCCGGCGTCGTGCCAACGACCCGCGCCGCCGGTGGAGTCTGCGGGCCACCGGAGTTGTTCTCGTGGTCCGATTCCATTTCCGTCTACGCCGTAGCTCCTCTCGGGTCCCGTTCTTCACTACGGAACCTACAAATCGTCTCTGCGGCCTGTTTTGTCGGCGTCCTCCGGTCCCCACACCAAGAACAAAGGGCGGTGGGTTCGGACTTGTTCGTTGGTCCGCACCGACCGCGTTAGTGGTTTGAAACAACGCCATAATCCCAGCAAGTGATAAACCACATCCCGCAATAATATTCTTGCCTTGGAGGAAAAACAAACATAGGCAGAATTATTTTCAAGCGACCCCTACCTCGTAGCTGTCGTCGGACGAGTGCGAGTACGTCGCGGAATTGACCGTCGTGGTAGGAGGTGATCGTCGCGTCGCGGAAGGGCGTCGCGTCGTCGCAGAAGGGTGTCGCGTCGACGATCTCCGAGGGTTAAATAAACACATGATTTTAATTATAACAATTAAATCCATGTTGAGGATAAAAACCACAAAGGAATTTAAAAGATTTTAAATCTCCCACCTCAAGCAGTTGATCGAAGATTTGTCTCGGGGAAAGAACGTCACGGAGGAAGCGTCGGCGTCGCGTCAATCTCCAGGGGTCGGGCGTTCTTCGTCGCCCTTCGTCGGAGGCCGGCGTTCTTCACGTTCTTCGCATTCTTCACGTTCTTCGCGAAGGGGGATGAAGGCACAGAATCTCCAAATCCTCTCAACAAATTGTACCCCAGAAGAAAGGTGTGTTGGTCTTATTTTATTAACATGCCAAAAATTTGAAAAACAAATTAAGTAACGACCCATTAATTCGGTGAATTAATGGTACAACTTAACAGTCCAATTAATAGGAGCATTTAAGAGTTTTAGAAAACGCTTCAGTTGACTTCATTTATGAGGATTTTTCGCGGGTGCGTTACTTAGAGGAAAAGAAACGGTGGGGCTCTTGCGGGCCCCACCTCACAAATATCCTACCAAGAGGGTAGGATATTTTGGATTGCACCCTATCCGCATCAACTCAGCTTAAGCAGCTTTAGGTGGCTTTCAAGTGGCTTTAAGTGAAATAAAAATAAATTTGCCGCACCACTTTATTTTATTTCTTAACTTAACCTCAAAAATTAAAAATCCACACCCGAGCAAATGCAACTCCGGAAGAGGTGTTTTTAAGAAAAAACCAGCGTTGTGATTCCATCAGTGCCCTCGGAATTTTATTTCGACCACCGGTTCAAAAGTTAGAAAAACCCGCTCGTTCGTTCACTGAACGTACCTGAGCCAAACTTCGGAAAATGATTCCGGGCACACCGGGCCTCGGAATCAGGTTCCGTCAGAAACTGCGTTCTTGTAAAATTCCAAATAAAAATAAGAAAAAAAATTCCTTGAAATTTACGGGTCTTTACATAAGTTATCATGGGTGGATATTAAAAGGTGTATTTAAGGAAATTAATTGATTCTATTCTGGACTTCTCCCAAACATTAATCTGACATTTCTGTCCCTGATTTGAGTTTTTATTGATAGAGTTGTTGTTATTATTCTTCTTTCTAGATTTATCATTATTTTATTTTGACTTCATGTAGTACCACACCACCAAGAAGATTTATAATCAAGTATTATGAAGGATCAATTAATGAACCATAGTATGTGAAGCCTCTATTTAACCAGAACCTCATAGAGGCAGTAGTGTACATAGTCTATGCTTTGATCTAAGGAGCTACAACTATCAATATTTAGTATAGAGAGGTGGAACCTTGGAGGGAAAATATTAGAGATCATTCCCATGAGTTTATTTATCATAAAACATCATATTTATAGGAAAAAATAATCCTCAATATCAATAGTATTTTTGGGAAACATTGAGTGACTCTTCAAGTTCTTGGAGACACCATAATCCATTAATGTGGAAAAAAATTCTTCAAACTTGAGGGGAGTAGAATAAGATAGTGGGATACTATTTTTTCTATAAAGGAAAATGAGAACTTGGAGTGAAAGAATTAAATACCCATTTAATAACGTAATTAAATCTAGTTTCAATAGTATTGGAAAAGTCTAAAGAGTTCCCTGACCTTCACCAAGGTGATTAGATAATGACTTGGCATGCCAATCCTTTTACTAAACTGTATTAGTTTTCACCTAAGGTGGCGTTGAATGAGAACAATCAAGGCCTAGAGTTTTCATATGGGTCTTCAATCATATTTTTGTTTATAGGTATTTATATTGAATCTTTCCACCAATGTTGATGTTCTGAATAGGGCTCTGATAGTAGAAATTGACCGGGTTAGTAAGTTAGAGTTAACTAGAGTTCCTCCTACTCCTATTGGTAGATTTAGTAGTCCCATTAAGGGTAAGATAAAGTAGGATGCATTTTTCGGTGGAAATATTATTAGTTTTACTCAATATTAGACTTCCTCTAGACCATATGCAATGTCTATAAAAAGCCCGTTGACTTGTTTTTGATGTGGAAAAGTTGGGTAGTCAAATAATTGTTACATAGAAGCATATAAAATTTTCATCTCATGTGGTTTATTAGGTCACTTATATAGGATTTTTTATTTTTTTCATTACCTCGTATAGTGGAACATGATCATCAGTACCAAGAGGATATATATTATAGACAGATACTTCAATAAAAATGTGGTCCCATACATAGGCATCGGGAATGAAGCAACTTTAGGAAATGGATGAGTCTCTAGTGGGAACTGATGAAAGTCTTATGATACTGGGAGGTGTCATTATTATTTATTTATCTATAGTGAATTATTTATTTGATAATGATGACTCTCATTCATCCATATCAACCTAAATTATAGATCTTGGAATCTTCTAATAGATATCATGCCTTATGTGATGGAAATTTCGATGCCTATTAGGATGAAGAGAGAGAAGGGTCTCTGATGCCCCACTTATGCTTTCTCTATATTAGATATTGATCTTATTTAGGAATTTTTTCTTCATAATATATATACTTTGGATTTAATTCATGAAATTAATTGATTTCTCTCTCAAAAATATTGGATTTATGATTATCATTTGTGGGTGTCCTTCTCTTCCCCTAATGGGAAGCACCATATATTTCAGGGAGAATGGGACCTGCAATCTTTCTGATCCATACCCTTATTATAGACCTAGGTAGGATGATATATATTCATATTGTATAACTACAGTAATAATATTCATTTAGTGAACTTCTTATAGTAGATGTTTAATTCTTAGATGTGATTTTTCAAACTTTTTTATCCTACCACCAGAGAGGGGGGTGTATTTTTCTATATACTTGGTTCTAGGTACTCATCCAGTATCTATCGGCTCTTCACATATGGAACTAGCTAAACTATGGTAGTTAAATAAGTAGTTGGATGACTTTATTTCAAAATAATTCATTCAACCAAATGTGTCACATTGGGCAGCACCAGTTCTTTTCTCCATGAAGGCCAATGTAACCCATTGTTTGAGTGTTTATTACCAAAAGATAAATATTATTATAGTCAAAAAAAATTACTTTTTACTCATAATTGATGATTTATTTTATCCTATGAAAGGTCTGAAGTGTTTCTCTAATATTGATCATTGTTTTGGTTATCACCATCTTAGGATCAAGGAGTTTGATATCCCAAGGACTGCATTCCTATGTAGGTATGTCCACTATGAGTATCTCATTATGTCTTTTGGTCAAACAAATGATATTGCTATGTTTATAGAACTAATGAATAGAACTTTTCCTTTGTATCCCAACTCTTTTGTTATAGTATTAAAGAATGAAATATTTATTTATTATAAAATTGAGGAGAATAATGTTATTCATTTGAGAAAAATTTTAGATATCTTGAAGGATCTCCATCTTTATTCCAAGCTATCGAAATGAAAATTCTAGATTATGGAGGTCAATTTCATGGGGAATGTGTTCTTGGACATTTTATTTTAGTTGATCTATAAAAGGATAAAGTTTTTATGTCATGTGAGGAACCATGTAATGTATTTGAGATTCATGTATTCTTCAGTTTGGTAGGGTATTATCATTGATTCATGAAATATTTATCTAAGTTGAATTCTCTATTGACTATACTCACTAGAAAGGGAGTTATTATCATTTGGGATAAGAAATATCATACTTACTTTAATGATTTGAAACACTATTTGACTTCATCTCTATCATTTACTCTTCTAGATGCTGGGTAGGTCTATGCATTATTTTATGATTCTTTAGGTTCAACATTGAGTTTCATTCTCATACAAGGTGATCATGTGGTGGAATATAGTTCTCATCAGATTTGGAATCATAAAAATAATTCTCTCACACAAAATATATAACTCACAATTATAATCCCAACTCTTAATATTTGGTATTACTACCTTTACAGAGAAAGGATTCACATTTACTCCAATTTAAAAATCTTGAGTTAAATCTTCTCACAAAAATATTTGAATCTATGATATAGGCAATGGTTGGAGTACTTGTAATCTTTTCAATTTTATATTTCTTATACCCCTGGTAAGGGGAAGGTTTTTCTTGATTCCATTATTATAAATTTACCACCCCAAGATGTGATGAAATCATCAGAGTACTAGAATCTCATAACACTCTTCACTCATATGTATTTTAAAGTCTGATACGATGAGACTAGGTTTCCTATAAAAAGTGTTTAGTTGACATTCTCTCTTATCAAGATGATCATTTAAGAACAGAATCTTGATGATGAGTTATAAGGTGTGAGGAATTCATTATATAGTGTGGAGACCATCGGTGAATGGTCTCTATATCTATAGGTTATTCTTTTCTTTGGGAATTTTTTTTCATTCCATTGCCTATGAGAAAGTCCTGGATGGAAGATTATCATCATTCCTAGTAGAAAGTTTACCATGCCATGACTAAGATATTTTATGATATGAAGAGTCATTTCTATTAGTATAAAATAAAATGTCAAATCATAATTCTTCCTATTATTATATCTATCAATAGATCAAGGTCGAGCATCATAAGACTTCAGGTTTGATTCAACCCCTCCCTATACTGAATTTTAAATTAGATGAGATTTTGATGGATTTTTTTTAGGTGTCCTTATAATCCTAAAGGAAATAATTCCATTTTTTTATCGGTTGATAGGTTGACCAAATAATCTCACTTTATTCCTATTCATGATACCACTAAGGTTAAGGATTTGAGAAATTTGTATATATGGGATATTTTTAGGTTTCACAAAGTTCCATCTACCATCTTTTTTATAGGTATCCCTTATTCCCATATAATATTTTCAGAGGTATCCAGGAGGTGATGTGATCCCAAGTGAAGTTGAGTGAAATGTACCACCCTTATATGGATATTCAGATAGAATAATCTATACATATTATTGAAGGTGTGATTTATGCATATGTTCTTGACCATGGAAGAACATGGGATTTCCATTTGGGGATTGTTGATTTTTCCCATGAAAATATCTATTGGTTTTCCATCAAAATTTTACCCTATGAGAACTTGTATATATAACATTGTAAATATCTACTTTGTTGGTTAGATATTAGTGAATATTCCATTGTAGGACTTATATTGGTCTAAGGGAAAAAAAATAAGATCCAAATGATTCATCATAGAATGGTAGTGGATCAAAGCTGGTATAATTCTTATGGGGATTTTCGTTGACATCCTTCAATATTATCATTGGCTAACCAAGTATTTTAAGAGTCATGCCTCAGTTAGGACATCAACAGCTTGGAAAACAAGGGAATTTCTCATTGAGATATGTGGTGTGACAACCGGGTCCCGTTGACAGCACAACCACCCCGCCTTAACATGTTCGTCGGGTCCTGGCCTACCAGGTACCACCAGTTTCCCCACAGACATGTGGGGTCTACCCCAGGGTCCACCCACATGCCTGAACGGGTCATCTGACTAATGATAGTCCCCACAGGACAACACACGTCCTTTCTAGTGTGCTTTGTCCTCACTCACACACACCCTGAGAAACTTCCCAGAAGGTCACCCATCCTGATCACTACTCCAGGCCAAGCACGTTTAACTATGGAGTTCTAATCAGACAGGCTTCCGAAAAGGAAGGTGCACCTTGTTAACATGAGTCATATCATTTAGTCATTTAACCCTTTATCATTTAGGGGTGTTACAATCACCCCCCCCCCTTAGAGCACAACATCCTCGTTGTGGGCCCTACATCTCAACCTAGGCAGTGCACCGCACTTAAAGCTAGGTTCCTCCTCTGATACCAAATGTGACAACCGGGTCCCGGTGACAGCACAACCACCCCGCCTTAACATGACTATCGGGTCCTGGCCTACCAAGTACCACCAGTTGCCCCACAGACACGTGGGGTCTACCCTAGGGTCCACCCACATGCCTGAATGGGTTATCTGACTAATGATAGTCCCCACATGCCAACACACGTCCTTTACAGTGTGCTTTTTCCTCACTCACACACACCTTGAGAAACTTCCCATAAGGTCACCCATCCTGATTACTACTCCAGGCCAAGCACGCTTAACTATGGAGTTCTAATCACACAGGCTCCTGAAAAGGAAGGTGCACCTTGTTGACAAGAGTCATGTCATTTAGTCATTTAAGCCTTTATCATTTAGGGGTGTTACATGTGGGACCTTTTGAGGTTGTTGATATGATTTAGATGGTTCCATACATTTATATTTACCAACATATATGACTTTGATCCATTGCAAGTTTCATGTATCAAAACTCAATAAATATCTTTTAGGAACATATCATGTATTTAATTTGGAAGTCCTTTATGTGGAACTGAATTTGATAATGATTGAGCAGCCAGTTTAGATTGTTGATTTCAAGTGAAGGTGCAACATAATAATTATATTCCTTTGGTCTAGGTTCTAGAGAAGCATGGGTCAGATGCTCATGAGACATGGGAGAATGGGATGATAATAATGAAGCATTAGCCTCATTTATTTGTGCACTATTCTTCTTGATTAGGATTTTTGGGAGTAGAAATCAATATAGTGGGGAGAATTATAACATACCAACTCTTTATTTCAGGTACTTTCATTTCTTTGTTTTAACCGTATTTTTTTGGTCTTTTCATGGGTTGTATTGGGTGACTTTTGGATATTGTTTTAGGTTTCTATTCCCATTTATAGTTGGTGTATGCTTATTGAAAATCATACAGGTCATCCTAGAAAACCACACATCATGAGTTGGAGTTTCATAGCAGGGTGAATGGTTAGGTTCATGGTTAAGGAAAACCATTTATGTTTCTCCTAAAATAGTACGACTCTAGGTATATATTTTTTTCACAGTTGGTTCATGGTTTTTCAAACCTTGTAGCTCTTATAGTTTCTTGGGAAGGGGTTCATGGTTGGCACACTGTTTGAAATATCATGAATCCAAACCATTCAATGCAATTTAATTATTTCAATTTTCTTATTTTAATTCCAAAAACTCCAATTTTAACTCTAATATCATCTCTTTTGAACTCCATTCAAACCCTACTACTATGGATGCTCTATTGACTTGATTAAGGCCCTTAAAACATTGAATATTCATAGATAGAACGGTCAATCAAAGCATTGAATATTTTTTAGTAAGTATAATTAAAATATAATTTCGAATTGTCCTTTCCCCATGTCTCTCCTTCTTAATGGATATTGGATCCTTGTTCCATTGATGGATTCAAGTATTGATTTATGGAATTTTATTTATAGTATTCTCCCCCAATCAGTCTATCTCTTTATCTCATTGAGTGTGGATCCTGTGTTGGGTGATTAATGATACCATGATTGAGGTGGTTGGTTTCATAATGAAATTCCTATCAATAGAACCCATTGTTACTTATTTGATTTGAAATGGATTTCTAATTTATTTCCAATTCATGATTTTGGATCCTTGAATTTATTTTTTAGATGGAATGATGTGTGTTTCAATTTATTTGGCAATGGATTTTGAAATAAAGTATTCATTTTTAATATATGGTTTTAATTTTAAATCAATGATTTGAGGTATAACTTTAATGATGATTTTTGAGAAATTAATGCATTAATTTTTTTTATGAAATTATTTTCTATGAAAGGTATAAGTTATTATGAAAATCTTTTTATGTTGGTTTTTGAAATGTAATGGCATGTTGATTTGGGGATTCTTGAATGAAGATTGATGAAACTGATCTGAGATGAATGATTTAACCCCTATTTATTTCTTTTAAGCACATAGGATCCTGGTTAGTTAGGTGGGTGGCCTAGGATATTTATTCTAGGCATGAATTAAGTATAATTAACAATGGATTGGAAATGATAACATGAACTGAGATTTAATGATGTCGGTGAGTTCATTCTTTTGGGTGAACTCATATTCCTCATAGGCTTGAGAACTAGGGAAGTGTGCACACCAGGAGATGTATTTCACCGAGTAAGTAGGGAAACTTGAGCATTGATGTAGCTAAACTTAAGACTTGTAACCATGGTAATATTATTTAAATTGATTTATACATTCCAATGCTTATGTAATAATTTATTCATGCCTGTTTTGATCGAGATGGTTATACATGCCTGTTTTAATGGAAATACTTTTTTACCTTCATTATTCTTACCAAATGATTTTAAAATCATGTTTTATTATAAATTCTAAAAAAATTCCATGAAACATTTTATTTAAAATTGATCATATTTAGTTTATTTGATATAGACTGGTTATGAAATTTCATGGTGGGATCCTACTAGGATAGTGTTTCTCAAACCCTATATATTCCATTGGGCATATGTAAACTTTTTTCCCCGGCCCAAAAAAGGGGAAGGTGAAACATGGACGTGGTGTATGTTCTAGATATTTGTAATTGGGACTTCATGGTAACAGGTGGAGTATGTGATCTATCTGTTATGATGATATCTTGGTTTATGTGATATTTTGGGTTTGTAGTTTTATTTATAATTTTCTACATACATGACCTGTGGTACTTTACACATGATGACTATTTTGGAATACTAAATATTTTTTGATTCTTACTTATTACATCATTTTTATTATTTTATGGATAAATAATTCATATTGATCATTATCGATACCTAGGTGCTAGTCACCAACCTATGGTGAATGGTAACACTCGTTGGTCTATGTCCATATTGATTCAGGTACTAGTTTAGTGGGTTATATGGGTTGGTTTGGACACCTTATCTCTAAGTTCTACATAATTTTATTTAGAATACACACCCTCAGTAGTATATACTTATTCTTATTTATATTCACTACTCATAGGCATTAATCCATTTGTTGAGTTATGAAGTGTTATAAATGTAAAAATCATTTTCATTTTATTTTAATAAAATTAGATTATAATGATTTTAAATTTTATTTTTCTCTATAATATAGTTTATTTTACAACACATTTTATGTTTGAAATACTCTTGTGAGGTTTTCAACAAGTGAGAAAAATAGATAAATATAATCTATGTTCTCTTCTAAGTAAACAGGCTTAAAAATATTATCCTCAATAACTAGGTAATGGTAAATGGGTTCTTAATTCTCATTATCAAAATGTGGGAAACCAATATCCATTTTACTTAATAAAAAATTATTCCCATAGACATTTCAATATGGCCGTTGTAGGGATTCCGGAGCCGTTGGGGGTCAAAATTACAAGTCTGGTCAAAGCCCAACAGCTAGTTTGACTGGGCACACCGGCTAGCCGGTGGTGTCTCACCAGCTGGCCGGTGGTGTCTCACCAGCTGGTCGGTGGTCCACCGGCTGGCCGGTGCTGAGCTCCCGGTTGGCCGGTGGTCCAGACAGAGCAGGATTTCTGTCTGGATTCCACCAGCTGGCCGGTGGTCATCCACCGGTTGGCCGGTGTCACCAGGCAGTGGGCAAGGCTACTGCCTGGGTCCTCCGGCTGGCCGGTGGGCAAGAACTGGTTGGCCGGTGCCCATACCGGCTGGCCGGTGCTCTAACACCGGCTGACCGGTGGCTCTGGCAGAAAGCAATGCTTCTGCCAGAGACCACCAGCTGGCCGGTGGGAATCCACCGGTTGGCCGGTGGACTCAGAGAGTCCAGTATCAGCCTTCTTGGGAAAACTCTTGGGTAACCTTTTTCCTAGCATCAAAACACTTGAAAACAAGTTAGAACATGATGAGAGTGATTGTGATCATTAAAATCCAAGAGAGAGGGGTACAACAATCTCCCCCTATTTTGATGATCATAATCACAAAAGAGAAAGCTTTAAAAAGGAACAAAATCAATAACTTACCGGTTTTAAAAAAAATTGAACTTTTTTTAAAAAGAGCACTTTAATCAATTGAAATATGAAACTAGTAAACAGAGAAATTTCTCCCCCTTTGGGATTATCAAAATAGGAGGGAAAAAGAAAAAAAATGAGAAGAAATTAGATAAACAAAAAAAAGAATTAAAATAATAAAGAGTTAAATATTTAATAGGGCTCATTGACGAATCATTCCTAACTCCCCCATAATAAAATCAAAACGTTCAACCGGGAGCGGTTTGGTAAAAGTATCAGCTAATTGGAAATCAGTAGAGATGAAGTCCAATCATCTTGACCCATTTTAAAATCATTTTCTAAAAGGAATTTTGTTAACCGCTCATACCAAGCCCGAGGGGTTTGCTTTAAGCCATATAGAGCCTTGGTTAATTTAAAAACATGATTTGGAAATTTTGGATCTTCAAAACCAGGAGGTTGTTTAACAAAGATTTTTTCTGAAATAAAACCATTTAAAAAGGCGCTTTTAACATCCATTTGAAAAAGTTTGAAATTTAAGTGGGCGGCGAAAGCCAACAAGATCCTAATGGATTCCAATCTAGCAACGGGCGCAAAGGTTTCACCATAATCAATTCATTCTTCTTGATTATAGCCCTTAGCTACTAGGCGAGCCTTGTTCCGGGTTATATTTCCTTGATCATCAAGTTTGTTCCTAGAAACCCATTTAGTGCCAACAATTGGATGATCATTGGGTCTTTCAACAAGAGTCCAAACATCATTTCTAGAGAATTGATTTAGTTCATCTTGCATTGCAAGAACCCAATTCTCATCATTAATAGCATCATTAATGGTTTGAGGATCTAGGTGAGAAATGAAGGCTTGATGTTCAACCTCGTTGAGAATTGATCTTCTAGTTTGAGTACCGGCTTGAAGATCACCTATAACATTTTCTAATGGATGGTCTCTAGAAGGTTTCCAAAACTTAGGCAAGGTGGAAGGCAAAGAAGGTGGAGAAGGTTCATGATCATCATCCTCCTTGAGAGGAGAATAGGAATCATTTAATTCAAGTTTATCAAGCTTATCTTCAACATCTTCAATGACCGGATGGGGTTTTGGAAGATTTTCATCAAAATTGACATGAGATGATTCTTCGATGGTTTTTGAACATTTGTTGAAGACACGATAGGATTTTCTTGAGTTGGAGTACCCAAGAAAAATACCTTCATCGGATTTGACATCAAATTTCCCAAGGTTATCTTTTGTGTTAAGGATAAAGCATTTACAACCAAACACTTTAAAATAACCAACTTTGGGAAATTTGCCTTTCCAAAGTTCATAGGGGGTTTTCTTAAGAAGGGGTCTTATAAGGACTCTATTGATAGTATAACAAGCAGTGTTAACTGCCTCGGCCCAGAAAAATTGAGGGAGGTTGAATTCACTAAGGAGGGTTCGAGAAATTTCTTGGAGAGTTCGGTTTCTCCTTTCAACCACTCCATTTTGTTGTGGAGTCCTAGGGCGGAGAAGGTGTGATTGTATCGTTGAGAGGAACACAATTCATCGAATTCTTTTTTCTCGAATTCACCTCCATGGTCACTACGGAGCGATATAATTTTATATCCTTTTTCTTTTTCTACTTTCCTAGAGAATTTCAAAAAGGTTCTACAAGCATCATTTTTATGAGCCAAAAAGAAAACCCAAGTGAAATGAGAAAAGTCATCTACTAGGACAAAGGTATAGGATTTTCCACCTAGACTTGCTACAGGGGTAGGACCAAAAAGATCAAGATGTAGGAGCTCAAGAGATTTTGAAGTGGACACTTCCTTCTTAGATTTGAAAGAAAACTTGTGTTGCTTGCCAAGTTGGCATGGCTCACAAATCAAATTTTTCTTAAACATAAGTTTAGGAAGGTCACGGATGAGCTTGTTCTTATTAAGCTTTAGAAGTGAATGAGAGCTACAATGCCCCAACCTTCTATGCCAAAGCCAAGACTCATTGTCAAGAGCACTTAAACATTTAACATTTTGGATAGCTAAAGACTTTAAATCAATAATGTAAACATTTTGAAAACGGGAAGCCGAAAATATCAATTTGTTTTGAAAATCAAACACATTGCATAAATCATTTTGAAAATTCACCGAAAAACCACTATCACAAAGTTGACAAATGCTAATTAGATTATGTTTTAAACCTTTAAAAAATAAAACATCTTTAATTAAAGAGGTGATACCAAATCCAATAGTACCTATTCCGACGATCTTGCTTTTTGAATTGTCACCGAAGGTGACGTATCCTCCATCGAATTATTCAAGGGAGTTGAACTCGGAGGGATCGCCACACATGTGCCTCGAGCATCCTCTGTCGAGATACCACGAGCCTTTCGAAGTCCTACTTCTTTGGCGTTAATCCTACAAAATCAAGAGAGAATAGATTTTGGTGCCCATATAAGTTTGGGTCCGGAAAGATTAGCTAAAAGAGACTTTTGAACCCATATTTTTCTAGAGGGTTGCCATCTAAAATACTCATCCGAGTGGGTAATGGTTTTGGGGCTTCCATACCTTGCATTTTTACAATCACACTCATAAATCATGTGCCCGGTCTTTTTACAATAATTACAAAATTTATATTGAGAGCTCCCCCTTACAAAAGTAGTGGGTGCTCTAGAAGAAGTGGGTTGTTTGTTAAATCCAAGTCCATGTGTTGTTCTAGCCGAACGCTGAGAACCTAGTAATTTGGTCAAATTTTGTTCACCTTGGGTGAACTTGGCAAGAGACTCCCTTAGATATTTAATGGTTGAATTCAAAGAATCAACATTTGGAATATCTTGGATCTTAAGGGTAAGTTCCTCATTCTTTTTGAGAAGTTGTTCTTTTTCAGAAATGAGAATTTTCTTTTTCTTTTTCAAAGCCATAAATTTAGACGTAAGTTCGTGAAAACCTTCCTCTAATTGATCTCTAGAATTTTGGAGATCTTCATAGGACATGTCATTATTGAAAGAGGAAGATGAAGAAGAGGAGTCGGAAGAAGATACCTCATCAAATTCCATGAGGCATTGTTCACCTTCATCGCTTGAGTCGCTTGAAGACATGGAGTCATCACTTGCACTCCATGTGGATGCTTTGAAAGCCTTCTTGTTTTTCTTTTCTTTTACCCTTTTCTTGAAAATGGAGCACTCCGGTTTGATGTGGCCTTTCTTTCCACATTCAAAGCATGTAACTTCATTCTCCGCTTTGGGCTCTTCCTTTCGTGCCCTTCGAAAGTTCTTCTTTTTCTTCATGAATTTGCTCATTTTTCTTGCTAGTTGAGCAATCTCGGATTCGCTATGAGCAGAGGAACTTTCTTCCTTTTCTTTGAAAGCAATGTTCTTTTTCTCCTTGAAGGTTTTACCTTCTTTATCGGCTTGCCTCTTCATGGTGATCTCGTAGGTCATGAGTGATCCAATGAGCTCTTCAACCGGCATTTTCTTGACATCTTTTGCTTCTTGAATTGCGGTCACCTTTGGTGCCCATGAGCTTGGTAGGACCCAAAGAATCTTCTTGACCATCATTTCTGCAGAAACATCTTCACCAAGAGATTTTCTTCCATTGCAAACGTCAGTAAAACGAGTAAACATTTCAGTAATTGATTCATGTGGGTGCATGGTGAAACTTTCAAAATCTTGGCGACACATGTCTAATCTAGTGTCTTTGACTTTGTTAGTTCTCCCAACAAGAACCGTTGAGAGATTAATTACGTCATGTTTCTTTTTAATGGTTGTAGCAAGAAACCCACTATCCGTTTTAAGGTAGGTTAGAACACCTTCGTACAGCTTGATTTTTTATTATGGTTGTAGCAAAAAACCCACTAGCCATTTTAAGGTAGGCTAGAACACCTTCGTACAGCTTGCTTTTTTATTATGGTTGTAGCAAGAAACCCAATAGAAAGAAAGAATGGAAATGAGAGGTTTGTTTTAATCCAAACCCAATGAAGAACTAAAGAAATAAAATAATACAAACACACGGAAGCCTTGAGCGCCAAAAGTGTGAGAGCAGCTGATGGAGAGGGAGCTCAAGCTTCAAGGATGGAAATGGATCACAAGAGGCCTTGGAGATTTGTCGTTAGAGCGTCAAGACATAAAAATATGTTTCGGTTGTGTTCCCGGCATCCATGGTTTCTTATTTATAGGAGAAATACCCATAAACACTTCAATATGGCCGTTGGAGGGCTTCCGAAGCCGTTGGGGGTCAAAAGTACAAGTCTGGTCAAAGCCCAACGGCTAGTTTGACTGGGCACACCAGCTGGCCGGTGGTGTCTCACCAGCTGGCCGGTGGTCCACCGGCTGGCCGGTGCTGAGATCCCGGCTGGCCGGTGGTCCAGACAAAGCAGGCTTTCTGTCTGGGTTCCACCGGCTGGCCGGTGGTCATCCACCGGTTGGCAGGTGTCACCAGGCAGTGGGCAAGCCTACTGCCTGGGTCCTCCGGCTGGCCGGTGGGCAAGAACCGGTTGGCCGGTGCCCATACCGGCTGGCTGGTGCTCTAACACCGGCTGACCTACAATGTGATTTCGATAAGAAGTTTATTTTAACATTGTATCCTACAGTAGTGGTATGTATATATTTGAGTCTAATTATTTCATTAACTCAAAATTATAAGGTTAATAAAAGAAATAATTGGGTAGGGAATGTTTTTTTCTTCATCACTCCTTTGAGATTTTAGTTTTTTAATCAAATTTGTAAGAATTCCCATTTATTTTTTCATTTCTTCATGTTCACCACATTTTTGTTGACATTGTTGTCTTAGAGAATCTCTATTGATTGATCCTTTTTTTAGTTGTAAATCCAAAAATAATACTAATCACATTAGTTTTTATTTAAAAAATTATTTGGATTTCTAAAAAAAATTTAATTTTGAAAACTGTTTTGATTTCAGAAATCATAAGTATTTTGCAATTTTTTTGAATTAAAAAAATCATTTGGATATTAAAATTATTGTTGAAGTAACTTAAAAATTATTTAAAGTTATAATCTTGAGTTTAGTTCATTGAATAATAGTTTTAATATACATTATTAATATAAAATAATATTTTTCCTATCTTCAAAAAGGACTCAAATTAGTTTAACTGACTAGATTTCACATTTTCAATATAGATACGTAATAAAAAGATTACAGATTATGAAAATTTATTGTTGGAACACAATGAGAAATCAATGTTTCACACAAATATACATCATAAATGAGTAAAAAAATTAACAGGTGAAAACAACATGAAATAATAATTTTATAGTGAATGGTTTTGCATTAATGTTCTATTTTTTGGTTTTCAAATTTTAAGACTTTTTAATGAAAATGAATATAAGGAAAGTTTCATGCCACTATAAAAATGATTCCAAATTAAATTTAGATAATTTTCATGTATTTATTTCAATTAATATTTCTTATTTACCAAGAATGAACCCTAATAGAACATGTCCTAAGATTGATCTCAATGAGGCTCTCTAACAGACACTGGTTTTTTATTATCTCCATTATTTATTTTTATCTAAACAAAATATTAAACCCAAAACTAAACATAATAAGAATGTGGTTTTTGGAATTAAATTTTATAATAAAGGATATATGATTTATAAAAATTTGTAACATACAAAACATAATGAATTGGAATAAAAGATGTTTTTTCCTAGTGAGTTCTTTGTTTTTTCAAATTATTATTCTAAAAATATGAATCATTGTCATCACGCTCATTCAATGAAATTTATAATACCATTTAAAATCACCCATTTTGATATAAAAATTTTTAATCTAAACTTGAGTTCTTTATATATAAGATAACTTCTTATAAGATATTGATCTATAATCATGTCACCATATTCAATAGTTTTATAGTCTAGTTCCATCATATATTGAATTGTTCTATAGAAGTAGAGTGGAACGTTTGAAAATAATTATAAATACATAGTAGTAGATACATTATAGAAACCTCAAGATAATTTCAATTTAACTTCTATATATGTACTTAGAATAATAAAGTTGAGAATATAAGATAATTAAAGAACTTAAATCATACTCTAATGCCTTTATCTGCTACAGAATAATAAATTCTTCATAGAAGGAGATAATAAATTACATGATAGAGGAAGAAAATTTTAATTCAATTACAACAATCAAGAAAAAAATAAGAATATAGAAACACTTGGGAAAAACAATCTTAAAAATAAATCCATAAAATTGGGAATAATCCTATAAAATAATATAGTATATTTTAAAATATAAGAAAAGAAAATTTAGAATAACTACTAATAGACAGCTTGGGCCCCAAAAAGAAATTCCCTATCTTGGATTCACTCACTTGTGAGTAACTCATGCTCTGCCACCAAATAGATTAAACTCCTCACACATGCATCCACATCAACTCTAACAACTTAAATTTTATATTAACTCGCTTATTATTCAATTCATACTTGGTAAACTCTGATTTAATGATCTGTATTCATCCTAATTTAATTTTTAACTGGTTCAATTCACTTAAATAAAATAGCCCATAACTATACAAATATAAACTCAAATATTTTCTCAAACTCCTTTAGTTTTAATAAGAAAAATACATGATCCCAAAATTCTATTAGGTCTTCAAACCAAAGACACAATAATTGAAAAGAAATAACATAGTAACCTCAATCATCAAATATATTTAATTAAATAAATCAAACTCGATATTGACTTTATTAAGAACCAATAGTACCTAAACCATAGAACACATCATAAAAACCTTTGGACATCTAAAAACCATTTAGAAAAAACCACCCCTTCATATAAATAGTACTATCTTGTGACCACAGAATTACCAAAAACTCGAAGTGAAAAAGAAAAATAAACTATATTATACCTATTTCATGATCAGTGAACCACCAAACATACTTTTGAATTTAGTAGTTTCCTTGGAGTTCACCTGGGCTCTGTAACATATTTTCATCTCCTCTAGAAAACACAAGTAATAAATTTATATCTACTTTGGAACACTAAAAAAATTTAGATGAACTAAAATAAGGATATCATGTCGAAAAATATCCTCTGAATTATATCCTACAATATGGAATACAGATGCCTTTATCGTATCATATGATAGGTATCTGTCATAGTGTACGATTCACAAGTGACATGGGATATCGATTTTGTGATAATGAAATATATTCCACATGGTATATAATTGGTTATTAATCAATGGTTTGATTCATTTTTTTGGATAAAAAAATATAATAGTTGTTGAAATTTTAAATTATTATCAAAAATCTATAAGCATGTGTTATCATAGAATATGTCAGCTATCATGGCATGGTAGCTGACCCCAAGCCTTCTTCATTGCATGAAGAAGATTATATTATTGATATGATTCTACTTTTGGTGTATATGTGTCACAATATTACTAAATAATTCCATATATGAAGCTATAATCATCCTATTTTAATGTCCATCTTTTCAAACAAGGTACAAGAACACCTTTGGTGTCCGAGGGTCCTCCCATTACAAATGAGGATTCTAGTAACCTATGGTGTCCTTATTGAGTCAATAGTATAATGTTTTTTTCTTGGTTATATACATCAAGTAAACTCTCTAATATATTGATAGATATGTGTCTCACTATATTATATTTATGCATGTTTATATTTCATGTTTTTCATAGAATTTATTGATTCATAAATATAGAATAGTAAAATCGTATATGTTTCTTCAATTGCTTTGTTCAAGTGACGATCCACCTAAACTCATCAGTGGCATCAAATACACATTCATCAATGAAGAAAAATGTTATTTTAATAATTTTATTATGAACATGTGTATTATGATCTATAACATGCCATATTTAAATGTACAATATGACATGGATAAGTTCTAGTTATTAGATCTCTCTACCTAGATTTATGATATAGGATATCATACTGTGTGGTTCTTTTTTCTTAGTTACAGGGTAAAACTAATATGTATCGTAAGTTATGATGCATTGAAAACCCATGGTTTTATATATACCATAAACTATGATATATGTGATATCGTGGGCTTTGATAGAAAATCAGTTTCCATGAAAATAGAGAATCATGTCATAATAATGATATATTGTATAGCGTCAAATACGACCAGATGTGTAAGAGTTAATTTACACATACATAAGAGTTATGAGATGATATGTAAGGGTTGCATCATTAGTATCCTTTACATATATCAAGTAACCTTTAATCATTCTTTTACTATGAAAAATGAAACATAAGGGTACTCACTAATTTCAATTATAGTTTATGACTAATAATGCCCTATCGTTTAAAAAATATGATTCAAACAAAAAATGAAGAAATTTGATATATTGAATAAAAATGTTCAAGTTTTATAAATGTTTTATAAAATATTAGTGTTATTCATTGTAAATATTACATTTTTATAACTAAATAAAATATGAAATGTTTATATTAATATCTCATATTTCAAAAATAAATAAAATTTTTATTAAATTATTTATTCTTTTTAATATTCATATATATAAATTTTTATTTAATTTAAATATTATGTATGGATTAATTTAATAGAAAAATTGATACTTATAAATTATTGATCATGGATAAAGGAATAGAATAAGATACTATAAATATTTCATGGGATGTGATAATTATGGATTTAGTATACATATAATGTACATTAAATTAGTGAAAATTATATGCACTAACTTACAGTTTATATATAAAGTGTTTGTATGTATATTATAAGTTTATTTTATAAATGTTTTATAAATTAAATAATTTGGCCAAATATAAAAAATATTTTATATTTAAAATTATGAATTGGTCAAATTAAAAGGCTAAATTTGAGGAAATTATTTAAACCAAAACAAAATCAATTTTCTTGATTGATTTGATTAAGGTTTAAATAATAATTAATATGTGATATTTGGATTATGTAAATAGTTTACGTAATGTAAATTTAAATATAAAATATTTATATTTAATGTAATATCATATATTTAAAGTATTTTTATATAATGAATAATATGAAAGTGTTCATATTAGGAAATGAATATATAAGTGTTTATATTAAAAATTATGGAATGTTCATAAGGTTAGCTAAATTATAAAATGTTTATTTTTAGCTTTATTTATGAATGTTTTATAAATGATTAACTCATTTTAAATATGTGAATTGGTCATTTATTTAAAATTTATTCCTTTTTTATTCATATACATAATTTTTGTATTATAAATTTTTGTGTATGATTCAGTTTAAAGTTGTTAAACTACTTCTATAAATTATCATACATGCATATTAGGAGTTACACGTAGGGTGTGAATATATTTTATACATATTAGGTATTATAGTTATGATGTAATTAAAATCTCACTTGAGTAAAGTATCATTGGGTAAAGGAACTTTACATTAAACTTCCCATTGGTCTGAAGGCGTATGCCATATTTTAGGAATGTGGGGGTTGACTATTTATGGATCTAGGATTACTTATTTAGGTATTGATAATTTTATATAATTAAATTCTTAAAATGAAAATTTTATATACTTTATTTATGGGGTCAATTTAGATATGTGTAAATATGTATGGCTTCTATTTTGGGTGTGTAACACAAAATGATGTTTGTGTAAAGAGTTGTGTATCAATATGGTTTAAACATATTGGTTTGGTGGAAGGAATAGGATTTAAAAAAAATTAGAAGTATGTGTACATGTAAATTGAATAACATGAGATAATATGGTGATATTAAATCCCTTTAATAGTATTGTGTGTTAGATTTTTTCTAAAGTAAACACATTTCAAGACCTTGATCATTCAACCGGGTAGGGTATGCCAAAGTAGAGTGCTCATGGATTACCTTTTTTAAGGCATGGTAAAAATGGAAAACCCTAAGAGTTAGTTAATAAAATCCCATTGTTAATTTTGCCTTAAACTTATCTAGAAGACTCTAAGAGTTATGATACCAAAGGTATAAAGTATATTTTATCCATAGGATGGATTTAGGAAAAGGTATTTCTACTCAACATTCCAAGAATCATATCTGATATAATTGGGATAATTCCCTACCTAAATAACTAATTGGTTATTGTAACATAAAAAAAACTCATTTATTAATGAAATATATATCTTGGACCACTAATGGATATGATGAATTTAAAAGGGTTTATCAAAATAGTGAGAGAACATTTAATGAAATACCTTATTTAAATTTTATAAAATATGATATTCATATGAAAAAAAATATTATACATAATAGCATAATATTCATCATTTATCTTAAAGTTGAGATTATTCCTTGAAAATTAGAAGATTAATATAAGCAACCCCTGAGAAAAGTAACTTAATGACAGTTCTTAAGTAAGAAAAATTATTTGTGTTAAGGAAAACAACACTTTCCTAACCATCCAACATTGAAGTTGTTCAACACTTGAAATATAGATGATTATGATAAACATAAATGGATTCACCTAAGGGTTAAAAGTAGTTATATAACAAATTAATTAATTAATTTTAGTTTCTACTCACACACTTAATATGATTGGGCATTTTAATGACTTGGTGAGACTGGAGGTTTTCATAACGATTATTTTGGTTAGGAAATTTATCATGTTATATTTGGTAATGATACAAGAATATGGATGGGTTTAAAAAATGTCTAGCCTATTTTCTCAAAGTGTTGAGGAATAATGAACTAGAAAATATGATGTCTGAGTTCTATTGTGGTTTCAACAGTGCAAGTGGGAAAATTTCAAATTAGAAGAAGAAATGTAGTTGGAGACTCCAAAGAATTTTCTTCTAGAATATACTCTAGGTCATTGAAACCTATATGTGTTATCAAGATAGAGGATTAATTATTTAATATGAAGTAATTTTCTAGATACCTAAAAGATTTTGTAAAAATCATGGAATGTACATTTCAGGTATCATTGTTATAGAAATTAATTCTTCAGTTTTAAAGGTTATGTCATACCAAATGTATTTTTTAAAAATATTGTGAGTATAAATGGGTTAAAACTAAAGTTAAGAATTGATAAATCTTTAAATTTACATTCGATTGATGGAGAAAATAGTTTTTATATTAAATATTTAAATGTAAAGGAATATATCTAGCTCATATGTATCTATCTAAAGTCTGTGTATCTTTATTTCATTTCTCTGATATGATAGGATAAGTTTTTTATTAACCAAGTATTGTTATAAAATATGTGAGATAATGGATTCAATACACATGGTTTATGATTCATCAGATTATATAACATGTTTTCGAATAATATAGTGATAAAAACAATTTATCCAAGATAATAGTGTTTATCCATATTTTTGTTAAAATATAAGTAAAGGTGTCCATACCACCAATCAGTGGAACATTTTAAATAAAATATTGTTATTTTCAAAATAAAATGATATAAACACATAGAATATTATATATGATATAGAAACAATAGTTTATTTGTTAAATATTCATAATAAAATGCAATGAGATTTATTTCCTAAATACAAAGGATTTTTTTATCTTAGCATGATATTATAGGGAGAATACAATGACTAAGAGGAAAGTGGGAGTATTTTTATAATACGATAATTTTAAAGTTAATAGATAAAATATAATGTCCATTAAAATACAAATTAGATGTTATTTTATATTAGAAAAAGATTTTGGAAATGTTGGTGTAGGATTAATTTAAATAGTTACATTATTTACTAAAATATTTCAAGGAATAAATTTGATTAAAATTGTTCCAAGAATAATGATGATGAACTTAAAAAGAGTTCTAAGTATACAACATAAATTATTGATATCATAAAATTTAATGTTGGGGATTTAAGTAGTTTGAATATGTTCAATAATTTAAACATTATGAAAATGATTCTTAAATATCTCCATTGTTTAACAAGAATAATTCAAAAAAAATCTCACTAAAGAGTTTAGTGGGAGGGTTTTATCATATAGTCATATAGATATATAGTAAGTATTACATGGAGATGTAATAATTTTAACAAAACCCTAGAATTTATAGTAAACATATTCATTATTCATAAATATATCATATATAAAATTTCAAATAGGAACTTATGTGTGGTTTTTTTAAGTATTTTTAAATATGTTTAAGAGTATAAAATATATCATGTTGTATAAATTGGTAATATTCACTTTATAATTCTTTAACATTAGCTATATATTTTTCATAAAGTGAATTGATTGTTATCCCCTCAAAGTATGACTTTGAGTTACCCCTAATATCTTTATTATGAATTTTGATTATATATTAAAATTAGCTTGAGTGTAATCTTATAATTAATATAAATATTTGTATATAATATAAAAAGAATAGACTTATGAGATAGTAAGGTGAGACTTACTATCTAAACTGGAATGTAAAATTATATCACATATAATTTTATATGGCTACTGATATACTTATTTTTGTATTATTATTTTTAATCCTCGTTACCTAAGGTTGGTGAGATACCATGCAAGAAAACCTTTATACTTTTATACCTTTCTTGTACAAGACTTAAAGGTTAGATAATTAAGAGTGGTTGGGTATTTTATTATCATTTCATTGGTTGGAGATCAACCAAGATGGTATTTGTCTGCTTATATAATAAGAAAATATACATAGGCCCTTGATTGAATTAGACTAGTTAAATTCATGGATATGCTTAGTAGAGTGACATGTGAAGTGATCAACTACATGGAAACATTTTCAGGTTTCTTCTACTGGTTTGATCATGTGATAAAACACTTAAAACCATCATGAAAAAACACAGAATAAGATTAACTCAATCCATCCAACAACTATGTGAACTATAAATATCACTTTGGTGCGGACTTCAGATTGGGAACATGAGTCAAACAAATCCAATGGTTGGGTTTCCTCAACTTTATACAACCTCCCATTATTTTCTCATATTTTACTCCTATGTGAGGCATGGAAATACATAAATGCCTCACTTTTCATTTAATTAAATCATGAACTAATAATTATAGCTAGAATTTCTCAAAAAAATCCATTTTCAATCTAATTTATTTGTATGAAAATATATTAAAATATTTATTATGTGAATTGTTTTTAATGATTTGATCATGGTTGTAATTAATTCATTAATAATTCATGCAATTTAGCAAAAACATTAATTTTACAAACCTCAACCACTTTCCACTTATAACCAATCTTGTAAAATAGCAAAAAACTTACTCATACATAGCACTATCAAAATAATGTTAAATGGTATGAAACTGAGTAACAAAAATGTCTATTTTTATTAATGAAAAATATTTATTAACAAATGTTTACAAGATATTATACAATTTAATCTCTGAATAAAAATAATTTTAAGTACAAAAAATCTAATTTTTATAATAAAAATGAGACAATTTACAATTTAAATATTATTTAACTAATTCATGGAAATAATTAATTTACATTGAATTTGAGAATAAAAATGATTAAAAAGTTTCAAACAAATATATGAAAAATGTGTTAAATAGTTCTGCATCAGAAATGTTAAAAGAATCTTTATTATTAATTTTGTAAGCATATTTATCTTCTTAACTAGATTAATCTATAATTAATTTCTGAATAAGTTATCACTTCGACATATAGAATTTTCCTTCTTGCTTATGAAAACTTCTTAAGTTATTATATCTGTCTAGAAAATTTCTCATGTTAATCTCACCCTATAATAGAATTAATCTCAAACTCATGTTTGATGATATGAAGACATTTATGTCTACAATAGATGTTTTTATGAGATGGTTATCATGTTTTATAATCATTTAAATATATAATTTTATTAAAAATTCTCTTAATAAAATGATATCCTATTTTAAATTAAATACTATAAATGGGTAGACTAAGTTTCAAATTTTAGTAATTCATTGAGTCTATTTTGGAATTTATCTCATTACTTATCTATTTAGGTTAAACATTATCAAAATTATATCTTATACGACTCTTGGATAGTTGAGAAGATAACTCTTTCCCCAAATATATCATATGAATTAACCTAACTCTATTTTTTATGTATCATAACTTTTAGTGTTTCCTGGGTAAGTGTAACTCAAAGATCATGCCAGATACAACCACCTAATCCCATTATGGAAATCCATAAATTTATTTCCTTATACAATAAAATCCATGAGTGGGCTTCTTTAGTAGAACCTTCCAATTTAGATGACTAAGGTATTAATAAATCTTTTCTTTTAAAGGAATATAATACCTTGTATTTTTCAGGTGTTTTAAAATCCAAACATCTCACCTCATGTATTCCCATAAAGTATGAATTCCTCAAAGGATTATATTTTGGTATTATATACATTTAAACAAATTAATATGTTAAAAAATATTATTATATAAAACCTTATAAAATTCATAATTTTAGTTACTTACCACATAATAAAATCCAATTATATTCACATGTATCCAAATTTTTCTCATGCATAAAGTACATAAAACCCTTCCACGTAAAGGTTTAGAATCACATGAGACTAAAATATATATAAGCACAATAATGGTGTAGAAAATATTCAACCAACTCTTTTTTTGACAAAGCATAAGCCTCCAAGACATTGAGCGGTTTAACCCAAAGTACCATTGTTTATATAAAAATGCTCAAAATAGAGATCGCTTCCAATACAATCCCAACACCTTATATTTATAAATCAATACCAACCTTAAATTTCAATTTTATAACCTATAAAAAATCATATTATTAGTTGAATGCAACTGAATCTTATGCCATACCTATAATATAAATACTTATACCCATGATATAACTTATATTATAAGAAGTTTAACACTTTAAACTAAATCATACATTAATTTATAATAAAAATACATTATATTAAAGAATTAAATAAACATGGAATAAAATAAATCAATGAACGGTTCATAAATTAAGGCACAATATAAGAATTTAAAAATGTTTCATAGATAAATAATTATAAAAACTTTATAATTTAGAGATTAATTTATGAACATTATATAATGAATTGTAGCTTAATAAACCCGTGATTACATGAATTATAAAAAAGGTTACAATTTCTTACATTCTTGTGATCTTTTTTTCTTATGCTTTTAGATAATTATTAAAACCACTACATAACATAGGGAGCACTGACAAATAGTTTCCATTTGTTTCCATAAAAACATAATTCATAAGTTCACAATACATATTAAAAAATAAATATTGGATCAAAGAAAACCTTTAAAACCCATTAGAAATCATAATAAAATCATAATCGCATCATAAAGAACATGACAACTCATGAAAATATTTATTTGAAAAAAAACTTTAAAATTTCATAAACATTATATACTAATGAAATCAAAATATTTCAATAAAAATCCTTTTTGAAAGAATAATATAGGTATATTGTAGAATAATATTCATAATCCATGTTCACTTATGTTTAATTAAATTCATAAATAAATAAAACCCTATTTATTCTCTAATATTAACTATCTCAGTTATCTCCTTCATTTTCACCTTCAAAATCTACCACATTACCTAATGCATTGGAGAGCTATATTGGGCTCACCCATTATCATGAACTATATCAAACTCGCATGTCATAATCTCTAATGATCAAGTACCATACCATGAATAAAAAATTTATAATATTTCACTCTTTTACAATGAATAACTTGAAAACTCATTTGAAAAAATAGGAAAAGTGTTTTCCATTTTCTTATAAAAATAGAGAGAAATATCCCTTTGTTTTGAAAACACTTTGAAAATAAATATTCACCAAAAATGATAATTGAATTTAATTTTTAAAACCATGAAATAATTAATATTAATATTTATAAGTAAACGATGGCGAGAAATTTTGTACATTTCATATATGTTAAAAACATTATTTTTATACTTTATTAAAAAACATCACAAGTGACCCTTAAGGAAAATATTAAAAAGATTAATTTATAAACCATTTAAAGAAATTAAAAGGTAGTTTAAAATGAATTTAAATTGTTTATTAAGTATAAAAATTAATATAATTGAAACATTTTAATGAACATGGACATGGAGTAAAATTATTTAAAAAGAATACTTTAAAATGAAGTTTTAAATAAAAAACCATTGTGCTTTTCATAATTTTTGAAACAAAAGGACGTTAAAGAATAGAAATTGAAATGGATTTTTAAAACAATTTAATTTAATTTAATTAATGATAAAATAGTTAATTAATTAAGTTCATACGCCATAAAAACATTTAGTGAAAATGGAATAAGTCTCAAAGAAAGGAAATTGATATGGGAAATCTCATACTTCATCTCACAACTTTCAACATACTTTATTTAACTCCTATATAGTAAACTTATATTGATTATTTAATTGATTAGGAACATTTTAAGATTCGTTCCCACATAATAATCTATTTTATTTCATTTATTATCATTCCTTATATGGTTTCTAAATCGATTAAGTTCATTTCGATGTTCGGTTCATAATACCCAAAACAACTTTGGTAGGTTGACCAAGGCCAAAGGGGTAATTTTTACCATCATGTAAATAATATTATTTATGATATAATTATAATTTTATAAATTAAATACAATTTTATAATCATATATGAAATAAAAACATGTAAAGTGAAACTCATTGTTTTGTGGAGGTGGTATTCAACAGGTACGCACGAGTGACATTATCATTTTTTAACAGGTGTAATAGTAAGAAGGTAAGTAATATATTATATTTCTATAATTAAAATTATATCATGAATATAATATATATTTATTAAATATATAATAATTTCCATCCTTGTGATGTTTTGATAAAAACTAAAACACAACACTTTGTGGAGGTGGTATGCCCCACATATGCATGAGCGATATTTTTATTTTCTATAGCATAGAAAAAAAAAGATAATAAAGGTTTATTCCAAAATAGTAATAACATTTAAATGTATTTAAGATACTGATGATATTAAATCATCATGTCTAGTGTATAATTTTATTATGTATAAGAAAAACTAAAATGAAAGAGCTCGGTTAATGAAACCCATTCTTTGGAAACCCTGCTTTGGATACACCTTAAGTCATTTTAGAATGGTCTTTTAGTGAGGAAATAACTTCTAGGTCATAGGGATGATTGTTTTTAAGGTATTTGGTTAGATATTGGTTGATATAAATGGCTCAAAAGGTGTTAGTATGATAGGATAGGGGTACCCTTTTATAAGTGAGTGGAGTGGAACAATTGAAAATATTAAGAACATTCAAATATAATAAGTATCATAATCATGTAAAGTGACACCAAATGGACATATATTTTAAGTTATGACATTATAAGGCCTAAATAACTTTAAACAATGAAATTCATACATATATAAGTTTTATTTTAAACCTTATAATTTTGTTTAACCCTCTCATTAACTCTTTTTAACCATAACCGTGGTAACACATTTTTCACACTTTATGAGTTATGAATTTACTTATAAGGTGGAAAGTGTCTAAAAAGTGATCCATGTATCAAATTTTATACCATTTATCATTCCACATGTACTATGTAAATTTTTTAAAGCATTAAATAAAATATTTTTATCATAAAATATCATTAAAGTAATTTTTGGGAAAATTCATTTAATTTTCCTTAATAGACATAATAAAAATATTGGAATTAGAATATAAATACATATACCCTTTTTTATACTCTATATTTACCAATTAAATTATAGTAATTCCAAAATTCAATCAAAAAATATATTATATTGTTTTTTAAATCATTTAATGTGATTTTTCTACTACTTGCAGAGGCACTATATCGGTATTGTGTAAGAGTTTAAGGTAATTATATCATCACTAAAAATTAAAAATAGATTAATATCATAAAATAATTTATTAATATTCAAAATAAATATTTATAACCATTATAACATTTTCTTATCCATATTAAGACATATTATATATATCAAAAGAAAAAGAGTGACATTTTGTAGTTATCCTTTACTTAAAATAATATAAAGTTCATAGTAAAAGGAAAATGTCACTTAAATAATTAAAATTTAAAAATAATATGTTAATGGTTGAAATAATTTCATCAAATAATAATTAATATAATATTTTTTGACCTTATCAACTATTTTTAACCTTAATTAACATGTTTTACCATTTTACAGTGGAGATTGTATTTTTACCAAAGTTACTAGTGATAATGAAAAAATGAAACCGGCATAATTAATAAATTTTAACCTCATGATTCTAAATATGAAATATATTTTTCAATATTTAAATTTTATAAGTGTTTTAAATCAATTTTAATATAAATGTGAAAAACGCAATGAAAAACAATTTTTAGAAAATTGTGTTTTTAAGCATAAAAATGAACTTATACTAAAATCAAATGTATTTTTGATTCCAATGGGATTTTTTATATTATATTTAATAAAATGGATAATATTTTAATTTAAAACAAAATCCAAAATATAATGGTACTTTTAAATTACTTTATTTAAATGAACTAAAAGACATTTTTTCAAAAATCCTCATTTTCACTATTCACTCAAAAAATCAATATTTTTAGAAAAATATAAAAATAATAATATTAATACTATTATGAAATTATTATTTAAAAAATTATTTCCATTTTTTCAAATAAAATTTCTAAAAGTGTCAGAAATTAATTATAATATCCGCGCAAAAAATGCAATAAAACCCATTTTTGATGAAAATGTTTTTTTGAAGCATAAAATGATTTTCCCTCATTACTTTCCAAATAAAAATAATTAAATGAATGTTAATTAATTTTATTTTATATATAATATATTTAGTTAATTATAATTATTTATCAACAGTGATTTATTTAATCTATTCAGATTAAAATACATCGTGAATATAAATATAGTTTTATAAAAAATATAAATTTTACCCTCAAAAGATTTATATATTCATTTATAACCAACTAATAAAATTTTTGTCATTTATTATTAATTTTATTAATTAAAAAATTACTACATATGTTTCATAATATGGTTATTCCTATTCATACCCACCAAACCAACAACTCTATTATAACATTCATATTTAAATAATAATATTTATATAGTATATCTTTGTTATTTTAATCTCATTATTTCATATACCACATACTATTGAGAGTAGTGTTATTTAAATAAAATAAATTCCAAAATCATGGGGCATCAAATTTTTCTCCCTTAAATAAATTTTTCCCATGCAATTTTATCTCGTGTATAATGAACAAAGGGTTTAAACATATTCAAAATCAATTCCCAGGAGTGGAATAAAACATATGATCATGAAAGGAAAAACCTATTTAATAATTAAAAATAAATTTTTTTGTAAACCTAAATAATAAAAAGGGATAATAAAACATACTTTTGAAAATAGGATTAGTGAAATATGAAGGTCACCTGGAATAAGACACAATCAAGTTCCCATATAAGTAGAACATTAACAGGAAGTGAAAATATAGAAAGGGGGGGAAATAACATCCAAGGAATAAAAAAAGTGATAAATAAAATTCTAATGAAGATTTTAATGCAAAAAAACCATAAATTGGTAAGGGTTAAATACTAACATAAATTAATCACAAATAAAGGTAAATGGAAAACATTTTTATTTAAAAATCAATTTCCTAGAGCTGAGGGATTCTTCTTCTTTCAAGATAGAGAACATGAGAAAATATACTTACATGATTTATTTACATTTAATAAACAAAATTTAATCATTTGAATGTTTTTAAATTTATTTCCACTTATTATTTATCTATTTTTCCAAGAAATTAATATTCCAGATTAATTTTTTTGCCCAAATCACTAAAATTAACTTTCAAGGGGTGATATGATCCAGAAATGGGTGAAGAGTTATTTCTCATGTTTATATCCATTAATGAAAACAAAAAACTGTTAGAACAATATAATATAATTTCAAATATGAATAAACACTCATATAAACAAATACAATAATTAATCTTTAAACCATCAATAATAACACCCAAAGTAAAACATAAAACATTCCATAAATAACTTTCCTTAAAACGTAAAAATATTCCTAACCAAGTTCAAAATATAAAAACTAGAAGGATTTGATCATATATTATTTCAATATCAATTTAACATTTATCTCTAAAATATATTAATCACTCATAAAGTCACATACCAAAAATGTATATGACCTAATCATATAATATCTAAAATATTCTAATATTTTCTATAAATAACCTGAATCACTATAAAGACACAATAAAATCATATATTCTTATAATGGATAACTCAGCCTCTATTATTAAAATAAATTATCATCTTGTCCAAAAATATTTTCATTTACTATAATCATAAAATGTTCATAATATAGTGAAGTTCTTCAAAAATAACTTTAATAGCTTACTCACAAAATCACTTTTCATTCCATGGTTATCTATACAATAAATTATATGTACCCAAATTGTAATAAACATTATATCCTAATTAACCATAATTACCTCAATAAAATAGTACATTTTGTCCATAAAAGTTATCAATATCGTTCAACTTATATCCATAAAATATAAAATCATTCTTAATAAAATAATCTTTTCCATGTTAAACTTAAGGGTTACATATACTTTAAATAAATATTAAAAATAAATTAATGTCTCTCAAAGTACTCCCATCACATAAAACCTAAAAAATAATATCTATGAATTTAAAATTATGATCAATATTAGACTTATTATCCTATTATGGTATCTAAAAAACTTAAATTATCCTTATCAAAATCATCAAAACCTCTAAAGTTATCTAAAAACTTTTTCTAATACTAACTATAATCACTCAAACCATAATCAACTAATGATTGTATGAATTATAAAAAACTAATTTCTTACCTTACCATGATATTTTATGCTTAGAGTTTTAGAAAATTAGGAAAACCATTACACTACATAGGGAACACTGACACACTATGTTCATTTTTTCCATAAAAATAGAATTCTTAAGTTCACAATCCTTCTTCATTCAGGACACGCTTTATTTGTTTAAGACTAATTTTCTTTATTTAGATATAAATATCATAATAGTTTCTAATTATATTTTTTATCTGTGAAAAAAATTTTAAATCATGGGATGAGCAAAACAAATCTTAGTAATGATATAAAAAATAAATTAATCATGTTAGTCTAGTGACAAACATGAAAACCCATAAAAATGTTTACCTTTTTTACAATAACACATTAATCAAAAAAATAAAATATATCCACATTATAAAATGATCTTTTTCTCATAGAAAACCATTTAAACCCATTATAAAGAATAAAAAACCATGAATTCATTATGAGGAACATGAGAACTCATGAAAACATTTATTTAAAAAATAAACATTTAAAAGTTAATAAACATTATTTATCGCATTAAATAAAAAATCAAAAAAAAACTTTTCGAAAGAATAATATAATTATATTAGAGAAATATATTTATAAACTATGTTCACTCATGTTAAATCTAAGTTATAAATAACTTATCTCTAATAAATTTCATAAGAGTAACCATCCTAGTTATCTGAATCATTTTTTCCTTTGAATACTACCTTAATACCCAATGAATTAGAGAGATATATAGGACCCACCCATCATTATGAGCTATATTAGGATAACCCATCATCATATACAATGATAAAGTACAATATAATTAATAAAAAATTTATAATATTTCACTTATTCACTATAAAATCCTTAAAAACTCATTTGAACCCATAAACAAACCCTTCGCATTTTTTGTATAAAAATAGGTAGAAATATCTCATTCTCTTGAAAAAACATTGAAATGAAATATTCCATAAAATAATGGGAATTGAATTTACACTATAAAGTAATGCAAACTTAAGGAGTAAGATTTATAAAAATGGAAGGAAATTATGGTGGTAAATTCCAAAAATATTGTATATATTAAAAAACATTATTTCATCACTTTATTAAAAAAAGACAAAAGTGATCCATATATAAAATGTTAAAATTATTCTTTTAAAAACATTATAAATATTTTGAAAATTATTTGAAAATTAAATTCAATATCATTTTAATTATAAATAAGAACATTATTGAAACATTTTAAAGAACATGGATATGGAAAAAAAATATTTGAAAGGAATACTTTTAAATAAGGTTTTAAAGAAAAATACTTTACGGATTTAGTAACATATGAAACAAAAGAATGATGAAGAAGGGAAATTGAAATTTATTTGTAAACCACTTTGTTCTAAATAAATAAATTATAAATTAAATTTATAAGAATTTCATAATCCACACAAAATAAAGTATTTGGTGAAAATGGAATAAGTCTCATCCCTTGACTAGCCACATACATTATTTAACTCCAATTTAATGAACTTATGTTAATTATTTAATTACTTAAGAACCATTTTTATTTTTATTACATTGTAATAATATATGTTATTTCATTTATTATCATGTATTATATAGTTAATAAATAGGTTAATTTCATGTGTTACATTTTGAGGACACTTGGGTCAAAATCCCCAAAATTACATTGGTAGGTTGACCAAGGTAAAATGGATCATTATACCATCTTATATAGAATATTAATAAAGAAATTATTATAATTTTTATAATTAAATATAATTTTATAATCATCCATGAAAGTAAGACATGAGAAATGAATCTCATCGCTTAGTGGAGGTGGTATTCCAAACATATGCACAAGTGAAGTTATCATTTTTTTTATGGTAGTTAGGGTAAGGAGGAAATTAATATATTATATTTATATAATCATAATTATTTCATGAAAAAAATATATATTTACTAAATCCATCAAAAAAACATCCTTTTGATGTGGTGATGAAAAATGAAACGCATCGCTTCATAGAGGTGGAGGTCCAAACATGCACATGAGGGCGTTTTCATTTCCCATAGGATATAAAAGGAGATGATTAAGAGATATTACATCATCATAAAAACATTTCAATATATGGAATATAATTATGTTATTATATCATCATGTTTTGGATAGAATTGAAGGATATATACGAATAAATAAAATGAAAGAACTTGGTTGATATTTAAACCTCTTCTGTAGAAATCCATATTTGAGAACTTAATAATCATTTTTAAGATGGTATTTTTGTATCACCTAGGAATCAATTATAGTAATATTTTCTTTAATGAAACAATATAACAATATAAATGGTTTTATTTAAGAGCGTCATTAAAACCTAAATTCTAAAATTTTTAAATTTTAATTTCTTAAATTAATTTCATTTTTTAAATCATAATATCAAAATTAATATAGGGTGAAATTTTTATAATTTTATAAAATAAATAATTTTCTTAGTGAATAGTGAAAAATACTACTTTTTATTGAAAACTGCATTTTTGTTTCAAGAATTTACAAAGTTCCATTTTATTTTAAAATGGTTTAAAAGTAACATTAGATTTTTTATATTATTAATAACCAAATTAAGTTCATTGGAATTAATTTGATGGTTGAATTTGGTATAAAAACATTTTTAAACATAAAAAATTCTAAGAAACCATTTTTTCATTTTGTATTGAATTTTAATATTAAATTAATTTCTTGCACATATAAAAATTGAATCTTAAAAAATGGGTTCTATATTAGAAATCAGTAGGTCCAAATTTGGCAAATAGATCCCTTTTATTTTTTGTCACTATGAATGGTAACCATATTAAACAATTGTCACTACGGTATGGGTTTATTTCACAATCTCATCATTATTTAGGATTTTATATATTTAAGTCTATATTTGAGTAATTATATGATGTTACTATCCTAATACCAATATATTTACTTCTCATATAGTTATTTCTTAAAATTATAAGTTTTCTTTTATTTTCCTCTTTTATGTACTCATAGTACCAAAAGAATGTTTTTTAAGGAAAAATAACTTTTTTTATACTCGACCAAGATTCCTTTTCTCAATATTCATGTTTTCCATAAAATATTTTAAATAATATCTTTACTATTCTCTAATGATTTATTAAATACATTTTTACCCATTTTTGAATTTTAAAAAATGGTTTAAAAAGAATCTTCTTTTCATTTTCAAAATGAGGTTCTTTTTTACTTTTCTTATAAAAGTGTAAAGGGAATATTTTTTTAACTTATACAAAATGAGAGGAATTTCCCACCATTATGTTTGATCAATGTTTTGAAGGATCCATTAGAGGTTTACAGGGTTAATTTTAGAGAAACTTTTTTCCTTAATATTTGTCAGATTTTTTTATTTTGAATAAATGATTTTAAAATGAAAAGGGAATTTTTATCATGAAATATTATAGTACTTCGTGCTTGGGATTTGTGCTTTGGGTAGTGTCCATCTTCAACCGCGACGGCATGGGAGTAGTCAATTCAGCCTCGTGTGGCTCTGCGGCGGCATGCTAGGGCTACGGGATTTGGATGTTGGTCATCCTCATCTGTGATGGCTAGGGATTAGACGATTCAGATTCGTACATCATACTCATTTTATCAACTTCATTCTGGGCGGCTTTTGTGATGGCGTGGGGTCAGTTCATGTCTTCTTCAGGTTAGATCTGGACTTTTAGATCAGGCGGAGGAGTGTTTGGGCGGGAATTAGTCCGGCGATACGGCTTCATGGCGGTGCGGCGGGCTGATTCCGGCTTTTGGGGTGGTGGCTGTCAGCGGCTCATCCCTTGGTGGCTGGTATTCCGTACGCCATATCAGTTGCTAGGGTTTCCCTATGGATTTTATTTTTGGGTTTTTTTGTTTTAATCTGTGTATTTATTGACTTGTTTCTATGGGTGTTTGCCTCTGGCTTCGAGCATGTAATGGGATACCCTCTCCCATTTAAAGAGGGCTCTTTTCTTTTCTTTTTATAAATAGGGCTCTACCCTAAGATTTTTGAATATATAGTGAATATTATGATTTATCGGGGATGTAATATTTTGATACCATTCTCCATATTACTTTGTATGGCTTATGATTAAGTTTATTGAAAGGGGAAATTATTAACATTTCATATGTTAGTTTTTTGATATTAATGTTTATATTTATTATGTTTCACCACTTTCATATTATGAATGCATTAGACTTAGTAGGTGATGGGTGGGGCTCACTATAAGATATCAATACATTAGTAGGTCTCATGAGATAAACTAGTTTGGGTATTTGGAATATGCCTTACCTGTTTATATATGTTGTCTTGGCATAAGGCCTTGATGGTGAGATTATTATATTCGACATTATGCATTCTATCATTATGAAACTAGTTATTATTATCCATGTGATTATTTATTTTTTTATGTTGCCTATGGAAATAATCCTTTTTTGTATTAGTTATATAGAAAATTTGATTATTTTTTATCTTAGTAATGTTATTCAAGTTTTATTAACTTTATGATAGCTTATTATATGTGCTTTCCCTTACTGGTCATATGATCTCACCCTTTATTATGTTTTCCCTTCCCCGATAAATGAAGATGGGATATATTATTTAAATAAAAGTTTTTCTATAATAAATAATAAATTTATCATAATAATTATTATATTATATTTCATGTTGTCATATGTAACTTGATAATTATGTATATATCTATTCTCCTGGGACAGCTAAAAAATTCAGTAATTAAGGATGCGATCTTTTGTATTTTGTGTCAATATAGTAAAATAACAACTAGCTCCAAGATACTAGAGTCAGGGTGTTGCACTTTTGGTGATACCAAAACCTAAAGGTCATGGTTAAGATTATTTTTAAGGTATTTGCTTAGATTTTGGTCAATATAAATGGATCAAAATGTGTAGGGAAGATAGAATATTGGGTGTCCTTTTATAAGTGAGGGGAGTGTCATAATTATAAATATTAAGAACTCTAAAATATAATAAATAACATAACCATATCAAGTGGAAACAAATGGAAATAATTTATAATTTAGTAAATTATAATTTATAAATTCCTTCAACCAATAAAATTTAGATTTTTTTAAGTTGAATTTTAAACCTTATCATTTAGTTTAACCCCCTCATTAACCCTATTTAACATTAACTACAATAACACATTTTCACTATTTAATGATTATAAATTTACATATTAGGTAGAAAGTGGCTAATAAATGGTCCATGGGTGGAATTTTTTACCATTTATTATACCACTTTTCCTATTTAAATATTTTTTTATATAATTTAATATAATATTGTTTATCATAAAATATCATTAAATTCATTTTAGGGACTATTCATTTAATTTGACTTCGAAAACATCAAGACAACAATAGAATAATAATATGAAAAAATTACAATTAATTATAATATATCATATATTTAAGTGTACAATTACAATATAACACACACATTCCTCACATCCACAAGATAGTAGGTCAGGTCATAGCTCCCCTAAGGGATAACCTACCCTTCATGCATTCTTATTTAATATATAGAGGTTGTAGACCCATATAATTTTTTACCATGAAGTTCCATTCATCATTCCCCATAGAACCATTCAATATGTCCTATTTTCCTATTCATCAGGGCCTGAAATACTATCCTCAATAGTATCTGTGTGCAGCCACCCTGGTTTTTTTTCCTATGAAGCCACCTTCTGATGCCTGCGACAATACCCCCCATCATGGTTGGGGGTCCCTACGCCACTACTTCCAGGACCATCACAACAAAAACACGTCATCACCATATCCCCTTGAATATCTTTTGGTACCATTGATCCCCTACCTCACTACTTCCATGCCCATCACTGTTGTGGTGCGCCACCACCATTGTCCCAACCTCCTGCCACCATCTATGGTCAGGCCCCCTCTATGCCCGCGTTGTGAAATCCCCTTGCCAACATCACTATACATATCCAACCATCAACACACTGGTCATTATGCCAAAAAAATTCCTAGTCATTACCTATATTTGGACTCCCTCAAATAGAATGATTCCATGAAACATCCCCACCACACATATCCATTAAACCACCACCTCCTCTGTCAAGCGGGAGTACACATTTCCTATCATCGGCACCTATGTCGCAAGAACAACCCTATGGAGAACCTATAAAATGAATATTATATCATATTAAATCCCTAATCATGAAAAAACACCCCAAATAAGAGCCAAAATATATTAATTTTATTTTTTTCTAACCATTTACCATGACTTTTCAACTTCTTTCTAAAGCATTGTATCAATATTGAAAAATAATTTAATGGAATTATATCATCACTAAAAATTAAAAATAAATTAATATATTAAAAATAATATAATAATATTAAAAATAACCATTTTTAACCATTTTTAACTTCTTTTTATCCCTATAAATACATATTAGAGATATTAAAAGAAAGATAGTGGAATTTTGAAATTATCCTTTATTTAAAATAATAAAAAGGACATAATCAAAGGAAAATGTCACTTAAATTTTAAAATTAAAAACTAAGGTAAAAAAGGATCAAAATAATATCATAAAATAAGAATTATTATAATATTTTGTGACCTTCTAACTTATTTTTAACCTTAACTAAATTATTTTACCATTTTATTGTTGAGATAATATTTTTACCAAAGTTATTATTCATAATGACCAAAAATGAAATTGATCTCATTAATTAATTTAAAAATCCTGATTAAAATATAAAATACATTTTTCAAGATTGAATTTGTTTAATTGGATGAAATTACTTTTATTATAAGTTCACCAAATTCTATGAAAAACAGTTTTTAGAAAATTGTGTTTTTAATAATAAAAATGACCTTATATTAAAATAAAATATAATATTGATTACTAAGGGATTATTTATTTTATTTTTAATAAAATGGATATTATTTTAATTTGAAACCAAATCTAAAATGTAATGGTTCTTTTTAATTACTTTATTTAAGGAAAATAAATGATAGTTTTGAAAAAATTGGCATTTTTAACTATTAGCTCAAAAAAATCAATCTTTTCAAAAAAAATCACAAAACTTCATCTGAATCCTATTTTGAAATTATGTATTAAAAAAATGCATTTTTAAAATATAATCTCTAAAAGTGGTATAAACTATTTATAATATTTACACACAAAACACAATAAAAACCATTTTTAAAGAAAATATATTTTTAAAGCATAAAATTACTTTATTATCGTTACTTTCATAATAAAATATCATAACCTGACACATTGGGTAATCCCCGGCATATGTAAGGCTAGTCCAAAACTACACCAAGCTAGCCTCCATAGGATAGTGGATGGATACAAGTACTTAAAGGTATAAATAAAATGGGATGCCTTTTCCTATAGTATATAAATGCATGTAGTCAATCATCTCCATGCCGAAGTGTATATGAATGATAGTAAAACACAGTAACATCTAGTCTAAAATACTTGAATGTAATAACCTATAGGGGGAAAAAGAGTATGACAATGTAATCTGAAAAGTAAAGGAAAAAATACATGCCCAACTAGAAAAGATGTCCTAACCAGACAATAATTGAAAAAGAAATATTGAGAGAGCCCAGCTCTAGATCTCCAACCCCCAACCACCATTCACATTCAAATACACCCATGTGTTCCTATGATCCTATAAAATCTCCTCTGACAGGTCTTTTTTCATCATAAAACATGACACATATGGGAAACTTCCATGCAGGGGTGATTATATACATACCCAATAGGACGCCCTGAAAACGAAAGAGGGGGAGGTAGAAGACACGATTGAAGTAGTCATATCATCACAATGACGTAATAAAAAATGATAAATGAGACAATAACCATAATAAAAAACCCATATATTCTCAATAATAAACATAAACAAGAGATAAATGGGATCTATATCTCCATAGAACAACTAGGAACAATGAGTCTACTTGCATCCCTAAAAATGTACCATCTCTGATTCCATGAATCTTGTGTGTCTATATGATGAAGTAATTGTTTGTAGGACTCACACCTTGCCATTATACCTCATAGTCAAGTGGGAGAACAACCTCTATGTATAGGACCCACTCCTTAGTTCATCAGGGGGTTACCACGTAATAGGTAAAGGACCCATGCCCTATTCCATTAGGGGGTACAACTTAATAGATAGAGGATATGTACCCCAGTACATCACGGGGTAACACTCAGTAGCTATAGGTAATTTTCCATAGTTTATTAGGGGGTACCACTCAATATATAGAGGAATAACACCCTAGTCCTTCAGGGGTACCTCTCGGTAGGTAGAGGACCCATAACCTGGTGCGTTAGGGGGTACCACTCAGTAGATAGAGGACATGCACCCTGGTGTATCAAAGGGGTACCACTCAGTAGATAGAGGACTCAAGCCCTAGTTCATTAGGGGGATACCACTCAGTAGATATAGGACTCACTCGTTGGTGCATTAGGTGGATACCACTTAATAGATATAGTACTCATGCCTTGGTGTATCAGAGGGGCACCACTCAGTAGATAGAAGACCCACTCCCTGGTGCATCAGGTGGGTACCACTTAGTAGATAGAGGAACCATTCCCTAATTTATCGGGGGGGTACCACTCCATAGATATTGGACAAGTGCCCTGGTGCATCGTGTAACGAAGCAAACGTTCATTAATGAAAATTCCTATTGATCTAATTAAATGTATTATTATGTAAAATGGTTTTATAAAATATGCACTACTTTGGTTTTATGTTTTTTAGATTTTAAAATACCATTAATAATTGTGATTATTTCTAATATAGTTGTTGAACAGTGATCACATGATTAGTATAAATATAGGGCTTTAACAAATCCAATTTACTCAGACAAAGTAAGTGATGGCCTCATCCAGTAGAATTTCTCCATACAAAGACCATTTTTCAGAGCTCGGAAAGGAGGTTTCATCTTTGTGCTTCACTCCCGACCAAGCCCAAGTCAAGCTTCAACATGTTAAGCTCGAACGGAACCACCTATGGGAGAAGTGGAAGTTGATAGAGATTACCACCTGACTGATGTTATCTAAGCCACACCAAAAGTCTATCACCATCACACACCCTACACTTCATTCATATGCGGTAGTTATAAGGGGTTACATAATGAGACCCTATTACTATAATTATGTACATTATTTTTGTATAGGGAATATACAATCATTTTATTATTGTTACTTTGTAAATATTTTTTAAAGAAAAAAATAGCATTTTTAGTTAATTAGGAAATCTATTTTGATGAATTGAAGGATGTTATAATTAAATAATATTTTAATAAAATATTTTCTCTAAATTACTTTTTATTAAATAGAAATTATCGTATAATTTTTATGAATACAATTGTAATTTTTATTAAGGTTTGAAAGCTGTTTCTTTCAAAACCCATTAATTTTTTATAAATGTTAGTTTTTATTTTAAAAATAAAAATTCAAATATTTAGAAAATTATTTAGATAAAATGAATATTATTTTTGGAATCAGTACGTCGAAATTACCCAATGGTTATTTTTTTGAAATTTTCTGAGACACTCGAATTTTTGGGTAAAAATTAAATCTGTTTAATTATATAATGTAATTTATGACATCATAATGACCCAATAGTGATTTAATAAAGTACTATAAACATTATGTTTGGCCAATATATGTATTAAAATTAAAATAATGTTATTTTAGTTTTATTTATTTATTTTACAAAGCTTTAGTGGACCCTTCAAAACTTATAAAACAATATAACTTTTCAAATTGATTTCCTTGAGAGTGTGACTCACCTCCCCATAGGTAAACCTAATATTTTAAGAATTTATGAAAAAAAAATTATAAAATATTTTTCTCCACTCCCCTTGAGAAAAACCATTGGAAAAACCATAGGTAGGCTTGTGGGTTAGATTAGTTTAATCTGTGGTGTCACAAACCTAAATAAATAATAATTCCCTCTCTTTTCCTATATAAACCCACCCAAACTCTCACTTCATCTTCACTAAAATCCTTTGTAGTTCATTCAAACTATACTCTCATCTCTCTATAATCCTCCCAAGTAACCCCAATATCCCAGGAATCTTCTCTCAAGCCCTTCCCAAGCCTTTGTGATCACAATTTCATGTAATAGATTTCTTCCCTTCTCATTTTTTTCCAATTTTATTTAGGTTGTTATGCCCTTTTATTTTCAATTAAAAATGTTGGGGTATGATTTAAAATCTCCCCCATACTACCCTATTTATGTTTGAATGATTATATACCTCTTTATCTCTTATTAATTCCTCCCATGTACACCTGTTACCATGCCAAAATTCCATAAGAAATTTCTCTCTCCGCATTTACATTAAAGTAATTATTTTGTATTATGAATCGAAATTCCATTGATTATGTTGGGACATGTATCTATATTACCCCCTTACTTTCCTTTTCATTTACATATTATGAGACACCCCTTTCACTCTCATCAACCATTTTTATGAATTCCTATGTCACATCATTATGCTGCCAAAATTGCACAGCGATTTTCCAAGCCAAAGTCATTGTGTCGTGAATACCATGCCCATTTCTCTATCAAGGGTATTCACATTTATGAACGTTTACTTATTGATTATATAGTCTCATTTACTAATTAAACATTCCTTTATCATGGAATAAATTATGATCTTTAATTATTTCATGTTGTATGATCCATGTGGCACACTTATGAATGAAATAAAATGTTTTAAGAAGGGTGCACCCTGATAGGGCTCTAATACAATGGGTAAAGATTAGTATCATGATATTTCAAGTTAAATGAGGGTTTACTCATACTAATTCAATTTCAATGATGTTTTACTCATGTTAATTCAAGTTCAATGGGGTTTTACTCATGTTCCATGGCAATGATCCTTGGCTCATGCTAAAACCATGTTAAGTGTTGTTGCCACATTTCCATGTTATGATAATCATGTTATATCATGCCTTTATGTTCAAATTTCTTTTATGATCCATTAGTATGCCTATTTCCTAACATATATTGTATTCTTTATGTTATTCCTTGTTTACTCCCTTACTGGGATTTATAGATCACTTTTTTCTTATGCATGTCTTCAGGTTACCCCATGCAATGCTAAGTACGAGGGAATGTAGTGGTCATGTAAAGGAATTTTTAAATAAAGATGTCGTGTTTCATGTTTTAAGTCATTATGTAACATTCCTAATCCCCAAAGACACTATACCTCTCAGTATTCTATGTTTTATCAAGTGAATATTTTATGTAATAAATCATGTTTAAGTGTGTAATATTAGAAGGGTTGTTATAGTTGATATCAGAGGATAGGTTTACTTATTTTTGGGATTAGGATTAGAAAACACTAGTGAAAGCCTTAGGGATAAGACTAAGTGTAATAAAAACATCCCTAAGTCTTTTTGAGTATTTATTAAGTGGTTTATTAAGAAAATACATCCATGTTTGGATACGATCATATAGAGGCGGATCTAGAATAGATGTACCTATTAGTGGAAACTCTGACAAGGAGTTTCAGGCTTGACTCGGGATATCTTGGCACACGACAATAGGCCTTGCTACACTCTTGGTTACAACACTCCTGGGGAATTTTCTTTCGTAAATCCAAAAGCTTAGTATGAACCATTATTGAGGGAATAAAAAAAAGGTCCCTAAGAATATATATTGGGAAGTAGATCATGAATAACATAGATTGAAGCCTATAGATTCATAATTTATGGAAATAAAAGAAATTTATAATTCATCCATTTTTGTATTTGTATTACCCTTTATGTTTTACCCCTAACTTTTCTTCTATTCCAACCAATGGATGATAATAGGTGGACTTAGGCTAACAACCGATGCGAAGATCAATGTGATGACTATTCTAATAAGATTCCCAATCTGATGGGAGCGAGAATCGTGAACTTTGTCACGATACTCTCTTAGTTAACTCGAGATTTTAATAGAAACATGGGTCAAGAGGAATTTTCAACCCACCCTTAGAAAGAAAAAGTCTCAATCGATAGCTTCATGAGACAACGACCTACTACTTTTAATGGATCAGTTGATCCCTCAATTTTTTAATAATGGATCAACTCCATTGAAAAGATATTATCCATCCTTCAATGTTCTGAACAAGAGAAGGTTCTTCTAGATTATTATCATATGAAGGGTTAAGCGGATCAATACTGTACATTGATCAAAAATACGAAGCATGAGGAGGATATCAAGGAGTTGTAATGGAAGGATTTCCAGAAAAAAAATTTCAAAAAATATTTTCCTTGCACCCTCCGACTTAAGAAGGAAAGGGACTTCCTTGACCTCAAGAAAAAAGATGATGAATCCATAGAATCGTATGAGGAAAAGTCCACAAGTCTTTCACAATACGCCTCAGTCTTTTTCATTACCCCCTAATGTAAGGTTGAACACTTCTTTGGTGAGATAAAACCAAACCTACAGAAAGCCCTGGCGATCCGTGACTTCAATAGCTGTGAGGAAATTGTTCGATGTGCCCTCAAGGTCGAAATGGAGATTAGAGAATCTCAGGGGTGTTGTGAAAATAATAATCATAATGTGTACTTTAATTCTAGTGTTCCGATGGATAAATCCAATGGTTCTAATAAAATCCAACACCCCACTTTCCAAAGGTGCGGAAAGAAGAACCCTGGAAATTTCCTGAAGGGGATGAAGAAATGATTTAGGTGTGGAAGAGAAGGGAACCTAGCCATTAACTTCCAACAAGAAAACCTTGGGGCTGAGATAGAGGAGAGGAACACTTCATTCAAACCTTCATGTGTTTTTTATTTCTTCAACTGAAAAGAACCAGGGCACCTTGCAAATCATTTCCCTAATCCAAGGGTTTTCAAAGGCAACCAACAACCTCCAAGGTAGAAAGGGTGAGCTTTTTCTGTCACTACCACCGAAGTGAACCCAAACAACAAAGTGGTGATAGGTATTCTAGTTATTAATTCAAGAATAGAAAACATACTTTTGGATTTTGGTTCTACACATTAGTTTATATCCCGAACTTTTAGTAGAAAAATCTCAATTCCACCACAAATCATGGAAGTAAAGATGTCTATGAGTACGGAAAATAGGGAAACCATTTCATCCCATGAATATAACTCCTCCCATGTCATAATTTGTGGATTTAACTTCCCATAGAACCTCTTTATACTCCCTCTAGTGGAATTTGATGAAATTCTTGGCATGTATTGTCTTTCCTTATATAGATCCAACATTAATTACTGTGATAGAGAAATCACTCTCCATATGGAAAATCAACCCCTGATTCTATACAAGTGCAAGGAAGAAGATGAGTCTTCTTTAGAACCATCATCTCAGGCATGGATATTACTGCCCTATGAGTATGCGTATCTAGATTAGATTATTGAGTCTAAGGAAGAAACCATCCTTGAATACATGCTTGTTGTGAGGGAATTCGCTGAAGTGTTTCCCGAGGAATTTTCTGGTCTTCCTCCTAGAAGATATATTGAATTCTCAATTGACCTTATACCTGGGGCATTTCCAATATACCAGACTCTGTATAGAATGGTTTTTGTGGATCTTGAGGATCTTAAGAAACAAATATAGAAGAATCTGGATAAAGGGTTTATACGCCCAAGTGCTTCACCATGGGGTTCAACAGTCCTCTTCATCAAGAATAAGGATGGGTCATTGCACCTTTTCATCGATTATCGTGATCTTAACAAAATCATGATAAAGAAAAACTATCTTATACCACTAATTTATGACTTGTTCAGTCATCTGTGTGGAGAATAATACTTCTCCAAGGTGTATTTGTGGTTGGGATATTACCAATTAAGGGTGAAGAAGGAGGATATCACCAAGACTTCATTTCGTACAAGATATGGGAACTATGAATTCATATTAATACATTTCGGACTCACTGATGATCAAGAAATATTCATGGACTTAATTAATAGTGTCTTTAGAGATTACCTCGACAAATTTTTTTTAGTCTTTATAGATGATATTATAATATACTAAAAAACCAAGGAGGAGCATAAGGAGCATCTAAGTATTGTACTAGAGTGCTTGCAAAAGGATAAGCTCTATGAAAAGTAGATCAAGTGTGAGTTCTGGTAGAAAAAATCCTCATTCATGGTTCATATCATCATAATAAATGGGATATATGTGGATCCCTTGAAGACAGATACAATAGAGTCATGCTTGAGGCCAACATCAGTAATGAATATTCGTAGCTTCTTGGGGTTAGATGAATATTATTGTCGATTTGTGATAAATTTCTCACAATTGTCAAACCCTCTTACCAAGATAACTCGGAAGGGAGTCAAGTTTTCTTGGAGTGATGAATGTGAAGAGAGCTTTAAGGAGTTGAAAATGAGGCTTATCACTGAGCCAGTGCTCACTTTACCCATAATTGGAGAACTTTTTGTGGTATTTAGTTATGATTAGAAGAAGGTAATGGGTTGTGTGTTAATTAATAATGAAAAATTCATTGTATATGATTCAAGTAAATTGAAATTTCATGATAAGAACTATCCAACACATGATCTGGAGTTGGCTGTGGTGATCTTCACTTTAATAATTTGGCGGCATTACCTCTTTGGGGAGAAGTGTGAAATATATATGGACCACAAAAGGCTCAAGTATATATTCACACAGAAATAGTTGAACATTTTCCAATGAATATGGTTATATCTGATCAAATACCATGACTGCTCAATCCATTATCACCTTGGGAAAGTGAACAAGGTGACAGATTCTCTAAGTAGAAATGACCGAGTGATTCTATCATTGATGAGAATTGAAAAAAATCAAATCTTCTTAGATTTGATGAAGATCGACCTGGGAATCATAAATAAGGGAACATCATCAATACTTTCACAAATTATTGCTCAACCGTCTCTTTTAGAAAGGTTAAAGGATGCTCAAAAGGATGATGTAGGAATTAAGAAGAAAGTGGAAACTGTCAGAAAATATTAATCCTTAGAGTTCAATGTTAATGACGAAGGAATTGTGAGAATTGGGAAAAGACTATATCTTCCATCAAGTCTAGAGCTGAAGAATTAACTTTTTTATGATGCACAGAGTTCTAATTTCTCTATTCACCCAGGAAACACAAGGATGTATAGAGATTACCACCCGAGTGATGTTATCTGAGCCACCCCAAGAGTCTGTCACCATCGGACACCTTACCCTTCGGCCATATACTGGTGTTATAAGGGGTTATGTAATAAGACCCTAGTATTATGATTATGTACATTATTTTTTTTATAGGGAATACACATTCATTTTATTATTGTTTCTTTGTAAATAGTTTTTAAAGCAAAAAAATAGCATTTTTAGTCAATTAAGAAATCTATTTTGATGAATTTTTGAATTTTTGAATTAAATAATATTTTAATAAATTATTATCACTAAATTACTTTTTATTAAATATAAATTACTATATAATTTTTATGAATACAATTGTAATTTTTATTAAGGTTTGAAAGCTTTTTTTGTCAAACCCCATGAATTTTTAATAAATGTCAGGTTTTATTTTAAAAGTAATAATTCAAATATTTAGAAAATTATTTAGATAATATGAGTATTATTTTTGGAATCCGGATGTCAAAATTTCCCAATGGTAAATTTTTCATAATTTTCTAAGACAGTCGAATTTTAGGGTAAAAATTAAATATTGTTTAATTCTATAATGTGTTTTATGACATCATAATGACCCAATAGTGATATAATAAAATACTATAAACATTATGTTAGGAAAATATATGTTTTAGCATTAAAATAATTTGATTTTAGTTTTGTTTGATTTATTTTACAAAGCTTTAATGGACCCTTCAAAACTTATAAGACATCTTAACTTTTTAAATTGATTTCCTTGAGAGTGTGACTCACCTCCACATAATAAAACCTAATATTTTAAGAAGTTCGGGAATTGGCCTTATAAAATACTATTTTTCACTCCCCTTTGTAAAAAACCATGGGCTGGTTTGTGGTTTGGATTAGTTTAATGTGTGGTGTCTCAAACCTAAATAATAAATAATTCCCTCTCTTTTCCTATATAAACCCACCCATGATACGACTTCCTCTTCACTGAAAGCCTTTAGAGTTCATCCAACCTCTGCTATCCTCTATCTAGAATCCTCCCAAGGAACCACAAGCTTCTAATAATCCTCTCTTAATCCCCTCCCAAGCCTTTGGGATCACACATCCAAGTAAGGGATTTCCTCATTTCTCATTTTTGTCCAATTTTCTTTAAGTTGTTTTTCCATTTTATTTTCAATTAAAAATGTTGAGGTATGATTTATCACCTCCCCCATACTTCCCTATTTATTTTTTAATGATTATATATCCATTTATATCTCATTAATTCCTCCCATGTACACCTGTTACCATGCCGAAATTCCGTACGAAATTTCTCTCTCCTCATTTACATTCAAGCAATTATTTTGTATTATGAATCTAAAATTACATTACTTGTGTTGGGAAATGTATATATATTACCCTTTACTATCCATTTCATGTATATATGATGAGACACCCATTTCTCCATCATCAACCATTTTTATGAATTCTTATGTCACACCTTTATGTTGCCGAAAATGCACCGCTATTTTCCAAGACAAATTCATTGTGTCATGAATACCATGCTCATTTCTCTATCAAGGGTATTCACCTTTATGAACATTTACTTATTTATTATATAGTTTCATGTATGAATTACACATTCTTTCATTGTGGAATAAATGATGATATTTAATGATTCCTTGTTGTATGATCCATGTGGAACACTTATGCATGAAATGAAATGTTTTAAGAAGGGTTTGCCCTGATATCACTCCAATGCATTGGGTAATGATTATCATGATACATCAAGTTCAATGAGAGTTTAATCATGATAATTATAGTTAAATGAGGGTTTACTCATGCTAATTAAAGTGCAATGAGGTTTTACTCATGCTTTATGTGCAATGATCCTTGGCTCATGCTAAAACCATGTTAAGTGTTGTTTCCACATTTCCATGTTATGATAATCATGTTATATCATTCCTTTATGTTCATGTTTCTTTTCTGATCCATTGATATGCCTATTTCCTAACATGTATTTCATTCTTCATGTTATGTCTTTTTTACTCCCTTACTGGGCTTTATAGCTCACCCTTTTCTTATGCATGTCCTAAGGGTACCCCATGAAATGTTATGTACGAGGGAATGTACTGGTCATGTAAAAGAAGTTTTAAATAAAGATATCATGTTTAATGTTTTAAGTCGTTTGGTAGTGTTCCTAATCCCCAAATACACTAGACCTCTTTGATATTATATGTTGTATAAAGTGAATATTTTATGCAATAAATCATGTTTAAGTGTGTAATAAAAGAAGGGTTGTTATAATCATGGGGTGACACTTAGTAGATAGGGGACCTGCGACCTGGTCCGTCAAAGGGTACCACTATCTGATGATCATGTATAATCGTTGTTATTATTGGGTGCCACGTAAAGAAGAATCACACATGGAATGTCCCACATCATATATCAAGATCCACTACCAAGGACAACATCAAGTTCTACGTGGAAAAACACTAAGGATAGGCTACTCATGGTCCAAACATAGATTGTAAATCATGTAGTACTATACTAGGTGTAAGGGGACTATACGACGTGTCTTGACCAAAATTATTATGAACACATGAGTCTCATCATATTTTTGACAGGTCAAAACGTAAAACCATTGATATGTAATTGAAAATGTCTATAAATGGACAAATGGATCACACCATTGGGATCCATATGAAAAAATTCTCTAAATAGGATATTCACTTGCACAAATCAAACACCCGATCAAAAAAACCCATTTCACAACATCACACTCAAACAAAATTACATGGTCCTAAGACACAATTCCAAATTAAATACCTAATATTGGTATTGAGACATCTGCCTCAATTTTAGGGTTGCAATTCCTTAGATGGTTTGTCATTCTGACACCGTATGAAAAAGTCATGTTGGATACTAGAATCCAAAATAATAATAATAATAATAATAATAATGGGAGGTTTATGGTCCCAATACATAATATTGGATTAAATACCCAATATTGATCTTCAAATGATCGTCTCAAACTTAGGATCATGATGTCATTGATGGTTTGTCAATATGATGTTGCATAAAGAAGTTATAGTAGGATAGGGGTCTTGATAATAATAATGATAATACTAATTATAATAATAATAATATTATTATTATTATTAAGGTCAGGTGTTGAATAAATTCCCCTACCTCTTATTTATGCTTCGCACTAGGATCCTCCTCCCTATTCCTTCAATGTTTTTCATTAATTAAATATATTAATAAAAATATTAATATATGAAAATGGTTTCATGCCTAGAAATTGGTTGATTAGGAGCATAGGAATACCATTCCCCCTCCATTATGATTTTCCCTTATTTATTAATTTATTTATAATAAATATCACAAATCATTCTATTATTATTATCAATAATAATATTATGTCATATCTTCCCCTTCTCTACGCCCAATAAGGCTCCTAATCATGGATCATTTCCTTTATTAAATTAAATCCATTTAATTTTATTAACCACACACATTTTTTAATGTTATTATTATTATTAAAAAATAATAATAACACCTAACTCATAGACCATGTCTGATCACCTTGTCGAATATCCAAGTCAATCTACCTCTGCCATGAGACCTCACACATGACCTTTTCTTAGAACTGGTCTCTTCTCATTGCATTTCATCATCACACATCAACTGGAAAAATTAGTATCCACAATCAAATCCCAAACCACCTCTAATCAACCATTATCCTCATCACACCTCGTTTTCATCCTCGATCGCGAACTCACAACCATGGTACTGATCAGATCCATTCACAAAAAATCATACAAATCACTCATCAATATATCCAAAAACCATTGATCTATATGGCATTAATTCTACAACAATGAATTTTGGGGGTTCGATCATGCTCGAACCCTCCCCAACAATGTCAAATTGTGGCCCCGTTGTCCAATTGTGAAGAAATCGATGAACGGAGATGTGAAAAGAACAAGAATAAAATGAACAATCATTGTTCAAGTGTTATTGTCCAATAAATATATAAATGGGGTAATAACATGTACAACAAATGAATAATTAAACGGGGTCAATATAATCAATAAATTATGGGGCTCATGTGAAGAACAATTAGCATAGATCAAAAGAAGATAAAATTCATGCTCAATATTTTAATCAAAAGATAGAAAACCAAAAATGGTTATTCCTACCATTATTATGGATCAATATTTACTAAATAACACATCTTCTATCAATGATAGTGATGATCAAGTTGTGTTTATTATTCATCTCATGATTATCCCCAATCCAATCATAATTTTTCTTTCGATGTCAATCTTCTAATAAATAATGGTCTCCTCCACTTCTTAAATCTAGAAATGGTTATATGGATTACTCTTGGAAAATAATCATAAGAGGGTAAAAAAAAATTATTTATTTATTATAATTAAACACACCCAACAATGACTTCCTCATATAAACGTCACGAGCCAACCAACTTTAAGTCACGCTTAGGGTAAAATTTTTGCTCTTGACTCAAATTTGGTCTCGGATTTCCAATATGAGACTCCATTCAAGAGATATTAAATTATTTTAAAAAAATACATGTGTGTGATATAAAGTATATTTAATATTTTTATAAAGTTAATTCCTGGCTCAATGAAGCTTGTAATCGCACACTATCTCAATGTATGACTTAAAAATTATTCCTAGACTATTCCAAAGTCTTACATGATAAAAATAGAGTCCCTAAATTATTCCCTATTTTAAATATTTTCAACCCTAAAAAACACAAACGAAAGAAAATGTGGGGATACTGAGCTCTTAAGTGGGTCTCCCACTTCCATGAGCTTCCCTGATGGTTTCTTATGCTACCAATAAACATAAATCCAAGGAAAAAACTTACACACAAAGTTTATTTCTCTGTCGGTTCTCAATATCGTCGGTTCCTTGAAAAAGGGAAATCCACTCTCACGGACTAGCTTACCGAGATTGGTATCATACAATGATTCATTCACGTACCTCCTTAGATGCAACTTGTTGAGAACACCAAGAACCAAAACTAATGTGGTTGTGAGTTTAAGCAGTACACCACCTTACTAACCCAACATATCAGTAGGAAAAAGGTCATAAAATTCTTAGATATAGAACTCTATCATGGGAAAAGGATCTTGATTCAACCTCCCTTATCCTAGGTGTACTATTAAGATAAAACAACCACTTCAGTACCATTTCCCACAACATGATTGATGCCATAGACCATCCTTGAATAAAGATGTCTTTCTCCCTACCTTTATAGATTCCATCAGGAACATATCCATTGGATATATGATCATGAAATATCTCTCGATCGATATCCCCAATTCATGCCTCCCTAACTAACTGAAGTTGATAAGGGTTAAAATCCATCGACAGAAGGTATTTTTCACCATCCTCACCTAAAAAGGGTCAACTACAAAGATATAAACTACTCTCTCACTTCACTCAACAATAGTGGATGGAAAACCTCATAGTGAGCATCTTCTGCCACGACCACACCCTTGGTGGCCCTCAAGCTCACGCCACCTAAAACTTTACAGGGTCCATTGTTTCTCCCATTTCTATGAAGACAAATCCTGATAAGTGGACCTTCAAATTTAGAACTAACTCTATGAGATCGTTCATACGACTAGGACTCCTGTAGCATGTATATCATCATCCTCCTATGTCTCACGTGGTCTTACTCTAACGCTATGTACATGAGGGTACCATCACAAAATTCTACCAAAAACTAATCCAAAAAAGGTTAAGTATTTGTATCATAAGTCTTTTAAACTCTTATGTGGAATTCAACATGCCAAAGGGTATCACCAAGAACTTAAATCAACCACATCAGCTCTAGGAAGCCGCATTTAGTACATTCACCTCTCAAAACTGGAGCTGGTTATAACCCATCCTAAGTTCAAACTATGATATCCCCTTCACCTCCATCCACTAGGTGAAGATTTAATTCATTCTCAAGGGTAGATACTGCTTCCATATAGTCACCTGACTCAAATGATTCCAATACAATTCTAACCTCATGCTCTCATAGCTAAAATGGCTCATCTGAAATAAAAAAAGTAGATATTGGGTCATCCCTAGTGAAAGTCCATGCAGAAAGAAAACTCTTAGTGGAGAGGTAAACCCAAAACATCCTCAATATGGATTCCCTCATACTCCTCCACCATCAAAGGAAACTGATAACTCATGGAATCTTCTCCTCCAAGGGTAATACCATTCAATTGATAAAGAAGTGGTTGTAACCTTATGTGAATGATCTCATAAAACCATGCTCGGGATCACTCCTTATCAAAGGGTAAAACTCCATCCCAATAAACCAGAAGAACTGCTACACTCACTGGTATCATTCATCTGATAATGTATGATAAATAGTTATCCAATATTGAGAAAAACATCTTAGGGTCCCACTTCCACTATGGAAAGAATTTTTTGGGAGGCTCTCTCACTCTCTTTATAGAGTCAAGTCACACCATAGGTAAAAATATCTGATTATAAATCCATAATGAAGGAGCCTCTTAAACAAGGATCAAGAAAAAAGTCCCCCACTAGTATTTATAGGTCTCGAATAGGGGATATGTCCATGGAAAGTGGCTTTTGACGATGAACCAAAACTTTAACCAGTAGAGAAGATACTGATTGCACCTCAAACACACCCAGAGCCTCAGGGTCACAAGCCTCCACTACTTGGAGCCATATTTCCACTTTCATTCCTATTATTCTTAAGTAATTCTTTCTCTAACACCTTCCCATCAAAACATCCTCAACTATACAAGTCAAGGAACTTTTCTTCCACACCTTGATATTATCTTCTTTGTGCGGCACTGACTCGCCCTCACGATTTTGAATCACATTGCAATAATGCATATCGATGTGGGAAGTGTCCCTATTTCTTTAATTTCAAAATCCATTTCAAACATCAGAAACACAGGGCTCTGCTAATACCTCATATCACCATGGAGAAGTCTTTCCACTGGGACCACCATCAGGAGGGGTTATATCTTAGTAGGACATTCACACCACAAGATCGAGCCAATCCTTTACCTCCTAAGAAGGGTGTTTGGATCACCAAAAATCTAAGGATAACTCTATCTATAAAACCTAAAATTCATACTCAACATAGGTGTGTAATCTATCAGCACCTATGGTCTATTAACTAGTCTGTAGAGAAGACCGATCACCAATGAAACCATCTGATTAGTTAGATTCCAAACAATCTAGAAAACTAGGACCACTACCTTAATTTAAACCTATAATAACTCAGGGTTTGTCTCAGCATATAACCTCAATGGTATCTATCTTTAGAGCCCATGTAATGCACTAAGTCTACGTGTACCATCATCCTTCCCTATTAGAGCTATAGATTACTCTGCACGTGAATGATCAAATGCATGATCAATAAAAGGATCCATGTACTACTCAACAGGTGTTAGTACTTCATAATGTCCTCCTAGATAAAAAAAACCTCATGGGTGGGTCCCTGAATTGAGATATCATCACTCAACTGGTCTTTATCATGAAACAATCTAAAAATCCTAGCTAGATATAATCACGGAGTCATCTTTAAATTTATCAAGATATACCATGGTTAAAGAGCATATCTAGGGAGATAAATTAATAAGTAAATTCAAATGAATCAATCCTATATGATGCAGGTACCATTTATCTCTGTAACTGATGTCTTGGTATGATGAGTCGATAAGCAGGTATCCAAAGTCTTGGTGTATGGATACATTGGTCGCCGTACCAACAGTAGGTTCCCTGGATGGAAAGCTGCACTCAAGAAACATTTACATTTTTCCCTAATCCCAACCAAACCTCACAAGGGTAAAAATCTCCAAACACCATCCCTTGGTTGAACTAACTTTGATACCAATATTTAATGACCCAACCCACTAGGGCCTACCTAACTAGTGAAAGTTCGAGCCACAACTACCCCAATCCCACCTCTATAGGACAAGGGCTGGCGACAAGTATTGCAAGTCATAACTAAAATGGGGGGCCTTTTCTTAGAGTACCTATATTCATGCACACAATAATATCCATGAAGAAGTTCAGAGGAATAATAGTAAAATACAATAACATATAGATTAAAATCTATACGTGTAATATCCTTTAAAGAATAAAAAAGAGAATGACAGCATACCATGAAAAGTAATGGGAAAAATACATGCCCAACCAAAAAAGATTTTCTAACTAGAAAAAAACTTGAAAATAAATATTGATAGATACCAACTCCATATCTTCAATCCCGAACCACCGTGTGTGATAAAATGCACCAAAGTGTCCCTATGCTCCTCGAAAATAACCTCTGAACTCTCTGTCATATTCATTAGACACGACACTTGTGGGGAAATCTCATGCAGGGGTGAGTATATATATACCCACTAGGACACCTTGAAAACTAAAGAGGGATAAATAGAAGACAAGATAGAAGTATATAGGTAATCACAATGAAGTTATGTCAATCATTAAATGATACAACAACCATAAATAAAAACCTATATATGCTCAACAAGAAATCCAAATGAGAGAGAAATGGGATCTCTATATATGAAGCCCAGTTAAGAACAATGAGTCTTCCTATAGGTATAAAAAGGGAACATATTTGATTCCAAGAATCTTGAATGTCTATCTAAATAAGTAACCATGTGGAGTACCCAAACCTCTTTACTATGACACACAGTTAGGTGGGGGAAAACCTCCAAGTAGACGAATCATGACCTAGTTTGTCAGGAGAGATACTACTCATTAGGTTTAGGACTCATTCCCTATTCTATCCTGGGTTAATACTTAGTATATATAGTACATATTCCCTAGTGTGTCAAGGGGTACCACTCAGTAGGTAGAGGACTAGTGCCCTAGTGCAATAGGGGGTAGCACTTAATAGATAGAGGACCTATACACTTGTTTGTTTGGGGGTACCGCTCAATTGGTATAGTACCTATTCCCTAATGAATCAAGGGGGTACCTCTCAGTAGATAAAGGAATTGTGCCCTGGTGCATCAGGGGGTACCACTTAGTATATAGAGGATTTGTTCTTTGGTGTGTCAGAGGTTACCACTCAACAGATATAAGACATGCACCTAGGTGTCTCAAGGGGGTACCACTCAGTAGATAGAGGACTTGCACCATGGTGCAACAAGGGGGTACCACTCAATAGATAGAGTACCACCACCCTGGTGTGTCAGGGGGGTACCACTCAATAGATAGAGGACTTGTTCCATGGTGTGTCAGGTGGTACCACTTAGCTATTAGAGGACCCACACCCTAGTGTCTTAGGGGTACCACTTAGTAGATATAGGACTTTCTCACTGGTGTGTCAGGGGGGGTACCACTCTCTGATGAGCATGTCTGATCATATTCATCATTAGGGTCCACCTAAGTAATTCATGATTGGATCATATTGCATCATATCTCCAGAGACACTATGAATACCAACATCACATTCAATGGAGAAAAAAACTCAAGATATGATACTCACAGACCAAAATATGAGTCAAGATGAAAGAGATACGAGAGAAAGAATTTTCATAAATAATTGCACTGAATGTAAGAGTATCCACACGGTGTGTGGTCCGTCTCCACTACCTATCTACTTCCTCACCAGCACATGACTTTCTATCCATGTAGTATTATATGGAATCTAAGGTTATTTCAAAATGTTTCTCATCCAAAATCCCAAAGAATGCATGAGGCCCATCATCAGTTTGAAGGGTGAAAATTTACAACCATAAATATTTCATTTTAAATAGCCATAAATGGCCAAATGGATCACACCATTGTGATCCTTGAATAAAAATTCTTTGGATAGTCTATTTACTTTCTCAAATTGGACGCCCGGTGAAAAAAATGCATTTCATCACATCATACTCAAATAGAATTTTGTGGACCCAAGACACAAGTCTAAATTAAATACCCAATATTATTCTTGAAATTTCTTCCTAAATTTCAAGGTTGTAATGCCCCATACAGTTCTTCATTATGACACCATATGAAATAGTTATGTCAAATATTAGATTCCATATTAATAATAATAATAATAATAATATTTTATTATTATTATTAGGTGATTCATATACCCGATCCATGATCCCAAACTAAATATCCAACATTGGTCTTCAAATTACTATTTGAAGCTTAGGTTCACAATGTTGCTGACGGTTTATCAATCTGATATCGCATGAAGAAGTTATAGTAGGATTGAGGTTTTGATAATAATGATCATAATATAAATTATAATAATAATATTATTATTATATCCATTATATATACTAAAGAATCTCTCATTCCTTCCATGTGTCACCACCACAGCTATTTCTATTATGTTACCTTCTCTCTTCTATTACTAGAACTATCAGAATTCTTATTCTCCTTCTACCTGATACTGGTTCTAGATCCACCTCTCAGGATACCTACATATTCCTATTCATTATCCTCTTAAAATCCTATATCTGGTTCTGCATTGAAGGCCTCTATCAATTCTATCTTTCTCCCTTTTCTTTATCCTCCACCTCTCCTCCTCCCTATCCCCTCCTCCAACATAGCTTCTCCTCCTCTCTAATGCATCCCCAAATCCTCACTTCCACATCCTTCCTTAATCTCCAGTTCATCCATCAACTAATTTTGGTGAATCTAGAACCTTATTAAAAATTTGGACTCTCTACCAGAATTGAATTCTAGGTAAATTTTTTGTCATTCCCATCCTATCACTATTTCTCATACAGATCAAATATGGAGAATGGATTAACAATATATCAATTTCACAAATCTTGATCCATTGATGCATCATTGATCTCTGTCTATCGATTCCTCGCACTGCTCTTCCTATCTCAAATCAATCACTGTGAACTATAATCAGTCTTCTCTGAAGATATTTGATGCTTTTTTAAGAATCCTTATACATTATTTCACCTGAATTCCAGCCTCTACCTCAAAACCCAGTCACATCGTTCCAAAAAATTGGTATATCTTGATTTAAACTCTTATAATTTCAATTTATGTTTTATTTGGGGTTTATCTTTTAGTCACTTTATGTTGATGTCGTTCATCCAGCATCTTCGGTGTAAGTTTCTAGGTGAGTTGAAAGGTTCCTAAAATATTATTTTTTCTATATATAACTATGCTCTTTTGATTTCAGAAATATTTTCATTCAATTCAGGATTTATGATGTATGTTTTCAAGTACTAAATAATTTTTATTTCTAATTCCAGTATGATCTTATCAAATGAAGCATTTTTTATTACTTCTCCATTTGATGTTGTTCAGTTGTATCCAATTTTTACTTTGAAGGTGTCAAGTTTCTCAATATGGAATCACCAAATATGGGATTCTCATACATCAGGTACCTTTTCTTTCAAAATTCAATCACATCACTTGATCCCTAAGAATCCTGTTATGTATGGTCCTAAGAGGGAAAAAAATCCATTTGATATTATTCATTTTATTATCACCACTTTGAAGCCATTTTTATGAATTTTCAATAAAAAAGTGGAACATGCATCCAATTTATAATGATGTTGATTTTTTCTATTGAAATTTAATATTTTTGGTGACATATACATAGAAAAATTTTTATCATTGATTTGATTCTATTGTTTACCTAAAAACCTAATTATTTAAAAATCATTTAAAAAAGTTGAAACCTAATTATCAAATATGTTTCTTTTTTTATTCTAATATTTTCCATGATTTCTATTTTATTTTATATTATAATATATATTTTTTTATATATAAATATATTTTATTCTAAATTAAATTCTGATTACAGAATATATATTCTTAATTTTCTAGTCAAAATTAGAATATAAATATATTCAAAATATATTCTAATATCTATAGTAATATTTTGAATATATATTAGAATATCATAATATCATAATTACATAATATCTGAATATATTGTGACATGATAATCATATAATTTCTAATTTTTTATTAAATATTTTTAATATTTTACTCACTATTATTCATGGATTTGGATCTTTATTATACAAGGCGTGATATTTAGGTACTACTTAAATTTCCTTGTTTGAAACTCTATTTCTAGTACCATGTGCAAATTAAATTGTCTATGCACTATTCATAACTATATTTTAGCTCTATATTGGACTGTTTTTTAATTATTATAGATGTTATAAGAATATCAATTTCTTAACTGGTTTTTGGTTTTGAAATTTTCTATTATAATTGGTTATTTACAATTTAATGTGACATGATAATTATCTGATTTCTAATTTTTTTAATCAATGTTTTGAATTTGTTACTCAGTATTATTCTAGGATTTGGATATCTACTGTATGAGTCATACTATTAAACCATTATTCTTTTATATAGATCTATAATGTATCACTTTACACTCTCCTTCTCATATGACCACAAACAAGGCGTAATTTTCTACCAAACAAATACAGGTTTTGGCTAAATTCATTTCTTATATTATTTATGTTTTTTTAAATTCTATTATTTTTTATATTTTTGGTTTTCTTATATACTCACTTAAATTCCCTCTCATATTGTATGTTCATTTATTGGTTGCAGACCCTATTAGCCAAATACCCAATTTTGATGACATGACTCTAATGTTTGATAGTAAATAGTTTTCTTGATTCTCAATTTTACCCTAAATTAGTAATGCAATTAAATTTTAAAGAATTATTTTATTCTATACATGTATAACATACTTTTAGTTCAATGTAGTTTCTATTCATAGAAAATATGTGATCCTACAGTCTATTCAATTGGATCTTTAACATATTCAATATTCATTGATCCATTAAATAACATTTGTTCATCAAAATTGGACTATTGATATTAGTTCCCCTTCATCACTTGATTGGTAACTTTCACATTTTTTTATAATCTATATGCAATTATTATATAATCATATTGTATACACACTGACAGATTCAATATTCACGAAACCCATTTCTATCATACTTCTATAGTCTATAGATTACAATATCTTCAATTAGATCTTAAATGGATTAAATATTCATTGACCCCATTAAATAACGTTTTTACTTCACAATTGGCCTGCTGAGATAAGTTCCCTTTCATCACTGGAATGGCGATTGTCCCATTTGTACATAATTTATATACATTTCTTCTATAATCATATTGTATACACACTGATTATACTATCCAATTAACTTTTTGAATAATTTGTATAAGTTTTCTATATAATAATATTTTATACACAGTTATCATACTATACAACAATATTCAGTTTCAAATTTTGGAAACCATATGCATCCATTTTGAATTTAAATATCATTCTTGGTGCAAGTTTTAATTCATTGAATTCAACTAATTCGTTCATATTTTAGCACTATAAGTTACGAAAATATAACCTTTTACTAATTTCATTCAATTGTCATTTCATTGTGTTTTCGATGTATTCAAATAAATTATAATTCTCATAGGGTTAAAAAATAGGAAATATAATGATGTCTGATATTGTTGATATTTTTTGTCATTCCATTTACCTATTCTATCCCTTACAGTTACACATCAGGCTTCAAACAAAAATTGTCCTCTAAATTATTTTCTTTCACAGGGCATCCAACATGTGTTTGTAATGAAGCTATATCTGCCACTCCTACCCTCAATGAATTTTTCCAGGATGAATTCATTCATGAAATATAAAAGCATTACATTTAATTCAATTTCTTCATAACATTAATTTTTTGGTTAAAACGATATAAATTTATTTACTGACACATTTTCAAACAAAATGAACTTCATTCAAAAAATTATACTATCATTTTAGAACCTTTATTTCACTTGAATTACTATGTTCATTAATGTTGCACTATCATGTAGGATTTTACAGAGGAAACATGATTATAATAGATATGACTAAATTCATATATTAGATATGTGATGTGTGATTTTGACTATCTTTAATTTGTTAATGGTCTAATTACCAGAATAAAAATGGTGCATACTTTTTATTTTTCATGATATTATTTCATTTGAAGTTTATTATATTAGTTTTATCAATATGTTTGTCTCATGTCATCATTTTTTATTACATTTAAATATTTACAGGCAATAAAATGAGAAATATGACCTCATCTTAACTGTTTAAGGTGGATTATAGGGAAATATTACTATAAATATATTTAAAGTTGTTTTTAGGGTATTCTTACAAAAAAAATTATTGTGTTGATATAGGTTTTTATTCTACATGTTTCTTCATAAAAAAAATTTTTAATTCAAATCAATTCTATCCTCTCACAATTTTTCTTTTGAAAGTGGACTACTATTGTCATTTTCTCATTACTTCAATTACTTTTAAATGAATCTTTATCCTATTAAATATTAAATTATTTTCTTATCCCCCCTATCTTAAAAGGATTAAAATATTTTTTGAATATGGATATGTTTGATCATTACCAATTCTCTACAAGCCTAGTTTAATATAATTTTGTTGAATTTATTGTAGGTATGTCCTAACATAATCATTCCATTGAACTCATAAGCATTTAAAGTTTCTTGTGGCCATTATCCATGGTTTGTTTTTTTATGGTAGGGAACATGGAAAGATAAAAAGTTCTCCTCTAGAAGGGGGAACTGATGATGGGATCATATATACATATATAAATATATGAATTCACATTTCATTTTTCCTATTTATCATATTTAAAATAAGTTATGTTTTCTCTTAGAATCTGTTTTTATGAGGGAAAAAAGTTGTGTTGAATTTTTTGAATATTTGATTGTTTTTTTTTGTATCAATACTTTTCAAACAACCATTTCATATTTTTGTTGTATCTATGAATATTTAAAGGAATTATTTTTCCGCCAGCCAATCATTAGAAGTGAGGAACAAAGAAAACCATCACACGTGAAGAGATATTGATGAATGATCAAATGATGATATGGAGGATTTAGTCCAAAATATTAATAAAAGTAAAATGCATATTTTTATGATTCATCATTATAGGTATATAAGTTTCATTAAACAAGGTTTTAATTTCTAATTTATATTATTTTTTATTTAATTCATTTCCAAGGAAATCTTTATCACCATTCATGTTTATATTCTAAATCATCTCACTTATCATTAATACCATAGTAAAATTTTTGAATGTTGAATTGTTGAAACTAATATATATAATTTAGATTAGCAGTAAAGATACATAGAAACATCATATTTGGTTTCTTCCCATGCTAATAAGGGGTATTCATTTTAATAGTATAGTACCAACAGTAGTTGACCAAGCTGAATTTAATGGTAATTTAAAAATATTAGCATCTAAAGGTTTTATGTTTGTACTTATATTTTCATATTGTGTTTCCATAAAAAAAATACGATCATTTTTTCTCTTGTATCGACTTTTATCTTAATTGAAAATTATTTTAGTTATTCAAATGATTATTTTTCCTCATAATTAATAAATCCAGTTACCATATTAATTAAATTTTTCATTTTATTAATTTTGTAATACATTTTATCTGATTTCTTGGCTTGAATGATAAATGTATTTTTGATTTCAATGTTCACTGTATAAATAAACGTGACTAATCATGACTCTCTTATGTAAATTTTTCTTCTATATTAACATTTTATGTGGTATTATATGGGATAGTCTTTACAAGATATCTCTAGTTTCAGTTGATGATGACAAGACAAGTTTGAAATAGTTTCCTTTGATGAAGTTATAAATTTTTTATATGTGGAGTAAAAATACTAAATATCTTAGTCATGAGATCTATAAGAATTTTGCAATAATATCCAATCACCTGATAATTAGAAAAAAAACATTTAAATTATAATCCATTGTTTTAGGATTTTCATAATGCTGACAATGTTGCATGTCACTATTTTAGGATTTTCATTGGAAGGAATAACGACAACTTAGAGGAACTAATAAAACATGAAAGTTGAGAAGTTTTATAAAAATATCATGATTAGGGGGTAAGTTTTGGAATCCTCACTAATGAAAGGAAGAAAATACACAGTTGGGCCGATCCTGCTCAGATTATTTATCTTTGTGGTTATTGGATCATACCTATTTTAGATCATGAGGAAAGAAAAAAATTATGGGATGTTATGATTAGATCATAGAGTTCTATAGTTTCAAGTTTATATCATAACCAACCAAGATTGTTGTAACCTATATAAGGTAAAAATCATGTATTCTCTTTTTAATAAAATCAAAATTTATTGTAACTGTAAGTCAGTTGTCTTAATGAAAACTCAGATTACTGTTAGGAGTGTCCATTTTATAGTATCATTTGAACACTAGCATTATTTTAGCATTGAAATAACATATTTTCATTTAATCTCTTTCATTTATTCAATAGTTTATTCAGTACTGTTATTCCATGTTTAAATTTGTGAAATATTCATATTTCATTATATTATATTGTATTCTTTTATTCAGTCACAATATATGTTTCTAAAACATTTTCACTATGAATATTACAATTAAATGGTATATTAAATAAAGAAGTTACATATTTGAACCATTTTCATAGTTTCACTCTTTTAGTATCCATTGAAAAGTGACATATATATTTAATAATGAATTAACATTATATTTTTTTCAATATCTGTTTTATAAACCTTTTTTCAGTACTGCTATAAATTTTTTGAATATGTTAGATCTATATATATCATCACTATAATTTTTTTCTATTATTAACTAGAAGAATATATATTTTCTATATTTTCACTATAGTCAACAACATTACAGAGTTACTGTATATTGAAAATAAGTGCATACATAAATAAGTTCATATAGAATATACATATAAAATATTTCTATATATGTAAAAATAAGTAAATATATGAACTATTTCTATATGAGGATATTTCTATGTGAATTTTAACACATAAAGAAAATAAGTACATTTCTATATTCACTTATTTATTTATGCATATTGTATATGTACTTATTTTTCATATGAACTTATTCATGTATGCAGTTATTTCTCTATGAATGTCTATTAAAATTCATATAGGTAATAAATATTTAAAATAAGTACATTTATTTAAGCACTTATTTCTATACTCATGTCCTATATTGTATATATAAATTAATTTCATTCTTGTACAAATATAGAGAATAAGTACAAATATGAACCTATTTATTTATGTACATATTTCTATATGCATTTCAATGGAAATTAATATATAAAATAAATGAATTTATGCATGAACTTATATGGGTTTTCATATTCTATATGCACTTATTCTCTATATTGTTTTATATTTGTATTTAATTTATAATATACATATTCATCTATGCACTTATTTTTTAGTATTCATTTCTAGTTTGCAGTTATATAGAAAATAATTGTGATTTGATAACTTTATGCCTTCCTGTAAGCACTTATTTTCTACTATGCATTACATGTATTCACTTATATAAAAAATAAGTACATTTATATTAGTGAATTCTTGTATGCACTTATTTTCCAATAATGAATATTGGAAAAAATTTAAATTATGTGCAAGTGGATTTTTAATTAAATGATTATTCCATGAAAATGAACGAATTGGGTACTAGTTATTAATATAGAGAGGTGTTAAATGCCTCCCCTACCTCTTCTTATCACTGTAATCCAGGATCCTCCTCTCGATTCCTTAAACATTTTTCATTAATTAAAGATTTAATTAATTAAATATATTAATACAAAATATTAATATATGTAAATCGTTTCATGCTTGGAAATTGGTTCGTTAGGTGCACAGGGAGCCCATTCCCCCTCCTTAAATATTTCCCCTTTTTCTAATTTATTTTTAATAAATATAACAACTCATTTTTTTTATTATTATTATCAATAATAATATTATGTCATTTATTCCCCTTCTCTAAACTAAATAAGGCTCCTGGTCATGGATCATTTCCTTTATTAAATTAAATCAATTTAATTTTATTAATGAAAAACCTTTTTTAATGTCATTATTATTATTAAAAATGATAACACCTACTGTTTTGACCATGTCTAACCACCTCGTTGAAGATCCAAGTATGGCCTCCATCACATCAACACCGATCAGTCTCCTCCATGAGATCTTATTTACGACCTATTCTAAGAATATATCCTATGAAACCATACATCATCACCACATGTCAACTAGAAAAACAAGGATTCCTAATCCAATCACAAACTACCTCTGATAAACCGCCATCCTCATCACACCTTGATCGCATCCTTGGTCGCAAACCCACACTCGCGGAACCAATATGTTCAAAAAACACCATCCCGCTTGTTTATCAATCCATCCATAAACCATCAATAAATGTTTGATTGGTGATACTACAATGAATCTAGGGGTTCTCTCATGCTTAAACCCGCCCTAGAAATATTGAACTTCACCCCTCTTGTCCAACAATAAATAATGTGAGTGAAGAGGGGAAAATCCCCAAAACAAAGTGAACCATCATTGGATAAAAATTCTTGGAAAAAAATTATATAATCAAGGTGAGAGCATGTGAAATAAGGGAAAAATTATACCAAATTAATATAATCAATAAATTATGAGTCTCATGCGAATAAAAATTATTGTAGATCGAAAATAGATAAAATTCTTTCTCAATAATATAATCAAAAATGAAAAAACAAAAAATGATGAGCCCTAAATTTGATTATGGATTGATATTTGGAGAAGAAAACATTTTCTAGCAATAAAGGTGATTATGCCTCTACATTCACCATTAATCTCACGATTATCCTCGATCTGATCATTGTATGTTGTTCGATGTCAATCCACCAACGAAGAACATTCTCATCCTCTTCTTAAATAGAGCAAGTGTTATGTGGCTAAACATTGGAAAATAGTCATAAGATGGTATTTATAGAGTATTTTAGTTAGGTAATTTAATAAAACATATAAATAGTTTATTTATTTATTTTAATTAAATGCACCCACCAATTTCTCCCTCATCCAAACGACCCGCATTGACGAACTTTGGGGCATTCCTTGGGTAAAACCCATGCTCTGGACTCAAATATGGTCTCATATTTCTAATCCAAGATTTTGTTCAAGATATATTTCATTATTTTTGAAATTCTACATATAGGTGACATGAAATATTTTTATTATTTTTTTAAAATTAATTATGGACTCACCGATCCTTGGAATCACACGTCATCTCAGAGTTTGGATTAAAAAATATTCCTAGTAATATTCCAATAAATTACACATAAAAACCAGAATAACTATATAAATGTAATAAAATGAATTTTATTCATTTGATTGGATATATAATCAACACATTTCATTATGATCATTTTTAAATAGTGATTAATTTAATCTATTAAGATAAAAATACATTTTTCAAATAAAAATAGTTTAATGAAAAATATATATTTTACCTTCAAAATATTTTACATCTATTTCTAACCAATTTATAATCAATTTATGATTAATTATTAATTTTATAAATGAAAAAAATTTAAATATATATTTCATAATATTGTTATCCATATTCAAACCCACTAAACCAATGCCTAGTTTATAATAGTCATATTTAAATAGAAATATTTTTATAGTATATCACCATTCACTTAATATTGGTGTTTTAAATACCACACACTACCAAATATGGTATTATTTAAAAAATACATTCAAAATTCTTGGGGTGTTACACATTCCATAACATAATTAAACATGTAAATTTCATATTAATTTTAATATGCACTCTTTCATACATTGATTTTACAAGTTATTCAATATAAACACTTTAATATTCAATATATATGATATTTAAGAAAATATGAACCCTTTTATATTTCATATAAATATTTTATATTTTATTTAAACATTTTAACTAAACAAAGTACCACATATTTTTATTTTTTTAAACACTGATCAATCCACTAAAACTCATTTTGGAATGGTTTAAATAAATTTATAAATATAGAACATTAATATGAATAGTTTATATTATCATTTATGAAAATTTCATAATCTAATATAAAATTTTCTATATATCACCTTATTTTAAAATTTATAAATACTTTATAAATATACTATGTAAGATGACTTCAAACCTAGATCACATCCACTAAAATGATTTTGGTATGATTAGGCCTATGTTCGTAATGGTTTCTGTGAATCATAATAAAAAATATATTTATTTAAAAATATAAAAAAAATTAATATTCTTTTACAATATAATATGCAGTGGTTTTCCCCAATGATAACAATTTTCAAAGGAAACATGTCTACTTTTATTTGATTTATCCATTTGGTAATTTCCTTCATAATTCCAAATTTTTAATACCATGAGGTGTATTTTCATATATATTTCATTGCTTTTTTATGTAAATCTCATTTCAATAATAACCATAAGCGTTTTTAGTGAAAACCAATCCATAAAAAAGTCATTTTTTATGATTCACTATTTTTGGAAAAATATTTTTATTCCTATTTTCCTTTATCCTTAACATTGTTTTGTAAATTTTATAAAACCATGTCCATTTTGAATAAAATTAAGATATGGTATTAAAAAAATTAAGAATCATAACTATTTTTTATAAAACATGGTGTAGTCTTAGAAAACCATATTTTCCCAGATTCTTCATCTATTGCAACTTTAATCCAAATATAATGTAAATTTATTTAATACTATTAATGGGTTTTTAAGAGGATAATTCATGTCCTAATATTGTGAAAAATAAACACAAAATTCCATTTGTATACAAGTTCCATACTTTCATTTGAATTAAATAAATATAAATGAATAAAATAATTTTCTCTAATAAAATTGACATATCCAAGCACTTTAATATGATCTTGATAGATATCATACAATAAGAACAAATAGTATTAGAATTATTTTACTACTGATGATTTTTTAAACTACAACTAAATTAGGGAAAAAATTGTTTTAATCGGTGGTGGTTTGACAAAACCACCTTTAAACTTTAAAAAATATCTATTAATGATAGTTTTTAAAAGACATGGATATTTTTATTAAAAATACCATAAAACCCCTATCCTACATCCCTACCCATTCACAGACATAACTTTATCATCTTTCCATTACACTTGATGATTACTTCATTTCTTTTCTCCCCCCTTGCACTTGAAAATTTCACTCTCCTATCACCATTGTCCTATACCTCATTGGTTTTCACTATCATCGTACTCAATCATTATCCCTATCATCATTACCTTGTTAAATATTCTTCCCCCATGCCTTTTTTCTTCCGTGTTTCACTACTCCACTATAACCCATTCAATTTTTTTCATTCCACCTTCTATTTTTACCCTTGTGTGGATAGTTTCGATTTAAACATGTTTTATTTTGTAAACAAACTATGTGGTTTTATAAATTTCACTTCACATGACTTTTAAATTTTCTATATTAGAAATATAGGTATAATTTTAGTGTCATTTTCTTTCTCTTATATGTTTTTAACTGGTACAATAGTTGTTGGTTGTGGTTCATATATGTTCTACTGAACTTTATGTTTTTCATTTAAAATGTTTTTAAATTTTTTATTTAAAGTGTAAAATATATTTATAAATAATTTAATAAAGTTTTTTAAATAAATTATGTCTATGTTTATGGAAGATAAATTTAATGTAACACGGGTGAACTTTTTGAATGTGATTTTAAGAATGGAATAAAGAGTCCTTTTAAAATAAAACCATATTTGATTATATTTAGAGTAATTTTTGTGTAAATGGGAGTTACATTTTTCAATGATGGATTAAAATATATATTTAACTTAGTTTTCAATTATTTAAAAAATGAAACTACTTTAAAAAAATTATTTTATAAAATTATAGTCATTTGATTTCAAAATAAATTGAAAATAAATATATCTCTTGGAAAAATAATAGTGTTTGGATTCATTTTGGGCATTATTTATTATCTATATGGGTGATTGGATTTTTCCAAAATTGTGATTCCATGGGGTTTAAAAATTTTAAACTTCTTGTGTTAAATTTCAGTTTTAATTTAGGGATTTTTTGGTTAAACCAAAATAGTTTTGGGAATGATTTAAATTTATGGGAAATTGGTTAGTTTTACGATAAAATATTTTTGGTTTGTATTTTATTGGGCATATTAAAATTATGTGATATTAATTGACTATAAATTTTTTGAGTCATTTATAAATATTTATTTATATTTATTATAGTTAAGAGTTTGTTTATTTTTAAATGAATATATTCTTATTATATGGCTTAAGATAGTTTATTTGTAAATAATAGAGTATTAAAGTGAATTTTTTATATATGTTAGTTGATATGCTATATTTTTTAATTTTATTTAAAAGATAAAATTATTTTTAAATGAATAATTTAAAATGAATTTATCTTTTAAAATAGAAAAATTCATTACTAGAAATTATTTATGACTATTTTTTTAAATTTAAAAAATTAAGATCATCATTAATATTTTAACTAAAATGTATTCTTTTATTCTTAAATATTTATATATAACATTAATTTTTATCTTAAAGTGTTGGAAATTTGTAACATGTAGATAAAAGTTGGATTACATTACCCTAGAACACATATTATTAGTTAAGGGTTTTGATATGTTTTCAATTTTTCATTTGAAAATCAATTTTCGGAAAGAAGAATAAAATTTCCTTGTATGAAATGTAATTTTAGATGATGGTTAATGAGAAACTAATTATTTTAGAACTTGATATCAAAATATTTTCTTACTTAGTACATTAGGTAGACTTTTCATGTGTAATTAAATATTATAAAATGTTTGATCTGCTATGTCCATCAATAGAAATAACAAGTTACTCCCACAATAGTATAAAATGTAATACATAATTTATTAATTGATACTTCTAATATTTTTGGGTAACATCATAAATATTGAAACACATCAGTGGATTCTCTTATTTATGTTTCTAGATAATATCCTAGTAAATAATTTTTTCAAAATTTCATAATGCCCTGATGAAGATGGTAACACATTAGTGGATGATGTTATAGAGACAAATATGAGGGAAATTTTATCTAATAAAATAAATTCATCTTATTAATTTGTTGAATATGAAAATAAATAATTTCATAATGGATATGCCATGTTTTGAATTTTTCTACTAAATTCATACTATATCAAGTGTCTATGTGTAATTATAGATAAAGAAATGTTTATGATATTAGAATTTTTTCATGATGTTTTAACTGTGACCAAGAATATCAAATCATTTTATGATATGAATAAAGTTATTAATAAGCTTTGACTCTAACATATGAAGATTTATGCATTCCCCAAGGATTGTATTTTATATTTCAAGGTTCCAAGTGTAGTGGAAGCACCAGATGGCATATGATCAACTTGATTTTTTTCATAATAAATGATTAATATGAGATGTACGTCAACAATGAATCTTGTGACCAACAGAATTTAATAAAATATTAATTAATGAGAAATTTTTGGAACCAAAACATAGGATCATAACATAATGATTCATAAATAATTTAAGAAATTAAATAATTACCTTGTGATTGATTCTTTCATCGTTTATGAATCTAAAAATGTATCTAAATCTTACCATCATTGTGGTGTAGGAATCAGGTGTAGAATCCCTCTAGAAGTGATCCATATATTCTCTATAAACCTCCAAAAATCACCATTGTAATATTCTAGTTTTAGCATGGTAAATCCTAATGCTTGTGTCATTTTTATTTGATCTCCTTAATAATCACTTCAATAAGGATTATTTTTTAATCTCTCTAGAATCGAGAGTGGTTATGGAGAAATACCACTCTTTGTTCTTGATATTTTTCTTGGAGATGGAGCTCTCTAGGGTTTTTAGAGAATTCTCTAAATGTTGTTGTGCACAACAAAAAAAATGGTCACCACATGTTAAAAATAATATAATTGGGTTTAAGTACTACTAGGGTTATAAAATAATAATTTAACTTTCACCATTACTATTTTATTAATACCTATGGAACCCCATGTTTATAATAATATTATTACTTTTTCTTGACATGTGAAATACTAGATAATTAATTAAATATTATTTATTCCAATAATATTTGATATGTATTATTTCTCACTTACCATTAAATTTGGTTCACCATTCCTCCACAATATTTATCACACCTTGAAATATAACTATTTATTTAATAAATAAATATTAATTCATTATTCACCAATAAATTAATAAATATTATATTTACTAAATAGAAAATAAATAATTATTAAATATTCTACTCACATAATATTCTCTCAAATAACCAGTGACAGCATATATTTGATAAAGAAAACAAGAATAATTATTAAACCACATATATTAATAATATTTATTCATCATTTTAACTAATAAATAATGTTATTATTTAACTATGGTTCTAGATATACTTAGTGTGTGACCCTCTAGGACTCCTTATCAATGGAATTAGGCAAATCTTTCCAAAGTACACGGTTAAAATCTTGCAACATTCCAAGGCACCCATATAGAAATAAGTTGATGTTGCAATAAAATAAAACCTTATACGGATGCTTACTATGTAATATGATCCCTTTATCATGATATCTCTAACCAAGAAGGTTTTATATCGATGTCATCAACCAATATTCTCAATGTATCTATCTTTTAATTTCCGAAATTGAACTTTCCCACAAAACTCCATGGACATGGATTTATTTAGGATGTATCAATTCTATTAAAGTTCCTGATATATCAAATTATTTTAAATAATACAAGGGATAAATCCATTCTCACAATATTCATTAATGAAATATTACTCATGACATACCCAACGTATCCTACTTCATCGCATACATATATTATATTTATTTTCATAAATACATCAAAGTACATAACTTATACCATACATTAATAATAATCTTAATGTCTAAGGATCAATATTCATGTCTAAATATAGGAACATCCAATGACACATATAAATGTAGATTTCCTACTAGTGGGTCTCTTTCTCATAATCTTCTACACTATGAATTACCAAGGGTGTACACCAAGAAAATGTGACTCAACATCCTTTGATTCTAAAACCCTAATATCCTATATCATTTATGTTCCAAAAATGATTTCATCCAGATATAAAACATATATTTAAGAATAATTTCATTTAGATTATGGGTTCTCATCATAGTGGGGAACTACTATGACCTTTTCATGTGACAACTACTCTTATAAAATTGTTAGATACTAAGTCATGTAGAATAAAAATCATGATGTGATAATTAATTTATTAATATTCAAAAAAATATGAATAAATTTAATCATAAAGTACATAGTAGTTGGTTATAGGGAACCAACTCCAACAGACTCCCACTTTCACTAGAGCCAACCGCTAACAACCTTTATTACACTAGCTATCACATGATACACATTATTCTACTAATATAATGCTTTATTCAAGGAGTTAAACTTGTTTTATTCCATATAAAATCTTATTAATACAAATTCACCCCTTTGAGAAAAATCCCACAAAAATGATACTTTCGGAGTATGTGTTTTATCTATTGGTGTGACCTTATCTCTTTTTCAAGATCCACTATTTTAGTATTACTACAATATAATGGGATAGGGTATTTTCTAATAGGTACCACAATAAGATATTGGAAAAAAATTCATATCCAAATGTTTTATTAGCAGCATCAAAAACTTATATATACTCAAAATACACCATAGAAGTGGTGACAAATGGCTGCTTTGAACTCTTCAAGCTCACAGATCCTCTATTTAGACTAAATTCGTATCTTGACAATGACTTCAAATCATTATGATGTGTTTGAAAAATAAAATCAGTATAAAAAATAATTATAATCTCCTCATCTCTTTCATACATCAAGAACATATCCTTAAATCTTCTCAGATATTTAAGGAAATACTTAATAGCATACCAATGTTGTTCACCTATATCAACTTGATATCTTTATACCATGATCAAGAAATATGAAGTATTAATTATAGTAAATAACATAGAATAAATGATTGACATTATCATTGAAGCATATGGTATCTTACTCATTCTTTCCTTCTCATGTTGTGTGTCAGGACACATTTTCTTAGAAAGATTGTTAACTTATCACACTAGAACCAATACCCTATTGGATTGTTCTTTACTAAATTTATTTAGTATCTAGTAAATTTATGTACCTTGACTTAGTCTAAGAAGACTATTGGATCTACCACACATGATCTTAATCCTTATAATGTAGGCTACTTAACTGAGGTACTTCATAGAGAAGTATCTATTCAACCAGTCCTTAATAGAATGTAAGACTAGTATGTCATTTCCAATAAGTAATTTTTCATCAATATATACTACTAAGATAATGACCTAGTTCTCACTAAAACTATATTAAACACATGTCTCAAATTCATTTTTAATGAAACCAAATTCTTTTATAGCTTCATAAAATCAAATTTTCCATGACATGGATGCTTGCTTCAATCCATAAATGGATATTTTAGCTTGAATATATTTTTGGAATCACCTAGACACACAAACCCTTATGTTTGTGTCATAAATACATCTTCCTAAATGTTCCTATATTTGAAAAAAATCACATCCATCTTTCAAATATCATACTCATGGAAATCCTTTATAGAAAGTAGAATTCTAATGGATTTATACATGGAAAATGGTGAAAAGGTTTCATCATAGTTAATTCATTGATGTTTTTTAAACCATTTTATCCAAAATCATTAATTTATAGGTAATTGTTTTACCTTACCTATCTAGTTTTCAATTTAATACCCATTTTCACCCAAAAAGAATTATTTAATTTGGTGGATCGACTAGAAACAAAACTTGGTTCTAATACATGGAATCCTTTTCAGAATTCATGACTTCTTGAAAACTTGTACTTTATGAGCTATATAATGCCTATTTATAGAATAGAGTTTCATTTTTTCAACGAAAAATGAGTCCCCATATTTAGTTACTAGAAAACCATATCCCTTTGGTTCTCTTACCTCTCTGGTGCACCTATGTAGTACTTTTGTTTTGGTAACAACTTCTTCCATAGAGATATGTGGAATCTATTTTTGTAACAACTCTTGTATATATTGAGAATCAAACTCATCAAATTAAATCTTTCCCCTACTATACATCTTGATGTTGTTATTCCTCTCAAGAAATATGGCTTGTCTATAAATATTAAATTTTTTTCTGAGGGGTAGTATAGGTAATATTCTTTTATTTCTTTAGGATACCCTATAAAGATAAAATTTGAGCCCTAGGGTGATAGTTTGTTTTGTGATATGGAATTAACAAATTCCTCACAATTCCATACATATGTGTATAGAAAATTGATTTCTTTCTACTATTGAACTTAAAGAGAAATCTATTTTCTAATTTAGTTAGTACTCATTTTAGTTTGTATGTCATAGTTTGTAATTCATATCCTCAAAAGGATAATGGAAGATCTACATAAATCATCATTGACCTTAATGTGTCTACGAAGGTATGGTTCATCCTTTCACTAACACCATTCCACTATGGTTTCTAGGTTGGAGTGAGTTGATAAAGGATCCCAAAATCTTATAGAAAATTGATGAACTCTTGTTTAAGATATTCACCACCATGATCAGATCAAATATTCTTTATCTACTTTCCAATTTGATTCTCTTATTCATTCTTGAATTGTTTAAATTTATTTAATGACTCATACTTATACCTCATCATGTATATATATCCATATATACTCAAGTCATGATAAAAAATTATGAATTAAGAATACACACCTCTATATTTTATTATAAATGGTCCACACATATCAATGTGTACCAATAGTAGAAGAATTGTGTCCCTTTACCCTTATCCATAGAATTGGTTTTTGTCATTTTTCCTTATAAACATTTATGACATATTTCAAGTTTTTTTAGCTCAAAAGTGTATAAAAACAATCTTGATATGTATTTTTCATATGATTCTCATTTACATGACTAATATGGTGATTCCATATTTCACTGTTATATGAGTCCTGGTAAAATGATTCATTATCAATTTCCAATACTTATTTTTCATAATTTAATGCATAAATATAGTTATTTAAATGTTCCATACCATAAAATATGTTATGTTTTTAAAAGAAACATCTTTTATTTTCAAACTTGAAATAAAACCATCTATATCTATGTGGGATACAAAAATTATGTTTTTGGTAACATTCATTACATAATAAAAATATTTTAAAATCAATATCATTCTTGTTTTCAATAGAAGTTGGTAGTCTCCAATGGTAAGAGTATCCATCCTATACTATTAGTATCCATCAAATCCACCTATCCTTATACAATCTTTCATATTCTAATTAGTTTGTTTATTTAGATATAGATGTGAAAGCCATAATTTGAATCTAATACACAATGTGTAGATATATAAAGATTAGACTTGATAATGAAATAACCTTTAGCTTCGCCTTTCTTTTGTATGTAGTTCCTATTCTAGTTTCCTTACTTGACACATGAAAAGTATACTAGTTCATTTTCCATTACGTGTATTTCGTTCATCATATTCTTGGAAGGACAGTGTTTGGGAGTTTTATAATTGTCATGAGTCTTGGGCCCCTTTTCCTTATTCTTCCTTTTATTTTTCACCATAACGACTCTGAGTTTATTACACCCCATTCCCTTTTCAACTTTACAAATAAGATCAATAAGTTTTGAAATAATATTCTCATTATTTATCATGTTATAAATAACAATAAAAATATACAAGGACTTGGGAAGTGAGTAAAGGATGAGATCTATGCACAACTCATCAGTGGAATTAATTCCCAAGACATCTAAGTATTTATTGTATCCAAAAATATTGACTATATCATGCCTAATTGGAACTAATTCTCCAAGACTGTGTGTAAAAAATGAATTAGATATCCTATATCTCTCTTGTATCACCTTCTCTTGATACATAACATGAAGGTGAGACATCATGTTATACACATCCATATACTCATGTTTCTTTATAAGATTATTGGTCATATATGATAGCATGAATAATTGGATATTCTTCGCATCATCCAAATTTTTATCATAGAGATATAACTCTTCCCACTGTTCTTTTGGCCATGCACTTCAGGAATAGGTTTTTCTAGCACATATAATTTCCTTTCATAGCATAGGATAAGGTGTAAGTACCTTTTCCATTATTAGAAATTAGTGCCAGTGAGAAGGTTATCCTTCTCAAGTATTGATCATAGAAATATGTTTGAATTCATGTTTATTTTCATTTATACAATTAAGAAGATAATCATTTTTTTACTTTACCTGATAAAAGTGGATAAATAAATATTAAATTTATTAATCTCCCACTATTTTATCAAATATAAATTGTTTTAACCATTATCTTCAGAACATCTTATTTCTTAAAAATTCCAATGGAAATGACCCATATTCCCATTCTTATAACCCATAATTAGGACTAACATGTTATTTAAAGGGTTTTAGGTAGGCATTAAAGTTCCAACTTCATTAACTCACGGTTCTTTTATCTTTTGAGTGGACTCCCCAATCCTAAAATCCTTAAATTGGATTTCCTCAAACTTTTTCACTTAGTTACACCAATTCAAGCTTGGGTACTCAAATCTTGATTTAAACTATATTAATTTGGCCAAAAAAAACATGTTAGAATTCCACAATAATTAAAATCACACTGAACTCGATTGGTCAAGCACATTGAAATATAATTCAATTTTAACGTAATTAGTGAAAGGTTATACCAAATTAATATATATAATTGAGGTATTTTTATTTTATGTGTAAATTTCCTATTTTTATCTTTATTACATTATTTTTAATATTAAGTGGATTTACTTAAGTGATTAACCATGACTTAGGTAAATTTTATACATAATCCAATTTATTCTAGTTCAATCTTTCATGATAATTAATTCATTAATTCATGTGATCGTGACTAAACATCTATAAGGAAATTAACCATGAAACTTGAAAGAAATAAATTAATAAAAGTATTGTGATCATGATATTTTACTAATGGTCATTTTATCCAGTGGGTGATAAAATAATCATCGAACTAGGTGAAAAACACCTTAAACAATGACTTAGTTCATGTTGCAACATTCCACCTTTCCACCCATGTACCTCTTGGATTGGTTTCACCTGGGATCAAAACTTAATCCACCTCTACAAGCTTGGTAAATCCATCCATTACATAATATTTTACTCACATGCATATGAGGGGGGTAAAGGATTGGTTAATGGGCTTACATAAATGAAAACCATTAGCATGCAAGCACTTACGTAATGATAGGAGAGATGGCATGAAGAACATAAATTCAATTTAATAAAAAATTAATATGTAACTAATCACATAAAAAGTTCTATACTATTCTCGTGATCAACCACATACATGCAATGAATTATGTATTTAATTTAAGCATTAAATTCCAATAATTCTTATTTAAGATTAATCAAGATCAAATCAGTCAATTATCTTCTTTAATTAATTAATTATTTTATCATAATTCACATATAAACTTTCTTGATATTCTAATCCATAATAATTTTAAACAAATTAAATAAATTTATTTAAAATTAACTATATACTAAACATGTACCTCGGAGGCAACACGGCGAGTACCCATTCCAACTACTCGATGTGTATTATTTTTGTATATTGTTTACTCATGTGACATGTGGAATACATGAATTATCATGTAATTTCAAATCATATATGAGTAATCTAAATGACACCCAGAACACATGTTATTTACATTGTGTGTTATGTTTCAATGCACGTGGAATAATGAATGTATTAATACTTATACAAGATATATAGTTTCTAACATTAGGTGTATATTAATTAGGAATTTAATATAGATATATATATTTATATATATATATAACACATCACATGGGGTGTATGTAATAAAATAAATGACATATGGAACACATGATGATAATTTTTAATCAATATAATAAATAAATTTTGAATTACACATAATTTGGTAATATACATAGCATGTACAATCTAGTTACATATTGTGTATAGTTCTCACCATCTTTATGTGACATACTCTTAGGGACTTGTTGTGTAATCATTCCATGGAAAATAATGGAGTGCGTTATATGTACATGGGATACACATTGTGTGGTCTCTGAGTTAAGTGGTCACTAGGCATGTATGTCATGCAAGAAAATACGTGGCCCATCTTTGACTAATGGACTAGACATTGTGTATGAATGTCACAAGTCGTGTAGTCCATATAACCATGCACCAAGATGGCCTGGTCAACATGTGTTATTTTTAAATATACACCACATGTAGTAAATTAACATAGATTGAACTATTTATAAATTAATTCAGTTCATTAAACATAGGTACATGATGTCTGCCAATGGGCAACACATCATGTACTATTGTGCTATATAGACAGAATCCCCAAAACCTATGAATGATTTATTTTAATTTTCTTTATTCATATAATTAATTGATTTTGATTATATTTTCAAGAATAGAGAGTAAGATCACTCTTTGTTCTTGAGATCATACTTGGAGATAGAGCTCTCTAGGGATTTAAGAGAATTCTTTGAATATTGTTATGCACAACCAAAAAAATGGCCACCACATGTTAGAAATAATATAATTGGGTTTAAATACTTCTTATGTTAGAAAATAATAGTTTCACATGCAACCTTATTATTTCCTTAATCCCTTTAGAACCCCATATCTATAATAATAATAATAATATTTTTATTATTTCTTGGTATGCTCAACACTAGTGAATAAAATAAATATTATTTATTCGAATAATATTTAATATATATTATTTCTCACCAAAACATTAAACTTGGTCCGTTATTTCTCCACACTATTTATTGGGACTTGATTAATGACTATTTATTTAATAAATAAATATCACTACATTATTAACCATTAAAAAATATTATATTAAATAAACAGAAAATAAATATTTATCAAATATTATGTTCACAAAATATTCTCTTGAATAACTAATGATGGAATATATGTTATCCATCAAACATGAATAATTATTAAACCACATGAATGGATAATATTTATTTAGCATGTTAAATAAAAAAATATTATTATTACTTATATGAGGTTTTGGGAACACTTAGTGTGTGACCCTCTAGGCCTCTTTCTCAATGGAATTAGGCGAAGTAGAAAAAAGTAAAAGGTTATCATCTAGAAACATGTCAAGGAACCCACATAGAAATAAATTAATTTTAAAATGACATAAAACCTCATACGAATGCTTACTTTGTAATATAATCCATTTATTAAGATATCTCTAATCGAGAAGGTTTCAAGGTGGTGTCAATAACCTATGTGCTCAATGTATCTTTCTTTGAATTTATTGAATTGAAATGTCCCACAAAACACCTTGGACGTGGAATTATTTATGTTGTATCACTTCCATGAAAGGTATTGAGATGTCAATTTTCCTTAAATAACCTAAGGGGTAAATCCTTTTTCATATTATTCAATAATGTAATATTACTCATGACGCACCCAACGTATCCTACTTTATTGTTAATATATTTCATCATGGTTTTCATCAATATATCAAAGCACATGACTCATAATATCCATTAATAATAATATAAAAGTATAAGGATCAATACATACATCTATATATAGGAACATCTAATGACACATATAAAATTGGATTTCCTACTAGAGGGTCTCATTCTCATAATTTTCTACACTAGAAATTACTAAGGGATAACACCATGAGAAGTTTCCTCTAAGTCCTATGAGTCTCCACAACTGATATACTATATCTTTTATGTACCTAAAATTATTTCATTCAGGTATAGAACATATATTTAAGAATACTTTCATGGAACTTCTAGGTTCTCATCATAGTGGGGAACTGGTATGACCTTTTAGTGCGACGGCTATTCTACGGACATTATCACATATTATTTCAAATATAATAATAATCATGATTTGATAAGTAGTTTATTAATATTAAAAAATATGAATCTAGGTGATCATAAAGAATATAGAATTTGGTTCCAGTTCACCAACTCTAATAAAATTAAGGAGAATATTCAAACAGATAAGTGCGCAAAAGATATTGTTCTTCTAGATGAAAATATATAAACAATGATGAAAGTTTGAATCAATGTACTATAACTAAAAGGTAGAAAAATAAATTTAATATATATATTTTTCATTAATTTCCTTTAAAAACGCATTTGAATATATTATTTATGTCCTCTAAAACTATCAATCATATAAATTGGAAATACTTCTATAACAACAACAATGGTTTCATGCGACATCCAAAAGATTCATAATCATGAAAGTACTTTGATTAATTATATGAAAATTTATCTTTAAATCCTATGAATTTATATATAGACTTTAAAACTAATAGATTCAATCCTTTTGGGACTTTATGTAGAAATTATAGAATATAGATGATTGTTTGGATTCCTTGTAATCTATATCCATATATATGTATACATTATAATTCATTCCTCATATTAATGATTATTCATAGAAATAGAAATCTTGGAAATGATACTTATGTATACCTTCATTCTCTTACCATAGAGTCACAAGAGTAATGGAATGATTGTGTATAAGTATATGAGGTTTCTACTGTAATTTTTTTTTGAATTCATGCTTCCCTAATGTGTAATATTAGTGAATTTCCTAGACTAAGAAATTTATCTAGTTGGAACACTCACACTAGTTTTGATTATCAATTTTTAAATTTATATTTTTAGTCTTATAAAGTATCATATAGAATTAAATGTTTATTCAATTTTCATCATCGATTTCTTGACACATATAATTGATTTAGGGTTAATATGGCACAATTAAATGAAAAAAATAGGCCATCCAAAAAAATTATTATTTGGATAAAAAAATATTGCTATGATTATTAAATGTTGATAAAATGTTTAGAAAATGTGTTTAGTTGAAAATTGGCAGGGAAAATGTTTATACTCAATCAGATATAATTGGAACACAATAATGGAATAAAAAGATAATATTTTTTGTACTTCCAGATTTGGCATTTCATTTATTATGTCATCATTATGATGAAATGAACAATGAGAATTATGTGTATAGAAATGTGATTTTTAAATTTTTTAATGATCAAGGAAAATCCAAAGATCATCCAAATGATCAAAGATAATTATATGCAATGAATATTAAGTGAGAAGTATGGAGAAATGAGGATTAGAAGTATCCTACAAAAAAATTCATTGAAAAAAAAGGCAAAAGTTGTTTTATTTTGAAGATTGATGAATTTTAAATTTCCAAATTGATATTCAATTAGAATATCTATATGTGTTTACTTAAAAATCATATGTCATGGGGATTGAAAATTCATGACTTTAATATATTGATAGGGCATTTTCTACCATTGGAAATATGTAATTTTCTACAAAACTTGATAATTTTAGTGTTAATTGACTTTTTTTCATTCTTTAAACAACTTTTTAAGAAAACTATAAACCTAGGAAAGGATTATAAAGACACCTTTTCATTTTTATATGATCTTTTTACCATAATTTTTTACTTTGATAACTCATTTGATTGTGAATTCATATGAGGAAGCTAATATTGGAGGACCAACACATTACATATGGATAAATCCCATAAAGAGATATTTTTTTATTTTCTTACCTTTCATGATTTATAATTTTCCTAATGATAATTAAAAAATTTCTCACATAAAATTATTAACATTCTACAATAAGTTCCAATATCATTTGAATCCTTGAGTGAAAATAAATCTCGGAAAAAAAGATTTATTTGTATGAGTTACATTTTAGAATATAGTTTAAGATTTTTTTTCAATTATTTGAATTTAATAGTGATAATATTCAATTGATTTATACATATTGATGACAACACAACACATTCTCAATCTAGTATTAAATAATTAATATATCCAAATATAGGTTGATAAGTTTGACAAGCATCATCATTTTCACTAATATATTTTCAGTTAAGTCAAGAACATAGATATGTTCTATTCAATATTGATATTATTGATCTATGTATTGAAGAATTGAGAACCAAAACAAAGATATATACTTAGATTTAAACTAAAAAATAGAAAAATATAAAAAAAATCAATAAATAAATTATTTAATGGTTTTCACATTGTGTAATTTTACAATTAAATAGATATTTATAATATGTGGATAACAAATTTATGTAATTAAAAATATTTTTTATCCATTTTTTTAAATAATTAACATTGATAATAAAGTTGAATAATAAAACAATATGAAGTATTTGGATCATGTTCTATTAAATAATGCTAGGAGATTATATTTTTAAATATTGGTTGCATCAAGTTTCATGCAGTTAATCATGAAGAAAGTTTGAAAACATAAAACATAAAAATATTTACAATTGTTGAGCAAGGATACTATGGAAAGTTTTTTGACATTATTGAGTAAAATTTCCATGGTAAATTATAATTTGTGTCATTTAAATGATTGTAAATCATTATTATATTAGTTTAAATAAATATTCATTACAGTTTAGCTATATCAAACTCTTTTAATTTATTGATACCAGTGAGTATGAAGAATACAAACCATATATCTTGGATTCTTAAGAAAATATGGTATATTATGTGGATGATATAATAGATTAAGTATGGAATGTTGTTTTCCATATGAAACTAATATATGCATTTGATATAGGTAATGAAGCTATAATATTTTATGACAATGAATCCCATCAACAACAAATAATTGAATTCCTTATCCCTTTTTATTTTGGAACCATCAGTTTTGTAAATGAGTCTGAAGAAGATGATGATGAAATAATGTTACTAATGGAGGCTAATAATAATATGGTTGATTAAAAGTAATTAATATTATATTAATGAAATTTTGACTTTTTCATTTATATTTTAATTGAATAAATATGATTATGATGACTTATAATTTTTATATGTGCTATTAATTAAAGATATTATTTCTAACATAAATATAGCTAGAATTATAGGTAGATTTTTTAAAATTTATAAACCTGTATTATGTTTTTTATGTACATTTTAATTAAATAAAGATGAATTTCATGAATTTTAATTATAAAATATTACGTATAATATTTTACTTATTGAATCAATTTATTTATATTTTTTGTTATAGCTATTTTATTTTAGATATTTAGTATATGATATATATTTTTATTATACAGATGTTTAAGAATAAAATTTCTATAGTTGTTTTGGAATATTATTGATTCGAAGGTAGTTGTTCCATTTGATGCATTTTGGTTTCCCACCAAGGATATTTTAGGCTTTTATAGGAAGATTTTAAGAAACTTAGCTTATGAGGTGACATCCCACCCCATACATTATTCAAATTAGAGTCATTTTCCACTATCATGAATTAATTAATTTTTTGGTAATAGATAATTAAGTTATATTTATTATTTATTTAAATATGTTAAATTTAATACTATTTATTTTTATATTAAAATCATTATAAATTGAATATACTTTATTTATAGATTTTATTCAATTTTGGTGCGTCTGATGTGATTAAATGACCATAGGAATCTTTGATGGGATCTTTTAAACTAGTAAGTTTCATTAAACACTTATATATTACAAATTAATTTTAATGTATTTTAGTTTTTATATTTATATTTATATATAATGAAAAATAATTAATAAAATTAACCACTAAAATAATTTTCTCATAATGAAATGAACTTTACATTTCATGTAAATTCTATTTTATAATCATTGAAGTTGTAATTTTTTAGATTTAATACCATTTATTAAATCAATGTGAATAATTTTCACATGGTTAAAAATTTTCAAGCTCCCCAAAATTATTTAAAATGGTTGAATTGTTCCATGCAATTATAATATTAAAATCCTGACACTTGTCTATGGAGTATTAAATTCATATAATTTCTTATCATTTGTGTTGAAATATGAAATTTATAGCTTCATCGTGTGTTTTTTGTTTTTGGTATAAAAATATTAACTTCATTACATGAATGGATAAAATGTAAATTATATTTGATAAATGAACTATATAGGTAAGAGAGGTCAGTAGTAGGTAAGGAACTAAAGACAATTCATTTAAGGGTTGTGAAGATGATTTTAAGTAGTTTAGTGGTTGATAGGTTCTATTTATATTTCTTGTTATTAGGCAAAAACTATTGTGATGAATGAAACATGAATTCATAATATTGTATGATTCTAATTATAATTTTATATATAGTTTTATAAATCAAGTAATGGAATGTGGTTGAAAAAAATTCGTTGATCAATTTTTATTGGAAATGTACACTAAAGGAACCAACATGGTTTGGTGGTTCAAACCATGTTGTATTTTGTGTTTGTATGGAACATGAAATAGTGAGGATCACTATGTTGTATAGTTATGTATGTTGTTTTACATATTATACAATAATGTATGGTTTGGACTTATTAACCAACCCAAAGCTTTCATGATCATCTAACCATCATATGATGATAATTTAGAGGAATCCTGATTATAGAATATTAAAGGTTTAAGAAGCTAAGAATTTCATTACTCGTTTTCATAGGTTATAAATGTTTTGTAACCTTCACCATTATTATCAATAATTTATAAAACATTTAGGGTATTAAATATTTTCTTTGATGTCTATATAAGAAGGTCAATACTGTGATATGTTGTGTGTGATTCCTATAATTTAAAACACCTCAAAATAGAATCTATATTTCTCTTTATTTCTCTCTATCTCTCTAATTCTAAGATTCCATAAAATTACAAGGAAGATATAATCCTTCCCAAGTGTTGATAGATTCAGAAAATCCATGGATACCCTTGGAGGAAGTATCTTTTCAGTTGATTTTTAGTGATCGCTATCAATCCCATGTAAAATTCTTGTAATGGATTCTAAATTGACAGATAAATGAAGGTAAGTTGTTCTTCATTATATTTATTTTGGTCCAAATAAATAGGTAAATCCTATAGTTTTTTTATATTTTTTCAATGTTTTCCACCATGTTTGGATAATATTTATCCCCTCCAAAATCCATCAATGGTATCAAATCCACTTTCATTTTTTTAGATTCATTATTCAACTGGATGAAAAATCTAAAAAAATGATAATCCCAATAACCATATTGTGTCCATGTTTAAAATGGGTGTGGTTCATGAAATTTACAAAAACTTGAATTAAATTTTTTTTAAAGTGTTTTTGATCTTATAAAAGGTATAAAATAATGATGTGGCTTATGAAAAAAATTTGTATAAAAGTATCAAGAAAAACTAAGCATTATTTTTCAATTTGACCAAGACATGGTCAATAAAGAACTATGGTTTGGTGATCCTTACCATAAAGATAGAACACATCATGGTAGGTGTTGAAAATTTATGGTCCAAAATATATTGGATCTATTATAAAATGCTCACAACTTGTATGGAACTTGATTCCATAATACCACCATGATGTATTCTAGAATCATCATGATGTAGTCTTCCCAATATGGGCTGAAAACGATCATGGTTACAGTATGAACATAAAACTAAATTTACTAAAGTTATTCCATGGTTCTTATTCCAAAATGGTTTTCAACCATTATATAGGGACATGTTGTGATCTTTATAATTTTAAAGAAAATATTTTTTGTCAAAATTCACAAAAACCTTCACTAGTGCAGGCCTGGAGAGCTTGTATCGAATTCGAGGCGGGATTTAAACCAAGAAAAAAATGTTTTGATATATGTGATTGAGGTTTAAGGAATGTTTACATGGAGAATAATTTATAAAGTATTTATAAATTATAAAATGAGGTGAAATATAAAAAGATATTTATTTATTAAATATTTATAAATGGTAGTATAAAATGTTTGTATTAAAAACACTTATTGGGAAAAATATTTAAAGTATACAAAAAAATTATTGATTTGATCAAGGTTTAAATAAAATAAAATATGTGATATTTAAATTTTTGTAAAAGGATCACATGATATATAAAATGTTAATATTATTACAAATGTTTTTATAAAAGTATCTCATATTTTAGAATATAAAGTAGTTAATATAAAATTCCGTGTAAATTTATAATATAAAATAGTTTATATTGAAATAGATGTGAAATTATCATGTTTATTTATGTTATATAATGTCCTGAGGAATTACTAAATTGTAAAAATGTTTATAATTTTCTTTATATATGAATTATGATTAAATTTATATATCATGTATAAATTTATGAATTGCCTATTTATTTAAAATTATTCTATAATTTATTCATAAATATAATTTTTTTTATATAATGAATTGATGTATAGTTTCGTTTAAAGTGTTAAATTAATTCTTTAAATCATCACACATGTATTTAATGAGTTACATGCTTGGAATGATAATTGATTTAGGTTGATTTTACCTTGAATTTGGATTGTTTATGATTCATGAGTTTAAATTAAAGTTTAATTATAGTTAATATATATTAGGTGTTAGAATTATGATGGAATTAAGGTATTTATTAAGTAAATAACTATGGGTAGAGGGACTTTTGGTCAGATTATTAATTAAATCTGCCTAGAAAAATAGGGGTTGTCACCATATCACTCCATGCTTACTATGGTGGGGGTTATTGATTTCATATGATTTCATGCCTTTAAATGAAATGGATTATTATATCTTATGAATGTGATACATTTTAATTTGTATAAATATAGATAAATTTTAATTTAAGTTGGTAACAAAAGTTATAAATTTTAAAAATAGTTACAAATCAATATAGTTTGAACATATTGATTTGGTGGAAGGAATAGGGATACCAAACTAAATCATTAGGAACATGGATAAATATAAATGGAATAAATGATATGTTATCGTGAGATTTGATCCCTTTAAAATTATAAGTGTTAGATTCCTTACAATTTGATCATGTTTCAATAACTCGATCATCCATCCTGGTAATTCATGCAAAAGTTGGATGACCATGGATTATATTATGTAAGGAAAGTAGAATATGAATGACCTTAACAGTTAGGTGTCTATTCCTAGAATAGGTTTGGGTAACACTTAGTTTAGAATCCCTATGATATAGGATATTGGAGGAACAGAGTTGAATTTATCAAAATGAAGGATTGGGAAAGGAGTTGTTTTCTTAACTATCCAATAGTCATATCTGATATGATTGTCATGAATTCCTTCCTAATTAGAAAATAAATGATATAAACACCAAGTAGGACTTATTACTTAGTGAAATATGGATCTTATCTCACTAATGGATATGATATAAATTTTGAAGAGGTTTCCATTTTATTGGGGGGATGTTTAATAAAATTCCATATCAAATGAATGTAAAATATGATAATCATATGATAAAAGATTATGTTATATATTAAATGGTATCTTAATCATCAAAGAAATCTTTTATATTAATAATAGATAAATAAAATCTTAATGGAAGAAAATTCATAGACTCATTTAGAAAATTAGGAATTTTTTTAAGCAAAAATGAAAATTAGTTTTGTTAGAATAACCCATTCCTGAGCAACCAAATGTTGAAATTGTTTGAAAAAAGTATATATATGCTTAAAATAAATAAATAAAGATTAAATTTAGGTTTAAAAGAAAACTTTTAAATGCAATATGGCTAAATTAACTTCAATATCCTCACATATGCTCAACATGATTGGGTATATGAATGACTTAGATAAACTAAAGGTATCCTTTTAGACTTGTTTTTTCTATAGAATTAATTATAGAATAATTATTGGTAAGGTTCTTAAAATATAAATTAATTAAATAAAAAAATTACCTGATCACCTTAATGTATTGAGGATCGATGAATTGGGAATTATATTTCTAGATTTTTTTCTATATTGATAGTATATATTAGTAAAATTTCAAGCTAGAAAAGAATATTGGACGGTCCAATTATCATCCTAAGTCATTAAAACTTAAAGGAGGTGTTGGTAAAGAGAGGTAATGTTTCTATTGGATAGAATTGTCCAAAATAAATAAAAGAGTTGGAGAAACGTTATAGAGAATCCATGGTAATTATTTATGTTATAGAAATTAACTCACTAGTACAAAATGTATTTATCACATCGGTCTTTTAATATCATTTATTTATAACCAATGTTCAAAGCCGAGTAAATTGATTTATTGAGTCGGTTATATTATATCCAACATGAAACATTAATTATCTCACTTTTTCACATCAGTTATTCTATAACCGACATGATATATAAATTACCTCCCTTTATCACATCATTTATTCTATAACCGATGTGATAAATCTAATTTTTATATCAGATATAGAATAAATGAAGTGATAAAGCACTTTATAACATCGATTATTATATAACCAATGTGATAAATCATTTTATCATGTCATTTATATAATAAATGACATTATAAATGTAATAAATATTTATTTATCACGTCAGTTACTAAATAACGGATGTGATGAATCATTTAAATTTTTTATTAAGCCTCATTTTGAGTCATTATGGTATTTTTTGATCTGGCGATACCAACTCTATTATCTCTCCCATGGAAACCCTAAAATCTATTCTTTGATCTCGTGGCCTCCAACATCAATTTTATAGCTTCATTCATCATCATTTTCATCAATGCATCTATCTTATCAACTCACAACTCTCAAGTAAGCCTCACATGCCTTGATTTTGTTCATTATATTTCGTGGATTCCCTAAATCTACATTTTGTGATTTCAGTTAATAAAATATTATAATATCTTGTTTAATTTTCTCATGTTATCGTATTGCATCTGTAGCTAGAAAGGAAGTACCGTGTGAGTTCTCAAATCATTTAAAATTTTTACACAACATGAAACCCCTAGAACCTTGTTTTATATGGTTGGTAAATAGGGTGGATGTAGTGAAACTACCTACAATTCCCCAAGATGGCGTGACATTATTTTTTTTCTCATCTAGGGGATACAAATCTCAATACAAGGACTAAACTTCTTAGGTATAAGTTGTGTATCATTGTTACCTTTCCAAAAAAAATTGAACTTCTAGATGGTTTCTTCAAGAATTATTCACTTATTAAAGGCCTGTTTAGATAACAATGTAGGTAAAACTATTGTTGAGATAAAGGATCCATGGGATGAATATATTTTTCATTAATAACAAATGAAATCCATGAGCCTCCAAACATCATCATACAATAATCGAGTGCTAGAATGAATTATTATCATATATATCATTCACAAAATAATTCAATGAAAACCATTATGAGGGTTTAGTAACTCAATAGAGTTATCTCAGTTTCTAGAATGTTCATAGGAGTAATGATGATATTTTTTCTCCCTAAAGTTATAGATAATAGATTATTTATATAGTTAGGATAATTCTCTAAAAATGATTTTTTTCACAATATTAATCTTATCATAAAATGATGTAACCATTTGAAATTATTGGGATTGAGTAAATCAATAGAATTATCTTCCATTATTGTATAAAATTTATAATTATATTTTTCAAATATGTATATATTTGTCTTATATTTCAAAACTGTGTTAATTTCAAATTATGACATATTTCTTATAAATATAAAATTAGATCATCATAACAAGATATATAATTCTGATATTTTTTATATGTAATAATGAGTCAAAGTTGGATTATGGCACATTGAATGAGTGATAAATATGAGGAAGGTGTTAATGATTTTTTGGAATTCTCTAAATGAAATGTTCCAAATAATGATATGTTTTATGTTCATGCCTGAAATGTTTAAATATGAAGAATTTGAAAAGTAGAGAGATCAAAGATCATTTAAATTTTAATGGTTTTAATCAGATTTATAGCCCTTGGATTTATCATGGTGAAATTGGGCATAATTTCAGATCTACTAATGATGATGCTTTGTAAGATGGTAACGCTGATGAAATTGAAGAAATTATTTGTGATCATGAAGCAGAGAAAAATGAGAAAGAACTAAAAATTGAGCGTCTATATGGTGATGATGAAAAACCATTGTATCCTAGTTTTATGGATTTTAAAGTTTTATCATCGGTGTTAATATTGATTAACTTGAAGAAAAAACATGTTAGAAGTGAAAAAAAAAATTACTCATTTGCTATAATTTTAAAAGATATTCTTCCTAAAGATAACGATCTTCCTGATTCACATTATAAAGAAAAGAAAATACTATGCCGGATGGTATTAGGGTAAAAAAAATACATGCATGCCCGAATGACTGTGTGATATATAGGAAGGAATATTAATTTCTTTCAGAGTTTCCTAAATGTGGGACATCATGTTACAAGTTAAAAGAAAAAGCACGAGAAGATTTAGAGGTTACAAAGACCCCTTCCAAGGTATTTTGGAATATTCTTATAATTCCTCATTTGAAATTATTATTTACTAATTCACAAGATGAAAAAAGGTTAAGATGGAAGCTAATGACCGGATATGGGATGGAAAAATACTTCATCCAGTAGATTGTCCACAGTGGAAGAAAATTGATCACCAATTTCCTACATTCTAAAATGAAGTTAGAAATCTCATAATTGGGCTATACACAGATGGAATGAATCCATATCAAAGCCTTGGCAGCACACATAGTTCATGGCCAGTTTTATTGGTAATTTACAACCTATCTTCTGAATTTTGTATGAAGCGCAAATATTTCATGTTGAGTTTAATTATCTATGGACCAAAGCAACCTGAAAATGATATTGATGTTTTCTTATCACTATTAATTAATTATTTGAAACTCTTATATGAGGATGTAATTATAGTGTATTCTTCTTATAAAATGGAATATCTTTAACTATATGCAATGATTATGTTCACTATAAATTTCTTCCCAGTGTATGGAATTTTTTTTGGATATAGTGTTAAGGGGCATAAAGTGTTTCTAATTTGTGAATAACATAATTCATATTATCAATTTCATCATGAGAGGAAAATAGTATACATGGGTTATCAAAAAAAAATTACTATGGATCACTCTTATAAAATTATAAAAAAGGCATTAAATGGATCAAAAGAATATGATATTACTCCAAAACATTTATCCACAGATCAGTATTTTGAGTGCGTGAAAAACCTTGATGTGACATTTGGAAAGACATATAAATCTATTAATTATAGTCATATTTGGAACAAACGGTCAATATTTTCTGAGCTACCATATTAGAGATATCATGAAGTGAAACATAACATTGATATCATGCACATGGAGAATAATATCTATGATAGCTTCATTAAAAAATTATTAGATATTAAAGGAAAGACTAAAGATGGGTTGAATGCAATATTATACTTAATTTCAATGGGAATATGTTTGTATTTAGATCCCACTCTTGATGGAAGGTGAACATTTCTTCCCTTGGCTTCTCATACATTGTCAAAGAGGGTGAAAATTAGTTTTTTCAGTGTCTTCATGGTATCAAAGTTCCATAGGGTTATTCTTAAAATGTAAAAAAATCTCTTTGAAGGATTTGAAGTTGAAAGGAATTAAATCTCATGATTATCATGTCATGATGAAAAAACTTTTATAAGTTGCATTGTGTGGAATATTGTGCATTTGTTTCAGAAATACTATCATGAAGGTTTGTTATTTTTTCAATTCAATTTATAATAAGGTGACTTATCTGTATTCTTTGAAAATTTTGGAAAACAAAGAAATTTATATACTTTTTAAATTGTAAATGTATTTTCCTTAATCTTTTTTTTTTTGATATAATGGTGCATTTAATGGTTCATTTGGTTCAAGAAATAAATCCTTATGGACTGATATATCTATGTTGGATGTATCCTTTTGAAAGGTATATAAATATATTGAAGGGTTATGTTAAGAATCCATATTGACCCAAAGCCTCCATTGTTGAAAATTATGTTTATGAGGTGGTTTTTGAGTTTTGTACGAGCTACTTGTCTGTGGTGGAGCACATTGGTTTGACTCCATCTCACTATGAACATGTTAATTATGGGGGAAAGGGGATTCATGTCTTGAAAGTAAAATATTTTTCTGGTGAATAGATAAAGAACAAATATTTATAAATATTTAATAACATAGATGATACTCAACCATATATAAGATTTCATATTAATGTGTTGAAACAATATCATCCAAAGAAGAAAGAAATGTGGATTTCGAATGAACATAACAAAACTTTTTTGACATGGTTTAAAAAGACCATTCTTGGTAGATCAGATTCATTAGAAACATTAAGATTTTTATTGAGTGGTCTAGGTTTAAATGTGATAACATGGTCCAGGTATGAAATTAATGGTTATATATTTCATATAAAAGATCAGTACAATAGAAGTGAAGTTAAAAATATTGGTGTATTGGTGTTCACAAAAGCAATGAATTTTTCGAGTTCTAAAGATAAAAACCCCAATTTATGCATCAAGTTCATATTATGGAGTCATTTAAGAAATATGGGAAGTTTATTACATTAAATTTAATGTTCTAGTGTTTAACTACAAATGGTTATCAGCAACTACAGTGGCATACATGGTGAATTTGGAATAACACTTGTTAATATAAATATATTGGAAGACACTACTGATTATTTTATAATGAAAAAACATAAAAAAAATTCTATTTTCTTGATCAATCTGATATGAAGTGGTCAATTATTTTACAAGTAAAAAAACAATATTTTGGTGATGATCATATTAATGAAGATTCTGATTTATTTGAGATCTCTACTTCCATGGAAACATTAATAGATGATAATGATTAGAATTTCGTAGACATGGTTTGTGCCATAAGGAACAATCATGATGAAGGAATTTGGGAAAACATTCCTTTAGTGCATTCCTAATATTTTAGGTAACGTATATTTATCTATTTTTTTATTTTAATAATATCAAAATATGTTAGATATGTTAAATTTTTTTATTTATTAAAACACATATTAAAACTAATAAGTATAAATGTTTGTTTATATTAGTTTAGTTTAGTTTATTTTACCATGTTTACCATTATGAAACGTATTAAAAATAATAAGTAAAAATGTTTATATTAATTTAGTTTTGTTTATTTTATCATGTTTATTTTAGATTTGTTTTATTTAGTTTACCATGTTTACCATTTTTAATATTCCTACACAAATTTTTTATTTTTTTTCATTTATTTACATGACATTTCATATATCATTACTGTTGATAGAATTTTAGTTAACTATAAAAAAATTTAAATAATAATGTGCTAATTTTTAGTTTAATTTTATGTTTCATAATTTTTCATTATTTATTTACATTATTATTATAATAGTTCAATTTGTATGTTTGTGTACTAATTGTTTATTTATTTGATTTTAAGGATAATGATATATCAATAAGATAATCAAATCAATACTTCTAGATATGATCATCCTAATCATACTTCTAGGGGAAAACATGTACATTCTCCTCTTGATGATCCCTATACTTTTTCATATACTCCCATAGAGGCTAAAAAGAGTTCAAGGGTTAATAAATGCGGAATCACATGTTTACCGAAATTATCACTTATTTGTAGCTAGGAATATAGGATAGTGGTAAAATTTGATGAAAATGATATTCTAAGAGGTCCTAATTCAAAACAATTTGTGATTTTTGTATCAAATTAGGGTAAAAGAAAATCCATCATTTTATTTTATGATTGGAGAATTGTTGAAAAAGAAACACTATCTCAGTTTTGGGAGACCAGTTTGGTAAGCTCATTTGTTATTGTTTTACTAATATTTACATGTTTATAGTAATATATGTTTTCATCCCTTCTTATTAGATGAAATTTGATATACCTGACATTGGAGGAGTTAGGAGGAAATTTTTATCAATGGATGCTAAGATATAGATGGATTTCAAATCCACTCTCACATCTGATTTCATTTTTTGGAATAGGAAACATCACAATCCATATGATATATATCCTTTTCTAGATGAAGACACATGGAAAAAATTTGTTTAAAGTAAAAGACAAGAAACATTTTTGGTAAGTGAAATGTAAACTTTTATAGGTTTTCTTATATTAATAATCTTATTAATTATTTCATAATGGTTTCTTATTCTTAATTTATAGTAATCGACGAGATCTCGTTAGGAGATCCAATCTATAAATGTATACCCTCATACTTTATATCAGAGAGGGTATACTTTATTTAAAGAACAAATAATGGATGAAAATTTAAAAAAAATTGAGAGTTGATTATTCAAGATCTGGAGAGGTTTCCCCTCCATCCCCCCTAGATAGACATTAGAAATGTTAGAGGTCTTAGATGAGAAAACATGGGAAAATCTTAGGGAACAATCAGGGGTTGTAGTTGAGAGGATTATAAGATGTTTATTTTATTTATTTATTTAAGTTAATTCAATTATTTATATATTTTGAATCAATACAAAATATTTAAAATAATTCATATAGGATTATCTTGAGGAGAAGAGAACATGGGGGTATTTTGAGCTGAGGGGAGGCAAGATATTTTATCCACAACATTAGGAAAGCCCGAACACCCAGGTCATGTATGAAGATACTCGATGGGTGTATCAGTGATAAAAGTGTTACCACATTATTCATATTATAAAATGGAAGGTATTTATAAAAATAATATTTGGAGGATGAAGTTTAGAATATTAATGTGATAATGGAGGAAAATATTGGAGTGTTGGTGTAGTCCATGTTTGTAGAAATGAAAAGATAATTTCAGACTGCAACTCTCACTCCTCCACCTCCGCCAACAACTCCTACTCCTCCATCTCCGCCTGAAGACCCCATTTTTCATCCTACTCTTACACCCACTCCTCCCCTACTACCTATAGTCCCAATTTTTTATCCTACCCATACACTCACTCCTCCACATCTTCCTAATTACTATGAGTTATATGTTGATGATATGTATCATATTATTGTATATGGTATGATAAATTATATTGAACATACCATTCATCATCAATAGTTATAGATATAGAAGTATAGGGTCACTGTATAGGATATTATAGATATATCAGCTAGAGTATTTTTACCTATAGATGAGTTGATGACAGTTGCACAAAGCGTCAACCATTTTTTAGTTTGTCCATCTAGACTTCTGCAATATATTACCATAGAGGTATGTGTATATTTTATCTTTTATTTAATTTTTGTATTAAATTTGTTTTAATATTTGAAATTTAATATATTTATATATTTACTTACAGTAATACTTTAAAGGTAAATAAATACTGTATATCCAACAACAAACATAAAAGGCTATGACTTTAGATATAGATTCTAGTAGTCTTGACATATTTTCAAGATATTCAAAAAACATTTGGGTGTTTCTATGATTCCAATGGAAGCTAATGTATATGGGTATTTAAATGTGGGTATTTTGAAAAATTATATCAGGGATCTTGTAACTAGATATAAGTTGGGCATCAATATGATGCAAGTTTTTTCCATATAAGTCTTAACATAAATCTTTCCCTGTATTAAATTTATTGAAAATTTATACTTTTTTTTGTATTAGGTATCATTATAAAATGTTTGAGAAGAATGAAAAGATAGAGGTATATGGATTTATGGACCTGTAAATCATTTCACCTGAAGAGGGAACATTTAATGGAGAAGAAAAAATAGTTTATATTGTTGAAATATCTGAATACAATATAATTATGCAATGTTGGATATTTATGTTGAGAGGTATGAAACATATATCTCATAAAGTGTTATTTATCATTTAACATAATAACCACTAACATTAAATTTTCTTTTATATTAGTGACCATTAAATGTTAGGTGTTTTTTTTCATGGGCTAAGATACTTTACTAGTTATGCTCTATCTATGGCGATGTGTGAGGAAATTTTAATAATGTATTGGAAATGCAAGCATTAATTTATTAATAATTGTTTTTATTATAATTAATTTTAATTTTATTTAATTTATATTATTTTATAATAGGGGATGGGATTTCTTTTGAAAAAATCACAAAGAAAAAGAGCACCAAGATCAAATATATAAAAGTAAAGGTGGATATTCATTTATAATTTGTAAATTTTGGATATATTACATAAGAATTTTATTTTGAATAGACAAACTCATTTAAACAACAATTTTATAAACAAAAAGGTGTCAAAGAATGTGGATATTATGTGTTAAGATTTATGTTTTAAATAATTATAATTGGAATAGTTATGTAGTTCATCTAGGTTAGATTTCTCTATAAACTATTCCTTAATATTTCATTTCTTTTATTCATTACACATGTTAAATACTTTCCTCTTATTTTGTATCTTTTTTATAAATATCACCCTTATAGTGCACAATATCTCACACACTTTCAAGTGGAATGGGAAAATTATTTTATAAGTTTGGTTGAATTTTAGTTTTTTTAGTGAATATTGTAATTTTGAATGTTGTAATTATAAATGTGTATTTTATAGTTTTTTCAGTTGGATTTAGGTTTGATTTCAGTTAATATTGTAATTTTTTTAATGTTGTAATTATGAATGTGTGATTTTTCTTCATGTTTCTGTTTCTTCTTATTTTTGTATTTTTTAGTGTGTTTTGGTTTCTACCTGTTTCTGTATTTTTCTAGTTTGGTTGGAAGTGGATAGGAAGGGTAAAATGAAATATTTTTTCAAAAAAAATACATTGGTTATTTTATAATCGATGTAAAAAATCTCGTTTAATTATTTTTTACATCAGTTATATTATAACCAATGTGAAATAGACTTTCTGACATATTTTATTTAATAATAAATGTAAAAAACTTCTTTATCATGATGAATTTTCACATATTTAATATAAAAACCGATGTGGTATATCATTTTTATGTCGAATTCTAAATAACCGATGTGGAATAGTGTTTTTTATGTTGTTTATTAAAAAACCGACATAAAAATTCTTCAAGATATTGGGTTTCCATGTCAGTTTTTATATGACCGGCGTAGTATATGATTTTTTTACATTTGTTATTAAATAACCAATGTAAAAAATCAGTTTTATTATATATTTACAACATCCATTTTTTTAATTGACATTAAATACATTTTTATACTTATCCTTTATTAACAGTATCTAATAACTGATGTAAAAACTCAAAAAAACTGACTTCAAAAATTATTTTTGTACTAGTGACTCTTATATTTTAAAGGTTATATGATACAAATTTTATATTTCACAAATGTTATAAATATACATAAGTTAAAAAGTCAATGTAAGAATTTATTAATCATGTAGTTTTCATTCAAATGATGAAGCAATGGGTTTCTAAATCATAGAGTTGAATACAAAAGAATATTTCAAGCTCAGATGAATCAAATAAGGGATTTTATTTTCATTTTATTACGTTTATATGATAAAAAAAGTTATTTTCAAAATTAGAGTTGTTATGAATAATATGTGATGATAGTTTTAGTACACATGGTTTATAATTTGATCCAATTCTATAATATATTTTAAATGGTGATAAGGATAAATGTGTTTTGTCTAGTATAAAAAAGTTTATATAAGTGATTTTTTAAAATATGAGGGAAATAGTTCCCACTGCTAAATAGTGGGATATTTTAAAGAAAAAAAATATTCTTTTTAGTATATTTATCTAAACACATAGAATGCTACATATGATATAGATATGATAGGTTATTTTTTAAACATTCACACTAAATGCAATAAATGTTATTTCCTAATAGAATGGATTTTGTGTATCTTAGGATGATATTCTAGAGAGAATATATTTTCTAAGAGGATAATAAAAATATATTTTGTAACATCTTGGTTTTTCTCAAAGGTACAAACTGTTAATTGTTTGTTTGAATTACTTAAAACATCCCTAACAAAGTTTCCTAAGGGATTCAATGGGATTCAGGTGTGTCTAGGCTACATTCTGAGCCTGGAGCCCCAAAAATCTAAAAGGTATACTGGGTCACATGGTTAAAGGAAACTGTGTATCCCAGCTCTCATGGTTTCCCGAAATTGTACGGTTGAAAATAGTATAGAAGCAGGGGCCTCACGGTTTTTCTGAAACCATGTGACCAAAGGCACACACTCGTGAAACCTAGGGCACACACCTATGCAACCACCTACAGGTTTTGGATAGAGAGGTTTCACATAGTTTGTGTATAGTTATTAAAATTGTGCGCCTAACCATGAAATGTTCCCATTTGAATTAGAAGAGGGCGCATGGTTCGTGCACGGTTTGGAAAACATACAGTCAAACCATGCACACTATATTTTTGGGAGAAATTTTCATCCTACCTCTCTTTAATGATTTAAATCTCTTTCCTCTCCTCTTCATTCGAGTGGGTTTCTCCTCCCTTACCACGTGTAGTGATCCTCCTTCCCTCTCCATTGGTTTTTAACCTATCTCCCTCATTTATCACCTAAATCACTCATCATTAAAAGCATTTTATCCATCTTAGTAAGCCCCTCCTTCTTCACCCTTCTATTTTTAGGTTCCTCTTCCATCTATTGTACTATTTTAATGTGAAAAATTTTCCCTATTTTTAGATAATTTGAAAAATCATTTGATTTATTATATTTTAGGTTGAATAAAACTTTTTAACAGATGATTGGAGCACTACTACATCAAGGTAGGTGTTCAAGGTCTTTCCCGCTCATTTCGCTGCATTTTATATAAGATCTCATTGTGCCGCACACTAGACCCTTCCGATGACACTTCATTCTTCCTTAATAAATTAATTAAAATGGTTTTCCATGTCCATTGTGACCTAATCGTTTGGAGAAACACATCTAAGGGGTGTTCTACTTGTCATTGGATACCCCTTTGAGTGTTCCCACTTTAATAGAAAATTTCCATGCCTTAAAAGGTTGGATTCTCGTGTGTGAGTTTCATCTTGATTAGATTCATTAACTTGTAATTTTGATTAAGATAGATTGTTGGCCATGAGATTGTACCCTAATATTCATGCCTCATGCCCTTATATTTAAAGGCTTATTATTGATTCTTTATATTGAATTCCATATGTCTTAAATTTAATTGCATATGCAAGTTGTTGAATGTATATGCTTCATGCCTTATTTCATTGATTACATATATGTTATTCCTTGTGATGTTCCTTGTTTGATATGGATCACTTTCTATGGGTCAGGAGAGAACATGGGCCCCAAATTAAGGATTCCATGGATGGACTCATCGTGCAGAGATGGAACTACTCAATGCGCCAGGAGTGATACTTTGGCTTTCCAGGTATGGTCTCTCCAGGAAGTTTACTTATACTTATGAGTGACATCGGTTCCCTAGGAGAGAATCCGAGGACAAACTCATGGTCAATATGGTTATGTCATGCCTCGGGTGATACTCCGTCCTCTAGGTGAGTTACATGGTACAAACTCAAAGTTAACTATGTCTTGACTGATACAAGGGATGTCATATGGGTTTCCTTGGATGGACTCAATGACATTGGTTATGTTGTAGTTTCCTATAGTGACCCTCATAATGTTGTATAGATCGCCATGGATAGGCTCAGGACTCCACAATCAGATTTAATGTATTGATTGAGTATTTTATTGTGATATATGTGTTTCTTTGTGTCATATTGGAGCATGATTATATGATGACATGGAGATGTGAGATCTAAACTAAATCACAATCTTTGGGTTATCCTATTTCAGTTGCCTTGTTTAAAATGTCCCTTGTATAAATCTTATTACTTTCACAGGTACTTATTTTCAAACATCCATCTTAGCACAAAGTAGGTGGTATCATTCGGATGTCCATTTTGGAACCTAAACTGAGGTGGTTATTATTTCTATTATTTATTGCCCTAGTTTCACTTATTATGGAACAATGTAGTTTATTTATTTTACGAAATGGATCCTCCTAGACGTTGTGGGTTCCGACATACTAAGATTATATCTCACACCCTACTTGGGAACCATTTGGTACCCTAGTATATTTCAAGATCGCAGGTATGGTTAAAGGGAAGTGTATAGCTTCTGATGTTTGATTGATTTTTATCTTTAGGATAGAGCATAGGTAGGAGGACCGTGCCTATGCTTGATATGCTTGCAGTATCAGTTTTTTCTTTTTTTATGTTTTTCTAGAATGTAGTATATGCTTGTATCCCATTCTCCCCGTAATCATATTTTTTTATAGACGTTTGACATCATGATCATCATTTTTGTATCTATTATTTATATTCATCTTTCTCAAGTTTTTTACTTCTCTTTTATATTTTATTATTATTATTATTGTGTTTTTACTGCTATTTTTTGATTCTTTTTATGCTTTATCTATTTATTATCGTTTTATTACTGTTATTCTTACTCTGATCTATGAGGGCATAGTCACCTCATGGACACACCCAAGGCCCTCACTTCTAGTCAATATCCTTTTGTATTCAGGGAGATTCACATGAAGTCTTTTGGACCACCATCTTGGGGAACTTTTCAATGGAACTTGGTGAGGGATGATACAAAGTGGTATCAGAGGATTTTCTTTTTGTATTATTATTGGGGTTTAGACATGAGACTAAGACATTGGAATTTGGACCTTACCATGTTCATGGATGTAGTTAACCCATGTAAAGGGGAAACCCAAATTACCTAGGATGAGAAATTTTGGTTATTGATTATGCTATTTAAAATTGATATGATTTCACCATTGGGAGATTCACTTATTTATGATGTTATTGATATTGGTATTATTTAAATGGTGATTTATTTTATTACAACCTAATTAAATGAGTTTATTTTATAGCATGGATCATAATTGGCACCATCGGATTAAAATTTCAAGAATTATGCCATGATATATCTATATTCAGTGTGCATTTCTTGTTTTTCATGTGATTGCTTGTCATGTCTTGTCTATTGTTCCCTATAGTTCCTTATTTTTAGATTTATAGAAATATTCTAATTCGACTTTCAAGAAAAAGTTATGGTTGGAATATGTGGACACCCAATTTCAATTTATAAGGGGTATAGACCTTTATAAATTGGAATGACAATCCACATAATTTAACCTTTTAAAGGAAATTATATTCTTAAAATGAATTGAAATGAACATCACCTTAAAAGTGAAACTACCACCTTAAATGAGAACTTGAGAACTTGAGTATGACCCAACATTGGTTATAGATAGTAGGTCTTGTCTCCTGTGATATTTTTAGTCCTTTTAGTTCTGGTCTAAGCTTGGATCCAGGAGAAGGCTGTCATTTCTGTTGTGTTTTGGGGAGGCCTTGTACCTTCTCTTCTTTATCTTTTTCCATATCTATTTTTCCTACATATTTTAAATATTGTTTGAGGAGTTCACTTGGAATTATATATATATGCCATCATAATGTCCTCATGTTGTACACCAAGAGAGCGGCGGTGAGAATACTCTAGAGGTAGTTTTCCATTAGCCACCCATGATACCTCCTGTAGTGCAACCTAAGGAACCTCTTGATAATCTTCCATTGGGTGTCAATGCTCAGTTCCATAAGAGCTTCCTTGTGTTTATGAAGTCTGTTCAGGGTGATCTCCAACCTTCCCCTATTATGGAAGTGCTGACTCAAGGCTTATAGAAGCAGCATCCTCCCACCATCTTGGGGGATAGCAGACTTCATGCTATAGAGTCATTGTTAGAATCCATGGTGTCTTTCTTAAACCACGTTGAGATGTCTCCAGAGAATAGGGTCAATATTTCTACCTACATGTTGCATAACTCTGCAAAGTGCTGGTGGGATTTCATATCTTAGTATGAGTGTCACTGAGGTATGGTTTGGGGAGATTTCTAGGTGGACTTCTAAGATTTATTATTCATGCATCCTCTAAGATCATATCATTTCCATGAGTTCATGAATCTTCAGCAGGTAACTATGTCTGTGCTTGAGTATTCTTCTTGTTTCACGGAGATTTAGTGTTTCAATCCATCTATGATAGGTGCAGAATTGATGACTGTGAGGAATTTTCAGGATGGGATTGGTTATGTTGTCCACTCATAAGTGAACATATTTTATTTGAAAACTGTTATAGAGATTTTGAATAATTCCCTAATTAAGAAATTAAGTCTCAGAGAAGCTGGTGGTGAGAGACATAATGGTTCAATTCCAAGGAAAGTTGATGGTTCTTATAGTAGTAGAAAGATTCATTTCAAGGGTTCATGTGAGGTAGGTGCTATCTAGGTGACACGTACTGACTCTATAATATGTCACTGGTGTTGCAGTCTAGGCCATAAGAAGCCCCAGTGCATGAGGAACCCGATCAATTGTCGAGCTAGCGGCGGGATGGGTCACCTTTAGGAATCGAGTGGTAGGGGATTCGTACCAAAACCACTTTCAAGTACGGGATCTGTGACACCACATCAGACTGAGAGTTTTATTCTATTGTCCAATCAATCCAAGAAGGTAATGGTTGTGGAAAGAGGTAGTCTGGCCCTAGAACTTTAGTATCAGTTAAGTGGATCTACTTAGTCTAGTCAGGAAGTATCTTTGGGATGAGGTTCATGCCATATTTATGCAGTGAAACCAGTGATATAGGAGAACATTCTAGGACCATCTATGGTTATAGGTATTATTATGGTGGCCTTTATTTCATTCCCTTTTTGATATAGGTTCATTTCACTCTTTCATATCTGTTGTGGTTGTGGAAATACTTAGTCTTGAAATTGAGTAATTTTGTGGAATTATGTCCCTCAACATGCCATTATGTGTCATATTAGAGGGAATATGATAGTTCCAGGAATTCCCCCTTGAAATAGGTGGGTACCATTTTTTATGGAGTTTTTTCATCCTTGACATGACTCACTTCGACATCATTCTTGGTATGGACTATCTTATTCCTTATCATTCCCAAGTGAATTTTTATCACCACTGAGTATCCTTTACATCACCCTAGGGAAACACATATATCCAAATGGGTGAATGGTATGTCTAGGAAGATCGATATGGACCCAAGAAAACTGGGCTTGGTAGCGTGAAAGCTCAGTTGGAAAGTCACTTTATGATAAATTAGGGGACGTTGTTAGAGGAGTTCCCTCCTATGGTGGATCATTTTAGGCACATCTTCTCTAATGATTTCTCTAACTTACCTCCTAAGAGAGATTTTTAGTTCACCATAGAGATAGATTCAGGTGAGGAACTATTTTCCATTCCCCTATATAGGATGGAACCTACTGAACTCCAGGAACTCAAGAAGTAGCTTGAAGATCCTAAGTCTAAGGGATTTATTAGACCCATCACATTTCCATGGTGTTCACCAGTCCTTTTTTCCAAGAAGGTGGATGGTACCCTTATATTTTGTGTTTATTTTCACCGATTGAACAATCTTATGGTGAATAATCGGTATCCATTTATTTTTATAGATGACCACTTAAACCAGATTCGAGGAGAAATTGTTTTCTACAAGATCGATTTGAGGTATGGATATCACCAAATTTGTGTATGTACATTAGATATACCATTTATAGCATTCCCAAGCATTTAAAACCTGTACAAGTATTTGGTTATGTAATTCAGACTGATGAACATTCCAGTAGTCTTCACGACTTTGATGAATGAGGTTTTTCACCCACACCTTGATTCCTTTGTGGTGGTCTTTTCAGATGATATCTTAGTGTACTCATAAACTAAACACGACTATGAAAATCATCTTGAGATCATTTTGAGTACATTGAGAGAGCACCATCTATATGTGAATCATAGTAAATTCCACTTTTGGATTAGCAAGGTTCACTTCTTGGGTCATATCATACATGAGGCAGGTGTATCAGTTGACCCAGAGAAGGTGAGTTCCATGGTTTCCTAGAAGTATCCCAGGAATGTGTTTGATATACACAGAATCTTTCGACTAGTTTGATATTACAGTTGATTCATCTAGGACTTATCCCAGTCGCAGTGCCTCTTATTGCCCTAACTAAAAAGGTTGTGGAGTTCCTTTGGTCTGAAGCTTGCAAGACATATTTTTAGGAGTTAAAGGGTGGACTCACCTAAACACCAATCATGACTCTTATAGAGTCAGGAATGAGTTATATAATATATTGTGATGCTTCAAGAATTGGTCTTGGTACAATTCTGATGCAAGGTGGTCGAGTCAGGGCATATGGGTCCCACTAGCTATGGCCACATGAGCAGAATTACTCAACGCATGACCTTGATCTAGCAGCCGTAGTTAATTTTCTATGCTATTAAAGACACTATTTATTAAAAGAGTTGTTCGTCATTTACATAGATCATAAAATTATCAAATATATCTCTATGCAGCAAGAATTGAATTTTAGGTAGTGCAGGTTGGTGAAATACCTACAGTACTTTGACTTTGACCTTTCTTACACACCCGGAAAGTGAAATTTCATGGATTATTCATTTATCCAGAATACTTAGATACAAGACATCAAGGAGGCTAGTAGTGAGTGGAATATGATGGATATGCTTTCTGTGATTCATCTTGAGGTTCAGAAGTAGCATGGGAAACCAGTGATAGTAGCTCTAGAAATTATCTCTTTCCTTTTAGAATGGGTTTGGATGAGGCAATTATTATATTCTAAAGTCCTTGTTCTGAGGTAGAGTGTTACAGGAGAGAACCCACCTCCTAGTTGGGTTGTCGATGATAGTGATACCTTGCTTTTCCATGGTTGTGTTTGGGTTCCTTCAGATATATGGGAAGAGCTTATAAGGGAATCTAATGCCTCTATTTGGGAAATTCATCTTTGCCTTACTAAGATGTATGAGGATATACATCGTCAATACTAGTGTTTAGGTATTAAGAGGAAAATATTAGGTTTCATTACTTAGTGATCCACCTATCAGTAAGTGAAATTAGATCACTAGTGACCTGTTAAACTTCTACAACCTCCCTTTGTTCTTGAGTGTAAATGGAATGATGTCTCCATGGATTTCATGACAATATTGGTGTGATCTTTTCAAGGAAGTGATGTGGTATGGTTGATCATCGATAGGCTAACCAAGGTCACACACTTCTTACCAATCTGAGAGACCTTCTTTGTTGATGATCTAGGAAGGATTTACATTCAGAAGATAGTGAGAATTCACGGTGTACCATGTTCTATCCTTTCATACTGAGATTCCCAGTTCACATCACGGTTATGGTAAGGGTTTCAAAAGGCACTAGGTTCATAGGTTATCTTGAGTATTTCATATCACCCTCAGACTGACGGGTAGCCCGAGCGGACCAGGAAGTTTTTAGAGGATATGTTACAGGCATGTATTCTTGATTTTGGAGGTTCTTGAGAAAGTCATATTCCTCTAATTGAGTTTTCTTACAAAAATAGTTATTAGGAAACAATTCAGATGGATCTTTATGAGGTCCTATATAGTTTATCGTGTCATTCACCTCTGTATTGGATTAAGGCTGGGGAGGAAACTCTACTAGGTCCTTGTCTCATTCAAGAGACTTCAGAGAATGTCTAGCTGATTCAGAAGCAAATGGATTCAGATCAATCCATGAAGAATCATTTTATTGATCTTCATCATAAACCTTTGGAGTTCAATGTGGGACATCAGGACTTTCTGTGGGTATCGCCTATATTAGGTTATAGACGAATCTGAAGAGAGGGAAAGTTATCGCTGAGATATTTCAAGCCTTTCAAGATAGTGGAAAGAGTTGGGCTGGTATCCTATCAGTTTATATTACCTCAAAGGTACTATACCATGCACAATGTCTTCCTTGTATATCATCTTTGACAGTATCATCTAGACTAATATCATTCAATTGACCGTGAGGATATTAAGCTGGAGGATGATGTGTCCTTCAAGGAGTATCCAATATTTATTGTTGATCATAGCACAAAGGTTCTCTAAGGTAGATCAGTTTTTTGGTTTAAGTGTTATGGAAGCATGGATGTGTATAGGATTAAAACTAGGAGTAGGATTTTTATGTAGGTGTATAATGGATAGATATTTCCTTAGAAGATGTTCTAGTACCCTTGAAAGTAAAACTCAGAGATGAGTTGTCTTATGTGGGGGAGGTTGTAACATCCTGGCTTTTCTCAAAGGTATAGACCATTAATTTTTTATTGAAATTCCTTAAAATGGACCAAATAAATTTTCTTAAGGGATTCAAGGGGGGTCAAGTTTTTTTGGGTCTCATTTAGATCATATATCCCTAAAAATGAAAGGAGGAAAAGATTGCAAGGTTAGAGGAATTTGTGTCACTGAGCCCGCACAGTTTCCCTAAATTGTACGGTTGAAGAAAATGGACCAACAGGAGTTACACAGTTTTTCTGAAACCATACGACCCAAGGTGCATGATTGTGTGACCACCTTTGGGTTTTGGATAGAGAGGTTTCACACGTTTTGTGTATGGTTAGTCAAACTATGCGCCTAACCATGTGATGTTCCCCTTTGAAGAAGAACAGGGTGCATAGTTGGTGCATAATTTGAAATCATGTCCAGTGTGTTTTTGGGTTAAATTACCATCCTACACCTCTTTAATGATTTAAACCTATTTTTATTTCCTCTCCTATTCATTCCAGTAGTTTTCTCTTCCCTTCTTACATGTATTTCTCCTCCTTCCCTCTCTATGGGGTCTTTATCTATCTCCTTAATTTCTCACATGAATCACTTATCGTTGGAAGCGTTGGATTCATCTCAATAATCTCCTCCTTATTTATCCTTCTATTTTAAGGTTCCTCTTTCATCTTTTTTACTATTTTGGTGTGATGAATTTTGCCCTATTTTCTAATCATTTGAAAAATCCTTCTGTTTCTTCTGTTTTTGGTCAAATTAAGGCTTGATAACAGATGAGTGTAGCTCTACTACATTTAGGTATGTGTTCTAGACCTTTCCCACTCATTTCATCACATTTTATATAATGTGTTGTTGTTCCATGTGCCACCATGGGTGTTGGATTACTGAGATTATATATCACACCCTTTTAAGACACCATTTGTTACCCCAAGTATATTTCATGATCATAGGTACGGATAAAAGGAAGCATGTGGCTTCTGACTCTTGATTGATTTCCTTCTTTAGGATTGAGCACGGGGCAGAGGACCAAGCCTATTCTTGATATTATTATAGTAGTAGTTTTTGTCTTTTTGTATGTTTTTAAAGCATATATTATATTCTTGTATCCTTCACTCCCCATACTCAAATTTTTTTATAGACATTTGACATCATGATCATCATTTTTTTATCTATTATTGATATTCATCATCCTCTAGTTGTTTACTTATCTTTCTTGGTTTATTACTAATATTATTGTGTTGGTCCCACTATTTTCATTTTCTGTTTATGATTATTCTATTTATTATCTATTGATTACCATTGTACATACTCTTATATATGAGGGAATAGTCTCCCCACAGACACACCTAAGGCCCTCATTGCAAGTCGATAGCCTATGGAATTCGGGGATATGCGCTTGAGGTCTTGTGGCTCGCCTTGTTGGGGTAATTTTTAGTGGCACTCAGGATGGGACACTACATATTTCATCTTAGAAAGTTTTAAAATATAAAAAATAATGGATTATACTATTCTAATTCAAAGTTAAAGTCACCTTATATCTTAAAAGTGTTTATGATGTGTTAGTAAGGAAAGCATTAATACAAAGAGTTATATTTAATTATCAAATCAACCTCAAAGAAAAGTTTAAATGTAAAGGTTTCATGAGTATGTTGATGATGGTGAACTTATAATGAAATATAAGTGAAAAATAAAACTTATTAATGTTATGAAATTTGATATTATGAAGTAAATAAGTTTGAATATTATATTAAAGGAGTTGAACAGGAGGATTATAAATCCAAACTCACCATTATTCAAACAATATTAATTTATGGATGTTACTTGCAAAAGAATTTTGGTGGGAGATTTTATTATATGGTTATAAGGATATGTGGAATGAATTTCATAGAGATGAAATAAGTTTAAAAATACCCTAATAGTATAGAAAATATAAGGCCTCTCTAGTGGTCCATCATATTGGATATGATTAGGTAGGTTATTATGTATGATTTGTTTAGTATTATTAAAGGATTTTTAGAATATAAAACGTATCATGTTATACAAAAGTAGTATCCACTTTATCATTAACTCTCATTAGATATATATATTTCATGAAGTCGGGTATGACTTTGAGTTATCCCTAAAAAATGTTCATTATGATGTATTATAGGTTGTGATGAAATGTTAAGTTTGGTGTGGGTAGGATTTCATATAGAGATATAGAATATTCTCTTCAGAAAAAAATGAGTTTTGTGTATTAGATAATCAACCAATTATACCACATGGAATTCCATACACTATATTGTTGGTATATTAGGGGTTCATGTTTCATATTGGATCCCTGTACCTATAGTTGGTGAGATAAAGATGAATATATGATCTAAATATTTATAAATATGATGTGTTTAGGATGATATCAAAATATAAAATATATAAATGTTGTATGGTATAACATAGAAGAATCCAAGGCATGTTGTATTCCTTGGTTTGGGTATATCATAACGCATGATATAAGAGATATAATTATTCAACCTAGACCATTGTATTGTATTATATAGAAATAACATATAACCCTATCATAAGTGTTATGTTATGATGAATCATAATGTATGATACATATAGAAGTTTATGATTCATTGGGAAGTCAAACATTAAGCATTAATTTTTGGGTATTCTTTTATGTAACTATATAATTATAGATTCTTGGAATGAAGAAATATATAGAGAATCACATGAATGAATTTTAATGTTAAATGTTTTCATGCATCGGAAAAGAGTTACAAATAGTTTTTAAATGAAGGTTTTATTATAACATTTCATTATGTTCAAGTAAATGCAAAGAGGATTGGGAATCATCATTGAGGATTATATAAAGGAGTATAAAACTTTTGAAATGGTTGTCTAAGTGATAAAATCCTTTTGGTGATTATATATGTTGAATCTCTCTTTCTCCTTCACCTTTTTTCATCTAAGATACTGGAATATCATTGAGTGAAGAAGAATCCAACCTAAACATTAGGTGATTCAGGTCATCCTGTGGATACATCACAGAGGAAGGATCTCATTGGTTACTTCACAGTGATCTTCATCAAATGTGTGTTTGAAGATAAGATATTTTTTCAACATTTATGTAAGGTACACACACTCTTATTCATTTATATTATACATGGTTTTAGTTTCATAGCATGGAGTTCATGGTTTTTGGGTTTCTTGATACTTTTCACTACTTGAATAAATTATATTTAGTCTTTGAAACCTATTAGTGTTATTAGATTAATTCAATGCTTCTTAATTCATGAAATCATGTTTTATAATAAATAAAATTGATATCATTTCAAATTTTTTATTTGATATCATTAAAAATGATATAAAATTTGAACTATGGTTGAAGTTATGATATATTATATCATAAGCAATGATATGATCACACCATATGATATAGAATATCATAGTTAGGGAAATGGTATAAATACTTTGGTTTATGCATATCATAATGTATGATATGTGGTAATCATAAGTTGCGATAGTAATTTTTTATGTTTCATATCGTAAGAATGATCCAATTATATTTGATGATAGTGTTTAATTACAATATTATATAGCCACAATATGATGTTTTATATCACTAAGGTGATGTCAGGCATATCATATTACAAGATAGGAAATTCACAATATACAATATGGTTATATCATAGAAATTTATAGAAATCACATAAGTTATTCATCATAATCCATGACATGACAATTTCAATCCATGATGTGGTTTTGAATTGTATCACCGGTTATGGTATAGTTGATATCGTTCAATTTTATATGAAGAAAAAAAATTCTAATTTTTAATTTATGAATTGGATTATATAATTTTATAAATAGTTTATAAATGATGAAAAATATATTTTTGGACAAATTAAATACTAATTATTAAATATTTAGGAAGCATTTTATAAATAAAAAACCATTATATCAATTGTTAATGATAAAGTTCATTTTATTTATATGAAATGAATTATAATTTTGATATAAATTGGTTATATAGAAATTATAAGGTGATTTATCAAGTGTTTATAAATTAAAAAATAAGAAAAAATATAAAGGAGTTATATTGAATTATGAATTTATCATAATTATTAATTTTAAATTTTTAGATTAATGGATTTATTTGTGAAATTAATTGATCCATATAAAAAGAAATTTTGATAATTGATATGATCAAGGTTTAAATAATATTAAATATTTGATATTTTGATTATGTAAAATGATTATATAATAGATTTTAAATATAAAATTTTTATATTTTAAATATCTTATATTTAAGTGGATTCTATATAAAGGATAATAGAAATGAGTTTAGATTAGAATTAAATAGAAATTTTTCTTATTTATTTAATTATGGAATATCTGTAATTCATGGTTAAATTACAAAGTGTTTATAATTGATTTATTTATAAATTATTATAAATTTATATATTATATCAGCATCTATGAATTTATCATTTATTTGTTTTATTCATTTATTTTATTCATAAATATAATTTTTTTATTTTATGAATGGATGTGTACTTTACTTTAAATATTTAAATTTATTCAATAAATTATCATACTTTCATTTAAGGAGTTAAATTTTAGGTATGATAATTGAATTAGTTTTCTTCTAAATTTAATTTATCCTATACTAGGTTATGATCATGAAATAATAAGTAAATTATATTTTATACATATTAGTTATAAATACCCCAACCCCAGTAGCCCGGAGTTCATAGTTACTTTATTACATTGTTACTAATTACATTTGATTATATCCTAAAGGATATAATAGTTTAGTAGTTTTTCAAAACTAGATACATACTTGAATCTTATAATATAATTGAAAAAAATACAACATTGTAAACCCTTTGAGAACACCATTATTCTCCTAGATCATCCCAAAATTTTCAATCATAAAACACTTCATGGTATCTTGGAGAAAAAATAAAGCATAAGAAATGGGTGAGCTCAGATGCCCATTAATAGTATGTATACAGTGAAAGCTATCATAACTAATATTTATTTATTTGTAAGTAACTAAAACATATTCCATTTAATCAACAACTTGAGCATAATCTGGTTGAAATAAAAGATGATCGAATAATGCTATATAAATAATCCCATGAGTTAGAAAACTTATCCATGGAAATTATACTAACTGAATAATCATTTGTAAATCAATAAATAATCTCATAATTATGTAATGCATAATGTTGGACTTCTTAAACATACCTTCGAGGCCTCGGCCAAGATATCTAAAAATAAATGGGTAAGACCTCAGCCAAATCTCAATCTAGTTTGTCTCATAAACCTACCAATACATCGAGGGGATATAGTAGGCCCCTAATATCACTTACAAATTCTAATTCATTCCTCATATGAATGGGTTGAAACATAAACAATATATACATATGAAATGTAAATAAATTTTCCCAATCAGTAAACATAATCACAAACCATTATGAGTAATATGGTGAATGGTATCAAAATAGAACATCCATGGTCAAACTGATCATAAACCATTTAATAAAAAATGGTAAATAATTTCATAATATATAAATCTCAATTAGTCATAAGATTCAACAAAGGGTATTGACATAGATGAAAATAATCTAATAAAATCATTGAAAATTCTTAAGAGAAATACCCTCTTTTTACTTTGAAATCATTTATTTAAAAATCCACACATTTATAAAGGAAAAAATTTCTTTTGAAAATAAACTTTTAAAGTAATCTTCAAAAAATTAAGGTGTCATGATGGTGGAAAAATATTCTCATTCCACATAAGTTAAAAAAATATTCTTTCTACATTTTTTTTTGAAAAATTCATAAAGTACCTCATTTGGAAAATGACAAAAATGTTCCTTTCAAACCATTTTATAAAAATTTAAACATGGTAAAAATAATTAAAACATTAATAGGATAATATTAAAAATCTTTTTAAATGTTTTTTATAAAACATTGACATGAAAGAAATACATTCCCCAGTAGAGACTTAAACATAAAAAATCCAGAATAATAATGAGATTGTGAAATAACCCTTACCACTTTGTAATCAGTTAAATTGTATTCCCCATAACTTAAAATGAAAATATAAATACCATGAATATATGTAGATTCATTATATTATATAAAATTTTAATTATATGTACCACACAAAAGAAATAAGTGGTGAATTAGGCATGTATCCAACATAAATAAAAGTGAGATGAAAATCTCTTACCTTAGGTCTGTTTTCCCCCGTACGTGTTTGAAACTCATTTATAGTGGTTTTAAAAATATTATTAACTTATACCATAATAATAATAATAATAGTTATGATATAATATATGACCCCATAATTACATTTTACCACTCGTTTATTGATAATATTTTATTCTTTCCACTATTTTGGGTGTTCATTGCCATGTTTTCTCATGCCTGTTTTGTCCTGAAAGTCTCAGTTGTCTTGCATAGGATATAGTTCCAACATATTCCGAATAATATTATTTTCATAAATATATTATTTAATCATTATATAAATTTTTTTAACCACTCTTTAATGTCAAACATAGATAACAAATCACATTGTTTCGTGGAGATGGTAAGTTGTACATACACACAAGTGATGATTTCATTCTATATGATTGAAAGGGTAAATAATTGAATGGTATATTAATTTTAAGGAATTGATATTATTTCATAATTATCATATATATATATATATTATTTCCATCATCATACCCATCCAATTAAAGTGGTGATGAAAAACAGATTACACCACGGCGTGGAGATGGTAAGTCGTATGTATGCACGCGTAGTGCTTTAATTTATCATAGGACGGAAAAAAGATATAATATGGTTGTCCCATAATAAAAATAACATATCATAATATATATTATAATTTTTTTATAAATTTAACATGGAAACAATACATGAAGATGAAGTAAAAGAATAAATGAACTTGGATGAGTTGGTAAAAACGATTACCTCTTATTTAGTGGACTTCCTTTATAAATCTTCTTAAGGGATATAGGGTTGGTATTTTTGGAATATCAGGATCTCCAGAACATGTATAAGGATTTTTCGGAAGATAAATTTTGAGTTTTTGGTTGAGATATAAGGATCAATATGGTGTGAATAAGTGATGGAGGAGGTTTCCTTTTATAATTGAGGTGAGGGGCACTTTTAGAAACCCTCAAAATATTAAATTAAAATAAATTAACTTTACATTTAAAATAGTTATAAAGTTATTTATTTATAATAAAAGATTATTATGGGTCTAAATCCTCCCATAAAAGAATTTATACAATTTTAGGTCACATTCTTATCTTTATCTTTGGGTTTTAACCCTTATTTAATCTCTTTAACTCTTACAATGACAACATGGAGTTTTACTCTTTGAGGGACAATATTGTTACTATCAAATGATAAAATAATAATAAATGAATCGTGGATTAAATCTTAAACCGTATCTCAATCATTTGGAAAAAAATTATATTTTTATAAATTATATATTATTTTGTAAAATATTATTTATTTTACTTTAACATTAATGAAAATTTTGACACTATTCATTACTTTGACTTTTATAAAAATCAATAAAACAAATTATATTCAAACTAAAATTTTTAAAATATCACTAACATGTCATATTCATCTATAAAATTCTTTTATGATATTAATTATCTCAAATTATATTTATTTTAATATTTTAATATTCATTTGTTTGATATTCCCATTAACTAAATAATTATTTCATCCTCATTTTGTAAGCCTTTAAGATAATTATTTATTTATTAAAAAATTAAAATAAATTCTCATGATGAATATAAAAAACATTTATTTCAAATTAATTTTTATAGTATAAGATATTTTCTTAATAACCACATAATAAAAATGTAACTTATTAAAAACATGAGTATGACATGTTTAACTTTTCTTAAAATAAAATACTATAAAAGTGTTAAAGTCATCCAAGTGGCTTTAAGAAACCATAAAATAGGCCCAATTATGGTTTTTTTCAACACTCACTCATCAAATAAAATTAGGATAAGTTTTAGGGAAATTTTCCAATATTTATCATATTATTTTTACTCTTAATTACATGATTTACCTTTAATTGTGGTAATTAAAATTACTACGTTTACTATTCATATCTTCCAAAACAAAAAGGAAACTGTTTAATAAATTTTTACCTTTAAATTAAAAATATTGAATTTATTTTTCATAATTCAAAACTTGAAATTGGGTAAAATTAATTTAAAATTAATCTCATAGACGGGGTGTGAAAATGTGCTTTTAAAGTAAAAACATGCAAAAGTTTGAAATATTTTTATATCCACATTCAATATAAAAAATATTAAAGTTAACTTAATTGAATTAATAGATTTATTATTGATCTAATTTTATAATAAAAAAATGTAAAATATAATTCAACATTATAACTTTTTAGATGAAAATTTAGTTTTGAATTAAAATGTAGTGTTTTTTACTATTTATCAAAAAATGGAACAAAACAGAAAAATACCAAAAATTCAACTAAAGTAAATTTTGATTTTATTCTTTTAAAAAAAAATTATTTTGTCAAAAATAACTTATAAAAGTGTCAAATTTTAGTTTTAAAAAAAATGCTCCATTAAAAGGAAGTAAAACTGTCTTTAGAAAAATATATCCTTTTAATGCGTGAAATTGGATTCATTATTATCTTATGCCTATAAAATCTTTTGGGTGAATTTAAAAACATTTTATTAAATATATAATATATAAATTTCATAGTTTGGTTAATATTATTCATTCTCGTCAATTTAATGGCTAGGTTATAACGGATCATTGTTCATTTAAGTTTGGTGTTGTGTGAAGCATAAGATATTAAAGAAATTAAATTTATTTAAAAAGAGACATATCATAAAATCTTGGGGTTTTACATTAGGTTTTATAATTATGATGAAACTAAGGTCTCTCTTGAATAATTAATTGTGGGCAGGGACTTTGGATCGGACTGGTCGTTGGCCTGAGAGCTTATGATTTTTCTAGAAAAATGGGGGTTGGCTACCTATCTCTCTTTTCTTAATCTTTATGGGATTATTGGTTTGATATGATTCTAGTCCTTTAAATTGAAATTTTTCATGTACCACATGAATGATATGAATTTAGATATATAAATATATATATATATAGTTATAATTAAATTTGGGTTAATAACAGAAGTTATGGGTTTTATAATGTCACAATCCACCCTCATTAGAAACCCCTACTAAGTCTATAGTGAAGATAAGGGTGAACCCCAAACCCTACCTCTAAAAAGACACAAATTATAAACTATAACTAAGGTTATAAATTACACATATGAGAGGAATTTCCTATATGAGTTAAAGGAATACATAAATAAGACCACCAATTAATGTCAACATATAAAATAAATAAAATTTCCCAAAAATGCATGTGATTTCCTACTTATACTAGTCTAGAAATAAAATACCAACATAAAGTCATATGGTAGAAATGATGAAATAAAACCCAATCTCTAAGCAAGTAATGTTCAGTGTGATCATTGAATCTCTATTGGAAACCTATAAAACATACCTATTTGTATATAGAGGTGATCATACATGTATATTGGGTGGGATCCTCCTCAAGACCTCTTGTGCACAAGGTGAAAGAATAATACTAATTCCCTAGTGAAAAAATATCAAAACTTAGAAGAACTAACCAAGTCAACTACCTTCAACCTCACAAGGTTCACTCTTTAAATATAATATCAAAATATACTTAAATAATACCAAAGAATATAGAAAGAGAGTACCCCACACCACTTTTGTACAAGTTTGTCTCTCACACACTCCAATAAAAAATGCACTAGCACTCCCATACTTTCTATATCATCAAAAAAATATCCAAAAAATATATATACCAAGTCACATATAATATGGGTTAGATTTTGACTCTACCTACCCCATCCCATGTAGGGTCTAACATACTCATTAGCACTATTCCACAGCCATAACCACATATCCGCATCTCATCCACACATCACTTTTCTATAATAGTAAGGTGTCATTAACATTAAGGACAATGAACTCATGCCCCATGCCTACCATGAACAACCCCCACTATATACCACATGATCCTCCCATCATCATCCCATAAATTATGCATAAACCTCAGGCCATCATACCCTTTTATAAGTCTAGAAAAGAGATCGGGGAAAGGGTATAGTCATCCATTTATTCCCTCACCAACCTAGATGATTGGGGAAGACACCCAAAACCCAAAACATTTAGTTTTCAATAAGGTTATTTAAGTTTTGTGGGTGCATATGAAATATCACAAGGGAAATACATGTATAGTATAATCACACACATAAGCCCAACCTAAAGGGTTCTCTTTAAACCACACTACCACACCCATCACTACCATCTCATTATCGCTACCACAAACCAACCATCACATCCAATTTATAAACCACCAAACTATCCCCACTTCCCATAAAAAAATAGTAGTAAGAGTTTATAAATTCTTATTCATTCATATCATTTCACTATTTCCAAATTTACCATTTACCAACAAAATTAAATTTATTATGCCATCTGGTTCCATTTTTAATGAAAAACTATTTTTAGTCATTACCCATATTTATTTCCAACTATTTCCCATTATTTTAAAGCATTATCAATTTCATTTACAACCACTTATTATTCAACTCCAACCCACACCCATTATAAGATTTTATATTACCATTCACCTTCCATAACCACTAGGTAACTATAATAACATCCCCACACAATAAAAAATAACCACCATAATAACCTCCTTACTTTTCATGAAAAAACCACCATAACTACAAACAATTGTACATCAACATCCATTCCTACCCATACCAACTGATCACATACCTGCTTCCCATCACATTCTAATTTCTATTACCAACCATGTAAATCATCACACATTAACCCCTGTAACAACCACACAATCATAGTAACAAAAAAACAGACCAACAATATAGAATAATAAATTCCAACTTTTTTCAATAGTATAATTTCCATTTTAAAGAATTCCTTCACAATAATTCAACATCTCTTGTATGGGAATTAATACAACAATTTTATATTTTATATAAACAATTTATTACCATCTTTATGTTATAAATCTTTTATGAAATCTGATTTTAGAAGTAAAATCATAGTAATAACATAAAAATCTCAACAATATCATAAAAAAACAATAATCATATAAGAAATAGCAAGGTAAAACATTTAACTATATGTTAATTACCCCTTCCAATAAATTTCCATTATGTAGAGTTCATTATCTTCATTAATTAAATTATTCCCATCAACCAAAAGTAAGTAAAATAATGATACTTCTATATTATAAACAAAAATAAATTGAGACTATGAATCCCTTACCTTGATATAAAGATTCAATGGATCAATGTACAATAATGGGATAACAAAGAATAAATCAGTTCCAAACTCGAAGGAGATCACCTCAGAACCTAAACATGATGAATCACTATCAAAACATACTAAATACTGGTTGAAACTAGAGAAACCCTGTATCCATAACCTCAGAGAAGGAAATTTTAGTTGGATATAGAGAAATAGGATAAGATAAATAACTTGGATCAAGGAAGAGTTAAATTCACAATTCAGGTGGTTAGATTCACCAGGGGTTAACTGATAAGCAACATAGATTACCTACAGCCATCTTGGGTTTAAGGAAAAAATAATTGAAGCTAAACCCAAGGGTAATAAACCCCTTATTTATATAAGAAATATGATGCTACTTATCCATGGTATAGTGACTTTAACCATGAATGCGGTACCTCCACTCATGACTAGATCCAAAATCCAGACATTCAAAATATCTCATCTTTCTCATTTCATCATGGTCACTTTGACCTTCTAAAAAATGTCATGGATAACTATGTAGCATGTTGTTTTCCAGAATGCTCATGGATTCCTTAACCACTGCTCCCCTTTGAAGGACCACCATGGTGAGGAGATATTTCTCTCACTACTTTAGGTATTCCATAGTCCCCACCACTGCATGGGGAAACCTCCCTCTACTCAATACTAGTATGGCCATAACATATACATTTTAACCTTACCTTTTTACCATAGAGAAATCCCCAATACACCACACTGAAGTTTTCCCCACCATAGTAGGCCACACCCCACCTTTTTCATACAATTATTCCATCAAGACCTTCCTAGGAACTACACCCTTAGAAATAGGATCCACCATGGCATAGTAAACCTCCATGATAAGGTCACTCAACAAAATGATCATTTCCAACCCTATATTCTCTAATTATCCAAAAAACCCAAATCACCAGACCCAAAACACAAAAATAACCTCTATTGTATGATACAGCATAGATGTTTTAGTCCCTATAGAGTCAAAACTCAACTACCCACCTCTAACACACTCTGAACTCTCCCTCGATGCCTCTAACATTTTTTTAAAACAAATTAATGGGTCAAATGATCTAATACATTATATCACATATGACTCAAATCATCCTCATCCACAAGAATCGAAACCAAATCCATAATAAACTAATCAATTTGACCCCATAACTCCCCTAGGAGATACCTCTCAAATATAAATTATTCCATCAAGAAAACACAACAACAATGAAAATAAATAATCTTATAAATCATCAAATATCCAAGAATTACAACATCAAAAAATCAAGATTGAAATATATCAGGGTACTAAGAATGAATCTATGACTCATGTTCACATCTACTCTTCTCCAAACCACAATTACTTTACAAAATGTAAAATAAATGGATAAATCACTCATGAAACACATTATCATGACAATCCTAAATCTTGATTGATCGCTCCAAAAACATCACATCATCTTATACAACGAAATACTCCCAATAAATTAAATAGGATTCAATATATAAATTGAAAAGAAGTTATGATTTATGTAAAATATCATGGATCCTACCCACCCATGAAGTAATCACTATCTAGTACGCCACCTCACTAACTCACCCACAACACCTCAAAATGGCCAATAAACTGAGGAGATAACAAACTCCCCTAGAAAACCCTCTTCTATAAATGATAAGGGGAAAACCTAAAGAACACATGGTTCCAAACATCAAACTCAATAGGCTTCCTCATTTTATTAGCATATGATTTCTAAATAAACTGTTCCACCTTCATCTAATCCTAAATCATATGAACCATCTCTATCATGTTCTACACCACAAAAGGTCCAAGGATTTTTTAATCCCCAAACTCAATCCAAAAAAATATATATTCAAGGTATAACACACAGCACGTAGAATGGGTACATTCCAATGGAATATTGGTAGCTATTTTTATATTTAAATTCAACTAAAGGTAGGTTATTCCCCCACGGTCTAATAAAATTTAGAATGTAGGTATACAATTTATCCTCCAATGTATGAATGGTCTTCTCTATTTGATCATCCATTTAAGGGAAAAATAATTACTAAGATGTAACTAATAACCAAAATCATGTTTGAGACCTATCTATTAATTCAAATACTTACTTTATATTTAGTTTTTAAAATCACATTACATGCATGTTATAATTCATTTTAACTTAAAGGTTTTGTTTTAAAAAATTTGTATGTGTGTAATGAATTTATCATAACCTTAATTTTTAAGGATTTTACCAAAAAAATCTAAATAACTACGTTTTAATTCCAAAATTTATTCATCATATTTAAAGTCACCATAGGATTACTATACGGACTACATTGGAATATGTGAATATATGCTAAGATTATTTAATGATAATGATGAATCTTTAGATTTAGTAATAAATTATCCTGAAGAATGTGGATTCCAACTATTGGAGGTTTTCTTATAAATAGGACCAAAACTTTAAGGACTGTAAGGAAATAATAATGTGAATTAAAAATAAATAGACTTGATTGATTATGTTGTGAAACTTCTTATTGTTGAGAGATTATTATCATTTTATTTTTATTTTTAAGTGTTTTTTATAAGACTTCATTTTGGAGGATTTCATTGTAAAGATCATCGAAATTTTCATTTATAATAATTTTTTCTTGATCCTTATGATAAAATTATTCCTTGTGGGGAATATAAATATCCTAGTGTCTGTAAGTAGAGTGAAAACCAATTAGTTTGATCAAGGTATAATTGGGTTAGAAGATAGAGTGTTCAAGGTTAGGAAACTAACACCTACCAATAGGTTTTTTGTGAGGGATTTAGATTGTGGAATAAATAATACCCATTAAATGGGTTTTTATTCAAGGTCCTATAAGGAATATGAAGATTTTCCTTTCCTCATTTTAAATTTAATGACTCCTTGAATAAAGTTTACAAATTATCCATCCACTTAAGGTAAAATTGCATTTTAATAATATTCTTTAAGGGTTATATTATTTATTAATTAGTCCTCCATGTTTTTTTATTTTCATTTTTCTTACTAATTTGTATGGTTTTTGATATTTTTATTGTACTTATACTTTTGTGGGAAGTTTATTAAGTTTTAAATTTTAATTTCTTTTAATTTTTACTCTAATATTTTTTGGTTTAATCAGAAGTTTATATCTTCCATTATTTGTAAATTTTATGTGGTTAGAAAAAATTTATTAAATACTTAATTTTAAATTCACCTCACTCTTATTATTTCCTTTCTTGAATATATTAGATAAAATTTCATATTAGGTCTTTTCTCTGTGTTTGAGACTAATTCAAAATTTATTTTTTTATTTTTATTAGATTATTAGAATTTGATGCTCAATTTTCTTATATTTTTTATTGTGGATACAATATATTTTTATTTTAATATTTTTTGGTGTTATGAAAATTGGTGGTTTAGATAATATTAATCCAAAAAGAACTATTGTTTTTTATGTTAATGATTATGATTATTGAATATATTTCTTTAAAACATTCATCATCAATACTAGGGTAGATAATTTTCTTGTTCTTACTGAAAGCTATAAGATTTTGGAGAAAGAAATTATTGTTTCTTCAAGAGAGTAGAAAATTTAATTTTAGTTGAAATCTTGTGTTTATAATACTTTGTTGTGTTAAATTAAAAGGAACATATATATATAGGTTTCTTCTTATAAAACTGGACATGGAATTTGGAAAAAAATTAATTAACATTCTTCAAAACATCAAAGGTACTTGATACTAAAAGAGCCATGCTAAGATCATATTATCAAGAATTTGATTTATTACCTTGAGAAGGTATATCTAAAATAAATCAAAGATCAATGACTATAATTAATAGCTTACAATCCCTAAGAAATAAAGAATCTTCAGATGAAAAACTTGTTGAAAAATTCATAGACATACATCTGAAAGAGTGATAATACAAGAGGGATAAAATTAATTATATGAATCATATCACAAAGCTAATATTGGATAATATCATTGGAACTCTAATGAAATATTATATTCACTTTAAAATAGATGATGATAAATAAATAAATAAAAATTAAGATATTTTTTATTCAACCTTTGAAGCTTTAAAATCTATAGGAAACACTTTGAGGAGTAACGCTAAAAGATTAGCATATGATAATTTTCCAAAAATTATAGAATATGAATTTTATATGTAGAGAGAAAAATATTAGGAGTGTAAATTTTAATAGATATTTAATAAAGTGTATAATATATAAAAGAGATAAAAAATTGGATAGACACTATTTTCTATGAATGTGGAAAACCTTGTCATATATGACTAGATTTTATTGAGATGAAAATAATAGATAAAAAGTATTATAAGAAGTCATATAAACATAAATATAATAAAATAATTAAGGCTTTAGATACCTAAAGTTCAAGAAAAATAGAAACTAATACTTTTGAAATTTCTTTAGATGATAGTGATGATAGATGAAAGATTACTAGTTTTTATACAAATATAAGAATGATAGAAAAATTACAAGTAATATATAAGAAAAATAACTAGTTTTAAAAGTATATCACAATATTCCTTATTCAATAATGTAATATATTATTATGTTGATGAGATGGGTGATGATGAAATTTATTATTATTCTAATTATGGTGAGAAATTTAAATCTCAAGAGGAATTGAAATATTACATTTCTAATGCTGAGGAGTCTTATAAAAAGATATAAAAATATATATGGGACACAAGGATGAAGTGGTTGAAAATAAGACTGATATAAGTAAGTCTAAGAATGATATTTCAAATTTAACTTATGGTTTAAGTACTAAGATTGATAAATACTCAAAATCTAAGAATTAAGTTAATAAAATTTCATTTAATTTAAAAGAAAGGATTGATTTTTTTACTTTAATGAAAGATGGTTTAAAAAATTTCGAGAATGAGAAAAAAAAACTTTATATAGAGATATAAAAATATAGATAAAAGATTTCAAAGTTGAAATTAATAGGAGTTTCTGATTCATTAGAATAACATCCTAAGATAAATGATCATAAGCTGAAATTTTTTGGGAAAAGTGCCAACTTTACTAAAGATAAAATTGAGCCCTTTAAATTGAAGTTAGAAATTAAAATTTTGAAAAATTTATTAAAAAAATTTACTACTATGAAAAATTATTTCAGAATATGTATGGTCAATTAATACTTAAAAGATATAGTTTCATACATGAAATTAATTCCACCAAAAGTTTGATATATCAATCTAGTTACTTTGTGCCTAGTCGAGAACCAGCCTACTCAATGTACTTGAGAGGAGGCTATTTCAGGAATAATTGATCTCTAAATAAAATTAAATATTTTGTAAGTACCCTCACTTTTATATCAATGGAACTTTCTAATTACAAGAACCAAATATCATGACAAGTTTGGGTTCCCAATGTTATATTCCCAAACACTTTTGGATAAAAGAAGGTTTACCTTCTGAATAAGTGATTTTTGAAGACTTGAACAGACAATATACCATCAGTTGAAATATTTTATATATTACCTAGTAAATTCTTTTCTATGTTTATAGGAACTTCTATTTTCTTTGAATTTTTATGGTCAAGTTTTTAATTTTAAATGTTCTTTTATATCTAATAAACTATCTTGTTAAGGGGAATATTACCTTTTTATTTATCAAGAATTTTATTACATCATAACCATTATATTTAATATTGATTTTAAGAGATTATATAAAAATTTTAAAATTAATTTTCAAGAAGTATATATGTAAGAAGAAGAACAAGCCATAGAATGGTAGGTAACTTCAAGAATATTTATTTACATTTATTTTTATAATTTGTCAGATATTTTTAACTATAATTATGATTATACATGTATTACTTTTATTTTTTAGTAGTCTTTATTTTATATTATATTTTTCAGAAAAAAATATTTTTAAAAAACTTTGATTTAAAAATAGAAATTTGAATGTTAGTCATTGAAAATAAATTTTTTTTAATATTTTATTTATATCATCTTTTGTGTGAATTTTCATGTATCATTAGATAAGTTTGACTATTTTAAGATCATTGGCTATTAAATATTCTATAAATACCATTGTACTCCTAAATTCCTTTATCTGTATTCATTGTGAAGTTCTATAAATTTCTAGTCAATAATTTTGAGAGCACTATTTTTTTCTACTTTATCATATGGAATCTTTCAAATAAATTTCATTGAGGTAAATATTTAAGTAAAGTATGGTTGATTGTGTGTGGTATGTTTATCATGAATTATTGATGAAGTAATTATTTCAATTTAAAGTATGGGGGATCTTGTTTTTATATGAGAATCTCATGAACTAGTATATCCATGTTTTGTTTGAGAGTTTTATATTATAACATTTTTCTGAGATTGATGATGTTAAGAATATCAATTTGTTATATTGTTGAGTTGGTTTTATACTTTCTATAAAATAATTGGTGGATATTATAGAGTTACCTTCGAAAAGTGAATTTCTTTTTGTTTCTCACAAACTTCCAAAGAACTTGGGATCTTTTAATAAAGCTAAAGAGGATGATACTTTTTTCTAGTCAAGGGAAAAGTTCAAAAAAAAGAACTATTTATACCCTGAAGTTGGGATTGTTTTTTAATGGATTCAAACCTTTATTTATCTGATAAATAGTGATAAATATATATCTAAGATTTAAGATGTTCACATTTGTTATTTTATATAATATATGAAGAACTTAAATATGGTTTAAGTTCATATGGGATTACATTGAAGTCATATGTTCAGGTATAGTGACATTAAAAATGATAACTTATGTAATAATTTTGAACAAAGTTCTTATTAAAGTGTTGATAAATAAAGGAGTGTTTAATATTGTAATGGTTGAGAGATTAAATGAGAATATCTTTATCTCAGGAACTATTTCCAAAATAATGTTAATCTATGTTCTGGTAGAAAGGAATTTTTTCGACATGATATTTGAAGCTTCATCTTAGAAGAAGAATGAAAAATAAATGAACAAAGCCTTAGGTAAAATGAAAAAATAATCAAAAGATAGTCTCAGATCTTCCTCAATATCAAAGAAATAAAATAATTGATAAATAATTTAGATATATATATTACAATAAAAATGGTAATTATCACCTATTCAGTTATAACTGAAGAAAATGATGGATTTCACAAAAAAATCTAATAAAAAGTGAAAGTAAAAAACATCGAATGTTGTTCTACATTTATTAAAGGGAATTATACTTCTATGAATTTCAAGAACTTTAACCCCTAGATAAATCGAGGTTATGATAGAAGTTCATCACAAATCCTATTTATATCATGAATTTTTTGATGATTCTATCTCCAAAAGTTCTTCAAAATCATATTCCAATTTTTCAATGTCAATTAGTTCATCATAAGAAGGAACCACTATTTTTTCAAAAATAATGAAAGCATTAGAAGTTATTTTACCAAATAAAGAAAAAAAATCATCTCAAGTATCTGATTGAGATATTTATAAAGGTAAAATATTTTAAAGATGTATACCTTTCAAACAATTTGATGTTGTAAATGTTTCTCCTTCAAGGAATGAAAATTCACCTATTAATTTTTTAGAATAAGATGAATAATCCATAAGACAAAGTTCATCAATACTTAGTACCAAAAGTGAAATAAATGAAAATAAGTAAGAACATATCACCAATAAATTTAAAAAGATGTGGAATATTTTCTCTATTATTCCATATATTTAATTATAAAAAATAGATAAATTATGGTATCATTTAAATTTATTCCACTTAGATTTTACATCAATATTTTGATCAGTATCTAGAATTAAAATATTATCATATTATTCTCAAAGAAGATTGTGAAATTCATTTCTGAGATTTTGATAAATTAATTAAGTATAATAAAATTTAGGACAAGGAAATAAAGTATATTATGAATTTTAATATAAATAAGAGAAAATAATTTGATGAATTATCTCTTACACTATACATCAAATCAAAGAGTTAAATAACTTGAATAGAAATTAATAGAAGTTTATTAGAATATAGAATGGATATATATTGTCATTAAGTGAAGTTATAGAAAATAATATTTTGGACTAGGGTGATTTGAGATATTTAGTGGAGAATATTGAAAGAATACAACAAAGTATTGAGAATATAAATACTAAATATTCTCAAAAAGATTGAATTTCACAACATTGTTGATGTTGTTAAATAATCTTTAATTATCTTGGTTGAAAATATTTGTTGATTGAATTTATATTTCACTTATGAATCATTTTCCATTGCACGAATGATTTTTAATTTCCATTGAAAATAGAATTTACAAATTACATTACTTTGAAATATAATTTTCCATTGCTCTAATTTTTTAAATATTATCACATGGATATCTTCTTATTTTCTACTGTATGAATATTTTTAGATTTCAACGTGAATGATCCAAAAGGAAATAAATGTGTTTTCTTTTAATATTAGGATCTTATATCAAAATTATAAGTAGTATGGGTTTATCAAAGTCCATGACTATTAAAAAAGTGAGTTTCTCTTTAAAGTTAATAGAACATATTTTTAAGGGGGGATTATTTTAAAAAAAATCTACTCTAGTTCATTTATAATGTTTTATGAAAATCAAGAGGGGGGAGAAATTTTGGAAAAAAACTCATTTAATTATAATTGGATTAAAAATATTATTTTATAAAGGGGGATAAGTTCGAGATAAATTTATTTCAACATATAAATGAATAGATTTTTCTTGAAAATTGTATAATTAACTTATTATGGGGTATATACGAAGTTTTAAAAATTTAACGAATCGGCCCTGATTCCATCAGACTCGACACCAGACTTGATCTTCCACATAGACCGAAGAGTGTTCCCAATCCTCACATGCTAGAGATAAGTGCCTCGGCATCTCAAGAAATATTTTGGGAATGGTTTTTCCCAAATCAGATTCATAACAATAGAATAAATATCTACAAAGTCCAAATATACAATTTTCATGTGAAACAGGTCATAACCAACTATCATAATCCAACCCATTTGCATATGCATCAACAATATCCACAAAAAAAAAGAAATATAGGTAGGTAGAAAAATGTAGGAACCAAAATAAGAAAAATAAAACTACTACAAACTAACCAACTTGAGCTAAACCTGAATCCAATCCCATGCAACCTCCAGTTTCCCACCACCTCCTAGCTCACCCCACATCGGTCATGAAAAACCCCAACCAAAGGAATGAGCCAACTGAGATCCTGGAACCTAAAATATATAGGTGTGATGAAAAATCTCAGTAGGTTACCACAACCCACCAAAACTATGAAATATATTTAATAAGGAAATTTATCAATTCTAGTTTGAAAATAAAGCTAGGAAGTAATATTTTCATATATATAATATGTGTAAAAAATAATTCTGTAAACCAATTTCAAAAAATTTTCTTTATTTCCCCAAAACTAATCACACATGTTTTGAAAACAAAAACATTTTCCAAATATGTTTTAAAACCACACACACTGTTAACATTTCCCAAAACAACTCGCACTGGTTTATCTAAATGAAAACTATTTTTTAAAACATTCCAATGGATGAAGAAATCTTTGAACTAAAACCCATTTTTAAAATCCACTTTAAATAACTCACAAACAATATCCTTTAATTTTGAAATAGTTTTTCCCAAATATTCTTTGAGAATCCATTTTTTAAAGGAAACAACTCAACACCCACATGAATCAAGTATCACAAGTAGGAACTATACATATATTATAAGGCACAACAAAATGAAACACAAACATAGAAGGTTACAAGAAATAATCCAAGGAGCATGGGATATAATTGAAGCACAATGGAAATCCCCTAAAATGATCCAAAGGATCCTAATGTCATTTTACTAACCAATGGCATCTAATCTAGCACTATCATGACTAAGAATAACCCTAGGATAAACAATAGAACAAACATCTTTATAGACAAGTAGAGGCTCATAGAGTCCCACACAAATATGTGGAGGATCATGTGGTCCTCCGTAGGATCTCACAGTCCCCACTGGGGAACTCTTGGTCCCCAATCACCCTTGAGAACACTCAATATCAAGGGTGGACATCCCCACAATGGGATCTCTCAATCCTGGGGGAAATGATCAAAATCACTAACCTAGGTCAAAGCTTCAACAGCCTTATTCACCCACCCCATTTCCTAGGGTCTACCATGATGATTCAAAAGGAGTTATGAAAAATAAAACATTCCACACCCCTAACACCTAATGATAAATATCCCCACATACATAACATGCACCCACAACATAAACAAACACATTCCCACACAAGGGGGCAAAAATAGAATCACATAGTGCTCTAAACCGCCCATAAGGGGTATGCAAAAAAGGGTAAATCAATGGTCATTATCACAACCAATATTTTAAAAAAAGTTCCAAGTGTGTATGTATTATTGAAACATGACTCATGATACCAAGAAATCTTTATACATTTTCATAAAACACTTTTCAAACACAATTTGTAAAATGATGGAAATCACCCATGTTGGACCTCGAAGCACCCTAAGAGAGGAGGGGTGAATTAGGGTTTCAACTTTTTCTTTAAATGTGAAGGATCTTGTTCCCACTTTGGTAATAACTCATTAAACCTCTATATTGGATTTGAGCAGTAATCAAAAATTCAAATGCAAAAAGACAACACAGTAGTTTTAATTGGTTTGCCACTAAGGGATAGTCCAAGAAGCATACACTAACAGTGTCTCAATCATACAAAAATACACTAATCTTCACTGGTAGTGGAATACAAGAGTTCATACATATTCACTCTAGGCCAAACACACTACCTTTACAAGATGTTAGGGATAGAACACGATGTACCTCAGAACACTTCCCTCGACTCCCCCTAGATCACTACCTTGGGTGAATTCTTACTCAGTTTATCAACTTGAAGGTATCTTTAGTAGATTATAATTTTAGTGTATCCATGTCTAAAACCAGAAACTTATTTCATTGAAGTCTTGAATTGATGCACTTGGAAGCATTGATCAAACAAACCTTATGTTGAAAACTTACTAGAATCATACAATGGAACTTGCATGTAACACCTACACTTTCAAGAAATATTTGGGATTGTCAGGAAAGATGAATTTCACACAACCCTTATCTTTTTTTCGCCCCATATCTTTCACGTAGTTATACCATACATTTCACTAGGTCGTTAAAGACTAAAGGAACACTTTTCACGTAATATTTTCTTTCTAAACCTCTTCCATGTGCAACTATTTTATGAAATAGAGAAACTTGATCTTTTTTAGAAAGTTCTAATTATTTAATGGGGGTATCCACCTTGTTATAGGACTCAATAACCCTACATTAAAGATTCTCAATGACTGTGTAAAATCATTTTTGACGTCGCATTGGGTGTGTAAGTCTCTTCCACGTAGAACCAATTTTTTTCACAAAACAAATATTCTATTGGATTCTTTCCTTTTTCCTTATTTTGATGTGATAATCCCAAAACATACCTTGAGAACAAATCTTAGATGCACCTTCAATCTTGCATGAAACTTCCTTTTCCAAAAATACTTTTCTCTATTTTCCAATTTTTGGACCCCAAAATTTGGAAAATAGTGGGAAATGATGCCACCATCAATATTGTTGTCTGCATGAACTGTAAGATCTCTTTCATTGAAAAATCCATGATATTTCATGTGATAATTGACAACAAACACAATCCATACTCCATTTCCAATAAAGAATAACCTTGATTTCAACAACCCAAACATTTAAAACATTTCAAATCCAACCCTACACAAGGGATATCTTCTTTGAAAATATAAAATAGGGAAAATCCATTATTTCCATCATAATTTTCATTATACACCACATAAAACATTTTAAAATGTCTCAAGAAGTCACCATTTTCTTTTAAAATGTTTTAAAGCAACACTTAAATATGGTTCTTACTCTTTGAAAACCAAAACAATCCAAAGGGCCAACCATTTTCCATAAAACCATTTTAACAATATGTCTTGGAATTTTATATTGGGGTAAACTACACATTCCTTTCAAATCAATATTTTAAATACATTAAAATACCCCTTTACAAATCAACTTAAGGTCTACTGTAAGGACCCAAACTTTTATTAATGATAATTAATCTTGATCTAATTAAATGTATTATTATGTAAAATGGTTATATAATATATGCACTTCCTTGGTTTTATGTTTTTTGATTTTAAAATATCATTAAGAATTGTTATTGTTGCTAACATAGTCTTTGAACACTGACCACATGATTAGTATAAATATAGGGCTTTAACAAATCCAATTTACTCAAAAAAAGGAAGTGATGACCATATCCAATAGAATTGCTCCATATGAAGCCAATTTGTTAGAGTTAAGAAAGGAGGTAGCATCACTAGGCTTCGCTCTTGACCAATATCAAGCCAAGCTTCAATTTGTTAAGCTTGAATGGAACCACCAACGGGAGAAGTGGAAGTTAATAGAGATTACCACCTGAGTGATGTTATCTAAGCCTCCCCAAGAGTCTATCACCATCGCACACCTTACCCTTAGGTCTTATATGGGTGCTATAAGGGGTTATGTAACAAGACTCTATCACTATTATTATGTGAATTATTTTTTTATAGAATAAATAATATACCCTCATTTTATTATTATTGCTTTGTAAATAGTTTTTAAAACACAAAAAAATATTTTTTTTAGTTAATATTAAATTAAGAAATATATTTGGATGAATAAATGGATTTTTGAATTAAATACTATATTAATAAAATATTATTACTAAAATACTTTTTATTAAATATAAATGATCTTATAATTTTTATGAATACAATTTTAATTTTTATTAAGGTTTGAAAACTATTTTTGTCAAAACCCATGAATTTTCGATAAATGTCAGTTTTTATTTTAAAAGTAAAAAATAACATATTTAGAAAATTATTTAGAAAAAATGAATATTATTTTTTGAATTAGGACTTCAAAATTATCCAATGGTTAATTTTTCATAATTTTTAGAGACAGTCGAATTTTTGGGTAAAAATTAAATATTGTTTAAATATATAATGTGTTTTATGACATCATAATGACTCAATAATGATATAATAAAATACTATAAAAGGTATTTTCGGCCAATATATTTTTTACCTTTAAAAAATTTGATTTTATATTTGTTTGATTTATTTTACAAATCCTTAGTGGACCCTCCAAGACTTATAAAACATTTTAACATTTTAAAATGATTTCCTTGAGAGTGTGACTCACCTCCACATAAGTAAGCCTAATAGTTTAATAATTTTGGCCATTGGAATTATAAAATAATTTTTTCCACTCCACTTTTAAAAAAACATGGGCAAAACCCATGGGATTCTTTGTGGTTTTGATTATATTTTTTATAGTGCCCAAAACCTAAATAATAAATAATTCCCTCTATTTTCCTATATAAACCCATCCAATCTCTCACTTATATTAACTCAAAACCCTTGAATCATGTCCCTGTTCTTCCCTCCTCTCTATATAATCCTCCCAAGGTTCCCCAAGATCCTAATAATCCTCTCTCAATCCTCTCCCAAGCCTTTGGGATCACACTTCCAAGTAAGGGATTTCTTTCTTTCTCATTTTTGTCCAAATTTTATTACGTTATTGTACCCCTCTTTTCAATTAAAAATGTTGGTGTATGATTTGAAAACTCTACCATACTGCCCTCATTATGTTTTAATGATGATATACCTCTTTATCTCTCATTAATTCTTCCCATGTACACCTATTACAATGCCGAAATTTCATAAGTAATTTCTCTCTTCTCATTTTCATTCAAGAAATTCTTTTATATTATGCATCTAAATTCCATGAAGTATATTGGTACATGTATATATATGACCCCCATACTTTACATTTCATGTAAATATTATTATATACCCCTTTATCTCTCATCAATCATTTTTATGAATTCTTATGTCACGATGTTATGCTGCCGAAATTGCACCGCGATTCTCCAAGACAAAGTCATTGTGTAGTGAATACCATGCCCATTTATCTATCAAGGTTATTCACCTTTATTCACATTTTTTTATTGATTATATATTTTCATGTATTAATTACACATTCCTTTATCATGTAATAAATAATGATATTTAATTAATTCATGTTGTATGATCTTTGTGGCACACTTATGCATGAAATGAAATGATTAAGAAGGGTGTGCCCTGATAGATCTCCAAAGAATTGGGTAAAGATTATTTTCATGATAAATCAAGTGAAATGAGGGTTTACACATGATAATTCAAGTTCAATGAGGTTTTACTCATGATCCATGTACAATTATCCTTGGATCATGCTAATATCATGTTAAATGTTGTTTTCACATTTCCATGTTATGATAATCATGTTATATCATGACTTTATCTTCATGTTTATCTTGTGATCCATTGATATACCTATTTCCTTGAATGTAGTATATTCTTCTTGTTATACATTTTTTACTTCCTTATTGGGATTTATAGATCACCCTTTTCTTATGCATGTTCTCAGGTTATCCCATGCAATGCTAAGTACAAAAGAATGTTGTGGTCATGTAAAATAAGTTTTCAATAAAGATGTTGTATCTTATGTTTTAAGTTGTTGTGTAATGTTCATAATTTCCCAAGACACTATACCTATTGATCCTTAGAATTTTCTTAAGTGCAAGTTTATGTAATAAATCATGATTAAGTGTGTAATAAAGAGATGGGTTGTTATAGTTGGTATCAGAGGATAGGTTTAGTTATTTTTGGGATTAGGATTAGAAAACCCTAGTAAAAGCCTGAGGGATAAGAATAAGTATAATAAAAACATCCCTAAATTTTGGTGAGTATTGAGTAATTGGTTTATCAAGAAAATACATCCTTTTATGGATACAATTAGGTAGAGGTGGCTCTGGCACAGATGTATCTAGGGGTAAAACCTGAAAACACTGCATTGATCTAGACTCGAACTGGAACTAGTGCGTGAAAACGGGTCTTGTTGCACTCTTGGTTATGACACTAATGGGAGATATGCTTCAGTAAATTTATAAGCTTATTATGAACCATTATTAAGGAAATTAAAAAAAATACCCCTAATAATATATGTTGGGAAGTATCTCATGGATAACATAGATAAGTTAAGGAAATAAATTTAATTTATAAGTTATCCCTTTTTGTCATTGTATTCCCCTTTATAAGTTACCTCTAACTTTCCTTATATTCTAGAAAATGACCGGTAATATGAGGACTCGGGCTAACAACCGATGCGAAGATCAATGTGATGATTGTTCTAATGAGATTCCCAATCCGATGGAAGCAGGAATCGCAAAATGTTTCATGATACTCTCTCAGTTAACTCATGTTTTGAATAGAAACATGGGTCAAGAGGAACATCCAACCCCACCTAAAAAAGAACAATCTACAATTGAGAGATTCATGAGACAAATTCCTCTTAATTTTAATGGATCATCTGATCCCTAAATCGCAGAAAAATGGATCAACTCCATTGAAAAGATCTTCTTCATCCTTCAATGTTCCGAACAAGAGAAGGTTCTTCTAGATTCTTATTGTATGGAGGGTGAAGCAGATTAGTGGTGGAAATTGATAAAAAATATGAATCCTAAGGAAGATATTGAGGTTTTTTAATGGAAGGATTCCTAGAAAATGTTTTTCAATAAATATTTTCCATGCACCCTCTGACTTAAGATTGAAAGGGACTTCCTTTACCTCAAGAAAAAAGATGGTGAATTCATCAGATCATACAAGAAAAAAACTTCACAAAGCTTCTACGATATGCCTTTGTCTTTGTCAGCACACCCAAATCCAAGGTTGACCACTTCTTTGGTGGGCTAAAACCTAGCCTATGAAAAGCCCTAGTGATCTGTGACTTCGATAGCTATGAGGAAATTGTACGATGTGCCCTCAATATCAAAATGGAGATCGGAGAATATAAAGGATATCATGGGGATAAGAAGTGTAAGGTGTACTTTAAATATGACGGTCCAATGGATAAATCCAATGTTACTAAGAAAATATAGCACCCCACTTTCCAAAGGTGTGGAAAGAATCACCCAGAAAATTTCCTGAAGGTGATGAGGAAATGCTTTAGGTGTGGAATAGAAGGGAACCTGGCCATTAACTGCCGACAAGAAAAACCCATGGTTGTGACAAAGGAGAGGAAATCTCTATTCTACCCTCAACACATTATTCATTTCTTCAACTGAAAAGAACTAGGGAACTTTGAAAACTAGTTCCCTAAGCCAAGGGTTTTTGGAGGCAACCAACAACCTCTAAGGAAGCAAGGGATAGATTTTTCCATCACTACTACTGAAGCGAAACCCAACAATGAAGTGGTGATAGGTATGCTAGTTATTAATTCAAGAATAGTAAATATAATTTTTTATTATGGTTCTACAAATTCTTTTATATCCCAAAAGTTTAGTATAACAATACCAACATCACCAAAAATCATGGAAGTATAGATGTCGATGAGAACGGAAAATGGGGAAATCATTGTAACCCATGAACATAACTCATCCCCTATCACAATTTGTAGTTTGAACTTCCCATAGAACCTCGTCATACTCCCTATTATGTAATTTTATGCAATTCTTGGCATGTATTGGATTTATCTATATAAATCCAACATAAATTTCCATGAGAGGAAAATCACTCTCTATATGGAAAATCAACCCCTGATTCTGTACAAGTTCAAGGAGGAGGATGAATCTTATTTAGTACCATCATCTAAAGTGTGGATGTTACTACCCTATGAGAATGTCTATCTTTATCTTATAATTGAGTCTAAGGAAGCAACCATCCTTGAAGACATGTCTATTGTGAGGAAATTCGTTTAAGTGTTTCTCGAGTAATTTCCTGGTCTTCCTCCTAGAAGAGATGTTGAATTCTTGATTGATCTTATACCTGGGGAATTGCTAATATCCAAGACTCTGTATAGGATGGTTGTTTTGGAGCTTGAGGAGCTAAAAAAACAACTACCGAAGAATCTGGATAAAAGTTGTATATTCCCAAGTGCTTCAACATAGGGTGCGCCAATCCTCTTTGTTATGGGTCAATGCGCCTTTACATTAATTATCATGATCTCGACAAAATCACAATAAAGAATAAGTATCCTATGCCATGAATTTATGACTTGTTCGATCAGATACATGGAGCACAATACTTCTCCAAGGTGGATCTGTGGTTGGGATATTATCAATTAAGGGTGAAGAAGGAGGATATCCCCAAGACTACTTTTCGTACAAGATACGGATACTATGAATTCATAGTAATACCTTTTGGACTCACTAATGCTCCAGAAATCTTCATAGACTTGATGAATATTCTTTAGAGATTACCTCAACAAATTTTTGGTAGTCTTTATAGACGATATTCTAATATACTCTAAAACCAAGGAGGAGCATGAGGATTATCTAAGAACTCTACTAGATACCTTGAGAAAGGATAATATCTATGAAAAGTATATGAAGTGTGAGTTCTGGGTAGAGGAAGTCTCATTCTTGGGTCATATAATCGCAAGAAATGGAATATATGTGCATCCCTCCAAGACAACTGCAATTGAGAGATGGTTGAGGCCAACATCAGTGACAGATATCTGTAGCTTATTGGGGTTAGCTGGATATTATTGTCGATTTGTTAGAAACTTCTCATGATTGACCAACCCTCTTACCAAGATAACTCATAAGGGGGGAAAGTTTTATTGGAGACATGAATGAGAAGATAGCTTCAAGGAGTTGAAAAGGAGGTTTATCACTACTTCCATGCTCACACTACCCACAAGTGGAGAACTTTTTTTAGTATTAAATGATGATTTGTAGAAGGTAATGGGTTGTGTATTGATGAAAAATGACAAATTCGTTGCATATGATTCAAGGAAATTGAAATTTCATAATCAAAACTATCCAACACATGATCTGGAGTTGGCTGTAGTAATCTTCACTTTGAAAATTTGGTGACATTACCACTTTGGGGATAAGTGTGAAATATATACGGATCACAAAATCCTAAAGTATATATTTACACAAAAAGTGTTGAATATGCACCAACGAAGATGGTTAGAGCTGATCAAAGGCTATTACTGCTCAATCCATTACCACCATGGGAAAGTGAACAAGGTGGTGGATGCTCTGAGTAGAAAGGACCCAGCAATTCTACCATTGATGATAATTGAAAAGGATCCAATCTTCTTATATTTGATGAAGATGGATATAGGAATCATAAATAAGGGAACATCATAAATCCTTTCACAAATTATTGCTCAATTGTCTCTTTTGGAAAGGTTAAAGGATGATTTGGGAATTCAGAAGAAAGTGGAAACTATCAGAAAAGGGAAATCCTTAGAGTTCAATGTTAATGAAGAAGGAATTGTGAGATTTGGGACAAGACTATGTGTTCCATAAAATCTGAAGTTAAAGAATGAACTTTTGGATGATGCACATAGTTTGAATTTCTACATTCACCCAGGAAACACAAAGATGTATTGAGATCTTTGAGAGCATTATTGGTGGGATAAAATGAATAAAGAGATTGCTGAGTATACATAAAATTGTCCGGTATATCAACAAGTGAAGGCTGATAGGTATAATTCTAAGGGGATGATGCAACCATTACCCATACCAGCATGGAAATGTGAGAAGATCGCCATAGAATTTGTTACCGGACTTCCAAATACATCCAAAGAAAAAAATGCTATCTAGGTTGTTGTGGATCATCTTACAAAGACTTCACACATCATTTCAATTCGAGAGGATTTCTCAATGGATCAACTGGCATGGATATATATCATATTAGTGGTAAAGTTGCATGGATTACAACTATCTATTGTATCTGATCAATATCCAAGATTCGCCTTTATGTTCTGGAAGAGTCTTCAACATGCTCTGAATATTGAGCTAAACTTTAGTACGGATTATCATCCTCAAACTAATGGAAAATCTAAGTGGAATATCCAAACACTTGAGGACATGTTGAGAGAATTCTCAATGGACCTCAAATGAGTATGGGATCAACATATTCTTCTGGTTGAGTTCTCTTACAATAACAGTTTCCACTAAAGCATCCAAATGGCTCCTTATGAATCCCTTTATGGGAAGAAGTGAAGAACACCAGCATGTTTGGATGAAGCTTGGGAGAGAAAACTCATATGTCTAGAAATGGTCAAAGAAATGGTGGAGAAGTTTAAGACCATCCAGCAGCACATTAAAGATTCTCAGAGTCGACAAAATAGCTATGCTGATAATCATCGATGAGACCTAGATTTTGATGTCAGAGAATGGTATTCCTCCACATATCACTATGAAATAGAGTTATGAGATTTGGGAAGAATTTAAAGCTTATTATAAGGCACATTTTCCCTTTTGAGGTCCTTGATCGCATTGGAGCAGTGGCCTATTGACTAGCACTCCCACCAAACCTATCTCAAGTACGTGATGTATTCCATGTATCACTCTTGAGGAAGTACATACCTGACCCACCACATGTACTCAATCCAGAGGTAGTACCATTGGAGAATGAACTCTCCTATGAATATAATCCTATGAAGATATTAGATCATAGGGAAAAAGTTCTACAAAATAAGACAATTCCCCTCATGAAGGTGTTGTGGAAAAACCACAAGTTTAAAGAAGCAATGTGGGAACCATAGGAAGTGATGAGGCAGAGTTACCCAATTCTGTTTTAGTGTGGGAAAAATAAATTTTGAGGGTGAAATTTCTTAAGGGGGGAAGATTGTAACGAACCAAACTTTTATTAATGAAATTTACTCTTGATCTAATTAAATGTATTATTATGTAAAATGGTTATATAACATATTCACTTGATTGTTTTTATGTTTTTAGATTTTAAAATACCGTTAATAATTGTTACCATTTCTAATATAGTTGTTGAACAGTGACCACATGATTCGTATAAATATAGGGCTTTAACAAATCCAATTTACTCAAACAAAGGAAGCGATGGCCTCATACAGTAGAATTTCTCTATACGAAGACCATTTATCAGAGCTCAGAAAGGAGGTAGTATCACTGGGCTTTGCTCTTTACCAATCCCAATATGAGATTCAACATGTTGAGCTTGAATGGAACAGCCTATGGGAGAAGTATAATTTAATAGAGATTACCACCCGAGCGATGTTATTTGAGCCTCCCTAAGAGTATGTCACCATCGCACACATTACCCTTAGGTATTATGTGGGTGTTATAAGGGGTTATGTAATAATACCCTAATACTATTATTATATACATTATTTTTGTATAGAAAAAAGAATATACATTAATTTTATTATTATTAATTTATAAATAGTTTTTAAAGCACAAATAGTATTTTTTTTAGTTAATATTAAATTAAGAAATCTATTTTGATGAATTAATGGATTTTTGAATTAAATAGTATTTTAATAAAATATTATTACAAAATTAATTTTTATTAAATATAAATTATTGTATAATTTTTATAAATAAAATTGTAATATTTATTAAGGTTTGAAAGTTATTTTTATCAAAACCCATGAATTTTAGATAAATGTAGTTTTTTATTTTAAAAGTAAAAATTCACATATTTAGAAAATTATTTAGATAAAATGAATATTATTTTTGGAATCACAATGTCAAAATTATCCAAAAGTTAATTTTTTATAATTTTCTGAGAGTTGAATTTTTGGGTAAAATTTAAATACCGTTTAAATATATAATGTGTTTTAAGACATTATAATGACCCAATAGTGATGTAATAAAATACTATAAAAGATATTTTTGGCCAATATATGTTTTAACTTTTAAAAAATGTGATTTATATTTGTTTGATTTATTTTACAAAGCCTTAGTGGACCCTCCAAGACTTATAAAACATTTTAACATTTTAAAATGATTTCCTTGAGAGTGTAACTCACCTCCACATAACAAAGCCTACTATTTTAATATGTTAGTACATTTTCATTATAAAATAATTTTTTCCAGTCCAATTTGGAAAAAACCATGGGATTATTTTTGGTTTTGATTAGTTTAATGTGTAGTGTTCAAAACCTAAATAATAAATAATTCCCTCTCTTTTCCAATATAAACTCACCCAAGATCCCACTTATCTTCCCCCAAAACCCTTGTAGAACATCCCTAATCTACCCTCCTCTCTCTATAACCCTCTAAAGGCTCCCCAATATCTGAAGAAACCTCTCCCAATCCTCCTCCAAGCCTTTGGGATCACACTTCTAAGTAAGGTATTTCTTTATTTCTTATTTTTTTTCAAATTTAATTATGTTGTTGTACCCTTTTTTTCAATTAAAAATGTTGGGGTATGATGTATAACCTCCTCCATACTACCCTACTTATGTTTTAATGATGATATACCTCTTTATCTCTCATTAATGCCTCCCATGTAAACCCATTACCATGCTGAAATTCCATAAGGAATTTCTTTCTTCTCATTTTCATTCAAGAAATTATTTTATATTATGCATCAAAATTCCATTACCTATATTGTGAAATGTATTTATATGACCCTATTAAAATAAATTTCATATAAATATAATGAGATACCCATTTCTCTCTCATCAACCATTTTTATGAATTCTTATGTCACGTCGTTATGCTGTTGAAATTGCACCATGATTCTCCAAGCAAAAGTCATTGTGTAGTGAATACCATACTCATTTCTCGTTCTAGGAGATTCACCTTTATAAACATTTTCTTATTGATTTTATAGTTTCATGTATTAATTACAAATTACTTTATCATGGAATAAATAATTATGTTTAATGAATCCATGTTATATGATCTTTGTGGCACATTTATGCATGAAATGAAATGATTAAGAAGGGTGTGCCCCTGATGGCGCTCCAATGCATTGGGTAAAGATTAGTATCATGATATTTAAAGTGAAATTAAGGTTTAAGCATGGTAATTCATGTGCAATGAGGGTTTACTCTTTCTCCATGTGCAATGAGCCTTTGATCATGCTAATATCATGTTAAATGTTATTTCCTCATTTCCATGTTATGATAATCATACTATATCATGCCTTTATGTTCATGTTTCTCTTTTGATCCATTGATATGCCTATTTCCTAGAATGTAATATATTATTCATGTTATTCCTTTTTTACTCCCTTACTGGCCTTTATAGCTCACCCTTTTCTTATTAATGTCCTCAGATTATCCCATGCAATGCTAAGTATGAAGGAATGTTGTGGATGTGTAAAATAAGTTTTCAATAAAGATGTTGTATTTTATATTGTAATTTGTTATGTAATGTTTCTAATTTCCCATGACACTAGACCTACCTATCCTCATATTTGTCTTAATTTCAAGTTTATGTAATAAATCATGATTAAGTGTGTAATAAATAGTATGGTTGTTAAATCTACACATAAATTAAAAACCAAATTCCCATTAAAATTATTATTTTCACTCAATGAAAACCAAAACTGGGTTAAAACCTACTTTGCCTCCTTAAAACCATTTCAAAAAGCAATAATTAATTTAATAAGAGGATTAAAATAATAAAAGATTCCATTTAAAATAATAAAACTTGTAATTCACATAATAAACCAATTATTACAAGTAATAAACTCAAAGAAATGGTTCCAAATCATCACAAGGATACTATATATAATTGTTATTTCATAAAAAGAGCATTCAAAAAGTGAAATCATGGTTATAATTCCAAAATAAAACAATTTCATGGTGAAACCTACCTCAAGGAAGTAATAACTAAGCTTAAGCACCTCAAAACTGATCACCTTCGATGGTGACCACACCCACAAGAGTAACAACAGTGTCTATAGCCCCTAGACACAAAAACACCCAACATTAGAACCACCCAGAACACTAAAATCAACCCTAAGAGATCTAAGTTTCATGGTGGAGGATAAAACAAAGAGGGAAGAGATGGAATAGGAAATAAGATATAAATGAAGTAATATTTACCTCAAATCCACTTGGAAATTTTCAAAGCGAATTCAAGAATCTAAGGGTGGAGGAAGAGGGAGCTCCTCCAAGTATACAAGGGGGTAGGATGACACAAATGGGGAAAATAGGGGTGAAATCCCTTAAAAATAAATAGGGCTATTTTGGGAAATTTCCCTTTTTTAAACACTTGTGAAGGTCACTCGGTTTGGACACATGGTTTTCCAAGACATTCTAAAATTGTTCACACCCCACTGACTAGGGATAGTGCACTCACATGGTTTCTCCTAAGAGAATACGCAGTAAGGAAAAAATGTGGGCCTGGAAAAAGACATACCCAAGACCTCACACAGTCTCAGAGGAGCTCCGCAAAGTTTGAAAACCCATATCAAAGCTGTGAAAAATGGATTTTTCTAATAGATAAGACCACCCATATGGGAATTTAATGGTTTGAGAAATCATGTGGGATAATCATGAACTGCCAAAAAGGACTCCAAAAACTTAAATTCTAGCCTTATAACTACTAGAACTCAAACCCACTCCATGAAAAGATAAAAAATTCATGACACTAGTGGTGTCAAAAACTCCCCACCATACCACTTTCAATCCCCAGAAAGTCCTGATCAAAAAGAATAATAAGAGAGAAGATATAAGATCTTAAGAGGACCTATCCAAGAGAAGCACTCAAAGCATCTCAACCTTGAAGCTAACAACCCACATCCTCAAAAATGATCAAACTGATTAACTTAAAATCATGCACACCTCCAAGAATAACTAAATGAGAACCCTCAACAAGAACGCCTACATAGCATCAGATACCTAACATGGTCTCCCCATTATTAAGAGTTTCTCTAAAATTGTCTCCCCACAATTTAGAGTTTCTCTAAAATGGGGGCACAAAGGAAAACTTCCAAGAGACACATCCTCCAGCAATTTAGAAACCACAAGAGGAACTCGCTTTCAAACTGAAAGTTCTCCCAAACCTAAAGGAACAAAAAATATCCACAAACATCCTCAAAATAAATGTCATTATCTCTATCCTTGGGTAATGAAACACATTAATAACCTAGTTTCAAAACATTGATCACCCTCACATGGTGGATCCCCCAAAAGGCCCATATCCAAACACCAGTTAGTATACCACACTCAATTGGTGTTTCATACCCCCTAGTTACCCAATAATTAACCTAAAGGACTCTCTAAAGTATAAAAAAATAGAACCTTAATGAATAAATGAGAAAATAGGCACAACACACTAACTCCAAGAAAGGTTTACCCAAACAATAGGACTCAATAAAACGGCAATCATAGCCCTGACAGAAAACACCAAAGGAAGTGGGAGAGGGGAAACCCATTATTAAAGGGAACAAAACATTCCATAAAATAGAATTTAAAACATTGATAAAAACATCCCAAAAGTTAATCTTCCACAAAAAACATCTCAAAAAGGGGAAACATCCACAAAATCCAACCACAAAAGCCAAAACTCCCTTACCAAGATTACAACCACCAAAAGAGTAGGTCCCAAAAAGAAAATTGACCCATAAAACTAAACTAAAACTAATAATCTCACTCCCAGTAACCCTCAACATAAATAAAAATCTCTAACAAGGAAGTTTTTTCATCCCCCACTCCACTCAGATTGTGAGTAGGTTCCAGAACTGAAAAAAAAAAATATTTTGACCATTTTGGGGGAACAAACAGAAATAGTGTAAGACATGGATATTGCCAATGCATGACTCTAAATACAAACAAAATTATTCCTTCTCAAATAGGTAATCAAAAAATAATCAAAACCCCACAATAATGTGCACATTAATCTCTCAAATGAGGCACAAGAAATACACAAAAAAATAAATTTTCTTTTGAAAATTCCATATTTTCCAAGTAATTTTGAAAATCACCCTCCACTAATGTATTACCCAAACACCAATTAATCCCTATTTAAAACAAAAAAAAACCTTGGTATAACCTTTTCAGTTCCCAAAAATAGCATATTTCCAAAATAATTTCCAAAAATAGCATATTTCCAAAATAATTTCCAAAACTCCATTTTATTTGGAAAACCAAGTGTCCAAAACAAGTTTATCAAAATTAACTTACCTTTATAAAACATTATTCACAAAGGAAGAACCCACTTGAAAAACATTCCTCTAACACCAATTTTGAAAATAGTAATTTCTAAAGAATCCCTCCATTTTTTAAAAAAAAAGGTTTTAAAACAAGTCATACACCAGAACTATACAATAATTTAGAAAGGATCATAAAAACACGTCCTAAAATGGAAAAAACACCCCTCAATCCACCTCCAACAACTGAAAATCGAATTTAGAGAAATAAAAAAGAAAAGAGGAGTCCAAACAGGCCAACTAAGGAATAAATGGTGTCATTCACACTTTTTCCATTTGTGTTGGGCACTTGAGTGTCAATCGTATAACACACCCTACTAAGGAGGAAGAATCAACCACATGGATACCACATGGTTCCTAATCCATATTTTCCAACCCAAAAATCAAGTTATTTCTCCTTCCATCCCAATACCAAGGGAGACCCCCAATATCATGTACATTTTCAAAGGGGATCAAAACATCAATCACATCAATACCCATTAAAACATCCAAAAATAAGATCGAATTCACAATCTATGACCTAACTCCCCATGGAATCTTAAGGCTTGATATGAGAAAGAGCTAGCCAGAATCTTCTTACCCTTATTTCTCAAGCCTCAACAACCTTAGTCACCATTCCACCCAAACATCCCCAAATAAAAAGGTTGAAAAAATAATCTTAGGCTCCTACGGAAGGAAACCCAACCTGTCTATGATACCATTTTTGTAACAAACCAACCCATTCTTCCATCCAAACCTACACTTGGCCTGATCCTCCACATGTACTGAAGAGAATTTTTTATCCCCATGTGTTTCTGAAAAGTTCATAGGCATCTCAAGAACTCCTTTGGGAATAGTTTTACCCAAATAAGAGACACAAAAATGGAATAAATAACTACAAAATACAGAGATAAAAAATTCATGAAAAATATTCATAACCAACTATCATGATCTAACCCAATTAAATATGCATCAAAAACATCCATAATAAATAAATATAGATAGGTAAGAAAAATAAGTAACCAAAATAAAACTACTATAAACCAACCAACTCAATTTCAGCCTAAATCCAACTCCATGTAGCCTCCAGTTTCCCCCCACCACCTAACTCACTCCTCATAGACCATTAAAAAATCAAAACTGAAGTAAGGACCCAATTGAGCTCCTATAACCTAAAATATATAGGTATGGTATAAAAATCCCAGTAGGTCACTATAAACCACCTAAATTATGCAATTAGTTTCATAATAAAATTCATCAATTCTAGTTTGAAAATAAATATAGGAAGTAATATTTTCATATATATAATGTATAGTAGATAAAATAATTCCATAAACCACCTTCAAAACATTTCCATTATTTCCCCAAAACTGATCACATTCATTTTGAAAAAAAAAACTATTATCCAAATCTATTTCAAAACCACACACACCGTTAAAATTTCCCAAAACAGCTCACACTTGATTATCTAAATGAAAATAGTTGTTTTAAACATTTCACCAACCGAATATGTCTTTGAACCAAAACCCATTTTAAGATACACTTTAAATAACTTTCATATAATATCCTTTAATTTCAAAATAAGTTTTTCCAACACTTATTTGAAAACCCATTTTTCAAAGGAAATAACTCAACACCCACATGGGTCAAGTTTCAGAAGAAGGTACCACGCATATTTCATGAGGCATAATAAAATGAAACACAATCATTGAATGTGATAATAAATAATCAAAGGAATATGGGATAAAAATTAAGTAGAAGGGAAATCCTCAAAAATTATCCAAAGGATCCTAGTGTCATGGTACTAACCAACGAATTCTAATCATGTCCTAGTGTGACTAAGAATAACCCTAGGAAAAACTATATCACAAATGGGTCTACAAATAGGTAGAGGCTCACACTATCCCCCAAAAGGAGGCGGAGGCTCACACAGTCCTCCCTAGTCTCTCACAGTCCCTAATGGTGTGTTCTTAATCCCCAATCACCCATGATCACACTCAGTATCAAGGGTTAATGTTCCTATAATGGGATCTCTTGGTCCTAGTGGAAATGCTCCAAATCACTAACCTAGTTTAGGTCTTCAGCCGACTTTGTCACCTACACCATTTCCCAAGGTCTACCATGACAATTCAAAAGTATGTGTGCACAATAAAACATCTCACACACCTAACACCCAATGATAAATATCCCTGCATACATAACATGCACCACGGTATAAAAAACGCATTCCCACATAAGGGGATAAAATAAGCATCACATAGTGATAAAAAACCCCATAGGGGGTATCCAAACAAGGGGAAATCAAGGGTCATTATCACAATAACCATTTTGAAAAACAAAAGTGTCAACCAGGCCTTTAACACTAAAAGATGACTCAGAATTATGATTAATCTTTTAACATTTCATAAAACACTTTCCAACACTATTTAGAAAATTATGGAAACCACCCAAACATTTAAAACATTTAAAAATCACCCCTACATAAGGTATATATTCTTTTTAAATATAAAATAGGGTCAAATCCATAATTTCCATTACACATTTTATTATACACCACTTAAAACATTTTAAAAGGTCCAAATAAGTCACCCATTTCTTTTAAAATGTTTCAAAGATACCCTTTAACAAGGTTATTCTTCTTTGAAAACCAAAACAAGGCCAAAGGTCCAACCATTTTCCATAAAACCATTTAAACAATCCACAATGAAATTTAAAAATGGGGTAAACTACACAATCCTTTTAAATCACCCTTTGAAATACATTAAAAAAACCCCTTTAAAAATCATCTTGATGTCTACACCTCAATTCAAAACTAGTTTCCCTTTAAAACCATCATTTTCACTCAATGAAAACCAAAATTGGGTTAAAATACATTTTGTATCATAAAAAAATTAAATAATCCATAATTCATTTAAAAATAGGATTATCATAATAAAAAATTCTATTTAAAACAATAAAACATGGAATTCACATATTAAAGAAATGATTATATGTAAGAAACTAAACGAAATGGTTCTAAACCATCACAAGGATAAGATATATAATTATGATTTCATAAAAAGGTAATTTAAAATTTTAAATCATGGTTATAATTCCAAAAATAAATAATTTCATAGTGACACCTACCTCAAGGAAGTGAGAACCAAGTCAAATCACCTCAAGACTCATCGCCTTTGATGGAGACCAAACCCGTGAGAGTAGAAACAATTTATACAACCCCTAGACACCAAAAAACCCAAAATTAGAACCACCTTGAACACTAACATCAACCCCAATAAATCTAGGGTTCATGGGGGAGGAAAAAACAAGAGGTAAGAGAAGGAATAGGGAAGAAGAGAGAAATGGAGGAAGATTTACCTCAAATCTTCTTGGAAATTTCCAAATAGAAGCCAAGAATCTGAGGGAGGAAGAAGAGTGAGCCCCTCCAATCCTCCAAGGGGGGTCAACTGATGCAAATGGGGAAAATACGGGTGAAACCCCTTAAAATTGATATGGGAATGTTGGAAAATTCCAAATTTTTAAACACCTAGGCAGGTTTCATGATTTGGCCACATAGTTTTCCAAACCATGTGACAAATATGTGCACCCCACTACTTAGGGATAGTGCACACACACGGTTTACCCTAAGAGTATGCACAGTCTAGAAAAACCATGCACCTCAACCTAGACACAACCAAGACCCCACACGGTCTTTATGGATCTTCGTACAGTTTGAAGAATTATGCATAAGTTGTTCAAAACAACTTTTTCCAATGGATAGGACCACCCACACGAGCATTGCACATTTTTACAAACCATGCAAGCTAAACATGCACTACCAAAAAGGCCTCCAAAAACTGAAATTCCATTATTACAACTACTGAAACTCAAACCCTCTCTATAATAAGTTAAAATAATACCAAATAAAACACTTTCACACTGAGTGTGTCGCAAAAAAGGGGGATAAATTTGAGAAATAATTCATTGCTTAATAGAATGGGGTATTGTTTTACATTTTTCATTCGTGTTTTTGTTTTTTATTTTCAAAAAGGGTTATATTGTTGCATAATAAACTCATTTTAACTTTATTTTTTGAAATCACATTACAATCATTTTATAACTCATCTTAGCTTATATATTTTTTTATCAAGTATTTTTTATGTGCATAATGAATTTATAACAACCTTAATTTTAGAAGATTTTATCACAAAATATATATAACTATGTTTTCATTCTAAAATTCATTCACTGAATTTATGATCACTATAGAGTTTCTAGACTGATTTAATCAAAAAATGTGAAGTTGTTTTGAGTTTATCAGATGATGATGATGAAAATTATGATGTATTTACAAATGGTCATGAAGAATGTGGATTCTGGATGTTATTGTTTTTCCTATAAATAAGATCAAACCTTTGATAATCATAAGGACATGGAAACAATAATTAAAAATAATTATCCTTAGTAGATTATATTGTAAAAGTGTTTATTACTATGAGATTTTGATCCTTGTATTATTTCTTTATATATTTTTTTAAGAGTTTTTTGGTGAGGATTTCATTGTAAATACCTTATAAATTTCCATTTTTAATCATTGTGTTTGTAATCCTTATGATTGAGGGATTACTTGTGTTGAAGTTGGGTCTTTTGGTGTGTGAAATTAGAGGTTCTACCGATCATATTGATCAAGTGATTCTAGGTTTTGAAGATAGAGTGTCTGGGGTTGGGACACTGACATATTCTAATAAGTTTACGTTGGTGGATTCTGAGTGTGGAAGACAAAATAATTTTCTTATGGGTTTATAGTTAAGGGATTTTAGGGGTAGGAAGATAGAAATTTTGATAAGTTAAAGTCAAGGATACCTTGAATCAATTTTAAAAATTATCCTTGAACTTAAATTAAAAGTTTAATTTAATAATTTCCTTTAAAGGGTACTTGATTTTTTAATCAGTGCTTTTTTTTATTATTTCTATTGTGCCTACTAATTTGTATAGTTATTTATATTTTTGTTTTGTTGATACATTTTTAGAAGTTTATTATGTTCTAATTTCTTAATTTCCACTATTTTTATATTTGATTTACTATGATATTTTTTTGGTTAATCATACTTTTATATCTTCCATTACTTTTAAAATTTAGGTGGACATAAAAACTATAGTAAATATTTAAAACTAAAATTCATCCCTTATTCTGGTTTACCTACTTTAATATCTAATATAGATCTCCCAAAAAGGTTAATTGAAATTATGGTCCTTGGTACCTCATGAAGTTGCACCACATAATCCATATACTACCTCACCAAATACTCCAAAACACTCAACTCCATGATTTCTAATAAGTGAGACAACTTCTTAAACTGATCTATAATAAACCATATAACATCACACACTCTCTAGGCTTGAGGTAAAACAATGAATAAATTCATTGATATATCCTATCATTTCCACTCAAGGACATCCAGTGGACACAACAAACTTCTTAGAACATGATTCTCTACATTCACTTACTAATAGATCAAGAATCACAATACAAACTCTACTAATGACTACTTCATATCGGGATACCAAATTATGCCCCACAAGGGATGACATATATTGGAGATATTATGATGTAATGCCATTGTTGATCTATGGAACTCATGTAGAAAATCCTCATACATCATCAATAAAATAAACAACCTCCCTTGAAACATCATCTAATTTCATTCATCCTCTAACAATCCCTCAAGAGAATCACCATGAAATACATGATCTTGTATCAATTCCATATATGAGTCTCCCTACTGAGACTCCTCCACCTACTTACTCACTCATAATAGCACTATCAGCATTGGCTACTCCACCTACTTCATAAAGGATGATTTCATTATTATATAAAATAATAAACCTCTTCCATAAACCTCTTTTGAAACATGATGAATCACTGAAAGAAACTCTATCACCCCCAAAATATCTCTAGACTCCGTAATAAAATCATACTATGAGTTCCTGGTCAGTGAATCAGTAACTATATCCCCCTTCCCCAAGGTTTAAGAGATATAAAATATGTTTTCCCTTAAGAACTCCATTAATTTATACTGATTTATATTCATATATTACTAAGAGAAAATATACCTCAGACCCTTATGATAAATAAAAACCACAAATAGTTCACTAATGGGGTAATGTAACTGAAAATTCATAGAAAAAACATTCATAATTAACTCAAGATCATGGGTGACCTAATTACACTGATGGGAACGTAACTTATTGGATCAATATGATAACATTACCCTATAATGAAACCCAAATATAGATAGAAACCATTTTTCAAAACCTAAAACATCACTCACTCCTCTAGTAACCAAAGTATGAGAGCACCGATCAACCTATCCTTTAGGTGGTAGAAAGCTTCTTGAAACTGGTTATCCTAAATAAATAAATGTTCCTTCTATGTTAATATTATCAATAAGTCTACAATCCAAGAAAAATTAGACATGAATCTCTAATAATAACCCACAATAACAAGTAATATATGGACCTCTTTAACATTCTTTGGAGATTCCAAAGAAAAAACTACCTTGATATTTGTAGGATCCACTGCCACTTCCTACTGGGAAACTACATTCCCAGTGAAATGTACCTCACATATCCAAAACTTACACTTAGACAAATTCCCATAGAGATAGTGGTGCTGAAGGACCTATAAAATATCTCTAAGATGATTGGAATGTTCCTCAACTAACTTCAAGTATATGAGTATGTCATCAAAAAAACTACCATAAACTAATACAAGAACTCACATAACATAGAGTTCATGATCCCCATAAAAAATAACTGGAATTTTTGACATCAAACAATATAACCACAAACTTGAAGTTCCCATAGAGATATATAAAGTTAGTCTTTGGGATAGCCTCCTCTATTACTCATATCTAGTGATAACTATATCATAAATCAATCTTAAAAATATATAGATCCCTTTAATTGGTTGACTAAATCATCAATACTTAGAAGAGGCTAATGGTTCTTGACCATCACTCAGTTTAGACTTCATTAGTCTAAACACAAGCTCAAACCACTATTTACCTTATAGGAGAAGAACATTGGAGCACCCCATAATGACACATTAGGCCAGGTGAAACCCTTCTACATCTAATCATCGATTAGAATCTTCAACCAAAACATCTCATAAGTTTAAATCAAATAAGGATTCATTGAAATTGGGGAGGCATCCAATTTCAACTCCATTTTTAAGTTGATATAACATCAAGGGGTAGCATTACAACCTACATGGGAAATAAATCCGAAAAGTCCATGATGGATCTAGAAAACTCCACTTCCTATACCTCCAGTAAATCCAAATACAACCCTACCAACTAAGACAATAACGGCCCTAAACACCTATGACCCATCTTATAATCCTTATTGTCACGACCCGTCCTCGGGGCCCGTGTCGTGACTACCCCAAGCCTGCCTTCTATAGGCCAGGGGATGGCGACTAGCACCAAGGCGTAATTCCCGGTAAAAAGGGAAGGCATTGCCTTTGTAAAGTAAACAAACATCACAGAGCAAACAAGCAGTAGAAGTAAACACTAAGTAAAACTGAGTACAACAGTATGTGCAAAAAAGTAAGTGGGTCAGTATACAAACCCAAACTGAAAGTAAAGTACAACTGGAAGGGAAAACAACAACTGAAAAGTAAAGCCGCAACGTCGAGCTGTCCACTGGAAATCCCACCTGAAGGGTGGGTACAGATAGCCTCCACTGCTCCTCAGGTCCAGCCGACCGCTCCGAGTACGTCCCGCCCAATGGTCCACCTCCAGGTACCATCCTTCTCCACAAGCCTCAACCACGATTAGCGTTATCCGTCGTCTGCAACCAACACAATGTAGTGCGGGCATATCCCGTGCAGGGGTGAGTATAAGCTACTCAGTAGGGACCCCGAGACCCCCGAAGGTCTCCCAAAATCCACAAAGGATAATCCAAAAAGGAAAGATACAATCACGAAGTAACATACGACACCGCTTAGGTATATGCCCATACATATACCTAAGTCATCAATTCTCGTTCGGCTCCAACATCCAAGCCCAAGTACAACCCAGTCCACACAGGAAAGCAAAATGTAAATCCATATAGGATATCACAACACAATCCACATAGGAAAGAAAAACGTAAATCCACATAGGATAGCACAAAACAATCCACATAGGAAAGAAAAATAGGATTCAGATCACAAAGGTATACTTCTTCATATGACGATGGAGATGATCAGATATTGACACTGATTCATCTAAGCCGTCGGACCCACAAAGGATCGATAGGTACGAACACACGCAATGACCCAAAAAGGATTTGACCCACACAGGATCGATAGTAAACTAACCCCCGCAATGACCCACATAGGATCTGACCCACAAAGGATCGATAGGTAACTAATCCCCACAAAGACCCACACAGGATCGGACCCACACAGGATCTGTAGGCGCTGGCTCACACAGAACCGATGAGCGCTGACCCACATAAGATCAGACCCACACAGGATCGGTAGCACTGATCCATGTAGGATCGCTGAGTGTTGTAGTCGTCGCCGTCGAATCCACTGAGGATCTCTGTACAGTCGTCATCGTCGTCACAGTCGCTAACGCAGCCAGCTCTAGGGTTCTTGCACACAGCAAGCTCGTTCGGGAGAGTCCGCTCCACGAGCCGAGAGGCTGATACATCAACTGACACGTAGTCCAGATTTGATGTATCCAAAAGTTCTGTATCGACAACAGAAACTCAACGTCGCAGATGGCGCGTCAATCGGACGCTCGGTCTGAGAGTTATTGGCATTTTCGTCCCAGGGACCCGGTTGGTTTTTAAGGAAAAACCAACCCGAACATACTCCACCTGCATCCAAACCTCGGGCGGAGTAATCCAAAAGATCTATCTCACTAAGAGGAATCCAACAAAGTCGATGGCACGTCAATCGGACGTCCGGACCTCAAGTTATGAGCGTTTCCGCTCCGAGGGCCCGGTTGGTTTCGTGTACGAACCAACCCGGCCAGATCCAAAGTTCTCTGAAACATAGATTGCGATATACCAAAACGGCCGTCTCGATCCAAGGATCGCATCGCCACTGACGGCGCATCGATCGGAGGTCCATAGCCCGAGATATGGGCAAAAGACCGAAAAGGGTCTGAAAACAGGGGTTTCAGGCCCAGACCGACCCGGCCCGAGACCCCCTGGGTCGGCCCGGCTGGGCACGGCCCGGCCCGGCGCACGGCACCAACTGGCTCGATCTAACGGCCGAGCCGTTCGGTTTGCGGGGGGGGGGGGGGGGGGGGGGCGCTACCCCCCCATGTTTTGTAACCGCGACCCCCCTTAATGGGGGCCGCTAGCTGACCGGCCGGGGGTTTGAACCCCCGGCCTCTCTCCTGTCCGGTCGGCCCACCCCGGCTGGCCGGTTTCTACCGCCACGGGACCGGCGACGGCCGGTCCCCTCCCTGCTCTGACGTCGGCGGCCCGTTTTCGGCCGGTGGTTCCCATGCTTCGCCGCGGCCCTCATTCGTCCGGTGCGGCGCGATGGCGCCGCACCCCTCCGCCGCGGCCCTGCTCCGGCCGCGGTGCTTTTTCAATTCTCTGGCGCGGAGCGACGGCGCCGCGACTTGGTTCATATTTTTAAAAATGCGGCGTGTCGGCATCGCGCATTCTTGTTGTTCGTTCCCACGTGGTGCGACGGCACCGCGTCACTTCTCATCGTACCGCAACAACAAGAAAATAAAAGGGAGGGGGTCTGGCATGTTTTTGTGGTCCGGCCTCCTCCCGTTAATTGGTAGCATGTGGTCCAATTATACGTGGATAAATAACGGGAGTAAATCACGAAAAGAAATCGCATAAACCCCTACCTTGTGCGAGCTTGAACAGAGGTTCGTCAAACGAGGATTCATCACAGGAAGAGACGTTGTGAAAGAAGACGTTGACTGCATCATGGTACACGGCGTCGTGGAAGGAGACGTCGCGGAAGGGGACGTCGACCTCTGAGGAATCTGGAGTTCTTCGCATTCTTCGCGTTCTTCGTGTTCTTCGACGAAGAGGATGAAGAAACTCAAGAATCCCTTAGATTTTCTCCCAAAGCTCCCAAGGAAACAAGACTCCAACAAAAATAAAATAAGTCCCTTACTTATTTTATTAACTCAACATAAGGTTTGAAATTCAAACACTCACATTAAACTCACTTCATTAATATCATAAGTTATTAAAACTTAAGTTATCAAATTTAATTATGAGTTGAGGGAGTTAAGGAAAGTGAAGGGGTAGGGTTCGTGTGGGCCCCACCACCCTCATAACCTCCCATGGAAAGTTGGGTAGTTACCCAACTTCCACCCAAATCTTAAATCCACTTAGAGAAAATAAAAATTGTAGTTAAATTTTTATTTTAACTTCCACAATTTTTATCAACTCCTCTCGTGAAAACGCAACTCTGGAAAAGGAGTTCCTAAACAATTACTGGCGCTGTGAATCCATCGGTGCCCTCAGAATTTGATTCCAAGCACCGGTTCAAAAGTTAGAAATTCCCGCTCATTCATTCACTAAACGTACCCGAGCTAAACTTCGGATAGAAATTCCTGGCACACCGGGCCTCGGAATCAAGTGCCGTCAGAAACTGCGTTCTTGTAAAATCCCAAGAAAATTAAGAAAAAATTTCCCTTTAATTTTACAGGTCTTTACATTACTCCCACCTCAGGGATTTACGTCCCCGTAAAGATACATCATAAACTAGGGAAACAAATATGGGTACTGAGTACGCATCTGAGCCTCCCGCTCCCAAGTGCTCTCCTGGAGGTTCATGTGCTGCCATCTGATGCGCACAAGAGGAATCGATCGTCCACGTAGGACCCGCTCCTGTCGATCCTCGATCTCCACTAGGACCTCCGTAAAATTCGCCTCATCATCAACGTCCAGCTCCTCATGGTCAATGAGGTGCGTCGGGTCGTGCACGTATCTCCTCAGTTGAGATACGTGGAAGACGTCGTGCACCCGGTGCAACTGAGGTGGTAGAGCCAGGCGATAAGCTACCTCGCCAATCCTGCTGAGGACCTGTAACGGTCCAATGAAGCGTGGAGACAACTTGCCGCCTCAGCCAAATCTCTGTATTCCACGTCGAGGTGAAACACGCAAGAAGACGTAGTCGCCATCCTCGAACTCTAGTGGCCTCCGCCTCCTGTCAGCATAGGACTTCTATCGGCTCTGAGCTGTCCTCATCCGCTCCTGGATGACCTGGACCTTCTCTGTCGTGGCCTGGACCATCTCCGGTCCCACAAGTGCTGACTCCCCAGGGTCTGTCCAGCACAAAGGAGATCTGCAAGGTCAGTCGTACAACGCCTTGTATGGTGCCATCCCGATGGTGGAGTGGTAACTGTTGTTGTACGCGAACTCCACCAAGGGTAGGTGGTCCTCCCAGCTACGACCAAAGTCGAGGACACATGCGCGGAGCATGTCCTCGAGAGTATGAATGGTCCTCTCCATCTGACCATCCGTATGAGGGTGAAAGGCAGTTCTCAGACGTAGTTGCGTCCCGAACGCCTCCTGCAACCCCTTCCAAAGCCGGAAAGTAAAGCAATCATCTCGATCGGAGACGATAGACGATGTCACACCGTGAAGCCATACAATCTCCTGAACGTAGAGACGTCCCAAGCTCTCCACTGAGCTCTGATCTCTGATGGGTAAGAAGTGAGCCGACTTGGTGAGTCGGTCGACAATCACCCAAATGGAGTCGTGACCTCTGGAAGTGCGTGGAATTCCAGTCACGAAGTCCATAGATATCCCATACCACTTCCACTCCGGGACCTCCAAGGGTTGTACCAAGCCTGCTGGTACCTGATGCCATGCCTTCACCTGCTAGCAGGTGAGGCATCGAGAAACGAACTCTACCACAGCCTTCTTCATGCCCGGCCACCAGTGCTGTCGTCTGAGATCCTGGTACATCTTCGCCACTTCGGGATGTACCGCCAAGGGAGAAGTGTGAAACTCTCTTAGCACCTCCTCCCGTAAAGCAACTGGTACCAAGTTACATCCTCTGAAAAGGATGTCGTGTCCTGATCCAAAGGAGAAACCATCAGGTGCCTGTCCTGAGGATATATGTGCACGCCGCGTCTCACAGTCATCGTCCCCATGTTGTGCCTCTCTGATCCGCTGCAGTAGTGGAGGGGTGACTGTGAGAGACTGAAGGAAGGCTGCTCCATCTCTATCCATGAAGGATATCTACAAAGCGGCTAGCTGCTCCGTCGCCTCCTCAAGTAGCTGAATGTCTGTCCTCCTTCTGAGAGCATCGGCTACTACGTTCCCCTTCCCATGAGTATAGACTATCTCAAAGTCATAGTACTGGAGGAACTCGAGCCATCGCCGCTATCTCAGGTTCATGTCCTTCTGAGAGAATATGTACCTGAGACTCTGATGGTCAGAAAAGACTGTAAAGAGCTCTCCCATCAGATAGTGTCACCATGTCTTCAGAGCGAAGACCACTACTGCTAACTCCAGGTCATAGGTAGCGTAGTTTTTCTCATGCGGCCTCCACTGACGTGATCTATAGGCGATCACTGCCCGCTCCTACATCAGGACACATCCGAGTCTGGTCCCTGATGCATCGCAGTAGACTACGTACCCTACTCCCTCCTCTGGAAACCTCAAGATAGGGGTGCTGGTCAATCTCTGTCTCAGCTCCTGGAAGCTCTGCTGACATCTGTCTGACCACACGAAGGGTTTCCCCTTCCTCCTTAACGTTCTGCAAAGCTGAAAAGATTTCTCCTTTTCCAAAAAGGGAAATCCAGTCTCATCCCCTGGATGAACCACATTCCTTTCCTAATACAGTCAATCCCATCATGATTAGTTAATTCATGGCATGGATGACATCGTAAGGCCTTGACGCTACTACCAAGAGATCCAACCATTACTCTCGCCTCCAAGGTTTGAGTCACACTGTCGGCATCAGTGTGTGGTCACTGGGTCTCCTCCAGTAAGAATCTCGCAAGTGAGGGTCAAGTCAACAGTTTTTAACCAGCACCTCTTAGTAATAACAAACAAAAGACAAGAAAGAAATTGTCACCATTGCAAGTGTCTTTTATTACTTCAACTCAAAGTACAAGGACATAAGGCAACACAAACTACGAAGCCAGAGGCATTATGGGAAAAGGCCTCTATGCCCAGAGATAGTCCCGTACTAGTCCACCCGCTTCCGAAGCTCCATGATCGTAAGCTTCAGCTGCCTGAAGCTGTGCTCTCCCCTGAGGTCGGGGTGGAACTCCTGGTGGTGGTGGTGGTAGAGCCTAAAAACGTCGTCCACCACCTGTCGCTCGACCAGCTCCTCGGCCTCATCCACCTACTCCCTGCGGACTGCCGCGGTCGAACCTCTGCCTCTACCTAGGTAGTTCCTCAACCGTCTACTGCTCCTCTGCATGGCGGGTCGGGTAGTCACGATCCATGTGGCACTGCCCGCCGCATGCATAGAACTGTCTTCCAATCGTAAGACTGGTTCTGCTGCGTGTGCCCCTCACCTCCGAGCCAGTATCCTGAGGTCGTTTGCCTGAGGGTCTGGTCTTCTTGGACCTCTGCGACATCTGTCTACTGCCATCTGTAGAAGACTCCACCACGTGTCTCCCTACAGTAGGTCTCGCCGCTGGTGTAGACTCAACAAGAAAACTCTCGATGAGAAGAGCTCGCTCCAGTACTCCTGCCTGAGTCGGAATGCTGAGGGAGATCCGTGATGCCCTGATCTCATGTCTCAATACCTGCTCAAAGGTTCGGGCCCAGAAGAATGGGTCTCGTACCATATCTGTTGAGTAGCGCGAGAGATCGGTAAATCTCGCCGAGTACTGGGTGACCGTCAAGCTGCCCTGCTGCAACTGTAGAAGCTCCTAGATGCGCACCGCACGGAGGGAGGCTGGGACGAACTCCGAGCGGAAGAGGCTCTCAAAGTCCATCCAGAGAAGAGATGCCTCATCGTGCACCTGGATCATCAAGCTCTACCATCGGCCCGCTACCGCATGCAGTAGACTCGCTGCTAGGATCACCATGAGGTCTACTGGTGTCCTCACTAACCTGAAAACTCGTACCACTACCTCCAGCCAGTCCTCAACTGCCTGGGGGTCCGTCTCCCCGTGGAACCTGGGCGGTCGCTAGCGCTGGAACTCGTGCAGTGCACTAAGGCAACGTGCATCATCAGCGGCTAGGTCTGGAAGCATCGGTGGCTCGGCGGGTAGAGGTACCACCGGTGCCTCAGCTGTCAAAGGGCCCTGCACCGAGGCCTCGTCGCTTGGTGGGTTATCGTCACGCACAACTCTCGGAACCCTAGCAGGCTACCGTCATGGGGACATCCTGAAAAGGAAACAGGTGTGCCATGGTCAGAATAGTATACCTGGTGAGCTGACACAAAGTAATCACACAGAAAACTTGAATCACACATGCAATCAATGTTTTCGTTCATTAAGTCGGAAATCAGAAGTCAGGGTCCTAGTGTACGGATACGTCGGCCGCCGCACCAACACTGGACTCCCTGGACTGATAACCACACCCAATACGCTTAACACTATTGCTTCACATAGAAAAAGAACAGAGTCCCAAGTTTTTTCGTAGAACCGAACTCCTCTTATACCAACTTGTCACGACCCGTCCTCGGGGCCCATGTCGTGACTACCCGAAGCCCGCCTTCCATAGGCCAGGGGCTGTCGACTAGCACCAAGGCATAATTCCTGGTAAAAAGGGAAGGCATTGCCTTTGTAAAGTAAACAAACACCACAGAGCAAGAAAGCAGTAGAAGTAAACACTAAGTAAAACTGAGTACAACAGTATGTGCGAAAAAGTAAGTGGGCGAGTATACAAACCCAAACTGAAAGTAAAGTACAACTGGAAGGGAAAATAGCAACTGAAAAGTAACGCAACAACGTCGAGCTGTCCACCGGAAATCCCACCTGAAGGGTGGGTACCAATAGCCTCCACTGCTCCTCGGGTCCAGCCGACCGCTCCGAGTACGTCATGCCCAGTGGTCCCCCTCCAGGTACCGTCCTGCTCCGCAAGCCTCAACCACGGTCAGCGCTATCTGTCGTCTGCAACCAACACAACGTAGTGCGGGCATAGCCCATGCAGGGGTGAGTATAAGCTACTCAGTAGGGACCCTAAGACCCCTGAAGGTCTCCCAAAATCTACAAAGGATAATCCACAAAGGAAAGATGCAATCACGAAGTAACATACGACACCGCTTAGGTATATGCCCATACATATACCTAAGTCATCAATTCTCGTTCAGCTCCAACATCCGAGCCCAAGTACAACCCAGTCCACATAGGAAAGAAAAACATAAATCCACATAGGATATCACAACACAATCCACATAGGAAAGCAAAATGTAAATCCACACAGGATAGCACAACACAATCCACATAGGAAAGCAAAACAGGATTCAGATCACACAGGTATACTTCTTCGTATGACGATGGAGATGATTAGATATTGCCATTGATTCATCTAAGTCATCGGACCCACAAAGGATCGATAGGTACTAACCCCCACAATGACCCACAAAGGATCTAACTCACACAGGATCGATAGGTAACTAACCCCCGCAAAGACCCACATAGGATCTGACCCACAAAGGATCGATAGGTAACTAACCCCCGCAAAGACCCACACAGGATCGGACCCATACAGGATCTGTAGGCGCTGGCTCACACAGAACTGCTGAGCGCTGACCCACACAGGATCGGACCCACATAGGATCGGTAGCACTGATCCACGTAGGATCACTGAGTGCTGTAGTCGTCACTGTCGAATCCACTGAGGATCTCTGTACAGTCACCGTCGTCGTCACAGTCGCAAACGCAGCCAGCTCTAGGGTTCCCGCACACAGCAAGCTCATTCGGGAGAGTCCGCTCCATGAGCCGAGAGTTTGATACATCAACTAACACGTAGTCCAGAGTTGATGTATCCAAAAGTTCTGTATCAACAACAGAAACTCAATGTCGCAGACGGCGCGTCAATCGGACGCCCGGTCTGAGAGTTATTGGCATTTTCGTCCCAGGGGCCCGGTTGGTTTTTAAGGCAAAACCAACCCGACCGTAGTCCACCTGCATCCAAACCTCGGGCGGAGTAATCCAAAAGATCCATCTTACTAAGAGGAATCCAACAAAGTCGACGGCACGTCAATCGAACGTCCGAAACTCAAGTTATGAGCGTTTCCGCTCCGAGGGCCTGGTTGGTTTCGTGTACGAACCAACCCGGCCAGATCCAATGTTCTCCTAAACCTTGAGTGCGATATACCGAAACGCCCATCTCGATCCAAGGATCGCATCACCGCTGACGGCACGTCGATCGGAGGTCCATAGCCCGAGATATGGGCAAAATACCGAAAAGGGTCCGAAAACGGGGGTTTCGGGCCCGGACCGACCCGGCCCGAGACCCCCTGGATCGGCCCGAACCAGGTCAACCCGACCCAGGTCCAGGTTGGCCCGGTGCGCTGGCGCGCGGCGCCAGCTGGCTCGGCCGAACGGCCGAGCCGTTCGGTTTGCGGGGGGGGGGGGGGGGGGGGGGCTGCCCCCCCGTGTTTTGTAACCGCGCCCCCCCTTAATGGGGTCGCTAGCTAGCCGACCGGGGGTTTGAACCCCCGGCTTCTCTCTTGTCTGGTCGGCCCACCCCGGCCGGCCGGTTTCTGCCGCCACAAGACCGGCGACGGCCGGTCCCCTCCCTGTTCCGACGTCGGCGGCCCGTTTATGGCCAGCGGTTCCCATGCTTCACCGCGGCCCGGTACCAACCGCGACCCTCATTCATCCGGTGCGGCGCGACGGTGCCGCACCCCTCCGCCGCAGCCCCGCTCTGGCCGCGGTGCTTTTTCGGTTCTCCGGCGCGGCGCGACTGCGCCACGACTTGGTTCATATTTTTAAAAACGCGGCGTGTCGGCATCGCGCATTCTTTCCGTTTGTTCCCACGTGGTGCGACGGCACCGCGTCACTTCCCATCGTATTGCAACAACAAGGAAATAAAAGGGAGGGGGTCGGCCGTGTTTGTACGGTCCGGTCTCCTCCCGTTAATTGATAGCATGCGGTCCAATTATACGTGGATAAAGAACGGGAGTAAATCACGAAAATAAATCGCATAAACCCCTACCTCGTGCGAGCTTGAACGGAGGTTCGTCGAACAAGGATTCGTCGCGGGAAGAGACTTCGTGAAAGAAGACGTTGACGGCATCGTGGTACACGGCGTCGCGGAAGGAGACATTGCGGAAGTGGACGTCGACCTCTGAGGAATCCTGCGTTCTTCGCGTTCTTCACGTTCTTCGTGTTCTTCGACGAAGAGGATGAAGAAACTCAAGACTCCCTTAGCTTTTCTCCCAAAGATCCCAAGGCAACAAGACTCCAACAAAAATAAAATAAGTCCCTTACTTATTTTATTAACTCAACATAAGGTTTTAAATTCAAACACTCACATTAAACTCACTTCATTAATATCATAAGTTATTAAAACTTAAGTTATCAAATTTAATTGTGAGTTGAGGGAGTTAAGGAAAGTGAAGGGGTGGGGTTCGTGTGGGCCCCACCACCCTCATAACCTCCCATGGAAAGTTGGGTAGTTACCCAACTTCCACCCAAAGCTTAAATACACTTAGAGAAAATAAAAATTGTAGTTAAATTTTTATTTTAACTTCCACAATTTTTCTCAACTCCTCATGTGAAAACGCAACTCCGGAAAAGGAGTTCATAAACAATTACCAGCGCTGCGAATCCATCGGTTCCCTCAGAATTCGATTCCGAGCACCGGTTCAAAAGTTATAAATTCCCGCTCGTTCATTCACTGAATGTACCCGAGCTAAACTTCAGATAGAAATTCCAGGCACACCGGGCCTCAGAATCAAGTGCCGTCAGAAACTGCGTTCTTGTAAAATCCCAAGAAAATTAAGAAAAAATTTCCCTTGAATTTTACTGGTCTTTACACTTATCACATACAAATACCACATTCTAAACCTCCTCATTAGATAATGAAACTATTCTATAAAAGTAATCAATAACTTTACAAATAGAATACAGTCTATTAATGGAAATGATTGCATTATAGGTTTCTATCTATAGTATAAAGAAATCCTCATATGATTGATGTTCACCCATCATTAACTAACGAACTTGAAACACATCAAGAAAACTAGTCTAACCTCCAACTATCATAGTAAACACTAGGGGAACTATAAGCCTCTCCACTTTTATCCAAAAGTATCGAAATAAGGTGGGTGTAATGAAGGATTGAAACACTCTAAAATTGAATAAATCATAATCCAATGTAGATAATAAATATATTCTACCTTATATGATCTCTAGCCTATATGGAATTGGAATCTCTATAGCATGAAACTATCAATGTATGGTTTCTATGGATCTCTATTGAATACCACCTCCATAGTTGTGCTCAATCTTATACCTTTTAGGGTGAAGGAAATCATGGGTATGACCTCTACTATATCCATCTCCTCTCGAAAGAACATATTCATATTGTATCTATTTATGATATATCCTCATAGGAAACTAATTTTGGGGATGGTAAAGAATTTATTCTCTTATGTTATGTAACGTCCTAGACCTAGATTCCACTGAATGGTTCCCCAAACCCGGTTGGATACATGTCCTCAAACGCATCTCTCTTAACACCAGAGGCTTTCGAATAACAGTGACGGACTAGGGTGTGTCTATAGGGAGACTATGACCTCTTATTAGAGTGTAAAAAATGGTATAAATCAAAAAAATCAACATAGGGAGTGGTAAATAAATTAGACAACAGATAAAAATCGAAAATACAGAATCAAATAACAAGACACTGACTAGTAACCCACCATAGAAGAAAGCTGATATAAACTGGACAAGAATATATAAATAATGCTAGAATTAATCTCATATACAATGATGATCATGTCATGTGTCTATAAATAATCCAAAATAGATATACAGGAAATAAGTACAATACATATATGAAAATATAAAAAGGCTAAAAGCCACTATCTCTAGATAAAATTAAGAGACTTAGCTCATTCTCATGCTCCCCTACTCCTAAGAAAGGCACAAAGTCAAACATCAAACTGTGGGCACTTTCCTCGGTGCCTACCTACATCCAAATAGTCTATCCAGGTACCTAATAGTATCCTGAACATGGCGTGAGATACAATCCCAGTAGGTCACCACCAAAGTGTCTATAACAAATCCCGGATGTGAAATATAAGCAAATCAGAGTGTATAGTATATCAGGTATGACATTATTTAAGGTAAAGTTACCATGGAAAAAGTAAACGAACATGTGATCCTATACATCCACACAAGTCTCCCTATAAAACAAGTGTCAAGATCCTATAAAAAGGTAGTGGTGAATTAAATAGATTTAAATACCATGTCCATGCCATATACTCAATATATCATATCCATCACGGTAGATCCTTATAATAAAATAGGTCACATTTACCATAGTCATGTCATATAATCATAAGTTTTAGTCCCTGTAAGGCCAAATCCAAGGTGTAGAAGATTAATTCATCCTCTTTGAGTCCTAGGAGAATCTCGATGGAAACTCAGTAATAGAACTAGTGGATTCCAAGGATCGTGTCAATAAAGCATGACCAATACAAGTCCAATAATCTGGATCCAAGGGGTAGAAATTCCCTTAGAATCCTACAAAATCAAGATCCAATGATCATACCGGTCTAGGGTGTTTTGTACCATAAATCAAGACCCATGGGTGAAACTTCCATGGAATCTAAATGGAATCAAGATCCCTGGTATACCAACCAAGGAATACACTACTATTTCAATTCACATCTCATTCCTTTCATTAATTCACAAGAATTCAATTCTATGATTTTACCCACTCATATAAAAATTCACCAAAAATTACAGTCCATGAGTTTACCCACTAATATAACAATTCAACAAACAATTAAATAATTTAACAACATGTATCACATGGAAAAGGAGTCAGAACATCCCTTAATCAAACAATTTAGTTCAATTCATTAATAACTAGGTTTCCTCTAACTATCAACACTCATACACTCACCCCTTTAGTGGATCGATAGTGGAAATGTCAAAGTAACACCCGATGGGTGACCTTGGTTAGGGAAACAACCTTCAAAAACTATCATGGAACTAGTGGGAATCCCTAAATAGTTCCATTATATTCATTTCAATTATTCAATTCATTTTTAGGGCCATGGAGGAAATTATAGTGGGTGAAACAATGGAAACTAGCTCTATAAAGCACCAAAACACTGGTTAAAGGTATATAACACCTACCATAGGTATGTAGTAGAGTGATCATCCAGTGTCAACTTAGGATTCAACTCAGATCAGGAGAAAAATAAAGAACGGATGAAGAACCTAAAAATAAGGAATATTATATTGAACCTATATAACTCTTTCTATCCAATTTTAAATGGATAATGAAACAAAATGAATTAATTACTCACCAAAATGAATCCAATGAGACTTACGACACTCGATTCTGAGTTCATATGGAGAAACGATAGCTATGCCTAGTAATTGGCTTCAAGAGGATCTCTCTAAATCAAGCGGTTTTCTAACATGAGAGAAATAGAAATTAGGTTTGATTTATAAAGTAATTTAATGAAAAATAGAAATTTTTCCTCAAATTATTGGGTTTCATGGTTTGGTTGTACGGTTTTCCAAACCGTGCGCCAACCGTGTGCCCTCTGTTGTGCAAAGTGGGGACCTGCACAATCACTATGCATGGTTTGACTAACCATGTGAAAAATATTAATTTAGGATCTACTAAAAATTGAAGGTTCCATGCATGGAAAGCACCTCCATATTCATGGTTTCCCCAAACTATATAGTCTATAGTACCCCATTGTCCAGCCTCGCATGGTTAGTAGTAACCGTACGACCTACCTCGCACAGTTTCTTAACTATGTGGCCAGTCCTTTTTCCAAAAAAACCAAGATTCAGGCTCCAAAAGAGCCTCAAATACCCCCCCAATACCCCCAATACCTCAAAGGGTATTCACATTAAGTCATAATTAATCATTTAAAATGAAAATAAATATAAGGAGCAGGCCTTATTACATTACATGATCTTGAATTTTAGTCAAGAACTAACTTCCTTCCACATTGAGGATCTTTTAAATTTTAGATTTTTAAAGAATTGAGATATAATACATATATAACATTCCATATTTATACAAAGATGATACCACAAAAATAGTATCTGTTTCTTCCAAAATATAAAACTTTTCAAATAAAACATGTTTTCTTTGACAAATCTTCATAACATTTAACATGGCTTTCTTCTTTATCTTACACGTCCTTATAACCTATGAAAATCATTTAAAAACTTGGGATGAGAAAAAAAATCTTAGTAAGGGATATAAAAAGAAGGAAATAAAACATTAGTCCAGGAATACTTGTAAAAATATGAAATCATTTTTAAAAATACATAATTTTCACCCATATATACTTACTTTGTGAAACTTGATATTTCCACGAGATTTCCAAAAAACATAAAGAACATAAAAAAGAACCATAAAGGTATATTGGGGTATTATAAACATAATCTTGTAACCCTCTTGTTTACCTTAAAATTTATAACCCTCAAGCTAACTTGCAATGTAACCATCATGGCTACCTTATTGTGTAACCATCACAGTTACACTTGGAGTAGCCATATGGATCACCTCAAACTTACACATACCCAATGCATTGGAGGGAGTTATAGGTACCACCATTATTATAAAAAAAATCCCAAGAACCATAACATAATCATAAAACATGAACACTTTTATAAAAACATTCAAGTTTAATTTTGTAAAATTAAAATTTTTAAAGAGGATTTTTAAAGAAGAGTCCCTTACATATACCAAATCATTGAAGCAAGAAATAATAAAATAAAAATAATATTTAAACTTTCTATAAATCCACATTATAAACCACAATATATTAAACACTCATTTCACAAATAATCTTAGCTCGACCAAATCAATAAAGTAGAAGGTTAACCCAAAGAATGGAAATTGGGTTAAAAATTCCCTTACAAATATCATATAATAGTTATCATAAATTAATAGTTTGAAAGGAATATGTGTATACACTGTAAATAAACATAATAAAAAATAATTTAAACAAAAAATAATCACAAAAATAATCTTAGTACTATATAATTAATCAAGTATAATATTAACCAAAAGAATAGAAATTGGGTTATGAATTCCCTTACCTCGGGTTCGTCTTACTTAAAATGTGATTAAACCTACTATATGATCGTTAAAATAGTGTTATTAATATTTTAAAGAAAAATATTTATCTTTATAACACCTTATATGATCATTTAATAATATCACTTCACCCTTTAATTATTAGTATTTTGTTCCTTCCATTGTTTCGGGTGTGTTCTTTACATGATTTCCATGACCAGTTTGTATTTGATTTTCTTGTCATGTGGAAATGAAATTTTAGAAGTGGAATAAAATGTTATTTATATGTTTCCAAAATATTAAATTATTCCATAAATCATTTTTTATATGGTATGAGGATGAATCATTAGATAAATCTTTAGTGATATCTGTTTAGATTATTTTGGTAGTTATTTAATAATCACAAACTTATTTCATTATATAACTTAATATTATGTATATATGTCAACTCCAAAACATAAAATAGGTTATATGGTACAATTTTAAATCTTTTTCAACCATTAAAATGGTTTTATGAACATATATGTAGTAAGTAAATGAAATTTAAGACACATCATCCACGGTGTCGGTAAATCGGCACATCACGGACAGTGTTTTTTTTAGAATAAGAGGAAGAAGAGGGGAAGAATTATGATTATTTTTTCCATAAATATGATAAAATATAGAATATATGATATTAGGGATATTTTATGCCTCTTGGATAATGGGATGTAAAGATAGTATATGAAAAGAAATCGAATTGAAAAGAAAACACAAGAAAATGAAAGAGGATTCTTACCTCTTGATCTCTTATACTTGAGATCCTCCTTAAGGCCTTTGGTTTTGGCCTTTTGGTGAGACCAAAAGGTCTTGGTCATGTTTAAGAGCCTTGGGAAGATTATAGGGCAGAAATTAGACAATTCACAAATCTTGATAGGTGTGAGAGAATGTGGGGGGTGAGGGTGGTATTTATAGTGAAAGTGGGGAAGTTTTTAATTAATTTCGAAGGACACCTCATTAGTGGTATTTTCAAAACCATGGGCCTTCCTATGGTTTTTTCCCATGGTATTGGACACTTGGGACACCTAATATCATATTTTAATCATAAAGAGTCTACCAGAATGATTACATCATTATTTCATCATTATGATTCCATTAAACACCCGAAAACATTAAAACGGTATTTTTACTACTCGCCAAAAATTCATCTATCTCAGAAAAATACCAAAAAAACCCTACCATTTTTTTACATGTAGAACTCAAAAATTATGTCCATTTTTTGAAAATAATATTCTAAATATGATTAATTTAATTTTTAAATAAAATCATAATTTCTTCAAAAAATAACAATTTTAAAACTATAAATCATTGTATATCACCTTTAAAAATTAATCAAGATCTCATTATCTTATAACCTTAAGAAAATAAAATAATAATATGATTTATTATTCATAAGTTTCATATTACTATTCATAAGGTTATGTTACTTTTCACCAAAAAAACATATTGGTTCTATCAGACTCCAAATAACTTATTGATCGCAACCGTAGATGACCGTTTTTTGAAATTCAAATCATAGAAGTAGAAAATTTATGTTTAACTGCTAGTTTATAACTATAACCTTAAAAAAAAGTTTTGTTTCATGTATTCTTAGTGATTCTTTCATTTCAATTTATTTATTTATTTTAAACCCTTGGGTTGTTATAATAAAAAATATTCATACCTCATATGAAAACCTGGGATCTTATAATATTCCACCCTTAAACCAATTCATCCCCAAATTTCCCTCTCAAGGGTGGTCAATAATCACCTAAGAATAACTTTTTACATTCAGAATAGACTTCATCCTCCCACTCCCAAGTCTCTTCTTGTAAATAGTTGTGCGGCCATAGCACCCATACTAGAGGAACTGACTGAGCTCAGAGAACCTTTTTTCTACTATCAACGATATGAATAAGATTATATTTAGAGGAAGAATCAAACTATAACTCCACATCATCTAGTTGTAGAGTGTAAAATAGGTTTGAGTGATAATGGTGCAGCTGAGATACATGGAAGACATTGTGCATGGCCTGATACCTCTAAGGTAACTACAATCAATAGGATACCAGCTCGACTCCCTCCAGAATCTCGAACAGCCCGACTTATCACGGTGAAATATTACCCTATCTCCTGATTCGTATGTTTCCCAACCTCAATGAGACACATAAAAAGACTCGATCCACAATCTCAAACTCTAGATGTCGTCTGTGGAAATCAACATAATATTTTTATCAAGACTATGTAGTATCCATCCACTTTCTGATTAGCTATACCTACTCAAAAGTCTCTTGTACGAGACGTGGTATTTGTAAAGCTATCTCAGCTACATCTAACTAGCACAGGGGAGATCAGCATGGCATGCTATACAAAGTCTCATAAGGTTTTATCTATATACTCTCTTGATATCTATTGTTGTAGGAAAACTCAAAAAGGGGTATATTCCACTCCCAAGAACATTTGAAATCCAGGATGCATGCTTACAGCATGCCATCAAGCACCTGTATCGTGTGCTCTGACTGACCATCAGCCTAAGGGGGTATATTGTTCTCATAAGAACCTATGTACCCAATTCCCTCTCTAAACTCTTCCATAAATGAGAAGTAAACCAGGAATCCCTATCTATAACAATAATATGGGGGACCCTTTGAAGTCACACTAAATTCATCCTTGATCATTAAGAAATGAGAAACCTTCATGATCCTGTAAACAACTACCCAAACTACATCAATGCCCCAAGGTGACCTCGACAATCCGGTCAAGAAATCCATCATGACATCATTCCATTTCCACTCAAGAATAGGTATCTTATTTAGAATTGTGGCTAGTCACTGATATTCCTCCTTCACTTATTGATAGGTGGAACACCTCATAAAAAACTTTTTGCCTCACATTTCAACCCTGACCACAAATACTGGTGATGTAAATCACGATACATCTTGTTAACTCCAAGATTCACTGCCCAAATTGTGGCATGAAACTCTCAAATCATCTTCTTGCATATTTCCATTGGAACCCAAATATGACTATGGATACACAATATCTCATCATCTCCTATAGTCTAACTAGGAGGTGGGTCCTCACCTACCACACTCCCATAGGGCTAGGCCCTCAGAACCTTAAATTTGTCTCATTCTCACTCTATCTAGAAGATTATAGGTCATAGATATAGAAGAAAGAAATGTATTCCCCTAACCATCTTGCACCTCCATGTGCATCTTTGAAAAAAAATAAGTTTCCACTCGCTATTAGCCTCCTGAACTTCTGGTATCTAAGTCCTCCTGCTCAGTGCATCAGTAACTACATTTCCCTTCCCAGTCATTTAGGAAAGATCAAAGTCAAAAAAACTATAGGTACTCAATACGACATCACAATCTCAGATTCATATCACACTGTTAAAATATGTAATTAAGTATTTTTTGGTCCATGTACACCACAAAAATCTCACTTAGTAAATAATTTCTCCAACAACAGAAATCATGAACAACCATAACTAACTCAAGATTGTGTGTTGGGTAGTTCCCCTCATGTGACCTTAGCTTCCAAGATTCATACATCACGACTCTATCTCCCTGCATCAAAAATAATCCTGGACTAATACCTGATGTGTCATAATACAGAGTGTAGCATCTTCCTTTCTCTAGAGTAATATGAACTAGTGTTGAAGTTAGTCTCTATTTCAACTCCTAAAAGGTTGTCTCATATATATCTATTTATACAAACTTCATTCCCTTCTTAGTCAAGTCTTTCAATGGTGCTGATAAGCATTATAATTCTTATATGAAACACCTGTAATATCCATCTATCCCTAAGAAAATAGAAATTTCAAAGATGTTATTGGGCTTCTCCAAGGAAAATATAGCTCCCACCTTATCTGGGTCAACTTATACTCCTTTATATGAGATAATATGACCCAAGAAGTGAATTTTATCCATCTAGAAGTGGTACTTTATGAGATTAGAATATAACTTATTTTATCTCAATGTATCCAAAATTATCTCAAGATGTTTAGCATGGTCATGTTGATTATGATAATAAACCAAGATATCATCCAAAAAACCACCAAAAATGAATCCATATAAGGATAGAAAACTTTGTTCATCAGTTCCATGAAAAATTTTGGTGCATTCATGAGACTGAATGGCATAATCAGATACTCATACAAACCATACCTTCTATGAAAAGATGTACTATGTATGTCTATATTTCTAACACACACATGATAGTATCCAGATCTCAAATCAATTTTTTAGAACACCTGAGCTCATCAGAGCTAATCAAAAAGGTCATCTATCTGTAGTAAGGGTTTCCAGTTATTAACCATCAACTAGTTCAATTTTTGTAATCCAGGCGTATCCTAAGGTCACCATCTAACTTTTTCACAAAAGGGACTGGTGAACCCCATGGAGAAGTACTCAGTCAAATAAACCTCTTTTCCTCTAAATCCTCTATCTTCCTCTTGAGCTCATGCAACTCTATAGTATCCATCCTATAAGGAGAAATGGAAACTAGTTTAGCTCCTGGAACTAGAAAAATGAGTAAATCCACCTATCTCTCTAAAAGTAAACTAGAAAATTCATCTGGGAATATATCCCTAAAATGATCAACCACTGGAGGGAAGTCTATCGAATTCCCTCCATTATCATTTGGATACATACTAGAAAATTGGGTTGTCATTCCACACAACCCACAATGTTGTTTCCCAAGTTGGATCTCTTGGATATCCCATTCACCCTTTTTAATAAACACTCCACCATTTGGTGATGCGAAATTCACCCTCTGGTTTTAGAAATCAACATAATATCAATAAGAAACTATCCATTACATTCTGAGTATGAATTCAAACCTGGTGATTTTGATGAAAAAAAGATTCTAGATGAAGTGCCACCCACCAACCTCAAGGGGAAATCCCTACACTAATGTACATCCTCCATTAAAATCCCCAATGGAGTGTTAAGCATCATAACACCCTTAGAAAACTAAACCATGATCCCGAGGCTCTCCACAATAGGTACAGATATGAAACTACATGATAAACCTATGTCAAAAAGAGCATATACAAGATTATAAGCTACTAATATCATACCTCTCACTATAGATGGTTCGAATCCCTAATCCTCAGGGGTAGGTTGTACATAATATATCTATATTTTGTTGTGGCCCTTTAACACAACCTCACAACCAAAATTAATCCCACTCTATTGTCTCGGTGCAACTGGTTCTTGGTTGCCTTGGCCACAACCAACACCACCTTGGCCTGATCGACTGATACTACTCTAGATACTTTCCAAACATGGAGTTGTGAAACCCACTCCCAAAAATGGTGTTGGAGATAACCCCCTACCGCCCAATACAAGAAGAAAGGTTTTATAGAAACGTTTTGTGTGGAACATCCTACCATAAGCACAAAAATTGACAGGGTCATGATCACACTGATTCCTCATGTGGTCCTATCTTCCACATTGATGATAGAAAACTGATCCACCAGTTCCCACAGCCAAGTTGGTACTCATCTCATGGGAAGGCTAAAAATGGTGCTTCTTATTTGAATATGTTGAACCACAAGGCCAATAGGTTGTACTACTCTACTATACGACCCCATCATCCCTTAGGTTCCACTCTATAATTAGCACTAAATTTACCATCTCAGTAATAGTCATCAACCTAAATAAGTTGACCTGAGGTCAAACAACATGTCGACAAACTTCCTCAAAGTATATCTCCCTAGATTCCTCATCAGTAAGATATATCGGCACAAAATGTTGGAGCTCTATAAAGCATGTTGAATACTCCATAACTATCATAGTGCCTTACTCCAAACGCATGACCTCACTAGCCTTCTCTTCTCTCAAAGTCTTGGGGAAAAAGTAGTCATAAAATCTAGTTTGGAAATCCTTCTAAACCATATCATGCATCACATCATCCTTGTTCAAAACATCCCACTAGTGATTTTCTACTCCCTGAATCATGTATGTCGCTAACTTCACTCTCCTCTCAGGTGGTGTTTCTATATGATCAAATATTGATAGAGTAGTATCAAGCCATAGATCAGAAGCTAGTGGACCTCCATCCCCTAAAAATGTGGGATGAGGATGCTACAGGAACACATGCGTCTACTCAGCCATAGAAGAGGTAGGTTGCAATGCTCCCTGAAAAGTATTCATGAAGAAGAAAAAACCCTCACGGAACTATTCCTTGGCACATGTGTCTGGTAAAATCGTTACTACCACAGTTGGAACTATAGGAGTATCCACTGGTATCCCATGTTCCACCACATCCAAAGTGTGATGGTCACCACCCTCCTAGCATATGACTAGAGGTCGTCGGGGTTGCATGTATCTACAATTTCAAACACACACCAAAGAAAATAATGATATCAAATTTCATAGTTAAAAGTATAGGACAGGTCAAAACCTTCATATATTAAGTTTTCCCACATAGACTACCCCTAAATATAGAACTGGTAAAAAGGATAGTCATAAACATCACTAGAGACACTACATAAATCCCCCTCAAAAGCTGGGTCAAGGTTAAGTTATCTATTTTACATTTCAATTTCTATTTCACTTTCATATTTACTTTTCATTTCATTTTAAATGATTGAACCAAATGTTTCACCACTTCCAATACATAAGATCCCATACTCCTCATAAACCAAAATATGGTGTAATAACCCATGTTTTTAAGCCAAGGTAAAATTCCATGGGAATTTTAATTCTAGAATTTACTGGATGGGTTGTTATTTAAACCGAGCTTCAAAACAAAATTCTGAGAGTTTTATAACTTCAAAGTGTTATTTTTAGAGTTGGGTAAGGGCCCGAGGGGTTACCTAGGTGTCTAATTGAGTTTTAGGAGAGTCAGGACCTAGAGATCCCAATTTTGGTTAGTTTTTATAGGGTGCATGGTTTTTCTGAAACTATTTAGCCCCCAGCAGGAAACTGTGTTTTCTGTATCAGAGGATCAAAAACAACCCACATGGGCTACTCAAGGTTTACCCAAACCATGTACATATCTCACATGATTTGTTCCACTTAGGTAGTACCTATGTACTATTCATCGCATGGTTGGCACACTGTTAGGGTAGCCATGTTGGACAATTGTGCGAGGTAGGTTTATAAGGTAGTGGGTGCCGCTTCGTTGGTACACAGTTTGGCCAAACCATGCATCCACACCATGTGACCCATTTTTTAAGGTTAAAATTACCATTATTCCCTTAATGAGGTTAAAATATTATTTCCTTCTTTCTTCTCCTCTTGGAAGTTGTGTGAGCCTCCTCCCACGCACAGTGGGTTCCTACTCCTCTATATTCTAGGCATGGAAATATCTCCTCCATCTAAAGTCCAAATTTAAAATCATTAGTATCTATGGATTCCTCTCAGCAAGCACTCTATTACTTTTTAATATTTCTTTTTTTAATCTTCTCTCGACCAATTTATCGAGGTTCAAGTTCATTTGTCCTATTTTTAGGGTGGATGTCTGTTTCTTAGTTTTCTTCCAAACCGGACTGAATCAGACCTCGATGTGAGATGATTGGAGTTTCCTAAGAATAAGGTAGGTGGCCTATATATTTTTCCTTAAATTTCCATTTTTTATAAAAATATTTTTTGTGCCACATTCCTACCTTTTCCGCAAGTTGATTTAAAAAAAATCTTCATTCTAAATTGATTTAAGAACCTTGTCATACTCTCGTTGATTATTATTATGCATATAGAGTATGTCAAACTCAATCATGAACACCCCTTGGGTGTGTTGGATCATATTTCCCCTTTTTAATTAAATTAATAAATTCCTAGAACACTCTTTAAGAATTTGTCTTAGACCAAAAATGGAATTTTCCCCTTGTAGGTAATTGTACAATTAATTACGGGACCTTTTAAGTGCAATGTTAAGCCTTGAAATTGCTTTGCCTTGTTTGGTAGCTTTCTAAATGATTATTTTAGTGGATTGAGTTGTGTTACATAAATTAAATTAAATTTTATGATTAAATTAATTATTGATAAACAATGACATGTTTTTTAATAAAAAACCCTCAGTTGAGGTGTGTTGTCTTTGAAATTACAAAGTGATGGTTAGTAGTTTTTAATCTTATTGGTTGTATTTCTTCAGCCCTCCTTTTATATAAATGTTTTTCTAAACTAATGAACCTTCTAAGTTCCTTCTAAAACCTTGATAAATGAATTTCCATGTTTTTTTAATTAAATGGAATGTGATAAATTGAATAGCTTGTTCATGACGGCTTGCTTTCTTTGAATGTATTAAATGAATTAAGTGAAATGAAATTGAATTGGTTGTTATGACCATACCTATTATTATAATTAAATAATCATAGCTTATATGATTTGTTATACATTAAATTCCCTTAGTTATGAATGGCCTTATTAAATGCAGAGCATGATAGGTAGTGCCTTATGGATTCGGTTATTATTCTTTTTATATGATTATGCCTTAAATGGGTTGTGGAATGATGGTAAGGTGTCTGTTGAGCATGGTGTAAAATCATTCTCCCTTACATCAGGTGTTGATTCATGGAATCTCTCACCATTAATACTATATAGGATGTTGGGTTGAGGTGCCACGCTCCCTATTTAGAGTGCTGACATGATGTCTCACTCACCATCTCAACTGTCGTGTATGACGTCTCACACTCTATTGTGATATAGGGAATGTACCCTATTTATTGAGCTTATAGTCTCATTTAGTATGGTTATGAATGAATGATTTATTCCTGGTCCAACCATCACCTAATATTCCAAGTATATGGACACTTACGTTCCTATGTACTTAGTTCATATAGGTTGATGTAATATATAACTAAAATATATATATAATTATTAATATATATATATATATTTACTGCTCATAAATCCCATTCTAGCGATGATCCTAAGCAGGTAAAGTCTCCAGGTGTCCTTTGGGAACCTGAGTAGGTTGTTGTTTATTTATACAGTGTTTTTTATTATTCTTTATACGTGCACACTTCTTTAATTTATATTCATAGACTAGTTTCAGTTGTAGAAACAGTGGGTTCTAACCTACTGGGATTTATATCTCACACCCTAGTCGGACCACCATTGCACTGGGGTACTCGAGTAACCCTTATATTAATAGGGACATGGACTATTTCTTTTGTTGTATTTATTGTACCTGAGAGTTAAGAGCATAGGACCGAGTTAGATCTCGAGATGCTCGTAGAGATCGTCCTTGGGGTTTTTCTTTTCATTATTTATTGAGTACCATATTGTATATATTATCCTACTATTTTCTACTATTTTAGATTATGTATTATCATCTTTATATGCATGTATCAATTGTATATTGGAATTATCCATCTTTTTTATTCAGTTTATATTATTCATCTCCTACTCTATCTTACATTTTATTACTACTTCTATTGTTGTATGTTATTTATTATTCCACTATGATACTCTGATATGAGGGTATAGTCTCCCTGCTATCACCTATTGAAACCCTCGCTACTAGTCGAAAGCCTCTAGTGTATGGGTAGGCATGCTTAAGGCCATGTAACCCATCGGTCTGGTTACCATTTTAGTGGTCTTTCAGTTCAGGATGTTACAAAGTGGTATCAGAGTGGTTTATTTTTTTCCTTTGTATTACTATTTTGGGTTGGTAGACAGGAGACTAGAAATGTTTCAGATCTTGGTAAATAGTCATGTCTAGGACTGACACCCCACCCATGTGGGAAAGTACAAGTGTATAAGGATAAGATTGATGTTCATGTTGTTTTCTATTATAATTGATTATGATTTCACCTTGAGTGAATTTTTTACATTCTACTGCTCATTGACTTATGAAATTTATGGTATTTTACCCTTGTCCTAGTATGTCAAGGATTAATCATTACATGCATCATTATTAGAACATAGAATATTCACATTACATTCATATTCCATGACATATTGTTTCATTTGTAGGATTCTTATTTATTTTTATTGCATTACTTGAGTATTATGCCTTGCTTAGTTTTTACCAGTTTAGGTAATTTTTATCATTATTTCTTACATAACATGCTTAAGTGATTATATTCCATGATTCATATTTATTTATTTTTTTCTATGTATCGTTATTTTATTCTTCTTATCATCTTTCTCTATGTTTATTTCTTATAATAGAATTCCTATATTTTTTCTGATATGTAATTGGTTTTATGGTTTAAAATTTATTGGTTGTGATTAAACATGAGCTAGTTTTCAGTTTTAAGGGTTATGTTATCCTTTTTTTTTTGGGAAAAGGTAACTTGTATACTCGAACCATCTTTTGATCTTTATAAATATATATAAAGACCGTTGTTAAAGTGTAGAAGCTGTTAAAGTTCAAGTTTTAAAGTGAGTTGATTTTTGTTAAATGGGAACTAGACGGTGGTCTATAAAGTGTGTGGGTGATTTATAGTCTAGGGAATGGAAACCAATATAATCAAACCATGATGTGTGACCATGATATAATTTGAAATGGTTATAAATTTAAAGTCTAAACTTTTATTTGAAATGAATTGGCTAAATTCCAAAATTCACAATTGGGCCCAAGTTGGTCAATTGGGGAATGTTTCTTACAAGATAACCCATTTTGGGTGTTTTGAAACTTTAACATTGAAGAAAATTCTATTGGGTTTCAATTTGATGAACTCAAGTTGACTTAATGGAACCCTCATAGGTTGCCTTATCTTTTCCAAGTGCTTATGTTTTATGAATTAGTACTTTATATTCTATTTTAAATATTTTAGATAATTAAAGGTTAAATCTAAATCAATGTAACTGATTAAAATGGAACCTTATGTGGTATCATTTTTTTTAAACCTCGTGTAAGGGTAGCTTAAATATTTCTTTGATTTTCCTTGGAATGGAAACGTGAACATTTTCCATATGCCTCTTTTTTCTTTTAGAAATGTCTTAAATGATATGCATCGGACCTAGTGAAATCTATTTGGTGTGACATAGAGATAGGGTCGAATCTTATACTTTCAGAAGGGGATATTCTGGGGTAGGTAGCACCCTTTTATCTTAAATTCCATACTAAATGTTGTGATTTTTCTCACATCTTATGTCATTCGGGCACCATTTTCCCTAGTGATATTTTTAGTTTCTAAATGAAACACTTGTTCAGAAGGCAAGTCATGGTATCCTTGACCTTTGTTACAGGTGTGAGCATCATGTAATGATCAGTTTCAGCAAGTTATACATGCCAAGGGCATGTTTGATCACTTAGTATGTCTTGTGACCCTTTCCTCTTTTCTTAGGTGACTTAAGATGTCATCATTATGTTTTAAATTCATTTGTGGTAATTCTCTTTTGAGCCATTTTTCTGTGTGGGACATCAGATACTTGAATGCATAAGGTTGATAAGCCTATGGGGAGTATCCAGGATGTGTTTTCTTCTCATGAAATCTTGGGGTAGTATGTTTTCATATATGTTATGCCATCAGGTTTCTAAATGATGTAACAAAATGGTTGAGTTCGGTGAAGTCATTGAGCCTTATAATGTTGAGTAAATTATTAGGTCATCTCCATAGTAGAGTGACTTGGGAGTTAAAGGAATCAATTCTTCCTAATGCTCGGGATTAATTTTCATGAGATGTGTTTTAATGTTTTTATCAGGTTAGTTTTTGGTTTTCATGCCAAATGTTATGACGTACATGAGTGTGGATCTAAGGAGCATTACGTGTGTGTATAAGTTGAATATGACATAAAAATCTTATGAGTAGTTGGTATGTCTCTTCTTTTGATGTATAGGACACTCCTAAGGTGGGGAGTGTCACATCAGTTATAGTGGTTATGTGTCCTTCCAAGTATAAGGAACACAGCCAAGGAGGGCCATATGGAAATGGTCGGTTTTTCTTGAAGGCCTTTAGGGATGGGGAGTTTTGTAAATGTTGGTTCTTTCTTGGTAGTATGACATTAAGGTGTTTGGTTGTGCATGAGAACCTTGGGAAACACCATTGGTTTTGGATATAATTTGGTGGTTAAGTTCAAGTGATAACGGAATTCCTTTAGTGGTAAAGGCATTGTGGTTGGGTTAATGATGGTGCATCAGTAGGTGAAGCTTAGCTTATTTCAAGGGAAGTCGGTCAGTAGTGGTTTGAGTGATCTTATTGGTACTCTTTGATCCCCTCTTAGTGTACTCTGGTTTAGCGATGAGAATTTCCCCTATCTTGACATCGTCCTTGATGCACAAATAGTTTGTTCGTCTTATTCCACACTAAAGCTCTAAAAAAAGTTGTTGGGAATGTTTGGTGGTTTTCTCAGTGTTTCACACTGAACGTGTGGTTCTTATCAATGCTTGGATAGTCATGAGTGATACTTGGGTTCACAAGTAGAAATTCCTTGGATGGACTATTGGACACCATCAATTCTTTCCTTTGACTCAACCACCAGGAAAATGTCTCTCTGGGATCAGTCAATATTTTTAAGTGGACGTTGTGGCCTTATGACAACATCTCCCTTCTAAACAAGGAGTATAGACTACCTTGGGTTAGTTACATAGACTCCAATTCATTGAATATGAGGTTATCCCAGACTAGTTGTTTAGATTGGAGGTGATGTTAAGGGTGATTATTCTATTGGTATAGATCTAGGTTACACCCTTGTTCATGGTGTAGCACAATGAATTAAATGGTCAGGTAATGTAATGATCGAGTAACATCACTAGAAGTCTGGTATGAGCTTTGGTGAACATGCGTGTTATAAACATGAAATGCCTTGGAAAAAGGCGTTGCATTTTAGTTTGATTTACACCAACTGTATAAGCTGAACATCTTGATATTAGTCAGCCAAAGTGGCTTGAATTTTTATCCTTCTTGTTTAATGTGTACAGTTAGTGTGGAACCATTTTAAAACACGTCGCCAAGTTAAGGTGGGTTGGTGTTAGGGTCAGCAGTGTCTTCTGGGAAAGCTTGTGTGACCAGTTTTGGTTAGGACAATTAGGATTCAAACATTTCTTTGAAATGAGATTCTTGATATGACCTTGTATGTAATACGGTTTTCCCAGTTAAAGAAATCATTCTTGGAGCATCGCTATAATTATTAGAGGCGTGCTTTGTAAGAAAATTCTAATGGTGGAGGTATCGTGGCTCATAATTGGCCCCTTTTTAAAGTTAAATATTATGGTGGGGAGAACCATTGGCCTTATTTTTAAAGATATGATGATTTTATCATGTCTTTATCTAATAAACATTATGTAAGAATCATTTGATGGTTCGGTGGGGAAATGAGCATTAGTTCGGGGTTTGACGGTTTAAGTGTTGTACGCTTAATTAATGATTGGAGGTGCATTGGGCATTTGGAAATGCAACACTACCACTTGAATGAGACTTCATGACCCTTTTAAGTTGGATGAGGTTTTCATTGTTCCCAAAGTATAATTAGGGAAAAGAATTTCTAAGATGGGGAGGTTGTAATGACATGTGTTTTTGATCCAAGGTAAAATTCCATGGGAATTTGAATTTTTGCATTTACTAGATGGTCCATTCTTTGAATCAAGATTTGGAACATAATTCCGAGAGTTTGACCACTTAAAATTGTTGTTTTTAGACTTGGGTAAGGGCCTGATGGGTTCCTCATGTGACTCGTTGATTTTCAGGAGTGCCAGGTCCCAAAGATCCCAAGTTTGGGCGGTCTTCACAGGGCGCAATGTTTTTCTAAAACCGTGCGGGCCCCAACAGAAAATTGTGTAGCCTATATTAGAGGATAAGAAATGTACCACATGGTTTGAGCATTTTTTACCCAAAATTTGCACATATATCACACAATTAGTGCCACTTAGTTAGTAATTATACACTATTCATCGCACGGTTGGTGCATGAATAGGGTAATCGTGTGGGAAAATCGTGTGAGGTAGGATTTTAAGGCAATGGGTGTCGCATAGTTGGTGCACCTTTTGGCCAAACCATGCGTCCAAACCATGTGACCCAGTTTTTATGGGTAAAATTAACATTCTAACCTTAATGATGTTAAAATCTCATTTTGTCTTTTCTTCTTCTCCTAGAAGCCATGTGAGCCTCCTCCCAAGAATAGTGGGTTCCTCCTCCTCTCTACTCTAGGCATGCTGATATCTCCTTCGTTCAAATTCTGAATCGAATGACGTTGGTCTCTATGTATTACTCTTAGTAAGATCTTGATTCCCTTTTAATATTTATTCATTTAATCTTATCTTTACTAAGTTATCAAGGTGTAAGCTCATTTACCTATTTTTAGGGTGGATGTACGTTTCTTAGTTTTCTTCAAAACCGGAACTAAATCATCCCTCGATATTGAATGAGTGGAGAATCCTAAGAATAAGGTAGATGTTCTATGGTTTTTTCTTTAAATTTTTGTCATTTTATTAATAGTGTCATTGCATCGCATTCCGGTCTTTTTTCACGCATTGTTTTAAAAATGTTTTCTTCATTTTAAATTTATTTACGCACCTTTTCATAATCCTTTTGATAATTTTTATGCATATAGAGGATGTAAACCTTGATCATAGACACCCCTTGGGTGTGCAAGATCATATTTTCCTTTTTTAATTAAATTAATAAATTCCTAGAATGCCTTCTAAGCATTCATCGTGGACCAAAAATGGAATTTTCCCCTTGTAGGTAATTTTTCAATTAATTAAGTCACCTCCTAAGTGAAATGTTGAGCCTTGATATTACTTTTCCTTATTTGGTAATGATTCTTTTGTTGGCTTTAGTTATGATACATAAATTAAGTTCAATGTAATGATTAAATGAATTGTTGATAAAAGGTTAAATTTTTTGTAATAAAACCCCTCAGATGAGGTGTGTTGTATTAGAAATTACAAAGTGATGGTTAGTAGTTTATAATGTACTTGGTAGTATTGCTTTTACACTCCTTTTATATAAATTTTTGTTTGATCCAATTCACCTTGTAAGTTCATGGCATGGATCACTCTTATTTAATTGACTAATGAACCAAGAACCTCCTAAGAGATTGGATTTCTACATAAATGGATTCCCAAATGGGTAAATTCCAAATTGACCTTGACACCTTCTGAGTGCCTTCTTGAACCTTGATAAATGAATTTACATGTTTGTTTAATTAAATGTAATGTGTTAAATTTAATATCTTGTTCATGATGGCTTTCATTATTTTAATTTATTAAATGAATTAAGTGAAATGGAATTGAATTGGGTGGTAACACCATGTATCTTGTTATAATTAAATAAGCACATATTATATGAGTCGTTATAAATAAAATTACCTTTTTTATGAATGGGATTATTAAATTCATAGCATGATAGGTAATTCCTCATGGATCCAGTTATTATTATTTTTATATGATTATGCCTTAAATAATCTACAGAATGATGTTAATGGATCTATTGAGCATGGTGGAAAATCATGCTCCCTTACATCGGGTGTTGAGTCATGGCATATCACACAATTGATACTATGTATGATATTGGGCTGAGGCACCATGATCTATATTTAGAGTGTTGACATGATGTCTCACTCACCATCCTGAGTGTCATGCATAATTGCTCACACTCTATAGGGATATAAGGAATTCACCCTATTAATTGAGCTTATAGGCTCGTTTAGACAGGTTATGGATGAGTGGGTAATGCCCGGTCCAACTAGCACCTAGTATCCATTTATATGGCCACTTACGTCCATAAAAACTTGGTTCATATAGGTGTATGAAATATATAAATAAACTATATATATAATTGTTAATATATATATATATATAGTTACAGGTCATACATCTCATTATGGTTATGAGCCGAAGTAGGTAGAGCCGCTAGATGTCATTTGGTAACTTGAGCGAGTTGTTATTTATTTATTCAGATTTGTTTATTATTCTTTATACCTACACACTTATTTTATTTATATTCACAAATTGGTTTCAATTTTAGACACCATGGGTGGTAATCTACTTTAATTTATATCTCACACCCTACTTGGGCCTCCATTGCACTGGGGTACCTGATTAGACCTTTTGTTTTCAAGACCATAGACTATTGCTTGTGTTTTCTTGCTTATACGTAGGAGTCAGGAGCATAGGAATAAGCTGGAGATTAGGATGCTAGTGGAGATCAGCCTTGGGGTTTTTCTTTTATTTATTTTCTGATTTCCATATTGTGTCTTATTGCCTATTATTGTCTACTATTTTAGATTATTCATTATCATATATACATGCATGCTTCAGTTGTATATTAGCATTGGCCATCTTTTGTATTAAGATTATATTATTCTTATTCTACTCTATCTTCCATTTATTGCTGCTTCCTCTATTGTTTGTTATTTGTTATACCACTATGCTACTCTAATATGTAGGTATAGTCTCCATACTATCACCTCCTCAAACCCTCACTGATAGTCAGAATCCTCTGGCATATGGGGAGGCGTGCTTGAGGCCATGTCTCTCATCTATCACACTATAATACTTTCCAATCCATGTGACTCATGGTCCATGACTCAACATGCCACAATTGGATTCTTATAATGCCTTCTGTATCCTAATCAAGAAAACACTTCTTAGTTTATGGCAGGCACTCTAAGTACCAACCATGTTTCTCAATTCACTGAACAGGTCATCTATCAAATTAGTAGGTATATCTATCACATCACCCATCACAACATCATGCAATAAAGTAATGCATACAAAATTTCATGGCATAATTCATGGCATGTGATTTCTGTAATGTGCCTAAAATGATGCATGAGATGGTATACCCTCATCTTATTGGGTTTCAACAAAATAGATCCCTCAAACATATCAATGATAACATCACAATTCATGTGCATCACCCAATGATAGAATCAAATCAACTATAATATCCAAAATTTAAACAACATCAATTTTCATTCTAGGAAATTTGGATTTTTATTGTATGTGGGTTAGCTGCTCCAAGGAAAATCTCATTACCAAATTCCAATTCCTTCCTATACCTTTCTATTGTATCAGAATAATAAATCATAAAGTAAAATTATATGATACCACTTTGTAATTTCCTAGACCTAGATGCCACTAAACGATTCCCTAAGCCTGATTGGCCGCATGGCCTTAAGCACATCTCCCCGAATGCCAGAGGCTGCCGACTATAAGCAAGGGCCTAGGGTTTTTTTGTGGGGAGACTATTCCCTCTTATAAGAGTGTAACATAGTGGTAGAAATCATAAAAATCAATAGTGGAAAAAGTGAATCAATCAGACCATAGATAAACATCCAAAAGACTGAATCAAATAAGAATACATTGACCGGTAACCTTACATATTGGAAACTTGATATAAACTAAATAGGAATATATAAATAATTCTAGAATCAATCTCATATATAATGATAATCATGTCATGTTTCTATAAAGTATCCAAAATAGGTATACAATAAATGATTACAATACATATATCAAAATATAAAAAGGAAAAAAACCACTATCTTCAGGTAGCATCAGGAGAATCAACTCAGTCCCATGATACAATGCTCCTAATCATGGCAAAAAGTCAAACATAGAACTATGGTCACTTTCCCCTATCCCTACCTCCATCCAAATATTCTATATGGGTACCCAACTGTTTCCTGAACAGGATGTGTGATACAATCCTTGTAGGTCACCACCAAAGTGTCTATAACAAATCCTAGATATGCAATATAAGCTAAGAAATGTGTATAGTATATCAGGTATGATAATACTAAAAGTAAAGTGACCATGGAAAACATAAATGAACATGTGATCTTGTACAACCATACAAGGATCCTTGAAAAACAAGTGTCAAGATCCTATAACAAGGCATCAGTAAATTAAATAGAGGTAAATACCATGGAAATTCCATATACACAATATATCATATCACCATAGCCATGTCGTATAACCTACATATCATATCCATCACAATTGATCCATTTAATCAAACATTCCACATTCACCACAGTTGTATCATATAATCATAAGTGTTAGACCCCACAAGTCCATATCCAAGGTGTAGAAGACCAAGTTATCCTCTTCGATTACTAGGAGAATCTAGTTGGAAACTCAATAACAAAACTTGTAGAGTCAAAGAATCATATCAAAAGAGCATGAAAAATACGAGTCTATCAAAATGAATCCAAGGGGTAAAAATAGCCTTGTAATCCTATGTAATCAATATCTAAGGACCATATAGGTCCAAGTTATCTCCTACTGTAAATCAAGACCCATGGGTGAAATGTCCATGGAGTCTAAATGGAATCAAGATCCATGGTATACCAACAAAGGCTCCCACTATCATTTCAATTCACATTTCATTCCATTCATAAATTCAAAAGAATTCAATTCCATGAGTTTTCCCACTCATATAAAAATTTACGAACAATTATATTCCATGAGTTTACCCACTCATATAAAAAAATCAAAAAAATTAAACAATTCAACAACATGTATCACATGGAAAAGGAGTCAAAACATCTCCAAATCAAACAATTCAGTTCAATTAATTTATAACTAGGATTCCTCTAACTATTAAATCTTATACACTCACCCCTTTTGTGTTTCAACAATGAAAATGCCAAATTCACACCCCATGGGTGATGTTCGTTGGGGAAAAAACCTCCAACAAGTATCAAGGAACTAGTTGGCATCCCTAACAGGTACCATTACATTCAATTCAATTATTAAATTCATTTTTCAGGACATCATAGGAATTATAGAAGGAAAAATAATGGAAACTATCCCTATAAACCACCAAACCACAAGGTAAATCTATAGACCAGCTACTGTAGGCTTGTAGTAGAGTGATCATCCAGTATCAGCTTCAGATTTGAATCGGGTCGGGAGAAAAAAACAAACAAAGGAAATGGAAATAGGTCATATTATCTTGCACCTAAATAACTCCATAAATAAAAAGTTAAATGGATAATGGAATAAAAGGAATGGAATACTCACTAGTATGAATCTAATGAGACTGATGAATCTCGATTCTGATTTTGGACAAAGAAATGGTAGTTAAGAATATGAATTGGATTCAAGAGGAGCTCTCCAAATCAAACGGTTTTCCAACATGGGATAAATAGAAATTAGGTTTGATTTATACCATAATTTAAGTTTAAAATGGTAATTTTTCCTCAAATTACTGGTCTTCATGATTTGGCTGCATGTTTGTCCAAACTGTGCGCTAATCATGTGCCCACTATTGTGCGAAGGGCTGAATCACACAGTCATTGTGCATGGTTTGTCTAACTTAGTTCAAACCATGAATTTCATCTCTACTAAAAATTATAGGTTCCCACATGAGTCTACACCTTTATCCACATGGTTTCCCTAAATTGTGTGGCTAGTATCACCCGATTTTCTAGCCTTGTACAGTTATTAGTAACCATACGACCTGCCCCGCACGGTTTCTACTAATAGTGTGGCATGTTCTGCTTTTTCAAAAATCCAGGATCTAGGATCCAAAGAAGCCTCAGAAACCCTCGATAACCCCATTAACTCAAAGGTTATTCACATTAGGCTATAATTAATCATTTAAAATAAAAATAAAAATATACATACCCCGTATGAAAACATGGGATCTTACATGTTATACTGGGCCCTAAGAATGGTCAGATGTTGATATCATAAATTTCTATGACCCATAAAAACAAATATTACAAGAATATATATCTTGTTAAATGTGTCATAACTACTAGATATAGATAAATAAGAATAATGATGAAATTGACTCCTCCCTATTAAAAATATCAACTGCCTCAATGTTTGAGATCCACCTTCTGAAACTCTATCCATAAAGAAGTATGGATAACCTCCTTGAGATGATCCTGATTGTGCATGCATCCCCTCAATCACATCCACTTTATTATGAACCTTCAAATACATAGGTAACATAAATGGGGATATTTTTTACTGAATAATAGGATTTATCACGTCCTCTAATCACCAGGATCTAGACTTCTCATTAGGGAAACGATCAGAGGTGAAGTGAAAAATTTCCTTAAAGAGAATATCAAGATGATTCACACTCAAGATCTCCTGCTAAAGTGATAGAAACTCTTACCTATCAATTTTTCTCATCATCGAAGATATGAACTCCACACAAAATTTATTTTAAAAATAATCCCACAAAACATCTTCCTTCTTTCCCTCCTTAAGATATAATATCCACCACTACTACACCAATCCCCACATCTAACTAACAGCCAGTGGAACCCAATACTCTACACTAGAATGGATCATATTAAAGCTAATCTTAATATCATACAACCAATTCTCTATATCTAAATTAGATATTCTCCCTTCATACTTTTCTAATATTTGATGCTTGAACACAGACAATATCTTTCTCTAAATCTCAACCTCCTCGGTTAGTTATAACCTCTAATGATCGACCGGATCATCCTACTAAACTTCACCAACCTGATCCACACATAGATGATAATCAATGGGAATCTCTATAAAAAATAATATACTCTGAATCCTAGTGATATAGAATTCATTTGGGTCTATTTAATTAGTTTCATTTTATATTTCCCCCAAATCATCCCAATTTAAACACATGCACAAACAAACATGATGCATATACTTTCCTTAAGTTTCTACCCTACAATAGGTATTACCTCACTTAGAGATTTTAGTATTCTTAAGGTACATGTGTCAAATCACATGTGGTACTAATTTCCTGTGTCCTTGATATCTCTATTGCTACACCAGACATTAATTTCAACTAATATTGTTTCCTTACTAATCCCATATAATTCATGCCAATTCCTAACTCTAAAATTCATTCTAACTCTCCACCTAGATCTGATACCACTTTTTCACAACCCATACTCATTGAGAAACCCTCATAGTCCTTTATTAAAAATGAGAGTGACCCCATAATCCAACTTCCAATAGGCCATGTGGTGGAGACTAGCACCAAGGGTATAAATCACACATATGGAAGACATTACCCTCATGAATCCCAATAATGAATAAATAAAACCACCGATCAACAAAATCATAAAAAATAAAGTAAATATACCATAAATTTATGTAATTTCATATAGATACAAGTCTCACAATAAAATACCAAAAGCAAGTTCTATAGTAGTAGCTCTGACAGAAAACCCAAGATCCATGTTAGTAATTTTCAGCTCAATCATGGAATCCCTCCTGGAAACCTATAAAATAGATTTATAGTTATATGGGTGTGAGAATAAATGTATAATAAGTTGTATATTCCTTAAGACCTATCATTCACAAGATGGAATAATCATACTAATTCCCTAGTGAATTTTTCCCTCTGGAATCGGGGATGACCTCGTTGATTGAAGTTTCAAACATTCCAATCAGTTTCTAACGGGTTTGTTCGTAGAACCGGAAACATACAATGATTCCATATCCATTTGTACCTAATTTCCAAAGGTAGGCGCTCATTAGTTGTGGACTGATGAGGCTTAGGAATTTGCATTGGTCGAGAGGATGGGAGGTCGGACTCATCACACCTTTTTTAGGGGAATTATTGTCTACTTCGGGACTCTCTTTATAGATTTAAGTTATGTTCGTGAATCCTTATTAAATTACCAAGTATAAAATGAGCTTTCCTATAGTATGACAATCAATGATTGATATGTAATAAATTCATAAAATCTTTTATATGTATTCGACGTTCTTCATTGATGAAGAATCATCTGTATTTGTTAGAGATTATTAGTTGATGGTATCCTTAAAATACATAAAAGTATCTTGGTAACTATGATGACCATACTGGTTTTAAAGCCACTCAGTGGGGCACTTGAAGTTTATTTTCATTCAGGAGGACATGGATTATTTCAGAATTGGTATCGTACCCGTTGATGGGCTACCTACATATCCTTTGTTTTGGAAAAGGAATCAGAACCCACGTAGTTATAATAAGGGAGTATGATGCTTATGCATGACTGATGGCTCAAAGAAAGAAGTCATGATTACTTTTACACTCTAAGCTCATGTGAGTCATGCTCGGTGTGAGAAACAAGAGTTATTGGTGAAACCAGACAGTTATGCCATGAAAGATGCAATGATGTGGGGCTTATGTGTTTATGACTGCCCAAAATATATGAGGATTAAGATTTACTTCAGGGAAGAAATCTAGGAACAGGGTCCATAAAGGTATATGTACTTTATGGATATTTAGATACTCTAATATTGGGGCTTAATCCTAAGGAAGATTCCCAAGTTAGGAGTGGACTTATGATTGGGTTTTACTCCGGAGAAAGAAGCCCCAAATCAAAAGTAAATTAGAACTGGTTAAGAGAAATTAAGACTGGGGCTTACTCCTGAAAAGGAGGCCTAGTTTAAGGGACTTGAAAAATTAAGTTACTTGGGGCTTACTCCTAAGGAGGATTCCCATATTTTATATTGGGGATTACTCCTAAAAAGGAGGCCCAAGTTAATAGAATTATGGTTGGGGATTACTCCTAAGGAGGATGCCCATATTTGAGACTAGGGCTTACTCCTTAAAAGGAGGCCCAGGTTAAGAGAATTATGGTTGGGGCTTACTCCTGAGGAGGATTCCCATATTTGAGACTGGGGATTACTCCTAAAAAGGAGGCCTGGGTTAAGATAATTATGGTTGGGGCTTACTCCTGATGAGGATGCCCATATTTGAGACTTATGACTGGGGCTTATTCCTGAAAAGGAGGCCCAGGTTAAGGATTCTCTCATCTTAAAGGATGAGGTTGAATGAATGAAATCTCAATCTTTAGTGACATAAAGATCTATAAGTCACTAGATTTTTGAGAGATGTTCCACGGAGTTCCTTTCAGATAAGGAATCCAAATCAACTAATCATGCCATAAATGGCTTTGAAGAGTGTCTTGAAGACTGAATCTTGAATAGGAGAAGTGGAATGGCATAAGAGGGGTGAAGTGGGAAATAAAGGCACCCAAAAAGGTAGGGGCGCGCAAGTCCTAGCAGGTGCGCCGGTACTGCGTGGGCGCGCAAGTCCTGGTCGCGCAGGTATACCTATGCGACACATGGGTACTTGCGCGATTTTCAGTCTTTGAGTAATACTTGGGCGAGACTTGGCTCAAACCCTTGGTATTATCCTTAGAGGCTTTCCAGAAGATGGCACGCAAGTTCTGATGAAGAAGTAGGGCGGCGCGCAAGTGTGTTCATTTCCCTTAAGGGTAAAACACTTAGGCACGCAAGTGTTAGTTAATTCTAATACTTAGACCTTACTCATCCTGTTTAGACCTTCCATTCTAGGTAAAGAATTACCTTAGAAGAGTTCGGAAGACCTGAAGAAGAGACTTGGGTGTTCAGAGCTCTGTCTGTGAATTCTGGAAAAATTCATCCTCAAATGGGGGGCCCACAGGGTCTATTTATAGGCTGGAGAAGACCCCGGGTGGTTATCCTTTAGGGCACGCAAGTCACTTGTGTGACCATTAGGTGACGCGCAAGTATACTTGCGCGACATCGAGGGAACTTGCACAGTGCATGTGCATTTGAAGACTTGTTCATACCTTTGTCGATTTTTGATGTTTTCTTCAAAGGATGAATCAATTTGTGTTATTTCATTTCCCTTTCTATTCCTTTAGACAATGTGATGAAAAGGATCATCAACAAAATTCCCCCCTCAGAGTTGGATCCGGAGAGAAAAGAGGATTTGACTCTGAGGTAAAGAAGAAAAAGAAGCATAGTTTGATTTTTTTACTAGGATTTTTTTATGAATAACCCTAAAAAAATTGAATCTTTTAATTGCTCAATATTACCTAAATCATACAAAATATATTTTTAGTGAGCTGGAACTTGACTTTTATTCAGAGTTCCTTTGTCTTTTGTGGGCAGTTTAAAGTCATGCATGTCGGACATAAAGAGGCTAATGTTTAAGGTCGAAATATCTTTGACCAAATGAATTAGAATTGACTCAATTCTTTGACAATTTATCTGAAAACATATTACTATACTCAAGTATGAGGGAAAATATGTAAACTATGGCTTAAGAATATTTGAATCTGAGGAATGATATGAAAAAGAGCTAAAAGGCATCAGAAGAAGTAGTTTCCAAGAATGAAGTTACTATTATTTAACAAACCCGTTTGGGGGTTAAATTATGCAGGGCCACCTAAGGGAATTGGCTGCATAGTCAAATAAATAGCATCTTTTTGCTAACAAGTCTGTTATGTAGACTGTTTATGCAAGGCCGCCTAAGGGCACGTGCTGCATAATCAGGCAAAAGAACTCTTGTAATTTTACTTTCCTAGTGCTAAAAAGTCGGTGAAAGTTTATGGAGATTCAAATTTTCCAAAGTATAGAGTTTTCTGTATGGAAAGAGGTACTTGAATATGGAGAAGATATTTCCAAAAAAGATCATCAAAGAACTGGATAGATATTACTCCTACAAAGGTCTGACCCAAACATAGGGAAGGAGAATATAAACCATAGACTTGAATACTTTCAGATCTTGAAAAAGGATATGGGACAAATATGTTAAGGATGGCTATTTTTTTGCAGATCCCTACATACTGTCATTTAAGACCAATAAGGACAAAAGAGGTTTTCTTCCTAAGAATGAAGTTACCAGTATCTGAAAAACCCATTAGGGGGTTGAATTATGCAGGGCCACCTAAGGGCATTGGTTTCATAGTCAGATAATAGTATCTGTTGGCTGACAAATCTGTTATGGAGACTTTTTATGCAAGGCCGCCTAAGGGCACGTACTGCATAGTTGGGTAAAAGAACTCTCATAAATTTGACATTTTTGTGACTAAAATTCAATAAAAGGGTTATGAAGATCTGAAAATATTTAAGGTTAGGATTATGACACATAAAGATGGGTATTGTCCAATATATACAGAGATACACAAATCAATTCTAACCATAATCATGTTGTGACTGGGTCCTGAATTGAAATGTTGGACTTCACTACATATCTCATAAGGATGGGAATCAAGCCATACGTAGTTCTTAAACTACAGTTTAATGTCGTGTGGGAAAAAGGGATTATAGATCTTAGTTTAGGGTCATAGAGCATGGACCATTATAAGAAATACACAGTGCGTGTTTTCATGGGGACTTTTCAGCCAAGGGACTGAAAGTGGAATTTGGGGTTAGGCCCAAAAGACTTGGGGCTAGATTAGAGGGACACTCGAACATTCCTACATATCCCATAGGGATGGTAATCAAGCCCACGTAGTTCTAGAACTACCCTCTGTTCAAATTTGGTTCGTACATGTGAAGGGTGAATAGGGACTTTAGTGCAATGATGGTTTAACCCAAGAAAAAAGGTTTGGGCATTGCCATGTATGCACGTAGTCTTTGAAATGAAACATGATTGAAAAATCAATGTAAATAATGGTTCCCTCTCAGGTGAGGGTATCAAAGAATATTTGTAGTTTATTGTCATACTAGACAAAACAGTGTTGTATAGTTTAACGTCATATAGTAAGGACGGAAGTGAATCAATGTAAAGATATTGATTCTAGGGGCGATTTCACGAATCAACATTGTATGAGATAGAGGTAAACCGATGTGAAGAGATTGGTTTTGGGCTTGAACCTTGGGAGGTTGCCTACGTACCCATCCTAGAAGGCAAGGATCAAAGTCTGCGTAGTTCAATTAAAGAATGAATTAATGATCAAGTTGTTCTTGGGGACAACGACCTAAAAAATGATTTTGTTGGTACTTACACATGGTTAGTATCCCATAGAGAGTGTTATGGTTGAGGTTTTCTCTAAGATAACGTGAGTCATACTCGTTTTGAGAAACAAGAGGTAACAACAACCTTAACGATGCACAGTTTAATGTCATGTAGGACATATAAAGGGACTATGCATTTTTAAGTCTTGCAGTTAGGACTATTGGTGCTGCACAGTTTAGTGTCATGTAGCAGGGACAAAGTACAGTTTAATGTCATGTAGGACGTATCAAAGGACTTTCTGTACAGTTTAGCGTCATGTTGTTAGGAAGATGGAGACAACATAGTTTAACGTCATGTTGGACAAAAAGATGACTGTGCATTTTAATGTCATGCAGTAAGGACAAAATAGTACACCATTTAATGTCATGTTGGACGTATTAGGGACTTTTTCATAGTTTAACGTCATGTTGGACGAATGTAACACAAATAGTTTAAGGTCATATGTATGGAACATTGATGATGTCGTTTAACGTCATGCTGGACGTAAGGGATGTTTTCACAGTTTAACGTCATGTTGGATGAAAAAGGGATGATACAGTTTAGCATCATGTTGGACGAAAGTGAGAATAGTTTAAGGTCATATGCATGGAACGTGGATGGTGCAGTTTAATGTCATGCTGGACGTAAGGGACTTCTGTACAGTTTAGCATCATGTAGTTAGGACGTCACAGTTTAACGTCATGTGAGACGAAAGGAATACAAATAGTTTAAGGTCATATGTATGGATCGTTGCTGTATAGTTTAATGTCATATAGCAAGGACGATGAAGGGGACACAGTTTAACGTCATGTTGGACGTATGTGAAAATAGTTTAGGGTCATATGCATGGATCGTTGATGATACAGTTTAACGTCTTATTGGACGATGGTGTATTTTAAGGTCATATTGGACCATCGTTGCTGTATAGTTTAACGTCATATAGCAAGGACAATGAAGGGGACACAGTTTAACATCATGTTGGATGTATGTGCAAATATTTTAGGGTCATATGCATGGACCGTTGATGATGCAGTTTAACGTCTTTCTGGATGGTGGTGCAGTTTAAGGTCATACCGGACCATCAATGATATATTTTGTGTTTATACAAAATACTTATTCAAAAATCTGGCATTGGTTGGAGTAGTGATGAGTTCTCCATCCATCAAGATTAATGAATAAGCTATATTGGAGTAGACCCTATGTATTGAGTAAGGTCCTTCCCATTTTGGCTCAAGCTTGGGAGGTTTCTTTCCTGGTATCATTGGAGTTTTGAGAACTAATACCAATTCTCCCTGAGTGAATTAATGAATACGAACGTTTTTGTTAAAATCTCATGCTATTCGATTCTCATAGAATTCAAGTGGTGCAAAGTGCACAATCTTTTCTCATCTAATCGTTCTAATTCATTCAATCGCTTTTGAGATTGTTCATCTGTAGATGATTGATCACAAATGGAAACTCTGAGCGAGGGTAGTTGAACTTTAATTGGCAAGACTGCTTCCATTCCATATACCAATGAATATGGATTTGACCGAGTTATAGTGCGGGTGGTAGTCCGATAATCCCATAAAGCATGAAAGAGTTTATCAGGCCATTATTTCTTATCTTTATCCACCATCTTTTGCAGTATATTTGATAGAGTCTTGTTGAAATCTTTTATCTAGCCATTGGCCGCAACATGATACTGAGATGAATGGTTGGATTTGATTTTGTATTCTTGATACAATTTCTTCACCTTGGATGAACAGAATTTGGTGCCATTGTCTGTCAATATGGTATGAGGGACACTAAATCTGGTAATGATGTTAGACTTGATGAAGCTAACAATGCATTTAGAACTAACTTCCTTGAGATGTATTTCCTATGCCCATTTGGAAAAGAAATCAGTAGTAGTAAGAATATACCTAAACTGCTTGGTCATAGATGAAGGGTAAGGTCCCACCACATCCATTCCCCATGTGGAAAATAGACACGAGTATTTAGTTGTATGAAGCAACTCTGGAGGTTGATGAATGAAGTTGGCATGTACTTGGCATGAATTACACTTCTTTGTGAAATCAACACAATCTTGTATCATTGAGGGCCAAAAGTATCCAAGCCTTCAAATCTGATCAGACAGTCTATGTCCAGACTGGTGGGCACCACAGACTCATGCATGCACTTCTTTCATGACAGCCATTGTCTCTTCACCATCAATGCATCTGAAGAGAACTCCATCAAAACAAAGTTTGTAGAGAATTTTCTATAGGTGATCTGGGCTATCATAAAGAGTAAAATTTACCACATGTCGCTGGATTTGTTCTTTCTCAGCTCTATCAGGTGGAAGTGTTCCATTTTTAAGGTATTCCCTGATATGTGACATCCATCCTGTAATATGACCATACGGTTCAGGAATGGGACTAATTTCATTAATTTCCTCTGTTCTGATTCGAACATAAGCTGAAATTGCATGACGGTGGGTGATACTAATGGTTTTCTCATCCCGATTTGGATCTGCCAGAGTTGTGGCTATATTAGCCGGTGCATTAGCTTGAGCATTTTTTGATTGCGGTACATAAGAAAATGTTGGTTCTGAAGGGAATTCCGCCATTAACTCTATGATGTAATTATAAAAAGGGATTAGTTCTTCTTTTCTGATGGCATAATCCCCATTGACTTGTTTGATTACCAGTCTGAATCACCTTTTACCTTTAAGTAATTCACTTGTGATTGAAGCGTCAATTCCAAGCCTATTATGAGAGCTTGGTATTCTGCTTCATTATTGGTACCACCTTCCCACAATAAGAAGGAATAAGGTAACACTACCTTTTCTGGATAAATGAGCACAATTCCTAATCTAACTTCGTTGAATTTAGGATTTTCCATTTTCCTCCCTATTGGACTTATGGAAGAACCATCAAAATACATTTCTCATGCCTGAGGAATTTCTTGAATAGAGAAGATTTCCTCATCAGGGAGTTCAATATTTGAAGATGTGTCTTCCACTAAAGGGTGTTCAGCCAGGAAATCAGCCAGATCTTGGTCGTTTATTTCCTTTTGAGACACATACTGAATATGAAATTGCTGCAAAATAACTGCCCACCTTTCCAGACATCTTGTAATCATTGGATGACTAAGGATGAATTTGAGCGGGTTATGGAGAGATACCAATTGGACCTCGTGATGTTGCAGGTAGTGTCTCAACTTCTGAAATGCAAATATTAATGCCAGGCAGCACTTCTCTCCTTCAATCATAGTCCAACTGAGGTAGTAGAGGCTGTTTTCATTCCCATCGTCATTCTTCTGAGAAATAAAGGCACCCAATGATCGCTCTAGAGCTGTCACATAGAGGATAAGTGGTCTTCCTTCAATAGGTGGCATGAGTATCGGTGGACTCAAGATGTATTTCTTGAGAATATTGAATGCTTATTGACATTCTTCAGTCCACTGATAAGTGACTCCCTTCTTCATCAATTTGGTGAAGGGTAAACTTTTTCCTGCCAAATTGGTGATGAAACGCCGAATATAGGCTAAGTGTCCTTGAAGTCCTCTTAATTATTTCAAATTTCGAGGAGGTGACATACCAAGGATTGACTTTGTCTTCTCAGTATTGACTCCAATACCACGATGGTGTACAACAAAGCCGAGAAATTTTCCTGAGGTTACCCTAGAAGCACATTTTAAGGGGTTTATCTTCAAATTATGTTGTCGAAGCATGTAGAATATGAATTCCAAATCAGGCAAGTGATTAGAACATTGTTTGGATTTAACCACCAAATCGTCTACATAGCATTCAACGAACTTTCTTAGAAAGGGTTTGAAGATACTATGCATGGCACGCTGATATGTAGCACCCGCATTCTTTAAGACAAAGGGCATTACCCGGTAGCAAAACACACCCTGAGGGGCTCTGAAGGCTGTGGATTCCTCATCTTCTGGGGCCATTCGGATTTGATTATATCCGGAATATCCATCCATGAAGTAAAGTGCTTCATATCCAGATGTTGCATCAATTAAAAGTTCTGTAATTAGAACTGGGAAATCATCCTTAGGACAATGCCGATTAAGATCTCTAAAATCGATGAAAACTCTAATTTGTCCGTTCTTATTCTTTACAGGGACAATATTTTCCAACCACTTGGGATATTGAACTTATCTGACGAAGTTATCTTTGATAAGCTTATCCACTTCAGCTTTAATTTTGGAAGCATAAGTTAGGTGTGTTCTTCTTGTGGCTTTCTTAAATCCTTGATGTTCTTCTAGTAAACCCAAATGATGAGTAGCAACATCAGGATCAAGCCCGGACATTTCTGTATAGTTCCAAGAAAATATATCTCTATTTTTCTTTAGAAAGGAAATATACATCTCTTGCTCTTCAAGAGTCATGGTCGCACTGATTAAAGTGGGGCGTGGACCTTCTTTTGTACCCAGATTTATTTCTCTGAGTTCATCCATGGTGGTAGAGATACCCTCTTAAAATGCTGGAAGAGCATCTCTGAGATATTCCTCTTCTTCTTCATCATGTGTTATTTCTTTCATTTCTACTTGCATAATAGATGATAAAGTAGAATTTTCATGATCAGGAGAGATGTCAAAATTTTCACATCTTGAAGAAGAAGATTCCATTTCCGACCCAATTGATGATTAAGGGTCTTCTTTGGGTAATAAAGAGGAGATGATGGATTGAGAATCAACATCATTGCTCAACTCTGATGTTTCTATAACTTCTTCTGGCCTAATTGGTGAAGTATAGACATGTTGGATTTCAGCAGATGAAATGAAGACGTCACCATTTGGGCTTTCATCACTACTTGGAGAATCACCAATTTCTCCCATGTTGTCTGGCTTGATTGTCGTAATTGACATTATGGATCTTTCCATAAGAGTATTTTAATTTGGTTCTATCCTGTCAATTTGACTAATAGGTAACACATAATTTGTACTCACATGCGCAAATGGATTTACTGGAATCTTTTCCAAACCATATGGAGCATTAATTTTGGTAATCTCCTTTGTTGTGGATTTCTCCCTTCCCTTCATGTGATAGAATTCCGCCTCAATGTATTGAGACTCACATGTCTTTAACGGGGCCTTATCACCATACAATGTCCCAACTTGACCATCGAAACAATATTTGAGACATTGATGGTATGATGAAGGGATAGCCGCATGTTAATGTAGCCAGGGTCTTCCAAGTAGGATATTGAAGGCTGAGTCTTGATCAACAACCATGAAATCTGAATTGGATACAAGATCTCCAAACTGAGTTCTAAGTGTAACTTCACCCAGTGGTTCTTGTTCATTTTTATCATATCTTTGTAACATCATGGTAGTAGGAGATAAATAAGATTCTGTGAGGCCCAATTGATGAAGTGTGTGAATGGGCATGAGGTTGACTCCTGAACCATTGTCAATGAAAGCTCTTCGGACATCTACGCCATTGAACTTTCCAGATAAGTACAAAGGTCTAATATGCCCATGAACAACATCATCTTCATCTTCATAAGTAAAAGATATTATTGTATGGAATTCTACAAGATTATTCTCTATGTGATAGACTTCAGCTGCAGTAATTTCAGTTTTAAACTCATGAGGACTTGACAAAGCCTCGATGAGTGCCTCCCGAAGATCTTTTGACAGATTCAAAGCATCCAGAATTGATAACTTGGCTGGTACTTGGGCCAAGTGTTTCAATACATCATACTTTTGATCCAGAGGTTTGTGTTTCCCAACAGAAACATGTGGTTTAACAGGTGCCTTGGAAGTTGATGATTTGGAATTTGATGCAACTTGTAATGGGATAAAAGTTGGTAATACTCCTGGATTTGGAAGATTAGACCAATTAGGTCTATTTACTTTCTTAGAGGAAGAATATGGAACCTTCAACTGGTCTTCCAAAATAATTGTGCCAGGACTGAATTTTCTATTGGTGGAAGAACTTGTTTGTTCTTTCTGAGCTCGTTGAAGGGCTCTACCACGAGTTTCTATTGCGTACACTATTATAGCAGGGGTAGAATTGGAATAGTGGATTCTGAAAGATCCATGTCTTCCCCTGTATCCTGAGCCTCTGGAACTTCCTCTGATTCCTCTGTTTGATAAAGGGAATTCAGGCTCATCAAAATCGAAACTGTGACTGGCATATGGATATGTTAATTGAATCATATTAATAGAACCGAAAATCAACTCTTCATCCGATAAGGATTCTTCCTAACTAGACAATTTAGGTTTTGTCGTTTGGTGGGGCAGTTACCGTTGATTTGAAGTAGATGGCATGAAGTCTATCAGAGTCAAAGACCACTTAGGTTTTGACACATACTCATCTTCTTCTGATTCTTTTTCTTTCTTTGAATCATGCCATTTATTTGAGGATTTTCCCTCTGAAGAGGATTTTTTTGCGGTATTCATGGAAAAAGGTACAATTGGTTTCTTCAATTGGGTTAGCAAAATAGCATGAGTTCGGTTGATCATCTTTCTGACCATCCAATCATCATATTTTTGTGCATTTTTGATTTTGACTTATTTCCACTTGCCTTCCTCCTCTGGAACTGTAGCAGTGACACATGCTACCTGGGCTGAAGAGCCTTTCAGTTTGACTTGTCCCGAGTCGACCATATTTTTCAGGAGGTCTTTGAAGACAAAACACTCCTGTATGGGATGCCCCAACATTTTATGAAAGGGGAAATAATTGGGACGGTCTTCAACTCCTTCCTTGTTTAGCCTCTTGGGCTTTGGCAGCTGAACAAAATTATTCTCTAAGGCCGAAATGAAGTAACCAGGAACTTTTTCATTTCGGAAATAGTATGTTTTGCTCTTCAGATCCTCAAATTGTTTTCATCTTTGAACTTTTTGATCATCTTTACGAAACGGCCTTTGTTTCTGGCGCTTAGGAGGTGGATCCCTTCGAAAAGATGAAGGTTTTGAGGTAAGAGTAGGTACAGGTGCTTGTCTAAGCATAACTGTAGCAGTTTCTACTTTACCCATTCTCCTTCCTGGAGCTAATGGAATTACACAAGATTTAGCCTTAGTTTGTATAAGATAATCTTCAATTTGTTGAGTGATTGAAGTAAGGTCTCGAAACCCTCCTGTGTATTTCACAGGGATTAGTGGTGTGCGTAATTTGTCACACAGATTTTCCACACAGATTCGCAACAGTTCCTCTTGAGGGAGTGCTAAGCTCAGGGAATATGTTAATCCCTTCCAGTGAGCAATGAAATCAGAGACTCTTTCATTATCCATTTTCTTACAGTTTGTAAGATTGAAAACTGTTGTCTTTGGAAAAGTTGAGCTGAATTGAAGAATAAATCATTGACGGAGATCTTATCATCCGGTAATTGACCGGGATTTCAAGCTTGTGTACCAAACAAAGGCTGTTCCTTGCAAGGTTTGCACGAAGCATATGAGTTTCACTACTTCTTGCTACTCTGAAGTTCCCATCATAGGATCGCAACAAGACACGTAATGCGTCAAATGCTATTCAGGGGCACCTGATCCATTGAAAATAGGGAATACAGGGTTCCCAAAATTTGATGGAGGATAGATTGAATCTACCCATTCAGGGTAATATTTCTTTTCCAGTTGAACCTACACACGCTTCCCTTCCATAGTATCTAACTGAGCTGTTAATGACTCAATGGTAGTTATTAACTTTTGAAAAACATCCGGTTGAACTTGGACTTGGGAAGGTGCAATGACTGAAGTCTGGAAAGGTATGGCAGCTGGTACTGCAACTGATGGCAGCACTGCCAATTGTTGTTGCACTTGACCCATAGGATTAGACCTATGAGGGTGTACTGATAAAGTAGGATATTCTTGATCCATCTTAGTAGCTGCAACAAACTCCCTTGGCTGACTGACTCCAGCACGCTTAGGAGGAAGACTACCTTGAAGTAGTTTTGCGTTCAACCTCCTGAATTCTTTCATTTCTTCATCCTGTTACACAAATCTTTTCTCTAGTGAGAGCGATTGGCCTTCTCTAGAGGAAGGATATGTAACCTGGTTCTTTCCCTTCCCCTTGTTTGATCCCTTTAGGAGAGGGGGAAGTGGGTTATTTGAAGGAACACCTAAATTCTGGGTAAACCTTTGATTTTGTGTACGCACACCTTCTTCATTTGTGTCTGTGCGTATAACTTCCTGAGCAGGAACCTCTTCATCTGAGTCCCCTGAGTGAGCCCCATCTAGTGGATCAGCAACAACGACATTGATGACATTGATTGATGCATAACACATCGCATCCCTTCTATCAGCATTTTTGTGATATTGTCTTCATCCATGTCTTTGATGAGACGTTGCCTTTTGTTGATTCAATCCCTCAGGAACTTCTTGACGAACCCAAATTTGAAGAGAATCTCCTGATAATTTGGCTCTTCGTTCCTCTTGAGGCTTCTTACCCAATCGAGAAAAGACCGACTTTCTCTAAGGAGGGGATTGATGATTTAAAAAAGTCCCCAGTCCGGTGGACTGGGGCTGTTCCTTCTACTCCCGCTCAACTCCTCGAATCCTATTTTTTGATTCCGAGGGTTGGTTTATAAGAGTCCCCAATATGGAAAGTTGGGGTGGCTCTTGACATGCTATGTTTGAGACTTTCTTAAAATCTCTCCTGATCTTGCGGACCTTAGTCTGGAAATTAGATGGATGCATCAACCTATATCCACTTTTATCACCCGGTTCGAAAGACTGTTGGATGATTTCTGACACTTCTGTCACTTGATGATGTGCTTGCTCCATACGAGAGGCTTGTTCAATATTCTTGTTTTCTTGATGCAGGAGTAATTCAACAACTTGTTCTCTGTATTCTTGATTTTGAGAGAAACTAGTTGAGGCCTGTTCTTGGGAAAGCTTTTGATTATAAACAAAGCCCATTGACTATGGCCGACCATGGGCAATAACATTGCATGAGACCATTTTCAGCGGGCTTTGCTGACTGGAGAGCACCGTGAAATGTAGTGCTCCATGAACACCCCATCCTCTGACATGAATACAAGATGGGGCATTGGAAATTAACTGGCGCAGTCTTATTAGTGCGCCAAGGCATAAACGTTGAAGGGCTCTCTGCTGCTTTTCAGCCTTCGGATATCGAGAGACTTATAGAGATGCCAAATCAATCTGACTTTGTAACCCTTCTATTATCTTAAGATGATTTTCATATTCATCATAAGATAATACTTTCTTTTTCAACTGACAAAGACTTTTCCATATGTTGAGACGAATATCATGAATCCCATCTTCCGTTAACATCTGTGGAATGTCATACTGAGAGTCAGCCAAAGGCCAAAACATAACTGGCACTTCACCTTTCGCCAGTTTTTTTCTCATGTTTAGTATTTCCTCTTTATCATTCAATAAAGATTCTTCTACCTGATTTGACCAGAGTTGGTGCTTCCTTGTTGCTTCATCAGATTCAACAAGATTGGTAGATAAATCACTGATCAAACTAGAAGATTCATGACTTAGGGGTGGTTCGGAGAATGACCTACACCCTGGGCTATCTTCCGATTGAGAAAGTATTTCACCTGTTAGTGATGAAGCATTAGACATGACTGTTTTCGCATTTGCAAGTGCCTCAAGATAAGAGGGATTTCTCGGAACTACATTTTCCACTGGAGCATTTTCTGGGCAATGTGCATTACTACTGCGGAGAGTACTTTCACAGCGAAATTCATCACCATGGGGAGGACCACCATGATGGGTTACAGCAAAAGATGAGATCTCTTGCTCCTTGGTCTTCTGACCACACAGAGGGTTCCTATGGATCTCATCTAAAGATGAAACTTTGAGATCGACCGAATTGTCATGAATCAAGTATTCATGAGGAAGTGTCTGTTGAAGACCTTCGGAATTAATGTCCCAATATTGGGAAATGAGGGAGTAGAATCTTTAATTACAACAGGTAACTATCTGAGGGCTTCAAGAACTCCAGCATCGAGTAAGGCATTGTTATAGATTGGCTCTTGATCTCCTGACTGTGTTGGGCGGGTCTTCTTCTTAGACGTCTTCTTACTTGCCTTGGAAACCACTTGTTGACGAAAGTGGCTACTCTGAGCAGGTGTATGTGCCTAATCAGGAAAGATGGCCAGGTTAGGCTAACGATCTCCACTCAAAGCAGGTGTATGTGCCTGACTTGGTTATCTGTATGATATGGGGGAGTATTCCCCACAACCCTCTTGGACTAGAACAAATGTGTGTGTCTATTTCAGAGTGAACTGTTGATGTGTCACTCCACTGGTAGGGATAGATTTATGTGTCTTTCCCTAAGATGCTGCTGAAGCTATTATAATATCCTAGAAAGCATCCAGAATATGAGCAGGGATTTGCTTCTGCTCTTTCACCATTGATAAAATATGCTTGGTGACTTCAGCTGCCGGAACGGGGATATACATCCATTTCGTGCTTGTATTAGGTGTATGTGCCTGCTCCTGTCCTCCTTTTCCTATCAGTGAATCCTGACAGTACTCAAGTGTGGGGGCAGAGAGTTGAGTCGGCCTCCTGTTTGTCGCCAGAGCTTTCCGACTAACTTCTCCGTGTGCTACCAAGCGAGACTGTTGGTAGGCTTGATTAATACTAGCAGGTGTATGTGCCTATTGATTCCACTTCGCCGAACATGGTTGATGAGCTCCATCATATGTAGTCAGACGAGCCTACTGACTAGTTAATGATGTATAAATAGGTGTATGTTCCTACCTATAGTACTCCACCGGAATTGCCTGGCAGGATTGATGTGATACAGCCAGACGAGTCTGCTGGACATCGGAATTAAAACGGGCAGGTGTATGTTCCCGCTCATTTCTTGCCACCAAGTTAGGTTGGTGGACTTCTCCGGAGATGGCAGAGATGAGAACCTGCTCACTGTTGACCGTATTCTGCCTCTGGCGGTTCATCTTGCCTACTCGGGTTCGAGAAACCTGAGTCGAACGCCTGGAGTTAGTACCCTCATCATGTTGAGGGTGTATTGGTGCACGAGTCTGGCGGCGATTGTTTATAGGATTCCTCAGGAAGGACTCATGCTTCTTTGAATTAAGGCCCTAAGGGACCTGCTCATTCACCTCCCCAGAATATGGGAGTGAATGGTGATTGCGTTCCAGGGATAACGAACCGAAACGGTTGGAGACGGTAGTTAGCACCACATGTTTCATGATCACTGGTCGTCGTTGTCTGGACAACCAAGTTGAATTGTTCACTTGTAGGGCTTGTTGAGCAGCCTCCAGAGTTGGAATGGTACCATGTTGATGGTACTCCTTAACCAGCGCATTTGATACCCAGTGTTGAAGAAGTTGAGTAGGTGATATCATCCTCAGAGCGGATGACGATCCAGCAGGAGTAGCAGCAGTGGCATTTGCAGCAGCGGTATTCACAGCAGTGGTATTCATAGGTGTGAACTTGAGAGAAACCATTTCTTAAAATGTAGAAAATCTTGAAAAAGAGTGCATGTTTGATGTAACAGACGTAATAAAGATAAATTCAACCACTACATCTTTTGGATGAGTACATATGTCAATGATTGTTTTGTTGGCCCTCTCATTGAGTTTTAAATAGGGGCCTAACAAATAAGCAAAACATTATTTTAACTTGGTTAAGGATTCACGTCGGGTTCACCATTTTTTGTTTCCCTCTAGAATCGGGGATGACCTTATTGATTGAAGGTTCAAACATTCTAATCGGTTTCTAACGGGTTTTTTCGTAGAACCGGAAACATCCAATGATTCCATATCCATTTAGACCTACTTTCCAAAGGTAGGTGCTCATTAGTTGTGGACTGATGAGGCTTAGGAATTTTCATTGGTCGAGAGGATGGGAGGTCAGACTCATCACACCTTTTTTAGGGGAATTATTGTCTACTCCAGGACTCTATTTGTAGATTTAAGTTATGTTCGTGAATCCTTATTACATTACCAAGTATAAAATGATCTTTCCTTTAGTCTTACAATCAATGATTGATATGTAAGAAATTCAGAGAATCTTTTATATGTATTCGAGGTTTTTCATCGATGAAGAATCATCTATTTTTTTTAGAGATTCTTAGTTGATGGTATCCTTAAAATACATAAAAGTCTCTTGGTCACTATGATGACCATACTAGTTTTAAATCCACTCAGTGGGGCACTTGAAGTTTATTTTCATTCAGGAGGACATGGATTATTTCAGAATTGGTATCGTACCCGTTGATGGGCTACATAGGTATCCTTTGTTTTGGAAAAGGAATCAGAACCCACGTAGTTCGAATAAGGGAGTATGATTTTTATGCATGATTGATGGCTCAAAGAAAGAAGTCATGGTTACTTTTACACTCTAAACTCACGTGAGTCATGCTCGGTGTGAGAAACAAGAGGTATTGGTGAAACCAGACAATTGTACCACGAAAGATGCAATGATGTGGGGATTATGTGTTAATGACTTCCCAAAATAGATGAGGATTAAGATTTACTTTAGGGAAGAAATCTAGGAGCAGGTTCCATAAAGGTATATGTACTTTATAGATATTTGGATACTCTAATCTTGGGGCTTACTCCTAAGGAATATTCCCAAGTTAGAATTGGACTTATGATTTGGTTTTACTCCTGAGAAAGAATCCCCAAATCAAAAGTAAATTAGAACTGGTTAAGAGAAATTAAGACTGGGGCTTACTCCTGAAAAGGAGGCCCAGTTTAAGGGACTTGAAAAATTAAGGGACTTGGGGCTTACTCCTAAGGAGGATGCCCATATTTGAGACTGGGGCTTACTCCTGAAAAGGAAGCCTAGGTTAAGAGAATTATGGTTGGGGCTTACTCCTAAGGAGGATGACCATATTTGAGATTGTGGCTTACTCCTGAAAAGGAGGCCCAGGTTAAGAGAATTATGGTTGGGGCTTACTCCTGAGAAGGATGCCCATATTTGAGACTGGGTACTACTCCTGAAAAGGAGGCCCAGGTTAAGAGAATTATGGTTGGGTCTTACTCGTGAGGAGGATGCCCATATTTGAGACTTATGACTGTGGCTTATTCCTGAAAAGGAGGCCCAGGTTAAGGATTCTCTCATCTTAAAGGATGAGGTTGAATGAATGAAATATCAATCTTTAGTGACATAAATATCTGTAAATCACTAGATTTTTTAGATATGTTCCACGGAGTTCCTTTCAGATAAGGAAGCCAAATCAAGAAATTATGACATAAATGGCTTTTAAGAGTGTCTTGAAGACTAAATCTTGAATAGGAGAACTGGAATGGCATAATAGGGGTGAAGTGGGCAGGAAAGGAACCCAAAAAGGTAGGGGCGTGCAAGTCCTGGCAGGCATGCAGGTACTGCGTGGGCATGCAATTCCTGGTCGCGCCAGTATACCTACGCGACATATGGGTACTTGCACGATTTTCAGTCTTTGAGTAATACTTGGGTGAGACTTGGCTCAAACCCTTGGTATTATCCCTAGAGGCTTTCCAGAAGATGGCGCGCAAGTTCTGATGAATAAGTATGGCGGCGTGCAAGTTTGTTCATTTCCATTAAGGGTAAAACACTTAGGCGCGCAAGTGTTAGTGAATTCTAACACTTAGACCTTACTCCTCCTGTTTAGACCTTCCATTCTAGGTAAAGAATTACCTTAGAAGAGTTCGGAATACCTGAAGAAGAGACTTGGGTGTTAAGAGCTCTGTCTGTGAATTCTGGAAAAATTACTCCTAAAATGGGGGCCCACTGGGTCTATTTATAGGCTAGAGAAGACCATGGGTGGTTATCCTTTAGGTCGCACAAGTCACTTGCATGACCATTAGGTGGCGCGCAAGTATACTTGCGCGACAGTGAGGGAACTTGTGCAGTGCATGTGCATTTGAAGCCTTGTTCATGCCTTTGTCAATTTTTGATGTTTTCTTCAAAGGCTGAATCAATTTGTGCTAAGTCATTTCCCTTTCCATTCCTTTAGACAATGTGAAGAAAAGGAGCGTCAACAGTGAACAAATAGTAGAACCAACGAGAACCTACCAAGTTAATTACCACCCAACCACACTAAGGCTCACTCACCAAATATCACATCCAAATATAATAAAATAATATCAAATAATACAGTAATAGGGTTCTTCATGCCACTCATCCACTTTTTTCACTTTCATGCCCCAAAAATAAACATCATAGTGCTCTCATCCATTCAATATCATCAAAACCATATCCACACAACATATATACTAAATCACATTTGATGTGGATCAGACCACAGCCTTACCTACCTAAACCTATGTAGGGTCCAACATACCTATTGGTATTATTCCACATCCACAACCACATGTCCACATATCAAACACACATCAATTTTCTATAACAGTAAGGTATTATAAATGAAAAGGGAATCAACCTCATGACCTCCTCTTACCTTGAACAACCCCCACTATATGCCACATCATCATTTAATTATCATTCCATAAAGCACACATAAACCATAGGATATCATAATTTTTCCCACATCTAGAAGAGAGGGTGAGGAAAAGGGATTATTCATACATATGTTCCCTCACCAACCTGGATGTTTTCGAAAGACACCTAGGACCCAAAACATTTGGGTGTCAGTAAGGTTATCTGACTTTGGTGGGGTGTATATGATAAATCAAAAGGAAAATACAAGTATAATATAAACACACACAAAAATTCAATCTAAAGGGTTCTCACCAAAACCACACTATCACACACATCACTATCATCTCACTATTTATTTCATAGACTAACCATAAATACCAATTACTGAACTACTAAGCCTTCCCCACTTTCCATACAAAATATCTATAATAAGCATTCAAAATTTCCTATTTTGTTATATCATTTCACCATTTATAGATTTATTATTTTCCAATAAAATTATATTAATTATTCCATTTGATTACATTTTTAATAAGAAACCATTCTCATCCATTAACCATATTTAATTCTAATTAATTCACATACTTTTCAAGCATTGGAAATTTCATTTATATCCACTTATTATTCAATTCCAACCCCCACCCATTACCAGATTTTTTATTACCATTCACATTCCATAACCACTGGGAAACTATAATACCACCCTTACACTACAAAAATAGCCAATAAATAAACCCCCTCACATCTCATGCCAAAATATAACACAACATCCCAACCACTCTACATAAATATCTATTTATGCCCATACCAACTGACCACAACCTCATTTCCCAACACATGCTTATTCCTATAGACACCATGTTAATCATCGCACACCAAATCCTATAATAGTAAATTTTAGAATTAACTAATTCAATAATTTATATTTTAAATCATTCCATCATAATAATTCAATATCTCATACATATGTATTAATCTATCAATTAAAAATTTCACACAACTGGTTCCTAAACATCTTTAAGTGATTAATTTTTTTGAAAATTGATTCTAGGAGTAAAATCATAGTAATAATTCACAAACCTTGAAAAAAAATAATTCTAAGTATCATAGACAAACAACCAATAGTCATATAATCAATAATCAGATAAAATATTTAATCACTTGAAAATCACCCCTTCCCATTAATTTCTATTATGCTCAATTCTTTATCTTCAATAAGTTAATTCTTACCATCCACCCAAAGTGATATAAATCATGATAATACCATGTTATATGTAAAAATTATATATTTCTTCAATCCCATACCTCGATATGAATATTCATGGTTTTAATTTACAATAATGAGAGAACGAAGGATTAAACAATTCCATACTCGAAGGAGACCACTTCAAAACCAAACCATGATATAAAAACATTAGACCATGCCCAAATATCAACTAAAACCATAGAAAACCCAATTGTATGACCTAGAGAGAGGAAAGTTCAAGAGGATATAGATAAGGAAGATAAAATAACTACCTTGGATCAAGGAATAGTTCACTACATTATTCAAGTGGTTATATTCACCAAGGATCAACTAAAGAGTAACATGGGTCACCTGGAGTTGACTAGCGTTTGAGGAAAAAGGAATAGTAACTGAAACCAAGGGTACCTGGTCCCCTATTTATATAATAAGTCCAATTGGCCTTCTATATTTCGTGGTGAATTCAATCATGGCCATAGTGCCTTCAGTTAAGTGAATATCTAAAATCGCATCCTTTAAAATGGATTGTCTTCCTCCTTTCTGAGTGGTCACTTTACCCTTATAAAATCTTTATTGGCTAAAACCATGGAATTTTGGTTTCCAATACACCCATTTATTCCTTGACTATTAATACCCTTTTAAGGAACACCATAACATGGATATAGTTCCCACACCATTTCAATAATTCCACGGTCACCACTATAGCATGGGGAAACCTCCCTCATCATTTCCAACATACCGGTACAAGTTATACCTCAAATCAACATTCCTCTTTTCCGACAGGTAAATACCTGAGATACCACACTCAAGGTGGCCACCACCATAGCATGATATACCTCTCCTTATATTACAAAGCTACTCTATTAATACCTTCCCAATAACCATGCCTTTAGAAATGGGATCCACCACAACATGGTGAACCTCCACAACAAGGTCACTTACCAAAATGAGTGTTTCCAACCCCAATTTAATAAATTCTATAAAACACCCGACTCACCACTCCCATAAAACCTAAACAAACTCTATCATAGGATACACCATGGGAATTTTGGACCCCATATATACAAAACTCAACTCCCCACCCTTGACACACTCCCAAACTCTCCCTTGACTCCTCTAATATCTATTTCATGTAAAGTAATAGGCCAAAATGATCAAAATAATTACATATTAAGAGTAACACATCAATATGGTTTGAATATATTGATTTTTTGGAAGAAATATCATTAAAAATAAATCATTAAAATCATGTGTATATATAAAAGGTAATACATAATATAATATGGTGAAATATTTAAAGCCCCTTGGATAATACGGAGTATTAGAATCCCTCTAAAGAGAATACATATTTAAACCTTGATCATTCGGTATGGGTGACCATAAATTTTAGGTTCCCATGAACTGTATTATATAAGTTAAAAAATTATAGGTTACCCTAACCATTAGTTATTTATATTTAATGTGAGCTTTGGGGTACACTAAGCAGGGAAACCCTAACCACTAGGATACCAAATGAATAGAGTTGAGTGTATTTATATGATACATTAGGATAAATAGTTATCTTATTATCTATCCAAGAGTTATATATGATATGATTGAAATATTTTTCTACCAAAAATAATCATGTATTATGTTATGAACTTAGCTGGGATAATTCATGATGAAATGTAGATCTTTGACCACTAATTAATATAATGTAATTTAAAATCGGTCATCATTTTCATGGGTGAAAATTTAATAAAAGTTAAGATTGAATGAATATAAAACATGATACTCATCTAATAAAAGCTTCTATTACAGATATGATGACATTTTTATCATTAAACTTGACTTTGAGATCAATCCTTGACAAATGGAATATTAAAGAAAAAAACTTTCTATACTGATACAAGAATTTAAGAATCATTCTTAAGTGAGAAATAAACTTATATGTGACAAGGATACACCTTCCTGAGTAACCAAATGTTGAAGTTATTTAGTAAATAGATTTAGATGATTATCAGAAGTGAATATGAATTATCTTGTGGTTTCAAAAGAATTTTTTATATAAAATATTACCAAAGGAAATTTAGTCACCACTTATGCACTCAATATGTTTCAATGTGCTAATGAATTGGAGAGACTGAAGGTTTCCTTCATGGATTTTTCTATATAAGGAATTCATTATGTAATCATCATTGGAAATATTCCAATAAGTTTAATGTGTTATATAAATATTTACCCTATTTTCTCAAAAATTTTAGGGTATATAAACTAAGAATGATATATCCAGGTTCTAATTCTATATTGATAGTAAAAATTGGTAAATGTTTAAATTGGAAAAACAAAAGTTTGTTAGAAGGTATAAAAATCAATAATATAAAATCCATTCAATGTTATTGAAACCTAAAGGAGGTGTCATGAAGTCGGGGTAATTTTTACATAGTATGGAATTTTATGGGATACCTGATAGGGTTTTTTAAACTATGTAGAGAGTCCATGACAGGTATTAATGTTATAGAAATAAATTAATCAATTTTGAAGGGTATATGATATCAAATAGATATTTTAAAAATGTTATGTTTAATGTCTCAGAATTTCCGTATAAATGTTTTTTAAATTATATGGAATTTCAGACCGCGAAATTTGACGGTGTGTGATTCTGAGGCTCGGAGTGCCCGGAATGAACAATCGAAGTTTTTTTAAGCTTTAATTAATGCGTGTAAGCAGTTTTCCTAAAAAAGTGGAATAACTATTAAACAGTTTCCTAGATCAGAAATCTGGGGGCACCTTTGTGCTCGGGATGGCGGGTTTACCCTAGGTGTGACTTAAGTTTAGTCGGTGCGGGCCTCCTGTGAGAAAACCCGAAAATGGCATAACCATAAATAAAATATTTAAATAAAGTTATTTTATTATTCAAATTCTTATAAATCACAAATGGTAATTCAGATTAAAAATCTGAGACCACCATTGAACTTGTGAGGGTACGCTTTCTTTAGTCATATACTAACATTGGTCGGCACGGGCCACCAGTGAAAGTTAGTTTTTGTCCATAAATAAAATAATTAAGTGACAATTATTTTATTGTAAAATCAATAACTTTTAAACGGTAACTCAAATTGAAAATATAAGAGTACCATTGGGTTTTTTGGGGTGTGTTTCACCTAGGAAGAGCCTAACCTCGACCAGCGCAGGTTGAGGGTGACTGATAATAATTTTATGAAATTTTTTTCAGGTACGTTTAGTAAATGTGTGAGGAGAGTTTTGTAACTTTTGAACCGGTATTTGGAATTTAAATCTGAGGACACCGTTGAACTCACAGTACTGATATTCTCTTAAGGAGACCTTCACATCGACTGCAGTAGTTTGAGGGTAGAAGTTGGTTTTTTAGCTTTTTGTGGGGGAGTTAAAATAAAATAAAATGAAACAATGTTTATTTTATTTTGTTTGAAACCTCCATTTTTTAGTTTAGAGGTGGGGACCACACGAGCTTAAAACCTACAATTTGAAATTAGTGGTGGGTACCACCCGACCCTTGAACTCCCTCTTTATTATGGGGTGACTCTTGGTTTCTCCATCTAATTAAATGTTCCAACTTTGATCAATTAATAAACTTAATTTAATATGTTGGCTCCTCATATCATGGTCGGATAATTGTTGGCAAGGACAGAACTTGGAAAAGGAGGGCCTTTGGAGAAATAACTTCTTCAACGAAGATCACCCTCTCCAACAAAGAGAATCCTCTGGAAACGAAGAATGAGGACGATGCCTGAGCCCGGGTCGGGTCTTGTGGGAGTGACAAACACAACGTCACCATCAACATCTCTTTCCTCACAAAACCTCCAATGGATGATTGAGGTAGGGGTTTATGTTTGAGTTATGATTAAATCTCTTTTTGTTAATTCTTCGTATTCTGGATTCACAATTGTTGGATCGGATTACACCAAATATACACAAGAGGGGGGTGAATTGTGTCTTTTCAAAAATCTTTACGGGATTGTGTTCTGCCTTTTAACTTTAATCAGCTAAAATTATGCAGCGGAAATTTAAATAGCAGAAACACAAGATGTATAGTGGTTCTGGGAATATAAGGCCCCTAGTCCACTCCACCAATGCTCTACTCCACGAGCTTGGTTATTTTCACTATCTGGTCCTCGTTTCAACAGACCGGTTCACAACTGAGTACAGGCAGTTGACACCTTTACAATCTAAGGCAAAAACAAAACCTTTTGGTTCAAACACGAACCAACACATCTTAGTATGAGAAGCTGGTCACTCAATAATAGAAAAGAAAGATTTTCGTATTCTGAAAATACTTTCCATATGTTCTTCACAATTGAAACAACATGCAATTGACTGTAGATGGACCATCGCCTTCAGAAATAATAATATTTTCATAAGAAACGTTCTGAGTCGATCCCGTTGAAGTAGATATAGAAATACAATTCACAACTTCAGTAGTAGAAAATTCACAATAGATCTTCGTTGTAGAACAAGGTAATCTTCTATCACGATCCTTCCTTTATAACAAACAGAGCTTTGACGCTCTTTTTGAACCAGCAGATCTGTGTGTTTCAGTAGTCTCTGTTTTTCCTTTTTCCAGAATAATCAAAAGATAACACATGATCAATAATATATTTCTATGCAGTTTTAAAAAGCCCATATAAATAAAATAACGATAAGAACTTTTCCTGCAAAATCAGATCCACAAAAGTCACCTTTTTACTCACGATATTCAAACATTTGAATTTACAGAGTAGTCGTAACCTCCCTGAATACTTGTCATAAAAAAGCTCCTTTTAATTCGATTATCAAATCATTGATGAAATGGTTTTGAATCATTAAAAATCGTACTTTAAAATCAGCTTTAAATCTTGCTTGAAATCTTCCTAATAATCAGCGTATTGACCGTTGCATAAAAAATATCAACTTTAAATTCTCCGACGCTAAACGTAAGGTTAGGTTGAACTGTATGCGTCCTCTGAATGTAAGGTTGATGATGTTGCCTTCAAACGTAAGGTTCACAATGTAAGGTTGATTCCAAACGTAGGGTTGGTCATCCATACTTTTCTCTACAACTTTCAAACATACAGTAAAAGGTCCATACTTTTACTTGATCCATACTTTTCCAAGAACGTATGGTTGTTTACAAAAGTAAGGTTAATGAACCATACTTTTGAGAAACAAACGTAATGTTTAATATTTATGTACGGTTCTCCTTCCATACTTTTCTGATATCCCAAACGTATGGTTCCTTCCTAACGTAGGGTTCTTCTTCCATACTTTACTGATAACGTATGGTTGTTTAACCATAATTTTTCCTTATCTTAAAAATTATACACGGTTTTTATCCTTACGCTATGCTTATCCTTGTAGGGTATGAACAGTGTTTCTAGAACATGCTCAAGTAGATTCCGAATAAGTAACTCATGAACAGTGTTTCCATAACACGCTAAATACGAATAATTTTGTAATAAATTCCCACAATTTCAAGAGTAAAATAAAATAATAAATTCCTGCAAAATGCTTAACAAATAAAATCATTAAAAAATAATTAAGGGTATTTGTGAGCATAAAAATTATCATAAAGAGATAGAGTAATAATATAAACTCCCTCTTTAAATAACAATATTATATATTATTGAAAACCACACTTGCTCAATAATCTCCCCCTTTTTGATGATCACAAAACCCATAAGAAATAATTAATGAAATTAACTTAAATTAAAATTAATTACATAAAGTTTTGAAATTTTGAAAAGATAAATACAATATTAATGTCTCCCTTTAATTTATCTATGTTTTAATTTTTCCCAATAAAAATAATTACTCCCCCAAACTAAAATATGTTGTATTTATCCAAATTTCTCCAAGTAAAATAAAATGTTGTGTTTATCCAAATTTCTCCCCCTTTTTGTGATATCAAAAAGAATGATAGAATATGGAATAGGACACAGATTAATATAACACTAAACATAAGTAAAGAGTATTATTAACTGTTTATCAATAATTAAATCTGGAGTACTGGAATATCAAAATAAAGACAGTAAAAACAAATAGAAAGAAAGAAACAGATTTTCATTAAAAGTCAAAAATAGATACAATGATGATAAACACAGGAATCAAGATTTGTTGTAGTGAATAGGTAGGGTTTATCTTCTTTGGACTGTAGACTTGATTTCTGCTAACTGTTCTCTCAACCTTTTCATTAATCCATCACCAAGCTGAATAATAAGATCTCTGGAATCTTGAGTCATATGAATATTTTCAATCAGATTGACTCTGAAAAACTCATGAAGACTCTCTTCTTTCTCCATAAACAATGACAGCTTCTCTGTGAATTTTTCTAAGACAGAGCGGATTCCTGGATCACTAGATGTTAACTGATCAACTAAGAATTTCTGATTATCTAAGAGAACAGATAATGGAGCACTGTTGCACTGAATATCTTGCAACCTGTCATTCATGTTTCTCATTGCAGCTGTGATAGCTTGAAATCTTATGATTAAATCAGGTGAAGTACATGATCCACTAAAAGAATTATTTCCAACAGATGCAAATTGTGTCTCCAGAAACAACTTAAGATCTGAGAAATCTGATTTCATAACCATTTCTGATTTCAATTTGGCAACAAGATTTAGCAGATCCTCTTTAAAAACTTCAACTTCTTGTCTTGAAATAGTACTCTCCTTAATCTTTTGAAATTTCAATTGTTCGGATGCTAAGGTGCTTCTCAGAGAATCATTATCACTTTTCAGTTGAGATAACTTTTTTTACAATTCTTTAACTTCCCTATTACTTGAATCAGAAGCACTCTGTGCTTGATTCGCATTCTCAGGCTTTGTGTGATGTAGTAGTACAAAAGTTAATGATTCAACATCAGATTTTTCTTTCTCCTTGTCCTGAGTAGGTTGATCCACATATTTGTTTCAGATTCCTTTCCAGACTCTTCTATAGAAAAATCCACTTGTATAACTTCTATGTGAGATTCAGAAGCATGCTCATCACAAACATCTACAATTTGTTCATTTAATGGAATATCTAAAATGATATCTTCTGGAGTTTCCTGAGGTCTGGCCACTTCCTCACCAGGCTCTGCCTCCTTTTCTTGTTGAAGTACAACATCAAAATCAGATACAGACTATTGTTCTGATCTTTCAATTAAAATCTTTTCATGATCAAGATTTGTAACAGTGACATTTTGTTCTTGAGGTTGTTCAACAACCTTTTCTCTAACAAAGATGTAAGAGAGTAAATCTTTTGTAGTTAAATTAGGGGAAGTATGTTCCTCAGCCACAGGTCTTTTCCTCTGAATTTGAAGTCCCTCCTAACTTCTTTCTTCCTCAGTTTCTTACACTTCAAATCTGATCCTCCTTTCCATAGTGTTGACTCTTCATTCAGCTTTTCCCTCCTTGGACTTTATATATTGAGCTTGAGCACTCTCTGATTCATCATCTGCTCCTAATGGAAAAAGTTTTCCTTTTATAGAACTCCAAAAATAGCCAATCTTTCTTAAAGTTTCAGCATTAAACACATTCTGTGATGACAGTGTACTCTGGCATCCACTAGTCTCACCATGTCCTTCTTAAGAAACAGCTTGGAAATAAATCAACCAAAAGGATAAAAATTCATTCAGGAATCACTTTGAAAACAATATCTTAGGTATCTTACTATATACCTAGGAAAATTGAGTTTGACATCACTGAGAAAAAGATACATTATATACATGTCGGGATATAATATCTTTTTCATCTCAGACATCCTCGGTTCAATCCCTGTTTGCACAAATTTGACCAAAATTTTCTGATTAGACTCCAAATACTTGATAAACATTTTCTTTACAGTCTTAATACCAAATAGAAACGACATTATGTCCTCTGATTTATGCATAGAATCTCCAATATTTTTCAAATCAAAATGAAAAACTCCCTCATGAGGGCAGTTGAGAATCTGACCAATTTCTAATGACGAGATTGAGAAATCCCTATCCTCTATCTTAGCCATCATACTGTCCTCAGTATCTCTTAGACTAAACTGCATAGATTTGAAGAAGTATCTAAGTTCTACCTCAAACAGAAATTATGTATTTTCACTGTTGAATGTCTATTCAAGGTTCTGAAATAGCAGTGCTTGTTTCAATAGTAGATTTGTCTGAAATAACCAGTCGAGATTGATTACCTTTCCATGTAATATTTTTCTTCCTTAGGAGTGTTGTCTCTTGGAATTTCTTATCTTGACTTCATTGGATCTTTTAGTTCTTACCATCTCTGCGAGAATCTCTAAAGGTTTGAAGGTTAGGGTTTCAGTGGTTCGAAGATTAAGGTTTACGAGAAGAGGTGCGGTTTGCGAGTTCGAAAAGTTTTCGATAGAAATGAAATGGTTTAGAAGTTGAAAGGGTTTCTGACAACCTTGATTCCCATGTTTTTAATAATCATTTCATATATTTAAAAATAAATAAAATAGATTACGCGAGGAAAAAAAACTTACGCTGTTTTAAAAACAAAATAGCTAAATTTATTTTAAGCAGAATTAAAATAAAGAACTGCCATTGTAAAAATCAATTTTATTTAAGATCAAATAAACCTAGCTCCCCCTTAATAAAATCAAACCTTGAAGTGGGAAGAGGTTTAGTAAAAATATCAGCTAATTGTATTTTAGTACTTACAAATTCCAAAGATATATCCTTTTTAAGAACATGATCTTTTAGAAAATGATGTCTGATATCAATATTCTTAGTTCTAGAATGATTAATAGGATTTTTTGAAATATTTATAGCACTAGTATTATCACATAAAATAGGCGTATTATTAAAATTTAGTCCAAAATCCATAGGAGTGTTTTTCATCCACAACACCTGTGCACAGCAACTGCCAGCAGAAACATACTCTGCCTCAGCTGTTGACAGGGCAACTGAATGTTGTTTCTTACTTGACCATGACACTAAAGATTTTTCTAAAAAGTGACAAGTTCCTAAAGTGTTTTTCCTATCTAATCTACAACTCCCAAATTCTACATCTGAATATGAAATCAAATTAAAATCAGAATTTTTGGGATAAATAAGAGATTGAAAAACAGTTCCTTTTAAATATCTAAAAATTATTTTAACAGCAGTTAAATGAGATTCTTTAGGATTTGATTGAAATATTGCACAAAGACATACTAAATACATTATATCCAGCCTACTAGCAGTAAGATATAATAAACTACCAATCATACCTCTATATAACTTGTTGTCAACTGATTTTCCAGTTTCATCCAAATCAAGTTTTATATTAGTACACATAGGAGTTGTATATGTCTTGCTGTTTTCAAGTCCAAATTTCTTCAACAAATCAGTAATGTATTTGATTTGATTCAAAACATTTCCAAAATCTTTTTGATAAATTTGAAGTCCTAAAAAGAAATTTAGTTCTCCCATCATACTCACTTCAAATTCTTTTTGCATTAACTTTGAAAACTCATGACAAAGGGTTTTATTAGTTGATCCAAAAATTACATCATCAACATAAATTTTAACCAATAAAATATTAGAATTCACAGTTTTCTTAAATAGTGTTGGATCTTCCATTCCAACAGTAAAATAATTTTTCAAAAGAAAAGAGATTAATCTTTCATACCAAGATCTAGGTGCTTGTTTAAGGCCATAGAGAGCTTTAGTAAGTTTAAAAACAGAATCTGGTTTTTGAGAATTTTCAAAACCAGGAGGTTTCTCAACATAAACTTCCTCCGTTAAATAACCATTTAAAAAGGCAGACTTAACATCCATCTGAAATAATTTAAAGTTCATATGATATGCATAGGCTAAGAGGATTTTAATGGCTTCTAGTCTAGCTACAGGTGAAAAGGTCTCATCATAATCTATACCTTCTTCCTGATTATATCCTTTGGCTACAAGTCTAGCTTTATTTCTAGTTATTATTCCTTGATCATATTTCTTATTTCTAAAGACCCATTTGGTTCCAATCAATAGTTCTGTGGTATTTCAACAAATTCTCAGACTTCATTTCTTTTGAACTGGTTTAATTCTTCTTGCATTGCTATCATTCATCTTTCATCATCTAAAGCTTCTTATATAGTCTTAGGTTCTAATTGGGATAGAAAGGCAGATAATTCTACAAGATTTCCTATATTTCTTCTAGTTTTTATTCCTGTATCTAAGTCGCCTATTATTGTTTATAAAGGGTTATTCTTTAGGGTTCTAGTCTGTCTAGGAAACACACTTATAGGTTCTTCAGTATCATGTTCTTCTGAACTGGACTGAATTTTATTTATATCTTTTTCAAAATAATTTTTCAAGTTCTCAAGACTCATGTTATCATTAGAGTCAGATTCATCCATTTGATCTATCCTTTTCTCAAAGGGATCAGATTCATCAAATTTCACATGAATAGATTCTTCAACAATCCTTGACTTCTTATTATAGATTCTATAAGATTTGGAGGTAGCTGAATATCCTAAGAAAATTCCTTCATCAGATTTTGGATTTAACTTAACAAGATTATCCTTGGTGTTTAAGATGTAAACTTCGCATCCAAAAACTTTAAAGTAGTTAACTTTAGGTTTTCTGTTATTCCAAATTTTATAGGGTGTATTTTTTAAGATAGGTATAATTAAAACTCTATTCATTATATAGCAATCTGTGCTTATAGATTCTGCCCAAAAGTAGGTAGGAAGGTTGTATTCATTTAGCATAGTCCTAGCCATTTCCTGAATAGTCCTATTTCTTCTTTCAACAATTCCATTTTGTTGAGTTGTTCTAGGTGCAGAGAAGGTGTGTTTAATACCCATATTTTAGCAGAAGGAATTAAATTCCTGATTCTCAAATTCTCCACCATGATCACTTCTTAATGAAAATATTTTAAAACCTTTTTCATTTTGAATAGATTTACAAAAACTTTCAAATAAAGTAAACGATTCATTTTTAAATTTCAAAAAGAAAATCCATGTAAATCTAGAATAGTCATCAAATAAAACATATACATATAATTTACCAGTCAAGCATGCTACTCTTGGAGGTCTAAACAAATCTATATGAATAAGTTCTATAGGTTTAGACGTAGCAACTTTGTTAACAGATTTGAAGGATGATTTGTGTTGCTTGCCAAGTTGACATGCATCACAGAATCTGTCTCTTTCAAATTTGAGACTAGGAAAATCAGAAACTAAATATTTCTTAGATAACTTATTTAAAATATATACATTAAAATTTCCAAGTCTCCTATGATAGATCCAAAATTCATTTATTTTAGTAGTTAAGCAATTTACTTGTTGTTTACACGAGGAATTTAAATCCAGGGTATACACATTATCAGTTCTTGGTGCTCTAAGTTTAAGAAATTTATTTTTGAAAACAGAACAACAATTTTTAGAAAAATCAACATCATAACCATCATCACATAGTTGAGATATACTTATTATATTGTTCTTCAATCCTTGTACAAAAAGTACTTTATTAATTGAGATAGCTTCTGGATCTCCAACTGTTCCAATACCAATGATTTTTCCTTTGGCATTGTCACCAAAAGTGACAAGTCCACCATCTTTTTGAGTGAGTGTGGAGAAATTCAATGAGTTTCCACTCATATGTCTTGAGTAGCCACTGTCCATATACCATATGTCCTTTCTGCTTTTGTGACCTTCTCCCTGCAAAGACATTTATAAATATTGATTCGGTACCCATATTTTGTTGGGTTCAGTAGTGTTAGCTTACAAGGATCTGGGAATCCAGACTTGCTTTGTTTTTCTAACTTCACATGACTCAAATAGATCATTTGATAAAAAAGATTTCTTAATGCCACATATTTGGGGTTGTCTTAAGAAATAATTTTTAGAAATATGTCCCCTTATTCCACAGTAATTACAATTTAGTCTTTTTTCACTTGGAATAAAATAGTTTTTGTACAGCTTGGGTTTTTCACCTTTACTGCCAATTCCAAATCTCTCCTTTTTAATGACATTTTTTCCAAGTATTTTATTTAAAGTATTTTATCCTTTAGTAAAAACAAGGGCTGTAGTTTTATAAGTTTCTACTTCAGTTTTTCATTGATTTTATCTTTGATTCATAATCTGTATTGTTAGAATTAATTGAATCAAATTTTTCAGTTAACTCCTTATATTGTGTTAGCATTGTATCTCTTTTATCAGAAACGTCTTTATGAATATTCTTTAAAGTCTTATGCTTCTTAAATATAGATTCATAATTTTCTTCAAGCATATTGCAGTAGGCTGCCAGTTTTTTATTAGAGTAATTAGATTCAGAACTAGAATCAGAAGAGTAGTAAGATTGTACCTCATCTGTTTCTGCCATAAAACACATGTTGGATTTTAGATTTTCTTCCTCCTTCTCTGATCTTGATTCTGGAGAGATACTAGATTTTTCATATACACTTCAAGTGGCTTTCATAGCTTTTTTCTCTTTCTGCTCATAGTCATTTCTTTTGAAGAATTTATTCTTCTTTGTATCTTTCAATTGTGGGAAATCTGGTCTGATGTATCCCATCTTCTTGCATTCATAGAATCTTACTTTCTTATCATCTTTCTTAAATTATTTTTTAAAGCCCTTCTTCTTTCTATAGAATTTTGTGAATCTTTGGGCTAGCTGGGCCAATTCCATATCAGAATTAGATAAATCAGAACTCTCTGAATTCTCTTCTACATTTTTCTTCATCTTTCTGTTTTTTCTCTGTGATGATGCTTTCAAGGTAGTATCATCTCTTTTGATAAGAACTTTATGTTCATTAGCTTCATCTTCCATCTCATCTTCATACATCATTAATGTTTCAATCAGTTCTCTCATGGTTAAATATTTGACAGGTTTCGACTGTCTGATTGCTGCAGAGATTCCATTCCATTTTATAGGCAGTACTCTCAATACTTTTAAAGCTTGATCAGCTTGATTAATGGGATCTTTCAAGGAAGTTATTTTATTGACAATCACTGTCAATCTTCCATTCATTTGAGTAATACTCTCACCTTAAACCATTCTGAATGTATCAAATTTAAGCTTAGCAGTTGCATATCTTATTTACCTGATATTGTTAGTTCCTTCGTAAGTAACAGCAATAGTTTTCCACATTTCATATGCCGTTGGGAATTGAGATACTCTGTTAAACTCATCAGGTCCTATACCACATATAATTGCATTCATTTCTTTCGAGTTTATTTCATGATCTGCTTCAGTATCTGCACTCCATGTTTCATGTTTTTCTGGTATTTCATATGGAGTCAGAATCTTAGAATAGACTCTGTATCCAAGATTTTTCAGATAGATAATCATTCGCGACTTCCAGCATCCATAGTTTTCCCCATTGAAGTACGGTGCTCAAACCATAGACATTCCCTCTCTTGTATCAGTCATCTTGCTCTGTGTATAATCACTTTCATCTCATTAAAGATTTATCAAAAAGCTCAACCTCTGATACCATTTGTTGGATTAGATTACACCAAATATAAAAAAGAGGGGGGTTGAATTGTGTCTTTTCAAAAATCTTTATGAGATTGTGTTCTTCCTTTTAACTTTAATCAGATAAACTGATACAGCGGAAATTTAAATAGCAGAAACACAAGATGTATAGTGGTTCGGGGAATAGAAGGCCCCTAGTCCACTCCACCAACACTCTACTCCATGAGCTTGGTGATTTTCACTATCTGGTCCTCTTTTCAACAGACCGGTTCACAACTGAGTACAGGCAGTTGACACCTTTACAATCCAAGGCAAAAACAAAGCCTTCTGGTTCAAAAATGAACCTACTCAGCTTAGTACAAGAATTTGGTCACTAAATATGAGAAAAGAACAATTTTCGTATTCTAAAAGTACTTTCTAGATGTTCTTCACAATTGCAACAGCATGCAATTGACAGTAGATGGATCGTCGCCTTCAGAAATAATAATTTCCACATAAGATATGTTTTGAGTTGATCCCATTACAGTATATATAGAAATACAATTCAAAACTTCAGCAGTAGAAATTTCACAGTATATCTTCATTGTAGAACAAGTGAATCTTCTATCACGATCCTTCCTTTTTAACAAACAGAGCTTTGACGCACTTTTTGAACCAGCAGATCAGTGTGTTTCAGTAGTCTATGTTTTTCCTTTTTCCAGAATAATCAAAACATCACACACGATCAATAATATATTTCAATGTTGTTTCAAAAAGCCCATATAAATAAAATAACGATAAGAAATTTTCCTGCAAAAACAGATCCACAAAATTTGCCTTTTTACTCACGATATTCAAGCATTTGAATTTACAGAGTAGTCATAACTTCCCTAAAGACTTGGCATAAAAAGATAATTTTAATTCGATTATCAAATCATTGATGAAATGGTTTTGAATCAGTCAAAACCGTACTTTAAAATCAGCTTTAAATCTGGCTTGAAATCCGCCTAATAATCAGCATATTGACCATTGCATAAAAATATCGACTTTAAATTCTCTGATGCCAAACGTAAGGTTAGGTTGAACTGTATGTGTCCTCTGAATGTAAGTTTGATGACGTTGCCTTCAAACATAAGGTTAACAACGTATGGTTGATTCCAAAGGTAGGGTTGGTCATCCATACTTTTCTCTTCAACTTTCAAACATACGGTAAAAGTTCCATACTTTTACTTGATTCATACTTTTCCAAGAATGTATGGTTGTTTACAAAAGTAAGGTTGATGAACCATACTTTTGAGAAACAAATGTAACATTTAATATTTACATATGTTTCTCCTTCCATACTTTTCTGATATCCCAAACATAGGGTTCCTTCCTAACGTAGGGTTCTTCTTCCATACTTTGTCGATAACGTATGGTTGTTTAACCATACTTTTTTCTTATCTTAAAAATTATACAGGGTTTTTATCCTTACGCTACATTTATCCACATAGGGTATGAACAGTGTTTCCAGAACATGATCAAGAAGATTCCAAATAATTATCGCATGAGCAGTGTTTCCAGAACACGCTAAATACAAATACTTTTGTAAAAAATTCTCGTAATTTCAAGAGTAAAATAAAAAAATAAATTCCTGCAAAATTCTTAACAAATAAAATCATTAAAAAATAATTAAGGGTATTTGTGAGCATCAAAATTATCATAAAGAGATAGAGTAATAATATAAACTCCCTCTTTAAATAACAATATTATGTATTATTGAAAACAACACTTGCTCAACAACAACGATGATGGCCAACCAAACATGGCTATCATTCCGCACATATACCTTAAACATTTTTCTTCATTCTTTGCACGTTATTCATGCGTTCTTCGATGCTAAATAATTAATGACACTGGAAACACAAAGTTTTATTGAGCGCGACATATGGATGTGAAGCCCTCAACCCGAGGATCATGAATATGCAAACGACATAATTTTTGGGCTTGGAACGAAGCCACGATGGATCGCAAAAGAAGGTGGCGGCTGTCACATGGCTGGCCGCGAGGAAGGTGGTGCGGCACACATTCGCACCACTGGATGAGCAGGAGGCCATAGCCCATTGGCTGTGGTGGAATAGGGTGGCGGCCGGAATCCGGTCGGTCGTGTGGCGGAGCGGCAGCGCGCGTCTGTGCCGATAGAGCAGGAGGTCGCAACCTCTTGGCCGCAGCGGAGGCCTTAGGGTGGCCGGCACCCAGCCGGCCTCAGTGGAGTAGTGGCGCATGACCGCGCCACTAGGAGGAGGTCCATCTGGCCGTATCGGCTCGGCAGGACCCACTCGGGTCCCGCAGGTGACATAACAGCACCTAAAGGCGTTGCCCTTTGCTGTTCCGAACGGAAGGGGGGTCGCTCACCATTCGGCGCCAACTCATGCGAACCACGCAACCGGACCGTGCCATCAGGTCGTTCCCTATAGGCCCCACCACCGGGTTGCGCCGCTGGGCCGCACCCCCCGGGCCTCGCCACCGGGCCGCGCTGTCGGGCCACGCCCATCGCTGGCCGTTCCGGGTCATCCTCTTCGTGGGTTGGGCCGGACCACGGTCTAGCAGGCCAGGCCTACCGAGGCCCAGGCCAACCAGGCCAGACCCAGACCAGGTTGGGTCGACCATAACCGGGTCGGGTCAGCCCAGGCCAGGTCGGGCTAGGTTGGTCCGACCGGGTCAGACCGGACCCAGGCCCATCTGGACCCAGTATTACTTTTTGGCCATTACTAATGATCTAGGCGTCTATTTGACGAACCATCTATGGCATCAGAATCCTTGGATCGAGACATTCCTTTTGGTATACTCTACTTGAGTTTTGGAAAAAGTTGGAGCATGGCCGGGTTGGATCGAACCCGAATCCAACCGGGCCCTCATAGCAGAAACGCTAATAACTTACAGGTCGGGCATCCGGTTGACGCGCTATCAGTTATGTTGGGTCCCTTATGATGTGACAGACCTTTTGGATACTTCTTTATGGAACTTTGTGGTGGTTGAGTTTCGTCTGATGGCTTCCAAAGAGATCCTCCCAAACTTTCTATGAGCGGAAATCCAGTGGCTGGCAGTGAGGTGGAGGTTGGAGATAGATCATACGGAAGTTAGTACTGAGCGATCCTGTGTGGGTTAGCACTGATCCTGTGTGGGTCATATCTTATGTGGTTCAGCGCTCAGCAGTCCTGTGTGGGTCAATGCATACCAATCATGTGTGGGTCAAATCCTGTGTGGGTCAGCACTCAGCGATCCTGTGTGGTTCAGCACATACCGATCATGTGTGGGCCAGATCTTGTGTGGGTCATTGTGGGGTTTAGTACCTATCTATCTTGTGTGGGTCAGACTCTGTATAATCATAAGTAGTGCCTCTTAATCAAATAAGAAGATCTGGCTTCACGACTAATCATCTATACTTCTTTACTTCACTAAAAACCTGGTTTGAGTTGAGACTCTGTTTGAACTAAGTCTTTTACCTTCGTGGTACGATATTTGTGGTGATACCAGTGTGGTACTTTTACCTTCATGGTATGATCTTCATGGTGAAACCTGTGTGGTACTTTTACCTTCGTGGTACTATCTCTGTGGTAATACTTGTGTGGTACTTCTATTCTCATAGTGTTAATTGTGTGGTACTTTTACCTTAGTGGTGTTACCTTTGTGGTATACTTCCCTCACGTATGAGATGAGTATATCTCAATAACATATGTATATGTATGGGCATATACCTAAGTAGAGTTTATGTCTTTCTTTGCGGTTTTTCCTTTTTGGAACTTTAGGAGACCTACGGGGTCTCGGGGTCCCTACTGGGTATCGTTATACTCACCCCTGCACGGGCTTCACCCGAACCTTGTTGTGTCTTGTGTATAAGATGTACAATATTGGTCAAGGTTGAGGGATCCAAGATTGGACGGTTCCTAGAGGTGGACCATTCAGCATGACGTGATGCGGGGGAGACTGACAGATGTGGAGTACTGAGGAGGTGATCTGTACCTACCCTTCAGGTAGGAACCTTGGATGACAACCCAGTAGTTGTTTTTCTTTTTCTTTAAGTTGTATTGTATTTTCAGTTATACTTGTACCTTTACAGTTGGCCTTGTATTCCGGCCCCTTTTTCTTTCTGCACTCTTTTACTACAGCTGTTTACTTTATAGTTTCTTCTTGTTGTGTTCTTGGACTGTGTTTTTGTACGGTAAAAAGGCAATGCCTTTCTATATTAGGGATATGCCTTTCTGGTGCTAGTCGCCAGCCCCTGGCCTATGGAAGGCGGGCTTGGGGTAGTCACGGCACGGGCCCTGGGGGATGGGTCATGACATTATGAATATAAAGTAATTCAAAATCAAGGTAAGAATTGATAAATCCTAAAGTTTTCAAATAAGTGATGAAGAAAGGGTTTATTAAATCATGGAGTTTGAAGCAAAAGAATATATCAAGATCATATGAATTTAAATAAAGGATTTGTATTTTCATCTTATTTCTCTTATGTGATAAGGGAAGTTTTTTTAAACAATTATTATGAATAGTATGAGATGATGGCTTTAACATACATATTTTATGATTCATTAGATTATATAACATGTTTTAAAAGAAGATAAGGATAAAAATAGTTAATCTAGGGTAAAGTATTTTATCCATGATATTTTTAAAATATGATAAATTCATATTCCACCACCATAAATGGCTTATTTCAAGGAATAAAAGTCTTCATTTAGAAATATAACAATAAAAACATATAAAATCATATGAGATATGGTGGTTAACTATTTATTTTTTATATATTTTCACTAGATTAAATAAGTTCTATATTATATAAACAAAGGAATTTTTGTTTCTTAATGTGACATAATGGAGAGAATATAGAATCTAAGATACTATAGAGGGTGTATTTGTACTTAGAGAAGTTAACAAATAAAATACTATACAAGTCATGTTTCAAACTGAATGTCACTTAATATCTTAAAAGAGTTTAGGGTATATTGGTAAAGAGAAATAATGTAAAGTGTTAAATTTCATTACCAAAATTAATCTCAATGAAATTTTCTAACAAAAAGGTTCCAAAGATAATTATTATGAACTTAAAAGGTCAAAGTATACAATTAGAAGTTATTAAAATAATAGTATTTGGTATTGTAAAGTAAATAATTTTAAGTATATGTTCAAAGATTTTAACATTGTGAATATGATTACTAAGTCTAATATTTATTCAAGAAAACTTTATTTATATTTTTTAATAATTAAAGGAGTTTAGTGGGAGGATTTTAATAATGTTCATATAGATATGTGGTAGTAATTACACTGAGATGTAATGATTTTTAACAAAACCCTAAAATTAAAGTATACATAAGGCCTCTATGGTGGTTTATAATATAGTATATGATTAGACAAGCACTTATTTATGGTTTTGTTAGTATATTATTAAATTATTTTAAAAATATAAAATATATTATGTTATATAAAAGGTATCCTCCACTTTATTATTCTTTCACATTAGTTTTATATATCTCATGAAGTGAAATAATAATAGACCTCTGAAAGTATGATTTTGAGTTATCCCTAACCAATGGTCATCATGTAATATTATAGGTTGTGATGAAATATTAAGGATATTAGGGTAGGATTTTATATATAGATATTAAATATACTCATGATATAAAAAAAGTATTTTTTTGTGATGGATGACCTATCATGTATGTAGCTACCGATAAATTTATATATATAAATTTCACTTTTGAATATATATATATATATGTGTGTGTGTGTGTGTGTGTGTCATATTAGGTAATATAGATAATAAAAACAAACATAACGTTATCTTTAATTTGTAAAATAATAATTTTATAATATTACCTTTAGGATAAAAATCTAACCTATGGTATAATAATTATATATATATATATCATGCTTTAAAATGAATTTTCATGAAAAAAAATAATTTTGTTCTAAAAACATATATATAGGACTAATTTTTATCACTAATATAAGTTTTATATAATAAAATTAATTTAATTTTTTGATTCATCATGTGAAAATTATCTTAGGATTATTTTTGGAGATATTTCTAAAATAGTTTATTTTTAAGGTAAATAGGGAAAAATAATGTTTTTACCAAAACTAAATTTTTTATAACATTTACATAAGATAATATTGACTTATAAATTTATAATAAATTGAATATTAATTTAAGGAATAAAAATTATTCATTTTAAAATATTATTTTGATCTTAAAAAACATATTCTTAGAATTTTGGAACTTAAATAATAATTAGTTCTAATAAAAAACTATTTTGGCCTCCTCTTTAAATTAAATATTATTTTTGGTAAAATTAATTTTCAGTTTTTCTTTAAAAAAATGAAATGTTTATTTGTTTTATAATAAAATAATTTTTTTCATGAAAATTTAAAATATTGATAATCTTATCCCACACATAAATGTTAAACTTGAAATATATATTTTCATAAAAAAAAGGTTTTTACGCGTTATGAGCGCTAATACTATAATTACTTTCTCTACCCCTTGGAAATTTTATTTTATAAAATTATTTTAATATTTTAAATCAAAATGTTAAAATTAATAAATAATTTCAATTTAAATTTTGGTTATTAATATTAGTTACCCATAGTAAAAATGGAGTTATCGTTGTAAGGGTAAATTAGGGTAAAAAGTGGGATAACCTAGTGAAAAAGACTATGACATGTTCAAAACATGTGTGATAATTAGTGATTAGGGGGTGAGTGAATTTATATCTTCAAAACCCCATTATTATCCTTTTTGAACCTTTATCCTTGAATAATTCAATGAAATTATTGAAAAGTAAAGAGATTTTACAAAAATGTCACTCTCTTTACTTATAAAAAGATCTCACCTACACTCAATTTCTCAACCCGTTTCAAAGATAAATATCGACAAAAAATCTTAAATAGTATCTCCTAAACTTCCAAAATACTTCATATAATCCTTTTTATTCCCAAAATACCAAGCTAAGGAGCCTTAAGGAGTCACCCAAGGGAGAACTTCCAAAGGGATTGGTAATACTCTTAACCCAACTTTCCTCATTATTTTATTCTTCTAACTCCATTGAGTACCCTCTATCCATGAAGGTATGATAAAATAATAATTTTTAAATTATTAAATTTTATTATATTAATTTAATATCAATTTTATACCTTCCTCCAAAATTATTGAGAAAAATGAAAACATCGACATGTTTTTGTGCAGACTACAACCTCCATGAATGACGGGTTCTATTTTTCATAAACTATTTACATGGATGGTAAAGAAAAGTTATTTAATGAAAAAATATAATAATTATAACATGATAATTATTATAAAATGATAATTATTTCATTGTAATACCCCCCTCTCATTCTATGAAAAAAGAGAGCATCGTCTGTGTATGTGTGGATTACCGCCTCCACTAAACTATGTATTTAATTTTTCTATAACCACATAATATGGATGATTTTAAAAGTTTATATATTTTTTAAATATTATATTTATGAAAATATTTATATTATTTAATTATAATATTTTATAATATATAATTAACATTAATAATAAATGGTTATAGTAACATTAACTGCTTTAAATGATTTGATCAAGGCACCTTTCTTAATTTGGATCCATTTTTAGATAATATATGAAATTGTATAAATATTGTGATAATATAATAATATAGGACATAAACCTACACAATTATAGATATCATTAATTTATTTTACAACATCATTGTCCACGGCCAGCAATTGGAAAGTTTTATAGAGAAATTAACCGAACAACCCCAGGTAACCAATGTAAGTAGAAATTATATAAAAAAATAATAAATGATAATAAATGGACCTTATAAAATTAAATATATATTAATAAGGTTCTTGAAAATTTATTTAATAAATTTAATTTAATTATTCATGTATTTAAGTTCAAGTGAATAGAGAATCAAGACCAGTGGGAGGAGATCTTCTTAACCACCCTCATTACTTTCAGATTACGTATTCTCTTTCTTTTTATCCCTCTCACTCTCTCTCGATTTTTTTCTCATTAATTTCATCCATATATTTTATATATTTTCCTTACATATATACCAAGTTTACATTACCTTCCTTTTCAGGATAATACATGTTTATGCCAACTCCAATATTTTCTCTTTTAAGTAAATCCTGGTTTAAGGGAACTTCATTTTTTTCATTTTATCCTAAGTACCTCCTCCATAAAACTTTTTTAACCACAAATAGGTTCTAAAAACCATAATTATTTTATTCAAAACCCTCCTATTTCAATTTTGGTTTAAATAAAAAATAATAATATGTTTCCTTCCTAAAAAGTTCCATTTCTCATTTTGAAAAGCATCACATATGCGGTTAGTTTTTATTCTTACTTATCCTTGATCATTTTCATGATTTTACCTACATTAAAACCCATTGTACAAATAAATATATTATTTTATTAAAATATTAACATCCAAAATGATTTAATTTCTTCTAATAGTATTACTTATGATATATCCTTTAGTTACGCATTAAGATAAGATTATGAAATCCACTTCTTTTTCATGGGTTTTATCATCCTTAAGCTTTATATATGGTTTATTTTACTCATGTATCACACATATGAATTTAAATATTATGATTTTAATTCTTTTATGGGTATTCTAATAATTATATATCCCTCCAATTAATTTGGTAATGTTTTCATCTCGTGAGATACCATGTATAGTGCATGGGAAATTAACCTAAGCACACTATATTATGCGACGAGTGGGATTTGAATTATATAGGCCTCCAATGCATTGGTTAAAGTTTCATATCCCATGATATTTTATGTATTTTATTATGGAGTGAACCTAATTCACTTTGGGACCTTTTACACTATGCCATGATGGTCTTAGGAGTAAACTTGCACCTATGCTTATGATGTCAAGCTTTATATTGATGCAACATTATTATGATTCCATGATCTTATGACTTTATTATCGTATGACATGTTTCCATGATTATGATTGTTCTTTTTTTATGATATCATTTCATGCCTCTTATCTCACATTTTATGCTTTTTATCATGTCTATTCCCTTATTGGTTTTTTGAGATCACCCTTTTTCTTATGTATTTTCCTCAGGGTATCCTATATAGTTTTAGAAGACATATTGGAGTTAAGAGATATATTTTTAGTTTTAAATAAAGATAATGTAATTTTTGTTTATCATGATTTACTTATGTTTATAATCTCTCAAGACACTATACCTCTTGATCATTGGATTGCATTTATTAGAAAACTATATTAAAAAACATGAAATAAATGTGTTTAAGGCTTGGGTTGTAATAATGTATACCACATGGAGTATCATACACTGTATATTTGGTATAAGGGGGTGTGTGATTCATATTGAATCCCCATACCTGGGGTTGGAAAAATACCTATCATGAGAACCTTTATACTTTGATACCTTTCTTACACCATCCTTGAGTCTAGGCTAATCAAGGGTTAGTTGGTTATTTTTTTGATCATGTCATCAGTTGAGGCTTTATCAAGATGGTATTTATCCTATTATATAATGAGTATAACATTTAGTCCCTCGATTGAGATAAAATGAGGAAGTGTATAACTATACCTAGATAAGATACATGTGATGTGCTTATTTATTTTGATGAGGGGTATGTGATGTTCTTATCTTCTTGGGTGAATGGCATGTGATGTATTAATCCATTTAGTTAATCTATTCTTAAATAATTGAGAATGTGTGAGTTGTTATACAATACTTTCATACTCAGTGTTCCATGGTTACTTAGTATCTTTGATAAAGGTATTATAATATTATAAATTCTTGTATATGGTACAATTAGTGGGAATTGATATGGAGATACATGTGTTTGATAGAGATCATTCAGATCACTTTGTAGCCTGAGTAGCACTGATGCTTTACTAGATTCCTCTCTTTTCTTATATTTATGAATTTAGGAATTAATATTTTTTCAATGCTATAAAGGCTTGTGGGATTACACTTTGTTATTGATTGAATGGGTATTTAGTATTATAAAACTCAAAGAGTTATCATAAAAGTGTTTAGTGTTTATCCAAAAGGAGTTTTGGATGGTTATTCATAAGGTATTGCATATGATGTGATATAACCTAAAGTAGATGATAGCTTTCCTAAATTGTTTTCTAAGATAACCAAAATGAGTTTTTGATATGATTTCAGAATTTATTTTATATGATATGATATAAGTTGAAATAACACAAATCCTATAAGGTTTTAGTGTAAGTTATAGATTTATTAATATTTTCCCAAAAATTTATATACATATAATTTTTTTATGATGATATCATAATGTAAGATATATACATGTTGTATATTATGACATAGAGGAAGCCAAGGAATATTTAATGCCTTAGTTTAGGTATATCATAAATCGGGATATAAGTGATATCATTACACAACCTAGACAATCGCATTGTATGATATATCTATATCATATGACCATATCATAAGTGTTATGTTATGACAAATCCATATTGCACTATTCATATAGAAACCTATGATTCATTGGGAAGTAAATTGTTAAGTGTTAATTTTTAGGTATGTATTTATAATGATATCATAATATAAGATATATACATGTTGTATGGTATGACATAGAGGAATCCAAGGCATATTGTATGCCTTTGTTTGGGTATATCATAAATCATGATATAAGTGATATCATTACAATGCTTATCCAATCACATTGTATGATATATCTATATCATATGACCATATCATAAGTGTTATATTATTATGAATCATATTTAACTATTCATATAGAAACATATGATTCATTGGGAAGTAAATTGTTAAGTGTTAATGTTTAGTTATTTTTCTTTATAAATATATAATTGTGGACATTTTATATAAATAAATGTATGGATAATTATTTTAATTCATTTAAATGTTAAATTCATGTACATGTCAACTAGGAGTTATAAACTATTTATAAATAAATGCTTTACATTAATGTTTCATAACAGTCAAGTAAATGTATTGTGTCTTATAGAGCATACTTGAGGCCTATATAATGGAGGATGAAACCATTGAGATGGTTTTCCAAGAGATCCAATCCCATTGGTGATTCTTCCTACCAAATTTATCTTTCTTATTCACCATTTACCACTCAAGATACTAGCATATCATGCAGTGAAGGAGAATCTAACCCAAACATAGGGTGATATAGTTCAAATCTTGGATACATCATGTGGGAAGGATCTCATTGGTTTATTCTCAGTGATCTTCATCAAAACAAATTTAAGATAAGATATTTGACCAACATCGATGTAAAAAATCACACATTGTTCTTTATTTAAATTATACATGATTTTTGGTTTCATATCATGGAAATCTTTAGTTTTGGGTTTCTTAATGTTTTTTATGCTTGAATAGGTGTTATTTGACCCTTATAAACCTATCATATACCTAACATGAGAGTATTAATACTTTGATACCTTTCTTATTCCTTCCATGAGGCTGATCTAATTAGGGGGTTTTTGGGTATGTTTATGATCATGTTATTTATTGAGGCTTAACCAATATAGGATTTGTCCTCTTGTATGAAAAATATGACATTTAGGACCTCTATTGAGATAGAATGAATAAGTGTATAAACATTTTTTAAAAAAAATTGGGTATAACCATGAAATCAGCACACAAAGCAATAAATAAAATACACATAAACCGCTGGCCAGGGGACTTGACCCCAGGAGCACACCCAAAAACCCTCTCCACCCTTACCACCCCAACTGATCATGGGGGAAAATAAGTGTATAAACATTATTATATAAGGCACATGTGATTTGTTTATCTATTTTTATGAGGTTTATGTGATGTGATCATCCACTTTGGTAAATGATTTGATATGTGTTCATCTATGTAGTCAATATATACTCATAGAATCAAGAACAAAGGGGTTGGATATATGGGATTGACACAGTCTATATCCCACAGTCACTTGATTTCTTGGACAAAAGGATTATATGATTATATATACTTATAAATAATATATCTGGCGGAAATATGTAAAGATAAATCTATGTTTGATGGAGATCATTCCAAATCCCTTTGTAGCTTGAATATAATTGATTATTTTCTAGAGCTTTCTATTTTCTTATAGTTACAAATTAGGGAAATCAAATTTATTATTAATGTAATAAAATTTGATGGCGTCATATTTTGTGGTTTTGTGAATGAGGATTAAGTTTTATTATAAATTGTTTGCATAAAAATTTGATAACTACCCCAAAATTATTTTGGAGGATTTATAAAACAATTATTAGATGTATTTTCACAAGTTTTTATGAATGATATAACATGTGGTGAAAATTAATGATAGATTTTCCAAAACTAGTTTTAAAATATATCTTAAAGGATTTTTGGATATGGTTTCATAAGTTACATATGATGTGGCATGTGTTGAAAGTACATAAAGTATATGAGGCTTCAGTGAAAGTGGAAGATTATTGGAAATGTGAACTTAATGTAACCATCATAGCATGGTGGTACAAACCACATCATATTTTGTGTTATTGTAGACCATGACATTGTGAGGCTCACTATGACATGGTGGTGTGCATGGCATTTTATGTATTATATGATAATACATGGTTAATCTTTCTTATCCCGCCTAAAGCTATAACAATAAGTTGATTATCATATGATGAAATTTTAGAGTATTCTTGATGATGGAATATTAAAGGTTTTAGGATTTAAATGATTCATTGTTTATGATTTAAGGTTGTAAATGGTTTGTAACACCATTATTATGAAACATTTATGAAATTTTTGGGTTTTTGATGAGTGTCTTATGTGTATTTATAGGGAGGCTAAAAATATTAGATGGTGTGTGTGATTACCACCATAGAACATCCCTAAAATTTGATTATATCTATATCACACTCTCAGCTATAAGGTTCTACAAACTATAAGGAAGAGAAAATCCTTCCCAAGCACTATGAAATTCACAGAAGTCATGGATACCCTTAGAGGAAGGATCTTATCAACTACCTCTCAATGATCACTATCAAGATCATTTTAATGAGATAAAATGGATTTAGGATCAAAATATAAATAAGTTACATCACTCTTCATTTTATTTATTCTAGTCCAAACAAATGGATATATCATGTGGTTTTTATATTTTAGTTGATAATTTTTTATTTGTTAAGATAAGATTTATCCCCTCAAAAACCCATCAATTTTCTAATTTTCTTCTATTTATATTAATTTTTTATATTTAGGTCTGTGATTTTCTACATGGATAACATATAGTATAAATTCTACATTTATATTCACAATCATTTAGTAACAATTTACACCATCACAAGTTATGAACTTTATTTTTACTAGTAGTGGTTTAAAATGAAGCTAATTGTGAATTTTTTTTAATTAGTTGTGGTCATAAACACCACTAATAATACCTTTTATGGTCAAATAAAAAAAATTCCACTAATTCGTATATTTGTGGAACTCATAAATGATCATTATTACATAATCAAAATTGTTGTAATTTTATCACTAACATGGATATTCACAACCATTTTAAAAAAACTATTATAATTAATTAGAGAGAGTTGAAACAACCATTTATATAAAGAATTGTCTCTAAATATCCATTTACCATAATTTTATCTAAGAATTATCCAATTAACTCATTCCTACTTGGTTATCCACAAGATATAGTGAATTTCCCAAAACATAGGAAATATTTTCTCTTCCTTGTGGCATGCTAAAATATTAGTTAGAGAGAGAGACAAATATATCTTCATATAAAGGAGAATTAAAAATTGTGTAATGGTATTCACATGCAACACTTTGTATATGGATGTAAATGGATTATACAATCCTTTGAGGTTAATCCTTAGCTCTCAAACAGATATACATTTCTCAAGTGTTCAACCATTGATGAAACATTTCATAAACACTAATAATCATTATAAATTATAATTTAGTCATTTTATTGATTTTTTAATGTTTAAACAATCATTTAGATTCTAAAAATCCAATAAATATCATCATATGACATACAAACTTGTAATACCCTAACCCAAACCACTAGGTCAGAGCTATAGATCCAAAATACCTCATGCACGTCACCCCATATGCAAAAGGCTTCTGACTAACATCAAGGGTCCAGACACCTTCAGTGGGGAGACTATACCCTCAGTATTATATCTTTGTGATAATAATATAAATAAAATATAACAACTCATAATAAACAATGTGTAAGAAAGATAATTTCAAATAGAACACATGTCATTAAATAAATAAATAAATAAATGGGATACCTATGTGGAAATCCAAACCAAAGTAATAGTGAAAGAAGATAAATAAATAAATAAAACTCTGCAAAATCCTCTCGAGTCTATCTTGATCCTACCACTAACTCCATGCTTCATGACTAATCTATCTTCCATGTACCCATTTCCCTTAATCGGATCCCTGTACATGAAGTATTCATTAACATCAAGATACCCATACAGGGTATGAGTAATAAAACCCAATAGGAAAACACCAATTCCTCCTTAAAAACTGTGAAAATTTATAATAGATGTATTCCAAGATAATAATAAATATTCAAGAAATAATAACATCCATTTGTAGAACACTTATGTGTTAACCAAGTCACCTTGATCCCCATTCATACCTACTTTGACTCCTTGCTCTAAGGAATATCATGATATCAAAATTAGTCAAGAACTAGCCATAAGTCTAGTAAAAAAACTACTTGGTATCATGTGAACAAGCTACGCAACATCCACTATGCATCAAGTGATTTGTGTTCTCATTTTCAACTAAGCATCAAGTGGCCATGCTACTCATCATATTCTAGAACTTGAGTAAACATGTTACTTGTAATTCACTAAGCATCGAGTAAAACTCACATAATCCATGAGGCATCATCTTATCCCTACCCTATTCTCGTTTTTATCACCATTATCATTAGAAGTCCTGTGCACTCTCCCTATAAGAGATAACAATGTCACGATGGTCCGCTTATTATGAGCACCAAGAATAATACCTCCCAATGCATGGGAACACACATAATAGGGTTCATCATGAAAGTAAATCATATTATATCATTATGATAAATAGTAGCGTCATACAATACATGTGATCACCATAAAACATTAATAAACAAGCTACAAGAATACTCATGGAAATAGGTATCATAAATGGTCTCAAGGGCTACACACACACCTATATGTGATCACAATCAAACATGGAAATAAAATACTCCAACATAAAAATCATACCAAGGAAACATGGGTCTACAAGATCCCCATATGGTAAGAAACATCTTACCTCAAGGTTCTTGATAAAGTAATCCAATGTTCATTAAAGTATCAAAAACTAAACCATGTTTCACACCCACAGAGAGTGAGCTCACACATCAAGGATGCCTAACTCGGGTTCCATTTTTCAAGAAAGATATTTAGAATGGAGACTCAAGAGGATTCCAAGTTAAGAAGGGTGGTTCTAGAATCACATACTTTAAGGAGTTCACCAACATATCCAATTAAAAGGTATGTTGAAGGAGAGGTTACTAATTCATCAAATTCATTATTGATCCAAGAATAGATCATGAATTCCTCATTAATTATATAAGTGAGCCTTGGGTATAATAAATTACCATCAACCAACCATCAAAAATTTATCATAAAAGTGGTATAATATGATATTTAAGAAGAGAATCTCAAGATTACCGTTCTATTATGACTTACCTAGAAAAATCCACCGTTATTGATAATTATCTCTCCGGTCAATGGGGAGTATTATGTAAATGTTTATACATCCACTAAAATACAAAATAATCATCAATAGATCAAGGTTCTATCATCAATACATCATCAAGAATAGGTCTAAGAAGATGATCCATAAACACTTACCCATAGAATGCATGTATTCAATGGTAGATATTGATTTGATCAAGTAGTGAAATCAACTCGCTAGATATTCCACCATTCTATAAAAAGAGGAGTAAAAAATCATTGGGTTTTCAAGGAAAATACATATTTAAAATAAATACATGTACATATCATAAATAAGAAGAAGAATTTGGATTATATCTAAGAAGAGATCTCTATTCTAGCATCACCAGAACATCCAAATATTGGAGATACAAGGGAAGAAGAATGGGAGATCCAAGATTCATGATAGGGGATCTAAAATTCAGAATATATCAATGGGGTTCAAAATTGGATATTAAAATGGGTTTAAATTGAGTGGAAATTAAAACACATGGGGTGCATTAATTTTACCCTTGAATTGGTCACATTGTTTACCCAGTAGACCTCACCAGTGAGCTAGTGGAACTATTAGAAAACTGGGGGGGTCTTCATTTCCTAAAAGAATTACAAAAACCCCAGTGGCTATCTAGTGGATTCCACTCGCATTCGGTGGTAGTTTCAAGTCACCAAACATCCAAGTATCTTTTTTACACTCTATTCCCTAATTCTTGGAACCTTCATCAGTAAAAATCAACCTCTTTAACTCCTATATCAAAGAATAAACAAAAGAGAAAGTATAAATTAATAAACTTAAAATATCTCTAACATTAAAATAAAGTGTGGATGTTACAATTCTCCCACTCTAACGACTTATTTTTCCCAAGAAGTATCTTAAAAGGTTCTGCTGAAATAACTTGGGCCACTAAGCTCAAACATCAGTCTCTCACTCCCAAATCTCCTCCTGGATTCATTCATGATGCCAAAGAATATAAACAAGTAATATCATCTTTCCTCTAAGTATTTTATCATTTAGGTTCACAATAATTATTGGGCGCTCCATGTATGATGAATCTGGCTCTATCTCAACATCCTTATAGAGATTAAATGTGTTGGATCAAGCATATACCTTTAGAACTGAGATACATGAAACAAATCATGCATACCTCGATAGTGAGAAGGAAGATCCAGATGGTACACCATTTTCCTAACCAACATGGTGATCCTAAAGGGTCTAACATAGCATAGAATTAGCTTCCCTTGCTTCCTCAAACATTGGTGACCTAAATAATGAGTTACTCTCAAAAAAATTGGGCACCTACTGTAAACTCAAAAGGTCTCCTCCAATGGTTACCATAAGACTTTTGTCTACTCTAAGCTATGATCAACCTCTTTAAAATAAACTACAGTATCATAGAGTTCTCCTATACTATACTAGGCCCCATAGTTTCTACCTCACCAACATTATGCCAATAAAGAGTTGAATAATAAGGCCTCCCATATAGAACCTCATTAGGTTCCATCTGAATAGATTTTGGGACTAAGTTGGATGGAAGTTTTTTTTGGATACTAGAAGATGTGGTTTTCTGATTGTTTTTTTATGTTATCTTTTTGAGAAATCACTTCACTTTTTAAGTGTTAACAATCTGATGAAGGAGTTTCAGTTTCATAAGATCAAAGAAAATTTTCTTAATAATGTCAATGAATTTTAGTTTTCTCTTATGAAGATTTTTCTGAGAAAACTTATTTTTCATACACACATGTATTCTGGAGTGGGAAGTTATATTAGATGTAGAATGTATTTATAGATGTTTGATACTAAATCTGACGATGCTTTTCTATGAAAAAATTATCAACATCATAAGTTTTCTAAAACAATTATCCAAGATTTTTGAAAGAAAGTGGGAGAAAATGAGTTTTTTGAGAATAATTATAATGATTCTTTTTCAATATCAATGTTAAAAACATAATTAATAAGTCATGATATAAGAAGGTGTTTTTAGAAAAAATAGAATATGAAGTCAAATTATTCTAGTCACAGATTATTAGTGTGAGATTCATTGGATGAAGAAATTTTCTAAAGGATGGAAGTTTGAATTTTCTAAAGATAGAGGTTTTTCAAAAATGTTGATCAAATAATTAATCAGATGGTTTGATTCATTATATGAACCGATTCAAATAATAAACCATCATTTTATGTATTTCATAAATAAATAAGTCATTATTGATACAATTACATCAGACACATTGTGGTACCAATTCATCAGATGGGTTCAAACACTGATCCATCAGAGGAGTTTCCGGAACCGATCTATCAGACTAGTGGTTGACACTGATATAGTATCATAGTTAGAGTTATATGGGAGGTAGAATAGAGTTCCTAAGTTTTGATATCGATGAATAAAATGAGTTTCAAAGACTGATCCATAAGATGGGAGTAGAGACTGATCAATCAGATGAAGCACAATAATGTTATCAACCATTTTCATATAGAAAAAGTTATGAATGGTTTCAATTGGGTCAAGACTCAACGGATAGGATTTGACACTGATAAATCATCGGAGGCTGAATTTTAGATGATTTTTATTTCATCAGTCTGAGGTATTATTAAACAAATGAAGAAAGGACAGACATATGGAAGTTATTATTAGACTATTGTTGAAGGGTTATGAAGTCTATATAAGTTTCAATAATGTATATTTCATAATATTTTCAGTTGGTTTGGAGAATAGGAATTGGAATTTTTCTATTTTTCATGTTCTAAATCAAAACAAGGGAATCAGAATGACAAATAGTATCAGAGTGAGATGTTTTTTGGACTAAGTAATTGAGAAGTTATTGTTTAACAAGGTTGTGAAGCAACAAGTTCTAGAGATTTCATGAATATTTGAGAAGAATCCAGAATATTTGAGAAGTGTCAAGAAATGGTCAAATGTTGTTCAGTTGAAAATGAAATTCAAGATTCAGAATTTTTTGTGAGCAGGAAAGTGAAATTGTTTAACCACCCTTTTCACTTCTGATTCACCTATAAATAGTGGTTAAAGTTCAATGCAATCTAAAACTGTTCACATATGGTAGTGATTGAAAGCGTTGGATTTTTTTAGATGTATTTATACAAAGAAGTTTTATAGACATAATTTCTTGAGAAAAATTTTTCAGACAAAACAAGTTGTAGTCAAGGATTTCTGGATGAGACCAAGAAATCGGATGACAGTTCTATGGAAAGAAAGAAGAGAATCAGAATTGTTTCTGAATTGAAAATTCATACTTGTATCTATATTGAAGAATGGTACTGAATAATAAAAGTGAGTTATCATTCTAATTTTTCATATGAAATCTATAAAAAAAATTCCTACCTTATTCTAGGTAAGAAAGTGAATATTTGTTTTATGAAGGATTACAAAAGTGGAAGTTGTTGAAGTAGTATAGTGAAAAGTTTGAAACTAACTAGTGATGGTTTCTAAAATTGTTACAAAATCTTAATTACATCATTTGTGCTAGAATAATCCCATGCACTATTGTATTGATCATAGTGATACATAAGTGTAAGGGTATTTCTTACTTATTATATCCACAAAAAATGATTTTTTTCTACAGGATTTTGTAGTATTGAATTATTTCCAAACCATTCTAAGGACTAGCTACTCTTATTGAGTAGTAAACCTTTTAAATACTTATGTTCTTGTGGATGTGTGAATTTTTTGTTTTTGAAAAAGTGATAAATCTTTAACAAGAGGTTAAGGTTTTTATACAATAAAGATAATATAAAAGATAAATATATCACTAATTCACCCCCACCCATCTCAGTGATTACATTGATCCTGTTTGGGTCTTTTTAATTGGTATCAAAAGAAAGGTTCCCTTTTTTACTCTTTATTGATGTTTTTGAAGAGAATTTATTATGGAGAAATTGAATTATGTGAATAGTAAGGGGATTTCAATCTTTAATGGAAAGAACTATCATATCTAGAAATATATAATGTTATTGTATCTTATGTCTCTTGGGTATGATTTTTTGGAATCTGCTACAGATTTATTTTCTCCTCTTGTTAAAAATGTTCCTCTTACATCTATAGATAATAAAAATATGGAGAATGATGGAAGGGTCAAAAATTACTTACTTTCATCACTCTCAAAAAGTGAGTTTATTAGAGTTAAGGGAGTTGAAATTTCTAAATGAATATAAGATAAGTTGAAAACATATATAAAATAAATATAAAGGTTGAGAAATCAAAGTTAAAAATATGGAGGTTTAAGTATGAAGATCTCAAAATGGGTGAGTATGAATTTGTTGGTTACTTCTTTATAAGGGTGAATGGTATTGTTAGCACTATAAGATAACTTGGTGAGAATCTGGAAGATTCAATTTTATAAACTCATCCTGACAAGTTTGATGTCAAAGTTTCATCTTTAGAAGATAGATATACTGAAACTCTATCTTTGAATGACCTTCACTGTACTCTAATTATATATGTAATGAGAAGGGAGAAAATTTTGAAAATAACGGAAAATTTTGATCATGAAATTTAGTTTAAAGATTCCAAGTAAGGGAAATCCAAGAAAGTTCTTAAAGATGAATAAGATAGTGACTCTGAAACTGAAAATGAGGTTAGTAACAATATTGATGAATTATTTTCCTTATTTTCAAAAAGAAATAAAAAGTGATATAGAAAATTATAAAAGAAATCTACCTCTAAAATGTTTAGAATGTGGAGCTATTAATCACTTTACTGTAAATTTCCCCCGAAGAAATAATGAAGAAGAAAATGTTGAAGATGTTAGAAGGACAACAAGATATGTTAATAAACATGTTGAAAAATATTAAACCTATTCCAAGGGAAAATATAAAAAGTTATTCAAATCCAAAAGGGAATTTTTTTTGTCTAGATATAATGAAGATAAAGAAAGTGAAGATAAAATCAAAATAATCACTGAATTTTCTGGAGAAAACACATTTATTGAAAAATTAAATGATAAAGTATTTTTTTAGTGATGAAATCAGTATTTTAGAAGAAGAAGAATATGAGATTCAGTTATAATTTAATTTAAAAATAGAGTTGAAATAATGTCTCATAAATATTGTAAGACTTGAAAGAGAAATCAAGAAGTTAAAGAAGGAAATTTCTACAACAAATAATAAAGAATATTTTCTTAAAGAGAAAGCTAAGTTGATGAAAGATATTGATTTCTTGAAGAAATTTCTTGAAAAATAAAAGAATTGGGATGAACATCTTGAAGTGAATATAAAGGCAAAGGAAGAAGAGTTAGTACTTGTTCAATGAAATTTTTATAAATATGAGCAAGGAGTTAGAATTTTCAATAACTATATCTTTGAAGTTGGTGAAAGTTATGTAAAGTGTAAACTTGAGAATGATCAATAAAAGTTATCTTCAAAGTTTGAAAATAAAATTTAAAATTTTCCTAAGAATAAGAATGGTAATAAAATCATGTATGTAGCCAAAACCAACAAAGTCAAAAATTCAGATGTTTTTAAAATTTCTAAGTCTCAAATAAAGCTACTAATACTTATAATTCCAATAAATTTGGGAAGAAATATGATTTTAAGAATAATGTTTTGGGTAATAATAGGAAGTTTGGGGCTCAAAAAAATTCTAATATGGAAGATAATAAAATTGTTGTAAAACATGATCACAAATTCATGTAGTATGGAAGTTACAAAAGAAAATGTTATTTCTATGGTTACTGTTGGTATTGTAGTGGATTTGGGAATACAGAAAATAGGTGTTAGTTTAATAAAAAATACTAAAATTATCCCATGAGTTATAGGACGAAAATTTTGTAGGGGATTCAATCCTATCAAATAATTTTTTTTTGAAAAAAGTTATTTTTAAAGTTGAAAATAGGTTCCAACCTTTGAAAAATATTTGTGAAAAATGTGAACAGTCTGGACATCTTACTAAAGGATGTCTTTTTTTCTACCATCACAACAACATATTTATAAAAATTATTAAAATCCAAATGTCAAGGAAGATAAAGGGAATGAAAAATCTATTATTTTAGAAATTGTCCTCAAAGATACAAAAGGATAAAAATCTTGGGTTTTGGATAATGGGTGCTCCTAACATATGATATGAGATTTAAAGATGTTGAAAAATTTTGAAAGAATTTAAATAAAGAATAGTGACATTTGAAAATGATTAATCTCTCAAAATCAAAAGTGTTGGGTCTGCTATTATTGGGGAAGAAAAACTGAAATCCAAGAAGGTATGGTTTGTTGATGGTATGAAGTATAACTTCTTGAGTGTTTCATAACTCTATGATGAAGGAAATAAACTTTTTTTATAAAATATGGTTTTATTTTGAAAATATTTGAAGATGTAAAATTTTTTACAAGATTCCAACGTACAAAGGGAAACTTGTTTGAAGTTAGTGATGTATAGAATTCATGTTATCTAAGAATGATGGAATAAAATTAGTTATGGTGTAAAATTTTGGGGCATATGTGTTAGATAAATATGAGAAAGTTTTTGAATAAAGATAGTGTTCATGACATTCTTTATATGACAAGAATAATAGATTGGTGTTGTTCAATTTTTCAAAAAGAGAGGATTATAATCTCTGTGCATAAGAAAGTTGAAATTTTTTCAGCTTGTCCCTTAAAACTACTTCACTTTGATATTTTTGGACCAATGGGTAAAAAATAAATTTTCAGAGATAAGTAATTCATTTATTTCATTGATGATTTTACTCTCATTACTTTTATTATTTATTTGAAACATAAATCGTAAGATCTAAAAAAATAATAGTTTTAAAAGAAAAGCAAAAAAGGAATGTGGATATTCTATGAAGAACTTTAAAAAATATAATGGTGGTGAATATAAGAATTAATAATTCATAATTTATCTTGATAATCATGGAATTATTCATGATTTTATTTCACCATACACACCCTAGTATAATGGTGTTACTGAAATTAAGAATAGAATTTTAGTGGAGATAGGACGTACAATGCTGATTTAATATGGTCTTTCTCACTACTTTTGTAGGCATGGGATGAGTACAGTAGTTTATTTTAAGAATCATTGTTTCTTTATTACAAGATATAATATGATTCCTTAGGAAATTTTATATAATTAACTTCTAATTTTGAAACACTTAAGAGTTTTTGGGAGTCCCTGCATCATAAAAATAAAATGTGGAAATATTGTAAAATAAGATCAAAGAAGTGCTAATGGAATTTTTCTTGGATATTATATTTATATTAGAGGATATAGATGTTTCAACAAATAAATAGGAAAGATTTTTTATTCTATTAATGAAAAATTTCTGGAAAAAACTAAGGAATATGTATCACAAGCACATGCAGAAGAGGAAGATAAATAAGATAAAATATTTGTTGTTGAGAAACATGAAAATAAATCTAACAATTGGGATGTCATTCATATATAAGAATCAAAATCATCAATTTCTAGTGATATGAAATAACTTCATACATCTCATCTTAGGCTAAGTAAATGGTTTCAAGTTCAAAACATTATTGGCGATCAACAAAAAAAATTCAAACAATAATAACATCAAATTTTGTTAAACATACTTATTTGTATTAAAAATTTGATTCAAAAGATGTTAATGAATATTTATAGAATCAAGATTGGATTCATTCTATGAATGAATAGTTGGATTAGATTTAAAAAGAATGATACTTGGGAACTTTTACCCAAACCAAATGATAAAAATGTTATCAGTAAAAATTGGGTGTTCTAGAATAAGTTTAATAAATACATTGAAGTGATAAAAATCAAAACACAATTTGTTTGAAACAGTTACTCACAAATTCAAGGTATTTATTTTGATGAGAATTTTTCTCCAGTTGAAAGGTTAGAAACCATTATAATCTTTCTTTCAATTCCTACTCAATGAATTTGTAAAAAAATCATATGGATGTGAAATCATAATTTCACAATGGATAACTTGATGAATAAGTTTATGTTGAACAACCATGCGTCTTTGTTATTGGTAAAGATGAAAGTTATGTATGTAAGTTGAAGAAAGATTTTTATTTGCTAAATCAAGATCTGAGAGCTTGGTATTCCAAATTGGATACCTTCTTAAGGAAGTTGAAATCTAAGAAAGGAATTTTAGATATTAATCTTTAAATACAAGAAAATAAAGAGATTTATCTCATTATAATTATTTATATTGATGATACTATATTTTCTGGAAATGACTAAAGAAGTTTTGAGAAGTTTTCTGAAGAGATTAAGAAGTTTTTTGAAATTTCCATGCTTGGTGAAATGAAATACTTTCTTGGATTAAAAATATCTCAAAAAATAATTATATTTTTATATATCAAGAGAAGTATGATAAGGATCCACTTAAGAAGTTTTTCATGGAGAATTAAAAACCTTATTCTGTACCAATTTTGGTGAGAACCAAGTTATCAAAATATGGGTAGGGAAAGTAATTAGATCCTAAAGAGTTTAAAAATCTAATTAGAAGATTATTATATTATATGGATTCAAGACCAGATATTATGTATGTTATTACCTTATGTGAGATATTACAGAGTGATACAAAGCAATCTAATATCTTGGCATAGAAATGTATTCTTAGATATATAATAGGCAAAACAAATTTTGGAATCAAATATGACAACTCAAGAAGAATTGATTTATTTGGTTTTATAGATGTTGATTGGGAGGGAAGTGTGGGCGATATAAGATATATATCTAGTGGAGTTTTCTTTCTCATGGAAAGTTGTGTGAGTTTTCATACTAAAAAGAAAAATTCTAACTCTTAGCATGGGTGAATCTGAATATGTTACCACCACTCAAGCTGCAACACAACTTATATTGATGAAGACTCGGTTGTAAGATTTTTTAGTTGAAGTGAAGTTACCTCTTCTCTTGGGTTGTGATAATTAGAGTGCTATAAATCTTACAAGAAATATAGTTCAACACTCTCATTCAAAAAATATTGATATTAAATATCAATTCATGAAAGATAATGTTGATAAGAATGAACTCAAGATGGAGTATGTTTTTATAATATAACATGTTGTTGATATATTCATAAATCCTTTACAAAATGAAGCATTTTTTAAAATGAGGTTTAACATGGGAATCCAACCACTTTCTCTCCGAGTTTGAGTTATATTTTTTCATCCCCTCACTCATCTTATCTTTGGATAGTGTTGTCAAGTGGGATAAAATGATTTTTCAAAAATATAACCATTGGTATGTGATAAACCTTTTAAAGAAACATGTATTTAGGGGGATTTTTAAAAGGGGGTTAGTTTTGAACTAAGAATGTATGTATATAAACTGTTCTAATAGTTTTTTGAAGTGGTTATAGGAAATTTATTTTTATAGGAAGAAAGAAGTTCTGAAGAGGTGAATAGTTTTAAGTTAAAAAGAAGTTTCCTAAGTCACTTTATATGGAAACATTATTTTTACTGTTAATTATTCTTGTTTAATATAATGATTTCACTCATATGGGATTATAATTATTGAATACATGAAAAGTTTGAAGTCTAAAATAAGTTTTGTGAGTCGCTACTTAGGTACAAAATGGTTTTTTCTACCAATGATTCTAGTTTCCAACAATGAGTTCAGTAAAATTGTATTATAGTTATTGATTGGTGATCCGTTTATTGAGTTACAAAGTTTCAATGATTTATAAACCCTGGTTGACAATAAAATTAAAAGGGGGATTGTTGGGACCAAGTTGGTTGGAAGTTGTTTTTTGGATTCTCAAAGATGTGGTTTACATATTGTTTTGTTTTTTGTTTACTTTTTGATAAATCACTTCACTTTGTAAGTGTTGGTGATAAAAAATAAGAGTTTCAATTTTAGATGATAAGACACACATCTCTTAAGAAATTCCAATAATTTCAGTTTTCTATTCTGAAGATATTTTCTAAGAAAACTTTTTTTAGACTCACATGATTTTCAGAGTGGGAAGTTATATCGGATGCAGAATTTCTTTAGATATGTTTGACACTAAATTTGATGATGAATTTTTGTGACATACATTCTCGACATCATAAGTTGTCTAAAAACTTATGATACAAGCTCTGTGAAAGAAAGGGGTATAAAATGATTTTTATAAGAATAATTCTAAAAATACTTTGATGATCTCAATATTCCAAACATCACGAATAATTCCTGATACAAGAAAGTGTTTATGGAAGAAAATAGAATATGAAGTCAAATTATTTCGGTCATAGATCATCGGTGTGAGATTCACCGGATGCATAAATTGATTGAAGGCTAGAATTTTGAATCTTCTGAAGTCATAGGTTTTTAAAAAATGATGATCGACCAATCCATTAGATGGTCTGATTCATCAGACGAACCGATTCCCAGAATTAACCATCAGTTGTTATTTTAAAAAAAGAAATAAGTCCTTATTGATACCAATCCATCGTACACATTGGGTGACTAATTCATCAAACTGTTTCAGACACCAATCCATTAGAGGATTTTCTGGCACTGATTGATCATATGAGTAGTTGGCATCGATATGGAATCAGAGTCATAGTTCTATGGGAGGTAGTATAGATTTTCTAAGTGTTGACATTGATGAATCAAATGAGCACCAGAGACCGATCCATTGAATGGGATTAGAGACTAATCAATCAGACAAAGCATAATAATTAGTCAACCATTTTTATAGAATAAATTTTCTGAATGGTTGTAATTGGATCAAGACTCATCAAGTAGGATTTGATACTAATAAATCATCACAGTCTGAATTTTATCTGATGATGTGTTCATCAGTCTAAGGAATTATTGAACAAATGAATAAAGGTGAAACATGTTGAAGTTGCTACTATACTTTTGTTGAAGGGTTCTGACGTCTATATAAGTTGCAACAATGTTTATGTAAGAATAGTTTCAGTTGGATTGGAGCATTGAAATGGGAATTTTTATATTTTTCTTATTATCAATCAGATCAAGGGAATAAGAATGATAAACACTATTAGAGTGGGAAGTTTTATGGACTGAGCACTCGATAGTTTCTTGTTCAAGGAGGTTTCAAATCAATGAGTTCTATATAATTCAAGAAGATTTAAGAATAAAATATAACAGTTGAGAAAGTGTCAATAAATTATCACAAATTTGTTCTAATGAAAATGAAATTCAGGATTCTGAAATTTAAGTGAGCGGGAAAGTGAAATAGTTTTCCTTCCCTTTTCACTTATCTAACATCCTAGAATCTTCACTTCAAGATCCAGTCCTAAAGACATAAACTTTACAAATTTAACCCCAATTTTTTCTTAAAAAATAACAAAATCAAAAAGAAATAATGGATCTCTTACATACCCAAGGACCTTGTAGGTTTAGATCTTTAGATTATTAGGAAAAACTATTACATATCTTTGAAAAATAAATAACTTTCCCATAAAAATATATATTATCTCCGATAATTTCTTTATTTCTATCACCCTTCCTAGATATATCCTACTTAAAAACTTTCTTCATAACCTGAGGAAATAAAAACATAATAAAGGGTGATCTCAGATGCTTAGTAAGGGTAACTATTAGAGATATCAAAGATTACGCAAGAATAACATGAGAATAATTATATAAAAATATAAACATAACAATTAAAAATTATACCCTACATATAAAAAGTCATAATATTGAGTCATGGAATAAATCTTGGTAGTTCATAAAAAATATATCATACAGAAACATGAGGCTTGAGAAAATAGCATTGGCATAAAACATGGAATTGTCTCAAACACATAACCATATAAAATAATTTCCTTAGTAGTCAAGGATATTTTCAAAGACTATTCAAGTGGAATGGGTTCACTCCCCAAACCATCGAAGTGGTCAAGTTTCACTCCCAAGACTATCATGGTGGAAAAAGTATCTTACTAAATCGAGTTCACTCCCCGTTCCATTCATGTCTATCTCATTAGATATAAATCATTACCCAATTCATTGGAAGTAAATATAGTTCCCACCCATAACATAATGAAAATTATACATATGTGTGTGAAAATAATATAAATCATTCATCATATCATAACTCAAGAAAATAAATGGGTTTCATAAACATTTTATCATAACATAACCCACAAAAAAGAAGCATAATTTATAAATAGCATTCCATCATAAACATAAACCATTCATAGAAAGAATAATAATGGTACACTTTAATAATATACCCAATAATTCATGATTAAAACCAATGGTAGTTATCTGATATGGAAAATACCAGGAAGTGTTAGATACCAAGTGAGCTCGGACCTAAAAATTTATTAATGAAAATAAAATAAAAACACCAACCAATAAACAAGTGGCACAAAAATCACCACCAAATCATGAATGTGGAAAACAATATTAGCAAGTGAAGTGACTTAAAGACTCACGCATATATGATAGGACTACCGAAAAAAAATTCCAAAATGTAAATGAGTGTCCTACCAACAGCCCCACGCCACTCTTTCCCACACAGTAGCCAAATTCCCACTCGTCGATTAAGGTCAATACCCTCTACAAAGTAGCCCCACATTCCAAGGATGGATAGCACTTCTATCTATTGAGGTCACCCCAGCTTATCCCCACGATATCATCGGTAATCATGCATGTTCCTACATCATCATCCCTTAATGTGATTGTGACCCTCATCTCGCAAAAGAACTTCCATCACCTGACTCCAAACCCATCTTTGTCCCAAGATTGTCATACTTTCCTTGCTTGCAACATCATCGCTCGTACATCACTCCGAAAGGCCAATATGTTGATGTTGAGTACAACATCACTGCCACCAGGATCCTTACTAGAGCGTCTTCACAGCCATTCTGATTTCTCCTTTTTGTCTTCGCGGTCATAATTGGATTCTTCATCACTCCCTAGTGCCTCCCTACTGAGTGGCGGGCCTCTATCACCTCCATCCCTAAGAGACGCACTACCCCACTAGGATCCTAGATCATGGGGTCCCAAACCCTTGAATCTCCATCACTGAACCTTCTTCCAATTCCACCACCAAGTTCCCCTCTAAAGAGACACATTTCAGTTAAGAAGAAAGTATCCCAAGTTAAAAATGAATCTTATTTAATTTTGAGTATCCAACCCTTCTCACAGCATTGACCAACAGTAAGAGTAAACCTTGCCAACATCTTTATCACTCTATTACCGGAGGCTTTATAGAAGGACTTAAAATTTATAACCTTCAAATGATTCCACTTGAAATCATTTGGAGTGACTGAAATTGTTTTCTCCTTATTTATATGAAACACCACACCAGTACTTTGATCTCTATGAAAAAAATTCATCGATTCCTTAAAAACATTTTTAGAAAACATGGTTTTTGAAAAAATTAAATTTCCAACTAAAGAGAAAATAACATTAAATGAAACTTATAATATCATAAAAATAATTAAATTAATAATAAAACATGTCAAATGGTATTATATACACCATGTAAAAGAATATAGGTGCATCACATAACATGTGTCTCAAATAAGACAAATTGAGACAAAATTACCTTATCGATTTGGTAACTTTTGAACCATAAACCACATAAAAGAGAGATAATAAAACAGATATGTAAATACCCATAAATTTAATTTTTAGGATCATATATTGCATTCATGTTCAGTGTATACACCATACAAAATAAATGAGTGGTGAATATGGAATGAGTATCACAGAAATAAAAGTGAGACTATAAATTCCCTTACAATTATCATATCATTGAAGTGATAATTAATCAAATGAATCGATTATGTGTATTAACTATAAATACACATAAAATTAGTGTAAATAAAACATAATATAATCAAAATTAATTTCACACATAATCATAGAATGACATAATCAATGAAATAGCATTTTAACCCAATGAATGGAAATTGAGTTAAGAATTCCCTTACCTCAAGTCTTGACTTTATTTGTTCATGTTGAAACCTATTGTATAATAAATATGGATTTATTATAAATTTATTTTATAAAAATATATTTATCATAACTTTTATTATTTATTTATAACATCTTATCACCTGTTTATTAATAATTTGTTATTAAAATCAATGGTATGGGTTATAACTACTTTTTTTTCAAACATGTTTTGGTTTGGTAGTCCCAATACTTATACTTTTATCATGGTACCATAATCTCCAAAATTTTAATAATGGTTTAAAAATAATATATATTAATTATATAAAAATTTATAATCATTCATAAAAATTAGAGATAGAAAAATGAATTACACCATCTATGGTGACTGTAGGACGTACGTACGGATAAACGTTGTTTCCACTTTTCATCTAATAGAATGAATGAAAGGTAAATAATAATAATAATTTATAGAATAATTATTAGGTTTTATATATCATATATGTTAATAAAATCATCCTTATTACCATATATGTGAAATATATGTGAAAAACAAATCACATCGCATTGTGGAGATGGTAATCCAAATGTACGCACGAGCGACGTTATCATTTATAAAAATATTGTATGATGATAATGTGGACACAATATTATCATTAAATAAGTATAATTATGTCATATATATAATATATAATTATTAAACCAATCATAATTACCAACCATAAAATATGGTGATGAAAAATGAATTGTATCGTTATGTGGAGATGATAAGTCGTACGTATGCACGAGCAATACTTTCACTTATTGTTTGATGGGAAAGGGGGCGTATAATGGAATTTTAATAATCATAATAAAATTTAATAATATTTATTATAATTAATATATTATTTTATGATAAATATCTTAGATTTATAGTAGGTAAGGAAGAGTGTAAAAATAAAGTAATCAGTTAGAGCGATTACCACTTCTTCGAAATGTCTCATTCGGATATTTTCTAAATGGCTCTAGGGTTGGTATTTTGAGAATAAAAGAACCTATATAAGGTTTATATGTAAGTTTATAAGATAAATTTTCAGGTTATGGTCGATCTAGAAGGCTCAATGTTATGTGAAAAAATGAGGGTGGAGGTTCCCTTTTATAATTGAGGTGAGGGGCACTTTTGGAATTTCTCAAAAGATTAATTAATAATAAATTAAATATCAATCAAAACAACTAAAAAGGACTTGAATTAGAATATAAGATAATATAATTTTTTAATATCATCACCAAATATATTTTAGACAAGTTTTGGTATTATTTTAAACCTTATCATTTTGCTTAACCCTTAGTTAACCCATTTTAATTTTAACTATGGTAACAAATTTTCTTAATATTAAAAGTTTGTAATTTTTAATTATATTGTGTCAATTTTCCATAAATGGTAAATTAATGAATTTTTTGAGCTTATAATAATCGGTTGGTATTTTTTAAATATTTCATGATTTCTAAATAATTTAATAAATTATTATTTTGATAAATTATCATTAATGTCAATTTTGATACTATTCATTTACTTTGACTTAAAATACATCTATAAAAGGGGGAAATTTGAATATAATGATTTACAAAATCTATAATATGTTATATAGATCTAGATAATTAATTTGAAATATTAACTCATTCAAATTATACCAAAAGTAATATTTTCAATACAAATTATCTTATTTTTATTAACTAAATAAATAATGTATTAGAATTTCACAAGAATTTGAGGTAATTATAAAATTTATAAAAATTAAAAAAAACTATAATGAAAATAATTACATTAATATAAAAATATACATTTTGGTTTTTTAATATCTTCATTTTGTACCTATGTGGACACAAAAAAGATATTAAATAAAAAGAGAGTGACATTTTGCAACTATCTTTGATTTAAATAATATATAAGTCATTTTAATGGAAAATTGTCCATTAAACCACTAAAATTATAGATTAAGGTGATAAATTAAGAATCATATTCATTTAATGATTTTTTTGGACAAGTTTAGGTGATGGTTATACTATTATCTTTTTGTTAACCTTTATTTAAAACCTTTAACTTTTACTATGAAAACATTGATTTTTACTCTTTGAGAATTCCTATAGTTACTATAAAATGAAAAAAGATCCATAAATGGGTCATTTATGAAATTTTAAACCTTATACTAATCATTTGGATGAATTAAATATTTTTAATAATTTTAAATCATTTAATAAAATATTATGTAATATTAAATATTCATAATGTCAACTTTAAGGACTATTTATTACATTGACTTTAAAAATATAAAGATAACAATTTTAATTAGAAAAAACTATTTTATTATATCCATAACATGTCAATTTAATCTAAAAAATTATTTTATTACATTAAGTATCTCATATTATATTTATTGTAATATTTTTAATATCATTTATTTGAGATATCCATTAATAAAATAATTACTCCATCTGCATTGTATGAGCATTTAAGGTAATTAATTCTTCACTAAAAATTAAAATTAAATTTCCATGATGTAGATAAATATTTTATATTTAAAATTACTATATATATTCTAATATATATTCTAGATAATCCTATTTTAAAAATGATATATTTATTAAAAATATGAGTATGACATCTTTGACTTTTCTTTAAATAAAATATTAAAAATGTCATAATCTCATACAAATGTATAAAAATTGTTATAATTTCAAAACCTGGATGATTATGGTAGAAACTAAGTCATAAAATAAAATTTGGGAAAGTTTTAAGGTCATTTTTGAGTCCTTGTCATTTTATTTTTACACTTAATTACTCAATTTACCATTTATCGTGGTAACAAAAATTATCAAAGTTACTATTCATATTGACCAATAATAAAAGGAACCTATTTAATAAATTTGGACCTTATGAATCAAAATATAGAATTAATTTTCCAAAATTCTAAGCATATAATTTTTAGAATTTAAATTATAATTAAAAAGGCAAAACGCAACCAAAAACAGTTTTTTCAGAAAAATGTCCTTTTAAAATATAAAATGTTTTCATACTAAATTAAAGTATAAAATATATTTAAAAATAAATAATTTTAATATTATAAATTAATTTAAACTAATTAAAATTTATAACTAATTCAAAATATAATTTTACCCTGTAAATAATTGAAAAATATAATAAAAATGGTATTTTTCACTATTAATTGAAAAGTCAAACTTTTCATATTATTATCAAAAATTTACCATAGGAAAATTTTGATATGATAATTTAAAAAATTATGTTCATTTTATAAAATAAATTTTCTAAAATATTTAGAAATTAATTATATTATTATTATAATTTTACATAAAAAGTAATAAAAATCACTTTTTGAAGAAAATAAGATTTGATGAATAAAATGAATTTACTAAAAATATAGTACTTATTTAAAAATAATTAATTAATATATTATAAATGAGTATGACCATTATATATTTCATAAATCCATTAATTCTATTCATTCCTATCAATTTAGTGGTTAGGTTATAATGGTCACATAATAATATTCTATTGTTCGTTTAAGTACGGTGTTGTGTATCTTGTACACTATCAAACATAATATTTCTTTCCTAAATCTTAGGATATTAAATTCTACCCCTTTAATAAATTACACTATAGTAATTTGAAATTGTTCTCATTAACCAAGGGTTTGAATTTTCAAAATACCTTTGTTGAAATCCCACATCATAAAAAGGGTCACTAAAACTTATATTTGAAAAGAGAGAAAGGAAATTACGGAAGTCACCTGAGATAACACATACTAGGATTACGTGTAAAAAAATATGAACATGGAAGAGAAACTAACTATCAAGTTCTAATGGATATTGATAGATAACATGGTCATTATAAAGTTAACCATCACAAAACCATAATTTTTTGATGAGTTATAAGGTCATTGATTTCTTCATAAAAAAGTAAATGGATAACATTTTTATTTAAAGATTATTATCCTAGAGTTGAGTAATTCCTTTAACATCTATACTAAGAACATAAGGAAACATAATTTCTTGAAAATTATATTTTCATCCTTTAATCAATTCCCACCACAAACTAATCTCTTTCTCTAAATGATAAGTATTCCAGATGAATTTTTCATGCTTGAATCACTAGAATAGACTTATAATGAATTTCATAATCAAAAAAAGATAAACTATATATTTATCATGTCATTAAACATTAACCAAAAATAAAATTGTTTTTCCAAGATATGATAATTCTCCAAAAATAATAATCATTTAAATGATGAAGAACTATTTTAATCTCCAAAATTCAACAGTAATACTCAAAGTTCAACTTAGACCATTCAAAAAATAAATAACCTTAAAATTACTAAAAAATATTCTAAACTAATATCAAAACCCAAATATTATAAGGATTTTATCACATATTCTTTCAAGATAAATTTTTACATTTATCACCAAATAACATCAGTCACCCTTAATGTATCATTCCAAAAAGTAATTTCCCTAATAATCCTCAAGGTATGATAACCATTTTCATAAATAACCTGAATCACCATAAATCCATAATAAAACCATATATGATTCTAAAATATAATTCAAAATTTATTCCTCAAATAAAATCACAAATTGTTCTGTTTACCTTAATCATATAGATTTCCCAAAATAGTGAACGTCTTCCAAAATAACATTAATCACTTAACACCAAATAAATTTCAAATCTCATGGTTATCTATATGACAAAAATCATATTCCCAAAATGAACATAACCTTTATCCATCATATAATTTAACTAAACACAAAATGAAATACTAATTAGTACATCACATAAGCCAATGGTATGCAATGCACCCTTGTCACACTTCGGTTGTGGGTTCAATCCATGCGGCCTTTCTGAACGTGATGGGTTGTCGCCCATACTATGGGTTGTCCTTTTTATAAAACTATGTTAATATAATACTTCTAAAATTATAGAAACATGATAAACATAAAAAAAATATCCTTAACATATTAAACATTAAAGAAATGTTTTAAACTCAAAAATTATCTCATACATTTCATTTTGCATCCCAAAATTCAATAATCCTTAATTACCTCAAAAAAATAAATCTCTCTAAGAATATCATTAGTCAACATAAAGTTTCACATATTAAAACCTCAAAAGGGTTTCTAATAATTTGAACTTATGGTCTTATATACCCATGATGGTTTCTATAACTCTTAAGATAACTTCTCTTAAAAACATTATAATCTCTAAATTTATCTAAACTCTGCTCTGATAACAAATGTAACATCCTAGAATCGACACTTTTCAATTTTGTATGAAATACATAAAATTTAAAAATGTGACCCAATTTTTTCTATAAAAACTTACAAAATAAAAATAAAATAATGGATTACTTACATACCCAAGTACCTTTTAGGTTTACAGATTTAGATAATTAGGAAAAACTCTTACATATCTTATAAAAATAAATAACTGGACCATAAAAATCTATATTATATCCCAAAATTTCTTTATTTCTAGAACCCTTATTATATATATCCTACTTAAAAACTTTCTTCATAACCTGAGGAAATGTAAACATAAGAAAGGGTGACATCAGATACTCAGTAAGGGTAACTATAGGAGATATCAAAGATTATGTAAGCATAACATAAGAATAATTGTATAAAAATAGAAAAATATCAATTGAAAATTATACCCTATATATAAAAATTCATAACCTTGAGTCATGGAATAAATATTGGAAGTTCATAATAAATAAATCATATGGAAACATGATCTATGAGAAAATATCATTGTCATAAAACATAGAATTACTACAAACACATAACCATAGAAAATCATTTCCTTATTAGTCACGTATCTTTTCCAAGACTATCATAGTGGAATGAGTTAACTCTCCAAATCATCATAGTGGTCAAGGTTCACTCCCAAGACTATCATGGTGGACAAATTCCCTTACTAAACCGAGTTCACTCCTCATTCCAATCCTATCTATCTCATGAGATATAAATCATTACCCAATGCATTGGAGGGATATATAGGTCCCACCCATCGCATAATTAAAACTATACATATGTGTGCCATAAGAATATAAATCATTCATCATATCATAACCCATGAAAATAAATGGGTTTCATAAACATTTCATTATAAAATAACCCATGAAAAAGAAACAGAATTTGTAAACATCATGACATCATAAAAATAAACCATTAAAATAAATAATAATATGGTATCATTGGATAATATCCCTAGTAATTTATGAGTGACACCAATAGAAGTTATCTTATATAGAAAATAATTTTGAAATATCCTTTTTAAACATTTATTGAGGAAAATACACTTTCCTCTTAAAAAAATATTTTTAAATAATAAAACATTTAGAAAACCTTTTAATTTAATATAAAATTTAAAATATTATAAAGAAAACTTTCAAAACTATTTTAAATATATTCTAAAACCTTTTCCTTGTAAATGATTAAAATATCATTTAAAAAACATTTTTAAATTTTTTCTTAGAAAACATAGCTTTTGAATAAAACAAATTTCTGAACGAAGAGAAAATAACATTACATTAAACTTATAATATCATTAAAAGAAGTATATTCATGATACAATATGTCAAAGGTCATTATATACACCTTGTAAAATAATATATGTGCATAACATAACATGTGTCACAAAGAATACAAATTGAGACAAAATTACATTATCGATTTGGTAACTTTTGAGCCGTAAACCACATGAAAGAGAGATCATAAAATGGATATTTAAGTAGCCATAAATTTAAGTTTAAGTATAATATATTAAATTAATGTTCAGTATATACACCACTCAAAAGAAATGAGTGGTGAATATGGCATAAGTCTCGTAGAAATAAAAGTGAGACTAGAAATACCATTTCAATTATCATATCATTGAAGTGATCATTAATCAAAACAAATTATGTGCATTCTATATAAATACACATAAAACAATTAGAAATACAATATAATATAATCAAAATTCATTTGACACATAATCGTATAATGACATAATCAATGAAATAGAAGTTTAACCTGATGAATGGAAATTGAGTTAAGAATTCCTTTGCCTTAAGTATTGACTTTGTTTCTTCATGTTGAAACCTAGTGTATAATAAATATTGATTTATTATACATTTATTCCAAAATTATATATTTATCATACCATTTTATTATTTATTTATAACATCTTATCACATTTTTATTAATAACTTGTTATTAAAATCATTGTTTTGGGTGATAACTACTTTGTTTTCCAAGCATGTTTTGGTTTGGTAGTCTCAATTATTATACTTTGATCATGATACCATAACATAAATAATGTTAATAATTGTTTAATAATAATATATATTCATTATATACATATTTATAATCATTCATAAAATATAGAGATAAAAAATGAATTACACTATTCATGCAGACGGTAGGTCGTACGTATGCATGAACGTTGTTTCCATTTTTCATATAAGGGAATGAAATAAGGTTAAATAATAATGATGATTTATATAATTATTATTATGTTTTATATATCATATATTTTCATAAAAAACATCCTTATTACCATCCATGTGGAATATAAGTGAAAAAAATCACATCGCATCGTGGAGATGGTAGTCCATACGTACGCATGAGCGGCGTTATTATTTCTCAAAAGATTGTATGATGATAAGTTAGAATAAATATTATAATTAAATAAGTATAATTATTTCATATTTATCATATTTAATCATTAAATACATCATAATTCTCATCTATAAAATATAGTGATGAAAAATTAATTGTATCGCCGCATGGAGATGGTAAGTCGTACGTACACACGAGCGATACATTCAATTCTTGTTTGATGGGAAAGGGGGTTTATAATGGTTTTTTATTAATAATAATAATATTTAATAATATTTATTATACTTAAGATATTATTTTATTATAAACATATTGTATTTATAGGAGGTAATTAAGAGTATAAAAATAAAGTGACAGGTTAAAGCGATTACCTCTTCTTCGAAACGCCTCCCTTGGATCTCCTCTAAATGGCTCTAGGGTTGGTATTTTGAGAATACCATAACCTATATAATGTTTCTAGGGAATTTTATAATAGAAATATTTAGGTTATTTTTGAGATAGAAGGCTTAAAGTGATGTGAATAAGTGGAGGATGAGATGCCCATTTATAATTGAGGTGAGAGGCACTTTTGGAATTTCTCAAAATATAAATTTATAATAAATTAAATATCAATACAAACACCTCAAAATAGAAATTAATTTCAATATAAGATAATATAAGTTTTTAATATAATCACAAAAATATATTTTAGACAAGTTTTGGTGTTATTTTAAACCTTATCATTTTGATTGACCCTTAGTTAACCCATTTTAATTTTAACTACAGTAACAAAATTTTTAATATTAAAAGTACGTAATTTTTACTTATATTGTTTAAAATTTCCATAAATGGTAAATTTATAAAATTTTAGACCTTATCATAATAATTTTGTATTTTTAAAATATTTTTATAATTTTTAAATAATTTAATAAAATATTATTTTGATAAATTATCATTAGTGTCAATTTTGATACTATTCATTTACTTTGACTTCAAATACATATAGACAGGGGTTAAATTAGAATATAATGTTTTAAAAACTCTCTAATAGTTCATATATATCTATAAAATTCATTTAAAACATTAACTCATTCAAATTATACCAAAATTAATATTTTTAATGTAATTTATCTTATTTTTATTTTAATTAAATAAATATTGTATTAACATTTCACAATAATTTAAGGTGATTATATAATTTAGAAAAATTAAAAATATATATATAATGAAACTAATTACATTAATATCAAAATAGACATTTTTTAATATATATCTTCATTTTTTCCAATGTAGACACATAAAATATATTAAATACAAAGAGAGTGACATTTTGTAACTATCTTTGATTTAAATTATATATAAATCATTTTCATGTATAAGTGTCCATTAAACCAATAAAATTATAGTATAATGTGATAAGGGTCGAATCATATTCATTTAATAATTTTTTTGGACAAGTTTATGTGATGGTTATACCCTTATCTTTTTGTTTTAACCTTTATTTAATACTTTTAATTCTTATCATGACAACATTGATTTTTACTCTTTGAGGGTTTATATAGTTACTATAAAATTCCAAACGACCCATAAATGAGAAATTTATGGAATTTTAAAACTTATCCAAATAATTTAGCCAAAGTTAATATTTTTAGAAATTTTATATCACTTAATAAAATATTATTTACTATTAAATATTCATAGTGTCAATTTTAAGGACTATTCGTTACTTTGACTTTAATAATATCAAGATAACACTTATAATTAGAACCAAATATTTAATTATATAACTAAAATTTCATTATAATATAAAAACTTATTTTATGTCATTAATTATCTCATAATATATTTATTGTAATATTTTTAATGTCATTTATTTGATATTTCCATTAATAAAATAATTGTTGCGTCAGCATTGTGTGAGAATTTAAGGTAATTATTTCTTCACAAGAAATTAAAATTAAATTACCATGACATAGATAAATATTTTATCTTTCAAATTACTATTTATATTTTAAGATATATTCTAGACAACCCTATATTAAAAATGTTATGGTTATTAGAAATATGAGTATGGCATCTTTGAATTTTATTTAAATAAAATATTATAAATGTCATAATATCATCCAAATGGATCCCAATGGTTATAATTTTGAACCTTTGATTATTATATTCAAAATTAACTCATAAAATAAAATCAGGGCAAGTTTTAGAGTCATTTTCTAGTCCTTATCATTTTATTTTTACCCTTAACTACCCAATTTACTCTTTACCATAGTAATAAAAATTAGCAAGATTACTATTCATTTTGAAAAAAAACAAATAGTACCTATTTACTAAATTTGGATCTTATGAATCCAAATATGGAATTAATTTTTCAAAAATTTTAACGCATAAATTTTAGAATTTAATTTAAAATTAAACTCGCAAAACGCAACCAAAAGCAGTTTTTTAAGAAAAATTCCCTTTTAAAATATAAAATGTTTTTATAGTAATTTAAAGTGTAAAAAACATTTCAAAAATCATAATAGGAATATTATAAATTTATTTTAACTAATAAAAATTTAAAACTAATTATAAAAATAATTTTACCATGTAAATACTTGAAAAATATAATAAAAATCGGTATTTTTTACAATTCATTGAAAAGTCAAAATTTTATGAAAATTATAAAAAATTTACCATGGGAAAATTTTGATATATTAATTTCAAAATTGAAGTTAATTTTATCAAATAAATTTTCTAAAATATCTAGAAATTAATTATATTATTATTATTTTACATAAAATTTAAAAAAAACATTTTTGGAGAAAATATATTTTTGATGGATAAAATGACTTTACTAAAAATATAGTACTTATTTACACAGAATTAATTAATAAATTATCAACAAGTAAGACCATTATATATTTTATAAATCCATTAATATTATTTAGTCCCTCCAATTTAGTGGCTAGGTTATAATGGTCACATAATAATATTTCACTGTTTGTTTAATCTTGGTATTTCTTATCTTATGCACTATCAAACATCTTATTTCCTTCCTAAATCTTGAGATATTAAAACTTATTAGGTACCTATAAATAGAGTTCAAAGTACAACATAATTTGACATAGTTCACGTGTGGGATAGATCAAGAGCGTTGTTATTTTTGAGACAAATATTATAGAATAAGGTTTCTAGACATAATTTCTTGTGAAAAGTTTTCTAGATGGAAGAAGTGTATACAAGAAGTTGTAGTTAGGGTTTTCTATATCAGAACAAGAAATTGGACTAACAGTTCCATGAAAATAAAGAAGTGAATTATAATTGTTTCTAGACTGACAATTCAAACTTGTTTTCAAACTGAAGAATAGGACTAGATAATTAGAGTGAGATATTGGGATGAGTTTCATACGAAGTCCAAAGAAGTTTTTCCTACCTACTACTAGGTAAGAAAGTGAATATTTTTTTCTAAATCATTACAAAATTGGAAATTCTTAAAGCGGTAAAGTGACATACTCTAAACCAACAGTTGAAGGTTTATAAACTTGTTACAAAATCTTACTTGCATTATTTTTTCTAGAAGAAGCATATGCATTTTTGCATTGTTCATAGTGATACACAAGTGTAAGAGTATTTCATACTTGTTGTATCCATATAAAATGATTGAATTCTAGTGTATTGTGTGGTATTAGATTATATCCAAAACCATTCTAAGGACTACCTACTTTTATTAAGTAGCGAACCTTGTAAATACCTATGTTTCTATGGATGTATACATGTTTTGTTTTCAGAAAAGTGATAAATCATTAACAGGAGGTGAAGTTTTTTATACAAAAAAGATAACATAAAATAAAAAGATATAATTAATTCACCCCCTCTACCTCTTAGTAATTACATTGATCCTAGTTATACCTTTTTAATTGGTATCAAATGAAACTTTCCCATAATTTACTCTTTACTGAAGTTTTTTAAGAGAAGTTGTAATAGAGAATTTGAATTTTGTGAATAGTAAAGGGATTTCAGTCTTCGATGGAAAGAACTATAATATCTAGAAAGATAGAAATTTTTTGTATTTTATGTCTCTTGGGTATTATGTTTTCGATGCTTCTACAAATGTATTTCATCCTCTTCTTGAAAATTTTCCTCTTACATCTGCGGATAAGAAAAATCTGAAAAATGACGGAAGGGCCAAAAATATTTTACTTTCATCACTCTCAACAAATGAGTTTCTTAGATTGAATAGAGTTATAACAGCTAAATAAATCTGGTATAAGTTGAGAAACATATATAAAGAAAATACGAAGGTGAATAAATAAAAGTTACAAATTTGGAGACTAGAGTACAAAGATCCCAAAATGTGTGGGTATGAATCTGTTAGTGACTTCATTACAAGGGTGAAAAATATTCTTAGCACCATAATATATCTTATTGAGAATCTATAAAATTCAAATATTATTGAAAAGATCTTACGAACTCTTCCTCATAAGTTTGATACCAAAGTTTCATATTTAGAAGATAGATATCCTAAAACAATATCTTTGTATGAAATTTATAGTACTCTCATTACATATAAAATGAGAGGGGAGAAAGTTTTGAAAAGAAAAGAAAAATTTTATCATGAAATTTTCTTCAAAACTATCAAGAAATAAAAATACAAGAAAGCTCGTGAAGATGAATAAGATGGTAAATCCAACACCAAAAATTCTGTTAGTAACAATCTTGATGAATTAATGTTCTTATTTTATAAAAATGTGAAAATTGGTACAAAAAAATATAAAGGAAAGATGCCTATAAAATGTTTCTAATGTAGAGATGTTGGGAACTTTTTTGTGAATTGATCTAAAATAAATAATGAAGAATAAAGTGATGAATATGTTAGAAGACCAAGAATATCTTGGAAAAAATGTTTCCCAATAAAAATCCTATTCTAAGGGAAATGATAAAATATTCTCCAAATCCAAAAGGAAAAGTTTTTTGTTTAGAGATGATGAAGATAAAGACAGTGGATCTAAAACCGAAAAACTTGCTAAAGTTAATTGAGAAAACACATTTATTTCAAAATTAAATGATTAAGTGTTTACTAGTGAGGAAAGAAGTAGTATTGAATAAGAAGAGACTCATTAAGAATTTCATTTGGAAATAGAGTTGAAAAAATGACTCGGAAATATTTAATACTTGAAAGAGAAATCAATAAGTTGAAAAAGGAAAGTTCTATAGAAAACAATTAGGAATATTTTCTTAAATATAAAGATAATTTTTTGTAAGATATTGATTTATTTAAGAAATATATTGAAAAATTAAAGAAACAGAATGAACATCTTAAAGTGAATATAAAGGCGAAGGAAAAAGAGTTAAAAATTGTTCAACAAAAGTTTTCTAAATCTGATTAGAAAGTTAAAAGTTTCAAGAAATATATCTCAGAATTTATATAAAGTTATAGAAAGTTTGAACTAGAGTAAGAAAAAAAAATTATCTTCAAAGGTTGAAAATAAAATTTAAGATGTTTCTTTGAATAATAAAGCTAATAAAATCATGTATGCATCCAAAACTATCAAAGTTAAAAAGTTAAAAGTTTCTAAAATTACTAAGTCTAAAAAAAGGTTTCTACCACTTATAATTTTGATAAATTTGGGAATAAATCTGAATTGAAGATGAATATTCTAGGTAATAAGAGTATGTTTGGGGAACAACAAAGTTCTGATGTGGAATATAAGAGAATTTTTTAAAAACACGTTCACAGATCTAGGCAGTATGGAAGTTACATAGGAAAATATTCTTTCTATTATTACTGATAGTATTATGGTGTATTTGTTCATACAAAAAATATGTGTTGGTTTAATCAACAATGCTAAAATTATCCCATGATTTATAGGAAAAAAAATTATGGAGATTCAATCCTATCAAAGAAATAATTCTGAAAAATATTTTTTGAAAGTTGAAAATAGGTTCCAATCTCTGGAAACTTTTTTTGAATGATGTGAACAGCCTAGGAATCTTTCTAAATGATGACTTGTTTTTTTACCAATAGAACAAAATTTATATAACAATTCTCAAAAGCTGGATGTGAAGTAAGATAGAGTTAAAGACAAAACTCTTTTTTTAGAAACTACTCCCAAAGCTATAAATGGATAATGACCTTGGATTTTGGATAGTGTGTGATCCTCTCATATAATGAGAGATTTTAAGTTTTTTAAGATTGTGAAAGAATTTATAAAATAATAGTGACATTTTTCAGTGATTAATCTCTTAGAATCAAAGGTGTTGGATCTTCTACTATTGGGTAAGAAAAACTAAAATCCAAGAAGGCCTTATTTTTTGATGAGATGAAATGAAAATTTTGAGTGTTTCATAACTTTGTGATGAAGGAAATAAATTGTTTTTTAGAAAATATGGTTTTATTGTGAAAATATTTGAATATAGAAAAGTTTTTATGAGAGTCCAACATACAAAAGGAAACTTTTTTCAAGTTGGTGATGTATAGAATTCATGTTATTTAAGAATGATGGAAGAAGATCAGTTGTGAAATAAAAGGATGGGGCATATCTATTAGATAAATATGAGCAAGTTGTCTAAGAAAGACAGTGTCCATGAGATTTCTGATATGATAAGAAGAATATATTGGTGTTGTTCAGTTTCTCAAAAAGTGAAGATTACAAACTCTGTGGACAATAAATTTGAAATTTGTTCAACTCATCCCCTAGAACTAATTCACTTAGATATTTTTGGTCCAATGGTTAAACAATAAAATTTAAAATATAAGTACATTATTTATTTCATTGATTATTTTACTCGCATTACTTTTATTATGTATTTGAAACAAAAATCTGAATCTCTAAAAAATAAGAGTTATAGGAGAAGAGCAAAAAAGGAATGTGGATATTCTGTGAATAAGTTGCAAACTAATAATGATGGTGAATATGAGAATGAATAATTCAGAATTTATCTTGAGAAACATGAAATTAATTGTGATTTTAGTGCACCATACACACCCTAGAAGAATAGTTTTTTTGAAATGAAGAATAGAAGTTTATTGGAGATGGGACATACAATGATGATTGACCATGGTATTTCCCTCTACTCCTGGAGGTAGGCGATGAGTATAATAGTTTATATTCATAATTAATGATTATACAATCCATTTTCTTATATCACTCCTTAAAAATGTTCTATAATGAATCTCCAAGTTTTAAACACTTAATATTCTTTTGGATTCACTTCATCATAAAGATCAAAGGTTTAAATCTTGGAAATTTTGATCAAAGATGTGTTGATGGAATCTTTCTTGGATATGCTCTAGATGGTAGAGGATATAGATTCTCCAAAAAAGAAACTACAAATATATTTCATTCTATTGTTGTAAAAGTTCTTGAAAAACCTAAGTAATATGTCTCACAAGCACATACAAAAGAGGAAGATGAAGAACATAGAAGAGTTATTATTGAGAAACATGAAAAGAACTCTAACAATTTTGATGCCATGTAGATGGAAAAATCAGACTCATCTATTTCTAGTGATGAGTAATAACTTAGTACATATTATCTTAGGATGAGGAAGTAATTACAAGTTCAAAAAATTATTGGTGATCAACAAAAAAATTCAAATAATAATAACATCAAATATTGTTATTGATCACACTGTGATTCACTATTTCATTTTCACCCTTACACCATTGTTTTAAACTGAACTTGTATTGTAAATTAAAAATATAATAACAAATTGAACTTCAGGTTATATTTAATTATTTTTTTATCACTATTAAAAAGGTAAATTATACTTGTTTTGATATTTTCATTGAAGGTGGAGGTGATTTGGAGGCCCTAGAGATCATCTAGAAAAATAATGGGTTAAACTACATGCCATTCCATGGACATCTATCAACTATTTTGAGCAGTACGAGAATTCCATGCATCTAAAAACATTGTTATCCACTCTAAAAATCATCTTATACAACTCTTATCAAGGAACCAAAGGCCAATTCGGCCATATGGTGGCCCATCCGAACCATTCTCTTCAGGGGACATAATCTGCCCGAATTCAAAAGTTTGGTTCAGTATTTTGATCATATCTTACAATCTAGTTATCTAATGGCCACAAACTTTGACCAGGATATAGTAAATAGGTCTTTAAACAACATTTCTTTTTTTTTCAAGTAGTTACATGGCTTTATACTATTCCAAAACCGAAACACAAGTGGTATCTCAAAAATAGGGTGCTCAAAACCATGTTCCATTTTGGCTATAAAAAGGCACCATGGGCACCTCATTTGAAACTTCTAATAGAAGGCTAAGATTTTCCATTTTGGAGTCTTAGAGGAGTCTCATCCTCAACCTAGAAGTTTTGGAGGCCTCTATACTCATAGGGGGATCAAGAATGAAGAAGGATTTCCACCCGAGCTTCCTCCTCCTCCTGATGTCGAGCTAAGCAGTGGGTGATCATTGCGAAGGAGCTACACACTTGAAAAGGGAGTTCCAGAACATAATTATCTACTTTTTGCTGTATATTGTGGTTTTAATTGTTCTTTTATATGTATCTTAACTTGTTTTGATTCATTTAACTGAAACACTTTTTATTTCATAACTGATTGGTGTGCGATTTTAAGTGTATGTCTTGTGTTGTTTCGATTGGACAGCATAAGAACCCTTTTCCTTCACAACCATTTGAGATTTCAATGTTACTTTACAAACCTTAAATCATTATAAGGGGATGGAACTTGACTACACAATTTTTATGTCAAGGTTTAGTTCTGATCGCATCATTTTAAGAGGCTTGGGGGTACCCAAGATCTTGGTTAACCCTCAACCAAAGGATTACACTAAAACCTAATAATAAATTAAGAATGAGGAAAACTTCAAGTTCTGTAGAAACTTATCAATTACCACTTATTTATCTCATATTTTTCACAATCCACTTGTTCTTTTAAATTTATAACTCTTTAAATTAAGTTACTTTCTTAAAACTTTTTTCAAAATCGCCCCCCTCTTTTGTTCTTATTATTAAAAATACACACTCAAAACCTATAAACGTTCCTTGAGTGATGACCTAGGGTATGACATAGACTATAAATAAAACTTAAAAGCATAATAAATTTGACGTGTCATGATAGCACGGTCAAATTTCAGCATCGTTTTCGGGGAGCACTTTTGTTTTTAGAGCGTGTTTTTGATAATATTTTTGTAAATTTTATGGATATTTTTTTTATACCTTTACCTGTATTTTTGTGTTCTGATTTATTTATTTTGTATGTTTTTTGCATGACATGTTCTTATCTGGGAGAATTACCACCTTTCGAACCCGAACTAGAGAGGATCCTACATCAGCGACACCGAGATGCACAAGATAACTCTTTGAAGGAGGACACACCATAACTTGAGACTTTTATAAATCCCTATTCTTCTAGAACCAAATTAGAACCTGAAATTAATTAGTATAAAATGGATGAAAACAATCAAACACTAAAAGAACTAGCCTCTCCTGATGTTGATATACAACCCACATATATTCAAATACAAGGTGAGGCACCCAATTTTGAACTGAAATCCAGTCCAATTCACTTATTTCCAAGATTTTAGGGACTTTCTAGAGAAGATCTACAAAAACTATTAAAATAATTTCATACTATGTGTTCTACTTTAAAACCTTTTAATGTGTATGAATAACAAGTAAAGCTTAGAGAATTCTCATTTTCATTATAAGACACTGTTGAAGGCTAGCTTTACTATGTTAATTCACCAATTAGAGGCTAGGCTAACATGAAACTCCTTTTTCCTGAAAAATATTTTCCAGCCTCTCGAACTGCAACTATAAGGAAAGAAATTTGTGTTATAAGGCAGTCACAAAGGGAAATATTACATGAATATTGGGAATGCTTTAAAAGTTTATGTTCAATTTTCTCACACCACCAAATAATAAATCTACTTTTAATACAATATTTTTATGAAGGTTTAATTCCAATTGATCGTAACATGATTGATATTTCTATAGGTGGATCACTAGTAGATAAAACCCCAATCGCTGCAAGAACCCTGATTGAGAACATGGTGAAAAACACTCAATAATTTGGTACAAGGCCCAGAGTACCCATTCAAGGTGTACATGAGGTGCAAAGTACTGAATTTGAGAAGAAGTTGGATAAAAATTTTGAAGAGGTAAGTACCCTTCTATGACAACTTGCTCTCTCCCAAGTGAAAACTCAATCTCCTCCTCCCATACATTGTGGAATCTGCTCTTTTGACACCCAATATTCTGACCAATGCCCCTAATTGAGAGAAATTTTAGAGATTTGTAAGGAAATATTTCCAAGTTGCCCCTATAACCAACCCTTTAGGAAAGAACCTTACTATCCATCCAACCCTGGGTGGAAAGAAAACCAAGCCTATAGGAAATGGGGGTATTCAAACTAACCTCAACAACAATGGAACCAACTGGGGAAAAGTAGTCATCCACCACTACCCAGAAATCATTAACCACCCCAAAGGATTTTCCAACCACCCCCTCCCAAACCAGATCCTAGACTAGAATATATGATGAAACAAATGGATTCTAACAATCTCCAATTCCAAAAAACCACCCAATCTGTCATTTAAGACCTAAAAACCCAATTAGGCCAACTAGCTAACTCGGTGGGGGAAATTCAAATTCATGGGTCGAGTAAACTACCCTCTCAACCAATAGTTAACCCTAAGGATAAGGGAAATGTTAATTTCATCACCCTTAGGAGTAGGAAACAACTTAAAACCCAAATGAACCCTCCATTATATTCATCCACTCCTAAAGAAACCACCATCCCAATTGGTGAAAATGGTATAAGAGAATAAAATCATTATCCTGATAGAATCCCTTCCAAAGGAAAGAGTGTATATGTCAATGAGTCTCATATCCCAACCATTCCTATTCTATTTCTCCAAAGGGACACCAAACCAAAAAAACAAAAGGAAACTGAACTTGATAAGTAAATATTGGAAAGTTTCAAAAAAAAAGTGTAGGTTAACATTCCCTTGATTGATATTGTGAAATAAATTCCAAGATATGCAAAGTTTCTGAAGGATATGTGTACGCACCGAAGGCGGCTTCATGGAGATGAAAATTTGAGCTTGGAGAGGAATGTATCAGAATTGATAGATCCATAACTACCCACTAAGTGCAACGATCCTGAGACATTCTCGATTCCATGCACCATAGGGGAGTATTCATTTTCTAATTCCATGCTTGATTTAGGTGCTTCTATAAATGTGATTCCTCGCTCCATTTACTCTAAATTGTAGGTCGGGGAACTGAATCCCACTAGAATTTTTGTTCAACTAGCCAACTAGAGTACAACACACCCTTCCGGTGTGTTAGAGGATGTTCTTGTGCGGGTGAAAATTTTAATTTTTCTTGCTGATTTTTATGTGCCAAAAATGGAAGATGATAAGATGAATGGAAATTCCCCAATTATATTGGGGAGACCCTTCTTGAAAACTACCAAAACCATAATTAATGTCTGTAATGGTACATTATCTATGGAATTTGGTGGTGAAATAGTCCATTTCAACATCCTCGATGTCATGAATCACTCCTCAGAAGAACATTATTATCTCTCATTAAATTCAATTGATGCACTCCCTTCCCCTGAAAACACTTCTTTTCATTCATCAATACCCTTTCTAAGTTTTCATCCTTGATTTAAATTCTTGTTAATGAATCATGCATTGATTTTTGTGGTTGTCTAGAAAATTTTCATGCATGTTTATTAATTGATAATTTCTTGAACACCGAGGATCCAATGACCATCGATGATACTTCTAAGCTTGTAAAATCTCATTCCTCTATTGAGGATGATATCATTGAGAAGTTAGATGAGATCAGTGGCCTCTCACTTTCACACACACTCTCATCAATCCAAAATCCACCTGAATTGGAACTAAAACAATTGCCTCAAGATTTAAAATATTCATATCTTGATAATGGAAACAATTTTCCTGTCATCACTACTAGTTCACTCCCTCCTAAGCATGAATTGAGACTGCTTGAACTTTTGAGGGAGTATAAAAAAGCATTGGTATGGACACTTGTGTACATTCCTAGTATTATCCCATCAATTTTTATACTTCATATTTTGTTAAATGATGAGGCCAAACCAATTAGGCAGGCACAATGTCGATTGAACCCAAACCTCTTAGATGTATTTAATAATGAAGTAAAAAAATTATTGGTTTTTAGAATCATTTACCTTATCTATGATAGCCAATGGGTAAGTCCCGTTCAATTAGTTCCTAAAAAAACTGGTCTTACAGTAACAAAAAATGAAAACAATGAATTGGTTCCAACTCGTGTGCAGAATAGTTAGCGTGTCTACATAGACTATCACTGACTAAACCAACACACTAGGAAGGACCATTCCCCTTTGTCATTCATTGACCAAATGCTAGATAGGCTAGTGGGTAAGTCCCAATACTATTTCCTTGATGGGTATTCTGGATACTTTCAGATCCATATTTCCCCTAAGGATTAGAAAAAGACAACCTTCACTTGCCCCTTTGGCACATTTACATATAGGAGGATGTCATTTGGTCTGTGCAATGCTCCGGGTACTTTCCAGCAATGCATGGTTAGTATTTTTTGGATTAACTATAGAATTGCATGGAAGTTTTCATGGATGATTTCACTATGTATGTCTCCTCTTTTGATGAATGCTTGAGTAGTCTTTCTTCAGTCCTACATCATTGTATTGAAAAGAATCTCATATTATATTATGATAAATGTCATTTCATGGTGCGATAAGGTATAGTTTTGGGACATGTAATTTTTGGGGATGGTATCTAAGTAGATAAATCAAAATTGGATGTCATTTCTTCCCTAACATTCCCCAAAAATGTATGGGATGTGCGGTCTTTCCTAGATCATGTGGGATTTTATCATCATTTCATTCGTGACTTTAGTAAAATTGTACTCCCCATCTCTTGGTTACTCCAAAAAGAAAAATAATTTGTTTTTTAAAAATTAATGTGAGGAATATTTTAATAAGTTAAAATAGTGTCTCACATCACCCCCAGTAATCCAACCACCTCGGTAGGATTTACCATTTGAGATCATGTGTGATGCCTCTAACTATGCAGTTGGGGCAGTCTTGTCACAAAGGATCGATTGAGCTCCACATGTCATTACCTATGCCTCACATAATTTGGACCCTTCCCAAGCAAACTACACCACAACTGAAAAGTAATTCCTTTCCATTTTTTTTTCCTTGGACAAATTCAGGTCATACCTTTTGGGTTCCAAAGTTATTGTGTTCTCAGATCATGAAGCCCTCTAATATATCTTTAAGAAACTAGAAGCCAAACCATGTCTCATTCGCTATATTCTCCTCCTTAAAGAATTAAATCGAGAAATTAGAGATAAAAAGGGAGAAGAGAATGTGGTGGCTGACCATATCTATAGGATTCCCCCATCCTCGAACATTGACTCATCCCCCTGTATTCCTATAAATGATATGTTTCCTGATGATAAGTTGTACCGAGTGAAAGATGATATTCCTTAGTATGATGAAATTGTAAATTATTTGGTAGCATCTTGTTTTCATACTGATTTCAACAAAAACCAAGCCAGTCATCAAAAACATGAGTCTCATTGGTACATTTGGGATGACCCCTACCTCTAGAGAACATGTAGTGATCAAGTCCTTAGGTGTTGTGTTCCTAAGAGCAATTTTTAGTCTGTTCTTAGATTATTCCACACTCTTACTTGTGGGGTCCACTTTGGTCCCCAATAGACTGCTCACAAAGTCCTTGATTCTGGTCTCTTTTGGCCAACACTTTTTCGGGATGCCCATGATTTTTGTAAATCTCGTCCTCTTTGTCAAGGAATGGGTAATGTCTCTAAAAGAAATGAAATTCCACAACAACCATTGCTCTTTCATGAAATTTTTTATGTTTGGGGTATTGAATTTATGGGGACATTTCCCAATTCCATTGGAAACTTATACATTCTTCTGGCAGTTGACTTTATGGGGACATTTCCCAATTCCTTTCGCAACTTATATATTTTTTTTGTATAAAACATAGTTCCTCCAATAATATTCCCAGTGATATCCCTTTTTTCCACTATCTCTATATTAACCATATCTTTATATTCAATAATACAGAGTACAATTTTCTTAAAATGATTCTTCAGTTGTAGTATGATCGTGTTGTCATGAAAAGTAAAATTGATTATATTTTTAAGGTTTATTTATAGTATAGGGAATAACCTAGGTCGTCTCTCAAGGATCTTTGGCGGTTTATAGTATGTATTTTTAATAAAGTTTACTAAAATAGGGGTGATTTTGAAAACACTTTAAGTAAAATAACTTAATCAAAATATTTTAAAAGTTGAAATACCAAGTGGATTTTGAAAAATATGATATAAAGGGGTCGTTTTGATTTTAATACACACATTTCAAGTTCATTGTTCTTAGAGATTCATTCATTTTTTGAGTAATTATTTGGTTGAAATTAATTAGAATCTCGATTAATTCCTAAGCTTTTATTTCAATGCTTAAAGAACCAAACCTTGACGTAACAATCGTATTGTCAAGGTACAGCACTTATTCATGGAATAAGAGCTTCCAAAGTAGATTAAAATCTCAAGAAGGTGGGTATGAAAAGGATTCTTGTTCTTTCCAATCAGAAAAACAAAAATCATGCACTCAAAACCTCACACCGATTGGTTAGAAATTAAGAGCATAATGTTCACATGTATCAAAACAAGAATTAAAATATAAAATCATGTAAAATAAATGGAATTAAATATTTAAACACACAAATTAATCCAAACCAGTATCTAATATATGTGTTGTAACTCCCTTGACATGTTTGGAGCTCCCTCACAACGAACGACCATCGTTTATCCCGACATCGAGAGGAGGAATCTCGGGTGCATCTCCTTCTTCATTTCAGCTCTCTCTATGAGGATAGGGAGATCTAGTACCTCCAAGGGAATGAAGGGACTCCTATGGAACTTAAATTTGATATCACTTCACTCTCTTGGTCGAACTTACAAATGGGGAGCCCAAGGTTCCATTTTAAAGTAAAATTAGAAGGTGGTTTTGAGCACCCTAATTTTGAGAAACAACTTGGCCCATGGTTTTCGATGACCAGATAGTTTTATCTCACTTTTGAAAAAAATAAAAAGTTTTATCCCCACATCTTTAATATCTCCTCCTAAATTTTGGCTCCATTTAGACAATAACAGCTCTAGATATTGATACAACACATCACACCACTTTTAACATCGTGCAGATTCGGTGTGCTGGACAGATTAGGTCAGTTGGGCCACCAGATGGATGAATGAGTATTTGTTTCCTTCAAATAAAATGTATCACAATGAATTGTGGACTAGAACAAAAAAATTATCCTATTTGGATGCATGTTTTAATATAAATGTGTGGATGAGTCCATTGGTTTGCATGGATCCTGCGCAGTTTGGACCATTTTTCTTAGACATCATCATGGGCCCTCCAAATCACCTCCACCTACAATGTAATTATCAAAACAAGTAACATTTACCTTTTTAAAAGTAATAAACACAAAATAATTCAATAAAACATGACGTGAAATTTTTATTATTTTTTATAATTTTCAATACAAAACTATTTTAGCACAGTGGTGTAAGGGTGAAATTGAAACAGTGAATCACGGTGCAATCACACCCCCACACCTAAACATTTACACTCCTAGGAAAAGTATTATATCCTAAACAAGTATCATTATTAAATAAAAGTTTATAAAATTTTCAAGATTCTTATTAAATTAAATTCATCACATATTGTTTATGAAATCAATTTTCCTATCATTTTTTCTTCTCTCACATTCGAATTTGTTAAAATTCATTTTTCCACCCATGAAACATGTCGCAGCCTAACTCACTTAGAAATTTTCCCTCTTTACTCAAGGAACATATGAAAGTGGAGTTATTCTATTTTCCTATAGTTAATGTGATCTTACCATATTCTTTCAAAGATTCTAAGTTCTCTACTAATAGAAACTATTGTGCTACTCAAGAGGACTTTTAACAGGTTATTTTGAGGTTCAAGGGTTAGTAGGATTTAATGTATAAAAAATCTAAGGCAGAAGAGGAGTTTTTAATCTATTAAGTACAAAACATATCAAAATTAAGAAATTGTTCACAATTAATGTACACACTCATCCCCTCACAAAGTGTGTCACTTCCAACTCACTATCCTCATTGTCTATTTGTGTGGGTCACAGCCGATCAGTGAATAATAATGAATAAACTTCCTCTTTTCTCCATTATTTTTTTTTTATTTTTGTTATATTTTTTTCAATGTATCAAACTATTTTCTTTTTTACAATTTTCATTGGAGATAAAGATGGAAAATTTTTAAAAAAATGATACAGTATGGCTTGTGAACCCACTTCCCAAGGAAAATGTATTCACCCTTTTTATCAACCCATAACAATGATTCATTCCTGATAATTCCCATGGAAACACCTTACCCCCCCCCCCACACTTTCTGAAAGTAAAACAAGAATGTACACAAGATATGGGTAGTTAAGGATAAATAAGCTTGTAATGTGGCTACTTAATAGGAATTTCATGGTCTCTAAGGCTTAATAAGGGTAAAATGTCAAGGTGGAAAAAAATATAGGTTAATTGTACAAAGGTATTTTCAATGAATGATGGCTTCTATCATGAATGTATAACACTTGAATATTATGGATTCAAACAGAATCAAGGCAAGTTCTAGTTTCTCTACATGACCCGAAACTCTCAAGAAAATGATTAAAAGGAATAATATGCAATAAAGGGCTTAGAATGTCTCTTGGGTAAGGGATTAAAATATTGGTCAGTGATAATGAGGCATGGGTTTAAAAAATCCATTAAACACATAAGAATGATTTGAAAATATAAATTCTAGAAAAATATTCCATATCAATATTCATTTGAAAAAAAAATTCCAAAACCAATGAAATTATCCACATAATCAACTCAAGAATGAAAAATGATTTGAAATTATTTTAAAGTGGGAATATTTTTCCATTATAAAATTAACATTTTGGTACAAAAGTGAGGGATAAAATATGGTCAAGTGACAATACTATTCAACAAGTGAGAAAAGAAAAAAATGATGAAAATTCCTAACTAACCCAGGAATGTACCCATCCCCCCACACCTAGAACATGTAGTGTCCTTAATATAATAAAATAGAATGTGAAAGGAAGGATAAAACCTGGTGGGTGTGATTGGTATGTTGCTTCTTGAACATGGAGTTCCTCCATCGGGAACTCTGTAAGGGCTTCATGGAAGTGCTTCAATTGCTACCCATTGACAGTGAAGGTTTGCTTCATTTCCTCATTTTGAACCTGAACAACACCAAATAGAGATATATTAGTAATAGTGTATGGTCCAAACCAGTGGGAACAAAGCTTACCTGGATGAAACTTCAGCCTTGAATTGTAGAGGAGGACCTTCTTCCCAATTTGGAATTGGTGATGAAGGATGAGACGGTCGTGGGAAGCCTTGTTTATCTCCTTATAAATTCTGGAGTTCTCATATGCATCTCTTTTCATTTTATCCATCTCCTGAATCTACAACTTCCTTTGAGCACCTGCATAATAAATATTATAATTGTATTGTTTGATTTCCCAATAGGCCTAGTGCTCAATCTCAACTGGGAGGTGAAAACTCTTTCCAAACACAAGCTGATAGGGTGACATTACAATGGGAGTTTCAAAGGTAGTATGGTAAGCCCATAAAGAATCATTGACTCTAATAATCCAATCTTTTCTATTTGGTTGAACCATTTATTGAAGAATTTGTTTTACCTCTCTATTCGACACCTCAACTTGACCATTGGTTTGTGGATGATAAGTAGTAGACACTCTATGACCGACCCCATACTGATGCAAAAGAGATTACATTGTTCAATTGTAGAAATGAGAACCCTGGTCACTGATGATGAACCTAGGTAATCCAAACCTACAAAAGATTTGGGTTCTCAAAAATTCCACAACTACCTTAGAATCATCAGTACTTGTAGCTCATGTCTCTACCCATTTTGAAACATAATCCACTGCTAGAATAATGTAAAGGTTCCCAAATTAATTGGGGAATGGTCTCATAAATTCAATGCCCCAAACATCAAAAATTTCATGTAAGATCAAGGGTTTTTGTGGCATTTCATTTATTTTAGATACATTACCCATTATTTGACAATGAGGACATGATTTACAGAAGTCATGGGAATCCTGAAATAATGTGGGAAAAAAGAGACCAGAATCAAGGACCTTGTGAGCAGTCCATTGGGGACCAAACTGTCCCCCACAACCAAGAGTGTGGAAGAACCTAAGGATGGACTAAAACTCACTATCAGGGATACAAGGCCTGAGTACTTGATCACTATATGTGCACAAAAGGTAGGGGTCATCCCAAATGTACCAACAGGACTCATGTTTTAGACGTTCATTCTGGTTTTTATTAAAATTAGCAGGAATGTAAGATACTACCAAATAATTTACAATTTCAGCATACCAAGGAATAGCATCTTGCACTCAGTACAATTTCTCATCAAGAAACATGTCATTTATGGGAATACAGGGGGACGATTCAATGTCCATGGATGGTTGAATCCTACTAATATGGTCATACACCATATTATATGCTCTTTTTTATCTCTAATTTCTAGATTGAATTCTTGAAGGAGGAAAATCTAGCGAATGAGGTGTGGTTCTTGTCACGAACCAACCCGAGTCGACCCTGAACCAATCACCCGAGCTGGTCCGCGACATGTCTCGAATGGCATTCCCAATCCCCACGAGCTGGAAAGCACTGTCGGGTATCAAAATTTAATAGTTGGGAGTGATTTTTCCCATAAAAGATAATTAAATAAACAAGAATAAACAGAACAATAAAATTGAACTCGAGTAGTAGAAAAAGAAATAAACAGAACAGCTCAACACACCTCTATGTGACCTTCTAGGTCACCTCCCAACGAAAGGTTTTCCTTGCTCAAATGATGAGAAACTAAACCAAGAAAACCTAAGAAAATGAAAATTTCAACTGAAATGATAAAAATGGTCATGAGCATTAAAAATGATCAGTAGGGTTACCAAGATAAACCACATAATTCAACATCTCCTTTCTCGAAATGAGCCATTAACACAAGTTTTAAATACAAATATAAAATTAGGGTTTTCACATTTTAAAATAAGCAACATTTTTTCTCATTTAAAAAAAATCCAACACATACTACATACCATTTCCAAAATCATTGGTCTTTTTATAAACTAAACTCAAAAAAAATATACCAAATCTGGGCTAAAGTAGAACAAGTAAACAATTCAAGCTGTAAATAAACTAGAATAGTGGAAAGTAAACAAACAATAGAAATAATCCAGTAACCATGGGTGATCCTAAACATCCCTAGAAGACCCCGGGATATACTCGGTTTCAGAACAATCTATCGGTGTATGGTGAAGCTCTTAAGTCTATAACCAACTGGTCACCCTATAACTGACCAATCCAGTGGAAAAGTTCTCATGGCCTAACAACCAATCTATGGGGTACCAACCCTTCTAATCGGGTTTGATCAGAAACCATCACTCGATCGTCTAAAAGAAACCCAGGAACCCATGGTGGTTATAATGATATTGTGTAAGTAGGAAGTTCCTCACATGTGTGACTCATCTCACCTCACTTTTCTTCCGCAAACACAGACGCTTCCTATGCATTCACCCATAAAGGGTTACCCTAGATAGGAGAACCCCCAAATAAGAATTCAATCATTTCAAATTAACAAAGTTCCAAACAGGCCATCACACCATTTAACATTTAAAGCATTTCATAAAATGGTAAATTTTCCAATCGGGCATACACTTTTTCCAAAACACAATCTCATTTAAAAGTTTGTATAAACATTACCCTTGGGTGAAAAATGAAAAATGGGCCTTTAACTCAACATATCTAAAATTATTACCCAAAACATCACACAAACACCACTTTTTCCTTTACAAAGGCAAAGGGGCATATACTCAAATATTTTATTTCAAACCATTTTAGAAATCACACCAAGAACCCAAAGTCATTTAGAAAGCAAGAATCGTTTTCAAAAAATTAGAACCCCCTTTCAAATAAAACCCAAATGCACATCGAAACACTTTGCACTCATGATTCACATTTCAAACATCATTTAATAAATCATTCACTCATTTTGTAAAAAAAAATTAAGAGGGCCAAATAGAGACTTACATCGCGATCTCACCAAGTTCACATGAGAATTCCTTTTTAAAATAAAATGCATACCCAAACTCTTAAGAAAACTACTTTCGTACCTTTCAAAAACTAACTCGCACCACTTGAACAACCAAAAGAACCATTTTCACAATTAAATAAAACACTTTCACCATTAACTAAACTACTATGAAAAATCATTAAACAATTTTAAGAAACAACCCATGGCCTAAAACACAAAAACTCACTCAAATTTTCTTTTGTAACTAAATATACATCGATGCCACACCAAAACACAGTTTTTAGTCCTTGCATAGTTAAACAAACTAGTTGCCCAGTTCATAAAAACACCAGTAGAGGACACACTATGGGTTTTCATAAAATAATTCATTTAATATCACAAAAAATACTACAAAGATAAATCACTCATATTAAACTTCCTTGAAAACTAAGTTCGCACCAGATAAATTAACTAAAAAACATGTTGAATTAATTATATAGGAAAAATAATTTATCAATAATGTTTATATTCAAAACTACCTACACATAATGAGATAATTATTTCAAAATCTATATTTAACAATTTTTAACTAATAAAAACACCACAATAAATTATCTAAAATACTTATGCAGGTTTGAATGGTATTTGAAAATTAATTTGAAACACACAAGTGTCATAGATCATGTAGTAAGGGAAAGGTTCATAAAATTCCTACCTCAAAGAAAGAGTGGACGCAATGACACTTTAGCGGGAGGAATAACAATGCCCCGCAGATTAAATGCACACCTAAAAAAATGAGAAAAATGTGTGGAAACCAACTCATGGTATTAGAATTTAACTGAAACAAATAACACCAGATATGGAATAATAATTAAAAAACACAACCAGAGTGAGGAGGGGTTCAGCGCACTACTGGATGGAGCAAAGGGGAGCAGGGGGTCACCAGATTTTGGGGTGTTGTAGGCCATAGAGATGAGAGTAGGTTAGAGCACGGAGGCTGGAGCGTGGCCTGGCTGGAGACGGCCTGACCGGAGCACGGGAGACCGAAGGCGTCACTAGCTGGTTGCGGACCAGGAGAGTGGGGCCGGCGCTGGTGGGTTGCGAGGCTGGAAGTCAGTTGGAGCGTGGAGGAGGGCTAGGGGGTGCAGTTTCTATAGGAGCGGAGGAGAGGTGAGGACCGAGATGGCATGGTGATAACCAAATAGGTCAGAGGTGGCCTTACCGGTGGTGTGGAGGGCGGAGGCCAGAAGCTGGAGGGTCAGGGTACGACGGCCTGTTGGAGCGTGGAAGGCCGGAGGTCGGGCTGTTGGGCGAGGGCGAGGTTGGCATGTGGTTGGGAGAGCTGACTGGGGGTCAAGAGGTGAGGGTGGTGACTCACACAGTAGGAGGGACGATATGGGGAGTGAGGATGGTAGAGGGCTGAGGCCGGTGCTCGGAAAGGCCGGTGCGGGAGAGGGAGAAGGCGAAGGAGGTCCTGGGCACAGGGTGTGTCGTGCAGAACAGGGGAGTGTTTATAGCGCTAGGGTTAGGTTTAGTTTTTTTCATTCTTATAATAATAATATTATTATTACAATAATAATAGTAGTAGTAAAAATAATAATAATACAAATAAAAATTAATAAAAATAATTATTATAATTATAAAAATAATAATAGTAATAATAATAATAATAGAAATTAATAATAATAATACAATAAATAAAATAATAATAATAGTATAAATAATGAGAAATTTCCCAACTCCTAGGAAGATTGTGTGGCTATCGCCAACCACGTGGTGACCACGCACAGGTCCGAAGCCCAGTAAAAATATTAAACAACAAAAATTTTAGACTCGCACTCAACTCAAGTCTCGATAAGAGAACCCAAAGCCAAGAAATATTAAAATAAAAATAAACTTATAAGTTGGGATGTGACAATTCTCCCCACCATAAACACTTTCTTCCCCTATAAAGTCACCCAACTGAACAATAGATAGAACAAGAATCCATGCCCGATTGAAACTAAAAGGAACCACAACACAAGAGAATGGGAGAACACAAGAGGGTTCTCCCCACCACAAGAATTAAACTATCATAGAAATTTAACACTCAAACATAAAACCCCAGGAAGGGGGGCCTATGCGGGAACTCCCAACCTATCCAAACTAACTTATATAGCACAAGCGAACAAAGCCTCCGCTAAAACTTAGAACCCTCGACCCAGACCAAAAATCTCCAACACTACACCTCTGAGTAGAACTTACCACAAGAAGAGAACCCGAGCATAACCACAAACATCGATTCTTCCACAAACACTTACATCTCCAAACAAACATAGCTAAACCGAGATTAAACCATAAAAGGTCCAAACACACTTTTAAGAAAACATATGACCCAAATAACCACATCCACACAAACAGGACTGCTTGGATTATAATAGAATGAGTTCATAATAACTTCACAATAAAATAATGAACTTACAACAACGTAAAAACTTTAACAATAGAAAAACAAGAACGAAAAGACTTTAAATGTTCCACTGCCAACACGGAACATAAAACATGAACTCGGGATTAATACCCCTGGAAACTCCTAACTGCGCGTGAGCTTCACCCCAAGACCTATGGTTGGGGATCTGATGGTTGAAGCATCTTCTACCACATAGTCAGGCACTGTAATTCCTCCAGTCATATCATCTTTTTTAGGGGATGCTTCTTATGGAACTTCTCCAAGTGACTCTGACAGCCGCAATGATGACACGTCTTCAGAGGGATGCTGTAAAGACCCGAAAATTTCAAGGAAATTTTTTTCTTAATTTTCTTTGGAATTTTACAAGAGCGCAGCTTCAGACGGCACCTGATTCCGAGGCCCGGTGTGCCCGGAATCAATTTCCGAAGTTTGGCTCGGGTACGTTCAGTGAACGGACGAGCGGGTTTTTCTATCTTTTGAACCGGTGCCCGGAATAGAATTCTGAGGGCACCGATGAAATCGCAGCGCCGGTTTTTGCTTAGAAACGCCTCTTCCGGAGTTGTGTTTGCTCAGACGTGGTTTTTAAATTTTGCGGCTTTAAGTCAGAAATAAAATAAAGTTTGTGCGACAACTTTATTTTATTTCACTTAAGCTGCTTGGAAGCCACTTGAAGCCACTTAAAGGCGGCTTGAACTAAGTTGAACTGGATAGGATGCTATCCAGAAATATCCTACCCTCTTGGTAGGATATTTGTGCGGTGGGGCCCGCACGAGCCCCGCCGTTTCTTTCGCTAAGTAACGCACCCGCGAAAACCCGTCAAAGTAACTGAAAAGTCAACCGACGCGTTTTCTTTAATTCTTAACAGACCATTTAATTGGGCGGTTTATTTCGTGAATTAAATGGACTGTTTCTTCGTGAATTAAATGGGTCGTTTCTTTCGAATTGATGGATCGTTTCTTAACCGGTTTCGTGTTGGCATGTTTATAAAATAAGACCAACCTAAAAATCCTTGGAAAGGATTTGAGAGAATCTTCGTTCCTCCACCCTCCCCGCGAAGAACGCGAAGAACGCGAAGAACGCGAAGAACGCGAAGAACGCCGGAACCGGAATTCGACGACGCACGATCCGCGACGTCAACAGCTTTTCCGCGACCTTCTTCTTCTTCTTCGGTGCCTCTTCTTCCGCGGCGAACCTGCGATCGGCGGTTAAAGGTGAGAATCGAAACTTCTTAATTCTCCATTTTTTTTAATTTCAATAACAACGGATTTAATTATTTTAAATCCGTTTGTTCTTGATCCGGAGATTGGCGACGCGACGCCGGATACCGCGACGACGCGGCGATCTCCATCTTCCGCGACGAGCGATTCCGCGACGACCCCTCGTCCGACGACGACGACAAAGTAAGGGATGTTGGATTATTTTTATCTTATTTCCCCGTGTTTAATTCTTTTAAAGTGAAGAACATAATCTCCGACAATTTTAATTTAATTAAAATTGTTGTTGATTTTCCCTCCCGATGACGTTTATGGCTAACGCGGAGGGTGCGGGTCTAACGAACAAGACCCGGCAACCCTCCGCCGATCTCTTTTGTTGTGCGGATATGGCGGACGACGACAAACCGCGCGGCAGGGGCGATCCGTTGACTCCGCAGTGAAGATCGTCCCCCGGGAGGAGCAACGGCGCAGACGGGAAAGGAATCGGGCCACCGGAGCATCTCCGGCGGCCCGCGGAAGGCGGCGGCGGCGCGGGTCGCCGGCGCGGCGGCGCCGGCGACCGGAGGCGGCGGCGCCCGGCGTGCCGCCGTGGAGGAAGTCCGCCGCTGCTGAAGTCGCGGCGGCGGCGGCAGCCGGTTCCGCGGCCGCGCGGAACCGGGAACTGACGCGGCGGCTCGGCCGCGTCCGCGTGGCAGGCGGCCCCCCGCGGGGCCGCGTTTCGTTTGAGCCGCGGGTCAAGCCCGCGGCGCCCTTCCTTCGGCCGCCCGGCCGAAGCCGAGCCGGCCGGTCCGGTCGGCCGGGCCGCGCCCAGGCCGGACCGGACCCGGCCGAGCCGGTTCGGGCCGGGTCGGGCCGACCCGGTTCGGCCGACCCCAGGGGGGGTTCGGGCCGGGTCGCCCCGGGCCCAGAACCCCCGTTTCGGGCCCTCTTCGGTCTTTCGCCCATATCTTGGGCCTGGGACCTCCGATTGACGAACCGTCAGCGGCTACGCGATCCTTGGATCGAGACGGTCGTTTTGGTATATTATACTCAAGGTTTCGGAAGACTTTGGGTTCGGCCGGGTTGGTTCGTACACGAAACCAACCGGGCCCTCGGAGCGGAAACGCTCATAACTTGGGCTACGGACGTCCGAACGACGTACCGTCAGCTGTGGTAGTTTCCTCTAAGTGAGACGGAACTTTTGGCATACTCCGCCCGAGGATCGGATACAGGCGGAGTACGGTCGGGTTGGTTTTGCCCTTAAAACCAACCGGGCCCCTAGGACGAAAATGCCAATAACTCTCAGACCGGGCGTCCGATTGACGCGCCGTCTGTCGCGTTGAGATCCTGTTGTCGATACGGAACTTTTGGATACATCAACTTCGGACTACGTGTCAGTTGATGTATCAGCCCCTCGGCTCGTGGAGCGGACCCTTCTAAACGAGCTCGCTACGTGCGGGAACCCTAGCGCTGGCTGTGACCTCGACGACAGAGCAGAGATCCTCCGTGGACTGCGACGACGGCAGAGCAGAGATCCTCCGTGGACTGCGACGACGGCAGAGCAGAGATCCTCCGTGGACTGCGACGACGGCAGAGCAGAGATCCTTCGTGGACTGCGGCGACGACTGTGCAGAGATCCTCAGTGGACTGCGTCGACTACTGCACTCAGCGATCCCGTGTGGATCAGTGCCTACAGGTTCTGTGTGAGCCCGATCCTCCGTGGGTCCTTACTACCGGTTCTGTGCGAGCCACTGCCTACAGGTTCTGTGTGAGCCCGATCCTACGTGGGTCTTTTGCGGGGGTTAGTACCTATCGATCCTTCGTGGGTCCGACGACTTAGACGGATCAGTGATCGTCTTTGACGTCATCTGAAAAAGTATACCTGGTTGAGCTGAATCTTATGTTACTCTCCTTTGTGGATTGTGTTGAACTATCCTATGTGGATTTACTGTTTACTCTCCTTTGTGGATTATGTTGAACTATCCTATGTGGATTTACTGTTTACTCTCCTTGTGGATTTGAGTCTTGCTTTCCTTAGTGGATTGAGTTGTTCTTGAGCTCGTAGGCAGAGCTAGAATTGGGGACTTAGGTATATGTATGGGCATATACCTAAGTCGAGTCAGATGTTACTTCGTGATTGCATCTTTCTTTTGTGCTACATCCTTTGTGGATTTCGGGAGACCTTCGGGGGTCTCGGGGTCCTTACTGAGTAGTTGTACTCACCCCTGCACGGGCTTTGCCCGCACCTTGTTGTGTTGGTTGCAGACGACGGACAGCGCTGATCACGGTTGGGGGCGTGGATCAGGACGGTACCTGGAGGTGGACCACTGGGCGGGACGTGCTCGGAGCGGACGTGGGACCCGAGGAGCCTGGAGGCTATCTGTACCCACCCTTCAGGTGGGATTGCCAGTGGACGACACGAGGCCGCCGTCTTTCTTCAGTTGCTGTTCTTTACTTTTCAGTTGTACTTTACAGTTGGGCTTGTATGTCCGGCCCCCTTTACTTTTCTGCACTTTGTAGTTACTTTCCGCTTGCTGACTCTGTGGTGGTTGTTACTTTTAAAGGCAATGCCTTCCCTGTTTACCGGGATTTTACGCCTTGGTGCTAGTCGCCAGCCCCTGGCCTATGGAAGGCGGGCTTGGGGTAGTCACGGCACGGGCCCCGAGGACGGGTCGTGACAAATTGGTATCAGAGGTGGTCGGTTCTACCGCAGACTCTGATCGTCCTTTCTTTCTGTATGAAGCAATAGTGTTTAGTGTATTGAGTGTGGTTATCAGTTCAGGGAGCCCAGTGTTGGTGCGGCGGCCGACGTATCCGTACACCAGGACCCTGACTCCTGATTTCCGACTTAATGCATGAAAACATTGATTGCGTGTGTGTTTCAAGTCTTCTTTGTGATTACTTGTGTCAGCTCACCGGGTATACCGATCTGCTTAATGAAAGTCTCAAGTTTTCCTTGTGATTACTTGTGCCAGCTCACCAGGTATACTGTTCTGACTGTGGTGCTCTTGTTCTCCTTTTCAGGATGGCCCCGCGACGACAGCCAGCTAGGGTTCCGAGTGTAGGGCGCGACGGCAGCCCACCGAGCGACGAGGCCTCGGTGTAGGGCCCTTTGCCAGCAGTGGCACCAGCGGTAGCCTTACCCGCCGAGCCACCGATGCTACCAGTACCAGATGCTGACGATGCACGTCGCCTCAGGGCACTGCATGAGTTTCAGAGCCAGCGACCGCCCAGGTTTCGCGGTGAGGCGGACCCCCAGGCCGCCGAGGACTGGCTAGAGGCGGTGGTACAGATCTTTAGGCTAGTGAGGACACCAGCGGATCTCATGGTGATTCTCGCAGCGAGCCTCCTGCAGGCGGCGGCAGGACGATGGTGGAGCCTGATGCTCCAGGTTCACGATGAGGCATCCCTGCTCTGGGCGGACTTCGAGAGCCTCTTCCGCTCTGAGTTCGTCCCGGCCACCCTCCGAGCGGTGCGCATCCAGGATCTTCTCCAGCTGCGCCAGGGCAGCATGACGGTCGCTCAGTACGCGGCGAGGTTCACGGACCTATCTCGCTACTCGACCGACATGGTACGGGACCCCTTCTTCCGGGCCCGGACCTTCGAGCAGGGCTTGCGACAGGAGATTCGGGCGTCGCTGATCTCCCTCAGCATTCCGACCCAGGCAGGAGTGCTGGAGCGAGCCCTCCTGATCGAGAGCTTCCTGGCAGAGCCTTCTTCAGCGGCGAGACCTAGCGCAGGGAGGCAGGTAGCTGAGTCTTCGGCAACAGGTAGCCGACGGATGACTCTCGGGTCCAGGCAGACCAGACCCCCACGCAGACGGCCTCAGGACACCGGCTCAGCAGTACGAGGCACACAGCGGAGTGCCAGCCTTTCGAGAGGTAGGCTATGCTACTCTTGCGGCGGGCAGGGTCACATGGCTCGTGACTGCCCGACTCGCCGATCAGAGGAGCAGCAGACGGTGGAGGGGCCACCCAGGCAGAGGCAGAGGGTCGACCGTGGCGGTCCACAGGGAGCCGGCGGGCAGGGACAGGCCCAGCTCCAGGCAGTGGAGGCCTACGACCCCGACATGCCAGAGATGATTCGAGGTACGATCTATGTCTATTCCACCCTTGCTGCAGTACTTATAGACACAGGAGCGAGTCACTCTTTCATAGCCTCTGCCCTTGTTCGGAGCTCGGAGATTCCGACTGAGCCGTTGGCTCGATCCTTACGGCTAGAGACTCCTACGGGAGCAGACTCGGCTATTACGCACTGGTTCCGGCAGTGTGAGCTTACTCTAGGAGGCGAGAGCTTCGGCTGGGATCTCCTTGTAGCGGCGTCGAGGCCTTACGACGTCATCTTGGGCATGGATTGGCTATCCACGGTTCATGCCCAGATCGACTGTTTTAGGCGCAAGGTGCGATGTGTTCGCACCGACGGGAGCAGGTTTACCTTCACCGGCGAGAAGGGAACCTTTGCAGCACAGGATGGACTTCCGCGGAGGAGAGTGCAGCCCATCTCTCATCAGTTGGCTAGCCTCATCCTAGGAGCAGTGGACGTGCGGAGTCCGGCTTTTCCTGCAGTGGTGGACCAGTACGTGGACGTCTTTCCCGACGACGTTCCAGGGCTACCTCCTCGTAGAGAGGTAGACTTTTACATCGACTTGTACCCCGGGACAGCCCCGATATCTACTCCAGCATATCGGATGGCCCCCGCCGAGCTTCGAGAGCTGCGGGTACAGTTGGAGGACTTGCAGAGCAAGGGGTTTATCCGACCCAGTGTTTCACCCTGGGCTTCCCCGATTTTGTTCGCCAAGAAGGCGGACGGGAGCTTGCGACTGTGTGTCGACTATCATCGCCTGAACCAGGTGATAGTGAGGAACAAGTATCCGCTGCCACGGATTGATGACCTCTTCGATCAGCTCAAGGGAGCGCGGTGGTTCTCGAAGATAGACCTCCGGTCAGGCTATCATCAGCTCAGAGTTCGAGACGAGGACGTACAGAAGATGGCCTTCAGGTGTCGGTATGGCCATTATGAGTTCTTGGTTATGCCGTTCGGCGTAACCAATGCTCCAGCAGTGTTCATGAGCCTCATGAACAGGATCTTCCAGCCATACCTCGACCGATTTGTCGTGGTCTTCATCGACGACATTTTGATTTACTCGACGACTGAGGAGGAGCATGCCTACCACCTGCGAGTTGTGCTAGACACACTCCGAGAGCACCAGCTTTATGGCAAGCTCTCTAAATGCCAGTTCTGGTTACGTGAGGTCCATTTCTTGGGGCACGTCATTTCTGAGGCGGGAGTTGCAGTGGATCCCACGAAGATCGAGGCAGTGCTAGCTTGGGAGCCACCCAGGAGCGTGACGGAGGTGCGGAGCTTCCTGGGCCTAGCCGGATACTATCGGAGATTCGTGCCAGACTTCTCCAGAGTTGCGGCACCACTCTCAGCGTTGACGAAGAAGGGGAAACCCTTTGTGTGGTCAGACAGATGTCAGCAGAGCTTCCAGGAGCTGAGACAGAGATTGACCAGCGCACCTATCTTGAGGTTGCCTGAGGAGGGAGTTGGATACGTAGTTTACTGCGACGCATCAGGGACTGGACTCGGGTGTGTCCTGATGCAGGAGCGGGCCGTGATCGCCTACGGATCACGTTAGTTGAGGCCACATGAGCAGAACTACGCCACTCATGACCTGGAGTTAGCAGCAGTGGTCTTCGCTCTGAAGACTTGGCGGCACTATCTGATGGGCAAGCGCTTCACAGTCTTTTCTGACCACCAGAGTCTCAGGTATATCTTCTCTCAGAAGGACCTGAACCTGAGACAGCGGAGATGGCTTGAGTTCCTCCAGGACTATGACTTTGAGATAGTCTATACTCCTGGGAAGGGGAACGTGGTAGCCGATGCCCTCAGCAGGAGGACGGGCATTCAGCTACTTGAGGAGGCGACGGAGCAGCTAGCCTCCATACAAATATCCTTTGTGGATAGAGACGGAGCAGCCTTTCTTCAGTCTCTCACAGTCTCTCCTCCACTTCTACAGCGAGTCAGAGAGGCTCAGCGTGAGGACGCTGACTGTGAGACCCGGCGTGCACTGATATCCTCAGGTCAGGCGCCTGATGGCTTCTCCCTTGGAGCAGAGCACGACATCCTTTTCAGAGGGCGTACCTTCGTACCAGTCGCTCTACGAGAGGAGGTGCTGAGAGAGTTTCACACTTCTCCCTTGGCGGTACATCCCGGAGTGGCGAAGATGTACCAGGATCTCAGACGACAGCACTGGTGGCCGGGCATGAAGAAAGCTGTGGCAGAGTTCGTTTCGCGATTCCTCACCTGCCAGCAGGTGAAGGCAGAGAATCAGGTACCAGCAGGCTTGGTATAGCCCTTGGAGGTCCCGGAGTGGAAGTGGGACGGCATATCTATGGACTTCGTGACTGGACTTCCACGCACTTCCAGAGTTCACGACTCCATTTGGGTGATTGTCGACCGACTCACCAAGTCGGCACACTTCTTACCCATCAGAGAGTAGGGCTCAGTGGAGAGCTTGGGACGTCTTTACATCCAGGAGATCGTACGGCTTCACGGTGTGCCATCATCTATCGTCTCCGATCGAGATGCTCGTTTCACTTCCCGGCTTTGGAAGGGGTTGCAGGAGGCGTTCGGGACGCGGCTCCATCTGAGCACAGCCTTCCACCCTCAGACGGATGGTCAGACGGAGAGGACCATACAGACACTCGAGGACATGCTCCGTGCATGTGTTCTCGACTTTGGTCGCAGCTGGGAGGACCACCTACCCTTGGTAGAGTTTGCGTACAACAACAGCTACCACTCCACCATCGGGATGGCACCATACGAGGCGTTGTACGGCAGACCCTGCAGATCACCGTTGTGCTGGACAGACCCTGGGGAGTCAGCACTCGTGGGACCAGAGATGGTCCGAGCCACGACAGAGAAGGTCCAGATCATCCAGGAGAGGGTGAGGACAGCTCAGAGCCGGCAGAAGTCATATGCTGACAGGAGGCGGAGGCCACTGGAGTTCGAGGATGGCGACCACGTCTTTTTGCGTGTCTCACCTCGACGTGGTTTACGGAGATTTGGCCGAGGCGGCAAGTTGTCTCCACGCTTCATCGGGCCTTTCCAGGTCCTCAGCAGGATAGGAGAGGTGGCTTATCGCCTGGCTCTACCACCTCAGTTGCACCGGGTGCACGACGTCTTCTACGTGTCTCAGCTGAGGAGATACGTGCATGACCCGACGCACATCATCGACTTTGGGGAGCTGGACGTGGACGATGGGGCGACTTTTGTGGAGGTCCCAGTAGAGATCGAGGATCGACAGGAGCAGGTCCTACGTGGGCGGTCGATTCCTCTTGTGCACATTAGATGGCAGCACGGGAACCTCCAGGAGAGCACTTGGGAGCGGGAGGCTCAGATGCGTGCTCAGTACCCCCATTTGTTCCCCTAGTTTTTGATGTATCTTTACGGGGACGTAAAGCCCTGAGGTGGGAGTAATGTAAAGACCCGAAAATTTCAAGGAAATTTTTTTCTTAATTTTCTTTGGAATTTTACAAGAGCGCAGCTTCAGACGGCACATGATTCCGAGGCCCGGTGTGCCCGGAATCAATTTCCGAAGTTTGGCTCGGGTACGTTCAGTGAACGGACGAGCGGGTTTTTCTATCTTTTGAACCGGTGCCCGGAATCGAATTCTGAGGGCACCGATGAAATCGCAGCGCCGGTTTTTGCTTAGAAACGCCTCTTCCGGAGTTGCGTTTGCTCAGACGTGGTTTTTAAATTTTGCGGCTTTAAGTCAGAAATAAAATAAAGTTTGTGCGACAACTTTATTTTATTTCACTTAAGCTGCTTGGAAGCCACTTGAAGCCACTTAAAGGCGGCTTGAACTAAGTTGAACTGGATAGGATGCTATCCAGAAATATCCTACCCTCTTGGTAGGATATTTGTGCGGTGGGGCCCGCACGAGCCCCGCCGTTTCTTTCGCTAAGTAACGCACCCGCGAAAACCCGTCAAAGTAACTGAAAAGTCAACCGACGCGTTTTCTTTAATTCTTAACAGACCATTTAATTGGGCGGTTTATTTCGTGAATTAAATGGACTGTTTCTTCGTGAATTAAATGGGTCGTTTCTTTCGAATTGATGGATCGTTTCTTAACCGGTTTCGTGTTGGCATGTTTATAAAATAAGACCAACCTAAAAATCCTTGGAAAGGATTTGAGAGAATCTTCGTTCCTCCACCCTCCCCGCGAAGAACGCGAAGAACGCGAAGAACGCGAAGAACGCGAAGAACGCCGGAACCGGAATTCGACGACGCACGATCCGCGACGTCAACAGCTTTTCCGCGACCTTCTTCTTCTTCTTCGGTGCCTCTTCTTCCGCGGCGAACCTGCGATCGGCGGTTAAAGGTGAGAATCGAAACTTCTTAATTCTCCATTTTTTTTAATTTCAATAACAACGGATTTAATTATTTTAAATCCGTTTGTTCTTGATCCGGAGATTGGCGACGCGACGCCGGATACCGCGACGACGCGGCGATCTCCATCTTCCGCGACGAGCGATTCCGCGACGACCCCTCGTCCGACGACGACGACAAAGTAAGGGATGTTGGATTATTTTTATCTTATTTCCCCGTGTTTAATTCTTTTAAAGTGAAGAACATAATCTCCGACAATTTTAATTTAATTAAAATTGTTGTTGATTTTCCCTCCCGATGACGTTTATGGCTAACGCGGAGGGTGCGGGTCTAACGAACAAGACCCGGCAACCCTCCGTCGATCTCTTTTGTTGTGCGGATATGGCGGACGACGACAAACCGCGCGGCAGGGGCGATCCGTTGACTCCGCAGTGAAGATCGTCCCCCGGGAGGAGCAACGGCGCAGACGGGAAAGGAATCGGGCCATCGGAGCATCTCCGGCGGCCCGCGGAAGGCGGCGGTGGCGCGGGCCGCCGGCGCGGCGGCGCCGGCGACCGGAGGCGGCGGCGCCCGGCGTGCCGCCGTGTAGGAAGTCCGCCGCAGCTGAAGCCGCGGCGGCGGCGGCAGCCGGTTCCGCGGCCGCGCGGAACCGGGAACGGACGCGGCGGCTCGGCCGCGTCCGCGTGGCAGGCGGCCCCCCGCGGGGCCGCGTTTCGTTTGAGCCGCGGGTCAAGCCCGCGGCGCCCTTCCTTCGGCCGCTCGGCCGAAGCCGAGCCGGCCGGTCCGGTCAGCCGGGCCGCGCCCAGGCCGGACCGGACCCGGCCGAGCTGGTTCGGGCCGGGTCGGGCCGACCCGGTTCGGCCGACCCCAGGGGGGGGTCGGGCCGGGTCGCCCCGGGCCCAGAACCCCCGTTTCGGGCCCTCTTCGGTCTTTCGCCCATATCTTGGGCCTGGGACCTCCGATTGACGAACCGTCAGCGGCTACGCGATCCTTGGATCGAGACGGTCGTTTCGGTATATTATACTCAAGGTTTCGGAAGACTTTGGGTTCGGCCGGGTTTGTTCGTACACGAAACCAACCGGGCCCTCGGAGCGGAAACGCTCATAACTTGGGCTACGGACGTCCGAACGACGTACCGTCAGCTGTGGTAGTTTCCTCTAAGTGAGACGGAACTTTTGGCATACTCCGCCCGAGGATCGGATACAGGCGGAGTACGGTCGGGTTGGTTTTGCCCTTAAAACCAACCGGGCCCCTGGGACGAAAATGCCAATAACTCTCAGACCGGGCGTCCGATTGACGCGCCGTCTGTCACGTTGAGATCCTGTTGTCGATACGGAACTTTTGGATACATCAACTTCGGACTACGTGTCAGTTGATGTATCAGCCCCTCGGCTCGTGGAGCGGACCCTCCTAAACGAGCTCGCTACGTGCGGGAACCCTAGCGCTGGCTGTGACCTCGACGACAGAGCAGAGATCCTCCGTGGACTGCGACGACGGCAGAGCAGAGATCCTCCGTGGACTGCGACGACGGCAGAGCAGAGATCCTTCGTGGACTGCGGCGACGACTGTGCAGAGATCCTCAGTGGACTGCGTCGACTACTGCACTCAGCGATCCCGTGTGGATCAGTGCCTACAGGTTCTGTGTGAGCCCGATCCTCCGTGGGTCCTTACTACCGGTTCTGTGCGAGCCACTGCCTACAGGTTCTGTGTGATCCCGATCCTACGTGGGTCTTTTGCGGGGGTTAGTACCTATCGATCCTTCGTGGGTCCGATGACTTAGACGGATCAGTGATCGTCTTTGACGTCATCTGAAAAAGTATACCTGGTTGAGCTGAATCTTATGTTACTCTCCTTTGTGGATTGTGTTGAACTATCCTATGTGGATTTACTGTTTACTCTCCTTTGTGGATTATGTTGAACTATCCTATGTGGATTTACTGTTTACTCTCCTTGTGGATTTGAGTCTTGCTTTCCTTAGTGGATTGAGTTGTTCTTGAGCTCGTAGGCAGAGCTAGAATTGGGGACTTAGGTATATGTATGGGCATATACCTAAGTCGAGTCAGATGTTACTTCGTGATTGCATCTTTCTTTTGTGTTATATCCTTTGTGGATTTCGGGAGACCTTCGGGGGTCTCGGGGTCCTTACTGAGTAGTTGTACTCACCCCTGCACGGGCTTTGCCCGCACCTTGTTGTGTTGGTTGCAGACGACGGACAGCGCTGATCACGGTTGGGGGCGTGGATCAGGACGGTACCTGGAGGTGGACCACTGGGCGGGACGTGCTCGGAGCGGACGTGGGACCCGAGGAGCCTGGAGGCTATCTGTACCCACCCTTCAGGTGGGATTGCCAGTGGACGACACGAGGCCGCCGTCTTTCTTCAGTTGCTGTTCTTTACTTTTCAGTTGTACTTTACAGTTGGGCTTGTATTTCCGGCCCCCTTTACTTTTCTGCACTTTGTAGTTACTTTCCGCTTGCTGACTCTGTGGTGGTTGTTACTTTTAAAGGCAATGCCTTCCCTGTTTACCGGGATTTTACGCCTTGGTGCTAGTCGCCAGCCCCTGGCCTATGGAAGGCGGGCTTGGGGTAGTCACGGCACGGGCCCCGAGGACGGGTCGTGACAGATGCGACATGATGGCTTCACATGCTTGAACTGGCCACACTGGTGGCACACCACTGAACGTTCCAACGAACTAGAAGCCATAACCACTACAATGGACTCTTTAGAAATAGATTCACCTGGCACACTCTTCTCGCCAGATGGGGGACCTTCACGAGCAACTGTATACGCTGGATTCCTAACCATCTGTACTCTGGAGACCAACTCAGCTAAGAAGGCCTCATACACCAACTTCTCAAAATGATGGTCCCTATAATGGAGGACCTGCTCTTTGATCTCTGGAAAAATACCCCTGATAAAAATAGAAGTCTTCATCAAATCCTGTGATGCAACCTCTGGAGAAAAGGACACAAGTTCCTTGAAATGGTCAATATAGTCTTCATCATCCATTGACCTTGTTGAATATTCATGATCTCTTCTCTTTTCTTCATCTTCACCACTTCAGGTATAAACCATCAGAAAAAATAAAAATTTAAATACATCCCACATCATCCCAACTTGCAGTGATGGTAGGGCAAACAACTCCAATTTGTCCAGAGATGGACCTTCGAATAGACCCAAAACAGCATGCACTCTGACCATTTTTAGAGTTCCTAATACCCTGAAGATGAGCTCAACCTCTTCAATCCACTATGCTACCTCTAATGGACCCTGATCACTATGAAGGACAGGAAACATCCAAGAAGGACCAAAAACTAGGAATGAATTATTATAAACCTTGGGGACCTTTCAGGGTAGTATTTTCTGAACAACATATAAAACACAGAGCCAAAACCAATATCAAGCTGAAGCAGCACTGTTGAAATCACCTTCATCCAAAAAAAATAGCTAAAAAAACCAAACAAATAAAAACATAACCTAAAATTCATTTTTTAAAATCCCCTTTTCATTTTATATTTCAAAACCGCCTTCTTTCAAGGCCACTTTCCAAATCAAATTCAATTTCCAAAATCATTTCCCCTTCTTTTTAAATCACTTTAGAAAAACAAGGTCAAGCCTTTAATTTCAAGTACACACCTCAGTAATCCCATGAACCATTGCATATGTATTTATCATCTTTCATCCATATGCTCAAAAATGCACTTCCCATTCATCCCCTCACATGTGCAAGCATTCATAAAGAGTACTCAAGGTTTCACCCAAACCATTTCTCTACTAGTTCCAAGCAAACACCATATTTTTAGACCAAGAGAATTTAGTTTTTAAAAAAATCACAAATTTTAATCCATTTAAAAAGAAATCATTTTCATTTTAAAACCCTTTTTAATTTTCAAAAGCGCACTTACACCAACCAGAACTAAGACGACACTCAAATTGCATCAAAATACTAGAGTGAGGGACTAGTAGTCACGCTTAACCTGACAACATGGTAGTGGGCCATGCCCCAAGTAAACATAAACAACTAGGAGGAACTTAAACCATGTACTTGGACTCCACATGATTCACTACTCCATGAAAAATCACAACGTAACATCGGCCTACCTCCGTTGTCATCCCTCAATCTAAAACAAATCAAAACAAGACAAGGAATCAATTACCAGACTACCCTTGGTGACTCGAGGTTCAAAACGGGTGAGGGTTCATGATGTCCTTCATGTACCTACCTCTCGATTCCCGATAGTCCTAATCTCCATCTAACGGACACCCCAAATAACAAGGTCCTCCTTTGATACCATTTTTTCATGAACCAACCCGGGTCGACCCTGAACCGGTCACCCGAGCTGGTCCGCGACATGTCCTGAAGGGCGTTTTCGATCTACATAGGCTGGAAACCAGTGTCGGGCATCAAAATTTAATTTCTAGGAATGATTTGTACCATAAAATATAAATTAATAAACAAGAATAAATAGAACAATAAAACTGAACTTGAGTAGTGGATAAAGAAATAAACAGAACAACTCAGCATACCTCCATGTGACCTTCCAGGTCACCTCCCAACAAAATGTTGACATTGCTCCAATGATGAGCAACTAAACCAAGAAAACCTATGAAAAGGAAACCTACAACTAAAATGATAAAAATAGGCATGAGAATTAAAAATACTCAGTAGGCTTTCCAAGATAAACCACAGAATCCAACATCTCCTTCCTTGAAACCATCCATTAACACAAGTTTGAAATACAAATATAAAATTAGGGTTTTCCCATTTTAAAATAAGCAAAAAAAATCTCATTTAAAAGAATACAACACATGCGGCATACCATTTCCAAAATCATTTTCCATTTTATAAACTAAACTAAAAAAAATACACCAAAGCTAGGATAAAGTAGAACAGGTAAATAATGAAAGCTAGAAATAAACAGGTATAATGGAAAGTAAACAAAAAATAGAAATAATCTAGTAACTATGGGTGATCCTAAACATCCCTAGAATACCCCTATAAATACACGGTTTCGGAACCACATGTCAGCGTATGGTGAAGCTCCTAATTCTATAACCAACTGGCCGCCCTATAACTGACCAATCTAGTGGAAAATCCCACCTGGCCTAACAACCAATCCAGGGGGTACCAAGATGTCTAATTGGGTTTGATCAGCAACCATCACTCGATCATCTAAAACACACTTATGAACCCATAGTGGTTATAATAATACTATGTAAGTAGGAAGGCCCTCGCACGTGTGACTCATCTCACCGCACTTGGCTTCCCCAAACACAGATGCTTCCTATGCATTCACCCATAAAAGTTTACCCTAGATAGAAGTGCCCCCAAATAAACATTCAATCATTTATCATTAACAAAGTTTCAACCAGGCCGTCACACCATTTAACATTTAAACCATTTCATAAAATGTTTAAATTTTCCAATCGGGCATACACTTTCACCAAAACACAATCTCCTTTAAAAGTTTGTACAAACATTACCCTTGGGTTAAAAGTTCCAAATGGGCCTTTAACTCAACATATCTAAAATTATTACCCAAAACATCACACAAACACCACTTTTTACTTTACAAATCCAAATGGGCATATGCTCAAAGATTTCATTTCAAACCATTTTAGAAATCACACAAAGAACCCAAATTCATTTAGAAGGCAAGAATCATTTTCACAAAATTTTCACCCCCTTTCAAATAAAACCCAAATGCACGCCGAAACACTTTTCACTCATGATTCTAATTTCAAACATCATTTAATAAATCATTCACTCATTTTGTAAAACATTTACAAAGGGACAAACAAAGACTTACATCGTGATCTCACCAAGTTCACATGCGAATTCCATTTTAAAATAAAATTCATACCCAAACGCTTAAGAAAACTACTTTTACACCTTTTAAAAACTAACTCGCACCACTTGAACAACCAAACTAACCATTTTCACAGTTAAAGAAAACACTTTCACCATTAACTAAACTACTATGAAAATTCATTAAACAATTTTAAGAAGCAACCCATGGCCTAAAACACCAAAACTTGCTCAAATCTTATTTTGTGACTAAATATACATCGACGCCACACCAAAACACAATTTTTAGTCCTTGCACGGTTAAATACACTAGTTGCGCGGTTTATAAAAACACCAGTAGAGGACACACTATGGGTTTTCATAAAAGAATGCACTTCATATCACACAACATGCTACAAGGATAAATCACGCATATTAAACTTCCTTGAAAACTAAGTTTGTACTAGATAAATTAACTAAAGAACATGTTAAATTAATTATATAGGAAAATTATTTATCAATAATTTTTATATTCAAAACTACCTACACATAATGGGATAATTTTTTCAAAATCTATCTTTAATAATTTTTAACTAATAAAAACACCACAATTAATTATTTACGATACTTATAGAGGTTTGAATGGTATTTTAAAATTAATTTGAAACACACAAGTGTCATAGATCGTGAAGGATAGCAAAATTTCATAAAACGCCTACCTCAAAGAAAGAGTGGACGCAACGACACTTCAACGGGAGGAATAATAATTCACTATGGATTAACCACACACCTAAAAAATGAGAAAAACGTGTGGAACCCAACTCATGGTATTATAATTTAGCCAAAAAAATAACACCAAAGATGGAATAATAAAAAAACACAACTGGAGCGAGGAGGGGTTCGGCGCGCTATTGGCCGGAGAAAAGGGGAGCAGGGGGTCGCTGGATTTTGGTGCGCTACTAGCCAGAGGGATGAGATTAGGTTGGAGCATGGAGTCCAGAGTGTGTCCTTTCCAGAGATGGCCTAATCAGAGCACGGGAGGCCAGAGGCATCATTGGCCGGTTGTAGACTAGGAGAGCGGGGTTGGCGCAGGTGGTACGCGAGGCTGGTCATCGGCTATAGCGCTGGGGTTAGGTTTAGTTTTTTTCATTCTTATAATAATAATATTATTAAAATAATAATAATAATAATAGTAAAAATAATAATAATACAAATAAAAATTAATAACAATAAAAATAAGAAAAAAATAATAGTAAAAATAATAATAATACAAATAAAAATTATACAAATAAAAATTAATAATAATAATAATAATACAATAAATACAATAATAATAATAATAATGAGTAATTGACCGACTCCTGGGCCGACTATGCGGCTACCACCAACCGCGCGGTGACTACGCATGGGTCCTAAGCCCAGTAAAAATATTAAAAGACAAATATTTTAGAATCGCGCTCAACTCAAGTATTGACGAGAGAACCCAAATCCAAGAAATATTAAAATAAAAATAAACTTATAAGTTTGGGTGTGACAGTTTGGATTCCAGTTTCTTTAGGAGATACCAGAGGGTTTCATGGTCTGAGAATACAATGACTTTGGACCATAAAAGTTATGACCTAAATTTATCCAAGGAAAACACTATGGCAAGGAATTCTTTTTCAGTTGTGGTGTACTTTACTTGGGAAGGGTCTAGTATGTGTTAGGAATTCTCTATAACATGTGGTGCTCGGTCAACCCTTTGTGACAAGACAACCCCAACTGCATAGTTGGAGGCATCACACATGAACTCAAATGGTAAATCACACTGAGGTGGTTGGATTACCAGGGGTGATGTGAGATTCCATTTTAACTTATTAAAATGTTCCTCACATTCTTTATCAAAAACAAATTCATTTTTTTAGAGAAATCAATATAGGGGGAGTGAAATTTTACTAAAGTCACGAATGAAACAATGGTAAAATCTATCATGACCTATTAAAGAACGCACATCCCATACATTTTTAGGGAATGGTAAGGAAGAAATGAAATCCACTTTTGATTTATCTACTTTGATACCATCCCCAGAAATAAAATTCCCCAAAACTATACCTTGTCACACCATGAAATGTCATTTCTCATAATTTAATATGATATTATTTTCAATACAGTGATGTATGACTAAACCTAAACTACTCAAAAAATCATCAAAAGGGGATTCATACACAGTGAATTGATCCATGAAAACTTCCATGCAACTCTCTAGGTAATCCAAAAATATACTAACCATGCATCACTAGAAAGTACCTGGAGCATTGAACAGACCAAATGGCATCCTTCTATAGGAAAATGTTCCAAAGGGGCAAGTGAAGGTTGTCTTTTCTGATCCTCGGGGGCAATATGGATCTGAAAGTATCCAAAATACCAAACAAGAAAATAGTGATGGGACTTCCCTGCTAGCCTCTCTAGTATTTGGTCAATGAATGGAAATGAGAAATGGTCCTTCCTAGTGTGTTTATTTAGTCGGAGATAGTCTATATAAACTTTCCAACTATTCTACAAATAAGTTGGAACCAATTCATTATTTTCATTTTTAATTACCATCAGACCAGTTTTTTTAGGAACTACTTGGACTGGACAGACCCATTGGCTGTTAGAGATGGGGTAAATGATTCTAGTATCCAATAATTTTGTTACCTATTTTTTTATAACATTTATGAGGTTTGGGTTTAGTCGATGTTGTGACTGCCTCACTGGTTTAGCCTCATAATTTAACAATATATGATGCGTAAAAATTGATGGGATAATTCTAGGAATGTCAAAAAGTGTCCATCCCATTGTTTTTTTATACTCCCTCAAAAGGTCAAGTGGTCTCAATTCATTCTTGGAAGGGAGTGAATTGGAAATGATGACAGGAAACTTGTTTTCATTCTCAATATAGGAATATTTTAAATCTTTAGTTATTTATTTTAGTTCTAATTTAGTGGGATTTTGGATTTATGGGAGTGTGTGTGAAAATTAGAGGTCACTAATCTCATCTAACTGCTCAATGGTATCATCCTCAGATGAGGAATTATCTTTTACAAGATTATTAGTATCATTGATGGTCATGTGATCCTTAGTGTTCAAGAAATTGTTAATTAATAAACATGCATGACATTTTTCTAAACCTGTAAAACATTAAATGCATGATTCATTACCTAACATTTCAATTAATGATGAAAACTTAGAAAGGGATTAGGGTAAGTAAAAGAAGTTTTTTTAGAGGAACGGATGTACATCTATAGAGTTAATAGAGAGAGAGAAATGTTCTTCTGAGGGGTGATTCATGGAATCAAGGATGTGGAAGTTGACAATGTCACCACCAAACTCCATAGAAAATGTACCATTGTGGACATTAATTATGGTTTTGGCAGTTTTCAAGAAGGGTCTCCCCAATATAATTGGTTAATTTCTATTCATCCTATCATCTTTCATTTTTAGCACATAAAAATCAGCAGGAAAAATTAAAATTTTCACCCTCACAAGAACATCCTCTAACACACCAGAGGGGTTTGCGGTACTCCAGTTGGCCAGTTAAACAACAATTCCAATGGGCTTCAGTTTCCCAAACTATAATGTAGAGTAAATGGAGTGAGGCATCACATTTATAGAAGCACCTAAATCAAGAATAGAATTGGAAAATTAATACTCCCCTATGGTACATGGAATCAATAATGTCCTGGGATTGTTAAACTTCTTGGGAATTGATGGCTCTATCAATGCTGATATGTTCCTCCCCAACCTCACCTTTTCATCTATATGAAGTTGCCTTCGATGTGTACACATCTCCTTTAGAAACTTGGAATATCGAGGAATTTTCTTTATGGCGTTAATTAAGGGGATGTTGACCTGCACTTTTTTGAAACTTTCCAAGATTTCCTTATCAAGTTTTATTTTTTTTTGTTTTTTTTTTTGGATGTCCCTTTGAGAAAATGGAAGAGGAATGGTTGGGCTAGGTGACTCATTAATAGAAACACTCTTTCCTTTGGAATGGATTCTCTCAGGACAAGGTTTTACCTCATTTGGATCATTTCCAATGGTTGGGATGGTGGTTTCCTCAGGAGTGGATGAATATAATGGTGGGTTAATTTGGGTTTTAAGTTGTTTCACACCCCTAAGGGTGATGGAACTAAAATTTACCGTATCCCTAGGGTTAACTACTGGTTGAGAAGGTAGTTTACCTAACCCATGACTTTGAATTTCCCCCCCACAGAGTTAGCTAGTTGGCCTAATTGGGTTTTTAGGTCTTGTATGGCTTCTTGGGTGGTTTTTTGTAATTAGAGATTATTGGAAGCTATTTGTTTCATCATATCTTCTAGGCTAGGATCTGGTTTTGGAGGGGGTGGTTTGAGTGGCCTTTGTGGTGGTTGGGTATTTATGGGTGGTGGTGTTGGATGACTACTTTGCCCCAGTTGGTTCCATTATTGTTGAGGTTGGTTTGAATACCCCCCCCCTTCCTATAATATTTCTTTTCTTTACACCTAGGTTCGGATGTATAGTATGGTTCTTTCCTAAAGTGTTGGTTGTAGGGGAAACCTGGAAAGATTTCCTCACAATTCTCAGAAGTTTCTCTCAATTGAGGACATTGGTCAGAGTAGTGGGTTTCATAAGAACATATACCACAATGGATGGGAGTAGGAGATTGGGATTTCCCTTGGGAAAGATCGAGTTGTCGAAGAAGGGTACTTACCTCTTAGAAATTTGTGTCCACCTTCTTCTCGAATTAAGTACTTTTTACCTCATAGAAACCTCGAATGGGTACACTAGAACTTGAATCGAATTGTTGAGTGTTCTGCACCATGTTATCAATTAAGGTTCTTGTAGCAATTGGGGTCTTATCAACTAGTGCACCACCTGTAGCAACATCAATCATATTTCTATCAATGGGGATTAAACCTTCATAAAAATACTAAATAAAAATTTGATTAGTTATTTAGTTGTGTTGGAAACTTGAACATAACCTTTTAAATCTTTCCCAATATTCATGAAGTGTTTCCCATTGAGATTGTTTTTTACCACATATTTATTTAATTATTATTTTAGTTTTAGAGTTTGGGAAATATTTTTCAAGAAAAATGTATTTCATGTCCACCCTACCTCTTATTGGGGAATTAACATAATATAACCAATATTTTACAATGTCTTCTAATGAAAAAAGAAATTCCCTAAGCTTTACTTGTTCTTCATACATATTTGTAGGTTTTAATGTAGAACACATGGTATGAAATTATTTTAAGTGCTTATGTGGATCTTCTTTAACAAGTCCATGAAATCTTGGAAATAAGTGAATTAGACCATATTTTAGTTCAAAATTGGGTGCCTCTCCTTGTATTTGAATATACGTGGGTTAGATATCAACATCAGGAGAGGTTATTTCTTTTAATTTCTGGTTATTTTCAGCCATTTTATACTTGTTAATTTTATGTTCTAATTTGGTTCTAGAAGAAGAGGTATTTTGAAAAGTCTCAAGTTGTGGTGTGTCCTCCTTCAAAGGGTTGTCTTGTGCATCTCAGGGTTGCTAACGTAAGATCCTCTCTGGTTTGAGTTTGAAAGGTGGTAAATATCCTGGATTAGAACACTTCATGAAAAAAAAACTACACAAGAAATAAATCATAACATAAAAATATAGGTAAAGGTATAAGATAAAACAAATAAATATTCATAAAATTTACAAAAATATTATCAAAAACACGCACTAAAAACCAAATCGCTCCCCAGAAATGGTGCCAAAATTTGATCGTGTTGTCATGAAACATCAAATTTATTGTGTTTTTAAGGTTTATTTATAGTATAAGAAATACCCTAGGTCATATCTCAAGGATTTTTTGTATTTTATATTATGTATTTTTAATAAATATTACTAAAAGAGGGGGTGATTTTGAAAATAGTTTAAAGAAAATAACTTAATCAAAATAGATTAAAATTTGAAAGACAAAGTGGATTTTGAAAAATATGAGATAAAGGGGTCATTTTGATTTTACTACACACATTTCAAGTTTATTTTTCTTAGATATTTATTCAAGTTTGTAGTAATTCTTTGGTTGAAATTAATTGGAATCCCGATTAATTCCTAAGATTTCATTTCAATGCTTAAAGAACCAAACCTTTATGTAACAATCGTATTATCAAGGTCCAGAACTTATTCATGTAATAAGAGCTTCCAAATAAGATTTAAATCTCAAGAAGGTGGGTATTAAAAGTATTCTTTTGATTTCCAATCATAAAAACACAAATCACACACTCAAAACCTCACACTGATTGGTTAGAAATTAAGAGCATAATGTTCGCATGTATCAAAAAAACATTACAATATGAAATCATGTAAGATACATGGAATGAAATGTTTAAACACCCAAATTAATCCAAACTAGTAGCTAATATATTCATAATAACTCTCTTAACATGTGTGTAGCTCCCTTACAACGAACACCCACCGTTTAGCCCGACATCAAGAGGAGGAGGAAGCTCGGGTGCATCTCATTCTTCATTACAGCTCTCCCTATGAGGATAGGGAGATCCAGTACCTCCAAGGTAATTAAGGGACTCCTATAGAACTTCAATTTGTAATTAATTAACTCTCTTGGTCTAATTTACAAATGGGGAGGACAAGGTACCATTTTATAGGAAAATTGGAAGGTGGTTTTGAGCACCCTGATTTCAATAAACCACTTGACTCATGATTTTTTATGTCCATACAGTCTTATATAACTTTTTAAAAAACTAAGAAGTTGTATACCCACATCCAGACTATCTCCAACAAAAGTTTGGTTCCATTTGGACAATCACATCTTGAGATATTGACAGAACACAACACACCACTTTTGACTTTTTGCAGATTCAGTGTGATGGATAGATAAAGTCATTTGGGCCACCATATGGATGAATAAGTATTTGGTTCCTTAATATTAAATGTAGAAAAATGAATTTTGGACCAGAAAAAAAAATTAAACCCATTTGGATGTACATTTTAGTAGTATTGTGTGGATTAGTTCACTGGTGTGCATGGATCCTGTGCAGTTTGGACCATTTTTCTTGGACATCATCATGGGCCCTCCAAATAACCTCCACCTACAATGTAATTATCAAAACAAGAAAAATTTCCCTTTTTAAAAGTAATAGACACAAAATAATTGAATAAAAAATGAAGTTAAATTTTTAATTATTTTTATAATTTTCAATACAAAACTAGTTTAGCATAGTGGTGTAAGGCTAAAAATGAAAAAATGAACCGCGGTGCAATCATAGTCCATAATTGGAGATGTGTGCCTTCAAGGATGCACTAGAATATACTTATGGAGAAAAATTAACTAAGTTCAGAAACTAATATATATATTCCATCACTAATAGATCATATTTCTTAAGGCTGAAGAAATATTTCATTTTGGTTATCTTGAAGGTGTGTGGATAGAATTTATTATTGAACAATTCTTTAAGACCATCCCCTATAAGGCCTTGGTTGACTTTATCTTGCTCATATAAATCCCACCATTGGTGTGTAAGATCCTCCAACATATATAATACTAACTTTACCTTTAGATTCAGATGGTGTTCCGAGGAAATAAAAAATTCTATTCATTTTGTTAAGCCACACTTATAACTATTTCGGTTCTGAATCCCCCCAAAATATTAGTGGATTATATTTTTGAAACTATAAAGAATGATCCTATTATAATTGTTCAACATTTTGATTTCCCTTATAAATATCTTGAAAATATTACATAATTCTCTAAATAATTTTTTGGTTCACTTGTGGTTCAACTGAAACCACATTCTCTATGGAATATTTTTTTGGGTTTCTATGTTGTCTAACTGGTTCCATTTATCTAAAGACATAACAAAACACCACTTAGTCATCACTCACTTGAAATAGAAGTCCTAGAATATTAATAATCATTATAATCAAAAATCATTACAAAAAATCATTTAAAAAATCATCAACATGATATGAATAGTGTATTCATAGTGTTAAGTCTCTTTACTAATTCATGATATGTTACACTCATCGATAAACCCACAACTATGAGAAGAAAACACGCCTAGAAGTGTCTAAGAGCACTTTTTGTACCTATGCCACCATGGTAACTTAAATTTTATCATTAAAAGGTTGGATACATCTGTTTATGATATACATTTCAAGTTCAAACTTTTCATATCTCCTTGATACCATTACAAGATGATAGACCGACCAAGACTAATATCGTTTATAACATCCTCACCCAACCCATTATCTTGATCTAGGTCAGAGGTGCTACTGACCATAGGTGAAATACCTAATAAACTAAAGGATTATAATAAATGTTAATGGATTACCTAAAAATTGGGGGATGATTTTCCCTTTTTAAATAATTCAACCTATCAAGAAAAAAAATAAAAAACTAGATGACCGGCCTACATTGAATTGTTGATTATGTGCAGGCATTGATCATATTAAAATTTATTTTCCCAAACTACACTTGGTTACAAAGGTGTAGAATAGCAGAAGTCCTGGGTCAAAACCATAGAGATAGCTTATAGGAAAGTAACCCAGTGGTAAGAACATTTGGGTAGGGTTCCTCATGATCACTCTCTTTGTTTTGGGTTTATTAAACTACATAGATTGGGATTTAAATTGGATTAAGGATAAGGGTTTAGGGTCGATTTAAGGTATATAAAAAAGAGTAATCCTAAATATAGATTGGGATATACCTATGGATTAGGCTAAGAAGTGGTGAAATGGTCACCAATTGATCTTGGTCCAACTGATTGGATCTACCTAAGCAGGAAAATACTGCTTGGTCTAGAGATAGTCAACAAAATAAGTGTAGTAAGCTTATATTCTAGGAAGAAATAATCATAGGATATTGTTCCTAGTCTACTAAAATTCAATTAGGTCAAGGATCCTTCATTTTTCACCTATTATGGTTAAGGTAATTTCAAAATAATGGTATTGGAAATTATTTTTAACCTAATTACTAGCCATAGGGTTACCAAGTTTTGATCTAGAAATTTATTAGGTTCAAATCCATCCCTACTCTTCACCCCTAACCCTAAGTGGATTAGTCGCATGTGAAGGAATTAAATGAAAGTAGGGAAACATATGGAAACATGATTTGAATAACAAATAAAAAATTCAAAGTAAAGCATTCCACAATTGAAGTCATATGAAAGAAATTAAAAACTAACTTGAATGAATAAAGAATGAGAATGCAACAACATAATGGTATTGAATAGAAAAAGGGCTTTGATTCAAGCATTGGATGAAAAAATTCAAAGAATGGGTCTTGGAATTAAAAGTAGTAACAAAGGAATGGTTAAAAAATAAAATAAAGCAATAAAAACATATGGTAAAGAAAATGGTAAAGAAACAAAGAATAATGGAGGAAAAGAAATTGGGCATCCAACTCCCATTGCACGTCATGGTCTCTGAGGATGAGGGTAGTGGGTTGATGATAAAAATCAAGCTTAAAAAGGAGGGTAATCTCTATAGTATAATGCATGATAATCATGAACAGTGAAATAAAGTAACTCCTCTTAGACAAAAATATATATGTGCTCCAAATAGCTCAAATTGGGTCCATGAATATGTCAATATAGCATAAATAATGTTCCCTATTCCTTTAAATTTTTCTTTAATTATATTTATTTTTCAAAATTCATGTCTAGGTCAGATATCACATCCATTACCTAGCCACATATGATCCATCATAAGATTCACTAATATGGTAATGGTGATTTTTGACCTTCCTAATACACAACCCAAATTTATATATATATATATATATATATATATATTTAAAGGAATGGGGTAAGCATAGAAAATTCCAAAAGTAATCATGAAATATATCAAATAAATATGGTGAATATTCCATCGTACATCTCCTCAGTATCGAATGTCCCATGTATGGTAGAGATAACAAATCCCCCACACTTTTTCAAAAGAAAATCATGCATAGTACAAAAATTAGTGTAGGGAGGGATAATGGGCTTGAATGGCTCCATATTAATAAGGTTATTCATGGATATTACGAGATAAATAAGGATAGGTGTATAGGTGAGTCTTAGGAAAACTAACTCAACAAAGATTATCTTGGTCATTTTAACAATGTATTTGTTCAATTATAGCCTTAATAAAATTCAAATGAAAGTTTTGGTATGTTTACATGGCCTAAGTATCTCTCAAGAAATATGATTAGAAAATAATGTGACAATATAGGTCTATAATCCTATTAGTAATGGTAGTATATAAAATAAATATCAATCACTCAGTGCATAGCATTTAGAAATAATTCGATCAAAATAAACTATAATAATCTTGAATTATAATTAAATTACTCAACTCGGTAATCATGCTAAAAATTATAAAGAGGAATAAAAAGGATTTCAATAATATCCAGCCAAACTTTGTGTTTTATTTAAATTGGTTTAATGATATTTAAAATTAAAGAATGATTTCAATGAAAAAATTCTCCTAGACTACTGAAAATAGGCAATAATCCAAGCATATTGATAATAAAGCTTAATAAAGACACCCTCACACTTAAAATGAGATAGTTTCTAAATTGTTCTATAAAGTGATGTGGGAGAGATAAAAATAGATCATAGATAAAAATTAAATGTCAATTTATGAATTTTAAAATAGGTAATTGAGAACTCCCTATAATGAATTTCATGACATGGAGAAATTTTTTTGATATTGATGGTAAATTAGGCTACCTGAAAAAAAAAATTGTTAGAAACAAAATACCTACAGTAGATAAAATATTAGTATATAGTGGTTAATCAATATGGAAATAGAATAATGGTAAAGTTAACATAGTAGATAATAGGATAAAATGTCTCATATTAATTCAATAAGTGTTTATGAAGAAGATTTGGATGACTGATGAATAGAAAATTATAGAAAAAAAACAAAATTCCTAAGAACAAAACCAAAATATGGAAAAATATGGGTTGCCTCGCATAAAGTGATAATAATTAAATAATTAGCTAGATAGATATAAAGAATAATCAGTTAGTGTTGTCCATCTGCTCAGATATCCTCTACCTCATACAAGAACTGGTGGTTGTATCGTCAAGCTCATGGGGGTGTGTTGGGAAAAAATCATTCAAGGTAACATTGCATTGTTTTTGGGTTGATTATGTTTGTTAACAAAGAAAGTTTACATGGTAAGTTTTAGAGTTCTAGAGATATTTTTTACAAGGTATTTTGAAAAATATCCAATACAAATAAATGGATTCCTTATAGGCAGTACAGAAATATGTGTATACATGGTGACGTTGTTTCCCAATGTTTTCTAAATTTTTGGGGTCCAAAATCTGGAGAATGGAGAAATTTATTTTTGGAAAAGGATGTTGCACCCAATATTAAAGGTATTTTTCAAAGTTCTACGCAAATTATGTTTTGGGATCACCACACCAAAATATGAAAAAGGAAATAAGTGCGTGAAATATTTGAATGAGCATGAAAGATGAGTTTTCATGACAAAAGAAGAGTTGTGTGTGTCCATGAAATGGAGATGGAAAATTGTGCATAAAAGGATTTTACATGCCCAATGTGATTTAAAATAGATATCTTCCATGATCAAAAAAATATTAGGTGTAGAGGAAGGCATGTAAGGTTTTTTCATGCAGGGTCAGTTAGGTCTATAAATTAATAGATAATCCCCTCATTTTAGTATCTCGACCATTATAGAAAATCAGGGCTTCGAATTGTATAAGAGGTGTGTGCAAAGGGAGTTTCACAAAAATTAATTTTCATATAAATCATAAAGTTTCATGCAATTTTAACTTTTGCGACAAAGTTAAATGTTTCACGCAAGGTGTTAAATTTGTACACAAGACATCCAAAGTCTGTGCGAAAGAAAGTGTTTTTTGAATCAGAAGGGATTTCCCAGTAAAGTTGTGGTAAAGTGGTATTAATCATGTGGATGAAAGTAGAACTTCAACAGAGTATCTATCTACAATTTAGTATTCATTCATTATTGATAATGAAGGGACCTACAAGTGTGGATCCTTTCTAGAGCAGTGAGCAAAGGAAGAGGAAGAAGGTGATCCTTTCCACTAGCAGTGATCAATTGAAAGAGAGCTAGGGAGTGACCCTTGGGAAAGTAGTGATATATACCTAAACCTTGTAAGGTAATGAGCCTCGGTATAAAAGTGATCTATCCCAAACATTGAATTGGTAGTGAGCCTTAGTGTATTTGTTACATTGGTTCATTTTCATTTCATGCTCCTTGGATATAGCCCAATGATTGTGAATGAAGTAAAAATATTTGTATCCTTATACTTTCTTTCCTACTTTAAATTTTGTGCATCATCATCAGATAAAGTTAGAAAGGATAATATCAATATAAACATTAAATATAAAACAAATCAACCTTTATAATAAATAGGTCAAGATATAGTGGGGTAGGAAGAATTTTGAAAATAATATACATACCCTGATTCCCCCCTAAGGTATATAAGCCCCTTTTAGGCCTAACAATTGATATTAGATAATTTTTTTATTTTATCAGATTTTTTTTCTTTAAATTAGTTTAGTTGATAATTGAAATTGAAGTTTCAGTTTTCTCTTATCTCATTGTGTCATGGAAAAGGGAATAATTTCAAAGAATAATCAAAATTATGCTAGAATTTATCAGTGTGGAATTATCTATGGAAATAGTGTGATTCAATTTAAGGAAACCAACAACGTGTTAGATTGTGAGACTATTTATTCATTCAAATATACTAAAAGAATGAATTAATAACCCAATATTCCAAGTGATGTTGAAACTACTGATGATGAAGAAATTCTAAGAAGGTGAGTAGTATATGTTGTCGTCATGAAAAAGGAATTATATCATAAATTAAAAGAGGAAAATAAGTATCAAGATATTCAGTTCCTAGTATTAGAAATTGAGTTCAATAAGCTAAAAGGTTTAAATAAAAGGCTTATTTATGTGCCTACTGATCTAAGGGATAAGAATGATACCCAATATAAATAACTGAAAAAAAATTCTACAATGATAAAAAAACTCAAAGACAGTGAAAATGGAAAGAATCTAAACTTAGAAGAAATTCAGAATTTGGAATCCAAAAATGATGACCTCGCTACAAAGATATCTAAACTAGTTTAGGAAAACCAAAGGCTACAGTAGGATAATGCATACTATAATGATTCTATTTCCTAGAAAGATTATAAAATAAAGGAGCAATATGACATGATAGATAAGATCACCTGAGAATTGGAAGATGAGATAACTAGTGGGAAGACTCTAATAAGATAATATAATTCCCAACTTGAATCTAGGGACAAGAAGATTCAACAATTGGGATAAGATCTGGAATCAGTCAATAAAGAAGTGGGTAAATCTAATGCCAATGAAAAGCCCAAATTGAATGATTCTTTGCATTTACTACTTAACTATCCTTTAGAAGGTGATAATGAAATAAAAAGAAAATATGAAATTTAAGAGGACAAAAATGAAATTATTGTCTCATCTTAAAGTCCATGAAGTTTTGGGAAAATCTGGTATTGTATGTGATAAACCCTCTCCCATTCATGATAGGAAAAGAGTTATTAATAGTTCTGAGAACAAGAAAAATCATGTAGGTGATGTAAACATACCTAAAAATACTCACATAAAAATTGATGAAAACATGTGTGATTTAAGTGGAATGTATGGTCATATTTCAAGTTTTTTTGAATATTTGGAATATATTTCATATTTTTAAGGAATAAATATTTATAAATATAATAATAAGAAGAATCTTCTTAAAAAGTCTGAAAGTAAAGCATCTCAGAAGAAATTATCCATCAAATGTTATTATTATGGAAGATGGGTACACACCATGAGTATGTGTCAAGAAACCCAAGGGATCAATTTTATAATAAGAAGAACTCTGGATGCATCAACATTTCAGCAAAGAAATGATGACACGAGGTATCTTTTTAATGAGAGATGTTTTATATGTTCTAATCATGGACATTTGTCAAGATATTATATTTGGAAGAAAGTAAGAAAAGAAAATTAACTGAAAAGGATATCCCCAAATTCAGTGATATATAACAACAAATCCTATACTGGAATAAAAAATGATAAGTTGAAAAAATGGTTTAATATTTGGGAGGAAACACAGGGAGATCAATGAAAGGTGTATCGTGCACCTCCTATGTTACAATCACAGTAGATTTCTTGGAAAGAATGTCTCAAAAATCTCACATATTATGCCAAAAGGTGATAAGTAAAGGAAGGGGAAAGATCCATCCAATGGGGGAATAAGAAAGAGTAAACGAACAGTAGATATATTCCTTCTTATAGAAAGAATCATGAAAATGGAATTTTGGTGGCGCATCAAAGAAGGAAAATTCTACTAGTGGGTTTAAACCCCAAATTGTAAAAAATACCCAGCCTATAGAATCTATATATCCTAAGAAGACTGGGTATGTGCATAAAAAAATGTCTAGTTATATAGATAGAGTAGTTAAGTTGGATGTAAAATTGGAATAAGTAGAAAAGGATTATAGTTCTTTGTAAAAAAGTATTAAAGGGTTGGTCCATTGGGATAAACTACAATCCTTATCTTGAAGATTTCTGATTCACCCCTCTCCCTAGGTGTATAAATTATATTAACTGGTGTTCAAGTGTTTCATGTTTTAGGGGAGATACAATCTAAGGGTAAGTGGCATAAAAAGATGTAAAGTGGTGATGTGATATTCTCTATAATTTCAACTGAATCAAATCAATTATCATAGATAAATAATAAATATAGAATAATTCCTTGAAAAGAGTTAATAGTATATGGATTCTTGAGATGCATGGAAGTAATTGAGTGCAATGTATAGTGATGGTGTTATTAATTTTATCTCTTGTTTCCTAAAATGAGTTATGACTCAATAGAATTAGTGGTTTTGTTGATGGCTCATTGCTAAGTGATAAATTTACCCACTAAAAATCTCATTGAAAGAAGCTACAAATAAAAATGTAATTAAGCTAGAGAATTTTCTCAAACCTATAGTCACACATGAAGAAATGATATAGGAGAAGAATAATGATTATGGGTATAAATAGTGGGCCTAAATAAATATGAAGAGTTTCATATCATAAGGGGAGAATTTTATATCTTAATCACATAAAAGGTCTCAAGGGTATATAAAGGATGGAAGTTTATGTTTTCTGACATCAAGAAGACTGATTGGATGAGAAGCAGCAACATTCATGTATTTCATGATTATCTATTTTGTTCTAACATTATGGTTTTAGCTAACTATTTCTAGGATACCAAGAAGCTGCAAGAGAATATTAAAAGTTTTTCCAAAAAGTGATATACATGTTCTAAATAGTAATTCAACATTTAAAATAAGAAGAAAATTTTTTATTAATGATTTATATCAGTCCAATGTTGGAGGTTTTCTAGGATATTTTTGCAAGACCAACAAATAAGAATATCATTGGGACCAAATGGGTCTTTCTTAACAAGATGAATAAAGATAACATAATGATTCAAAACAAATCATGTCTAGTGTGAAAAGGGAACTCCCATATAGATGGTATTTATGTTGATGAAACATTTTCACCTATTTTGAGGATTGAAACAATCAGATTATTCTTGGCCATAGTAGCACAAAGAAGGTTCAAAGTTGTACATATAGATTTTAAGTCAGTGTTTTTGAATGGGGTTCTGGAATAAGAAGTTTATATTAAGTATACATATGGTTTTATCATTCATGAATATGATAATATAGTTTTTTGGCTAAGGAAGATACTATATGGGATGAAGCAATCACTGAGAGCATGGTATTCAAGGCTTGATCAGTTTTTAAAGAATATTTGTTTTCATAATTGTGGTGATGGTGTATGTCGATGACATAATATTTGGTGGATCAAATGAACAAAAGTGTAATAATTCACACAAGGAAATAATGAAACATTTATTTATCAATTTAAATATATTATTTCTACTCAATTTTCCACATAGTTATTATAGATGAAGCAGTGTCTTGATGATATTGGGGTTCTAGTGAAGTATCTGATCAGAATCCATTACGATAATTAAAGTTCTATAAATCTTAGAAAAATCTAGTCCATCACTTGGGTACAAAGAACATTGAAATAAAATATAATTTTATAAAGGATAAAGTGGAGAAAGGGCTTGTGAAGTCAAATCATGTTCCTACATAACTATAGGTTGTGGACATTCTAACGAAGGCCTTACCCAAAGTAACATTTAATAGGTATCGACTGAATCTTGGAGTTCAGTCAACACCCTACACTTGAAAAAGTGTGGATGTGGGACCCCCTCACCCTGAGGTATGGTGTGTTTTTTTCCATAATGTTTTGATATGTGTTCTTTACCCTGTTTCAGACAAAAATGAGGTGATATTTGGGTTCATTGAAAATGGGGATAAATTATGGCTATTAAAGGGTAGAAAATGTTTTAATCAAGATAAGGGGAGAAGTTGATAGGGGGATCTGTGATGCAGGGAGTTTCAACATTTTAAAGTTTACAAGTTTTTTATAAAACATACAACGCTTTTGTGACACGATGAGAGTTAGGTGATATGTGGAAACAGTTCATGGATATCAGATCTTAGCTTGGACATCTTTAAGCATTCTAAATCATGAGAACCCAAGAAGTGAAGTAGGAGGAGTTTTAAATCTAATTATTCTAAAGGTGATCTATCAAAGGATGTATATCATGGAATATAGATTTTATGATTAAAACGGTTGACTAGTTTTGGGAATAAAGTGTTTCATTTAGGATATTTCCATGATACTCTTGTTTCTCACACTGAGTATGGATCATGTGGGCTTAGAGTGTGTGTTGAGTAAGTCCTTTATTTCTACATGAATCATAATAAGTGAATAGTGATATAAGATATAAGAATCTTTAATGATGTATCAAATTTAGAATAGTTGTCAACAAACCCAAAGGGGGATATTGTTGGGAAAAAATCTATCAATGTAACATTGTAGCATTTTTGGGTTGATTGTGTTTTTTGACAAAGAAAGTTTACATGGTAAGTTGTGGAGTTATATAAATATTATTGAAATAGTATATTGAAAAATATCCAAGACAAATTAATGGATTCTCTAGAGGTAGTACATAAATATGTGTATATATGGTGATGTTATTTCCTAGTGTTTGCCAAATTTTTGGGGTCCAAAATCTAGAGAATGGTGATTTTTTTTTGGGAGGAAAGGATGTTGCATTCAAGATTGAATGTATTTTGAAAATTTTCACACAAGTGATGTTTTGGGATAACTTCACCAAAATATAGAAAAGTAAATAAGTGTGATAAATATTTAAATGTGATGAAATATGAGTTTCCACGACAAAAGAAGAGTCGCACGCATCTGCGAAATAAAGATGTAAAATTATGCATGAAAGGATTTTACATGCCCAATGCAACTTAAAATCAAGATCTTATACACTCATGGAAATATTACATGCACGAAGGAAGTCGTGTAAGGGTTTCGTGTGCAGGTTTGGTCGGGTCTATAAATTGACAGCTACCCCCCTCATTTCAGTAGCTCAACCCTTAGAGAAAAGCAGGGATCTAAATCACGTAAGAGGTGTATGAAAAGGGAGTCTCATGAAAAATTATTTATGCACAAACCATAAATTTGTACACAAGTTTTACTTCCATGAAAAAAGTTAAATGTTTCACGCAAGGTTTTAAATTTGTGCTTAAGACATCCAAAGGTTGCACGAAAGACAGAGTTGTGTGAATCAAAAGGGATTGCCCAGTAAAGACATGATAAAGTGGTATTCATCAAGTGGGTGAAATTAGAACTTAAAAAGATCATATATATACAATTGAGGATACATTCATTACTGACAATAAAGGGACATACATGTCCATAAATTGTGTGTGAATCCTTTCCAGAGTAGTGAGTAAAGGAAGATGAAGAAGATGATCCATTCCACCATCATTGAGTCATTGAAAGAGAGTTAGGGAGTGACCCTTGAGAAATCATTGATCTATCCCTAAAACTTATAAGGAAGTAAGACTGAGTATAAATGTTATCTATCCCAAAAATTTAATTGGCAATGATCCTTAGTAGATTTGGTACATCGGCACATTGTCATTGTATGCTCCTTGGACGTAGCCTAGTGAGGCTGAACCAAGTAAAAATCTATGTATCCTTGTGATATATTTCTTGCTTTACATTCTATACATAATCATTAGATAAATTTGGAAAGGATGAGATCAACATAAACATTAAAGTGAAAAAAGTGACACTTATAATAAATAGGTCAAAATCTAGTGGGGTGGGAAGAATTTCCAAAAGAATATATATACCCAGATTCACCCCCCCCCCCATCAGAGTATCTAAGACACTTTTGGTCCAAATAGGGTGATTGGTGGGGTTAACCATCTCATAAATAGGTTTACTATGAAACTCATGTAGAAGCAATAGTTTATGTGCATGTCATAGATATAGATCCTACTAAGGACTGATCTAGAGCTAGAGCTCCTCAAGATAGCATTGTATGTTAGTCATATGATGATACATCTTATGTGGTAGGGAATATAGTGGAATAAAAGTCTTATCAATGGCCATAGAGGATGAAATAGAGCTAGAAATTTCTAAATAAATGTAAAAATAAAATGAAAATAATAAATAGAGTGGTGCAGTCCAAAGTGATTCTCATCCATAGATATGAAAAATGGTACATCATGGAATATTAAATATAATGAGAATACAAAAAAATGACACCCAGAACTAGTGTACATTAGGTGAGGGGTAAACAGACAAGACTAAACAGCAGAGGCATTCTCAAAAGTCTCAACATCAGATTTCCCCTCCTAAATAGTGGGATTCAAGATCATATCTACAAAATCTATCTCATCTATAGATGTCAGGGCTAGAGTATTGACCATCATAATAGGTTCCATGGTGTTAGTAATAGGATTATTCAATGATGGAGGGGTGAGGTATCGATATATACTAAGTTTATATGTCTAGTATTTGGGTCGATCAGAGGTTCCTCAAAGGTAGATGGAAGGGTGGGGGCCTTTCCCCATTGATCCTTCTCTACAAAATGCTCATGCTAGGTAGTAGGGTTAGTGAGATTGGGAGGGAGATTGATAGGGGTGGTAATGGAGGTGTAGGATCAGGTCACTTGGGTAGTGGAGGATCATCACCCCACTGGGCTACACGCTTGAGGATTTTTGTATAATCCATTGTGGATAGAGGAAACAGAGTGGTAGAGGATGGTAAAGGAAGGGAGAGGATGAGGTATTGGTGGTGAGGAGGGGAATAGGAAGAAGCACTATGAAGGGGGTTGTGTGGGAGAGGAGGAAGGGGTGCTAGTGCCATGAACTTAAGGTTCACGGATTTTAAATCCACCTCATAATTTTCACATCATGTAAATAATACACAACATGAAAATGATGATTTTTAATTTTTCCAACCCCAGAATTTTCATGTTGTGTATTTTTTTACACGACATTAAATTTTTTAAAAAATGGAAAAACAACTCACAGTGTGAAATTCTTTTAAAAAAATGTAAAAACAACTCTAAAACATCTCCAAAATTATTAAACCTCCCTAATTTTTAGAAAATATTGAGATCTATACATGCTTATATTCATATGATTTTAAATGTAAGGATACACCCCTCATGGAATGGTTCTTGAAAATAGAGGGTATGAATGGTGGTACGACATCCCTCGTTAGAGGTGAAATATAATTTATGTTCTTGTGAGAACTATATTAATTTTCAATAAGAGTTAGGTTCTTTATTCCATCCTTACTGGTCATATTATAATCTTTCTCATCAATAAGAAATATGTCTTGAAAATCCAATGACCTGTCGTTTTTCTTAGCGGTCTTCACTAAATCGAACACAGTTTATTCTTTACCAAATCTAAAAATTAACCTTCCTTGGTTTACATTGAACAATGCCTTCCCAATGTTGAGAAATGATCTCCCTAAAATGATGGGGACATTTCGTTATTATTACATATCCAAGATAAATAAATTAATCAGAAATATGAATCTATATAATTTGACTAAGATATCCTCAGGCATTCCTTAAGGTTTCTTGACAGAGTAGTCAGCAATTGAGAGTGCCACTCTCGTTGGTTTTAATTATTCAAGCCCCATATTTTTTAAGACACTCATAGGAATGATATTGATATGTGTACCAATATCACACAAGGATATTTTAAAATTTCATGTCCCTATAGTGAAAGTAATTGAGAGACTTATGGGGTCTTAAATTTTGGATAGGAAATTCTATTGAACAATTGAGGAGAATTCTTCATTTAATGAGATAACTCCATGGTCTTCCATTTTCTTCTTACTTGATAGAATGTCTTTAAATAATCTTTCATAAGTAGGCATTTGAAAAATTTCTTCTATAAAGGTAATGTTGATGTGCAATTTCTTAAACATCTCTAGAAATTTTTTATAATGTCCCTCTCTTTTATCTCATCTCATCCTCTCTAGAAATAATATAAGGGGTTTTTATAGTGGTGGTGCCAGATTAACATCCTCCTTTTTTATACTACTTATCTAAGGGATACTTTTTAGTTTTCTCTAATTTTAGATCTTTTTCTTGATTAATTTTATGGGTATTATCATCTCTCTCCTTGTTGATGCTTGTCGCATGTTTTTTAGATTCTTCTGGTTTATTTTCTTCACTTAAACATGGATGCTGAAATTATAGCATCTTCCCACTCCTGAGAACTATTTTATTATCCTTCTCTCTTGGATGAGTCTTGGTATTACTAAGAAGCATGCCTAATAGTCAGTCTGAGAAGGTCTTGGAGATTTTCCCAACTTGATGCTCAAGGTTTGGCAGGGCATCCCATTGGTTCTTACTTTTAGTCTCTTGGATCATCATCCTCTAATATAATTTCTGCAGAAAGGTGATGAGTAGGTTTTCAAGATTGGACTGAAGAGTTTGTGCTTTTTGTGGTTTTATTAGAGTATCTAGTTGGAATTACTACTATTGAGGTCACAGGTTAAAATGTTATTGAAATTGTTGTTATGGTTGAGGAGTGGGATTTTGTGGGGGGGTACCCCAGGTGGTCTCTGATTCCATGGTATTTCTTGAAAACTTCTCTATTTATAATAACCTTGGTTTTTATGTTGTGGCTATATATTTTTACTTTACTTATAGTATTGTTGTTGATATTGTTGGTCATGTTGGTACTACTGATTTTGTTTATTTTAATTAATGTAATTACAATATTGGCTCTAAGGTTCCTTTATTCCTAACCTTAAGTCCTAATATGTGTGTGAGACTATACACATTTCATGTTATTGGATATCCATCACAGGGGAAGGAGTATAAGGAGGTGGTGTGGGTAGCTGAAATTACTCTAACTTCTTTGTAAGATCCTCCACTTAGGCTACGAGGTAGGTATTCTCTTCCACTTGATGTATTTTGTGTTGAGGTGGCCCTAGATCGCTCTTATATAGACTGATATTATAGGAGACCTCATTATAAGTTCTCTATTGGCTTCTAAAATTTTGAGCATTATTCTACCATTGGCAGTAGCATCCACTACATTTCGAGCAGTAGGTTGGATTCCTTGATAAAAGGTTTGGTGCTGCAACCACACATCAAGTCCATGATGTGGTCATTTATGAGTAAGTTACTTATAATGGTAACATGCCTTTGAATTTGATTCTCTATCTTCCTAATTGAAATTTTGAATTTCATTCCTTAGATTCCAGGTTCAGATCATTGGGAAGTATTTATCTAAAAACTTCTTTTCTATGTCATTGTAAGTTGTGATGGACTCAGGCACTTGACTTATCTTTGTATCTATCTCGCAAGGAAAATGGGAATACACATAGTCTTATGTCATTTTATGATACACCTTGATTCTAAAAGGTTTCATGGACCTCTAGAAAATTTGAGATATACTCATGGGGATCTTCACTTTCATTCCACTAAACCGCCTATGTTTTGGATCATATGGATGAGTCTAGGTTTTATTTGGAATGAGTTTACCTGAATAGGTGGGTGTATAATGTTGGGCGTAGCACCACTGATGGATGTGAAGTCCTAATCCATAATGTTTCCCTCCTATAGCACTGGTCACTCTACCTAAGGTTCAAGTGGCATATATTGAAGGTTTTACGGGTGCGGTAGTGCAATATTATTTCATTTATCCATTATAAAACATTGGTGTGCATTTATAGATCTATCAATCTTGGGACCAAAAGTAAGTGGTTCTTGAGAATCAAGGATCCTTTAATGAGTCAAATGTACCTGATTCATGCACTAGATGAGAAAAGTGTGGATGTAGGTTCTATTCTATGTGAAAAAAAGGGGGAAAGGGAAAAGAAGAAGGGGGGAAAGGTGAGGTGATCCAAGGTTTTTACCGAAGGTCACTATTCCTAAGCACAGATATCCCCAACAATGGTGCCAAAATTTGACTAGACCACATGGAATTGTTGATTACGTGTGGGTATTGATTAGATTAAAATTCATTTTCCCAAACTACACTTGTCTACAAAGGCATAGCACAATAGCAGTCTAGGGTTGAACCCACAGAGACAGCTTGTAGGAAAAAAACCTGACGGTAAGAACCTTTTGGGTAGGATTCCTCACGATCACTCACTTTGGTTTGTTTCTACTAAACTAAATATTTTAGGCTTTAAATCATATTAAGTAGAATTGTTCGAGGTCAATTTCGTAGTATCGAAAAAAAAAGTAATTCTAAATCTATCTTGGGATTGGCCTATGGATTATGAAACAAAGTAGTGAAAAGGTCTCAAATTGATTTTAGTTCAACCAATTATATCTACCCAAGATGGAAACTACTCTTTGGTTTAGATATAGTTGACAACCTAAGTGTAATAAGCTTATATTCTAGGTAGAAATAATCATAGGCTATTGGCCCTAGCCTAATCAACCTCAATTAGGTCAAGGATCCTTCATTTTACACCTACTAGGGTCAGGATAGTTTCAAAATAATGGGATTGACAATTGTTTTTAATATAATTACAAGCATAGGGTTACCAAGTTTTGATCTATAAATTCAATCAATTTAAATCCACCCCTACTCTCAACCCCTAACCCTTAGAAAATTAGCTGCACATAACAAAATTAAACAAAAGCATGAAAACAGATTGAAATATGCTTATCATAACAAATAAATGATTCAAAGTAAATCAATACACAATTGAAATCATATAAAAGAAATTAAAAACTAACCTGAATGAAAAAATAATGAATAAAAAAATGGAAAAAATTTATTGGATGGAAATTAGAGTTTGATTCAGGCATTGGATAGAAAAATTCAAAGAATGAGTCTTGGAATAAAAAATGGAAATAAAGGAATTCTTAAAAATAATAAAATAAATCAATAGAAATAGGTGAGAAAGAAAATGAAGAGGAAAGAAAGAAGAACATAGGAAAATAAATCAGGAATCCAACTCCCATTGTAGGTCAGGGTCATTGGATATATATAGACCTCGATAGGTTCATGACATGTAGATGTTTCACATCATGAACATGCTTTAAGTGACATCTACATCATTGTTTTCATGGTGTGTTATAGGATTTCACTCTGTGTACTTCATATCCGCAAATTCCTCTGAAGATCTTGGATCTTTGGATTTTATGGCTTGAATATTCAGTGGCAATTAGGTTTTCAAAGTCTTCACATCATGTACTGAGTTCATGTTGTGTACACTATATTCACATCATGTACTTTGTTCACACCTTGTATTTTGGATTCATGGCTTGAAAATTGATGTAAGGTGGTCTGTTTGAGGAGTACACGTCATGTACTTTAGATTAATGACATGTAATGATGATTTTTATATTTTTCTATCATCTCCTCCTTTGAGTATTGAGTTCCTAATTCCTATGAAAACACATCACAACCCAATGAAATATCAAATAAAGAAAGATTAAACATTAAATAAATGTTTCCAAAATATATATATGAATTTTCATTTTCACCAAACCAACTATATGATGCATGATTATAAATAATAAAACTCAATTGAAAACTAATAAGAAACAAAATTAGAGTATCAATTACAAAGTATAACATAACGACTTAAGAAAACCAAAGTATTTTCTAAAATAGTAGCACAGATGTGGAATCACTCTAATCTCTCCATGATAGAAACTCCAAGCTTCAAACACCTTCCCAACAAAATAGAATCATGATTCCCCATAAGATAAGTATGATATCTTTAATTTACCTGTGTCATTAAGAATAATGTCTACATATGCACCAAAGTGCATATTTTGGGGGTGAGTAATCAAAATCATCAATCTTATCCCAAGAGACTTCTCAACTCACTCCACTATGATAAGAAAAAATTACCTCACTATTTAAAATATATTTTTATAACAAAGAGAGGAACATCAAAATAGTTTATCAATCTAAAACAATTTAAATTAAAAGAAGACTAATTTATCCATCAATACCAGTTGGAATTTACACACCACATCCATCCAATCCCACACACATGCATTCTAGGTTATGGTCCCATACTCATGAGTAGTTACTCATTGATCGACCAAGTCATCACCATGTGACTATTCTCCAAGTGCCTCTAGTCTAGTAACACATCCCATATTTAGGGTCACATCCAATGAAAATGAACTCACACCAACCATGTATTCCAAGTTATCATATCAATCCATTTCACATAAATCAATTATTTCTTTTAAAAATTTACATTGAACATCTTTCTTATATTAAAATAAAACCATAATTTAGAAATATAAATCAAAGGGGTTTCCAAAATTCATTCAAATCCTCATATTATCAAATAAAAAAACTAAATAGTTTCCTTAAAGAAATAATTTGATGTTTACTTTTCAAATACAAGTAAAACATTTAATAAAACTAAGCCTTCATGTTCTAGAATAAATGGAGAATATAGAGAAGCCACTCACCATTCAACAGGTGATGAAAATGGGAAAAGGCTCTTTGAAACCTCTAGATCCAGGATCAAAACTACTTACCTTTAATAGATCCAATCAAGATCTCATAAAAACACATCATATATCATATATATATCCATAAAGAATTAGATCTAATGTTATGTGTGTTAGGAGATAAGGATATCTAAATAGATAGAGAGAAAATAGAGACTTACCATCTATTATGAAGATCCAACACACTTAGATCCATCAAAATTGGCCTCTGGATCCAAGGTAGATACCAAGAACTCTTAGGAGAGGAGTGGATTTTGAGAGCTTGATATAAGAGGAGAAAAATGATTGTATTAGGTGTTAAAACTAAGTTAAACTAAAATTTTCTAACATTAAATGCATGGCACGTGGTTAGTCTGCATGGTTTGGGAAATTGTGCACATGATACTATCTCTAAACCACCCCCTCGCATGATTGGTTGCCACTATTTGAAAAATCTTTCACCAACCATTATTTTCCCTCTACCTTTCCTTGCATGGTTCCTTTTGGGAACTCACATGGTTTAGAAAAACTGTACACCCCTAAAAAAATTTAAAACACACCAAAACCATATAGTGACTCCAGAAACTTAACCTAAGTATTATATAACATCAAAATAGATAATAAAAGGGTAAAGTTCATGAAAATAGGTGTATTAAATTATCCCCTATATTAGGATTTACATCCTCAGAAAGCCAGATGTTTTTTATGCTTTGGAATTTTGATTCAGTTCTCCAATATAAAATATTCACATTCCCATGTATCTTCCTGAATATGACTATGCTACCATAAAACTCACACTAAATGGATACCCTTTCCATGTAACAATTTATCTTTTCTATCCAAAATATGTATCGACACATGTATAATAGTATCATCTGATTCAAGATCAACATATTTCCATCAAATCACATGGTTAGGATTAGGTCGGTACTTCTTCAATTGAAATACATGAAATAAATTGTGATTGGAGCTGAATCATGGAAGTAAATCCAACTAATAATCTAAATCACCAATAAATTCTAGTATTTGAAAAGGTTTTTTGTACTAAGGAGACATTTTACATTGCTTACCCAAACATTGATGTCCTGGACTTAGAGATACTTTCAAGAACACATAATCACTCACATCAAATGATAATGGCCACTGATAATGATCCACGTGAGATTTAAGATGATTATGAGTTGTCTCCATCCTTTTCTTCATAATTTAAATTTTCTCAGTCATATCCATAATAAGAATAGGTCCCAGCAATTATGTTTCTCCAGTCTCTACCCAACAAATTGGAGAGCAACAAGTATGGGAATACAATGATTTAAAAGGATCCATATGTATTGAGATTTGATAACAGTTTTTGAATGAGAACTCTACTAATGGTATATGACACTTCCATGAGACTCTAAAATCCATAACACAATCACAAATCATGTCTCCTAACATTTGGATCATATATTTTGATTCTCTATCTATTTTAGGATGATAAGTTGTGATCATGGTTAAGTGGGTATCCAAATATTGTTGTAAATATTCCAAAATCCAAGAGTTAAAATGAGGATCTCGGTCAAAGATGATCAAAATTGGTATTCCATGATACTTTATGATCTCCTAAATATAGATTTTTTCAAAATATTCCACTGTATTGGATTCATGAATCAGAATGAAGTGATCTGAATTTGTGAGTAGATTCACAATCACCCATATGGTATTGTGTTTCCAAACTATTTTTGGTAGACTTATGACAAAATCCATAGCTATTTTATTCTATTTCTAGAAGATTATATGTAATGATTGAAACATAATCATTGTTCTTAGTTTCTCATCTTTAACATACTGACAAGTGAGACATCTCGATACATACTCTACCACTTTCCATTTCATGCCAGTTTATCAAAAATGAGTTTACAACACCATATAAATCTTCATAATTCCAAGATGAAAATCCCATTTTTGAGTGGTGGTATATAGAAATAATTTTTTCTTGAAAAGATACTATAACAAATATTTTATCTTGAAAAAAATAGTTTTCATCTTGTTTCCATCTATCAATGGTTTCATCACCAATAAGTTTTGAAATAATGGTAAGGAAATCTAGATCTGATCTTTGAGTATCCATAACTTTCTCTACTAAATCAGGTATGAGAGGCACCAGAAAGAAAACTATGACATCATTTTTTTTCAGTGTAATACAAACACATATCATCAATCATACTCATAGATTTCCACTGATCACAAGATTATTTGGATAATTTATTATATGAATTTTAGCTTAAATAACCTTCCATGTAATTCCATTTTCCAGGTCTATAAACCAAGTCAAATTCAAACATCTAGAGATATTTCAACCTTTGTATTTATCTCAGGTTAAAATCTCTTTGTGAAAATATGTGTTTCAAGATTTTATTTTCTATGAACAAAGTGAATTTATCAGCAAAGAGATAATGATTCCATTTTTTCAAAGCATGCACTATCGCAAACAATTCTAAATCATAGCCCAAATAATTATTTTCATGAATTCACAAATTTCATGTTCTATAAGATACCACATGATTTACTTGCATGAGAAAATAGTCAATTCTAGATCCTGATGTGTTACAATAAACCACATAACCCTTCCCATGTTCTGTAAAAACAAGAATTGGTGCGAAAGTGAGCCTTTCTTTAAGATCCAAAAAGGATTGTTGACAATCCTCTCTCTAATGGAATGGAGTTCCTTTTTTAATGATTTCTACCATAGGATATGTGATTAATGATAATTCTCAAACAAATAAACAATAGTAATCTGCTAAACCTATAAATTTTTGTATCTCAAATTCATTCTTTAGCAGTTTCCTAAAGAAATTAGTTTCTATCTTAGCAGGATCTATTGATACGACTTTATAAGAAATGACATGGACAAAGAAGATAACTTCTTGTATCCAAAAATTACATTTAGAGAATTTTTCATATAACTGGTGATATCATAAAATGATTGACATGGTATTTAAATGTTTTTCATGTTCTTTTTGAGTTATAAAATATGCCATAATTCCATCCAAAAATACCAAAAATGAAAGATCATAAGTACCATTGAAAGACACGATTCATCAATTCCATGAAAACCATCAGTGCATTAGTAAGACCAAATGGAAAAATCACGTATTCATAATGGCCTTAATGACTCTTGAAAGCTATCTTTGGAATATCCTCTTTCTTAACCCTGATTTGGTGATACCTAGAGTGTAGATAAATTTTAAAAAATCATTAGGATCCCTTTAATTGTTCAAAAATTTCATCAATATGAGGAGAGAATATCTATTCTTTATCGTAACTTGATTCAAATAAAGATAATCAACACAAATTCATAATGAACCATCTACCTTCCAAAAAAATAATTGGATCATCCCAAGCAAACACACTCGATCTTATAAACCCTTTAATTTCCAATTATTCAAATTGGATCTTCATCTCCTTCAATTTAGTTGTTTCCATCCTATACGATGGAAGTGAAGTAGGATTTTTCCTTAGAAAGAGATCAATCAAAAATTCAACTTCCCTTTAAGGTGGAAACCCAGTGAAATTTTCAAGAGAAACATCAGGATAGTGATCCAAAATGGTAATAAAATTGCGAGTCTCAATTATTTCATTAGTCTCCAAAGTGATTACCACTAATTGATAAGAAACAGTTCCAACCATTAGTGCTAAAATATTTCTCTTCCATCCTTGACATCCCAAAATAATTTAAAAATATGTATTATCCCATTGGGAGATGTAAACTATACTCTCTATGCATAACAATTGATATGGTCCTTGGAAGTAACTAAAAAATCCATTCATAAGATCAATTCAAATACATTCATGTTCAAAATAGAAAATTCCTAATCAAACTGGGATTCATCGATTGTTATAGAACAAGTTACACATTTAAATCACCTACACTCTCTCTCCCTAAGAGGTTAATGAATACTCATTACATGTGTCATCATATGCAATCCCGTTTGATTATGACAAACGGAGAAATAAAAGAGTGGGGTGCACCAGTATCAAAAAGAACTTTCATAAGGGTTCATTTAATAATAATGGTACCTCATATAGTTGAATTACTAGATTGGTCTTCTGTGATCATATGCTCAGTACCATGTAAATTCTTGCTCACTCTTATTTGTTCCTTGCTTCCTTATTATGGTTTCATTTTCTAGGGAGTTTGGGTGTTCCTCAAATCACCCTGGTTCACTCGGTTATGAGGATGATAATTTTTCTGACATGATTATATTATGGAATCATAATATATATGAGTCACATGAGATTTATTTACTAGAATAGGAATTGTAGAATTATAGCAATAACACTAAATATACCCCCATCTAATTACAAATGTGTCATAATTTGGGTTGTGTCAAACAATCTCGCTTCATTTTCTCGAATGAAGCACATTGGAAACATCCAATCTTATTTTTGGATCATGGAGAAAATTTAACCAATTCAGTGGTTTGATCTTGATATTCTCTTCCACCTTGGAAGTATTTTTCCCTCTTCCACTTGTTCTCATCATTAGAATTCCCACTCATTCCCATATAGAAAAATGAAATTCCTCCATTCATATTTCCATTGATATCTCTTTCATACACTATATCTATATTAACAATCTCTATATAATTAGTAATATAGAGTATAGCTATCTTATAATGAATCTTTGGTCACAATTTAGACTCGAGGATGCATGGCTTCAAGGATACACCAACAGGTACCTCTAGATCAAAATGAACTAAGTTTATAAACTTAGTTGTATATTCCTTCACTAATAGATTATCTTGATTAAGGATGAATAAATTTTTCATTATGGATATCTTGAATGTGTATGGATATAATTTTTTGTTGAACTATTCTTAAAATACCTCCCATGGTAGGCCTTGGTCAAATTTATCATGGACATCTAAATCCTACCATTGGCATGAAAAACCATCCAGTATGTTGACTACTAACTTGACCTTTAGATCATCCAGTGTTCCAAGTAAATCAAAAAAAAATACTTTTGAAACTGTATATAATGATCCAATTATCACGGTTCATCATTTTGGTTTCCCTTATCAATAACTTGAAAAACTTTCATAATGGTCTAAACAAAATTTCTAGTTCACTTTTAGATCAGGTGAAACCACATTCATTGTGATCTCTTATTATGGGTTTCTACATTGTCTAACTGGTTCCATTTCTCTAAATATAGAACAAAACACCACTTATTCATAACTCACTTGAAATTTAAGGATTAGAATATTCCAAATCATCATAACAAACAATCATTACAAATAATCATTTCAAAAAATAATTAACATAATATGAACAATGCATCCCCAATGGGAAGTCTCCTTACTAATGCATGATATGCTATACTCATTGGATAAACTCATGATGATGAAATAAAAGTACATCTAGAAGTGTTTAATAACACTTTTTGTATCTGTATCACCCTGGTAACTTGAAGTTTGACATAGAAAGGTTAGATATGGATTTTTCTGCTATACATTTCAAGTTTTGACATTTCCTATATCCTTGCTACCATCTCAAGATGATGGATTGACCATGACTGATACCATTTGTAAAATCCACACCCTACCCATTTGTTTGAACTATGTCGAAGGTGATACTAACCTTAGGTGGCATCCCCAATACATAAAAGGCTAGAAATAAATTCCAAAGGATTACCTAAACATTGAATGATGATTTTTCCTTTTTTAAAAATTTAACCCATCAAGAGAAAATACAAATAACCAAACCAACTATATGATGTATTAGTATAAATAATTCAACTCAATTGAAAACCAATAAATAAAAAATCAGAGTAACAATGAAAAGGTATAACAAGGTCACTCAATAAAACCAATAAATATCCCGAAATAGAAACACCATTGTGGAATCACTCCAACCTCTCCATGAGAGAAAATCCAAGATCCAAACACAATCCTGATAAAATAGCATCATGATATTCCACTAAATAAGTAAGATACCTTTCATTTATCTATGTCATGAAGAACAATGTTTGTATATGCACTAAAGTGTATATGCAGGGGGTGAGGGATCATATCCAATAGGCTTTCCCCAAGAGACTTTCCAACTCATGCCACTAGGAAAAGGACATGTTAGCTCATAGTTTAAAATAAAATTTTATAACAAAGATAGGAACATAAAAAAGATTTTCCAATTTAAAACAATTTAAATTAAAAGGAGGAAAATTTATCCATAAATAACACTTGGAATACCCACACCACATATATACACACACACACATGAAATTTAGTTGACAGTTCTATACTCATGAGTGGTTACTCATCAAACCACCAAGTCTCCACTAGGTGACCATTCTCTAGGTTCCTCCATTATGGCACCATGCCCCTTATTTGGGGTCACATCCAATGTAAATTAACACATTCCAACCATGTATTACAAAATCTCATATCAATATATTTCACATAAATTCATTATTTCTTTTAAAACATTTTATTGAAAATATTTCATATATTAAAACATAACCATAATTTAGATCCATAAATCAAAGGGGTTTCCAAAATCCATTCAAATTCCCATGTTACCAAATCACATACCAAAAGGGTTTCCTTTAAGAAATCATCTAATGTTCCCTTTGAAAATATAAGTAAAACATTTAATAAAACCAAGCCTTAAATTTCTATAATAAGTGGAGAAGAGAGATAAAAGTCACATACCTTTAAACAGGAGATAAAAACAGAGAATGACACTATGAAATCTTTAGATTCTGGTTCAAAACTTCTTTACTTCAATAGATCTAATCAAAATATCATCAAAAAAATCATAAAAAATATATGTATCCATAAAATATTGGATTTAATGTTTTGTGTGAGAGGGGATAAAGATATATAATGAGAAAGATAGAAAATATTTACTTATCATCGATTCCAGAGATCCAACACATTTAGATCCATAAAAACTAGATTTTAAATCTAAGGTAACCACTGAGAACACTTAAGAGAGGAGAGGGGTTCAAATCTTGAGAAAAGAGGAGAAAATGTGGGTTTTGAGGGTTAAAATTGAGTTACTCTATAATTTTCAAATCATTAAATGCATGAAAATGGTTAGTCTACATGGTCTGGGAAACCATGAACACAGTACTATCTTTAAACCCCCTATCATATGGTTGGTTCATGTGGTTTGAAAAACCATATGCAAACCACGTTCCTACCCAGAAACCTCTCGTGTCTCTTGCATGGTTTCCTAGAAAAGGTGCGCAGTTTTCCCTAACTATGCTCAAACCATGTATCCCTATAAATGATTCCAAAATACACCAAAAACATCCCAAAACTCCTGAAACTCAACTCAAGAATTATATAACTTCTAAATACATAATAAAGGGTTAGAGTACTAGAAAGTGGGGGGTGTTATGATATCTCAATTTTATGTACATATTTTAAGGGGTTTTCCTATGTTTTTTAATTGGGTTTTGAATGATTTAATTCAGTTGCATTCTTGATTTAATTGGTTTTTGTGTCTTTTATTGGAGTTGGTGCCCTAGAACTAGATTCTGTGTACTTTATGATAACCTATATTCATAGTTTTTAATATTAATAAACTCTTTATCACATAATTATTGTTCTTTTGTGTAATATAGTATGTGATAATGTCCTAAGAGTAGTAGTCGCACTAAAAGGTCATAGTAGTTCCCCGTTATAATGAGAACCCAGAAGTGCCATGATAGTATTATTAAATATATGTTCTATAGTTGGATGAAATCATTTTTAGGGACACAAATGATACAATCTATAAATGGTGGAGACTCATAGGACTTTGAGTCACCTTCTCATGGTGTACACCCTTGGTAATATCTAGTTTAGGATATTATAAGAATAAGACCCACCAGTAGGAAATCCACATTTATAGGTTTAATTTGATGTTCCTATTTGCAAACATGTGTATTGATCCTAAGACTTTATGATTATTATTAATGATTGTTATAAGTCATTTACTTTTATGTATTGATGAAAACCATGACAACATATGTTCACGATAATGTAGGATATGATGGGTGCGTCACGAGTGATATTGCATTAATGAATAATGCGAGAAAGGATTTGTCCCTTTTATTTATTAATAGAAGATAATATCATAGGCCCTTTAATATAAATAATATAACCTAAATAAATCCATGTTCTTAGTGTTTTATAGGCAAGTTTGATTTCTATAAATTCAAATAAAGATACATTGAGCACATAAGTTGATGACACCATCCTGCAACCTGTTTGATTAGAGATATCGTGATAAAGGAATTATATTATACAATAATCACCCATATGAGGTATTATTTCATTACAACATTAAATTCTTTCTCTATGGGTGACTTATCAAGTTGCTAGATGATAACCTTAGACTTTAGGCTACTTTTTCTAATGCCACTAAAAAAGAGGCCTAGAGGGTCACATACTAAGTGTATCCAAAATCTCAGTTAAATAATATATTATTATTTATTATCTAACAATTTGAATAAATATTATTCCCACATGTGGTTTAATAATTATTCATGTTTTCTTGATCACATATTTTTTCACCAGTTATTCAATAGAATATTATGTGAGTGGAATATTTAATAAATATTTATCTCCTATTTAGTGAATATAATATTAATTTATTTATTGGGAAATAATGTAGTTATATTTATTTATTAAATAAATAGTCATTATTCAAGGATCATTAAATATTATAGAGGAATGGTGGACCAAGTTTAATAGTAGGGTGAAAAATAATATATATTGAATATTATTTAATTAAATAATATTTAATTTTAATTTATGAGTTTAGTGCATGTCACGAAATAATATTATTATTATTATTATTTTGAACATGGGGTTCTATAGGAATTAAATAAATAATAAAGGTAACTTATGGAATTATTTAGTCCTATCCCTAGCAGTATATAAACATAATTATATTACTTTTCAAGAGATCTAATTCATTTTGTTATGCACAATGAATCTAAAAAATACTCTCAAATCCCTAGAGAGATCCCTTCTCCAAGAACGCTCTTAAGAATGGAGAGAGATTTTCCTCTATATTCCACTCTCAAGTCTATAGAGATTAAGAAGAATCATTTGGAAGTGATTATTGAGGCGATTAGAGATGAATAAAATAAGCATCAGGATCTATCATGCTAGCACTCGGAGATTCCTACAGTGACATTCATATATTCGTAGAACACATGTGGATCACTGTTATAGGGAATTTTCCCTTGATTCCTACAATGAAATGATGGCACATCATATATACATTATCATATCCATCAATGAAGAAATAATTTATCACAAGGTAATTCTTTATTTTCTTAAATTAATTATAAATAATATGTGATGATCCTACATTTTGGTTCTGGAATTTTATCTATTGTCTATATTATTTGATACAATTATATTGATCACAGCATGTATATTCATGTAAATCTTGGATTGATCATCGATATTAACAAAAAGAAATATTGGAAATGACCCATCATGCTTCTGTTATTCCCAAAACCTTAAAGTGGTATCAAAGAAGTTACATAATTATTTATAATTATTTAACCATCATTGATTGATTTACATATAAGTAATTGGTTTTAAATTCTAGTTTAATAATTCTTTAATCCAAATTTTGAGATCTACTTATTCCTCTTCATTTCTTGTAAATATAATCGAATCAATTAATTTTATGAATGAACTAAATTTGAAGATCTCATCTAGAGGTGTTGAGGAGTCTGGTCGGATAACACAAGAGTACACTCTATGTAACACTATGGTACACATTTTGTTCTAGTGTTTAATTCACTCAGAATTAATTCAGAATTAATTCAAGGCATGTGCATTTATTACACATAGTGCATTTAATTTTACATTGTGTGTTGACTAGGATAGCCTGGAACATGCTCAGCTAGAGTAAACACCATGTAACTTTTATACATAGTGTTTAGTTCTTTAGTCATAGGTGGGATGTGTATCTTCTTACCTAACTGGTGATTGTGTAACTCAAAGACCAAATTCTATGTACTCCAATATTTTTCATGGAATGGTTTACACATCAAGTCCCTAGGTGTGTGCTATATATAGATGATGAGAAAACATACACGCAATGTTGCTCCAATGTACACACCGTGTACTTTTACTAAATTACATAGAATTAAAATTAATTTATTATACTATGAAAAAATTATCAATGTGTAATTGTTTGTGGTCATTAAGTTGATAGGATATTCCACGTGATGGGTTTTAATATATATAAATGTTTAATTAATTTTTTCGTAATGTTCAGATCTGCATATCATGTATGAGTTATATTATAATTGTTACTCTATGTGAATTGAATCATAACATGTGACATAAAAATCATGTAATCTGTTTAATTGTTAAGATGATGGTACATGTCATGAAAGTATGTGATAAGTCATGTATTCCACATGTCATAAGAGTAAATGGTATATGAGTATAATACATGTTGGGTAGTTTAGATGGGTACTCACTATGTTCCCTTTAAGGTACATTTTTTATTATACATGATTAATTTTAGATAAATTTTTTTTTTTAAATTATTATAGATGATAATCTTAAGGAAATTCAAATGATAATTAAGATAAAAAAATTGATTGATTAAATAATATAATTAATTTATTTGAGCATGATTTATCTTGGATAAGAATGATTAATAATTGAATATTAATTTTATTAAATGTGTAAATAGTTTCACGTATGTGGATGATCATGAGCCTAGACCAGACCATTATATGTGATTGGTTTCATTTAATTTATTAATAATTTAAATTGTTGGCATGCATGTCATCTCTCCTCTTATTATGTAAGGGTTTGTGTGCCCATGGTTTTTTTAGGTAAACCCCTTCCCCTCACCTACTTTTGAGTAAAATAAAGTTTACTGGATGGAGATATCAAGCTAGTGGAGGCAGTTCAAGTCTAGATCCAAGGTGAAACCAATTTAAGAGATATACGTAGGTGGATAGGTGGAAAACTGTAACACAAACCATAAATGGTTCAAGGTGATTTTCCCCTAGGTAGATGGTTAGTTTATCATCCGCTAGATAATTTAATCATTACTAAAATATCATGATCATAACACTTTATTATTTTATTTCTTTCAAGTTTCATGGTTATTTCATTATGTATATTTTTTCAAAATCACATGAATTAATGAATTAACAAGCATATAATATATAACTAAAATAAATTTTATTATGCATAAATATTATCTAAGATATGGTTAATCACTTAAGTAAATCCACTTAATATTAATAAGCATGTAATAAAGATAATAATTGAAAATTTATGCATAAAATATAAAATCCCTCAATTATAAATATTAAGTCAGCATAGCCTTCCATTAATTCAGTTAAAATTAAACCATAGTTCCATGTGCTTGACCAACCAAAGTTGGGATACTTTCAATTATCATGGAATTCTAACATGAATTTTTGGTTTCACTTAACTTATTTCACATAAAAGTTTGACTACCAAAATAAGACTTGGTGTAACTGAGTGGAAAGGTTTGAGGAAATACAATTGAAGGATTTCAGGATTTGGGATTCCACTCAACAGATTAAGGAACTGTGAATTAATGCATTTGGAATTTAGAATTCATACCTAAAACCCTTAAAATTGATTGACCAACCAAAGTTTGGTTAATGATAAGGGTAATATGGATCCTTTCCACTATAATGTCCAAGAAACGAGACATTATGAATCCAATGGTGGGGGCTATTGGGTTTCGATAAAATAGTGGGAGATTAATAAATATTATATTTATTTATTTGTCTAAATTTTATCAGATAAAGTACTAAATTTCTACTCATATTACTTATATAAATAGTAATAAAATTACTTCAAACATATCACTGCAATCTATACTTGAGAAGGATAACCTTATCACTAGAACAAATTTCCAAGAGTGGAAAAGGTGCTTGTGCATTATCCTATCCCATGAAAGGAAATTATATGTGCTGGAAGAACCTATTCCTAATGCGTCTGATAATGAGGCTAGTGAGGAAGAGTTATCTCTCTATGAGAAACATTTGAACGATGCTACAAATGTTCAATGTTTTATTATATCATCCATGACCAATGAGATTTTTAAGTAACATGAGGACACAGATGCATATAGCATGATGTCTCACCTTTAGGATTTTTATCAAGAGAATGTGAGACAAGAGAGATACAAGCACGTGAGCCTCAGCCTAGTTGGTGAGGTATCCTTAAGTGAATCCATGAGACCCAGGTTTAAAACCAGGTAGAGGCGTATTTCCGGGGGGCTGTAGCAGTACTATAGCAGGTGCTGTAGCAGGAACTATAGTAGTACTGTAGAAGAACTGTACATTGTGCAGTACTGTAGTAGAACCGTACACTATGCAGGTACTGTAGTAGAATTGTACATTGTGCAGGTACTGTAGCAGGCACTATAGTAGTTATTGTAGCAGGTAATGTTCGGTACTGTAGCAGTTGGAACTATTCGCCTTGGGCCATCGGTTTGGGTTTGGAGTCCTTAAGGCTTTCAGGACACCCAGTACTTCGGGTCAGTAGGGCTTTTGGGACACCTTTAAGGTCTTAGGTCCACCTCAAGGCCTTCAGGACACATGCAGTTTCCCTAGAAAGACTCTAAAAAAAAGGAGTAGCCCCAGAAGAGGATTCAGAGCAGGTGCACTCACCAGAGTATAGCCAAATAGATTGTTAGAATGAGAGGGTATGGCTATTCCATCGAGACCAGCTTGTGCTTGCATGGGAAGCCTAGCCAGACGGTCATGCGAAGGTGGAGAGCTACTATAACGATGTAGATTCTGGGGAGGGGTAGTTCCTTTTAGATAGTCTGGTTGAATTCCCTAAAGACGTTCGGGTCATGTAATCTCCTAAAGCCTATGGGCCTTTTAATCTCTAAGCCTACAAGCCTTATAAGGTTTCACCCTCATCCCTTGAAAGGGGGGTTATCAAAATCAATAAAAAAAGGGCTTCGGGCCATTTAGGAAGAGAGATACAAGATCTCTAATGCTTTGTTTATAACTAATATTGGAGAGTCTATGCTAGCTAGTCCTTGTGTGGTCAATATTATTGGCTACATTGAATTCTTATACATATTAGGGATTAAATTCCCAGATGAGCTTCACACAGATCTCATACTTTCCTCACTTCCCAAGACCTTATCCAATTTTATTGTTAATTATAACATGAGAAATAATCAGAAGAGTCTTTAAAAACTTCTTAATTTGATTCACCAAGTGGATAAGGATATGGGGTGTAACAAACCCATGGTCCTTATATTGAATAAGAAAAGGAAGAACAAGGTAAAGGGGGCCAAGACTCATAATAAGTATAAAGCTCCCAAGAAATTCCCTTTCAAGATGAGTAAGATCCAGAGGCATGGAAAGGAAAAGGAGGTAGTATGTTTTTAATGTGGTAAACAAGGACACTGGAAGATAAAATACACCTATAACCAAGGGTAATCTAAAGGTATGTTCATTATATAGTGTGATATTTCATTATCCACACATTGGGTATTAGATACAGCTTGTGATGATTACATATGTATCTAAATGGATGAATCAGGTAGATTTTGAAAGATTACTAGAGGAGAGGTGGATTTGTGAACTATCAATGGTGTGAGGCTGGCTGATCTAGCTATTAGTAAATAACACCTTTCATTGATAATAGGAATGATATTGGTTTTAAGGGATTATTATTATGTACCAAATGTTACCAAGAACATAATTTTTATATCATGCCAAGATGCAGATGGTTTAATTTTTAATTTTAGAAATAAAATTTGTTTCTTTTATAAAGAAAACATATGTTATGGTATGGGGAATTTAAATAAGGGTATTTATGTATTAAATTACAAAAAAAGTATTGGAAATAGATAATGAATCATGTTCATACAACTCATATGCCAATGATCCTGTACCCAAGTGGTACAGGCTCCTGCTTGGCATCCAAAAAACCCAGGATCAAATCCGGGCAGGGAAAAATTTCTGTGGTACTATAGTAGTACTATAGTAGGGGGGTACTGTAGCAGTAATGTTGTAGCAGGAGACTGTAGTAGCGGTGAAACTGTAGCGGCAGAGGCACTATAGCAGGTATTGTAGCGGTGGCGGTACTGTAGCAGCACGGGTACTGTAGCATTATTGTTCACCGAGGGGTCCTTTGGGACAAAAAATGGGCTTTAAAGCCTTGTATTCAGGCCACTTGTCCTTGGGCCTTCGATCTATGTAATGGGTCTCCCTCTACCCTCACTAAATAGGTCTTTTCTTTAATAATAAATTGAGGCTTCGACCCCAACCGTTAAAAAAACGACTCATATAACACTCAGCTATGGCATCACCATCTTGGTCATTTAAATGAGAAATGTTTGAAAAAGTTCTATCAATAGGGTTATTTATACTCTTATAAGCTAAACCACTTGAAAGATGTCATGCTTGTTTATAAGGAAAAAATGAAAAAATTGTCATTCGGTGGATAGGGTGAAAAGGCCATAGTGCTTCTAGGATTTGTACACATTGATGTGTGTGGACCATTTATAGTAGAAGTTATAGGTGGTTATTCTTACTTCATAACTTTTACTAATGAATTGAGTATATATGGTTTTGTTAAATTGATGAGGTATAAGTCTGAGTCCTTTGATAAATTCAAAGAATTCAAGAATGAAGTAGGGAATAAACTTGGAAAGAAGATAAATAAGCTTTCATCGGATCAAAGTGGTGAATATCTTAACCAAGAGTTTATTGAATTTTTATGGTATTTTGGGATTATATATCAACTCACTCCACCTTAAACACTACAGTGTAATAATTTTAGTGAAAGGATGAATTGTACCTTTTTATACATGGTAAGGTCAATGATTATTCATACAGATAATTCATTATCATTTTGGGGATATGAATTAAAAAAAATTGGCATATAAATTAAACTGAGTACCAACTATTGAATAAAATGTAATTCCATTAGAGTTATGGAGTAGAAAGAAACCCTTTTTTACATACACATGTATGGTATTGTGAGGTAATTTTTAAGGCCTTCTCAGGTAAAAAACTAGCACCTCGGGGCACAAATCTTATATTTATAGGGTATCCTAAGGAAACAAAGGAATACTACCTATACAACCCCTAAGAAAAGAAAGTGATTGTCACCAGAAAAGTTGTATTTCTTGAGAGGGAGAACCTCCTTAAGAATGATAGTGGGAGAAAAATTGAATTTGATGAATTTGATGCTCAAGATACACAAGAGTTGGTATAGGAATAGATTCCACAGGTCCCCATAGAAGAAGTAGTTCTTGAAACACAAGTACAATGTAATATCACTAAATAGGTAAGAGAAATATAAAGATATGGTTTTCCAGTCACTAAAGATGGTGACTCATTATTGGTGGAAAATGATGAACTTATATCCTACAAAGAGGCAGTAGAGAGCTTAGAAGTTGCAAGATGGAAAGAAGCCATGAATTCTAAAATAGTTTCCATGTATCAGAACCAAGTTTTGGGTTCTGGTCGATGCACCTATTGATGTAAATATTATAGGATGTAAATGGGTATTTAAGAGAAAAATTTACATGCAAGGTAAAGTAAATACCTATAAATAAATTCTAGTGTCTAAAGGGTTTAAATAGTTTCAAGGAATTGACTATAATAAAACTAAAACAACCATGATCTTTATTATACATTGATACATGTTTTATTACATAAAATTACACTTAATACAACCTAGAAGATTGATGGGTATAGTGAATTTGGGAAATTAGGTGCATTACATAACAACTTAAAACATGGTATATAATACATTATTTAAAACTTCCTTGATTTGATCATAATAATCCATCGAACTTAAAAATGCATGGGATATCCAAGGGGAATACATCAAAAAAAGGTGAGATATAAAGCCTAGTAAGGGAATAAATAAGTCATAACATGAAGAATATGATACATGTTAGACAATAGGCATATCAATGGAGAATAAAAGAAACATGAATAATAAGGCATGATATAGCATAATAATCATAACATGGGAAATGTGGCAACAACTTAAAACACTGAATCATAAACATAGGTCAAGTCTAAACCCACCCAGATATCATGGTGGAAAAAATTACCATAAATTAATCAAGTATACCCCTATCCCAACATGAAATATCATGATAATAAACATTACCCAATGCATTGAAGTGCTATCAGGGTGCACCCTTCATAATCATTTCATTCTCATTCTTAAGTGTGTCACATAGATCATATAACATGGATTCATTCAACCTCATAATTTATTCCACAATAAAGGAATGTGGAATAAATACATGTAAGTCCCCAATAATTAATTATATGTTCATTAAGGTGAATACCCTTGATAGATAAATGGGTATGGTATTCACTACATGATTATTTTGGCATGGAAAATCACGGTGTAATTTCGGCAACATAACAACATCATATAGAAATTCATAAAATGGATTGATGAGAGATAAATGGGGTATATAATAATTTAGACATGAAATGGATATTAATAGTGACATGGAAATACATTACCCAAAATAAGTAATTTAAAATATAAGGTGTAACATAATAAATAAACTTGAAGATATAGGAGAAAGGAAAGAACTCTTACAAAATTTTGGCATGGTAATGGGTGTATATAAAGGTTCGTAGGAGGGTTGAATGAGATTTAAAGTGGATCTCATCATTTATATAGAAAATGGAAAGTAAGGGGTATGTTTAATAACATATCCCATCATAGGAAAAAGTAAATTCAAAGACATAACATAAATAGAATTCTTGATAAAAGATGATAGTGGAAGATCCCTTACGAAATTTCAGCATAGTAACAGCTTAGATAAAGGTCAAAATGAGAGGGGATAAATAATATATCATTAAAATAAAATCAATTGTAAATTAATGGAATCATATTAAATAAATTAAAATGTAACCAATTGAAATTATAAAGACTAATTTCAAGGAAGATTCTTGAATTGAAAGAACGAGAGGAATGTGAGGATCCCTTATGGAATTTCGGCATAGTGACAGCTTAGATAAAGGTCAAAATGAGAGAGGATAAATAATATCTAATTAAAATAAAATCAATTGGACATTAAGGTAATAATATTAAATGAATTATAATATAACCAATTGAAATTATACAGACTAATTTCAAGAAATATTATTGAATTGAAAGAATGAGAGGAAGGTGAGGATCCCTTACTTGAATGTGTGACTCTAAAGGATTGGGAGAGGATTATTGGGAGATTTGGGGTGCCTTGGGAGGACTCTAGGGAGTAGAGGGAAGAGTTTTTTATTTGATACAAGTAGTTTTAGTGAATATAAATGTATGATCAGGGGTGGTTTTATATAATCAAATAGGGGGTTTATTATTTAGTTTTTGGACTCTACATAATAAAATATTCAAAAGCATAAACCATGTCATGGTTTTTGCATATGGTTTCTACCAAAGGGGAGTGTAATAAATTATTTTATAAGTCCAAGGGCCGAAGATAATAAAATATCACCCTTGCTTATGTGTAGGTGAGTCACACTTTCAAAGAAATGATTTTAAAATCTTAAAATATATTATAAGTCTTGGAGGATTCACTAAGGCATTATAAAATAAATCAAATAAAAATAAAATTACATTATTTTAAATTAAAAAAAACACATATTTTGACAATTATGCCTTTTATATTATTTATTACATCACTGTTGGGCCATTGTGATGTCATAAAGCACACAATATATTTATACGGTATTTAATTTTTACCCAAAAAATCGACTGTCTCAGAAAATTATAAAAAATTAACCATTAGATAATTTTGAACTTCTAATTCCAAAAATAATATTCATTTAATCTAAATAATTTTCTAAATATGTGAATTTTCACTTTTAAAAATAAAAAACTGACATTTATTGAAAATTGACCGGTTTTGATAGTTTTCAAACCCTAATAAAAATTATATTTGACTTTATAAAAATTATATAATAATTTATATTCAATAAAAGTTATTTAATAATATTTTATTAAAATATTATTTATTTCAAAAATACAATAATTCATCCAAATATATTTCTTAGTTTAATTTGAATATTAACCAAAAATACAATTTGGGCTTTAAAAATCATAAAGTAACAATAATAGGATGAAAATATATTCATTAATTTATAAAAAATAATGTACATATTCTTATTGCTAGGGTCATGATACATATCTCTTTATTACACCAGCATATACCCTAAGAGTAAGGTGCATGATGGTGGGGTTTTCATGGGGTTATTCGGTGAACTTGGTTTGGGTTGTGATCTCGATGAGCTTGAAATTATCCCGTAAATAGTTTTTATCATGATTAAATTATTGGATATCAGCTTGGGATTGGTAAAGGAAAAATCCCAAAAATGATATCTCCCTCATAAGCTCTGATAAATGGGATTCATAGGGTACAATCCTACTGTTTGAGGTTATCACTTCCTTTTTCTATGACAAATGGATTTCTCAAAACCCTACATTTATACTAGTCATGTGATCACTGTTCAAAAGATATATTTTCAATGGTAAAGATACTTAATGGTAATTTAAATCCAATTGGATATAATAAAACAATAGAATTTCATCTATTTTCTATATCCATAAGTCATTTAATTAAATAAAAAAGGGTAATTGTATTCATAAAATTTTGGTTCATTACAATCTTCCCCCCTTTAGAAATTTTTCCCTCAAAATTTCATTTTCCCACACTAAAATATATGAGGGTAACTCTTCTTCATCACCTCCTCTGATTCCCATGTTGCTTCTTCAAACTTCTAGTTTCTACACAACACTTTGATGAGGGGAATTTTCTTGTTTAGTAGAACTTTTTATCTATGATCTAAGATCTTCATCGGTTGCTACACATAGGAAAGATCATTCTCCAATGGTACCACCTATGTATTGAGTACATGTGATGGGTCTGGTATGTACTTTGTTAAGAGGGACACATAGAATACATCATGTACTTTAGATAGGTTTGGTGGGAGTGCTAGTCGATAGGCCACTTATCTGATGCGATCAAGGATCTCAAAAGGGTCTATATACCTTGGAATAAGATTTAAATTATTCCCAAATATCATCACTTTCTTCCATGGAGATATGTGCAGGAATACCATGTCTCCAACCTCAAACTCTAGGTCAAATCGATGATTTTCGGTATAGCTCTTTTGTCAACTCTAAATAGTCTTGATGTGCTGTTGAATGGTCTTAACCTTCTCTACCATTTATTAGACCATTTCAGGACCTAGAAGTTTTTGTTCCCCAATTTCATCCCAAAATTCTGGTGTTCTGCACCTCTTCCCATAAAGGGATTCATAGGGATCCATTTGGATGCTTGAGTGGAAATTGTTGTTGTAAGAGAACTCTACTAAAGAAAGATGTTTATCTCATCCACCTTTGAAGTTCATTGAGTAATCTCACAACATGTCCTCAAGTGTTTGGATAGTACACTCAGATTAGCCATCAATTTAAGGGTGATAAGCCGTATTGAAGTTCAGCTCAATATTTAGAGCATGCTGGAGACTTTTCCAAAACTTAGAGGTAAATATTGGATATTGATTGGACATAATTGATAGTGATACTCCATGTAGCCTTACCACTTATCTGGTGTATCTTCATGTTAGTTTATCTAGTGATAAATACTCTCAAATCGCAATTAAGTGTGTAGTCTTTGTAAGACAGTCCACAAAAACCTAGATAGAATTGTTTCCTTTGGATGTCTTTGGAAGTCCGGTGACAAAGACTATGGTGATATTTTTCCATTTCCATTTTGGTATGGGTAATGGTTGAATCATCCCCTTAGACTTAATTCTTTCAAACTTTACTTGCTAACATACTAGTCATTTTGATGTAAATTCAACAATATCCTTATTCATGTTGTCCCAAAAATAGTGCTCTTAGAGATCTTGATACATCTTTGTGTTTCCTGGGTGAATGGAGAAAGTTTAACTATGTGAATCGTACAATATTTCCCTATTTAACTCAATATTTGATGGAACATATAGTCTTGACCCAAATATCACAATTCCTTCTTCATTAACACTAAACTCTTAGGATTTACCTTTTATTATAGCTTCCACTTTCTTCTAAATTCCAATTTCATCTTTTTGAGAATCCTTTAACCTTTAAAGAAGAGACGATTGAGAAATCATTTGTGAAAGGATTAATTATGTTCCTTTATTTATGATTCCCATGTCCATCTTATTCAAATCTAAGAAGATTGGATCCTTCTCAATTATTATTGATTATAGAGTTTCTAGATTCTTTCTACTTAGAGTAGCTACCACATTGTTCACTTTCACAGGATGGTAGTGGATTGAGCAGTCATAATCCTTTATGAGATCTAACCATCTTCATTGATTCATATTCAAATCTTTATATGTGAATATATATTTTAGACTTTTGTAATATGTATATATTTTACACTTATCCCTAAAGAAATAAATTTACCAAATTTTCAAATCGAAGATCACTACTTCCAACTCTAGATCATGTGTCAGATAGTTTTGCTCATGAATTTTCAATTAACTTGAAGCATAGGCTATGAATTTGTCATTTTTCATCAACACACATCCTAATCCCTTATTCAAATAATCACTTAAAATTACGAAAAGCTCCCCAATTGTGGGTAGTATGACCAGAGGGGTAGTGATAAGCCTCCTTTTCAACTCCATGAATCTTTATTTACATTCATCATTCCAAGAAAACTTGACTCCCTTCAGAGTTTTCTTAGTAAGAGGGTTTGATAGTCATGAAAATTTTCTCACAAATCACCAATAATATACACAAATATCACATTTCTTGTGATGATATACCCCAAGAATGAGACTTATTTCAACGATAACTGAAATTCGCAGCTGATTGTCTCCTATCGACTGGTCAAGGTTCCAATGCTCTGCTAATGTGTATAGCAACACTCTGGTCGAATCCTCGGCGATGATAGTTTTTTTATAGTCAATTGTTTTTAGTTAATTGCATTTTGATTGGGGGGTTTGTTTGTAGAGCTTATGAAATAATTTATGGATGATGTTTGATTTAAAAAATTAATAAAGATTGGGGTGAGTTCATTATTGGGGATTTATTCTTATGATATCCTTGAGCTTTGCTTTATATTTCATTAAATTAATACCCACTTCACAAGATGATTTTGATCGGAATTCCAAAGTGTTAAAGCTTTAATCCAAGCCGTAACTTAACTTAGGTTTCTAATCATTACCATTACTTGTTTATGGTAGTATATTTTTGTTTCCAATAATCCATGTAATTCATATGTTAAACAAAACATGTCATTAATCCATGACATATAAAGTTCAACATACATAATATTAACTCAAAGAATACTCATCGAGAAAAGGCTCCCAATCACTTAATATCCTCAAATTATAACTCACCCCAATGGTAGATTTACTCATCCATTTAAATTATTATTAATATGGTTATAATGATTATGATGATAAATTAAGAAGAGAAGGAAAAGAAAGGGATAAGAAAAGAGTAGTGCGTCGAACACTCACACAAATGATAATGAGAATTAAGAACAGAATTTCGATTGAATGAGGAAGTAAAATAAGGGAAGGGGTTTCAACTTTATTTAAAATATTTTAAGATAATTAATATTTAATAACAGAGGGTGGATTATTAAAATAGAATATGAATAATAAACTTTCACTAAAATAGAATTAAAAAAACAACACTTACAAGATTACAAATGAATAAAAACACAAAAGCGAGTGAAATCAAAGAGAGGAGGAAAGGTATCTAAAGTGAAAACTTGATTATGGAAGGTCCTCCCAAGCCTTTTTTATGGCTTTGGTCGTTCCAATTGATGCTTCTCTCTTCTTAAATGCCAACCCCTTGCAAGGATAGGAGGGGATGTATTTATAGCCCAAGGAAGTGGACTGTTTGCATTCCCAATCTATCCCTCCACTTGGATCGATGATTTGGAAATCAATACAGCCAAATATTGAGATATATCCTTCTTAAAATTTTAATATAATAATTTTTTCCAACTACTCTAAAATTTTGGAGGCATTTGGACCTATTGAGCCAAAGTTATGTCTGGTTGATTAAACAATTTTAATTTTTCCATTTCAATCCAGTCTTTTTGAAGTCCAAAATGTGAAAGAGTTTTTGAATATGAAGATTCCCTCAAAATAGAATGATGTCTTCAACAAAGTCGGCCAAATATATCTCATCTTTCACACTGAAAAATATCAGCTCAAAATGATCTCTAGATCAGGAGCCATGTCATCAATACTGTACTGATTTTAATTCCCAACCAGAATGGTTGACTGGACTTTAAAGCATTAGTTGGGCCCCTTGTCTTTAGATTTGGGCCTTGAAATTTTTATCCAATAATCCTTTAATTACCACATGAAATTTGGAGTATAATAAAACAATTTGGACTTCCTTATTGAGCCCAGAAATTAAATCTTCATGGCTGGTCCAGTTTCTTCACAGATTATGTAGGCCTCCTTGTGTGGTCCATATGGGCCTTAAAATGGAAGAATTATCCCATGATCCCTTCTAATGAAATGTTTTATATTGAATTAGGAATACTAAAAAATAATAAACACACAATTTGTATCAGTAGGGTGAGAGTTATAAATAAAATATTAAAGTAAATCAATTGGACTACTTCTAAAAATGCTCAAAAATTATACTTAGTATTAAAATATTAATACTTCACACAAATTATGCACATTTCATATAAAATCAGTAAAGGGAGTATATAATAAGTCATGAAAATATTAATAACATAAAATCCCCCACACTTAGTTTTGTGAATGTCCTCATGTGAAACAAATATAAGAACATGACAAAATCATTTTCACTCACTAACAAATATTAAAATTTTGTTTTCTCCAATTAGGGGAGGTTTAGACTATTTCACTCATCCATTTTGAATTCCACCACAAGTTTTTACAGAAACAATGTTCCAAAACTAATTCATTTTTTCATGCTCAAATTTAGAAATGGAAAATGTGGACACTCAAAACTCACACCTCTCAAGATGATAAAATTCATTTGTGGAGGTTCACTCTTTCAACAAACAAAAGTGAAAATCTTAGAGTTTGAAAGATCTCTCAGCTTCCAATACCTATCCAAAGTGAAAAATAATCAAGAGGTATTTTTAAGGGGTTTTTATGTGGCTATGGGATGGTAGGAATATAATGTCCAAGAGAGATAAGAAGAGGGTTAAAACACCAACATAGAAAAAGGAATGCACATTTTTTTGAAATAAAACATGGAAGGAAATGAAAACACATATTTAAAAGGGAATGATTGTGTGAAGAAAGACACAATAGAGGAAGAAAATATGAAGGTAATGATAATATGGAATATTTACAAAAAGCAAAACTTCTCCCAATAAGAATATAATGCAAGTGTTCTTTTTTTATTTTATTTTCTTTTTCTTTTTGAAAGTTGACCTTGAAACAGATCTCACACTCATATCCAAACCCATGTTTGATCTCCTCAAGACACTAATTTTAGTAGTTATAACAAGATAAAAGGTTGAGGAAGAGTGATTTTTGACCTACCCAAGACACAACCCATTTTTTCATTTATTTTTTTATTTTATTTTTTTTCATCAATTTTTATTTTATTTTTTTGAACACTTGTCAATAACATTTACAAAATTACATAAATGGAAGTACATTACATTCCCCAAAACACACTTAATGACAACCTCTCCCCCACATTGAAATGGATGCTTAACCTCAAGCAGATGATAACTCATTGAAAATCAATAATAGGGTACCCAATCAATGAAATCCATTCCCCCCACACTTAAATTTCAAAAAATTATGCAATGAAAATCCATGTTGATATTGGGTGGGAAAAGGTATTGGGATTGTAATGTGGATATCAAGGAAAAGGTTTTCATAGGCTCGAAGTGGATTTCAAAAGGAGAATTAATGTATGGTTAATGGGAGGCTATTTGGATATTATAATTCTCATGTGGTTCAGAAAAATTCCTCTATCATATTAATGCACACTAAAGTAGGAAATTCAGCTCGAAGGTCCACAAACTCAAGATTCACAGAGGTGAAAAAACACTCATTTTGAAAATATGGACATAAGTATCCTTGGCATAAAATCTAATGTTGGTTCTCACAGATGGGGAAAATCATTTTCCAAATCAAAAATTGAGTATTAAAAATTTGTTTGTTTTGACACAAAATTCTTTATCCAAATTCATGATGAAAATACAAAATTTTGAGATGAAAACATGTCTTTTGACTCCCCAAAATGGTTAGACAAAATTTGAAAATTGGAGGGTGATTAAGAATTACTCTTGATTTTTCATATTGTTTCTTAAATTATTATTTTTTTTGTTTGTTTTTTTTTTGTTTTTATGGTTTTTTTAGTGTTTTTATAAAGACACACCCACACAAAAGAGAAATATTAAATAAAAAAAATTGATGAGGAAGGTGGTAAAAAAATGAGAATGAGGGAGGAAGAATAAAAGAGAGGGAGAGAGAGAGGGAGAGTTAAAGGGAAAGAGGTGCCCCCTGGTTTGGATTTGGTGGGTTTCCATCTCCATCCAGTGGTGGGTCAACTGCAGAAGTTGTGGATCCGATGGAAGTTGAGGTGGTTCCTGGTATGTGTGTCCTTTCATGGTGATGCTTTAACCGATGTCCATTAACCGTGAATGTCCTTTTGGAAGAGGGGTCTTGTAATTGCACTTCACCCAATGGGTAAACATTAGTAATAACAAAAGGACCTTCCCAATGAGAATTAAGCTTACCTAGGTGAAGCTGAAATTGAGAATTGAAGAGCATTACCTTTTCACCTTCATGGAATACCTTTCTCAGGATGTGTTTTTCATGTAGTACCTTGGATTTTTCTTTATAGAGAATAGAATTCTCATAAGAATCAAGTCGAAGCTCCTCCAGTTCATCCAATTGCAACAATATTTCTTCACCGGATTTTTCAAGATCAAAATTACAAGTTTTCACTTCCCAAAATGACTTATGTTGGATTTCAACTGGCAAATGACATGATTTACCAAAAACTAGCCTAAAAGGAGACATCCCAATGGGTGTTTTATAGGAAATTCGATAAGCCCAAAGTGCTTCACCAAGTATTTTAGGCCAGTCTATTCTAGTGGGTTTTAAAATTCTCTCAATAACTCTTTTCACTTATCTATTAGAAAGTTCAGACATTCCATTTTTTTGGGGGTGATATGCAGTTGAAGTTTTATGTACAACCCCATTATTTTTCAGAAGAGATTACATGGTTCTATTACAGAAATGGGTTCCTAAGTCACTGATCAAGGCACAAGGCGTGCCAAATCTATGGAAGATGTGTGTCTTTAGGAACTCACTAACAGTATGTGAATCATCCTTTATAGTGGGTTTGGCCTCAAGCCACCTAAAAACATAATCAACTTCAAGAAGAATGTATCAGAATCCATTGGAAAGGGGAAATAGTCCCATGAAATCAATTCCCCAAACATAAAAGATCTCACAGAAAATTAAAGGCTTTTGGGTAATTTCATTCCTCTTGGAAATTGTGCCAAACTTTTGGAAAGTGGGACATGATTGACAAAACTCATGTGAATCCTTGAAGAGTGAAGGCCAGAAGAATCCAGAGTCTAGGACCTTTTAGGAGGTCCTTTGTGGTCAAAAGTGGCCACCACCAGGCATTGAGTGAAAAAATTCTAAGATAGAGGAATTTTCATCTTTATCAACACATCTCCTAATTACCATGTCTGCCCCAGTTTTACAAAGTTTATTTTCTTCTCAAAAATAGTGTTTTGAATCACTTTTCAACTTCATTTTCTGTTCTTTTGAAAAAATGTCAGTAAAAACACCAGAAACCAAGTAATTTACAATTGGGGCATACCATGGTAACTTTGGAGTGAGAGATGAAAGGTGCTCAGTGGGGAATTCAGGATCAATGATTTCAGAATGAGAAGAATTAGAAATTTTACTCAAGTGATCAGCCACAGGGTTTTCTTTTCCTGGTCTATCTTTGATTTCAAGGTCAAACTCTTAGAGAATTAGGATCCATATTATTAGCCTCGGTTTGGAATCACTTTTCTTGAGTAAGAACTTTATAGCAGAATGGTCTGTGAAGATGATGATTTTGGAACCTAAGAGATAGGGCCGAAATTTTTCTAAGGCAAAAACAACTGCTAAAAGTTCTTTTTCAGTGATAGTGTAGTGAGATTGAGTTTCATCCAATGTTTTTGAGGCATAATAGATGACATGAGGAAGTTTTTCTCTTCTTTGACCAAGAACAGCCCCAACAGCTCTATCAGAAGCATCACACATCAACTCAAAGGGTAAGGACCAATCTGGGGGTTGGATTATCAGGGCAGATGTAAGATTAGTTTTGAGTTCAATGAATGCTCTCTTGCAAACCTCATCGAAATGGAAAGTGACATCATTTTGTAGAAACCGAGTGAGTGGGAGGGAAATTTTACTGAATTTATGGATGAATCGCCGATAGAAACCAGCATGACTGAGGAATGAATGGATGTCTCGAACAGAAGTGGGTGAGTAAGTGATTGAATCACTTAAATTTTGGCAGGATCGACTTCAATACCATCTTTTGAAACCATGTTCCCTAGAACAATCCCATTTTCAACCATGAAGTGACATTTTTTTAAAATTTAACACAAGGTTGCACTTGACACACTTTTATAGGACTAGAGAGAGTGAATTCAAACAAGATTCAAATGACTCACCATAAATGGTGAAGTCATCCATGAATACTCCCATGCATTTTTCAATGAATTCGGAAAAGATACTCATTATACACCTCTGGAATGTTACAGAAGCATTTCAAAGGCCAAAAGGCATTCTTCTATATGCATATGTTCCAAAGGGGCATGTTAAAGTACTATTTTCTTAGTCCTGAGGTGCGATTGGGATTTGGAAGTAGCTGTTGTATCCATCAAGAAAGCAATAGTGTGACTTTCCGGATAATCATTCCATCATTTGATCAAGGAATGGAAGAGGGTAGTGATCTTTTCTTGTTTCAACATTCAATTTCCTATAGTCGATGTGCACACGCCATTTGTTCTTCACTTGAGTTTTGACTACCTCTCCATGTTCATTTGTGACAACAGTTATCCCACCCTTCTTAGGTACAACATGAATTGGACTAACCCATTCATTATAAGAAATTGGGTAGATAATACCAGCTTGAAGAAGCTTGGTGATCTCTTCCCTAACTACCAAAAGGATGAGTGGGTTGAGTCTTCTTTGTGTTTGTCTAATTGGTTTGGATGATTCCTCAAGATGGATGTGATGCATGAAAAGGGCAGGGTTGATTTCTGGTATGTCATCTAGGGTCCACCCTAAGGCCTTTTTGTTTTCCTCTAACACTTGAACAAGTTTGGACTCCTCGGTTTCGGTAAGTGAAGAAGAGATAATGATAGGATAAGAGTGATCATGGAAAAGGAATGCATATTTCAGGTGTTCAGGAAGAGATTTCAAATCAGTCTCATCTTTTATTTGTGGGTTAGAAAACTTGGGAATGGAGGAAGGGACTTCAGTTGCTTCAGATTCATTCTCCTTAATAATTTCCAAGGTGGAGCAGTAGAGATCAGAGTTGATGTGGGATTCAAGAGAGTTTTCAAGTTCCTCTATATTGATGGAGTCTATGAATGAGAGGTCCACATTAAATTCACCATTTATGACTTGGTTAATCATGGTGCAGATTTCACAAGATCTTTTGTCATTAAAACATGAAGAACATGGTGGATTGGGGTTCGATTGACTCTTAGAAGTGTCCTCATAAGCATGGATTGAGAATGCAGATTGATCCTCAGATGGGTATCGCATGGCTTGGAAAATATTGAACTTGACCAGTTGGTCACCGAATTCCATGGATAAGATGTTGGAATGGACATCAATCTTGGTTCTTGCAGTTATGAGGAATGGTCTTCCTAGAATTAGGGGAGATCGAGAAGATTTCATATCACCTTCCATGTCAAGGACATAGAAATCAGTAGGGAAGATAAGATCATTGACATGAACAAGGAAATTCTAAATTATACCCTCAGGACTGGTTGTGCTTCGATTGGCTAATTTAATGACAACACCCGTTGGATGTAAGGGACCTAGACCAAGGTTGGAGAATATGGATTTGGGCATGACATTAATTGAGGCTCCTAGGTCTATGTGTGCATCGTCAAAGTTGGAACTTCCAATTTGGCATGGAACCGTAAAGGTCCCTAGATATTTTCACTTTATGGGAATATACTACTGGGTGGAAACATTTTCTAAGGTCCTAAGTTGCCTCTTGTGGGTACACAACTCCTTGAGAAACTTGGCATACTTAGAAATTTGTTTTATGGAATCTAAGAGGGGAATGTTGACTTCAACATGTCTAAACATGTCGAGCATTTCAGGATCGGGTTCAAATGACTTCTTTGGCTTAGATACGGCTTGAGGAAAAGGAATTGGGTTCCTAAGTCGAATTGAAGGAGATGAGGGAATGGTTTCAGGTTCCTTTTCAAGTTTCTTTTTCTTTTCATTTTCTAGGTCAACATTCAAAGGAGGTTTGGAGGACTTATATTGAGGCATAGCAATTTTCTTTCCCGATCTAATTGCAATTGCACTTACATTACCCTTGGGTTTGGGTAATGGTTGAGCTAGAAGTTAGGAAGAATTGGATGGTTTCTGCTGACTTAGGTGGGATGCAAGTTGACCAATTTGGGTTTCAATATTTTTAAGGTTGGAACGGGTGAAAGAGGCAAGATCTTCAACTGCACTTTCCCATGGTTTCTTAGAAGAAGAGGCTTGTCCCAGATTGGGATTGCCTTGATATTGGTTCTTGGGAAAGCGATTGTATTGGTTTTGGAATTGGGAAGGCTCACTAGGATAATGGAATCCAGGAGGAGGATTGTTCCTTTGAGGTTGAGGAATAAAAGGATAAGGTTGTTGGAAGTTACCAACACCTTGACCATATGGAAACTGGTTTTGGTTTTGAGGAGGGAATTGAGGGGGATGATAAATGGGATTCCCATATCTCAAGTTAGGGTTATAGGGAGAAGAGAAGGGCTCATAGTGGGATTGGTTGAAGTTTCTAACAAACTGACCTGATAGTTGAGGGTTGGTGTTCCGCTGAGCATATGCTGCATTGATCTCCATTGGTACATATGAATTAGATTGATCCTCTTGAAGTTGTGGACATGTGTCAGTTGGATGAGATGGAGAGTTGCAGATTCCACAGTTTTTGATAGGTCCAGAAAACATTGATAGTGGAGAAGACGAGGTTGAGGATTTGGATGCCACAGCTAGTTGTCGCACAAGACCTGTAAGTTCACTCATCCACTCGGTCATCTTTTTCAGATCAATTGATTTATTATCTTGGGCATGTTTTACTTAATCATGTGCTCGAGTATGGAATTGTTGTGTGTTTGCAGCCATGTTACTTATGAGATCTCTTACTGCTGCAGGAGTTTTATCAACAAGAGCACCGCCACTTGCGGCATCAATGAGAGTTATCTCCATTTCCAATAACCCCTCATAGAAGTATTGAATCAAGAGTTGGTCAGGGATTTGGTGGTGTGGGAAGGTTGCAAAAATATTTTTAAACCCCTCCCAATATTCATGGAGTGATTCACTTGGGAACTGACAGATACCACTTATTTCCTTTCGGATAGAAGCAGTACGAGAAGTAGGAAATAATTTCTCTAAGAAGAGTTACTTCATGTCATTACATGTGGTTATGGAACCAGGAGGTAGGTAGTAAAGCCATGAATTAGCAGTGTCAGCTAGGGAGAAAGGTAATGCTCGAAATTTGATTTGTTTGTTATAAATCCTTTGAGGTTTCATGGTAGAGCACACCACTTGGAACTCTTTAAGGTGGAGATGTGGATCCTCACCGGCTAGCCCGTGGAAATGAGGGAGAAGATGAATCAAACCCGATTTGAGTTCGAAGTCATCTACTATGTTTGGATATTGAATACCAAGAGGTTGGTAATTCATATCAGGGGCATCAAGTTATTTTAGTGTTTGTTCCCTAGGATTGGCCATATCTAATTCAATTGGTTGGACAAGGACTGGTTCTTGAATTATTTGACTATCTCTTATGTTTCTCCTAAGTTGGCGAAGTGTTCGCTCAATTTCAGGGTCAAAAAAATCCAAGGGATTGTTTGGAAGGATACGGGGCATTTAAGAGAGATTTTGGAAGAAAAAGGAATATGGGTTTTTCTTTAAATTTTTTTCAGTTACTGATTTTTATGAGAAGACGGGTTTTTCTTTGTGTTTTTTTTCAATTTTTTTTTTAAATTTTTTTTTTTATTTTTTTTTCAATAACCAGAAACTAATGACTACTTAAAGCACCATCCCTAGAAATGGCTCCATTTGAAATGCAAGGCCGATTGTCTCCTATCGACCGTTCAAGGTTCCGGTACTCTGCTAATGTGTATAGCAATACTCGGGTGGAATCCTCGGTGATGATACTTTTTTATAGTCAGTTGTTTTTAGTTAATTGTATTTTGATTGGGGGGTTTGTTTGCAAATATTATGAAATAATTTATGGATGATGTTTGATTTAAAAAATTGATAAATATTGGGGTGAGTTCATTATTGGGGATTTAAGCTTATGGTATCCTTGAGCTTTGATTTATATTGCATTAAATTAATACCCACTTCACAAGATGATTTTGATCGGAATTCCCAAGTGTTAAAGCTTTAATCCAAGCCATAACTTAACTTATGTTTCTAATCATTACCATTACTTGTTTATGGTAGTGTATTTTTTGTTCCAATAATCCATGGAATCCACATGTTAAACAAAACATTTCATTAATCCATGACATATAAAGTTCAACATACACAATATTAACTCAAAGAATACTCATCGAGCAAAGGCTCTCAATCACTTAATATCCCCAAATTATAACTCCCCCCAATGGTAGATTTATTCATCCATTTAAATGATTATTAATCTGATTATAATTATTATGATGATAAATTAAGAAGATAAGGAAAATAAAGGGATAATAAAAGAGTGGTGCGTCGAACACTCACAAAAATGATAATGAGAATTAAGAACAGAATTTCGATTGAATGAGGAAGAAAAATAAGGGAATGGGTTTCAACTTTATTTCAAATATTTTAATAGAATTAATATTTAATAACATTGTGTGGATTATTAAAACAGAATATGAAGAAGAAACTTGCACTAAAACAGAATTACAAAAACAACACTTACGAGATTACAAATGAAGAAAAACACAAAAGCGAGTGAAATCAAGGAGAGGAGGAAAGGTATATCAAGTGAAAACTTGATTATGGAAGGTCTTACCAAGCCTTTTTCAAGGATTTTTTTGTGCCAATTGATGATCCTCTCTTCTGAAATTCCAACTCCTTGCAAGGAGAGGAGGGGGATGTATTTATAGCCCAAGGAAGTGGACTGTTTTCATTCCCAATATGTCCCTCCATTTGGCTCGATGATTTGTACATAAAGATAGCCTAATCACGAGATATCTTCTAAGTAAAAGTTGAATATAATAATTTTGGACGACTAATCTCAAAATTTGGAGGCATTTGGACCTATGGAACCAAAATTATGTCTGGTTGATTAAACAATTTTAATCTGTCCATTTCAATCCAATATTTTTGAAGTCCAAAATGTGAAAGGGTTTTTGAATAGGAATATTCCTTCAAAACCGAATGATGTATTCAACAAAGTCGGCCACCTAGATCTCATATTTCACACTACAAAATATCATCTCAACATGATGTCTAGATCAGGAGCTATGTCATCAACACTGTACTGATTTTAATTCTCGGCCAGAATGGTGGGCTGGACTTCAAATCATTAGTTGGGCCCCTTGTCTTTAGATTTGGGCCTTGAAATTTTTATCCAATACTCATTTAATTATCCCTAGAAATTTTGAGGAGAATAAAATAATTTTTACTTTCTTATTGAGCCCATAAATTAAATCTTCATGGCTGGTCCAGTTTCTTCACGGATTCTGTAGGCCTTCTTGTGTGGTCCATATGGGCCTTAAAATGGAAGAATTAGCCCATGATCCCTTATAATGAAATGTTTCATATTAAATTAGGAATCCTAAAAAACAATAACCACACAATTTTGATCAGTATGGTGAGAGTTATAAATAAAATAGTAAACTGACTCAATTGGACAACTTCTAAAAATGCTCAAAAATTATACTTAGTATTAAAATATTAATATTTCACACACATTATGCACATTTCATATAAAATAAGTAAAGGGAGTATATAATAAGTCATGAAAATATTAATAACATCAATAACTTACACTTGTTGTACTTTTCATATATATTATCCTTCTGTAAGGTCTTTAGCACAGTGCTCAGATGCTCCTCATGATCCTACTTGGTTTTGGTGTACATTAGAAAATCATCTATAAATACTACCAAAATTTTATCAAGGTAATATATAAAGAATATATTAATCAAGTACATGAAGATTTTTGGGGAATTAGTGAGTCTAAATGTCATTACTATAAAATCATAGTGCTCATACCTTGTATGAAAAGCAGTCTTGGGGATATCCTCTATCTTTACCCTTACTTGGAAATATCCTGACCGTAGATCCACATTAGAGAAGTATTTTTCTACACGTATCTGATTGAAAAAGTAATAAATTCATGAAAAAGGATAGTTTTTCTTTATCTTGATCTTTTTGAGCTTACAATAATCAATGAAAAGGTGCATTGACCCATAGTTCTTCTTAGCGAAGAGGATTAGTGCACCTCATGGTGAAGCACTTGGGAATATGAATACTTTATCCATATTCTGTTGTAATTGTTCCTTTAGTTCCTCAAGTTATAAAATAGCCATCCTATAGGGATTATTGGATATTTTAAATTCCCCTGGTATAAGCTTGATTGAAAATTCAACCTCCCTGCTTGGAGGAAGACCAGGAAATTCCTCGAGAAACACGTCAACGGATTTCCTCACAATAGGAATGTATTTGAGGATGGTTCTTTCCTTAGACTCAATCATCTGATCATGATACACTTGATCATAGGGAATTAATATCCACTCTTGAGATGATAGTGATAATGAATATTCATCCTCTTCCTTGCACTTGTATGGACTCATGTGTCAATTCTCCATACGGAGAGTGATTTCCTTCTCACAGCAATTTATGTTGGATCTATATAGGGAAATCCAATCCATGCCCTGTAAAGACCCGGAAATTTCAAGGAAATTTTTTTTCTTAAATACTTTGGAATTTTACGAGTCTTCAGTTTCTGACGGCACTTGATTCCGAGGCCGGTGTGCCCAGAATCAATTTCAAAAGTTTTGTTCGGGTATGTTCAGTAAATGTACATGCGGGTTTTTCTATCTTTTGAACCGGTGCTCGTAATTGAAATATGAGGGCACCGATGAACTCGCAGCGCCGGTATTCACTTAAGGGGGTCTTTACCGCAGTTGTGTTTTCTCAGGAAGAGAAGTTAATTTTTGGGGTTTAATAAAATTGTTGTGAACAATTTTATTTATCTTGGGTAGTTATATCCTACAAGGGGAAGTTATTGGTGGGGCCCACATTCACATAACCTCTCATGAGAGGATATTTTTGAGGTGGGGCCCACACAAGCCCTAACTTATCACCTCCCCTCAACTCCCCATTAACACCCCCCTTTAATTAATTTGACAACTCCCCCTTAATGAATGAGATATCTTCACCTCCCTCTCTCTCTCTATAATATTGTTCAACACTTTTTAATTAATGAATTGAACCCTTCAATTAATTAATTAAAGTTTTTGAATTTTGAATTACATGTGTGAATAAAATAATAGCCTTAGTTATTATTTTAGTTTGGCACTCGTTGTGTTGGGAGAATTTTGGGAGAGCTCAAGGGAAGAATAGTGTTCTTCTTTCGATGAAGAACACTGTTCTTCAACGACGAACAACTCCGACGAAGAACGTGAGGGACACGATTACCTTCATCCACTACTTCAACTAGGGCAAGGAAGGGGGTGATGCCACAAGAATTCTACCTACCTCCCTCTTCCTCCAACCTTGATGGAACGACACCGTCATCCACGATTCCCAACCACCGCGACGCTCGTCTTCCGTGGCTCGTCGACGAACTAACCTTAATCAAGGTAGGGGGTTTTTTTCAAAATTAATTGAATAAAATTGTTCTTAGTCCCCCGTTGAAACCATGTTTTATCTTAGGCCTTTTTATACCACCTAACGTGGAGGGCGCGGGCCGAACGAACACGGCCCGACGACCCTTCATTGATCATCGTTTTATTTTGATGGAGACGGTGATGGAAGAGGAGGTGGCGACCGTAGAGGACCGTAGCACCGGGTTCCGCATGAAGAGGGAAAGACCACGACCCACAACCGCAGGCTACTCGCTCGACGAAGAACAGGCCAGATAAAGCCGGCCAGACTGAAGAGACCGCGGCGCCACAAGGGGCGTCGCGCTGTGGAGGACCGAGGCCCGCGCTCCGTCGACCGCTTCGGTTGGAAAACCGGCCGGCTCATCGTCAGATGGGTTGGAGGGCAGTGCTGCTTGGCGCCACCGATTCAGTAAAGTGCCCCCCTCCCCCCAGCATCGCTCGTCCAGCCAGGCCGAGCTGCTTCACACCACGCTGGGCCGGGTCGTGCCCCACCGGGCCGGGCCGGGTCCATTACGCTTAAATGCGAATAACTTTAAGACCACGCATTCGATCAACGTGCCGTCTGCGGAACTGGGATCCTCGTGATGAGTCAGTCCTTTTTTGATACTCTAAGTGAGTTTTGGATGACTTTGGAAAATGTTTGGGTTTGGAACGAGCATAATTCAAACCGAGCCCTTGGAATGGAAAATCCAATAACTCTTAGATCGAGCGTCCGATTGACGCGCCGTCTATTGCGTTGGGTTCCTTTTTACGAGAAGGAACTTCAGGATACATCAACTCTGAACTTTGTGATAGTTGATGTACCGACCCCTTTGCTCGAGGAGTGGACCCTCCCGAAACTGAGCATGCTGTGTGCGGAAACCCTAGAGCTAGCTGCGACTGCAACGACTACCGTACTAGAATCCTCTGTGGGTTCGACAACGACGATAATCATACTAGAATCCTTCATGGGTTCGAAGACGATGACATCTGTACTGGAATACTTTGTGGGTTCGATAGCAATGACTATAGTTCTTGTATCCTATGTGGGTCTGATAGTTTGACTTCTTTACTAGTATCCTACGTGGGTCCGACAGAGTATCTGGTCTAGTATCCTACGTGGGTCCGACAGCTTAACTGGTCTAGTATCCTATGTGGGTCTGATAGCTTATATGAATTAGTAACTACATCTGATCATCTATATCTCTATACGAAATATATATACCTATGTGAGCTGAGTCTTAACTTTCAATCATTATCATCGATGTGATTGACTTGCTTTCCTGTGTGGACTGGGTTGTGCTTGGGCTCTAGAGTTGGAGCCGAACTGTGATTGATAACTTAGGTATATGTATGGGCATATACCTAAGTAGAGTTGGTTGATACTTCATGTTTGTATCCTTCTTCTGTGGTTTATCCTTCGTGGATTCTATGAAACCTTCGTGGGTCTCAGTGTCCCTACTGAGTATCGTTATACTCACCCCTACACGGGCTATTCCCACACTTCGTTGTGTTGTTTGCAGACGACGAACAGCGTTGACGGAGGCCGAGAGAGATCTAGGACCAGACGGTACCCGGAGGTGTACCACACGGCGAGATAGTACACAGAGCGGACTGATAGATGTAGAGTGTTGAGGTGGACATCTGTACCTACCCTTCAGGTAGGATTCTCGGTGGATGTTCCAAGAGTTTCCCTTTTTAACTGTTTTCCCTTTTTCAGTTGTGCTTGATTTTCAGTTGTACTGTACTTTACTGTTGGGATTGTATTTCCGGCCCCTTTCCTTTCAACACTTACTTTTTGTATATAGTATTTACTTTGTGTTTACTTCTATTGTTTACTCTGTTGTGTTTGTTTACTTTCATAAAGGCAATGTATTCCCTTTTTATTAGGATTTACGCCTTTGGTTCTAGTCACCAGCCCCTGGCCTATGGAAGGCGGGCTTGGGGTAGTCACGGAACGGGACCTAAGGAAGGGTCGTGAAAAATTGGTATCATAGGAGTTGGTTCTACCGCAGAACTTAGACTCTGAATTATTTTCTGTGAAGCAATAGTGTTAAGTGTATTGAGTGTGGTTTTCAGTCCAGGGAGTTCAGTGTTGGTCAGGCGGCTGACGTATCCATACACCAGGACTCTGACCTCTGATTTCCGACTCAGTGCATTAAAACATTGATTGCATGTGTGTTTCAATAGTTTTATTTGTGATTACTTTGTGTCATCTCACCAGGTATACAATTTTGACCGTGGTGCACCTGTTTATTTTCAGGATGGCCCCACGAAGGTATCCAGCTAGGGTTATGAGTTACGTATGGGATGGTAGCCCACCGAGCGACGAGGCCTCGGTGTAGGGCCCCATCACAGCAGAGGCACCAGCGGTACCACTACCCGCTGGGCCACCGATACCACCAGCCCCAGTAGCAGAGAGTGCACGCTGCTTGAGTGCCTTGCATGAGTTTCAACAATAGAGGCCGCCCAGGTTCCATGGAGAGTTGGACCCACAGGCAGCTGAGGAATGGCTGGAGGATGTCATTAGGGTTTTCAGATTGGTAGGGACATCATCCAATCTTATGGTGATCCTTGCCGCAAGTCTCCTATATGAAGAAGCAGATAGATGGTGGAGCCTGATGCTCCAGGTGCATGATGAGGAATCTTTACTTTATATGGACTTTGAGAGTCTCTTCTTCTCGGATTTTTTTCCAGCCACCCTTCGTGTGGTGCAGATTCAGGAGTTACTTCATCTGCGGCAGGGAAGTATGACAGTAGCTCAGTACTCAGTGAGGTTCACTAACCTCTCACACTACTCTACAGACATGGTACAGGACCCATTCTTCAGGGGTCGAACCTTTGAGCAGGGACTCAGACATGATATTAGGGCTTCGATGATCTCCCTCAGCATTCCGAAGCAGGCGAGAGTGCTGGAACGATCCCTTCTTGTGGAGAGCTTTCTCGCTGAGCCGACACCAGCAGAAAGACCCACCGTAGGGAGACACGTAGCGGAGTCCTTTTCAGCCGACAGTAGATAGTTGACGTAGAGGTCTAAGAGGACCAGGCCATCTGGTGGGAGACCCCAGGATATAGGTTCGGTTGTGCGGGGCACACGAAACCAGACCATCTATATGAGGAGCAAGCAGTGCTATGCATGCGGCGGGCAAGGTCACATGGTTCGATAATGTCCGACCCGCCAGGCCGACGAGCAGCAGACAGTAAAGGGACCTCCCAGGAAGAGGCAAAGGTTCGACCGTGGTGGTCCGCAGGAGGCAAGCGGACGAGGCATAGGAGCTGGTCGAGCAGCGGGTGGTGGACGACGCTTTGAGGCTCTACCACCACCACCACCAGGAGGACCACCCTGGCCACAGGGAGCTGGCAGACAGGGGTAGGCTCAGCTCCAAGCAGTCAAGGCCTATGACCACGGTGCACCTGAGATGATTCAAGGTACTATCTGTATCTACTCCACCCTTGTTGCAGTACTTACAGACATAGGTGCAAGTCATTATTTTATTTTTCGCTGCCCTTGTTCAGAGCTCGGAAATTCCGATGGAACCATTAGCTTAGTCCTTACGGCTAGAGACTCCTACGGGAGCAGACTCGATGATTATGCACTAGTGCCGATAGTGTGAGGTTACTCTAAGAGGTGAGAGCTTCGGTTGGGATCTTCTTGTAGCAGTGTCGAGGCCTTACGACATCACCTTGGGTATGGACTGGTTGTCTAAAGTCCATGCTCAGATCGACTGTATTAGGTGAAAAGTGTAGTGTGTCCACACAGATGGGACCAGGTTCAGCTTCACCAGCGAGAAGGGAGCCTTTTCAGTGCAGGGTTGACTTTTGTGGAGGAGAGGGCAGCATATCATGCATCAGTTGGCTAGTCTCATCCTCGGAGCGGTTGATGTGCGGAATCTGAGTTTTCCTATTGTGGTGGATCAGTATGCGTACGTTTTTCCTGATGATGTTCCAGGACTACCTCCTCACAGAGAGGTAGAATTCTACATAGACCTGTACCCCGGGACAGCACCGATATCTACTCCAGCATATCATATGGCTCCTACCGAGCTTCGTGAGCTGCGGGTACAGCTGGAGGACTTGCAGGGGAAGGGATTTATCCAACCCAGTGTTTCACCCTGGGCTTCTCTGATTTTGTTTGCCAAGAAGGCAGATGGGAACTTATGATTGTGTGTCGATTACCGTCGCCTGAATCAGGTGACCGTGAAGAACAAGTACCCACTCCCAAGGATTGAAGACCTCTTTGATCAGCTCAAGGGAGCACGATGGTTCTTGAAGATAGACCTCAGATTAGGCTATCACCAGCTTAGAGTTCGAGACATGGATGTTCAGAAGATGGACTTCAGGTGTTGGTATGGCCACTACAAGTTCTTGGTTATGCCCTTTGGCATAACCAATGCACCAGCAGTGTTTGTGAGTCTCATGAACAGGATATTCCAACCTTACCTCGATCAATTTTTCATAATTTTTATTGACGACATACTGATTTACACAACTACTGAGGAGGAGCACGCCTACCACTTACGGGTTATACTGGATACACTCCGAGAGCACCAGCTTTATGGTAAGCTCTCGAAGTTCCAGTTCTGGATTCAAGAGTTTCACTTCTTAGGACACGTCATCTCAGAGGCAAGAGTTGCAGTAGATCCAGCGAAGATCGAGGAAGTACTTGCATGGGAGTCACCCAGGAGCGTGACGGAGGTACGGAGTTTCCTGGGTCTGGCTAGATACTATCAAAGATTTGTTCCAGATTTTTCCGGAGTTTCAACACCACTTTCAGCCTTGATGAAGAAGGGGAAACCCTTCGTGTGGTCAGAGAGATACCATCAGAGCTTTTAGGAGCTGAGGCAGAGATTGACCAGTGCACCCATCTTGAGGCTACCAGAGGAGGGCGTAGGGTACGTAGTTTACTACGACGCATCAGGGACCAGACTCAGGTGTGTCCTGATGTAAGAGTGAGCAGTGATCGCGTATGGTTCACAGTAGTTGAGACAGCACGAGCAGAACTATGCTACCCATGACCTAGAGTTAGCAGTAGTGGTCTTCGCCTTGAATATATGGTGGCACTATCTGATGGGAGAGTGCTTTACAGTCTATTCTGACCACTAGAGTCTTAGGTACATCTTCTCGTAGAAGGACCTGAACCTGAAACAGTGGTTATGACTCGATTTCCTCCAGGAATATGACTTTGAGATATTCTATACTCCTGGGAAAGGGAACGTTGTAGCTGATGCTCTCAGTAGGAGATCGGGCATTCAGTTGTTAGGAGAGGCGACGGAGAATCTAGCCGCATTACAGATATCCTTTGTGGATATAGATGAAGTATCCTTTCTTCAGTCTCTCACAGTCACTCCTCCACTTCTTCAGCGAGTCAGGGAGGTACAGCGTGGGACGTTGACTGTGAGACACGACATGCTCAGATATCCTCAGGGCAGGCACCTGATGGATTTTTTGAATGAGGGGAGCACGTCATCCTCTTCCAGGGACGTACTATGGTACCAGTTGCACTACAGGAGGAAGTGATGAGGGAGTTTCACACTTCCCCTCTAGCGGTATATCCAGGAGTGGTGAAGATGTATGAGGACCTCAGATGATAGCACTGGTGGCCGGGTATGAGGAAGGCTATAGCAGAGTTTGTATCACGATGTCTCACTTGCCAGCAAGTGAAGGTAGAGCACCAGGTACCAGCAGACTTGGTACAACCCTTAGAGGTTCTGGAATGGAAGTAGGATGGAATATCCATGGATTTAATGACGGGGATTCCACGTACATCCAGAGGACACAACTCTATCTGGGTGACCATAGACCGACTCACCAAGTCATCCCACTTCCTACCAATCAGAGAGCAGGGCTCGGTAGAGATCTTGGGACACCTCTACATTCAGGAGATCATATGGATTCATGGTGTGTCATCGTCTATCATTTCTGATCGAGATGCTCGATTCACTTCCCGGCTATGGATGGGATTACAGGAGGCTTTTGGGACACAGCTTCACTTGAGCACCACCTTTCATCCTCAAACGGATGGTCATATTGAGAGGACCATTCAGACTCTTGAGTACATGCTCTGTGCATGTGTCCTCGACTTTGGTCACAGCTGGGAGGATCATCTACCCTTGGTGGATTTTGCATACAACAAAAGCTACCACTCCACCATCAGGATGTCACCTTACGAGGCACTGTACAGCCAACCTTGCAGATCACCTCTGTGCTGGACTGACCTAGGGAAGTCAGCACTTGTTGGACTAGAGATGGTTCAGGCTACGATGGAGAAGGTACAGATCATCCAGGAGTGGATGAAGACTGCACAGAGTAGAAAGAAGTCCTATGCTGATAGGATATGGGGACCACTGTAGTTTGAGGATGGTGACCACGTTTTCCTATGGGTCTCACCTCGATGAGGTCTATGGAGATTTGGCCAGGGTGGAAAGTTATCTCCGCATTTAATCGGACCTTTACAGGTCCTCAGTAGAGTAGTCAAGGTGGATTAACGCCTGGCCCTTCCACCTCAATTGCACTGGGTGCATGACGTCTTCCACGTATCTCAGCTGAGGAGATACGTGCACGACCCGACCCACATCATAGATCACGGGGAGCTAGAAATCGATGGCGGGGTGACATTCACAGATTTCCCGGTGGAGATTAAGGATTGACAAGAGTGGGTCCTACGTGGATGGTCGATTCCTCTGGTGCGCATTCGCTGGTGGCACGGGAACCTCCAGGAGAGCACTTGGGAGCGGGAGGCTTAGATGCGAGCTCAGTACACCCATTTGTTTCCCTAGTGTGTTTTTTAAGCTTTAAGGGGACATAAATCCATGAGTTGGGAGTAATGTAAAGACTCGGAAATTTCAAGGAAATTTTTTTTCTCAAATACTTTGGAATTTTACGAGTCTGCGGTTTCTGACGGTACTTGATTCTGAGGCCCGGTGTGCCTGGAATCAATTTCTGAAGTTTTGTTTGGGCACGTTTAGTAAACATATGTACAAGTTTTTCTATATTTTGAACCGGTGCTTGGAATTGAAATCTGAGGGCATCGATGAACTCACAGCGCCGGTATTCGCTTAAGGGGACCTTTACTGCAGTTGCATTTTCTCAGGAAGAGAAGTTAATTTTTGGGGTTTAATAAAAAAGTTTAATAAAATTGTTGTGAACAGTTTTATTTATCTTGGGTAGTTATATCCTACAAGGGGAAGTTATTGGTGGGTCCCACATCCACATAACCTTTCATGAGAGGATATTTGTGAGTTGGGGCCCACACGAGCCCTAACTTATCACCTCCCCTCAACTCCCCATTAACACCCCCCCTTTAATTAATTTGACAACTCCCCCTTAATGAATGAGATCTATTCACCTCCCTCTCTCTCTCTTTAATATTTGCCAACACTTTTTAATTAATGAATTGAACTCTTCAATTAATTAATTAAATTGTTTGAATTTTGAATTACATGTGTGAATAAAATAATAGCCTTAGTTATTATTTTAGTTTGGCACTCGTTGTGTTGGGAGAATTTTGGGAGAGCTCAAGGGAAGAATAGTGTTCTTCTTTCGACGAAGAACATCATTCTTCAATGATGAACAACTATGATGAAGAATGTGAGGGACACGATCACCCTCCTCCACTACTTCAACTAGGGCGAGGAAGGAGGCGACACCACAAGAATGCTACCTACCTCCCTCTTCCTCCAACGTTGACGGAACGACACAGTCATCCGTGACACCCAACCACTGCGACGATCGTCTTTCATGGATCGTCGATGAATGAAACTTAATCAAGGTAGGGGTTTGTTTCAATTTTAATTGAATAAAATTGTTTTTCGTCCCTTTTTGAAACCATGTTTTATATTTGGCCTTTTGATATCGCCTAACGCAAAGGGCGCGGGCCGAACGAACACAGCCCGACGACCCTCCGTTGATCCTCGTTTTATTTAGATGGAGACGGTGATGGAAGAGGAGGCGGCGACCGAAGAGGACCATGGCACCGGGTTCCATGTGAAGAGGGAAAGACCACGACCTACAATCGCGGGCTGCTCGGCCGATGAAGAACCGGCCGGCCAAAGCCGGCCGGACCGAAGAGAACGTGGCGCCACAAGGGGCGCCACACTACGGAGGACTGCGGCCTGCGCTCCACTGGCCGCTTCGGCAGGCAAACCAGCCAGCTCGTCAGTCGTCCGGGTTGGAGAAGGCGCGGCACCCACAGGTGCTGCGTGGGAGGAGAGCGGTCCACACGGCCCGCTCGAGCCGGGAAGACCGGTCGGCTTCGGCCGGCTGGATTGGAGGGCGGCGCTGCCGGTTCGGGAAAGAGCACCCCCCCCCCCCCCCCCCCCGCATCGCTCGGCCACCCAGGCCGCGCGCTTCACTAGGCCCATCTAACACCATCTGGGTCTGACCTTCCAAAACCGGGTCGACCCGACCCGCCATCCCACTGGGCTTAATGGGCCAGGCCCGTTACGCTTAAATGCGAATAACTTTAAGACCGCGCGTCCGATCGATGCGCCGTCTACGGCACTGGGATCCTCGTGATGAGATGGTCCTTTTGAGATACTCTAAGTGAGTTTTGGATGAATTTGGAAAATGGTCAGGTTTGGAATGAGCGTAATTCCAACCGGGCCCCAGGAACAGAAAAGCCAATAACTCTCAGATCGGGCGTCCTATTGACGCGTCGTCTGTTGCGTTGGGTTCCTTTTTACGAGATGGAACTTCAGGATACATCAACTCTGGACTTTGTGATAATTGATATCGACCCCTTTGCTCGAGTATCGGACCCTCCTAAAACCAAGCATGTTGTGTGCGGAAACCCTAGAGCTGGCTGCGACTGCAACGACTACCATACTGGAATCCTCCGTGGGTTCAACGATGAAGACAATCGTACTGGAATCCTTCATGGGTTCAATGATGATGACATCTGTACTGGAATCCTTCATGGGTTCGACAGTGATGGATACTATTCTTGTATCCTACGTGGATCTGACAGTTTGACTTATGTACTAGTATCCTACGTGGGTCCGACATAGTAGCTGGTCTAGTATCCTACGTGGGTCCGACAGCTTAGCTGGTCTAGTATCCTACGTGGGTCCGGCAGCTTAGATGAATCAGTAACTACATATGATCATCTCTATCGCTATATGAAATATATATACCTGTGTGAGCTGAGTCTTGACTTTCAATCATTATCATTGATGTGATTGACTTGCTTTCCTGTGTGGACTGGGTTGTGCTTGGGCTCAAGAGTTGGAGCCGAACTGTGATTGATAACTTAGGTATATGTATGGATATATACCTAAGTAGATTTGGTTGATACTTCGTGTTTGTATCCTTCTTCTGTGGTTTATCCTTCGTGGATTATGTGAGACCTTCGGGGGTCTCGGGGTCCCTACTGAGTATCGTTATACTCACCCCTGCATGGTCTATGCCCACACTTCATTGTGTTTGTTGCAGACGATAGACAGCGTTGACGAAGGCTGAGAGCAAGCCAGGACCGGACGGTACCCGGAGGTGGACCACACGGCGAGACGGTACACAGAGTAGACCGATAAACGTGGAGTGCTGAGGTGGACATCTATACCTACCCTTCTGGTAGGATTCTCGATGGACGTTCCAGGAGCTTCCCTTTTTAGCTGTTTTCCCTTTTTTAGTTGTACTTTCTTTTCAGTTGTACTGTACTTTATTGTTAGGCTTGTATTTCCAGCCCCTTTCCTTTCAGCACTTACTTTTTGTATACAGTATTTACTTTGTGTTTAATTATGTTGCGTACTCTGTTGTGTTTTTTTACTTTCATAAAGGCAATACCTTCCCTTTTTATTGGGATTTACGCCTTTGGTGCTAGTCTCCAGCCCCTGGCCTATGGAAGGTGGGCTTGGGGTAGTCACGGCATGGGCCCTGAGGACGGGTTGTGACATGCCCAGAATTGCATCAAATTCCACCAATGGAAGTATGACAAGGTTCACTGGGAAGTTCATCCCACAAACGTTGATAGGGGAGGAGTTATATACTTGGGATATAATAATTTCTCCATTTTTCATTTTCACCAACATCTCTACTTCCATTCTTTGTGGTGGTGTTTGGATTATTCTACTAAACTTTCATGATATAAAGGAATGCATATAACTGTGGATGATAACCATACCATCCACTTTTTTATTTTGGTTCTAATTTATCCCATATAGACTTAGGGATGGGTATTTTAAAATATTAAACACATAAATGGGAATCCAATGAAATTAAAGAGATAAATTATATTTATCTTCTTAAATTGTGAGTTTCTAGGCTTCAATCTATGTTATCCATGATCTACTTCCTAACATACATTATTATGGGATTTTTTTTTGTTCCCTTATTAATGGTTTTTAATGAGCTTATGAATTTACCAAAGCATATCCCTCGAGAGTGTCAAACTAGGTGCACAGTAAGGCCCATTGTTGTGTGCCAGATTATCCCGATTTAGGCCTGAAACATCTTGTAGGAGTTATTAATCCTGGTTATATCTGTGCCAGAACCACGTCCACTTATAGTACCTAGACAGGGATGTATTTTCTTGATAAACTACTTACTCTATACTTACCAAAATTTAGGTATGTTTTCTTACACTTAGTCTAATTCTTAAGGGTTTTCACTAGGGTTTTCTAATCCTAAACCCAAAAATAACTATACCTCCCTCTGATACCAAATATAACAACTCTGCTCTTTATTACACATTGATACATGTTTTATTACATAAAACTACACTTAATACAACCTAAAATATCAAGAGGTCTAGTGTTTTGGGAAATTAGGTACATTATATAACAACTTAAAACATGGGATACAATACATTATTGAAAACTTCCTTGTCATGATCATAATAATCCATCAAAATTAAAAATGCATGGGATATCTTGGGGACATAAATAAAAAAAAGGTGAGATATAAAGCCCAGTAAGGGAATAAATAAGGCATAAAATTAAGAAGAAAATACATGTTACACAATAGGCATATCAACGAAGCATAAATGGAATGTGAATAATAAGACATGATATAGCATGATAATCATAACATGAGGAATGTGGCAACAACTTAAAACACCGCATCATAAACATAGATCAAGGCTAAACACACCAAGACATCATGGTGTAAAAAATCCCATAAATGAATTAGGTACACTCCTATCCCAATATGATGTATCATGATACTAAACATTACCCAATACATTGGAGTGCTATCAGGGTTCACCCTTCATAATCATTTCATTCTCATGCTTAAGTGTGCCACATAGATCATATAACATGGATTCATTCAACATAATAATGTATTCCACAATCAAGGAATGTGGAATAAATATATGTAATTCCCCAATAATTAAGTATATGTGAATTAATTTGAATACCCTTAATAGATAAATGGGTATGGTATTCACTATATAATTATTTTGGCATGGAAAATCACAGTACAATTTTGGCAGCATAACGACGTCATATAGAAATTCATAAAATGGGTTGATCAGAGAGAAATGGGTTCTATCATAATTTAGAAATGAAATGTAAAGTAACAGGGACATGGAAATACATTACCCGACATAAGTAATTGAAAATATAAGGTGTAACATAAAAAGAGACTTAAAGATATAGGAGAAAGGAAAGAACCCTTACAAAATTTAGGTATGGTAACGGGTGTACATGAAGATTCGCAGGAGGATTTAATGAGAGTGGAAGGGGATCTCATTATTTATACAGAAAATGGATAGTAAGGGGGATATTTAAGAACATATCCCATCATAGGTAAAATGAAATTAAAACACATAACATAAAAGGAATTTTTGATAAAAGATAATGGTGGAAGATCCCTTACGAAATATCAGTATAGTAACGGATTAGATAAAATTAGAAATGAGAGAGAATAAATAATATATCATTAAAATAAAATAAATTGGAAAGTAAGATAATAATATTAAATAAATTAAAATATAACCAATTGAAATTATAAAGACTAATTTTAAGGAAGATTCTTGAATTAAAAGAATGAGAGGAAGGTGAGGGTCCCTTACATAATTTTGGAATAGTAATGAGTTAGGTAAAGGTAAAAATGAGAGAGGATAAATAATATCTCATTAAAATAAAATAAATTGGAAAGTAAGGAAATCATAATAAATGAATTATAATATAACCAATTGAAATTATAAATATTAATTTCAAGAAAGATTCTTGAATTAAAAGAAGGAGAGGAAGGTGAGGATTCCTTACTTGAATGTGTGACTCCAAATGCTTGGAAGAGTATTCTTGGGAGATTGGGGGAACCTTTTGAGGACTATAGGGAGTAGAGGGAAGATTTTAGACATGATAAAAGGAGTTTTAGTGAAGATATATGGGAGATTTTGTGGGTTATATAGGAAAAGAGGGGGATTTCTTTATTATTTAGGTTTTGGACTCTACATAATAAAATATTCAAAAAACTAAATAATACCATGTTCTTTGCCCATGGTTTCTAAAAAATAGGATTAGATTAAATTATTTTATAATTACAAGGTTCAAAGATAATAAAATATCTCCCTTGATTATGTGGAGGTGAGTCACACTTTCAAAGAAATGATTTTAATATCTTAAAATATATTATAAATCTTGGAGGATTCACTAAGGCATTATAAACTAAATCAAATAAACCTAAAATTAAATTATTTTAAATGAAAACACATATTTGGATGAGGATATATTTTGTATTATTTATTACATCACTATTAGTTCATTATAATGTCATGAAACACATTGTATATTTATATGGTAGTTAATTTTTACCCAAAAAATCGATTATCTCATAAAATTATGAAAAAATCACCGTTAGATAATTTTGAAGTCCTGATTCCAAAAATAATATTCATTTTATCTAAATAATTTTCTAAATATGTGAATTTTTACTTTTAAAAATAAAAATTGATATTTATTGAAAATTGATGGGTTATGACAGTTTTTGAACCCTAATAAAAATTATATTTAACTTCTTAAAAATTATATGATCATTTATATTAAATAGAATTTATTTAATAATATTTTATTAAAATATTATTTATTTCAAAAATCCAATAATTCATCAAAATAGATTTCTTAATTAAATTTGAATATTAACCAAAAATACGATTTTTTCTTCAAAAATCATTTACAAAGTAACAATAATAGGATGAAAATATATTCATTAATTTATACAAAATAATTTACATATTACTATTACAAGGGTCTTGATACATATCCATTTATTACACCATCATACTTCCTAAGAGTAAGGTGCATGGTGGTGGGTCTTTCATGAGGTTGTTCAGAGAACATGGTTTGGGTCGTGATCTCAATGAGCTTGAACTTCTCCTATAAACGATTTTTCTCAGGCTTAAGTTATTGGATCTCAGATTTGGATTGGTCTAGGGAAAATCACAGAAATGCTATCTCCCTCATAAAATCTAATAAATTGGCTTCATAGGGTATGATCCTATTGGTTGAGGCCATCACTTCCTTTTTCTATGAAAAATGGATTTGTTAAAACCCTATATTTATATTAGTCATGTGATCATTGTTCAATGGATATATTATCAATGATAAAGATACTTAATGTTCATTTAAATCCAATTGGATATAATAAAACAATATAAGTGAATGTGTTTTCTATATCCATAATACATTTAATTAAATCAAAAAGGGTAATTTTATTCATAAAATTTTGGGTCATTACAGAAACCTTTTCATGAGTTTTCATGTTTAAATCCATCAGAATTCTACTTATTATAGTAGCTTACATTGACTATGAAATTTGAAAGATAGACATCAAAAATGTTTTCCTTAATGGGAACCTTCAGGAAGATGTTTATATGACAAAACCATAAGGGTTTGTAACTCCAGGTGATTCTAAAAATATTTGAAAGTTGTAGAGATACATTTATCGATTGAAGCAAGCATCTAGGTCATGGAACATTTGATTCGATGCAGTTATAAAATAACTTGGTTTCATTAAAAATAAATGTGGTTAATGTTTTTAAAAGAGGTTTAGTGAAAATTCAGACATTATCCTAGTAGTATATGTTGATGATATGTTACTTATTAAAAAAACATACCAATATTATAGTATGTTAAGGACTAGTTAAACAAGTGCTTTTCCATGAAAACTTAGGTGAAATAGCCTATATTATAAGGATCAAGATCATTTTTGAAAGATACAAGATGTTGTTTTTACTAAGTCAAAGTACATACATTGACCAGATACTAAATAAATTTAGTATGGAACAATCCAAAAGTGTATTGGTTCCAATATCACATGGTATACATATTTCTAAGAAAATGTGTCCTCAAACACAAATGGAGAAAGATTGAATGAGTAAAATATAATATGATTCAATGATAGGATCAATCATGCATTCCACGTTATGCACTAGACTTGATGTTGCCTAGGCATTGAGCATGGTAGGCAGATATCAAGTAGATTCAGGAGAATAACATTAGTATGTTGTTAGGGTTATTCTAAAGTATCTGAGAATAACTAAGGATATATTCATTGTGTATAGAGGAGATGAGGAGATGGTCATAATGGGTTATATTGATTTTGTTTTTCAAACAGATTAGAATGATCTGAAGTCACATTCAGGATATGTTTTTTATCTCAATAGAGGAGTTGTAAGATGAAAGAGTTCAAATCATCTAGTTATCACTGATTCTATAGTGGAATCTGAGTATATAGCGGCTTCTAATGAATCCAAGGAATCCATTTGGATATGAAACTTTTTCCAGGTGATTGATGCAGTGCCTAGTAGTAAAGACCCTATCACATTCTATTCTAATAATACTGTATTGGTGGCTCTTGAAAAAGAGTCAAGGTATCACCAACGAACAAAGAACATACTCCGAAAGTATCACCTCTTGAGATATTTTTATAAGAGTGGGGAAGTTTCAATGATTAGAATTTCCATAGAAGAAAATGTGGTGAACCCCTTGACTAAAGTCCTATCTCAATAGAATCATGAGTATCATATGAGAGCTAATGATCTGAAGATTGCTAGCAGTTGACTCTAGTGCAAGTGGGATTCTATTGGAGTTGGTACCATAGAACCAACTTATGTGTACTTTATGATAACATGTATTTATATTTTTGAATATTAATAAACTTATTATCACATCATGATTATTATTTTACATAATATAGTATGTGATAATGTTCTAAGAATAGTTATCACACTAAAAGGTCATAGCAGTTCCCCGCTGTGATGAAAACCCAGAAGTACCATGAAAGTATTCTTAAATATATGTTCTATAGCCGAATGAAATAATTTGAGGGACATAAATGATAAAATATATCAGGGATGGAGACTCATAGGGCTTTGAGGTGCCTTCTCAGGGTGTACTCCCTTGGTAATATCCAGTGTAGGATATTATGAAAATGGGACCCACCAATGGTAAATCCACATTATGTTCCAAGGGATGTTCATATCTATGGATGTGTGTATTGATCCTTGGACTTTAATATTGTTATTAATGAGTATTATAAGTCATGTATTTTGATGTATTGATGAAAACTGGGAGGACATATGTTCATAGTGAGGTAGGATACATTGGGTGTGTCATGAGTAATATTGCATTAATGAATACTGAGAGAAAGGATTTGTCCCTTATATTATTTAATGGAATTTGATATCTTAGGGAATTTGATAGAAATGATATAGCCTAAATAAATTAATATTCATGGTGTTCTATAGACAATTTTGATTTCTGAAAATTCAAAGAAAGAGACATCGAGTACATAGGTTGATGGCACCATCATGAAACCTACTTGATTAGAGATATCATGATAAATGAATTATATTATATAGTAAGCATTCATATGAGGTATTATGTCATTTTAGCATTAACTTATTTCTCTATATGTGTCTTCACGTGTTGTTAGACGTTAACCTTAGACTTTAAGCTATTTCTTCTAATGCCACTATGAAAGAGGTCTCGAGGGTCACACACTAAGTGTATCAAGAATCTCAGTTAAATAATATATTATTATTTATTATTTAACAAGTTGAATAAATATTATTCCCATACGTGGTTTAATAATTATTCATGTTTACTTGATCGTGTGTTTTTTCACCAGTTATTTGAGAGGATATTATGTGAGCGGAATATTTAATAAATATTTATTTGCTTCATGGTGAATATAATATTTATTAATTTATTGGTGAATAATGAAATAATATTTATTTATTAAATAAATAGTCATTATTAAATGCTGGATAAATATTATGGAGGAATGGTGGACCGAGTTTAATGTTCCAGTAAGAAATAATATATATTGAATATTATTTGATTAAATAATATTTAATTTTAATTCATGAGTTTAGAACATGTCAAGAAATAATAATATTATTATTATTATTATGGACATGTAGTTCCATAAGGATTAAATAAATAATAAAGGAAAATTGTGCAATTATTTATTTCTAAACTTAATGGTATATAAACTCCATTATATCATTTTTCAAGAGAGTTAATTCATTTTGTTATGCACAATGAATCCGTAGAATCTTCTTGAAGCCCTAGAGAGCTCTATTCTCCAAGAAATCTATCAAGAACAAAGAGTGATATTCCTCCACCTTCCACTTTCAAGTATAGAAACATCAAGAAAAATCCTTTGGAATCGATTCTTAAGGTGATCAGAGATGAATGATATAATTGTCGGAATTTTTCATGCTAGTACCCATAGATTCATACGATGAAATTTGAAGATTTTTGAAACATGTGTGGATCACCACTAGAGGGAATTCACCTTTGATTCATACAATGAAATGAAGATTCAACATATATCCTTTTTCAGATCCATAAATGTAGAAATAATTTCTCAAAAGGTAATTCTTTATTTTATTAAATTAATTATAAATAATGTGTGATGATCCTACATTTTGGTTTTAGTGTTTTATCCATTGTATGTATTCTTTGATCCAATTTTGTTGATCACAACATTTATAATTGTGTAAATCTTAAATTAATCATAGATATTGACAAAAAATGATATTGGGAATGACCCATCACACACTTTTGTTGTACCTGGAACCTTCATTTTTATGGTAGTACTAGAATTGTTGCGGAATCTGGAAGAATTTAGTTAAAAACATGGCAATCTAGAAAGAAGTGGACACTTCGCATAATTTATTTTTGATTACAATTTATTTTACCAAGAAGAATTTGTAGACTTTTAGCAAAATTGTTAAAATACCTTCCTCTTAAAGTGAATTTCATCCTCTCAATTCCCAGGTGGGGATGATGATGCGTGGAGGGAGGGGCACGTGGTTCCATATTCATTTCCCAATTTTTTTATTTTTTAAATTTTTATAAATTGTTTTACTTAAATACCCCCACACCAAAATTAAATCCCCTACACACATATGGGTAATTTATACATATATTTAAGTTTATTAATTTAATAATATTAATAAATATTTTTTAAACCTTATAATTACATTTATATATTAATTTTTTTTAATATAATATCTTTTGTATATATTTTTTGAACTTTATAATAAAGTTCGTATATTTTAAAATTTATATATTAACATTAATTGATATAATAACATTTATAAATATATATTAAAATTTATAAAATTATTTATATATTAATGATTATATATTAATAGGGATGAATTTATATTATAAATTTAATGTTTTTTTATTATAAATGGAAACTTTGTTATCTAATATAGATATATAGATATAGATATATTTGTGTGTGTGTGTGTGTGAAAATATAAATATATATAGATGCATACATAAATGTATATCAATGATTATGTATTAATATTTAGTTATAATATATATATATATATGTGGGTATACATACATTGTGAATTTGCACTGTATATTTGTGATGTAAATTTTTAGTAGAAATTTTATAGTATAAATTTTGCAATGGAAATTTTACAATTTAAATTTTTCACTAGAAATTTCATCGTGTAAATTTTTCAATGTAAATTTTACGGTGTATATTTATAAATAGTTATGGTAATATATAGTTTATTATTAGGATCATTTTTGTATACTTATGTATATGTATATACGCATGCATTGTATTTACTATTGCAGATCGCATGGTATTCAGTGCTGACCTTTATCAGCACTAAAAGAAAAAAATTGATAAAAGGAGAAATTTTATCAGCACTAGCAAAAATCACTAATAAATGAAGCTTTTATCGGTGCTAAAAAAACACCGATAAAATGATATCATTTGTCAGCGCTTTTTTCTAATGCTAATAAAATTCCTCCCTTTATCAACGCTTTTTATTTAGTATTGATAAAGGTCATGGTAAATAATTTAATTTATATAGACATATTTATATATTTTTAAATAATATTTTTATTACAATAAGTATATATATGTAAATATAATATGTAAATATGATTTATACAACTTTTAATAAAAAATTAATCTTATTTCCAAAATTTTATATATATAAATTTATCAAATTTATATTAGTTAATAAAAATATTTAATAGTATATTTATATACATTAATTACAAAATGTGTATATAACTAATATAAATATGATATTTTTATATTTTATTTAAATAATTATATAATATATAAATGAATATAATTATTTAAATATGTGATTCATATTTGAATTTTTATATTTATATTCATATTAAATAATTTAAAATATACATGTATCTGTATGTATATGTATGTATGTGGATGTATATGTATATATTTATTTTATTCTACATGTATGTATGTGTGTATGTGTATGTGTATGTGTATGTGTATGTGTATATATGTGTGTGTGTGCATGTATGTGTATATGTATATCCATGCATATGTATGTGTGTACGTGTATGTCTGTTTATTGATTTAATATTATTTATTTGTGTTCAATATCTCTCTATTTTTAGTATTTTCTGTAATTTATTCATTTATTATTTATTCATTTTTAATAAATATTCATTTAATATTTTTGTAATATATTTAATTTTTATAATTATCTATGCATTTTTAAATATTTATACATTTAATTAAAAAATAACATTTTTAATAATTATTAAAAAGTATAAAGGTTAATAATTAATTATATTTTCTATATAAAGTCAATATAGTGCATACATCAATAATTAGCAAAAATATAATTATTTATTTATTCATTTTTTATTCATTTTTATTTATTTTCAATTCATGTAATTAATGTTATGGATTAACTTTTTAAAAAACATTTTTGTAATTTATTTAATTTTATTTATTTATTTTAATATTATTTCATTAGATATTATTTTTTTCATCTTTAAAATTTATTAATTTTTTATATTTTTGGAATTTATTCTTTTTAAAAATTTATACATATTTATTTACTAAGTTTCAAAATTTTCAATATGTTTGTAATTTATATGATTAATATTTATTCATTTTTATTTATTAAATTTTAATATTTTTAATATGTTTGAAATTTATATAATTGATTCCTATATAGACCATCTCCAACCCATGCCATTTTGGCATGAAATGGAACCCCAACGTATGCCATCCCCAACACCATTTTGGTGTTTATGTAATTAATTATGTTATTATATTATATTCATTTTTTAATATATCAAAAGTAAATATTATTTAACTAAATTTTCACATTTTTTACTTAATTAATCAAATCATGTAATTGTGTTTATTTTAATTCAATCATTCTAAATATGTGTGTGTGTGTGTTTAATTTGATTATTAATATTTTTGTATGGTCAATATAATTCATTTTTTAATAATTTTTTTATTTATATAATTAATATCATCTATTTATTCGTTTTTATTCATTTCTTGTGTCTTTAATTCATGTAATTAATGTTATGAATTCACTTTTCTAAATATTTTTGTAATTTATTCATTTTTATTTATTCATTTTTAATATTATTTCATTTAATATTATTTATTCATTTATAATATTTATTAATTTATAATATTTATTAATTGTTAATATTTTTAGAATTTATTCTTTTTTAATATTTATTTATACATAGTTATTTTCTATGTTTTAATATTCTTAATATATTTTTAATTTATATGATAAATATTTTTTCAATTTCATTTATTAAGATGTAATATTTTTAAAATTTTTGAAATGTATATAATAAATTTATTTAAATGAATTTTTTAATATTCTCTTCATTTTTGTATGTGTTTGCAATTAATTTAATTAATCTTACAAATTATACATAATTATTTACTAATTTTTAATATTCTTAATAGTTTTTTAATTTATATGATTAATATTCATTCAATTTTATTTATTAAGTTGTAATATTTTTAAAATGTTTGAAATATATAAAATTAATGTATTTAAATGATTTTTTTTTATATTTTATTCATTTTTGTACATGTTTACATTTCATGTAATTAATCTTACAAATTCATTTTTTTATATGTTTACTATGTTTTAATATTTTCAATATGTATTCATCTTAATTGTAATATATGTTCATTTTTTATTTTTTAATAATTTATATAATTAATAAAAATTGTCCATATTTTAATATTTTTGAAGTCTATTCGTTTTTAATTATTCTATATTTCACACATATTTAATATTCATGCATTTAAGATTATATATTCATTAAAAATGTGAATTATTTTTTACTTTTTTATAATTAATTCATTTTTAATATATATTCATTTAATTTTTTTTTAACAGTTTTTATCTGCGCTTTCCAAAAAGTGATGATAAAAATATATTTTATCAACACTAAAATATAAAGGGTCGATAAAACCTATATTTATCTGCGATAAAATTATAACACTGATAAAGATAAATTTCATCAATGCTTATTATTTTAGCACTGAGAAAACTCATATTTATCATCAATTTTTAGAAAACACTGATAAAACCCTTCCCAATCATATAAATTCAACCCTAAGAGAACTTACTTCTTCGTGCCTTTCAAACTCTCTTACAAAAGTCAACCTTTTCTATCACTTCACCTCAAAGTTCTCAGATGAATCGACTCTCTCAAAACCTAAGGTATGTGATTTTATTTGTTTAATATGTAATTTTTTATTATTTTCATGAATCACGTAAGAAAAAAATCAGGGAATCCCAATTTCATCTGCCATCAGACGCTCCCCACCCTATTTTGAGAATTTGAGATTGAGGAGATTAAGTATATTGATTCATCGATCATCATCATCAGATCATCGCAACTCATCTAATTCATCGACATTCATCATAACTTGTTCATCATAACTCATTTGATGTGTCATGATTCACCAATGCCTAAGTTTTGTTTCATCAATCGACCATTAGGTTTGTTTTCACTATGGAATTTCAAATCCTAGATGAATTAGTGATGCTCTCTCCCTCTCAAACCCTCAAAGCTACATCAAACCTCATATGCAGTGGAAAAATTTCACCATGTAGCCCCTCTCTCTCAAAAAATGAACCTAATCCTTATTCAACCCTTTTTACAACCAAAATAAGTCAAAATAAATATGGCTTAACTGAATTTAAATCAAATTTGAAGATCATAATCACATGGATTTTTACGCACAGTACATTCATAATTGTCACATATAAATCAAAATTCATTGATAAACAATTTCATGTCAGTTTGACCTATTTTTCTTTGTTTGATCATGGGAAGTGCATTTTTTTATTTTAAACACTTTTAAAAATAGAATCATGACCAGCATTCAAAACATCCATATCTTCTTCCATCTTTTTTAAACTTCACTCCTTGTTTCCACTCTGACGTTTTTCTAGAGTTGATTCTCTCTATTGGTTCCACAGGTTGATTTTTGTTTTCAGGTGATCCCAGGTAGTTGGGATTATGCTCCAATTATTATTTTGAGATTAGGGTTTATATTGATCCCACTGGGACACTTCTTCAACTTTTATTGAAGTTTATTATTCCTTAGGACCCTAATATGAATTTTCATTGTTGTTCTTTGAGGCTTCATTCCATCATGTGAATTTTTTAAATTTGAATCATTCATCAAACCCCACTTAAATTCAAGAGTTTCTTAAAATTTTGGGTTCTCAAGACCAGGTGATTGGGCCCTATCAATATTTTCATCATCCGAAAAAAGATAAACTTAGGCTCATAAGCATCCTATCATTGAAACACCACCTTTTCCACTACATACCAAGTAAAGAAATGAATAAACAACAACTTATCTCTTTTTTTACTACCCCCTAGCAAAGTTATAGAAATTTTACTTGATCTCTGTGTTTTGAAATAGGTTAAAATTTAATTAGATTCTTTTTAACTTTATATATATCACACATTCCCTTCCTTCAATGATTTCCACCACTACAAAAAATCTCAATGCACATTATTTGACTCTTATTATCTTAGAAAAATGGATTCATGTGGCTCAAATTATTCTTTAAGAGTGTCCTTTTAGGGTTACAAGCTCATAATTTCTATTTATTTATTTATTTTGTTAAATATTAATATTACCAAATCATATAATATGGATATGAATCGAAAATTAATTGATGTGAATCATATGACAAAAGATTATGATTATGGGTGAAAGAGTTTGTCAAATTTGAAAAATATTATGCATATAACCCTTCTAAAATCCTTTGTCTATTTTTACACTATTTTTCGTTAAGAATAATTAATCTAGAGGAGTTATAATAACACTTGATCTATCAGGGAATAGATAAAAGTTATAAATGTTGGACTAAACATGGGAAAATACTAAATATGGCTAGTGACTAGGATAACACTATGTATTATGGATCATCTGATATGATTACAAGTGTGAAAAATGATGAAGACCACATCGAGGATGTGATTACAGGTGTAAATTATGATGAAGATCGTATTGAGTAAATGATAATGATAGTTGAAGATGGACTTCATGATCATCTAAAATTATTTCAGAAGTTAAAGAGACATGAAAATATGTCATTGTATCCTAGTTATACTAAATATATAATATTGTCATCCATACCTTCCTGAATGGTCCAAAGGCCTTCAATTTTTATTGATTTTTGATAATCTACCTTTCAAAGGATGATATGGAACCCTAACAAGGCCCAAAGTCTTAAGAGGCATCACATGACTCGTAGGTATTAGGAAATCAACCCAAACAAGAAAACTTGGAACTGCCCCTCCCCAGCAAATGTTGTGATGTCAGCTCTCCACCTTCGCATGGTTGGTTGGATAGTTGTCTTATGAAGAGCTGCATAGGATCAGTACCAATGGCAATGCTACACCTTCTCATTCTTCCATGTCCGGTTAACTCTGCTCTGGTGAATGCACCTGCTCTAAATGCTCATCTGGAGCCTTGTTCCTTGTAATCTATCTAGTAAATCTACATTTTTAGGTGGCCCGAAGGCTTTGAGGTGGCCCTAAGGCCTTGAGGTGGCCCAAAATCCTGACTAGACTGAAGTCTTTGAAGGGCTCGAGGACCAAACCGGTGTCCTGAAGGCCCAAACTGATGAATAGTTTCAGCTACTACAATGCTGAAAAATACCTGCTACAGTACTGCTATAGTAACCCAAAAATATGTCTCCACCTAGATTTGACCTTGAGTCTCTTGGATGCACTTTTCAAGTCCTCACCAACTAGGTTGAGGCTCATGTGCAATATTATCATCCATAATGAAGCTATATAATGTAAAATTTTGCGATAAATAGAGTGACACCGCTTCACTGAACTATTTGTTCTCTTGAATGATATTCTCCTTGAAGATAATGAGCTTCCTTACCAAATATATGACACTAAATGAATGCTACATTCAATAGATATGATCTTTTAAAGAATACATGTTCGTCCAAATGACTGTATACTGTTTTTTAAGAACCATAAATCACTTAAAGATTCCCAAAGTGTGGTGTGTCTTGATATATTAAATATGAATCGAGTCCTTCAAAAGTTGTATGGTACTTTGCAATCATTACAAGGTTTAGGTGCCTATATGGAAGTAAGGAGACTGCAATACAATTGGAATGGCTTGCAGATACAAGAAATAAAGATGGAAAACTTCATCACCCAGTAGACTATCCCCGATGGAATAAAATTGATCACAAATACCCTAAATTTGGAAACGAGCCAAGAAACCTTCATCTTGTGCAATCTAAAGTGAAGGAATTTGTAACACCCTGAGAGGGGAGGGGTGAATCAAGGTGTCAAATTTTTCTTCTAAAGTGATGTATCTTGTTCCCACATTTGTAGGAACCTATTAAACCTAACTGATGGGAAAGTGCAGGAAACAAACAACCACATACAAAGAGACAACACAACAATTTTACTTGGTTCACTACTAAGGGATAGTCCAAGGAGCATACGTCGATAGTGTGTCGGTCATAACTAAATCCCCTAATCTTCACTAGTTGTGGAAAACATAAGTTTAAACACAATCACTCTATGTTGGGAATATTGCCTTTATAAGATTTTTGGGATAGCATACTACGTCCCTCAGAACAATTCCCTCGACTCCCCCTATCTCACTGCCTTGGGTGAAGTCTTACTGAGTTTATCGAATTGAAGGATGATTTAGAGTATTGGAATTAAAGTCTTTGTACCTACTATAATGAGACTCTTCTTTCACCGTATACCTGAGTTGATGAAATTTGAAAGTAGTGTTCACTGAAAACTGATGTTCAAAACTACCTTTCACGAAGCTCCTTTACAAAGCTCACTCCTTTGCTAAGAAAACTACCTTCGTGGAGCTCACTGTGTCATCACAGAATAACCAGTCATCGTGAATCACCCATTACTCAAAATCATTAGCATCACTCAATACTTAAATAGTCTTTTCACGATGCTCAAGCTCGTATAGAAATCCAGATTCACAAAGATCCCCTAGATTTGCGAAATTAGAGTGATTCCATGTTTTCCCTAAATATTTTTATGTCAAATGAAGTAGGGTTAGCCTTATATTTATAGTCTCATCCATTCACAATTCTCCACCACCTCCAATTCATTTTTTGGATCTTTCAAAAACATCTTCATGGCACTCCACCATTCACGAATCTCCCTTGAGATTTTTCATTATCACAAAGATCTATATCAAACCATCACACACTCATGATTCTCCAATTCTCATAATCACAAAGAACATCGTCAACTCATTAAGAACTCATTAAACACGCCTTTGTGAAACCTAGTCTTCACGAAACCCATGACTTTACCATATTTATAAATATTTTATTCTAGAAAAAAATCCTTCATTATACTGGCCTCTTCCTCTGGATTTTTAGACCAAAAAAATAGTAAAAATTGGAAAAAAATTACACCTTCAACACTATTGTTAGCTTGTACTATAAGAACACTTGTCTTGAAAACTCCTTGATCAACCCAGTGTGGATTGATAACAAACACAAACCAAACACCATTTCTAGCAAAGAACAAATTTGGTTCCAACATAAATATGGAGATAATCCTTTTGGTTTTCAAAGCAGCACTCATAGTACATGGTTGGTTATGTTGCTAAACTATAACTTTACATCAAGGTTATGTATGAAGTGAAAATATATTATGTTTTATCTGATTATATCATCACACACAAAAATGGGTAATGATATTGATTTTTATTTGGCTTCATTGATTGAAGATTTAAAATTAATGTGAGATTTGGGTGTTACAATGTATAATTATTATAGAAATTAGGATTTCACATTAAGAACCATGTTATATGAAATAATAAATGATTTTACTACTTATGGAAAAAATTTAGGATATATAATTAAATGAACTCATGGGTGTCCCATTTCTAAACAAGGTACACACTCAGTTAAGTAGGAACATTCATCAAAGACTTTTTTTCTATGACATCATAAATTTCTACCTCGATGAAATAAATACTAATCTTTTATGACATCATTCTATATGAGTTTAGAAGAAGGTACAACACTATCTCCACTAAAAGGTGGTAAAATATTTTAGAGAGTAAAATATATGTACACTACTTTTGGTGAACCTTCTTCAAAAAACCTTATGAAAACTAGTTGGAAAAAGAGTTTGTTTTTTGATAAATTACTATACTGGAATTGTTTGTACGTCAGGATGTAATTCATATGAAAAAATATATATGTGATCGTTTCATTGGAACATTACTAAATGTACCCAGTAAAACAAAGAATTGAATTAAGGCTAGGTTGAACATGATTTACATGGGTATACAGGAAGAGATGTTGCCAATGAAGGGTGAAAGATATAATTTTCTTCCTCCATCTTCTTACACTCTTTCCAAATAAGAGAGATATCAATTTTACAACTTATTGAATGATTTAAAGGTTTCAGATGGGTATTCATAAAATATAATGAATATCATGTCAATGAATGATTTAAAGTTAAAGGGACTGAAATCAAATGACTTCCATGTTTTAATGTAAGATCTATTGCCTATATCTTTATGTTTCATTTTTTTTAAGAATTTTCATCACACATTAACCACGATATGTTTATTTTTCAAAGCTATATGTTGTAAAGTTATAGACTCGATGAAATTTCCAACTATGGAAAATGAAATTGTTTTCATATTATGTAAATTAGAGATCTTATCTCCACTATCATTATTTGATATTATGGTTCACTTGATGGTTCACTCGATGGTTCACTTGGTTAGATAAATTCATCTATGTTTTCTTATACATTATAAATAGATGCACCCCATTGAACAATATATGAATATTTTGAAGGAGTGCATTGAAAAATCAAACTCAAACAAAAGGTTTTATTGCAAATTGATATATTGTTTAGGAAGCCTTTTAATTTTGTACTAACTACCTGTCTGATGTAGAAAGAATTGGTCTACCAAAATCTCATCATACTATATAGCTTGTGGGTGAAATAATTTCCAGAATTGATGTTGTCACAATTACTATTTCAGAGCGGAAGTAAGATTTTCTTTACAATTTTCATAACAATTTATAGGTTGCACCATATGTTGAAACCAATAAAATAATTCTTAGGTATTTGAATCGATCAAGGGATAAAAGATGGATATCAAATACACATAATCGATAGTTTATAGGTCAGTTTCGAGAATATGTTTTTAAGGAGTCAACTGCAAATCTGAATTATATTTAAGAATGACTTCGATGGCTTGCCAGAGGACCAAGTGTGCATGTATTATCTTGTAAATGTTATGTAATTAATGGTTATGTGTTCTATATAGAGAAACATGATGAACACAGTACCATGAATAATAGTGGAGTTAAAATTACGTATGAATTGATATATGTATCTAGTACTAAGGAAAAAATATAATATAAGTGAATATTCCATACTTTAGCAACATCGAACAAATATGGGAGTTTGATTATTCAACATTCAAAGTGCTGATTTTTCAATGAAAGTGGATTGATAATAGGATTTCGGTCAAAATCGATGTATTGGGGTTCATCAAATTGGATTTCAATAAGGATGTGTAAAAAGATGAACCATTTATAATGGAATCACATGCAATATAGTTATTTTATATTCCATATCCTACAAACACAAAGTGGTAAATTGTTCTTTTATCGACCAAAACCACAGGTTCATATGTCAATTCAACTAAGGATGGCCCTTTAATTAGGATCTATCAATCATTTCACATTTTTCCTAATGTAGATGTGGTCTTGTATGTCATAGGATACCATAATTATGGGATTTGAATACTTGGTAGAGGGTTAAAATCCATTCAACCTTCAAGGGAAAAAAGAGAGTTTGATAATTGGGTTATATTTTTTTGTAATATACATTATGTTACCTCATATTATTATCTATTAATTGATAAATTTACATAATCTAAATTAAATTTTCATCCATTTCTATAGATAATGGATTCTAAACATATTGATGATCTCAGTCCCAAGAAACAATGGGTTTCTCAACATGTTGATGCTCTCAATGTAGAGGAATAACAAGTTTCTGCACATGTTGATGCTACCAATCCCAAGGAATAACATATTGGTGATGTTGAAACTGATGAAATGGTATAATGTGTATAACCTATATCCTAGAAAAAATAGGAGCATCATAGTGTGATGTTTTTAATAAAAAATATTAAGGTGAGAAGTAAAGGCATAAAATTCTAGGTTAGATGGAATACACACGACTGACCTATTAACCCCAACAAGTCCATGTTCATTAGTTACATTGGGATCACTACTCAAATAAACATTTTGGTTGATGTAGATATGTGTCATAATGTTGTTTAGGTGCTTAATGCACTAATTTGGGAATAGATTAGGGTAACATTAAGATATATTTTCTTAATTTTACTAAAAAATAATAATGAAATGTTGATTTGATCTTAATTATCACTTTCAGAGTGAATTTATACTAGATGACTACTGAATGAAATTTATATTAATTCTTTCTAGAATGGATCATAGAGGATTTTAGAAAAAATGAATGAAACAACATCTTATGGATGCTAAAGGGAAATTAAACCTGCACCCACTATAGATATATGCACGCATGATAAACCAAGAAACATGGAATGCGTTTATTGGTCATCGTGAGGAGATATATTTTTAGGTACATTGTGATTGGTAATAAATTACTTAAAAATACGTGTATTAATCACTTTTATTAAGAATTTTTTATTTATAAAACAACAACTGAGTGTTGAAAATAAGCGGTGTACAGCAAAACCAAAGTACCAATATTGTAAATCAATGATGGGGTGCGCTTCACTTGAAAAAAATGGTATGTATTTTAAATCTATAGTAATAATTTTATGTGGAATAAAAAAATAACATAATTATGTTCCTTTTTTTATATGTATATTGATGAATCAAAATCCAAATCCACTTCCATCCCACATCATGTTCTATGGAAGGAGGCTCATGTAAATAAAGATGGGATACTAATAGATGAAAACACACAAAAAGTATGGAAATCATGTTTAAGTATAACATAATAAAAAATTATGCTTTAAATCAGTATTACATAATAATTATTACTTATTTTCCTATATTTTTTATCTAGTTTAGACACAGGAATCATCATCGGTTGTACCCAATGAACAACTACTATCAGTGGCCTTGAAGTAGCTAGAACAATATGTCTATGTTAGAGGTATAGGTTTTGGGGTGTCACCCTGAACATATTTTGAGAAAAAAATGCATAGGGGGGTAAAGATAAGAAAATGGATGAGATGAATACATGAATAGTTTCTCTAGAATAAAAACTTAATTATAAATTTGAGTTGTTATAGAATTTTATGGGAAGACATCAAAGATAAGACATAATACAACAACATCCACTACATGAATACCCCCCCCCCAACCAAATTTGAGACGATCCATTCCCCTCAAAGATTTTCCTTACCAGGGTGAAAATGATTGCGATTTATATCTATCATCACCCACCCATCACCTTGTTGTGATAGGTACAGTGTAAAATATCCAAGGAGATATTCTACACACACAAAAACTTCCAAAATTTCATGTGAGAGTGTGGATTCACATAGCTCAAAATTCAATCATTGATCTACTTATTCCCCTTGATGACATGTATGTTTATATAGGTGATATTTATATTGGAACTTTCATATAATTTTCATTTGATCTTGTCAAAATACATGTCAACAAGGATTTATCCCATTCAAATTTATTTTTTATGCTTAACCTTTAACAATTAATGAAAAAAATCATGAACTGATGAATGTTATTACAAATTGAGAAAGGGAAGGGGTGAAATAGAAGGTCGAATCAAAATAATCTAAATGATCAACCAATTGATTGAAAATACCTTCATAAAGTACCTTTAACCCACCAATTCAAATTCCACATTTATTAATATTACAATTTCATACATATACAATTTTCAAAAATGGTGATATGACTATCATTGATTTTGAAGAATAGATGTATGGAGAGGTCATTATATAATTTCTTATTCTTAATAATGTAGATGAAATACTCAATAATGAATGGCTAAGAGTCTAAATTGTAAATATATACATGAGGTGTGTTTTCAAAAAAAAATATCCAATAGATAATCTATGTAACGTCTTGAATTTTCCTATGTAATATTTTTAGAAATTATATGGATTTATTTTGAGACCAGGTTCCGAGACAGCGTGTGATTCTGAGGCCCAATTTTCCTAGAATAATTATCTGAAAAATATTAAACTTTTAATAGTATGTGCATGTGGTTTTACTGAAAAATAGGAATAACTCTTAAATAGGTGCTTGTATTTAAAATCTAATGGCACTGTTGAGTTCAGATTAGTGGTTTTACCCTAGGCGCGACATAACTTTTGTTAGGGTGGGTCGTATGTCGAAAAAGTCTCAAAGGACATAATTATAAAAAAATTATTTATAAAAAAATTATTTTGACGTAGCAAATTTCCTTTTTATTAATTATTTTTCAGAAATTTGGGGTTAGCCTCATAACCCTAGAATTTATATGGGGAAATGGAGAAAGAACCTCTGAAGAAGCCATTGGCCAACAACGACGGATCGATCAAACGACGCCCCTTGGATTCGACGAATCAAGGATCGAAGACAACGTAGCAACCATTCTTCATCAATAAATGATCTAAATCAAGGTAGGATGGTTATTTCTTTGTGGTTTCCCCAATATTAATTTTCACGATGAATGCGGTTCAATTCACAAACAAATTGATCCATGGTTCGATTGTTGCGAGATGGTTTATGATTACGGGGATTATTTCGAGAGTTTTCCTTATTCTTATGTATTCTTCATTCTTCATTCTAATGAGAATGAATTGAGGCCGAAACAAATAAAGGTTTAGGTTCATTACTTAGGGTGTTCTTTATTATTTTCTCTCCCCTTTTTTTACATTCTTCGTTGTTGGATCCCCATGGTCATGGATTGACTTTCAAGGTGGATTTGAACGCAATCAGACCCCCATATTGGAGGCAAACCGACAACAGAGGCTAGGTCTATATAGATCGGGATCTGAGAATCTCAAATATAAAATCATTATGAATTTTGGGTATTATAGGTGGCTCGGCGGTCTATGGAAGGGACCACTGGTGCAGGTCCAGCGTGGCGGTCCGGCAAGGCAAGGTGGCAGCATCAATAAACTGGGGTGATGGAATTGAAAACCTTGGGCAGTGGCAATTAGGGAGGAAGTGATTGGAGATGGCGATGACCGTGTGGGATCATGGAGGTGGGTCCACAGGATGCGGCGGCAGTGGTGACCATGTGGGTTGGGTCGGTCCGGGAAACTCGTGCACCCACAGGCCGGCCCGAGCAAGGTGGGTCGGGCCTAAAAAGAGTGGGTCAGGTAGGCCTATGCAGAGCGGGTTGGGTCGGACCAGCAGATCGGGCTGTATCTGGGTCAAACCTCAGGTTGACTCAGGGAAGTCATATAGTCAATCGTTATGGTAACATGGTCGACCATGGCATTCGACCACCACAGAATCTCGAGTTTCCACAATGCGGTCAACCGTGGGGAAGATCGAATGTAGGGTAGACCGACCACCATGGTCGGTCCATAGCCAGTCAGTGCCCCGTGCCCTGGAGAGGCTTTTAGGTAGTTTCTTCAAATGACCATAACTTTCAAATGGTAAATTTGTTTGATAAGTTTTATTCTTCATTGGTAACATGATGTTGAGATGTTCCTTTTTAGATAATGTGGTAAGTTTTTATTTTGGACCAGTATAGGTTAAGAGAGTTCCCGTGGTCCTTTCCTCAAGGGTTCAGTACAACATTACATCCACATTACTAGATTGTAGTCCCCCTAGAGGTTGAGTCCAAGATAGAGTTATGGTATCCCTACATGTGACTGTATAGATCCTCTATCAACCCTAGTGAAGTTTTGTGGAATCAATATAACCACCAAGAGTAGGGTTTTAGTCCTTCATATTGCTGGTCACATTAGTAGGGTTAGTGGTATTCCCCAGTGTGTCTGGGAAGGATCCTCTAAATTGTGAATTGATCCATATAGGGTTAGTGGTATTCCCCATTATGTTTGGGAAGGATCCCCTCTTTGTGTATCATAGTCTTCCTTGACCAATTCATTCTCTTTGGATAGGGCCCAAATGAGTTAGACCTCTTTGTGAGTGTCTCCAATGATATCATGGATTGAGGAGTGGGTTCTCCCAGAATGAGTGTTCTTTGAGATGAATCTTATAGCTGGAAATTGGTTGTGAATTATCTCTAAAATGTGTGTCTTGGATTGAGTATATCTAGATATTCTTGTTATATGTTCTTTAGACGTATACCTATTTAGAGATGACTGTAAAATACTTTATGGTAATCCTTGTGTGGTATTCCTGTGTGGTATTCTTATGTGGTAATCCTGTGTGGTATTCATGTGTGGTATTCCTGCGTGGTATTCCTGTGTGGTAATCATGTGTGTTATTCCTATGTGGTATTCATGTGTGGTATTCCTGTGTGGTAATCCTTTGTGGTAATCTTGTGTGGTATTCATTTGTGGTAATCCTTTGTGGTATTCCTTTGTGGTATTCATTTTTGGTAATCCTATGTGGTATTCCTATGTGGTATTCCTATGTGGTATTCCTATATGGTAATCTTTTATGGTATTCCTATGTGGTATTCTTGTGTGGTAATCCTTTGTGGTAATCCTTTTTGGTAATCCTATGTGGTATTCCTTTTTTGTATTTCTTTGTGGCTTTTCTTGGTGGTTTTTCTTTGTGGTTTTTCATTGTGGTTTTTCTTTGTGGTTTCAGGGTGTTCTACTGGGTATTGTTATACTCACCCATACATAGGTTTTTCATGCACATGTTGTGTCTTGTGAAGATGATTGACCTTTCGAAGGAGTCCTAGGAAGACTAGGACCAGACGGTGCTTTGTGAGACCAGGCATACTGAGGTGTGTTCTTGTGGCTTTTCATGTAGTAGTCCCAGTACCTCTTTTCTTACAGGTTGGACTTGTGTTTACAAACTCTTTTTGGTGGTCTTGTATTTGGACCTATTTACCTTTGATTACTTTCAATATTGTACTCTGTTGGTGAGATATAGTGGTTTTCATGCATTTTTTACTTAGTGTTTTTACATTTCAACATTTGTGACTTGGAGATGTGGGCATGCGTACAGGTACTTTAGGAAAATGCCTCTCATTTGTGGGATATTTATACTTGGTGCTAGTCACCATCCCCTGGAATATTGGAAGCGGGCTTGGGGTAGTCATGTAATGGGACCCTATGGGATAGTTTATGACAGAGTGGAATCATAGGATGTTGGTTCTACTTTAGGACTGGGAGTCTGTGATATTGGTTTGGGGAAACATTGTTAAGTGTTTCGAGTTTAGTTTTCAGGTCATGGACTTCAGTGTTGGTACAGAAGCTGACGTAGTCATACACCAGGACTCTGATCACCTGGTTTTTAACTTGGTACATGAGAATGCTAGTTGCAGGGAAAAAAATGGTACATATATCATATAGCAATGGTTGTGTTTTATGTGTCCATATTGAGTCATCACTCCAAATATACCCAGTTAATCATGGTACATATTTTTTTATTTCAGGATTTCTCCATGTAGATAGCTAGCTATGATTCCACCGTATGATCATGAGGATGATCCACTGGGTGACGAGGCATCGGTATAAGGATTTATACCAGAGATAGAAGCTCTAGGTGGTGCACCAGTTATACCACCACATGTATAGTAGCACATGGTACCCACAGTACCAGCGGATCAGGTGCACAGGTTGAGCACACTTTATGAGTTTCAGTAGTAGAGACCCCTTAGGTTTTGAGGTGATCCTGACACATAGGCAGCTGAGGACTGGCTTGAGTCAGTGACTTGAGTTTTCCATCTAGTTAGGACACTAGAATATCAGATGGTGGTCCTAGCAGTGAGCCTTCTACATGGCTCGACAGGACAATGGTGGGGTTTTGTTACCCGATATTATGATGAGGTGACTCTACCATGGACAAAGTTTGAGAACCTTTTTAGATAGTATTTATCACCTTATAAGCTAAGGGATATGCGTATCTAGGAGCTTCTACAGCTCCGGAAGAATGACATGTTCGTATCTGAGTATTCATCGAGGCATACCAACCTCTTTAGGTACTCGATGAATATGATACATGGTCAATAATTTAGGGATTCGACCTTAAAGTGAGGTCTGTGTAGGGATATATGAACCTGTGTTATCCCTTTGATCATTCCTACTTATATTGGGGTGCTTGATCAAGATTTGTTGGTTGAAATTTTCTTGGCTAAGCGGATACAATCAGTGATTGTCCACAGTGTAAAATCAGGAGCATATACCTCATTAAAAGGGAGATGACATCAGTCTTAGGGACTTGGTTGTGTGAGATGTTTCAAGAGGAGGTCCCAGGAAAAAGGATCTATAGTTCGGGGCTCACAGGGTGGGTCCAGTCAGCCTAGAGAGAGTCAGTGCTAGTCATGCGATGCTAGGGGACATCTCGCTTGAGATTTTGCAACCCATTATACTATTGACATAGATATAGTGGATGGACCACTGAGACAGATACAACAATAGGAGAAGTAGGATCCTCAAGGTGGTGTATGTGAAAGAGGAGTTGGGAGAGTAGTGGGAGGTGGCCAACGTTTCGACATGTTACCACCACTACCCCCAGGTGGTCCACACCAAGCTCAGGGAGCTGAAGGATAGGGGAGGGGACAGCTGCATACGGTAAAGGAATATTAACCGGGTTCTCTAGGAATGATTTGAGGTATGATATGTGTCTATTCTACCTTAGCTTCTGTATTGATAGACACGTGTGCTAATCATTCTTTTCTCGCCACGAATCTTGTTCAAGACTTGGAGATTTTGGTTGAACTGTTGACTCGACCCTCATGCTTGGAGACTCCTAATAAAGGAGACATAATGATCATGCACTAGTTTTGACAGTGTGACCCGACTCTTAGAGGAGAGAGTTTTGGTTGATATCTCTTAGTGGTGGCATCGAGGCCTTACAACGTCATTCTTGGTATGGACTGGTTATACACAGTTCATGCTCATATTGACTATTTTAGGTGAAGAGTGTGGTGTTTCCATAGTGGTGGAATGAATTTTTCCTTGTTGGTAAAAAGGAAACCTAGGCAGCATAATATGGACTCACACATAGGATGGTGTAGCTGATTTCTCATCAATTGGATAGCCTAACCCTCAGTGTAGTGAATGTTATGAGTCCTCAGTTTCCAGTAGTGGTGATAGAGTTGTATTGGATTCAGTAAAGTTTGAGATAGAGGATTTGGTTATATTTCCTCTAAGACTATGAATTCAACATTGTCTATACTCCTAGGAAGGGGAATGTGGTGGAATATTCTCTCAGTAGGAGATCTAGTTTTCAGTTGTTGAACGAGGTTTCAGATCAGTTGGCCTCATTGCAGATATCCTTTATAGATGGAGATGGATCATTTTACCTCTAGTTGATGGTTTTCAACCCTCCACTCTTACAGTTATTTAGGGAGTCATATCTTGGGGACATCAGTTGCGAGACCTTATGTGCTTACATGTCCATAGTATATGCTCTTGATGGATATTCAAAAGGTGGGGAGCACTTCGTTCTTTTCAGAGGGCGCACAGTTGTACCTTTGGTGTTGTGGGAGGAGGTTTTGAGGGAGTTCCACACATCCCATTTGGCGGTACATCTAGGTGTGGAAAAGGTGTACTAGGACCTCTGACGTCGGTTTTGGTGGCTAGGGATGAAGAAGGGAGTTGCAGAGTTTTTCTTTTGATGCCTCACTTGTCAGTAAGTGAAATCTAAATGCTAGGTTCCAATAGGTCTATCTCAACCCCTTGAGGTGCCATAATAGAATTTGGATGGTATATAAATGGACTTATTGAGGGTTTTACCACATACATCTAGGGGAAATGATTCCATCTAGGTGATCGTTGACCGATTCACCAAGTTGACCCACTTACTGGCTATCTGAGAGCAGGGTTTAGTAGAGAGACTGGGATGACTATATGTGAAGGAGATATTTTGACTCCATGGAGTCCCATAGATGATAATTTCATATCGTTATGTTTACTTTACATCTTGATTGTGGAATGGATTGTATGAGGCATTTTGGATCTAGTTACGCTTGAGAACAACATTTCACCCACAAACAGATGGATAGACTAAGCAAACCATTCAGGTTCTAGAGGAAATGTTTTGGGCATGCATGTTATACTTTTCCCATAGTTGGGAGGATCACCCACCAGTGGTGCATTTTTTTTACAACAACAACTTTCACTCCATCATTGTTATGGCACTATTTAAGTCCTTGTACAGGTGACCCTGCAGGTCACCACTTTATTGGACTGAGCCAGGAGAGTCAGCACTCATGGGCCCGAAGTTGGTGTGAGCTACTATGGAGAAGGTTTAGATCATTAAGAAGTGGATGAAGACTGCATAGATTCATCATAAGTCTTGTGTTGATAGGTGATATAGGCCCTTGGAGTTTGAGGAAGGAGACCATGTGTTCTTTTGGGTTTCACCTCGATGGGGATTATGGAGATTTTTCTAGGGTGGCAAGCTATCTCCAAGGTTCATCGGCCCTTTCCATATGTTTTGTAGAGTTTTTGAGGTGGCGTACCATTTGGATCTACCACCATAGTTAGATAGGGTTCATGATATCTTCCACATTTCACAGTTGAGGAGGTACGAGCATGACCCATCACGCGTCATCAACTGGAGCGAGCTGGACATCGAGGATGGGGTGACTTTTGTTGAGTACTCAATGTATATTGAGGATCTATAGGAGATAATCTTTTATGGGTGGTAAATTCCTTTGTTTTGTGTCCGGTGGAAGCATAGGAATCTCCATGAGAGAACATGGGAGCGAGAGGCTCATATTTGTGCTCAGTACCCTCGTTTATTTGAGTACCCCTTATTTTGTCTTTTGGGGACATAAAGCCCCAAAGTGGGGAGAATGTAACATCTCATATTTTCCCATGTATTATTTTTAGAAATTATATGGATTGATTTAGAGACCAAGTGCTGAGACGGCATGTGATTCTGAGGCCTGGGTTTCACGGAACAATTGTTTGAAAAATATTAAAATTTTAATAGCACGTGTACATGGTTTTCCTGAAAAAGTAAAATAACTCTTAAATAGGTTCTTAAATAAAAAATCCAAGGGAACCATTGAGTTCAGAACAATGGTTTTACCCTAGGCATGATATAACTTTTGTCAGCGTGGTTCATCTGCCGAAAAAGTCCTGGAGGATGTAAAGGTAAATAAAATAATTTTTATAAAAAAAATTGACATATTAACTCTCCTTTTATTAAGTATTTTTTAGAAATTTAGGGTTATCCTCATAAACCTGTAATTTATGTGGGGATGTGGAGAAAGAACCTCTGGAGAATTCATTGGCAGACGACGACGGATCGATCGAACGACGCCCCTCGAATTCGATGAATTGGGGATTAACGATGATACGATGACCATTCTTTTTCAGCAACCGATCCAAATCGAGATAGGACATTTGTTTCTTTGGGGTTTCCTAATTCTTGATTTCCATGAAGAATGTGGTTCAATCCATGAACATATTGATCTGTGGTTCGATCGTTGCGGGATGATTTATGATTGCGAGTATTATTTCGAGAGTTTTCCTTATTCTTATTCATTATCTGTTCTAACAAGAATGAATTGAGGCTAACATGAACAAAGGTCGAGGTTCATTCCTCAGAGTTTTCTTTATTCTTTTATCTCCCCCATTCTTTGTGTTTTTTTTGTTGGATCCCCGTGGTCATGGATCGACTTTTTAGGTAGCTCCAAACACGATTGGACCCCCAGATTGGAGGCAAACTAACAACAGGGGTCAGGTCTGTGTAGATCGAGACCTGAGGAGCTTGGATCTGCGATCGTTCCAAATTTCAGGTGTCGGAGGTGGCTCAGTGGTTTGAAAATAATGGTGTGGTTCTTTTGTAGTGGTCCGGTGAGGCAAGGCGACAACATCGGCAGCCCGGGGCGGTGGCGTTAGTAGCCTGAGGCAAAGGCGATCGGAGGCGGCGGTGGCCGCGTGGGATGTAACAACCCAAAGTTTTATCAATGTAATTCCCTTCTTATAACTATGCCTTATAGTATAATATCATTAGGAAGCACAATGACATATTATGATACTAAAGACTATGTGATCATTAAACATAATTATTCCACTTCTATGTTTTTGAATTTTCAAAATCTGACATACATGGTTGTGATCAGTAAGATGTTTGGAGCCCGATAGGAAAAACTTAATTTTTGGTGAATAGTAACCTACCCTTATGAATAGTAACATTCCCTTATAAATATTAAACCGTCCAAAATAATAGTAACCATACCCATGAATAATTTAAAAAATTAGGCATCATATAAGTAACAATTTGACCATAGTAAAAGTATTGATATTTTTGTAAGTCAGAAATAATTAATTATAATTAATTAATTAATTTAAAAGAAAATTTATTTTCTAAAAATGTGTTCATAAATTAAAAAATATATTTCTTCTATATTTAATATAATTTTATAATACCTTACATAATTTTTGAAAGCATTATAAAATCAGTTTTAATTTTAAAAACTGTATTTTTCAAGCAAATTATGATTTTAATTAAAAATTAAATTAATAATATTTAGAAAATTATTTTTGAAAAATGGAATTCATTTTTGGATTATAAACATCAAAATATGGTTGAGGTGAATTTTTGGTATTTTTCTGAAATACTTGAATTTTTCATGAATAGTGAAATACCATAATTTGCAAAATAAGCTAAATAAGCTAATTATAGAGTCATGCATGATGTTCTAATGATGTAATCCCAATTGGTTCGGGTTCACATGATAAAAATACTATTCTTGGTAATGTAAGATACACTATTCATTATCTTTTGGGGAATAATAAATTGATGAATTTTATATTGAGAAATCCCCTCTCCCCTCCACTATAAATACCACCCCTCACACACTCATTTCCTCACACCTCTCAAGCTTCAATACTTGTATAAAATATTTCCAAACATCTTTCCAAACCCTTAACCCACATCCAAGAGTTTATGGTCTCATCAAAATACCAAGTCTAGCTTTCTTAATGAGGATCTCAAGAGGAGGATCTCAAGAGCAGGATTTAAGAGGTAATTCCTCTCTCTCTCTTTCCTTTAAATTCCTTTCAATTTCAAGTTCATTTCTTAATCTCTTCCCACCTATCTTCATCCACATGGTATGTTAAATCTATTATTATACATATACTATAATTTTATAATGCTAATGGGATGTTATATCATCCAACCCCCTTCTCTTATTCTTTTTATTTTATAAAAGAGAATATTGTTCGTGAGGTGTTAATTTATCACCTTAAAGAACGACATGTTTTCAATTTCATTTATAGTTTTCATATCTAGTTATGAACCCATTTTTATGGTTGAACCAGATTATATTATATGTATTATATCCTATTTCATTTTATGGAACTAACTTAGTTTCATATTTCTAAATGATTAAACAAAACAAGTTCGTTGTGGTCGAAAAACCACTCAAATTAACCCAAACAATCATCATTTAATTCTTATCTAATGATTCATCTGCATGTTATATAATATAATTCATTATAATATCATTTAAACTTATTTAATATCATTAATAGCACTAAATATCAGTTTTTTATGTTTACCCATGTTCTACACGAACTTCCATTTATGAATACATGTAAACCGCTCAAGAAAACCATAAAAACAAACATTCCTAAACAATGTTTTTTAAACTATATAACTCATAAAAAGGCACATAAAATAACTTAATTAAACCATAATAAACCATATTAATGTACACAATGTTCTTGAATTTTCAATTAATTAATCTAATGTGGTTATATAGGACATTAAAGTGAAGAAAGCGTTCGGATACAAGGTAAGAGGAAAATCTCAAACCCAACTTTCTTTCTTAGGGTTCTCCCTCTTTCACTCCATTTTTGGTATGTTCACTCATTAAAAATAATTTTTTTCATCATTATCTTACCTTTTTTGGGATATAAATGTTTTCTACTAAAGTTTATGTCAAACAAATGTTTTCCAAAACAACTCTTCTTTCAAAAACACACCTTTTACTTCTAACTCAAGGGTGATGGTTCTTGTATTAAGTATGTTATTCCCACTTTCTTTTGGGAACTCAAAGTTTATGAATGTGATCGTATGAGATGAAACTCATTCATTTACATTGGTTAGTTATGTTCATTTTTTGATATATTTTCTATCTGTCATTCATGATAATGATAATGTTATTATGTGACGAGTGTGCCTGGAATTATATAGTGTAATATGAATGTTTGAATGTGATGGGTGTGCCTGAAATTATACAGCGCTCCAATGAATTGAGTAAAGTGATGAATCTAATGATTTTAAGTGAAATTATTTTTGAAAAATATGCTATCTTTTTTCACAAGTATGTGTGTTAATTAACCACTAAGACGTGATGTTTTGTTTTTTATGAATTTCCACATTTCAAGTCTTTTACTAATGATTCCTCTCATTTTTTCCTATGTTATGATTATGCTCACCCCATGATATATTTTTCTTACCTATCCTATTACTGGGATTTTAGATCACCCCTTTTTATTTATATCCTCAGGAGGCTACATGTACTAAGTAGAGGTCAAGTGCCAATAAGAATTTAGAGAAGAAGGAATTAAATAAATGTTTATGTTTGATGTTGTAATTATTTTGTATGGTCCTAGTTTTCCCAAGACACTAAACCTTTGGATCCTATATGTGTAATACTATTATGTTGCTTTTCTTTAAAATGATGTAATAGTAATTTAAGAAAAGGCTGGGTCGTTATAGTTGGTATTAGAGGAAAGGTTTAGTTAATTTGGGAATTAGTATTAGTGAACCCTAGAGAAAACCTCTAGCATGAGACTAAGTAAAAATATGCACATAAGAATATTTACATAGGGATCCCATATATTACGATTTTAGTATAAATTGTACAAATTAATAAGTTATTAATGAATTTTTTACTTGTGTTTTGTTCTAACCTTTTCTATAGAGAAAATGGTGGGAACAAGGAGAAACCAGGCCAACAACTCGTGTGAGGGCCAACGCAACGATTGCTCAAATAACATCCCCAATGATTTGAGAGGTGGACTTAAAAACTTCATGGTGATGCTTACTGTTAGGGCCAATAGGGGCCTATATACCCTGAGAGGGGGGTTGAATCAGGGTATGGATATTCTTTTTAAAAGTTCTTCATACCCCACTGGATATTGACCTCTTTATTACAAGGGTCACTTTGTTTGATCTTGTGTGTAAACTATGACCATGTCTTTACTTCTTTATCTAATGATGATGCTTTGAATGCAATGTAGGGAAGCAAACAGGCAGACACAGAGATTTTTACTGGGTTCACCCTCACTGGGCTACGTCCAAGGAGCATACGCCGACAAGTTTCCGGTTGTACCAAATTCCACTAATCTTCACTAGCTGTGGATACAAAGTTCGGGCTAGATCACTTCTATGCCCAGGATCACTGTCTTTACAAGTTTAGGGTCAGCTCACTGCTTTCCCAAGGGTCACTCCCTGTTTCTCTCTCTCTGGATCACTGCCAGTGGATAGGATCACCTTCTTCCTCTTCCTAAGCTCACTACTCTGGAAGGGAATCCACTCACAGTTTATAGACCTGTAGGTCTCTTCATTTTCATGAAAGAATGCATCTTCCTCTATGTGTAGATGCTCTGTTGAAGTAAAAATTTCACCCGTAGATGAATATCTCTTTGCACCAAAGGTATCGGGAAATGTACCATCTTCCACGCAGTTCGAGAATCACCGCTGAAACAAAACCTTACTTGGCGCGCAAGTCAATCTCGGCGCGCAAGTATCGGCGCGCAAGTTACAATGGGCGCGCAAGTCCTCCTCAGACACTTGCGCGACTCAAGCTTCCTCAACTCCAAACTTGCGCGACTCTCTTCCTTTTACGCCCAAACCAATATTAGCGTGCAACTGTCAACCGGCACGCAACTTCTAACACCGGCGCACAACTTCAATTACTGGCGCGCAAATTCACCTGCGCGTCCCACACTCACCACTTGCGCGACCACCACACCTGCGCGACGGGAGCTCTGATTTCTCAAAGTGTTGAACTCCGTTGAAAATGAGGAGGGGTGGTCCAGTATTTATAGGCAATCTGACCACCATGTGCGACGGCGCGCAAGTCACCTGTGTGACCCAGTTTCGGCGCACAAGTCCCCGGTCATTTTAGACACTTGCGCGACCAACTCCCAAACTTGCGCGAACCTCTTTACTTTGCCATATTTTGATCTTCTGATCTTGAAAAACATATGGCGCGCAAGTTTCCTATACTCCAAATCCTCGGCGCGCAAGTCCTTTTTCCAAAAACACTTTTCTTCATTTGCCGATTTTCAGGCCCTAAAATTTGGCAAACACTGGAAAACGGCACCACCTTGTATCTGTTCTTTTGTACCGCCTCCAGATCATCCATTCCTTTTATCGACGTTCTTGAATCAAACATGGATCGTTGACCTCAGCTCTTGAACTCGACATTCCACCATGAAATCCTCTTTGTCAACAAATTTGTATGTCATTGTTTTTCTTTGTCAACAATCACTACTCAGATGTCCACTTTGTCAACAAACACAATCACCTAAAAAATGTTTCAATGATACCTTGAGGGATTTTTTCCCAACAATCTCCCCCTTTGGGTTTGTTGAAAACTCTTCCAAAACAAAGATACGTCGTTGATTCTTCAGCCTCCATTCGCCTCATTGCGATTCTGATAGCGATCAAGGATTTACTCAACACATACTCTAAGCCCACATGAGCAATGCTCGGCATGAGAAACAAGAGTAAATGAAAAGTTCATCAATGAATCACTTTATCTCTGACATCCACTATTGACACCAAACTGATACCAATTTGTACTAAACTGATACCAATTGTTGATGGATTTGTTGGAAGACCAATGTTTGGTTTGGAAATAGTCTTACCACTTTCCAAAACCACTCTTCTGCTTTTATCACGATCCTCAGCTATCGTGATATCTATTATTTGATCGATCACTTCTAGCATCGTCAGATTTAATACACTCCCCCTTTCTCATTTCTCCCCCTATCTAGCTGCTCCACTGGTCAGCTTCTCCCCATATCAATCATGATTTCTCGTATAGCCACACTGTATCCCCCTTGAACAGTCACTATTTTCTCCCCCTTTGTCAACTAACCCAAAGGACACTCCTTTGTAGTCTGTAACATAGTAGAGAACACATATCAGCACATTAGGGAAAACACATCATACCTCGGGGAGAGGGGGGTGTGGTTTCACATCCACACTATTTCAAGTGCGGGAAATCGACTGAACTCCCAGAGCCAGTCGATGCCTCTCAAAAGCTTCCTTGGGTAAGGTCTTTGTCAGAATATATGCAACCTGTAACTCTGTAGGCACATATTCCAAATTCACGATGCCCTGCTCAACCTTCTCCTTGATGAAATGATACTTGATCTCAATGTGCTTTGTCCTGGAATAATGGACAGGATTTTTGCTAAGATTTATAGCACTTGAGTTGTCACACTGGATTCCGATCGGAGACTTCACTTCAACTCCCATATCTTCAAGCTGCTGCTTCATCCACAATAATTGTGTGCATGCTTGAGTGGCCGCAATATACTCAGCTTATGCGGTGCTTAATGAAATGCAATCCTGATTCTTGCTCAACCAAGCAATACATAGTCCGCCAAGATAAAATGCACCTCCAGATGTTGATTTCCTGTCATCCACTGAATCGGCCCAGTCTGCATCAGTATATCCCAATAACTCTGTCTGATACTTGTCGTTATATGTCAGCCCGAAGTCCATTGTGCCCTTGATATACCGAAGTATTCTTTTCACTGCGAGCATATGACTTTCCTTGGGATTACTTTGATATCTCACTGCTTGGCATGTGGCGAAAACAATATCAGGCCTTGTCGCGGTCAAGTACAACAGACTTCCGATAATTTGCCTATATTCTGTGATATTAACTGCCTTGTCATCCTCATCTTTTGATAATCTCATCCGGGTAGTAACCCGAGTCTTCATTTCTTTGGAATTCTCCATTCCAAATCTTTCCTAAACCTCATTGACATATTCGGATTGAGAAATTAATGTTCCATTCCTTCCCTGTGTCACCTTTAGACCAAGGAAAAACATAAACTCACCAATCATAGACATTTGGAACTCATGTTTCATGGATTCAGAAAAAAAATTTGCACTGTGCATCATCTGATCCATTTATTCCCGATGACATTTTTATCATCTGGCCTCGAAACAGTCTCCCACGTCTGATTCTTCTCAATTCTGATCTTTCTCTTCATTCACGGCATGATCCCAATTTTCATCTTCAACTGCATCAACCAAGAATTTAGGCTCAACCTGGGATATAAAAGATGTTTTCTACAGTGATTCCATTCTCCTTGTCTGAGCTAGAGCTGGCTAATCACCAATGATATTCTGCATGTTAATTTCAGCTCATCTCTTTGACTATTGTGCAGATGATGATTTTTCTTTTCTAAATCAGCATTATTCACTTATGCTCCCCCTTTTTTGCTTTCCTCCTCATCAAGTTTATCAGGAAATTTCTCACTGTTTCATTGTTCAATGGAATCATTCTTTTCAACTACTTCTCACAGCTTCTTGGTATCCTGAAAACAGTCAGCTGATACCACAATGTTAGATCAAAATAAATAAGCATGAAATGCAAGGTTATTGATACTTCTCCACCAATCATTCTTTATGAGAACAAACATTCATCCTTCATATCATATTGAGATCATGCATCTGATTAGGATATAGAATGCTCCCCCTGTGTTATGCAACTCTTCCCGTAGTTAGGCCCAATAGTTTAGACCCATAACTAGTCTTTTCCTCCTGCATCATTTGTTCTCATCTTCCACTCAGAGTTGAGCCATTAACAAAATCTCTAAGCCTACTGAGTTAAAACTCGGTGTAGGAAACAAGAGACAATGTTAACAACACAATAACATTCTATTGTGCTCTGTTTCTCACTTTCTTCTTCAACTCTGGTACCTGATTTGAATCAATTGAAACTGTAGAGCATATCACATATCCATTTCACATCCTTAGATGCCACTTCCCCTTGGATCGTATCTCCCTAGAACCTGAAACACATGAATCATCAGTTAATTGCATTTATATACATAGGGAGAGGGGTTTCCTTCTGGACTCCTCAAGATGAGAATTGTGGTTGATCCTGATGGGTCAACCCATTGATTCTTTCTTGGAGGGCATCACACTCTTTTCTTGATTCCTCCAGCTGCCTAGCCAACTTCAACTGTTCTGGCCATATGACTAGGCATTCATTGCCTACATTTTGAGCCTTTTTCTGATATGTAGATTTGGTAGGCTCGGCCTTACTCACCGCTTGGGGTATAAACCCGCTAGTACACATTTCCTTCTTTGAGGTTCTATCAAAAATCCATTTTCCTTGATTATTTTGCTGAGTAGGAACCTCTCTGTTTGGCATCTTCCCTTTCTTCTTCTCCCATCGTAGGGGTCTTCCTCTTTACTTCACTTCTCGCTGAGAAACACGACATGAAAATTTTTCAATATGTTCTTTGTTCATCTTTCTTTTATCAGATGTCTGAGTCACCACCCTATTTTTCATTAGTGGTGGGTCCTCCACTGAACGTCCATTCTTATTACTCACAGCTGTAGCATTTCCTCCCTTTTTCTTCTAGATTTGTTCATCTTCTTTCTTAGGGGGCAGTTGTGAGTGTGACAGAGGAGGTGACTGATACACCTTTCATTCAGCTATATATGATTCAACTGAGGCTCTAAGCCTGTTCTCAAACTTACCACATTGTCTTCCGGTGTAGAATTTCTCATTATGCATCACTATGGATGAGAATCTCCTTTCGAGTCCCTTTTCATTTCTTGCTTTCTTCTTGCTGCAATGTCTTGCCAAATGCCCATAATTAGAACATATAAAACAATTTCCATCAAAGGCATACCTCTTTTCATCATTTTTATATCGAGATGCTGATACACCTTGAGTTCTTCTTCTGACACGAGGCTCTTGAGATTCCTGACACATACTCATGGTGTGTCCCATTCTTCCACAGTAATAGCATCTAACAGATTCTTTCCTCTGAGAGACTCTTCTCTCTAATTTCTCAGGATGCTTCTTCTTATTCTCAGATTCAGCAAAGTTTCTATTTTCACAGCCTGAAATGTATTCCAGAGCATCTGGACAGAAGCTTGATGTGTGGCCGTGAATCCCGCAGAAATAGCACATGTCATCACTACTTTTTGTAACTGCCCTCTTAGGCCTATCTCCAGCACCTATAGGATTTCTTTCACATCTGGAACTGTTCACATCTCTATTTATATCTTGCACGGGAGGGGATTCATCAAATTCGATACCATTTGTTCCCAAACTGTATGGTCTTTGGGCTGAAAAAATTTGTTCTTGCCTCTTTTCAGAAATAGAAAATTTTCTTTTCCTTTCATCATCACCTGTCGAAGGATAATCAAATAGAAAGTGTAAGGCATCCTTCATTTTGGACTTTCCTCTAGCATTGGATTTCTCCACTTCTTTCTTCACTGATTCTAGTTATTCTTCCAACTTTTGAATTTTCATATCCCTTTATTCAAGTTGGGAATTGAGTTCTTTTCTGAGATTCTTTCCACGACTCATCTCATCTTCCAGTTCACGCTTCAACTTATCAACCATGTCATTTTTCTCCTTTACCTTCAATTTTTCTTGAGCAACAGAATCAGAACAACATGCATTCTCTTGTTGTAGCCTTTGATTATTCTGAACTTCTGCAGACAACTGTGTTGCTAGATCATCATTTCTATCTTTAAGATTCTGAACTTCATATGACTGTTGATTCTCTTCATAATGAACAGTATTTTGTTTGCCCTTCATTTTAGCCACCCTTTGAAATTCTTCACCATGAGAATCATTCTTTTCCTTTAGCTCAGTAGCTACATCAATAAGCCTTTGATTTAAGCATCTTAGCTTATTGACCTCAATTTCCAGTGCTTGGATCCAAATGTCTTTAGACTTAATTTCATCGACGTTTCTAATGTCACTTGAAATATCAGGTTCTTTGATACACTTGACTTGATCTTTCACTTTTCTATTCAAGCCATCGATCACCCTTTTCTATTCTTCAATCTTAATCTTATACTCACTAATAAATCCTGAGTTCTCTCGTGTTGATAACTTGAGTTTCTCAATTTCTTCCATCAACACAGACTTCTCTTCTTCCAGCTGCTGCATATAGAGTTTGGCATCATGAACAACTTTGTTAGATTTCTTTTTTTTTTTTTGCTCTCCAAACATCTATCTCCTCAAGAGCGGCCTCTAACTCAGCTCGCATATCTATTCTTCCTTCAATTTCTTCTTCTGTTTCAGCATCACTCTGATGCTCATGTACTTCACTCATTCCAACATCATGATTGAGTGAATCAATCTTTTCCCTATCAGATTTATCCAGACCTTCCTTCAGTAAGCTGTTTGATTCTTATAGTTGAATCACACTTTTTCCAAAAACACTTCCACACTGAGGGAAATTACCAGACTTCTGATTCTTCTTTGATGTTTTTCCTTTTCCCATGGAGGATTGAGATAAGAGAAAATTGTATCTTCAACCACACAGATCGACTACACCAAGTCGAGGAAAACAAATCTGATAAAAGAAACCATCCCTCTGATACCAATTGTTAGGGCCAATAGGGGCCTATATACCCTAAGAGGGGGGGGTGAATCAGGGTATGGATATTATTTTTCAAAGTTCTTCCTACCCCACTGGATCTTGACCTCTTTATTACAAGGGTCACTTTGTTTTCTCTTGTATGTAAACTATGACCACGTCTTTACTTCTTTATCTAATGATGATGATTTGAATGCAATGCAGGGAAGCAAACAGGCAGACACAGAGATTTTTACTTGGTTCACCCTCATTGGGCTACGTCCAAGGAGCATATGCTGATAAGTTGCCGGTCGTACCAAATTCCACTAATCTTCACTAGTTGTGGATACAAAGTTCGGGCTAGATCACTTCTATGCCCAGGCTCACTACCTTTACAAGTTTAGGGTCAGCTCACTGCTTTCCCAAGGGTCACTCCCTGTTTCTATCTCTCTAGATCACTACCGGTGGAGAGGATCACCTTCTTCCTCTTCCTAAGCTCACTACTCTGGAAGGGAATCCACTCAAAGTTTATAGACCTGTAGGTCTCTTCATTTTCATGAAAGAATGCATCTTCCTCTGTGTGTAGATGCTCTGTTGAAGTACAACTTTCACCCGTAGATGAATATCTCTTTGCACCAAAGGTATCGGGCAACGTACCAGCTTCCACGCAGTCCGAGAATCACCGCTGTAACAAAACCTTACTTGGTGTGTAAGTCAATCTCGGCGCGCAAGTATCGGCGCGCAAGTCACAACGGGCGCGCAAGTCCTCCTCAGAAACTTGCGCGACTCAAGCTTCCTCAACTCCAAACTTGCACGACTCTCTTCCTTTTACGCCCAAACCAATATTGGCACGCAACTACCAACCGGCGCGCATCTTCTAACACCGGTGCACAACTTCAATTACTGGCGTGCAAATTCACCTGTGCGTCCCACACTCACCACTTGCGTGACCACCACACCTGCGCGACGGGAGCTCTAATTTCTCAAAGTGTTAAACTCCATTGAAAATGAGGAGGGGTGGTCCAGTATTTATAGGAAATCTGACCACCCTGCGCGACGGCGCGTAAGTCACGTGCGTGACCCAGTTTCGGCACGCAAGTCCCCGGTCATTTTAGACACTTGCGCGACCAACTCCCAAACTTGCGCGAACCTCTTTACTTTTCCATATTTTGATCTTCTGATCTTGAAAAACATATGGCGTGCAAGTTTCCTATACTTCAAGTCCTCGGCGCGCAAGTCCTTTTGCCAAAAACACTTTTCTTCATTTTCCGATTTTCAGGCCCTAAAATTTGGAAAACACTGGAAAACGGCGCCACCTTGTATCTGTTCTTTTGTACCGCCTCCAGATCATCCATTCCTTTTATCGATGTTCTTGAATCAAACATGGATCGTTGACCTCAGCTCTTGAACTCGACATTCCACCATGAAATCCTCTTTGTCAACAAATTTGTATGTAATTGTTTTTCTTTGTCAACAATAACTACTCAGATGTCCACTTTGTCAACAAACACAATCACCTCAAAAATGTTTCAATGATACCTTGAGGGATTTTTGCCCAACACTTACCCAAGTATCTCAGGTTATGAACAATAACCATAATAATGGATAACATCCTCCTTCACCAAAGATGGAGCAACTGGTTATTGAGTGTTTTATGCGGCAACGACCACCGACGTTTAGTGGATCTTCTGATCCACAAGTTGTAGAAAAACGGTTCAACTCCATGGAGAAGATCATTTTTGTACTCTAATGTTCTGAGATGGAGAAGTTGACACTAGCTATTTATTTTCTAGATGGATAGGTCGATCAATGGTGGTCTTTGATTAAGAACACCAAGCCAAGGGAGAAAATTGAAGATATGGAATGGGAAGACTTTAAGATCATGTTTTTTAATAAGTATTTCCCATGAAATCTTCATACGAAGATGGAGAGATAATTCATAGAGCTCAAGAAAAAATAAGGATAATCTGTCACAACCTACAAAGTGAATTTCACAAGGATTTCAAGGTACTCTTCGGGTTTTGTTATCAATAATGATAGAAAAATCGATAGATTCTTTAGTGGATTAAAACCACACCTTCGAAAGGCTCTTGCAATTTGAGAATTTGGGATTTATGAAGAATTTGTTCAGTGTTCTCTCAAAGTGGATATGGAGTTTTGAGAATGTTCCCATGGATATGGTGATAAGAAAAAAAATATGGAGTTTCAAGTAAAAGGATCTAATGACAAAGGTGGGAAGAAAACTCAACGACCCACATGAAAAAAATGTGAGAAGTTTCACCATGGGAACTAACTCAAAGGGATAGGGAAGTGCTTCAAGTGTGGGAAAGAAGGACACGATGCTCAAGAGTGTCTAAAAGACATGAAAATGAAGGATAATGTGGTGGAATAAAGGAGAGAACCACCCATGGTTCAATGCTACAACTATAGGGATCAAGGGCACTATGCAATCCAATTTACTAAACCTTGAGTCCTCGAGGGTAATCAGCGTCAGCAGCCACCAAAGACAAAGGAATGATGGAAGTATTATTCCATCACTACTATGGAAATGGATCAAGATAATGAATTCGTACAAGGTACACTTCCTATTCACTCAAGAATGAAAAAAGTCTTATTTGATTCTGGTTCTATGCATTCCTTTATATCTTGCAAGTTTTCTATAACTATAGAATCAAAGCCCAGAAACCTTGATGTAGAGATATCTGTAAAAACACCAAGTGGAGAAATCATTTCAACCCAAGTGTTTTACTCTTCTCCTATTGGCATATGTGGGAATATTCTTCCAAAAAATCTCGTAGTACTTCCCTTGGTGGAATTAGATGCTATAATGGGAATGGATTGGTTCTCATTATATAGAGCACATATCAATTTTCGGGAAAAGGAAATATCTTTTCATATTCTGAACCATCCCATGCTCCTCTAAAAATTCAAGGAAGATCATGAATCTCCTTTGAAAAATCATTCAATGGTGTGGGTGTTGATTCCCTATGAATAAGAATACCTCGCCCAAATGGTTGAGTCAAAGGATAGTACCAATCTTGTGGGAATGTCCATCGTGAGTGAATATGGTGATGTATTTACTAAAGAGTTACTCGGAATTCCCCTGGATCGTGAGGTAGATTTCTTGATAGAACTCATACCTGGAGCTACTCCTATCTCAAAGTGTCCCTATAGGATGGATCCTATCGAACTGTAGGAGTTAAAGAAGCAGATGCAAGAGAATCTGGACAAAGGGTTCATACACCCTAGTGCATCACCTTAGGGTGCGCCAGTGCTCTTTGTGAAGAAGAAGTATGGAACAATGCGGATGTGTATTGATTATCGGGAACTCAAGAATATCACCATAAAGAACAAGTATATTGTTCCAAGGATTGACGATTTGTTTGATCAGTTAAGAGGAGCTCAATAATTCTCAAGGTGGATCTTCATTCTGGATATCATCATCTAAAGGTGAAGAAAGAAGATATTCATAAGACTACCTCCTGTACAAGGTATGGGCACTATGAGTTTCTGGTGATGCCCTTCGGACTTACTAATTCCCCTTAAATATTCATGGATTTGATGAATACAGTCTTTAGAAATTACCTCGACAAATTTTTGGTAGTGTTTGTTGATGATATTATCATATACTCCAAGAGCAAGGAGGAACATGAAGAACATCTAAGACTTGTGTTGGCGACATTGATAAAGGAGAAGCTGTACGCCAAGTTCAGCAAGTGTGACTTTTGGATGAATAAAGTCATGTTCTTGGGAAATGTGATCACAAGTGAGGGAATTTCTATGGACCCTTCAAAAACAAAGGTGATTGAGGAATGGAATAAACCCTCTAGTGTCACATAAATCTATAGTTTTCTTGGGTTAGCTGGGTACTACCGATGTTTTGTGAGAAATTTCTCATGATTGTCAAGTCCGCTAACTAAGTTAACAAGGAAAGGGGTAAAGTTTTTCTGGACAGAAGTATATGAGGGAAGCTTCAAGGAGCTAAAGAGAAGGTTGATCACTGCACTTGTACTCACACTACCAAAAAGTAGATAAAGTTTTTTCATATACAGTGATGATTTAAAGAAAGGATTGGGTTACGTATTTATGCAAAATGATAATGTGATAGCCTATTCCTCACGACAGTTGAAGATCCATGAGAAGAAATACCTGACGCATAATCTAGAGCAGGCATCCTTGATTTTTTCCTTGAAAATATGGTGGCACTACCTTTGTGGAGAGAAGTGTGACATATACACTAACCATAAGATCCTAAAGTATATATTCACACAAAATGAGCTCAACATGCATCAAAGGATATGGTTAGAGCTAATCAAGGATTATTATTTCTCTATTCACTATCATCCTGGAAAGGTGAACAAGGTAGCTGATATTCTAAGTAGAAAAGAACCTTCTACTCTACCCATGTTACGGATTGAGAAAGACCCAATCTTCTTGGATATGAAAAGGATGGATTTAGATATCATAAGGATAGGGGATACATCCTACCTTTACCAAATTATTATGAAACCATCCATCCAAGATAATATTAAGGAAGCACAAAGGGATGATGTGGAGATACAAAAGAGGGTGAATGCAGTAAAGGAAGGGAAGCTATAAGAGTTCCATATCGATGATGATGGTGTGATTCAGTTTGGAACGCAGCTTTGTGTGCCTTCATCACCTGGGATAAAGAAGGAGATATTGGAAAATGCACATATCTCAACATTATCTATCCATCTTGGGAGTACCAAGATGTATCGTGATCTCCGAAAACACTTCTGGTGGGATAACATGAAGAAGGAGATTGCAGAATATATATCAAGGTGCTTGGTATGTCAGCAAGTTAAAGTAGAGCGACAAAAGTCCAAAGGTATGATGCAGTCATTACCTATACCCATGTGGAAATGGGAGAATGTCACTATGGACTTTTTCATGGGTCTCCCGAAGATGTCGAAGGGAAATAATGCGATATGGGTTGTGGTTGACCGACTCACCAAGACTTCCCATTTTATCACTATTCGGGAAGAACTCTTGCTTGAACAACTTGAAAAGATGTATGTGAAGGAAGTGGTGAGACTATATGGAGTTCCACTCTCGATTGTATCTAATTTTGATCCAAGGTTCGCATCTAAATTCTGGAGGAGTCTTCAACATGCTTTGAGTACTGAATTAAATTTCAGCACGGCCTATCACCCCCAAACTGATGGCCAATTAGAAAGAACTATTCAGACACTTGAAGATATTATAAGAGCCTACTCTCTAGAATTAAAAGGTGTATGGGATAATCATATACCATTGGTTGAGTTCTCATACTACAATAGCTTCCACTCGAGTATTCAGATGGCTCCATATGAAGCTTTGTATGGAAAGCGATGTAGAACTACAACCTGTTGGGATGAAGTTGGAGAAAGAAAACTACTTGGACCCGATCTTGTGAAAGAGATGACAGAGAAGGTTCAAGTCATCCAGAAACACATCAAAGATTCTCAGATTTGTCAAAAGATCTATGTTGACAACCGTCGAAGTGACTTGGAGTTCGATGTTAGAGATAAATTCTTCCTTTGAATATCACTATGGAAGAGAGTCATGTGGTTTGGAAAGAAAGGGAAGCTAAGCCCAAGGTATATTGGCCCCTTTAAGATCCTTGACCACATAGGATCTGTGGCCTATCGGCTTGCACTTCCACCAAATATGGCTCAATTTCATGATGTGTTTCATGTATCACTCATGAGGAAGTACATACTTGATCCCTCACATGTACTGAAGTCAAAAGTGGTTCAATTGGAAGATGATCTCTCCTATGAGGAGCATCCAGTAGAGATTCTGGACTGGAGATATAAGGTTCTACGCAATAAGACAACCCACCTTTTAAAAGTGTTATGGAGGAACCATAAGTTTGAAGAAGCTACTTCGGAAGCGTAAGAGACGATGAAGGAGAGTTACCCTCACCTGTTTATGTAAAACGAACTTTTGTGGGGAAAATTTTATAAGGGGAGAAGAATGTAATGACATAAAGCTTTATCAATGTAATTACCTTCTTATAATTATGACTTATAGTATAATCCCATTAGGAGGCACAATGACATATTATGATACTAAATACTATGTGATCATTAAACATAATTTTGTCACTTCTATGTTTTGAATTTTGAAAATCTAACATACATGGTTATGATCAGTAAGATGTTTGGAGTCCGATAGAAAAAACTTAAATTTTGGTGAATAGTAACCTACTCTTATGAATAGTAACCTACCCTTATGAATAGTAAATCATCCAAAATAATAGTAACCTTTCCCGTGAATAATTAAATAAAATTTAGGCATCTTATAAGTAACAATTTGACCATAGTAAAAGTATTGGTATTTTTGTAATTCATAAATAATTAATTGTAATTAATTAATTAATTTAAAAGAAATTTTATTTTCTTAACATGTATTCATAAATTAAAAAATCTATGTCTTATAGATTTAAGATAATTTTATAAGACCTTATGTAATTTTTGAAAGCATTATAAAATCAGTTTTAATTTTAAAAACTATATTTTTCAAGAAAATTATGATTTTAATTAAAAAATAAATTAATCTTATTTAGAAAATTATTTTTGAAAAATGGACTTCATTTTTAGATTATACACATTTAAAAATGTTTGGGGAGAATTTTTGGGATTTTTCTGAAATACATGAATTTTTTATGAATAGTGAAATACTATAATTTACAAAATAAGCTAAATAAGATAATTATAGAGTCATGCATGATGTTCTGCTAATTTATGTTCAATTGATTCGGTTTCACATGATAAAATTACTATTCTTGGTCATTGAAGACTCATTATTCCTTTTCTTTTGGGGAAATAATAAATTAATGAATTTTATATTGAGAAATCTCCTCTCCCCTCCACTATAAATACCACCATCCACACCCTCATTTCCTCACACCTCTCAAGCTTCAAGACTTGTCTGAAATCTGCCCAAAAATCTTACCTATACCCTCCCCCACTTCCCAGATCTTTGGGTCTCATCAAAATACCAAGACTAGCTTCCTTAAAGAGGATCTCAAGAGGAGGATTCAAGAGGTAATTCCTCTCTCTCTCTTTCCTGTAAATTCCTTTCAATTTCAAGTTCATTTCTTAATCTCTCCCCAACTATCTTCAACCACATGGTATGTTAACTACATTATTATAAATATAATTGAATATTATGATTCTAATTGGATATTATATCATCCAACCCCCTTCTCCTCTTCTTTTTATTTTATAAAAGAGAATGTTGTTCGTAAGGTGTTAATTTATCACCTTCAAGAACGACATGTTTTCAATTTCCTTTACAGATTTTAGATCTGGTCATGAAACCATTTTTATGTTTGAACCAGATTATATTATATGTATTATATCCTATTTCATGTTATGTAACTAACTTAGGTTCATATTACTAAATGATTAAACAAAACAAGTTCACCGTGGTCGAAAAACCACCCAAATTAACCCAAACAGTCATCATTTAATTCTTATCTAATGATTCATCTACATGGTATATAATATAATTCATTATAATATCATTTAAACTTCTGTAATATCATTAATAACACTAAATATCTGTTTTTTATGTTTACCCGTGTTCTACACGAACTTCCATTTATGAATACATGTAAACCGATCAAGAAAACCATAAAAACAAACATTCCTAAACAATGTTTTTTAAACTCTATAACTCATACAAAGGAACATAAAATAACTTAATGAAACCATAATAAACCATATTAATGTACAAAATGTTCTTTAATTTTTAATTAATTTATCTAATTTGGTTATACAGGACATTAAAGTGAAGAAAGCGTTCGGATACAAGGTAAGAGGAAAATCTCAAACCCAACTTTCTTTCTTCGGGTTCTCCCTCTTTCACTCCATTTTTGGTATGGTCACTCATTAAAAATAATTTTTTCATCATTATCTTAACTTTTCTAGGATATAAATGTTTTATACTAAAGTTTATTTGAAACAAATGTTTTCCAAAAGAACTCTTCTTTCAAAAACACACCTTTTACTTCTCACTCAAGGGTGAGATATGAATGTTTGAATGTGATGGGTGTGCCTGGAATTATACAGCGCTCCAATGAATTGAGTAAAGTGATGAATCTAATTATTTTAAGTGAAATGATTTGTGAACAATATTTTATCTTTTTTTCAAAATTATATGTGTTATTTAACCACTAATACGTGATGTTTCACTTTTTATGCATTGCCACATTTCAAGTCTTTTACTAATGATTCATCTCATCTTTTATCTATGTTATGATTATGTTCACCCCATGCTATATTGTTCTTACCTATCCTCATATTGAGATTTTATCTCACCCCTTTTTATGTATATCCTCAGGTGGATACATGTACTAAGGAGATTTCAAGTTCCAATAAGAATCTAGAGAAGAATGAATTAAATAAATGTTTATGTTTGATGTTGTAATTGTTTTGTATGGTCCTAGTTTTCCCAAGACACTAAACCTTTGGATCCTCTATGTGTAATACTATTATGTTTTTTATCTTTAAAATTATGTAAAAGTAATGTAAGAAATTTATGGGTTGCTATATGGGCTGCGGCTAGGGACTACGTGGGTCGGGTCGAGCTGGGTGGGCTGCACGCCAATAGGTCGGGTCGCACAAGGCGGGCCAGGCTGGATCCTGGTCGGACCCTAGTCGGACCTCAGGTCGACTCGGGGTGGTCTCACGACCGACAGTGGTGATAAAACACCATGTAAGATAGAGCTTCCACATTCTGATCGACCACAGTGGTAGGTGGACCGATCATGGTGGTCGATCCATGGTCGTTCGGTGCCCCTGATAGGCTTTCAGGCAGTTTCTTCAAACAATCATAACTTTCAAATGGTGTGTCTGTTTGATGATTCATCTGCAGAATTGGGACCCTAACATTGAGATGATCATTTTGAGATAATGTGGTGAGTTTTTAGTTTATACTGGTATATTTTGAGATCATTACCTTTGTCCTTTCCTCGAGGGTTCAGTACGACATTACAACCACATTAATGGATTGCAGTCCCCTCTAAAGGTCAAGTCCTAGATAGAGTTATGGTATACCTATGTAGGACTAGAACGATGCTCTATCAACCCTAAAGTTTTTTGGAATCGATGTAACCACCAAGAGAATGGCGTTGGTCCTCCATCTAGCAGGACACATCGGTAGGGTTAATGGTATTCCCCAATGTGTCTGGGTAAGATCCTCTACATTGCAAATTGATCCATATAGGGTTAGTGGTATTCCCCAGTGTGTCTGGGAAGGATCCCCTCTCTGTGTATCATAATATTTCTTGAATAATACATTCTCTTTGGGTGAGGCCCAAATGAGCTAGACCTCTTCGTGAGTGTCTCCGATGGTATAATGGCTCAAGGAGTGAGTTCTCCCAGAATGAGCGTGCTTCGAGCTGAATCCTATGGTTGGTAATTGGTTATGACTTACCTCTAGACTGTGTTTCTTGGACTGAGTATATCTGGATATTCTTTTTATATTTACTTTATTCATATACCTGTGTAGAGATAACTGTACAATCTTTTCTGGTAATCTTGTGTGGTATTCTTGTGTGGTAATATTGTGTGGTAATACTATGTTGTATTCTTGTGTGGTATTCCTATGTGGTAATCCTATGTGGTATTCCTATGTGGTATTACTATGTGTTAATCCTTTGTAGTAATATTGTGTGTTATTCTTGTGTGGTAATCCTATGTGGTATTCTTTTGTGGTAATCCTATGTGGAATTCCTTCATGGTAATCATGTGTGGTATTCTTGTGTGGTATTCCTATGTGGTAATCTTGTGCGGTATTCATGTGTGGTAATCCTTTATGGTAATCCTTTGTGGTAATAATGTGTGGTATTCCTTTGTGGTATTCCTTTGTGGTATTTTTGTGTGGTATTGTTTTGTGGTTTTGCTTTGTGGTTTTGAGGTGTCCTACTGAGTATTGTTATACTCACCCCTGCACGGGCTTTGCCCGCACGTGTTGTTTCTTGTGAATACGATGGACCTTTCGACAGAGTCCTAGGTAGACCAGGACTAGGTGGTGCTTTGTGAGACTGGACAGACCAAGGTGCTTTACTACGGCTTTTCAGATAGCATTCTCGGTACCTATTTTCTTACAGGTTGGACTTTTGGTTACAGACTCTTTTTCAAGGGATTGTATTTGGCCATGTTTACCATCTAGTACTTTCACTTTTTTACTATTTTTGTGAGATATAGTGGTTTGCAGGCATTTTTTACTTAGTGTTTTTACATTTAAGTATTTATGGCTTGGATAAACTACTACAAATAGGGATTTTAAAAGCACTAAAAACCGCCTTTAACAGCGCTATAAAAGCATTGTTAATCATGGAAAAGATAAAGGGGGGTTCCCCTTTATCAGTACTATTTTGAGCACTGATAAAGGCCCCCTTTATCAGCGCTATTTTGATCGATGATAAAGGCCCAATTTATCAGTGCTTAATTAGCACTGATAAAGGCCAAGTTGCCTAGGAAAATCCTAAATCTGCACAGGCCCTGCACACCTAAGACAACACTTGCACACACAGCACAAAACAACACCTGTACACAAAACAGCTGCACAAAACAACACCTACACACAAACAAAGCATATAATAACAAAACAACGTGCACAAGAGTTTCATAAACAATGTTATATACATTTACTTGAAATCATGAATACAAAAAACACTGCTATATACATTTCAAAAAAAATATATAGTTAAAATTATAATTATCCAACAAATAGTTAAAAACATTAATGTTTCATCCTTTTTGGATCTGTGATCCCCTCTCAAAAAATTTCATCCATGGTATTAATTGCCGAACAAAACATCCGAACTCAGGAAAAAAATTCCACCTATATAAGAAAAAAATATTATGTTAGTAAAACAATAATGAAATAAATTAAACATTAATATAAAAGAATACATTAATAAAATGTCAATTTTTAATAAAAAAAGACACATTTGGGTGGGTAGGGGGCCATAATACTAGATGATACTTGATATCTATCCTTGATATGGGTAGGTAAGCAGCCATGATAAGCTAATAGAGTAATGAAAATGAAAAAAGTCCACAAAGTACAATAATTACTGATTTTGAGAGGTTTCTTAGTGTATGGACTTTCCCACTTTCTCTTCTTATTCCTCTTAGATGAAGTAACTTCAAAAGATAACTTGAGGTTCCAAAGGTGTTGTTGATGGAGGCACAAATGGTGTTTCCTTTGGATCAGAAACAACAACATCCATGAGCTCCATTTGACTTGGAAAGCCCTGATCATCGGCCTCTCAGTCACTTTTTGAACCAACTTTGGCCACCGTGTCCCTAGGAAAGTAAACTAGAGAGGTGGGAGGTGACCGAATTTTATCATCCTCTTGAAATATCCAAGAGAAAATAAAGTTCACCATAGTCTTAACAATATCAAATAATATATGAAAGTGATGATAAAACTTATCTTACCTCTTCACTAGATCCATCCTAGTCTCCCTTATCTTCACTAGTTACCATTGTTCTAGGAATTATAATTCTCTAAGCTAGGGGTGTGTAATGGACTTGGCCTTTGATAGAATTAATCACCACACTAAGTTCTTGGAGAAGTTATTTGAATTCAATGGGCTATTGTTCATAGAAGATTTCTTTGGGAGTGGTCACACTCCCAAATCCCTCTAGCTCTATTTCCGCTTAACACAACACTCTCCAGACCTCTATGGTCGATGTATTCCTCCTCTAGTTTTCCTAGTATTGGAATGTGATGGGAAACACCACTATAATTAGAGCATATCCCCCACCGATTGGAACTTCTTTCATGATAACCCCATACATTGTTACCAAATTCATTGGAACCCTCCTTGTTAATGGTGTTGGATCTAAGTGCCTCATTTGCTTCTAAGACATCTAGAGAGATGTGGGTATTATGAAATATGTTTTTTTGTCTGGAATCTAACTTTTTGATGATGATAGATCCCCTGTGTCCTCCTCCTCATCCACTATTAGAAGATTTATGTGCTTTATCACCAATAGAGCCAACTGACCATTCAGGCATGATCAGGCCAAGGTATCGACATAAGACTTGGAGAGGCTAAAACCCACACTATCCAGAGGGAAGGTCACCCAAACCTAATTTTCCAATCAGTTGAACATTATCCACAATTTGTGAGCCATCATGGGATGCATTTCTGAATGGATGTGGGGAGGAGTGGGGAATTTCATCTGAATGCACTGAACTATCTCCCAAAGTGGTATGATTCATATCACTCATAGAATATCTTTAATTTGATCCAAGTGGATAAAACACCCTCACATGTGGCTAAAATATAGTATTAGGCTACAGGATCACCCTTTACATTATTGGTAATTTCACAGGTTGGTGCTCCGTATGGTATAAAAAAACTGATCATACCAGTTCACTTTTCTCTTGATCTTTTAGTTCTTTAGTGTGATTATCCAGACCCCGCTGATACTTTATAGAAATTTCCTGAACTGGTAACTTGGAATGTTATGAGTATTAAGTAACTTATATCCACCAATGTGGTCCCCCATCCAACCCCACCGTAGTTGGAAGGGGTTGAATATTCTAAACGGGGCATACCCCTATAGATGTGGTGAAGTTGGCAATATAACTTATCCAACATGAGAACAGACAAGATGATAATCATACCACCTACAATCACCTCTACCATCATTAAGGTGGAGACCTTTTTCTGCATTGTGAATAAGTACTCGCTTAGGTACATTGCTAAGAAGCTTACTATATGAAGAAGGTGGTGGTCCTGGGAGGTGAATGGCCATCCCTAGTCATTGAATTGACACTCTTAAACTATTTTAAAGTGATAAACATCTTCCCCATAGGATTATCATGATAGACAAGCCTTGGGATTCTTATTTAGACACTCATGTCGAGTCTTCCTGATAAACAAGTCAGCCCACTTCTTGAAGGGGATGTCAACCCCTAAATATGGGTCCTTCCCAAGGGATGTTCTGGCTAGATTGATGAGATCCATAATAATGGGAGGATTATATTCCATGTCATCCCAAGTATATGGGGGATGAATTTAATCATCATACTTGTCTCCTAAAATCATCGCACCATAGATCATCTTAATGTCCCATATACTGATGTCGAACTCACCATACATAAAATGAAATGTGTTCATGTATTAACTCTATAAACTAAAAAAGTATACCATCAGAATTTTGTTTCAATAAGTAAGGATTTGGTAAGCCTAAACAGATTCATAAAATCCTATCTTTTTCAGCTCAACCACAAACTCTGTGGCAGTGCACTGAACCAAGAAGGGACAACCCCAGTTCATCCCAAAGCTTCCACCTGATCGAATAACCCAGCCAAATAACCACCCAAACTTCTAATTTGATATATAATTATACATTTTTGATCTGTAAATATGGGTTTTAAGCTCCAAATAATGTTATAACCCTTTAAAACCAATCCACATAGGCTTCAAAATTAACCGTTAGAGATGTCTTATTTGGAGATGAAATTACCCACATATGAGATGTTCTCCTTGAACATATTATTAGTATTAAGGATTTAGGAGGGAGGCATGATCCCTTCATGAGGTGGAGAGATAATAGTATCATTTCAAATAATAAACCCATATAAGGGTAACTAATTATAAAATTGAAAATCCAATATCTTTGTTCCCATAAAGCTTTTAAGATGCTTGTGAGTGGACTGAATGAATATGCACTGGTCAAATTCCACACTATTGAAAATTGTATTCCAATGGACTATATCCTCATCAGCTTCAATTCTTGAATTCATTTGTATCATAAGAAAGATACAATTTAGATTAATTATGAAAATGGAGAATTTTGGGTTACAAAATTGACTTGAGTAAGAAAGGGGCACATGACTAATTAGAAATATCATATTAAGTGCATGACTTATTCAAAGTCATGTGATCACATGACCATAATAGGATCACGTGATCAAATGAACTTGGGAGATTTATATGATTACATGACCCTTGAATCTTTATGTGATCATGTAAATAAGACAAGAATACACGAATCATGGTTTGAGTGAATTACTTTGATTATGTGATTTTCTTATGTGATTTGATTATGTGATGAGATCACATGATTAGTTCACATAAATCATTCATAAAAAGGAGCTTATGTGACATGATCACATGAAGAGGCTTATTTGAAGTAGAGAAAAAACCTAAGAGTTCTCGTAGAGCTATGAAATATTGAGTCATTAGTGAAATAGATTTCCCATTACTCTCCTATCTATAATAAATTTCATGGAATACCAAGAGTATATTAGAACACTAAAAGAAAAATAGAAGCCCAAGGGAATCAGTCAGGTATTCACTTCCTTATAACAAAGTCCTTTTTTCTTCTTCTAGAATTTGTATGTGAGGTGTGTATAATGGGAATCGATGTGATGCAGGTTCTATATGAGGTGCGTAGGCACCCAGATTTTGATGGGCATGCATATGTATATATGATGCGGGTTTATTTGAGAAATTGTTGAGATGCAAGATCTATGGACAATGATTTTACTGTGTAAACATCAAGATTACCTCTGTGATTGAGTAGACATGGCATTGTTTCTCTTACTGCAAAGGCATGTCACATGGACAGAAATATTCTAAAATAAACGAACCCTATAAGTAATAATAAAAATAAAATCAACGTTTCATTATATAAATTTTCATTAAAATAGATATATTATATCGTAACACTACCTTTACATCTTTCCAAACGGTTTCTTTGGTCAAAATATAAGATAATAACAAAACTAATGATTCTTTGTGCACTTTACTACTGTTGGTTAACTACTGCTTAGCATAGAATCTGATCTGAACTTCCGATCTGGCATCCCTGTGATGCTATCATCCGACTCCATCTCTATGATATCATCATTCAGCATTCACTTTTCCTTCTCTTCCTGCACCCATTTACCTAGTAAATGGGTGCAGGAAGAGAAGGAAAAGTGAATGTTGAATGATGATATCATAGAGATGGTGTCGGATGAGAGCATAACAGGGATTCCAGATCAGAAGTTCAGATCAGATGCTATGCTAAGCAGTAATTAACCAACAGTAGTAAAGAATCCTTAGTTTTGTTATTAAATTTGTGAGTAGTGCACAACCAATATTCTTCCAACACACTACATCAGTAGAAACAGCTGCATAAATGACCAAAATACAGAATATAAATGATTCGTGCCATAATAGTTTAGGTCTAGTGCTTTTGGAAACATGGAAACATAAATAACTAGTTCATAAGATTCTCTCATTAAGTTATACTTTACTAGAAAGACAAATAATTTCTAAAACCATTCTTCATAACCTAAGGATGTAAAACATAATAAAGGGTGATCATATATGCTCAATAAGTATAAAAAAGGGAGATATCAATGATCATATAAGGATAACATAAGTATTGGGAATTCACCTTCATTCTATTTGTGTACAATCTTCCATTAGGTATGTTTCCCATTCGTTTCTAAACACATTTATATCATCTTGTGAATATTATTTTTTTGCGACAGTCATGGTAGTATTGAAAAAATATAAATACACAAAGGATTAATAAATATTTTAAATGAACTCGTAATTATTTTCGAAAATACCTCTTTAGGGATTCTAGTTTGTTGATGAAATGAAATCTCTTTCATAAATTTACAAACATAATAACTATAGTACTTTCTATTTGTTTGTTTAAGACGCTACAAAAACATCAATAAAAATAAGTAATTTGATTTGATATGTGTTTGGATAGTGAAATCTTATTATATATACCAGGATACTTGTTCAGTTGTAGATCTTGTAGGCGTTCTTTTCCTTAGGCCCTGGATTCATTCCATAAAGTAGATGATATTGATGCACCACCCTATCATAACAGAATCCTCATTAAAAGATAATATAAATTATATAACTAGATGTTTAGTTCTAAAATGTTGGATCTAGTGTATTACAAATTGAAAAACACCATCATGTGTGGTCGGTTTGTTGCATATCCATGCATTGAATCCTGAAAATAAATCTTTGGAGTATCCAAATTGATTATAATCAGCATCCAATGCTTCCTAAAAACACAAAAAGAAGTAATTAATGAACAAAATGAAAATATATTTGATATGATTAAATTGTATAGTTTTACCCCTGCATCATTGGTAATAAAAGTTCTATCATTTGTTATTTTATTTTCAAATGATTTGATCAGGGATGACATTATTTCAGCCTCTTTATCGTCATTTATTTCTTCTTTTGAAGAGGTTATGTGAGGACTAACGAGTCTAAATTTTTGTTCATGGGAAAATCCCTTCAATTTTTTTTCATATATATGCCTAAGAAAAATATGAAATGTATTTAGTCATAATTATCATAGTATATTAGCTTTTGTAAAATCAAATCATGAAAACATACCTCATGTATACATTTACAACTGAGATGCCTATCCATTCATACTTGAGGATTTCATTTACATTTTCAGCACTAATGAAATCTGATTTTTCCTCTCCATACATATTTTTTTCAAAATCAACTATGTGAGCATTGTCATCTATCAAATTTGTATCCACATGAGCCTATAATGATATTAAATGTGGATATAGAATGGGCGGGGTGAAGGTGCTCTTAGTAGATCATTTCAATCGGTTGGTTGATCCTTGAGATAGTTTTGAGCTGATATTTTTCTTCACCCCCTTATCTTTGTCATTCTGTAATAACATTCATCAGTTCAAACCTTTTTTCATTAAATGTTAAAGGTTCAACTTGAAAAATAAATTGGAAATGGATACCTCCTTGTCGATATGTTTTTTTACAAGAATTGACGACCACACGATGAATGTTCTAACAACTTGTTCGACTGTATGAATGTCGCCATCATCATTTGGAATAGGTAGCTCAGCACTCGGCTCATTAGCTACATTAATCAACACTCTGACATGATCTATTGGAAGTTGTCTATTGTGTAGCATGTCATTCTACATATTGAACATCGTAGCCCTCACTACAAGGTGATAGGTGGGAGTTTATAGATATAAATCACAATCATTTTCACCCTATAGAATATTTGTATAGGAAAGGTATCAGTGTATATGTGATTCACATTTCACATAAAAAATTATTATAACATTGATTACCTCAGCTAAGTCAAGTTTTTTAGGGGAATGGCTCACCTCAAAGCTGGTGGGGGTGGGGCGGGATCTTCATGCACGGGTTGTTGTTGAGTTGTTTCTTCTCTTTGCCTCCCCCTCCCATCAAACTTGCTATCATCTCTCTTTGGTATTGTAATTATTCTTGAAACATGGCTATTTTTTCTCTCATCTTTTTCATTTCCTCAGTTTGATCCTCCGCTTGTTTTTCTTTCTGAAAATATGTTCGGGGTGTCACCCCAAAACTCACACCTATGACGCGGCCATACTGTTCTAACTGCTTCAAGGTTGTTGAAAGTATGTCTGCATATGGTGCGGGTATTGTTGATTCATGTGATATGTCAGATAGAAAATATAGAAAAATAAGATTCATTGTTATGTAATAGTGATTTAAAGAAAATCAAATATATATTATGTCATACTTACACATGTTTCCCACACTTTTTGTATGTTTTCATATATCAGTATCCCCTCTTTATTTACACGAGCCTCCTTCCATAGCACATGGTGTGGGATGGAAGTGCCTTTCGATTTCGATTCATCAATCTGTATATAAATAGAGGAACATGGTTACGGTGTTGTTGTATGTCACATAAAAGTATTACAGTAGATTTAAAATACGTACCAATTTTTTCTCAAGTGAAACATACCCCATCCTTACTTTATGGTAGGGGTATGCTGGTTTTGTTGCCTATTATTTATTTTAAGCACTCAGTTGTTTCATAAATAAAAAAATTCCAATCAAAGTGATGAATACAAGCAACATCAAACAATGTATTACTAGACACAATATACCTGAAAATTTTTCTCCCTGCGACAGTTGCTAAATGCATCCCACACTCCTTGGGATATCAGGTGTGCATAAAGAGGAGGTGGGTGCTGCTTGATTTTCCCTTCAGCATCTTTAAGATGATATTTCGTTAAAATTGTATGGAAGCCTCTATGAATCCTTCCTTCAACTCTTAATACATATTCCTTATGCAAGGAATCTACTATAAATGCACTCTGAAATGGATGAAGAGTAAGTCAATGTTTTAGTATTTTATTTTATTTTAATAAATTAAAGAAATGATATCATAATGTTACCATAATCTCTTCCCACATTATTGTCTTAAGCTCAGTGACAACATAGTGCCACGACTGTACATCAATCATTACGCATTTCCGAGTGATGATTCCAATATAGCTACTAAATATGGATTTGTTGGGGTTAACATGTTGGCCTCGCTTATTCCATCCCACCTCAAATTTGTTGTCTTTTTCTTTTGATTTAAGGATTTTGGTTGATACTGTCAAACTACGGTGCTCTTGTTTTTTTTGCGCCGTCAGGGTTTCATTTCCTACCATTTCCTCAGAAGCATTATTATTAGGTTCCTTTGGAGTTCTAGCATCGGCACTGGGACCAGCAGCAATAGGTTGAGAAACTTGTTGTACCTTAGCACTGGGACCAGCAACAATAGGTTGAGAAACCTGTTGTTGCTCTGCACTAGGACCAGTAGCAGTAGGTTGAGAGACCTGTTGTGCCTCGGGATTGGGCGCATCAGTAGGTGCAGAATTTATTATCTGTATAAGTGGTTTAACATTTAATTTAGATTACATAAAATCAGTAATGAACAGATAATAACATAACTTAACACAGTATATATTATAATAAACAAATAACCTGATTATTGAACTCTTTTTTTAAGGATGAAGAGATTTAACCCCTCTATCAACTATGTAAATCCCTTCATTATGGTCTCCTCTGACATACAAAATACCATCTACATTGGGACCACTACAAAATGATTTCGAAGACCCAATTAAAGGGTTATACTACATTGAACTTTCATCCGACCCTTCAGTTGTGTTGGTCGATAACAGAACAATTGACCAGTTTTGGTTTTCAGGATCTGGAACATAAAATACTTATACTGCTTGTGATGCCATTATAAATGGTTCATCTTTCTCCCCTTTCTTACTGAAATCAACTTTCACGAATTCTAATTCATCTATTTTAACAACACTCCTGTTATCAACCCACTTGCATTAAAAAATTGGCACTTGGAATTTCATATAATCTAACTCCCATATTTGTTTGATGATGACAAAGTATGACATATTCGTATAAATTGGATTTTTTTCCTTAGCACTAGAATCATGCATCGCTTCATCCATAAGTGTAACCCCACGATTCTTCATGGTACTATCTTCATCATGTTCATTAGTATATAATGTATAACCATTAACTGCATAAGCATTGAATGATAATACATACACACTTGCTCTTCCAGCTAGCCATCGAAGTTGTTCTGAAATTGTGTCTGGATTTTCATCTAACTTCTTAAAAATATGGTCTTGAAACCATCCTATAAACTGTCTATTATGTGTATCTAATATCCATTTTTCATCCTTAGATGGATTCAAATGCCTAATAATTTCTTTGTGGGTTTGAACATATGGGTCAATATTAAAACTATTATGAAAAACATAAAGGTGGATTTCTCTCAATCTGTAATATTGATTGTGACAACCTCTCTTCCAGAAATTACTTCACCCTCAAGCCACCCAGTGTAACGAGATTTAGGTAGGCCAATGATTTCCACACCAGACATGTATTTGGTATAGAATTCAAAGGCTTCCTCAACAATATATTTCTCTGTAATACAACCCTCTAGACGACTTCAATTTTTGACGTACCCTTTTAAAATCTTAATATACCGTTCAATGGGGTACATCCATCTATAATTTACAAGACCATATAGTCAAATCTTTCTCACCGAATGAACCATCAAATGAACCATCATATAAAAGAATGTCGGTAGGAAGAACATTTCGAATTCGCATAATATGACGACAATTTCTATTTCCATAGTTGGAAATTTCTCCAGGTCTATAACTTTGATGCATATAGCTTTGAAGAAAAAACAGATCTTTATTAATGTATGGTGGACATTCTTTGAAAAAATGAAACGTAAAGCTATAGGAATTAGATCTTGCATCAAAACATGGAATTCATGTGATTTCAGACCCTTTAAATTTAAATCACTCATTGAAACGATGTTCTTGATATTTGATGAATACCCCTATAGAACCTTTACGTCATTCAAGAAGTTGCAAAACTGATATATCTCCTGCCTGGAAAAAGTGTAAGTAGCAGGAGGAAGAAATGTTCATTTTTCACCATTCACTAGTGCCAACTCTTCTCGTATTCCCATATCAACCATGTCCAATCTAGCCTTAATTTCATCCTTTGTTATCTCAGGTGCATTTAGAAACGCACCAATGACACTATCACGTACATTTTTTTCAACATGTATAACATCAAGAAAATTTCTAACATACAGACAATTCCAGTATGGTAATTCAAAAAAACTGATCTCTTTTTCCAACTGGTTTTTGTAAGGTTTTTTGAAAACGGTTTACCAAAAGTAATGTCCACATCTTTTACTTTCTCAAACATTTGATCACCTATTAGTGGAGAATGTGTTGTATGTTCTTCTAAACTTCCATCGAATGATGTCATCCAAGATCAGTACTTATTCTATTGGGGTAGAAATCGGTGATGTCCTAGAAACACGGTTTTTGATGAATGTTTCAACCTAATTGACTTTGTACCTTGTTTTCAAATGGGACACCTTTGAGTTCCTTTAATTATATATCCTAAAAAAAATTCATAAGCAGGAAATTCATTTATCATCCCATACAACATGGCTCTCAAAGTGAAATCTTCATTTTTGTAAGCATCATATAACGTAACACCTGAATCCCATAATAATTTCAAATCCTCGATCAATGGATCCAAATAAACATCAATATCATTACCCGGTTGTTTTGGTCCTGATATAAGCATAGATAACATGATGTATTCTTGTTTCATGCATAACCACGGTGGTAAGTTATAATTTACCAACATAATTAGCCATGTATTGTGACTGCTACTTTGAAAACCAAAAGGATTCACTCCATCTGTAGATAACGCAAGATGAAGGTTTCTCAGCTCAGTTCCAAATTCAGAATACTTATGATCAATTCTCTTCCACTGAGGAGAGTCTATTGGGTGACTTAGTTTCCCATCTTTAATTCTTATATCTTCATGCCATGTTCATTGTCTTGCAATCTCCTCACTTCCATATAGGCACCTAACCCTTGGAATGATTAGAAAGTACCATAAAACTTTCGTAGTACTGGATTCGTCTTTATTTTATTGAGAAGCACCACACTTTGGGAATTCTTTAAGTGATTTTTGGTCCTTTCAAAACAATATACGGTCATTCGGACAGGCGTGTATTCTTTCAGAGATCATACCCATCGATCATAGCATTCATTTGGAATTTTATGTTCGGATTGGGAGCTCATTATCTTCTAGGAGCATGTCATTCAGGATAGTAAGTAGTTTCGTAAAACCGGAATCAATCTACCCATTGCTTGCTTTCAAATTATAGAGCTTCAGTATGGATAACAATGCTGTATATTTAGTTAAACCAGCATAAAATGGCATCTTTGCACAACTCTTTAACTTCTCAAACAATTTTGGTCAATCATGAAGTTCATCTTCAACTATCCTTTTCATTTCTTCAATACAATATCCATCATTATTCACATCTGTAATCACATCCTCCATACGATCGTCTTCATTGTTCACGCTTGTAATCATATCAGATGATTCATAAAATGCATTGTTATCCCAGCCACTACCTGCATTCGTTTTTTCCCATGTTTATTCCAACATGTATAACTTTGATTTATTTTGTAACTGATTAGGTGTTATTCAAACTCCTATGGACTAATTTTTCTTGAATAACAACAGTGTAAACACGGACAAAGGATTTGAGAAGGGTCATATGCATGATATTTTTCAAACTTGATAAACTCTTTCATGCCATCTTCATACTATTTTGTCAACCAATTTGAATTAATCCATTCTTTATTCATATTCATCCTATTTGATACAGTAATATTAATATTTAACAAAATAATTACACAAAATATGTTTAACTAGGGTCATCATCCAACTATAATCAATGTAACTAGCTATGGTAAACAATACCCTTACCTCTACATGCATTAATCATGACCAAAGTGGATCACACCCATCTTCCCAATCACTTTATCAATAGAATTATCTATGAGAATTCCTTACACTATAATGTTTTAGTATCCCACGTGTGATCTGTATGCATTGTTGTAAACCGGATTTTTAGTGTTTATCTAGAAACATAATGTCTCTAGTCAAGAACTATGGTACAAAATTAATAGATGGTATGATTTTCAATAGAGTTCTTGTGGGTGGAAGGATTCATTACATGTTTTGTTATGGTTATTTGACTAGGGTGTCCATAAAGTGTCTCATAGAGTCCTCTAGTGAAGTGGTTTTCTAAGATTCAGTGGAATTGCACTAGTAACAAAGTGGTGGTGTCATTGAAATGGGTAAAGTTTGGATTGATATTCAATGGTGAAAGAACTATAACATGGAAAACAAATGGCATACCAATCATTCCAACAACCACAACACTATGAAAACACATAATCATGCTCACAATCGCAACAACATACAAACCAAACAATCACAATTTCATATTTTAAAAAGCATCCCTTATTCAATTATGTTTGTTAATTCAGGGGTTATCATAGAATTTTTATCATCCTGGGGAATTCATTCATTAGTCAGTATATGTAAATTACCAAATTTTATATTCAAATGTTAAATAGTAACCAACCAACATGCAATTCATTTAGTGCGCAAATAAGGACCACCAACGACCATGATTTTCAGTGGGGAATTTGGCCTGTACATTTCACAACATAACCATCAATTTCAAATAGTAATAACATGTGAACAAGAGGAAACCAATGAGTAAGAGGAGAAAACTCATTGTGAAGGTGTCGTTCAGTGTGTGATAGAGGTGCGTTCGTGGCAGAGGAGAGGCGCACGACAAAGGAGATTTTCGACTGAAAAGAAAACATAAAATGAGAACTCACCTGTTAAACAATTTTATTGGTCAATAGTGGGATTTTATTTTCCATATATGATATCTTCTTCCTATTTATTTATTTTTTGTGTATCTACTATTTTCCTAGATGTTCAAATTATGAATGGTGCATGTCTTCTTTTTAAGAGAAAGATCATTTTTAATTTACTCTAATTTAGGGGTAAAATATTCCGCATTAATTGTATTTTTTTCCCAGGGGATTGTTGTTATCCTGTAGGGATCATGAACGCCTCTTAGGTTAGTGGAAAGTCAGGTCATTTTTTGGTTATGATACCAGCATGGGTTGTATCATTACATTTCTAATTTTAATTGACCCATGTCCATTTAAATATAGGATTTGGGGTGGGGGTCAAACACTAATAATATAGAAGGAATAAGAGAGGTAAAAATTATCATAGGCTCTCTAATACAAGTGATGAAAGATAAAACATACACTGGGTGAGGCAGAACCACCCAAGAGGAGAGGAGGGGGGGTTGGCATAGCGTGGAGGGGTTCTGGGTGAGAAAAGAGGAAAAATTCAGTAAAACATAAAAGGTTCAAAGGGGAAGGGGTGGGTTGTCTGAGGGGTAGGGGAGATGAAGGGGTGTGGGGGAGGGGGTGTGGGTTGTCCACTATTAAATGACCATTATGGATCCTATATGAGAGGGTAAAATTATGGGTAAGAGGGTTTGGGTGATGGGGTCGAGTGACTAATAAGGAATAGGGTAAACTCATTAAAAAGACTAAACAAATCTATTTTCAATTCAAGAATAGGGTACATTATGGTGTAGCCTAAGGGTTTATTGCATAGTGCACCCTATGATGTCACATTGTTGAATTACCACAAGGTATACACTGCAACACTCATCCCCTAGGTAGAACCATTAAATCTTTATCATGAATTGTGATGTGACTATATGCCCCATGGAATAACATCTACCCCCAAAAAAATAGTATGGAGGTCATAACATAGCCAACCTACCACATGATCCAAACCATTAACATAAGGCGGGTCCCATGGATAAACTCACATACATAAAGGAGGACCTAAAGAGGAATAACCAATCTAACCTCTAACACGATCTAAATCACTAATACAAGTTATTCTTCATGTATAATAATATATACTAGAAGTGGGTCATGAGAAGGTCATAAAAGAGCCAACTTACTGCCTGAGAAGAACTACCAACCTACACCACCCCATGTGTGGAAAAGGGGACCACGTAAGGAAGAGGAGGAGGAGGAGGAGGAGGCAGCCACAGTGGAGGAGGATGAGTCGGTGGTTGGAGGAGGAGGAGGAGGTGGCAGCGGTGGTGGAGGAGGAGGAGAAGCAGGGTCACGGCGGAGGGATCGCGGTAGAGGAGGAGAAGGTAGCGATGGTGGAGGAGGAGGAGGACGGTCACGGCGTAGGAGGAGGAAAAGGCAGCGGCGTCGGAGGAGAAGGAGTGGGAATAATTTCCCAACACTAAGTTATAATTTCCCTAGTCATGGGATCATCATATAATGGGTATATCATCCCTCAAATGCATTCCTTTAAGATATCAATATTATTGGGCAGTGCATCTCAAACCATTTGAATATTTCATAATTGGTATAGCATCTTGGATCACATTATTATATAGTAAGTGGGAAATGAAACTCATACAACACATCACATTATCACATTAATTATATCATCCCATTCTTTAGGCATCTTAAACATAAATTTCCATATCATCCCAGACCATAGGCCATGTCGGAGTGATTAGGCAAGTCATCCCACACCCAAACAAAGATATTAATCAAGGGGAAGAACTTCCACCACATAAAAATAGAATTGACAATGGTAATAGTGTCCTATATTATATAAAAAACATAAAATGTCATAATAAACATCTTAAAAAATACTAAATAAACCATAACCATGTTTTCCTAACATATAACTCACTCAAAGTTTAAGATTAGTTGATCCACACATATCCAACCCATACCCAAATCCAAAACTAGGATATAACCCACTCGGATATTATAGTTCATAAGGGGGAGGAACACTCACCCCATAAGTTAGTCAAATAAGTCAAAAATTCTACAAGGAAACACTAAGTTCCATTTGGGTCAAGGCTCACACTGACCTCACATAATCCACACATCTCTTATTCAAGGGAGGCTAAGGGAACCTATTTTGTTCCCTCTATGTTATTTTCTACCAAGGATGAATACTTATTGGTTATATAGAACATAATTACCATTAATTTAATTTTCAAACATGGAACATATTGTTCATTGAATCACTCCACATCACATGTAAGGATAGAACATAGCCCAAAAATAACTTACCTACTCTTAGGTGGTGAATTAAAAACATCCTAGTTAAAAACTCAAAATGGAATCTCTCAATTATACACTTATCCCATATATAGGGTGGAAAAAAGACACTTAACCAGGGTCCTAGGAATCATAGTATAACATAAGGTAATCTCCCAAGGGCTCTTGAATGTAATGTTCAATGTATTTTAATTTATTCCAACCCCTGATGGTTGTGGAATTAAGGCATAATACTCAGAGAGTCCATAACATCCCTAGATGTTTTTCCCAATACCTATAGTCAAGGAAAACAATTTGATTTGATTTAATACCAACTACACACGGGTGGAAAATACTACATATCACACAATGCACGAAACAATACATAAAACATTGGTAATGGTTTGAAACCACCAACCTCAAAGTGGAGTTGACCCCTTAATAATGCTCATCTACCATATCCTAATCTCATCCAGGCTTGATCAAGATCCATCATCCATTTTCAAAACACATGAGTAGGTGTCCGTAGCGGAGGAGGATGAGTCAGCGGCCGGAGGAGGAGGAGGCAGTGGCGGCGGTGGAGGAGGAGAAGTAGGGTCGCGGTGAAGGAGGGATCGCGGCAGATGAGGAGGATAAGGCAGCGGTGGCAGAGGAGGAGGAGGATGGTCACAGCAGAGGATGAGGACAAGACAGCGGCGGCGGAGGAGGAGGGGGGGTCATGGCGGAGGAGGGGTTGCGACGTAGGGTTTAGCTTCTACAAAGGCTTGAATGGGTGCAACAGAGGAGGGTCATGTTAGGGTTATTTTATAAAAAACATTAGAGACTTTATCAATGCTCAAAAATCACTAATAAAACAACTATTTATCAGCACTAAAATTATAGCACTGGTAAATAATTATTTTATCCATCCTTTTAGGGATGATAAAAACTTTTATCAACGCTAATAGTAGCACTGATAAAGTGTACATTTATCAGCGCTTTTAGCTAGCACTGATAAAGGCCCACCCCTTTATCAGTGTTTTCTGTTTAGTGCTGATAAAGGGTAGTGTTTCCCTTGCCCTGTTTTTTTGTAGTGATATGTGTGTGTGCATACAGGTACTTTAGGGTAATGTCTCCCATTTGTGGGATATGCATACTCGGTGCTAATCACCGGCCCCTGGCTTACTAGAGGCGGTTTTGGGGTAGTCACGACATGAGTCCCTCTAGGAAGGATTGTGACAATCTACTATTTAATTATAATTAAATAATATTCATATTTTTTGTAGGCATATATATTAGTACTATTTTAATGGAAAACCATTTGAATAAAAATTTGGATTCATTAGTCCTTGCATCACTTATACACAAAAAAATCTCATTGAAAGAAGAGGAATATTTAGAAATAGTGGAAAAACTGGTTGCAATGTTTGAAAACAAACTTACAGATGATAGAATTTTATAAATACCCACGATGCAGGGGTAAAACTCTATAATTTAACCATACCAAATATATTTTCATTCCTTTCATCACTTATTCCTTTTTTAGGTACCATTCATTTCTCATTTCAATCAATTTGGATACTCCAAAGATTTATTTTCTGAATTTAATGCATGGATACACAACAAATCAACCGCATATGATGAACTTTATTAATTTATAATACACTACATGCAACATTTTACAAATGAACTTCAAGTTATACATTTTATATTATATTTTAATGTAAATTTTCTTATAACAGGGAAATGTTTAAATATCATCAAAATTGTGGCATGAGGATAGTCCATGAGCATAAGAAGCCTATCGACTTCTACAAATGGATAACTATTAGGATGTATATAATATTATTTCACTATCAAAACATATATCAAAATAAATTTTCATTTTTTCTCAATTTTTTTTAGTGTCTGAAACAAACTAATAACAAATATTATGGTTATTTCATTTGAAATTTTATGAAATTTATCATATTCTGTCAATAAACTAGCATCCCTGAAGAGGTATTTTTATAATAATTACAATATTGTTTAAAATATTTATTAATCCTTTGTTCATTTATATTTTTTCAGTACTACCAAGATTGTTTACAGTCCTCATATTCAAAAGAGAAAATAGATTTGTTTATAAACGAATGGGAAAAATACATGGTGTTAGAATGTATAAAGATATCATGAAAAGGTGACTTCCTAATACTTATTTAGTTAATTTTCTCATCATTTTATCTACTATTTTTTGTTAATTTCCTTATCATTTTTATCTGATACGTATTTAGTTAATTTTCACAGAGATAATGAAGAAATGACTTTGTCAATAATTTTTTTTATTAGATGAATTTCATAATATCTTTTGTTAATTCATACTTTTCCTTCAACTCTATACAACAAGCTAGAAGAGAGATAACATGTTACTTTTTAATGGAAGAGGAATACACATGTTGCCTGAAATGTGAAGCGAATCATAAAGATCCATCCACAAAATATATAATTACACCAATTTTATTCAATTAATTTTTGAAATAAACTATACAGTTCAAATATAATCTATCATCTACCAAGGGAAAGCCATCAAACACCTATAAAAGGCAACTATATTTAGGATCAAGAAGAAAACATTCACCTGGGGAATAGTAGCCACAGTTCATATTCAAGCATTTATTATTTTGAATCACTATAGAAATGTTGTTAGATAACCTAGAATGTTGAATGCATTATGGAATGGGAATCAACAGCATGTCAATCTGACACACAGTGTGATCGGTATGACTCAAAGTGTGTGTTTTTATTTAAAATTGAAATTTTAGTTCAAAACACACATGTCATACTTAAGACCAAGAAGATGCATTCGTATTGTTTTGATACTTTAGGAAAATGGTCCATATGTCATTTTTTATGTGTAAGAATCAATCGCAACTCAATTTGATACACAATATGCCCGATATGACTCAAAGTGTATGTTTTTAGTTCAAAATTGACATTTTAGTTCAAAACACATGTGAAATACTCAAAACTGAGCAAACACATTCAGGTTATTTTTAAAATTTAGTACAATGATCTATAAGTCAATTTTGACATGTAGGAATCAGCTGCACCTCAATCTAATACACGGTGTGCCTAGTATGTTTTGAAGTGTATGTTTTTAGTTTAAAATGGACACTTTAGTTCAAAACTGACATCGCATACTCAAAAAAGGGAAAACACATTCATATTGTTTTGATACTTTAATAAAATGATCCATAAGTCATTTTTGATGTGTAAGAATTAACTACACCTCAATCTGATAAATGCTATGACCAATGTAACTTGAAATGTGTGTTTTCAGTTTAAAATTGACATTTTAGTTAAAAATCTGTGTCACTCACTAAAAATTGAGAAAATGTGATTAGATTGTCTTGATGATTTAGAAAAATAATCCGTAAATCATTTTTGATTTGTAAGAATCAGTCGCATGTCAATTCGACATACGATGTGACTGGTATGACTCAAAGTGCATGTTTTCAGTTTAAAAATGACATTTTAGTTAAAAATGTGTGTTGCTCACTGAAAACCTAGAAAACATGCCCAGATTGTCTTGATACTTTATTACAATGGTCCTTAAGTCATTTTTGATTTATAGGAATCAATCACACATCAATCTCACATATGGTGTGACCGGTATGACTCGAAATGTGTGTTTTTATTTAAAATTGACATTTTAGTTCAAAACACACATCACATAATCAAAACCAAGAAAAATCATTCATGTTGTTTTATTACTTTAGGACAACAATCCATAAGCCATTTGTGAAATTTAGGAATCAACTTCACCTCAATTCGATATATGGTGTGTTCGGTATGACTCGAAGTATATTTTTTAGTTTAAAATTGATATTTTAGTTCAAACATACTCAAAACTAATCAAACACGTTCATATTGTTTTGATACTTTAATAAAATGATCCATAATTCATTTTTGACTTGTATGAATCAATCGTACCTCAATCTGATGCATGGTGTGACCGGTATGACTTGAAATGTGTGTTTTCAGTTTAAAATTGGCATTTTAGTTAAAAACGTGTGTTGCTCATTGAAAACTGTAAAAATGCACTTGTATTGTCTTGATAGTTTAGAAAAATAATCCAAAATTCATTTATGGCATGTAGGAATCATCATCATGTCAATCTAACACGCGATTTTACCAGTATGACTCAAAGTGTGTATTTTTAGTTAAAAATGATATTTTAGTTAAAAACGTGTGTCACTCACTGAAAACCTGGAAAACAAAATTGGATTGTCTTGATACTTTAATAAAACAATACTTATGTCATTTTTGACATGTAGGAATCGACCAAACTTCAATCTCACGCACAATGTGATTGGTATGACTCAAAGTGATTGTTTTTATTTAAAATTGACATTTTAGTTCAAAACACACGTCGCATACCCAAAACTAAGAAAACACATTCAGATTGTTTTGATACTTTAATACAATGATCCATAAGACATATGTTATGGGTATGGATCAACCACACCTCAATCTGATACATGGTTTTCCCAGTATGGCTCGAAGTGTATATTTTTTGTTTAAAATTAACATTTTAGTTCAAAACACCTTTAACATACTCAAAACCAAGAAAATGAATTCAGATTGTTTTGATACTTTAGAAAAAAGATCCATAAGTCAATTTTGATATGTAGGAATCAACCACACCTCGGTTTGATACACGGTGTGTCTGGTATGACTCAAAGTGTATGTTTTTAATTTAAAATTGACATTTTAGTTCAAAACACACATGACATACTCAAAACCGAGAAAACGTATTCAGGTTATTTTAAAACTTTAGGAAAACAATCTATAAGTCAATTGTGGCGTAAGAATTAGCCTATCATCGATCTAATACATGGTCTACCCAATATGACTCAAAGTGTATGCTTTTAGTTTAAAATTGACACTTTAGTTCAAAACACATGTCACATGCTCAAAACTGAGAAAAAACATTCAAATTGTTTTGATATTTTAGGACAATGATCTCTAAGTCATTTGTGACGTGTATGAATCATCCTCACCTCAATCTAAAATATGGCGTGACCGGTGTGACTACAAATGTGTGGTTTCACTTTAAAAATCACATTTTATTAATGTATTGCTTAATATTTATGATTAATTTATTTCTTTATAGTGTTACTAACATAAGAATTGTTTTCTTATTTAGGTGAACTCTTTTGCTCGAGCTGAGGTGGTTTGTTCGGCAACTGATAGAATGATTGGGCTCTTTTGAGAGGGGGTCGGGGGCCAAAGATAATGGAACATTGACGTTTTTGAATATTTGTGATAAATTGTATTTACCAATATAATTGTACAAACAAATGTTTGAAATATCTATAATATAGTTTTTTTCTTGTATTTGTGATGTAAATTTTATTTGAATTAAATTCTAAATTTAATGCTACAATGTGCTATAATTTTAGCAGTGCACTACAGTAGTATGGCGTTTATCAGCATTATTTATTGCATAAATAAATGACCCTTTTATCAACACTAAACTAGCACGGATAAATGACCCCTTTATATGTGTTTTTTTATCATTGATAAAGGACTCTTTTATCAATGATATTTTTAGCGTTGATAAAATGGACCCCCTTTTATCGTCGCTTAGAAAATCATCGCTTTGTTAACACTAATAAAGGGTTTTTCTAGCGCTGATAAAAGAGAGATATGTAATAGTGATTCTTATTTTTGTGTATATGTTTTTGTATTTAAAAATATACAAACATACATATATACTTTTATGCATGTGTGATATATGAATCATGTATATTTTTATAGTTATAAATGTGCATCTGCATGCGTTATTAATGTATATGTATGTACATATGCAGGTATATACTTAGATATACGGATATGCATGCACACGAACAATCATTAATGTTTATATATATATATACATACATGTGGTTTTTAAATGTATGTCTACTTATTAATTTTTAAATATATTTATCTATATGAAAGTATAAAAAAATAGAGTATACACATATATATAATAGCAATGAATACACACGCATATATAATATATTTTTATATGTGCATTACATAAGTATATACAAATATAAGTATATACATGCATATGTATCTATACATATAGGTATATACAAATATAAATATTTATAAGTGTATTTTAATACATGTGCATATATTCATCTAAATATTATTATATGTATATACATACGCATGCATAGAAACATACATACATATAAATATAAATACCCACATACGTGTTTTTTTTTAAAGATCCTCGGCTATAAAAGGTCAAGGTATTTATTGATGAAAAAAAATGTTACAGAATTCTGAAAAGTGAAAATTTATTATAGTCTCTTTCATAATGTGGCATCAAATCATCCGGAAGAGAATCCGACCAAGTGAGATCGATACCAAATCCTTTGTTGGCAAGTCCATCTTCCAGTATGTTTGCCTCCCGAGAGACATGCGTGACAATAAAATTGAGGCGCATTAGGGAATTCATACATTCCATCCACTGAGTCATGAGACTCCGTGATAGATGCAATGTACCATTTCTTATAGCCTGCATTAGAGTAGAGAAATCACTTTCCAACCAAAGATTATTCCAACCTTTCATTTTTGCAAAAGAGACAACATTAATGATTCCTTTCATCTCTACTTAAAGTGAAGATGTCACTCCACATGAACCATAAAAATATCTCAATTTTTTTCATTATGATCACGAAAGACTGCAGCAAACCCTGAGGGTCCAGGATTCCCTTTCGATGCACCATCTCAGTTGATTTTAATCCAATTAGGAAGAGGTGGCTGCCAAAAAACCTCAATTGGTCTCATTGTATGTTTGTGATTCCCATAAACTTCTAATCTTCTTAAAATCAATAAATCTTGAACATTGTTGTGGCAATATCCCTTCTGCACCACACTTGACTCTTTGATTGCAACTAAAATCCCCAAAAAATACCTACAAACAAGCATGTATGCATATATATTAATGTAATTATTTATAAATTTAATATATAAATATAAGTACGTATAAAAATAAATATATATAAATATACAAACATATGTAGAGGTATATACTAACAAATATAAACATGCATATGTACAAACATATTGATATCCACATTTCATGCATACATGTTGTGGTATTTTAATATATTAATTTCTATATTTAATTGATTAATCTTACCAAATTGTGAACAATTTGATCTGTTTTGTGTTTTATTGCAGGAACAACAGATATCTGAAAAAAGGAACGAAAAGAGGTGAATTTTAGAGCTAAAAGAAACTTCACGCCACGAGACCGAATTTTTGAGGATGTAACAGAGCTGGATAACTGAAGCAGAACATTTACACATCATGTATTTCATTTACACAATGTGAATTCATCAAGGCAGATTTACACTGAAATTTGTGACGTTCATTCATAATGTGAAAATTAAAGAGATTACACTTCGTGTAAGTATTGACGAACAGAAAAATAAAGACACGCATTTACGAGGGTTTGACAGGGAGGCTTATAAAATAATCCCCTCAGCCGCACAACAGGAGATGTCCAGCACCGAGGGAAGCCGTCAGATGACTGCTGGACGACGGAGTGACGATTCAGAGCCCTGCTTCACCGCTATTGTTCACCTCTATTCCTCCTTGGGTATCCATGTTGTTCGTTCTCATCACAACTAGCATGAGCGGGTAGTTTTCTTTGTGTTGGGTGATGTGATTGTAGGGGGAAGTGTCGCTGGGGATTATTTTTACATCTTATTATTGTTTTGTATTGGTACAATCTTGTTTATCAATTCCAATTCATCTCCTTTTCGTATTTCATAACCATTGTGTGTGATTCAAGGTATTTCATTTTATTGCATCAATTGATTGACTTATTTTTGTGTATAACCATTATGCAGTCTAGGTTAGTTATCTTTAAATAGGGTTTTGGGTTGCCTAATTTTGTGATTGCAGCTAGCAGATGATCATTCCAACGGTGAAATCACAAGATCATGGTAGGATACCCAAACCAATAATCATTGTTGACCCAATTCTAACACCAAACATGAATAAACCCATAATCAATTGAATCTCTCTAGCGCACAAACCTGAAAATCACTAAACCTGACATGCCTCATCTCTGGATATCAAACTTAATCCTTGTTTTTTTTCTCTCTTTTCAAACAATCAAACAATTGCAATCTCAATTTCTTTAATTAATTTAGAACGTATGGACCGTCTATGTGGGTTCGACACTCAAACTTGCTAAATACTGCATTTTTAATTAGGTTGTTTGTGTTGTATAAAATATTAAATTTGTGTAGCTCTGTAGGAAATTAACAACGCCTCGTTGGGTGTCACATATGTAGATGTATATACTAATATATTAATGTAGTTATTTACATACTTACAAATATACTAGTGTGGTTATTTACAATTATACATCTATATAAGTATATATAGATATAAGTATTTATAAGTATATTTTAATACAAGTACATGTTATTATATCTAAAATTTGCATAGGAAATTGTTTATATGTATGTACATATTAATGATTATATATTTACACACACGCACACATATTATAAAATAAATTTAATATATATTTTTTATAATGAAGTCTGTGTATTTAATGCATTTGTATACACATGTTATATATTAACATCTATAAATATATATTAAATGTTATATATATGAGTTGCACTACAAATTTCTCAGAGGATATTTGCCCTACGAATCTCCTACAGGACAACGACGCTACAAATTTCCGAGTGGAGTGTGAATCTCCCATGGGAAAAATGGACAACGAATCCCTTGGTGAAGATTGACAATACGAATCTCCTATGATATATATGCACTCCGAAATTCCCAATATAAATTTGCATTATGAATCTCCCATACATTACTATAATTTGAGGCTCTTGCATTAGTACATTCAAGCGACCACAATTGGCAGTCACTAAATATGGTATTAGGGACTGCTAATATTGTAAAAAACCATGAGATTTTTACCACTTAGTATGGCCCCGTCGTTGCAACTAGTCCTGCCGTCACCATTGATCACTATCGTCGCCCTCGGTTAGCCCCCACGACTACTGAAACACATTCTCGGCCATCACCCATGAACACTCCCTGATGCCCTTCTGGTTTCCACCCCGACGCCTCTACACCCCTCCTCAATGAACCCGGCCACACCACACCACCCTCTGGCCATCGTGCGTTCACCATGGCCGACGAGTAAGGTTTCTCATCTCCCCCGATGCCCCCTCACCATGCACTGTATCCCGCACCCCGTTCACAAGATGAAATCACATGTTGTTGGGGGTGGCTTTCAGCGGTCGTCAAAGGCGGTTGGTGTTGATCTTCAACGACTGTGCAACTGCGAATGCCAAATACGGTTGCTTGGTGACCGCTAAAAGCCATTATTCTAATAGTGATACGAGTTTTTCTTTACAAATTTCCTCGCACAGATTAGTAGTATGAATCTCCCACATGACATTAACAATATAAATTTCATAGTGGAGATTTGTATATAGTTATATATATGTGTGTGTGCATGTATGTACCTATATAGATGTATAATTGTAAATAATTACATTAATATATTTGTATGCATGTAAATAATTGCTTTGATATACCTGTATACACCTCTATATATGTTTGTGCGTGTGTGTGTTTATACTTATTTTTGTATGTTGTGGAATCTAATTGTACATAATTTTATATATGTATATTTGAATATAATCGTTTTAATGTATATTCATGTACTTATATTAATATAGATTCATATATGTATGCATGCACGTACTTATATTCGAACTTGTGTGTAAGTAAGTATGTATTAATATATACATACATATATGTATATGTAGCAGCGACAACACTGTAGACCGGTGGGTACTGTAGAGGCGGCGGTACTATGCGGGTACTGTAGCGGGCGGGTTACTATTCACAGAATGAGCATTGGGTCAAAAATTTGGGCCTACGGGCTGTGTGTTAGGGCCAATAGGGGCCTATATACCCTGAGTGGGGGGGGTGAATCAGGGTATGGATATTCTTTTTCAAGTTCTTCCTGCCCCACTGGATCTTGACCTCTTTGTTACAAGGGTCACTTTGTTTGAACTTGTGTGGTTACTATGATCAATTGTCTCCTTTACCTGATGATGATGCTTTGAATGCAATGCAGGAAAGTAAGCAGGCAGACACAGAGATTTTTACTTGGTTCACCGCTAAGGGCTACGTCCAAGGAGCATACGCCGACAAGTTGCCGGTTCGTACCAAATTCCACTAGACTTCACTAGCTGTGGATTACAATGTTCGGGCTAGATCACTTCTATGCCCAGGCTCACTGCCTTTACAAGGTTTAGGGTCAGCTCACTGCTTTCCCAAGGGTCACTCCCTATTTCCCTCTCTCTGGCTCACTGCCGGTGGAGAGGATCACCTTCTTCCTCTTCCTAAGCTCACTGCTCTTGGAAGGGATTCACTCACAGTTTATAGACCTATAGGTCTCTTCATTTCCATTAAGGAATGCATCTTTCTCTGTATGTAGACGCTCTGTTGAAGTCCAACTTTCACCCGTAGATGAATCTCACTTTGCACCGGATGTACCGGGCAACCTCAATTTTTACGCGCAACCCTTACGGTGTCTTGCGCGCAATTTCTATGGTTTGCACGAAATTCCTTTTTCGCGCAACCTCCAAATATTACGTGCAGCCTGGAAACTGCCTTGCGCGCAATTCACTACTTTTGCGCGAAATCCACTTTTCGCGCAACCTTCCTTTTACGCGCCAACACCAACTTTCTGCGCAGCCTTAGCTTTTCGCGCAACAGCTGACTTTACGCGCAAACTTTAAGTTTACGCGCAACACCCTTTCTAACTTCAATTTCGCGCACCAGAGCTCGGGTATTTTCTATGTCTTGAGCTCTATTGAATGGAGGAGGGTCACTTCCTATTTATAGGCAAAATCGACCCCGCGCGAAAAACCCTCCTTGAGCGCGTAATCCGCTTTGATCGCGAAATAAAAATCTTCCACGCACAACCATTTTCCGCGCACTGCTCCATAATTTCGCGCACCTCATGCCTTTGCCATTTTACGAGCTTCGGACCTCGTAACACCTCTTGCGCGAAATACTTCATCCACTATTTCGCACGCCACTTCAATTTTCCGCGCACACCTCCAAAATTTCGCGCGCCTCATGCCTTTACCGATTTTCAAGCTTTCGGCCTTGAAGTATCTTTTGCGCGAAATACAATTTCGCGCAACCCGCTGTTTTGCGCGCCACGCTTCAAGATTTCGTGCAACCCGCTAGTTTTGCGCGCCACGCTTAATTTTTCCGCACACCTCCTTCATTTCTCTCTCCTCAACCTTCGCCAACAACATATCACTCCATTTTCCATTGGCGATTTTCAGGCCCATAAATTTGGCAAACACTGGAAAACGGCGCCACCTTGTACTGCTCTTTTGTACCGCCTCCAGATCGTCCTTTCCGTTGTCATAGTTCTTTGTCAACATGGAATGTCAACAACTTCTCGGGAACTCGAAAATTCTCCATGGAAACCTGCTTTGTCAACAAACACAATCAACCCAAAAATATTGCAATGTTACCTTGAGGGATTTTTGCCCAACAATCTCCCCCTTTGGGTTTGTTGACAACTCTTCACAACTCTGCTCAGAAATATTTTCTGCACTTTGATGCCTCACTGAGTCTTCTTCCAGCTGCTACCACCATTCGCCTCTTGCGATTATGATAGCGTTCAAGGATTCACTTAACATGTACTCTAAGCCCACATGAGCAATGCTCGGCGTGAGAAACAAGAGTAGTATGAAAAGTTCATCAATGAATCACTCCATGTCAGACCTCAATTGTCGATTCCACCCTGATACCAATTCTTAAAATAAAACCAGTTGTTGAACCACACTGATACCAATTGGTGAATTCCTAATTTGATACCAATTGTTGATAGCTGGACACCATCTCACACCATTCCAACACCACTGTTCTGCTTTTATCACAATCCTCAGCTGTCGTGATTTCTATGATTTGATCGATCACTTCTAGCATCGTCAGATTTAAAAATCTCTCCCCCTTTCTCATTGCTCCCCCTTTCTGGCTGCTCCTCCTGTCAGCTTCTCCCCGTATCAATTATGATTTATCAAATCTCCGCACTATTTTCTCTCTTGAACTAACACTTTTCTCCCCCTTTGTCAAGCACTTGTCAAGCACTTTTCTCCCCCTTTGTCAACGAACCCAAAGGTCACGCCTTTGTAGTCTGTAACATAGTAGAGAACACATATCAGCGCATTAGGGAAAAACACACCATACCTCGGGGAGAGGGGGGTGGTGTGGAACCCACAGCCACACTATTTCAAGTGCGGGGAATCGATTGAACTCCCAGAGCCAGTCGATGCCTCTCAAAAGCTTCCTTGGGTAAGGCCTTTGTCAGAATGTCTGCAACCTGTAGCTCTGTAGGCACATACTCCAACTTCACGATTCCCTTCTCAACCTTCTCCTTGATAAAATGATACTTTATCTCAATGTGCTTTGTCCTAAAGTGATGGACGGGATTTTTGCTGAGATTTATAGCACTTAAGTTATCGCACTGGATTCCGATCGGAGACTTCACTTCAACTCCCATATCTTCAAGCTGATGCTTCATCCACAATAACTGTGTGCATGCTTGAGGGGCCACAATATACTCAGCTTCTGTGGTGCTCAAGGAAATGAAATCTTGTTTCTTGCTTAGCCAAGAAATACACAATCCACCAAGATAGAAAGCACCACCTGATGTTGATTTTCTATCATCTGCTGAACCGGCCCAGTCTGCATCAGTATATCCCAATAACTCTGTCTGAGATTTGTCGTTGTATGTCAATCCTAAGTCCACCGTGCCCTTGATATACCGAAGTATTCTTTTCACTGCAAGCATGTGACTTTCCTTGGGATTTCTCTGATATCTCGCTGCTTGGCATGTGGCGAAAACAATATCAGGCTTTGTTGCAGTTAAGTACAACAGACTTCCAATGATTTGCCTGTATTCTGTGATATTAATTGCCTTGCCATCCTCATCATCCTTTGATTACTCTTAATCTGGGAGTCTCCTTTGCACATCAGTCGTGCTTTGTTCCGAATCATCATTCCATATTCATTCATCTTGTCTTGATAGACCCATTTTTTTTTCTGATGACATTTTTATCATCTAGCCTCGAAACAATCTCCCACGTCTGATTCTTCTCAAGTCTGATCTATCTCTTCATCCATGGTATGATCCCAGTTTTCATCTTCAGTTTCATCAGAAAAGCATTTCGGCTCAACCTGAGATATAAAATATGTTTTCTGTAGTGATTTCATTCTCCTTGTCTGAGCTAGAGATAACTAATCACCAATGACATTCTGCATGTCAATTTCAGCTCAACTCTTTGACTGTTGTGCAGATGAGGATTTTTAATTCCTTGTACTCACAAACTAGACACTTTCATGTTCATCATTGGTGTCTTCTTCTGAATCAGCATAAGCCACTTCTGATCTCCCTATGTTGCTTTCTTCCTCAATACTTCCATCAGGAAGTTGTTCACTGACTCATTTTTCAGTGGCTTCATTTCTTTCAGCTAAGTTTCTCAGATTTTTGTTGAGACGCCTTTGATTTTCTCTTGCAGCTTCTTGGTATCCTGAAAACAGTCAGCTGATACCATATTGTTAGAGCAAATAGATAAGCATGAAATGCATTGTTATTGCTGCTTCTCCCTGTGTTTCTTTCTTCCCTCAATAGGAAACACCTGAGCCGAGTCATCCAATTATTGCAGTGATGGCTCTTGAATCTGATTTGGATATAGAATGCTCCCCCTGTGTTATGCAACTCTTCCAGTTGTTAGGCCCAACAGTTTAGACCCATAACACGTCTTTTCCTCCTGCATCATTTGTTCTCATCTTCCACTCAAATTTGAGCCATTAACAAAATCTCTAAGCCTACGGAGTTGAAACTCGGTGTAGGAAACAAGAGATAAAGTTAATAACACAATCACTTCCTATTGTGCTCTGTTTCTCCCTTTCTTCATCAACTCTAGTACCTGATTTGAATCAATTGAAATTCTAGAGCAAATCACTTCTCCACTTCGCATCCTTAGATGCCACTACCCCATGGATCGTATCTCCCTAAAACCTGAAACACATGAATCATCAGTTAATAGCATTTAAATATATAGGGAGAGGGGTTTTCTTGAATCCTCAAGATGAGGATAGTGGTTGATCTTGATGGGTCAACCCTTTGATTTTTTCATGGAGCGCATCACATTCCTTTCGTGCTTCCTCCAGCTGCCTGGCCAACTTCAACTGCTCTGGCCATATGACTAAGCATTCTTTACCTACATGCTGAGTCTTTTTCTGATATGAAGGTTCTGTAGGCCTAGCCTTTCTCACCATTTGGGGTTTAAACCCACTAGTACACATTTCCATCTTTGATGTTCTACTAAAATTCCATTTTTCTTTATTATTTCTATGAGCATGAATCTCCTTTCTTTCTATCATCCCTTGCTTCTTCCACCATTGCAAGGGTCTTTCTCTTTTCTCCACTGCTTGTTGTGGCACACGACTTGCAAATTTTTCAATGCATTCTTTTTTTATCTGCATTTTATCAGATTTATGAGTCGCCACCCTATTTTTCATTGGTGGTGGGTCCTCCACTGAACGTACTTTCTCCTTACTCACAACTGTAGCGTTTCCTCCCTTTTCCTTCCAGATTTGGTCATGTTCTTTCTTAGAGAGAGGTTGTGAGTGTGACAGAGGAGGTAACTGAGGCACCTTTCGTTCAACTCCATGTGATTCCCCTGAGGCTCTAAGCCTATTTTCCAATTTAACACCTTGTATTCCAGTGTACGATTTCTCATTATACACTACTAGAGTCGGGAATCTCCTTTCACGTTTCTTTTCCTTCCCTGCATTCTTCATGCTACACTGTCTGGCCAAATGCCCATGATCAGAACATATGAAACATCTTCCATCATAGACATCCCTCATTTCATCATTTCTATGTCGAGATGTTGATGTAGCTTGAGTTCTTCCTCTAAAATTGAGCTCTTGAGCTTCCTGACACATACTCATGGTGTGTCCCATTCTTCCACAGTAATAGCATCTAACAAATGCTTTCCTTTGAGAGACTCTTCTTTCTGATTTCTCATGACGCTTCATTTTATTCTCAGATTTTGTACATTTTCTGTTTTCACAATACGAAATGTATTCCTGAGCCTCTGGACAGAAGCTTGATGTGTGGCCGTGAATCCCACAGAAATAGCACATGTCGTCACTTCTTTTTGTAACGGACCTCTTGGGCCTATCTCCAGCACCTAAAGGTTTTTCTCCACTCCTAGAACTGTTCACGGCTCTCTTCTTATCATGCATGGGAGGTGATTCATCAAATCCAATACCAGCTTTTCCGAAACTTGCTGGTCTTTGAGCTGAGAAAATATTCTGTTGTTTCTCTTCAGAAATAGCATATTTGTTCTTCATTTTATCATCACTTGTCGACGGATGATCAAATAGTAAATGCAAGGCATCCTTCATTTTAGGCTTTCCTTTGGATTTAGACTTCTCTATTTCCTTCTTGACTGATTCTAGCTCTTCTACCAACTTTTGAATCTTCATATCCCTTGATTCAAGTTGGACATCAAGTTCTTCCTTGAGAAGCTTCCCTCTACTCACCTCATCTTCCAGTTCATGCTTCAGCTTATCAACCATGTCATTTTGCTCCTTTACCTTCAATTTTTCTTGACTGACAGAGTCAGAGAAATATGTATTCTCTTGTTGTAGCCATTGATTCTTCTGAACTTCTGCAGACAACTGTGCTACTAGATCATTATTTCTGGCTTTAAGATTCTGTACTTCATCTGACTTTTGACTCTCTTCATAATCACCAGCCTTTTGTTTTCCTTTCATTCTAGCCATCTTCTGCAGCTCTTCAGCATTTGAATCATTCTTCTCTATTAGGTCAGTAACTATATCAATAAGCCTTTGATTTAAGCCTTTTAACTTGTTGACCTCAATCTCCAATCCCTTGATCCGGATATCTTTAGATTTGGCTTCTTTAGTGTTTCCAACGTTACTTGTAATATTAGGTTCTTCGATGCTTTTGAATTGATCTTTCACTTTTCTGTTCAAGCCATCGATCTCCCTTTTCTGTTCTTCAATCTTAATCTTATACTCACTAACCGATTCTGAGTTCTCTCGTGTTGATAACTTGAGTTTCTCAATTTCTTCCATCAACTCGGACTTCTCTTCTTCCTGCTGCTGCATGTAGAGTTTGGCATCATGAACAACTTTGTTGGATTTCTTTGTTTTTGCTCTCCAAACATCTATCTCCTCAAGAGAAGCCTCCAACTCCGCTCGCATGTCTATTCTTCCTTCAATTTCTTCTTCTGTTTCAGCATCACTCTGATGCTCATGTACTTCACTCATTCCAACATCATGATTGAGTGAATCAATCTTTTCCCTATCAGATTCATCCAGACCTTCCTTCAGTAAGTTGTTTGATTCTTTTAGTTGAATCACACTTTTTCCGAAAACACTTCCACACTGAGGGAATTTACCTGACTTCTGATTCTTCTTTGATGCTTTTCCTTTTCCCATGGCAGATTGAGAGATAATAGAAAAATGTATCTTCAACCACAGAGATCGACTACACTATGTCGAAGCAAACAAATCTGATAAAAGCAACCTATCCCTTTGATACCAATTGTTAGGGCCAATAGGGGCCTATATACCCTGAGTGGGGGGGTGAATCAGGGTATGAATATTCTTTTTCAAGTTCTTCCTGCCCCACTGGATCTTGACCTCTTTGTTACAAGGGTCACTTTGTTTGAACTTGTGTGGTTACTATGATCAATTGTCTCCTTTACCTGATGATGATGCTTTGAATGCAATGCAGGAAAGTAAGCAGGCAGACACAGAGATTTTTACTTGGTTCACCGCTAAGGGCTACGTCCAAGGAGCATACGCCGACAAGTTGCCGGTTCGTACCAAATTCCACTAGACTTCACTAGCTGTGGATTACAATGTTCGGGCTAGATCACTTCTATGCCCAGGCTCACTGCCTTTACAAGGTTTAGGGTCAGCTCACTGCTTTCCCAAGGGTCACTCCCTATTTCCCTCTCTCTGGCTCACTGCCGGTGGAGAGGATCACCTTCTTCCTCTTCCTAATCTCACTGCTCTTGGAAGAGATTCACTCACAGTTTATAGACCTGTAGGTCTATTCATTTCCATTAAGGAATGCATCTTTCTCTGTATGTAGACGCTCTGTTGAAGTCCAACTTTCACCCGTAGATGAATCTCACTTTGCACCGGATGTACCGGGCAACCTCAATTTTTACGCGCAACCCTTACGGTGTCTTGCGCGCAATTTCTATGGTTTGCGCGAAATTCCTTTTTCGCGCAACCTCCAAATATTACGCGCAGCCTGGAAACTGCCTTGCGCGCAATTCACTACTTTTGCGCGAAATCCACTTTTCGCGCAACCTTCCTTTTACGCGCCAACACCAACTTTCTGCGCAGCCTTAGCTTTTCGCGCAACAGCTGACTTTACGCGCAAACTTTAAGTTTACGCGCAACACCCTTTCTAACTTCAATTTCGCGCACCAGAGCTCGGGTATTTTCTATATCTTGAGCTCTATTGAATGGAGGAGGGTCACTTCCTATTTATAGGCAAAATCGACCCCGCGCGAAAAACCCTCCTTGAGCGCGTAATCCGCTTTGATCGCGAAATAAAAATCTTCCGCGCACAACCATTTTTCGCGCACTGCTCCATAATTTCGCGCACCTCATGCCTTTGCCATTTTACGAGCTTCGGACCTCGTAACACCTCTTGCGCGAAATACTTCATCCACTATTTCGCGCGCCACTTCAATTTTCCGCGCACGCCTCCAAAATTTCGCGCGCCTCATGCCTTTACCGATTTTCAAGCTTTCGGCCTTGAAGTATCTTTTGCGCGAAATACAATTTCGCGCAACCCGCTGTTTTGCGCGCCACGCTTCAAGATTTCGCGCAACCCGCTAGTTTTGCGCGCCACGCTTAATTTTTCCGCACACCTCCTTCATTTCTCTCTCCTCAACCTTCGCCAACAACATATCACTCCATTTTCCATTGGCGATTTTCAGGCCCATAAATTTGGCAAACACTGGAAAACGGCGCCACCTTGTACTGCTCTTTTGTACCGCCTCCAGATCGTCCTTTCCGTTGTCATAGTTCTTTGTCAACATGGAATGTCAACAACTTCTCGGGAACTCGACAATTCTCCATGGAAACCTGCTTTGTCAACAAACACAATCAACCCAAAAATATTGCAATGTTACCTTGAGGGATTTTTGCCCAACACTGTGTAATGGGCTACAAGTCTACCGGGCCTTCAGGCTATGTAATAGGTCTCCCTCTATCCAGTTAAAAGAGGTCTTTACTTTACTTTGATTATAAAACGAGACTTCAGCCCCAACCTTTAAAAAAAAAAATATATATAAATGTATGTAAGTAAACATATACGTAACAGATACATATATGCAAGTATATAAACACTCTATTGTTTATACAGATTTTAAATGTCTGTATACCCAATATTTTTGAAATGCCTTTATCTATATGTAATGTGTTTATGCTCAGGGGTGTAGCATAATAGTTACGTCTTTAAGGGGACTTGCGAGAGTTCTTAGGTTCGAGTCTCTCCGAATACTCGTAGGTGCTGTAGATTTTCTTTGTTTTTTCGTATTCCCCTTCCCTGAACTATGGTAATATATGTAATGTGTTTATAAAAATACATTATACATATACACGAATATTCGATATTTTTTAAAATATACATCATAAATTTGCATTGTAGATTTACATGTTCATATGATTTTTTTTAAAAATAATATATTATTTATGAGTTTAGAATTATTTGTCTCGATGTCACGGATGTATTGGGTGTGATGAATTAATTTTTTGATATGATATGAAAAAAAAATATTAGATTAAAGTTTATAAATAAAATGAAAAAAAAAGATATATTTGATGAAAGTTTATAAAGAAAATGAAAAAAAAAGGGGAGGGAGGAGACACGGTCTCGGGGAGGAGACGGTGCGCTTGAAACGAGGGTATTTTCGGGAAGATATGTAAAAATTTGGAGTTGAGAGGGAATTGGAAAGGGAGACGATACTCATCCCGAAGCGAAGGCTCCTTCGATGCGAAGAGCGGAAGAAGGCGATCTGCAGCCATTTCTACACTCGCTGCAAGATCGAACCTCCAGCCATGACTCTCAATCTCCGTCAGAAGCAAACCGGTACGCTTGCTTCCTCCCTTTTGAAACCCTTTCATATTTTCAGTAAAAGAAAACAAAATTTTCTATATAATTCACGAGGCGAATTTGATCTTCTTCTTCGCTGGGTGGCGGGGGGTGGTTTTGTTCGAACAGAATGCATAACCAGAATGTTGAATCTAAATCAACCCGTGAACGCGGGCGGAACTGCCAACGAGGAGGTGTACAAGATCCTGATCTACGACAAGTTCTGCCAGAACGTTCTCTCCCCTCTAATCCACGTCAAGGATCTCCGCAAGCACGGCGTCACTCTTTACTTCCTCATCGACAAGGATCGTAAACCCGTCCACGACGTCCCCGCCGTATATTTCGTCCAGCCCTCTCCCAACAATGTTCGCCACATCATCGCCGACGCCTCGCGTTCTCTCTACGACAGCATGCACCTAAATTTCTCCTCTTCGATTCATCGCCCTCTCCTTGAAGAACTTGCTGCCGGAACGCTGAATTCCGACTCCGTTCACCGCATATCGAAGGTACATGACCAGTATTTGGAGTTTGTCACCCTGGAGGATAACATGTTTTCACTGGCACAGAAGTATACTTACGTTCAAATGAATGATCCCTCTGCTGGGGATCGTGAAATTGAGGAGATCATTGAAAAGATCGTCAGTGGGCTGTTTTGTGTTCTTGCCACTCTTGCTGTGGTTCCCATTATAAGGTGCCCACGCGGTGGGCCGGCAGAGATGGTCGCGTCTGCTTTGGATCAGCGCTTGCGTGACCATCTTTTGTCGAAGAATAACTTGTTTTCAGAAGGAGGGAGCTTTGCAAGCTCCTTCCAAAGACCGATTCTGTGTCTGTTTGATAGAAATTTTGAGCTTGCAGTAGGCATACAGCATGATTTTAGATACCGACCTCTTGTTCATGATGTTCTTGGTCTAAAGCTGAATAGACTGACCGTGCAAGGTGAAAAAGGGGGACTGAAGTCATATGAACTGGATAATTTGGATCCATTTTGGATGGGAAATGGGTTTCTGGAATTCCCGGAAGTTGCTTTGGAGATAGAGACTCAATTGAACAAGTACAAGAAAGATGTTGATGAAGTTAATAGGCGGACGGGAGGTAACGATGGGTCTGCGTTTGATGGTCACGAATTGATGGGCAACACCAAACATATTATGAATGCCTTGAATTCACTGCCGGAACTGACCGAGCGGAAGCAGGTGATTGACAAGCACACAAACATTGCCACTGTCTTGTTGGGTGAGATTAAAGAGAGATCACTCGATTCATATGCAAAGAAGGAGGATGACATGATGGTCCGGGGAGGCATTGATCGGAATGAACTACTCAGTCTTCTCAAAGGAAAAGGAACAAAAGCCGATAAGGTCCGGTTTGCAATCATGTATCTCATTTCTTCAGAAAGCGCTCAACAGTCAGAGGTTGAGATGGTTGAGGCAGCACTCAGGGAGTCAGACGTTGATCCAAGTGCATTCCAATATGTGAAAAAGATAAAGTCTTTGAACATTTCACTGGCATCAGCAAACTCGGCTGGTAGAAGTAACATTGTTGATTGGGCTGAAAAGCTTTATGGTCAGTCGATCAGTGCGGTGACTGCTGGTGTGAAAAACTTGTTATCGAGTGACAGACAGCTTGCATTGACAAGGACGGTGGAGGCCTTGATGGATGGCCGGCCAAATCCCGAAATTGATTCATACCCTGTGTTTGACCCTAGAGTACCCAAGTCGGGTGCTGGTTTAGGGAGCAGTCACCTGAAAGGCCCATTTAAGGAGGCGATTGTCTTCATGATTGGTGGGGGTAATTATGTGGAATATGGGAGTTTGCAGGAGCTTGTACACCGTCAACAGCTGGTTAAGCATTTAGTTTATGGGACAACTGAGATTCTCACGGGGGAAGAGTTTATTGAGCAGCTTGCAATGTTGGGCCAGAAGATGGGGCTGGGAAGTGCTGTTGCTCCCTCGGCTTAGTGAGAAATTGTGCAAGCAGGAAATTTGGTAGTGTTTGTATGAGGGATGAAGATGTGACATGTGAGGCTGAAATTTCCGTACAGCCATTTGAGCTTGTGAATCATGTGGCCAATCCAGTGAAGCGTTTTGGGCAGTGATGCAGTGGCCAGGATTCTCATCTTCCAAATCAAACTCTTGGATCATAAAGGTACGGGACATGTCTGTCTATTTTATGGATCTTCTAATCTTCTCGTTTTCCCTTCTTCTCCTCCATCCTTCCTATTTTTAGCAGGGGATTAGGGATTTTGAGTTGTGTTTTCACCAAGGCATGGTGAAATCGCCTCATAGCTTGGGGCTTCCTTGTTCCTTGGTTAAATGAAGCTTGTATGGGTTGTTTGCTTTCCGTTCATCGTCATTTTGATTCATGGAGGATGGGGTATGATTTATTTCAAGGATTTCATGAATTTGAGATGAAATTGGCTGATGTTAGATTAAAATTGATTAGGGCTTTAGGTCATTATATTTTTGGATGTATTTTAGGAGGCGTTTGCATGAGTTTCCTTTGGCTTTAGTTATTCTTTAATTACACTGGTCGGTTAATTGGATTCCTTTGGTTATGAAATTTGATTTAATGAATGTTAGGTGCTGTTTGATGTTTGTTGTAGGAGGAACTCGCTGATGATTCATTATGATAGACAGTCTCAACCATCTGAGTGAGATTCAGACTATGCTTGAGATATGTCCGCCACTTGCTTTCCATATTTATAATAAATCTTGACATTATTTTTGTAATTATGAATGAATAGTTTTTCAACAATACTTTGATATATCAAGTTAAAGGATTCCAACAGTTTTTTTAGATGGAACTATATAATGGTTTTGATTCATCTGTGTTTTCTTTAAACCCTTGATTTATAATCGTGTTTAGGGAGGTCTCGGTTTCGAGACTCCCCACACGTAATTAGATAGGTTTTCGTTTGTTTATCCTCTCTCTTGACAGATGTAATAAATATAATTGTGTGTAAAGTTGGGTTTTAGCAAAGTCTTTACCAATCATGTTAATGTTTAATTTTTATAAGTAAATTTAAGTATATCCAATGGTTTGTTTAGTTTCCTTATACATCCTTGCATGTTTTTACATGGGATATAAAATTTGGTAATGTTTTGGTTGATATGCATGGTTTATTTACATTATATGTTTATTCTTGATTTCTTATGTAAAGTCCATTAAGCATGCTGTATTGTTTTGGAACTCCATAATCCACGAACTTAAAGTGTGGTCATGTGTTCTTTAATTGTTAACATGCCTTCATTTATAGAGGTTTATGTTTAGAAATATTATAAAGTTCCAAATGGTTTGAAAATCCAGAAAGGGATGTTGTTTGTCATATGTTTGGGCTATGCCACTTGACTTTATTTTGATAAAGTAACCCAATTGTCACATTTCTTGGGCTTTGGGTCAAGAAAGGAAATTTCTATTTGGTTCATACTTATGTCGCGCTATCATGAGTCCTCTTAATAAACATGAATTGAGTTTTTAAATGTGCTCCTTGAGTTCTTTGAAATATTCCCTAAAGTAAATCTTTTTTTTTAACCAAAACCTGAACGAGTTATAAGTCAATTAACAATACTCGACCTTGGTTGATAATTGCATGCATTGGTGACGAGATAATGCCCCAAGTTTAATCATGTGGGAAGGAATGATTTGGGTCATATATTTGTTTGGTTGCCAAAAATTATTTAACATTTGTTTAGAGTTTCATATAAAGACTTTCAGTTATAGATTGTTTCTTTTGAAAACACTTTTTTAGGCAATTTCACTCTTCTTTAACATGTTTTGTTAAAATATGTTTTTATATAAACTTCTCCCATTTAAAATTGCAGTTTTGTAAGTATGGATTATAATTGTTTTAATAAAGTGTTGTGTGGGAATGAGTTTCCAACTACTATTTAGATATCAAAATCCCTTCCTGTAAATATGTCTTGATAATGTGTCAGTACCAAATTGGTATTTAAATCAAACCCTAAATTGAGTAAATGATAGTTATACATATTTCAATAAAGTATTGGAAATTAAGAGGGTCTTGAACCAACTTTAATTGTATAAAGTAGTAATTATAGAGACATACTCTCTTGCCCCATGCATGTGGCTGTGGTGGCTGGGGTTTGGGGTGAAGATCGTGGGGTTGAGTCTCCGGGTCTGTTTTCTTCTTGCGTGCGTTGTACTAAAAACACCGTTTAAATTTATATAGACATACTCTCTTAGTTGTTGACTATGCCTTATTTTGCATATATTGTTATTAGTATACCATGGATAATGCCTCGTTTAACTTGCTATTAATATATCTAAATTATTTTTATGCCATATTTATTGCCTTTTTGGCTTACCACTAGTATATTGTAATACTTTTTATGCCATGCCTTACTCATTTGGATTGATACTAGTATGCTTTGTTGTTTTCTATGTTTTATTTAATCCATATCAGTTTTTCATATTTATATGATACATTGATTTATATCATGCTAATATTGTAACACCTCATAACTGTCCCATAATTAGAAGATTTATTGAAAATTTTGCATTACTTACATTCTCATGACCTTATAAGTGAGTTTTAGAGAATTAGGAAATGTCTTACATAACAAAACTTATAATTTTCTTATATATGGATGTTTTTTTTAACTAAATTAAACTCTTTAAAATGATTCACTTGTGTCGTGCAATACCAACATCTCGTGTTCAAAGTTGTACTTCATAATCATTCTTACTCATCTTTAGCCCATGTGAAAAACATTTTGAAAACATGAGATAACATAAAACTCAGTAATGGGTATAAAAGAAAGAGAAAACCCGTTAGGCCTTCGAAATACTTAAACCCTTGAAAGGTACTTCATTTAAACAAAGAAATTTGAGCTTGTAAAAGATCATAAACTTTAAAACTTGAAATCAAGTTTTTTTTTGAAAAGTTGCACAACAATATCGTAAACAAGCATAAAACAATAAAATAATCATGAACGTTATGTAACGACTTTAGTTTTGATGTTTGGACCCTTTAGATATGTATATATGAGTTTTCATCGTAGTTTGCACGGTGTTACGAGTGTTGCGGGACTTTGAAATTGATATATTAAAAATATTTAATATATTAAACTGTGCACACATCATTTTCAAATAAATGGTTTCTCTTTTAATCAGAGCCTCAAATGGAAAAAATGAGATTGTTGAATTTGGAACGAAGAGTACCCATATGTGCGACATAAGTTTGATACGAATTGGGTTTCAAGATGATACATTCTCTTGGATGAATGAAAATGAATAAAATTAATTAATTAATTATATTTGTTTTAAATGTCTTGACCTAGGTTTTTCTCTATATAATCATCTTATAGGAAATTCTTTTGGGTGAGCCACATAACCCTATATAATTGCGAGAGCTGGTGGGAGAGTTTTTGGTGAAGATCTTTTGGCGAATGATGAAGGGATCGAGGATCCATGTCATGTGATCGTGGGGAATTGTGGAATGAACGACGAACACAACGAATTCTTCAACGACATCACTAGCGAACACGTTCTTCACCAACGATTGATCTGTTCTTAAGGTAGGATTTTTGTTTTGTGATTTTGTCCCCAGTTTTGTATTTCATTGCGATTATGGAATAACTCCTCACACCTACCCAAAAATCATTCATTTCCAAGTTCGTTTAATTCATGTTTTTTATCTGGATTTATATATTGATAATTATCGTTCGTTCTTTGTCAACGAGTCCAAACCGAACACGACCATCAATCATTCATCACTTTGGTGTTTTATAGATTTCTCCCTCCGTTCTATGTGTGTTAATCACAAGTATTCGTTTGACTGGTGGTTCGATCGTTTATGGGAACCAAATTCATTGCGGATTTAATCTTTGATTTTGCGGATCGTTGTTGCGGGTTTAAGATCATGGATTGCGCTGTAACAAAGGTGTGATGTTGATGATGAAAATATGAGAAATGATCAAAGATGACTGTTTTGCGAGTTATGGTGTGCGAGATGATGAATCTTCCTCGAAATGCAACGGAAAATCGATTTTCCATCTAGGGTTGGTCGGAATTCAACTTCCGGCCAAGCATTGATGTTGATCAATTCGTTTGCAGACGTTTCAGGCCTGATTCACGGCGGAAATGACAACATGTGAAGATCTAGAAGACCAGACTTTAATGTCCAAGAAAAACCCGACTACACGCCGTGTGACCTTACCCGAGTTGTCGAACTGTGTACAAGGCTTACATACCTAGGACTTCGAGTGGTCCAACACACCGTGTCCCCATAGGGATATGCCATGTGGCGCTATTCGGCCAACCGAGCCGTGTTTAGGGAAGAACATGCTTAGTAGCCGAGCAGTCGCACACACCGTGTGCATCTGATGAACATGCCGTGTACTTCCCCAAGGATGTTCAACCTTTAATATCTCCTCTTTCAGGACCCAAATTTGGACCCTCGAGTAGTTTATTCTGAGTAGAATTCTGTGTAGGATGCGATAATGGCCTTTGTTTCAGCATCAGGGATATGGCGTGAGGTGATGTGAGTGGGGCGCTTCTTATAGTGACGCTTAGGCGATGAAAGGGTTCAGGTGTGATCATCAGAGTTTGATGTTGGGATCAGTATTCCCATGATGGAGGGACATTCTTTTAGGGTGCAAGCCTCCCATATCCCTTTTACAGGTAGGGTCACTACTCCCCATACATATCTGGGTGCGAGTCCTCTATCTGTGGAGTCAGTACTCCCTCGTTATCGAGCTCCGGCGGGGAGCGAGTCCTACACTGGAGTTAGTACTCCCTCGATTGAGTCATCTTCTAGCAAGGCGCGAGTCCTCCATTATATTCTGGTGAGGTTTCGTTGGGCTACTGACATCGGGACAACACTGGCTCTTAGAGCTGCGGACAGACTCATCATTCTTAGCTGGCTGTGGTGATTAAGATTCATCTCTTTTTGACTAGGGCTTATTCTTTACGAGCATATTCGTGTTGGGTTTCCTTCCCCTCTTATCTTGTGGGTTGAGTTGACTATCTTCTTGTTATTACTCTCTTTATATTGTTCGAGGCGCCTTACTTAGTATGTATATACTCACTCCTGCAAGGGTTTTGACCGCACGTGTCGTGTCTTATGCAAACAACATGTAGCTTGACGTATACTTTGGTGGAGCCGGAGTATGTGGAGCTTAGTTGTACCGAGAGACTGTGACCGTGTACAATGGTGAGTTCATGAGATCGTGAGAAAGGCTCTCTCATTCATCCTCAACAATCTTTTCGGGTTGGGATACTTTCCATTTGTTGAGTGTGTATTTCCCCCCTTTGTACTTGATTTTTTTTTCATGTACTCTGATGTTTTACCTAAAGGTTGTTGCATGCATTTGATCACACTATAGGTTTTAGCATTTCTTATTATCCCTGCACTTTTGTAGGGAGATGCGTGTGTGTGTACAAATACCATAGGCTAAAGCCTCTAATCATGTGAGATATGCCTACCCGGTGCTAGTCGTCAGCCCCTGGCCTATTGGAGACAGGCTTAGGGTGTCACTCTCAGTTTGTTGCCAGCCCAGGCAGAGCCCCGATGAGTTGGGTCGTGATGAAGTGGTATCAGAGCAGGTCTGTCCTAGGGGCGATGTTTGAAGATAGATGTGTTGTGAGGATTGGTTTGAGAACTTAAGACAATGTTGTTAAGGTGTATCGAGTTCAGCTCTCAGATTAGGGGACCCAACGATGGTGCGTCGACCGATGTGTCCATACACCAGGACTCTAACCACCTGCTTGTCGACTCGACATGCTTAGACATTGGTTGCAGGGAAACCAATGGTACATGCATCATATATGAACATGCCTTTGACTTTCATGTTCTTTTTGAGTCAACTCCCCAAATATGCTCATCTAACCCTGATATATCTTGTTAACATTCAGGATGCCTCCACGATGACAACCAACTAGGATACTGAGACATGGTCATGACGACGACCAGTTGAGCGATGAGGCCCAAGTATAGGGTTCTCTCCATGAGGTGTTCCTTCTAGGCGAGCAAAGAGCAATGCTTCCACACGACGAGCGACGCGTGGGCCCACCTCTAGTTCAAGATGATGTTCATCTGCATGTTGAGCAGTTTATTGTTCCAGCTGGACATGACGACGATGCATGCAAGCTAAGTGCACTGCATGAGTTTCAGCAATAGAGACCACTTAGGTTTTCATTGGGCAAAAATCCCTCAAGATATCATTGAAGCATTTTTGAGATGATTGTGTTTGGTGACAAAGCGAATCTCAATGACTCAAACTGTTGACAAAGGGGGTTTTCCTGGAGAATGAGGAAAAATGTTTTTGGCAAAGGGAGTTGTGCTCTAGTGTTAAGGAGGTTTCTAATGTTGTACGCCAATAATTTTTCGAATTCAGAACATCAAAAATTTGGCAAAGGAAAAATGGCGCGCAAGTCCAAAAGTGGCGCGCAAGTGTGGTGCGCAAGTCCTAAAGTGGCGCGCAAGTATGACACGCAAGTATGGCGCGCACGTATGGCGCGCAAGTATGGCGCGCACGTATGACGTGCAAGTCATATTTCAAGATCATCATATCAAAATATGACAAAGGAAAGAAAGAGGCACACAAGTCCTAAAGTGGCGCGCAAGTGTGGCGCACAAGTCCTCAAAATGCCTATAAATAGACGACTACTCTCCTCATTTATTAACGAGCTCAACGCTAAGAGAAAATCCGAGCTCTGATCGCGCAAGTGGAAATGCCGTGCAAGTTTAGTGTGCGCGCAAGTGGGGCGCACAAATGTGCGAGGCAAGTGTGACGTGCAAGTGTACCGCGCAAGTATACCGCGCAAGTGTACCACGCAAGTGTGCTGCGCAAGCAGCGTGGAGCGCAAGTTTGGCGCGCTAGTGTGGCGCACAAGTGTGGCACGCAAGTTGGTTTTTCCGCAATGAAGGCAGAGGCTGTGCACTAGTTAAAGGGGCACTCAAGTCACCCTAGGATTGCGTGAAAGTTAGAAATTGCCCAGAACATATGTGGTAAAGCGGTATTCATCAGTGGATGAACTTTGAACTTCAATAGAGCATCTATCAACAGTTGAGGATGCATTCTTTCATGCAAATGAAGAGACCTACAGGTCCATAAAACGTGAGTGGATCTTCTAAAGAAGCAGTGAGCTCACTTCAGTTGAGAGAACAGTGAGTTCTCAAATTGTGAGTGGTTGTAAACCAGGAGGGACTGTGAGTCCACTTCGAACTTGTAAACAACAATGCGCTTATAGTGGAATTGGTACATCGACACACTGCCGATGTATGCTCCTTGGACGTAGCCCAGTGAGGGTGAATCAAATAAAAATCGCTGTGTCCTGTGCATGATTTAAGTTTTATTCATACTCTGCATCGGGAAGGAGAGAGAAGAAGGTTTTGTCTAACATCAAAACAAGATCAAAAGGGGCAGTTGTTTTAATCTGTCATACCGTGATTCACCCCCCCTCAGGGTATCTAGCCTAGTGGACCTAACAGTTTCACGACGAACCATACCCTTAGGCAGCAAAGAATTGACTTGACTTGATGGTTTGAGTTTTCCGACTCGTGCGAACCTCGACCAACCAAATGGTTGCGCTTGCGACCAGTATTATTCAAGGAGCGGCAGGACATTGGTGGATTTTGGTCACCCAAACCCATGTTGGGGTGAAACTTTCATGGGAGTTTTAATACTTGTTCTGTGAGGAGTACTGCCCTTTGACTTTGAGCTTTTTGTGGATTCAGGAGCTTTTGGAGTTGCAGCAGGGTGAGATGACTGTTGCGGAGTATGCGTTGAGTTTCATCGACCTCATGCACTGCTCTCTCGACATGGTTCGGAATGGATACTTTCGAGCATGGAAGTTTGAGTAGAGCCTCCGTAGGGACATCTGAGCTAGCATAACATCTCTATGAATTCCCACTTATGTTGGGGTGTTAGAACGAGTCTTGGTGACAAAGAGCTTCCTGGATGAGGAGTGTTGGGCAACCGAAGGTGACAATATACATTGTGGAGCAGAGTTTTCTGCTACTGCTGACATACATCAGACTTTAGGATCTCAACGCAGAGGCATACTTATGCTTAAACTCAGATGCGAGGATCTGCGACACAAGGATTGCATAGAGGATCCAGTTAGTCTGGAGATGGACAATGCTATGCTTATGATAGATGAAGTCACATGACTCGGGACTGCCCGACCTGGTGTGCCACAAATGGTGGTCAGACAATAGATAGACCACCACAACAGTGGCAACATTGCGATGAAGGATCTCATAGCGGTGGCCAGGGCGACCCCTAGGGAGGCGATGTCGAAAGAGGGCCCGACAAAGCCCTAGGAGGAGGATCTGCAGGTGGAAGACGACACTATGTCCTACTTCCACCACCTCCCTTAGGTGGTCCACGATAGACCCAAAGAGCTGGCGGTGAAAATCCCCAACTAGGATCAATGTTATCACTATGAGAGGAAGAGGGTGAACCAGTGATGTCTTTTTTTATGTTATCTTTCTTGTATAACAACCTTCGGCTCCTGTTAAAGATATCACTTTTTTGAAAACAAAACATTCACACATCCACAAGAACACAAATATTTTCAAGGTTTAATACTCAATAAGAGTAGCTAGTCCTTGACATGGTTTGGAAATAATCCAATACCACACAATCCATTAGAAAACAATCCTTTCGTGTGGATACAATAAGTAGGAAATATCCTTACACTTGTGTAACACTATGATTAATAGAATAGTGCATGCGCTTCTTCTAGCACAAATGAATTTAATAACATCTTGTAACTAGTTTTAGAAACTTTCACCCGTTGATTCCAAACATTGTCACTGTGCTGCTTGAACAACTTCCACTTTTGTAAATCCTCAACAGAAACAATTCATCACTTTCTTACCTAGCAGCAGGTAAGAACAACTTCTCTGGACTGTTGCGGAATCGCCGGGAGATACAACGACAGAAAACGAGAAAACAAAAGAAGGAAAAGCAACAATGAACACGACGATTTACGTGGTTCGAGAAAAATCCCTACGTCCACGGGAGAGGCAGAATTTCACTATGATTCGGGAGCACAAAATTACAGAGGATTTCCAACATGAAACCCTAGCCCGAAATGGGCTATAAAACAAATGGAGAAGACGATCACTATTCGAAAAGTGGTCCGCGTCGCTACAGTGAACGACGACTGGCTTTGTCAAAAGCGCTACAATAAAGTTGACCCCGAAGTCCGCACCGCTACAGTGCCTTTCGGTGTCGGTCGGTCAGCTCCGCTACAGTGGTCAACATTTGCTACAGTGCCGAAAATTTGCGGGCCACAAGCATTCGACCCAACCGGATCGGGCAACACCAATCCAACATGGACTTTGTATGAAAACTCAGTCTGATCCTTCAATTCGATTATTCAGTCTAGAAACAAGTTTGAATTGTAAGTTCAAAAACAATTTTGAATCGCTTCTTTCTTTCTCTGAAATTGTTAGTCCGATTGCTCGGTCCGATATGAAAATCTTGACCACAACTTCTTCCTTACACTTCTTTTGTCCGTAAATCTTTCTTCAAGAAATTTTTTTCGAAAACCTTCCTCTACCAAGTCCGCCTCAAAAACTTCAGTGCTCTTGCTCTCTCCCGCACGGGAACAGTGTCAGTGTACGTTGTACTTGGACCTCTATTTATAGGTGCGCCCGATATGGAATTGGCGGGAAACCAATTTTATTTTCCCACTCAACCAAATTCCAGAAACTCGAATTTCACTTAAATTTTAGCTTCATCTTCAACCATTTCAGCGCTTCTCAACTCTTTTGGGTCCTTCTCGAATCTTCTTGAATATTCTCACAAATTCAGCCTTCTTCAAGTTAACAAACAATTCTTTTGTTCGATACAATTTGTTGTTCTGATTATGCTTGTCACTCCGATTCGCTTGATCTGATTGAACATATGAAGAACTGAAGACTTTCCATTCCGATGCTCCAATTGAACATGATTTTCCATAAACATCGTTGAAACTTCCATAAACTTCAAAACCCCTCGACAACACTTCATTAACAACTTCAAAACATTTTGCATTTTTTTCATTTGTTTAACAATTTCTCAGAACGATGCAAAACTACGTCCAATGAAGTTCAGTAGCCGATGACTTATCGTTGTCAGCTCCTGTTCGATGAGTCTTGACCCAATTGTAACAATTTAGAACTTCTGCTCTATGAAAATGGTTGACTACATTGTTGTGCTTCGTCAGATTGATCGGTATCTGATCTAATCCGATGGACCGATCTATGGAATTCATTTGATTCATTATTATCAACACTTTAATTGATTGATCAGTGTCAACATTTAACAACTCTGGTCTGCCTCCGATAGAACTTTGCATCTGATGCTGTGTTGATACCAACAATTTGTTCGAAGGATCGATATCAGAACTCCTCCGATTGATCGATGGCACACCGGGTCCGATGGATTGGTGTTGACATCAACTTCTTTCTTTTAGATTCTCTGCAACTAATGATTGATCCTATGGATTGGTTTGTTAGGTGGATCAGAAAGTCTGATAAATCAGTCAGTCCGATGGATCAGTCGATCGGTACATCTGCAAAACCTCTAACTCCAGTAAAAACAAACTCCTAGCCTTCAGACAATTTTTGCGTCCGGTGTTCTCACGCCGATGATATGCAACTGGGAGACTTTTGTTGCAGAAAAACGTCGGGAGCAACAAAGCGATAAACGATTCACAAAAGTGTAAAAGGGAAAAATAAAAGAATGAGAAAGATCTTGAGTGTAACGCCCCGACCCCAGTTACCCAGAGTCGGTGCATTACTTCGTAACATTGGCATGATCACAATAAAGATCAAATCTCGAAAGACCGATTGGTTTAGTAGCCTTGGAAACACTAGATATATTCATAAGTTTTACATTACATCATAAAATGAAAAACTACTACAACAACATAATGTTTCCACAGTCCACACTATAATCTCCTCATAATATCCCTGCAGGTCATTCATAACTTACATCTTCACTTCCTGGGAAAAATAAAACATAGAAAAGGGGTGAGCTCAAATGCCCAGTAAGGATAACAATATAGCGGAAACTTTCATAAATAAGAATAAACATTTAAGGAAATGTATAACTAAAACAAAATCCATTTAAACATGAACTTTCAACATGGTATGACATAAATAAAATGAAATAATGCCATTTACTTATTCACATGGATATTCTACCAATCGAATAATCACATGCAAAAATCAATAACCACTTTCATAATGTAGGAATGCATAATTCCAGACTATCATAACCACATAGCCAAGGCATTGTGCCAAGACTACAAATAAGATTTTGTCAAGGCATTGTGCCAAGACACTAGTTTGTCTCATGAGACCTACCGATGCATCGAGGAGCTATAGCGGGCTCCACCCGTCACATATTAAGTCCAATGCATTCCCATATGAAAAGGTTTAAACATAACATAAACATTCGTATTAAAACTAGCATACGAAATGTCAATACTTTCACCATAAACTATGAATGGTATAAAAATAGCACATCCACAGTCAAACATATCACAAAACCTTCAATACAATATATAAGTTTTGTATCATCATAAATCAACCATAAATAATCTTAAAATCCATCAAAGGATGTTGACATAGATGAAATCAAAATTCTTTTTAAAAAATATCTCCTTTTATTTTGAAATCATTTAAGATCCATATAAAATAAAACATTTTCGTTGAAAATATTCTTATAAGCTTGTAAGGAAAGCTTTGAAGATTTTATAACGGCGTAAAATAACCGCACCCGCCGTATAAGTTAAAAAAAAACATCCTTACCTCAATTCTGTCGAAAAGGTTAAAAAGGACCTTGTTTTGAAAACGACGGAAAGATTCCTTTATAAACCTCTTATAAAAAGTCAAACAAGGGTATAAATGACTTTGAACCATATTCTTGTAAATAGTAAAAATGTTTTGAAATACATTTTTAAGAAACATGGATGTGGATGATAAAGATATCCCAGTAGATTATTACGTATAAACAACCTCGGATAATGAAGAGATTGTGAAATAAACCCTTACCTTGTACTTTTCCTTGGTTGGGGTAGGTTAACCTCCTGTATAATGGTGAAATAATTGTTATTAAATTATACAAGAATCATATACATTAATATGATATCATATATGATCTTTTAATATTGATTTGATAATAATATCTTAGTATTATCGCCGTTTCGTGTGTTAACTTACTCATTTTCTTTTATATGTTTTGTTACATAAGTCATGTTTGTTGTATCTTATTCATATCCAGAATGATATCAAGTCCTTAAACATCATTTTTAAATCATTAAATGATAATTATACTTGAATGGATACGATGGAGAATGAATCTCATCGCGTTCGTGGAGACGGTAGTCCGTACTTACGCACGAACGCTACTTCCATTTAATTTTTATTTTAAAAGAATCGAATCCAAATGATACATAGGTATATTACTATTCCAGTATAATATAATATTTTATATATGTTACTTAAGTTCATTAACACCATCCTTTATACGTTCCATGTGTGGTATGAACGAGTCATATCATTTTAAGGGGGCGGTAGTCCGCACTTCCTCAAATGAAATTATCGTATGTATATACAACATGAAACGAATAATGGTATGAAATAAAATGGAATTACAGAAGCTTATATATAAAATATATATCATTAATATCATATTTAATTACAGTGCCATCATAATGGCCACCATGAGAGGCGGTAAGATGTATTTGAACAATCATCGTTTCGTAAGGCGTTAGTTTGCCATCCACAGAAACATTATGTTCATAATCCATTAGATGGAGTTGTGTGTATGTGTAGTTTTAATCCTTCTTATAACAACATCCTAGTATATTGAGGATACTGGTGTTGTTACAAAAGAAAGGAAATAAAAAGAGTTTGGGGGTTGGAGAAGCAAAATAAATGAAAATAATTTAAGAGAAATCGTTATCTTTAATTTAGGCAACTCACTTTGGTTGGAACCAAAGGACTTCTTGAAATGCTTTCTGCCTAAGGGGAAGCTTCAAGGAGGAGGAGAGGGATGTGGGGAGCTTAGTTGGGCAGAGTTTGGACGAGCCAAGTGGCTTGAGAGGTGTGAGGAATGAGTAGAAGTGGTCTCCTTTTATAAGGGAGAGGAGGGGCTCTTTAGGAAAGAGTGAAAGTATTACTTTATAATATAATTATATTCGGTTTATAATGGTCCAAAAATCATTGAGGTCGAAGATAAGATGACTCATATTCTAAATAACATCAACCAATAAGAATTGGACAGGTTTTAGATAATATTTTAATCATTATAATCTTATTTATTTAAATGATTTATTAATGAGGTAAACATTGCATCATTATTGTGTCATTAATAATTTAACTTATTTGATGTCTAAAAATTATAAATAAAATATCATCATGTAGGAAATCTTTTTAGCTTTCTAATGAATATTTATAATCGAAAATCCAACATGTATAACCCTATGTAAAAATTGTTCTTCTAAAAGATGTAAGCTTATGCCATTTTTATTTTTATTTTAACTTTATTAATATAATGTGTCCCTACCACATACAAGTGGCTCCAAGGGGTCCCCAAATTGACCCAAGGATGCTCATGGTCGGGTATGTGTCCACCAATAAGGTTAGGACACGTTTTAGGTTAATTTTGTATTATTATAATATTATTTTTTAACCCTTATTTACCGGATTTACCCTTAACCATGGTAAATAAAATATTTACCACAGTAATTATTCAAAATGTCTAAAAATAAAAGTTACCTATTTACACAATTTGGACATCCTGATTCCAAATATGGAATCCATTTTTCTAAATTCAAAACACAGAAGTGGCAGAAATTAATTTAAAATTAATTCCCGCTGTCAAAACAAAAAGCGTGTTTTTAAGAGGTAATAACTATCAAAAGATTGACACTTGTTTATGTTCGGTTTAATTGTAAAATTATGTCCAATGACCAACATTATATTAAATGGTAAAAATATATTCTAAATATACTTTAAAACCACTCAAATTCACAATTTATCACTATTAATTATTTTGATTAAAAAATTTGTTTTTAATTAAAATTTAGTAATTTTCACTATTCATCAAAATATGAAAGTTATCCGAAAAGTACCAAAATTTCACCTTAGGCTAAATTCGATATTCCGAATCCAAAAATGAAGTCCATTTTAAAATATAAAATATATATAATTTCAAAATTTAGGTATTACTATTCATAACGGCTAGTTTGATTGGTTGTGGCGTGTGTTAAAACTCAAGGTTGCGTACAACACACGCTACTATTTTATTCAAAGGAAAGCGTACCGTGGAAGCTTGGGATGTTTCATTTTAAATTTTTTTGATGTCCCAATTTATTCAGATAGTTTAAAATATTTTATTTAAAAAGGTTTCACTATTTAAGTTGATAAAAGTTCAATACTGAAAATGAATCTGTTCTTGCATTATGACTAAGAAACTCATAATAGGGATTCTAAAATTATAAGGATTATATAAAGTTCAAAATGTTGTTAATACTATTCATGACCTCTTTTAATGGCTTTTTTTTGTACGTCATGGTGTGATTGAACTCGGTGTTGCGTGTAGTGCAAGTTATTGAATTATTTTTAAGAAATAACACACTATGAAATCCTGGGGTGTTACATTCTCCCCTCCTTCAATAAATTGCGTCCTCGCAATTTGGAATTGTTCTTTGAAAATAAAAGGTTGAAAGTAGAAAATATATTTGTGGGAAAACCCACATCGGAAATTGGGTTACTAAAATTTAGTCTTAATATAAGGAAAAGAGAAATGAAAGGGTCACCACCAAATTATGATCTTGATTAGGAGAACATTGGTGGCAATTAGAGACATATAATCGGAGGAAAAACGTAAATATTTATAGATAGTGATTGAGGTCATCAATCACAAACAAGTGTATAATTGAGGTCCTTAAACTCATCAATCTATGATGATTTGAAGTACCATCGGTTCAACAAAATATAGGGTATTGGGATAACACATTTTTGACGTTTCAAAATATCTTAGTTGAAATCCCACATCGAAAAATGAATTAACGAGGCCTCTATTTAAAATAAAGAGTCGAAAGTATGAAGATTACCGAAAATAACACATACTAGGGTTCCATGTAGGAAAATATGGATATGGAAGAAAAATCTAACCATCAATTATCTGATGGAGAGTGGTAGAGAACATGGCTATGAAAAGGCCAACAATCCCAAAGCCATAAATTAGTGATGATTTAAGGTACCATCTAGGAAAACATTTTTGTTCTAAGTTGCTTTTCTTAATATTGAGGAATTTATTTATGAGATTGGATAAGATCATAAGGAGATATACTTACTTTATAATTAGAGTTTTGTCCATTAATAAATTTCTACCACAAACTCATCTTTCACTCTAAAAGATAATAGAATGTAATTTTTTTATTTATACTATTCGTACAGGGTTCCAAAATAAATGAATTTATAATTCATCTACCAGATCTTTAAAAAAACAACATTATTTAATCCAGGACATCTCGTGGGCCAGTGGTAGGTGATACACCCTTGTCGCCCTTCGGTTGCGGGTTCAAGTCTCGCAGCCTTGCCGGACGCGACGGGTTGCCGCCCGACCTCCGGGTTGTCCTTTTATGGTAATCCAAAATAATCCAAACTAGAACTATCCAAAATACTTCTGTCCAAACTCACAGTCCAACATTTATAAGGAAGGTAAACATAATATAGATCCTTTTTACCCCGTAATAGCATATGAATACCTTCATCATGTATTACCATATTCCTTATCGATTACATTAATGCTCCCTTATTCCATATAGAATGCTGGATATACTTCATTAATCCAAAAATGTTTTAAACCCCAATAAAATGATGGAATATACAAATCATTAATCAGTTTCAAGGTAGTCAAGAATATCCAATATAATTTATCCAAAACAATCACATATTATTCCAAAATCACTACCTCAGTATCAGAACTATATTATGATTTATCATTCTCTCAACCATATATTTTCCAAAAATTTATCCTGCTATTGAGTCACTTTTCTTTGTTCCACACAATCTCAAGTCCTTAATGAAATAGTACTGCAGTACAATCCTTATATACTCCATGATTATTGTAACAAGTATATTGTTGATACAACACTCAATTGACATAATCAACATAAGAACTCTAATCATTCCTCTTCATCTGTGGTAGTATCATAACTTGATTATTATCCAATAACATCATTTGCGGCATAGTCTGATGACTGGGACATAGGTTCGCGTAGTGTCCAAACTCCTTGCAAATGAAGAATTGTACATTTAAAACCATTTTCTTACCCTTGCAGTCACGTACTTTGCGCCCTTTTTCTCCACACTTATAACAAACTCCCATTCCTTTCAGACAAGTTCCAGGGTGTTTCTTTCCACAGTTACCACATATGGGAAAATTCTTCTTTTCCCTTTTCCCTTTATCCATCTTTCTCTCTTCCATCCTTTTCTTCTCTTGATTCCCTTCAAAGCCATAGGACTCAGTAAACTCTTTACTTATCTTATCAACACATGATATTATTTCTTCATATGATGATAATACATGGGAGACTATTTCTCTTATAATTTCTAGCTTAAGACCATGAATGATATGATCCTTCCTTCTCTTTGAATCATGTGTATTTCTGGAGTTCTCATTCCTTCTACTGGGCGCCATTTCTAAACAATGGCATAAACTAGATCAGTTTATGAATCAAAATACATAATCCCATACTTATAAAACACTTAACATAAATTGAACTATTTATGGATATAATCCATAATCATAAAAATGTTTTCTTTGAGGAAGTATATACTCATAAACCCTTCATAATGATTTGTAAAGAAAATGAGAGTTATCCTAAGCATATCCCCCGGGAGTGTCGTAACCAAGAGTGCAGCAAGACCCGTTGTCGTGCACTAGTTCCCGTTCGAGTCTAGCTCAAAGCGGTGTTTTCGGGTTTTACCCCTAGGTACATCTGTGCCAGAGCCGCCTCTACCTGCTCGTATCCAGACAGGGATGTATTGCTCGGAAAACTCACAAAATCTCTACAATACCAAAATTTTAGGAAGTTCTTATATACTATTCCTCAAAGTTCATCTTAGGTCTACGTGCTCTAATCAGAGTTTATCTAAATCTAGCTTCCAAGGTTTGTACTAAACTTCCTCTGATACCAACTGTAACGCCCCGACCCCAGTTACCCAGAGTCGGTGCATTACTTCGTAACATTGGCATGATCACAAGAAAGATCAAATCTCGAAAGACCGATTGGTTTAGTAGCCTTGGAAACACTAGATATATTCATAAGTTTTACATTACATCATAAAATGAAAAACTACTACAACAACATAATGTTTCCACAGTCCACACTATAATCTCCTCATAATATCCCTGCAGGTCATTCATAACTTACATCTTCACTTCCTGGGAAAAATAAAACATAGAAAAGGGGTGAGCTCAAATGCCCAGTAAGGATAACAATATAGCGGAAACTTTCATAAATAAGAATAAACATTTAAGGAAATGTATAACTAAAACAAAATCCATTTAAACATGAACTTTCAACATGGTATGACATAAATAAAATGAAATAATGCCATTTACTTATTCACATGGATATTCTACTAATCGAATAATCACATGCAAAAATCAATAACCACTTTCATAATGTAGGAATGCATAATTCCAGACTATCATAACCACATAGCCAAGGCCTCGTGCCAAGACTACAAATAAGATTTTGTCAAGGCCTTGTGCCAAGACACTAGTTTGTCTCATGAGACCTACCGATGCATCGAGGAGCTATAGCGGGCTCCACCCGTCACATATTAAGTCCAATGCATTCCCATATGAAAAGGTTTAAATATAACATAAATATTCGTATTAAAACTAGCATACGAAATGTCAATACTTTCACCATAAACTATGAATGGTATAAAAATAGCACATCCACAGTCAAACATATCACAAAACCTTCAATACAATATATAAGTTTTGTATCATCATAAATCAACCATAAATAATCTTAAAATCCATCAAAGGATGTTGACATAGATGAAATCAAAATTCTTTTTAAAGAAATATCTCCTTTTATTTTGAAATCATTTAAGATCCATATAAAATAAAACATTTTCGTTGAAAATATTCTTATAAGCTTGTAAGGAAAACTTTGAAGATTTTATAACGGCGTAAAATAACCGCACCCGCCGTATAAGTTAAAAAAAAACATTCTTACCTCAATTCTGTCGAAAAGGTTAAAAAAGACCTTGTTTTGAAAACGACGGAAAGATTCCTTTATAAACCTCTTATAAAAAGTCAAACAAGGGTATAAATGACTTTGAACCATATTCTTGTAAATAGTAAAAATGTTTTGAAATACATTTTTAAGAAACATGGATGTGGATGATAAAGATATCCCAGTAGATTATTACGTATAAACAACCTCGGATAATGAAGAGATTGTGAAATAAACCCTTACCTTGTACTTTTCCTTGGTTGGGGTAGGTTAACCTCCTGTATAATGGTGAAATAATTGTTATTAAATTATACAAGAATCATATACATTAATATGATATCATATATGATCTTTTAATATTGATTTGATAATAATATCTTAGTATTATCGCCGTTTCGTGTGTTAACTTACTCATTTTCTTTTATATGTTTTGTTACATAAGTCATGTTTGTTGTATCTTATTCATATCCAGAATGATATCAAGTCCTTAAACATCATTTTTAAATCATTAAATGATAATTATACTTGAATGGATACGATGGAGAATGAATCTCATCGCGTTCGTGGAGACGGTAGTCCGTACTTACGCACGAACGCTACTTCCATTTAATTTTTATTTTAAAAGAATCGAATCCAAATGATACATAGGTATATTACTATTCCAGTATAATATAATATTTTATATATGTTACTTAAGTTCATTAACACCATCCTTTATACGTTCCATGTGTGGTATGAACGAGTCATATCATTTTAAGGGGGCGGTAGTCCGCACTTCCTCAAATGAAATTATCGTATGTATATACAACATGAAACGAATAATGGTATGAAATAAAATGAAATTACAGAAGCTTATATATAAAATATATACCATTAATATCATATTTAATTACAGTGCCATCATAATGGCCACCATGAGAGGCGGTAAGATGTATTTGAACAATCATCGTTTCGTGAGGCGTTAGTTTGCCATCCACAGAAACATTATGTTCATAATCCATTAGATGGAGTTGTGTGTATGTGTAGTTTTAATCCTTCTTATAACAACATCCTAGTATATTGAGGATACTGGTGTTGTTACAAAAGAAAGGAAATAAAAAGAGTTTGGGGGTTGGAGAAGCAAAATAAATGAAAATAATTTAAGAGAAATCGTTACCTTTAATTTAGGTAACTCACTTTGGTTGGAACCAAAAGACTTCTTGAAATGCTTTCTGCCTAAGGGGAAGCTTCAAGGAGGAGGAGAGGGATGTGGGGAGCTTAGTTGGGCAGAGTTTGGACGAGCCAAGTGGCTTGAGAGGTGTGAGGAATGAGTAGAAGTGGTCTCCTTTTATAAGGGAGAGGAGGGGCTCTTTAGGAAAGAGTGAAAGTATTACTTTATAATATAATTATATTCGGTTTATAATGGTCCAAAAATCATTGAGGTCGAAGATAAGATGACTCATATTCTAAATAACATCAACCAATAAGAATTGGACAGGTTTTAGATAATATTTTAATCATTATAATCTTATTTATTTAAATGATTTATTAATGAGGTAAACATTGCATCATTATTGTGTCATTAATAATTTAACTTATTTGATGTCTAAAAATTATAAATAAAATATCATCATGTAGGAAATCTTTTTAGCTTTCTAATGAATATTTATAATCGAAAATCCAACATGTATAACCCTATGTAAAAATTGTTCTTCTAAAAGATGTAAGCTTATGCCATTTTTATTTTTATTTTAACTTTATTAATATAATGTGTCCCTACCACATACAAGTGGCTCCAAGGGGTCCCCAAATTGACCCAAGGATGCTCATGGTCGGGTATGTGTCCACCAATAAGGTTAGGACACGTTTTAGGTTAATTTTGTATTATTATAATATTATTTTTTAACCCTTATTTACCGGATTTACCCTTAACCATGGTAAATAAAATATTTACCACAGTAATTATTCAAAATGTCTAAAAATAAAAGTTACCTATTTACACAATTTGGACATCCTGATTCCAAATATGGAATCCATTTTTCTAAATTCAAAACACAGAAGTGGCAGAAATTAATTTAAAATTAATTCCCGCTGTCAAAACAAAAAGCGTGTTTTTAAGAGGTAATAACTATCAAAAGATTGACACTTGTTTATGTTCGGTTTAATTGTAAAATTATGTCCAATGACCAACATTATATTAAATGGTAAAAATATATTCTAAATATACTTTAAAACCACTCAAATTCACAATTTATCACTATTAATTATTTTGATTAAAAAATTTGTTTTTAATTAAAATTTAGTAATTTTCACTATTCATCAAAATATGAAAGTTATCCGAAAAGTACCAAAATTTCACTTTAGGCTAAATTCGATATTCTGAATCCAAAAATGAAGTCCATTTTAAAATATAAAATATATATAATTTCAAAATTTAGGTATTACTATTCATAACGGCTAGTTTGATTGGTTGTGGCGTGTGTTAAAACTCAAGGTTGCGTACAACACACGCTACTATTTTATTCAAAGGAAAGCGTACCGTGGAAGCTTGAGATGTTTCATTTTAATTTTTTTTGATGTCCCAATTTATTCAGATAGTTTAAAATATTTTATTTAAAAAGGTTTCACTATTTAAGTTGATAAAAGTTCAATACTGAAAATGAATCTGTTCTTGCATTATGACTAAGAAACTCATAATAGAGATTCTAAAATTATAAGGATTATATAAAGTTCAAAATGTTGTTAATACTATTCATGACCTCTTTTAATGGCTTTTTTTTGTACGTCATGGTGTGATTGAACTCGGTGTTGCGTGTAGTGCAAGTTATTGAATTATTTTTAAGAAATAACACACTATGAAATCCTGGGGTGTTACATTGAGACATAGAGATTTACGTGGCTCGGGAAAAGATCCCTATGTCCATAGAGAGACAAAAATATCACGAAATAGAGAGCACAAATTACAGGGAGTATCTCAGAATTTCAAACGTAAAAAACCCTAGTCCGAAATGGGTTAATAAAGAGGATGAAGTGCTGTGTCACCAATCGCACAAAAAGTATGCACTGATACAGTGAACGACGACTGGAAGTCCGCATCGCTACAGTAGCGCCACAACCCAAGTCCAAGCTACTACAGTGGCCAGAGGCTGGAAGTTCACAGAGCTACAGTACTGTTGTCTCCAAAGTTTGAGCTGCTACAGTAGTCATGCCAAAGTCTGTACTGTTACAGTGCTCTATCAGTGTCGATCGATTAACTCTGCTACAGTTGGTCAGAGTTGCTATAGTTCCCCAAACTTTGGGCTAGGGGCCTTTGGCCCCAGAACCCCCGGAGCAGGGGCGCGTTGCCCCCTGAAACCCCCAACAAGCTCATTGCGGAGCTTGACTCGCGGAGTTGCGACTTGGTGCACAGTATGGACTGGAAGCATTCAGCCCAATCATCATCCAAAACGGATCGAGCTACACCAACCCAAAAACTTCAACTTCGTAATCTCTCTTCTTCCACAAACTTCTGCTAGTATCATGATGTCTTCTTGATGTTAAGAACATTGAGATCGACAAAACATCGTCTGACTTGAAAACCTTTTCTCCTCTTTTCTTTCACAAAGCTCAGATCATAAGTTGTTTAGATAACTTATGATATTGAAAACTTACAAAACAACAAAACATCATCATATTTACTATAAAATATTTTGAGGGATGTTCTGGATCCGATACAACTTCTTACTCTGATAAAAAACTTCATTCCAGACATAATGTGAGTTCGAAAAACAACTTCACCCAGAAAACATTTTCAGAACAGAAAACATTTCCAGAACTTAAAACTGAAGAAGATGAACTTTCTTAAGAACTTCACGTTCGATCATCTGAGTCTGGTACTCCTTTCGCTCGATCACCAACACTTATAAAGTGAATTGATTTTTCATAATGACAAAAAACAACAACAACTTCTTTCAGCATCAAAAAAAATCTCCAACCAACTTGGTCCCAATAGAAGGTAGGGGCGTGATCAGTTACAATCTATGTGGGGATATAATCAGGCTGCACATGAGATGATTTGAAGTACGATCTATGTCTTCTCCATTTTAGCTCCGATACTTATAGACACATGTGCGTGCCATTCCTTCATTTTTATTTCCCTTGTGCGAGATCAGGAGAATCATGTAGAGTCTTTAGCCCATCAATTGTCACTGGAGGTTCATACAGCGAGTGATTCTTCTATTTTGCACATCTACCGACAGTGTGAGTTGGCGCTCAGTGAGGAGAGTTTCACATGAGACCTCTTGGTTGTTGCAGTGAAATTGTATGACATTATTCTAAGTATGGACTGATTATCCACAGTACATGCCCAGATAGACTGTCACTATAAGAGAGTTAGATGTCTATGAGCGGATGGGATGAGGTTTTCCTTCAATGGAGAGAAGGATCTGCTGGAAGAATGAGCGGGGCTTCAGAGCAGGAAGCTGCAACCCATCTCTTATCAGTTGGCGAGTTCAGCCCTGGTGTTGCGAACTCTTCATACATCTGGTTTCTAACAACAGTGAATGAATACATGGATGTATTTCCTGAAGATGTTATGAGACTACCGCCGAGGTGAGAGATCGACTTATGCATGGACTTGCACCTCGAGACCACATCGATATCTTTTGTGGCGTATCAGATGACCCCTCCTGAGCTCTGGGAGCTGAGAGTGTAGTTGGAGGGCCTTTGAGAGAAAGGATTTATCAGGCCGAGTGTGTCCCTCTTGGTGACTCCAGTGTTCCTTAAGAAGACGGACAAGAGTTTGAGGCTATGTGTTGGGTACCGTCACCTGAATCAGGTGACGATCAAGAATAAGTACCCCATTGTTGAGGATTGATGAGCTCTTTGATCAGTTGAAAGACATGAGATGGTTCTGAAAGATTGATCTTAAATCCATCTACCACCAGTTGATGGTTCACGAGGAGGATATTCCAAAGATGACATTTCATTGTCGCTATGGGCATTATGAGTTCCTGATGATGCCCTTTGGTGTGACGAATGCCCCCATAGTTTCTATGACACTTATAAACTGGATCTTTCAGCCTTTCTTGGACCAGTTCATAGTTGTCTTTATCAACGATATTATCATTTACTCTATATCTGAGGAGGAGCACATAGAGTATTTGAGGATGGATTTGGACTTACTTTGGGAGCACCAATTATATAATAAGCTCTCAAAATGTCAATTCTAGATTCGAGGGGTTCACTTTCTGGGGTATGTCATCTATGAACATGATATAACGGTGAACTCAGTGAAGATAAAGGCAGTGTTAGCTTGGGAACCACCCAAGAGCGTGTCATAGGTGCGTAGTTTCCTTAGATTGACATGGTACTATTAGAGGTTTGTGGTATAATTTTCTTGGTTTGCAGCACCTTTGACTGCTTTGACACGCAAATGGCAGCCGTTCGACTAGACCGAGTGATGTTAGAAAGCCTTCGAGGAACTGAGGCATAAGTTGACTAGTACTCCTGCGTTGAGACTACCAGAGGAGGGTATCAAGTACGTGGTGTTCTACGATACCTCTAGAGTTGGGCTCAGGTGTGTGTTGTTGTAGAGGCATGTAGTGATTGCTTATGGGTCGAGGCTGCTGAAACCCCATGAGCAGAACTACGCAACCCATGATTTTGAGTTGGAAGCAGTAGTCATCGCCTTGAGGATGTGGAGACATTATCTTCCGAGCGATCACTTTGTGGTTTACTCAGACTACTAGAGTCTCTCTCTCTCTCTCTCTCTCTCACACACACACACACACATCTTTTCTCAGAGAGACCTTAACCCGAGTTAGAGACGTTGGCTGGAGTTCCTATTGGACTATGACTTCGAGATAGTTTATACTCCAGGGAAGGAAAATGTGGTGGCAAATACCCTTAGTCGAAAATCCTGGTCTCGCTTAGCGAAGGAGGCGTCAGTGCAATTGTCCTCTTTGTAGCTGACCCTGGTAGAGGAGAGGGAGACAACTTGTCTTTAGTCGATGGTAGTGTCTCCACCGCTTCACCAATGTGTGAGAGAGACTCAGTTGAGAGACATCGATTGTGAAGTTTTACATGACCATATATCTTCAAGAGATGCATTGGGCAGTTTTTTTTGAAGGTGGTGAGCACATAATCCTTTTTGGAGGATGAATAATGGTTTCGATCGTGCTGCGTGAGGAGGTGCTGAGGGAGTTTCATACCTCCCCCTTAGCGGTACATCCTGGAGTGGTGAAGATCTACCAAGACCTTCAACGACAGTTTTGGTGGGTTGTTTTGAGGCGGAGTGTTGTCGAGTATGTTTTACGATGACTCACAGGTGAAAGCAGAACATCAGGTTCCAACGGGCTTGACTCAACCTCTTGATATCCCAAAATGGAAGTGGGATATATCAATGGATTTTGTGATGGGGATTCCACAGACAACGAGATGCCACAATGCTATCTGGGTGATTGTCGATCGACTTACCAAATCGGCCAATTTACTCGTTATTAAGGAGCAAAGTTCAGTTGAAAGTTTGACACATTTGCACGTGCAGGAGATTGTCCGACTTCACGGGGAACCCTCAACGATTGTCTCTGACTGTGATGCATGGTTCACATCATGATTGTGGAGGGGTTTACAGGAGGCTTTTGAGACTCAGATACTGACAAGTACGATGTTTCACCCCCTGATAGATGGCAAGACTGCGCGGACCATCCGTGTTTTGGAGGATACGTTGAGAGTTTGCGTGTTAGACTTTGGTCGGAGTTGAGAGGATCAATTGCCATTGGCAGAGTTCGCTTATAATAACGATTATCACTCCTCTATTGGCATGACACCATTTGAAGCTCTGTATGAGAGGCCTTGCAGGCCACCCTTGTGTTGGATGAAGATATACAAGTCATTGCTTATGAGATCGGAGCTGGTGTAGGCAATGATGAAGAAAGTTCAAGTGATCTGCGAGTGAATCAAGACCACTCAGAGTCGATCAAAATCTTATGCATTTTGGCGTCATAGACCCTTGGAGTTTGAGTAAGGAGACCATGTGTTCTTGCATGTCTCCTTGTAGCAAGGTTTGTGAAGGTTTGGTCAGGGTAGAAAGCTATCTCTGAGGTTCATTGGGCCGTTCCAGAGCATGCATAGGGTTGGAGATGTTACTTATCACCTATCCTTAGCCCGTAGTTGGATCGGGTGCATGACGTCTTTCACGTGTCGCAATTGAGCAGATACGTGCACAACCCGTCACAAGTTATTGATCAGGGAGAGTGGGACGTCAATGATGGAGACACCCTTTTAGAGTACCCTGTGACTATCAAGGATCGACAAGAGAGGATCATTCGTGAGTGAGCTATTCCGCTGACATGAGTTCTTTAACAGCATGAGAACCTTTAGGAAAGCTCATGAGAGCGTGAGCGTTAGATGTGAGCTTAGTATCCTCAGCTTTTTGAGTAGGTTTTTGCTTTTCGGGATGAAAAACCTTGAAGGTGGAGAGAATTTAACGACTCTGGTTTTGATGTTTGGACCCTTAAGATATATATGAGTTTTCTTCGGAGTTGGCACAATGTTGTGGGTGTTGCAGGATCCTGTAATTGATATATTAAAAATATTAAATATATTAAACTGCTTACACACGCATCATTTCAGAATAAATGGTTTCCCTATTAATCGAAGTCTCGATTGAGAAAACTAAGACTGCATGTAACATCTCGAGATTTTAAGAGGAACATCATATTCGATTGCATATATGACACGAAACACCAAGCTTAGAAGAAAATATAACACCCTGAGACTTTACAATATATTTATTTTTAAATAAATTCAATTTTTCTGATAGCTTGCAATGCACACAATACTGGGTTTGAACGAAACACGATACTCTATTAAAATATTATTATTTAAACATGACCATTATAACCTAGCCATTATGATGATGAGTATGAATAGTAATAACTAAATTATGAAAATTATATGGTTTACACATTTATAAAATAAATTCAATGGTTATCTATTGATTAGAAATAAAATAAGAACCATTTGAAAGAGAACAAAATATTTTCTGAAAAATTGTATTTTTCTGAAAGGTGGGTTAGTCACGTTTTGCACACATAATTTAAAATTAATTCGATCACTTTTAGAAAATTTATTTGACAAAATAAATTTCATTTTTGAAATCTACACGTCAAAATTATCTGAGTGAATTTTTGAGAATTTTCTAAAAAGATTAATGTTTTGAGAAATAGTGAAAAATGCTGATTTTTATTGAAAACTGTCTTTTCGTTTAAATTATTTAAAAAGTTAAATATATTTTAAATCGTCTTTAAAGTAACTTTAGTTCAATTATATTACAATTTAACCAATTTAGGTTATTGAAATCAATTTCATATTGAATTTTGATATTAAAACATTCTATACTTATGCGAATTTTCTCTTTGAAAAATCGCTCTTTCATCGCGTATGTGCTTTAATATTAAATTAAATTCTACCACTTCTGTGAATTGAATTTAGCAAAATGAATTCCATATTTGGAATCACTATAATTTATATTATTTAATAAGGTCAACTTATTTTTTGACCATAATGAATAGTAAAAATAGTAAAAATTAATTGCCGCGAAAGGTAAAAATTGGTTTACCTGAGGATTAAACTAAGAAAATAAGAGTTAAAATGACCTAAACACTTATCCAATTCTCATTGAATGACTATATTTCAACCATTATCACCTTATGATCTATTTTTTTGAGTTTGTGGGACACTTATCAATGAATGTGACCTATATAATAATTTAAGTAAAGAAAAAGATAAAATGTCTCTCTTGCTATTAAATTTCAATTATGTGTTCACATATGGACAAAAGCAAGATGTGAAGGAATATGAATGATCATTTCGAGTGTAGTAAAATTAATTTCATGAGGGTAATTTATTTTTAATTTTATGTTATCTTATAATTACTTTAAATGCTCAACCAACGTGAACACAATAATTATTTAGCTAATAGATTACTAAAATAAATGATACTAAAAATATTAAAAGTAAAATAAATTGAATGAATTATTGTGTTTTATTAATTTTGTTAATAATAAATGATATTTTATTAAATGATTTAAAATCCTTAAAAATCATATTTTCTGCCAAGTGATTTGTAAATGTTTAAGAATATCAACCATGGTCCATTCATGGAACAATTGTTCTTTTATAGTGACTATGTTGACCCTTAAAGAGTAAAAATTTTGTTATCAAAGTTAAGGTTAAAACGGTGCTTCTAGACACTACATGCGTTTGTGTTAAAATTAATTTCCAACACACATGATTTTTATTTGATAAATTAGGTTTCATATTTAGAATTAGTGGGTCCAAATTATCTAATAAGATTCATTTTATTTTAGGGTTTAAGGATAAATTGCCAAAGTTAAAAAACTAGTAGCCTTAGTGAAAATCTAAAATGGTAAAAGGAACTTAGAAGTTAAGGAACAACATGTTTAAAACATTTGTTTTATTATGTGGCAGAAGTGTGGCTCAACCATATCATCCATCTAACACTTTAATTATCAATTTTGGATCCACTTTGAGTGAGAATAACTTTTCATTATTGAATAGTTTTGAGTTTTTACAAAAATGTCACTCCTCTTCAACTATAAAATGACACTCACTCCCCTCACTTCTTCACACCTCTCAAGCCATTTGGCTCAACCAACTCCTACCAAAATCTCTCCCTAACATTCTTAGCCACATTCTAGAGTTTCTGGTTTTCCCAAAATACCAACCCTAGGGTCCTTAAGAAGAAATCTAAAGGAGGTTTCTCAAGTATCCATTGGGGGAATTATTTGGTATTTCTATATTTTTAAAAAAATATTTTCATCTCCTCTGGTTATTCATAAACTTTTCAAACAATAGTACCATTTTCCCACTCTTTGGTACTTAAAATGATTAAGAAAAGTATTTTTAAGAAAACCCGACTTCATTTCTCTATTCGATTGAAAATATTTTTTCATCAAAATCCATATTTTCTAAAAATGATTTCAAAAATGTTTTTAACATTTTCCAAATGATTTATTGAAGACATTTTTACCCATTCTTGACTTTACAAAAAAGTTTTTGTTGGTCGGAGTAGGACACTCAAGAGGGAGGTGAATTGAGTTCCTATCAATTTTTTTGTTAAAAACCTTATTTAAAAATTCCCCCAATTTAAAATCTAAACAACCTAGTTAACCGAAGTAGCATATTTATAAGAGTTTTGAATGTTCAATTAATTTCTTAAAAGATTGATTAATTTTCAATTACACTAATTTGTAAGATTGTTATAACTTTTGAAAGTATTTTACTAACTCCAAAGCAATTATAAACACCAACTAAGACTAACTATCACAGTAATATTTAGTTCTTTGAAATATTTGTGAAGACAGAGAAAACTAAATTTGAAAAATAGAATGGATAAAACAAGAGGTTCGGTTTCAAGCAGAGACCTAATCCTCTCCACTTGGTGATCACCTGCCATCAAGTAGTTTATATTAATAAACTTGATCCACACCCTGAATCAGAGTTCACAACAACACACAAGGCTGTCTAGGTCAACTAGACCTCTACCACAGTTATTTGTGGGAAACAAAGTACAACCAGGTCACACATTGACCTCTTTCACAGTTATACGTGGGTGAAAAATGGTGTAGAAAGATGAGTGAGTGATGATATCTTGTATCCTCTAGCTTAGCTCAGGAGACAATATGTGTTTGTGATACATACACACATACTGCTCGAAAGAATAGTAAGAATGTACACAATAGAGCATAAATAATAAGAAAAGGTTTAAAATGCTCTGTGTGATGCGATTGAAGCTTCTGGACTTCTTAGGTGTAGCATATGTGAAGCTCGAGTCCACTTTTGGAAGCAGACACCAAAACCGAGTGTTGTGGAAGCTCTGTGTTTTGGTTTCTAGTGAGGTGAGATGCTCTTCGAAGGTTCTCTTCACTAGGGTTTGTTGCTGCAAGAATGTTGAGACTTTGATTCTCAGCAAATCTTTCTTGTTCACAATTAGCAAGAATGAGTGTTCTTCGTGTATTTCTCTTGCTTTACTTCACATGTTATCTCTATATCGCCACTTCTACTTTTTTGCTCAGGTGATTTTTTTTTAGACTGCAGAGGTCGACAATAGACATTTTTGGGACATGTGCTGTACCTCGTACATATGACATCCAAGTTAATGATGTATGCAAAAAGTCATACAAGTAAATTAGTAGCATTAAATAACCCAATATGACTATTAGGTAAAAGTTTGAATTTTGAGAGTAAAGAAATTTTCTAAGTATTGAACGATAGATCATTCTGTCGGTAACTCCTTCTGTTGATAGGTCAGTGCGTTAGTGACTCCTATTAGTGACTCCTTCTATTAGTGACTCAATGTGTCGGTATGTCAGTGCATTGGTGTCACATACTATTAGTGACTTGTTCTGTAAGTGACTCAGACTATCGGTGACTTAGTCTTGTATCTGTCGGTGAGTCATTCGTTCTGTTGGTGACTCATTTGTTCTGTCGGTGAGTCGTTCTGTCGACGACTCATTTGTTCTGTCGGTGAGTTGTTCGTTCTGTCGGTGACTCATTTGTTATGTTGGTGAGTCGTTCTGTCAGTGACTCTTTTGTTCCGTCGATGAGTCATTCTGTCGGCGAGTCATGACTATCGGTGACTCAGAGTCTGTGACTTAAACTATTAGTGACTCATACTTGACCATGTCTTTCTGCTTGTCTTATAGTATAAACATCAATAGAATGTGTTAAAATTAGGGCTGAACATAAAGAATCATAATTAAACATATTTGACTTTAATAATTAAGACATGACTAAACATGATTTTGCATGATTTGAGATCATTAAAACTGGAGAGGGTCAACAATCTTCTCCTTTTTGATGATCACAAATCATGACATTATAAAGTACAATCAGTTGATTCAGAATGACCAAAGTAGTTATTTTTCTTACTATCTCCCATAACCAATTAGTGCATAATTAAGCAGAGTGAAAATTCATAGTGAAAATAATGAAATAATGTCTCCATAGTTAAACTAATGCATAATGCTTCTTCTTTTATCCCCTTTTGGGATTATCAAAAAGAGTAAATGCATTAAAGAATAAAGATCAAAGAAGAAAATAAATATCAGAGCATGAAAAGATACTAAATTTCATTAGTAATGAAAATTACATTGGATATTAAAGTTCAAAAGTACAACAGAGAAGCCCTATCAAACAAGTGATCCAAACCACTTATTATTCTTCAAAGAGGAATCCAGTGTGGCCTTTCCCTTATCAGAAGCAGCAATGGTAGGAGTAGATGTAGAAGTAGTGGTTGGAGGTTCAGAATGAATGCAGAGAGAGGGAAAATGAACTCCAGTAAGGACTGAAGGGGTCAATCTGGGACTAGTGGAGGAAGGAGGGCCAATAAGTTCCCTAAAAATGATAGGACAAATCTGTCTGAAATCTTGAGCAGGAGAGAGTGTCAAAGAAGGAATGCTGGCAGAAGTAGAATTAACAGGTTCCATAGGTGGTCTGATAGGAGTGGCAGGAGGGGCAACAATCACAGTAATCTGGACATATAGATAAGGCTTAAGAAGGTTGATGAAATCCATGATTATCTCCCCACCATACTGCATAGATTTTGTGAAATCTTCCTTATTTTCAATGAACTTTTCAATTTTAGGAGTAAAATCCTTAAGTAGATTTACCTGATCTCTGAAGGCTTGGGTCACTAGAGGAATTTTCAGGTTCTTAAGTAAAAGCTAGAAGTGACCGTCTAGCTGATGCTTTGTGTATATCCTCTTGAAATAAAAACCCACTTTCTTGGTGATTTCTTCTTGAGCAGTTGTAGCCTTGTTGGAATAAAATATGACCATGTCATAGATATGATCACTGTTCTACCCGATTTTTGATACTTTGCTGATCAGTTCCACCCATCATGGTTCTCAACTCTTCTCTAACGGCAGTCCTAACCATCTCTATGTCTGGTGGGTGAGATACAGGAGCTGCTGAGCTAGATGCCCCTTGCATAATATCTCTCACATCTTGCCTTATTAGGCTCAAGATTTCACTATCTGAATGACCTATTACTGAATGAAGTTCTTCCCTTACCACTGTTCGAATCACCTCACTGTCTGAAGACTGAACATGAGGAACATAGTGATGTGGAGCCGCCAACGAGCCCGTACCCAAGTGGTAAGGGCTCCTGCTTGGCATCCAAGAGACGCAGGTTCAAAACCTAGTGGAGGCGAATTTTCGGGGTACTGTAGCAGGGCTGTAGCTGTACTGTAGTAGGTACTGTTCGGTACTATAGCAGCCAGAACTATTCACTTGATTTGGGTTTTCGGGCCACCGGTTTGGGCCTACGGGTCTCAAGGGCCTTCGGGCCATCAAAGGCCTTCAGGCCACAGGGCCTTCGGGCCATTGAAGACCATGAAGTAGCCCAGGTCACATAGAGCAGGCCCTAGAAGAGGATCAGAGCAACAATAGCAGTCACTAGAATCAGAGCTAACCGGATTGGAAGAATGAGAGGGTATGAAAGTCGCTATCGGGACCAGACACCGTGCAGCTTTGTACGGGGCAATGCTAGCCGATCAGCAATGCAGGTGGGGAGCTAAAGGCGATCAATGATGCAGAAGCTGGGGAGGGGCAGTTCTAGTGGGCTAGGCTTACGGGTCATGTATGGGTAGGGTATGCCTCTGGGCCTTCAGGTCATGTATTACGGGTCATGTTGGGCCTTGTGCCCACAGGTCATGTACGAGTTCCCCTTCAACCCTTAAAAGGAGGATTATCTATAATAAAATAAAAAAAAGAAGGCCTTCGGGCCATTTTGAGTAGTGAGGTGGAGCCATAGATGTTGAGACACTATTCACTGCATCCTTGACTACCAAATTTAGAAGGGCCAAATCAAGAGTTGGAGTAGCATCCTCAATAGGGGATTCAGGAGACATGTCATGACGTTGCAGAGCTTGGTCTACAACGAATTTGTATTCACTGAGCAGTTGACTAACAACAGCTACAACCTTGACCATTTCATTAGACACCTTCTGACTAGCTGTTTTAACAACTTCCAAAACTGATACTAACTGAGGTTCGAGCTTGGAAACAACTCTTTCTACAATCAAGTCTGCATCATTCTCACTAAGTGGTGCTATAGGTGCAGGTTGAGCTTGAGGGACTGATCTCACATTAGCTAACATTTCTTTCTTAAAACTTTCAAAAACTAATTTGGTGACATAGCCACCTGGAACTGAAATCACTATGGGTGCAGAAGTAGAAGCATATGCAACTGTTGGAGGTTCCTCAACTACTAATCCTCTTGAAACAACTATCCTCTCCTCATCATCTGAATCTGTATAATCCAGACCGAGAGTAATATAACCAGGGGATTTTTCCCACTCAAATAACACAGAAGCATTCAGAGGAGTGAGTGTATCAACTCTCACTTTCCTAGCTTGAGGATCCCCCTCAATTTGATCTCTCCCCACCTGTTTCTCCCTCTCAACTTGAGGTATCCTTCTAACATACACCAACTGAGGTACTGGGCCTACCTGTGCTCTATCTGCATTACCAACCTCAACTACTTCTTCTACCTCAACACCGATTTCTATTGGACCAGGAGGTTCAACAAACTGTTCCTGATTCTCAGGACCATCCGGTTCTAAATTGGCACCTTGATCATCACTAGGATGATCAAAATCACTGTCACTTTTACCACTTTCATCACTTTCATGCTTAGGTTCATCTCCTTCACTTACACTATCACCTTCTCCACTTCTCCTTCCTCACCGTCAGAGCCACTACCACTGCCAATTTCTTCTTCTTCTCTGTCTGCTTCTTCTTCTTCTCTAGACTCCTCTTCCGAATCATTTGATCTACTTTTATATTCCATACTAGTCGCCTCCTTAGTATCATCATCACCATCATCATCCAAAATAGGTTCCTTGGATGATAGAGCTAAAGGTGGACTAGGAGGTCCAAAAGACATCCCCTCAGGACTTTCACAAATATTAGGGTCACTCCTATCATCTATAGGAAACTCAACTTCTCTAGAAGATTCATCTTCCTCTTCATCAGAATAAACAACCTCATCATCTAGTCCTAGACCAGGATCAGTCACATCTCTCAGCCAAGTATGATGCTCAACATGATTAAAATTTTCATACAGTTTCTCATTATCTTTAACCCACTCCCTCTTCTAGGGATTCCAATTTATCTTCATTCTCTTGTAAATTTCCTTATTTAAGAAAACTCCACTACAAGCAGAAATGGTTTCTTCATTCTCACCTAAAATCATCTTTCCTTTAGCACATCAGATATCATTCTTGGATAGAAAAAAGAATTAGTCTTACAATATGGCTTGATCATCTCATAGATATGGACTATTATGTATCTGCACAGATTCACTTTATGCTCTTTCTTCAACAAATATAAGAGATATGCATCCTGATATTTTAGTGAGGCAAAGTCCCCTTTCTCGGGACTTAACTGGTGTTGGATAAACTTAAATAAAAGTCTACTTTCTCCATCCAACTTTGAAGCTATAGGCCTTATGTGCTCCTCATTACCAGTCAGCTCTCTCAAAGCTGTCTCATAGAAAAAAAAACTCACTGGTGGGTGGACTACTTCCCTGGTAGTTATCAAAGACCCCTTCATGTGGTACATTGAGGCATTCTGCCCAATGCCTTAAAGAAAAAGATAATATCCTTCCATTCACTACTGATTTGATCCAATAAACCTCACTGCCTTCCCGGACAAACTCATGAAGATAAAACTCATGCACAAGCTTAGGGTAACATGTCCTTTCATTATTTGAAAACCAATCTAGCCACCCTTGAGTTTGCAACACTCTTAACAGAAGAGACTTACTAGATAATAACCATTTGACGAACACTTCCTTCTCAGGCATTACCACACAGTTCACAAGACCTAAATTAACAGGCTTAGATCTGCTTGATTCTCCTTTCTGCCTCTTAGCGGGTTGCGATTCATCTTTAGTTCCTTCGAAGATGCGCTTTACTCTAACCATTCTGAAGGTTCGGTTGAAGGTAGAAAGGTTAATGGTCCGAGGTTAAAAAGAGAAAGGGTAGGAGTGTAAGAGTGGAAGTTTGAGAGTAAGAAATAGGATGAATCGACTCAATTTTATCATTTAGGGCTTTATAAGTCGTAAATCAAGTAAACTGGGTTAAAATGAAATGAAATAAACAAAACTATGTCATTTTGGTAAAATAAAATAGATACAGATAGTGGGTTCCATCGGTGAGTAGCCAACGATGAGACATCAGTGTTGGTGTCGGCAAGACACTGTCGGTGTCAGCGAGACAACGATGTTAGTGAGACATCAATGTCGGTGTCGGTGAGACATCACCAGTTGGTCCTATCAGCGTGACATCCATACTTAGTTTTATCACAGAGTTATTGATAGTAGGTCCTTACAAATTAATCATCCCTAATTCACGTCTGATGTAACTCATCCTCTCAGAGTTCAATGGATTAGTGAATATATCAACAATCCTATGTTTTGTGCCAATAAATTTCAGAGTTATATCACATTTTTGATAATGATCTCTCAAAAAGTGATGTCTTACATCAATATGTTTTGTTCTAGAATGAGAAACATGATTATTTTATATGTTAATAACACTTGTATTATCAAAATTTATAGGGATATGTTTAAATTGGTATCTATAATCTAGTAAGGTGTGTTTCATCCACAAAATATGAGTCTAACAACTACCAACAGCTATGTATTCAGCTCTAGTAGTAGATAATGCAACAATTTTTTTCTTTTTACTACACCATGATACTAGAGACTTGCCCAAAAAAGTGACATGTTCTAGAGGTTTTCTTTCTATCTATCTTACAACCACCAAAATCAGCATTAGAATAACTAACTAAATCAAAAGGTTTTCCTCCAGGATAGAACATTCCTAAGTTGGTTGTATACTTGAGGTATTTGAAAATTCTTTTAATAACAGTTAAATGAGATTCTTTAGGATTATCTTGAAAATGTACACACACATACACACTGAACATGATTTCAGGAATACTAGCAATCAAGTAGAGTAGACTTCTGATGAAGCGTTGTCATGCGTGCTCTCAAAAATATTTATACTAAGTGCAGCACAATGACTGACCTAGATTGATCTCTTGAGGAGCCTTTGTAGTCAAGCACTCACTACTTCTAATCCATAGTTTTTATATATATATTTTTATTAATGAAATAAAATGAATAGAAATGAGATTTGATAATTGAAAATGAAAAACTAAAATTAAATATGTAATGCAATGCAAACATAATGAATGCAGACAAAATGATGTTAAGAAGAAAGGAGACATTCCTAAGAGAATCACCTCGAGTGAACCTTCATCGTCTATTAATTCGTTTCAAATTTACTTAATGAACACACTCCATCGTATGTGTGAACACACTTATCTTAATGTAGTTGTGAATATACAATACACTCAACGATCTTCGAGATGCCACACATCCACCTCCTCGATCGAGGGAAAATATTGCAGAAGCGGAAGTTAAACCTCGAGTGGCAAGTTGAGACACAAAGGCGCCTTACCCACTAAGACCCCCTAGGTCTAACTATAAGAAAATAAGAAACATTAAAAATGAATGTTCAAAGACTTGGGTTCATCAATGGATTACTCCTCTAGGAACTTCCTCGGGTTAGCTACTCATGATCGTGAGCATAAGAGTTCACAGTGATGAAGAAAACGGGGGAAGAAAACAAGAGAGAAAGATAATGAGAGAAATGAGAACACTTAAATTAAAAAATGAAATGCAATTACAGAATGAAAATAAAATAAAATAAAATAATAAACTACATAAAATTTCCAAAAAAGGCTACCCCTAACTTTACAAAACTTTGAGAAGAAGAAATCACACTCTTTTATAGGCAAAGGGAATGAAAAATTGGCTCCAAAATCTTCCCACCGAATGTATGCGTGTGTATGGCCCATTAAATGACAGAATTTTGGGAAGTGTTATTCTTGAAAGTTGTTCCAATATATCTCCTCTGTCGACCCACAAAATTTTAGCTTCATTGGACACATGTAGAGAGATATAGATATAACCAAATTACTCCGGATATTTAATTCTTTCAGACAAACAGTTCGTATTCCAATGCAGCGAGTTCCAATGCATTAATGGCCTTGAGAATGAAAGAATCAGGCGCAACTATATTAATTAAACTTGTTTCTCAGGATGTATTAATGCTCCATGTAAAATATAAGCTCAATTGGTTTGGTACTTTATGATATATAGCCCTAACAATACAATTCTCCAGATCTGTGTACAGTTTTTGAGGTACGCATTGTGAGATAGATTTGAGCTTCCAAATGATGGATTGAGCTTTGAGTCCATAAGGATAAAATGAAGCACATCAAACATAGAAATCTATAAAATAATAATTTTTAAATTTGGATCATTTCAGAAAAAGTTATGGCCAAAACATTAAAATAAATTAAAACAGTTAAATTTCAAAATAAGCCATTTTAGCAATTAAGCTAAAAAATTATTCAAAAACTATAAAATGTGACAAATTACCTTAAATTAACACATTGGTGGGATTAAAAACAATGAAATTTAGAATAAAATTATTGAAAACATTTTCTTTATCAACTCCCCCACACTTAAACATTGCACTCCTAGGTAATCATCTTATACCAATGTCAAAACAAACTTCTCAAAGCATAAATGAAAACACATCTCAATTATCATATCAAAGAAAATATCACACCTCATACATGGATAAACATTTACTAATTCCTCAAAAATCATATAAATCCATTCAATCTTATGTTAATCCTCACATGCATGTCGTACCTACCTCCTTAGAAAAATATTTCTCTCTCCACTCAAGGAGTTTTAATGTGGAGTTTTTCTCATTCTCAAGAACATGTGTGATCTCCATAGGATTTCTATCCTCCTATTATCTCCACTTCATAGAGTAAAAAATGTGTCAATTATGAGGTTTTTTTCATGGGTTGTTCTAAGGCTGAAGTTTGATAGATTTTAAATGTAAAAACATCTGAGACAAAATGAGGAGGGTTAAGCTCTAAAGTGAAGTAAATGCATGGAAATAGTTTTGCTCACGAATGGTGTACTCCTCAATCAGCTCAAAAATTATTCACCTCCAAACACCTCTTTCTTTGGGAAGTTCACACTTTTAATTTCATCATCAATGAGTTTCTTCCCTCTTTTCCCCATTTGCAGCATTGTTTCAGCTTGAATTCAGATTTGGATTTCTCTTCAGAATCATGCTTTTGAGGAAAATAGATGCAGCTTTTGATCTTCAAGAATTGGTGAACACCAGACCCATATTTGTAATGATATTTTGGGCCACCCATCCATCTTACCATCATGATATTTTTTCAAGACCCCCTCCCACCAAAGATGCCCCTCCTGAGCTGGAAATGGCGAAAGAGAGATAATGACCCCCGAGTCCCGCCTCCAGTAGGCCCCGGGGTGGCGACTAGCACCAAGGGTATGAGTTTTCACAAATATGGGAGGCATTACCCTTTTTATTATTTAAGATCGGAAAATAGGACAAGTCAACCACCAAAAAGGAAAAGAACAAGTGTATAGAAATAAACCCAAAACAATCCCACATGCATGTTTAAATAGTTCTGAAACAAGGTACAAGTACAAGAAAGATCAAAAGTACAATACCAAAAGAAACAAGAGTACAACAAACTGCAACAACTCCAACTGTCCCGACTAGTAGGGTCCCGCACGACCCTAGTAGTCCTCCTGGAAACCTGAAAGTAAACGTAGGGTGAGAATACAAGTATACTCAGTAGGGAAACCTAAAGATCTCGTGCACAAGTGGGGAGACATCCTAATGTCCTGTGAGAACAACAGAAGAAACCAAAAACTAACAAGGAATTCTATCCACCCAACCTCACCAGCCACGCTCACCAAAAACACAAACAATAGGTAGTAGTATATAAGATCAAGAGTATTGGGTACCCCACACCATTTTCCCCCACTAGTTAGCTGCTCTTCCTAACGGCGAACATCCTGACGCTACCACACTCTTCCCGCCCCCACACACCTGGGCCTCACAACCACGTATCCCGCCCGCACACACTTGGGCCTCACAACTACGTATCCCGCCCGCACACACCTAGGCCTCACAACCATGTATCCCGCCCACACACACCTGGGCCTCACAACCACATATCCCTTCCGCACACACCTGGGCCTCACAACCACGTATCCCGCCCGCACACACCTGGGCCTCACAACCACGTATCCCGACTGTACACACCTGGGCCTCATCCCGAAGGTTCTTGGGAAAATAGTAAAACCTACCCGAAGAGTCTTGGGCTAAAACCACCCCAATCAAAACCTACCTGAAGAGTCTTGGGTGTAAGGTTGCCTCAAGCCATCACAGCCTAGGGAAGAAGGAGCAGGAATGAGTTAGTGACTAAGGGGAAAACACCCTCTCCCATGAAATGAGAGTGTTCGGCACTAAGTGCTCAACATGGGTGGGGTGCGATAAAACACAAAGATACAGATATATATATATATACCAAACACTCAGCCCAACCTATGACTTCTAATCAGAGAACTGAGCACGTGCCTTGACACTGCTACTACGAAGCATGCATACAACAAACAACCCCAACCCCATTTAGGTTTTCATGTTTCAACAGAATCAGTTTATTAGTTCCTTAACTACTGGGAAACTATCCACAACCAACCAATCGATCGTTTGTAAAACATATCCCTGTCATCCACAAATCAAGTTAGGAAAACACAAGCAACACAACCAAGTCCTTCTTATTAACCAACCAACCCCATTAATTATTATTCCCATTCCATTACCATGACCCACCATTCATCAACACTTCCACTTTCATTTATTATTCACAACTCATAGTTCAATCACATTCATACCCATCCTTGCAGCCCTGCTGCCAACCACCAAAACCACAACCACACCGTACATCATCACCCCTTGATACCATTTACTGCAGCCCCGCTGCCCATCACTAACATAACATTCACACCAACCCACAACCAACCCAACCGCAGCCCCACTGCTCACCCGATCCACAACAACCCACAAAAACACCCCCTTCACATAAATTAACCCCAAATAGCACCCACATGTTTATTATTTTAGTTTTGTTCAACCATGGTGATCACACAAGGGTTCTAGATTTTCATTTAATCAGCCAACTTTACGTGATTAACCAATTTCCACATTCCATGAAGTTTCCATCCATAAACGGTCTAGAAAGATAGGGCAGCATTTAATTGCGCAAGCAAAGGCCCCCAACGACTGTGATTTTCAGTAGGCATAAGCCTATTCTTTTCACAACATAATATCACAGGATATAAAAATAATGTAACAGTAATCACAAACTTCCCAACCCCGTTATATAAGCCAGTTATTATCTTCATTAAACCGGTTCAAATGTGTTTCACGTAAACAAGAGGACACCCACCCCGCATGTTGCACAAATTAGAGAGACGAAGGTAAGATCCCTACCTCAATAGGTTCTGATCACAACGCTCCCCCAGATCAACTTTAGAAGACGTCCATCGGCGCCCGTTGCCTCTGGAAAAACCCGACGAAACCTCCTCGGGTGGAATCTAGGAAGGAAAGGCCGATGTGAAGACAACAGATCCAAGCTCAGAAGTTCCGCCTCGTCGTTATGATCCCATGGCCACTGACGGATCATAAATCGGAGCTCGGATGAAGAAGTTATGGAAGAAAAGAGCCTTCGAGTCTCTTGGGAGAGCTCTGCTCGAGGGAAAGGGGAGGAGATGAGTGAGTTGAAAAGGAGGAGGATACCCCTCCCTTTATAGGCGAGAAAAACAAAAGTACATGGCGTGTACTTTATGGTACACGGCGTGTACTCGACCATTTCACACGGTCACCACGCGGCTTCCAACACGGCCTTCAACGCGGCACGCGACCGTTGACTGGTCAACACATGATTTGAGGGTAACGCGTACGCGGGGAGGGACTACACGGCGTGTAGTACGGGATTCACGGCGTGTACCCATTTATTTCACACGATAAGGACACAACTTCAACACGACACACGACCGTTGACTGATCAACACACGGTTTGAGGGTAACGCGTACGTGGGGAGGGACTACACGATGTGTAGTATGGGATACACGGTGTGTACCCATTTATTTCACACGGCAAGGACACAACCTTTAACACGGGGTATACCCGGCGAGGGGGTACACGGTGTGTACTCACACTACACGGCGTGTACTTACAAAATTCTGGAAAGTGTGGGAAAAGTCCATTTTACCCTCCAGAACACTTCGTGACCTTCTTTTTGACAAAGGAATGGGCCGGAGAGGTCCGGGCCATTACATCAGATACCTCTTAAAACATTCTCGTCCCTGAGAATTCAAAACCAACCCAGAGGAATCTCGAAAAGATACCTCTTAGGTCTCTCGTTATAACAGGAACCCAACCATCAACCCTAATTATAGGTGTTCGGAATTCCTTCTCCTATGTCGAGATATTATCCAGCTTTAGGCAGTACTGACTCGCCTGCACAGGTTTAATCGCATCCTCATTAATGCGTCTCGATTAAGAATCGGGTCTTCCCACATACATTAGGATTTTTCAACTCGCACTTCCCCCAACACCGCATAACCCACACACTACCTGAACACATTGTTTGGGGAAAATTCCTTTTCCTATGTCGAGATATTATCCGTTTTAGACGGCACTGACTCGCCTACACGGGTTCAATCGCATCCGCATTAATGCGTCTCGATTAAAGATCAAGTCTTTCCCTTCCCCACACACCCAAACATGTTACATACTTCTAGAGAACAAGGAAACAAAAAGGTCTCACATCCGACAAGCCAAGCATTCCATATATCAAAGGTACAAAGTACAACATCAAAACAAATCTCAGAAGAACAAGGCAAAACACAAGTCAAAACAACTTTGGGTACTGAGCGTGCATCTGGGTCTCCCACTCCCAAGTGCTCTCCTGGAGGCCGCCATGCCTCCACAACACACAAACCAAGGCGATGGTTCATCCACAGAGCACCTTCTCTTTACGATCTTCGATTCTGACTGGTCGTTCCTCGAAGGTTGTGTTGTCTCCCATATCTAACTCTCCCCAGTCGATAACGTGAGAGTCATCGTGTAAGTACCGACGAAGCTGGGAGACGTGGAAGACGCCATGAACCTTCTCCAACTGAGGTGGCAAGGCTAGCTGATATGCCACCTCGCCGACTCGCCTCAGCACCTCAAAAGGTCTGATGAACCTAGGTGAGAGCTTTCTCCCTTTCCCAAACCTCTGCTGCCCCCGTCGAGGGGAAACCTTCAAGAACACATGATCTCCCACCTCGAACTCGAAGGGCCTCCTCTGGCGATCAACATAAGACTTCTGTCGGTCCTGAGCCACCTTCATCCTTTCACGCACAAGCTGGACTTTCTTTGTGGTGCTCTGTACTACCTATGGCCCAAGAGCACCTGCCTCACCAACCTCTGCCCAACAAATGGGTGAACAACATGGTCTTCCATACAAAGCCTCAAATGGTGCCATGCCAATATTAGAGTGGAAGCTATTGTTGTAGGCAAACTCTACTAAAGGCAAGTGTCGCACCCATGATCCTCCGAAATCCAGAACGCATGCTCGTATCATGTCCTCCAACGTTTGGATAGTCCGCTCTGTCTGCCCATCGGTCTGGGGGTGGAAAGCAGTGCTAAGGCGTAACTGGGTGCCAAAAGCATGATGTAACCCTCTCCAGACTCGTGAGGTAAACTGAGTATCCCGATCCGAGACGATAGTCTTCGGAACTCCATGCAAACGCACCACCTCGTCTACGTACCTCTGTGCTAAGGTACTCACTGGGCCCGACTCCTTAATTGCTAAGAAGTGGGCTGATTTCGTCAGTCGATCCACCACTAACCAAATAGCATCATAACCACCCTGAGCTCTGGGTAATCCTGTAACGAAGTCCATTGAGATGTCATTGCACTTCCACTCGGGGACATCTAAAGGATGCAACAAACCACTAGGAACACGGTGTTCAGCTTTTACTTGCTGACACACTAGGCACTTAGCCACAAACTCTTCCACTGCCCGTTTCACCCCGAGCCACAAAAACTGTTCCCTCAGGCCTCGGTACATTTTTGAAATTCCCTGATGTACCACCAAGGCTGATCTATGGAACTCATGGAAAACCCCCTCACGCATTGCCTCCAGAACAAACAACCTTCCATGGAAAAACATCTGATTTCGGCTGTCCTCTGACCATCCTTCTGGAGCGTTTCCCTGATCGACACAATCCCGCATCACTTCTGCCTCGGATTCCCCCCACTAAGACTCTTCCACCTGTTGCGACAAGGAGGACTGCACCGTCATCTGAAACAAACATCCTCTAACACCCTCTACCCTTGCATCCAAGTTTAAGGTAGCCAACTCTCCCATCACTTTCCAAGCATCAGTGGATTCCCGAACCACTTCCTTATGCGACTTCCTGCTCAGGGCATCAGCCACAATGTTGCCCTTACCTTCAGAGTAAGAGATATCAAAGTCATAGTCTTGGAGAAACTCGACCCATCTCCGCTGCTGTAAGTTCAGGTCACGCTGAGAGAAGATATAACGTAAGCTCTTGTGATCTGAGAAGACCACAAAGCGCTCCCCAAAGAGGTAATGTTGCCAAAACTTCAGTGCGAACACTACTGCTGCAAGCTCCAGGTCATGGGTGACATAGTTACGCTCGTGAGGGCGCAACTTCCTAGACCCATAACAGATCGCACCCTTCTTCTGCATCAGTACGCATCCCAAACCAAGGCCAGAAGCATCACAAAACACCTCATACAACAACCCTTCCTCTGGCAACTTGAGTATGGGAGCACTGACCAACTTCTCCTTCAGGTAGTCGAAAGATTTCTGGCACTACTCGCTCCATAAGAAGACCTAGTTCTTCCTAGTCAAAGCTGTCAATGGAGAAGAAACTTGAGAGAAGTCCAAAACGAACCTCCGATAATAACCTGCCAACCCCAGGAAACTACGAACTTCTGCCACGCTCTTGGGGGCTTCCCAAGAAACAACTGCCTCCACCTTCAACGGGTCCACTGACACTCCATGCTGATACACTACGTGCCCAAGGAAGTGTACTTCTTACATCAAGAACTTACATTTCGACAATTTCCCATAAAGCTGGTGGTGTCAAAGGACTTCCAGGATTTCTTTGAGATGATCAACGTGCTCCTCCTCTGTTATTGAGTAGATCAGGATGTCATTGATAAACACAACGACGAACCGGTCCAGAAACTCTCAGAAGACAAAGTTCATAAGTCCCATGAACACAGCTGGTGCATTCATAACTCCAAACGGCATCACTACAAACTCGAAGTGCCCATACCTACACCTGAAAGCCGTCTTCGAGATGTCACTATCCTTCACCCTCAGCTGATGATATCCTGATCGTAGATCAATCTTAGAAAACCAACATGCTCCCCTCAGCTGGTCGAAGAGATCATCTATCCTTGGAAGGGGGTAACGGTTCTTGACCGTTACCTGGTTCAACCTTCGGTAGTCTATGCATATCCTGAGACCACCATCCACCTTCTTCATGAACAAAACTGGAGCACCCCATGGCGACATGCTGGGTCGAACAAAACCCTTCTCCATCAGATCGTCAATCCGAATCCGCAACTCCCGCAACTCTGAAGGTTCCATTCGATAAGGGGCCATCGAAATCGGACGGGCACCAGGCTATAAGTCTATCCTGAACTCAACATCACGTCGGGGGGGGGGGGGGGGGTAGAGTCACAACCTCCTCGGGAAAAACATCGAGGAACTCCGCAACAACCTATGGGACATCCATCATCTCTGTATCAGTTGAAACCACTGATAACCCACCTAACAAGGAGAAGAGAGGCTTCACATGCCGGCTTCCTACCTGATAGCTCCTCTCGCCAACAAAAGATACACGCTGCCCATCCACGCCGGAGAACACGACTCTTCTTCAGAAGCAGTCGATAACGACACTAACAGAAAACAACCAGTCGATGCCTAGGATGACATCGTACAAGTGCATCTGTAGTAAAAGAAGATCCCCACTAGATCGATGCGGTCCCAACGTCAGCCCACATCCTCGGAAAATGCAAGATACGCTAGTTTGGCCTCCAACTGGTGTACTCAGCACCAATGGTACAAAAAGTCTCTCTATGTCTAGACCCAAAGCATGGGCTAGACTGGGTGCAACAAAGGAGTGTGAAGCTACTGAATCAAACAAGGCAGAAACGAGAGTGATGAACAAACAAATCATACCTCGCACCACCTCTGGTCCTGCTGGAGCTGCCAAATCTGCTGCGTGCAACTGTTCACGCCTAGCTCCTCTGCCTCTCTGATGTCGTCCACCTCCCCGACCACACCCTGGTCAAGGTCCCTGAGGAGCACCCTGAGGCCAGCCTCCTCCCGCAAAGTCTTCCCTCGGAGGAGCATGGTCCTGCTACTGCTGGAAGGGCCTCGCCGGCAACTGGTGCTGCTGAGGTGGGCGCTGAACCTGCCCACCTCCACCGTACTGAGCTCGGGTCGGGTACCGACTCTGAATGTGCCCAAAAACTCCACAAGAGAAACACTTAGGTCCTGGGCTTGTAGAAAAGGGACGAGAACCTGTAGATCTGAATTGGAACTGCTGGGGCCTGCTCCCCACTGGCCTGAACCTGGAAGGTCCCGTCGCAGGATACCTGCTACTGACTGCCTTCCCCTTCGACAAACCTGGCTGAATCCCCTCATGTGGTGCACCTCCCTGCGAGTGCATCCTCTCTACAACCTTTTCCTTCTTCTGTACTGCCAAGTACGACAGAAGGGTGAAGGGGGTGACAACATACTGGAGCGAAGGACGAAGCGCCTCCTCCAAACGTCTCGCCTGAGACTCCTCATTTGGAAAGAAATCCGGAGTAAAGCATAGGAGATCCTTGAACTTGATCCCCAACTCTCGTACTGACATACTCCACTGCTGGAGGGAGAGTAACTCCTGCCGCTTCTTCGCCTTGATCATGGAAGAAAGGAATTCCTCTCGGAATTCCTTCTCAAAGTCAGCCCACGAAACCTCTGCCTCTATCCTCTCTCTGAGGTAGAGCGTCCACCACTATCGCACTGCACCTCTCAGCTGACTGACTGCTAGGGGAACCCAGTACTCCCTCGGATCACGAATCAAGGTAAAAGTGATCCCTAGCTCTTCAAGCCACCCCTCCGTCTCCGTATCCGAAGTACTACCCTCGTACTTCTTGAGGGTTTTCCACTGGAAAGAACGGAGAGTCTTCTACCACTGACCATCTTCCTCCTCTCGGTCAATCCTCAACTGATCAACCGCCTGAATCTGCTGGGCCTCGGCCGTCTGAGTCACCCGGGGACGACGTCCAGGTGCCATAACTGTACGGTAAACAAGGATCGCCTAAGCCCAAGTAGTAAAGAAATTTCTCAAGGTTTTATTTTATCACATTATTTCAATTTCTTTCCCAGAATGCCCAAATCAAGTAAAACACAATCATGATGATGCATGTACCTTCCCTAGGGTCTCTACCCTGCAATCAATATAGTCTCACTTGGTCGTTCGGTAGGCTCAGAGTCCTTGCATCGGATCACGGGGGCCCCTAAAATCCCGTGTCCTAGCCGGTCTTCCCTGGCCTATGTCACACACCAAGATTAACCAACACTGTTGCCCTACCATCCCATGCAATCCTCACTGTGCCTAACTCCAGACTCCATCCTATCCCTCAACCATTAGCTCTGATACCATTCTATCACGACCCCCTCCCACCAAAGATGCCCCTCCTGAGCTGGCAATGATGAAAGGGAGATAATGACCCCCGAGTCCCGCCTCCAGTAGGCCCCGGGGTGGCGACTAGCACCAATGGTATTAGTTTTCACAAATATGGGAGGCATTACCCTTTTTATTATTTAAGATCGGGAAATAGGACAAGTCAACCACTAAAAAGGAAAAGAACAAGTGTATAGAAATAAACCCAAAACAATCCCACATGCATGTTTAAATAGTTCTGAAACAAGGTACAAGTACAAGAAAGCTCAAAAGTACAATACCAAAAGAAACAAGAGTACAACAAACTACAACAACTCCAACTGTCCCGACTAGTAGGGTCCCGCATGGCCCTGGTAGTCCTCCTGGAAACCTGAAAGTAAACGTAGGGTGAGCATACAATTATACTCAGTAGGGAAACCTAAATCTCTCATGCACAAGTGGGGAGACATCCTAATGTCTCATGAGAACAACAGAAGAAACCAAAACCTAACAAGGAATTCTATCCACCCAACCTCACCATCCACACTCACCAAAAACACAAACAATAGGTAGTAGTATATAAGATCAAGAGTATTGGGTACCCCGCACCATTTCCCCCCACTAGTTAGCTGCTCTTCCTAATGGTGAACGTTCTGACGCTACCACACTCTTCCTGCCCGCACACACCTGGGCCTCACAACCACGTATCCCGCCCGCACACACCTGGGCCTCACAACCACATATCCCGCCCGCACACACCTGGGTCTCACAACCATGTATCCCGCCTGCACACACCTGGGCCTCACAACCACATATCCTGCCCGCACACACCTGGGTATCCTGCCCACACACACCTGGGCCTTACAACCACGTATCCCGCCCGCACACACCTGGGCCTCACAACCACGTATCCCGCCCGCACGCACCTGAGCCTCATCCCGAAGGTTCTTGGGAAAATAGTAAAACCTTCCCGAAGAGTCTTGGGCTAAAACCACCCCAATCGAAACCTACCCGAAGAGTCTTGGGTGTAAGGTTGCCTCAATCCAACACAGCCTAGGGAAGAAGGAGCAGGAAAAATCTAGTGACTAAGGGGAAAACACCATCTCCCATGAAATGAGAGTGTTCGGCACTAAGTACTCAACATGGGTGGGGTGCGATAAAACACAAAGATACAAATATATATATAAACCAAACACTCAGCCCAACCTATGGCTTCTAATCAGAGAACTGAGCACGTGCCTCGACACTGCTACTACGAAGCATGCATACAACAAACAACCCCAACCCCATTTAGGTTTTCATGTTTCAAAAGAATCAGTTTATTAGTTCCTTAACTACTGGGAAACTATCCACAACCAACCAATCGATCGTTCGTAAAACATATCCCTGTCATCCACAAATCAAGTTAGGAAAACACAAGCAACACAACCAAGTCCTTCTTATTAACCAACCAACCCCATTAATTATTATTCCCATTCCATTACTATGCCCCACCATTCATTAACACTCCCACTTTCATTTATTATTCACAACTCATAGTTCGATCACATTCAAACCCATCCCTGCAGCCCTGCTGCCAACCACCAAAACCACAACCACACCGTACATCATCACCCCTTGATACCATTTACCGCAACCCCGCTACCCATCACTAACATAGCATTCACACCAACCCACAACCAAGCCAACCGCAACCCTGCTGCTCACCCGATCCACAACAACCCACAAAAACACCCCCTTCACATAAATTAACCCCAAACAACACCCACATGTTTATTATTTCAGTTTTGTTCAACCGGGGTGATCACACAAGGGTTCCAGATTTTCATTTAATCAGCCAACTTTATGTGATTAACCAATTTACACATTCCATGAAGTTTCCATCCATAAACGGTCTAGAAAGATAGTGAAACATTTAATTGCGCAAGCAAAGGCCCCCAACGACCGTGATTTTCAGTAGGCATAAGCCTATTCAATTCACAACATAATATCACAGGATATAAAAATAATGTAACAGTAATCACAAACTTCCCAACCCCGTTATATAAGCCAGTTATTATCTTCATTAAACCGGTTCAAATGTGTTTCACATAAACAAGAGGACACCCACCCCGCATGTTGCACAAATTAGAGAGACGAAGGTAAGATCCCTACCTCAACAGGTTCTGATCACAACGCTCCCCCGGATCAACTTTAGAAGACGTCCGTCGGCGCCCGTTGCCTCTGGAAAAACCCGGAAAAACCTCCTCAGGTGGAAGCTAGGAAGGAAAGGCTTATGGGAAGACAAAATATCCAAGCTCAGAAGTTCCGCCTCGTCGTTACGATCCCGTGGCCACTGACGGATCGTAAATCGGAGCTCGGACGAAGAAGTTATGGAAGAAAAGAGCCTTCGAGTCTCTTGGGAGAGCTCTGCTCGAGGGAAAGGGGAGGAGAGGAGTGAGTTGAAAAGGATGAGGGGACCCCTCCTTTTATAGGCGATAAAAACAAAAGTACACGGCGTGTACTTTATGGTACATGGCGTGTACTCGGCCATTTCACACGGTCATCACGTGGCTTCCAACACAGCCTTCAACGCGACACGCGGCCGTTGATTGGTCAACACACGGTTTGAGGGTAACGCGTACGCGGGGAGGGACTACACGGCGTGTAGTATGGGATACACGGCGTGTACCCATTTATTTCGCACGGCAAGGACACAGCTTCAACACAGCACACGACCATTGACTGGTCAACACACGGTTTGAGGGTAACGCGTACGCGGGGAGGGACTACACGGCGTGTAGTATGGGATACAGGGTGTGTACCCATTTATTTCACATGGAAAGGACAAAACCTTCAACACGGGGTATACCCGACGAGGGGGTACACAACGCATACTCACACTACACGACGTGTACTTACAAAATTCTGGAAAGTGTGGGAAAAGTCCATTTTACCCTCCAGAACACTTCGTGACCTTCTTTTTGACAAAGGAATGAGCCGGAGAGGTCTGGGCCATTACATATTTATTCCATCAAATTAGCAGTAAATGTGAAAACACTTTCAATTCATTTCAGATATATTTTTCAGGAAAGCAAAATATAACCAATCTTCTCCCTCCCCCACACTTGAGTTCAACAATAATCATGCATTTAACTTCTAGAGTAGGTTGTAAAGGGATAAATTTCTTGTAATGTGGCTGCCTAACATGGTATTTCATAGAAACTAGGGGCTTAATAAAGGTCATATGTAAAGGTAGACCAAAATAAGGGTTTAATGCAAAAAGGATTTCAAAGTGATGTCTCAATCATACTTAACACATTTCATGAACTCTAACAACTTTGAAAAAGAGAAAAAAGCAAGTTCTGGATCACACAACATATCTCAAGAATCTCAAGAAAAAGAGAAATGTAAGTAGATTTCAAACAGGTTTAGAGACCTCTCGGGTTGGGCATGATTTTCAATTTAGACAGTACTAGTGCACATGAGTTTCACAATCAATCAAATCTCTTCAAATGAAAAGATTGTAAATCAAGAAACACAATCCATTCTGCAATCATTTAAATCCTAAAACATTAAAATCAAGCAATGTGCCAAAAATACCATAATGATTTGGATTTTCCAAAGTATTCAATTTAGCTGAAGAATCCTAAAAACACATCAAAAATGAAAAAAAAGAAAACATGAAAAAATTTGAAAAAAAACATGAAAAACAAAATAGAAGCAAACTCAAAATTCTTAAAATAGGTGTACATATCTCCCCCACACTTATTCCATTTACTACCCCCATTTTAGCTCAAATCAGATCAAGATAGATTTTCACATAGAATTTATATTGGACAACAAATAAAATAAAGAAAAGAAAAGACATGACCTGATTTATTTTCAGTGGAAACCTTGAGTTAAGCTCCTAGCTTCTACCACTCTTAAAACTACAAGAAATGATTTACAAGACACAAGAAAAGTAAAATAAAAATAAAGAATAAAGGTAATAGAAAAGGGATAATGCTTGGTTTGACCCCCCAAGCAGGTGCTAGGTTTTTACTGCCCCCAGTCAGGTAGTTGCAGTGGATTATCTCCAATCATAAGGTGGGTGTGGTTTCTTTGAGATGAACCACCACATGTGACTTTTCCCAATGTCTATCAGTAAACACCAAGAATAGAGAACCCTAACTAAGATAAGAAAGTTCATAACCCCCAAGAAAGAAGAAAGATAGAATTTGAGATCCAGAGTAGGAGGGTAAAGAAAATAGGGGTTCTCCTTGTTAACTTCTATGGTGTCCTCCTCTATATGATATCCAATTTGTTGCAGAGGAGGTAGTCGCACCACCACCAGCTTCTCCAGCTCTTATTCTTTAAACACCACCACTTGGGTTCTATCTTCATTAACATCCAAGGTCTGCTCCATTTTTTCTATATCAAAAATTTTAGAAAAATGGAAATCAAAAATTAATTCAGCTTGAATAAGATTAAAACATGATGAATTGATAAAGAAATCTTCCCTTTCAAGTATGTCAACTTGGAAATTTATCTCTTCTGGAAAGGCCATTGACAACTCAATCTCAACAGGTTCATCTTCTTCATCATCTTCCAAAGCAAGGGAGAGGTCAAAAGGTATTGATTTTTCAATATCAAGGATGGAAATATCAAGTTTCAGGTTATATTCAACAAAGTGATTTCAAGATTCTTCCAAAAAATGTTGATCTCTCATTTCTATATTAGATGACATGTTTTATTTTTGGACCTCATCGAGCAATGGTTGAGTACGAGATGATATGATTAAATACTTTAGCATCTCCTTCTCACCCTCTTCAGGTTCTTTAACATAAAAAATTATTGGTGAAATCTCTTCCACCACTCATTTTTGTTTATGTTCCGGCTTAGGTTCAGGTTTGGGCTGCTGCACCATTGAACGAATATATTCCTCAACCCCTTCAGCTTGGATATTTAGTTTTTGTATATCTTATTTTAGTTCTTTCATCTAATATTTTTGAATTTCATATTCTTGCTGCACCTGAGAGTAGTCATTCTATGAATAATAATCAAAATTTGAATACATCATGGACAACCGTTTTTTTTAGTTTATGAAATTTATGATTTTTTGTGTTTTTTTAAATAAAAGGAGGAAAAATAATTTACAAAATGTGAATAAAAATAGTGAGTGAATACCACTTGGATCTTCTACAATGACACCAATTTGAGGAAGCATTGTCATGCACACTCTCAAAAATATTTATACTAAGTGCAGCATAGTGGCTGACCCAGGTCGATCTCTTGAGGAGCCTTTGCTGTTAAGCACTCACTACTTCTAATCCACAGTTTTTATATATATATTTTTTATTAATGAAAAAAATGAAAAAAATGAGATTTGACAATTGAAAATGGAAAACTAAAATTAAACATGCAATGCAATACAAACGGAATGAATGCAGATGGAATGATGTTAAGAAGAAAGGAGACATTCCTAAGAGAATCACCCTGAGTGAACCTTCATCGTCTATTAATTCGTTTCAAATTTACTTAATGAACACACTCCATCGTATGTGTGAACATACTCCTCTACATATGGTTGTGAATACACAATACACTCAAGGATCACTGAGATACCACACATATACCTCCTCGATTGAAGGAAAATATTGCATAAGTGAAAGTTAAACCTCGGGTGGCAAGTTGAGACACAAATGTGCCTTTCCCACTAAGACCCCCCTCGGTCTAACTCTAAGAAAATAAGAAACATTAAAAATGAATGTTCAAAGACTTGGGTTCATCACTGGATTACTTCCCTGAGAACTTTTTTGGGTTAGCTGCTTACGATCACGCGCATAATAGTTCATAGTGATAAAGAAAACAAGGGAAGAAAACAAAAGAGAGAAAGAAAAGGAGAGAAATGAGAACACTTAAATTAAAACATGAAATGAAATTACATAATGAAAATAAAATAAAATAAAATAATAAATTACATAAAATGGCCTACAAAGGCTACCCCTAAGTTTTCACATTTTGAGAAGAAGAAATCACACTCTTTTATAGGAAAAGAGAATGAAAAATTGGATCCAAAATCTGTCCACCGAATGTATGCGCATGTATGGACCATTAAATGATAGAATTTTGGGAAGTGGTATTATTGAAAGTTTTTCCAATATCTCTCTTCTGTTGACCCAAAATATTGGAGCTTCATTGGACATGTGGGGAGAGAGATATAGCCAAATTACTCTGGATATTTAATTATTCCAGACATACTGTTTGTATTCCAATACAGTAATCTCTAATGCATTAATGACCTTGAGAATGAAAGAATCAGGTGAAACCATATTAATTAAACTTATTTCTCAGTATGTATTCTTGATCCATGTAAAATATCATCTCAATTGGGTTGGTATTTTATGAGATATAGGCCCAAAAATACAATTCTTCAGATATGTGCACAGTTTTCGAGGCACACCTTGTGAGCTAGATTTTAGCTTCTAAATGATGGATTGAGATTTGGGTCCAGAAGGATAAAATGAATCTCATCGAACATAGAAACCTATAAAATAATAATTTTTCAATTTGGATAGTTAAGTAAAAGTTATGGCCAAAAAATTAAAATAAATTAAAATAGTTAAATTCCAAAATAAGCTATTTTAGCAATTAAGCTCAAAAATGATTCAAAAACTATAAAATGTGACAACTTCCCTTAAATTAACACATTGATGGGATTAAAAACAATGAAATTCAGAATAAAATTATTGAAAATATTTTCTCTATCAACTTTCAATCATTCCTTTGTAAGTGGTTTGATCAATAGATTTACTATTTTCATCAAGATCCAACTTACAGGTGGTACTCATTGGAGTATCATTACTTTTTGTGCCATCAAAGCCAAACCTTTTTAAAATATCTTTAGTATATTTAATTTTATTTAAAATAATACCTTCTTTATTTTGAAATATTTTAAATCCAAGAAAGAATTTTAGTTCTCTCATTAAACTCATTTCAAATTCACTTTACATCATTTTTGAAAAATAAATACATAAAAAATTCGTTGAAAATCTGAAAATAATATCATCAACATAGATTTGAACTACTAAAAAATCTTTATAATTTTTTTATAAAGAGAGTAGGATCATCTATACCTTTTGTAAAACATTTAGAAATAAGAAAAGTACTTAGCCTATCATACCAAGCTCTTGGAGTTTGTTTTAAACCATATAAAGCCTTTGTTAACTCAAAAACATGATTTAAAAAATAAGGGTTTGTAAAACCAGGGGGTTGTTCAACAAAAACATCCTCAACTATATACCCATTTAATAATGCACTTTTTAAATCCATTTGATATAGTTTTAAATTTAGATGAGCTGCATATGCTAGTAGGATTCTAATGGTTTCAAGTTTTGAAACTGGTGCAAATATTTCTTCATAGTCAATATCTTATTCCTGACTATATCCTTGTGCAAACAATCTAACATTATTTCTCACAATGGTGTGTGATTCATCTACTTTATTTCTAAAGACCCATTTAGTTCCTACGGTCAAGGTATCTTTAGGTTTATCCATCATTTTCCAGACTTTATTCCTTTAAAATGATTCAACTCTTCTTTCATATACATCACCCAAAATTCATCATTGATTTCATCATTAATGTTTTTAGGTTCAAGATGTGATAAGAATGCTTTATGTTCAACCTGGTTCCTAAGAGAAACTCTAGTCCGTGTTATTTTATCTAAGTCTCCAACTATAATATATAATAGATGATTCATAAGGGTTCTAATGTAGGCTCGAAATGATGAATGTAGATGCTCAATATACAAGAGGGGGGGGGGTGAATTGTATACTTAAAAAAAAATCCTTTGGAACTTTTAAAGATGGTAATGTTTAACAAAGTTAAACAAGGTAAATTCACAAAACCTCTTAGTTCTACAAACTTTCTTGATTCTGGAAATATGGTTTCAGAAATGAAACTTAAGAAAAGTTTACAAAGATAAAGATTCTACCTTACAACGTATAGAATCTTACTAATCAGAGTATATAAGTACAATAAAGTATAAGATAGTTATACTTTTCTTAACAATCAAAATGCAGCGGAAAACTTGAAACAATACAAGTAACAAGTAGTAAATCTTTTAATCTAAAGAGTAGGGTATCCAACAACCTTGGATAAATTTCCCTTGATTTATACTTTCAAGAAAGTCTGTCTTACCCACACCAGGGTAAGCCCTCGATACGAATATCGGAGTCTGTCTTTCTATCCCCGCAAGCCCTCGAACTTCAAGGTAGTCGACACCTCTATCTTCCTATCCCCGAAATCCCTCGAATGTACTTAGAAACATTCGGAGTCACACAAAGCAATTCTGAACAAGATGTTCAGTATGCACAAATAATGAAAGTCTATCTCTAGAAATAACTTCAGTAGCATGTAATCTCTAGGGTTCTAGAACTGTCAAAAGTTGTGAGCTCTTTAAAATGAGATCCTATTTATAGGCACATCTTCAACGGTCGACTCCCTCCTCCAACGGTCATATTTCTCCTTGAATTTTGGAGGGACCTATACACGTGTCACTCAAACAAAGGTTAGTTAGAAACTGATTGCATGACATCATTTCATAACAAGGTAAGCAAAAGAATGATTTCTTGATCAAATCCATTTTTCGGAGTCTAAGGAAATAAAAGTTTGGACTTTAACCAAAAACCATTCGGTTTCTATAATACACAAATATTCAGATTCTGTCTTCAAAAGAATTCGGAACCTGAATTCTATAGAATTACAGAGTCTGAATTTCAAGAAAATTCGGAGTCTGGATTCATAAGAATTCTGGAGTCTGAATTTCAAGGAAATTTGGAATTTGAATTCATAAAAATTCAGAGTCTGAATTAATAAAAATTCAGAGTCTGAACTCAGAAAGTCCGGAGTCTGAATTCAGAAAGTTCAGAGTCTGAATTCAGAGAATTCGGATCTTGAAAACAGAATGCTCTATATCTAAGTATTTATAAGATTCCGAGGTTTTAGATATGAAACCAAATTTTATACTTATAAATAAAAAGAGTTAGGTTTAGAGAAATTATGATATGAACAATGAAAACAAGGTAAGGATAAATTTTCATAGGGGAAGGAAAATTTCCCTTATGGAAGAAAAACTAGGTAAGGATAAATTTTCCTTGAGGAAGGAAAATCTTCCTTATGAATTATTGAGAAAAAAAACATTTGCCTTGAGATAGAGTGTTTGTGATTTTTAAAACATGAAAGAATGGAAAAGTCATAAGGAAACCTTATTGACTCAACAATCTCCTCCTTTTTGGAAAGCACAAACATCCTTACGAAAAAGAATACAAGGACTTAAAAAATAAAACTTATCTCCATTAACACATGAGAAATGATGAATAAGAATAACCCCCCCTTAGGCTTTGGAAACACTAAGGATCGCATTCTTGATTTCCGGATTGAGACTTAGCATTTTATTGCATACAAAAATCTTCTTGGATAAGAACCCCCCCTTAGATGAACTCCCCCTTAGGGAAATTTCTTCTTTACTTAGTATTCTTTTTAACATTCCTTTCTCCCCCTTTGTGATTTTCAAAAAGGATTAAAGGGAATGAAAAAGAAAATATGATACCTGAAATATTAGTACTAGACAACAAAATATATGAAGAGCAACCAAAATTTCATTATGATCGAAAAAATTTGTCCAAGGAAGAAATACTACAAAAGATCAGAATTGAACAAGATTATCCTTCCTTCTCCTTCGGCATCAACTTCTTTACTATGGTTTTGAGCTTCTTGAGTTCCTTGTGATCCTCCTCTGCACGTTTGAGAAGCTGATCCTGATCTTCTATTTTCTTCTCTAAGGCTTTAATTTTTTCTGCCCGAGCCTTAAGAGATTCTGACTGACCCTTTAGAACTTCTTCTTGCTTAGAAATTTTTTCCTCAAGTTCGATTCTAAGATCTATTTCCTTTTTCCAACTCTGAGAAACTGAATATAATTTACTATTTAGATCTTTCACTTCTTTCTGTTCTAGAGTTATATTTTCCTCAAAACTATTTGTGAGATCCTTGATCTTCACATCTTCGGTGTCAAATGCATCCTTGACACTTTCTTGGAATTCATTAAGAATTATCATGTATTCTATAGTTTTCTTTGACCAGCCAATCATTTTCTTATAAGATCTTTTGTGGTCTTCGTAGTTTATGTAAAAGGTTTTGAAATTAGCCACAAGTTTGGCACACTTATCCATCACCATTGATACTGAATCCGATTTTTGATTTAAGGTATGTTGAAGCATCTGGAATCTGGAGTCTATACTTGGAAATAGGGGGATAGTTCCAACAAGATTTTTCAAAGATTGGACAACAAAATCATGTCCAATAGAGGATGATTTCGAATCAGAGATTTTGCTTGGTGAGGATTATTTTTCAATATCAGCAACTTTCCTCTTTGATGAAGCACCCACTTCTTTCTTCTTCACTACTACTTTTCTAGGTGTATCAACAACCACCTGTTTTCCCTTATCAGCTTTCAGAATTAATTTTTCTTGATTGGGTGATTTGTGTTCACTATCAGATAGTTGTAAAATTTTATCTTCATCTATATCTTCCTTCTCATCTCCTTCCTCAGCATCCTCTGGATGAATGAAATCATGGATGGAGATTTCTTCTTCAGACACTTTGTTCACTTCTTCTCCACTCTTCTCATCTTTCCCTGGAGTAGAAAGTTTTGAAGACTCGGCTTCAGAGGTTTGGAATGATAATTTTTCAGAAGGGCTTTCCTTCTCATGAAAATCCTCTACTTTATCAAATCTTCAGTATCACCATTGCCTTCTTCTTCTTCTTCTACTTGTTTTTCTTCTACTTTTTTTCTTGGACTTCTTCCGGAGTCACAAACTTCTTTCCTGAAGTATCTGGTAAAGGTTCTATCAGAAATGATTCTGGTACCGGGATATTCTCGGATGCTTTCTCAGCAGCCTTCAGAAGTGATTGTACTATCTCTGCCTCAAACAACTTTTTCTTCTGCTTCTTCTCTTTCTCTTGATTCTCAAGCTCTTCAGCTGCCTTTTCCTTGAGAGATTTTTCCTCAACAGGGTCCAAGCCAAACTTAGGCTCTCCTTTCTGATTTTTCTTGTCTTCCCTCCACTTAGACACAACCTCATCAGGATAGACTTTTTGTTTCTTTGGCTTTGGTGGTGCAAATTGAGTTTCCTTTTCTATTGGGTTTTTTTCATTCTCTTCTACTTCCTTTACCTTCCTATTCCTTCCACCCTTTTTAGAGGTTTCAGCCATCTCATGTTTCTTTGAAAGTGCTTCAGCTTCCTCTTCAGGAAAATCATAGAATTCTTTGGATTCTTTGGAAAAACCAACTTTCATCCTTCTCAAGGTTTCATCACTTAGTAACATGACTTTGCAATTTCTTGACTTAGATTTGCAAGGAATTTTGAAGGATTCTAAACACCGAACAATCATCTTTGACAGAATGGCTGGATACATAATAATCTGATCCTTCAGATTTCCATTCTTTATGTTTTCAATTGTAACCAAGATATGCTTAACCAAGTTTATCTTTCTTAAGTTTACCAAGAAATCCAGAATGTAGATGTCACTCTTCTTTAATGTATCCTTATCACTTTTTCTCAGAATGATGAATCCTTGAACCCACAATTCAAGAATTCGAAAATTTGTAGACATGTGAAGAATCTTCGGAGTCTTTACCTCTGAAAGACCAAGACAATCCATGCCTTTTTATTTAATAAAACTTCATTGAACATCAGGCAGTTTATGTGAGAAGAACTATGATTCTCTTTCATAAGGGATTCCAATCAAACTATCAGCCTTGGTATATGAAAGAGAATATGTATTCCCATAACATTTGAAAGAAAACTTGCTCCTTCCTTCTTCTTTGAAGAAAGTTACTGTCTCGTAGAATTCAATCAGCAACTCCAGATACACTGGATCATGTGCTTTCAGTTTCTAAATGAAAACACTCTCCCACCCATTCAGCTTTATATTCTTAGAGATAATGGAATAATACTTAGCGAAGAAATTCAGATGAACCAACCTTTCTCTATAAACCTGCCTTTCAGAGATTTCCTTTATAGACGACATTTCTTTTTGAGACGAAGCTTCAACAGACATTCAGAGCTGAGGAAACCTTGAAGATTTGGAATGAGTTTATGTAGGAGGGTCAGATCTTCAGCACGCGAAGGCTTGAGTTTCTATGTGGGACAACCATTGGGGGTCCTTTATATAGGCGTTTGAGGTGACGATTCAGCTTCCATACTCAATCCAACGATTGAAAAACCTTCTGATCAGATCTGACGGCTTAAAAAAAATGATCAAAGAAGAATTTTGATGGATTCCAATCTTTTGTGGTTTTTAATAAAAACATTCAGATTCAAGGAAAAGAGAATATGAAAATTTTAAAAACAAATGAAAATACCAACAAGTAAAAGATGATTACGAAAATTTAAGAAAGGAAACATACCTTTCAATTTTCTAGGAAGAATATTCGTAACGAGGAAAATTCTTCTTGAAGAACTTTAGATTCTGAAAATTTTGATTACGAAAAATTTCAATATGAAAATCTCCATTACGAAAATTCTAAGTAAAAAAATCTTCATTACGAAAATTTTAAGTATGAAAATCTTCATTATGAAAATTTTAAGTACAAAAATCTTCATTACGAAAATTTTAAGTACGAAAAAAAATTTGACTACGAATTTTTTTTAGACTACGAAAAATTTTAGACTACAAAAAAATTGTAGACTACGAAATTTTTTTGACTACGAAAAAAATTTAGACTACGAATATTTTTTATAAATCTAATAAACAAATGTACTCCCCCTATAAAAAGGAGTTTCTTACTGTAAGGATATTGGTTTCAACAAGAAGTTAATAAGGAATATTACCTTATGATTATCATTCCGAACTTCTGTTTTATGTATTCAAATCTATCAGAGGGTAAAGATTTTGTGAAAATATCAGCAAGTTGATCTTGTGTTCTGATAAATTGAAGAATGATATCTCCTTTTTGTGTGTGATCCCTAATAAAGTTATGCCTAATATGTAACATCCCAAGTAAGTAATGAATAATAGATATTTTTATCTATGTCTATTAATGATTAAGATAGTGTTATAGAGGCTTAAAATGAAAATAAATACAATCTTATGCATGTAATACACTAATATTCTTAAAAGATTGTTTTACTGCCTTTTGATGGCAAACCATTTTTGAATCTATATTTTGACAATTTTATAAACTATGTTTGTAAAATAAACTTATTCTTTATGATTGTGACATCAAAATTTACCTTGTGTGAATTTTTGGTATTTTTCTGACAATGTTCATTTTTTAATGAATAGTGAAAAATACTGCATTTTACATCAAAACTGCTTTTTAATCTAATTTATTTATATGATTAGATTATGTTTTGAATTGGTTTTGAAGTGAAATTAGAATATATTTTTACCATTTTATCCAATGGTGGTCATTGGAATCAATTTCACTTTGAAATTAGACTTAAACTGGTGTCAATCTTTTGATACTTATTGTTTTGTAAAAACACGCTATTTGCTATGGCAGCGGGAATTAATTATTAAATTAATTAATGTGACTTATATGATTTGAATTTTGTAAAATAGGCTTCATTTTTGAATTCGGAATATCAAATATAGCTTAGGGTGAATTTTTGGTAATTTTCTGAAAAACTTCAATTTTTGATGAATAGTGAAACCACTAAGTGGTAATCAAGCAAACTGATTTTTCAGTTAAATGAAAGTTTACCACTAATGTGTATTGAATTTTAAAAATCCGACATACATGGTTGTCATTAAGAAGTAAAATGTGGTTCAATGAGATTATAATAATTTTTTGGTGAATAGTAACTTATTAAGTTCTTAATCACGATTAGTGGTAATTAGGGTAGTTTAAGGTATAAATAATGATTTAATAATATGAAATGACCTAGAAACATGTCCCAACCTTATTGGTTGTGTCATGGCCGACCAAGAAAAGCCATGGGTCAACTTGGGGACCCCATGGATCCACTTTTGTTGGGAAATGACAAAAATAACTTTTTATTTAATGTAAAAGTAAAAATGACACAAACATAATATGTTTTACGAAAACAATTTTTACATGGGCTTATAAAGATCATATTTTTGATTATAAATAGTCATTAGAAAGATAAAAAGATTTCCTACATCACAGTATTTTTTTTATAATTTTTAGACATTAAATAAATTAAATTATTTATGACATAATAATGATGCAGTGATGACATCATTATTTGATGATTTAAATAAAATGGAAAGACAATGTAAAATCAATGAACTATACATGGACAAAACCAATCGTATGAGTGGATTTAGAACCCTTATCACCTTATACACGAATTATATCAATGTGGGACCTTTTAAAACCGAAACACATTTTCAAATAATGTAATATTTCTTTACTTTCCAAAAGTGCCCCTCCTCTCCTCTTATAAAAGGCCCCCACATCTACCTCATTTCACACACTCCTCAAGCCTTTGGCTCGGCCAACCCCTGCCCATTTACTCTCTCCACATCCCTCTCCTCATCCTAGAGGATTCCCTTTGGGCAGAATCCTTTCAAAGGAAGCCTTTAGGCTCAAATCAAAAGGAGTTACACTTTTAAAGGTAATTCATTCTCTCATGTTCATTTGTTTTATTTTGCTTCTCCAACCCCCTAAACTCTTTTTATTTACTTTTTTTGTAACAACACCAGTATATTCAATATACTAGGATGTTGTTATAAGATTTATTTGAGATACACTCTCACACAACTACATCAAATGGTTAAAGAACATACGGTTTCCGTGGATGGCGAAATTCTGCCTCCCAAAACGATGATTGTTCAATACTCATTTAACACCTTCAAAGGTGGCCATTATGATGTCACTATTTTTGTATATGATATATGATATGTTTATGTTTTCCTTAAGCTTCTGTTTTTTTCATTTTGGGCATACCTTTATGGTTTCCATTATGGGTAAACACGATATCTTCATTTTAGGAAGTGCGGACTACCGCCCCCTGAAAGTGATTTGATTCGTTAATACCATATGTGGGATGTGTAAAGGATAAAGTTAATGATATTATATATGTTATTATACTGGAATTATAATATACTCTTATATAATTATGATTCCATTCCAAAAAAAATACGAAATAGAAATGGAAGTAGCGTTCATGCGTACGTACGGCTTACCGTCTCCATGAACGGTGCATTTCATTTCTTACCTCTAAATGTGATGTAATATTATAAATACATGTATATGCTGAATATATATGATGTATACGTTATCCAAATCATTAATATCATTCTGGATAAAATGAACCTTTGACCAAATTAACAACATGTAAGTGTAAGAAGTCTATTTTTGACTTAAGAACCAAATACTGACAAAATGAACATTATTAACTTAAATGATTACATGATGTCCATAACATGATATAAAAGTAATAATGAACTTGAAAAAGGTTCTTAAGCAAGTAGATATTAACTCAAGTTTATTATTCAGGAGATTAAAGAACGGTCGGGTCAAGTCGGATACGAGGTATGGGACTTCGTCTCAATCTCCTTTCGTTGAGGCATATTTTATTTTATACACAACTTTCTTTTATACGGTGTATAAACCCCTTTGACTTTTACGTTTATTCAAAAGGAATCTTTTTTTATACGAAGCTTTTACTAAACGACAAAAGGGAATGTTTTTGTCGTACGTATACGGCGACAACGACTTCTCCGCCATCATGACTGTTATTTGAGTTTCGGCTTCCTCTACAAGCCATACCTTCTTTTTAAAAGAAAAATAAATACCATGTTTTACTTTTCTTTTATTTTAGTATTGAAAATGGTTTTCATAATGTTTTTATATCAATGTGTTGTATTGATATCTCATGATTAAAATGTGGAAATTTTATGTTTCCTTTATGCATGTTTTATGTGATATGATTATGTTATGGTTCTTGGGCATTATTATGAAGACGGGTGGTTCTGTGATAAACTAAAGGCGGGTGAGCCCGTTATAGCTCTCCAATGCATTGGGTAACGCGAAGGAGTGAAACGTTAAGGTTTCTCCGAAGAGATTTAGGGAATATACTGTGATGGGTATTCCAAACGTAACCAAGAGGGTTACTCCCTACGTAAGAATGTTATGAATGCCTCAAGTTACCTTTACGTCTTATGATTTCTATGATTTATTCATGATTTTATGAGGTATGCTAAAGTGCCTATGTTTTATGGGTAAAGTATGATTTCATTCTTATGTATATATGAACTCATGTTTCCTTTCCATGTTTTTTTTATAACCCATACTGAGTTTTTATGCTCATCCCATGTTTTTGAAATGTTTTTCACAGGTCAAGGGAAAGGTACATGATAAGATGATAGAGTCAAGGAAGTGTCAAGAAATAATCCATGTTTTATTTTAAATGTGTTTCCATTGATGGGAATGAAGAATACTATCTTTATGTAACCACTTTGTTTATATGTGGAATGTAATGCAAGTTTTATGATCTAATTCTCTAAAACTCTAAACCCGAAAAGATCCTCAATGTGTAATCTTGTAATAACTCAAGATTAAGTAAGGTTTAAGGCTGGGGCCTTATAGTTGGTATCAAAGGTCGGTTTAGATAACTTTAGGAGTTAGAATTCTATTAAATGATTATCCAAAAATATTTTTTTTTGAAATGATATAGCATTTAAAGATTACCATGTTGCTTCATCTAAGACATGTTTGTTCAGAATGGTTTTCCGCAGAGGAAACAGGGAAGCAGTGCTAGGAAGGCATACAGAAGGAAATAACCTTCCAAATCAGCATCCAGAAATGGTCGGAATTGGAACTGAACAGTTTGTTGCAGTAATGGAGCAGTTGACTCAAGCGATAAATGGTGGTGGTATCCATGCACGAGATCAGCCAGACCAACCGCAAAGGAACATGTCAGTGGTGGAACATTTCATGAGGCAACATCCACCATCATTCAGAGGATCATATGACCCTGTGCTAGCTGAAGGGTGGATTAAAGCATTGGAGAAGATTTTTGATGTCATGGGGTGTTCAGACAATCAGAAGGTTAGTCTTTCTATTTACCGTTTGGAGGGTGAAGAAGATCAGTGGTGGTCTATGGTTAAAAATATCAGGGACGCTGATGAGATTGATGCTCTTGACTGGGATGAATTCAAAGGTATGTTTCTTGAGAAGTATTTTCCTAAGGCTGTTCGACTTAGGATGGAAAAGCAATTCTTGGAATTGAGGCAAGAGGAAGACTCAGTGGCTGCCTATGAAGAAAGGTTCACTCGATTGGCAAGGTATGCTCCAAATTTTATCCGGGACCTTGATAGTAAAATCAATCGTTTTTACTCAGGATTAAAGCCAAAATATCGAAGGGCATTAGCTTATCGTGAGTTTAAAAGTTATGAAAAGCTTGTTCTATGTGCTGAGAAGGTGGAAATGGAGTTTACCGATGACCAAGTGTTCTATAACAACCAGCAGAAGAAGAGACCGAAGTGGCAGGAGAAAGGTAAGAATTCTTCGAAAAAGTCTGATGGTAAGAGAACTAAGTTTCCAGTTTGTGATAAATGAGGCAAAAGGCATGCTGGGGAATGTCTTCTGAATTCTGGGAAGTGCTACCGATGTGGTAAGATGGGACATAAGGCTCGTGATTGCACTGAAAAGGATCAAGGTGAAGGTAAAAACAAGTTTGATTTACAGTTAGTGAAATGTTATAAGTGCAATGAGATGGGTCACTATGCAAACGAGTGTCTGACAAAGAGTTTGAGTGATGGGAAACAGTTAGACTACAAGCAGAAAGGGGTGGTGAAATCCTTTGCAACTACTTCAGCAGATGTCGGGCCATCAAATGAAGTTGTATCAGGTACTTTGTTTGTTTTTTCAGATTATGCCAGTGTGTTGTTTGATTCGGGGTCTACACATTCTTTCATCTCTGAAACCTTTTCTAGTAAAATGGGAATACCATCTCAAGAAATGACTCCTGAACTTTTGGTAAAAACACCCGGGGGAAATGTTGAGGCAAAAAGAATTTATAAGAATCTTCCTATCCTTATCTGTGGAAAAAACCTACTTGCAAACCTTATTGTTCTACCTCTAGTAGAGTTTGATGTTATCCTGGGTATGGATTGGCTCTCTATTTACCATGCTAAGATTGACTGTAGAGCTAAAGAAGTTTCTTTTTAGAAAGACTTTCAGTTTGTTTACAAGAATGAACCCTTACTTTTGATAACATATCAAGAGGCCGAGAAACTTGTAAAAGATGGAAATGAATGTTACCTTGCACACGTCGTTGAAAATAAAGGAACTGTTCAGATTAATGATGTGCCAGTGGTAAATGAGTATCCTGATGTTTTTCCTGATGAGTTTCCTGGAATAATACCAGACCGGGAAGTTGAGTTTACTGTTGACTTAGTTCCTGATGCTAAGCCAATTTTAAAACCCCCTTATCGAATGGCACAAATTGAACTTTTAGAGTTGAAGGATCAATTGCAAGATTTATTAGAGAAAGGTTTCATTAGACCTAGCACATCACCATGGGGTGCTCCTATTTTATTTTTTAAAAAGAAAGATGGTTCTATGAGACTTTGCATTGATTATAGAGCCTTGAATAATATCACTGTTAAGAACAAATATCCTTTGCCTCATATCGATGATTTGTTTGATCAGCTCCAGGGAGCTCAGTTTTTTTCAAAGATTGACCTGAGATCGGGGTACCATCAGCTGAAGGTAAAGGAGGCAGATATTCCGAAGACCGCGTTTCGTACGAGATATGGCCATTATGAATTTGTAGTAATGCCTTTTGGGCTAACCAATGCACCTGCTGTATTCATGGATTTAATGAATAGAATTTTCCATGAGTTCTTGGATAAGTTTGTGGTGGTTTTCATTGATGATATTTTGGTGTTTTCTAAAAGTAAAGAGGAGCAAGAAAGACATTTAAGGGTTATCTTGCAAACCTTAAAAGAAAAGAAACTGTATGGGAAATTCAGCAAGTGTGAGTTTTGGTTGCAACAAATTTCTTTCCTTGGTCACATTGTTTCTAAATATGGAATAACAGTTGATCCTGCAAAAACAAAAGTTGTGGAAGAATGGCCAAGACCCACAAATGTAACCGAGATTCGTAGCTTCCTTGGTTTGGCGGGCTATTACCGAAGGTTTGTTAGAAATTTTTCACGGTTATCTAGTCCAATGACTAAGCTAACTCGGAAGGGTGTTAAGTTTATCTGGACAAAAGAATGTGATGATTGTTTTCAGGAATTGAAAAGAAGATTGGTGAATGCTCCAGTTTTGGCACTACCTTCCAGGAATGGTGAGTTTGTTATATACAGTGATGCTTCATTGAAAGGACTTGGTTGTGTCCTAATGAAGAATGATCAGGTAATTGCTTATGCTTCACGACAGTTGAAAACTCATGAGGTAAATTACCCTACACATGATTTGGAATTAGCTGCTGTTGTTTTTGCTTTAAAAATTTGGAGGCATCATTTTTATGGAGTAAAGTGTGAAATATATACCGATCACAAAAGTTTAAAATATATATTCACTCAGAAAGAGTTAAACATGAGACAGAGGAGATGGCTAGAATTAATCAAGGATTATGATTGTACAATTCATTACCATCCGGGAAAAGCAAATAAAGTGGCTGATGCTTTGAGTCGAAAAAGTAATGCTTCATTAGCAATGTTGCGTTTGGAACGTGATCCTTTGGTCAAGGATTTGATGAAATTTGGCATAGAAGTTGTTGGTGCAGGAAGTCCTTCTGTTTTGTTTCAGGTATGAGTGAGATCTTCTCTATCAGATAGAATTAAGCAAGCACAGAAGCAAGACAGTGAGTTGCAGAAAAAGGTAGAGCTGGTTCAGAAAGGTAAGTTGCCTGAATTCAACATTGATAATGATTGTGTTTTGATATTTGGGAAGAGATTGTGTGTGCCTTGTGATTCACAGTTGAAGAGAGAGTTGTTATGTGAAGCTCATAGTTCTCCGTTTTCAGTTCATCCGGGCAGTACTAAGATGTATAGAGATCTGCAGGAGTATTACTGGTGGGATGGAATGAAAAGAGACATTGCTGATTTTACTGTGAAGTGTTTGACTTGTCAGTAGGTTAAAGCAGAGCGACAGTTACCGAAAGGGATGCTTCAGCCTTTACCAGTGCCAGAGTGGAAATGGGAGAATATATCCATGGACTTTGTTGTTGGATTACCGAAGACATCTCGAGGTAATAATGCAATATGGGTTATTGTTGATCGCTTGACCAAATCTGCTCATTTCCTTTCTATACGAGATACTTTCTCTCTTGATCAACTTTCCCGTTTGTATCTTAAAGATATAGTCAGGTTACATGGAGTTCCTCTCTTCATTGTATCGGATCGTGATCCCAGGTTTACTTCTAACTTTTGGAAATGCCTTCAGAAGTCGTTGGGTACTGAATTAAATTTTAGTACAGCTTTTCATCCTCAATCAGGCGGGCAGTCAGAACAAACAATTCAGACATTGGAGGATATGCTACGAGCTTGTTCTATGGATTATCAGGGAAGTTGGGACCAACATCTTTCTTTGGTTGAATTTTCATATAATAACAGTTTTCATTCCAGTATACAGATGACACCATTTCAGGCATTATATGGGAAGCTGTGTCGAACTCCAGCTTTCTGGGATGAAGTGGGTGAAAGGAAGTTGATGGGACCAGAATTGGTAGAAGAGATGGCAGAAAAAGTTCAGCTGATTCAGAAACACATGAGAACAGCTCAGAGCAGGCAGAAGAGTTATGCAGATAACCGGAGGAAGGATCTATCTTTCGAGGTAGGTGATCATGTTTTTCTCAAGGTTTCTCCTTAGAAAAGTGTGATGAGATTTGGTAATAAAGGAAAGTTGAGTCCAAGGTTCATTGGACCATATGAAATTCTGGAGAGGGTTGGATCAGTTGCATACCGAGTGGCTTTACCTCCGAGTTTATCTCAGGTACACAATGTTTTTCACATTTCGATGTTGAGAAAATATATGCCAGATCCATCTCATGTTTTGAGTCCAGAGGTAGTTCAGCTGGAAGAGAACCTATCTTATGAGGAACAACCGGTCCAGATTCTTGACCACAGGGAGCAAGTGTTACGGAATAAGGTGATTAAGCAGGTATAGGTTTTGTGGAAAAACCACATGATTGAAGAGGCAACATGGGAATCTGAAAATGCAATGAGGGATAAGTACCCCCATTTATTCGATAAGTAAATAAATTGCGGGGACGCAATTTTCTAAAGGGGGGAAGGATGTAACATCCCAAGTAAGTAATGAATAATAGATATTTTTATCTATGTCTATTAATGATTAAGATAGTGTTATAGAGGCTTAAAATGAAAATAAATACAATCTTATGCATGGAATACACTAATATTCTTAAAAGATTGTTTTACTGCCTTTTGATGGCAAACCATTTTTGAATCTATATTTTGACAATTTTATAAACTATGTTTGTCAAAATAAACTTATTCTTTATGATTTTGACATTAAAATTTACCTTGTGTGAATTTTTGGTATTTTTCTGACAATGTTCATTTTTTAATGAATAGTGAAAAATACTGCATTTTACATCAAAACTGCTTTTTAATATAATTTATTTATATGATTAGATTATGTTTTGAATTGGTTTTGAAGTGAAATTAGAATATATTTTTACCATTTTATCCAATGGTGGTCATTGGAATCAATTTCACTTTGAAATTAGACTTAAACTGGTGTCAATCTTTTGATACTTATTGTTTTGTAAAAACACGCTATTTGCTCTGGCAGCGGGAATTAATTATTAAATTAATTAATGTGACTTATATGATTTGAATTTTGTAAAATAGACTTCATTTTTGAATTCGGAATATCAAATATAGCTTAGGGTGAATTTTTGGTAATTTTCTGAAAAACTTCAATTTTTGATTAATAGTGAAACCACTAAGTGGTAATCAAGCAAACTGATTTTTCAGTTAAATGAAAGTTTACCACAAATGTGTATTGAATTTCAAAAATCCGACATACATGGTTGTCATTAAGAAGTAAAATGTGGTTCAATGAGATTATAATAATTTTTTGGTGAATAGTAACTTATTAAGTTCTTAATCGCGATTAGTGGTAATTAGGGTAGTTTAAGGTATAAATAATGCTTTAATAATATGAAATGGCCTAGACACATGTCCCAACCTTATTGGTTGTGTCATGGACGACCAATACAAGCCATGGGTCAACTTGGGGACCCCATGGATCCACTTTTGTTGGGAAATGACAAAAATAACTTTTTATTTAATGTAAAAGTAAAAATGACACAAACATAATATATTTTACGAAAACAATTTTTACATGGGCTTATAAAGATCAGATTTTTGATTATAAATAGTCATTAGAAAGATAAAAATATTTCCTACATCATAGTGTTTTTTTATAATTTTTAGACATTAAATAAATTAAATTATTTATGACATAATAATGATGCAGTGATGACATCATTATTTGACGATTTAAATAAAATGGAAAGACAATATAAAATCTATGAACTACACATGGCCAAAACCAATTGGATGAGTGGATTTCGAACCCTTATCACCTTATCCACGAATTATATCAATGTGGGACCTTTTAAAACCGAAACACATTTTCAAATAATGTAATATTTCTTTACTTTCCAAAAGTGCCCCGCCTCTCCTCTTATAAAAGGCCCCCACTTCTACCTCATTTCACACACTCCTCAAGACTTTGGCTCGGCCAACCCCTGCCCATTTACTCTCTCCACATCCCTCTCCTCATCCTAGAGGATTCCCTCTGGGCAGAATCCTTTCAAAGGAAGCCTTTAGGCTCAAATCAAAAGGAGTTACACTTTTAAAGGTAATCCATTCTCTCATATTCATTTGTTTTATTTTGCTTCTCCAACCCCCTAAACTCTTTTTATTTACTTCTTTTGTAACAACACCAGTATCTTCAATATACTAGGATGTTGTTATAAGATTTATTTGAGCTACACTCTCACACAACTACATCAAATGGTTAAAGAACATACGGTTTCCGTGGATGGAGAAATTCTGCCTCCTGAAACGATTATTGTTCAATACTCATTTAACACCTTCAAAGGTGGCCATTATGATGTCACTATTTTTGTATATGATATATGATATGTTTATGTTTTCCTTAAGCTTCTGTTTTTTTCATTTTGGGCATACCTTTATGGTTTCCATTATGGGTAAACACGATATCTTCATTTTAGGAAGTGCGGACTACCGCCCCCTGAAAGTGATTTGATTCGTTAATACCATATGTGGGATGTGTAAAGGATAAAGTTAATGATATTATATATGTTATTATACTGGAATTATAATATACTCTTATATAATTATGATTCCATTCCAAAAAAAAATACGAAATAGAAATGGAAGTAGCGTTCATGCGTACGTACGGCTTACCGTCTCCATGAACGGTGCATTTCATTTCTTACCTATAAATGTGATGTAATATTATAAATACATGTATATGCTGAATATATATGATGTATACGTTATCCAAATCATTAATATCATTCTGGATATAATGAACCTTTGACCAAATTAACAACATGTAAGTGTAAGAAGTCTATTTTTGACTTAAGAACCAAATACCGACAAAATGAACATTATTAACTTAAATGATTACATGATGTCCATAACATGGTATAAAAGGAATAATGAACTTGAAAAAGGTTCTTAATCAAGTAGAGATTAACTCAAGTTTATTATTCAGGAGATTAAAGAACGGTCGGGTCAAGTCGGATACGAGGTATGGGACTTCGTCTCAATATCCTTTCGTTGAGGCATATTTTATTTTATACACAACTTTCTTTTATACGGTGTATAAACCCCTTTGACTTTTACGTTTATTCAAAAGGAATCTTTTTTTTATACGAAGCTTTTACTAAACGACAAAAGGGAATGTTTTTGTCGTACGTATACGGCGACAACGACTTCTCCGCCGTCGTGACCGTTATTTGAGTTTCGGCTTCCTCTACAAGCCATACCTTCTTTTTAAAAGAAAAATAAATACCATGTTTTACTTTTCTTTTATTTTATTATTGAAAATGGTTTTCATAATATTTTTATATCAATGTGTTGTATTGATATCTCATGATTAAAATGTGGAAATTTTATGTTTCCTTTATGCATGTTTTATGTGATATGATTATGTTATGGTTCTTGGGCATTATTATGAAGATGGGTGGTTCCGTGATAAACTAAGGGCGGGTGAGCCCGTTATAGCTCTCCAATGCATTGGGTAACGCAAAGGAGTGAAACGTTAAGGTTTCTCCGAAGAGATTTAGGGAATATACTGTGATGGGTATTCCAAACGTAACCAAGAGGGTTACTCCCTACGTAAGAATGTTATGAATGCCTCAAGTTACCTTTACGTCTTATGATTTCTATGATTTATTCATGATTTTATGAGGTATGCTAAAGTGCCTATGTTTTATGGGTAAAGTATGATTTCATTCTTATGTATATATGAACTCATGTTTCCTTTCCATGTTTTTTTTATAACCCATACTGAGTTTTTATGCTCATCCCAAGTTTTTGAAATGTTTTTCACAGGTCAAGGGAAAGGTACATGATAAGATGATAGAGTCAAGGAAGTGTCAAGAAATAATCCATGTTTTATTTTAAATGTGTTTCCATTGATGGGAATGAAGAATACTATCTTTATGTAACCACTTTGTTTATATGTGGAATGTAATGCAAGTTTTATGATCTAATTCTCTAAAACTCTAAACCCGAAAAGATCCTCAATGTGTAATCTTGTAATAACTCAAGATTAAGTAAGGTTTAAGGCTGGAGCCTTATAGTTGGTATCAAAGGTCGGTTTAGATAACTTTAGGAGTTAGAATTCTATTAAATGATTATCCAAAAATATTTTTTTTTGAAATGATATAGCATTTAAAGATTACCATGTTGCTTCATCTAAGACATGTTTTTTCAGAATGATTTTCCGCAGAGGAAACAGGGAAGCAGTGCTAGGAAGGCATACAGAAGGAAATAACCTTCCAAATCAGCATCCAGAAATGGTCGGAATTGGAACTGAACAGTTTGTTGCAGTAATGGCGCAGTTGACTCAAGCGATAAATGGTGGTGGTATCCATGCACGAGATCAGCCAGACCAACCGCAGAGGAACATGTCAGTGGTGGAACATTTCATGAGGCAACATCCACCATCATTCAGAGGATCATCTGACCCTGTGCTAGCTGAAGGGTGGATTAAAGCACTGGAGAAGATTTTTGATGTCATGGGGTGTTCAGACAATCAGAAGGTTAGTCTTGCTATTTACCGTTTGGAGGGTGAAGCAGATCAGTGGTGGTCTATGGTTAAAAATATTAGGGACGCCGATGAGATTGATGCTCTTGACTAGGATGAATTCAAAGGTATGTTTCTTGAGAAGTATTTTCCTAAGGCTGTTCGACTTAGGATGGAAAAGCAATTCTTGGTATTGAGGCAAGAGGAAGACTCAGTGGCTGCCTATGAAGAAAGGTTCACTCGATTGGCAAGGTATGCTCCAAATTTTATCCGGGACCTTGATAGTAAAATCAATCGTTTTTACTCAGGATTAAAGCCAAAATATCGAAGGGAATTAGCCTCTCGTGAGTTTAAAAGTTATGAAAATCTTGTTCGATGTGCTGAGAAGGTGGAAATGGAGTTTACCGATGACCAAGTGTTCTATAACAACCAGCAGAAGAAGAGACCGAGGTGGCAGGAGAAAGGTAAGAATTCTTCGAAAAAGTCTGATGGTAAGAGAACTAAGTTTCCAGTTTGTGATAAATGTGGCAAAAGGCATGCTGGGGAATGTCTTCTGAATTCTGGGAAGTGCTACCGATGTGGTAAGATGGGACATAAGGCTCGTGATTGCACTGAAAAGGATCAAGGTGAAGGTAAAAACAAGTTTGATTTACAGTTAGTGAAATGTTATAAGTGCAATGAGATGGGTCACTATGAAAACGAGTGTCCGACAAAGAGCTTGAGTGATGGGAAGCAGTTAGACTACAAGCAGAAAGGGGTGGTGAAATCCTTTGCAACTACTTCAGCAGATGTCGAGCCATCAAATGAAGTTGTATCAGGTACTTTGTTTGTTTTTTCAGATTATGCCAGTGTGTTGTTTGATTCGGGGTCTACACATTCTTTCATCTCTGAAACCTTTTCTAGTAAAATGGGAATACCATCTCAAGAAACGACTCCTGAAATTTTGGTAAAAACACCTGGGGGAAATGTTGAGGCAAAAAGAATTTATAAGAATCTTCCTATCCTTATCTGTGGAAAAAACCTACTTGCAAACCTTATTGTTCTACCTCTAGTAGAGTTTGATGTTATCCTGGGTATGGATTGGCTCTCTATTTACCATGCTAAGATTGACTGTAGAGCTAAATAAGTTTCTTTTCAGAAATAATTTCAGTTTGTTTACAAGAATGAACCCTTACTTTTGAAAACATATCAAGAGGCCGAGAAACTTGTAAAAGATGGAAATGAATGTTACCTTGAACACGTCGTTGAAAATAAAGGAACTGTTCAGATTAATGATGTGCCAGTGGTAAATGAGTATCCTGATGTTTTTCCTGATGAGTTGCCTGGAATAATACCAGATCGGGAAGTTGAGTTTACTGTTGACTTAGTTCCTGATGCTAAGCCAATTTCAAAACCCCCTTATCGAATGGCACAAATTGAACTTTTAGAGTTGAAGGATCAATTGCAAGATTTATTAGAGAAAGGTTTCATTAGACCTAGCACATCACCATGTGGTGCTCCTATTTTATTTGTTAAAATGAAAGATGGTTCTATGAGACTTTGCATTGATTATAGAGCCTTGAATAATATCACTGTTAAGAACAAATATCCTTTTCCTCATATCGATGATTTGTTTGATCAGCTCCAGGGAGCTCAGTTTTTTTCAAAGATTGACCTGAGATCGGGGTACCATCAGCTAAAGGTAAAGGAGGCAGATATTCCGAAGACCGCGTTCCGTACGGGATATGGCCATTATGAATTTGTAGTAATGCCTTTTGGGCTAACCAATGCACCTGCTGTATTCATGGATTTAATGAATAGAATTTTCCATGAGTTCTTGGATAAGTTTGTGGTGGTTTTCATTGATGATATTTTGGTGTTTTCTAAAAGTAAAGAGGAGCATGAAAGACATTTAAGGGTTATCTTTCAAACCTTAAAAGAAAAGAAACTGTATGGGAAATTCAGCAAGTGTGAGTTTTGGTTGCAACAAATTTCTTTCCTTGGTCACATTGTTTCTAAATATGGAATAACGGTTGATCCTGCAAAAACAAAAGTTGTGGAAGAATGGCCAAGACCCACAAATGTAACCGAGATTCGTAGCTTCCTTGGTTTGGCGGGCTATTACCGAAGCTTTGTAAGAAATTTTTCACGGTTATCTAGTCCAATGACTAAGCTAACTCGGAAGGGTGTTAAGTTTATCTGGACAAAAGAATGTGATGATTGTTTTCAGGAATTGAAAAGAAGATTGGTGAATGCTCCAGTTTTGGCACTACCTTCCAGGAATGGTGAGTTTGTTATATACAGTGATGCTTCATTGAAAGGACTTGGTTGCGTCCTAATGCAGAATGATCAGGTAATTGCTTATGCTTCACGACAGTTGAAAACTCATGAGGTAAATTACCCTACACATGATTTGGAATTAGCTGCTATTGTTTTTGCTTTAAAAATTTGGAGGCATCATTTTTATGGAGTAAAGTGTGAAATATATACCAATCACAAAAGTTTAAAGTATATATTCACTCAGAAAGAGTAAAACATGAGACAGAGGAGATGGCTAGAATTAATCAAGGATTATGATTGTACAATTCATTACCATCCGGGAAAAGCAAATAAAGTGGCTGATGCTTTGAGTCGAAAAAGTAATGCTTCATTAGCAATGTTGCGTTTGGAACGTGATCCTTTGGTCAAGGATTTGATGAAATTTGGCATAGAAGTTGTTGGTGCAGGAAGTCCTTCTGTTTTGTTTCAGGTATCAGTGAGATCTTCTCTATCAGATAGAATCAAGCAAGCACAGAAGCAAGACAGTGAGTTGCAGAAAAAAGGTAGAGCTGGTTCAGAAAGGTAAGTTGCCTGAATTCAACATTGATAATGATTGTGTTTTGATATTTGGGAAGAGATTGTGTGTGCCTTGTGATTCACAGTTGAAGAGAGAGTTGTTATGTGAAGCTCATAGTTCTCCGTTTTCAGTTCATCCGGGCAGTACTAAGATGTATAGAGATCTGCGGGAGTATTACTGGTGGGATGGAATGAAAAGAGACATTGCTGATTTTACTGTGAAGTGTTTGACTTGTCAGCAGGTTAAAGCAGAGCGACAATTACCGAAAGGGATGCTTCAGCCTTTACCAGTGCCAGAGTGGAAATGAGAGAATATATCCATGGACTTTGTTGTTGGATTACCGAAGACATCTCGAGGTAATAATGCAATATGGGTTATTGTTGATCGCTTGACCAAATCTGCTCATTTCCTTGCTATACGAGATACTTTCTCTCTTGATCAACTTTCCCGTTTGTATCTTAAAGAGATAGTCAGGTTACATGGAGTTCCTCTCTCCATTGTATCGGATCGTGATCCCAGGTTTACTTCTAACTTTTGGAAAGGCCTTCAGAAGTCGTTGGGTACTGAATTAAATTTTAGTACAGCTTTTCATCCTCAATCAGACGGGCAGTCAGAACAAACAATTCAGACATTGGAGGATATGCTAGGAGCTTGTTCTATGGATTATCAGGGAAGTTGGGACCAACATCTTTCTTTGGTTGAATTTTCATATAATAACAGTTTTCATTCCAGTATACAGATGGCACCATTTCAGGCATTATATGGGAAGCGGTGTCGAACTCCAGCTTTCTGGGATGAAGTGGGTGAAAGGAAGTTGATGGGACCAGAATTGGTAGAAGAGATGGCAGAAAAAGTTCAGCTGATTCAGAAACACATGAGAACAGCTCAGAGCAGGCAGAAGAGTTATGCGGATAACCGGAGGAAGGATCTATCTTTCGAGGTAGGTGATCATGTTTTTCTCAAGGTTTCTCCTTAGAAAAGTGTGATGAGATTTGGTAAGAAAGGAAAGTTGAGTCCAAGGTTCATTGGACTATATGAAATTCTGGAGAGGGTTGGATCAGTTGCATACTGAGTCGCTTTACCTCCGAGTTTGTCTCAGGTACACAATGTTTTTCACATTTCGATGTTGAGAAAGTATATGCCAGATCCATCTCATGTTTTGAGTCCAGAGGTAGTTCAGTTGGAAGAGAACCTATCTTATGAGGAACAACCGGTCCAGATTCTTGACCACAGGGAGCAAGTGTTACGGAATAAGGTGATTAAGCAGGTAAAAGTTTTGTGGAAAAACCACATGATTGAAGAGGCAACATGGGAATCTGAAAATGCAATGAGGGATAAGTACCCCCATTTATTCGATAAGTAAATAAATTGCGGGGAGGCAATTTTCTAAAGGGGGGAAGGATGTAACATCCCAAGTAAGTAATGAATAATAGATATTTTTATCTATGTCTATTAATGATTAAGATAGTGTTATAGAGGCTTAAAATGAAAATAAATACAATCTTATGCATGGAATACACTAATATTCTTAAAAGATTGTTTTACTGCCTTTTGATGGCAAACCATTTTTGAATCTATATTTTGACAATTTTATAAACTATGTTTGTCAAAATAAACTTATTCTTTATGATTGTGACATCAAAATTTACCTTGTGTGAATTTTTGGTATTTTTCTGACAATGTTCATTTTTTAATGAATAGTGAAAAATACTGCATTTTACATCAAAACTGATTTTTAATCTAATTTATTTATATGATTAGATTATGTTTTGAATTGTTTTTGAAGTGAAATTAGAATATATTTTTACCATTTTATCCAATGGTGGTCATTGGAATCAATTTCACTTTGAAATTAGACTTAAACTGGTGTCAATCTTTTGATACTTATTGTTTTGTAAAAACACGCTATTTGCTCTGGCAGCGGGAATTAATTATTAAATTAATTAATGTGACTTATATGATTTGAATTTTGTAAAATAGACTTCATTTTTGAATTCGGAATATCAAATATAGCTTAGGGTGAATTTTTTGTAATTTTCTGAAAAACTTCAATTTTTGATGAATAGTGAAACCACTAAGTGGTAATCAAGCAAACTGTTTTTTCAGTTAAATGAAAGTTTACCACTAATGTGTATTGAATTTCAAAAATCCGACATACATGGTTGTCATTAAGAAGTAAAATGTGGTTCAATGAGATTATAATAATTTTTGGTGAATAGTAACTTATTAAGTTCTTAATCGTGATTAGTGGTAATTAGGGTAGTTTAAGGTATAAATAATGATATAATAATATGAAATGACCTAGACACATGTCCCAACCTTATTGGTTGTGTCATGGCCGACCAAGACAAGCCATGGTTCAACTTGGGGACCCCATGGATCCACTTTTGTTGGGAAATGACAAAAATAACTTTTTATTTAATGTAAAAGTAAAAATGACACAAACATAATATGTTTTACGAAAACAATTTTTACATGGGCTTATAAAGATCAGATTTTTGATTATAAATAGTCATTAGAAAAATAAAAAGATTTCCTACATCATAGTATTTTTTTTATAATTTTTAGACATTAAATAAATTAAATTATTTATGACATAATAATGATGCAGTGATGACATCATTATTTGACGATTTAAATAAAATGGAAAGACAATGTAAAATCTATGAACTACACATGGCCAAAACCAATTAGATGAGTGGATTTAGAACCCTTATCACCTTATACACGAATTATATCAATGTGGGACCTTTTAAAACCGAAACACATTTTCAAATAATGTAATATTTCTTTACTTTCCAAAAGTGCCCCTCCTCTCCTCTTATAAAAGGCCCCCACCTCTACCTCATTTCACACACTCCTAAAGCCTTTGGCTCGGCCAACCCCTGCCCATTTACTCTCTCCACATCCCTATCCTCATCCTAGAGGATTCCCTTTGGGAAGAATCCTTTCAAAGTAAGCCTTTAGGCTCAAATCAAAAGGAGTTACACTTTTAAAGGTAATTCATTCTCTCATGTTCATTTGTTTTATTTTGCTTCTCCAACCCCCTAAACTCTTTTTATTTACTTCTTTTGTAACAACACCAGTATCTTAAATATACTAGGATGTTGTTATAAGATTTATTTGAGCTACACTCTCACACAACTACATCAAATGGTTAAAGAACATACGGTTTCCGTGGATGGCGAAATTCTGCCTCCCAAAACGATGATTGTTCAATACTCATTTAACACCTTAAAAGGTGGCCATTATGATGTCACTATTTTTGTATATGATATATGATATGTTTATGTTTTCCTTAATCTTCTGTTTTTTTCATTTTGGGCATACCTTTATGGTTTCCATTATGGGTAAACACGATATCTTCATTTTAGGAAGTGCGGACTACCGCCCCCTGAAAGTGATTTGATTCGTTAATACCATATGTGGGATGTGTAAAGGATAAAGTTAATGATATTATATATGTTATTATACTGTAATTATAATATACTCTTATATAATTATGATTCCATTCCAAAAAAAAAAAATACGAAATAGAAATGGAAGTAGCGTTCATGCGTACGTACGTCTTACCATCTCTATGAACGGTGCATTTCATTTCTTACCTCTAAATGTGATGTAATATTATAAATACATGTATATGCTGAATATATATGATGTATACGTTATCCAAATCATTAATATCATTCTGTATATAATGAACCTTTGACCAAATTAACAACATGTAAGTGTAAGAAGTCTATTTTTGACTTAAGAACCAAATACCGACAAAATGAACATTATTAACTTAAATGATTACATGATGTCCATAACATGGTATAAAAGGAATAATGAACTTGAAAAAGATTCTTAAGCAAGTAGAGATTAACTCAAGTTTATTATTCAGGATATTAAAGAACGGTCGGGTCAAGTCGGATACGAGGTATGGGACTTCGTCTCAATCTCCTTTCGTTGAGGCATATTTTATTTTATACACAACTTTCTTTTATACGGTGTATAAACCCCTTTGACTTTTACGTTTATTCAAAAGGAATATTTTTTTTATACGAAGCTTTTACTAAACGACAAAAGAGAATGTTTTTGTCGTACGTATACGGCGCCAACGACTTCTCCGCCGTCGTGACCGTTATTTGAGTTTCGGCTTCCTCTACAAGCCATACCTTCTTTTTAAAAGAAAAATAAATACCATGTTTTACTTTTCTTTTATTTTAGTATTGAAAATGGTTTTCATAATGTTTTTATATCAATGTGTTGTATTGATATCTCATGATTAAAATGTGGAAATTTTATGTTTCCTTTATGCATGTTTTATGTGATATGATTATGTTATGGTTCTTGGGCATTATTATGAAGACGGGTGGTTCCGTGATAAACTAAGGGTGGGTGAGCCCGTTATAGCTCTCCAATGCATTGGGTAACGCGAAGGAGTGAAACGTTAAGGTTTCTCCGAAGAGATTTAGGGAATATACTGTGATGGGTATTCCAAACGTAACCAAGAGGGTTACTCCCTACGTAAGAATGTTATGAATGCCTGAAGTTACCTTTACGTCTTATGATTTCTATGATTTATTCATGATTTTAGGAGGTATGCTAAAGTTCCTATGTTTTATGGGTAAAGTATGATTTCATTCTTATGTATATATGAACTCATGTTTCCTTTCCATGTTTTTTTTATAACCCATACTGAGTTTTTATGCTCATCCCAAGTTTTTGAAATGTTTTTCACAGGTCAAGGGAAAGGTACATGATAAGATGATAGAGTCAAGGAAGTGTCAAGAAATAATCCATGTTTTATTTTAAATGTGTTTCCATTGATGGGAATGAAGAATACTATCTTTATGTAACCACTTTGTTTATATGTGGAATGTAATGCAAGTTTTATGATCTAATTCTCTAAAACTCTAAACCCAAAAAGATCCTCAATGTGTAATCTTGTAATAACTCAAGATTAAGTAAGGTTTAAGGCTGGGGCCTTATATAATATCTATTTGTTTTTCATAAGAGTGATGTTCATGGTTTTTATTTAAGGCAATGAAACTAGTATTATCACACAAAATTTGTGTTTTGGTAAAACTCATACCATAGTCTGTGAGTGTGTGTTGCATCTACAACACTTGAGCACAACAACTTCCAGCTGCTACATATTCAGCTTCAGTAGTGGAAAGTGCTATTGAGTGTTGCTTTTTTCATGACCAAGAAACTAATGAATCTCCTAAGAAATGAAAAGTTTCGAAACTACTTTTCTTATCCATTATACATCCACCAAAGTTAGTATCTGAAAAACTTTTTAAAAAAAAATCATTTCTATAAGTGTAAAAGAGTCCTAGATCCATGGTTCCCTTTAAGTAGCGAAAAATCATTTTCACTGCCTTTAAATGAGATTCCTTAGGATTGGATTTATATCTTGCACATAAGAATACTAAAAACATTAAGTATGGATGACTAGCTATCAAGTAAAGTAAACTTCCTATCATACCTCTAAAAGATGTTTGATCTACTGGTTTCCCAGCTTCATCTAGATCAAGTGAATTTAAGGTACCAATGAGAGTACTTATACTCTTAGTGTTGTCATATCCATACTTTTTAAGAATTTATTTAATATAATTATGTTGAGATATATAAATTACTTCTGGTTTTTGAGAAATTTGAAAACGAAGGAAAAATGTTAACTCACCCATCATACTCATTTCAAACTCATATTTCATTAGATCCGAAAAGGAATCAGTTAAATATTGTTGAGTTGAACCAAATATAATGTCATCAACATAAATTTGAACAATCAAAACATTTTTCTTATCTCTCTTTATAAAAAGGGTTGGATCAGCATTTCCCTTACCAATTGTAGGATCGAAATGATGAATGTAGATGCTCAATATACAATTGGCGGGGGGGGGGGGGGGTGAATTGTATACTTAAAAAAAATACTTTGGAACTTTTAAAGATGGTAATGTTTAACAAAGTTAAACAAGGTAAATTCACAAGACCTCTTAGTTCTACAAACTTGGTTGATTCCGAAAATATGGTTCCGGAAATGAAACTTAAGAAAAGTTTACAAAGATAAAGATTCTACCTTAAAGCGTATATAATCTTTCTAATCAGAGTATACAAGTATAGGAAAGTGTAAGATAGTTATACTTTTCTTAACAATAAAAATGCATCAGAAAACTTGAAACAATACAAGTAACAAGTAGTAAATATTTTAACCCAAAGAGTAGGGTATCCAACAACCTTGGATAATGGTCCCTTGATTTATACTTTCAAGAAATTCTGTCTTACCCACACCAGGGTAAGACCTCGATACGAATATAGGAGTATCTCTTACTATCCCTGCAAGCCCTCGAACTTCAAGGTAGTCGACACCTCTGTCTTCCTATCCCCAGAATCCCTCGAATGTCCTTAGCAACATTCGGAGTTGCATGAAGCAATTATGAATAAGATGTTCAGTATGCACAAAGCATGAAAGTCTCTATCTAGAAATCACTTCACCACCATGTAATCTCTAGGGTTCTAGAACTGTCAAAAGTTGTGAGCTCTTTCAAATGAGCTCCTATTTATAGTCACATCTTCAACGGTCATCTCCCTCCTCCAACGGTCATATTTCTCCTTGAATTTCAGAGAGACCTGTACATGTGTCACTCAAACAATGGTTAGTTAGAAACTGATTGCATGACATCGTTTCATAACAAGGTATACAAAAGAATGATTTCTTGATCAAATCCATTTTTTGGAGTCTAAGGAAATAAAAGTTCGGAGTTTAACAAAAAACCATTCGGTGTCTATAATACATAAATATTCGGATTCTGTTTTCAAAATAATTCAGAACCTGAATTCTATAGAATTTCGGAGTCTAAATTTCAAGGAAATTCGGAGTCTGAATTTCAAGGAAATTCGGAACTTGAATTCATAAGAATTCAGAGTCTAAATTCATAAGAATTCAGAGTTTGAATTTCAAGGAAATTTAGAGTCTGAACTCAGAAAGTTTAGAGTCTGAATTCAGAAATTTTGTAGTCTAAATTTAGAGAATTCAGAACCTGAATTCGAATCCTGAAAACAGAATGCTCTATATCTAAGTATTTATAAGATTCTGAGGTTTTAGATACGAAACTGAATTTTATACTTAGAAATAAAAAGATTTAGGTTTAGAGAAATTATGATATGAACAATGAAAACAAGGTAAGGATAAATTTTCCTTGGGGAAGGAAAATTTCCCTTATGGAAGAAAAACTAGGTAAGGATAAGTTTTCCTTGAGGAAGGAAAATCTTCCTTATGAATTATTGAGAAAAAAACATTTTCCTCAAGATAGAATGTTTGTGATTTTCAAAACATGAAGGAATGGAAAAGTCATAAGGAAACATTATTGACTCAATATCTAATAGTTATAGAAAAGGAAGGACTAGTTATTTTAGGTTCATATATAGGTTCAAGTTCAGAATGATTAGAGTCTATAGATTTTTTAGAACTATAGGATTTCCCACCTTGCTTAACAACAGAATTAGTGGGTCTAGCATTTATGTCTATATTGGACAGATCATTCTCAATATTTTCAAGAGGGGTTTTAGGTTAATGTGGATCTGTTTCATCAAATTTAACATGTACATATTCTTCCACACATTTGGTTCTTTATTAAAAACTCTATAGGCTTTACTAGAGGTTGAGTAACCTCATAAAATTCCTTCATCACTTTTGGATGTAAATTTGTCAATATTTTCCTTTGTATTAAGGATGTAAACTTTGCAACCAAACACTTTGAAGTAGTTAACTTTGGGTTTCCTATTTTTACATAACTCATAGGGAGTTTTCTTAAGAATTGGTCTGATTAAGACTTTGTTAATTATGTAATAAGATGTATTTTCAGCTTCAGCCCAAAAATAAATATGTAAGTCATACTCATTAAGCATTGTCTAGGCTATTTCTTGTAAGGTTATATTTATTCTTTCAACAAATCTATTCTGTTGGGTTGTTCTTAGAGCAGAGAAGTTATGACTATAACCATTTTGTGAGAAAAAAGATTCAAACTATTGGTTCTCAAACTCACGAACATGGTCACTCCTTAAGGTTTTTATCCTAATACCACTTAGGTTGTTACGAACCATCCCAGTTCAACCCTGAACCGGTCACCCGAGCTGGTCCGCGACATGGGCCGAGGAGCGTTCCCGATCCCCACGGGCTAGCAACTAGTGCCAGGCATCAAAATTCAATCACTGGGAACAATTTGACCCATAAAAGATAAATAAATAAACAAAAATAAACAAAATAATAAAACTAAACTCTATCAGCAGAAAATAAATAAACAGAACAGATCAACATACCTCCATGTGACCCTCTAGGTCACCACCCAATCAAATGCCGACCTTTCTCCAATAATGAGAAACTCATCCAAGAGAACCTGAGAAAAGGGGAACCTACAATTGAAATGATAAAGTAGGTGTGAGCATTAAAATTCTTAGTAGGGTTTCCAAGATAAACCATAGAATCCAACGTCCCCTTTACCAAAACAATCCATTAACACAAGTTTGAAATACAATTATAAAATTAGATTTTCCATATTTCAATAAAACAATATCATTTACCCATTTTAAAAACCCAATGCACACCGCGTACCATTTCTAAAACAAATTACAATTTTGAAAACAAAAGCAAAACAATGAAAACAAGGTAGTGCTAAAAGAAACAAGTGACAATATAATATGGAAAAACAAGTATAGCTAAAAGCAAACAAGCAAAGAAAATACAAACCATGGGTGATCCTAAACATCCTTAGAATACCCTTATACGTACTCGGTTTCAGAACCACCTTCCGACGTATGGTGAAGCTCCTAATTCTATAACCAACTGGCCGCCCTAAACTGACCAATCCAGTGGAAAAACCCTTCTGACCTAACAACAAATCCAGGGGGTACCAACCTGTCTAATTGGGGATGATCAACAACCGTCACTTGATCATCTAAAATATGCCCAGGAACCCATGGTGGTTATATTAATACTGTGTAAGTAGGAAGGCTCTCACATGCGTGACTCTTCTCACCACACTTGCCTTCACCAAACACGGATGCTTCCTATACATTCACCCATAAAGGGTTACCCTAGATAGGAGCGCCCCCAAATGCACATTCAATCATTTCACATTAACAAAGTTCCAACTGGGCCGTCACACCATTAAATATTTAAACCATTTCATAAAATGTTCAAAGTTCCCAATTGGGAATACACGTTTTCCAAAACACAACCTCCTTTAAAAGTTGGTACAAACACTTCGCTTGGGTCAAATGTGCCAAACGGTCCCTTGAGTTCCAAAACATAGACCAAATCATTTTACCACTACCAAATGAGCCTTTACCATTTTCAAACTCATGTCAAAACACATTTCAAACGAAAATGACAATGCTTTAAAGAAAACATTGTTTAAAAAGCACAACTCATTACTTTAAAACCAAAAAACCATTTCCTTATTATTACAAATGCTTTCCAAAACAATTTAACACAAATAATAAGGTTGTAAAGCAGGTACATAGTTTTTAAAGACAATCATTTCAAAAAGTTCATACAAACATCATCATTTGAGTTGAAGGTACCAAATGGGTCTTCACATTACTTTAACAATCAAATCAATCCTTGAAAACATAAGTGTTACCAATCAGAACTTTATTTTCTCATAGCCAAAACATTACCCAAAATATCACGCAAAACCTAATTTTTCATTTTCAATGTCAAACAGTTTATTTAAAATTTTATAAACAGATGAGCCAATCTATAAACAATTTAATAAACAGACCAAATAATTTATAAACAATTTTTATAATGAACCCAACAATTTATTAAAAACATTTACAAATAGACGAGACAATTTATGGACAATTCAACAAACAAACCGAATAAATTTTTAAACAAATCATTCAAACCATAAACACTTTCACAACCTATTATAGAGTATATCGAAGGTGCAAACTCAGTCAAAAAAATTAATTAAAATCACTCATGTATTAAGTGGACTTAATCGGAAAAGAGAACGAGGATTCACCTACCTGAAAGGCGTGCGAGCATGACGCCACTTCAATGGAAGAAAGGACAACCTCCTGCACACCAATCACACGCCTACAACAATGAGGAAAATGTGAGAATCAACACCCGAGGTGTTGGGGCTTGGCCAAATTAAATAAAAACATTGAAAAAGGGAAGGAGACTACCACACACATGGTCGTCGGGTTAGAGAAATCGTGGCTGGATGGAGTGGAAGTGGGAGGTCGCCGTCGGGTCACGCGACGGAGACTGCCAGAAATGAGGGGAAGAGTGCAGAGGTGGGGTCGGGATCAGAGGGCGAAGGTCACTGCAGGAGCCGACGAAAGGTGTGGGCAGGCCAGAGATGCAGGACGAAGGCGGTGAGGCAGCTGGGGAGACCTGCTGGGCGATCGGGTGCGACGTTGTTGGTGTGGCGGGGTTGGAGACTTGGGGCGCGGCTGGTGCATGCGGAGGCTGGGATCAGGAGGGTGAGGCCTGCTGGAGGCGAGCAGGTGCTGGTGCGGGGCAGCTGCAAGAGAGCACGAGAGGCGTTGGAGGTTGGGACGCGCCGGAGCCTGGGGTTGAGGGCGAAGGTCAACTAGGGCGGAGGTGCGGAGCTGGTCAAAGGTGAAGGGGAACTAGGTGGGGGGGGGGGGGGGGCTGACACGACGCACACATGATGGGGGAAGGGTGGGCACTGGGTAGATAGGGTTAGGGTTAGATTTTTTCTTTCTTTTTTATATTAATAATAATAATAATAATTAATACAATAATAATAATAATCATAATAATAAAAATCAAAATAATACAATAATAATAATAATAATACAAATAATAATAATAATAATAATAATAATCAAATAACAATTGAATATAAATAATAGGTACAATTAAATTACAGTTTATTAATAATTATATTAATAGAAAATCTTAACTAATAAAAATATTATTAACCATTCTTAATAATAACATTATTATCTACACCAAAAATAATTATTATGTTTACGTTTTAAATGTTTTACTTTTTTCATTTGTGTAAAACATTAAATCTTTCGAGCGATAGCCATCTGCACGACACCTGAGCTGATCACGCAGCTATCGCCCACCGTGCGGTGACCGTGCATGAGTCTGAAACTGGCTAAAAATATTTAACATCAAAGATTTCAGACCCTTGCTCAACCCGCACCTCAATGTGGTTGACTGAAGCCATGAAATAATAAAATAAAAATAAATAAAAAAGTCAGGGTGTGACAATTCTCCCCACCGCATACACTTTCTGCCCCTAGAAAGTCACCCATCCAAACGTTAGACAAAACAAGAATCCATGTCCGATTAAAACGAAAAGAAACCACAATACAAGAGAATAGGTGAACACGAGAGGGTTCTCCCCACCACAAGAATTCAACTAGTGTGGAAATTTAACACCCAAATCTCACCTTGGAAGGGGGGGGGACTCCCAACTGATCTGAACTAAGTTCTATAGCACGAGTGAACAACACCTCCACTGAAACCTGTAACTCTTGACCCAGACCAAAACCACGAACACTAGAGAAAAGCCTCCGAGCAGAACTTAACCCAAGCAGTGAACCTGAGCATAAACACAAACACTGATTCTACCAGAGGCACTTACACCTCCAAATGAACACAACTAAACCGAGATCAACCCATACAAGGTCCAAATACACCTTTAAGAAGAATGCATGATTCGAAAAACCATAATCAGACAAAAAAAACTATTAGATTACAACAGAACATGTCTATTATAACTCCACGATGAAACAATGAACTTACAACAACGTAAAAAATTTAATAGTAGTTGCAACTCCTGAATGTGCGCGAGCTTCACCTCGAGACCTGTGGCTGGGGTTCTGATGGTTGAAGTATCTCCTACCTCATAGTTAGGTACTGAAATTCCTCTGGTCACAACGTCTTATTCAAGTGACGCTTCCTGCAAAACTTCTCCAAGTGACCCAGACAGCCGCAATGATGACACGTCTTTAGAGGGACGTGACATGACGGTTTTGCGTGCCCGAACCGGCCACACTGGTGGCACACCACTGAACGGTCTGATGAACTAGAATCCAGAACCACTACAGAGGACTCCTTAGAAATAGGTTCCTCTGGAACACCCTGCTCTCCAGATGGGGAACCTTTTCAAGCAACCAGATACGTTGGATTTCCAACCATCTATGCTCTAGAGACCAACTTAGCTAAAAACGCCTCATCTACAAACTTCTCAAAACGATGGTCCCTAGAAGGGAGGACCCGCTCCTTGATATCTAGACAAAGACCCCTAATGAATAAAGAAGTATTCATCAAATCATGTGATGATACCTCCGTAGAAAAGGACACAAGTTCCTTGAAATGGTCAACATATGCTTTCACCGTCTGTTGGCCTTGTTGAATATGCATTAGCTCTTCCCTTTTATTCATCTTCACCTCTTCAAGTATAAACCATCGGACGAAGATGGATTTAAATACATCCCACGTCATCCCAACTTACAGTTATGGTAGGGCGAACAACTCTCATTTGTCCAGGGATGGAACTTCAAATAGGCCCAAAACGGCATGCACTCTGACAACTTCAGGAGTTCCCAATACCCGGAAGACACGTTCGACCTCTTCAAGCCACTCTACTGCTTCTAACGGACCTCATTCACTATGAAGGATATGCAATGTCCGAGAAGGATCAAAAACTAGGCATGACTTATCAAAAACCTTAGGGACCTTTCTGGGTGGAATTTTCTGGACAACATATAAAACAAAAATCCATAACAAATATCAATCCGAAGCAACATCATTGAAAGCACCTTCATCCAAAAACAACCAGTTCAAAAACCAAACAAATATAACCACAATCCAAAATTCCCCCTTTTTTTTAAAACTGCATTTCATTTTAGATTTCAAAACCACTTTATTTCAAGGCCACTTTTCAAATACCAAGTCCACTTTTCAAAACAAATTCAATTTCCAAAAATCATTTCCCCCTTTTAAAATCACTTTAGAAAAACAAGGTCAAGCCTTTAATTCCAAGTGCACACCCTAGTAATCCCATGAACCGTTGCACATGACTTCATCCACTTTCATCTATACGCACCAACACACACTTCCCATGCATTCCCTCACATATGAAAATGTTCATAAAGAGTACCCGAGGTTGCAACCAAACCATATCTCTACCAGTTCCAAGCTAACTTCGGATTTTTAGGCCGAGAGATTTCAGTTTTAAAAATCCATTTCACAAATTTAAAGCCATTTAAAAGAAATAAATATCATTTCAATACCCCGTTTTCATTTTCAAAAGTGAACTTACACCAATCAGAACCAATACGACACTCAACTTGCATCAAACTACCAGACTAAAGGACTAATAGTTACGCTTAACTCGACGACATGGTAGTGGGCCATGCCCCAGTAAGCGTCAACAACTTGGAGGAACTTAAACTGTGTACTCGGACTCCACATGGGTCACTACTCCATGTGAAATCACGATGTAACAACGACTTGCCTCCGTTGTCATCTATCAATCTAAAACGAACCAGAACGAAACATGGAATCAATTCCTAGACTACCCCTAGAGACTCGAGGTTCAGAATGGGAGAGGGTTCATGATGTCCTTCTCGTACCTACCTCTCAAGTCCTGAAAGTCTTAATATCCCTCTATCGGACACCCCAAATAACAAGGGCCTCCTCTGATACCATTTTGTCATGAACCAACCCGGGTTGACCCTGAACTGGTCACCCGAGCCAGTCCGCGACATGGACCGAGGAGCGTTCCTGATCTCCACGGGCTGACAACCAGTGCCAGGCATCAAAATTTAATTTCCTGGAATGACTTGATCCATAAAAGATAAATAAATAAACAAAAATAAACAAAATAATAAAACTAAACTCTAACAGCAGAAAAGAAATAAATAAAACAGCTCAACATACCTCCATGTGACCTTCCAGGTCACCACCCAACCAAAGGCTGAACTTGCTCCAATAATGAGCAACTCAGCCAAGAGAACTTGAGAAAAGGGGAACCTGCAACTGAAATGATAAAGTAGGCGTGAGCATTAAAATTCTCATTAGGGTTTCCAAGATAAACCACAGAATCCAACAACCCCTTTCCCGAAAAAATCCATTAACACAAGTTTGAAATAAAATTATAAAAGTAGGTTTTCCATATTTCAATAAAACAATATCATTTACCCATTTTAAAAACCCAACGCACACCACGTACCATTTCTGAAACAAATTAAAAATTTTCAAACAAAATCCAAACAATTAAAACAAGGCAGTGCTAAAAGAAACAAGTGACAATATAAGATGAAAAAAAGTATAGCTGAAAGTAAACAAGAACAGAAAATATAAACCATGGGTGATCCTAAACATCCCTAGAGGAACCCTGGACGTACTCGGTTTCGGAACCACCTACCGGTGTATGGTGAATCTCCTAAGTCTATAACCAACTAGCTGCCCTAAACTGACCAATCCAGTGGCAAATCCCACCTATCCTAACAACAAATCCAAGGGGTACCAACCTGTCTAATCGGGGTTGATCAACAACCATCACTTGATCATCTAAAAGATGCCCAGGAAACCATGGTGGTTATATTAATACTATGTAAGTAAGAAGACCCTCGCATGCGTGACTCATATCACCGCACTTGCCTTCCCCAAACACGGACGCTTCCTATACATTCACCCATAAAGGGTTACCCTAGATAGGAGCACCACCAAATGTACATTTAATCATTTCACATTAACAAAGTTACAATCGGGCCGTCACACCATTAAATATTTAAACCATTTCATAAAATGTTCAAAGTTTCCAATCGGGCATACACGTTCGCCAAAACGCAACCCCCTTTAAAAGTTAGTACAAACACTTCTCTTGGGTCAAAAGGTACCAAACAGGCCCTTGAGTTCCAAAACACACACCAACTCATTTTACCACTACCAAATGAGCCTTTACCATTTTCAAACTCACATCAAAACACCTTTCAAATGAAAACAACCATGCTTTAAAGAAAAAATTGTTTAGGAAGCACAACTCATTACTTTAAAACCACAAAACCATCGCCTTATAATCACAAATCCTCTCCAAAACAATTTAACACAAACAATAAGGTTGTCAAGCGGTTATATAGTTTTTAAATACAATTGTTTCAAAAAGTTCATACAAACATCATCATTTGAGTTGAAGGTACCAAACAGGTTGTCACTTTACTTAAACAATCAAATCACTCCTTGAAAACACAAGTGTTACCAATCGGGCCTTTAACTTCTCATAGCCAAAACATTACCTAAAATATCACGCAAAACCTACTTTTTCATTTTTAATGTCAAACGGTTTATTTAAAATTTTATAAACAAATGATACAATCTATAAAAAATTTAATAAACAAACCAAATAATTTATAAACAATTTTTATAACGAACCCAACAATTTATTAAAAACATTTATAAACTAATAAAAAATTTATGAACAATTCAATAAACAAACCGAATAAATATTTTAACAAATCATTCAAACCGGGAACACTTTCACAACCTATTGCAGAGTATATCGAAGGTGCGAACTCAGTCAAAAAAATTAATTAAAACCACTCATGTATTAAGTGGACTTAATCAGAAAGGAGAACAAGGATTTGCCTATCTGAAAGGCGTGTGAGTGCGATGCCACTTCAATGGAAGGAAGGAAAACCTCCCACACACCAATCACACACCTACAACAATGAGGAAAATGTGATAATCAACACCCAAGGTGTTGGGTCTTGGCCAAATTAAATAAAAACATTGAAAAAGGGAAGGAGACTACCACATGCATGGTCGTCAGGCTAGAGAACTCGTGGCTGGACGGAGCGGAAGTGGGAGGTCGCTGTCGGGTTGCGTGACGGAGACCACCAGAAACGAGGGGAAGAGCATGGAGGTGGGGTCAGTATTCGAGGGTAAAGGTTGCTGCAGGAGCTGGCACAAGGCATGGGCAGGCCAGAGACATGGGACGAAGGCGACATGGTGGTTGGGGAGACCGGTTGGGCGATCGGGTGCGACACTGCTGGTGCGACAGGCTTGGAGACCTGGGGAGTGGCTGGCGCATGCAGAGGCTGGGATTAGGAGGGCAAGGCCCGATGGAGGCAAGCAGGTGCTGGCGCGGGGAGTGGGGTGACTGCAGGAGAGCACGAGAGGCGCTGGAGGTTAGGACGCGCTGAAGCCTAGGGTCGAGGACGGAGGTGCGGAGCCGTTCGAAGGTGAAGGGGAACCAGGTGTGTGGGGGGGGGGGCGTTGGGTAGATAGGGTTAGGGTTATATATATTTTTCTTTCTTATATTAATAATAATAATAATAATTACAATAATAATAATTACAATAATAATAATAATAATAATAATAATAATAATAATAATAATAATAATAATAAAATAATACAAATAATAATAATAATAATAATAATAATCAAATAATAATTGAATATAAATAATAGGTACAATTAAATTACAATTTATTAATAATTATATTAATAGAAAATCTTAACTAATTAAAATATTATTAACCATTCTTAATAATAAAATTATTATCTACACCACAAATAATAATTATTATTATGTTTTAAATGTTTTACTTATTTCATTTTCATAAAACATTAAATCTTTTGAGCGATAGCCATCTGCATGACACCTGAGCCGATCGCGCGGCTATCGCCCACCGTGCGGTGACCATGCACGGGTCCGAAACCCGCTAAAAATATTTAACATCAAAGATTTTAGACCCGCGCTCAACCCACACCTCGACGAAGTTGACTAAATCCATGAAATAATAAAATAAAAATAAATTAAAAAGTTAGGGTGTGACATAGGTTCTTTACAGATCTATCATACTTGGTGAAGTAAGAATAAGATTCACTCTTGTGAGATAAAAATAAGGTCCAAGTATACCTAGAGAAGTCATCTATAAGAACATAGACATTGTGCTTCCCATTAAGAATTGAAACTCTAAATGGTCCCAACAAATCCATGTGAACCAACTCAAGTGGTTGATAAGTTGAAACTTCTTTCTTTGGTTTGAAATATATTTTTTGTTGTTTTCCCTTTTGACAAGGATTGCAGACTTTATTGTTTGGAAATTCTAGTTTAGGTAGATCCTCTACTATCCCTTTCCTTGTAAGCTTTCTAAGTGAGTGAGTGTTCTAGTGGCCCAATATCCTATTCCAAAGCCAATATTCTTTATGAAAGAAACTTAAGCAAGAAACATTTTGAAAAACTAAAGAATCCAAGTTTACAGTATAAACATTCTCATTCTAAAAGCAGTAAATACTAACTCATTTTTAGAATTAAACACATTACATGAATCATTTTAAAATTTGACATTGAAACCATCATCACATAACTAAGAGATACTGAGCAGATTGTACTTTAATCCATCATAAAAAATACTTTGGAAATTAAAATTGAATTAGTGTTACCGATTTGTCCAAGACCAATTATTTTTCCTTTAGAATTGTCACAAAAAGTGACATTCCTATTATCAATCTTTATAAGATTCTTGAAGCTCAAATAGTCCCCTGTCACGTGTCTTGAAAATCCACTATTCAAGTACCATAAGATTTTATAGGATCTCTTTAAGCATGCTTCCTACAAAGGCAATTCAAACAAGAAAAGATTTTGGTATCCAGACTTTCTTGGGTCCAGTAATATTAGTGATTAATGCTTTGAGAACCCATACTTGCTTCATGGGTTTCCTATAAACAATTTTTAGAATATTGGAAAAATAAACTCTATTTGTTCAGGAAAAACTAGAAGCAGTAAATGATTTTACACTGCTAGAACTTGTGGTAGATTTCTCAAATCTAGGTAAAAAACTTAATTTTCCAGATTTTAAAAATTATTTTTAACAAAGTTTCTTTGTCCTGGTTGATAACCTATACCAGTAGCATATTTTGGTGAAACCTATTTACCTAGAATTTGGATGAGAGTGTTCTTTCCATTGGTAAAATTTTCTAAGTTTTTTTTTCAACTGCTCATTTGATAATTTAAGCTCATTATTTTCTTTAAGAAATTGAGCATTTTTCTCTTTCTCTGTAGTAAGCTCAGATTTAATAGTAGAGGCGAGAGCATGTTGTTTCTTCAAAAATTTATATTTATCTTTTAATCCATTCCACGTGTATTCAATCATTTTGCAGTACCCAAATACTTCCTCATTGGTCATGTTTTTAGAATCAGATTCATCTTTAAAAAAGTAGGAATTTTGTATAGGAGATTCAAGTGTTACCTCAGATGTGTTTGTCACAAAACACATATTGGATTTATTATCCTTTTCATCATATGAGGATTCTGACTGACTGGAGATATCTTTAGAAGCACTCCATTTTGCCTTTATTACCTTTTTATATCTTCTGTCCTCATATTTATTCTTATAATTTAATATAGGACAATCAGACTTTACATGTCTTGTTCTTTTACATTCATAACAGATTATCTCATTTGAGTTATCACCTCTCTTCTAGTCCTTTTTCTAGTTTCCATTGTAGTCATACTTTTCTTTATAGATTAGATTCCTAAATAACTTCTTCTTTCTATAATTTTTTTAAAACCTTTTGGCTAATTGAGCCACTTCCTCATCACTGTCAGATGATGATTATTCATTGCTTGAATTTTTAGAATAAGTTCGTGCCTTCTCATTTTCTTTGTTTTTAGAAGCAATGGTCTTGAAAGCTATTGACTTTCTCTTTAGTTCATCATTATATTCTTTTTTGACCTTTAATTATTCCTCGTACATTATCATCTTACCTATCAACTCCTTTACTGAAAAAGTGTTGATGTCACAAGATTCCCTAATTGGCACTGAGGTTCCCCTCCATCTCTCGGGTAAACATTTGAGAATTTGCATTATTTTTTCCTTAGCTGCAACAGTCTTTCCAAGAGAGATCATAGTATTTAAAATTTCATTAAACATGAGATACATTTCAGAGATAGGTTCGTTAGGATTCATTTTGAAGTTATCATATTTAATAGTATATGTGTTAAGTCTCATTTCCTTAACACTAGTGGTTCCTTCATGTGAAACATCTAGAGTATCCCAAATTTCATGGGCTATTTTACATGTAAAATTTATATTGAAATTTTCATCTCCTAAAGAACATTATAATGCATTCATAGATTTTTAGTTATTATTATAAGCTGCTTTAGTTGGGTAATCCCATATATTTCTAGCAGTAGTAAGTATCTTATATTCATCTACAATTGAAGACTAGATCTCAAAACCCATACTTTCTAAATATATTTTCATATTAATTTTCCACCGAGCATAATTAGTTCCATTGAAAAATAGAGGTCTATTGGTAGAAACACATTCCAATATATTATCCATAACAAATAATATAGAATAGTTTTTTTAAAGAGTTAAAAATTTAGAACTAATAGAAATTTAGAAATCTTTAAAACACAACTAAAATCACAGTTGAAAAGATTTGAAAAAGATTTTAAAATAGAAGATTAAAGAAAACAATCATTTGATACCAAATGTTGGTCAAAGTAGGACACTCAAGAGGGGGTGAATTGAGTTTCTATCAAAATTTATATTAAAAACCTTATTTAAAAATTCCCTCAATTTAAAATCTAAATAGCCCAGTTAACCAAAGTAGCAAATTTATAAGAGTTTTGAATGTTCAATTAATTTCTCAAAAGATTGATTAATTCTCAGTTACACTAATTTGTAAGTTTTTTATAACTTTTGAAAGTAATTTACTAACTCAAAAATAGTTATAAACACTAACTAAGAATAACTATCAAAGTAATATTGAGTTTTTTGAAATATATGTGAAAATAGAGAAAACTTAATTTAAAAAACACAGTGGATAAAACAAGAGGTTTAGTCTCAAGAAGAGACCTAATCTTCTCCAATTGGTGATCACCTACCACTAAAGATTTTATATTAATAAACTTGACCCACACTCTGGATCTAGGTTCACAAAAACACACAAGGCTGTACTGGTCAACTAGACCTCTACCACAACTATTCATGAGAAACAAAGTACAATCAGGTCATACATGGACCACTTCCATAGTTATACGTGGGTAAAAAATGGTGTAGAAAGATGAGTGAGTGAGGATATCTTGTATCCTCCAGTTTAGATTAGGAGACAATATGTGTTTGTGATACAAACACACATACTACTCAAAATAATAGTAAGAATGTACACATCAGTTCATAAATAATAAGAAAAGGTTTAAAATTATATGTGTGATGCGATTGAAGATTATGGACTTCTTAGGTGTAACTGATGTGAATCTCGAGTCCACTTCTGGAAACAGACACCAAAATAGAGTGTCATGGAAGCTCTGTGTTCTGGTTTCCAATGAGGTGAGATGCTCTTCGAAGGTTCTATTCACTAGGGTTTATTGCTGCAAGAATGTTGAGACTTTAGTTATCAACAAATCCTTCTTGTTCACAATTAGAAAGAATGAGTGTTCTTCGTGTATGTCTCTTGTTTTAATTCACAAGTTATCTATATATCACACACTTTTACTTTTTTCTCAGGTTATTTCATTTTATACTACAAAGGTTGATAATAGGCATGTTTGGGACATGTAGTGTACCTCGTATCTATGAAATTCAAGTTAATGTTGTTTGCAAAAAGTCATACAAGTAAATTAGTAGCATTAAATAACCCAATATGACTGTTAGGTAAAAGTTTGAATTTTTAGAGTAAATAAATTTTCTAAGTATTGAATGGTAGTTCATTCTGTCGGTAAGTCCTATCGGTAGGTCAGTATAGCATCCCGCCTTTTTATAACATAAACTTTCATTACATTACACAAAACTGAGGATCTTTAAGGTTTAGTGTATTGGAAACTAGGAACATAATACATGAAAACAACATAAAACATTCCTCTTAAACACTTGAAAGGCTTCTCCTTATGTTCATCCTAGGTTCATTACTGCATCTCATAACCTGGGGACATACATCAAAAGAAAGGGTGAGAAAAAGGCCCAGTAAGGGAAACAAGATGAACATTTTACATGTGAACTTGAGATACTTCAATAAGGACATGAAAAGAACTTAAGGAATGAGAAAGAAATCATGAGGCATTTCATAATAAAAATAATCATTTTTCATAACTTGAAGATGTGGCTGCAACATTTAATATTGACAATCGTTTCGTTTCACCAAGGTCCATCCCCAAGGTGTCATTAAAAATTACCAAGGTTATTAATCAAGGCGTCGTTAAAAATGGTCATCTCTAGAGATTAAGTCTTTACCCAATGCATTGGAGCGCTATCAGGGCGTACCCTTAAATTTGCCTTTATTATCATGTGAGCCACATATATAATCATCAAACATTTCATAAAGAACCCATATAGCACAAAATAAATGGGTTTCATTTCGTAATCAAACGTTTTAAAAACTGCTTTAAAGACATGATCTTTACATCGCTTTAAAACCCACAGAAAAGGAAGGTGGGTCTCATGTATGTAAATCCCATAATTTAAAATAGAACATTTTGGTATATATGTGAATACCCCTTTAGAAGAAAGAGCTTTGAGTATTCACTTAATAATATAAAATAAATTTTAGAAAAAGAGAGAGACATTTTGAGACGGAAATTTTTGCAGCATAACGGCTATGTTACGAGGTTTTAGAAGACATTAAAAAGAGAGGGAAAATGGGTCAAACATTCATAAATGACCCATAAAACAGTAGATGGACAGAATAAGAAGGATACATGATCATGGTAATGAAATTTCAAGGACATACCATTTGAAATGAAAAACATGGAAGGAAGACAAAAATTAGATTTCTCATATGAAAGTTCGGCAGCCTAACGGCGTTACTTAAACTTCAAACAAAATGATTTGAAAAGATCAAATAGGGTATCTCATCATGTGAACATAAGAGTTAAGTATGATAGATATAGATATAATTCCCCAACATAATTAGAAAGGAACTTGATAGACTTGACATGAAAGTAGAACTTTGAAAAGAATGAGAAGGGTGAAAGAATCCCCTAAAAAAATTCGGCAGCCTAACGGCGCCACTTAAAACTTCAAAATAATGAATTGAAGAGATCAAATGGGGTCTCTCATAATATGAAAATAAGAGTCCAGTATGATAGATATAGATATCATACCCCAACATAACAAAAAGGAACTTGAAATAATTGACATGAAAGTAGAACTTCAAAACGAGAAGGGTGAAGAACCACTTAAAAATTCGGCAGCCTAACGACGCCACTTAAAACATCAAAATACTGAATTGAAGAGATCAAATGGGGTCCCTCGTCATATGAAAATAAGAGTACAGTATGATAGATATAGAGATCATATCCCAACATAACAAAAAGGAACTTGAAAGAATTGACATGAAAGTCGAACTTCAAAACGAGAAGGGTGAAGAACCACTCAAAAATTCGGCAGCCTAACAGCGCCACTTAAAACTTCAAAATAATGAATTGAATAGATCAAATGGGGTATCTCATCATATGATCATAAAAGATCAGTATGATAAATTTAGAGATCATACCCCAACATAATAAAAAGGAACTTGAAATACTTTACATGATAATAGATCTTAAAAATGAGAAGGGAGAAAGAATCTGTTATAAAAATTTTGGCAGCCTAACGGCGCCACTTAAAACTTCATAAAACAAAATAATGATAGTAAGAGGGGATATCTCATTATATGAACATAAAAAGGGCAGTAAGAGGAGTATAAAAGAACATCCTCCAACATAAGAACATGTAGCATAAAAGTAATGACATAAAAGAGATTACTTGAAATGAAAGAGAGAGGTCAGATCCCTTACCTTAAAACGTGACTCTTGAAACTCAAAGTTTTGGACCTTGAGGGCTTGGGGGAACCTTGGGAGGACTCCTTGGGAGGTAAGGAGACCAGAACTTCGTTGGGGGAGAGTTGGGAGTGAAAACCAAAGGAGGAATGGGTGGGTATTTATAGGGAAAGTGGGGGGACAAGGCATTAATGGCCAAGGGACACATCATTAGTGGTTTTGGCAAAACCATGGGCTTGCCCATGGTATTTGCCCATGGTATTGGCCACTTGGGACACCTCATACCTTATCTTACTATTCAAAATTCGACCATATTGAATATATACTTAATACATCATTTAATGATGTCATTAAACACCCGTAACTTAAAAACTGTATTTTCACTATTCATCGAAAATTCGACTTTCTCAGAATAATCCCAAAATTTCACCTTAACCAAATATCAACGCTCTGATTACAAATATGAACTCCATTTTATAAAAATAATTTTCTAAATATTTTTAATTTAATTTTTAAATAAAAACACTATTCACTGAAAATTCATTTTTTCAGAAGAAACCCCAAAAATTACCATAGCATAATATCGGTGCTCTGAGTTCAAAAATGAAATCCGTTTTATAAAAATAATTTTCTAAATATTTTTAATTAAATTTTTAATTAAAAAACACTATTCACCCGAAAAACTAATACTTGAATAATAATTTATGAAACCGTTATTTAACCATTTTATTGAATCACATTACTTAATCAAGGTGCCTGGATTATATTAATACTTTCTTTAAGTGAGATTACTAATCCATTTGGTCACATTACTAATCCTAAGCGTAAAATCACTATTCATAATTTACTATTCATCAAAAATCAAGTTGATCTTATTAGACTCGAAATTTCGTAGTGAACATAATTGTAGAAGACCATTTTTTGAAAATCATTACACATTTTTATTTATTTAAGGTTTACATAAACATTTTTAAAATATCCTTTCTCTAAAATTTATCAAAAATATGCATACTATATTTATATGGACATTTGAAAATTCATAAAATTGATCATAAGAAGAAATCCAAATTTTTATTTAAAACAAAGGATTACACAAGGAAATTACGGTATCCTTACATAGCCTCTTATCACACCAGCATAGGACCTAAGTGTAAGGTGTGATAAGGTGAGAGAATCCGAGGGAGCCTTGGCCAACATCGCACGAGTCGTAATTTCTATTAGTTTTAACTTCTCGCGAAGGCGATCCCGTTCTAGCTTCACACGATGAAGTTCAGCTTGGGTTTGGTCCAGAGCAAAGCCCAGTGGTGCTACCTCCTTCCCAAGTTCTGTTAGATGGGCTTCGATCGGTCCAAGACTACTGGGTGAGGCCATCGAATCTTCTTTCTATATTAATTAACCAAGATTGCTTGTATTTAGAGATAGTAATCAAAACATTTAGTTTTCAGTGGTCACATTGACCAATGGTCAAATAATAGTCAAAACCCAAAAGTCTCATTTTAATTATACTCATGTTATCAAATGAAACATTTTTGTTGAGTATAAAAATAAAATAAAATAACACATAAAATTGGGAAATAAGATTTATTCAAAAATTTCGGGTCGTTACAATCTTCCCCCCTTAAGAAATTGCATCCTCGCAATTTTTAAAATTGGGTTTTGAAATTTCATTGAAAGTCCCACATCGGAAAAGGAGTCAGTAAAACTATTACTTTAAAAGAAAGAAAGGGAAGTACAAAGGTCACCCGAGTTAACCCATACTAGGATTCCATGGAGGAAAACATGGACATGGAAGAAAAACAAAGGGTCAAGTTCTGAGGGAGAGTGATAGAGAACATGATTAGGAGAAAGTTAACCATAAGAAAATCCCAAACTTATGATGTGTGTAAACGGTCTTTGATTACCTAGTAGGAAACGTAAACCAACAACATTTTTGTTTTACGTTTCATTTCATACTTTTGAGGAATTCATTTACTACATAGAACAAAAAACATAAGAAAATATACCTACCTTCATGTAGAGTTTCATCCTTTAATAAGTTTCTACCCAAAACTAATCATTTCTCCAAACGATGAGCATTCAAAAACACTTGGTCTCATAAAAACACAAGAATCATCTTCTTGAGAATCACTTAATCCACAAAAGATTAACTATCAATTTCTTCTACCTTTAAACTTTATCCCGAAAACAGAAAGGGTAAGATAAAACAACTCTTCAAAAAAGAAAGAATCACATAGGACGGGAAACTACTTTTAAATCTTCAAAGATCCATGGTACTACCAAAAGTTCATCATAGACCATTCCATAAATAACTGTTCTTAAAAAAATCCTCAAAATAAACCAAACTAAGATTGAAACCCAAATACAAGAAGGATTTGATAACATAGTCTTCCAAGGTAAACTTTATCATTCATCTCCAAACAACATCAACCACTCCTAACATCTTATAAAAAAAGTAACTAACCTAAACATATTTACCACAAGATAGGTTAATAATTTCCATAAGTAACCTAAATTACTATAATTCCACCTTAAATTCACCGATTCTTCAAAATATAAGTCAACCCTACTCTTCAATGAAAATACTGTAGTAATCTATTTACCTCGATCATATAGGGTCCCCAAAATAGTGAAAATCTTCCAAAATAATAATCATATTTTAATCCCCTAATCATCCCTGTCATATTAATACGACAATCGTCGCATTTCCTATCACATTGGTTGTTTGGACATGTTCTTCCATTTCCCACCATTAACTATGAAGAGAAAGCATAATTAGGGGCTTAAGTACTTAGCCAATAATCATGAAAAGGAACTGAAAGCATATAAGGATAACTTGTAGAAGAAAAGTATACCCTAACTTGTGATCCCCTAGGTTCCCATCTAGGTTATCCATGATCATATATTCTAATGTGAATCTTTATTTTATTTTATCTTTGTTCCTATAACAATGGTTCATACTAAGCTTATGAATTTACCAAAGCATATCCCCCGGGAGTGTCGTAACCAAGAGTGCAGCAAGGCCCGTTGTCGTGTACCAGTTCCCATTCGAGTCTAGCTCAAAGCGGTGTTTTCGGGTTTTACCCCTATGTACATCTGTGCCAGAGCCACCTCTACCTGCTCGTATCCAGACAGGGATGTATTTGCTTGGCAACCCCTTACTCAATACTCACCAAAATATCAGGAATATTTCCTATTTTTTTTAACTTTTCTATAGGGTTCTTCCTAGAGTTTTCATATCCTAATTTCCACAAATAACTAAACCATCCTTTGATACCAACTATAGCATCCCACCTTTTTATAACATAAACTTTCATTACATTACACAAAAATGAGGATCTTTAAGGTTTAGTGTCTTGGAAACTAGGAACATAATACATGAAAACAACATAAAACATTCCTCTTAAACACTTGAAAGGATTCTCCTTATGTTCATCCTAGGTTCATTACTGCATCTCATAACCTGGGGACATACATCAAAAGAAAGGGTGAGCAAAAGGCCCAGTAAGGGAAACAAGATGAACATTTTACATGTGAACTTGAGATACTTCAATAAGGACATGAAAAGAACTTTAAGGCATGAGAAAGAAATCATGAGGCATTTCATAATAAAAATAATCATTTTTCATAACTTAAAGATGTGTCTGCAACATTTAATATTGACAATCGTTTCGTTTCACCAAGGTCCATCCCCAAGGTGTCATTAAAAATTACCAAGGTTATTCACCAAGGCGTCGTTAAAAATGGTCATCTCTAGAGATTAAGTCTTTACCCGATGCATTGGAGCGCTATCAGGGCGCACCCTTAAATTTGCCTTTATTATCATGTGAGCCACATATATTATCATCAAAAATTTCATAAAGAACCCATGTAGCACAAAATAAATGGGTTTCATTTCGTAATCATAACGTTTTAAAAACTGCTTTAAAGACATGATCTTTACATCGCTTTAAAACCCACAGAAAAGGAAGGTGGGTCTTATGTATGTAAATCCCATAATTTAAAATAGAACATTTTGGTATATATGTGAATACCCCTTTAGAAGAAAGAGCTTTGAGTATTCACTTAATAATATAAAATAAATTTTAGAAAAAGAGAGAGACATTTTGAGACGGAAATTTTTGCAGCATAACGGCTATGTTACGAGGTTTTAGAAGACATTAAAAAGAGAGGGAAAATGGGTCAAACATTCATAAATGACCCATAAAACAGTAGATGGACATAATAAGAAGGATACATGATCATGGTAATGAAATTTCATGGACATACCATTTGAAATGAAAAACATGGAAGGAAGACAAAAATTAGATTTCTCATATGAAAGTTCGGCAGCCTAACGGCGTTACTTAAACTTCAAACAAAATGATTTGAAAAGATCAAATAGGGTCTCTCATCATGTGAACATAAGAGTTCAGTATGATAGATATAGAGATGATTCCCCAACATAATTAGAAAGGAACTTGATAGACTTGACATGAAAGTAGAACTTTGAAAAGAATGAGAAGGGTGAAAGAATCCCCTAAAAAAATTCGGCAGCCTAACGGCGCCACTTAAAACTTCAAAATAATGAATTGAAGAGATCAAATGGGGTCTCTCATCATATGAACATAAGAGTACAGTATGATAGATATAGAGATCATACCCCAACATAACAAAAAGAAACTTGAAATAATTGACATGAAAGTAGAACTTCAAAACAAGAAGGGTGAAGAACCACTTAAAAATCCGGCAGCCTAACGGCGCCACTTAAAACATCAAAATACTGAATTGAAGAGATCAAATGGGGTCCCTCATCATATGAACATAAGAGTCCAGTATGATAGATATAGAGATCATATCCCAACATAACAAAAAGGAACTTGAAAGAATTGACATGAAAGTAGAACTTCAAAACGAGAAGGGTGAAGAACCACTCAAAAATTCGGCAGCCTAACGGCGCCACTTAAAACTTCAAAATACTGAATTGAATAGATAAAATGGGGTATCTCATCATATGATCATAAAAGATCAGTATGATAAATTTAGAGATCATACCCAACATAATAAAAAGGAACTTGAAATACTTTACATGATAATAGATCTTAAAAATGAGAAGGGAGAAAGAATCCGTTATAAAAATTTCGGCAGCCTAACGGCGCCACTTAAAACTTCATAAAACGAAATAATGAGAGTAAGAGGTGATATCTCATTATATGAACATAAAAATTGCAGTAAGATGAGTATACAAGAACATCCTCCAACATAAGAACATGTAGCATAAAAGTAATGACATAAAAGAGATTACTTGAAATGAAAGAGAGAGGTCGGATCCCTTACCTTAAAACGTGACTCTTGAAACTCAAAGTTTTGGACCTTGAGGGCTTGGGGGCACCTTGGGAGGACTCCTTGGGAGGTAAGGAGACCAGAACTTTGTTGGGGGAGAGTTGGGAGTGAAAACCAAAGGAGGAATGGGTGGGTATTTATAGGGAAAGTGGGGGGACAAGGCATTAATGGCCAAGGGACACCTCATTAGTGGTTTTGGCAAAACCATGGGCTTGCCCATGGTATTTTCCCATGGTATTGGCCACTTGGGACACCTCATACCTTATCTTACTATTCAAAATTCGACCATATTGAATATATACTTAATACATCATTTAATGATGTCATTAGACACCCGTAACTTAAAAACTGTATTTTCACTATTCATCGAAAATTCAACTTTCTCAGAATAATCCCAAAATTTCACCTTAACCAAATATCAACGCTCTGATTAAAAATATGAACTCCATTTTATAAAAATAATTTTCTAAATATTTTTAATTTAATTTTTAAATAAAAACACTATTCACCGAAAATTCATTTTTTCAGAAAAAACCCCAAAAATTACCATAGCATAATATCGGGGCTCTGAGTTCAAAAATGAAATCCGTTTTATAAAAATAATTTTCTAAATATTTTTAATTAAATTTTTAATTAAAAAACATTATTCACCCGAAAAACTAATACTTGAATAATAATTTATGAAACCGTTATTTAACCATTTTATTGAATCACATTACTTAATCAAGGTGCCTAGATTATATTAATACTTTCTTTAAGTGAGATTACTAATCCATTTGGTCACATTACTAATACTAAGCGTAAAATCACTATTCATAATTTACTATTCATCAAAAATCAAGTTGATCTTATTAGACTCGAAATTTCATAGTGAACATAATTGTAGAAGACAATTTTTTGAAAATCATTACACATTTTTATTTATTTAAGGTTTACATAAACATTTTTAAAACATCCTTTCTCTAAAATTTATCAAAAATATGCATACTATATTTATCTAGACATTTGAAAATTCATAAACTTGATCATAAGAAGAAATCCAAATTTTTATTTAAAACAAAGGATTACACAAGGCAATTACGGTCTCCTTACATAGCCTCTTATCACACCAGCATAGGACCTAAGTGTAAGGTGTGCTAAGGTGAGATAATCCGAGGGAGGCTCGGCCAACATCGCACGGGTCGTAATTTCTATTAGTTTGAACTTCTCGCGAAGGCGATCCCGTTCTAGCTTCACACGATGAAGTTCAGCTTGGGTTTGGTCCAGAGCAAAGCCCAGTGGTGCTACCTCCTTCCCAAGTTCTGTTAGATGGGCTTCGATCGGTCCAAGACTACTGGGTGAGGCCATCGAATCTTCTTTTTATATTAATTAACCAAGATTGCTTGTATTTAGAGACAGTAATCAAAACATTTAGTTTCCAGCGGTCACATTGACCAATGGTCAAATAATAGTCAAAACCCAACAGTCTCATTTTAATTATACTCATGTTATCAAATGAAACATTTTTGTTGAGTATAAAAATAAAATAAAATAACACATAAAATTAGGAAATAAGATTTATTCAAAAATTTCGGGTCGTTACAGTCAGTGCATCAGTGACTCCTTTTATCAATGACTTCTTCTATAAGTAACTCAATGCATCAGTATGTTAGTGAATCAGTGTCACATAATATCGATGACTTGTTATGTCAGTGACTCAGGCTATCAGTGACTCAATCTTGTATCTGTCAGCGAGTGATTAGTTCTTTCAGTGACTCATCTGTCAGTGATTCATTCTATCGGTGACTCATTTGTTCTGTCGATGAGTCATTCATTCTGTCGGTGACTCATTTGTTCTATTGGTGAGTCATTTTTTCAATGAATTATTTGTTCTGTCGATGATTCATTTGTTATATCGGTGAGTCGTTCTGTCAGTGAGTCATGAATATGGGTTACTCAGAGTCTGTAACTTAAAATATCAGTGACACATACTTGGGCATGTCTGTCTGCTTTTCTTATAGTATAAACATCAACAGAATGTGTTAAACTTAAGACTGAACATAAGGAATCATAATTAAACATATTTTACTTTAATAATTAATATAGGACTAAACATGATTTGAGATCATTAAAACTGGAGAGGTCCAATAGTTTTTAAAGGAATCTTCATGTCATTTTTAAAACAATGTCTGCTTGGTTTTTACTGAAAATGTGAATGGAATATTTGTTTTAACATGTACAACAGAAATAAAATTTCCTACATCCACGACCACTCAATGTTTTAAATCTTATTTTATAATTTTCAAAGGTTATTTTAAAAGAATAGTATTTTTAAAATACTTTGTGAACTTTTAGTTATAAAAAGATATTTTCAAAGTGAAAATGTTATTTTTTTTCAAAAATGTTTTTAGTGACTTTCTTATTCAATTTATATTTACTAATAAAACCAACCCTTTATTGTACTTATGATCAACTGGGGATATGCTACATTTATATTATCCTCATTCTTTCTTTGGATGGTTCATGATCATTTTGATTGAGAATGTACAATTTTATTTTCATCCACCATATTATTTTGGATAATTTATGACCATTTTTACTTGATTGAGGTAAGTATTAGCATTATTTTTAGTTTTTCAATAAGAATATTGATTATGTTTCACCCCTTTAATATGAGGAATGCATTTGATGTAGTAAGTGATGTGTATAACTCGATTATAGATAGCCTCTCGATGCATAGACAAGTTTCATGAGACAAATTAGTTGACCAAATTAGATGAGTTTCAACCCACAGATTTAAACTATCTTTTGAAAGGTATTGAGAGTGTTTTTAAAATGTTATACATTTTGATTTATCTCATTATGAATCAATTATTTATTTCCATGTAATTATTCTATTAGTCATAATATCCATGAATAAGTTTTAAGCTTATGTGGTTATTTATATGAATTTATTTGATCATCATTTATTCCTGTCATATTATGCTCAAGTTATTAATTTAAATGACACGTGTTTTAGTTAATTACATTGATATATTGATTATGTTTCTTTATTCATGATAGTTTTCGCTATACACATAGCCTTACTAAGCATCCGAGCTCACCCCTTTCTTATGTTTTTTATAGGATATTTGGCAGTGTTTTGTGATTGATATGAAGTGATACACTATGTGGTATAATGATGTTCTAAAAGAAAACACCATGTATTTGATGTTTTAAAATGCATGTGAAATTAAAGTATGTATCTATTTTACCAAGACTACTAAACTATTCGGTCCTTCGGGATGTGATAACTTTTATCTAGTCCCAATGTAATAAAGTAACTACCAGATCAGAGTTTTTGGAGTCGGAGTCTTTACAGTTGGCATCAAAGGAAGTTTAGTAGAAACATTGAGAACTATATTTAGGAAAAAATATATTAAAGAATGTAAATCTATGATAAACATTGAGTATAATTATATAAGAATATCATAAAGTTTTTATAAGGTATATATTATGTGGTTTTCCCTAGCAATACATCTATGTCTAGATACTAAAAGTGGATGGGGTTCTGGTATAGATACACCTAGGGGTAATAACTCTGAAAAAGGAGCATCAATATTGACTTAAATATTACCTGATACATGATAAATATCCTTATTGCACACCTTGATTGACACTCTCAGAGGATATGTTTAAGATAATTCACATTTTCTTTATAAACCATTATGAATGATTTAAAAACTTTCCCAAAGAAACCATGTTTTTTTATTATGAGATTAGCCATGCATAATTTTTTCAATTTATGTTAAGTGTTTCACTAGTTTTGGGATTATACATTATGATATATAATGTTATGATCTAATCTAGTGTGTTTTATTATTTAGAAATGACACATAGTGGAAGGAATGAGAATTGTATCAATTCATGTAATCCAAAGACTAATAATGATCATTTCCTCGATGGGATTAAGTTAATCCTTTGAAGGGAATTAGTCTCCGAGAAATTATTATCATATGAGAACATAATATTATGTTATATTAAGATAGATAAATAATTCTATAAGTATTATGGTTTCAAATTAAAGTAAGTGAATAAGAGGATAACAGAGTAAAAAATGGATAAGGGGAAGAAGGGAAAGAAGAGTTTTCCCACATGTGGTAATTGTGGAAAGAAACACGCCAGTACTTTCTTGAAGGGAATGAAAGTTTGCTTCAAGTGTGGAGAGAAAGAAAATCTATATTGTGAATGAAAGAGAAATAAAGAAACCTTTTATGTTCAGTATTTCAACTACAAGTAGATGATGCACTATGAAAACAAATGCCCCAAACATTAAGAGAATATACCTCAGAAGAAGCTAAGGGATCAAGGTAAAGATTATGCTATTACTATGACCGAAGTGGAATGATTAAAGTGATTGTGTATTTTGGATTTAAGAATTTTGTTATAGGAGTATTTTTATTAATGATATTCTGGTTTTAAGAATTATGAAATGTATAATAATTGTACTACATTACTTTTTCTTTAAGGATTTCAGAGCATATGTTGAATGATACCGATGACTAGAAAAAGTGATTCAATGTAAAGTTAAGTTTTTTTGAAAAAACATGTTTGAGGGAATATAAACCTTAATATGTGATTGATGTTGAGATAATAATGATTAAGACATTTTTATGAGATCGTATTGGTGACCATGAAATTGGTTAGTGATTTGATGGTTTATGTTATCTTTACTGAAGTTTACTGAATGTTTGGATTTATGAAATATATTTGACAACCTGTGATTTTATTTTTGGAAGCATGCATGTTTTAATTAAGGTTTTATGGTGATCAAGGTATTCAAATATTTGTAATGTGAAATTGATAGAAACTTTATATTGACTGGGGGAATATAATGCTTATTTTGTGACTTTCCTTCTAAATTTGGCTAGAAATATTTTGGATGAGCCTTAAGGTTAACTATTTATGGAATGAATTAAGTTGAACTTTTGATGTTATTAGATAACTTGTGCTAACCATTTTGGTCCTGGAAAAAATTTAGAGATCAGAGGGATGAATTTTCATTCTTTTATTGAGCTAATGATCTGTTAAATTTAAATTTTAGTGCTTCAGGCATGAAAATTTCATCTTGAATACTCATCATTTGGAAAAAATCTGTGATTGTGATGGAAATGATTAAAGGATGAAATTATAATTTTCAAGTAACTATATTTACTTATGTTTCTGGTCTAGATGGTAAATGAAACCCTTAACTTTGGAAAAAGGATCTTGAAACAAAAAAGTTATCCTATTACCTTTATATCCAATGAATCAATGGTCTTTTGACTCATCAAATATTTATGGTTTTATGGTTATTGACTTTCTTTTGGTCATTAAATTTCCTATAATAAATGACCTCTACCCTCCATCATTATTTGGGAATTACACTTTTCTTCCATGTATTCGCTTCCCACCTATGTTCTACTACTTGGAAACCTAGTTATGCGATTATTCTAAATGACCTTCATACTCCCCTTTCTCTCTTATCAAGAGGATGTTTTATTAACCATTATCATGATATGGGTTTTCAAGAAATGTATTTTCAAATGTCAAACCCTTGATTACTGAGACCAAGATTAAACCATGAGTACAAAATTTATTTAAGGGGGTAGAATGTAACACCCCAAGATTTTAAGAGGAACATCATATTTGATAACATATATGACACGAAATGACAAGCTTAGAAGATAATATAACACCCTGGTAACATATATTTGCACACATAATTTAAAATTAATTTTTATCACTTTTAGAAAATTTATTTGGAAAATAAAATTTATTTTTGAAATCTACATGTCAAAATTATCTTTTGGTGAATTTTTGAGAATTTTCTGAAAAAATTAATCTTTTGATGAATAGTGAAAAATGATGTTTTTTATTAAAAACGGTATTTTCATTTAAATTATTTAAAAAGTTAAATTATATTTTAAATTGTATTTAAAGTAAAATTAGTTCAATTATATTACAATTTAACTAATTTAGGTTATTGGAATCAATTTAATATTGAATTTTTATATTAAAACATTCTATACTTATGAGAATTTTCTCTTTGGAAAACCGCTCTTTCATCGTGTCTTCGGTTTAATTTTAAATTGAATTATGCTACTTCTATGAATTGAATTTTAAAAAATGGATTACATATTTTTAATAAGAACTATTTATATTATATAATAATTTCAACATAATATTTGACCATAACGAATAATGAAAATAGTAAAAATTAATTACCGCGGTTAAGGTAAAAATTGGTTTACCAGGAGGTTAAACTAAAAAGATAAAAGTTAAATTGACCTGAACACTTATCCAATTCCTTTGAATGGACATATTTAGACTCTTGTCACCTTAGGATATATTTTTATGATTTTTTGGGACACTTATCAATTAATGCGACCTATATAATAATTTAAGTAAAGAAGAAGACAAAATGTCCTCTTGCTATTAAACTTCAATTATGTGGCCACATAGGAACAAAAGCATGCTGTAAATGAATATAGATGGTAATTTTTAGAGTAATGAAATTAATTTAATGGGGTTATTTTTTTTAATATTTTATAATCTTATAATTACTTTAAATTCTTAAGCAACGCTAACACAGTAATTATTTAGTTAATAAAAAAATAAAATAAATGATATTAAAAATATTAAAAGTAAAATAAATTGAATGAATTATTGAATTAAATTATTTTTTTATAAATATATTATGTTATATAGGTTTTAACATAATATATTCTAATTCCATCATTATATTGACATTTTCTTAATTTAAATCAAATGAATAGTGTTAAAATTGTCATTAATGTTATTTTATAATAAATGATACTTTATTAAATGATTTAAAATTGTTAAATTTTTTTTTTATCTAAATTGATTTTTAAACATTCAAAAATATAAACTAAGATCCATTCATGGACCAATTTTTCTTTCATAGTGATTTTTTTAACTCCTAAAGAGTAAAAACTTTGTTACTATGGTTATGGTTAAAGCAGTATTTTTGTGAGTTACATGCATTTATGTTAAATTAATTTTCAACACAAAATATTTTTATTTGATAAATTTTATTTCATATTTATAATAATTGGGTCCAAATTATTTAGTAATACTCATTTTATTTTATTCTTAAAGGATAAATTACCAAGGTTAAAAAGACCAGTTACCGTAGTGAAAAACTAAAATGGTAAGAGTAAGGAAACTTAGAATTTAAGGAATAACATGTTTAAAACACATGTTTTATTGTGTGGTGGAGGTGTTAATTGACCATATTATCCCTCCAACCCTTTAATTATCAATTTCGTAGCCATTTTGGTTGTGAGTGATTTCCCATTATTGAATAGTTTTGAGTATTTACAAAAACGCTAGTCCTCAACTATAAAAGGACACAAACTACCCTCACTTGTTAACACATATTAAGTCATTTGGATCAACCAAACCCTACCCAAATCCCCCATAATATCCTTAAACACATTTTATACCTTCTAGTTTTCCCAAAATACCAACCCCAGGGTCTTTAAGAAGAGATCCAAAGGTGATTTCTCTAAGAGAAGATAATTATCTTCACTAAGCTCATTCTTTTTCTTTATTATTTTACAAACTTAAATCACGTCTTAACACTTACAATATAATAACAAAAGTATATCCCATATATTAAGATGTTATTATGTTTATATAATAATATTTATCCATCTTCATTTCCATCAAATGAGAAACAAAATCGTCAATCATGTGTACGGAGGACTACCTCCTCACGAATTAATATAACTCATTTTCCATAAACACTTCTCAAATGATGGATTTAATGTATATATATAATATTTATTATATAATTATACTCTTGGAGTTATAATCTCACATATATATTCTTACTTTCCATTTTGTTTTAAATACGATAACATTGCTCGTGTGTACGATGGACTACCACCACTTGAAGTGATGTGATTCATTTTTTAGTTATGATTTACATGGAAAGTAATATGGTAAAATTTAATGAATATATGTGATATATATGATATGTTTTAAATTCTGTAAAATTAATATGTCATATATTTCCTTACCCTTTCCCTCTTTAAGGGAATGATATCGTCACTCGTGCACGTATGACCCACCGTCTCCACGAAGCAATATGATTCATTTTCTATGTCCAATTTTTCAGGAATGGTTCTAATGATGTATATAATAAATAAAAATAATATTTATAACATTAATATCATTATAGTGATTATGGAACTATATCCAATTCACACAAACAAAAAATTTCATGAAAAAACATGCATGAGAAAACAAGATAATTAACACTTGAAATAATGAAAATAATGAAATATTATTAACAAATGGGTGGTAAAATTTTATAATAAGATCATATATGGTATGATATATATGATTATGGTTCTATAATAGATTTTTAATAAACCTATATTGATTATATAGTAGGTTCAGACACATACAATGGGAGTCGAACCCGAGGTAAGGTTTTCTCGTCTCATTTTTACTTCTGTGAGATATATGCCATATTCACCACTTATTTATTTTGTGTGGTGAATATACTATCCATTTTATATTTTATATCATGAATATATTTATCTTCATGGCATTTAAACTTTTATTTTATGATTATTTCTTTTATGGGGTTACGATTCAGAAGTTACCAAAGTGTTTAGGGTTTATTTCACAATCTTATCATTATTTGGCATTGTTTATGTTTAAGTATCCCTTGGAGGAATTATTTGGTATTCCTATCTTAAAGCTAATATATTTTCATCCCCTTTTTCTATTCATGAAATTTTCTATTAATAATACCATTTCCCAACTCTTTGATGCTTAAAATAATTGAGAAAATGTTTCAAAAAAATCCGACTTCATTTCTCTTTTTGGTCAAAAACTCTTTTTCATCAAAATCCATGCTTTCTAAAAAATGTTTTAAAAAATATTTTTAACCTTTTAAAAATTATTTATTAAATAATTTTTACCCAATTTTTATTTTTTTAAAAAATGTTTTTAAAGTAACCTTCATGGAATTTTTATAATAATGCTCATTTAGATTTTATCAAAAATGTAAAAGGAATATTTGTTTTAACATGTACGTTATGAAAAAAATTTATTACTATCATGAAAAATCAATGTTTTAAATCCTACTTTATAATTTTCAAAGGTTATTTTTAGATAAAAGTATTTTCAAAATACTGTATGAACTTTTAGTTTTTTAAAAAGAGGTTTTCAAAGTGAAAAGGTTATTTTTCTCAAAAATATTTTTAATGACATTCTTATGGTATTTATATTCATCAATGATATCAAACCTTTATTTTACTTATGATTCATTAGGGATATGTTATATTGATATAATTCTTATCCTTTATTTGAATGATTTATGATCAGTTTGATTGAGAATATACATTTTTATTACCATTCATTATATTATTCTGGATAGTTTATGATCATGTTTATTTTATTGAAGTAAGTATTAACATTTCTTATATTAGTTTTTTCAATACGAATGCTTATTTTGATCATGTTTCACCCATTTAATATGAGTAATGCATGAAATTAGTAAGTTATAGGTGGGGATCAGTTATATATATCCTCTTGATGCATCGATAAGTTTCACGAAACAAATAAGTTGAACAAATTAGATGAGTGTCTACCCACAAATCTAAACTGTCTTTTGAAAGGTATTGACAATGTTTTTCAGATGTCCAATATTATGAATTCTCTCATTATGAATCAATTATTGATGTCCATGTGATTATTATATTAGTTATAATATCCATGTATAAGTTTCAAACTTATGTGGTTATTTATATAGATTTATTTGATCATCATTTATTCCTACCATATTATGCTCAAGTTATTGTTTTAAATGAAATGTGTTTCAGTTATTTACTTTGCGATATTGATTATGCTTATTTATTCATGATAGCTTCTACTATATTCATACCCTCAATAAGCATATGAGATCACCATTTTATTATGTTTTATTTTCCTCAAGATACTAGAAAGTGTTTTGTGATTGATATACATGGATACGCTATGATGAATAATGACATTATCAAAGAAAATATTTTGTGTATTTGATGTTTTCAAATGTACGTGAAATTAAAGTATGTATCCAGTTTACCAAAACTACTAAAATATTTGGTCCTTAGGGATTTGATGCATTTTATCTAATACCAATGTAATAAATTAACCATTGGCTTTGGGTTACTGGAGTCAGGGTCTTTACACCACAGTTGATTCTAGAATGTGGGGTTTACCCTGGGTGCAACATAAATTTCATATGCATCTGGTTTCAGGATGATGTGATATTGTGGATGAATTAAAATGAATAAAATGAATGAATGAATTTTATTTTTTTATATAATAATCTCATTGTAAATCCTCTAGGGTGATCTTCATAACACTATAGAATTATGAGAGCCGGTGGGAGAGCTCTGGGTGGTGATATTTTGGAAGATGATCAAGGGATCGAGGATCGACATCGTGTGATCTTGGGAAATTGTGGAATGAATGGTTAACACATCATATTATTCAATAAGATCTCTAGATAATACATTATTTACTAATGATTGATCCATTCTTAAGGTAGGGATTTTGTTTTGTGATTTTCCCCAATTTTGGATTTCATTGAGATTACAAAACAACTCTTAACAACTACCCAAAAATCATTCATTGCAAAGCTTGTTTAATTCATGTTTTTTATCTGAATTTATATATTAATAATTATCATTCATTCTCTATCAATGAATAATGTCCAAACTGAACACAACCATCGATCATTATTTACTTTATTGTTTTATGGATTCTTCCATTTATTTGATGTGCCTTCATCACCAGTATTAGTTTGACCAGTGGTTCGACTATTTTTAGGAACCGAATTCATTGTGGATTTTATCTTTGGTTTCTTGGATTGTTGTTGTAATTTTGGAATCATGGATCACGTTTTAACAATGCTGTAATGTTGATAAAGGAAATATGGGTGAGGATTGAAGACGATGGTTTTGTGAGTCCTGGTGTGTGGGATGATGAATCTTCCTCAAAATGCAACGAAGAAGTAGTTTTCCATTGAGGGTTAGCCAAAGTATGAATTCCAACAAAATATTTATGGCATTTAATTAAGTTGTAGATGTTTTATGTGTGATTCATTGTGGAAACTAAAAAAATGGTGAATGCGTGAAGATCCAAAAGACCAGACTTTACTGTTTGTGAAAAACTCAACTACACGACATGTGTTTTAGAATAACACACGTCCTATAGTCTACTTTTTTTAGCAGCTAGGGTTTTGATACTGAGTTAAATATCATAAACCGCATGGCTAGGTCCGCACACTGTGTGACCTTACCCGAGTAGTCCTACACACCGTGTCCCTAGAGGGACACACCACTTGGCGTCATCTGGTCAGTCGGGCTATGTTTAGAAAATAACATGCCCAGGACCCCAGGCATGCTACGCGCACCTGATAAACAAGACATGTACTTCCCCTAGGATGTTCAACCTTTCACATATCCTCCTTTAGGGAACATATTTGGACCCACGAGTAGTCTATTTAGAGTAAAATTACTCCTAGGATTCCATGACAACCTTTGCTTCGACATCAGAGATATGATGTAAGGTGATGTGAACATGATGCTTCTTCCAATGACACTTAGCCGACAACATAGTTTAGGTGTGATCATTAGAGTTTGATTATTTGATTAGTATTCCCTTGAAGAAGGTAAATTTTCTCATGGCATGATACTCCTATATCTTTTTTACAGGTAGGGCTGGTACTCCCCATACACATCTGGGCATAGTTCCTCTATCTATGGAGTCGGTACTCCCCCACCATCAAGATGTGATGGGAATAGGGTCCTCCATTGGGTTCATTCCCTTGATTGAGAAAACTTCATATGATACATATGTTATCTATTATATTCTGGTGAGGTTTTTTTTGGGATAATTTCATCGGGACAACACATGCTCTTGGAGTTGCAGACATACTCATCATTCTTAGCTGGCTATGGTGATTGGGATTCCTCTCTCTTCGATTGGGGATTATTTTTTATGAGCATATTTGTGTTGGGTTTTCTTCCCCTCTTATCTTATGGGTTGAACTGAATATATTCTTGTTATTTATCCCATTATGTTGTCTGGATCATTTTTATTGATTATTTATATACTCACCTCTATACGGGATTTGCCTATATGTGTTGTGTCTTATGAAGATGACATAAAACTTGGTGGAGACTTTGGTGGACCCAGAGTAGGTGGAGTTTAGTTTTACCATGAGACCATGATCACGCATGGTGGTTAGTTCTTAAGTTCATGAGAAGGGTTCCCTCCTTCATCCTCATTAGTCTTTTCTGGTTGAGATACTTTCCATTTGTTGGGTATTCATTTCCCCTCTTTGTACTTGACTTCTTTTACTATACTCTGATGTTTTACCTAGAGGTTGTTGCATGCATTTGATTACACTATAGAATATTCAACATTTATTATTATCCCTGCACTGTTGTAGGGTGATGTGTGTATGTGTATAAGTACTATAGGTCAGGGCCTCCTCCATCATGTGAGATATGCCTACTCGACGCTAGTCTCCAGCCCCTGGTCTATTGGAGGTGAGCTTTGGGTGTAACTATCAGCTTACTACTAGCCCAAGTGGGGACCTAATATGTCGGGACATGACATGTTACTTGGAACACCATATCCATATCATCATTTTAATATAATAACTTAACCAGTTAATTCTAGCATCATTCATAATGTAATAACTTAACTAGTTAATTCCAACATCATAAACCTATAATGGAATAACTTAACCAGTTAATTCCATCATCATATCTCTGGAGAATAAATCATTAACTAATGCATTAGATGGATATAATAGAACCAACCATGATCATATATAATGTCACATAACCAGAACATGTATAAAATCTATAGGATATTTCATTTTATCCTAAAATTCGTAAAAAATTACTTTTCAACCCATAATCACAAAATAACCCATAAAAAGAAAATGATTTTGAAATAATGGATTAAACAATTCACTATTGAGAAGAAAATGAAAGGGAATCATAAAATAATTATAAAGATCAATAATAAGACGAGAAATAAAATTCATAGAAAACATTTTATAGAGGGATATGAAATAAAGACCTCAAAATATTTAATGTAAAAGTTTAAAAGAAAAACCCCTTACCTCAAGCCTCAACTCGCCTCATACGACCTCTAGCCTTCTAAATAATAAAATTATATTAATTATTTACTTGTTTCATAACATTTTTCATGTTAATTTAGTTTTTATTATTCATTTTAAATCAATCATTATCATGTTTTATTCCTTTACCAAATTATTATTGTTCACATCGGTCATTCTCAAGTCATTCAGGTCATAATCTTTAAAATAGATGTGGTATTGTTGTAACAATAAAAAATCCTTGTCTAATGGTTCTATAAGCTTTAGAAGTGTCAAGTTTCTATGTCCATATCATTACAGAAGCAAAGGAGTTCAATATGTTAGGAAATAGTTACTTTTCTGAGAATTTTCCTTGATAATCTTGTTTTTGATAGTTAAAAATGAATATGATTGTTCACCTTTATTTTTATTTTTATGATGGATACCTAAAAATAATTAAATCATAATCATGAAATTACTTGAATATCAATGTTATATTCCATCATAAAATCAATTTTAAAGAATATCCATAGAATACACAAGTTTAGGAAAACATCATTATTCACTTTGGTAGGGTAAAACTAATAAATATTTGAGTTTTATATAAAAAATAATCTTATAACCAAAATAGTGTTTTAGAGTTATCTTTAAAGATAACTTATGTTATTAAAAATAGTAAGAGGAGAATTGAAATGAAAAGCATTATTTTTGGAAAACCTATATTTTGATGTAGTAAGGACTTATGGAAAGAAGTTCAGTGAGGGTTAATGGATCATCTTTCATCATTTATGGATAAAAAAAATTCTAATACCATGGGAACCGAATCTTGGAAAAAAAAGTGGAGTTTTAAAATAATTTTACAACAGAGAATCACAAAAAAGAAAGTTGGCTTGAAAAGTCTTACCTTTACCCTTAAACCACCACCTTTGGATTGAGTCCAAAGCCTTTGGATAAAGTAGTTTTGTTAAGGAAAGATCCTTTTGAATGTGAGAAATAAATTTTAAAGATGTATTTTTACAGAATAAGGAGAGAAATACAAACTTTATAGGTGGTTTGAAAAGGGTATAATGAGACCCCTATGAAAAATCCGATGATATTTTTGAAAACACTCAATCATTAAGGTTCAAAAATGTAATATTAAAATAAAAAGTGGAGAATAAAGGGATAATGCATGGAATGGACTATCCTTACCCATCTCACTCGATTAATGATAAGATTTTTTAATTTTATAATAAATTTATAAATCATGGTTTACATTAAATACTCTAAAGTCATTTTAGGGTTATTTTTATAATTTAAATTTTAAAAAATATCTAGAGAATTATGTGATTATAATTTAAATATTGAAATAATTAATTTCCTATCACTCCAATCCTTAAAAATCTCAAAAGAACCTAATTCTTTCAAAACATGTCACTTTTAATATTTTTAAAACTATTCTCTTTGACTTTTCACCTATTTGTACAAGTGCTGCATCAAAAATGCATAACCATTTTGGATAATTATCTTATTGTTTAATATTAAAAATAAATTACCAACAAAATATAATTTATTTATATTAATATCATCATCTAAAACTATTTATAAACTTATTTATTCCTACTTATTCCATGATAACATTTTTAAAATAAGAATTTTGACTCTTCTAACCTTGCACAAGCATTGGGTAAATATTTGGATATTTATCTTGTTATATAAATTTAAAATCCAAAAATATTAATCAAAATAATTTATTATCATAAAATTCTCCTTTAATTTTAATATTATACTTACCCTTAATTAAATATTATTGCAAACATACCAATTTTGACTCTTTGAGTGCTGCACAAGCACTACGTTGACATTGATAATGGTTTTCATTTTTCTCTTGGAATAAAATTTAATTTATATAAATTGAATAATATTTGTATGATATTTTAATTATATGATCAAATATTATTCATTCCATAAGGTTTATAAAATTTTAATCCATATTTGTGTCACAACGATATCATAAAATATAAGGTATTCTTAAAAAAGCCGTATTTTTAACTATTTACCAAAAAATAAAGTTGCTTAGAAAAATATTAAAAATTCACCCTAAGATAATTTTAAAATTATGAAATCAAAAATAAATACCATTTTATCAAATTAAAATTATAAAATTTAGAAATATAACTTTTATATAAATCCTTATAGTACATGAGAAAAAAATTTATTTAGAATACAAAGTATTTCTTTTTCAAATGAAAAATCATATTATTATTCCACATCTTAATAAAATTATTTATAATATTATCATAATAATAAATATTAATATGAATCCATATATTTAACATAAATATCAATTTATAAAAATATCCCATGATTAAATAATTCTTTAGATAGATAAAAAATACAAATCATGTTATAGAAATATATTTAAACTTTAAATAAAACATGTTTTATGTAATGTAGTAAACACAATAATTTTAAATATATAATTGGTATCTAATTGATTCTATAATATATTTCGAGACATAACATATATACATGTTTAAAGTAACTTTATAAATTCATACCCATGAATATTTATACCATAAAAGCGATGTATTATTAATAATATTTGGGTTGTCACATTATTTCCCCTTGAAAAAAATTGAATCCTTTAAATTTTAATTTTTCAACACAAAAAGTGATTCAAATAGAACAATATCAAATTTAATTTCTAGGTTAATACTAGGAAACTTATAATTTCTAAAATAAATATTTCTTAAACCTTGTATATTCCTTTATAAGACTCATACTTGTGAATGAGTTTCCAATGATGTACGTTGATAATTGTTGGAGTTGGTTCCTTAGAACCAACTTTTTGTGTACTTTATGATAATCTTTATTCATGGTTTTTAATATTATAAACTCCTTATCACATCATGATTGTTCTTCTGTGTGACATAGTGTGTGATAATTTCCTAAGAGTAGCTATCACACTAAAAGGTTATAGTAGTTCCCCGCTATGATTTGAACTAAGAAGTGCTATGAAACTATTATTAAATATATGTTCTATAGCTAGATGATATCCTTTGAGAGAAAAAAATGATACAAGATATTAGGGGAGAATACTCATAGGACTTTGAGACACATTTTTATGGTGTACGCCCTTAGTAATATCTAGTGTAGGATATTATAAGAAAGAGACCCACCGGTAGGAAATCTACATTCATATGTGTCATTAGATGTTCCTATACCGGGATGTGTGTATTGATCCATAGACTTTAATATTATTATTAATGAATATTATAATCTGTGTACTTTTATGTATTGACAAAAACTATGATGACATATGTTTGCAGTGAGGTAGGATACATTGGGTGTGTCATGAGTAATATTCCATTAATGAATAATGCGAGAAAGGATTTGTCCCTTCTGTTCTTTAATGAAAGTTGATATCTCAGGAGCTTTGATGGAAATGATATAGCCTAAATAAAACCATATCCATGGTGTTCTATGGGAAAATTTTATTTTTGTAATGTCAAAGAAAGAGATATCGATCACATATTTTGATGGCACCAACATGAAACTTGATTGATTTGAGATATCATGATAAAATAATTATATTATACAATAAGTGTCTGTATAAGGTATTTTTCATTGAGACATTAGTTTTTCTCTCTATGGGTGCCTTGGAATGTTGATAGATGTTAATCATGGACTTTAGGATGCTTCTCCAAATTCCACTAGAAAGAGGCCTAGAGGGTCACACACTAAGTGTATCCAGAATCTCAGTTAAAAAAATTATTTATTTATTATTAACAAGTTGAATAAATATTATTCCCACATGTGATTAAATAATTATTCATATTTTATTGATCACATATATTCTCTCACGAATTATTCGAGATAATATTTTTTGAGTGGAATATTTAATAAATATTTTTTTGTTATTTAGTGAATATAATATTTATTTATTTATTGGAGAATAATATAGTGATATTTATTTATTAAATAAACAACAATTATTCAAGGCCTGATAAATATTGTGGAGGAATGACGAACCGAGTTTAATGGTCCAATGAGAAATAATATATATAGTGAATATTATTTAATTAAATAATATTTATTTTAATTCGCAAGTTAAGCACATTTCAAAATAATAATAATAATAATAATAATAATATTTTAGATATGAGGTTCCACAAGGGATTAAATAAATAATAAGGGGCACTTATGAAATTATTTATTTTTAAACCTTGTGGTATATAAATGCAATTATATTATTTTTTAAGAGATCCAATTCATTTGTTTTGTTGTTCATAATGAATATGGAGAATCGTCTCAAGCCTTATAGAGATCCCTTCTCCAAGAACACTCACAAGAATGGAGAGATATCTTCTTCCACCTTCCAATCTCGAGTTAAGAGAGATTAAAGAGAATCCTTTGGAAGTGATTCTCATGGAGATCAAAGGATAACGACACAAGTGATAAGATCTTCTTTTCTAGCACCCAAATATTCCTTTGGCACCTTTTGAAGATTTGTAGAACACGTGTGGATCACTGCGAGAGGGAATCTTCTCTTAATTCCTACAATGCAACGATAGTATAATGTAGATCTGTTTCAGGTCCATCAACAAAGAAATAATTCATTCAAGGTAATTATTTAATTAATTAAATTAATTATAAATAATATGTGATGATCCTGTGATTGGTTCCAACATTCTATCCTTGGTATTTTTTCTTTGATTCAATTATGTTGACCACAACATTCATCATCATGTAAATCTTGGATTGATCACCGATCATGATAAAAATCCAAGTTGGGCATAACCCATTGCTTACTTCCACCGCAAATAGAACCATCAAGTGGTATCAAAGGGGTCACATAATTATTTATAATTATTTAAAGACCATTGATTGATCTACACACTTATTATTTAGTTTTAAATTCAAGTTTAATCATTATTTAAACTGAATTTCAAGATCTGATCCGTCCTCTTTCGTTTCTCATAGATCTAATCAAATTGATTAATTTTACAAATGAAATAAAATCAAAGATCTCATCTAGAGGTGCTGAGGATTTTGGCTGAATTACACAATATTACATGCTGTGTACCCGGAGGTACACGCCATGTACTAGTATTCAATGCACCAAGAATTAATTTGGAATTAATTCAAACAGTGTGCATTGAATACACATGGTTCATTGAATCATACACCACATGTTGACAGGGCTATCCTAGAACATGGTCATTCAGAGTACACACCATGAAACCCACACACACACGGTGTTTAGTCCTTTTGTCACAGATGGTCTGTGTATCTTCTTAAATGACCTACTTGATTGGTGATCGTGTAACTTAGAAACCACATGCTGGTATCCCTTGTACATGCCGTGTACTCCAATTTTTTCGTGGCACATTTTATGCGCCGATTCCCTAGGAGCATTCCTTGGATATAATGTGAGAAACATACATGTTGTGTATCTCACTTGTACACATTGTGTACTTGTACCAAATTACACAAAATTAAAATTAATTTATTATACCGTGTAAACATTATCAATATGTGCTTGTGTGTGGTCATTAAGTTAACAGGACACACCATGTGATGAGTTGTAATATATATATAAATGTTTAATTAATTTCTGTGTAATGTTCAGATCTTCATATCATGTGTTATTCATATTACAGTTATTACTCTACGTGTATTGAAGCATAACACATGATAGAAAAATCATGTAATTCGTGTAATCATTAAGTTAATAGTACACATCATTAAAGTACGTGATAAGTCATGTATGCCATGTAACAAGAGTAAATATTATATGAGTATAATACATGTTGGGTAGATTCAGATTATTATTCACTATTTTTGATCCAAGGTACATTTATGTACATAGTTAGTTTAAAAAAATTTATTTAATTTGTTTAAAATTATCATGGATGAGAATATCAAGGAAATCTAGATGAGAATTAAGATAAAAGAATTTATTAATTAAAGAAGACAATTAATTGATTTGAGTGTGATTTATCTTAAATAATAATGATTATAATCAAATGATAATTTTATTAAATGTGTGATTATTTTCATGCATGTGGATAATCATGAGCATAGACTGGAACTTTGTATATGATTGGTATCATTTAGTTTATTATTAAATTAAATTATTGGCCTGCATTTCATCTCTCATCTCATTATATAAGGGCCTTCATACCCATGATTTATTTTATATAAACCCTTTCCCCTTACATGCGTGTGAGTAAAAACATATGTAATGGATGAAGCTCCCAAGCTAGTGGAGGCAGTTCAAGTTTGGAGCTGAGGTGGAACCAATCCAATAGAGATACATAGGTGGACATGTGGAAAGCTGTAACATGAACCTTAATTGGTTCAAGGTATTTTTACCCTAGTTCAATAGTTAGTTTATAATCCTCTATATAAACTAACCATTAGTAAAATCTTATGATCATACTAATTTATTATTTTATTTCTATCATGTTGTATAGTTATTTCATTAGGGATATTTTTTCGCGATCAAATGAATTAATGAATTAACAAGCATGCAAGATAGAACTAAAATAAATTGGATTGTGTGTAAATATTATCTAATACATGGTTAATCACTTATATAAATATATTTAACATTAACAAGCATGTAATAAATATAATATTTGAAAATTTACTCATAAAATGATAAAATCCCTCAATAATACATATTAAGTTGGTATAGCATTCCACTAATTCAATCAAAATTAAACCATAGTTCAAAGTGCTTGACTGACCAAATTTGGGGTGATTTTGATTATTAGGGAATTATAACATGAATTTTTTTCTTTACTTAACTTAGTTCAAATTAATGGTCAACTGCCAAAGGTGGACTTGGTGTAATTGATAGGCATGGCTTGAGGAAATCCAATTTAAGGATTTCAGGATTGGGGAGTCCACTCAACAGATTAAAGAAATATGAGTTAATGTAGTTGGTATTTGGAATTCCTACCTAAAACCATTAAGGTTTCTTGACCAACCAAAGTTGGGGTAATGAGAAGGGGAATATGGTTTCCTCACTACTAGAATGTCCAAGAAACAAGATATTCTGAATCCAATAGTGCGGGCTATTAAGTTTTGATAAAATAGTTAGAGATTAATAAATATAATATTTATTTATCAATCTAAACTTTATTAGATAAAGTACTAAAATTATAATAATCTTATTTGTAGAAACAAAAATAAAAATGACTTCAAACATATCACTATGATCCATACTTGATAAGGATAAAATTCTCACTGGCACAAATTTCCAAGAGTGGAAAAGATGCTTACATGTTATCCTTCTCCATGAAAGGAAACTATATATGCTGGAAGAACCAATTATTGATGCATTTAGAAATGAGTCTAGTGATGAAGAGTTGTATCTCTATAAGAAAAATTTGAATGATGCTACAAATGTTTAGTGTTCCATGCTATCATCCATGACCAATGAGATTTTGAAGCAACATGAGGACACAGATGCTTATATCAGGATATCTCATCTTCAGTATCTTTATCAAGAAAAGGTGATACAAGAGAGATACGAAATATCAAATGCTTTGTTTACAACTAATCATAGAGAGTCTACACCAACTATACCTCATATAGTCAAGATTATTGGATACATTGAATGCTTAAACATATTAGGGATTAAATTCTCAGATGAGTTGTATAGAGATCTCACACTACCCCAGACCTTCTCTATTTTTATTATTAATTATAATATGAGAAACAATGAGAAGATTATTTAAGAACTTCCTACTTTAATTATCCAAGTGGATAAGTACATGGGGGACGACAAACCCATGGTCCTTATGGTGTATAATAAAGGAAATAACAAGGAAAAGAGGCCCAAGGCTCACAAAAAGTCTAATGCTCTCGAGAAATATCCTTCCCAGAAGAGGAAGATCCAAAGGTAGGAAAAAAAAAGAGACAATATGTTTTTCATGTAGCAAGAAAGGCTACTAGAAGAATAATTACACCCAAAAGCAAGGGGAAGCTAAAGGTTCATTCGTTATCAAGTATAATATTTCAATATCCACACATTGGGTATTAGATATATCTCGTGGTGCTCACATATATATCCAAATGAAAGAACCAAGTAGATTTCAAAAGATTTATAGAAGAGAGGTGGATCTGTGAGCTGCCAATGGTGTGAGGCTGGCTGCTCTAGCCATTGGTGACTACCACCTTTAATTGCCAATGAGAATGATTTTGATTTTAAAAGATTGGTATCATTCACCATCTGTTACCAAGAACATAATTTCTTTATCATGTATAGATATAGATGATTTTGTTTTTCAATTTTGAAAATAGAAGTTGTTTCTTTTATAAATACAACATATATTATGGTATGACACATTTAAAAAACACACTTAATGTATTAAATTATGAAAAACAAGTATTGAAAATTGATAATGAATTATGTTCACATGAATTATATAACATCCAACTATGGAATCACCATCTTGGTCATGTAAACGAAAGTGTTTGACAAAGCTATATCAAGATGAATATTTAGACTCTTCTGAGATAAAACCACTTAAAATATTTCATGCTTGTTTACAATAAAAAATGACCAAAACACCAATTGGTGGACAGGGTGAAAAGGCCACAGATATTCTAGGATTAGTATACACTGATGTGTATGGACCACTTCTGATAAAATTTAGAGGTGGGTATTCTTACTTAATAAATTTTACTGATGAATTGAGTAGATATGGTTATGTATACTTGATGAGGTATAAGTTTGAGTCATTTGAGAAATTAAAGGAATTAAAGAATGAAGTATAAAATCATCTTGTAAAGAAGATAATGAATATTTGATCAGATCGAGGTGGTGAATATCTTAACCAAGAGTTTATCTACCTTTTACAGGATTATGGGATTCTATCTTAACTCACTCCACCTTATACAACATAGTGGAATTATTTTAGTGAAAGGAGAAACCATACCTTGTTAGGTATGGTAAGGTTGATGACAAGTCATGCAGATCTTCTATTATCCTTTTGGGGATATGCATTACAAACCGTGACATATACCTTAAACCAAGTACCAACTAAAGCATAAAATGTAATTCCATTTGAGTTATGGAGTTAAAAAACCCTTTTTGTCACATACACATATATGGGGTTGAGAGGAGTTTGTTAAGGCATTCTCAGGAAAAAAAACTACCACCCAGGGCACAACGTGTATCTTTATAGGAAATCCTAAGGAAACAAAGGGATACTACCTATACAACCCCTAAAACAAGAAAGTGACTACCACCAGACAAGCCATATTTCTTGAGAGAGAGCACATCCTCAAAAAATATAGTGAAAGAAAGATTGAATTTGATAAAGTTGATTATCAAGATACACAAGATTTGGTATAGGAATAGATTCTACAGGTCCCCATGGGAGTAGTTCCCGAAACACAAGTACTACATAGGAGCAATAGTGAGGTAAGAGAACTAGATAGATATGGTTTTATAGTCACAAAATATGGAAAATCATTATTAGTTGACAATGATGAAACTATATCCTACAAAGAGGAAATAGAGATCCCAGAAGATACAAGATGGTAATAATCTACGAATTATGAAATCGATTCCTTGTATCAGAACCAACATTGGGTTTTGGTCAATGCGCTGGTTGTTGTAAATACTATAGGGTGAAAATGGTTATTCAAGAGAAAATTAGAAACATGGAAGGTAAAGCAAATACCTATAAAGAAAGGCAAGTGGCTAAAGGCTTTAAACAATTTCAAGGAATTGACTACGATAAAACCTTTTCATAAATTTCCATTTTTAAATCCATCATAATTCTACTCACTATAGCAGCTTAACATGAATATGATATTTAGAAGATGGACTTTAAAATTGATTTCCTTAATGGGAACATTTAGGAAGATGTCTAAATGAAACAACTAGAAGGGTTTGTGACTCTAGGTGATGCCAAAAAGATTTTCAAGTTAATAAGTTCCATTTATGAATTAAAGAAAACATCCAGGTCATGGAACATTTGATTTGATGAATATATAAAAGATTTTGGGTTCATTAAGAATGAATGTGATCTATGTGTTTACAAGAGGTTTAATGGAAATTCATCCGTTATCCCAGTAGTATATTTTGATGATATATCACTTATTGGAAATGATATACCAGTCTTACAGTATATTAAGGATTGGTTAAAAAAGTGTTTATCCATTAAAGACTTATGTGAATCAGCCTATATTATAGGGATCAAGATCATTCGTGATAGATATAAGATGCTTCTTGGACTAAGTAAAAATACATACATTTACTAGATACTAAAGATAATTAGTATGGAACAATCCAAGAGGGGATCAGTTCTAGTGTCACATGGTATACATATTTTTAAGAAAACCTGTCCTCAGACACAACCGGAGAAAGAGATATTGAGTAATATCCCATATGAATCAGTGATAAGATCAATCATGTATGATATATTATGTACTAGAATTGATGTTGCCTATGCATTGATCATGTTAGGCAGATATCAAGAAGATCTAGGAGAACAACATTGGTATGTTATTAAGGATATCCTCAATTATATGAGAAGAACTAAGGATATATTCCTGATGTATGGAGGAGGAAAGGATTTGGTCATCAGGGGTTATATCATCATCATCATATAAATTTTTATTCAAGGAAACAAAGAAAAAGGAAACAATAAAGGACAGTCCCAAGCGCCTAGGATGAGAGTTCTAAGGTGGACTAAAGTAGTGGAGGCCAAGGGAATCCTCTCTAACCAGATTGACTCCCTCTTATTTCATGGTGGACACATTATGAATAAAAATGGGATCCAGACCAGGCACATCAAGAGAGGCCAGGTGGTCTGCGACCTTGTTCCCCTCGCGCCACGTATGGACCACTCTAGTGTTGGTGCTAATCACGCCCCTGCACTTTCTAATGATGTAAAGAATAGACCATGGGATAGAACCAGTACCTTGCATGGCATTGTGGATAATTTGGGAGTCAGTTTCAACCATTGATAAGGATATCCCCTTCTGATGACATAAAAAGAGGCCAAAAAACATCGCCTTGGCCTCTTCCTGGAGGGAAGATCCATGACCCAAGAAAGCCGAGAACTCTATGATAACTAATCCTGAGGGATTATGCACCACCCCTCCTCCGTGAATGAGCCCCCTATTATAAGACCCATTGGTATTAAGTTTAATCCTTCTATTAGGTGGTTTCCAACAAACCCAGTTACCTCCAACAAGCCTGCTACCTGAGGAAGTAGAAATGTTGAGGATGTGAAGCCTTTGAAGGGTAGGTGCTTTCTTACAATTTCCAAAGGATATGACCCTATCAAGGAGGAGGAATTTAGTTCGGTAAATGACACCCTAGCTAGAGGAAAGGGTTCCGTCATGTCTGGCCATGTTCCTTGCCTGTCAGATCAACCAAAAATCAGCGTGGAAGACCACAACATGTGCCTTCTGCTCCAGAACCCTCTCCCCCGCACCATGGAACCATTGATCAAGAAAGGACATACCATCCAAGAAGTTATTGTTAATACCAGTGAACTCACCAAAATAATACCACACCGCCCTTGACTAGTCTCTTTCAAAAAATAGGTACTCCTCACTCTCCTCCTGGTGGTCTGTGCAGCAATGACATCTTGAAGCCATCAGGACGCCACAACATTTTATGTTCTCCTCAGTGGGAATTGATTTGTGGTGAAGCCTCTAGGTAAGAAAGTTGAATTTAAGTAGGGTACCTTTGGACCATAGTATCTTATCCCACAGGTTGTTCTGTCCTTGAGTGGACATCGGGCACCAGAATTCTCTTGAAAAGAATTCCCTAGAGGAAGATAGAGAGAAAACTTATCTGTTTGGTTCAGTGTTGATCTCGACGAGATTGAAGATTTATTGCTGGTCCCTATCTAGAATCGCAGCGGGAAATGTCATATGGGAACTAGCCTCTTTAAAGGAGATCTAAGTGTCCGGGAACCCAAGGAAGCCAAGGACCATCCTGACCTAGTTGTGATGCCAGAAAGAGATCTCCCCCTCCCTATGAGCCAATAGGAGTGTGGTTTCAAGGTAGTGATAAGAAGAGAAATAACGGACCAAAATAGCGAGTCTTGATGGGAGGTCTGAGCATCAGACCCAGAAATGGAGTAGTTCATAGTGATCCCCCATAGCGTGCCTTGTTCTAGAACTTACTAGGAAAGCTTTTCATGCATGAAAAAGAGAGTGTCATCAAGCCAACTTACATTGATACCGACCTCTCTAGCTGGTCTCGCCACCCTGTTCCAGGATGCCCAATGACACCTTCCTTCTGAACACGAGTCTCAGATAAAACCTGCAAGGATCTTGTCTATCTTATTGATGATGATCATTGATGATTTAATGGATGAAAGTGCATGGACAGGGGTGGAGAGAATCACACTATTAACCAATGTTATCTCGACCCCAAACAAGAGGTATATGTTCTTCTAGTTGAGAATCCGCTCTGTAACCATGTTAATAGTGGCATTGAAGTCACACACACGGAGCCTCCCCAGGGATATGGGGGAGCCTAGGTACTCCATAGGAAACATCCCCCTGTGCATGTCTAGGCTACGCTGAATGGAAGAGATCCACATGGTAGTGCATTTATTGGGGATATAGAAGTTACTCTTGGCCTTGTTGATAGCCTTCCCACTCCAGCGATAGTACTTCTATAAAATCTTGTTGAGGACACTGATGGACCGCATGAAAGAATTTGTGAATATGAATGTGTCTTCTGCAAACATCTGGTGCGAGACCGAGGGTGATCTCATTTTTCTACGGTATTACATTACCTTTCCACCAGTGATACTCCTATACAACAGTTGACTGAGGACATCCTGAGATAGAATGAAGAGGTCCGGGGAGAGAGGATCACCCTGCCTCAGCCCGTGACTGGCCTTGAAAAACCCACAAGCTTTCCACATAAAAGTTACCACCAACCAGGCATATCTAAAGCACCTAAATATGATGTTAACATTCCACATGAAGAACCCCATCTTTTCTATCACCTTTTTGATAAAGCCCACTCCACCCGGTCATAAGCTCTGTTCATGTCCATCTTGATGGACAATTTGGAGCCATGAGACTTGAAGTTAATATCTATGATGATCTCTTAGGCTAGATAAATGGCCCTCTGAATCGACCATCCCTTCACGAACCCATGCTATTCAAGGGACACCCACCAGGGGATGTGGAGGGACCATCTCGCATTGATAAAGCTGGCTAGGATCTTGTATGAAAAATTACACAAACTCATTGGCCTATAATGATTAATGGAGGAAGGAATATTGATCTTGAGAAGGAGAAAAACAGTTGTGGCATAGAAATCCCTGGGAATATGGCCTCCCCAGAAGAAGTCACAGACAACATATGAAACATCAACCTTGATGACGTCCCACACTGCTCTGTAAAACATACCCGGGAGTCCATCGGGACTAGGTGCGCTTTCGGGGTTGAGGCTTAGCATAGCCTCCTGTATCTCCTTATCATACTAGATGGAGCTCAGCTTTTCATTTTCTTGGGATGAGAGCTAGTTGTGAATCACATCAAAAAACCCCCCGTCCTCCCCCGGGTATCCAGTCAGCAGACAAGGATTAGGACTGAAGAAGATGTCTTGTAGGGAGGTCAGAGCCATAACTCCCATGATATCTCTACTATCTGTGTATGTGCCGTCATCCATCAGAATGTTCGGCTTCACCATCCGTTTCCTCTCCTTAATACAATCATGGAAGAAATTCGTGTTCTGATCTCCCTCCCTTAGCCACTTGATTCTTGACTTTTCCCTCACTATTCATTTTTGTCTGAAGAGCATTTCCAATAGGATGCTCTTCTTGTTGGAGAGATCTTCAAACACCCTATCATCCCAGAACTATTCCAGGCATTCTTCTAGGCGATCCACATCATGAATGGCTCCCGAAATATCCCTGTTAGTGTGGTAAGAAACATCCACCCATAGTTAGAGCCTTGTCTTGAGCCTTCTAAGCTTGTTGTGGACAACCGTCTATGAATGTCCATGGGTGGACTTGGCCCAGGAGTCAGACACCGGGTCATGGTACCCCGAAAGACTATCCTAGTGGTGTTGGTATCAGAACATTACAGCCTGATCCTGTCTTGAGGATAGGAAAACTAGAATAGGGGAGTGATAATATAGACCTCAGACTAGGTGACTTACCTTAGTTTCAGAGAACATAGATATGCATTTCATATTGGCCAAGAATCGGTCCAAACGACTCCATGAGAAGTTCCTACCTCTCTGGTTATTGCACCACACGAACCGGTCGCCCGAGAATCCAAGATCAGAGATCCCTTTCCCAGACATGAAGTGAATGAAGTCCAAGCTTGCGCTCCTCTGGAAGGGACCGCATCCCTTCCTCTCCTCTGGGGAAACGACCACATTAAAATCACCACCAACAATACAAGGAAGGTTTCCTGGATCAAATGAGTTAAGGTCACTCCATAAGGATTGCCTTTTCTGGGCATGATAACTACCGTAAATGAAGGATATGAGCAGAGAACCATCGCCACGCCACCCTTGTAGTGATGAACTGGTTGCTGGCCTGAACCAAGTCTACAGAGAGTCTCTTGTGCCCAAAAATCCAAATGTGTCTGTTGGTGGGATCCGCATGCATGCACCCATGCAGGTTGATCTTCCTGGAGAGGTCTTTGATGTTTTCAGGGATCTGTTTATGCTCAAGAACGGAGACAAAAAAGGCCTTGTGATTTCTGATTTTGTTGGAGAGGAAGTCTTCCTTAACCCAGGATCCAATGCCGTAGGCATTCCAAAAGATTACATGAATCATTTACGGAATAGTATTCTGGCCCTATTAAAGTGGGAGGGAGACTACTTCTACTTCTGTTGGTTCCTTGAATGATAATGAGTGCAAGACCCAACATCCTTTGGTGGAATTGAGGTAATAGGGGTTGAATCCTCCTTCGAGATGTCCAGCGAGATATCCCTTGTACTGTAAGGGGACTTGGATCGTCGCCCCTGCACCCTGAGGCTATGGTAGATGGATCCTTCCTTAAAGAGTGGCAAGGGTTCTGGAACAGGAGAGTCCGATGATCGTCTGAAAAAAGAAACCTAATGGGGGGCCTCATCCAAGGTAGTCTTCCCCATGAGATAGGATCCCTGAGATGGGGAAAATAGATCCGACGTGGCAGGAGCCTCCATATAACAAGCAATTACCGAAGGATGGGGGAAGATAGATCTAGTAGGCCAGAGTTTCTAGCCATCCTGCGCATAGGCCACCCCCCTAAAGGAGGATCTTGGTACAACAAGACGAAAAGTAGAGGGGGTGGGATGATGCCAGCTGGGATACATACACATCTCTAGGAATGAGTGAAGCTAGGCCCAAGAAATAAAGTATGATTCCAGATGGCAATGAGAAGCTAACCTCAGAACCTGTTAAGATGTCGGAGTGAGCCACCACCATCTTGTCAACAGGGGGAGAAACCGCAGTGGGGGAAGCATCCGAAATAAAAAAAGTGCACAAAGGAGGCTGTTGTGACCTGTATTCAGTGGGGGGGGGGGGTGTGTCACCTTATGCCAGAATCATCTGAAAACCTGGAGAGAATACCCCTGGAGCAGACAGAAGGAGCAATACCTTGGGAATATCGGGTAGGAGATTGCCTAATCCCATGAGAGACCATCCTGCACCTGGATGGAGAGATGATCTGGGGTGGGTAGGGAGAGATCCATCTCTACGCAGATGCGATCCAAGGACATATCCACCTCACATGTCGTCCTATCGCCAACACACAGGAAACCTCCTAAAGAGTCTCTAATCTCTTTGAGAAACCCCTTATTCTGAAAGGGGATGGGGAGCCTAGGTAGGTTAATCCAAACTACAGAGTGCGATCTTTCCTTTCCCCTATGGATGTCAATGGACCAACGAGACATGCTGAAACTCTATCGACCATGAGATCTAGGATCCTTGCACCAAGAAGATATAAAGTATTTTTCGGAGGCTAGAAATATACATAATGAATTCCTGTGCATGGGCGAGATTTGAACCGGAAGTTGAAGACCCTAAGAGGTGACAAAGAGCTGGAAGAAAACCAAGGGTGGTTTCCTAGAACCAAAGTGGGCTACAAGGGTCCACTTGAGACACGCCTACACCTCCATGAATTATGATGCAGGGAAGACCATGGAGACGCAGGAATCACCACATGAAGAAGCCTTGTCCGCCAAGCAAACCTTAGGGAAAATCGTTGGGGAGTCCCTCGAACCACTGAGCGTGTCTCTAAAGGAACCAGATTGGGATATCACGGGGGAAGGCGATGGGGGCTGTGGAGGCTAAGCGGTGGGGGTGCATGGAGTCTAGTTCAAAGAACCAAAGGAAAATGTCAGAGGGACAGGCACGGGAGTTGGCGCGGGGAATCCAAAACTGGAGCCGCGGCTAGGCACATGCGGCTGAGGGTCTGAGGGATTGGAAAGAGAGGATATAGTGGATTATAATTTATCCAAGGAATCCATTTGGATATGAAACTTTGTCTAGGATCTTGATATAGTACCTCAAAATAAAGTCCCTACCACATTGTATTGTGATAATACTACAATGATGACTCTTGAAAAAGAGCCAAGGTCATACCAACAGACAAAGCATATACTATAGAAGTATCACCTCTTGAGGTATTTTATCAAAGGGGTGAAGTTTTAGTTAGGAGAGTACCCAAGGAAGAGAACATGGTGGGCCCCTTGACTAAAGGCCTATCTCAGCAAAAGTATGAGTATCATATGAGAGAAAGCGGACTGAAGGTTATTAGAAGTTGGCACTAGTGAAATTGGGAGTCTATTGGAGTTGGGCCCTAGAACCAACTTCTTTGTACTTTATGATTACTTATATTCATTGTTTTTAATATTAATAAACTACTTATCACATATTGATTATTCTTATGCATAACATAGTATGTGATAATTTCCTAAAAGTAGCTGTCAAACTAAAAGGTTGTAGCATTTCCCTACTATGATGAGAACCCATAAGTGCTACAATACTATTCTTAAATATATGTTCTATAACCGGATTATATAATTTAATTGATACAAATGATACAAGTTATCAAAGGTGGAGAATCCTAGGACTTTGAGACAACTTATCATGATGTTCTCCCTTGGTAATATCCAGTGTAGGATATTATGAGAATGAGACTCACCAGTAGAAAATCCAAATTCATATGTGTCATTGGATATTCCTTTCTATGGATGTGTGTATTGATAATTAGACTTTAATATTATTGTTAATGAATATTATAAGTCACATAATTTGATATATTGATGAAAACTATGATGATATATGTTCTTAGTGAGGTAGGATACATCAGGTGCATCACGAGTAATATTACGCTAATGAATAATGTGAGAAAGGATTTGTCCCTTATATTCTTTAATATAAGTTAATATCTCTGGTCCTTTGATGGAAATTATATAGCCTAAATAAATCCATGTCCATGCTGTTCTATGAGAAAGTTTGATTTCCAAAAATTCAAATAAAGAGACATCGAGCATGTAGGTTGATGACACTAACTTGCAACTTTATTGATTAGAGATGTCACAATAAAAAGATTATATTACACAGTAAGCATTAGTAGGAGGTATTATGTCATTACTGTATTAAATTATTTCTATATGGATGCATTGACATGTTTCTAGATGCTAACCTTGGACTTTAGTTTGCTTCGCTTAATGACACTAAGAAATAGGCCTAGAAGGTCACACACTAAGTGTATCTAGAATCTCAGTTAAATAATATATTATTTATTTATTATTTAAAAATTTGAATAAATATTATTCCCACACATGGTTTAATAATTATCTATGTTTTCTCGATTTCATATATTTCATCACTAGTTATTCGAGAGAATATTATGTGAGTGAAATATTTAATAAATATTTATTTTCTATTTAGTGAATATAATATTTATTTATTTATTAGCGAATAATACAATGATATTTATTTATTAAATAAATAGTCATTATTCAAGGCCCGATAAATATTTTGGAGGAATGAAAGATCAATCTTAATGGTCTAGTGATAAATAATATATATGGTGAATATTTTTTAATTAAATAAAATTTATTTTAATTCGTAAGTTAAGTGAATGTCAATAAAATAATAATAATAATATTACTTTAGACATGTGGTTCCACAAGGAATTAAATAAATAATAAGGGTCACTTGTAAAATTATTTATTTGTAACCCTATCGGTATATAAACCCAATTATATTATTTTTCAAGAGAGAAAATTTATTTATTTTTTTGTGAACAATGAATATGAAGAATCCTCTCAAGCCCTAGAGAGATCCCTTATCCAAGAACGCTCCCAATAATGGAGATAATTCTTTCTCTATCTTCCACTCTCGAGTCAAGAGAGATCAAGTAGAATCATTTGGAAGCGATCCTCATGATGATCAAAGGTGAATGATTTAAGTGATAGGATATTCTATACTAGCACTTGTGATTTCTACGATGATGTTTAGAGATTTTTGGAATACATGTGGATCACCGCTAGATAGAATCTGCTCTTGAATCCTACAACACAATGACGATACAACATGGATCTATTTTCAGATCCATCAATGAAGAAATAATTCACAAAAAACAATTCTTTAACTAATTAAATTAATTATAAATAATATGTGATGATACTTTTCTTAGTTCCAACATTCTATCCCTTATCTGTTTTATTTGATTCAATTCCATTGATTATGACGTTCATCTTCATGTAAATCTCATATTGATCATCAATCATGACAAAAATAAAAGTTAGGAATGAACCATTGCATGCTTCCACTATGCTCGTAACCATCAATAATCAAATGATATTTCCCACATAAGCCTCAATATATTTATCTTCCCTTTTTTATCTTAAAGAATTATTTTACCATTGAGATAGAGAATATGAGAAAATATACTTACTTGATTTCTTTCTATTCCATAAGCAGAATTTCATCCTTTGGTTTTGTATTTTAATTAGAGTCTACCATTGATTTAATTTATGGTTATTGTATGTATATCATAATTATATATCATATGAATAGAAAAAATAAATTCTAAGACATCCTAAACTGTGTCACCTTCTGTTCAACTCTTTCGGTTCAACCTAAGTTGATTTAATTTTTTTTCCTTCTTAATATAATACCTAAAAATAACTATAATTATCCTTAATATGATAACCTCTAAGGTTATCTAAGACTTTTAACTTATTATCCCATACCCACATATTAACCTCACAAGTTTTCTAAATACTTTAAATTATACCCTTCTAAAAACATTCTAACCTCTAAAGTTATCTAAACCTAGATCTGATACCAACTATGGAAACATATATGTAACCACCCCATAATTAGAAGATTTAAAATAAATATTGTATTACTTTCATTCCCATAACCTTTTAGGTTTAGATTTTTATAGAATTATAAGATCCCCTATATAACAAAACCCATACTTTTCCTATATATGGACATTTTGTTTCACTAAAACAAACTCTTTAAAATGATACACTCTCTTAATTCAAAACCAACATCTCGTGTTCAGATTCAGACTTCATAATTATTCTTACTCATATTTAATCCTTATGAAAATCATTTTAAAAACATGAGATGAACATAAAACTTAGTAATAGGTATAAAAGAAAGATAAAATCCATCAGGTAATCAAAATACTTATACTTGAGAAGTACTTCCTTTAATAAAATAACTTTGATCTCATAAAAGAATATAAATTTACATTAAAACCTAAAATAAAGTTCTTTTCTTGAAAATTTGCATAAAAATATCATATAAAAGCATAAAATAATAGAATAATAATTAAGGTTAATTGGAATATCATATTCATATCACCCTTTCAATGGAATAACTTAATGTAATAGCATGACCTATTAATTCTAACATCATTCTTAATATAAAAACTTAATGAGTTAATTCCAACATAATAAACCTATAATACAATAACTTAACTAGTAAATTCCAACATCATATATTTAGAGAATAAATTATTACCTAATTAATTGGAGGGATATATATCAATCTACCCATCATCAAGTACAATGTCTAAGAACCATAACATGAATAAAACCCATAGGAGCTTACATTTCATCATAATACTCATAAAAAGTTACTTTTCAACCCATAATAACAAACTGTTAATTTAATGAATAAAAATAAAATGATTTTGAATTAATATCTTACAAAATTCCATACTGAGAGGAAAATTAAAGTGAGGAATAAAATGCTTATAAATATCACTAATAATATGAGAATTAAAATTCATAAAAAACATTTTATTGAGGGATATGAAATAAAGACCTCAAAACATTTAATATAAAGGTTTAAAATAAAAACCCCTTAACTCGAGTCTTGAATCACCTCTTATGAACTCTAGCTTCTTGAATAATAAAATAATATTAATTACTCAGTTTATTGAAAACCAGTTTCATAGCTATTTTCTTATTATTATTCATTTAAAATAATCTATTATCATGTTTTATTCCTTTACTAAATTATTATTGTTCATATTGGTTGTTCCAAGTTCATTTGGTTCATAATATCCAAAATAGTTATGATATTGTTTTAATGGTAAAACTTACTTGGAAAATGGTTCTATGAGCTCCATAAGTGTCAAGGTGTTGTGTCCACATCATTCTAGAAGCAAAAGAGTTCAATAGGTTATGAAATAGTTTCTTTTATAAGACTCTTACTTGATAAGATTATTTTTGATGGTTAAAACTAAATATGATTGTTTAAATTTAATTTTATTATTATTATGGATAAATTAAAATTACATAATCATAATAATGAAATTACTTTAATTTTAATGTTATATTCAATCATAAAATCAATTTTAAAGAATATCCAAAGAAGAAATAAGTGTACGAAAATATTATCATTCAATTTGGTAGGGTAAACCCAATAAATATTTTAGTTTTATAGAAAAAATTATATTATAACTAAAATACTATTTTAGGGTTACCTTTAAATATTAATTATGTTATTAAAAAGAGTAAGAGAATAATTGAAACAAAAAACATCATTTTTGAAAAACCAGTATTTTGATGTAGTAAAAACTTATGAAAATGTGTTTGGTGAGGATTAATGGATAATATTTCATCATTTATGGATCAAAAATATGATAATACCATGATAATATAATCATGACATAAAAATAATTAGAGTTTTACAACAAAGAATCACAAATAATAAAGATGAAGTTGGCTTGGAAACCCTTAACTTTCTCCTCGAACCACCAACTTTGGATTGAGTCCATAGCCTTTGGAGAAAGGATTTTTGGGAAGGATATTTACTTATGAACGTGGGTAATAAAGTTTAGAGAGGGATTTTTTAAGAATAAAGAGAGAAAATCTAACTTGAGGTAAGGTTTGAAAAGGGTATAATGTGTCTTCTTTTATAGGAAAAATCCAAGGACATTTTCATAAATACTCAATCTTTAAGGGTAAAAAATTTAATATTAAAATGAAAAGTGGATCATAAAAGAATAGGGGATGATATAATCAACCCTTACCCTCCCACCTGAGTCATGATAATATTTTTTAAAATTTTAATCAATTTATAAATTATGGTTTACATTAAATACTCTTTAAAGACATTTTTAGGGTTATTTTTATAATTTAAATTTTAAAAAATATCTAGATAAAAATGGAATTAGAAATTAAATATTTTAATAATTACTTAAATATAATTTTTATCCCTAAAATTAATGAAATATCCTAATTCATCCAAAACATATCAATTTTAATATTTTTAAACCATTTACTTTGAATTTTCACCCGCTTGAATAAGAGCTGCATTGGCAATGCGTAAGCATTTTGGACAATCATCACATTGTTTAATATGAAAGATAAATTACTAATATAAATATAATTTATTTTCTATCAATATTATTATCTAAATACATTCATAAAATTATTTATTCTTATTTATATCATGATAACATTTTTAGAATAATAATTTTGACTTTTTTTATCTTGCGCAAGTGCCGAGTAAATATTTGGATATTTATCTCTTTATATAAATTTTAAATCCACAAATATTTGTTAAAATAATGTATTAATCATAAAATTTTTCTTTCATTTTGATATTATACTTATCCTTTATTTTTATTATCTAAAACATACCAATTTGGACTTTTCTAGTGTTTTGTAAGCATTATATCCTCATTGATAATGATTTTCATATTTTTGTCGACATAAAATTTACTTTATATGAATTGAATAATATTTTTATGATATTTTCATTCCATAATTTTTATAAATTTTTAATCCATTTTTATTTCATGAAGATTTCATAAAATATATAACATTTTTAAAAAAATTGTATTTTTAACTATTCGCCAAAAAACCTAATTGCTTAGAAAAATTCCAAAATTTTACCTTAATATAATTTAAACACACTGAAACCAAAAATTAATTCCATTTTATCAAATCAAAATTTAAAAATTTAGAAACATAGATTTAAATAAAACCATATAGTACACAAAAAAGATTATTTAGAATAAAAAATTTCTTTCTTAAATAAAAAATCATATTATTATTTTGTATCTTAATAGAATTATTTATAATATTATCATAAAAATTAAAATTACTATGATTATACATATTTAATATAAATATTAATTTATAAAAATATCCTATAATTAAATAATTCTTTAGATAGATAAAAAATTCTAATCATGTTGAGGAAATATATCTAACTTGTAAATAAAACCTGTTTTATGTCATGAATAAAACATGATAATTTTAAATATAGAATTGTTATCTAATTGATTTTATAATATCTTTTGAGACATTATATTAACATATATACATGTTTAAAGTAAATTTATAAATTCATACTTAGGAATGTTAATATACCATAAAGGTGACGTATTATTAAAAATACCTGTGTTTTCAAAAATATGATGGTTAATGTTGTATATATGAGAATATATATTACTTTTTTGTATTAAGCATTTAGATTCCATATTTAGTGATGAATACATGATCATGACTATTTCTTTGATATACTGAGCATGTGAAAATTATTATATTATTATTATACACTTTCCCTTATCCCAAAGGGATGAGTGTAAGATTTCATTAATTTGTTTTACACTTTCCCATTTCATGAAGAGGTGATATACACTATTTCCTTTACTTAGTATACACTATTTCCTTTCAATGTGATGTTTATTGGACCTTGAATTTGTTATATTTTTTTTATTAGATTCCAAGACTAGACTCAGAGTAAGTTTGTGCGATAATAAGCCATCCTGGTATAAAGGGTTATTTATTATATTTATTATTAATTCATAAGTTATTATTTTATCATTGATACCACGCCTTGATTATTATTTTTAAAATCAATTTATTATGTACATATATAAATGTGAATACATGCTCATGTATATACCTAGATATTCACTGTGTTAGTTATGACACCATTGGTGGTCTCCCTCTCTGAGTATTTATACTCACACCCTACTTATGCACCCCGATGAACATGTAGTTTAAATTATTATGTTTCAATAATGTTGTTAGATATTTTAGAAAATTGTATATTATATGGACTTGGATTCTGGTATAGTAGATTCGGTCACTAGAAGACATGAAGTATGGAGGCCATGTTTGGATGGAGACATTTTTTTGGCTCATTGCCTATTTTTCTTAGTTTTATTTAGCCTTTTAAGTTATGTATATGAATATAGATGGATTTATTTATATTATTACTGGTTCCATGATTCATCTATATTTATATATAAATGAAATTATTCTTTTTTCATGTTAGTATTCAGTTATACCAGGTATTGTTGGTGGATATTCCACTCCTTATAATGAGTAGTGCTTAGGGTGATGGAATGAATAATGATGACTATCTTAATATTATTTTTTGGCCTTAACCAAGTCATTATTTGTACCATCATGTCTGTGACCAAGACATTATTATTACTATCATGAAAATATCCAAGACGTTATTCTTACCAACATGAGTATGATTGTATCCATGAAATTATTTATACCACCGTAACTGCAGCTAAGAAATTATCGATACAATCATGACCACAACCAAGACATTATTCTTACCATCATAACCGCAACTAATACATTATTTTTATAGTGAAATTATTGGTACTTTCATGAACATAACAAGACATTATTTCTACCTCCATAACTGCAACCAAGGTATTATTCTTAAATGGGTAGGATTAAACCAAATAACCAAACTTGTTCATCTCATGAGACCTATCGATGCATTGAGGGGATATATAATTATGACCCTCATCCAACACTTAAAACTATTTAATTATTTTCACATTGAATAATCATTACAATACATGATAAAATTTCTTTATTAATCCATAAATATCCACATTCAAATAAAAAACATATGATATGTCAATACTTTCCCTAGACAATAAATGGAATGACATGATCATAATCCACACAAAGAAGAAAGGTGGATATTATCATTAGGGAATATTCTAACTAAATCATAATAACTTTTAAGGATTTAAACATATATTAATTTTTTTTGAAGAGAATTAAAAATTCACTTGGAGAAAGAAAAATAAATACCCATTGTGTTTTTTGATACCCTTTTAATAAAAATTTTTATAAAAAAAAGGGTATAAAAATTTATTTGAAAAAACATGAAAACATCAAGGGTAAGTTTCTTAAATTAAACTGAAAAAGATGGTGGGAATAATGCATTTGAAAAGGGTGAAGTGAATTATTTTTTAAAATAAAGACACAATCCACTTTTAAAAATCATTTTCAAGAATATGGGGGAAATGGAAGTGAAAAATTAAAATGGTTTTTAGATTTTTTTACCATATTCATAAAAGATTATGTTATAGGTTAGATTCAAAATTCATTTTAAAAAAGTTGAAGTGTTTTTTTTTGAAAAATTTTACTTTTAAAAATAATATTAAATAATGTATCCTTTAAAAATGCATAATTTTTTTAGTATAAATGTGGGGTGAAAGATAAAATATATAACTGTGAAAGGAAAATCCTTTTATAATATTTTTAAAATACCTTTATTAAAACCCACATTATAAAAAGGGTGGTATTTTTTTTGAAAAGATTTAAATAAAAATAATAATATCACTTGGGATAATACATATTTGGGTTTCGAAATAAGAAAAGAAAAAAATTGCGAAAAGAGAGAATTTGGATATGGAATAGGAATAACCTTTAAAGAGGATGAGAATTATTCTTAATTATGTTTTATTTTCATGAAGAAAAGAATCCATCAAAGAAGAATAATTGATGTAACAATCTTTTGAAAAGGAGTTTATGATAAATAAATATAAATGCCTAGAATTTGATATAAAATATAATATAATTCAATCATAAGGTAGGATATTCCCAACTTATAAGAATAAAATTCAATAATAATGATCATATCTTAATGAATTGAATTTGAGTTGGAAAAAACCCATACGAGATCGAAAACCCTTTAATAAAATTATCTTGATAGAGATAACTTGAAATTATAATTTAAATACCATAAATATAAATATAATCATCATATAATATATAAAATATATGGTTTATACAACACTAAAAGTAGAATGAGTGGTGAATATGATATATTTCACAAAGAAGTAAAATTGAGACAAGAACCCTTACCTTAACTCTCAAATTCCATGAAATCTCCTTAACCCGATATTCCTTGTATATCCTCATTAAGCCTTCTTAGTTTTGTATTTTTGTGAGACTAACATCCCTATAAAGTGGGAGAGATAATTAGAAAGGTTTTTGGGCAGATTTTGATCAAGTTACATGGATTGTGATGTAAGGAGAAGTGGGGTGGTGAAATGATCCTTTTATAAGTGAGAGGGGTGTCAATTTTTTAAATACCCATAAATTTATATTAATGTCATATCACTTTCAAATTAAATTGGATCCAAAAGTGTGAAATAATAGAGAGGTGTAACAGTCTGTGTCTTCCGAGCCCATTACTTTTCTAGTTTTGGTGGTTGGAGGTGTTTGAGGGAGGTTCTGAGAGTCTTCAGTGAAGTATGGAGGTGCGGCAGTGCTACTCAAGAAATAAAAACCATGTAAATATGTTACATGACATGTAATGGTGGTTCAAGACTTGGGTAGCTGGGTGGTTCATGGATTTTATGTGTCCAAGAGGGAAGTTATGAAATGGATTACATGTTGTGTAAGTGGGATTCACAATGTGTAATAAATTTTGGTGTTAAATCCTTTGAGGCGATGTGTTTTTTTAGATAAATCTCGAAATTTTGGGAAACCATGAATTACATTCATTATAAATGTATTATATAATATGTAAACAATTCTATCTAGGTATTAAGTTCCTTTTTCTAACTAAACTTTCATTCATTCATTCATGGATTCTTTTTCCTCTCATTTTGGGTGAACCTTAGGCACCCTGAGGAGTCCTTCAAACTCTATTCCTCCTGCTCTGATCTGTTGGTTCTAGTAGATTGTCATTGGAAATACATGGTAGGTTCTCATCCCCTTTCTTGTTTGGTTTCCTTCCATTCTTATTTTGGGAATTCATTGCAGCAATGTTGGTGTGGTTTGGGTTATGTGTTGGGTTGAATTTTGACAATCTTCGGGTGTGGTATAGGTTTAACAACAAGTTTATTGTGTGATGGTGGTTCTTAGGCAGTTTATTTTTCACCCTATAGTGCACCGTGATACCAGAAATCTTATTTGTGGTAGGGGATCCTCATTATCACATTTTTACATGCTATATGTGGTATCTACATGATTTTTTTTACCTTTGGGTGGATAATAAGGGTTAGAATAATCATATAATTAATTTTAATGTATAAATTTTATGGGTATGGGGAGTTATCACATACTTTACTACTTTGTTATATGTTGTTGATATTGTTATGAATGCCTTTTTACAATTATGAAAATAATGGCTATTGGGAGCCTTGCCTATGCTGTAGTTGTAATACTATAGTGACCCTTGCTGTGTTGTTGTGTGATCAAACCTGAATAAAAGGTTAAAGAATGTATTTTTGGATAATAATTGGTTTCCCTTGGATATCTGGTTTGTGTGATAATACCCATTCTAATATGAAGAAGTAATGTGATAAAGTCCCTAAATAAATGTGAAACTGGAATGTGTTACTGTTGTGTGTGGTTGTGCTCATTATGATGCTTTGTGTGGCTTGCATTTAATATTTGGTGTGTAGGGAAATGATTAAGTGGTTATTAGGAATGGATGTTATGTGGGAAGTTGTGTGGTATGGTGCAATGAGGCTGTGGCACAGTGGTTGTTGTGTAGTGGTTGTGGCACAGTGGTTGTGGCATAGTGGTTGTGGCGCAGTGGTTGTGGCGCAGTGGTTGTGGCGCAGTGGTTGTGGCGTAGTGGTTGTGGCACAATGGTTGTGGCAGAGTGGCTTGTTGGGGTGAGATGGATTGGGCGATGTGATACGAAGATGATGGTGTATGTGTGGTTCTGTATAAATGGTTATGTTTTTTGTGGTGGTTGTGGCTATGCGATGGATGGGATACATAGTTTTTTTGTGTAGAGATAGTTTGGTTGACGTGATGTAACGAAAATAGTGGATGAGTAGTTCTATGATGGTGGTTATGTGAGTTAGGATAGTTGCTGTGTGGAGTGTTTGTGGTAGATGCTCAGTTATCCATGGAATAAATATTAATGAAATATGATGGGAAGATAAATGAATAATAATGGGTTGGATATGTGGTTTGGATTAATAGCTTAAATAAAATTTAAGGAGTGATATAATATGAAATGAAAAGGATAATGAATAAAAGTGGTGTAACTTGTAAATTTTAAGTGGAAATTTGTATGGTTTGTGTGGTGGTCATGTGGTGTATTTCATATAGTGGTGGAAACATTTGTAATAGTTGGTTTATGGTATGTGGTGGTGATGTGGTGTGCACTAATGTTATTGATGTGAACCATTAGGTTGGGTATTGTGTGCTATTTATATATCATGTATGATTGTGTTATTTTATATGTTCCCCACTCGAGTTGGATAAACTTACCAATGGTTAGAGGTACTGAGTTCCATGTGTTTTCTCCAACATTCAGGATGGTAGTGATACAGATGTCCAACTACCCCCTCTTCCCCATTCTTCCTTAAATAGTGTTGTGTTGGCCTAGGTTTCTTCGAGCGAGATGTGATATGTGACCCAGGTGTCTTTGGGAAATATGTGATATGTGGCCCAGGTGTTTTTTGGGTTAGATGTATTGTGTGATCCTTAGTGTCTTTGGGATGAGTTGTGATGTGTGGTCCTAGGTGTCTTCGGGATGAGATGTGATGTGATGTGATGTGATGTGACGTGTGACCTAGGTGTGTGTGGGCGGGATGTTATGTGATGCGTGGCCTAGGTGTGTGTGTTTGGGATGTGATGTGTGTTGTGTAAACATTGGGAGTCGCAATGACAGAATAGGTTTGTAGATGAATAAAATAAAGTAGAAGGAATCACACAAGGACACAGATATTTATGTGGTTTAGGAAATGATCCCTATGTCCATGAAGCAACAAAAATTACACTAAACCATGAGCACAATTATAAGTAATTTTAGGGTTATAAAAGAACATAGAAACCCTAGCCCTAAATGGGATAATAAATAGAACGAATTACTATTCCACCAACCACATAGAAAGTACGTTGTGATATAGTGAAAGGTGGATAGTAGTCCATATCACTACAATGTCGTGGCTACCCAAGTCCAAGATTCTATAGTGGCCGGTGACTAGAAGTCCATGAAGCTACAATACCCTATCAGTGTTAGCCGGTTAGATATGCTATAGTCCATCAGAGTTTCTATAGTACCCCAAAAATGTCAACTGGGGGACTTCAGCCCCTAGATCCCCAGAGCAAGGGCATGTTGCCTCTTACAACCCCCAACGAGATTACTACAGAGCTCAACCCATAGAGTTGTGGCCTGATGTGCAGTATGGGCCACAATAATTCAACCCAACATCATCCAAAAAAGGATCAAGCTACACCAATCCAAAAATATAACACTTAGAGCCTTATCCACTATACTAACATACTTCGATGCCACTGACCAAGAAAACTTACTTAATCTGAGCTCCTATTCTTCACTCACCAGTGGCATGATTTCCATTCACAACATTAATTTCAAGTTGATGATTCATAAAATACCAGATGTTTGCCTTTTTTTCTCCCATGGTGTCCTCCCATATTCTAACTCCCAACCTCCATTCATTAGTTGAGACCAATAGAGGCACAACAATGTCTCAAATTCTGTATTACCATCAGTTTCATCAACATATCTACTGGATTGTTTATTCCAAAAATATTCCGTAATGTCAGCAACCCTATCCTATATCAATCCTCTGATAAAATGGCACTTCAGCTGAATGTGATTTGTATAGGCATGAAACACCAGGTTCTTTGCAATATTCATAACACTCTGGCTATCATAGTGAAATACATTTTCCTCTCAATTTCTACCTAGCTCATCCAAGAAGTTTTTCATCTAGACCATCTCCTTCCTAGATTCTGTTACAACAATGTATTTTTCCTCTATGGTAGATAGTGACACCACCTTTTATATTTGATATATCCATCTCACTAAAATTCCTCTATAAGTAAACACATAACTTGTGGTCCTCCTCATACTGTCGATATCACCTCCAAGGTCAGTATACATATACCCCTACAATGATTTTCCTTTACCAAAACACAGGGATACTTTCTTGCTTCCCTTAAGATACATCAGTATCCACTTCACAACTTCCCAATGTTGCTTTCTAGGGATATCCATATAATTTCTCACAACTCCCACTACATGAGCAATTTCAGGTTGAGTACAGACCATTACATACATCATAATTCCAAAAGTTGATGCGTATAAAAACTTTTCCATGTAATCAACCTCTTATGCCATCTTCAGTGATTTTTCCCATTGATACCAGTTATTTTGGAAACATTGGGAGTTACAATGATAAAATAGGTTTGCAGATGAAGAAAATATAGAAGAATGAATCATAAAAGGAAAAAAATATTTACATGGTTTGGGAAATGATATATACATCCATGGAGAGGAAAAATTTTCAATAAATTGGGAGCACAATTATAGGGAGTTTTAGGGTTCTCAAAGAACATAGAAACCCTAACCTAAAATGGGATAATAAGGAGTATGAAACACTATTCCACTAACTGCATAAAAAGTCCATTATGATATATTAAAAGGAGGTTGTAAGTACGCATCACTATAGTGTCGTGACCACCCAAGTCCAAGATACTACAATGGCCAATGACTATGAAGCTAAAACACCCTATCGGTGTTGGGGTGTGTTGTCAAGGTGGAATATTGGTTGGAATTGTCACTGTGGTTGGAGGGTATCCATAATGTCTTCCACATTTTCCAACTTCATCGATATATTCATGATGAATCCCACATTATTAAATAGGGATATTTGGATATCGAAGATGATGAGATGTTCATGGAGCGTCTAGTAGAGATCTAGTATCATCAAGAGAAAGTGCTGTGTGGGTGAAACATTTACTTGGTTTGTGTGTTATGGAGGCATGGTGGCCTAGATGAGAGTACTTGGGAGTGAGAGACGTAGATACATTCCCAATACCCAGAGCTTTTTTGATCTTTGTTTTGTTTTTATTGGATGATGTGATGTTTGGATATTGATATGTTATGAGATGTGCTATTTTCCCTTGTTATTGTGATGTGTGATGAGACCCACTACATGTGAAAAGGGGAGGATCTAAATCCTAATCGATATACATTAACTGCGATGCGATTAAACATGTTCGAGAAAGTCAATGCCACTTAGAGTGGAAAATATCTTGACATGGAGGATGAGATTCACTGATTCATATGTTTGGGTTAGTACGACTTATTGGTTTGGACTGTGTGAATTTTATGTGATTTTGTAGTGTATGTGTGGAAAAGTGGTGGTTGTGGATGGTACCAGATGATGCAGTGTTGTGCCTGGTGAGAGGTGGTGGTGTGGTTGTACAATTTTTAGTTTCCATTTGTTTTAAAATGTTTGGATGGTGGTAGAATTTGTGATGTGATAAGATCCTTGATAGGTGTGACATCTTGGACCCGAATGCCACTTAACGAGTTCCCCAAGCCTGGTGGGGCACATGGACTCAAGTGCATCTCCCCGAATTCCAGAGGCTACCAACTAGAAGCAAGGGCCTAGGGTGTGTCCATGGGGATACTATGCCCTCATTAAAAATTGTAGTGCAACAGATGAAAGTAAACATAGGTAAATAAAGGAAGCAATATAAGTAAACATAAGACACAATAGAAAATAGAGACAACAATAACAATAGCTAAAACAATTGGAATAACACTCAACAACTGATGATATGTAATTTTACTAGAAAATGGAAAACATGGAAATAATATAGTAGGCATAACATGTTCCACATAAGTATAAAGGAAATCAAAGACTATCCAAAGAATCCTAAGCTCCGACTCAATTATCTTCTAGAAATATCCATACTAATCAATATGTAATCAAGCGTTTGAAGTCATATTCTTACCTTTGTCAACAAATGAAACCATCTAATCTACCCCAAGTACCAAATTACACCTGAATAGGGTGTGAGATAAATCCCAGTGGGCCACCACCAATGGTGTCTATAACATCTGACCCATGTAATGGAAATGCAACGGTGTGAAAGCATGCACATATAAAATAAATCATTATAATTAAGATGTTGAAAAAGGGAAGAATACAACTTCAAACACTTGATTGGTTCACCTATAATAATATCTTTCATGTGACAATTCATATGGATCCTTTTGAGGCCTTATATGGTACGTTGTGTCGTTCACCCCTATGCTAGCTAGAGGTAGGTGAGGAAACCCTACTAGGTCCTAAGTGCTCATGGAATTCTCTAATTATAATCTAAGGTGATATCGAGTTAGGACACTCCTATTTAATTATTAAGTCATGTAATAATTCATTTTGTTCAATCCTTACCTTTCATTAGTGTGATAAGGTCAAGTAGCATGCAAACTTTTAATCAAGTCATTTGGTTCAAGCCTTGCCTTTCATTAGTGTGATAAGGAAATGTAGCATGAAACCATTCATTTAATCCATTTAAATCATATTCCATATTCAAGTTTCATTATTCTACCTTCCACTAATGTGGTAAGGGGTACTACAAATATGCAACCTACTATTCATTTACATTTAAGGCCAAGTCATATACTTAGTATACTTTCCAAATTCACATTTCACATTTTATTGTCAAATTGAAGCACTTACCTTAGGAATGTCAAGTGGTGAGAACAAATGGTACTTACCATTATGCCAATCAAAATATAAATCAATCCATTTAATATATAAAATCTTACCCTTATAATGGTCAATACAAGGCACACCCGAACAGTGGCATAGACATGTCAAAACACTAAACAACAATTATGGCATAACCTTAAACATGGAAAGGATTGAGTTGTGGGTGTAACCACTAACAACTAATCACATATTTGGAAAGAGAATAACCATATAGTTCTAATTATTATAAACATGGAATATAAATTCTATAAACGATACCCGATGAAATTGGTGGGCCCCACACATCAATTCCAAAATAAAAAAACTTTAGGGATGAGTTATAGACCAACCACCTTAGGCATGTATGAATCTCCTACTCCGGTATTGGATGTTGATTTGGATCGGATTAGAGTAGATCTAAGAAAAAGAGAAAAATGCTCATACCCCGATAACTCAGTCGAGATAAAGAGAGATGGAGAATGACTCAAAAGGAATTGAGTACTTACTATTGCACATCTAATGTAAGGAACATAAGGTTGATCAGATCTTGGACGAATGAGATCTATTGATTCATACCTTATATCTTCAAAGGGATCCAAAATGATAGAAAATTAGGTTAATCCCACTGAAACATGGATTAGGGAGGAAAAAGGGTTCTAATTAGATCATTAAGGAAAAAATTGTCAAATTTCCCAGAAAAATGGAATGTGCACAATTTTTACACATGATTTGACAAACCACGTGCAAATCATGAATGGTTTTCTGGGTAGAAGGGACATATTTCATGGTTAGGTCGTACGACTATGTATAAACCATGCGAATGGGTTTTGTCCAAAAATTTCAATCTGTACAGTTAGCCAAACTGTGCGCCAACCATGCACTAACCGTGAGACCTGTTCAGTTTTACCAAAAAGATGGGTTATGGGATCTAAACTTTCCCCGAACACCCCTGAGCCATTTTATAAAACATTATGCATCCAAAAAATGTCTAATATAATGAATTATACTAAAATTTAAAGGATACATACCTTAGTGAAAAATCAGGTTTTTTACAAGAGGTATCTCATGGGGTGGTTATTCATACCCCTTTTCTTTTGGGCTTGGTTTTGGATTCTTGAGGGCAATAATCATTTGAGAGGTATCTAATGTAACTTTCTATGCCTTCCCAGACCATTAATTTTCCAGTTTTGGTGGTTGGAGGTATTCAGGGAAGGTTTTAAGAGTTTTTAGTGAAGGTTGGAGGTGTAGTAGAGCTGTTTTAGGAAATACATGGCATGTAAATATATTAAACAATGTTTAATGGTGGTTCATGGCTCGTGTAGCTAGGTGGTTTACAACTTGTACATGGCCAAGGGGGAATTTGTGAGATAAATCACACATTGTGTAAGTGAGATTAATGACATGTAACAAATATAGGTGTTAAATACTTCGAGGCAACATGTTTTTCAGTGAAAGATGGAATTTTTGGGAACCCTTGATTTACACCCCATGTAAATGTATTACAAGACATGTAAACAGTAGGATATAGGTTTTAAGTTCTTTTTTCTGGCCAAAAATTCATTCATTCGGCTGTGGATTCTTCTTTCTCTCATTTTGGGAGAAATTTAGGAACCCCAAGGATTCCTTTAATCCCTATTTCTCCCAATTTGATCTGTTGGTTACAACATATCGCCATTTGAAATCTGTGGTAGGTTATCCTCCCCTTTCTTGGTTAGTTTCCTTCTGTTCTTCTTTCGAGGATTCACTACGGTGATGTTTGTTTGGTTTGGGTTGTGTGTTGGGATGCATTTTGATGATCTCGAAGTGTGGTGTAGGTTGAATCATAATTTTATTGTGTGGAGGTGTTTCTTGGGTAGTTTCTTCTTCACCCTATGGTGTGCAGTGAGATCAAAAAGTTTCTTTGAGGTAGGGGATCCTCATTCTTACCTTTTTACACGCTATGTGTGGGATATACATTCTATTTTTACCTTTGGGTGGGTATTAAGGGTCAACATAATCTTATAATTAATTGGAATAACTAAAATTTATAGGTATGGGGAGTTATCACATATCTTACTTCTTTATTATATGTTATTGATATTGTTATGAATTCCGGGTTACAATTCTAAAAATAGAGGTAGTTTGGAGCCTTTATGGTGCTGTAGTTATTATGCTGTGATGATCCTTGCTGTGTTGTTGTGTGATCACACCTAAATAAAAGGTCAAATGATATATATTTTTATAATAATCGGTTTCCCCTAGATATAATGTTTTTGTGATAATACCCATACTAATATAAATAAGTAATGTGATAAAACCCTTGAATAAATGTGAATCAGGGATATGTTACTGTTGTGTGTGGTTGTGATCATTATGATGATTTGTGTGGATTTTATTTTTTGTGTGGTGTGTGGGGTAGTTATACAATGGTTTTTTGTCATGTATGTGATGTGGTAAGTTGTGTGGTGTGGTGCGATACGGTTTTGACATAGTGATTGTGGTGTAGTGGTTTTGGTGCAATGGTTATGGTGCAATGGTTGTGTCAAAATGTCTTGTTGTTGTGAGATGGCTTGGGCGATGTGATGTGATGAAAATGGTGGACGCGTGGTTCTATGGAAGTGGTTATGTTTTTTTGTGGCAGTTGTGGTTGTACGATGGATGAGATATGTGTTTTGTTTTGTGGTAAGATGGTTTGGTTGATGTGACACGATGATGATGGAAGATTTGTAGTGCTGTGACGGTGGTTATGTGAGTTGGGCCATATATTGTGTGGTGTGGTTGTGATAGTTTCTTGGGTAGCCATGAAATAAATAATAATGAAATGTAATGGATTAAATATAATTAAAGGATTGGTATAATGTGAAATGAAAAGTCCATTGAATAAAAGTGGTGGAACTTGTAAAATGGAAGTGGAAAATTTCGTGTGGTTTGTGTAGTGGTTGTGTGGTGTGTTGCATATAGTGGTGGCAGCAGTTGTTATGGTTTATGTGTGGTATGTGGTAGTGATGTGGTGCGTGATATTGTTTTTTATGTGAACCCTTAGGTTGGGTTTTGTGTTCTATCTATATATCATGTATGTTTATGTTATTTTATATGCACCCCACCCAAGTTGGATACCCTTACCAATGATTAGAAGTACTAAGTTTCAGGTGTTTTCTACAACATCTAGAATGGTAGTGATACAAATGGTTGGATACCCCCACTCCACCACTCTTCCTTTAGAAGTGCTGTGTTGGCCCATGTTTCTTTAGATGAGATGTGATATGTGGCCCAGGTGTCTTCAGGTGAGATGTGATATGTGGCCCTGGTGTTTTTAGGAAAGATGTGACGTGTGGTCCCAAGTGTTTTCAGGATGATCTGTGATGTGTGGTCTTAGGTGTCTTCAGGATGATATGTGATGTGATGTGTGGCCTAGGTGTGTTTGGGAGGGATGTGATGTGATGTGATGTGTAGCCCGGGTTTGTGTGGGAAGAATGTGATGTGATATGTGTGTATGGTATGGGAGCATAGGATGTTCAATATTGGGGCATGAAATCAAAAAATCAGTGGGGAAGAGGCAACAATGAACCTTTATTTATTATGATCTCGATGTTATATTATTATATTGGATGTGTGATTTGGTGAGTGAGCCATTGTGAGGTCGGGTTTGGTTAGATTACCTGTATAAGTGCTTGTTGGTTCTAATGTTTTTTCACTAGTGTATTAGCATGATCTTTTCACATGTGCACTTGAGGAATTGGTTGTATACCTACCGAGTATACCTGTTATGATCACCCTACATATATAAACTATTTTTAGGCTACCAAGAATAATATGGGGAATGATCTAGACATTACTAGTTGAGTAGGAGTTGCTGTTGAGTCACTATCATAGACTTTTTTTATTGGGTATTTACTTTAGAGACTTTTATATGCATCATTTTATTTACACACGCATTGTGAGATAGTTTTTGGTTTACCTTTTCTTTTACTTATATATTTTTTTGGTTATTTATTATCCTATCTCCCAATTTGGTTTTATTTTTAGAGGTAAATTTCTCCCATATTGTGAGATTTTTATACTCTCGGTGCTAGTCATCTTCCCGGGGCCTACTGGAGGAGGGTATCGAGACTAATTATCTCTCTCCCTTCATTGCAGCAACTTTGGTCAGAGGGGGTCATTACAATATGGTATATCCTTGTTCTATAAACCTCTCATCAACACAAAAGATAAGGTTCGATATATTTTAGTCATTTCCCTCTTGATTTGACTCTTTACCCTAATTTACTTTTACCGTGGAAGCTTATTTTTTACCTCGACAACTTATTTTATGGACTATAAATAAAATTAATCTTATTATCTAATTTGGATATGATAATTAAAAATATGAATACCATTTTATAATATTAAATTTCTAAGAGTGATGAAAATTAGTTTTAAAATAGAAAATGTATAATGCATAAAAACAGTTTTAGAAAAAACATAACTTAGGTTCCAAAATATCAAACATAGGTTTCTAATTTCAAAATAATATTTCAAATTTATAATTTTAATTATTAAATACATGTTTTATTAGGAAAAATGTTTCATAAACTTTTAATTCATTAATATATCATGATGATTTCATAAAAATGATAGTATTTGTAATACAATATTTTTCACTCTTTACCCAAAAATTTAACCTTTTTAGAAAAATCCTATAAATTCAACCTAAGATAATTTTGACATGATTAATCCAAAAATTAAATTCATTTTATCAAATTAAAATTAAAAAATTTATAATTTTATCTTTTAAATGAAAATAAAAAATATAAAGAAAAACTATTTTTATAGAAAAAAGAACTTTTAAACTTTAGGTGCTCTTAATCTTATTACCTATTAATTACTAATTAAATTAATGTTAATATATTAGTTCATACATTGAAATATTAAATATTAATCATATTTTAAAAGTGATCAATTTAATTTGTTAGGATAAAATATACAACACTTTAAAAAATTTCTTTGAAAAACAGTCCTTTTTTGATATTAAATCATATTAATTATTTATCCTCTAAATGTTATTTTTTTAATTGATAACTATATTTTTATTTAATATAGGTTTTATTCTTGCTATAATTTTTTTAATAATGTTAATATAATATGTCTTAAATCATTTTAGTTTGGTGTTGTGTGTGCTATATGCTATTCAAAATAATATTTATTTAAATAATAAAACTCATTAAAATCTTAGGGTGTTATATTCTACACCCCTTAAATAAATTAAATCCTTTAAATTTTAATTATCACTTACAAATATACATAGATAAGGGTATCCATAAGATAAAAATGACACAAGATATAATTTATAATGATATATCTACCTTATTATTTTCTATAAGACTAAGAAACACGTCTTTTACCTCATAATAAACATATGTATAGATTTTCATTTATCACAACCATTTGTGCCAAATATGATTCATTAATTATATTACAAGACACAGGGGTTTCTAGATACATACCTTTTACAACTTCATTTTCATGATATTGATTCCAACTAAGTACTAAAAGTAAATGGTTATCATAATATCTGATAATACTAGAGTAAATCCATTATATGGAAAATCAATCCTAAGGCATCTCATCCTTTGACACCATAATTTCAACCTATGATAATTTATGGTAATTATCCTATTAGGTTCTTTGACCATACCATAATAATATTCTTAAATCCTTCATAATGGTTTGTAATGATCATGTGAATCACCAAATCATATCCCCCAAGAGTGTCAAACTTAGAATGTAGTTAGATCTCTTTGTCATACACCAAGTTAATATCAATTTAATAACCAACAAGGTTTTTCAAGTTTATTACCTAGAGTTTCATCTATACTAGAGCCTATATCTATTTGTTTGTATCCAGACAAGGATATCATTATAAGGAAACCACACACTCTATATTTTACCAAAATTTTAGGTTGTTTTCCATTATTTAGACTTATCCTTAGGGTTTTTTATAGTGTATTCTATTACAAATTTATAATAACATTTAAATCAAGATCTTGCATAATATATCCTAAACCCAAAAATTCATGGAAGCATACCAGTCAATATATACCTGAATCATGTATACTCTGAAGATATATTAGCATTTTCCCAAAATAACCTGGATTTCTTTATCATCAAATATATACCTTGATAATGAATTATTTCAAATATCTAATGTTATCTAAATCCTACTTTGATTACAAATGAGATTCACTAGACCCACACTCCTGTAATCCAGTATGAAAAGATATATTATTTTACTTATCAACTTTGAAACCAACTGAAATGACCCAAACATAACCATTTATTATTGTAATATCAACAATAAATATTGGGTCACTTACACACTAAGGACCATTAAGGTTTATAGTTTTAGAAAGTTGGGAATTTTTTATCTAAAAAAACCCATATATTTCCTATAAAATGGAAATTTATCCCATTATACCAAAAATTAATTTTTTATAATAAGTCTTCAACACCCCCTACAAAATTATCCACACATGATACCCTTCTATACATATTGTATGTATTAATTTTATTTTTAACTTTGGGAAATGGGAACATAAGAAGGGTTAGATAAAATTATCAATAAGGGGTAGCATATATCAGAAGATATCATGTAATAAAAAAGGAATATATAACATGAAAGGAATAAATAAATTGAATAATACCATATAACTGATCACATGAGATTGAAATAAATCCATGGATAACATAATAATATAAAAAATCACTTGGATAACAAACATTTATTTCATGGTTATATAATACATAATGATAACTATCTTAATCCCACCATCAATACCTAAACCAAGATATTATTTCTACCATCATGATCATAGCCAATACATTATTCTTATTTTAATGACCATATCCAAGACATTATTCTAACTAACGTGACCGAAACCATGAAATTATTTGTATTATCATGAGAACAATAAATAAATTATTAGTACCATCATGATTAAAACCAAGGCATTATTATTACCATCATGACCAAAACCAAGACATTATTTATACCATCATGACCATAACCAAGAAATTATTGATACCTTTATAACTGCAACCGATACATTATTATTACTACCATGACCATAACAAGGTATTATTATTAAATGGATAGGATTAAACCAAATACCCAAAGTTTTTTGTATCATGAGATCTATTAATGAATCCAGGGGATATATAAATTTGAGCCCCACCCATCACTTACACCTGTAAAATTCACTTCTTATCAAATAATCAATACAGTACATGATCAAATTACCTTGGTAATCAATAAAAATATGTATTGTAATAATAAACATACAATATGTTAATAAAATTTCCAGTCAATAAATATAATAACATGATCATAATCCATTCAGAGAAAGAAGTTGGATGATATAATTAGGGAATATTCCAATTGAATCATAAGAACTTTTAAGGATGTTGACATAGATGAATTTTTTTTAAAAGAGCACTAAAAATTTACTTGGAGAAATAATAAGAAATACCCTTCACATTTTTGGATACCCTTTTAATATTTTCTTTAATAAAATAGAGTGAATATAAATTAATTTAGAAAAACATAAAATCTTAGATGAAAATTTTATTAAATAAAACTGACAAAGACAATGGTAATAATACATTTTTATGAAAAACATTGAAAAGATATTACTTTAATATTTTGTAAAGAAGATAGAAGTTAATTTTAAATCAATTAATAATCCACTTTTAAAAATAATTTTCAAGAATATGGGGAAAACATAAGTGAAATCATAAGAGTTTTTATAATTTTTTTTTCTATAGTCATAAAACATGAAGTTACATGTCACATTCAAAAGTCATTTTCAAAATGTTGAAGTTAAAGATTGTGAAAACTTTTAATTTTAAAACGAATCTTCAATAATGGAGCCTTGAAAAATGAATAAATGTTTTTTAGATTAAATGTGGAGTGGAAGATAAAAGTATATAATCATGAAAGGAAAATCCATTTATAATATTTTTAAAATACCATTATTGAAACCCATATCATAAAAAGGGTGGTAAAACTTTATTTTGAAATGAGGTAAAGAGAAATTTTAAGATCACATGGGATAATACATATTTTAATTTTGAAATAATAAAGGAAAAAATTTATGGAAAGAGAGAATATGGATATGGAAGATAAATAACCATTAAAGAGGATGAAGATTATTTTTAACCATGTATATTTTTTTATGAAGAAAGGAATCTATCAAAGAAGAACAATTGATGTAGAGATCATTTGAAATAGAGTTTATAAGAAATAAATGTAAATCCATATAAATTTTGATAAAGTACAATATAATTATATTATAAGGTAGGATACACCCAACTTATAATAATAAAACTCAAGAATAATGATCATATATCAATGAAAAGAAATTGTGTTGGAAAAAATCTTTATGACATTGATGACTCTTTAATAGGAAGCTCTTGAAAGAGAGAACATGAAATGGAAATTTAAACACCATGAATATAAATAGAATAATTATATAATTTTTCAAAGAGGCAGTATATACACCACAAAAAATTAAACAAGCGGTGAATATGGAATATTCCATAAAGAAGGAAAATTGAGACGAGTACCCTTACTTTAACTCTTGACATCCATGAATGCTCCTTAACCACCTCTTCCTTGGATATCCTATTTTTTATTACATATTAATTTTTATTAGTTTGGTAATTTGGTGAGACTAGAAACTCTATAACTTGGTAGTTAGAGTTGATAAGGTGTTTGGTCATAATTTAGTCAAATTACAAGGCTTATGGTGTGAGGAGAGGAGGGGTGGTGAAGGGATCCTTTTATAAGTGAAAGGGGTGTCACTTTTGTAAATACCCATAACACTATATTAATTTCATGTCACTTTCAAATTAAAGTGGATAAAAAGTGGGAAATAATGGAGTAGTGGTACTTTTTTTTGATCCATCTCTCAACCATATGAAACAAGATAAGGTTTGAGATATTTTGGGGCTTTTCCCCTTGATTTGAATTTTTACCCTAATCTAATTTTACCATAGTAACTTATTTTATTACCTATGTAACTTATTTTCATTCCTAAAAATAAAATCGAACTTATTAACTAATTTTTATATGATTATTAAAAATATAAAAATCATTTTATAATATTAAAAATTATAAGTGAGAAAAATTAATTTTAAAATAACAAATGTATAAGGCATAAAAATAGTTTAAAAAAAACAGAACTTAGGTTCCAAAATATTAAACATAGGTTTATAATATAAACTTAATATTTTAAATGAATAATTTTAGAAATTAAATACATTTTTTATTAGGAAAATGTTTTCATAAACTTCTAATCCATTATTTTATCATGATGATGTCATAAAAGTGATAATATTTGTAATTATGATATTTTTCAACACTCACCCAGAAATTTGTTTATTTTTAGAAAAAACCCATAAACTCAACCTAAAGTAATTATGAAATGATTAATCTCAAAATTAAGTTTATTTTATCAAATTAAAATTATAAAATTATATATTTTATATTTTGTATGAAAATACAAAATATAAAGAAAAACTGTATTTATAGAAAAAGGGAATTTTAAACTTTAAGTGTTCCTAATATTAATTCCTATCAAATAATAATTAAATTAATTTTAAATATTAGTTTATAAATTAAGATATTATATATTAATATTCTTTTAAAAGTTATCAATTTAATTTACTGTGATAAAATACACAACACTTAAAAAAATCATCTAAAAAATTATTCTTTTTTAACATTAAATCATATTAATTATTTATTCTCTAAATTTAATAAATTTTTAATTTATTACTATATTTTTATATTATAGAGGTTTTATTATTCTTATAATTTTAATATTAATGTTCATCTAATATGATTCAACTCTTTTTATTTTGGTGTTGCGTGTGTTGTAAGATATTTAACACGATATTTATTTAGATAATACAACTTACTAAAATCTCACTGTGTTATATTCTCCCCCCTTAAAAAATTTTATACTTTCAAATTTATTTATAATTTAATAATATACATATATAAGGGTATCTATAAGATATTAATGACTCAAAATTTTATTTATAATGATATATCTACCTTACTATCTTAGATAAGTATAGAAAACACATCTTTTACCTCTTTATAAACATATGTCAAAATTTTTATTTTCAATAACCATTTATGCCAAATATGATTCTCGTGATGACCCCTTATATAAGGAAACATACTTAAACATTATATAATCTTGAGATTTATTCAATAATTAATTCTCCTACATTTTAGGATCTTTTTAGGTTTAGAATTTTAGAGAATTAGGTGTTAACGCATACATTAAAAAACCATATAATACAAATTGGACACTTCTGATTAATATCCATTTTCCCATAATATAAAACTTTTAAAATAAATAATTATTTATTTTCATGTAAAATTTTCATAGCTTTAAACTTTACTTATTCCTTTCTCTTACCCTTACTTAAATCCAATGGAAAACATTTAAAAAATATGGGATGAGCATAAAAAGATCATTAAGAGATACAAAAAAAAAAGAAAAACTGTTAGTATTATGAAAACTTGAAAACTCATAGAACGTTTACCTTTATCTTAAAAGTAATTTTATTATATGAAATAAAACATTTTCACTTGAAAAAATTACACATTTTTCTCAAAGAAAATCATTATAACCCACATAAAGTAATTAAAATCTATTTTTGATGAATTAGAGCATCATATACATAAAAAAACTTTCAAAACACTTTTAATTGGAATAACCATATGACTGAATTCCAATATTATCATTATTAAAATAATTGGAGTGCTTTCTAGAACACCAATCATTTAAGATATAATGGGATCACCCAATTCTATCTTGTCTTCCCCATCATATAAGATGTAACGGGCACACTCAATACTATCTGGTCCATCCCATCATATAAGTTGTAATGGTCTCACCTGGTGCTATCTGGGACACCCCATCATATAAGCTGTAACGAGCTTAGCCGACATTATCTAGGCCACCAATCATACAATTATCCAGTACCATATCACAAATAAATTTTTTTATGCTTTCAATTTTTCATCATAAAATATTTGAAAAACTCTTTTAAACTCCTAAGCAAATCACTTTTGGATATTAAAATGCCATTTTATTTTAAAAACCCATTTTTAATACCATAATAACATTTCCTTTTAAAAAACCATTTTCAATACTAAACAAAAAAAGTGAAAAGGGTTTTATTTTAATAAAACATGAAATATTTCAAAGTAATCTAGAAATAAAATAATGGTCATGATGGTGGAAAAGTCATTATTGCTATGTATGTTAAGAATAGAACATTCCTTTTGTCGTTTTTCAAAACATTCCACATATAACACATAAAAAGATTCCTTTTTTAAAACTATTTAAATAAAGTAAAATAGATAAAAAGTACTTTGTAAATAATTTATATCCATATAAAAACTTTCATAAAACCATTTTAAAGACATGGACATGGAAAAGGAAGAGTCGGAGGGAAAACATTAAAGATGATTTTTTTTATTTTAATGAAAAGTCACTTATAACCTTGGAAATATTTGAATCATAAGCCCCATGAGAGAATAACATAAAAAAACTATAAATACTATGAGAGTAAAAAAATTCATGATATAGCATGTCAAATGGGATATATATAAGGACCCGACCTTAAACATATCTTATTATAGTGTTTTTGAACTAGAATTTACATTTTAGGATCTTTTAAGTTTAGAGTTTTAGAGAATTAGGAAAAACTCTTAAATAGTAAACTCATACATTACAAGTGGAAACTTATACTAAGTATCCATTTTTTCACCAAAGGAAACCCTTTTAAAATAAAACCTGATTTCTTTTCAAGACATATCACCAATACTTTCATCATGGCATCTTCTTTGTCCTTACCAATCTTAAGACGTGTGAAAAATATTTTAAAACTTTGGATGAGAAAAAAATCTCAGTAAGGGAAATAAAAAGAATGAAACCATTAGTCTAGTTAAAACATGGAAACACATTTAACATTCTTTGAGCGAATGAAAAAAAAAATTTTTTAGATGAATAATACTCATACTTTTTTCTCAAAGAAAAACATTAAAAATAATAGAAAGCAATTAAAACTCATTTAGGTAATTTAGAGAATCATATACATAAAACCCTTTCAAACATATTTAAATTGTAATAACCATATGGTCAACTTTCAAATTGAAGATCTATAATGGGGACCACCCTTCGTATAAGCTATATCGGGCTCACTCGTGAGCTATAATGGACTCAACCCTTCATATAAGCTATAACGAGCTTACTCGTGAGCTACAATGGAAATAAACCCTTCGTGTAAGCTGTGTTGGGCTCATTTGTGAGCTATAATGGGCTCAACCCTTCATATAAGCTATATCGGGCTCACCCGTTTCATATAATGCTCAAGTATAATTTCATGAATAAAACACATTCATCACAAAACCCTTTTGAAAACCTATTCTAATCCCAAATGATTTTTTTTTGTATAAAAATACCATTTTAATTTGAGAACCCATTTTCAATACCAAGATACAAAAAAAGAATAAGGGATTTATTTTCTTTTTAAAAACATTAAGGCTTATAGAGGAAGTCAAATATCAAATAATGGTTACGGCGGTGAAGAAGTCGTTCTCTCCATATACGTTAAAACAAAAAACATTCCTTTTGTCATTTTGTAATGAAAGTAAAATGCTTTGTATCAAAAGATTCCATTTTGAAAACTTTGAATGGAATTAAAGATAGACATAAAACATCATGTATAATACTTTTATATCCATATAAATAAATATGTAAATTAATATCACTATGGAAAAAACTGATTTTTGCGACGGGTTATTTGCGATGGGAGAATCAACCAGTCGCAAATAACTAATTATTTACGACGGGTACGCACCTCCCATCACCAATACCAGGAGGTGGTAAAAACTATTTGCAATAGGATGTTTTCCCGTCGCAAAAAGTGTGTCGGCATGTCACTTTTTGCTATGGGACCTGTTGCAAATAACCTTTTAACCGCCGATAGTAATCAATGCGGCCGAAGGTATTTGCGACAGGTCCCGTCGCAAAAGTATTACCTGCGATAGGAATCCCGTCGCAAATATTCCCATCATAACTAATTTAACTTATATATACCCCCATCAGTTTGTTCCTTCCTATCCCTCAATTCCTACTTTCCCTGCTTCTCTAAACTCTAATTTTAGAGTGAAAATTTTTCAGAGTTAGTTTTTTTACGAAGAAGTTGTGAAGCCGTCTACAATTATAAGAGATCAAGTTTAAAGGTATTTACGTTTTATTTAATTTAGTATTTATTTCATTTTTTTTATATTAATTTTAATTATTTTTTATTAGTTGTAATCAAGTTAGATTTAAATTGTTTTGTCATCAGTATTTATTTGTAATAATAAATTGAAATTATTAGCACTAATTCTTAGTAATTAGTAATAATTAATAATTATTAATGATAATTAGAAATGTATGTAAATAATTAGCAGTAATTAGTAATTAGTAGTTGTATTTTTCAGTAATTAATAGTAATTAACGCTAATTAGTAATAATTAGGAAAAAATAGTAATAAATATTTACAATTAGTAATAAATACTAATAATTAGTAATAAATACTTATAATTAGTAATAAATACTAATAATTAGTAATAAATAATAATAATTAGTAATAAATACTAATAATTAGTAATAAATACTAACAATTAGTAATAAATACTAATAATTAGTAATAAATACTAATAATTAGTAATAAATACTAACAATTAGTAATAAATACTAATAATTAGTAATAAATACTAATAATTATAAATAAATAATAATTAGTAATAAATAATAAATAGTAATAATTAGTAATAATTAGTAATAATTAGTAATAAATAGTAATAATTAGTAATAATTTGTAATAAATACTAATAATTAGTAATAAATACTAATAATTAGTAATAAATATTGATAAATAGTAATAATTAGTTATAAATACCAATAATTAGTAATAATTAGTAATAATTAGTAATAAATAGTAATAAATAGTAATAATTAGTAATAATTAGTAATAAATAGTAATAAAAAGTAATAAATAGTAATAAATAGTAATAAATATTAATAAATAGTAATAATTAGTAATAATTAGTAATAGATAGTAATACTTAGAAATAGATAGTAATAAATAGTAATAGATTGTAATAAATAGTAATAGATAGTAGTAATAAATAGTAATAAATAGTAATAAATAGTAATAGATAGTAATAAATAGTAATACATAGTAATAAATAGTAATAAATAGTAATAAATAGTAATAATTAGTATTAATTAGCAATAAATAGTAATACATAGTAATAAATAGTAATAAATAGGAATAAATAGCAATAAATAGGATTAATTAGTAATAAATAGGAATAATTAGCAATAATTAGCAATAATTAGCAATAATTAGCAATAATTAGCAATAATGAGCAATAATTAGCAATAATTAGGAATAATTAGGAATAACTAGGAATAATTAGAAATAATTAGGAATAATTAGCAATAATTAGGAATAATTAGTAATAATTAGCAATAATTAGAAATAATGAGGAATAATTCGGAATAATTAGGATTAATTAAGAATAATTAGAAATAATTAGGATTAATTAGGAATAATTAGGAATAATTAGGATTAATTAAGATTAATTAGGAATAATTAGGATTAATTTGTAATAATTAGTAATAATTAGTAATAATTAGTAATAATTAGTAATAATTAGAAACAACTAGTAATAATTAGGAATAATTAGTAATAATTAAGAATAATTATAAATAATTAGGAATAATTAGGAATAAAATCAATTGTAATAAATTGTAATAACTTGGAACAATTTCTAGTGGATTGGCGACACTCCTTTTGCTCGATGACTCTTCTCCTTTCAACTCTCACCGACTCAAAACATTATAAAAAGTATGCTTCTACGTATTCATATCCAATATTGTATGCACAAGTTTGAATATGCATTCTTAGGAATACATTTTTCATAATTTTTTCAGGCGGTGATAGTTGCAAGAAGATGATTCATCGACGAAAAGGGGGCTCTTTTGTCTGACAACTCATTTACTTGCATCTTTCTCACACAGAAATCACAATGAAGAATCTGCTTAGAGGTATGCTTATACATTCTCATATGCATGAGAATGAATATGCGTACCTCTGAGAAAATTATTTATTATGATTTCAGTGTGAGAAAGTTGCAAGTAAATGAGTTTTCGGACAAAAGAGTAGCTGTCAATCCACTAGAAATTGTGTCGCCCATAATTAATGGTAATTATTAAGAAGTAGTTATAATTATTTATATTATTTTTTTGGATAGTGTTTTTTTAATTTCAAATTATTCAAAAAAAGTAATGATTTTATATTTTGTAGAAAAATATGGAACAAGGAAGTTGACAACAATCTTTATTAGATGATCGTGCTTGGATAAATCAACACAGAAATCCAAACAGTTCTGGTTTAAATCCTATATATATTAAAGGTGTTGAATCTTTCTTATCATTTGCATCATCAAAACTAGAATTTGTTTTAGAAGGCATAATTAAGTGTCCTTGTAAAAAATGTGCTCTGAGAACATTTGACACATTTGACAAGGTTGGGGGACATCTCTTGCGTTTTTTTTTCAAATAGATTATGTTTTTTGGTATCAACACGGTGAATGTATTTCTAGAGAAGATACTAATAACTTGATTCTAGATCCATCACAGTTTCAAAATTTAGTACATGATGTTGCAGGTCTATCTATTCAACAAACTGAAACTCATGATGATATTGATTTAACTCCTGAGTTGGCACCATCCAATTTTATGTGTTGTTGATGTCTGTTGAGGATGCATTATATCCTGGTTGCAAGATAAGAAAATTAGAAGCAGTTTCAAAATTTATGGCTATTAAATCAGTCAATGCAATGTCAAACAACTATTTTTATCAGATACTTTCTTTGGTTAATACACTGTTACCTGAAGGAAATGTGTTGCCTGTAAATTACTATGAGATAAAAAGGCTGGTTCGTAATATGATCCTTAGTTATCGGAAGATTCATGCATGTGAAAATGATTTCATCTTATATTCTAGTGAAAATGAGTCGTTGGATAGTTGTCCCACATGTGGACAATCTAGGTATAAAAAAGCTCAATAGAGGAAGTCTGGATTGATTCTTATAAAATAGTTGATATATTTCCCCCTTACACCCAGGTTTCAGCATTTATTTATGTCTCAGGACACAACATCAATGATGTCATGGCACAAAACCAAGATTTCAACCAATAAAATCTTAAATCATCCATCTGATGGTGATTCATGGAAACATTTTGACCGACTGCATCCATTTTTTTCTTTAGAAGCTCGGAACGTCCGATTGGGTCTTTCTAATGACTGTTTCTATCCGTTTAGTTCTTATGGTATTCAGTATTCATGTTGGCTTGTCTTTATAACTCCGTACAATTTACCTCCATGGACGTTGATGAAGGAGCCCTATTTCTTTTTGACATTATTAATCCCAAGACATCTGAAAAAGAATATTGATGTTTATTTTAAACCATTTATTGATAAGTTAAATTCATTATGGAGTAATGGTGTTAGTACATATGATGTTACTGTGAAACAAAATTTCATATTAAAAGCTGCATTGATGTGGATGATTAGTGACTTCCCAGCATATGACATGTTATCTGGTTGAAGTACACATGGTCCGAAATCATGTCCTTACTTTATGAAAGACAACAAAGCCTTTATGTTCATCAATGGAAAAAACCTTGATATTTTGAGTGTCATTGCAGATTTCTTCCAACCGATCATCATTTTAGGAGGAATAAATCTCATTTCAGAAAAGGAAAAATTAAAAGTGATGAACCTACAAAAATGATCTCAGGTACATAGTTAAAATTAGTTTTATTTTCACTACCTCCCATCAAATTTGGGCCAATAGTAAACCAATAGAAAATTCATGGCTTTGGGAAAGAACATAATTGGATAAAATAGAGCATTTTTCAAGATCTTCTATATTGGTCTGTTTTCTTGGTCCAACACATGTTGGATGTCATGCATTTTGAGAAGAAATATTTTGATAATTTATTTCATATAGTTTTAGATACACCATGTAAGACCAAAGATAATGTAAAGGCATAATTAGATCTTACCCAAATTTGCAGACGACCGAAACTTAAACTGTTTCAAAATGTCAGATCATAGAGGTTAATGAAGCCAAAAGCAGCTTATACACTGTCCAAAGTGATTCACTTATTGTTTTGTTAGTGGATTTAAAATTTGAGACTTCTAGATGACTATGCTTCCAATTTGGGTATATGTGTTATGAATGGTTATATTATTATATTAAAAAGTCAGGATTGTCATGTTATAATGGAAAGAATTTTGCTTATTGGATTTAGGGGTTTGTTGAATTCTATGATTTGGGATTTGATAATAGACATATCGTATTTTTTTGAGACATTTGTGCAGTGAAAAAAAAAACTACAATGAACTAAACAAACTGGAAGAATATGTTGTTGTAATTATATGTAAATTGAAAAAAATCTTCCCGCTGGCTTTATTTAACTCAACGAAACATCTGATATTACATTTTCCACATGAAGCTAAATGTGGAGGTCTGATACAGTTTCGATGGATGTACCCATTCAAGATATGCGTGCAGAAATTGAATAAAAAAGTATGTAACAAAGCATCAGTTGAAGGCTCAATTACTGAAGATTATTTGAAAGAGGAGATTTCTTTTTTCTGCTCTCATTATTTTGAATATGAATATCCATCAAAACCAATTGCATGGGACTGAATGAGGGGAATGTTGATGATGAAATGGGAAATCAATTATCAGTTTTTAATGAGCCAGAGCTTGCCTTTGGTGGAGTTCATGAACGATGGATTTCAGATGATGAATATCACAGAGCTCATACATATGTTCTACTCAACTGTAAAGAAATGAAATCATTTGTATAGTGAGTGATTCTATCACTTATTCTATAATTTATGTTATAGTAAGTAAAAATATTTTATTTTTAGGTTATATGATAATCATATCAAGAAACAACTTCCAAAAATTATAGCAGCTGCTCTTGAAGAACGCTGACAATTTTTTTTCTCAGTGGTTTCAAAAACTGGCTACATAAATTATTAATGGTTTAACATATAAATTCTGTTTATTATTTATTATATTGATAACAATTTTAAAAATTTTCAAGTGTCTCAACATGCTGATAAAATTGATAAGCGACTGTGTATATTGAGTAACCCACCATCCAAAATGGTTAAATCTTATAATGCATATGTGGTAAATGATTTTCGATTTCATACATGTGCATACGGGGAATCAAAAAAAAAAAATTAACAGTTGAGTTTTCTTGATAGAATCACATCATAGAGAAACCGAAGTTGACTTTTACGATATACTGGATGAAATTATTGAAATGTGTTATTTAGGGAAAAATTACATAATGATTTTTAAATGTTGGTTAGATACTGAGAGAGTCATGCATGTTCATCCGATTCATGGAATAATCAATATTAAATATAAAAGTATTCTTGCAGTAAATGGACCATTTTTACTAGCTCAACAGGCACATAAAATATACTATGCAAAGTACTGTACTACTTTAGAAGACCTGAGTGATTGGTGAAGCATAATAAAAATGAAATCTTAGGAAAACCAGTTTACTCAAACTGAATGTGGTTATGATGAAGTACAAGGAATTGAAATTTTTCAAGAGACTACTCAAAATCCATCTTTTTCACAGAGACATGAATATCGATGATGAACCCCATAATTAACACTATTGAAAATTCAGTTTTTCCCAACACTTCCATACCAACAGTTTGATAAAACCGTTGGTAAAGAAGAGTTTTACCAATGATTTCATAAAACCGTTGGTAAATCAAGTCCTAAGAAACCTTTACCAATGGTTTTCTTTAAACCATTGGTAAAAGGATGGATTAGGGGACCTTTTACCAATGGTTCTAAGGAACCATTGGTATAAGTGTGGCCCGAAAATGTTTACCAATGGTTTTTAAAAACCATTGGTAAAAGTTTTCCCCAACTTAACAACATCCCCTCCTCTCCCCCATTCGTGATACAGAACCCTAAACCAGAGAAATTCCCCTTCTCTCGGCGATCTAGGAGCTCCTTCAACTTCCTCTTCCTCCATCCCATCCAAGCTTCTGAATCTCTTACTAAATATCCATCCGAACCATCCTAAATTAGGTATTTTCTTAACTAGTACCTTATTTTTATTGAAATTTATCTAATATTTTAGTTTTTAGTTTTGATTTTGATGTGTATATGTTTTTGTTTCTGTTTTTATTTAACCTATATGTGATGAGGTTGTATCATCATTAAGATGTGCAATGATGTGGGTTAATTGGAGGTGAGTGATGCTATATGATATTTTATGGGTTATTGTGAGGAGTTTCTTTCCCTTTAATTGATTGGTTCATAAAACATAAGCTGGTGGTGCATATATTATGTAATTGGAATGTGTAAAGTAAAATGTTGGTCTCATATTTCTGAGTTGGTTATTTGGATGGTATTCTCTATCAAAATTGGGTATATCTCTATTGACTATGGGTGTATTTTCTAATTGAATAATGTATTTATTAAACTGACCATGCAATAAAAATTTCTCACAATACAGAAGCACTACAAAAATCATAGATAGACATTACACACCACAAGACACCCATGGGAGACACCCCTTGACATCTATGGATAGTTAAGGGGCCATTAACTTAGGACCTGAAGTTGATTGGCACTCAATCCTTGAGAAATTCCCATTGCTGGTAGAAAAGATACTAACACCTTTATTCTTAGTATAGTATAATGAAATGGTTTACACCCTCATGACCAAGTAGACCATCTGGTTCATGGAATGGTGCCCAAACAGGTTCAAGAGTAGGATAAACTACTAAACATTGATTGTGGTTCCTATGAGGTTCTTTCCATAGTGAAGAGGGTTATGTGCACAATCTTAAACTCAACTAATGTAGCATAGGTGTATATTCAATGGCTAAGTGTACTAGTGTGGTGTTTCCAACAACATTCTATATAAAGAACATAATGAAAAAACTAAGAGATTATTAAATGGAACTATTTCCCCTTTGCTTGTAGGAACATGATTTGACCCATGGGGCGGTGTGGTTCTTATATATTTGGCGGTGACATATATAGTCACATGATACGGGTATGTTTTTGTTTAGTTTTTATTTTATTTTCTTTATCGCATTGGCCACTTAGGTATTTTACTTCTTTCTATAGATGGAGGGTAGTGATGATATCTAGACTAGTTGACATAGATCACTTGTATTCTGTAATACCATGAGGTGTGAGTGTGAGGAAACATTGGAAGATAGAGGAGCCTTGGGGTCTTCTATGAGATGAAATTGTTTTTCAAAAAAATTGTGTGGGAACATTTCTGGAGTATGTTGAAGTCATGAAATAACCCCAAGTGTTTCCATGAGATAGCATAAATAACCCCAAGTTTCTCTAAGTGTCTCCATACATCGTATCATCCTCGCATGGGTTGACCACTCACCCAATCCTATCAAACCTATCCTAGTCTATCCTCTCAGTCACATAGTCTAGACTCATCTCTAGAGGATTATCCCATGCCTCGATGCACATCTCATCATCCAACTAGACAAAGAGGATTATTCACCTCATGATTGTCCTAGTAAAAAAAGCACACCATGTAGAACCTATCTACATTATATTCTCAATAATCTGGTCAAGAACCACATCAAAATCATGTATTATAACCCAGCCCCACTAACCAGGTTCCATCCTAAGATAAATCACACCAAACCTCTTGACATTATAATGCCAATCTGTCTGACAATACCCAATACCCACACTAGCATCTCATCCTTCATCTCTTTAGTTGAACTCTTGAATCATTAAATGGAGTAAAACCTTTCATAATAAATTTTATATACTCAGAGGGACCATACCACTCTAATAACCTACCAATATTCCAATCCATCCTCTTAAGTATTTCCTCATCAAACTCTAGATATACAATTTCCACACCTATCACTACAAGGCCCAATCCTCTTAGGAATATTTTACTTGATCTAAATCCTCATCGTTAGTGACATCAATCACATTAAAGCACATAAATTTCAACTAAACCCTACATTCCAAGAATTATTCATGTGGACAGGCCCCATGGCAACAAGCTAAGAACTAAACCCATAAATAATAATGCCAAATACATGCATCATTTTTAAATAAATATCTCAACTATAAACATAAAAACCAAGAATAATAAGACCTCATCCCTTATATCTAACAAAACCAAAATAAGTTGAAACTTGGGACAAATTGATTATATACCATTAATAGGAAGAGTAATTGTTAATTAATAGGAATGTACTATTTGATAGTATCATTTTGAAACATTTATCGGTTTCCCCTTTGCTTACAAGAACATGATTTGACCCATGGGGCACTGTGGTACTTATATGTTGGGCGGTGACAGGTATAGTCACAGGAGATGGGTATGTTTTAGTTTAGTTTTTATTTTATTTTCTTTATCACATTGGTCACTTAGATCTTTGAATGATTTCTATGGATAGAGGGTATTTATATTCTGTGAAGGGTGCCAGAAGGAGTTCAGATTGATTCAGTCCACCAGCTTTGATCCGAGGTAAGATTCTATGGTTATTACTTGTCTCGCACCTCATGTATTTGGGGATTTAGTGTTTTTTCTCCATATTATGTTTTCGGTAGGGTGTTGGATCGTTTCTTGTTGGTTTGGGTGGATTTGGTTCTCTGCTGCCAATCTTGGCAAGGCTTTAATGCCATTGGTTGGTTTCTCACTAGTTATGTAGCATCCTTCATGTGTTTTAAGGTTCTTAATATCCTTTATGTAGTGCGTTGATCCCTGCACGTTGGTTTTGAGTCTCCAAGTCCAGGACGACTCGCCTGCGTGTGCATAGGTAAGTAAGTATATGAATGTGGGTTCCCCCGTTACGTGTATAGTCACCCATGGCAGTGATTATGCATGTATGGGGCCAGGTGTTCCCATGTATATATATATAAATTCATATGCAGGTGAGTGGAGACTGATATATGCATATAAGCATATGTGCAAGGATCCCCTTGCACATGCTCATAGCCATGCAGGTGTGTGAATAGGGTCTAGGTGTCTTTGCATGTGTGTGAAGGTGTGTATACCCAGTGGCGGAGCAACAAATTTTAGTTATAAAGCTCCAAGAGCTGAAGTGGACGGCTTTGTTCCACCTTGAGTTAGAGTCCCTCTCGTAGCCTCTTTAATTTAAGAATGCTTTAAATTGAATTTAGATTCTTTCTTAATTCTGCTTAATTATATTTAATTGCATATATTGAATAAGTGTTCTTTAATATAATTGTTTCATTTGATAAATAAAGTCATGTTTTTATAATAAAACCTCTCTAATGGAGGTGCACTGTCTGCAAAAATTCACAGTGATAGTTTAGGGTGTATGATTATTTTCCGTCGTTTCGTTTCCCTTTAGATGTTGCGTCATTGTGCCGCTCACTACAACCTTCCGACGATCCCTTGTTATAATATATTAAATATTTGATTTATTATATCATGTATGTTGTGACCTTATCTTATGGAGAAACCCGTTTCACTTCCCTTTAGACGTTGTGTCATTTTTGTTGCATCCTGAGATGTTAAAACATACTCAAATTCTATTGTTCTCAAGGTGACTGAAGTTTTATTATTAGAGTTCCAAGAAATGCATATACCATTGATAAGTAATACACCTGCATAATTTTACTCTCAACCAGTAGTTTCAACTACCTAGAACAACTTTTAAAAACAACGAATATAAAATATATATCTTTATCATACCACAATCCCAAATCAAGAGTCTGTTTTTTATAACATGAGATCAGTTTCTATAATGTGAAGGAAAACTACATAGGATTTATTTGGAATCCTGACCAGAAGATGCTGCCCCACGGATGTCACTGGGCTAGGCCAATATGCCGTGGTCACGCCGCGGTCACGCCACGGTCACGCCGTGGTCACACCTCGGTCACGCCGCGGTCAGTCCGCGGTAATGCCGTGATTTGGCCTTACTCCAGGACAACACCCCGCGGTGGTTCGCAGTCCTATCATAATTCGATGTATGATACCTATATAGAGTTTTAGATACATTACCCACCCCTAATTAATGGGGGGGGGGGGCTTGACGACACTCAAAATTCCCAAGTGACTTGTACGAGTGAACCCCGCCTCAAACTGAGGCACAGTGTGGCCGGTATCACTCAAAGTGTCTCACTTTTATTTGAAATGCACAACATTTTAAATGAAAAAAACAACTAACATACGGAAAACCAACCAAACGGATTCATATTGTGTTGATACTTTAGCACAAAGATCCATGATTCATTTGTGATGTGTACGAGTCAACCCCACCTCAATCTGAGCCACAGTGTGGCCAGTACCACTCAAAGTGTCTTTCTTTTGTTTAAAATGGATACGCTTTTAAGTAAAAAAACCCGACATACGGAAAACCGACCAAACACATTTGGAATATTTTGATACTTTAGGAAAACGATTCATGGGTCATTTGTGAAGTGTACGAGTCAACCCCGCCTCAATCCGAGACGTGGTGTGGCCAGCACCACTCAAAGTGTCTCTATTTTGTTTAAAAAAGACAAAATTTTAAATGAATACAATAACTGACATACAGAAAACCGACCAAAGACATTTTTATTCTGTTTAAACTTTAGGACAATGATCCATGGGTCATATGAGATGTGTACGAGTCAACACTTCCTCAATTTTAGGGCTAGTGTGGCCAGCACCACTCCAACTGTCTCACATTTATTTGAAATGGACAAGATTTTAAGTGAAAACAACAAATGGAATACTTAAAACCAACCAAATGAATTTTAATTGTGTTGATACTTTAGGAAAACGATACATGGGTCATTTTTGATGTGTAAGAGTCAACCCCGCCTCAATCCGAGGTGTGGTGTGGCCAGCACCACTCAAAGTGTCTTTCTTTTGTTTAAAATGGATACGCTTTTAAGTAAAAATAACCGTCATATGGAAAACCAACCAAACACATTTTTATTGTGTTTATACTTTAGGAAAACGATCCATGGGTCATTTTTGATGTGTACGAGTCAAACTCACCTGAATCCAAGGTGTGGTGTGGCCAATACCACTCAAAGTATCTCTCTTTTGTTTCAAAAGGACATCATTTTAAATGAATACAACAAATGACATACGAAAAACCAACCAAAGGCATTCATATTCTGTTGAAACTTTAGGAAAATGATCCATGAGTCATATGTGACGTGTATGATTCAAACCCTCCTCAATCTGAGGTCCGGTGTGGGCAGAACCCCACCTCAATACAAGGTGCGGTGTGGCCGACACCACTCAAAATGTCTCTCTTTTGTTTAAAATGGACATCATTTTAAGTGAAAACAACAACTAACATACGAAAAACGAACCAAACACATTCGGATTCTATTGAAACTTTAGTAAAACGATCCATGGATCATTTTTGATGTTTATGAATCAACCAAGTCTCAATACGTGGCGCGGTGTGGCTGGCACCAGTTAGAGTATCTCACTTTTCTTAGAAATGGACAACATTTTAAGTGAAAACAACAACTGACATACGGAAAATAGACCAAATGCATTCGGATTCTATTGATAATTTAGGAAAAGTATCCATGGTTCATTTTTGATGTGTAAGAGTCAACCCTGCCTTAATACAAGGTTCGGTGTGGCCGGAACCACTCAAAGTGTCTCTCTTTTGTTACAAAAGGACATCATTTTAAGTGAATACAACAATTGACATACGGAAAATGGACCAAAGGCATTTTGATTCTATTGAAACTTTAGGAAAACGATACATGGGTCATATGTGATGTGTACGAGTCAACCCCGCCTCAATCAAAGGGCCGATGTGGCCGGAACCACTCAAACTGTCTCACTTTTATTTGAAATGGACATGATTTTATGTGAAAACAACAACTGGCATACTTAAAACCAACCAAAAGAATTTGGATTGTGTTGATACTTTAGGAGAACAATACATGGGTCATTTTTGATGTGTAATAGTAAACCCTACCTCAATATGAGGTGCTTTGTGGCTGACACCACTCAAAATGTATCTCTTTTGTTTAAAATGGACATCATTTTAATTGAAAACAACAACTGACATACGAAAAACTGACCAAACACATTCGTATTCTATTAAAAATTTAGGAAAACGTTCCATGGTTCATTTTTGACATTTAAGAGTCAACCCTGCCTCAATCCAAGGCGCGGTTTGGCCGACACCACTCAAAGTGTCTCACATTTCTTTGAAATGGACAACATTTTAAGTGAAAACAACAACTGACATACAAAAAACCAACCAAACACATTCAAATTATATTGATACTTTAGGAAAAGGATCCATGGGTCATTTTTGATGTGTATGAGTCAACACCTCCTCAATCTAAGTCACGGTGTGTCCGATACCACTCAAAGTGTCTTTCTTTTGTTTAAAATGGATACGCTTTTAAGTAAAAAAACGACATACGAAAAACTGACCAAACACATTTGGATTGTGTTTATACTTTAGGAAAACGATCCATGGGTCATTTTTGATGTGTAAAAGTCAACCTCACCTCAATCTGTGGTGCGTTGTGGCCGACACCACTCAAAGTGTCTCTCTTTTGTTTCAAAAGGACACCATTTTAAGTTAATACAACAACAGACATTCAGAAAACTGACCAAAGGCATTAATATTCTGTTTAAACTTTAGGAAAACAATACATGGGTCATTTTTGAAGTGTAAGAGTCAACCTCTCCTCAATCCGAGGTGCGGTGTGTCCGGCACCACTCAAAGTGTCTCACTTTTCTTTGAAATGAACAACATTTTAAGTGAAAACAACAACTGACATACAGAAAACTGACCAAATGCATTCAGATTCTATTTATACTTTAGTAAAAGGATACATGAGTCATTTGTGACGTGTACGAGTCAACCCCACCTCAATCTGAGTCATGGTGTCGCTGGTACCACTCATAGTGTCTTTCTTTTGTTTAAAATGGATACGCTTTCAAGTAAAAACAACCAACATACGGAAAACCGAACAAAAACATTCGGATTGTGTTGATACTTTAGGAAAACGATCCATGGGTCATTTTTGATGTGTACGAGTCAACCCCCCCTCAATCCGATGGCGGTGTGTCTGACACCACTCAAAGTGTCTCTCATTTGTTTCAAAAAGAAACTATTTTAAGTGAATACAATAACTGACATACAGAAAACCAACCAAAGGCATTTGGATTTTGTTAAAACTTTAGGAAAACTATCTATGGGTCATATGAGGAGTTTACAAGTCAAATTTTCCTCAATACTAGGGCCTTTGTGTTCGACACCACTCCAACTATCTCACTTTTATTTGAAATGGACATGATTTTAAGTGAAAACATCAACTAGCATACTTAAAACCGACCAAATGCATTATAATTGTGTTGATACTTTAGGAATATGATACATGGGTCATTTTTGACTTGTAAAAATCAACCCCGCCTCAATTAGAGGCGCGGTGTGGCTGGAACCACTCAAAGTGTCTTTCTTTTGTTTAAAATGGATACACTTTTATGTAAAAACAACCGACATATGGAAAACTGACCAAAAACATTCTCATTTTGTTGATACTTTAGGAAAACGATCCATGGGTCATTTGTGATGTGTAAAAATCAACCTTGCCTGAATCCGAGGCGTGGTGTGGCCGGTACCACTCAAAGTGTTTCTCTTTTGTTTCAAAAGGACATCATTTTAAATGAATACAAAAACATACATATAGAAAACTGACCAAAGGCATTCAGATTCTATTGAAACTTTAGTAAAACAATCCATGGTTCATATTTGATGTGTAAGAGTCAACCCCTCCTCAATCTGAGGGCCGGTGTGGACAGAACCACTCAAACTGTCTCACTTTTATTTGAAATGGACCGGATTTTAAGTGAAAACAAAAACTGACATACTTAAAACCAACCAAATACATTCAGATTTTGTTTATACTTTATTACAATGATCCATGGGTCATTTTTGACATGTAAGATTCAACCCCACCTCAATCCAAGGTGCAGTGTGGCTGACACCACTCAAAGTGTCTCTCTTTTGTTTCAAAAGGACATCATTTTAAGTGAATACAACAACTGACATACGTAAAACTGAACAAAGGCATTAGGATTCTGTTGAAACTTTAGTAAAACGATCCATGGGTCATATGTGACGTGTACGAGTCAACACCGCATCAATCCGAGGGCTGGTGTAGCTGGCACCACTTAAACTATCTCACTTTTATTTGAAATGGACAGGATTTTAAGTGAAAACAACAACTGACATACTTAAAACTGACCAAATGCATTCGGATTGTGTTGATACTTTAGTAAAATGATTAATGGGTCATTTTTGATGCGTATGAGTCAACCCCGCCTCAATCCAAGGTGTGGTGTGGCCGACACCACTCAAAATGTCTCTCTTTTGTTTAAAATGGACATCATTTTAAGTGAAAACAACAAATGACATACGGAAAACTGACCAAAAACAATCATATTCTGTTGAAACTTTAGGAAAACAATACATGGGTTATTTTTGATGTGTATAAGTCAACCACTCCTCAATCCAAGGTGCGGTGTGGCTGGAACCACTCAAAGTGTCTCACTTTTCTTTGAAATGGACAACATTTTAAGTGAAAACAACAACTGACATACGGAAAACTGACCAAACGCATTCGTATTCTATTGATACTTTAGGAAAAGGATTCATGGGTCATTTTTGACATGTACGAGTCAACCTCGCCTCAATTCGAGGCACGGTGTGTCCAGAACCACTCAAAGTGTCTCTCTTTTGTTTCAAAAGTACACCATTTTAAGTGAATACAACAACTGACATACGAAAAACAGACCAAAGGCATTCAGATTCCATTGAAACTTTAGAAAAACGATCCATGGGTCATTTTTGACATGTAATATTCAACCCCACCTCAATCCGAGTTCCTGTGTGGCCGACACCACTCAAACTGTCTCACTTTTATTTGAAATGGACATGATTTTATGTGAAAACAACAACTGACATACTTTAAACCAACCAAACGAATTCGGATTGTGTTGATACTTTAGTAAAATGATCCATGGGTCATTTTTGACGTGCACGAGTCAACCCCGCCTCAATCCAAGGCGCGGTGTGGCTGACACCACTCAAAATGTCTCTCTTTTGTTTAAAATGGACATCATTTTAAGTGAAAACAACAACTGACATACGAAAAACCAACCAAACGCATTCAGATTCTATTAAAACTTTAGTAAAATGATCCATGGGTCATTTTTGACGTGTACGAGTCAACCCTGACTCAATCCAAGGCGCGGTGTGTTCGGAACCACTCAAAGTGTCTCACTTTTCTTTGAAATGGACAACATTTTAAGTGAAAACAACAACTAACATACGGAAAACCAACCAAACGCATTCGGATTCTGTTGATACTTTAGGAAAAGGATCCATGGGTTATTTTTGACATGTATGAGTCAACCCCGCCTCAATCTGAGGCATGGTGTGTTCGGTACCACTCAAAGTGTCTTTCTTTTGTTTAAAATGGATACGCTTTTAAGTAAAAACAACCGGCATATAGAAAACTGACCAAACACATTCATATTGTGTTGATACTTTAGGAAAACAATCCATGGGTCATTTGTGACGTGTACGAGTAAACCCCGCCTCAATATGTGGAATGGTGTGGACGGTACCACTCAAAGTGTCTCTCTTTTGTTTCAAAAGGACATCATTTTAAGTGAATACAACAAATGAAATTTACACTCATCAAAGATAGTCACAAACTCTTTTTCATGAGTTGGGTAGTTTCACTCATGGGGTCATAAGTGACAAGACTCCTAAGAAAATACCTTTTCACTATATATTATAAAAAATAAAAGTTCAATGCAAAATGCATCACAAATCATCACATACCCAAATCTAGGATCAGAAAAAAAAATTGGGATTTGATCCAATTTCAAACTCTTATTCAACTCTAATAGGTATTTCTCAGACTATTCTTGCTATTAGAATTTGATGGGGAGGTGGGGGGGTTGTGTTGGGGTGAGGTGAATTACTACTGGAAGAGTTGTTGTCATATGAAGATTGAAATGGGTGTAAATAATGTTTGAGTTATTGAAACTATTATTGAACTCTACTGGATGATTGTTTTCATATGAAGATTGAAATAGGGAATTTTAGTACATGACATGGTTAGAAGAGTTTGATGGTTTTATGTGTTTTTTTTCTGCTATTTTAGGTGTTTTTTATGCTGTTTTAAGTCTGTTTGTATGTGGTTTTTGTGTTATTTTTTATGCATGTTATACTGGAGGGGCTACTGGAGGGGCTGCTGTGTAATAGTTCTGGAAAAACCCAATGCCAACAGTTTTAAACCGTTGGTATAATTTGAATGAAATTTAAAAACTATCCCAATAGTTTTAAAACCATTGGTATAGTGTTTAGTTTTCAATATATACCAACTGTTTCATTGAAACTGTTGGTAAAAATGTTATAAAAACATATACCAATGGTTAGCCTGAAACCATTGGTAAATCAAGACATACAATGGGATTTACCAACGGTTTAGATCAAACCGTTGGTATAGGTCTTTCCTCACAGCTTACTTCCCAACAGTTTGGAAAACCATTGGTATATGCTGTACCAATGGTTTTCCAGCCTATACCAACGGTTTAAAACCGTTGGTATAACCTTAATTTCTAGTAGTGTAAGGGTCAATGGTGACGATGATGTTAATGATGTTACAAATGAATTTGAAATGGAAAGAGATGATGAAACTGAAACTCATATGGATATTGATGATGCTGATGATGAATATGAAGACATTGAAATCATCAGATATGAAGATGATGATGAAGGTGAACATTAACACAGTTAAATGCTGGTTATAATCATAACTAATATATATCTACATGTAATAGTTATTTTCAACTAAATGCTAACAACAATAATTTTGTATTTTAGATGGACCCTAATCTACTTTGTGAGTTGTAGGAGGCTGAGCTACCTTTGGATGAGGAGGATTTGTGATCATCTAACCCTCAACCTACTGGCGGTTTAGGGGGTACACGAAGGGGGCACGATCTTGCGCAACTGATGATTCGTGACCCTATCCTCGAGCAACGTTCACATCTTGGATTCGATCCATGAACACAAAGGTATGATAACATGTGTATTTTAGTTAGCTTTCATTAATTCATTTATATACTAATTTTTTGATTATTTATTCTTTTTTCACAGTTTTGCGCATGTAGCTATTGGACAGGGGAGCACTATCTTGCACAATTATTTTTCTCAGCCATGGATCACATGGGAATAGATTCTTGTTGATGTATATCTCAAAATGTTCAATAATTGGATGGTACATAAATAAATAATATTTATTTTGAAATTTATTTCATTAATAACTTGATATTATAAATTATTTGTAGGGTTTATGGTATCCCATTGATGATAGCATTCTTGATGCTATCCACGTGACATGGGAGGTGTAACAGCCCGAGATTTTATGAAAAATATTCTTTTTAATTTTATTAATGTCTTGTGTTGTACGCTACACCAAAAGGAGCTTGCACAACACACATCCTTTACTTGCCTTGCATTACACGCAATCGCGACCTTCCTCGATAGCGTGTGTTGTACGCAACACCAAGTTTCGCTAAACAACGATATGCTATTAAGATATTATTAAAACTAGCTGTTGTGAATAGTAATAACCACTTTTTGAAATTTTATAAATTTTATTTTTCAAAATGGACTTCATTTATGGATTCGGAGTATCGAATTTAGCCTAAGGTGAAATTTTGGTAATTTTCGGATAACTTTCATATTCTGATGAATAGTGAAAATTACTAAATTATAATTAAAAACAACTTTTTTAATCGAAATAATTAATAGTGATAAATCATTAATTTTAGTGGTTTTAAAGTATATTTAGAATATATTTTTACAATTTAATACAATGTTGGTCATTGGATGTAATTTCACATTTAAACCAGACATAATCAAGTGTCAATCTTTTGATAGATATTGTTTCTTAAAAACACGCTATTTGTTTTAACAGCGGGATTTAATTATAAAATTAATTAATGCAACTTTTATGTTATGAATTTGGTAAAATAGACTTCATTTTTAAATTTGGAATATGAAATATAGCTTAGGATGAAATTTTGGCATTTTTCTGAAAAACATCAATTTTTGATGAATAGTGAAACTACTAAGTGGTAGTTAAAAAACTGAATTTTTCATAAAATTTAATTTTACCGCTTCTGTGAATGGAATTTCAAAAATCCGAGAGACACGGTTGATGTTAGTAAGTAAAATGTGATTCAATGAGATGAAAATAATTTTTGGTGAATAGTAACTTTTTACTTTTATTTACCACGGTTAAAAGTAAATAGGGTAATTAAGGGTAAGAATGACATTAATATTACCCTAACACATGTCCTAATTCTATTGGACAAGTGTATCTCGACCAAAAACAACCTTAAGTGTAATATATTATCATTTAGGCCCACTTGGATTATATTAGGACATTTATTATTATTTAATTCAAAGAAGAGTTAAAAGAGTTAAAATCAAAGTTTATTTACTAAAACATTTTTAATATAGGGTTATACATAAGATAAATTCGATTGTAAATATTCATTAGAAATCTAAAAAGATTTCCCACATAATGGTATTTTATTTGTAATTTTTAGACATCAAATAAGTTAATTTATTTATGACACAAAGATGATGCAGTAATTATCTTATTAATGAAATATTGACATAATTGATGTTATAAACACCAAACTAAATATAATTTGAGACTTGTTATGAATTCCACTAATTTTCTAGGTTACTATGATATATTAGTGTTGATTTAATCAACTTGGTTCGAACATATAATTCTGTTATAACTTTCACAAAAATCATATATCAAATAGTGTCAAAATTGAAACAAAATAGTTTCTAAATAAAATATTATATTATTAATTGTTATTTTATTCCTAAAAATCTAAGGTTCGGCCAAATGACTTAGATAAGGATATATATATTAATAATAAACAATTTGGGGTTCGTTTCACATGTTATAGTAAGTGTATTAACCATATAGTGAAAGAAAACAAAAAGACACGGTAAAAGTTAAATTATTTAACTTAGAGTTAAATCTAATTGATAAGGTTAAAATAATACCCTAAACTTGTCTAAATCTTATTGGTTGATAGGATTTCGACCCATCCCCAATTTAGCTTCGAAATAAGACCCTTTGGAACCATTATAAACCGATTTTGACTTTAATATAAAATAATATTTTGAGATATTCCTAAGGTGCCCCTCTCCTCCCTTATAAAAGGGTACCTCCTCCTCCTCCTCCTCACACCAAATTGAGCACTCAAGCTCGGCCAACCCCTGCCATTTTTTCCTCTCCAATTCCCTAGAATAATCCTAGAGGTCCTGGTCTTTTTCAAAGACCAATCTTAGTTCCCTAAGTGGAGGATTCAAAGAGGCGTTCCAAAGAAGAGGAGGTTCAGACACATACGAAGCAAATCGGACCTAAGGTAAGGGAAATATCACAATCTCATTTTTATCCGAGATTGTTTATTCGTAAGTATTTACTGGGGTGTATTTTATCATCCACATCCATGTTCCTTCAATATTTAATATTGTTTCCATCCACTTACAATATTTTAAATCCAATTTTACCCTTCGGTGATTTTTTAGTAAAGAATATGAAAGAAATCTTTTGTCGTTTTTTTTCATACGAGGTACTTTTTGACTTTTCCGACAAAAGTACGAAGAATGTTTTTTTAACTTATACGGCATGAATGGATTTATAAAACATTATTTCCAAGAAGCTTCCTTTACAAGTTTTCAAGTTTATTTTTAATCAACTTCTTTTAGTTTAAAATTGTATGACATGTTAAGAAAGGAAAAGTGTTTTTGAAGAAGAAAGGATATTTTCCTCAAGAATGGAGTTCAAGTGTTTTATCAAAATTATTTTCCATCTAAGATAATAAAGGGTTCTGTTTTTATCCCTATTCTTACATTGATTTTATTATGTTGTGATGGAATTATTTTTATGAATTTCTTTATCTTATATGAATTGTTTTATGATGTCTTGATGTTTAAGATTCCCATTTGTATTATATGGGTTATGTAATGATGTATGATTTATGATTTTGTGGCACACATAAGAAAGGATTCATTATGAGATGGGTGGGACCTATATCTCCCTCCAATGCATTGGGTAAAGATTTTATATCTCATGAGATAGACATGGCTGAAATGGTAGGTTATACCGGTTCAGTGAAATAGGACTGAAACGAGGGTTACTCGATTCAGAAAGGGACTTTGTCCACTAAGATAGTCTTGGAAATGAGTCATGACTAACAAGAAATGATTTTCTATGATTATGTGTGCATTCCACAAAGTTTCAAGTTTCATGTTATGATTATGGGGATCTCATTTTCACTTCTATGATTTATCCCATGTTATGATATTATGAGCTCTTTGGCAGGTTAAGATTTCCAAAAGCTATGTTCTTATGTATATTATGTGATTGATATTTCTTTTGTTTACCCTTACTGAGCATTTGAGCTCACCCTTTTATGTTTTCTTTTCCCCAGGATATAAAGAAAGGTTTTAGGTAAAAAAAAGGGAAGATCATTATGGGAGATATTGAAGATCTTTCACCACGATTAGAAGATTACGTTCCGAGTTTCCAAAGACACTAAACTATTACGATCCTTGTGTGTGTGTTTTGGTTATGTACTAAGTATTCCGCAAATGTAATGTAATGTCCATGTACGTCAAGATACGGGTCTCTACAGGAGGTGTCTATGCATGAGCATTTCCGTCAGTTTTTACACATTTTGAGAAGGACGACCATTAAGAAAGCAGGAGTGACAATATTTGATGAGTCATGTAGAGCCCATCGACCAGAGTAAATTTCATATTACGTTTAAGATGGATTATGTTCACACTGGTTGAGTGGTGGATTTTAGAGGAGATCTTCATTGGGTTGGAAGAACCAGGGGAGACAGGAGGTGACACATTGAGATGGTATCCGTATATTCAGTACGAATAGAGAGAATCTAGTAAGTATATTTTTTAAATATTTTATATAACATTAAATCTAAATATTTTATTTTATATTCATATAGGCGTTGAGCATCCCGATATTATGAATTACTTCATTTATTAGAGGATGTATAATGATCCAACCATTAGAGAGATTAGAGGTGATCGCCAACGTCAGGTTGTGGTTAGTATTATTACTTTTTCAGTTTTAAAATTAACTACATATAATATTTTCACTATTTTAATTTCAAATTGTAACTGAAGGAGTCATATGAGATCACGACCTCACAGACATAGGCTGAGAGTCAGGCCGAGACGACTGATCAGACTAGTGCCCACCATTTCGATGAGGCGGCATGGATGCAGGCGACCCAATGTGCCTTTGAGAAGGGCCACGTAGTTGGTGTCAACTCTCATTTGACTTCTAGGACTTATTATGGTACTGCTGCGATGTCAAAGTCTAGATCAAGAGGAGATTGTGGAGAGGCATCATCTTCTAGATCACAGTATCAGGAGAAGTTGTGAGCTTAGACTGAGCTTATAGAGAGTTTGCAGAAGCAGCAGGAAGAGATGCGTCAACAGCAGTAGGAAGAGATGCGTCAGCAGCAACAACAGCAGTACGAGGAGAATATGCATAGATGGAGGCAACAACAACAGAACGAGGAGGAGATGCGTCAATGGTAGTAGTAGCAGCATGAGAAGATAGAGTACATGTGTTGTCTGACTCATACTTTAGGGATGAAGTTTCCTCCACCATCTCCTCCAGCTCCTCCAGCTCCTCCACCTCCTCCAGAAGACTATCCTCCTAGTGATTTTTTTGTTATGTTAAAAACATTTGAATTCAACATTTCTTTTAATATAAACTATTTATAGTTTTTGTATTTTATATTGGGGCGAATATTGCATAATTTATTTATTTTTTATTTTATTTATTTTAAATATTATTATTATTATTTATTATTAGTATTATATTTTTTAATGTTTTTTATTTTACTAATAATAATAATAATAATATTTTATGATTTTTTTATATTTTTTTTCAAATATTGATAATTTTAATATTTTTTTATTATTTTAATAATATTAATATTATTTTTTCATTAATCATAATTTTATTAAATATTTTTTTTATTCAGTATTTGCGACGGGACCTTTTGCGATGGAATCCCGCCGCAAATAGTTTATATATATATATTTTAAAACTTATTTGCAACGGGTCCGTCACAACAAGTTTTTATTTATATAATGTATTTAATCGGAGATCTATTTGCGACGGGCCCATCGCAAAAATATTATTTGCGATGTCATTTTCTACAATGGACTATTTGCTATGAGACCCCATCACAAAAGTGATTTTGCAACGAGATCCTGCCAGAAATAGCCAATTTCAAATAGCCAAATTCCAGAAGTGTATCCTGAAGAAAAATATTTGATAATTAAATATTTAAATGTTCAAGGTGTCCCGTACCACTTTGAATATTTAAATATTAATCTCCATGAATTAATATATTTACCAAAATAATAAATAACATTATTATAGATAAAATATAGACATGAAATTTCATAGTGGATGTATATATGCCTTACAAAAAAATAAAGCTGTATAATATCAAGAAATGCCTCAATAAAAGGAGATTGAGACAAAATTCCTTACCTTGAGTCCGAATCATCACGTACAATAATTATATTTCCGAATAATAAACTTAGGTTAATTTTTACTTTATTGATAAATTTTTTAAGTTTTTTATTCCTTTTATATCACTTCTTATCATGTTATAAAAATTTCACAATTGTAAGAACCCGAGTTTTTAGAAACGGGTCAAAACCCGACCCTGTTTAAACTTTTGACTGGTTTTTGAGAAGTCTGGAAAATCTGGGCAGTTTCCGGAAATTTCCAGACTACACGCCGTGTACTTTAAGTACACACCATGTATGAGTTACCCGAGTGACCGGCCGTGTGCTCGCCGAGTACATGCCATGTGAAGACCGTGTAGAACTTTCCCACTACACGGCGTGTATTTATGGACACGCTGTGTATCCCTTACCCGTGCGAGGCTAGGTACATGTCGTGTGGTGCCCATGTGTAAATTTCCATCTACCCGGCGTGTAGCCTTCCTTGACACGCCATGTACCCTTGCCCGTGTAGCAGCCGAGACCCTGGCCGTGTGCTGGACTCCGCTTAAGTCGGAGTACGGAAACACATCTACACAGCGTGTACTTTAGAAATACACGCCGTGTAATTTTTTTTATTTTATCGATCGGAGTGTCGTCGCGTCTTATTTCCATAAAATTCTTCTTCTTCCCTTTTTGGATGGACAGTTCGTCCGAAAAATCTCCAAAAACTCAAACCCTTCCAGAATCTCCGTACGACCTCCATTCTTCGATCCGTCAGTGGTAGCGGGACCGCATCGGAAAGGCTAACCCCGCGCACCCTTCTTCGTCCTTGATTCCTCACCTGTTCCTCCACAGATTCCATCTGAACGGAATTGCCAGATTTGACGGAAATGCAGATCTACCACGATTCAGTCCAATTCAAAGGCTGAAATCAAAGGAGTGTCATCGTACGAGTACGAGGTAGGTGGTGCATGCCTTCTTTCGTGTTTTTGTAGACAATTTGGGGTTGCGACCTTCGGGCGCGACGTCGGGTGTTGAGCGAGACCATGTTTATTTTTTTTATTTAATTATCTACAATATGGAATGCCTCTAGGTATTCCCTAACCCTGTTGCGATTGAGAGAGACCCGGTTAGAGGTCGTTTCTCGTTTGGGGCAATTCGGCCGGGGGTGCCGAAATGCGTGTGTATTGGACCATTGTTTAAACTGTTGTGTTTTTACTTCTTATTGAATGTCTCAAGTTTAACTATTTATTTTAATTGTTAAATTGTGAATGAGTTAGGTTCCAGTATGGGATAACACATGTTAGTGCAATTTGATTGTTTAGTAATTTCCTGTTTAAAGTGATGCTTCCAAGTATGAATATGCAATGTGTGATATTTCCTGTGTTGAACTGCTTGTTGTGTTGGGCGTGGCCCGAATATATTGTTGAGTGATGGGGATCACAGGTTGGAGCTTTGGCTCGGGATACTTTGGGTGGTTGCTACCACGGGATTGGGCGTCATGGACATCGGTTGAGGTAGTTGGACTGTCAGGTTGGGCTTTGGCCCGGGTTACTTGGATGGCGAGGCCATCTGACTTGAGCGACAGGTTCGTAGGGACACGAGGTGTCAGAGGTGTTGTGGCTTGGGACATACTGAGGTGATTACCACTCACTGGGTACTTTTGAGTAGTGTGCACACAGATAGACTCTGAGATGAGGTGGTACAACCACTCGCTGGGTAGAGGCCCCTGGTAGATGCGGTTAGGTATATTTGGTTTGGGGGTGCTTGCCATAGGAAGCCACGTGCAAGGAGAGGAGCCTTTGAGAGACAGATTTAAGGCGGTCAGGTTGGGGGCAGAGGCTCGCCGTGATTTGAGGGAAGACATCGATGTCCCTCCAGTTATCTTTTGAGGACAAGTATCACTGTTCCTCTGGATGTTGTGCCATGGGAAGGATGAGATTTCGAGCTGGGTTATGACGATTGGGCATTCCTTGGGGACGTCGGTACTTGAGACACATGGTGTCATGTGGTACGAGGTACCAGGCTGCAGATCAGACTTTCCGACATTGGCCGAAGCAGGTGACACTTCCTGGTGGCTGCTGAGCACCAGTGAAGTCTTTGTTTACTTTTGGGCATTTCACTGTTTACTATTTCCTTATATGAGCATGTCTGCCTAAACACTTGTATTAGGTATGCACCTTTGGGTGGTATCCTAATGAGACTTTTCTCACACCCTACACGGGCCCTTCGGAACGCGTGTAGACTTTATGAAATTGCGTACAGGTAAAGGTTCATCCTCAGGAGCTGGACTTTAGTGCTGATTGACTTGGAGACTGGCACGGACCCTGAGGTCGTGCCGTACTGGAGTTACTTGTTTAGTATTCTTTTCTTTCATCAGCATATTTACTTTATATTGTAGCTACTACTAGTTATCCATTGGCACCATTATATATGTATTGATTTGTATGACTTGCTTGGATGCATGCTTGGTTGTTTTAGCAGTTATTATAGTTGATTGCTGGCATGACGTTCTATTTACTTTCCACTGCTGTTGTTTTTATATTTCTTCCGCTGTTTATTGTTATTGAATGTGCTTCTGCTATGCTGGTCTGGTTCGAGTCTTCTGAGTCATTTATTTCCGCTGCATATTTAGTATTCTAATCGGACCGATACTATTTTATTCCTCCGGGAGGGTATAGCCTCCCCACTATACCTATCAGACCCTCACTGCTAGTCGGCAACCTTTGGCGTTCAGGGGAGGTGCGCCTAAGGTAGTGACAGCCGACCCGTTCGGCACTGTTCGGGTGGTTGGCCGGGTCCAGGTCGTTACAAAGTGGTATCAGAGGAGTCTTCATGACAAGGATTTAGTAGCGTTGTCTTGCTGGATACTAATGAGTTTGAGACTTCTCTTTTCATTTTCTTCTGGTTTTACTATTTGGGATATGGTAGACTAGAGGTAGGTTGTTGTTGGAACTGGATTTTTGAACTTATTCTTGGGTGCCTATAGCCCCATGTACGAGGGATGAATTGAGTTGCTGGGGGTGGGGATTGCTGTTTGATTTTTTCTCAGATTACAGTTGATATGATTTCCACCTCAGTGGCTCACTTGTTGTGCGATGTTATTTATTATGATATGTAAACCTTGGCCGGTATGGAAAGGGTTGCTTTCTTGGCTTTTGATAGGCAAATTTTAAAGTATTTCAATTTCATAACTACACGTATGCTTTGTGAAGTGATAACACCATGTGAAAAAATCAATTTCCATGCTATGTATGCTCTGAAATGTGGATTGGTAAAACTCATGATAGAATTGGTTGTTTATGGAAATGTATATTCCATGATTTGTATTTTTGTAGAATTTCATGTTGCAGGATATTTGGGTCTGGCTCTTATGAGAGCAGACATGTACTATGGTTGAGGCAGTGTAACTGTCAGGATTGGGCGACTTGGTCGTCGGGATTGAGGCAACATTGGTTGTCAGGATGGGCATGGCCCGAGGTACTAATGATACTTGGCTCTGTTGAGGGTAGGTAAGGAGTCCATGAGGTTGGGATGCCATGGGGCATGGGTTGCGGTGAGGGGGAGTAAGGGTAGTTGTTATGCACTACCTTTTACTACTTTCCTTATCTGCATAGAATATATTGTTATATAGATTTATGCGAGCTATCTGACCATTTATGGTATTCAGATGGTTACTTCTTCATGAGACGATGGAGCGATAGGCAGGAGAGGATATGGTACCGCAGGATCAGGTTCAGAATTCAGTGCAGGCAGAGCATGAGCCGCAGGTATAGGCTCAGGGACAGGATCAGGTTCAGGATCCAGTGCAGGAAGGGTAGCAGCCAGGTTTGGAAGTGTTCGGACTGTGGATTGATGAGCAGCTCCGAGCTAGCCTAGTACGCGTCTTTTAGGGGATTGACAGAGGCACGCAGGGTACAGATCCTTCTATGGCGTATCTGACATGAGAGTTCCAGTCGCAGCACCCGCCGCTTTTTTAGGGTAAGGATGGTTCACAGGCGGCAGAGAACTGGATAGAGAGTATGCACATGATCTTCGAGCAGCTCGAGATGCCTCTAGGGCGGAGGGTCAAACTGGCGATGTACATTCTGAGAGGACCAGCGAAACGTTGGTGGGATGTGTAGGTACAGGCTCATAGGCACGAGGGACTGGCGTGGAAGGACTTCGAGGACAGGTTCTTCAAGCACTTTTATCCGGAGACGCTGAGGGAAGAGAGAGCTCGGGAGTTCTTGAGTCTTCAGCAGGGAGACATGTCTTTCATGGATTATGCAACTACATTCATAGAGTTGTCCCGTTTTGCACCTGGTATGGTGAGCGATGATGCAGCTAGGGTGAGGCGCTTTGAGGATGGCTTACGACATGCCATTCGGGTCCAGGTGAACATCTTCAGGCTAGGTTCCTTCTTCGAGGCAGTGAACTAGGCACTCATAGCTAAGGGAAACAAGAGAGAAAAATCTCGTTTTGGTAGGGTGACAGTTTCAGGTGACGGTTCAGACAGCAGGAAGCGAGGTAGAGATGAGTTCCAGCAGGGCGGGCATGCCAAGGACTCAGCTAAACCGCCTCGTGGCAGTTCAACGGTGGTTTTCTTTCAGTGCGGACATTCGGGACATGTCCAGGATTAGTGCAATAGGCCCCCGAAGGAGTGTCGGGCCTGTGGACAGGTCAGACATCTGGAGAGGTTTTGCAGGCAGCCTTCTCAGACAGTCGGCAGGCAGGGACCATAACAGACTGTGGCATCAGGAGTTGGTTCAGGTTTGGTACCAGGAGAGGGTGGCCGAGGTTCAGCTGCACGCGGAGGACGTGACAGGGACAATAGGACCCAGCTGAGGGGTCCGTGGCCGGAGACTGGGGCAACACCACAGGGAGGTCAGGCATCGGGTAGTCGTGATTCAGGCCAGGTGCACGCTATGGAGCTGCTAGGGTTTGAGCAGGCTGGAGAGCCGACAACGGGGGCAGGTACACCGTGGGTGTGGCCGTGAGTTTCTTTTATTTTTTTTGGCATGGCCTCTTGAGGAATGTCTAGTTGAGTGCACAGGCTGCACATGATACTTGTGGACTTACTAGATGCTAGTTAGTGGGATTGGCATCATATCAGACGCGTTTCATGTTTTATTTATATATTTGAGATGCGTGGCATCAGGAGCATCAAGGATGCAGGTTACTTGAGGTGCCATGGGCATCGGGGCATCGTGGATACGGGTTACATGAGGTTCATGACACCAGGTTTTAATTGAGAATCTATTAGATACAAGACCTCAGGGAGCCGGACGCCGATGCAGCGAGAGTTACGTTGGGTTTCAGAAGTGAAATGTGAGCACCGAGGAGGTGCAGGGGTGACGATGCATCACGGGAGGACCATGGGTCCGAGAAATAGGTCGTTGGGCCTTGTTTGTTTATTTTTTTTCTATGAGATTTGTTCGAGTTGAGACCGAGTAGGTGATTCCTAAGGTGGGGAGCCCTTTTTAGGAATTTAGACAGAACCTTGAGACCGGGGTAGTCTGGGTTGTTTAACCAGAATGGGCGTGTTCGGTGCCATCTCCTAGTTTCTTTTGGTAGCTCGGGGATGAGCTACATTAAGGTGGGGAGTTTGTAAGAACCTGAGTTTTTAGAAACGGGTCAAAAACCGACCCTGTTTAAACTTTTGATTGGTTTTTGAGAAGTCTAGAAAGTCTGGGTAGTTTCCAGAAATTTCCAGACTACACGCCGTGTACTTTAAGTACACGTCGTGTATGAGTTACCTGAGTGACCGGCCGTGTGCTCGCCGAGTACATGCCATGTGAAGACCATGTAGAACATTCCCACTACAAGACGTGTATTTATGGAGACGTCGTGTATCCCTTACCCGTGCGAGGCTAGGTACATGTCTTGTGGTTCCCAGGTGTAAATTTCCATCTACACGGCGTGTAGCCTTCCTTGACACGCTGTGTATCCTTGCCCGTGTAGCGGCCGAGACCCTGGCCGTGTGCTGACCGTGTACCCAGTCCAACCCGTGTGCTGGACTCCGCTTAAGTCGGAGTACGGAAACACATCTACACGGCGTGTACTTTGGAAATACACGCCGTGTAATTTTTTTTATTTTATCGATCGGAGCGTCATCGCGTCTTATTTCCATAAAATTATTCTTCTTCCCTTTTTGGATGGAAAGTTCGTCCGAAAAACCTCCAAAAACTCAAACCCTTCCAGAATCTCCGTACGACCTCCGTTCTTCGATCCGTCAGTGGTAGCGGGACCGCATCAGAAAGGCTAACCCCACGCACCCTTCTTCGTCCTTGATTCCTCACCTATTACTCCACAGATTCCATCTGAACGGAATTGCTAGATTTGACGGAAATGCAGATCTACCGTGATTCAGTCCGATTCAGAGGCTAAAATCAAAGGAGTGTCATCGTACGAGTACGAGGTAGGTGGTGCATACCTTCTTTCGTGTTTTTGTAGACAATTTGGGGTTGCTACCTTGGGAACAACGTCGGGTGTTGAGCGAGACCCTGTTTATTTGTTTTTATTTAATTATCTACAATATGGAATGCCTCTGGGTTTTCCCTAACCCTGCTGCGATTGAGCGAGACCGGGTTAGAGGTCGTTGCTCGTTTGGGGCAATTCGGCCGGGGGTTCCAAAATGCGTGTGTATTGGACCATTGTTTAAAATGCTGTGTTTTTACTGCTTATTGAATGTCTCAAGTTTAACTGTTTAGTTTAATTATTAAATCGTGAATGAGTTAGGTGCCAGTATGGGATAGCACAAGTTAGTGCAATTTGACTATTTAGTAGTTTCCTGTTTAAAGTGATGCTTCCAAGTATGAATATGAAATGTGTGATATTGCCTGTGTTGAACTGCTTATTGTGTTGGGTGTGGCCCAGATATATTTTTGAGTGATGGGGATCACAGGTTGGGGCTTTGGCTCGGGATACTTTAGGTGGTTGCTACTACAGGATTGTGCGTCATGGACGTCGGTTGAGGCAGTTGGACTGTCAGGTTGGGATTTGGCCCGGGTTACTTGGATGGCGAGGCCATCTGACTTGAGCGACAGGTTCGCAGGGAAACGGGGTGTCAGAGGTGTTGTGGCTTGGGACATACTGAGGTGATTACCGCTCACCGGGTACTTTTGAGTAGTGTGCATACAGATAGACTCCGAGATGAGGTGGTACGGCCACTCACTGGGTAGAGGCCCCCGGTAGATGTAGTTAGGTATATTTGGTTTGGGGGTGCTTGCTATAGGAATCCACATGGAAGGAGAGGAGCCTTCAGGAGACAGATTTGAGGCGGTCAGGTTGGGGGAGAGGCTCGCTGTTATTTGAGGGCAGACATCGCTGTCCCTTCGGTTATCTTTTGAGGATAGGTATCGTTGTTCCTCCGGATGTTGTGCCATGGGCATGATGAGCTTTCGAGTTGGGTTACGATGATTGGGCGTGCCTTCGGGACGTCGGTACTTGAGACACATGGTGTCAGGTGGCACGAGGTGCCGGGCTGCATATCAGACTTTCCAGTGTTGGCCGAAGCAGGTGACACTTCTTGGTGGCTGCTGAGCACCAGTGAAGTCTTTGTTTACTTTTGGGCATTGCACTGTTTACTGTTTCCTTATATGAGCATGTCTGCCTAAACACTTGTATTAGGTACGCACCTTTGGGTGGTATCCTACTGAGACTTGTCTCACACCCTACACGGGCCCTTTGGGACGCGTGTAGACTTTATGAAATTGCGTGCAGGTAAAGGGTCAACCTCAGGAGCTGGACTTTAGTGCTGATTGACTTGGAGACTGGCACAGACCCTGAGGTCATGCCGTACTGGAGTTACTTGTTTAGTATTCTTTTCTTACATCATCATGTTTACTTTATATTATAGCTACTACTGGTTAGCCATTGGCGCCATTATATATGTATTGATTTGTATGACTTGCTTGGATGCATGCTTGGTTGTTTTAGCAATTATTGTAGTTGATTGCTGGCATGACGTTCTATTTACTTTCCGCTGCTGTTGTTTTTATATTGCTTCCGATGTTTATTGTTATTGAATGTGCTTCCGCTATGCGGGGCTGGTTTGAGTCTACTGAGTCATTTATTTCCGCTGTATATTTAGTATTCTACTCAGACAGGTACCATTTTATTCCTCCGGGAGGGTATAGCCTCCCCACTATACCTATCAGACCCTCGCTGCTAGTCAGCAGCCTTTGGTGTTCAGGGGAGGTGCTCTTAAGGTAGTGACACCCGGCCCGTTCGGCACTGTTCGGGTGGCTGGCTGGGTCCGGGTCGTTACAACAATTATTTAAGTTCATATCAGGCGTTTTTTCGAAATTAGGTACTTGAATCAAAAATAAACATGGATTGATGTCAATAGTCCATGTGGTCATAAGTCTATAATATATAGAATAATATTAATGACATAATAATCACTTTAATAAATCAATTATACTTTTTAAATAAAACCAATCATTTATGGTATGAAAAATGAACAACCTTATAATCATGGAGATGTTAGGCTATACATACGCATGAGTAACGTTTCCACTTTTCATTGATCATTATGGAAATAAGGTAATTATTATTTTATCTTTCCATAATTATCATAATATTATTAACATAATAATAATAATTTAAATATATTTATATATATCATAAAAGTTATGTGGTGAATAAAAACGATTCACATCGCTTCGTGGAGATGATAGTTCACACGTACGCACAAACAACATTATCGTTTTTATGTTCTTGGAAAGTAAGAACATAAATAAAATATTATTATTTTAAAATGATAAATTTTCATGAATATTATATATAAACATTTATTTCATTATTATAACTAGTCTTGATATACAGTTATGGAAAAAAAATTATATCAGTTTGTGAAGGTGATAATTCACACGTATGCACAAATGATTAATTCCTTTCCCATTTAATGGAAGAGGAGATTAATTTAGGTGATTATATTAACATAATAAAATATCAGTATATTGAGGATACTGTATTTATTATTTCATCATGGTTGGAATATATTTGAAGGATGTGGAAGAAGAAATAAAATATAAATACTTAAAAGAAAGTGATACCTATTCTTTGATTGATCACCTTTTAGGAATACCTTAACACCTCTAATAAGGGTGTTATACCTAAAATAAGGATTGAAGAACGTGTAGAGGGATTCTAGGAATATTTTTGGGTAGAGCTTAGCTGAACCAAAATGCCTTGGAAGTGTTATTATTAGAGAAAAATGAGTACCTTTTTATATGAGAGAGGAGCGACACCCTTGGAAACTCTTAAAATATTAAATCAATATAAATTTAATTTCGGTTACAAATGGTTCCAAACTAATTTATTTAGAATATAAGATGATTTTGGGTTGAATAATCACCATACAATTAAAATTAGACAAGTCTTGAATATTTTTTAATACTTATCTTTTTGGTTTAACCCTTATTTTAATCTTTTTAATCTTACAGTGATATCATTTTATTTACACTTTGTGTGTTAATGTAATTACCATAACATGTAAAATGACAAAAAAAGTGCCATTTATGACATATTAGTACTTATACTAACCATTTGGTCAAATATTATATTTTTATGAATTTTATAACATTTAATAAACTATTTTATATTTTAAGTTATGAATTATGTCAAATTTGACACTATCCATACTTGATTTAAAAAAAATCATAACAACTTGATTACTTAGAAAAAATATATTAAATCAGTACTAGAATGTCATATTCACCTATAAAATTAATTTATGACATAGATTATGTCAAATAATATTTATTTTAATATTTATAATATCACTTATTTGATTCTTTCATTAATAAAGAAATCACTACATCATTATTATGTCATAATTAAATTTAATTATTTAATATATAAAAATTATAATTAAAATACCATGATGTAGATAGTTTTTTATATTTATAATTAATATTTATTGTTGAATATATCACTTATATAACCCCATATTAAAATTGTTTTAGTAATAAGAGTCATATTTATGATAATTTTTCCTTTACTTTAAATTAAAAGTTATAAATGTCATAATCAAAACCAAGTGGATTAAAAAGGAAAATTTTTCGTCCCAAGGGTTTTATTTCTTGGAAATAACTCATAAAATAATATTATGATAATTTTTAGGATAGTTTTATATTATTATAATATTATTTTACCCTTATTTACCTGATTTATCCTTTAATCGTGGTAAATAAAATACTAAAGCTACTATTCAACAAAAATTATTTTGATCCTATGAAACCAACATTTTTATACTGATTACAACCATTTATGTTAGTTTTTGAAAATTAAATTAACAAAATTAGTGAAATTAAATTTAAAAATTCATCTCGTCATCGGAATGAAAAAACGGGTGTTTAGAAAGTAAAAACCAGCAAAAGATTGATATGTGTTTTTATCAAATCTCAATGTGAAATTACTTCCAATGACCAAAATTGGATTAAATGATAAAAAAATAGTCTAAAACCAATTCAAAGTATAATCTATCAATACAAATAAATTAGACGAATAAACAGTTTGGAATTAAAATGCAGTATTTTCACTATTCATTAAAATATGAATTTTTTCAAAAAAATATCAAAATTTCAACCAAAGTAAATTTTGATATCCCGTCTCTAAATAAGAAGTTTATTTTATCAAATATTACATATAAAAGTTACAAAAACTAGATTTTAAAAGGGGTTTTCATCAAAAGGTGGTAAAACTATCTTTTAAAAACATTTTATGCTTAATATTGGATTTATTCTCATTTTAAGCTTCTAAAATTTATTTGATGAATGTAAAAACATGTAAAAAACATATTTAAACATAATATAGTTATTTATATTCATTCTCTCTAATAAAAGAGCTAAGCGTTAACTACCATTTAAAATAATAATATTAATAATGTTTTATTTTTTGGTATAACTCAGTCTTGTGTGCAACGTAAGATTTCAGAGAAACCCGTTGTTGCGTATCAGGTATGCTATCAGAAAAAGCATTCCATTTAACATAAAAATAATATATTATTAATAAATATTAATAGATATGAAAAATTATTATTCTTTAATTACCTGAGATGTTACATCCTTCCCCTTTTTGGAAATTGCGTCCTCGCAATTTTAAAATCCGGCTCGGTAACTTCATTAAATTACCACATCAAAAAAAGTGTCAATAAAACTTCCACTTTAAAAGTAAGAAAGTTAATTACAAAGGTCACATGAGGTTCCATGTAGAATAACATGGATATGGAAGAAAAACTAACTCTCATAGACTAATAGAGATTAATAGAGAACTTGATCATGAAAATTTAACCATCACAATACAATAAATATATGATGGGTAAAAGTATAATGATAAAAGAAATCATATAAAATTTTTTCTTCAATATAATTTTCATAGAGCTTAATAATTCTATTACTACCTAGAATAAGATTATACGAAAATATACTTACTTGAAAATTAGCGTTTCATCCTTTAATTAATTCCACCAAAAAATCATCTTTTCTTCAAATGATGAGTATTCAAGATGACTTTGTCCCACTTGAAGCACTAGAATAAACTTATAGAGAATCACATAATCCAAATAATATGAACTATATATTTCTCCTGTATTTATAAATTAACCAAAACCAAAATGGTTAGTATAATAGAAGTTAATTCCCAAACATAATAAACCATTTTATGAAGAAAAACTACTTTTCATATTCAAAATTCAATAGTAATAACCAAATTTCAACATAGACCATTCAAAAAATAACTATCATTAAAATTACTTAAAATAAATCAAACTATGATTAAAACCCAAAATTCAGAAGGATTTGATCACATAGTATTCCAGGATAAATTTTAACATTTATCTCGAAATAAAATCAATCACTCATAATGTCTTATACTAATAGTAATTAACCTATTCACATATTCTCCAAGATAGGTTAGTCATTTTCATAAATATCCGAAATTTCCATAAGTTCACAATAAAAATAATAGATCATTCCAAAATATTAATAAACCATTACTCCTTAATTAAAATCCCACAATATTCTATTTACCATAATCATATAAAGTTCCCAAAATAGTGAATGTCTTCCAAAATAACATTTATCACTTGATCAATTTCCAATAATAAGGATATCCATTTAATAAAAAATAAGTTCCCAAGATCATCTAATTATTATTACATCAAATATTTTAACTAAAAATAAAATTCATACTAACCAGGGACTTTATGTAGGCCAGTGGTAGGTGATAAATCTCTGTCGCACTTTAGTTATGGGTTCGATTCCCGCATCCTTTTTCGATACGATGGATTTTCACATGACCTTCATGTGGCCCACTTTTATAAAACTATATAATTATTATAACATTAAAAAATGAGATAAAATCCTAAAAAATAACCATAACATGTTTTAACCTTAAAGGTTATTCTATACCTTCAAATTTTCATTCCAAAAAGTAATAAACTATAGCTACCTCAAAAATAAATGTCTCTAAAAATACTATTAATTACCTTGAAATTTCATAATATAAGCCTCAAAAGGGATTTATAAGATATTTATCTTATGATCACCCTTAAAATTATAAACTCATATGATATCCCTATCACTTAATAAGAGATCATAATCTCCAAAGTTGTCTAAACCATCCTCTGATACCAACTATAATGACCCGGTCTTAAACATATCTTATTCTAGTGTTTTTGAACTAGAATTCACATTTGAGAATATTTTAATTTTAGAGTTTTAGAGAATTAGGACAAAATCTTACATAGTAAACCCATACATTAAAAGTGGAAACTTGTACTCATTATCCATTTTTTCACCAAAAGAAACCCTTTTAAAATAAAAAATTATTTCTTTTCAAGACACATCTTCGATACTTTCATCATGAAATTTTCTTTTTCCTTAAAAATCTTAAAACCTATGAAGAACATTTTAAAACTTGTGATGATAAAAAAAGATCAGTAAGGGACATAGAAATAATGAAACCATTAGTCTAGTTAAAACATGGTTACCCATTTAACTTTCAATGAGTAAATGAAACAAAACATTTTCACATGAATAACACTCATACTTTTTGATCAAAAAAAACATTAAAACCAATAGAAAGAAATTAAAAATCATTTAGGTGAATTAGAGACTCATATAACTTAAACCCTTTCAAACTAAATTTAATTGGAATAACCATATGGTCGACTTCCAAATTGGAGATCTATAATAGGGATAACCCTTTTTATAAGATTTATTGGGCTCACCTATGAGCTATAATGGGGATCAACCCTTTATATAAGCTATAATGGGCTCACACGTTAGCTACAATAGGGATCAACCCTTTGTATAAGATGTCTCAGGATCACCTGTGAGCTATAATGGGGATCAACCCTTCATATAAGCTATATCAGGATCACCTGTTTTATATAATTCTCAAGTACCATTTCATGAATAAAACACGTTCATCACAAAACCCTTTTGAAAGCTTCTTCTAATCCCATATGAAAAACATTTCTGTATAAAAATACCATTTTAATTTAAAAATCCATTTTAAATACCAAGATACCCAAAAAAATAAGGTATTTCTTTTCCTTTTAAAAACATTAAGGCTTATAGAGGAATTCAAATATCAAATAATGGTTACGGTTTTAGAGAAGTTATTTTTTGTCATATACATTAAAACGAAAAAAAACTTCCTCTTGTCATTTTATAACAAAAGTAAATAACTTTGTATGAAAAGATTCAATTTTGAAATATTTGAATGAAATTAAAGATAGACATAAAATGTCCTGTATAATCCTTTAATATCCATATAAATAAATACGTAAATTAATATTATGAATAAAAAGATTTGATAATTAAATCTTTAAACATTCAATGTGTCCCATACCACTTTGAACATTTAATTCTTAATATCCATGAATTAATACATTTAACAAAATAATAAATAAAATTATTATAGATAAAATATGGATATTAAATGTAATAGTGTCTATATATATGCCTTATAAAAGAATAAAGGTTCATATTATCAAGAAATGCCTTAATGTAAGGAGATTGAGTCAAAATCCCTTACCTTGAGTCTGAATCGTCATATACAATAATTATATTACTGAATAATAAACTTAGGTTAATTTATAATTTATTTATAACCTTTTTCAAGTTTATTATTCCTTTTATATCACTTATTACCATGTTATAAAAATTACATAATTATTTAAGTTCATATCAGATGGTTTGTTGAAATTCAGTACTTGAGTCGAAAATATACTTAGATTGATGTCAATAGTCCATGTGGTAATAATTAAATCATCTAAATAGTAATATTCATGAAATAATAATCACTTTAATACATAAATTATACTTTTTAAATCAAACCAATAATTTATGGTATGAAAAATGAAAAATATTATAATCATGGAGACGGTAGGTCATACATACACATGAGTAATGTTTCTACTTTTCATTGATCATTATGGAAATAAGGTAATTATTATTTTATATTTACATAATGATCATAATATTATCATCATCATAATAATAATTTAAATATACTTATATATGTTATCCATGTGATGTGGTGAATAAAAATGATTCACATCACTTTGTGGAGGTGATAGTTCACACGTACGCACGAACGATGTTATCGTTTTTATGTGCATGGAAAGTAAAAACAATAACTAAAATATTTTTATTTTAAAATGATAAATATTTCATTAATATAATATATAAAAATTTATTCCATCATTATAACCAGTATTTATAGTTGGTTATGGAAAAAAAATTATATCGGTTCATGAAGGTGATAGTTCACACATATGTATGAAAGATTAATTCCTTTCCCATTTAATAGAAGTCAAGATAGATTTAGATTTTTATATTAACATAATAAAATATAATTTTATTTAGGATACTGGATTTATTATTTCATCATGGTTGGAGGATATTTGAAGGATGTGGAAGAAGAAATAAAATAGAAATACTTAAAGAAAACGATATATCTTCTTCAATTGATCACATTTGAAGAACATCTTAACACCTCTAAGAAGGGTTTTATGCATAATATAAGGCCTAAAGAATTTAGTGAGAGATTATATGAATAGGTTTTGGCAGATATTGGATTAACCAAATGTATTTGGAAGTGTTATTATTAGAGAAGGTGGGTACCTTTTTATCGGAGAGGGGAGGGGCACCCTTGGAAACTCTTAAAATATTAAATTAATATAAATTCAATTTCGGTTCCAAATGGTACCAAACAAATTTATTTAGAATATAAGATGATTATGGGTCAAATACTAATCATACAATTAAAATTAGACAATTTTTGAATATTTTTTAATCCATATCTTTTTGGTTTAACTCTTATTTTACCCTTTTTAATCTTACCGTGATATCATGTTATTTACACTTTGTGTGTTAATGTAATTACCATAACATGTCAAATGACTAAAAAAAGTTCAATTTATGAAATATTAGGACTTAAAATAACCATTTTTTATAATCTTATATTTTTTATAAATTTTATAACATTTAATAAACTATTTTATATTTTACATTATGAATTATGTTAATTTTGACACTATTCACAAATGACTTTAAAAAAAAATTATAACAACTTAATTCCTTAAAAAAATACATTAAATAAATCCTAAAATGTAATTTTCACCTATAAAATTCATGGATGATATAAATTATGTCAAATAGTATTTATTTTAATATTTATAATATCACTTATTTGATTCTTTCATTAATAAAGTAGTCACTACATCATCATTGTGTCATAATTAAATTTAATTATTTAATATCTAAAAATTATAAATAAAATACCGTGATGTAGTTAATATTTTTAGATTTTTAATTAATATTTATAGTCTAAGATATCACTTATATAACACCATATTAAAATTGTTTTAGTAATAAGAGTCATGTTTATGATAATTTTTCCTTTACTTTAAATTAAAAGTTATAAATGTCATAATCATAACCAAGTGGCTTCCAAAGGACAAATTTTCGTCCCAAGTGTTTTATTTCTTGTAAATAACTCATAAAATAAGATTAGAATAATTGTTATCGTAGTTTTATATTATTATAATATTATTTTACCCTTATTTACCTGATTTATCCTTTAATCATGGTAAATAAAATACTAAAGCTACTATTCACAAAAAATTATTTTGATCCTATGAAACCAAAATTTTCATACTGATTACAACCATGTATATTATTTTTTGAAAATTAAATTCAAAAAAGTGGAAAAATTAAATTTAAAAATTAATCCCGTCATCAGAATGAAAAAACAGGTTTTTAGAAAGTAAAAACCATCAAAATATTGATATGCATTTTTATCAAATTTCAATGTGAAATTACTTCCAATAACCAAAATTGGATTAAATGATAAAAAAATAATCTAAATATACTTTAAAACCAATTCAAATGATAATATATCAATATAAATAAATTAGATGAAAATGCAGTTTTGAATTAAAATGCAATATTTTTTACTATTCATTAAAATATGAATTTTATCAGGAAAATACCAAAATTTCAACCAAAGTAAATTTTTATATCCCATTTCCAAAGAAGACGTTTATTTTGTCAAATTGAACATATAAAAGTGACAAAAAATATATTTAAAAAGGGTTCACCATCAAAAGGTGGTAAAATTATCGTTTAAAAATATTTTATGCTTAAAATTAGATTTATTCTCATTGTAAGCCTCTTAAATTTATTTGATGAATGTAAAAAAAAGTAACAAACAGGTGTAAAAATAATATAGTTAGTTCTGTTCATTACCTCTAATATAATGTCTAGGTGTTAACTACCATTTAAAATAATAATATTAATAATGTATTATTTTTTAGTATAACTTAGTCTTGTGTGTAACATAAGATTTTGGAGAAACCCATTCTTGCATGTTGCGTATGCTCTCAGAAAAAGCATCCCCTTTAATGTAAAATTAATATCTTATTAATAAATAATAATATATATGAAAAATTATTATTCTTTAATTACCTGGGATGTTACAATATACACCTCGTAAAATAGTATAGGTTTATAACATCAAAATATACCTCAATGAAAGGATATTGAGATGAAGTCCCTCACCTTGAGTCTGATTTGTCACCTATGTATTTATCTTCTTGAATAATAAAATTATGTTAATTATTTAATTTATTGAATTTTTTTCAAGTTTTTTATTAATTTTATTTCACTTATTACTATGTTATATAATTTATGTAGTCAATTAAGTTTAAGTATGATGTTTTGACCATATTCGATTTATGTATCAAAAATGACTTAGATAGGTTGAATATGGTCAATATGGTCATTATTTAATCATATAATGAATAATAAAAATGAAATAATTATCATATTTATATCTAAAATATACTTTTAAAATCAATCATGAAATATTATTATGAAAAATTAACCAATGATACGATCATGAAGATTGTAGGCCGTACGTACGCATGAGTAACGTTTCAATTTTTCAATAATGATTATGGAAAGAAGGTTTGAAATATTTTATCTTTCCATAATGATAATTATATCCTAAATACCATTATATTTAATTATATATACTTATATATATCATTCTTGTGATGTGGTGATGAAAAAAAGAATCACATCGCTTCGAGGAGGCAGTAGTCCACACGTCCACAAACGATGTTATCACTTTTTCAGTGTGTGAAAAAGTAAGAAATAAAATGATATATTATAATTCTAAATATAAAATTATTTCATTAATATCACAATTATAAAATGTATATAATATATATTAATTATCATTACCCTTATCACCTTCAATATAACACATTTGTGAAAAATGCTTCACACCGCTTCGTGAGATGGTTGTCCACCGTACACACGACTGGCGTTATCGTATCCCCTACGGTATATAATGTAGAAAGGGTATATATGATATAATGACTCAAAAGGTATAATTATTTCATAAATATCATATATAAACTTTATATCCATCATTATTACCAGCCTTTATAGGTGGTAATGAAAAAATGAACAACATCAGTTTTCATGGCAGTAGTCCGTTGTACACATGAATGATGATTTCATAACCCATTTGATGTAAGTGTGTGTGGTTATAGGTCATAAAATTAACAAAACAATATATAAGTATATTTATAATAATTTTTTTATTATATAATCATGGTATAAGGAAAATTGAAGGTGGTGGTGAAATAAATAAAACAAAAATGCTCATTTATGAACGTTACCTCTTCTTCGGGTAACACCTTTTAGTTTGAACCAAAGGCCTTAATTGGTTGGATTTATGCCCAAATTAATACTTCTAGGATAATAAGAGGTAACTGGATAATTTATTTGGTTGGGTATTTTCTAAACCAATTGGCTTTGAAGGTGTGAATAGATGAGGATAGGGGGTGGCCTTTTATAAGCGAGGTGAGTGGAAAACTAGTAAATTTTTGAAAGAGAGAATTTCAACCACATTTTTCAAATTTCACAAGGGTATAAAATGGACCATTATATAACCCAAGAGGTGTAATGATCTAAATATTTTTATAAAATAATTTTTATACAATTTTATAGTTTATTTTTACCCTTATAATTTTAGTTTAACCCCTAGTAAACCCATTTTTATCTTAATAACAATATTTAATTTTTACTGTTTTCACTATTAATTTTGGTCAAAAATCAAGTTGAAATTATTATAAATAGTAAATTATTCTGATTAAAAATACAGAATCAATTTTTATAAATTCAATTCACATAAATTTCAAAATTAATTTAAAATTAACCCCGTAGATGTGGAGAGACAACGAGTTTTTAAAGAAAAAAAATTTCAAAAGTTTGAAATGTTTTATATCAAAATTCAGTATAAAATTGATTCCAATTACCTAAATTAGATTAAAATATTTATAATTTAACTAATTTAACTTTAAAACCAATTAAAAATATAATATAAAATTATAAATTATTTAAATAAAAAGGAACTTTTCAATTTAAATTAAGTATTTTTAACTATTCACAAAAAAATGAAACTTCTCATAAAAATCACAAAAATTCACCCTATGATAATTTTGGTATTATTATTTTTAAAATGATATTAATTTTATAAAATTATAATTCTAAAATTTATAAATTAAGCTTTAAATAAAACATTATAAGAAAATAGTTTAGTTGAAACTATTTCCTTTTTTTTAAAAAATCACTTAATATTTTTATAACTAATATAACTATCTAATTTATATTAATAAATTTGAAAATGATTTATTATATAATTAATTGGGTTGTTACATCCTTTCCCTTTTTATAAATTGTGTCCTCACAATTTTATTCACTTATTAAACAAGTTTGGATATCTTTCCCTCATTGTATTTTCAGATTCCCATGTTGCCTGTTCAACCATATGGTTTTTAAATAAAGCCTTATCCTAGAGAATCACCTTATTCCAAAAAACTTTCTCTCTATGGTCAATAATATGAACTATATGTTCCTTATAAGAAATATTATCTTCCAATCAAACTATTTTTGGGCTCAAAACTTGAGATGAATCCGAAACATATTTCCTTAACATTAAAACATGACATATGTTGTGTACCTGAGATAAAATCGGAGGTAAGGCCACTCAATAAGAAAATGATATGAATTTATATAGGATTTCATATAGTCAAATAAACCATGTATTTATCTTCCCTTATTACCAAAACTCATAACACTTTTCCATGGATAAACTTTTAGAAATACATGATCACCTACCTCGAAAGAAAGATCTTTTCTTTAGTTATCTGCATAACTTTTCTGCCTACTCTAATCCATCCTCATATATTGATGAATCAACTATACCTTATCATCCATTTCCTCTACCAACTCTAGTCCCATAAACTTACTTTATCCTACATCATCCCCAAAAGTTAGTATCTGACACTGCTTTCTATATAATTCCTCAAATAGTGCCATCTGTTTATTATAATGAAAACTATTGTTATAAGAAAACTCAACCAAAGAAAGATGCTGATCCCAAATTCCCTGGTAATCCATTTAAAGAGAACAAATCATGTATTCTATTTTCTTAATTTCTTGATAAGACTATCCATCGTATTGGAGATAAAAATATTTACTAAAATTTAATTCAGTACCCAATGACATCTGAAGTCCTTTTCAAAACTTTGAGGTGAAACTGGGACCACAGTCTAATATAATAGAGAGAGAGAATCCACGTTAAATGACTAAATCCTTTAGATACAATTGTTAAAGATGATATAAATATATTTTATATTGAATGGGAAGGACATTTTCATATTTAATTAATCGATCAATAATAACCCAAATCATATTATTAATTTTAGATGTTTTTGGCAATCCTTCCATGAAATCCATTGATTTATTCTCCCATTTCCACTCAGGGGATGGAAAAGGTTAAACCAACCCATTTGGTAACTATAATTGTGTTTTAACTTGATGAAAATTCATACACTTCATGGTAATCAAAAGTCACACATAATATTTTTCCAAATAGTAAAAAACCTTATTCGTCAATATTAAAATCAGAAAAATTACCATTCTTAATGGATTATACATTTTCCTGCAAATATTGATCCTCCTTTTGAGATTGATTAATTATTTTTGAAAAAGTTGACTGCACTGAATCCTGAAAAAATAGAGGATGTCCTTGAATCCACAAATTTTAGGCCAAACTTTACCAAATCATTAAGTAAAGGGCCATATTCCAAATGTAACATGGTCAATGTAGCATTATTATTTTTGACTCAAAGCATTGGCTACTTTGCTTTATTTTCTAGGATGATAATCGGGAAATCATAATCCTTGACCAGTTCCATCAATCTTCTCTATCTCATGTTTAATTATGTATGAGTAAATATATACTTCAAAGTTTTATAATCAATATATAATTCACACTTTACTATATACAAATTATGCCTCTAAAATTTTGAAGAAAAAACCAGAATATCTAATTCCAAATCATATATAGGGAAATTTAACTCAAGAGGTTTCAATTGACATGACGAAAAATATTTACCTGATCATTCTGCATTAAGAAGCAACATATTCCATTAAATTAAGCCACACTATAGATGAAAAATTCACCATTTCTGGAAGGCAATTCCAAAATTAGAGAATTAACCAATCTTCTTTTTTTTACAAAAATAATCATCACATTATTTTTTTCTAGAATAATTTAACTCATTTTTGAGTTAACATAGTTAGTGGGATATATAACCAAGTAAAGTTTTCAATAAAACACTAGTTTTAACCTGATAATCCATGAAAACTATGATTCTATGTAATATTTTTGGGTTTTATCCATTCTTCAACAATTTTTTTAGCAGGGTCAAAAATTATGTCATCTTTGGAAACAATATGTCCAAGGAAATAAATTTTTCGCAACCAAAATTCACACTTTCTAAATTTCCCATATAGTTTATTTTCTTTTAACGTTTGTAAAACAACCCTTATATGTCTTTTATTTTCCTCCTTACTTTTAGAATATACCAAAATGTAATCAAAAAACACAACCAAAAACTAGTCGAAAACTCATGAAGAACTCTATTAATAAGATCTATAAATACAACAAGTGCATTAGACAACCCAAATGACATAAAATAAAAACTCACAGTGCCCATATCTAGTTTTAAACACAGTCTTTGGAATGTATGCTTCCTTGACTTTCAACTAATGGTACCCTAGCCTTAAGTCAACCTTAAGAAAATACCGAGCTCCTTGGAGCTGATCAAACAAATCATTAATATGAGGAAAAGTATTATTGTTTTTAATAGTGATGTTATTAAAGACTCTAAAATCATTTAAAAGTCTCATTGTACCATATTTATTTTTTAAAAACAAAATAGGATCACCCCATGGTGAAGTGATAGTTAAAATGAAACATTTATCTAATAACCTCACAATTTATTTTTAAATTCTAACAGTTCCACTTGATCCATTCAATAAGGGGGTTTAGAAATAGTCTTATCATCAGGTACTATTTCAATAATAAACCCAACCTCCCAATTATGAATAACACTAGAAAAATCATTAGGAAATACAACCATGTATTCATTTACTAATAAAACATCACTAATTTGAATAGTTTTATCTTTTCAATAATATAATCAAAGTGACTTTCACCGCCACCTATAATCAATTTCTCATCTTCTTAGTCAGTTATCAAAGGAATGAAATCATTGAACACAACTTTATTATCTCTACAATCTATATTAGCATAATAAAATAAAATCAAATCCATACCAATAGTGATATCAAAATTTAATTTGTCATGTTCATCAAGATTTATAGGAAAGACCATCCCATTGATAATAATAATAAGATTCTTATAAATCTTGGTTACTTTAATAGTTCCACTCGGAGTTTTCACCAAAACTCCTATATTACTTTCATGAGGTCATATTCCCAATTTACTTGTAAATTTCTTAGAAATGAAAGAATGTGAAGATCCAGAGTCAAACGGGGTATTGGAATAATTTTAATTCACAAGTAAAAAACCTATCAACACTTTATTTTATGGACAAACATAAACTATAGTAATAGAAAATAAATTTGATACACATTTCTGTTTCTAATCACGATGATTTACATCATATAAAAATGACTCCAGACATGAATTAACATAATGACCCAACTCATTAAAACTAAAACACCTCACTATTGGGTGGATATATATTACCCCATTCTTTGTTTATTTAAGACTATTTTCTTTATTGTCACAAGCCTTATAACCAAACTGACCACATCGGAAACACTTCCCAGATCCTATCATACATTATTTGAAACATCTTTTTCTACACTTGGAACATTTTGGGGGCTTACCTCAGGACTTCTTAACTGGTTTTTCTCTGTTTCCTACCACCTTGACCTTTTCTTACTATTTTCATCTTGATGAACATACATGTCAAAAAACTTCTTCTCAACTTTATGATCACACTAAAAATTCTCTTAACTTTTAAATTATCATGTGGAAAATTACCTTAGTTAACTTGGCTTCAACCCTGATTAAAATCTATTAATTTTACTATTAGTTTCCTGGATAAAATATGTAACATACTTGGCCAATATCGTGAATTTTTCTCTATATAGAGCTATAGAATATTTATCTTTCATACTCAATTCTAGAAATTGTTTTTCCATCCAGAGTTGAACAACCTTATAAAAATTTTTCTCAAGGAAAATATCCTTGTATTTTTTCCATTCCATGGAATCAAGATCATATTTCTCTATGGTATTCTTAACCAAATACCACTATTGATCAGATTCACCTTCAAAACAATAAACAAAAAGTGTTACTTTTTGGAATTTCGAACATCCCATGACTTCAAATATCTTTTCTAGAGAATTTATCCATATTTCAACTACCATGAGGTCAAATGATCCACTAAATTATGGGGGACGTTTCCTCATAAAATTATCCACAAAATATATGTTTCTTAATAGTAGATTGGGTTCCTCTCTAGCATGTATACCCCTAATATTTATCATTTGTTTCAAATAATCCATCAGTACAACAAACTATTCTATTTAGATTCCAACCACCTTGGGAAGCTAATTTGGAAGGATATTTTCCTCTCGATTCCTTCCTACTATAGCTTCCCTATTTCCTTTACAGAACACCATTAAGAAAAAAATAGTTTAGGCAAACAAATATGGTAATATTTAAATTCTATATAAGTTTTAACTTAAATATAAATTAAAATACTTCAAGGTAAAGTTATTTAAATTATCATGACCTCTAAAGTTATCCAAATATTATTCTGATAACAACTATAAGGACCCGACCTTAAACATTACATAATCTTTAGTTTTAGTCAATAATTCATTTTATTACATTTTAGGATCTTTTTCTGGTTTATATTTGTAGATAATTATGTCATTACTCATACATTACAAAACCATATAATACAAAGTGGACAGTTCCAATTAGTATTAATTTCTCCCAAAATATAAAACTTTTAAAATAATATAGTATTTATTTTAATGGAAAATATTTATGAATTTCAACTTGAAATTTTTCCTTTCCCTTACCCATCCTTAAATCATATGAAAAACATTTAGAAAATGTGGGATGAGCACAAAAATACTAGTAAGGGAAACAAAAAGAAGTAAAATAGTTATTCTTGTGAAAACATGAAAAATAATATAACATTTACCTTTATCATCAAAGTTATTTTAGAACATGAAATAAAAAAAGCCCACATGAAAAAAACACTCACATTTTTCTAAAAAAAATCATTAAAACCCATAAAAAGTAATTAAAAACTCTTTTCAATGTCTTAGAGAATCATATATATAAAACAATTTTAAAACCATTTTAATTAGAATAACCATATGTCCGACTTCCAATATTATCATTACCCAATGCATTGGAGTGCTATCTGGGTGCAACCATCATTTAAGTTACAATAGGATCACCTATTTCTATCTAGGACACCTCATCATATAAGCTATAATGGGCCCAATAGATTCTATCTAGGCTTCCCTATCATATAATCCGTAACGGGATCACCCAACACTATTCGGGCCTCCCAATCGAATAAGTTATAATGGGATCAACTAGTTATATTTGGTCCACCCCATAGTATAATTCAAAAGTACCATATAATGAATAATAAATTTTTATGCTTGTAGTTTTTCATCATAAAACATTTAAAAAACTCTTTTAAACTCGTAATCAAATCATTTTCGGGTATCAAAATACCATTTTCTTTTAAAAACCCATTTCAATACCATAATACCCCTTTATTTTTAAAAACAAATTTTAATACCAAAATACCAAAAAAGGGAATTTTTTTATTTGAATAAAATATGAAATCTTGAAAATGAATCTAGAAATAAAATAACAACCATGGTGGTGGAAAATGTATTATTGTTGTGAATGTTAAGAATAGAACATTCCTTTTTTCATTTGTCAAAATTTATTATATACAACACATGAAAATATTCCTTTAAAATACCATTTAAATAAACTAAAACAGATTTAAAAAGTATTTTATAAATTTTTTACACCCATATAAATTTTTTTGTAAAATAATTTTAAAGACATGGACATGGAAAATGAAGAGTTGGAAGGAAAACATTTAAGATTTTTTTTTATTTTAACAAAAAGTCCCTTATCACTTTGGAAATATTTGAATCATAATCCCCATGATAGAATAAAATTAATTTTTTATAAATACTATGAGAGTATATAAATTTATGATATAAAATTTCAAATGGTTTGTATATTCACATAGTAAAAGATTATAGGTGAATAACGTCAAAATATGCCTCAATGAAAGAAAATTGAGACGAAGTCCCTAACCGTGAGTCCGAATTGTCACGTGTGTCTTCATCTTCATGAATAATAAACTTATGTTAAATATTTAATTTCTTTATAACCTTTTTTAATTTTATTATTACTTTTATTTCACTTATTTCCATGTTATATACATTTAATTAGTCAATTAATTTCATGTCGGATGTTTTGACCATATTCGGTTTATGTGTCAAAAATGACTTTGATAGGTTGATTATGGTCAATAAGGTCATTATTTGAACATCTAAAAAATAATAATAATTAAAATATTATCATATTTATACCCCAATTAGACTTTTAAAATTAATAATGAAATATATTTATGAAAATGAACCAACGATATGACCATAGAGACAGTAGGTCATACATATGCATGAGTAACGTTTCCATTTTTCAATGATCATTATAGAAAGAAGGTATGTAATATTTTATCTTTATATAATTATTATTATATCATAAATACAATTATATTTAATTATATTTACTTATATATATAATTCTTGTGATGTTGTGATGAAAAAATGGAACCACATCGCTTCGAGGAGGCGATAGTCTACACGTCCATGAACGACGTTATCACTTTTTCAGTGTATGTAAAGGTAAGAAAGAGAATGATATATTATATTTCCATAAAGATAATTATTTTATTAATATCATAATTATGTAATTTATATTATAAATATTCATTATATTTACCCTTATTACCTTCCATGTTATGTGTTAGTGAAAAACACTTCACATCGCTTTGCGAGGCGATAGTCCACCATACACATGACCAATGTTATCATATCACTTATGATATAAAATGTAAAGATGTTATACATGATATAATGACTTAATAGGTATAATAATGTTATAAATATCATATATATATTTTATATCCATCATTATTCCCAACCTTGATAGGTGGTAATGAAAAAACAAACGACATTGGTTCACAAAGCGGTAGTCCTCCGTACACATGAACAATAATTTCATAACCCATTTGATAAAAGAGTGTGTGGTTTTAGGTAGTATAATCAACATAAAAAAATCTAAGTATATTTATTATATTTATGTTATTATATAAGCATGGTATAATAATAATTGAAGGGGGTGTAGAAACAAAATAAAACAAAAACGCTTATTGATGAACACACCCTCTTCTTCGGGTAACACCTTTTGGTTTGAACCAAAGGCCTTTATTGGTTGGATTTATTATAAAAGTAAGGATTATTATATGATAGTATTTTATTTCAGAATTTATTTTGATAGGTATTGGCCGAACCAATTGGTTTTGAAGGTGTGAACATAGGAGGAGAGGGGGTGGCCATTTATAAGTGGGGTGAGTGGAAAGCTTGTATGTTTTTGAAAGAGAGAATTCCACACATGTTTTTAATTTATAAAAAGGGTCCAAAATGAACTATTATAGAAAAAAAGAGGTTAAATGGTAAAATATTTCCATAAAATGGTTTTTATACAAGTGTATAGGTGAATTTTACCCTTATCTTTTTAGTTTAATCCCTAGTAAACCCATTTTACCTTAATCGCAATAATTAATTTTTAATGCTTTCACTATTTATTTTGGTCAAAAATTAAGTTAAAATTATAAAAATTATAAATTATTATTATTATAAACATATAATACATTTTATAAAATTAAATTCACATAATTTTCAAAAATTAATTAAAAATTAATCCCATAGAATCAGCGAGATAATATGTTTTTAAAGAGAAAAAGTTCAAAAGTTTGAAACATTTTATATCAAAATTTAGTATGAAATTGATTAAAATAACCTAAATAGGATTAATGGATGTATAATTGAACTAATTTAAATTTAAATCCAATTAAAAATATAATTTAAAATTATAAATTATTTAATAGAAAATGAAGTTTGCAATTTAAATTTAGTATTTTCACTATTCATCAAAAAATGAAACTTCTCAGAAAAATCACAAATATTTACACTTAGATAATTTTGGTATAGTTATTTCAAAAATGATATTAATTTTATCAAACTAAAATTCTAAAATTTATAAATTAAGTTTTTAAATAAAACCTTATAAGAAAAGAGTTTAGTTAAAACCATTTCCTTTTAAAAAAAATTACTTAATATTTTTTATAACTAATATAACTATCTAATTAATATTAATAAAAATTAAAATGATTTATTATATCATTACCTATTTTTTTAAACTTCCATAAAAGATTACCCCTCCTGGTATGGCTATGAGAGAAGGGAGATGGTGACTGCTTGAGTCCCGCCTCCAGTAGGCCCTGGGTTGGTGACTAACATTGAGGGTATATCATACATATCAATGGAAGGTATTACCCTCTAAGATAAACATGTATAAGATATAGATAAAATAGATACACCAATCGACTATTTATAATAAATATAAAATAAATCTCAAGTGCATAAACGTAATTTCATACAGTTCCTAAAAATGGAAAGGAAACTACAAGTACAAAAAAGGTAACTCAACAGTGACCACAAAGCCTAAATAGATCACGTAAAACCATGAAATAGTAATATACACCCCATATCCAAACTTCTCTTACTGACCTAAAAAATAGTTTATATATATTTGGGGTGATCATAACAACATACTCAATAGGATCATCCCCAGAGCCTCTCATGAAAAAGATAAATAAATTATATTAAATCCCAATGAACAACAAGTGAAACTAACACATCACCTAAATAGGTATACTAAGTTCCTAGACTAACCTTGAATAGATATCACCAAGTATCCCATACAAAATTTCATTTATTATAGTAATAAAAAAAAGGGTACCCCATTACATCTTCCCCACTGGTTTACGGCTATGCCCTAACATCGCACGCCTTGGGCCATCTCACTCCAAAAGAAGCCACCCTGAACACATCTGGTCTAAGTATCAACACATATATATCATACATCACATCATCACATCATACCATCCACATCTCCATATATAGTAATCAGGTAGTTTTTGGTAGCCACTATAGCCCGTATAAAGTATATTATACATCAAGAATTATACCTCAAGACATTACAACCCATACACTGAGTAAGGTACCTCAATCCATCAAAACCTATAAAATTTATACCTATAATAGTCCTTTGGATACTATATCTAGAGATACATGTGTGTGAAATAACAAAAATCCATCATAGACCTCTATACACATATATTGGGAAACTAACCACCCTGCATATCGAAACATAATGCTGCCAAGAGAAGAGATCAGAGTTAGAGAGGATAGTCAACCATATATCCCCCCATCAGGATGTTAGGAAAGAACCCTCCTAGAGTCCACTAGGATTTAGTTGACCTAAATGAAATGGGTGGTGTAGCGTCTGAAATAAAAAAACATATAGGGTATAATATATCTCTCAACCACACTATGAGCATAATCTATTCCTAGTATCAACTATAGCTAGTGTTGCTCGAACACTTGACTTCCACTGATAAAGAATATATATCCTATAAGCACACAAGAATTTAAGAATAATTATGCTAAATTAATTCTTCCCATTTTATCATTCCATTTATGTTAATTAATTAATTATATATTAATTAAAACTATTCCAAATTACATTTCATAATCTATCAAAGTGAAGTCCATGCTCTCCATACATAATCCAATATGAGCCCACAATTTATCAAGAGAAACATCTAATTTTCATTATAGTAACACTAAAACCATGGGTTAATTAATTTATTGAACATTATTAAACTTTCATAATTCTAGGTACTCTGGGAAAATATCCTAAGGTACCAAAAATAGAGATGTAACCAAGCACATCCAGCTACCTCAAGTAGTGGGAAAAAGAATGCGGATAAAAAAGTAACTCGACTATCCAACCATTAAAAAATTCACTCATAAGAAATAATCCCAGCTTTATCACATCAATGGATAATCCTATATTCAACCCATTTCATCACCTCAGTTCCATCCTAGACACCCTCATGCATATCACCATGCATCCCGCCATCACATACATCAACTAATTCCACACCATCCATGATCCCCCATCCATATCTCATCAGCCATCCCAAGATAAACTATTTTAGGCTCATATATCATCACAAGGAACACATATAGAGAACATAGAAGGTAAAAAACATGAATATTTAATAGAGAGGCTTGAACCTAAATCAAGGAATTTATCCTTCACATGAAAATGGGAACTCACAACCCCCAACACAAGGCATTCATCCTTTATAAACAAATAGGTACTCTCAAAACCAATGATTTTTCATTATCAAAACAATCATTTTTTATTCCATCTTGATATAACCAATTAATCATTCATAGGATCCAACTATGGTCAAGCTAAGGCATCAACTAAAACAAGCTATTAAACTATTAAAACATGATTTTGAGGATTTTCATGATTTTAAAAGCTTTAAAGAAAAAAAATTCATTAAAATTATTTTTTATATCATTAACATTAAAAATAATTATATATTTATGTTATTAATCAATTCTATTTAATGTGAGAACAAATTCAATTAAACATACAATTAGAATCAATTTTATTACCATAAAATTACAAGATAATTCTGTTTTATTAAACATGAATATTATTTAATTCTTAATATAATTCCAAAAAAATTATTGGATTTAAATTATTTACCAATTTAATCAAGTAAACATGCTAATACAAGCATAAAAAAATTCTAATAAGCACAAAATAGATAGCACACTATCTAGTAAATTAAGAGGCAGACTATTGTCACTGTGGATAACAACAACATGAAATCTATAAACATAAACCAAGTTTATATTTAATCTAATTTAATATTTTTAGGTTAATTACACCACCATATAAATGGATAAACCATGGTTAGTTTATTATTTCATGTAAATAAATAGGATAAGTTATGAATCCCCTACCTCAAACTTCCAACATTCATGAAATGGAACTGGAACGCCAACACAGATATCCTACCAAATCTCCCATAAAAAACTACATCCCTTAAATTAAATCATACCAAAAAAACTAAGAAACTTCATTAAAATTATGAAGATAAATATCCATAACATGGCAAGAGGAAATGGGATGAAAAAACATCAATCCAATAAGAAACCGTGAGAAAAGTGAGGTAGAACATATCTTGAATCCCTATGGATAAAACTCGAGAATTGGGGATCAATATCTATTGAAAGGGGATTCAAAGACTTCAAAAAATACTCATGTGTGCCTAGGGTTTGAGAGAAATAATTGGATTAAAATTAGTTTTGGGGGACTTGGGGGTATTTATAGGCAGACTAATAGAAGGACTATGACACAACATCTCAAACCATGCTGCAGACCGCTTAGACCACAACACATTGGAAGGAGACCACATCACAAACACCCAGTAAAACCTACATTTTTGAGATATGTGGGCATATACTGTAAAAGGGGATATGGGGAAATGGAACAACCTTAATAACCACCCAATAGATACACCTAAAAAAGCATAAGTTCCCAAAAATACTATGCTGTAGCCACCTGTTCCATGCCGCAGCCTCACAACCACTGGGAAGGGTCTATGACACAATAAACCTCCATAGAATAGTCACCCCTAAAAAGGAATTATCTTCCCGGATCTCCCTTAAAACACAATATGGACTTCAAAATTGGAAAACCTTGGCCTACGATGTAACCCATAGATCCACATTGCATAATTTCCTAAAAAGGGTATGGCACACTTTCTAGCCCCTACCTTCCCTCCAAACACCTTGGAACCGCATCCAGGGGCATCCAACACCCAAAATATCAAAGTAAAAGGATATCATGACCCGATTACTTAAAATATATACATATCAAACCATTATCATCCTTGATAATTTAAAACCACACCCAGAGAGAAAGAAGAAAAAAGGGTCATCTGGACAACCACCCCATGGGATACCACTCAAGGATATCACTATCACAGAAGATCAATCATCTCAATCATGGGAAACAAGAACAAAAACATGGAACAAAAAAAACTATCTCCTAACACTCTCTCAGGGGAGATACCACTCAAATGAGAGTAAGTCCACCATAAGAAAAAAGATAAAACCTTCTCATAAACCAAACAAGGTCCAGAAACACAAACAATAAACATTAAAAGAGAAGAGATAAACAATCAAAAACTTGGAATATTGAGTGTGTATCTATGAATCATGTTCCAAGGTACTATCCTTCATGCCACCATACCAAAAAAGGACACAAACCAAGGGAATATCACACCCTCACAACACCTTGTCCTGGTAGTCTTGGATATCCACCAGTTTCTCCTTAAAGGTCGTATCATCAGAAACATCGATCTCACCCCAATAAATGATGTTAGAGTCATCATGAATATAAATTTTTAGCTATGAAACATGAAAAAAATTTCATATCCAGCTCATCTATTGGGGAAGTACTATTCAATATTCCATAGATCCCACATGATCCAACACCTCGAAAGGACCAAAAAATTGAGGTGAAGCTTACTCCCAAGACCAAACCTTCACTACCCATGGAGATGAGTCACCTTATATAATTAATGATCTCCAATGTAAAATTTGAGAGGTCAAATATTATGATCGATATAGAAATTATGATGAACATGTGATAATTTCATCCTCTCACAAATTACCTAAACTATCCCTATAGTTCTATATACTATCTATGACTTGAGAATTGTCGACTCTCCATCCCTAGTATAGTACAACATAGAATGGAAATGTCAGTTGTAAAAAGCTTCAAATAGTGCTATACTAATGGTGGAGTGAAAAATATTATTGTAATAAAACTTGACCAAGGGAAGATGCCTCATCCATAAACCTCCAAAATCTAGGACATAAGAACACAACATGTCTTCATGAGTTTGTATAGTCTGCTCTATCTGACCATACTTCCATAGATAAAAAGTAGTGCTAAGGCATAAATAAGATCCAAAACAATGTTGAAGACCTCTCCACTCCTTAGAGGTAAAATAATGATAATGATCAAAGATGATCATCCTTGGGAATCTGTGGAGTTTCAAAACCTCCTCCAGATACTACCTTGAAAAAACCTTCACTGAGATCAACTCCTTGACTACTATGAAGTGGGATGATTTTTTCAAATGATCTACCATCACCCATATAGAATTAAAGAATAATTGAGATTCATATAAAATAGTAATGAATTCCATCTATATTTTTCTTAATTCTACTATGGAACATCTAATGGTGGGAGAAAACTGCTAGGAACATGGTGTTACACCTTAACCTTCTGGTAGACTAAACATTGGGCACAAATTCTGCAACTACACACTTCAACCTAGGCCACCAAAAATACTCTATTAGAGTTCTATACATCATTATTACACTAGGATATACCACTAAGGGTGAGATATGGAACTCACATAGAACCATATCACACATCTAAAAAGTGATGAAAAGCCTTCCCTAGAACAACACCTGGTGTTGTTGATCCTTAGACCAACCATTAGGGGAATCACAAAAAACAATTAAGTCTCTCCTAAACTCCATCTCAGAATCCCCTAGCCATGAATCCGCTACTTGTTACCCAAAAAATGACTACATGATCATCTAGAAAAGGTAGTCTCTACCTTTAACCTCTCTCATATCTAGATGAATTAGTGAGATATGTTCTATCAATCTCCAAGATTCTACTGATTCATGCAAGGTATCACTATGTGACTTCATACTAAGTTCATTAGCTACAAAATTCCATTTTCCTAGTTTATATAAAATCTAAAAGTCATAATCCTATAATAATTCCATCCATAATCACTATCCCAAGTTCAATTCATGCTGAGAGAATACATACATTAGGTTCTTATGATTGGTTGAAACCAAAAAATGATCACTAATGAGGTAATTTCACCAAAACTTCATGGAAAACACAACTGCCACCAACTCGAGATCATGGGTGGAATATTTATGATCATGGGAACATAATTTCTAATACATATAAGAGACAACCAATACATTCTGTATCATAAAATATACTAAATCAAGATGAAAATCACCATAGAAAGCCTCAAATGAAACTCCCTCTACTAGAAAACAAAGGGCTACATCGCTAACCAAATGCTCTTTCAGGTACTAAAAATCCACCTAAAATTGATTAGTCCACATGAATTATTGATCCATACTGGTCAACACTATTAGAGGATTAAAAATTTAAGATATCTTGACTATGAAACTCATCTTCACCTATGCTACTATCTTAGGGGATGCCCAAGAAATGACCTCCTTAATCATTGAAGTATCAACAACTAATCCCTACTTAGATACAACATAGACAAAGAAATAGACTTCACAATCCCATAAATAAAACTTTTAAAACCTTCCAAATAGATGATTATGATGAAGAAATACCAAAACAACACAAATATGCTCTAAAAGATCCTCCTCAAATGCAAAGTACACAAAGATATCATTGATAAAAACCACCCAAAACTTATCTAGAAACTACCTATATACTAAGTTCATGAGAACCATGAACAAAACTAGATAACTCATCACATTTAATGACATAAAAACAAACTCATAATTCCTATAACAATATCAAAAGGAGGTCTTTGGAATATCCTCATCATTCACCCATATCTGATGGTACCCTGACTGCAGATCAATATTTGATAACCAATTAGATCTTTTCATATGATCGAATTATTCATAAATATATGGAAGATGATAGTTTTTCTTCACTATCACATGATTAAAGTGATGATAATTGATAAAAGGCTCAAAATTCCATCATCATTCTTCATAAAAAAAATTAGCCCACACCAAGGTGAGACACCCGACCAAACAAAACCCTACTGTAATAGATCATTGAGCTATACTCATAACTCTTTCAACATAAAAGGATCCATCCTATACAAAGACATTGATATAGGGGAAAATCCTGATTGTAGCTAAATCTCAAACTTAATATCTCATCAAGGGGTAAAACTATAAATTCCTTAGGAAAAACAACAGGGTGTTCTTCCACAACCTTGGGAAACACCAATGTGTGATCCTCGGATGAAGACAACATCAACTCGACCATCAAGGAAGACAAGAATGGAAAACACCTATGACCCATCCGAGGGTTTCACTCATCAATAAAAACCACTGGATCTCTATAAAAATCATAGAATACAACCTTTCTCCTAAAGTAATTCAAAATATCTTTCACTGAATATAGAAATCCCATATCAAGGATGATGTCATATGGATATATCCATAAACATAGGAAGTCTCACAAAGATCAGTGCTTCCCCAACACTAGCTCAAAATATCTACATACTTCATATAAATAGGCTAAACCTCTAAATGGTATAGTTAATTCCAAGGGAATTGGAATCCTCTCCACATAAAGTCCTAAAGCATGGATGAGGGTAGGTGATATGAAAGAGTGCATAACTCCTAAATCAAAAAAGTATTCACACATGTGGAAAACAAGCAAAGGGTACCTCTAATGAAATTTTGTTCACTCGGTTCTAGAAATTATATAGCATGATGTTGACCACAACCTACTCCATGACCTTTCTGAATCTGATCCAACCAACTCCATGGCGGTGCATTGCTCTTTAAGGATGAGGAGAATCTTGGGGATATCCTATTCCTACCCCATATCCTCTTTATTGATCCCGAGTTTGACTATCCTCCTGATACTACCTCATTTGAAACTGAATAAATAGAGGAACATGAAGTGAACCACCTGATTAAAATTGAATGGTCCTAAAGTTCAACACTGTCACCACTGATAACCTTGATTTCCACAAGAAAAATACACATATCATCCCTTGGAAAATACCTAAGAGCTCCCACCCATGGATAAAAAAGATGAAGAGGGTTGAGACCTACCCTCATATCTCCAAAAAATCTTCTTTTTCTAACAACTAAGAACCCCATACTACAAATATACTCCTTAAATAACCATTATGGATCCTATCTCATGATTATTTGGTTTTAGCCAACATTCTCTAAAAAACCTATTCTCTAGCTAGAACCTCAAGACATGTTAACAACATGAATGCGATGACCTGAAGATAGATCTCTAGATTCAAAGCTTCATAAAAATGAATCTCCCTAGCCTTATCATCTAGAAATAGGTTTTAAGCATATCAGAGAAGGGTCTTGAAGCATATCCTGAACTCCCGTATGCTCGAAATACCCTATTAAAGGATAATCATATCCTAGTGACTGGCCAAAAGTATGCTTAAAACTAGTCCCTAGAATTCTCCCACAATACCACTGACTCACCATGATTCCCACGTAACAAGATCCATTGCAACCTCACTACCCCACATAATATTAACACACCCAAAAAACCTAATTATCCTTCTGATCATGGATAAAACTGAAAGCTATCTCAACCTCCTCTAACCAGTACTCTATGACTGTGTTCAAAGTGGATCCCTCATACTTATATAGAATCTGAAGCTAAAACTATTGTATTTTCATCCTTTAAGTGTCATCATCATCAACCTCTATTCTGTGGTGATATTCTGGCACATCCTTATGAATATCCTCATTTTGAACCTATTGAGGATATCAACCTCGAGCCATGATTTTAATAAGAAAAAATGGTTAGATACTCATAAAACTGGGATATGGAATATTTAACATTAATTAATCAATCATTTTATTTATTATTTTAAGGTTTAACCTATCCCAATGTCTACCCATTTAAAACACAAATGAAAATAAGAATGATGCATGATCCTTTCCTAGGTCTCTACCTTGAAACCAGTATCAATTATTTTACTAGGATCAAAAAACTTAAAATATCCATGAATAAAATCATAGGGGTCCCTAAATACCTATGTTTCAATCTGTCTCTTTTTTTATATCATTTACTAAACTTAACTGACACGATTACCCTACCAACCCATGAAGTATCACTTGTTCCTAACTATAAATCCATCCTATCTCTCAACCTAAAGCCCTTAATACCACTCTATCACGACCCACTACCCCTAAAGAGTACTCCTACTAGGTCGAAAATTAGATAAGGAGGATGGAGACCTCCTGATTCTTTACTTCAACATGCCCCATGTTGGTGACTAGAATAAATAGTAATCATACATAATAATGGGAGGAATTACTTTCTAAGAGAAAAATGCTGTTGAGAGATATAAGAAAAATAAAACAATTAAATATCTATTATAAATATAAAATAAATCCCAAGTGCATACATGAAATTTACTAAAATCACTAGAAAGGAAACTAAAAGTACCAAAAAGGTAACTCGACAGTGACCATAAAGCCCAAAAAGTATCCTAAAAAACCACAACCTAGTAATATCTAGCCTGATATCCAACCTTCACTTTATGAACTAAAAAAATTTATATATATGTGGGGTGAGAATAATATTATACTTAGTAGGATCTTCCCTAGATTCTCTTGTGAAAAAGATAAAATAAACAAACCAAATCCCAGTTAACAACAAGTGAAACTAACTCATCACCTAAACATGTATATGAATTTCCTAGCCTCACTATGTATAAATATCACTAATTATTTCATATAATAGATCATGTATTTTAGTAATAAAAAATAATGGTACCTTGCTACTACTTCCCCAATGGTTTTTCACTTTGACTCAACATCGCACGTCCTGAACCATCTCTCTCCAAAAAAATACAACCGGAAGACACCTCAGATAAGCAACACAACATGAACCGCATGCATCAAATCATCACATCATCCCATCCACACATTTATATATAGTAACCAAGAAATTTTTGGGATTCACCACATCCCATTTTATGTATATCATACATCAGGTATTATATCTCAATCCATCACAGCCCATGCACCAAGTAAGGTACCTAAAGCCATCAAAACCTATACACATCACACCTATAATAATACTTTGGATACTATATATAAAGATACATGTGTGTGAAATAACCACAATCCATCAAAAACCTATACACACATATATGGGGAAACTAAACACCGTGCATTCTATCACATAATACTACCAAGATTAGAGATCAGGGATCGAGGGGGTATTCAGCCATACATCCTCCCATTGGGATGTTCGGGAAAACACCCTTACATATTCCACTTGGTGTCAGTTTCCCTAAAAAACTTGGGAGGGGTATCTTATGAAATCACAAAACATATAAGTTATAATGTAGCTCACAACTAAACTATGGGAATAAAATAGTCCTAGGCTCAACTGCAGCTATCATCGCTTGGACACTCGACTACAACTACTAGGGACTAGATATCCTATAAGAACACAAGCATTTAAGGATACTTACATTAAGTTAATTATTTTATTTTTATTATTACCTTTATTTTAATTAATCCATTATCTATTAATTAACATTGTTCTAAATTACATTTTATAAACCATCAAAGTGAAGTCCATTCCCTTCAGGCATAATCCAAACCGACTCCATGGTTTATCAAGATTAGTATCTCATTTTAATTCTAATAAAACCAACCCAATGGGTTAATTAATTTATTAAACATTAAAAAACTTTCCATAATTCTAGGTACTATAGGAAAACATCCTAAAATACCACCAAAAGAGATGTAACCAAGAACATTCATCTACCTCAAGCAGTGGGAAAAGGAATGCATATAAACAAGAAACCCAAGCATCCGACTATTAAATAGATTCAATCACAAGTAAGTATAAAAAATTTACCACTTCAATGGATAATCCTAGATTCTACCTGTTTGATCATTCTAGCTCCATCCCTGATACCCTAATGCATATCTCCATGCATCCCACCATCATATGCATCAACTTCGGCCACATCGTCATAGATTCCCCAACCATATCTCATCATCCATCCCAGGATCATCCATACTAGGATCACATCACATCATAAGGATCACATCCATAGCACACATAAGGTGATAAGAAAACTGTCATATTCAACATGGAAACTTGGCCCTAATCAATGTATTTTACCTTCACTTGAAAACATGATCTCACATCCCCAACACAAGGAATTCAACCTTTATAAACAAACCGACACTCTCAACCCCAATGATTTATATTTATCAAAACAATTTTTTTTATTATATATTGAAATAATAGATTCGTTATTCACATGTTCCAAATACGGGCAACCTAAGGCATCAACTAAAACAAGCTATTAAACTATTCAAATATGATTTCTCATATTTTACATATTTAACAAGATTTAAATAAAAAAAATTCATTAATATTCATTTTTAATCTCACTAACATTAATAGGAATTACAACTTCATGTTCTTAATCAATTCCATTTAATTTAATAACAACTTCAATTAAACATTTAATGAGAATCAATTTTATTTCCATAAAATTACATGATACACCAGATTTATTAAAAACGAATCTTATTTAATTCTTAATCCAATTCCAAAAAAATATTATATTTACATTATTTAACAATTTAATCAATTAAAAATTCAAATATAAGTATAAAAAATATGCTAACAAGCATAAAATATGTAGGAAACTATCTAGAAAATCAAGAGGCAAACCATTAATACGGTGGAAAGCAACAACATGTGATCGCTAAACATAAACCAAGTTCATCTTTAATGTAGTTTAATATTTATTAGGTCAATTCCATCATTATATAAATATCTAAAATGTGGTTAACTTCTAATTTCAGGTAAATAAATAGGATAAGTAATGAATCACCTACCTTAAACTTACAACATTCTTGAAATTGAACTGGAATGCCAATGCAGATCTCTGATCACCTCTCCCGAAAGAAACTATAACACTCCAAGGAAACTGAACCAAAAACAAACAGGAAACTCTATTAGAATGATGGATAGAAATCACTATAACATGGTAAGAGGAAATAGGAGGAAACATGATCGATTCAAAAAGAAATCATGAGAAAATAGAGGTGAAACGTACCTCATATTGATGTGGATCGAACATGGGAATCCAAGATCAATAAATATTAAAAAGGGATTCAAATACTTCAAAAAAATATCCTTGGATGACTAGGGTTTGAGAGAAATAATTGGGAGAAAATTGGGTTTGGGGGCCTAGGGGTATTTATAGGTAGACTAATAGGATGAGGACCACGATGCAGCCTCTCAGACCATGTAGAAGACTTCCTAAACCATAACATAGTGGAAGAAGGCTATGCCACTACCACCTGGTCAAACCCAAATTCTTGATATCTATAGGTATATCCTATAAAAGGGGATCTGGGGCTATGAAACAGCCTTAAGCACCATGCTGTAGCTACCCCACAAAAGGCAGAAGTGCCTGAAATTTCCACACCATAGCCGCCTATTCCATGCTGCAACCTCATGGCCACTGGGAAGGGGCTATTCCATATCCAACCCCCATGGCACAATAACCCCTAAAAAGGTAGTCACCTCCTCGAGATCTCCTACTCCACAACATGAACTTCTACATAGCATAACCTAGGCCTATGAAGTAGCCCATGGATCCTCACCATATCCTTTCCAAAAAAGGTAGTGACACCCTTCTTAGCCCCTAAATTGAACATCCTCTAGGGGACTCAAACACCCAAAATCACAAATAAAAAGGCTAACATGACTTATTTCCTTTCACTTATTCAAATTGAAAGATATATGGGTTTCTAGAGACATACCTTTCATAGCTTAATTTTGAAGTCCTTATTCGAACCAAATATGAAAACCAAATGTTCATGATAATATATGATAATATTAGAGTAAATTTATTATATGGAAAATAAATACTTTGATTTATCATACTTTAACAGCATCATTTAAACTATTATACTTTAGGGTTATTTTCCTAATAGGTTCTCTGACCATATCATAATAATGTGATAAAATCATTCATAATGGTCTATAAAGTGTATGGTAATCCCCCAAAAATATCCCCTAGAGTATAAAACCATATGTGCATTTAGTCATCTTTGTTATGCATAGGGATAAGATCGAGTTAATACCCAACCAACCTTTTCAAGATTATTTCCCCTAAGTGCATCTGCACTAGAGACTATATCCACTTATTTGTATCCAGGTAGGGATTTCATTTCTAGGAAGCCACACACTATATAATTTTCCATTTTTTTAGATATTTTCCATTATTTAGACTGATCCTTAGGGATTCTACTAGTATATTCTAGTCTTAATTTATAATAAAAGTTAAATCAATATCTTACTTACTATATCCTAAACCCAAAAATTCTAGGAAACATACCAATCAATATATACCTAAATAACATATAATCCTAAGATATATTAATATTTTCTCAAAATAATATAAATTTTCTTACCATCAAATTTATAGCTTGATCATATGATATTCATAACCTATAAAGTTATTTACACCTTGCTTTGATACCAACTGAGTTGCCTTAGACCTATACTCTTGGAATCAAAAATGATTTTTTTCTTTTACATATCATCTTTGAAACTAAATGAAGTGATCCAAACATAACCACATATTATTCAAATTTCAACAAAAAATATTAATATACTTACACACCAAATATCTTTTTGGTTTAGAGTTTTATACATTTTGGAAAAACTTTTTTCAAAGAAAACCCATATATTTCCCATTTAATAAACATTTATCCCATTATACTAAGAATTAATTATTCTATAATAAGCCTTCAAAATATCTCACAAAATTCTACACACATGATAACCTTATAGATATATCATATATATTACTCTTCTTATCAACCTACTCAAATAGAAACATAATATGGATGAGAAAAAATGATCAATAATGGGTAGAATATATTAGAGGCTATTATGTATTAAACAAGGCATGAATAATATGGTAGGAATAAATAAATCTAATAATACTATATAACTAATCACATGAGCTTGAAATAATTCCATGGATAATATAACAATATAAATATTCACATGAATAAAAATTACTAATTTCATGGTGATGGAATTTATAATGATGACTATCTTAATCTTAAAACTAGGCCTCAGCCAAGACATTATTCATGACATCATTACTATATCCAAGAAATTATTCTTACTATCAAGACCATAGACAAGAAAATATTCTTACCAACATGACCATAGCCATAAAATTATTTATACCATCATGATTGTAACCAATACATTATTGGTACTATCACGACCACAACCTAGACATTATTCATACCATCATGAATGTAACCAAGACATTATTTTTACTATCATGACCACCATTAATACATTGTTGGTATTTTTATAAACACTTTCAAGACATTATTCTTACCTACATGATCGGAACCAAGGTATTATTCTTAAATGGGTATGCTTACACCAAATACCCAAACATGTTTATCTCATGAGACCTACTGATGTATCAAGGAGCTATATAATTTTGATCCCACCTATCACTTAAACATATTGAATTCTTTCCTCGTTGAATGATCATTTCAACACATGATCAAATTTCCTTAGTAATCTGTAAACATACACATTAGAATAAAAAACTTATGAGATGTTAATACTTTCCTCAGTAAATAAACGAAATTACATGATCATAAGACACCCATAGAAATAAGGTGGATGGTATCATTAGGGTATATTCTCACTCAATCATAATATATTTAAAGTATGATGACATATATGAAAAAATATTTTAAAAGATAATTTAAAATTTACTTGGATAAAGAATAAGAAATACTAATTATGTTTTTTGATACACTTTTAAGAAAATATTTTATAAAATAAAGGGGATAAAAATTTATTTAGGAAACCACGAAAACTTATAGAAGAAGTTTCTTAAATAAAAATAAAAATAATGATGATAATAATGAATTTTTATAGAAAATGTTTAAAAGATACAACTTCTACATTCTATAAAGAAGTTAAAAGTTAATTATAAATAAAGTCACAATCCACTTATAAAAACAATTTTCAAGAATACAAGGAAAATAGAAGTGAAACCATAAGAGTTTTTAGATTTTTTATACCATACTTATAAAATATTAAATTACAAGTCACATTTAAAATACATTTTTGAAAATGTGTAGTGAATACTTTTGAAAAATTTTACTTTAAAAAAGAATCTTAAATAATGTATCCTTTAAACAATCATAATTTTTTTAGAAAAATATAGATTAGAAGATAAAATATATAATTATGAAAGGAAAATACTTTTACAATATTTTTAAAATACCTTTATTGAAATACACATTGTAATAAGTTTGATAAAAATTTATTTTTAAAAGAATTAAAGAGAAATAATAAGATCACATGAGATAATACATGTTTGGGTTTCAAAATAATAAAATAAAACATTTGTGGAACGAGATAATATGGATATGTAATATAAACAACTATTAAAGTGGATGATGATTATTCTTAATAATGTTTCATTTTTATAAAGAAAATAATCTATCAAAGAAATAAAATTTATTTAACAATACTTTGAAAAGGATTTTATGAGAAAGAAATGTAAATCCAAAAAAGTTGAGATGATGTCTAATATAATTCAATCATAACATAATATGTAACTGACTTATAATAATAAAATTCAAGAATTATCATAACTCAATGAATAGAAATTTTATTAGAAAAAACCGGATTTTTTTATATGAGTTTTTTTAAAAAAAATCTGGAAAACCGCATAGGTTAATTTTTTTTAAAATATGCTACAAAGGCAGCATCGTCGATGCCACCTTTGTGTTGGTGGGAAAAGGTAGCATCGACACTGCCGCCTTTTCTCCCTTGTGACGCCTTTATCCTTGGTGGATTTTTGTGAGACCTTTAGGGTCTCAGGGTCCCTAGTGAGTATCTTTATAGTCACCCCTGCACGGGCTATGCCCGCACCTTGTTGTGTTAGATGCAGAAGACGGACAACACTGACTAAGGATGAGGGTACCAGGACTGGAGGTAGCTCGGAGGTGGACCTAGAAGAGGCGTACAGCAGAGATGACCGATTGAGAGCTGTACCTACCATTCAGGTAGGATCTTTGGCAGGTGATCATAGGAGTTGTTCCAGTTACTTATACTTTCAGCTATCTGGTACTTTCAAATTTTCCTTTTACTTTCCAATTGGGCTTGTATTCTGGCCCCATTTTACTTCTTGTACTCACTCTATTTACCTGTATACTTGAGTTCATATCTTGCTGTGTGCTTGGTTGTGTGTGTTACAGTTTATAAAGGAAATTCCTTCCCAGTTTTAGGATTATGACTTCGGTGCTAGTCACGAGCCCCTAGCCTATGGAAGGTGGGCTTGGGGTAGTCACGACACAGGCCCCGGGGGACGGGTCATGAAAAATTGGTATCAGAGGATTCAGTTCTACCACAGAACATAGGACTCTGATATTTCTTTTTAATGATAATATTGTTAATTATAGAGAGTATGGTTATCAGTTTAGGGAATCCTATGTTGGTGTGGTGGCTGACGTATCCATACACCAGGACCCTGACTTGTAATTTCCGACTCAGTGCATGAAAACACTGATGGTGTGTGTGTTTTTAAGAGTTTTCTTTGTGATATCTTGAGTCATCTCACCAGGTATAACTTATTGACCATGGTTCACCTGTTTCATTTCAGGATGCCTCCACACAGACAACCAGCTAGGGTTCCGAGAGTTGTACGCACTGATAGCCCACCGAGCGATGAGGCTTCGGTGCAGGGCCCTTTTCTAGTAGAGGCACCAACGACGGCCTCTGCGCCCCACGACGACTTAGTTCCAAGCCCAAAAAATTATACGATCGCATTTTCACGATCCTTTTGTCGAGGTATTCGCATCCATATATCGCGCTCAGTAAAACTTCATGTTTCCAGCATCAATAAATATTTGGTGTTGAAGAACGCATGAAGAACGCATGAAGAATGGAAAAAAGGGGAAATGTTTATGTTTGGGAAGATGGCCATGTTTGTTTGTCCATTGTCGTCATGAATTTAGGATATGAAGAATCAAGAAAATAAATTCAAACATATATAAAAAAACAAACCCCTAAATCGAACCGTCGGATAATCGTCCGCGCTTGTCGGTGGACCGTGTTCTTAGTTCCCGCAACCAACTCCCAAAGACATCGCTTGATCGTCTATCTCCAGTTTGGAGTTTTGGTTTTTCTCATCACCTCTCGTTGGTACTGGATCTATCCTCCAAGGGTTTTACATCACTTCACTTTGTCATCACTTCGTTGTTTGGTAAAGCAGTGCCGACACCTCTCCCCAAGCTCCATATAAATAGAAGAGGGGGAGGGTGTGCAACGTTCATGGGATTAATGAAGGCCCATTAATTAGGAACCTTCCTAATTCCCCAATGGTGTAGTTACTTAGAATGAAAGGTCAAGCCATTGATTGGCTTGGCATGTTTCCAGTCCCACGTTATTACTTATCTGTTGGAGGAAAATAAAGAAAATAAAAATTAACTAAGTTATTTTTATTATTCTTTTAAAAGTCTCAAAATCTAAATTTTTCTCTAGACCTACTGTGGTCAAAGTGAAGACTCCCTTAAGAGAATCCCAGTGCTGTGGATTCAATGGTGCCCTTAGATTTTTAATCTGAGTACCGGGTCAAAATTTACAAAATTCCGCTCGCGCATTTACTAAACGTACCCGAAAAAAAGTTTGGAAAATTATTATTAGTCACCCTTGACCCACGCCAGTCAAGGTTAGGCTCTACCTAGGTGAAACAGGACCCAAAGAACCCAACAATACACTTATATTTCCAATCTGAATTACCATTTAAAAGTTTTTTATTTTACAATAAAATAATTGTCAGTTAATTATTTTATTTACGTCCAAAAACTATCTTTCACTGGTGGCCCGTGCCGGACAATGTTAGTATCTGCCTAAAAAAATCATACCCTCACAAGTTTAGAAATGGTCTCAGATTTTTAATCCGAGTTACTGTTTGTGAGTTATAATCATTTGAAAAATAAAATAACTTTATTTAATTATTTTATTTACAGTTATTCCATTTTCATGTTTTCTCATAGGAGGCCTGCACCGACTAAACTTAAGTCGCACCTAGGGTAAACCCACCATCTTGAGTGCAACGGTGCCCTTATATTTCTGATCCAAGTAAAAATTTAAGAGTTATTCCACTTTTTCAGTAAAACTGCTTACGTGCGTTAATTTAAGGTTAACAAAACTTCGACAGATCATTCTGGGCACTCCGGGCATCATAATCACGTGCCGTCAGATTTCACAGTCTCAAAATAATTCCATATAAATAAAAAAAATTCGACAGAATTTCCAGGACATTACAAATAATCTCAATGAGTATCACTCATCCTAGCTACCCAATCTTGTACCAAAGGCTTACCATGAGAAACCCATACCAAGAAAATGACCAACTCAAGGGTATCTTCACATAAAAACCCCAATATGCATCACTAAACAATGAGGCATGCACAACCAAAGAAAAAACACCTCTATAAAACTCTAATATAGGAAATAACTAAAGAAATATACAAATCAATAATATAATCAAAAGATAAAACTGATCTAAACCCTCTAAGCATAAATCCCATAACATATAATCACCTAGGACATAGCTACATATGAGACTCCCTCTCAACCACTTCATTATATGATATTAGGACCAATATAAACACAATTGATTCAATATCTAAGTAAGGACCTCTAGCATAGAAACGACCTTAACAAAAGTCATCAATGACTAAATAAAATCTCAATCACCACAAAAAGAATAAGATAAATGGACTAAGAAGTTTAATAATAGAGAAGGTTCTAGCTCCCCCACTTTGTTCAAAGTATGGAAAGAGTCAAAATTATAAGAAATATGCCAAAATGATAAGAAGAATAACTTTGTGGATCATCCTTAAAAACGAACTCTCCATATTCCTTTAAGACCTTTCTAGTAGGCACATTTTAAATATCCTAAGGCATGGGTCCAAACCATCCAAAATTTAAATCTCTAAAAAAATCCAATTTAAAACTAAGGGATTAAACTAAAGACATGAATTTACCAAAGTAGATCACACTGAAAAATTACTTTCTTTAAAATCAATACATTTAAAAAGAGTATAAAAAGTCATTTTACAAAATCAAGACACACCATAGGAAAACTATTTACTTCCTTAAAACTACCAAAAATACACTTTGAAACTTAAAATCCCTACTTATATACCAGGGAATTTTCACAACATTACACATGTTTTGAAAACTAAAAATATTCTCAAAATAAAAATCCCACTCAAATTTCAAAAAGTTCACCTTTATTTCAAAAACACCCAATGAGTTCTATATTAAAAATAAAAAATTTCATTAAATTCAATTCCATTTAAAATATTTCTATGAAAATCCACTTAAATTTTTAAAAAATCCCAAATCCCATAATGAATTCAACCACTTTAAAGTAACATAATAAAATTCTAAAATATATTTTTAAAATATTCCATAAAACTATTTTTAAAACCAAATAATCCATGTAATTACCTTCTTAAGAAACCCATCAAAATTTGTTTTCAAATCAAAACATTTCCGGAAATAAATCTTTTTTTTAAAAAATAAGCTAAAGAACTCATAATAGGACATATTAAAAAACCAACTCTAACAAAATCAAAACATTATTAAACCCTCTTTGAACCCTCTATAACAAGTGTAAATCACTTTAGGAGCCATTGAAAAAAAATAGGTTTAAAAAAAAATCTAAGAGGGATACATAGATGTACACAACTTGGACGCATAGTTTGGATGACCATGTTACAATCGAGTAACTGACCCTAAGAAGCTTCCAGGACCATGTGTATGGGACCAAAATAGTTTTCTAGACCAAGTGAGCTAATGATTTCACTATGTTTACTTTCTAATTTCATAAAAAATCTCATAGGAAACTCCAAAAGTATTTAATATAACTCAATAGGGATCAAAATACCATCATTAAAATAATTAAAGTGGAAACTCGATTCTTGAATCAAATCCAGACTACTCATTACTACCCAAGTCTCATAATAAAAGGTGGTGATCAGTCACCTATTCATGAACTACCTCCTAATTTATAACAGCCCTAGTCTCCATACCACTAAGACACACTTGAATTTTAAGAGGGAAATCTGATACCATTTGACAACAAACCTACGTGGGGTGACCTGACATGTTACACAACCTGACTCGCCATAAGGCATGATTTGAATTCTCGATCACCATAGGACAAAGACAAGAATCAGGTTATTAAAACATACAAAATTGGGAATGATTTTACCCTTGAATAATAGTAAATAATCAATATAATCTGTAGCAAGAATCCAATATGGAGCATCATACATTGTACTTACTTGTCAATTAAATAAATAGATATAATAAATACACAATCTAGATATGGAATAATCAATAATAAACATCTAAATAATACCTAACTAATAATAATGATCCATATCACTTTTAAATATATAGTGTAAGAAATACACCACACAACCCAAATATGAAAGTAAAGAAAACCCACCACAGCTAGCTGGATTAGCCGATGTGTACTCATCCCAAAAATAAAACAAAAACACAAGACACCTCTCAAAAATATCAATGTGACCCACAATCACTCACCAAACAAACTTCCTGCATCACTAGACAACTCAAATGATATCAAAACCTAGATCAACCCACTATACCTATATAAAACACGAGAGCTGCATACATTCACACTAGTGTGTATGAAGGGTGTGAAAAAATAGGTTTATTAGGATTTCACCAAATATTCTATAAAATTACTCTTATGAAATAGTTCATGAAAGATAGTTCTAACATATTTATATAATAGGTTTTATCAATTTAAAGTGAGTATAAAACAAGAAACATACGCATTAACTTTTTTAAAACCAAAGGTAGAATCTCTTTGGAAAACAAAACACTATCCAATTTGAAAACCATGATTTCAACCCTGAACACATAAATAAAATTTCCTTTTTAAAATCGATTTCAATAACCCTTTTTATCCTAAGGGGTGGAATATACCATTTAAAATTGAAAAAATTTAAAACATTTAGGAAGGTGGAATGACTAGTTTACAATTTTAAAACCAAAACACTTTTCATTATTTTAAATACTTTAACAAATAATCCTTTCAAAAATAATTATAAAGTAAACCATAAAATAAAATAACAAAGGAAATAAACAATGGGCACTATCATATTCATGATTCATAGTGTAAACAAACAAATAATGAAAAAGGTTCCACAAAAACCCAAATGCGACTAGGGGATAAAAAGATAGTTTGTAGTGAGAATCCACAAGGTAATAACAACATTAAATGATTAAGTGTCATGGGTAAATACCTAGAGTAACGCGATACAATTTTATACATACAAAAGAGAATCTATTTTTGGATAATATCCCATAGTATTACCGGGTTATGTCGTTTAGCTCCTATAGCCTGATCATGTTATAATGATAAGCTCCTATAGTCTAATAAAGTTAATAAAGTTAGTATAACCTAAACTGAATCCTTCACTCAGTTACCCAGGTTCCCATGACATGAAAAATTATAGGTGAGAATTCAATAAACAAAATGATCAACCATATGTTAATAATGCACAAAAAAAAACCTCATCTTGCCTCCAACACCCTCTCACAAAAAAAACATTTTCTCATCAATCAGGTATCATGTAAGTATAATTAAAAATTCACATCCCATACATGGGAAAAATTATATACAAGACATACAAAAAATGGTCTCATAGTTAGGGTGCATAATTATCAATTAATTATCAATAAAATTCTAAATGGGAATTTGAAAAATGTGTCAGGTCCAAAAGGTCGAATACCTTGAGAGGGGGAGGGGTGAATCAGGGTATGACAGATTAAAATTTATTCCCCTTAAGATCTTGTTTCTTCATAAAAAAACTCTTTTCTATCTCATTCTCATTGAAAAGTATGAAAAAAATTTAAATCATGCACAACACACAAATTTTTTTACTTGTTTAACCTCACTGGGCTACGTTTAAGGAGCATACAATGTAGGTGTGCCAATGTACCAAATCCACTAAGACTCTAATCCAATAATGAGTACAATGTTCGAGATAGATATTTTATGCCTAGGATCACTGCCTTTACAAGGTTTAGGGTTTTTTTCACTACATTCCCAAGGGTCACTCTCTATTCCTCTTTCTCTGGATCACTTCCGGTCGAAAGAGTCATCGTCTTCCTCTTCCTTTGCTCAGTGCTCTTAGAAAGGAATCCAATCGCAGTTTATAGACTTGTAGGTCAAACACAGTTTATGGACATATAGGTCCCTTTATTTGCATGACTTTATAAATCCTCATATTTAGGTAGATGCTATGTTGAAGTCCCTTTTTCACTCATAGATGAAGTACACCTTCCCAGGTACTGTTAGATACTAGAAAATACTTTCGCAAACTAATTTGAAGCTTTTTCAATATTCCTTGAGTGTTTCGAGAACCACCTACTCCTACCACATATTGTATACCAGGTATGGTACATGGAACACCTCCTCTACATACCACTTATTCCTACATGAAACTCCCTTCCCCCGTGGAATGCCTTTGTCTTTGCTATCACATACCGCCTCTGCGTATTGACTTCATGAATCTGCTCAGCGAATCATCCTCTATCTGCGAACTGTTCTCTGTTCAAAGACTACCTTAACTTCTATAGACCATCTCTCCTATGCATACCAGACTTCCTTCTCTATATACCAAATTTCCTCCTCTACGTACTAATTCCTTTTCAGGTTTGAGTTCCCTTCAAAACCCTTCAGCGGAATTACTTCAGTGTGAACCACTTTTCATCGCGGAAATCCTCATCGCGAACCACTTTCAGATTTCACTGAATCCCTAGAGTAAAGTAATGTTCTCTAATTAAATTATCTATCTCCACTAATCAGTGGGATTTTATCTCCTTATATGGGTAAAGATATCCACAAAATTTTCTAATCCAAGATTTACAAAATCTTTGATTCGATATAGCCACCACCGCATACTGCTTCTACCACCGTGAACCACAAACCTTCCAGTGAACTATTTTTCATACGCAGTCTTCATACTAACTTTACTCCTATTCAATTCCATTATCTTAAACCATCCCATGAACCATCACACCTTCCTCATAACTCATTCCCTTTACTGAAAACTGTTGTCGTGAACCGTTTCTGCCACTCCGCATATCGTTCCCGCTATCTGGTATACGGTCACGCACCGTTCTCAGACATGGTATGCGGTCCATGTCCCGGGATATGTGTTTCTTTTTATTTTCCAAATTCATTCACCATTATTCACACCATTCATTACTATAAAGAAAACCTTATATTTACAAACACAAATTCCATATTTTGAGGCCTAAAAATTTGGAAAACACTGGAAAACTGTGCCACCTTAAAAATATTTCTTCATAAAACACCAACCATACTAATTCACAATAATCTGGATTTTTCAACAAACACAATCACACTAAAAACATGTTGAGAGGACACATTGAGGGATTTTTTCCCAATAATATCCCCTTTGGGTTTTTTGAAAATCCTTCTCATAACAATTCATTGCATTTAGATACTTTGTTAAAGATCCTTCCTTCTTCAAATTGCATTCAATTATTGCAATTAACATAGTAATAAAATATTTAATCAACACATACTCGAAGCCCACATGATCCATGATCATAATAAGAAACAAGAGTATAATGAGAAGTTCATCAACGAATCACATCATTCCTACCACCGACTCTTGAAACCAAAAAACTACTTTTATCACGAACCTCAGCTATCATGATATGTAATATTTGATTAAACACTTTTAGCATAGTAAGATATAATAACCACCCTATGTTACAACTACTCCAAATAGCTTCAACTCATCTTCAACTCCCCCTATCTCACTATTCCACTTAACAGCTTCTCCCCATGTATTTTCTCCCTATAGAATAGTCACACCTTCTACCCCTTTGTCAATGAACCTGAAGGAAACTTCATGGTTGTCTGAAATAGAGTAAATAACAAATATTAGTACATTAGAAAAAACACACCATACCTCAGGGAGGGGGGGGGGGGGGGGGGGGGAGGGTGGGGGTTCCCACATCCACACTTTTTCAAGTGTAAGAAGTCGACTGGACCCCCAAAGCCAGTCTAGGCCTTTCAAACACTTCTTTGGGAAGGGAATTTATATGAATATCTAATTTTTTTGTTCTGTAGGCACACAATCCAAATTTACAAGCCCTTGTTATACATTCTCCTTAATAAAATGATACTTGATTTCAATGTGCTTTGTCCTTAAGTGATGGACTAGATTTTTGCTCAAATTTATATTACTTGAATTATCAAAGTGGATTTTGATCGGAGATTTCACTTCAATTCCCATATCCTCAAGCTAATGCTTCATCCACAATAGCTGCGTGCAAGCTTGAGTAGCCACAATAGATTCTGCTTATATGGTTCTCAATGAAATGAAATCTTGTTTCTTGATCAACCAAGAAATACATAATCCTATAAGATAAAAGGAACATATTAATGTTGACTTCCTGTCATCTAGTGATCCATCCCAATATGCATCTGTATATCATAATAACTCGGGTTGATATTTTTCATTATATATTAAACCAAAATCCACTGTGCCCTTGATATACTGAAGTATTCTTCTTAATGAAATCATGTGGCTCTCTTTGGTATTACTTTGATATATCACTTTTTGGAATGTGGTAAATATAATATTAGGCCTTGTCGCTGTCAGATACAATATACTTCCAATGATTTTCCTGTATTCCGTGACATTAACTGCCTTACCTTCATCATCCCATGAAAGTTTCAACCTTGTAGCAATCAAAGTCTTCATATCCTTGGAATTTTCCATTCCAAATCATCTCATAACCTCCTTTTCATATTTATATTGAGAAATAAAAGTGACACTCCTTCCTTACATCACCTCTAAGACAAGGGAAAATGTTATATCACCAATCATCGACATTTCGAAATCACTTTTCATGAATTCAGAAAACTATCTGCATTGTGCTTCATCTGATCCACCAAAGATTATTCCATCGACATAAAATTACACCATCATACTTTGACTACTTCCATTTTTGAAATAAAAATTGTAATCAACTATGCTACACAGGAAACATAGGTTCTTTAGAAACTGATCAAGCCTTGAATACCATGCTCTTGGTGCTTGATTCAAACTATATAAAGCCTTATCTGGTCGACAAAATCTGTCCTCATCTTCATGAATGAGAAAAATATCTAGTTTCTCAATTTAAACATATTCTTTGAGTACTCCATTCATAATTTCTAACTTGACATCCATCTAGAAAACCTATAACTTTCTTTAAAATGTTATGGCCAAGAATAATCTGATTATCTCCAGCCTTACTACAGGTGAAAATGTCTCATCAACATCAATAACCTCTACCTGGGAGTACACTTTGCACACTAGTTGTACATCTTCATTCAGTTTGTTGCGAAAGACCCATTTTTTCCCGATGACATTCTTGTCAGCTAGTCTCGAAACAATTTCCCATGTCTAATTCTTCTCAATTTGGTCAAGATCTTCATTCATTTACTGAACCCAATTCTCATCTACAACTGCGTCATCAAATCATTTAGGCTCCACTTGTGATAAGCATGATTCTTCCTATAGAGACTTTATCCTCCTTGTATACACTGGTGCTTTATAATCACCAATTATGTTCTTCCTATCAATTTTATCTCTTATCACTGGTCTCTGTACTGACACTGATTTATTCTCATCATACGAGTCTTCTTCAGAATCAACTTATGGAGCTGGATCATCTCTTAACCTGATCATCTCTTCATCACTATCCTCCAGAGTCTGATCATGTATTTTCTGAAGATTCTATTCTTTCTCCACTATAGTCACATCATGAATTTCAACTATATTTCCTAGCTACTTATTGAATCATTTATATTCTTTGATTTTCTTTGAGTAGCCAAGAAATATCCCTTCATCACCACATGATTCAAAATTCATGTGTTTCTACTTATTGATAATGAAACATTTACTTATGAATACTCAAAATTACTTCAATAAAGACTTCTTTCCACACCATAACTTGTATGGAGTCTTATCCTCTTTTAGACAAAGTAAATCTCTATTTGAAGTGTAGACTAAGTTAATCATTGCTTCTTTCCAAAATTTATCTAGAAGGTCTTTCTTAATGATAATTGTTTTGGACATGTTGTTGACAATACAATTTCTTCTCTAAACTAATCCATTCTAATATGGAGTTCTTATTACTGAAACTTGATAACTTATCCCTTGTTTTAGGTAATAATCTTCCACTTGGCTATTTCTGATCTCTGTTCCATTATCTATTCAAATCGTCCGGATTTTCTGACCAAGCATCTTTTCAAATTCCCGTCGATATCTTCTAATGAAACTGAACACTTCAGATTTGTGGGTGATTATAGAAACCCATGCCATTCTTCAATAGTCATCAATGAAGAGAAGATGATATCTCCTCCCATTAATAGCCCTTGGAGAAATTGGCCCACACACATCAATATGCACCAACTCAATCAATCTTGTTGACATTTTCTCCTTTGGATTATATGTCTTTCAAATAATATTCCCTTATTGGAAGGCATCACACATATGAGTATGATCACATGATAATCTAGGGAGATTTGGAGCAACATCATATTTTACCAGATCCTCCAAGGATGCTTGGCTTATGTGGCCAAGACGCTTATGCCATAACTTTTTTTATTCATCCTTGGACCGAAAGCGCATATCTTCTTCTCCACTCTTGAGGTAGAGATTCCCTTTTGTAAGCATTCCTTGCAACAAAAAAACACCATCCTTTTCTTTTATGATACATAATTTCTTGAAAAAACTTATGGAATGCCTTGAGTTACACAATTTACTAACACTAAGAAAGTTGTGACCAAGCCCCTCAATAACCAAGACATCTTCTCGTCTCATGTCTTTTCCTCCAAACTTGGATTTTCCTGAACCAATAATTTTCAATCCATCATCATTAACAAATCTTATGATACCTTCTTTATCATATCTGATTTTGGTCACTAGATCCTTATTTCCTGTCACATGGGAAGTGCATCCACTATCAATGATCTACATACCAGTGTGATCTGATGCCTTGAATGCAATTTCTACAACCACAACTTTCTCTGCCCTTTTCTTTTTCACCCAAGTATTTGACTTCATATATTACATGGAATGATGATCTTTATATTCCTCTGTATATGATAGGATATCTTCAGACTTCAGAGTTTCAAATCGATTTTGAATTTTCATCTCTCTTTAAGATACATTTGGATGCTTCTTATGAACAAATTCAGTCTACCTCAACACATTTATTTGCATTGTGGATGTGCAATATCTTTCCATATGTATGAGTCATTTATACCTGAAACAATTACCATAAAATTATGACCTAGAAATTTGGGCTCTGTATGACCACCCATGTTGATCTTGTTCCCTTTGGTACCTCTTTTCTATAGAACATGCATTTTGATAGTGTCCCATCTTACCACAACAATATAATCTTATGTGAGGTACATTCCTGTGTGGAAATGATGCACCACTAGTTTTGACATGGGTTATTTGAATATTTTGATTCTATTTCATACCTAAATAAATTTTCAATCTTGGAGTGGGTGCATGTGGTCTGACTTGAACAATAACTACTTTCTATTTTCGATCAAGCCCTATATCAGCCTTATCATTCAGAGATGACTGTTTCTTCTATTATACTAGACCACTCTACTCAATTCTCACATTCAATGCTACCTGTATGATCTATTTTCCTGATGTCAAACTGAGAGTAAATAGTTTCTCATGATATTTAACAGTTCATCGTAGATTGGTGACTTCCTCTTCTAGTTATTTGATACATTTTATTTTATCTTTTATAGTTTTAATCAAACTATAAATTTCAATTTTTTGTTCTTCAATTTTGAGTTTGTACTCAACCACCTTTTCTAAGATTTTTTTTGGCATTGAAGACCTTATCTTTTCAATTTCTATATTCATATCAGAATTCTCTTCTTCTTGCTATTGCATATAGAGTTTGGAATCATGAAAAACTTTTTTAGATTTCTTTGTTTTGGATCTCAAAATATCTACCTCTTTAAGGGTAGCTTCCAATTCATCATAAAGATCAACTATTCCTTCAATTTATCTTTATTCATTGTCAATTTCTTTTATTGTTAAATAATTTTCGACAACTGCCCCCAAAGAATATACTTTTTGATCCTTGCAGTCTTCTAACTCTTATACCTCAGATTCTTCTAAACTTTCATCTTCTTTTGAAAGCAAATTTTTCTTTTTGAAGAACTTTCTCTTAGTACTTCTCCCACCTTTCACAATTTTTGAATACTTATTTTGGGTAATTTAATTATTTTCTTCATTGTCATAATCAAAATTATTAGGATATATTATTGAAAAATTCCTAATATTTCCACATCAAAATCATGAAAATGGAAGTTTACCTTTGAACTTATCTTTTTCCCTTTGCAGATTTGAGGAGAGAAATGACATAACATCATCCAAATTGTCCTCCTTAGGAATATCTTCAACAAAGAGATTCTTCATGGACTTGAATTCCATGTATTTGGTCATCCCCCTTTCCACTACATCTTTATCATTGTTTCTAATTTCATATGATACAAGGGTACTATGTAGGTTATCTAGTGTTATGTCTTTTGGGTCTTTTTCTTCCAACACTGAAACTTTCGGATTGAACTGCGGTAGAAGTTTCTTCAATATATGTTTCAAAATATTTATATCTTTAATGAATTCTCCAAGACCTTACATTTCCACAATAACATTTAACCTATCCAAGAATGCATCAACAGTATCATTGGGGTTCATTATGAGATCCTCATACTTATTCCATAGAACTAGCAGCTTTGCTTCGTGGACATTTTTTCCGCCCTCATAAATGTGAATTTTTTTTCCCACATAGCATGTGATGTTTTATAGGACATAACCTTCATATAAATTTAATTTGATAGGGATCCCCATAAAGTATTGACACCTTTAGCATCAATATCCAATTCCATTCTTTCAACTTATGATAAAGCATCACTATTGATGTTAGCTAATATTCTATGCATAACTGTTGTGAAGACATCCATCCCTACTGATCGGAAGTAGTGTTGCATTCGATTATTCTAGAGTTGAAAATTATTTCCATTGAAGATCATAATTACTTTATGATTGACCACCTCCATTTATTTTTCTGATAGAGAAACACTGACTTTCAACTTTTCGCTTTGATACCAATTGTTAGGTTCAAAAGGTTGAATACCCTAAGAGGGGGGAGGGGGATTAGGGTAGATGCTCTTTTGAAGTCCCATTTTCACCCACATATTAAGTCCACCTTCCCGGGTACTGTTAGATACTGGAAAAGTACTTTTGCAAACTGATTTGAAGATTTTTCAAGCTTCCTTGAGTGTTTTGTGAACCACCTGCTCCCCCCGCGTACTGTGTACCAGGTATGGTATGTGGAACACCTCCTCTGCATACCAATTTTGACTATATGAACCTACCTTCACCTGTGGAATTCCTCAGCCTTCGCTATCACGTACCACCTCCATTTACCGACTTCGCGAACCTTCTCTGTGAATCACCATCTGTCCATGAAATGTTCTCTGTTCACTAACTACCTTCACTTTTGTAGACCATCTCTCCTCTGCATACTAGAATTTCTTCTCTACATACCAAAATTCCTCCTACGCATACTGATTCATTTCCAGGTTTGAGTTCCCTACAAAAACATTTAGCAAAATTGCTTCCACGTGAACCAGTTTTCCTCATGGAAATCCTCATTGCCAACCACTTTCAGATTTCCCAAAATTCACAAAGAAAAGAGATGTTCTATAATGATATTATCTCTCTCCACTAATCGGTGGGATTATATCTTCTTATATGGGAAAAGATATCCAAAAAATCTATTAATCTAAGATTTACCAAATCTTTGATTCGATATAGACACCACCACATACTACTTATTCCACCACAAACTGCAAACCTTCCAGCAAACTATTTCTTATATGTGGTCTGCATACTACCTTTACTCCAATGTGAAACCATTCTCTTACACTATCCTGTGAACTGTCACACCTTCTTCATATCACACTCCCTTCACTTCAAACTGTTACCACAAACCATTTCTGCCACTCCGCGTACCATTCCTACTGTCTGGTACATGACTACACACCGTTACCGGACATGGTACGCGGTCCATGTACCAGGCTCTATGTTTATCTTTATTTTCCGAATTCATTTTCAATTATTCACACCCTTAATTCCTATGAATAAAACCTTAAATTTACAAACAAAAATTCCATATTTTGAGGCCTAAAAATTTGGCTAACACTGGGAAACTGGGCCACCTTAAAAACCTATCTTCGACAAACACCAACCATACTCATTCACGGTCATCTGGATTTTTCAACAAACACAATGACACCCAAAACATATCGAGAGGAAACATTGAGGGATTTTTTCCCAAAAAAAATATTAGAAGTCCAAGCCTTGAAACACCCACAACACACACGCACACACACACCATTTAATCATTTTTATCAAAATCCAAATAGGTCTTTATATCCCTTACATAAAACCAAGTTTTAAAATTTCCATCGAAATTGCATAAGATTTCATTATTTAAAAAATGTTTCATCCCTTAAGAGACACCCAAAAACATAAAACACCCCTTTTAATAAAAAAACCATAAAACATAGTTGGCATCCTTTTAAAATAAAAATAGGCTAAAAACCTTCTTATCTCATTAATACCATTTTAAAAGATCCAAATATTAATTTTCATAAACACTTGGCATGAAAAAACATTTTAGATCAAAATTAAACAAAAGAAACTTGTTTAAAACCTCCATTCCAAGTTAATAAAATGTTTGAAAATTTATATAAACCCATAATAGGAATCATATATAAGAATAATTTCCTATGAAAATCATTTATAAACCATTAATAACTTCATGTCCTTTTAAATGAAATAATTTAATAGAAACACCTACCTCAACCATTGGAGACAAGTCACGTTCGAGGGAGAAAGCATGAATTATAAGGGTAACAACATAAACATGAATCCTATAGCCAAATATATAAATTAGAATCAATAAAAACCCAAAAAATTTTCATCACAACCATTAGGATTATTAGGTGAAAGAAAAATCAGGAGGAAATGGAAGAAAGAAGTAGAAAGAGGGGAAAATAAGGAACGTACCATCTAAAACCTCTTGTAATTAAATAAAAATGGGCCTGGATGAAAGGAGGAAAGAAGAGAGAATCTCAATTTCCTCTCCTATGATTGATTGATGAAAAATGAAGGAGAAGTCTATAAATAATATAATAGGGGTAGGGGTAGAATCAAATTTTAAACATAGATAGACTACCACCATGAAAATTCCTTGTGTATTATGACACAATGCACCTCTCCAATTACCCCAGTGGTGTTTCCTCTAGGCTAGTAGTGTGGAGCACCTAATCAGGACCAAATCATAGATCTTGATCCCCAGGAAGCTATGGTATGGGATTCCTTCTCCATGGTTTATAACACTAATTGAAATCCTCATCATGGAATATCTCACCTTGCTTTGGTGTGGCTAACCACTCTTTATAAAATTTTAAAAAGAAAATTAGGAATTAATTTTTGAAAAATAAGGACACTACATTGCACAACCCACACACTATGGTGTAGTCCTCCCCAAATCTGAAAAAGGCATAGATAATGATTTCACTATAAAATTACCATTTACTATGACGCAATGCCTCTAGCTATATCATGGTCTCTACAAATCAAAATCTATGATCACTGATTTTTTTCTTCAAATACTTCCAATTTCAAAGAACTATTAAATTATAAAAATAACCCCAAAATTATACTATATAAAATTCCACAGTGACATTGGGGGTGTCATAATTCACCCTATAACGTTACTTTTTCCCCCACAAGAAACTCAATTCAAGAGTAGAGATAATGGAAAATAAAATCCTCAACACTAACCATATGAGGTGGGAGATTAGAGGAAAAACTCAAGAAGATGTAGTGAGAACATGAAATTTGAAAACATAATGCTCCGCAAGATCAATGAAACAAATACTCAAACGTAACCCATGTCTCCAAGTATAACCCAAACCATAATCATAGAACATGAGATACAAAGATCATAGAGACCTGAAATAGGTCTCCCCACTATTTAGAATTCATCTAAAATGGGGAGTCATCAGATAAATACCCGTATTAGAAAAATATCTCTAAAATAACCACCATAATTTATGGTACCTCAAAGAAAATTATAATCATTAATTAGCTATAAAAAACCATTAAAGTAAAGATTAAAAACTCCAAAAGGACATACTACCAAAAGGAATGTCCAAAAAACCCTAAAACACAAGGTCCAACAATCTATCAACATCTCATAAAATAAAAATGGGAAGGATAAACCAATCTAAAAACATTCCTCAATAAATAAAAAACATGGGATCTAACCCTAGGCCATGAATTAGAATGAAAATAACATGGGGCCCATATTATGGAACACACATCAATGTCTAACCCAATAGAAAACTCAAATCGATCGCACTCTATCTCTAACTTGAAGTAGTCCCCTAGTTAGAGAAATAGTATCAACAAGGGGTGCACATCCCAATTACCCTAGATGAACCCAATGATTACTATAAGAAACCCATCCCATGCCAAGGCTCAACACATGGATATATTGACATACAAACCCCAATTGGAATAACTAAATAATGAAGTATAAGCTTAACCTAGTCAATAAACACCTCTCCAAAACAAGGATGGAGGAAATACCCAAAAAATAAACCAATTAATAACATCCTTAAAATATCAACTTACTCTAAACCCACTGAGCATAAATACCATAATATATAATCACCTAGGTCACATATATGTCTAAGAAAACCCATTAACCGTTTATTTATATGATACTAGGACTAATCTAAAAAAAACTGATCCAAGGTCTTTGAAAATACCTCTATAATATAAATGAACTTCCTAAAAGTCATTACTAACTAAAGAGAACCTCGATCACTGCATAAACTAGGAAAGTAATGACTTAAGAAGTCCGGTAATATAGAATGTTATTTCTCAACCACTCTATTTAGAGTCCAGTTAGACTCAATAACCAGAAAAACTACACCCAAATGAAAGAAATTGAATCACCCCAAGGATTATACTTGAAAACAAACATTCCACATTACACTAAGACATTTCTTGGAGGAAAATTTTAAATATCATGAGGTACAATCCCAAAACATTCATTATTTATATCTCCAAAACAAAATACAATTTAAAATCAATGTATTAAACTAAAGAAACCAATTTAATAAAGAATATCACACTAAAAAATTCATTTATTTTAAATCACCACATTTTAAAAGATTAAAAAAAACATATTTTATAAAATTCAGGCACAACTTTAAAAAATATTTCACTACCTTTAGAAAAATATAGAAAATACACTTCAAAACTTAAAATACATACTTCCATGCTAGGTAATTTTCAAAAAATTACAATGGGTTTGAAAACCACCAACATTCTCAAAATAAAAACCCCACTCGAACTACTTAGAGTTCCCCTTAATTTCAAAAACACATGATGAGTTCCATTATAAAACCAAAACATTTCATGAAATTCAATTACATTTTAAACATTTATATACAAAGTAAACTTTTATTAAAAAAAATTTCCAAATACTATAATAAAATTAAAACTTTTAAAATCACCTAATGAAATTCAAAAATCACATTTTCAAATATACCATAAAATTTGGTTTTAAAAAAAATAATACATGATAGTAATTTATTAAAAAATCATTAAAAATAGTTTTCAAATAAAAGAATTACTCCAAGTATACATTTTAAAAAAAAAATAACCTAAACAACTCATAACAAAACACATCAACAAAACCCACACTAATAATATAAAAACATCATTAAACCCTCTTTTATCCCTCTCTAATTAGTGTAAACCACATTTTGATCCATTGGAAATAAAAATATGTTAAAAAAAATACAATAGGGATGTAGAGATATACACAACATAGCCGCATGGTTTGGCTGGACATGTGCCAATCATGTAGAAACCTCTAAGAAGCTTCCAGGGCCATGTGAACTGGGACCCACATAGTTTTCTAGATAATGTGATATGATGAAGCCATTATGGTTGATTTCTAATTTTATTCCAAATCTAAAATGAAGCACTAAAACTATTTGAAATGAAATAACAGGGATCAAAATACCATCATCAAAATAATCAAACCAGAATCCCAACTCAAGACTCAAAATCCCAACTACCAATGGAAACTCAAGTATCATCATGAAAGGTGGTTCTCAACCACCAAACCACGATCTACCTCTTGAGTTATAAAAATCATATCTTATGTACTACTAATACTCTCCCAAATAAAAATAGGTTTCTTTGATACCATTTTTTAACCAACTATCATGGGGCAATGTGACATGTCACCCGACCTAACTTGCCACAAGGTCTGAAGCACATTCCCAATCACCATGTTCTAGAGACAAGAACCAGGTGATCAAAACACACAAAAGTGGGAATGATTTAACCCTTTAAATAACACTAAATTAGTAGTGTAATCTTTTATGATAACCTAATATGGAATGTACATACATTGGATTTCTATACCAATAAAATAAATAGATACAATAGATATATAAGACAAACATGACATAATAAAAAATAACCATCCAAATGATACATAACCAATAAGAATGATCCATATTAATTTTAAATATATAACTAAATAAATAAATCACATAACCTAAATATGAATAGAAAGAAAACCCACTGTAGATGGCCTAATTGGATTATGCATACCCATCACAAAAATAAAACACAATCCCAAGACAACTCTCAATAGTATCTATGTGTCCCATAATTAATCACCACACCAAAACATCCTTTATAATAATACTCTAATGATATAAAAATAGATATAAAATCATAGTACCGTTATGAAACATGATATCTACATATATGCACATCAATTTTTATGTCGGGTGCGAGAAAAACAGGTTCAATGGGAATTCAATAAAGAGTTTATGAAATTCCTTTTACAAAATAATTAATAAAGGATAGTTTAATAATATTTAGAAAATATGTTTTCTCAATATAAATTGTGTATAAAAAAATTATCATACACATTCTCTTTTTCATAACCAAAGGTAGAAACTATTTTTAAAACAAAACACCATCCTGGTTAAAAACAACATTTTAAAACCTGATCACATCAATCAAATTTCCTTTAAAATCTATTTCAAAACCTATTTCTATCCTAAGGTGTGGAATCCGCCATTTAAAACATAAAACACTTTATTTTTTTTGGAAAATGAACATCCAAGTTTACAAGTTTAAAACCAAACCACTTTTCCTTATTTCAAATCCTTTTACAAGTCATATTTTCAAAACAAGTTGAAAATTAAACTATAAAATAAAATAAAGAACGTGACAAAAAATGAGAACCATCATACCCTATAATAATATTATAAAAAACATAATAATGAAAAATGTTCCACAAAAACCAAAATAGGAATAAGGGGATATAGAAAAATTATGTAGTGGTAATCTGTAATGTTAAGAAAATAAGTTTCATGGGAAAATCACTAGATCTTAAAGTGTTAAGGTCCTATAAATACTCAAGAGAATAATTTTTTTGATAAGCTTACACAGTCTTACCAGGTCAGATTTATCAAATACCATAGTCTGATTAGGTCATAATAATTATATCCCATACTATAATCGAGTCAAAAAATTTAGTATGACCTAAACCAAATCCCTTAATTAGCTACCCTATTTCCCATGACATGCTAAATTGTAAGTGAGTAAGAAATAAAAAATGATCAATTCTCAAATCAATAATTCAATAAAAACACCAATCTCACCTCTAATACCCTTACGCTAGACAACCCCTTTTCTCATCAGTCAAGAAAAACATAATGATAATAATCAATACACATCCAATAAATGAGGAAAAGTATATACAAGGAATATAATAAAAATAGGGATCCCAATTAGGGTGAATAATCATCAATGAATCATCTATAAAATGTCAATTGAGACTTTAAAACAACCTTAGAAGTCCAATCCTTGAAACACCCATGAAACCCACACACCATGGAATCATTTTTATCAAATTACCAATGGTATTTTTAGTCCCTCATGAACAACCAAATTTCAAACCATCCTTTGAAATCCCACATAGTTTCATCACTTAAAAAAAACTAAAATTTACACCCTTACGAGCCACTTGAAAACCTATAACATTCCTTTTAATAAAACTAACTCTTAAAGCATGTGTTTCATCCTTTGAGAATAAAAACCAATATAAAACCATTCCATTATCATCAAAAGAATTTTAGAAAATCCCTATATGATTTTTCACAAACACATGGCATGCACAACCATTTTAGTTCAAAAATAAATATAAGAAACTTATTAAAAACCACCATACCATGTTAAGAAAACATTTGAAACATTTTATAAACCCATAATGAGTATCATATATACACATAATTTCATAGTAAAATACTTTATAAACCTTAAATAACTTTATTACATGATAAATAAATGAATTGAAAAGAAAATTCTACCTCAAACACTAAAAATAAGTTGCCTTCAACAGTGGAAGCATAACCTTAATGGAAAATGGCCTCAACAAGCCCTAGATTACCAAATCCATAAACTAGAACCAAACCAAACCCTATATTTTTCAAAAATATTCATTAGGTTTCAAGGGAGAAAGAAAAATTAAGAGGAAATGAAAGAATGAAGGAGAAAAAGAAGAAAAAGAAAAATCTAGCTTCCAAATTATCTTGAAATAAAAAAGAAAATTCCTAGACGTAAGGAGGAAGGGAGAACCTCCCTTGTATCTCCCATGATCGTCCAATGAAAAGTGAGGGAGGATGAGTACAAAAATCATATAAAATTGGCTAGGGTAAAATAATAAAACCATAAAATTTAAAGATGGATAGACTGCCACCGTGAACCAAACCTATACACCACGGTGAAATTCCATTCTCTAGGTACTTCGGTGACATGGACTCTATGCCTAAAACACGGAGCACCTCCTTAGGGAATAACCACAGACCCTAATCCTCAGTAAACTATGGAATTCCCTTAGTTCTCTATATAATAGAGTTCCAATCAACATCCCCACCATGATAGAACTTACCTTGTGATGGAGTGGTCAAACCCCTTTGTAAAATTTTAAAAATTAAAAGTGTAAGTCCTCCCTAGAAAATAAGGCCCCTCTATGATGTTGTCCATGTGTGGCTGTATGATCCTCCTGAAATCTAAAAAAGGTCAGGGAAAATGATTTCACTATAAAACAACCACCCACCACATCACAAGTCCTCTATCCATGGCATGGTCTCTATAGATCAAAACTCTAGATCACTAAAAATGTCCAAAATAATTTCAATTTCCAAAAACCTAAAAAATTTTAAAATAACCCCCAAATTATACAATATAAAATACCATAGTTAAATTGGGGGTCTCACATCAGAGAAAAAAATGAATACATGTATAATTCCTTGTATGGTCACATTCTAATTGAAAATTGATAGTTTTTATTATAAGTAAACTTTTCCAAAGTTGTATGTTATAGCAAAAATTCAGTACAATACAAAATGAAAGTATGTAAATTATTCACGAATAATTATCTCAACCCACATATTAATCTATGGGTGAAATAAAATATTCTTGAATAATTTTTTATTGAAAACCTATTGTAATCCCATCCATATCTGATGTGTGAAATGAGCATCACAATTTGTCATTATCATTAAAAGGAATCCATGAAACTGAACCACACCTACCACATGTAGTGACACCCGATAAAAAAATTCATTAAAATTTTAAATTGATTAATTAAAAACCAAATAAAAACATAACCCTTTATTATATTTAATATCCAAACTCTGAAATATATAGAAACATCTTCTCACTTCCATTTCAATATGATTAAAATCTAGATGAAACTTGTTGGAACATGATGATTTTCCATGTTGATATTTGAGAAACTAGGATACAAAATCTAATACTGATCTATTCAAAATATACTATCAATTGTTTTGTCTAAAGTCATGATATATCTTCTCCACAACTAAATTATCTGTCAATTATGAACTATAAAACCCACACATAATCACCACTCATATATCTCATAGAATAGATGAACAATAAAAAAATATGATACTCCCCATATTAAATCTTATCAAGTGTCTTTCTATGAGTGATTATGTGTCACCACATATAACACTTCATTCAACAATTATATTTTTATATAATTTCTATGAAAAAGAGGTGAAAAAAATATCTAATATAGAATATTTTGGCCATCAATCTTATCAAGTTTGTGATGTGTCATAACTAACTGCTTTATTATCCTCCACTCATTACATGTATCTTGGAAAAGATAATTTTACAACTTCTTGATTAACAAATCAATTTCCTCATTACCCTTCCCAAATATATAAGAAATCTCAAAATTGTAATCCTAGAATAAATCAATCCAACACATTTTATAAAATTTTATGTCTCATTATAAAAAACTATACCACATTATTTTATGATTAGTAATTATCATAAAGAATTATGAAAGAAAGATAACCATAAAATAAATATGTCATAAAAAAAGAGTGATAATGGTAGTGATATAACTGAAAGTTACCCAAAGAAAAACCAAGGTACATGTCCTAAAAAATAACCAATAGAAAGGATACCCAAACTAAGAAATGTTACTCCATGTGATATGTGGGAAACATCCCACCATCTAACCACCATATACCCATACATAGTTGAGATAAACCTCACCACCTCACTATGAAAATTTTCCATTTCCTATATAAAAAAACATGGTCTACACCCCCCGAGGGAATGTGTAGGGTGTGAACTAATCAGGATCTATAGGATCCCACCTAGGTGTTCCATAACAAGTCTCTATACAAAAATCCCAATACACTCAATTTAAAACAAAACATGTCATGATAAGTATTTACATAGTTTTATTTTAAAATCATGGTAAATAGTTCCCGTTTTCCAAATCTTTCACAAACTAGATAAAAAAGTTTCAAATAATAATTTCAAATAACCATTTACATCAATCAACTCATGTATCATCTCATATCAAACCAAGTAGTACAAAGCCAACACATAAATGAAAACATTCCAAGGATAATGTAAGGTCAGGATAGCTAGGTCACTCTTATCTCAATATCAATGGAATACTAGTGCCTGAACTCAATCCCCTAGAGCCCATACTTCAAAATATATGGAATAAAGGAACACCATATAAAGTGAACCCACTATAATGAAAATTAGGTTCCTAGAGACAATGTATTTACGATATAAGAATGAAGGAGTAACCCATAAATTGAATCCCCTTACAACACCAATGGATGAGGCCTAATAATAAACCTTCCAAATAGGTACCCAAGGCTCCCATGTGAAACATACATCAAATTATTTAAAAGGTATTTCACATGTTACAAAAATTCAAAAAAACCCTTTATTCAAAAACATTCTTTGAAAAATAGTTTTACAATCCATTTCACAATGCTTTTAAAAAATGTTTCTTTTACCAAAACAAGGGGAAAACCATATTTTATTCAAAAACCCATTTAAACACACATAAAAATAATTTCAAGGATCATGTAATTTTATTTATAAAAAAATTATAAAATCAAGAGAATTTATGGTTCATATAAAATAGGCTAGTGATGAAACCACCTACCTCAAAATTAGGTCGCACACCACCCATAATGGGATCCACACACCAAAGGGAAAGATAAAATAACACAAGAGTAATGATTGGAAGGCCTAAAATCGATCCTCACATATTATAATTTAATTTGATAATAAAAAGGGTTGGTGGAGAAATTAGATCAACACATACCTTGAGAATCTAATGCACCACACCACAACTGTCATGAGATCTAGCCTCCAAAAGATAAAAAGACAACATATCTATAAGATATGATGAAGAGATAAATATATCTAAAAAATGTGGCATAATTATGATTCCAATTCCAATAGAAAAATAATAATTGATAATAAATTGAGTTATACATACCAAAAGAGGAGCAACCAACCAACCCAGAGATCAAAGTGCGAAACAAAAAAGTTAAAAGGAAGAAGGATCACCCAAAATCACCCATAGTAGACCTAGGGTTTGGGGAAGATAATAAAAAGCTTAATGTGTGAGGGTTTGGATGTGAAAAAAATTTTATTCACTAAAATAGATATAATTCACAGTGTGAATCATGGATTCATGACATTAATTTTTAGAATGGCTGATACACTGAAAAATGGTTCACCTCAACTTAGAATCACACAATCCAAGTTCATGATTTGAATATAATTTTATGTCATGAATGATTTTATTGTGCCCCCCAAAAAATTCATGGCTTCTACCCAGAAGTAATTCATGACATGAATTTAAAATTCATGGTTTTAATCAGCTCTTATAGCTAGTGTTCTGACCAAGACCTTTATAAAACTCTCAAATCACTTTAGACACCCCCAAACCCAAATTAAAATCTCGTAAACTCTAAAAAGAGAGATTACCTTAACCAGGATGTTACAATTCTCCCCACTATAAAAATTTCTATCCCCAAAAACTTACATGGAAGAAGGATTCTTCAGAAAGAGGTGAGACCACTGCTCCCCCATCTATGATTCTCTCTCCCAAGTCTTGTGAGAATAAAATCTATGCCACCAAAATACTATGACCAAAAGAATAGAATTACCAAACAATATTTTCATATAAGAATAAATGATCTCCATTGGTTTCTCCATAATAAATACATCTGGATCTAACTCATTCTCCTCGTAACTCAGAACATGGGAAGGACCGCGATGGTACTTCTTGAGTCAAGATATGTGGATAAAATCATGAGTAATTTTTAAATGAGTTGTTAATGTAAAAAAATAATAAAACTATCAAACCCACTCAGTGATCTCAAATGGTCCAACTTATCTCAATGCCAAATTCCCCTATTTCTCAAGCTAATGGTGACCCAGTCGAGGAGAAACATTCAAGAAGACCCAGTCACCAATGGAAAAATCAAAAGGGCAGTGTTGATGATTCACATATGATTTATTATGACTCTAAGATATAACCTAGTGCTGAATTATATATTGAATCATTATTTAAATATCCTAAATGAGGATTTGTCCCATAAGATAGGCCTCACCCACCTCAGACCAATGAAGAGGTTACCTGCACAGGCGACCATACAAATCCTCGAAGGGAGCCATTCTGATCAATGAATGATAACTATTATTTTAATAGAAATATACTAGTATTTTAAGGGAAATAGACCAGTCCTAGATGGGTATCCCATGATCTACTAAAATACAAGACATAGGCATTGTTCATATCCTCTAGTAATTGAATAGCATGATATGTCTATCCATATATTTATGGATGGTAAGATATAACCAATATGAATTGAGACCCCATTTTATTTTAGAATCTATTATAGAATTTGGAAGTAAACCTTGGATCCCTGTCTAAATAAATGGTAGAAAGAACCCCATGTAACCTCACAATATCTTTCACATATAACTTATCAAAAATATTTAACCTTGATGGTTTCCCTAATTAGAATAAAATTAACTGATTTCATCAACTGATCGATCACCACCTAGATAACATTCTTCCCTTAGGGAGTCCACGGTAGTCTAATAATGAAGTCTATGGACATCTTGTCCCATTTTTAGATTGGAACTAGAAGGTGTTGGAGTATACTAGAAGGATTTAGGTGAACTACCTTTATTTTATAATATGTGTAATAATGGGACATATAGTCAACAATGTCACAATTTATACTCGACCACCAAAAATATTGTCTCTTATCATAATACATCTTTATATTTCTAGGATAAATGACCCATGATAAACTATAACAACCATGAAACACTGAATCTCTCATTGATGATGGGAAGAAAAAAATCCATGAATCAAAGAATACCATCAAAAGGTAGAGACCAACAAGAAATGGTCTCCCCACCATATAAGGTTTCCATGATTCATTTGAACTCATAATCTTACTACTAGACCTGTAGAATAGACTCAAGGAGAGATGATAATAATGCAACACTGGTTATAACCATACCTAAATCATCCTCCTATGCATCCATATCCAACCAAGTAAAAATCACCAAAAGTTTCCACTCCTCTTTCAATTCCATGATAGGTTGGGAAGTAAAATTCCAACTAAGGGAACCAAAAATAATGTTTCCTTTCCCAAAAGTATAGGTGATGTTAGAGTTGAACGTTTGGAGGTATTCCACCCATTGTCTCTGGGTGAGATTTAGGTCCTTCTGAGAAAATATATATTTTAGACTTTTATTATCAAAAAATACCATGAACCTCTCCCTAAATAGATAGCGCCACTAACACATAAGTTCATACATAACAGTGGCGAGATCAAAATCACGAGTTGAATATTTCTTCTCATGTGGCTAAAGATAATGAGAGCCGTAAGACACAATGTGATCATCCTATATAAGCATGAAACCTAGACCAGAACCATAAGAATTATAAGATATCCATAATGTCCATACATACTCCTAAAATATATATTCTAGATATCTAACTTTAAAACTCTGATCCAGTGATATCCTAACCAAATAGTGATATTAGAAAACCACTTATCCCTCTTTAACTGATCAAATATGTCATCAACATAGGGAAAATGGTATTTATTCTTAACAGTCACTCATTTCAACTTTAAATAGTCCAAACATAGATGAAAATAACCATTATCCTTCTTAAAAAATAGAATGAGGTCCTCCCACAATGGTATACTAGGATAAATAAATTCCTTCTCAAGTAGGTCATCTAATAGAATCTTGATATATTTTAGTTCATTAGGAGACATATGATAAGAAGGTATAAAAATTAACTATGAACCTAACACCTATTGGATCAAGAACCCTAAATCCCTCTCTAGAGGAAGACTTGAAAAGTTATATGAAAAAACCTTGGGGAAATCCTATAATACCAAGTGAATATCATCAAAAGAGGGAACATCATCAGGATCAAATACAATAAAAGATAACAAAATCCAGAGCTCTAGGAAACAAGGTCCCGCATGACTTGACCTCAAATACCATTCTACCTAGAACTGTTGAGATCTCCCATCGGTATAAGTGAATGTAATATGATGTTGATAAAAATAAATATTATCTTAGTGAGTGACCAACCAATCCATCTTGATGATTTCATTGAAAAGATCCATATCAAGAACCAAGAAATTCCATACCAAATCTACATCAACTATTAGAAAAGAAAAATATAGAAAATGAAACCCATAATATTTCCTCTTTCCAGGAGGAATCTCCCTATCCATAAAAAAGGACATAAGATCCATCAAAATATTTATCACATAAAAAAATGGGAAGATAAAAATGAGTGTGAGAAACCTGTATCAAATAGGGTAGTTTCTATAGAAGATGAAACAAATATGGTACTTCTCACTGTAGTTGGGCCTACATAAATATCTACCAAAAACTCATCCAAAACATGAAAGTGATTCACTGTAACACCCCCAAATGATAAAGGGTTAAATGACTAAATGATATGACTCATGTCAACAAGGTGCACCTTCTTTTTTGGGAGCCTACCTGATTAGAACTCCACAGTTGAGTGTGCTTGGCCTGGAGTAGTGGTTAGGATGAGTGACCTTCTGGGAAGTTTCCCAGGGTGTGTGTGAGTGAGGATAAAACACATTAGAAAGGACATGTGTTGGACTGTGGGGAAAATCATTATTTAGATGACCTGTTCGGGCACGTGGGTGGACCCTAGGGTGGGTCCCACATGTCTGCGGGGCAACTGGTGGTACCTGGTAGGCCAGGACCCGATGACCATATTAAGGAAGGGTGCCTGTGCTGTCACTGGGGCCCAGTTGTGACATTCACTCCTGAGGAATGTGGGTGGATCCTAGTGGACTTTGAATATTCTAACCACACTTCAGTGACCTTTGGAGCTAATGATCCTTGACTATAATGGGGCATAGACAGTGCCTGGGAGAATCCATGTAAATAGACTTGACATCCATAAGAACTATAGATCTTTGTGGGTGTGGGTTATGACCATTGGGTGTACCCTACCTTGTTGAAATGATAGAAAGTTAGGGGAACATTTATGGCTACTACTGATGGTGCTGAGGTGTCTTATTGCTAAGAACTACCTCTACAATCCCTGCTATTATCATGTCCCTTTCTATTATTTCCTACTACACTATTGAAACTGCCATTGAGAGGAAGAGAACAAATAAAAAACACAATATATCCCACCATATACATTTATTCCATGATTTCCGGTAGAAAACATTATCATTTATACCTACAATCATATATCTAGATGCAAACCCTATAGGTATTTATTAGATTTTAGCTAACCATTCATCACCACATCTAGATAAAAACAGAACAACTTCACAAAATGGTTGCTGTACTTGGACATAGAATTATATCCCTATTACAAGGATAGGAACTTAAAGGAATTCTCTATTAGAAGTTAATTTGGGAGACCCAATGGAAGAAAAGTTTCTTGAAGATCTTACACTCCATGCTCACATGTCGGTTTTTCTTAACCATGGAATCCCACAACTTCTATTTAGGACCCTTGATCTTAAAAATTTCACATTTCACCTTGACCGTATTAGGTTTCCCCTATAATTTGAAGACTTGATAGATATTTTATAGCTATTCATCCCCCTATTTTGGTTCATTCATAACCTCAAAGGATGGGGGTTTCTTGTGTAGGAACTCTAAAGATTGATCCCTATCTCTTTCAGCTTCTAGTTTCACCTCAATAACTTGGTTCTGAACCCAAAAAATATTATATTCCATGACATGAAATTTCCATATGATAAACTCTAAGATATTTTTATCTATAGAAGTATTACATTGAGTAGTATCTCTTACAACACTATCCTGAGGAACCCATGGAAGACATCTCCAAGGCATATTACAACACACAAGAAACAAAATAAAGTGATTATAAAACATAATAATCTCAATTTAAACATATTAATATCATAATTAAAAATTAATATTAAGGTAAAAAATCCACACATGAGACACACATCCTGACGTCCTTTGGTGACTTAAGGATCTTTAAGACAAGATCTGGAAAGGTACTCACCGCAACCTACCCCTCAAGTCCTAAAAATCTATTCTCATGTATACTAACTTCCCATGAATGAGCATAACCTTCCATCTTTTACCAAACTTCCATGAACCATCCCAGACAACCCATCTAACTAGGCACCAAACTAGACCACGGTAAGACCTAAAGTGTGTTACCAATCCCCATGAGATAACAACTAGCACCCAGGAATTGAACAACAGCCATTGGGAATGATTTTACCCAACTTGAAACGAGATACATGGAAGATATGTACACAGAAATATATCTTGAAAAGTAATATTCCATAATAAAATAGTGATAATGGTAGTGATACAACCTAAGGTAGTAAGAGAAAAACCATGGAACATGTCCTAAAAAACAACCAATAGGAATGAAACCCAAACTAACAACTACTAATCTATGTGACATGTGGGAAACATCCCTCCATCTCATCACTAGCTACCCATACCCAACTAACATAAACCTCACTACCTCACTGCGGCACATTTCTCTTTATTTCATTAGACAAAATAAGGCCTAAACACCCATGAGGGAGTGTGAATGGTGTGAGATAAACATACTAAGTAGGACCCCACCCATGCGTTCCATTACAAGTAACTATACAATAATACCAATATAGTCAATTTAAAATTAAGCATGTCCTGATAAGCAGTTACATGGTTTTATATAAAAATTACGGTAAACAATTACACTTTTCAAAATAATTCAAAACCTAGGTAAAAAGGTTTCAAAACATAATTTCACATAAATCTACATCATTCAAAGAATTATCATCTCATACCGAACCAAGTATTATAAATCCAAAACACAAAGGAAAATACTTCAATGATAACATAAGGTTAGGTTAGCTAAATCACTCATACATCAATCTCAATAGAATTCTAGTACATGCACTCAAGTACCTAAATCTAATGCATCAAAGTCTATGGAATATAGGAACACCCCAAAAAGTGAACCCCCCTATAATTTTAATCAAGTTCATAGATCCAATGTATCTATGATCTTGGAATAGAGGATCACCCAAGAAAGTGAACCCCCTTACAATACCAATGGAAGAGGCCTAATAATACACCTTCCACCTAGGTACCCAAGGCTCCCATGCACAATATACATGAAATTAGTTCAAAGGGATTTCACATTTTACAATAATTCAAAACAACCCTTTAATTAAAAAAATGACTTGAAAAAAATTTCACAATCCAATTGACAATGCTTTGAAAACTTAGTTATTTTAAGAAAATAAGGGAAAAATATCTTTTATCCAAAAACCCATTTACTCATGCATAAAAATCATTTCAATTATTATGAAAATTTTTATAGAAAACCATTTATAAAATTGAGAGAATTTATAGTTCATATAACATAGGCTAGATATGGAACCACTTAACTCAAACCCAGGTCACACACCACACACAATGATATCTATAGATCAGAGGGAAAGGGAAAATAATTAAAGATAAATTAACAATGGTCCTAACATAAATCTTCACATATTAGAATCTAATTTCATAATAAAAAGGGTTGGTGAAGAATTTAGATAAATACACACCTTGAGAATACCATGTGTCACACCACAACAGACATGAGATCCGACCTCTAGAATACAAACACACAATAGATCTATAATCGCCAGAGAATAGATCACCAAATGATTGATATATCCAATAAATTAAGAATAAATATTCTTCCAATTTCAAGAGAAAAAGAATAACCAAGAGGAAATTGGATCATACTTACCAAAAGAGGATAAAACAACCAATACAGAGATCAATGCACTAAATGAAGGAGTTCAGAGGGGGTTGAATCATCTAAAATAATATGGAGTAGACCTAGGGTTTGTGGAAGAGAAGATCAAGCCAAATGATTGAGGGGTTGGATGAAAAAAAAATTTATTCACTTGAATAGACATAATTCATGGTGTGGATTACAAATTCACAACATGAATTTTTAAAACAGATGATATAATAAAAAATTCATTGCCTCAACTTAATATCCTAGAATCCAAGTTCATGATATGAATATAATTTCATGTTCTGAATGTTTTTTACATCCTGAAAAAAAAATCATGGATTCTACCTTGAGGTAATTCACATCATGAATGTACAATTCATGGTGTGAACTGGATCCTATGGACATTTTTCAGCCCAATTCCAAAAGAAAACCTACCATTTACCACTTTCAGCTCCTGAACCCAAAGTAAAACCTCTTAAACATTAAAAATATAGTGTACCCTAACTGAGATATGACACTATTTCCTCATTTGACCATGTTCCACTGCCTTTGTGTATCTTTTTTCTTCCTACTTCAGTTAAATTTGACCACCTTAGATCATATACCTCTACCTTCAGATGCAATCCTCCTCCATCACGTGCAATCTCTAGTCCATCTACCACTACATTACATCTATTGGTCACAAATCTACTTCCAACATCTCTATTTTTTTTATAGTTTTAATTTTTAATTTTTTATTTCTACAATATTTATTTACATTAAATATATATTTAACTTAGGTATAATTTTTATAGATATGTATACATGCTTACATGTTTATATATATGTTTATAATCTTATGTTGTATTCATTTTTAGATTATTTGATTGTTTTTTTGATTTTATGTTACTCTTATTGTTAAAATTCATTGTTAATTTTTTTCTTTCATATGTTTAATAGATTTATATATTAAATGTTATATTTGGATTTATGTGAAATTATTTTAATATTTAGTAAAAAATCTATTAATTCTATATGTGTGTATACGTTTATTTTTTTTATAAACATGATTACAAAATTACATGTTTATACACATATATTTTTAATTTTATAAATATATTGAAATATGTCTAAATGATTATATGTTTATATATTTATATATTTTTAAATGTATATATATATATATTTATATCTGTATACATGTATATTTTTATATGTTTATACGATATAAAAAATGTATATATATTTATATATATGTTTTATTTAGTATTAAATTTATATATACGTTAATGTATATTGATATGTTTAAAATTTATTTTGTATACATGTATATGTTTATATGTTTATATGATATAAAAAATGTACATATATTTATAAATATTTTTTACTTAGTATTAAATTTATATATACATTAATATATATTTATATTTTTTAAATTTATATGATATAAATTCATATTTATATGCTCTAAATTCATATTTAAATGATTTATTTATTTATTTTAAATTAATATATTAAAATATTTATATATTTATATGTTAACTTGTTTTCATTTTATATGTGAATATATATTTTAAATTTATATGTTTCAAATTTATATATTTATGTTTATATATTCATATATTTAAATTTATATGTTTAAATTTATAAGTTTATTTATCTATATGTATATTACTATTAAATTTATATGTTTATATTTTTTATTTGTATAATTTCATATATAATTTTAATCTATATTTTTTAGATTTATATATGTTTATATTTTCACATGTTTTAAATTTATATGTTTATATGTTTTAAATTTATCTGTTTATATATATATATTTAAGTATTTATATCTTTTAATATATTCATAATTTTAATTATTATTTTAGGTAATTAATTGATCATAATTTAATAAATACACAAATATCGAGTGATAAATATGAGAAAGCGGCTGGTGATTTTTTGGAATTTTCTGAATGGAATCTTCAAAATAGAGAAATGTTTTTTTCCATGCATAAAGTTTTTTTAATACGATAAAGTTAGGGTCCATAAAAATCAACGACCATATAATTTTATATGGTTTTGACCATATTTATACACACTGGATATGTCATGGTGAAATAAAAAATAATTCAAGATCTAACATTGATGATGAAACTCAGTACAACACATATGATCATCTTAATGAATTAATTCATGATGCAGGAGTAGAAAACTTTGAAAAAAATAGAAAGTGTTGAAAAATTATATATAAATTATCAAAACATACTATTCCCAGGTTATACTAAATTTAGAGTTTTATCATAAATGCTAATATTGGTTAACTTAAAAGCAATAAATGGTTAGAATGAAAAATGTTTCTCTGAATTGATTAAACTTCTGAATGTGTTGCTTCTAGAAGGCAAGAAGCTTCTAGATTCCAATTATAATGAAAAAAACTATTTACAATTAGACTAGGTTATAAAAAAATACATGATTTTCCCAATGACTATGTGTTGTATAGGAAGGAATACGAAGGTTTATCAAAATGTCCTAAATGTGGGATATCATGATATAAAATGAATGAGAGGTCCTATAATATCCCTAGGTTTTGTAAAATATATTCTTTCAAATTAATTTAAATTATTTTGTAAATTTCATTATATTAAATACATATTTTAGCTTCCGTTACACTCAACACCAAGTTTATCTCATGTTGCATGCATCATCAAGTCTCTTCGATGACTTATGCTACATACAAGGCTGAGTCATACCAGACAACAATGTACTTTTAAAATTATTATTTAACATGATAGTTATCACCTAGCCGTTGGAATGGAGGGAATGTATATAACTAACTAGATTATAAATATATTGTTTAAAAATGTTTATATAATGAATCCTTTGGTGTAAAATTAATTAGAAATTAAAATAAAAACCAATTGAATATGAAGGATGTTTTTTATGAAAAACTATATTTATTCCCTCAAAGAAGTTTTATCTTAATAAAATAAATCAATCAATATTAGTGAGAGATAATAATAAAATTTCTATGATATATATTCAATAAAATGTTTTCAAATTCATCCAATAAGCTTTATATACATAAAATAAGAATAAATCCAATTTTAATCATTAAAAGCTATATTTTTTCTAAAATGTCGTTTTCCACCTTTTAATGGAATACTATTTTAAAAATAATTTTTTACAATTTTACAATTTTTATTTTATATAATAAAATTTATTTTTGTAATTAAAATATCAAAATTCACTTTGGGTTAATTTTTGGTTATTTTTATGAGAACTTTCATATTTTAATGAATAGTGAATGACACCGAATTTTAATTGAAAACAACTTTTTCGTCTAAATAATTTATGGTGTTAAATTATATTTTTTATTGGATTTAAAGTGTAATTAGATTAATTTTATATAATTTAAAACAATTTAGGCTGTTGGAATCAATTTCACATTGAAATTGGATAAAAAGTAATTTCAAACTTTTGAACTTTTTCACTTTAAAAATTTGCTTTCTCATTCCTTTTGTGGGATTAATTTTAAATTTAATTATATAAATTATGTGTTTGGAATTTGGGAAAATGGATTCAATATTTGGTATCAAAATAACTTATTACGTGTAATAATTTCAACTTAGATTTTTAACAAAAATATTGGTGAAGGTAATTAAAAATAATTACAACGTTTAAGGTAAAAATGAGTTTACTTAGTAGTTAAAATTTAAACTTAAGGTGTAAAAATGACCATAAACTTGAAAAAAACCAGTTGGAAGGATATATTTTGACCAATTCACCTCTAAGATCTAATTTTTTTTGTTATGTAATCCTATTTTTAGGTGAAAACAAGGCTACACCTTACTATCTTTTCAAAAATACCAAGTGTGTCCTCTCCCTCACTTATAAAAGGATATTACATCTCCCTAATTATCTACACATATCAAGACCTTTGGATAATAAAAACCCTTAAAAATAATCTCCAAAAATCCAACATATCATCCTATAATCCTTGCCTTGGCCAGAAAGGAAACCAAGTAATTCCTTTGATGCAAACCAAAAGGAGTTACCCGATGAAGAGGTAACATTCTTCAATAATAAATTTTCTTTTATTTCTTTTTACAACCATTAAATTATTATTATTAAATAATTATAACATCAGTATTTTAAATATACTAGGTTGTTTGTATGTTAAGTTTTTTACTTACACTTATACACACTTCCATAAAATGGTCAACAAAATCATCGTTCGTGTGTACGACGAACTACCACCTCACGAAACAATATTGTTCATTTTTTCCTTTAAAACCTATCATGGTTGATAATTAAGAGGAAAATAAAATTTTTATAAGATATATATATGATATTAATGATGTATTTATGTTTCTATAATTATTATATAACTCATACCTTCATGCTTTCTATTTTGTGTAATTATGATAACATCATTTGCAGTTGTGTGGACTACCGCCCTGTAATGACCCGCAAATTCTCATTGGCTTGAGAGTGTAATGAGTCATTACTTAGACTTAAGTGACATCCCCAAGGAGCCAAAGGCTGGAAATAAATTCCTAAGGGTTTCAAAATACACGGGGGGCGATTTACCCATTACGATCATACCACATAGCCAACAACCACAACCAAACAAATATACTAAATGATGCATGATAAAAGCTAAGACAAATCAACCATTTATTTTATCAAAAAACAACCAAAAGTACGACAGCAGAAACCAACACTAAAACATCAGAGTAAAAAATGGAAAGAAAAACTCAAAGACTATAAGACAAAAAACCAACTCTATGCTCCACAAGCTCCAAGCTCCAACATCACGAACCAGCCCAAGTATCACGAAGTAGTGCTCTAAACATGTGACACTTTACCTTTGCCAAAGTCCCGGTATATGAAATATGAAAAAGCACCAATGTTCCTAAGTAGGGGGTGAGTAATGAAACTCAGTAGGTTTTCCCTGATGACTTCCCAACCCATGCCTCTAGGATAAAACATGTTACCACATTTATATAAAACAATTTATATAAAACAATTCCAAAAAACAGTTCATGATGTAACAAGTTCCATGTCAAAACCATTTTCCAACAAAACCATCTTTCTTAAGAAAAGAAATCAAGAAAAGTTCCCAATTCCATTCACATTTCCATCTGGCACATTCGTTCCATTTCACCAATCCACACAACCAACCATGCATGCAACCTGGACCTCCCTATACTCGCGAGTGGTGAGTTATCCTTCCACTAAGCCGTCACTTAGTGGACTACCTTGAAGGGGGTACTTCACGACCTTATCTGTCCCAACCTATTGATAGGGGGACTTCTCACCCTTATCCATCCCAATGCATATGAACACACACCACAACCCATGTAATCCATTCCCAAAACCAAGTGTGTTCAAAACCTTTCAATAAAGCATTCCCCTTTTATTGAAAACCCCTTTTCCCCACAACCCATTTTCAAAATCCCGCAAAACCATATTTTAAAATCACTATTTTAAAATCAAGGAAACAAAAAACACTTTGCACAAGTTCACAATCCAAACCAAGAGATTAAATAAATTTTAACTAAGCCTTCAAGTTCTAAGAATGAGGAATCGAGAGTGAAGCCACCTACCTCAACAAATTGGGCGAAACTAAGCCACGGATGAAGAACGCTCAAGAACACCGGGTCAAAACTCAAAAAACTCTCCTTATATACCTTATCCTACACAACCAAGACCAGATCCTATCATATTTTGCATCCACACCCTTAGATCTAACCATAATGGGCGTAGATATAAGAAACCGAGAGAAGAGGATAAGTATATCTAAGTAGATCTAAGAAACCGATCAAGAACGATCACATACCTTAAGAATCCAGCTTCGATTCACCAAGAGAAGCCTTAAAATCACCTCCGTAACACTTGGGAGAAGTCTTCAAACCTTCAAGGGAGAGTAATCCCGAGTTAAGGTCACTTAGGAGGTTTAAAAAAGGAAATTAAAGTCAAAACGAGTTAGATCCACAATTTTAGGATCTAACTTTAAGTGACCGCACGGTTAGTCCACACGGTTTGACAAACCGGTGCGCTAACCGTGCGTTAGCTTCTACCTCGGCCATCCTTCACGCATAGTTTAGCCACATGGTTAGACAAACCGTGCGCCAACCATGCGGAAGCCACTGCCTCCAAGGCCCACTGCGCACGGTTTGGCCACACGGTTAGAAAAACCGTGCGCCAACCGTACGACTTCCCCATTGCCTCCAAACATCAATCCAAGTTCTCCCGACTCTCCCATTCAACACCCTTAACTTTAAAACCAAGAAAAGTATCAAGTAAGGGTTACATACCAGAAACCGAGGGTACTACATTCTCCCCACCATTGGCCTTTCCATCCTTGGAAAGTAGAAAACCATCATCCAGCTGAAAGAGTTCTAGCCACTTCTCTTTCATCTCTTTCTCACGTTCCCAAGTTTCTTCCTGAATCTGACCATGCTGCCATAAAACCTGTACTAGACCGATGCTTTTTTCCACGCAAAACTTTCTCTTTCCTATCCACTATCCGTACCGGGATATGTATCAACGAAGTATCTGACTCTAGGTCAATGTGATCCCATCTGATCACATGGTCAGGATCAGTTTGTTACTTCTTTAACTGAGATACATGGAACAAATTATGCACTGCACTAAACTATGGTGGTAATTCGAACTGATACGCCACCTTTCCAACCTGTTCCAGTATCTCAAAAGGGCCTATATATCGAGGAGATAATTTTCCCTGCTTCCCAAAACAATGTTGTCCAAGCCTTGGAGAGATTCTCAAAAAGACATGATCACTCACCGCAAACGACAATGGTCTTCGGCGATGATCTGCATAAGATTTCTGACAACTCTGAACCGTCTCCATCCTCTTTCTAATCAACTGGATCTTCTCCATTGTTTCTTGGACAAGGCTCGGCCCAACTAGTGAAGTCTCACTTGTTTCCATCCAACAAAGTGGATAACGAAAAGGACGCCCATACAATGCTTCAAACAGATCCATGCGTATTGAGGCTTGATAACTATTATTGTATGAGAACTCCACTAAGGGTATATGATCCTCCCATGAGCCACCAAAATCCATTACACAAGCCCGCAAAATTTCTTCCAACGTCTGTATAGTCCTCTCGGATTTCCCATCCGTCTGAGGATGATACACTGTGATCATCGTCAACTGAGTCCCAAGGGCTTGTTGTAAGGATTTGTAGAAATGAGATATGAACCTCGGATCTCTATCTGAGATGATAGACACAGGTACACCATGTCTCTTTAACACTTCCCAGATATAGATTTTTGAAAGATCTTCCACTGTATGAGTTTCACGAATCGAGATGAAATGGGCCGACTTGGTTAGACAATCCACTATCACCCAAATGGAATTGTGTTTCCAAACCATTCTTGGAAGACCTGTAAAAAAATCCATTGCTATCTGATCCCATTTCCACACTAGGATAGGTAAAGACTGTAACATACCAGCTGGTCTCTGATGCTCTGATTTAACCTGCTGACAAGTTAAGCATCGTGAGACGAACTCGACCACCTTCCTTTTCATGCCGCTCCACCAAAACTGCACCTTTATCGCCTTATACATCTTCTGTGTACCCAAATGTACAACCCATCTCGAATGGTGGTAATCATGGAGGAGTTGTTCCTGAAAAACCATAGGTACCACCATACGATCTCTGAAACACAAAACTGAACTCCCATCCAGCTTCCATACCTCAATGGACTCCCCACCATTGAGTTTTGAACTCATTGCAACACAGTCAACACCGGATGCCTATGCCTCCTTTACTATCTCCACCAAATCAGGAACAAGTGTAGTTGAAAAGAAAACAACAACATCGCCTCAATTTTCACATTCCACATGAATGTCGGCTAAGACCGACATCAACTATCATTTATCTGAAGCTTCCTTTTCCAACTGATCATACGAATTCCTACTTAATGCATTGGCCACCGAATTGCCCTTAACCGGTGCATACATTAAGTCAAATTCGAACATTTTAAGGTACTCCATCCATATACTCTGCCTCAGATTCAAATCTCGCTGTGAGAAAATATGTTTCGAGATTTTGTGATCCGTAAACACAGTAAATTTCTCACCAAAGAGATAACGTCTCCATGTTTTCAAAGCATGGACGACTGCAGCCAAATCCAAATCATGTGTTGGGTAACTTTTCTCATGCACCCTCAACAGCCTTGATCCATAAGCAACCACATGGTCTCCTTGCACGAGAACACAACCCAACCCTATTCCTAAAGCATCACAATACACCACATACCCCTGTCCTGATTCCAGAAAAATCAATATGGGTGATGATGTATGGAGAAATTTCAACTCTTGAAAAGATATCTGACATTCATTAGTCCATTGAAATGCAATGTTCTCCTTTTTCAATGCTTTCATAGGTGAAGATAGTCATGAGAAGTCACAGACAAAGCATCAGTAATAACAAACTAGGCCAAGAAAACTCCATATTTCAAAGACATTTTTCATCATTTTCCAAGAAAGAATAGCTTCTATCTTTTATGGATCCACTGAAACACCTTTCTCTGAAACAACACGGCCCAGAAAGCGTACCGCTTGTATCCAAAAATCACACTTTGATAATTTTTCATACAATTGATGGTCTCTCAAGATTTCCAACACTATCGCCAAGTGTTTCTCATGCTCAGACCTTGTTCTTGAATACACCAATATATCATCCACAAAAACCAAAAAAAAATAATCCAGATATGGCAGAAATATCCAATTCATCAATGCCATAAAAACTGCTGGTGCATTCGTAAGGCCAAAAGGCATGACTACATATTCGTAGTGGCCATATCTGCTTCTGAAGTCTGTCTTTAGAATATCCTCTTTCCGAACATAGAACTGGTGATATCCTGACCGCAAGTCAATTTTAGAGAACCACTAATCTCCCCTCAATGGATCAAATAGGTCATCAATGCATGGAAATGGATATCTATTATTTATCGTAACTTGGTTAATTTTACGATAATCCACACATAATCTCAAAGTTCCATCAGCTTTCTTTACAAACAAAACTGGTGCTGCCCACAGAGACATGCTTGGCTGAATAAAACCTTCTCTTTACAGCTCCTCTAACTCCACCTTCAATTCCTTTAACTCTGTTGGTGCCATCCTATAATATGGAAGTGAGATAGGACTGGTCCCCGAAATAAGATCAATCGTAAACTCCACTTCTCTTACAAGTGGTAACTCTGAGAAGTTTTCAGGAAAAACATCAGGAAATTGATCCACCACAGCTGGAAAAATATTTTACACGATCTCTTACAATGATTCCAAAGTCACCGCTACCAATTGGTAAGAAATAATTCCCACCATTGGTGCCAACAAGCTCTTTTCAACCTTCTTTACTATCCTTTCTCCTCTAAAGAGATGGTCGATGCCATCCTTAGTCGTGAAACTAAACGTTCTCCTATAACAGTCGATGTGAGCCTTAAACCTTACCAACCAATCCATACCCATGATTAAATCATAGACATCTATATCCAACATGGAGAAGTCCCAGTCCAGCTCATCTCCATCAACAGTTATAACACATGCTCAACACACTAAGTCTTGACATTCTCTTTCACCAAGAGGAGTTTGTAGTTTCAACAAAGAAGGCATCATTTACAGTTTTAAACATAGAAAGTCAAAAACACGAAAAGAAATGAAGGAGTGTGATGCACCAGTATCAAACAACACTTGCATGAGGTTAGAATTTAAAATAATCGTACCTCTCACCATAGATGGTCCAGCCTGATCATCAACCATCATCTGATCAGCTCCATACAATTGTTTCTTCGCTGCACTATTCTCCTTGTTTCCTTGCTGAGATTGACCTGATTGAGGGGTCATGGTATTCTTGAAATCACCATAATTATCTTTGTTCTTATGGTGAGACTTATTTTGGTATCCTCGCACTATCGAACCATAAGATGCTTGCGACACCTGAGAAGTGTCCCGAACACCTGACTGTGGAGCATTGCGACAATATCGCTGAAGATGCCCCATCTTCTTGCAATTGTGGCATGATTTCGGTGGTGCTGTACATTCTCTTTTGATGTGATCAGTCAAAACACATTAAAATCAACCTGATTTGCTCTGGGGTCGTGGAGGAAGGTTGACTGATCCTGCTATCTGATTCTGATTCGCATTCCCACCTTGGAAGTAGGTGTCCCTCTTCCTCTTGTTTCCAGCATTAAAGTTCCCACCTGTTCCTGTGGGTATCATCATGCTTCCTCCTATTGATCCTGAGATATCACGTTCAACAACCGTTGCTCTGTTCACCATCTCTGTATAATCCGTAATAAAAAGCACTACAATATGTGATCGAATATCCTTCCTTATCCCTGATTCGAAGATTCATGCCTTTAAAGAAGCACTTTCTGCAACCTCTGGTGCAAAACAGACTAAATTCATGAACTTAGCCACATACTCTGTGACAGAGAGGCTCTCTTGTTTCAAGCTGAAGAAGTCTGTCATTTTCTGGATCTTGAACGATTGAGGATAGAATTTTTTATTAAACAATTCTTCAAAATCCTCCCATATAAGGCCTTCATCCAATTTTTCATGCACCACTAACTCCAACTAGTGATGTGCAAGATCCTAGAGCATATACATTTCCAAATTTACTTTCAGCTCCACTAGTGTGCCGATGAAATCGAATATACGATTCATCCTGCTTAGCCACACCTCCACCTTCTCGGGTTCAACATCACCCCGAAAGATGGGTGGATTATGCTTCTGGAACTGAACAGAATGGTCTACATGCCTTGACTCATCCCTCCGATTCCCTGTGTCCACAGCCCGGAACACTTGAACGATACTCTGAACTAGCTTTTGGTTCACATGTGGTTCAGGTGCAACCACATTCTCCACAGCTTCTTCGAGTTGGTTTCTACGACACCTAATGGGTGCCATTTTCTATACAAACAATGCACACCATTAGTCTCACTTCCTAGCAACTAAAGGCTTATCATTTCAATTTCTATCACATCAACTATCAAATCATTGTTTTCTATCCATAAAGCTTTTCCACATGTTCAACCATTTTTTAAAACATCCCTTATACTTTTTGAAAATCCACCCATTTTCAAAATATACCAAATATCTACTTTTCAAAATCTTGCATTTGAAAATCAATTTCTGTATTTTTTAAAAATTTTCTCCTTGCCCAAAATGATAAATCATTCTTCACAATGAGATATGCCATCCTAGTGGGAAGTCATTCCTCTAATGCATGTCATGCTCATTTCATTGGCTAAACCCATGGCAATGAGATTTTTTATCCTATAAGTTTCTCCAACACACTTATGTACCCAACTCCCTGGTAACTTGAAGTTCAATATTAACGGGTTAGCTACGTCATTTTATGTTATACATTTCAAGTTCTGAAAATCCTACTCCTGTCTAAGATGACCACCCAAGAAATATACAAGAAGGAATTTCAACTCCAAGACCAAGAACATCGATGACTACTTGTTAGGCAAGGACTGAACAAGCTGATACCATTTGTAATGAACCTCCAATTCTCATTGTCTTGAGAGTGTAATGAGTCATTACTTTGCCTTAAGAGACATCCCCAAGGTGCCAAAGGATGACAATAAATGCCGAAGGGTTTCAAAATACATGGGGGATGATTTACCCTTTACGATCATACCACAGAGCCAACAACCACAACCAAACAAATCTACTAAATAATGCATGATAAAAGCTAAGACAACTCAACCATTTATTTTATCAAAAACCAACCAAAAGTAACACAGCAAAAACCAACACTAAAACATCAGAGTAAACAGTGGAAAGACAAACTCAAAGACTACAAGACAACAACCCAACTCCATGCTCTACAAGCTTCAAGCTCCAACATCACGAACCAACCCAAGTATCATGAAGCAGTGCTCTAAACATGTGACACTTTACCTTTTCCAACGTCCCGGTATATTACATCTGCAAAAGCACCAACATGCCAAATCAGGGGGTGAGTAATGAAACTCAGTAGGTTTTCCCGATGACTTCCCAACCCATGCCTCCAGGATAAAACATGTTAGCACATTTATATAAAACAATTTATATAAAACAATTCCAAAAATAGTTCATAATGTAACAAGTTCCACGTCAAAACCATTTTCCAACAAAACCATCTTTCTCAAGAAAAGAAATCAAGAAAAGTTCCCAATTCCATTCACATTTCCATATGGAACATTCGTTCCATTTCACCAATACACACAACCAACCATGCATGCAACCTGGACCTCCCTATACTCACGAGTGGTGAGTTATCCTTCCACTAAGCCGTCACTTAGTGGACTACCTTGACGAGGGTACTTCAAGACCTTATCCATCCCAACCTATTGATGGGGGGACTTCACACCCTTATCCATCCCAATGCATATGAACACACACCACAACCCATGCAATCCATGCCCAAAACCAAGTGTGTTCAAAACCTTTTAATAAAGCATTCCCCTTTTATTGAAAACCCCTTTTTCCCACAACCCATTTTCCAAATCCAGAAAAACCATATTTTAAAATCACTATTTTAAAATCAATAAAACAAAACACTTTGCACAACCATTATTTTCATTTCCACAATTTCATCAAAACCCATAAATCATCACTAAAGAAGATTCATAACATGTTTTTCACCACAAGTTCACAATCCAAACCAATTGATTAAATCAATTTGAACTAAGCCTTCAAGTTCTAAGAAAGAGGAATCAAGAGTGAAGCCACCTACCTCAACAAATTGGGAGAAACCAAGCCATAAACGAAGAACACTCAAGAACACCAGGTCAAAACTCCAAAAACTCTCCTTAGATCTCTTCTCCTACACAACCAAGATCAGATCTAGTAATATTTGGCATCCTAACCCTTAGATCTACCCATAATGGGCGTAGATATAAGAAAACAAGAGAAGAGGATAAGTAGATCTAAGTAGATCTAAGAAACCGATCAAGAACGATCACATACCTTAAGAATCCAGCTTTGATTCTCCAAGAGAAGCCTTCGAATCGCCTTTGAAACACTTGGGAGATGCCTTAAAACCTTCAAGGGAGAGTAATCCCGAGTTAGGGCCTCTTAGGAGGTTTAAACAAGGCAATTAAAGGCAAAATGAGTTAGATCCACAATTTTAGGATCTAACTTTAAGTGACTGCACGGTTAGTCCACAAGGTTTGACAAACCGTGCGCTAACCATGCATTAGCTTCTGCCTCGACCATCCTTCATGCACAGTTTGTCCGCATGGTTAGACAAACCATGCACCGACCGTGTGGAAGCCACTACCTCCAAGGCCCACTGCGCACGGTTTGGGCGCACGGTTAGACAAAATGTGCACCGACCGTGCAACTTCCCCATTGCCTCCAAACATCAATACAAGTTCTCCCGACTCTCCCATTTAACACCCTTAACTTTAAAACCAAGAAAAGCATCGATTAAGGGTTACATACCAGAAACCGGGGGTACTACACACCCCATCAAAGTGATGTTATTCGTTCATGATTTACATGGAATGTATTAAATATGAGTTTAATAAAAATATATGATATAGATGAAATAATTATATATCTAGAATTATAAAATATCATTTTTTTCTTTCTATTTCACACACTAAAAAAGTGATAACGTCGTTCGTAGATGTGTGGAGTAGCATCTCCTCGAAGCGATGTGATTCTTCCTTTGTCATCACCACTTCACATGAATGATATATATAAGTGTATATAATTAAATAATATTTTATTTATAATATAATGGTAACTATGGAAAGATAAACATTACTTACATTCTTTCCAAAATGATCATTGAAAAATGGGAACGTTACTCATGCGTACGTACGACCTACCGTCTCCATGATCATGATGTTGATTCATTTTTCATAACCATATTTCCTATATGATTTTAAAAGTATAATTGATGTACATATGTAATAAATATGTAATTATTATTATTATTTAGATGTTTAGATAATGATATCATTGACTATAGTCGACCTATCAAAGATAGTTTTGACACATGAGCTAAATATGGTGAAAACATTTGACTTAAACATTATTGATTAAGAAATTGTATATTAATTGTTTATAAGAGAAATAAAAGTAATAATAAACTTATATAAGGTTTTTAATAAATTAAATAATTAACATAAGTTTATTATTTAGGAATATATAGGACAATCATGAAAAATCAGACTCAAAGTAAGGTATTTCTTAACTCAATTTTCATTCACTAGGTTAAACTTCTATGTCATTAGTTATGTTATGACAAGAATATGTGTAAAATGAAATCTGATTGTTTTTATTGTATTTAAAATTTTATTTTGTGGATTTAATTTTCTAACAAATAATTATATCAATGATTTATTCTCACTCCAATGATACAATATTTGCAAGTGATTTTCATCTCACTTTTTACATCTGTGAGATAAATGTCATATTCACCACTTACTTATTTTGTGTGGTCTATATGCTGCACATTTTGATATATTATATCATGAATTATTTAATATTCATGTTATTTAAATTTTTAATTTGATTATTATTACTTTTCAGGCTTCTTATTTAGATGTTACCCTAGTTGTAAGAGGATTTCTAGTCTCACTTTTATTTCTATGAGACTTATTCCATATTCACCACTTATTTTTGTTGCGTGGTGTATATACTTCCCATGAATGTATTTTATGATTATTATACTTAAATTTATGGGGATTTACATATATACTTGAGTATCTCTCTTTCATGGGGTTTACGATTTCAAAGTTACAAATGCGGTAATGGATTTTTTTCACAATTTTCCTTCTTTGAGATGTTTGTTATGTTATAAACCTATCTTATTTTATGAAGGGAATTAACTACTCCTTTGATATGATAAATCATAAATATTTTTATTACCATGATATTCTATGTTTCATTTAATGTTATTATTTCATGGGGATTATGATTTAATTTTTTCAAAGTGGTATGAGACACTTTGAATGTTTAAATATTATTTTTCTCAAGAATGTTTTTAACGATCTTTTAATGGTATTTCCATTAATCAATGTTAAAAAACCTTATTTTAAATTATCCTATAATGATGATATTTTTTATTGATTCTATCCTCATTCTTTCTCTAGATAGATTATGATTTTTTCAAATTCATTGTAATGAACACGTTAGTTTTCCATGTGATAACCTTGTTTCAAAGATATTATTATGAAACCCATTTCTTTTACATGAGCTAATAATTCTTCAAAGAGATTTTTATGGAACCCATTTATTTTCCATGGGATATTCATGTTTCAAAATGATTTTTATGGAACCCATTTTTTTCCATGGGTTAATCATGTTTCAAATAGATTATTATGGAACCCATTTATTTTCCATGGGTGAAACATGTTTCAAAGAGATTGTATGAAACCAATTTATTTTACATGGGTTAATCATGTTTCAAAGATAGTGTTATGTAACCAATTTATTTTACATGGGTTAATCAAGTTTCAAATAGATTTTCTGGGAACCCATTTTTTTTCCACGATATAACCATGTTTCCATGGGTGAAACATGTTTCAAAGATATTGTATGAAACCAATTTATTTTAATGAGTGTGATGCTCTAAGTTACTAAAAATAGTTTTAACTTATTGTTATGAGTTTATAATGTTTCTAATGATTGATATTAATATCACATTGGTTTTATTATTTATTTTTACGACTTTTTCCTTTTTAATGTTTTTATATTTGATGATCTAGGTATTGATGGGTTTGAGTTCTATCATGATTCACTCATACAATTTGATTATGTTATCACACCCTTATGAACTCTTATGATCATTGATGACATTCATTTGTTAATTCTTACATTTTCCCTTACTGAGTGTTTGAGCTAACTCTTCTTATGTTTCCCTTTCCCCAGGTTTTAAATAATGATGTTGAATTATTTATATCTATAAAGGATTTCACTAGGATGATGTTGATGACCTATTATGAAATAATAAAAGATGGGTAAAATGGGGAAATGTTATTTTAATGACCTATTAATTTTTTATGTAGAAGTTTTTCCTAATTATATAAAACTATAAACCTAAATGTTCCTTGAGAATTTAAGTGAACCACATTTTCCTTTTAATGTTTAATAAAAAATTGGGTTAGAATTATCGGTATCAAATATATAAATGTAAAGTTACAGATTTTAGCACAGGATCCAGGAGTATGGGATCTAAGCTATTATAATTGTTATCAAATGTCGGTTTAGATAAATTTTGAGACTTGGATATTTTTATGTGAGGTTATATTAAGAGTTATGGATACCATCATATGTCTATAAGCTTAAGTATGATCATAAGTTCAAAGTATTAGAAAACCCATTGAGGTTTTAAGCGATGAGATATTAAAGTGATTAATGTATTTTCTAGATATGTTTGTTTTGGGATGAGGTATTTGTTACCCCTAGGGTCAAAATGATTTGTTTTAGGGAGGAATTATTTTTTATGATTAGAAAAAATGGGCAACCTATATACTTGGTGAGAAGTCATCACATCCGGAATGGTGGTGGGTCTTAAACCCATGACCAAATGATGATAATGGTTTCACACACTACCAATGGACTACATGATGTCATGGTTAGCATGAATTTTTTTACTTGTAAATATTAAGTTTATTATAGAAATATATGGGATTTTATTTTAAGAAAAACAATTGATTTATCTTAGAAGAATATATGATATAATCCTTCTAATATTTGGGTTTCAAACTTAGTTAGGAAATTTTTGAATAATTTTAAGGATAATTATTTATGGAATAATTTAGTTTCATATTTGGGTATTAATTTTGAATATTAAGGTATCATATTAAGTTTCACTCATTTTGGGAGTTATATTACTATGTTCTAACCATTTTTATTCTAGTTAATGTCTATTGCTTGGTGGAATAGATTTACTATCCCTTTTATTATTATTTGGTATTTAAAATTTGATCTTAGTGCCTCAAGAATTAAAAAATCATCTTGAATACTCATAGTTTAGAAAAAAATAGTAGGTTTTCGTGGAAATTGAGTGAATTATGAAATTATAATCATTAAATAAGTATACTTCCTTTTTTCCACTTGTTATATATTGTAAGATAATTCTTTAACTCTAGAAAAAGGATCTTGAAAAAAAGTATTATCTTATTACCTTCAATTATGATGAACCTATGATCTTTTAAATCATCATAGATTTATGTTTTTAGGCCATTAACTTCCCATTTATCATTAAATTATTTGTGATCAATGACCTCAATCACTCTTTATAATTATTTACACATTTCCTTCATTCCCACTTATGTTCTCCCTATGCAGAATCCTAGTTATTCATAACTTTTAGTGGCCTTTATGTTTTAAAAATTTCAATTTTAATAGTATTTTTTATTAAACCATTATAATTGTTTTTTTCCCATAAATTAATTCTAAAAATGTTAATCCTCTGATAACCAATATGGATTTTGAGGGAGAAATCCATTTTAAGGGGGTAGAATGTAATATTCTATGATTTTATGAAATATCTTCTTTCAAATTAAGTTAAATTATTTAATATATTATGTTATAATAAATAAATAGTTTAGATTATGTTACAATAAAACCCATGTTTATATTGTGTTTCATGCATCATTGAGTCTCTTTGATGACTTATGTTACACGCAAGGTCGAGTCTCATGAGACAAAAATTTACTATTAATAATATTATTTAACATGATAGTTATCACCCAGCCATTGGAATACAGGGAATGAATGTCATAAAATATATTATAAATATATGGTTTAAAAATGTTTATATAATGAATCCTTTGGTGTCCAATTAATTATAACTGAAAATAAAAATCAATTGAATATAAAAGATATGTTTTTACGAAAAACTATTTTTATTCCCTCAAAGTTATCATAATAAATTAAATTAATCTATATTATTGAGAGATAATAATTAAATTTATATTATATATATTCAATAAAATATTTTTAAATTCATACAATAATTTTTATGTGCATAAAATAAGAATAAATCCAATTTTAAGCATTAAAAGATGTATTTTTTCTTCTTCTAAAAGATAGTTTTTTCACCTTGTAATGGAAGAATTGTTTCAAAAATAAATTTTGAAACTTTTATAATTTTTATTTTAAAAAATAAACTTCATTTTTGAAATAGGGATATCTAAATTTACTTTGGGTTATTTTTTTTTTCATTTTTTGAGAACTTTTATATTTTGAGGAATAGTGAATGATACCGAATTTTAATTGAAAATTTATTTTTAGTCTAAATAATTTATAGTGTTAAATTATATTTTTAATTAGTTTAAAAGTATAATTAGATAAATTTTAGATAATTTAAACCAATTTAGTTAATTTTAATCAATTTAACATTGAAATTTGATACAAAAACACTTCAAACTTTTGAACTTTTTACTTTAAAAACCTGTTTTCTCGTTCCATCTGCGGGATTAATTTTAAATTAAATTATGTTACTTTTGTGATTTTAATTTGGAAAATGGATTACATATTTTTAATCATAATAATTTATTATATATAATAATTTAAAATTAGTTTTTTATTGAAAATATTTGTGTAAATAATTAAAATTAATTACAGTGATTAAGGTAAAAATGAGTTTACTTAGTAGTTAAACTTCAAACTTAAGGTGTAAAAATGAACATAAACTTGAAATAAACCCCATTTTATTAAAATATTTTTACCATTACTCTAGGATATAATTTTTTGTGTTATGGAAGCCTATTTTTAGTTAAAAACATGGGTACACCTAACTTTCTTTTAAAAAAAACCATGTGTGTCCTCTCCTACACTTATAAAAGGCCACCACATCTCCCCACTTATTAAAAACTATAAATCAATTTGTATAATATAATAAATGAAAACATAATCTCCAAAAATCACTTCTATAATCCTATAATCTTTACCCTATTCATAAATCAAACCAAGGAATTCCTTTGGTGTAAACCAAAAGGAGTTACCCGAAGAAGAGATAACATTCTTCAATGAGAAATTTTGTTTATTTTTTTATCCACCCATAAATTATTCTTATTACATGATTATATAATAACATAATTATCCTCAATATACTTAAATTTTTTTATGTTAAATGTTATACCTACACTTATACACACTTCTATCAAATGGGTAATGAAATCATCGTTCGTGTGTACAACGGACTACCACCTCATGAAATGATGTTGTTTGTTTTTTCCTTTACCACCTCTCATGGTTAGGAATTATGATGGAAATATTTTTTTTATAATATATATATATATATATATATGATATTTATGAAATATTTATGTTTCTATAATTATTATATAACTCATACCTTCATGCTTTTTATTTTTTGGAAATACGATAACATTGTTTGTGGATGTGTGGACTACCACCTCCTCAAATTAATATGATTTGTTCACGCTTTACATGAAATGAATCAAGAAAGGGTTTAATAAAAATATATGATATAAATTAAATATTTATGATATTAATTACATGATTATATATCTATACATATAATATATCATTTTCTTCTTTCCATCTCACACATTGAAAAAGTGAAAACGTCATTTGTGGACGTGTGGACTACCGCCTCCTCGAAGCGATGTAATTCTTCCCTTTTCATCACCAAATAAAAATAATAATATATATAAGTGTATAAAATTAAATAATATGGTATTTATGATATAATTTTAATTATATAAAGATAAACTTTACTTACCTTTTTTCCATAATGATAATTGAAAAAACAGGAACGTTACTCATGCGTACTTACAACCTACCATATCCATAATCGTAATGTTAGTTCATTTTTCATAACCATATTTTTTGTATGATTTTAAAAGTATAATTTATTTAAAAATGTGATAATTATGTCATGGTTATTGTTATGTTTGTGTTTAAATACTCATCTCATTGACCATAGTCGACCTATCAAAGCCAGTTTTGACACATAAGCCAAATATGGTAAAAAAATATGACTGAAAAATTATTGATTAAGTAATTGTATATAACTTGTTTATAAGAAAAATAAAAGTAATAATAAAATTGGAAAAGTTTTTTAAGTAATTAAATAATTAAAATAAGTTTATTATTCAGGAATATAGAGAACAATCATAACAAATCAAACCCATGGTAAGGGATTTATTAACTCAATTTCCATTCATTCGGTTAAAATTATATATCATTGGTTATGTTATGCCAAGAATATGTGTGAAATTACCTATTATTGTTTTATAATTTAATTACACTTTTATTTTTTGGATCTAAAATTTTCACACATAATTATATCATTGATTTATTCTCACTCCAATGATACGATCTTAGTAAGGGATTTTCATCTCACTTTTTACATTTACAAGATAAATGTCATACTCACCACTTAATTATTTTTGTGTGGTGTATCTACTGACAACTTTTATATATTATATCATGAATTATTTTATATTCATGGTATTTAAAATTTTTATTTTACTATTATTACTTTTGGGGTATTTGATATAGATGTTACCACAGTTGTAAGAGGATTTTTAGTATCACTTTTATTCCTAAGAGACTTATGCCATATTCACCACTTATTTTTGTTGTGAAGTGTATATACATCCCATGAATGTATTTGATTATTATTTTGAGTATCTATCTTTCATGGGGCTTATGGTTTTAAAGTAACCAAAGTGATTGTGTATTTTTGTCACAATTTCCCTTCATTGAGATGTTTGTTATGTTATACACCTTTATTATTTTATGAGGTGTATATACTACTACTTTGATAAGATATATCATGAATATAATTATTTACATGATATTATATGTTTCATTTAATTTTATTACTTCATGGCTATTATGAATCAAACATTTAAAAGTGGTATGAGAAACTTTGAATGTTTAAAGATTATTTTACTCAAGAATGTTTTTAATGATATTTTAATGGTATTTACATTAATAAATGTCAAAAAACATTATTATTAATTATCCTAAATTGGAGATATTTTTTATTGATACCATAGTAATTCTTCTATGTATGTATTATGATTGTTTCAAAGAGACTGTAACAAACCCGTTCCTTTTCCACGGGTTAACCATGTCTCAATGAGATTGTTATGGAACCCATTTCTTTTCTAGGGGTTAATCATGTTTCAAAGAGATTATTGTGGAACCCATTTATTTTAAATGGGTTAATAATGTTTTAAATATATTATTATGGAACCCATTTCTTTTCCATGGGTTTATCATGTTTCAAAGAGATTGTTATGGAACCAAATTATTTTCCATGGGTTAACTATGTTTCAAAGAGATTGTTATAGAACCCGTTTTTTTCATGGGTTAATCATGTTTTAAAGAGATTTTTATGGAAACCATTTATTTTACATGGGTTAATAATGTTTCAAAGACATTTTTTAGGAATCCATTTATTTTTCATAGGATAACCATGTTTCAAAGATATTTTTATGAAACCCATTTATTTTCCATGGGTTAATCATGTTTTAAGAAGATTGACATGATAACCATTTACTTTCCATGGGTTAATCAATTTGTAAAAGTAATAATTATTAGTTATATTATTTTTATTCATGTTGTGTTTCTTGTAAATCTTATACGATGGGGAATCCCAGATAGGCTGGGTAAGCCCGTTATAGCTTAACTTGGGGTGGACCAAATAGCTCTGGGTAAGCCTATTATAGATTAACATGGGTTGTCCTAGATAGTACTAGGTAAGCCTATAATTTCTTAATGATTGGTGTTCCTATATAGTGTTCCAATGCATTGGGTAATGATAATGTTGGACGTCAGTCGTAGGATTATTCCAATTAAAAGGGATTTGAACGAGTTTAGTGAAAGTGATGCTCCAAGTTACCAAAAAGAGTTTTAATTGCTTGTTATGAGTTTATATTGTTTCTAATGATAGAGATTGATATCATATGAATTTTTATTATTTATTTTGATTAATATTTATTTTTCAATGTTTTCATATTTGATGATACATGTATTGATTGGTTTGAGTTATTTTATGAATTTATCATGCACTTTTATTATGTCATCATACCCTTATTCACTATTATGATAATTGATGACATTCATTTGTTAATGCTTACATTTTCCCTTACTAGGTGTTTGAGATAACCTTTCTTATGTTTAATTTTCCCCATATTTTAAAAATTACGTTGAATGATTTATGTCTATAAAGGATTTCAAAAGTATGATATTGATGGCCTATTTTGAAATAAGAAATACTGGGTTAAATGGGAGAAATGTTCTTTTTATGACTTGTTAATTGTTTATATAGGTTTTTTTCCTAATTCTAAAAAATATAAACCTAAAAGGTTATGTAGAATGTATGTTATCCATGTTTTCATTTTGATGTTGTAAGTTTTGATGAAAAATAATTTGGCCACAATTATTAGCATCAAATATGGAAATGTAAAGTTATGGATTTCATCACATGATCTGGGAGTGTGGGTTCTGGGTTTTTATAGATCCAACCTCAATTCATTATTAAGGATAGAAAATAAACCTTTGGATTTATTTTACACTATAGGGGTATGAATCAATATTGGTATACTTTTAAACCAATTTTAACTTTTATCCCTTGTCACCTATTAACTTATTCAGTGAACTAATCACTCACACACACTCTCTCTATATCATATTTAGTATACATGAATAAAAATATAAATAGGAAATAAAAACAACAAGAACACAAGGGTTTGTTAATTAGGTTGACCTCCGTTAGTATGACTAAATCCTCAATGTAAAATGGTTATTATCCTACCCACAAAAAAAATTATTCTCATTATCAAAATAAGCACATGAAAGGGTTTGGAATTGAACCTGTTATCCTAACATTGACTAGGTACAAAGAAAGAACCTACTTACTATTCTATAAAAGGTTACAAAATACAAGAGTTGTCTTTCACTATGTGAAGAAGATCATGAAAATACTATTTTATTCTAGATAGTGTAATCAATCTTCCTCCGCAATCACATTAATCAGTATGGATACCTCCAAACCTTTCAGTATTCTACAACATATAAATAGTATATGTTATATTTCTCTTATTATTGTCCTGAATGTGAGTATAAGTAGTTCATGCCAACAAATTCTATCCTCCTATTATTTAGATCAATTTTTTATACAACACCAGTTCTCTCTCTCTCTATCTCTCTTCACTAATTTAATCTATAATAGGAACACAATGTCAGTTCTTCTTCTTTACTCAACTTATAAGGAATCTATATACAGATCATATCATTGGGTATCTCCCATCTTATTTATTTTTTCATCTCATTTATATTCAGTAATCCATGCGGTCATTGCACTTTGAATTTATATAATCTTCAACATTCAAGTTCTTGAAATTTCATTTTAAAAAATGAGTATTTATAATCTTATTTTTCATTTAGATTATACTTTTTATTCAGATAAAGTCTCATCTTGTTTCCTTCTTCATGAAATATTTAAATTATCACAATATATTCTCTATAAAATCTGAAACTATTAAATAATTTTGAATTTCTCTAGGTGTACATGAAAATGTGGTGTTCTATTCTCTATTCTATGGTGTGGAACTCTTCTTCGCACTAAATACTTACTCAAATGGGTTCTCATTGTATATTTTATTGAATAAAAAACATTTTAATGTGATTATTATGTTTCAATCCATGAATATTGGGTCAATGAATCATCTAATTTATTCTCTATTTCTTGAATATATAATTATAGAAAGTCACTGGATGAATCATAGATGGATAAATTTATTTTGGACCCCTTTACATGGATCTATTAACATATTTATCATTTTTAACCCCTTACATCATTCTACAATAGATCCTTTTACATGTTCACCCTTACATCAATCAATAACTCACATGTATCTCCTTACTTCAATGAACCTGATGTGAATCCACTTCTATTATTTATCCTTATGTCAATCCTTATAAATGTATCACTTTACACACATCTCCATACATGGATACATTTAAATTAATCACTTCAGTTGTGGATACATTTATATGGACCACTATTATGTAGTTATGGACTTATCCATTTTTCATATTAATTCTCTAAATAAAATCATAGCTCCTTCAAGACACCTACATGGCTTCTCAATGGTTTTAACTCATATAAAAACATAATACAAAGGTATTATTTCACCTAATACATTAGTTTCAATATAAAAAACTCTATGGATGGTTTATTTATCTTCTTGGAAATCTTATCCACTTGAATATTCTTTATCCAATCTCCCAATTAGCTAGATCTTTCCAAATTATATCAAATAGTGTAGAAAACAATCACATAATAAAAACTTATCATAAATATGAATCATAGTTTATCAACCATCACATTTAGTTACAAATTAATCTAATTACATTTTCATATAATCTTGTACTTATGATATCCACAAGGATGGTTCTTATCAACTGACGTTCTCAATTTCAAGTATCATGTATTAAAAAATACTTGAACCAAATATGTATATGAACTATCAAGAAGAAACATATTTAAAATATCATTTCCAAGTGACAGATCTCCAAACACATCTGATGGTAATACCTACTTATTCTAATCAAATACGATCCAACATATTATTGATATAAACTACTATAAGATTACTTATTATTTTCCATATGAATAATTAAATCCTAAACTTACACCTTCAACCATCTTTTCCATCATGTGACTGGATGTCCTTGAATCTCATTGAAGAACTTCCTTCACATTTCCTTGGATACATGACAAGTGATGAAACAAAACATTCAATCCTTAATATAATCTTCCCTCATAATAATGTCTTTATTGGGAGTATAAAATTATTCTCTAACATCTTGGGGACTCCAATAAACTTCCAAGTTATACAAATTATCACTAATATACTTGGGAACTTCAAACTAATTCCAATCCATTCAGCATCAAAATATTTACAAAATTAAACATGACCTAATTTCTTTGATCCTTATTTAAAAAAATATAACTCAAAAACAAAGTGGGTTCAATATAAGGCAATATGATATATTTCAATAATTCCTTATTTGAGGCATTTATTTGAGAATTCAGTTGATGAAAATAGGATGGGATGACATACAATTGAGAAAATATAGAGTGGAAACATATGAAACTCTACTTATTCAATAAAATCGATGGAATTGATCAATAATTTATTGATTTTGTAAATAAAGTTATAAATATTAAAATGGGGTTTTTTACAGATAGAATGAATCCATATTGAATCCTCAACAGAAAACATAGTTCATGTCCAATTATGTTGGTAGTTTAAAGCCTATCCTCATCGATATGTATAACGAAAAAATATATTATGATGACATTTATGATTTCTAGACCAAAATAGTCTTGAAATGATATTGATTTTCATTTTCACCATTGATTGATGATTCAAATTTTCTATCATAGGTAGGTGATAAAGTGTTTGATGCATATAATAAATAGTAGTTTCTTTTACTTGTTATATTAATGTTCACTATAAATGAATTTACTGCATATGGAAAGATATTTGGATATAGTGTTAAAGGATATAAAGTTTTTACAAGTTGTGAAGAAGGTAATTTATATCATTAATTATAGAATGGGGGAAATATAATATAAATGGTTCATAAATATTTTTAAAAAATAGACCATACTTATCAAATATTAGAAAAGTCATTTAAAGATTTAAAAGAGTATAATTTCCCACATAACCTTTTTCAATTGAAGAATATTACAATAGGGTAAAAAAAATTGATGTCACTTTCATGAAGATAGAATGTTAGGGCCATCAAAAAAATACATGGAAGAAATGAACCAAATTATTTGACCTAAATTATTTTATTTTTTTGAGAAAAAAAATAACATTGATGTTATTCATGTTGAGAAAAACATATGTGATAGTTTGATTGTGATTTTTTAGTCATAAAAGAAATAAAAATTATTTATTTCCTGAAATATTTGACTTAATATCAATGGGAATGAATTTGGATTTATCTCCTACTATGGAAGGAAAAATGAACATATTTACCTCTGTCTTTCCACACATTAAATAAGAGTTAAAATATAAATTTATGTCAACGAATTCATGGTATTAAAACACCAACTTATTATTCTTCAAATGTAAAATGTTTGGCATCATTGAAGTATTTTAATTTAATAGGCATGAAATATCATGACTGTCATGTATTGATGAAACAACTACTATTAATTTCACTATGTGATATATTATTTATACCTATAAGAAATTATATCATCAAGTTTTGTAACTTTTTAAATTCCATTTTTAGAAAATTTATGGATCTAAATTTATAAATTCATTGGATAATGACACTATATGAAAACTTTTTCAACTAGAGATGTATTCTGTACCATTATTTTTGGATATAATAGTTTATTTGGTGATTCATTTGGTGTGAGAGATATGGATATATGGTCCTATATATTTACATTAGATGTATCATTTTGAATAATATATTGAAATTGTAAAGGGATATATCCAAAATACACATTAACTAGAGGCCTATATTATTAAAAAATATATATCAAAGGAGGTGGTTGTGTTTTTTACTTACTAATTTTATAAAGTGGAACACATTGGTATACCTATATCTCAATATATGGTAGTTAATAGTGAAGGTAATAGGATCCATTTATTAAAAGTAAAGTTAAATTCTTGTGATGTATTGATGCAGAATCATTTATACATTTTAAACAACTCATGTGAGGTACAACCATATATTTGACCACATATTTTTGGATTAAAGGTATGATATAAAAATAGGAATGAAAATTTATTGATTAATGAGTATAAAAATACATTTGTTTAATTCTTTAAGGAGAAAGTCAACCTCTATTAATATGTTTCAGAAACCATGAAATGATTAGTAGGGGCATGTGATAATGTGATCATATGGTATTATTTTGATATTAATGGCGACACATTTTACCTAAAAAATCAGTACAACATGAGTACCATTAAAAATTATGGATTAATGATCGATGTTGAAGAAAATGTATTTTTCAAGTGAAAATTATAAAAAACCAATTTATATATCAAATCATATTTTGGAGTTGTTGAGGATATTTGAGAAATTTATTATACTAAATTTCAAGTTCCATTGTTTAAGTGTAACTAGGTTGATAATAACACTATTACGGATTTACACTTGTTGATTTGAAAATATTTTTTTTTGCAACGATGAACCATTTATCATTGTGATGCATGAAAATAAAATATTTTATATTATTTACCCATAGAATGATAAGTGATCTATCATTTTGAAAGGGGAAAAATGTATTTTGGTGATTAGGATGTTGATGTTGTTGTTGAATTCTGTTAGTTTTATTCATCTATTACATGAGAAAAACAATGACTGGGATATAAACATGGTCCATGTTATATGAAATTACCATATAGAATGGGTATAAGAAAACACTTCGTTACTCTCCTAATTATTCATGTAAATATATATATTTTTTATGAAACTTAAAAATGTAAAAAACCATTTTTAACCTGGATATTAAAATCTATAAATGATGATCATTTTTACCATTTTTTGTATTAATTTTGTATTAATCAGTTTTAGTCACACATTTTTAGGTTGAAGAAACTGAACATTATTTTTTGATGTGAAAATTTGTTTGTATTCATCATTTTTAGTTATGATTTTTTTTTCAGTTGTATTAGTTAATAGAATAGATATAATTTTCTTTATATTATAAATAAAAAATTTTACTTATAATAATAATTTAATTATAATAAAATACAGGTACATATAATTTAAATAAATTAGTATATATCAATTTATATTTCTTTAAAATGGTTAGTGGAACAACTAATGAGGTATGTGTACGTCTCTTCATATAAATATATTTGCAATAATTAAATTATTTAGTGAAATTAAACTTACGCTTTTCAAAATTATTTTTAGAACTATTAGTGATCCTAATATTGTGAAGTATTCTTCTTCTCTAGGGAAGATGATTCCAAAAGTTGGTAGATGTTAGATTACATGTTTACAAAAAATTTCACTTGCTCATGGGAATGAGAAAATGTTTCTAATTGAATTTAATAATAAAAATAATCTAATAGGCTCAAATGCATATCATTTTAGGAGTTTCATGGACATGTAGATTCAATGAAAGATTAACATATTATATCAATATTAGAGGATCATTGAACAAATGATGAAAGATATATTATTGTAATGAACAGACTCAGGCTAACCCGACCCGAGACCTGAGCCATCTCTGCATAAGGCCTAAAATACGTTCCCAATCACCATAAGATAGAGAAAAGTAGAAAGACAACATAGATAACTATTTGGGAATAGTTTGTACCATGAAGATCCAACATGACCCATCCATTAATTATATGGCCACACTAATGAAATAAGTAGCATCATCATATATAAATATCTAATTCAAATCATACACAAAAACAAATAAGAGCAAGTATCATAACATCATCACATCATAAGTCATAAAATACATATTTATATGATCTCTATAGTCAAAACTCAAAATAGGGGAAAACACACAAGAGATAATATATAACATCCCAATAATACAAAATCTAAAAACTCATCTATAAAATATAATATCTATGAGACCACATATCCACCATCCCAAAACCATCAAGGACACAGAAAATCAAGAAGGCCCACTAATATGCAAGTTTACGTTGCCCTTACCCATGTCTTGTTAAAAAAGGTATTCATATGACTAAAGGAATATTCAGGGTGTGAGTCACAAATCTTAGTAGGACACCACCACGAATCTATCTAAGAGATTTATCCATGAAAATAAACAAGTGTAGTTTGAAAACTCATTTTTTAAAACCAAGTTCACATTTTTAAAACAATTTAACTTGAAAAAAACACTTTATAAATCCATTTTTTTTAAAATAAACCATATTTTCAAAATCATGGGAAACAAGGCTCAAATAAAGGGAATAAATACACTCGATATATGAAAAATACCATCATATAAACAAATAATTGAACATGGTCATAAGAATAAAATTTACCAATCAATCAAGGAACTATCATCATACAAAAATATTATGAAAACCAACCATCCATAAGTGATATACACTATGGGATATAAAAATAATGGTATAGTGTGAATTAGTCTAAAACAAAGTTTTTCCATTCGACTAGGAATGTATAAAAAGTTTGGAAGCTCTATTGTCCATAATTAGGCCCAATAATAATCCCATGGGATCTCTCAGTATATATGGCTACATTTGGATGCTCCCTTGGTCTTTATCCTAGAGACACCATCGGTCCCTTGGATAACACTATTTTTTTTCTAATTCATAACCTCACTAAAACCCAAGGTTTACCATGTTCTCCTCAATACCAATCATATAAACATCAAAAAGTTCCCATCACATAATCTATTTTTTTTGAAAAACCAATATTCCAATTTCAATTAAAGAATCTAAAACCATGGACAAATTCATTAAATACCCTTTCATAAATCTATTTAAAAATATAAAATCTCTTTGACACATTTTAACAAACACATGGAGTGCATAAAATCCAAATCCCTTTTAAAAGAGACTTTAATCCATAAAATTTAAATCCAAATCTAATAATCCTCAATAGCATGGATAAATCATTAATAATAAAAAAAATTAGGTTAAATTTAATAAAAAAACAAGGGAAATCAATATTCAATGGAAATCCATTAAAAATCTCCCTCAGTTAGAGACACCTACTAGAAATCAAATCAAAACCTGTTACCTTCAACAACCGCTCAAATAAATAATGAGAGGTCCTCACACACCTAAACCAAAAATAAATAATCCCAAAATCCCATTAACAACCCAATATTCCTAAAAAATATAGTGTTTCCATTCTCCATGGAAATAGAAGAAGATGGCAAGATAAAGGGAAAGGAAGGAGAAATAAAGAAGAAATCAATTTTACCTTGAATTAAATCACCAAAATAAGAAATAAATAAATTAAAATACATGGGAGGAAACTCTAAAGGAAATGGGAGAGGGATGAACATGACTGAGGAGAAAAATGAGGCAATGTGAAGATAAATATGATTGGAAAAAATGGTCCTTTCTCAAATTTTTAATGACCTGGACAACCCGTATGATTTGGTCACACAGTTTAGAAAATCATGCACTAACCATGTGGGAGATACTTTATACCCCAAACCAAATCCACATAGTTTCTATAGAATAATTCACAATTATAAAAATTATTCTCATGCTCTGAAAACCATAAAGTCCTCCAAACTCCTCTCTCACATAGTTAGCCACATGATTACTACTAACCATGCTCCAACCATTCCCTAGGGTCTGTTTCCTCATAACCCAATGTTTTCAACCCCAAAATACATGAAAAATACTATAATAAATAAATAAATAAATAAATATAAAATAAAACATACTAATTACTTGATGGGTGTCCCAATTCTCCCTACCATTCCATTTTATTCCCTCAGAAAGTTATTAAGGCTCCTCTGATGAAAACAGGTGATGCCACTACTCCCTCACTACAAATTATCACTCACAAGTGTTGTAGATATCATCACCATGATTCCAAATAAAATATAATAACTATATCATATTACTATATATAACCTTGTTATGATAATCTAGGATAAGAATAGGTTGATCCATGATTGTGGTGTCAGGATCCAACTAAAAATACCGCCACTCTATCATATAAGATGGGTCAGAATAGTACTTATTCAACTATGATGAATGAGACACATCATGAATATATGTATACCATGGTGGAATATCCATCCAATATATTACCTTAACAAGATGCTCGAGAACCTGAAACAACCCAACATAATACTGCAACAGCTTCCCCTGTTTTCCCAAGAAATGGTGTCACAGTCAAACAGATACCCTGAGAAATGTTCGATCACCAACCTAAAACTCTAAAGAGTGATGAATATGATTATTATATGATTTATAGTGACTCTAAAATATATCCAAAATCTTTCAAATAAAAGAAAAATTTTCTATCATCTATTAGATGATACCCAGTCTTAATAATGAATTCTCATCGAGCTCCTCCCAACACAATGAAGACTGACATGGCCACCCATACAATGCATCAAAGGGTCCACCTTGATCAAGTTATAGTAAATATTATTGTTTTAAAATAATACCAATAATATTTACCTTTCCCATAAACATTTAAATCCAAGCACACATGCACAAAGAATTTTCTTAAGAATCTAGATGGCTTGCTCAGTCTAACCATCCATGTATGTCATGATCAACTTCAACTGGGTTCCATTGTATTTCTAGAGACTCTTATAGAATAGATAACTAAAATGGGTATCGTTGTCATAAATTATCATAGAGGGAACCTCATGAATATTTATGATCTCTTAGATATATAGGGGCCCATGCTCCCTTAACATTATTGAATCCCTAATGGGAAGAAAATGGGTTAAATTAGTCAATTGATCTATAATCACCCATATAGAATCATTTACACCCAAATTATGGGTTAGAATAATAAAAAATTCCATAGATATATTGTACCACTTACAAACCAGAATGGGAAGAGGCTGGTGTAACTCGATTGATCTCTAATGCCCCACTTTGATCCTCTGTCTGGTATAACACTGAGATACAAAATCCACAACTAATTTTCTCATCATAGGACATAATAAATGAATCTTGAGAGTATATAACATCTTTGTATCCATCGTGTTAATGAACCAACCAAAATAAATCCCCTCATTCATTACCTCCTGCCTCAAGGTCAAGGGAACAACCAAAAACTTCATAGAAAGAGGGTACCATCAAGAGACCAAGACCAATCAATCTAGGTCTCCTGACCATTTAAAAAATTTCTAATTTTCTGGTAATTATAGTCAAATTTATCCTCACACCGAACCTAGTAAATAATAGAGGGTGTGACATGAATACTGGCCAAGAAAAAATTCTCAACATCCTCTTACACCTCCATAATTATATCAATAAATAAACCCATAAAACTCCACTCATCCATTAATTATATAAATTATTAGATCAGTAACATTCTACTCAAGGAATCAGTGACTATATTCCCCTTCCTAGGTGTATAATCAATATCAAAATAAAAGTTCTATAGATGCTACATCCATCTTCTCTTTATATGGTTCATGTTATCTTTGGTGAAAACATACTTCAGGTTCTTGTGATAATAATAAACTATTAAAAAACTCCCTAAAAAGTTAATGGTGCTAAGTTTTCAATTCATGAATCATGAATTCCAACTCAATTTCATGTGTGGGGTAATTATTTTTATGTGGGAAAAGATGGTGAGAGCTATAAGACACTACACGATCCTCCTACATCTGTACACACCCAAATCACACACCCAAGGCATCATAATACTAGGTATATCCCTTATTAGGCTTAGGAAGAATCAATAGTTGTGATAATATCGAACAAAATTTAAGATCCTCTAAAGAACACTGCCACTTGTCACTCAACTCAAAATCACCCCCTTTGAGTCAATTTTGTCAATGGATAAGCTATCCTGTAGAAGTTTTGAACAAAATAACTTTAATACCCAATCAAACCTAAAAAGATATTGATCTCAAACACATTATTGGGATTCTCCTAAGACATAACCACTTTCATATTATTAGGGTTCATAGAAATCCCTTTATAAAAAATTTAATGGTCCAAAAACTTTACCTCTTGGATCCAGAACTATCTCTTGGAAAACATGGCATACAAATGATTCTCTTTCAAGGTTCCCAAAATAACACTCATATGGTCTCTATGGTCCTCCTCCATTTGGAATACATTAATTTTTTATCAAATAACATGACTAAAAAGGATTTCAAAAAGTGATGGAATATCTAGTTCATCAGTTCCATAAATATCATAGGAGAATTGGTAAGAAAAAATGGCATAACCAGATACTCAAAGTATTAGGTATATCCTCTTTCTAGAACCACAAATTACGGTACCTAGACCTCAGTTTGATCTTTGAAAACCATCAGGATCCACTGATTTGTAAAAAATATCATCAATTCTAGCCAAAAAGTATTTATTCTTAACGGTCACTTGATTTATCTTATGATAGTCTATGAAAACATGGAAACTCTTAACCACCTTCTTTATAAAAAGCACTGGAAACAACCATACTGACATGCTAGGTAAGATTAATCTCTTTCTTTCAAGGTCCTACAACTAAACCTTTAACTCTTCAGTAGGATTCATTTGGTATGTTGGCAAGGAAATGAGGCTTATACTAGGGAGTAGATCGATAGTGAAAACAACGTCTTACTGGGGTAGAAACCCATAAAAATCATACGAAAACACCTCAAAGTACTAGTCCACAACAAATGGAAGATAAATATTTTAACTCTACTCAATATACTTGAATAATAACCTATAAAAATGACATGAGATCAATCCAAAATCATGATAAACTATTCCTTCTCTACTAACCTCAGATCCCACTAACCCTCAAAGACATGAGTTCCCCTATTAGGAGATAGAAACTAGAACCCATGATGATATAAACCAATATAATCTTTTAAAATGATCATCCAATCCATACAAATTCTAAGATCAAATACATCCAAATCTAAAATGAGGAAGTCCTAAACAATCTCCACACCATCATCCAAAACACTACACTCCATGAAATTTAAATCTAGACCCTTATTACTTCATAATGAGGTAAGAATATCAATAAAAAATGGAATAAAATCAACTATCATACTTAAAAAATCAATAAAAATTAATAATATAACTAAATGGTAATAGTTTGTATCAGATAAGGATGAATCCATAAAAGAAGAAATAAACACCATACCCCTCATATTGGCCAACCTAGTCTTATAATCCTTAGGTGATAAATATTATACATAAATATATACAAGATAAAACCCACCCTAAGCCTTATTAGCTGCATGCGATTCTCTTTTAGATTGAGGTTGATATCCCACACCTATATGAATTCACCTATGAACCATTAGAAAATGAAGAACTAACACCAGTCCCCTGAAGGTAAGCCTTGAAGAAGCATTTAAGATGATGTTGACTCACAAAAAAAATGGAACTTACTTATAACCTATAAAAAAATAATCTATAGAATAGATATAATTCCCACACTAGAATCAATTCACTAGATTACCCCCATAAGAATCTACTAGGGACAGACCTGATGACTACCAAACACCCTTTCCACTACTCTAATGAAGTTCAACCCACTTTCTCTTATAACTAGAGGAAGAACTCAGGATACCACTCAATGCTGAAGGAAAACCACTTAGGCCTATTTTCCTATCTAAGTATGCCTCCTCTATAGCCACTTTATCCACTACCACAACAAAATATGACAAGAAAAGGATAATAATAATTGATTTTATCTCAACCTTTAACCCCATTTAAAAATGTCTCACCTTGAGATAGTTATTCACAAGGATCCAAAAATAAATGAACTAAATCAAAAAAACCAAGTATCATACCCCATCACTGAATGGTCTCCTTGATCCAATATCATAAACTCATGGGCCTTCACCACCTTAAATGTATCAGGATAAAAATACCGATTAAAATAATTTTTCAAGGTATCCCAAGTGAGATCCTCACACCTCTAAGCTCACACCAAGGTTTCCAACCACTTCTTACTCAATAATTTCAAAATGTGAGTGGATAAGTATACTTTTTTAGGTCTCACGTGTCTTTATAAAATAGAAGACACATTTGATCCTTTCAACTTATTCCTTGGGTTCATGGGTACTTATTTCACCATAGAGGATTAATGGATTCTTCATAGTAAACTTTTGAGAATGGTACACCATATATGCCTAACCACTATCACCCTCTTTTCATAGAGATAAAATGGTACATATCACTAATTACGATAAATTTGGTTTATATAGAGGATTCTCTTATGGAACATGCTACGTAACACCCTCCCTTCATCTAGAAGAGGACCTTATTGGAGGAATTTTCTAAAAAACACAAGATAACAACTCAATCAAAACACAATTAAATATTATTCAACATGAGTTAAACAAAAAAATCCTATTATAATAGGTCTCAAAGAAACAACATCAATATGAAAAACACTTTCAAAAAAATAAGGGGGTAAAAACATAAAAAATTTAAACATGTTTCCACTATGCATGGTTTGGCTGTATAGTTAGAAAAAATGTGCACTAACAATGTAAAACAACACTAGAAGGTTATAGAAATGACCACATGGGCCTCAAAAGGTTATTACCAACTATGTGCCTAAACTGTGTACCTCTGATATCCACCCCTATTTCACCATAAAACTAAAATTTCTCAAAACCACTCTTGGGTTTCTCCCAAAACCAATATCCAATGATGAAAAACATCAAATATCATAAAAAAACCCAAAACCAGGTTCAAATTATAAGCATAATTCCCAACCACCCAAGGATACTTGAGGTTTGGTATGAGGAAGAGTTGGCTAGACACTCCTTCGCACCCACCTATCAAGCCTCGATGGTCCTATATACTAGCTACCTCTGGCCCATAAATAAAAAGACCCCTGATACCATTTTATAATGAATCGACATGGGTCAACTTGGATCATCACCTGATCCATATTTCCATAAGGCTCGAAGCACGTTCTTTCTTTCCACGGGCTAGAAATAAGCACTAGGTAATCCTAGATAACCATTTGATAATGGTTTCAACCATGAGGATCCGACATAACATATCTATTATTTATAAATCTTTACTAACCAAATAAGGAGAATAAAAAAAATATAAATATCCAACTCAGAGTATACATAAACATAACTAAATATAGATATCATCAAATCATCACATTATAATTCATAATAGATATATGCATATGATATCTATAGTCAAAACTCAAAACAGGTAAAAAGAACACACGAGCCATTACATAACATCATAATAATACCAAATACCAAAAGTACTCCATCAAATCCAATCTTCATGAGACCACATATCCACCATCCCAAAACCACCACATGCATTGATAATCAAGATGGTTCACCAATATTCAAGGTTCCATTTACCTTACTCGTGTCCTATGAAACAAGGTCTTTATATACCTAAAGAAATATGAAGGGTGTGGGGAATAAATCATAGTAGGATACCACTATTAAATCTATATAAGGAATTTATCCACGAAAACCAATGAGTCTAGTTTGAAAAATACTTTTTCAAAAACAAGTTCACTTTTTAAAACAAGTTTACTTGAAAACAAAACTTTTAGAAATTCACTTTTTGTTTCTCAAAACAAACCATCTTTAAAAAATCATGGGAAAAAGGCTCAAATAACAAGAATAAATCCAAAAAACATAAGTACAAACACTATCATATAACCAAATAATATATTATGGGAATAAGAATAAAATATCTCAATAAAACAAGGAACTATTATCATGCACAAAGTATATAAATACCAATTAAGAATACGTTATACACTCTATGGGATCTAACGATAAGGTTATAGTGTGACTTAGTCTAAAAAAGTTTTTATAGCTAAATAATCAAGTATAATAAGTTTGGAAGCTATATTGGTCTTCACTAGAACCAATAATAATCCCACAGTCTCTGTTAGTCCACTTGGTCCCATTTGGAAGCTCCCGTATTATTTCTCCCAAATTCTCCCTTTATCCATTAGATAAAACTATCTTTGTCTAAGTAATGTACACACCCACACCCAAGGTTTTACATGTGATCCTCAATTCCAAATAAATAAACATCAATAAGTTCCCATCACATAATCCATTTCAAAAACCAATTTGATAAACAAACAATCCCATTTTGATTCAATCATTCAACACCATGAAATACTTATTTAAAAACCCTTTCAAAAACCCATTTGAAAGCATAAAATATATTTAAGGAATTTTAAAAAACACATTGAGTACATAAAATCCAAATCCCTTTGAAAATAAAATTTAATCCATTAAATTTCCAACCAAATCCTAGAATCATCACAAGCATGGAAAAACCATTAATAATAACACAAATAAGGGGTATTTTAATAAAAAATATATAATAAAAATTAATATTAATTGGAAATCCATGGAAAATAACCCTTAAATAGATTCACCTACCAAAAATCAAATTAAAACTTTTTGCCTTTGATGAAAACCGCTTGAATCAAGTGGGAGAGATATTCACACACCTAAACCAAAAAGAAACAACCCGAAACCCCCATGAAACACTATATTTATACAGCATAAAATATTGGGTTTCAATACTCAATAGAAATGGAAGAACAATGTAAGATAAGGCAGAAGGAAGGAGGAATCAAGAATAAATAAAGCTTATCTTGAAAGAAATCACCAAAGTTGGTAAGAAACAAACAAAAATACAAGGGATGAATCTCTAAATACAAGGGGAAAGGGATGTGCGTGATGGAGGATAAAAATGATTCCAAGGGAATATATTTTTGAAAATGAAAAAATGGTATTTTCTCATATTTTTAATGACTTGAATATCTAATATGGTTTAAAAAACCATGAGATAACCGTGTTGGAGCTACTGTGTCCCCAAAACTAAATCTGCACTATTTTTTGTTATTTGTTGTTGTTTGTTGCTACTATATTTATGGTTATAGGGAATGGAGTATTTTATTTTAAATTATTTTTTAAATAAAAGTAATTTGGTTCTATTTTCAGTTATTATGAAAACTAAGGTTGACATTTTCTCAATATAGATAATGAGATGATATTTCAATGTTGATTTATAAAATCATTGATGTTGAAACTAACTTTCAATGTCAACTATCATCATAACCAACATTGAAAGTGACTTTAAGTTTTAGTTATCGTAATAACCAATTTAAAATGTGACTTTAAATATCAATTTTTTATGAAAACATATTTGAAAGTCTCCTTATATCTATATTAGTAGATACTTAAATGTCAAGTTTTATAATAATCGATGTTGAAAGTATTGTTTGATGTTGATTTTCATAATTACCAACTTCAAAAAGTGAATATTTGAAATTTTTTGTTTTGAAAATATATGTTGAAATTATCTCTATATCAATATGTAGTAAAAACTTAGATACTAGTATTTATAATAACCGATGTTGAAAGTAACTTTGACATAGTTTTTTAATGACCAATGTTAAAACAATAATTTTAACTCCAGTTTTATTATCATCTCTATTTAATCGATGATAAAAAATCTATTCAACTAACATTATATGGGATATTTTCTATTAGTTATCATATAATGAACCCTCATTCGCTAACCTCAAAACTAGAATGTGAGTCAATCTTTCTTTTAAGTGCTTAAAAGTGGAATAAAACTATTTTCATTACAAAAATACATGTATTTTTTCTCAATATTGATAAGGTATTCATAGAAAGTGGTAAAGAAATTATATATATATAATAATATACTGACATGTCTGTAAAATTATGTGTATTTTATTAATAACAAAATAGACACTCAGAATAGAGATAAGGTATTAATAAAACCTATCCAAGATCATAACGAATAAATGAAAAACAACAATAATAATATAAAATTACCCTTTAAACAAGTTCAATATTACTATCAAACATGAATTGATGAATTCAAGCCTCCTTTAGTTTGCACAAGTAACACTAATCATCAATGCCTTTTTGGGATATGATTTATATTCAATTGATTCTAGTTACTTCAAAGTAAAATGATAGAAAAATAGACAATAAAAACATTAGAGAAACTCTCAGATGAGTAAAACTATATAGTTCTCTTGAATGAAGAAATATTGAGAAATCTAAGAACCAAATTTTCTTTATCATAATGTAATGTATACTAACACCCATACCACTTGATATTTATACTAGGAGGGTTATTAAATAGCCTCCAAGAAATCTAAATTCATATCAAACCAAATTATATGAAATAAATAGCCTCTAATGGTCATATCAAACATTTAATATCATCCAAAAGTGTATTAAGTCTAAAACCACCTTAAGAGGTGCATTAATGAGAATCCAAGTTGGTTAAAACTAACAAAGTATGTGCTTAAATGGCCTCTCTCTAGGTGGTTTTCTAAATTTTCATCATATAATAAGGCTTAGAATCCTTACTCCATGACCAAGATAAAATATCATTTGGGATTTTTTATTTCATCATGTTTATTTATTAATAATATAAATAGATCATTTTTTATATTATAACACCACATTAATTATTTAATTAAATAAATTTTATTTAATTAAATATTTTCAATCTGAAAAAGTAAAAAACCAATTTTTATTAGTTATGAAAATAAATATTTTAATACATTGACTAATCACATTATCCCAAAGAATCACAATTAGAATTATCTTATGTGCGCCCTAAAGGGGCCTTTATTAATTTTTAAATAAACATTAATCTCAGTCATAATAAAAAATAAGAGTGGTATATAGAAACACATCATTTCTTCCTAATTTACCATGGTGTTTGGTGTGATATAGTCCACCACATTTCCATTAGAAATGTTCATATATCCTTGAAATGAGAAATGTATAATGTAAATATAATATATATTATCTCTTTTTTATTTATTTTTTTGCTGAATAAATCTTATATAATTACATCATGGGTAATTATCTTATAATGACCATGAACTTACATAGTTAAAAATCAAGCAAGGTCCATAATTTCATAACACTTTAAATGATAAACCACATCCTATCTTCATTTTTCATGACCCTCTCTATGATAATCCCTCTTAGGAAGATAATTAATAGAAGGAGTGAACCCAAAATCAAACCTCCAACATGCCTCAAGTTGGTGACTAGCACCAAAGTTATAGAAAATACAATTCAAGGCATGACCTTAATATTATAAGTTAAGGACAAGTGATAATATGGATCCAAAATCAATACTATATCATATAGAATAAACCAATATCCATGAAAATGAAATAAAATAAATCATGATTTTTGATATGGGATAAATATCTAAAATATAAAGTATAAAAGACTCATATGTAGCATCACCAACAACAATTACCCATTCCAAGCCGGTATACTCTAATTCGGCCACTAAACCCCCCATGATCACCTAAAAAATAGTTCGTATATATATAGGCTGAGTATAACATTTATAATCAATAGGATCCTCCTAAGGAACTCTCTTGAAAATGTGACAAAATCATACTAATGATCTAGTGAGTAAAGAGTAGAACCAACATGCACATATTAGGTCAAATACACATACTCAGCCTCACCAAGGTTCATTCACCAAATATCATAGAAAAAGTAAGAATATAATATCCAAATAATATAATCATAGGAAATTTTTAATAACTCCCCTACTGGGTTTCTTTTCACACACCCTAACTCTAAATAGACTATGATTCCCTCTCTTATATATCAGATGTGGGTTATCCACAACCTTACCTATATCAACTATATGACGAAGTATGACATCCAGTATTGAAATCAATGAATATCTATATAACTATGACCATAATATTAAGTCATAATGAACATTAATGAAATCAAAATCATGATCTCCTCCTACAATTCATTACCCTCACTATAGATACCACATAATTGGGTAACACTCATACCACTCTCACAACTTGTATGATTGTACACTATATGTCACTCCCACACCTTTTTGGATTTAGCATTACATTCCACTCCCACACCTTGTATAATTTGAGGCAACATAACACTACCACGCCTTAAATGATCTACTATCGAAAGAAGAGTAGGGGAGGGGGTGGAGTTAGCTATCTACACTCTCCAACTTGAATATTGGGGAAACACCCAAAACCAAAACATATGTCTTTAGTATGAAGTACCCAAATCAGTTGGGGGTATTTAGAAATCATAAGAAAATTCAGGAATAAATAGTCACACATGGATCCTATCCTCAGGGTACACACAAACAACCTTAAGACAACTCATTTATTCCACCGTTTCATCACCATTACCCATCCATAACCATCGTTTCCTATATAACACAAACTGGATAATAACCACTCCAAAACCAACCATAACAAAAACCATAGTTCCAATTTTATTAATTTATTCAACTAATTTTAGATTTACCATTCACCAAACAATATTAGCTTCATTAGTCCATTTAATTCCAATATTTAATGATAAAATACTCTATCCATCACCCATATTTATTTCCATTATTCATTCATTTCAATAATTCATATTTTAATTATAGATTGCATCCATTTATTTTCATCCATACCACTTTAGTTGATTTTTTTAATAACATAAAATATATTATTCTATCCATAAACCCATTTTTATCTTTATTATTATTTTTACATCCCAATCCACCATGCATCCCTAAAAAACCCACATTAGCCAACCATATCCCCAATATCCACCCATAAATGAATATCATAGCCACAACCACACTGAAATAAGAAAAAATCACGATTTTAGGAATATATAAATTATGGTTCAACATCAACATCATTCTAGTCTCGTTTATTCTAACAACTCATTTATTTTCCAACTTTAATTATTATTTAGTCATGATTGGTGATTCATATATTCAAACACAAAAACAATAAATTCTTTCATATAAATCAATTCACAATAGAAATTAATAACCATTTTTCTGTAGGAACATAAAACATTAAACCATTTATCCCCCATCTTTGATTATCATTTAATTATCCAATGTGATTCTAATGCATAATACAACTATAATCTATGATTTTAATGAAAGATTTTCACATCATAAAAGTGATAAAGAAAAAAGTAATACACAAAACAATTATTATTATTTTTTATAAGTATTTGAATACCAATATAGTATTAGAACAAATGTTTCACCTAATTTTCATAGACTTACATATCTTTTTACTACTGTTTTTTCTCTTGAAATCCAAAATATTTTGTTCCATATAAATTTTTATCCTTTTTTATGCTAATTTATTTTATCTTATTTAGGTTGATTCATTATAATTACTTAATTGAATGAAAAATAAAGATATTTTCATAATTTATACAAAATAAAAGGAGTAGTTCATGAATCCCATACCTATAAGGAAGTCTCACACACCCTACGATAAGAAAAAATGAGAGAAAAAAAGGATAATTGTGGTTTGAAAATCATATGAGAGACATAGGCTGATCCCAAAAGAATCACAAGGCTAAAATGATAATAACTTGATCATCTAGGCTTGATATAAAGCAATCAAAATTTAATGAGGGAAATGAAATCTCTAGTTTTATAAATATATATATCATTTTTGGATATTTCCCAAAAAACATGGTTATATATTTCCAATTTAATCCACAATAATTCAATTTTTATTTAATTTCCCTAAAAAAGAACTTTCAAATAATCTATAATTAATCAAGTCAAATGTTTTATCCATATTTTGTCCCAAAAAACTTTAAACCCATGATTCTTAATTATTATTTCCATTTTTTTTCATTAAAAATAATTATAGATCAATTTAGAAGGAAATCATAATTTTTATGTATAAAAAGAACTACCTATAGAATAGAGGGGGAATATGTATAAATGTAGGTCCAACCACTTTGTTTTAGATTTGTCTTACCTTCACATAGCTCACATGATTTGACCCTCACACATGAATTAATTTACATTTTCATAGAGAATGGTTACCTTTACATAGATAGATGAAAGCTGTAATGAACCTTAAATAGATAAATTAATTATGGATTAAAACATTAAATGAACTTAGAAACTACCCTTGACCACCACCACACAATGAATTATGGTGTAAATACCCTCTACTCACTATTTACTCCCTCGCTTGTGCACTTGGTCTCACCAGGACCCTTCCCATCGACACAATCAATGAATTAGTGTTTTACCCTACCTATTTTAAAACCATAAAACTATTTATTTGAAAATAATTTTAGAACTTATAAAGAATTTTTTTAAAACCATAAAAAAATTTAAAATCAATTTTCCTTGAAAATTATATTAAATGATCATTTTTGAAGACATTTTTAAAACATGGTTTTTGAAGTTCATGGCCTGTGTCTCAAAGAAGGAAAATTGAGACAAAACTCCTCTATCGATTTGGTAAAATTTGAAACATAAACCCCATTAAAGAGATATCATAAAATGGATATGTAAATACCCATAGATTTAAGGATAAAAATAATATTATATATTCATGGGAAGTATATACACCACACAAAATAAATGAGTGGTGAATAAGGCATAAATCTCACAAAAATAAAAGAGAGACTACAAATCCCCTTACATTATGTCTTGAATCTATTATTACTTGTTAATACCTATATTATAATAAATATAAGTTTATTATACATCTAAAAAATAACCATATTATTATATATAATACCATATATGACTTTATATCACCCTCTTATTAACACTTCCATGTTAAGGATACGTTTCGGGTAATATCTTCTTTGTTTTTCACATGGGTCTTAATTTGTTATATTTTTGGTCCTTATACTTATATAATGGTTTATAGAATGTAAAATATGATATAAATATCAGGAATATTAATTATATATGTATTTATAATAATCTATAGAATATAGAAATATGGAATGGAATACTCTGTTCATGGAGACGGTAGACCGTACTTATGCATGAATACTGTTTCTGTTTTTTGTCATATTGAAAGAAAGAAAGTAAATGATATATATATATATATATATAATATTATTAAAGTATAATTATTATGTAATATATATCATATAATTTCACTAAACCCATACTTAATACATTCCATGTAGTGTGTGAATGAATCACATCGTTTTGAGGAGGTGGTAGTCCACACTTCCCCAAAGGAAATTATCATATTTACACAAAATGAAAAGCATGAAGGGAAGAATTTTATAATAATTAAAAAAATAATAAATATATAATAAATATCATATAAAAATATAGTTTCCATCATAATTCACAACCGTGAGAGGTGGTAAAGGAAAAACGAATAACATCATTTTGTGAGGCGGTAGTTCGTCGTACACAAAAACAGTAAGTTTGTTACCCATTAGATGGAAGACTGTGTAAGTTTAGATAAAACAATTATAATAAAAAAATATAAGTATATTGGGGAAAATTAGGATATTATTTATTCTTGGAATAATAATAATTAGGATAGTGGAGAAATAAAATAAAGGAAATGATCTTGAGGAAGGATGTTACCTCTTCTTTGGGTAGCTTCTTTTGGTTTGCACCAAATGGGTTATTTGGTTAGATTTATGACAAAAGGTAAGATTAAAGGAGGAAGGTATGGATTTTGGGAAGTGAATTTGGAAGATATTTTACAAACGTAAGTGGTTTGAGAGGTGTGAAGAAGGGGGATGTGGTGGACTTTCATAAGGGAGGGATGGGACACACCTGGAATTTTTGAAAACCAGTTAGGTGCACCCATGTTTTTACCTAAAAAAAGTAATAAAAGACCAAAAAAACTAAATAATATAAGTTTTATGGACTAAATATTTCCATTTAATGTATCTTGGACAATTCTATAGGTTATTTTGTCCATTTTAAGGTTTAATCCCTTATTAATCTTCATTTTACCTCAATCACTGTATTTAATTTTAGTTACTTTCATTAATCTTTTTGGTAAAAAATTAAGTTGATATTATTAAACTATAAATATTATAATGATTTAAACCATGTATTTACTTTTTTAAATTCAATTCAAATAGGTTTAAAATTTAAGTTTAATGATAATCCCACAGATGTTGCGAGAAAGCGAGTTTTTAATGTGAGAATGTTCAAAAGTTCATTAAGCTTTTATATATAAATTAAATATAAAAATGATTCCAATATCCTAAATTAGATTTATTAATTTATAATTTTTTTATTATTAATTTTAAAATAACTTAAAATATAATTTAACTATATAAATAATTTAGATGAAAAATCAGTTTTGAATTAAAATTTAGTATTTTTTCACTATTCACCCAAAAATGAATTTTCTCATAAAAACCCCAAAATTCAACCAAATTTAATTTAGTCATTATTAATTCAAAAATAAAGTTTATTTTATCAAATTTAATTTCTAATAGTGTCTAAAATTAATTTTATTATTGTTCATAGAAGGACATAAAAAGTAGTTCTTTAAAAAAATAATATTTTCAAACATATAAATACTTTACCAAAATTTATATGTTTTATTTATATGAAACCATTATAAATAATATTTAAAATTTAGATATTAATATTCATATTACTAAGTTTAATTTCTATGTTATTATAATCTCGTTTAAATAATTATAATAATAAAATTTTGTTTCGTAGAAACTCAGTGTTGCGTGTGACAGATCTAAGTCGGTGTTGCATGTAGAACAAGGGTATCTTGGTGGAAATTTTTAATTAGTATAGCATGAATTGAAAGAAATCAAAGAAAAATTAATTTATTTTAAAAAAAGTTTATAAAAACTCATGGTGTTACATTCTACCCCCCTTAAATTAAATTTCACCCTTGAAACTCGCCATTTTGATACAAACAAATGAGGATGCTTCTGCCTCATTATATCCTCAAGTTCCCACATAGCTTCCTATAATTGGTGGTTTGTTCAAAAAACTTTGACTAGGTGAGTGGTCTTATTTTGTATAACTTTCTATATTCGATCCAAAATTGTAACTGGTTATTCCTCATAAGAAAGATCATGCTCCAAAAATATGAATTACGAGTTTAGTATATGTGAAGGCTCAGGTATGTACTTCATCAGGAGAGATACATGGAACACATCATGGGATTGATAGAGATTTGGAGAAAGTTCCAAGCGATGGGATACCATTCTGATACAATCAATAATATCAAAGGGACCAATATACCTAGGGTTTAGTTTCCCTTTGTCCCTGAACCTCATATCCTTCTTCCATGAAAACATTTATAGAAACACTTTTTCACTAACTTAAAGTTCTAGGTCACACCAATGGTTATCAACAAAAAATTTCTACCAACTTTGAGCTACCTTGATATACTGTTGAATGGTTCTAAACTTCTCTATCATTCCTTAATCTATCTCAGGCCCCAATAGCTTTCTTTATCCAACTTCATCCTAGAAAGTTGGAACTCTAAATTTCTTTCTATAGAGGGATTCATAAGGATCCATTTTAATTCTTGAGTAAAAGGAATTTTTTTAAGAAAAATCAACTAAAGGAAGGTGTTTATCCCAACCACCTTTGAAATCAAATTAACAAGATCTCAACATATCCTCTAGGGTTTTAATTGTTCATTTAGAATGAACATCTGTATGAGGATGATAATTAGTGTCAAAACTCAATTCTGTATCTAGTGAATGCTAAATACCTTGCCAAAACTTTAAGGTAAAACTAATATCCAAATCAGATACAATGGAAAGTAGTAATCTAGGAAACTTTACCACTTCCTTAATGTATACCATGGAAAGTTGATTTAGAGAGAAGTCTTATCTAATATCAACAAAGTGTTCTGACTTAGTTAGGCAATCGACCACCACCCGTATATCATTAAACCATTTAGAGGTTTTGGGGAGTCCAATAAAAAAAAATCCATAGTTATGTTCTCCGATTTATATTCTTTTATGGGTAATGGATGCAACATCCCCTTAGAATTTTTTGTTTCTTCCTTAATTTGCTGGCATACCAAGCACCGAGATACAAACTTTGCGATATACCTCTTCATGATATCCCACTATAAGTATTCCTTAAAATCACTACAGATCTTCATACTTTTGGGATTAATAGAGAATTAAGAACCATGACCTTCCTCTAATAGCTCCTTCATTAATTCTATCATTGAAGGAACACATACATAGTTTCTGAAACTTATCATTTAATCCTGATAAAGTTTGAAATCATGAAAAAATTAAACCTTCTTTTGTAGATCTACATCTTCCTTCTATGCCTATTTAATCTTCACTTGGATAGAGGGTTGAACAATTAATTAATCAAGATAATATTTCTCCCCTTTATTTAGATTTTCTATATCCTTCCTTTTAAAATATAGAATATTGGATCTTATGTGATCCTCCTCATGGATAAGCTAGAATGATCCTTTCGACTCAAAGCATCAGACACCTTGTTCGATTTCATAGGGTGGTAATGTATTGAGCTGTCATAATATTTTATCAGCTCTAACCATCTTCTATGGAACCTGTTAAAATATTTCTGTGTGAATATTTATTTCAAAATTTTATGATCATTATATATATATCACACTTTTCTTCATAAAGATAATTCATCCATATCTTTAATGCAAATTTTACCACTACTAACTCCAAATCATGAGTTGGATAATTTTTCTCGTGGATCTTCAACTGTTGTGAGGAATAAGTGATTACCATGTTATTCTACATAATAAAACATCCCAATACCTTCTTGGAAGAATCATTATAGATTATAAACCCTTATTCACTATAGGTTAATGTAAGAACATGTTCACTCACCAAACTTCTCTTTAGTTCCTTGAAATTTTCCTCACATTCATTTATCCAGAGGAACTTGGAACCCTTCCGAGTTAACTTGGTTAGAGGATTAGATAGAAATGAGAAATTCTACACAAACCATCAATAATATATAGATAAAACAATAAAAGTATAGATCTCAGTCACCATGGTTTGTCTAGGACAACATTCAACATCCTCCATCTTTGATGGATCTACTGCTATACCATATCTTGATATTATGTAAACTAAAAATAAAATCATTTGTAGACAGTATTTACACTTTGCAAAATTTTCATATAGTTTCTCCTTACTCAGAGTATTTAGTACAATTCTAAAGTGATATTCATTCTATTAATTTCTCTTTGAATAGATAAGAATATCAGCTATAAAGACTACCACAAACTGATCAAGGTAATATTTAAAAACTTTATTCGTCAAATGCACGTAGAATGTAGGGGAATTAGTAAGACTAAAAGAAATCACTATATATTAATAGTATCCATACCTTGTATAGAATTTTGTATTGGGTATATCTTATTTCTTAAATCTTAATTGATGATATAAAAAATGAAGGTCAATCTTGGAAAAGTATTGAGATCCACAAAATTGACCAAATAAGTCATCAATACATGGAATATGATACTTTTTCTTGATTGTGATTTTTTTCAACTCTTGATAATCAATGCAGATTCATATTGATCCATATTTCTTTTTCAAAACAATAACCAGTGCACCCCAAGGTAAAACACTTGGCCAAATTAATCCCTTATCAAGATTTTCATGGATTTTATTATTCAATTACTGCAACTCAATTAGGGAAATTCTATAGGGAGACTTTGAAATTGGTGTGGAACCAGGTATGAGATATATCAAGAAATAAACTTCATGTTTTAGTGGAAGGATAAGAAACTCTTCTAAGAACACATTCAAAAATTCTTGAACAATAGGAATATCATTGGTGCCGACTTTCTCCCAAACCATTTGAGACAAACACACCTTCTAAATATAAATTAAGACCCATACACTAGATGTAATCTCCAAAGGAAGTTCATAATTATCATCCCATTGATATAAGATCATAGGTTGGTTTGAAATATAAAAAGTCACTTCCTTTCCTCGAAAAGTGATGTGGGATTTATGAAGAGAAAGACAATCTATGCCTAAGATGACATAAAATTCAACAAGGGGAAGAATAAAAATATTTCCATTAATTAAATTCTCAAAAATGTCACTAAGAGAGGAATAATAAAATTGAGATGAAATAATTGCACCATTACAGGGTTTTCATTACTAATTACACATATAATTATTTGGGTGTAATCTTAATACCCTTAGAAAATTATTTAGATATAAAAGAGTTGATAGATCTAGAATAAAATTAGAAATTATCAGTTTTAGAGTTAATGGTAAGTGTACCTTTCACCACATCATTATCACACCCCTCATCAGAAATAGTGATCTCATGATATTTCCACTTGTCCATCAATTTAAGAGGTTGCTGATGCCAATCATTATCAACAACCCTTAGGTTTGGGAGTTGGTTAGCATAATGTCCATCCTCATTACACCTAAAGTACTATGATGTGGGAGGTGCATTTTTTGTATATTTTACTCCATTTTCATTATTAGACAACTTATTACCATTAGTGTGGTAAGAAATTTCCTGATGGACTTCCCTTACACACTTAAAACACTTATTTTAACCCATAAGAAAATTTCCTCCATGATTCTTTCCGTACTTAGAGCTTAAAAGAATGGTAATCTTCTTGTATTCATGGTGTTTATATTTTCCTTTGAACACTATCTTCCTTTTCTTGTTAAACCATGAGATTAATATATAACTCCAACCTCCATTTCAAATTTTATTGAACAATTCACAATCTCTTCATAGTTACTATAGTCTCTTATGGAAAATTCCCTTATAAGACTTGGCTTTAAGTCAGCGAAGAACCTATCAACTTTACTTTTAGGTTGGATGAAAATTCCAAAATCATACCTTGCAAGTCTTGTGAAATTATCCTCATAGGTACTGATAGATTCATCATTATTTTGATTCAACTCAAGAAACTATTTTTCCATATTCGTATAAAGAAAATGAGAAAATTACTTATTGAGGAATAAGTTCTTGATCTCATCCCAATATATGGATTTAATTTCATCTTGATTCCTCATATTCTTGATTAGAGTCCACCACTAGTATGATTTACCTTATAATTGATAAAAAACTAGAATGAATTTCACATTATCCAAAAATGGGAGAATAAAGAATATCTTTTAGTGGTATTGATCCAATATTTGGAAATAACTGGATCATAAGACCTGCTAAAATAAGGTGGATGTCAACTCATGATGAACTAAATAGAATGTTTTTCCTTCATTTTCTCATTTGGAAGATCATCATGATTAATAGGTTAAGAAATTTATATGAGTATATAAATGTTGTTTTCATTTTAGATTCCATAACATTTAGATGATCAGGAGAACAATCATTGCATTGTCTATTGCAGTCACCATTAACACAGTTCCTTTGGGTTCCATCCATTTACTTAAAGCCAAAAAGCATAGATTAAGAAAAAAATTTCATAGTGAGGACCCACATAATCATGAAAAAACACTTATATGATGTCTAAATTATGAAACCTTCCTTAATATATGAAAACCTAGGATTATACTAGATTATTCATATCCAACTTATTTCTAAATCATTCATGATGGTTCGTTAATAGTTTGTGAATCATCATAGCATAAACCCCAGGAGTGTTAAACCAGGTGTTCAGTAAGGTCTCTTTTCATGTACTATGTTACACTCGAGTCAAGTCTAAAACACCTTGTTAGAGTTTTTAATCCCAGGTACATCTCCGCTAAAACCATGTCCACTTGTAGTATCCAAAAATTGATGTATTTCTTGGAAACCACTCACTCTATCCTTTACCAAAATTCTTGGACATTTTCTTATACTTTTACTTATCCTTAGATTTATCCTTAGAAATTTCCTTATAGGTCTCACTATGGTTTTATCATCATAGTTTCGAAAGTTTAACTAAACTTTTACTCTAATACCAACTATATGAACCCTCACTTTTCATACATTGACATTATATATTTTTTGTGTAATACTTAAAATATTACAAAAACGGACGCACAAAGACCATATTAGTCTAGTGCCTTTGGAAAAATGGAAACATAAACAATGGTATATAAGTGAGATAAATTATCTCCCATTAGGTTCATTATGAATAACAAACTTCTTTGACACATCACGGATAATACATATCTTCATAACCTAGGGGAAGGAAACATAAAAAGGGGTGATCTCAGATGCTCAGTAAGGGTAAAAAAGGAGATATGTAAGCATAAACATGATCATAGGGGTATGAGAATGTGATTATATAATCATAAGATCATTCCATATATATAAAAAATCATAAACATAAATCATGTAATAGAGATTTTTAGTTCATAAGAAATGAATCATAATGGAATAAAGAGAATAATACATGAAAGCATAACTAAAGAATAAGACATAGAATTTGTGGCATACACATAAGCATATAAAATATTATTTCAAGGATAACTACTAAAGCATTCATAACATGTTAGGCTTGTTCTAAAACCAATGTACCTACTTCTTTCTTGGGATAAAAACCCATGTACCCTCTTATTTTTAGGCTTAGGATACAACCCATGTACCATATTGTTTTTGGGTCTGGGCTACAACCTGTGTACCCTCTTGTTTTTGTGCTTGGGAAACAATCCATATAAGGCCCCAACCTTAAACCTTACTTAATCTTGAGTTATTACAAGATTACACATTGAGGATCTTTTTAGGTTTAGAGTTTTAGAGAATTAGATCATGAAACTTGCATTACATTCCACATTTAAACAAAGTGGTTACATAAAAGACAGTATTCATTCTTCCCATCAACGGAAACATATTTAAAATAAAACACGGATTCTTTCTTGACACATCCTTGACACTATCATCACATCATGTACCTTTCCCTTGACCTGTGAAAAACATTTCAAAAACTTGGGATGAGCATAAAAATCTCAGTAAGGGTTATAAAAAATATGGAAAGGAAACATGAGTTCATATATACATAAGAATGAAATCATACTTTACCCATAAAACATAGTCACTTTTATATACCTCATAAAACCATGAATAAATCATAGAAATCATAAGACATAAAGGTAACTTGAGGCATTCATAACATTCTTATGTAGGGAGTAACCCTCTTGGTTATGTTTGGAATACCCACCACAGTATATTCCCTAAATCTTTTCGGAGAAACCTTAACGTTTCACTCCTTCGCGTTACCCAATGCATTGGAGAGCTATATCGGGCTCACCCGCCCTTAGTTTATCACGGAACCACCCATTTTCATAATAATTCCCAAGAACCTCAACATAATCATATCACATAAAACATGCATAAAGGAAACATAACATTCCCACCTTTCAATCATAAGATATCAATACAACACATTTATATAAAAACATTATGAAAACCATCTTTGATAAAAGAAAAGTAAAACATGGTATTTATTTTTCTTTTAAAAAGAAGGTATGACTTGTAGAGGAAACCAAAACTCAAATAACGGTCACGACGATGGAGAAGTCGTTGTCGCCGCATACGTATGACAAAAACATTCCCTTTTTTCGTTTAGTAAATGCTTCGTATAAAAAAGATTCCCTTTGAATAAACGTAAAAGTCAAAGGGGTTTATACACCGTATAAAAGAAAGTTGTGTATAAAACAGAATATGCCTCAATGAAAGGAGATTGAGACGAAGTCCCATACCACCTTGAAGCTTTTAACATTTTAAACCATTAATATCCATATAAATAAATCCTTAAAACCATTTTGAAAACATGGATATTAATAAGAACAAATAATTAAAACATTTAAAGTGATATTTTGGTTAAAGGGGTTTTACCAAAATTAGAGACACTTGAATACAATAATTGAGGAATAACATTTAATCAGAACTTTATAATATCATGAGAATAAATGGATTCATGATATAATATTCCAAAGGAAAGTATATACACCATATATGAGTGAATTGGTGCATAACAACAATGAAGTCTCAATAGAGATGTAAAATGTGATGAAATCCCTTATAAAGAAGGTATCCTTAAATTAAGGATAAATCAATCTCAAAATTATGTGTGACAAATATAAATACAACCAATATAATTGGATATTAAGTGTAAAACAATAAAAGGTCATTGAAACATATTCAAAGGATGACATATTCAATAACTACATGTTGAACCCAAAGAAATCGAAATTGGGTTAAAAAGTTCCCTAGGTAAAATTCGACAGCCTAACAGCGTCACTTCAAGAATTCAGAAAATGAGTTGATGAGAGATAAAAAGGGAATATCATCACTTGGAAATAAAATTTACATCAATCAGGACATAGAAGAACATATCCCAACATAATAGTATGTGAATTAAAAGACATAACAAATGAAGTCTTTTAAAAAGAGGAGGGTGAAAGGTTCCCTTACTGACTTGGGTAACTTTCGAAAAGTACACCCCATCGAAGAAGTGTCATACAATGAATATGTAAATACCCATAAATGGAATTATATTAAAAAAGGAGTGTAATAATGGTCACTACATAAACCACTCAAAGGAAATTGTGGCAAATGTAGCATAAATCTCACGGGAATAAAAGTGAGATGAAAAATCTCTTACGAAAACTCAGCAGCCTAACGGCGCCACTTAAAACTTCCAAAATGGATTGATGAGTGGGAATAGGTTCTCTCATAAAATAAACATAAAGTTTAAAGAAGGAGGAATATAAAAGAACATCCTCCAACATAACAAAGAGGAGGTTAAAAGAAGTGACATAAAGGAGAGTACTTAAAAAGAAAGAGAGAGGTTAGATCTCTTACGAAAATTCGGCAGCCTAACGGCACCACTCAAAACATCAAAAATGGATTGATGAGAGAGAATATGGTCTCTCATCATATGTACATAAAAATTACAGTAAGAGTAATATAAAATAACATCCCAATCACAAGAAATATGAGCTTTAAAGTAATGACATAAAATAGTGTACTTAAAAAGAAAGAGAGGAGTAAGATCCCTTACCTTGGGTCCGACTTGACTCGATCATTCTTTAACGTCCTGAATAATAAACTTGAGTTAATTTCCACTTTATTAATAAACTTTTTCTAGTTCATTATTCCTTTTATATCACTTATTGTCATGTTATAAACATTATGTAATCATTTAAGTTAATAATGTTTGTTTTGTCGATATTTGGTTCTTAAGTCGAAAGTGGACTTCTTACAATTACATGTTGTTCGTGTGGTCAAAAGTTATTTATATCTAGAATGAAATTCCTGATTTGGATAGAATATATATCATATATATCCAGAATATACATGTATTTATAATATTACATAATCATTTAGAGGTAAGAAATGAAATGCACCGTTCATGGAGACGGTAGGCCGTACGTACGCATGAAGGCTACTTTCATTTTTTTGTCATATTAATGGAATTAAAACAAAATGAGAGATATATATATGTTATAATTTTAGAATTATATCCATAATTTTGATGTAATATATTACATATATATCCATTATATATATGTACTTATAGTATTACATAACATTTTGAGATAAGAAATGAAATGTACCGTTCATGGAGACGGTAAGCCGTACGTACGCATGAACACTACTTCCATTTATATTTCGTATTTTCTGGAATGGAATAATAATTATATAAGAGTATATTATAATTACAGTATAATAACATATATAATATCATTAACTTTATCCTTTACACATCCCACATATGGTATTAACGAATCAAATCACTTTCAGGGGGCGGTAGTCCGCACTTCCTAAAATGAAGATATCGTGTTTACCCATAATGGGAACTATAATGGTATGCCATAAATGAAAAATACAGAAGATTAAAGAAAGAATAGACATATTATATATCATATATAAAAATATTGACATCATAATGGCCACCTTTTAAGGTGTTAAATGAGTATTGAACAATCATCGTTTCGGGAGGCAGAATTTCGCCATCCACGGAAACCGTATGTTCTTTAACCATTTGATGTAGTTGTGTGAGAGTGTAGCTCGAATAAATCTTATAACAAAATCCTAGTATATTGAAGATACTGGTGTTGTTACAAAAGAAGCAAATAAAAAGAGTTTAGGGGGTTGGAGAAGCAAAATAAAACAAATGAACATGAGAGAATGAATTACCTTTAAAAGTGTAACTCCTTTTGATTTGAGACTAAAGGCTTCCTTTGAAAGGATTATGCCCAAAGGGAATCCTCTAGGATGAGTAGAGGGATGTGGAGAGAGTAAATGGACAGGGGATGGCCGTGCCAAAGGCTTGAGGAGTGTGTGAAATGAGGTAGAGGTGGGGGCCTTTTATAAGAGGAGAGGAGGGGCACTTTTGGAAATCATGAAACTATTATTTTATTTTCAAATGTTTTTCGAATTTCTAAGGTCCCACATTGATATATTTCTAAGGTAAGATGATAAGGCTTATAAATATTCCCATCCAATAGTTTTTGGACAATTTTAGGTCTTAGATATTACATTATCTTTCCATTTTATTTAAATCGTTAAATAATGAGGTCATCGCTGCATCATCATGATGTCATAAATATTTTAATTTATTTAATGTCTAAAAATTATAAAAAAAATACTATGATGTAGTAAATATTTTTATATTTCTAATGAATATTTATAGTCAAAAATCAGACTTGTATAACCCTATGTAAAAATTGTATTAGTAAAACATCTCATGTGTGTGTCATTTTTACTTTAACTTTAAATAAAAAGATATTAATGTCATTTTCCAACCAAAGTGGCTCCATGGGGTCCCCAAGTTGACCCATGGATTTTCTTGGTCTGCCATGACACATCCAATAAGGTTAGGACATGTGTCTAGGTATTTTCATTTTATTATAATATCATTTTTGCCTTAAATTGCACTAATTACCTCTAATCGCGATTAAAAACTTAATAAGTTACTATTCACCAAAAAATTATTTTAATCCCATTGAACCACATTTTACTTCTTAATGACAACCATGTATGTCGGATTTTTTAAATTCAAAACACAAAGGTGGCAAAATTTCATTTAAATGGAAAATCAGTTTTTATAAGTACCACTTAGTGGTTTCACTATTCATCAAAAATTGAAGTTTTTCAGAAAATTACCAAAAAATCACCCTAATATATATTTGATATTCCGAATTCAAAAATTAAGTCTATTTTAAAAAATTCAAAACATATAAGTCACATTAATTAATTTAATAATTAATTCCCGCTGTCATGACAAATACCATGTTTTTATGAAACAATAAGTATCAAAAGATTGACACTAGTTTAAGTCCGATTTCAAAGTGAAATTAATTCCAATGACCACTATTGGATTTAATGGTAAAAATATATTCTAATTTAACTTTAAAACCAATTAAAAATATAATCTAATCATATAAATAAATTAGATTAAAAAGAGGTTTTGAATTAAAATACAACATTTTACACTATTCATTAAAAAAATGAACTTTATCGGAAAGATACCAAAAAATTACACAAAGTAAATTTTGATGTCCAAATTCTTAAGAAGACTTTTATTTGGTCCAATAGAATGTATAAGAGTGAAGAAAACTATATTTAATGATGGTTCGCCATCAAAAGGCGATAAGTGAACCTTTAGTGAAAATTAGGGCATATACGCCTAAAATTGAATTCTTTTCGTATTTTAAGCCTTTATCTTTTTTTGGATATATTTAAAAACATTTAAAAACATGTATAATCATATTTTAGTTATTTATATCCATTCCCACCAATACAATGGCTACATGTTAACTACCATTTAAAATAATATTATTTTATTATTATAGTGCAACGTAAGATTCCCAAGAAACTCGTTGTTGCGTGTTGGGTACGCCATCGAGCATAGCGTCCCCTTTAAAGTCATATTAATATTTTATTCACAAATATGGATAAATATGAAAATGTCATATTCTTTATTTACCTAGGGTGTTACAATCCATGTACCTTATTGTTTTTAGTCTTGGGATAAATACCCATAAAACCTTTGGTTCATACACCAATTATCATTATATAATTCATTTTATGGTGATATATTTCTCACCCATATCATAATGAAATCATACATACATGTGCCAAAAAATCATAAACAATAATATCATAACCCATGAAATAAAATGGGTGTCATAACCATGTAATCATATCTTAAACTGTAAAAAAAAGATAGGTTTCATAATCATTTCATCAAGTCATAACCCATTAAGAGAAATTGGTTTTATAAGAATATAACCCATGAAAGAGAAATAAGTTTTATAAAAATCATGCCATCAAAAAATAACCCATTCAGAGAAATAATATGAATGGAACCTTTGGATCATTTCATAGAAACGCATGAGTAACACCAATGGATGTCATCTTAGATGGAAAATAATTGGGATAGATCCTTTTAAAAACCTTTCTTGAGTAAAATATCCTTTCTTATTTATAAAAATGATTTTAAAACATAAAGCCTTTTGAAAACCTTTTTCTTTGAAAACATAAAATGAAAGCATGAAAGATAATTGAATTTTTTTCCTTGAATACATATAAAATAATCTTTATTTTTTTTTGAAGAACATTTCTTTTAAAATGAATCTTTAAAACATTTTTGAAAACCATTTCATTGAAAAGAAAGCTTGAAAACATTTTTAAAACCATTTGTTTGAAAAGAAAGCTTGATTTTTTGAAAAAGTTTTCTATGAAAATAATTTGAAAAATTATAAAGGAATATTTAAAACCATAAAAAATTATTTAGAATAATTTTAAATTTAAAATAAGCTTCAAATATAAATTTTAAAACATTTTGAAAACATGGTTTTTGAAGTTCATGGAATGTGTCTCAAATAAGGAAATTTGAGAAAAACTAATTTACCGATTTGGTAACTTTTGAGATATAAACCCCATGAAAGTGATATCATAAAATGGATATTTAAATAGAAAAAAAATTAATGGTTAAAATACTATAATATATTCTAGGTTATTATATACACCACACAAAATAAATGAGTGGGGAATAAGGTATAAGTCTCACAGAAATAAAAGTGAGAGTATAAATCCCATTACCTTATGTATTGGATCTATTCATAATCATTATAAACTCCTATATAATAAATATAAGTTTATTATAAATATACCCAACAATCATATTCTTATATATAAAAACATATATGGATCTATATCACCCACTTATTAACATTTCTATGTTAAGGTTACGTTTTGGGTAATATCCATTTTGTTTTTCATAAGCGTCTTAATTTGTTATATTATTGGTCCTAATACTTATATCATGATTTAAATAATGTAAAACATGATATAAATATCAAGTATATTTATTATATATTTATTTATAATAATATATATAATATAGAAATATGAAATATAATACACCGTTCATGAAGACAGTAGGTCGTACGTACTCATGAACGCTGTTTCCATTTTTTAGTCTTATTGAAAGAAATAAAGTAAATAATATATATATATATATATATAATATCATTAAATTAGAATTTTTATGTCATATATATCATATAATTTCATCAAAATCATCATTAATACATTCCATGTAGTGTGTGAAAGAATCACATTTCTTTGAGGAGGCGGTAGTCCACACTTCCCCAAATGAAATTATCATATTTACAAAAAATTGAAAGTATCAAGGCATGTGTTATATAATAATTCTAGAAGCATAAATATATCATAATTATAATATAAAAATATACTGTCAATCATATTTACCAACCATGAAATGTGGTAAAGGAAAAATGAACAACATCATTTATTGAGGCTGTAGTTCGCCGTGCACAGGAACGGTAAGTTCGTTTCCCATTAGATGGAAGTGTGTGTAAGTGTCAGTTAAAAAATTATCAAAACTACATATAAGAATATTTATGATATTGATGCTATTATTTATCCATGTAATAAGAATAATTTATATAGTGGAGAAAGAAAATAAAGGAAAGAATCTTGAGGATGGATGTTACATCTTTTTTGGGTAACTCCTTTTGGTTTACACCAAAGGGATTCCCTGGTTGTCTTTATCCCCCAAGGGAGGCTTCAAAGAGGACGATATGGATTTATGAAAGTTAATTTTTTAGATATTGTTCTGAACCTAAGTGGTTTGAGAGGTTTTAAAAAGGTTGAGATGTGGTGGCATTTTCTAAAGGAGGGAAGGGTGAAAATTGACATTTTTGAAAACAAGTTAGGTATACCAACGTTTTTACCTAAAAGAAGTCTTAAAAAACAAATAAAACTCAATAATAGAAGTTTTATGGCCCAAATATGGCCATAAAATGTTTTTTGGACAAGTGTATAGGTTATTTTGTCCCTTGAGTTTAAGGTTTAGTCCCTTGTTAAGCTCAAATTTACCACAATCACTGTAATTAATTTTAATCACTTCTACTAATATGTTTGGTAAAAATTTAATTTATTATTATTATAATATAAATATTATACTGATTAAAACTATTTATTTTAATTTTTTAAATTAAATTTATATAATCTTACAAAATTAAGTTTAATGCTAATCCTCCAGACGTGGTGAGAAAGCGGGTTTTTAAAGTGAGAATGTTCAAAAGTTCGTTAAGATTTTATATCTAAATTCAATATAATAATAACCCAATGTACTAAATTGGATTAATAAATGTATAATTTATCTATTGTTACTTTAAAACCAACTTAAAACATAATTTAACTATATAAATAAATTATACAAAAAAGAAGTTTTGAATTAAAATTTAGTATTTATTCACTATTCACCAAAAAAATGAAGTTTCTCAGAAAAATAAAAAAAATTCCTCCTAATATAATCTAGAAATTATGAATTCAAAAATAAAGTTTATTTTATAAAATTTAATTTCTAATAGTTTATAAAATTAATTTTATTATTGTTCATAAAAGGCCATAAAAAGAAGTTATATTAAGAAAATATTATTTTTAAACATATAAAGGCTTTACCAAAATTTATTTGTTTTGTTAAAACTTTGTTTTATTTATATGAAACCATTATAAAGAATATTTAAAAATTATTTATTACTATTTATATTACTATGTTTAATGGCTATGTTATAAATATTTCATTTAAATAATTATAATAATAAAATGTTGTTTTGTAGAAACTCGGTGTTGCGTATAACTCAAGACAAGTTGGTGTTGTGTATAGAAAAATATTAAATTGGTGGAAAGTTTAAATTAGTGTATCATTAATTGAAATACATAAAATAAAATTTAATTTATTCAAAAAAAATTCATAAAAACTTGGGGTGTTACAAACAATGTTCTTAACTAGAAAACATCATCAATCGACTCAAAACACACACCCTAGGAAGATACCTCTCAAATAATAACAAGGCCACTAATAAACCCCATGAATAATAAAAGATCAATGAATCAAGGGTTTAAAATAGGACCAATCAATTTCCCAATTAATTTAACATAATCACAATAAGGCCATATAGAAAAATATAGGGAAAAAAGTTAACAATTCACATCAATTACCCTTTTTTACCATTATTTTAACATGAATTAAGTATCGCTAATAAGAATATCATAAACCAATTTAATATTTATAAAAAATTATTTTCATTAATATATTTAAATGATTATCCTTTTATATAAGGTTATTTCATCAAACCAATCATAACATTAAAATGAACACTATAATAAGGGGAAAATTTAAAAAATAATCACTCTCCTTTGATCTTAAATAGATAAAATTGAAATTCTATGCATGCGTTTTATTAGGAAAACAATTTATGTTATTAAATCTTAAGTATGAATATTTATGGTTAATAAAATATATTTTCCAGAAAAATATATCAACACTGCAAAGAAATAATTAAACAAATAGTACATCATGGATCGTTCTTAATTTCTTTAAATTCATTTATAATAAACGATCACATCTAATACATCAACAATTTTACTTAGGCATGATCTAAATAAAAATATAGACATATTTTATCCTCATGTATCATTATTAACATGATTAAATTAAAAATTAATTAAAAATTATACTACCAATGAAATGCAATCCCATGTTACATTTACGAGATCATTTTTTCTCTCATTTTTTGGTTTGAAATTCTCAGTGAAACACATGATTGGTAAAATTTATACTAGTTTCCTAAAAATTATATAAATATTATTTTCCATTATAAATTTTTCTCATAATAAAGAATCCTAATCATACCCTTACACATGATTATCTATTTTACAATAACTATATATGGAATGAAATTTACAACTCAATGTATATCACATAAATAATCGACATTACAAAACATTGGTGATGCTAGAAAATAAGAATCAGGTATATTTTTGTGAAAGTATTTAAATTTTAGATGTATTTACCATAAATATGAATGTATTCTTTTTGTAATTATAGAAATAATTATCCTCATAATAAATACTTAACACATACATATAATACATCAAGAGTGGAAGGTAACGCATGAAACACCAACTTATACAATAATAAAGTTGCATATAAGTATGGTTTTACAATAAATAATTTTAGTCTAAAAACATGGAATATATTAGGAGAAATTTGTTTTATGTAGGACTTCAAAATTTAACAACTTGGACACCTTAATTATACTTTACCATCATTGAATCAGTTTAATTGGTTATGAATTTAAATAATAATAATGGGATTCAATTTAAGTGGAAAATAATTATAGAAATAGTAATATCAATAACTATTTCATGACATTATAACCAAAACTCATGGGAGGATCTCCTATAATTTTTCATGATTAGTGTTTATATAATCATATCATTATTATGATGCTCACATCATAATATTCACACTATAATACTTCATTTTTATTGTCTTATCATGATTTTAATTTATAACTTAATTTATACATGTTCCCATTTCCTGATTTATACATAATCAGAATATAACAAAATAAATCATATATAAAAACCAATTCATAACATTAGGAACATATCATGCTCAACATGGTGGGAACAATATGTCACATAATTTAGCATGCTTTGTACAGAACTATCCCAAGTAAACCGGAAATTTCACTTGATATGGCTTACCAAAAGGCATCAAGCACGCCTCACCGAACCCCCAAGGTTTCTAACCAGTGGTGAGGGTCTAAAATATAAATTGGGGAGACTATACCTTCTGGTAAGATTGAAATAATAATAGAAAATATCTAGACACACTAGAAAGGGTAAACATTATAGTATGCATAATAAATAAACTAAAATAGAAACATGCTCTAAAAAAATGAAATGTAGCATACAATAATACAGAATCAAAGCATAAAAAACATACAATATATGGTCTTTAATTGGGCTGAACACATATACAAAATAAACAAACTGAAGATAAAATTCAACAATCTTTACTTCAAACTCCAAGAAAAACCACATACTCAGTATCTATGATTCTTGAGCTATACCATGCCATTCCAAAGAATCCACATGAGTGGTACTACTAAATCAAGAAACACGGGCATCAACTCCATCTATCACACAACATGTTCTCTAACCTAAAATTAGAAATCAGTTCTACAAGCACATTGAGGCCCCATACATGGGGTGTTACTAACCCCAATGCTGAACCTATAATATACTATCATAATAAGTGAAATAACATATGATATGAATATCCTAGAAAAAAACTAATAGTATATAGCATAAAAGAAAAAACTGAGGGTGGGGGGGGGGGGGTTAAAGAAAACATCCAAACAAAGGTTCTAGACTAACACTCATAGTAAATCTACCCCTACTCTGGCCCTCATTATGGATTTATATCATGTGGCTCACCCAGCCACATGAAGGCTGTTGTGTCTAGTAGATCTACATAAGAGTTCCCAGACATCTAAATGCAACAAACACAAATGTCAGACCCCAGGGTTCCACCATAGTCATCTATAAAAAAAATCATATTTACCAAGATCTAGGACTCTAATGGCATGATTGAACAGCGATAGATCTCCACTCCACATTTCTGAGAAACCGTCATGTCTTGAAAGTTTTGTATAACACATTGGGCTCTAAATGAGGGCTCGATCGTAAACACCATCCCAAGGGAAAACCTCACTATGAGAATGACACATGAAATGTCCTAGGGGATCCCTTATACCCATGGGACAGACATATACACTATCCTATGGAAACCACTAAAGAATTGGGAGCCCACTGTATCCACAACATAAAACCTCTAGTTAGGAAGAAGACTAAACTATAGAGGTGAACATATATAGAACATCCATTAGCTCCATAAACCTATCTAACGACAACCACCCAATGGGGGAGATAAACAGATAAAAACTCAGAGCCAATTCCCAATCCAAAATATCCCAAGGGTCTCCTCCTAAAACCAAAGTCCTGAACATATACTACCTCAAACCTTACGGAAAAAGGTTAACCAAACATGGAATAATACAATATTAAACCCATAATCAAAATTCCTAAACTAGTAGCACCAATCAAATCTTATCTAATAAAGAATGGGGACTCTCTAATCACCATGGATCTTAGCATCCAATAATGAAAAACCACCATGGGATCTCAATGACCCACCTCAAGGACAAACCAAAAATAAGGGATCCCACGATCCCCAGGGTCACATCATAAAGCGATTCCCAACCATGGACTCCTATACTATATCCAATCTCTTTGTCCATGCCTATAGAAATATATTTAAATGGGAAAAATTCCATAACAAGATCAAGACACCCTATGATGGTTTCCTCTATCTCATCCAAAAGCATGAGACACACCGAGTGTAGAAACATACCAAATGGCCCTCAATGGCCTCCAAATGATCCTTAATAGACCATTAACCCAATGATAATCCAAGGCACAAGATCAATAAGAGTGGATTTCACAATGGTCCTCATGACCACCTTAAGAATAGGAAACCCTAATAGGGGATCCTCATCCAAGCCAAACCATGCCACATGGGAATTCTCAACCGCTGACTATGACAATCACTGATCAATTGATTAGGAACTATCATACAAGGGCTTCCCCAAGAATCCCTCCAACTTATCTCAACATATCAACAAAACTCAAGTGTAACCTCTATCCCATAATGTAAACCCTTCCCAAAGGATCTAAAAGCTCTAATCCTCAAACATAGGATCCAAACCTCAACAGATCTAACCTTGAGCAACCAGTCTTAACAAGAAGAGACAAACCAATATATTTTAGAGATACTAAATGATCCATAATTCCAAAATTTAACTAAATAACCTCATGTAAATCACCATGGAACACTCAATCTTGGCCAATTATTGATCTCACAACCCTCACCCAGGTCTCACAGCTCACAAACCAACCCCTAGGAGGATTACAAAACCAAACCTTGAAGAAAACCTCTAAAAAATACTTTCCCACACAAAACACTATCCAGGAAGCCTCTAAACACAAAAAATATTCCACCATCAAAATCCATGTGAAAAAAATTTCATAATAGACTACTCACAAGTCTAATTTTGACTCCAGGGTGAAAAACCGGTAAAACGAGCCAAGGAAAAGCACATGATGTGTGCTTTAGGGTACACAAAATGTAACTCCATAGGTCCTCCCTAGTAATTTTCCTTAGGCGAATTGGCATGTACTTTCCCAAAGTACATGTTATCAAACACACGATATGTACCCCCACATGGGTACCTGCCTGTGTACCCTAACCCCACTCAACCTTTTCACCATCAGACCACATAGTGTGTACAACTTGTACATGGTGTGTATCTCTCATGTGGTACCCCACCAAATACCTAGCTATGTACCACCACATGGGGTTATACCAAGCATAGTACATGGCCACTGGTAGTGTACCTCACATGGGGTCTAGCCGCGTACACAACACGACTATGTACCCCCAACACACCTCGAGTCGCCACTATATGAAGTGTACACCCGGTACATGTCATATAGTCCAAAAAGGTTTATATTATACAAAAAATAAGAAAAAACATTGTGGGTTCTCTAAACAACATTCCATGTACACGAGTTTCCCAAAAAAAGTACCTGAATTGCCCAAAAACCCTTGATTTCTCTCCAAAAGCTATAGATTGACCCAATAGGGGTCCCCAACAACCCAGAAATAGGATTAAAACTTAAAAAATCTACTCTATGGGGTTTTACAGATTGAAACATAAAATGTCCAACCTATAGGCGAAAACTGTTGATGATTCACACCGGATCCACCACCCGTATCCACCACACTTCGATCTGGGATTTAGACGAGCTCCTAATAAAACCTCCTCCCTCTCCCTCTCCCTCTTATCCCCTCTCCCTATCTCGGCCACATGAAGGGAAGACCATGTGGGTGTGACCGAGAATCCAAAATGGAAAATGAGAAAATACAAATGGAAACAATAAATAGGGAAAAAATAAAAATAAAAAGAAAATAAAAGGGACTCGGGCCCAAATTCAGGGTCTGATGTAAGGTTATACCTCTCATAAGAAAAAATTACCAATCTAGACTCAACCATAGATATACAAACTCAATCTGAAAATATGTTTAAAATATAAAAATGAATGAACATTCATGAATAAATTAATATTTAATTAATTAAATATGAAATATTACATAAAAATTCGAACTGCTCGTATTTCAACCAAACTTCTATCCTAGGATAAATACCCTACTCTGAGCCCAACATTATGGTTAGAAAAATTATCTGAGATCATATTTTAATTGAATTTACCATTTTCCCCTTGAAAGACTTCTAGGAAAAAAAGTTTAAATTTCCATTGATTTTCACAACCTATGATGAGCAGGTTTTCATAAACTCACTACCACAAATGCTTATAACCATTGTGAAACCTTGATGATTAAATAGAGGCTATTCTCTCCCAAAAGAACTATCCTATCTAATTTTATCTTGATATTTCAATGAATGAACTTATATTGTTTACATTTCTCTGCCAATATGAGTGACATTCAACCATGGCTGATCTAATGCACCCCACTATAGGAGTATCCTTATCATCTCCATACTGCCCAAATAGAAAACCACATAGCCCACACTACATCAATTATTGAACACAATGGATAGACATGGACAATCCACTGACACATATATGCCAACATGAAACCCACAACCTATGCACTCAACAAGCTACTTAAATAAGGATTATGGACTCCAATAACCTAAGAAGGGATCCTCATCATAAGGAATTCCTTAAACCTCTTTCAAAATCACAACATGACTCACACTCATGTAGGCTAAGTCATAACAAAACTAGAATAATGTGGCTGAAACCACTAACCCTGATCCCCACATAGGTCAATTCCAACCAACTAGAGCACCCTTGGAACTTCTATTCAACATTGAGTAATCTATCACATGCCAAGATCAACCACATGACCACCCTTCAAATGAGTTTCGATCCAAATCCACAAGCATCCAACCAAACTTCTATTGCGCAATCCAAAGAAAAAAAATGAGCAGGGCTAAGAAACCAACCAAAACTACCCTCTCAAGCCAACCATGAGACATGGATCACTCACAAAACTTCACTTCTCAAACAACTTTTATCCTCATTACTAACCACATACAAGTGATAGAATACCTCAATGGACCCACCAAGGAAGATTATCTCTGCCCACCCAATCCATCAGTGCTAACAGGCACATGGACCCCACCTCAAGACCCGACTGAAAATACATGGAAATAAAAACTCCATACCAAGAAACATAAACTAGTTAATTTAGGGGAATTGACACCTTATGGAAACTCGATCCTGATCTAAAGATCTCTCAAGCATCCTTTCCCTCATCGAGACACCAACAAGAAACTTGGAGACTGTTACTGACCCACAAGGGACTCTATGAATCCCTCAATGAAGGGATTACATCTCCAACACTAACAAACCTCTCACCATAGGATCCAAATGTCATATCATCAAAATAAAATTTATATACATGTGGTTTAGTTTATTATAATTCCACCAAGTACTTATATGATAAAAAAGAATATAAGTAGTTGCTGACACTTTAAGAAACTGAACCTGCATAAGTAACCATACACAGACAGACATATATCATGTGGATCCTACATGATTATAATGATGAATGAACACTGGACTCTTGTCTATGATCCAAGAGTCAAAAATCAGAATAAACCATAAATCCAGAAACTCAAGTAAAACACACTAGGTGAAATTACACAACCATAAAAACAAAAACCAAGAACAACAATCCCATGCCTTGACAACATGGAATTTATATCAGAAAAGGTTTTTGTGACACACTAGTATGATATACATCATAAGTTACACACATCCATATAACTTATATCTACTAACTCCCTAATTCATAAAACCAAATACCTCTGATACCATTTTGTATTGAACAATCCTAGGTCAACCTCACACATCACCTAATGTGGATTTACACAAGGCCTCAATCATGCCTCCCCAAATTCTAGAGAATGTGACCAATGATGAGGGTGTAAACGATGTAGTTTCAAGACTATACCCTCTTATAAAAGTGAAATAATAGAAAAAGATAACAAAAAACACCCACAATGGTAAATTTCATAGGTCACATAATAAATAAACTAAAACAGAAGTATGCTATAATAAATTAAATGTTGCATACATTCATATACTCAAAGAATGAAAAACATAAAATAGATGTTCACCCAATGGGCTGGCCACATATACAAAATAAACTAAAAATAAAATACAATATACTCTACTTAAAAATCCAAGGTAAACCACATACATAGTATTGATGATGATTGAGTTGCACCAACTTACTCTAAAGACTCCATTCAAGTGACACCACTCAATTGAGAAACATTGGGACTCAACCCCATTTATCAAACAATCTATACTCTAACCTGAAATAATACATCAGTTCCACATGCACAATGAGGTTCATGTACATAGGTTGATAAATAAATTTTAGTAGGCCATCCCCAATGTTTAACCTATAATATCCTATCATAAAAATTTCATGCACACGTGATATACCCAACATAGAAAAAAACTAATATAAACAATCATGAAATAAAAAAATCACAAAACAAGGGGGATAAAAAAAAAAGAAAAGAAAATATCCATCCATGGGTTCTAGACTGACACTCATGGTAAATATAACCTCACTATGGACCTTTCCATAGGATTTAAAACACATGGATCACCCAACCACACGACAAACAACAAGTATTTAAAATCTACATTGGAGATCCAAGAAGTCTAAACTCAATAGTAATGGATGTTAAACCCTAGGGCATAACCATAGGAATCCAAAAAAAAATTATATCTACTAGGCTCTAGGAATCCCATGGAATGATATAACTGGTGAAAGATCTCCACTCCACACATATGAAAAATATCCATGTCTCAAAATTCCTAAAGAACACATCAGGCTCTAAACAAGGGACCGATAGTAAACACCATCCCATTGGAACACCTCACCATGGCCTCTACATGTACACTATCCTAGGGAATCTAGTCAACCCATGGGACTGATAGATATACTCTCCTAGGGAAATAACTAAATAACTTAGAGCCCACTACATCCATGGTTTAAAAAATCTTGCTAGGGTGAATAATTAATTAGAGGGGTGCAGTCATCCCAATCATACATTATCTCCCTAATCCCATCTATCAACATCCAAACAATAAAGGAGAGAACCATATAAAAACTTAGGGCCAATGCTCAATAAAAAATATCCTAAGGGTCTCCTCCTCAAACCAAATTTCTAAGAAGAAACTGCCTCAATACTCATGGAAATATTCCAATAAAACGTGTGATGATCAAACCTAGAAACCACCATCCAAACAACTGAACTGGTAGAGTCAATAAACTATTATCTAACCAAGAATGGGGTATCTCTCAACACCTCATATTTCATCATCCAACAACAAACAAACACCATGGGCTCTCAAAGACTCACCTCAAACTTCAAACCAAAACTCAGAACTCCTAGGGTACTTGGAGTCATAGAATAAAGCGATGTCCAACTAGGGACTCCCCTGCCACACCCAAGATATTGGTCCATGCCTACAGAAACATCCTCAAATAACCATAAGGCCACAAAAACTGTAGAAAACCTTACATGGGGTTACTATATATTATCCAAAAGAATATCTTACACCCAGTGCAAAAACATCATAAATGGCCCTCATTGTCCTCTAACTGATCCTTGATCAACCACTTTCCTAATGGGAATCCAATGAAAAATCTTCCCAAAAAGGGAATTCACAATTCTCCTCATGACCACCTCAATAATAGGAAAGCCTATTAGTGGGTTTCATCGAATCCAAACCATGCCATACAGGCATTATCAACTACTGAATATCGAGACCACTAATCAATTAATTATTAACCATTCCACAAGGGAATCCCTAAGAGTCAAATTTTCATCCATCCAAAAAAACATCAAGACAAACTCTAAATGTCGAAGGATTCCACCATCAAAATACATGTGAAAAAATGATCAAAATGGACCAATCATAAGTCAAATTCCAACACTAGGGTAAAAAATAGGCAAAATCGACCAAGACAGGAAAAGTACATGGTGTGTACTTAGGGGGACATGGTGTGTAACCCCATAGTTCCTCCTTGTCCATGGGACTTAGGCAACTCATCACATAATTTTTCAAAGTACATAGTGTTCTTTCCTAGTACACAACATGTACCCCCACATGGGTACATACCATTGTACCCCAATCCCAGCTCGGTGTGTACATCGTCAGACCACATGACGTGTACCACCCGTACATGTTTTGTACCCTAAATGGGGTCCCCAAACATACACCTAGAAATGTACCCCCATATGTGGTCACACCAAGCATAGTACATAAACACTAGTAGTGTACCTCACATGGGGTCTGGCTGTGTACCCTACATGAACATGTTCCCCTGACACAACCCGAGTCACCACTACAAAACATGTAACCTAGTAATATGATGTGTTGTCTCAAAAAATTAATCTTCATAGAATAGGAATAAAACACAATGTGCGTTCTCTGAACCAAATTCCATGTACATGGGTTTCCCCAAATAGAAAGCCCCTAAATCACCCTGAAACACCCGATGTCTCACAAAAAGACACATATCGACACCGAAGGGGTCCCAAAAAACCCAAAAATAGGATTAAAACATAAAAAAACCACACTACATGGATTTATATAATAAAACATAAAATGGTACTACCTCTATGTAGAAACTACTAATGCTTCATGCTGAATCTGCCACCTGTAGCCGTTGCACTTCAATTCGGGCCTCAGACGAACCCCTGATGGTGCCTCCTCCCTTTCCCTATCCCTTTTATCTCCTTATACCTATTTAGGACATGTTAAGATAATACCAATGGGGTATTCATGGTAATCCAAATAGGTAAAGGGAAAAATAAAAAGGAAAAAAAGAAATAGAGAAGAAAAAAATAAAAAAAATAAAAGAAAAGGTGCTTGAGCCTAGCTCTGGTGCCCAACACAAGGTTATGCCTCACCTAGGAAAACCACCCATTAAAAACTCAATCACAAAGAAAAAATCTCAATCTGACACTCCATTTAAAATATACAACCAAATAAACATGTTCGAATAAATTAATATTTAATTAATCATATATTAAATATTATGTGAAAATTTGAATGACTCAAATTTCCACTAAACTCATATACTAGTGGAAACACCTTATTTAAATACCAACAGATTGGTCAAAAAATTATCTAAGATCATATTATAGTTTAATTTATAATTTTTACCTCAAAATACTTTTAGAAAAAAAAATTCTAATTTCCTCTGATTTTCACAACCTGTGATGATACGGGTTGTCACATGCTTATTTAATATTTTTTTATAGTTTTCTTTAATAATGTTACATATCTGATTTCTTAATTTAAACCATGTTCCATTAATTTCTATTTAAATAGAATACACCTTTGGTGTTTATTATAAAAATTCATGAAGTCACATAAGGTAATCAACAAAAAATAATAGCCCTTAGAATGATCTTTAATAAAATGAATTATATATACAAAATGTAATAAATTATAATAAATTTTTATTATAATAATAAATAAAATTTAATTTTATGAAATTTCAAAATCTTATAATTTTTTTAAATAGAACTTTCAAAGTCAAAAAATTTATCATTAAGGTATATTTAATTGAGAAAATATTTTGGAAATTTTTTTCTTGGAAATTATGACCTTTTGGGAAAAATTCATTATTGATGAACAAAAAATAATATACATCACATATTAGTCTTAAATATCATTTCCAATTAATCATATATTTATATAAGTTTTTTAATTAACATTCCCAAAATATAAAGGCAACATGGAATTTTATTAAAGAAAAATAAGCGAATCATTATTTCCTGAATTGTAACGAAGCATGTTTTAACTAGTATAAATCAATTTAAAATGAATGAATCCATATTATAAATACCACATTATATAAATATAATTATCATAATAAAACAATATAAATATATTTACAATTAAAATTCTAAATTCAACTGTTATAGTGGTTCATGCACCATATAGAATTTTAATCACATAAAAGCATGCTTGAAAAATATTTATAAAAAAACCTCATCTTTAAAATATGAAAATAATTTCTCTAAACCCATGCATCTAAAATTTTTCAAATCAATCAAAATAATTTAGACAAGAAACCTTTAATTCATCCTTCAAAACACAATTTTACAGAAACTCTTAAACCTTTAGTTAAATCATGAGGCTATTTTTTTAAATACCCTAAACCATTTGCAAGGTCACTCTTAAAAATCATTACAAAAATTAATTTAAGAATTTTATTATATGATTAATTCAAGAAGTCATTAAAAAATATTTTAACCATCTTAAATTATCATACAATGTTGGGTACTAACAGTTCAACCATTACTACACCGATTTTTTAATCAAACTTTTATCAAAATTCTCTCTTTCAAATAATACAACCCTATAATGATTTATTGAATCGATATTAAAATTTATAACTTAAATACTATAATTTTATTTATTTATACATGCCATTATTCAAAAAAATGAGGTGGAAATAATTTACTTTATTAAGTTTAAAGATATCCTAGGTTCATTAATAAATATTCAATTACCAAGAAAAAATACAAATAAACACCAAAAAAGATTTTATTTTTCCATTTACCATTTACTATAGGTTAAAATTACATTATTTATTAGAGTTTGAAGTTAACTCCACATTAAATTCCTCAAATAATATAAAAAAATATATCAGCATAAAAAAAGTTTTCATAAGAACACAAATCAGGGGAACCCGCCCACCACACCATGATATTCTCAACTTTGGGTGGCTCTTACTCACCCACATGACTTTAAATCATGTCATAAAAATAATGTGACCTGATGGGAGAGGTTTCCCTCCACTTTATATGCTTGAATCCATAACATATTCTACTAGAAGAAGAAAACTCTATAAGACTGTTATCTTGGAATTCATTAAAATCAATTTAATTATGTACATTTAATTCCTAAAGTCACTCCATTAAGTTACAAGTGAAATAATCATAATTAAAGTACCCATCAAAGGTATATTAACAACATTAAGTACCACCTAATTTGGTCATTCAATATACTCAGAGTCCTTGAATTGGATCACATTCCGCCCTTAAATATTGTGTCTTAGCTGGTCTCGCTGGCTTATGTCATACACCAAGATCAACTAGTATTATTTCCCTACTAATCAATTAAATCCTCATAGTTCCTAACTTCTATGTCTTTCATATCTCTCAAATATCATCTTTGATACCACTATTTCATGACCCCCCTCCACTAGTACCCATCGTAGTATAGTAATGAAGAGGAGTGACCCCCCAAATCCCACCTCCTATAAATCATGGGTTAGTGACTAGCACAGAGGGTATAAAACATAAAATGAGAGGCATTGACATCATAATATAAGTTAAGGAAAAGAGATAAAACAAATCCACTAATCAAAACAATATCATATAGAACAATACAAAATCTATGACAATAAAATACAACAATTCATGATGCTCAATACATTATAAATAAAAAAAATAAAAACTTAAAAAGACTACTAGGTAACATCACCAACAATTACTAACCACTCCAAGTTGGTATAGTGAAACTGAATCACCAAATACCTCCGGATTACTTGAAAAATAGTTTATATATAAGTAGGGTGAGCATAACATGAATACTCAATAGGATCTTCTTCAAGACCTCTCATGAAAATGCGATAAAATCATACTAATGATCTATTAAGTAAAGTGTTTAACCAACATGCACCTATTAGGTTAACTACCCATACCAAGCCTCACCAAGGATCACTTACCAAGTATCACATACAAATTAAGAATATAATATCAGAAGAATATTATCATAGTTCCCCCACAAAAACTTCAGCATTTGATTTCCACTCTCACACCCCAACATTAAATATCCAATAATTATAGCCCTTCTATATTTTATGCGGGTCAGACCACATCCCTTCCAACCTCAACTCTACACCAAGGTCCAACATCTAGTGTTGGAATAATTGAATATCCATATAAATACTGAAGGAATCTGGGGCATAGTGGAAGCATGAAAAATATGAAATTTAATTTTTTTGGGTTTGGATTAATGGGAAAAACATTTAATTAATAAAATCCTATTCCCAAATTTCCCAAAGGATTATGTGAAATTCAATTTAATCATGAAAAATAAAATCAAACGAAATCATAAATGTTACCTTGTTCATTTGAAATAATTGATTTGATCCACTCACCATCATCATGACATAGATCAAAAGTTCTAGGATAGTAATCCTCTAGATCATCCTCACATTAACCAACACCTTTGGATCATCAATCTTTGTTTTTTGAGTACCATCATGGAAAATCAAAGAGATTTACAACACCCCTTTAGTCACGTGAAGAACATGGACTCTATCAAGAAAGAGGTATCGATCTAGAATTTTTATTCCTTAGATTTCTCACTCTATAACTTGATAGAGAAGATAGGAGAGATAAAAATTTATTAAAATGATGGTGTGTACTATTCTTGAGTCTAAAATTCACTTATATACTTAGGTTATACTTTTTAAAAATAAACTTTGGTCCCTAAAAAATAATAAACTTAATTTTATACCCTTTTACACACTTATGTATTAAAAAAACTTGTAATAAATGCCACAAATTTTTTATCCCCCACTTGTAACATATTAACACGTTACATATTAAAAAATGAACTATTATCTCAGCTTACTCCTCCCTTAATATTTTAACGAACCTTGAACATGTTATATTTTTTTTGAAAAATTTTATTTTCCCATATTCAATTTTATTATCAAACCAAATTTTAATACCATTAAAAATAAATTCAATCATGATTATTATAAGATTGAATAATATAATTGAATTATTTTTACTTTTGATCGATCATAATCAGATGTTCACTGACTCCAAGTCCTTATCTCTATAATAGTGTTTTTAACCCACAAACCAAGAGTTGATTCTAGAAGCCCATCAAGGACCTTAAGAAGATAAGTAATTTCATATCTATGACTATATCCCATGAACACATTTTTTATTACAATCTCTTTGTCTCATGACATCTCATAAATTTGGAAGCGCAATTATTTCATAATCATTTTGATGATTAATATATTTCATAACCTTACTGAATGAACTTAACTTCTTATACCATGACCATGGATTTAATGAAGGATAAACTATCCTAATTAACTCAGGAGCACATGATATCTCTTCCTCATCTCATAAGGGAAAAATTATATCTTGATTATTCATCCAATTACAAACCACCAATGATGAACCCAACACAAGCTACCTTTCCATGACTTCAATGTTATTATTTTTGACTTGAATCAAAGTATGTGATCAAATGGTACACATTGATAATAATATCAATTCAATATACCAATATACATGTTCATAGATAAGAATCACCAATGACACCTAAAATTTTGGTTTTCCTATTATAGGGCCAATCATCATGATCTCATCCACTCGATATCACCAAGTGCGAACTTCATGAGAATAAGTCTCAATGATTATGATCCCCCAGTACCTAAAAAACATACATAATCTTTGTATCATCAATATAATGTATCTAGAACATATAAACTATGTTTAATATTACTATCATAGTATCTATAGGTTCTTATTATAGCTAGGAAATGATATAACCTTTTGATACAATATGCCATCTAAGGACATTACCATGTAAATAGTGGATTAAGAAGTATCAACGCTATTATGGTAAAAATAAACACAAGAATATATACTAATGTTTACATGTAATGGTAATTAAAGTATATGAAGGATTTGGGTCTAGGGAACTCACTCAAAACACTCCCACATTCACTAAAGACAATAGCTAACATTTCTTAACCCGCTAGCTCTCATATGAGAATCATGATTCTACTAAGATATAAATTTAGTCAAGGTGTTTTCTATTTAATCCTATGTGGATACTATAATAACTATGAATTCACCACTCTGAGTAAAATATATCAAGAGATGAAACTTTTGAAGCATATTCTTTTTCCTCTAGTGTGACCTGGGATCCTTGAAAAGAACTATTGTCATAGAATTATCATAGTATACTCTAATAAGGTTTTCACTACTAGGTAAAAAAATATCAAAAATAGATATGTGTATCCAAACTACATTTTTATCTGTATCATAATCCTCTATATACTCATATTTTTCTATAGAATCAGTAACCACAGACTGTTTTGAGCTCCTCTAGCTCACTGCACCACCATTTAGGGACAAGACATAGATGAACTATGATTTTAGATCCTCTTAATCTGTCTAGAAGCTAGTATATGTGTATCCACCCATGACTAGATCCTTATCTCCCTCATACACTAGGAACATATTCTTTGTATGTATCAAGTAATTTATGACAATTTTTACAGCTTCCCAATAAAACTCTTATAGATTGGCTCAATATATGCCCATTATGCTTAAAGAAAATGAAACATCAAAACTAGTACATAGAATGAAATACATGATAGATCCCACTAATGATGCATAAGGGATTTTAATCATTGTTTCATTCTCCTCCTATGTTTGTGAAAACATTTTCTTGGAGATATTAATGTCATGTGACACTGAAAACAATATTCTCTTGGATTGTTCCATTTTTTAACTTTTGAGTTTCTTTTCAATATATATACTTTGAATTATCCCTAGAAGCATTTGAGATATATCTTAATAGATCTTGATCCCATTAATGTAGGTTTCTTTAACTAATTCTTTCATTGAGATGCATTTATTTAATCAAGTCCTCAATGACTGTAAGACTATCACTTCATTTCCCATTAACAATATGTCATCAACATATAATACTAGGAAAATGATGGTACTCCCATTAAACTTTATAAAGACATGGAATGATTTCACCATTAATGAAACCAAAATTCCCTTATGACCTCATCAAAATAAACATCCCAAGATCATGATTCTTTCTTAAATCCATAAATGGATCTCTATAATTTTCATACTTTATTGTAACACTTTAACATAATAAACCCTTTATGTAGTGTCATATAGACATATTAAACAAAATTACCATTTAAAAAACCCATTTTTCACATCCATTTTATAAATTTCATAATAATAGAAGGCTGATTTTTCATGTAATATTTTTATGGTTTTTAGTATTATGACTATCGATAAGGTTTCATTATAGTCGATGAATTAACATTACATAAAACCCTTCACTAATAGCCATGCCTTATAGGTTCTCACTTGATAATCCATGTCCCAATTTTTATTAAATAACAATTGACACCCAATATCTTGTATATCAGTTAGTGGGTCTACGAAAATAAAAACTTGATTTTGGTATATGGAATCCATTTCAGAATGCATGACTTATTTTGATTTAGAATCATCCTTACCATAGTCTATTTCCTTTTAGGTTAGAGGTTCATTATTTTATAAGAGTAATGTGTAACTTGACTTGGTGATAAGAAAAATATAACTTCCCAATTTTTCCTTTTTAATACTATCGAATATGTTAAGAAATATTTTCAGATCTATGAGTTGATATGGAGTGAGATTCCAAGGACTAGTGAACCTTAGTGTTGATATAATAAAAATATTAAATATATTATATTACACACATGTATTTTATATTAAATAATGGAATTTCTACTGAAAAGAGTCTCATATGGGAAATATGATACCATCGTTGATTTTGGGATGTGGGTTTTACCCTAGGCATGATATAACCTTAGAGTGCATCAGACGCTTGGGTTTAGCACAATCATGGGAAGAATAATAAAGAAATAAGTGAATAAAGTAATTTATTGTTTATCAATTACCCTAACCTAATATCCTCAATAAATACATGCTTTTTCCAAAACCCTTGAATTAGCCGTATGACCCTATGGATTTTATAGGATATCGTAGAGGGGTGTTTGCAGACATTAGGATCATGGATTAATGATTGGAGTACCTCAAGGACTACTTATGACAATAGAGTCTGTGGATGACTCCAACAATGAAAACATATATCCATTATTCATTAAAACTGGATCCTAACTCAAGGTAGGATGTCTTTTATGTGAATTTATCCTTGTTTTTATACACCACAATGAATGCTAACAATTTGATTTTCAGGTTGATCATGTTGTGAGGGTATGGATTTATCTTCCTAAAAATAGAAATTTTGATATTGATTTGATAATACTATTCATTATTCATTATAAAAACAATAGATTGAGAGCATCACAAACATTGGAAAAGGTTAATTCCTCATGTTTGTGTTTTATATATTTATTTCCCCTATTCTTCACACATTTTTCACCAGTTTCCTCTTTGGATAGTGGTTCTATAAGAACATCATAATAGATTATTTCACAACCATTATTTGACACAAAATATAGATACTATAGGTTTGTGTTCATGATCAATGGAGGTATTGAGGTGAAATGATGATGGTGGATGATCAGAGGTAGATCGAGTGTGGATTCAAAGACCCCCGATTATTGTTCTTGATGGTTCGATGAGGTAGAACGATGATGGATGATTCTTGATTGGATTATTGATTAGAATCTGATATCAGTGATGAGATAGGTGTGGTCAACTGATATCTTATATTTATGGTGGAATCCATGGTGAAATAGTGGGTAGCATCGATGTAGGTGAGACACATGATCCATTCTAGGATTTCTGAGAAAATCCTAACTACATGGTGTATAGTTTGATGAAAACACACAATGTATTAACTTATTTTTAGTTATAGGGTTTACACATAGAGAAAAATAACACACACCATGTGACACATGTGACACACCATGTGACCCAATGCTAGTGGCTCGGTGTGTACCCTCATGGTACACATGCACAAACACAACCATATACATAGTCACAACCATTGTGCATGGGAATGAACTAATACTTCGACATGAGTAGGTACACATTCATGAAAAGAGTAAACGTGTTTGGACTGAAGTAAACTGGCATGGGGTGAGATACACATACTTACATAGGTGAAACAATGAGTGCCAGAATAAACTCTATATGTTGTATATCTAAAAGGGCACGTAGTGAATTTGGAGAAATACATGTTTTGTGGGTTAAAAAGACATGGGTAGTGACATACATAGAGAGACACACTGTGTACACCTAATATAAATTGTGTAATTACATTAAAAAAGGTTTAGTCCCTATATCTCTCCATCATTGGGAAATATCTGTTGGATGTTTCCCCTTGGTCCATCCCTATGAGGGTACAATGTGGGATTACATCCTTGATATAATATTGCGATCCAATCTTCAGGTTATCCTCAGATATATTTTTCTTAAATCCCTTAGTTATACCCAAGGTGGGATCCTCTATTGTATCTTCTTCCCTAGGTGAGGTTTGAGGAGTTACCGTGACCTGCTTATGTGGGCATACGATCCCCTACAAAGTGCGTTATTTTGGATAGAGTTTCCTCTGTCCCCCATGAGTGCTGGGTTTTATCCCCTATATTTTCATTGGTATCTTTAGAGTTTTAGTGAGTAATTTTTTATCAAGTCTCATTGAGAATAACCTCTTGGTTGAGAACGATCAGTGATAGAATGGCTCATGGAGTGATATCTCTTGGATAAGCGTTACCTTGAATCCTTAAGTAGAATCCTATGGCTGTCAGTATGGTTTAAAATTATTTGGGACTTGGATTCTATCATAAGTATATCTAGGTTATCATTCCTAATGATACATCTCATATCTTGATTGACATACCTTTTTGATGATCTGACTAGTCTATTTATTCTTTATGTTTGGTGAATTTTGGGTGTCCTAATGGGTATTGTTATACTAACCCCTGAAAGGAATACCACCATACATGTTGTTTCTTATATAGATTAAATACAATTTTAAGGAGTCTTAGGAGGAGTAGAAGTAGGTGGAGTATAATGATCTAGAAAGACTATGGTTATACTAGGCATCATATCTGATAGCACTCCCCTCCTTCTTAGCAGGTTGAATTCTTTTGTCAGTTTCAGTGGGCTTATATTTGGACCCTTTCATGATTTCAAGTACTTTTACTACTCTAGTGTGGGATACACATTATTTATGCATTATGTTATCATTTTTATTTTACCTTTTAGTAGTATATAGGTATTTGGAGACATGTGTCTGTGTGTATAAGTACTTTATGTTAAGTCCTCCCATGTGTGTGATATGCCTAATCGACATTGGTGAGCAACCCCTATCCTATTAGAGGTGGGATTGGGGTGTCACACATAGACTATCACCATCCAGGTGGGTCATGTCATGATAGAGTGGTATCAAAGGTGTTATTCATTATAGTACCATATTTTAGAGATTTTCTAGCTATGAGTTTGGTTTGGGAACTAAGGAAACAATATTAAAGTTTTTTGAGTTCGACACTTAGGCCAGTGACTCTAGTTCTAGTACATCAGCTAATGTATCTATTCATGAGGACTCTGATAACTTTCTTGTTTACTTAGTACATGTAGGTACTCGTTATAGGGAAAATATTAGTACATGCATCACATATGAATGGGTTGGGGTTTACATGTCCTTATTGATCTAGCTCTTTAGATATACTCTTCGACTATAGTACACATTGATTTTATTTTAGCATTCATTCATGAAAATTTATAGCTAGGATTCCCCATCAAGACCATGAGGACGATCTACCTAGTAATGAATCTTCAGTGAAATATATTTCCTAGGAGGTGGTACATCTGGTTAGTTTACCAGTTTTCCACCACTCATTGAGTAATAGGTTGTTCTAGTAGTACTATCCAAGGATATACAAAGGTTGACCAGACTTCCTGAATTTTAGAGGAAGTTAACTCCAAGTTTTTGGTGAAAGATAAACCCCCATGCACTTGGGGACTGGCTAGAGGTATTTACTTGAGTTTTTCATCTTGTGAGGACACCTCCATATCAAATGATGGTCATAGTGGAAAGTCTTATTTAGGGTTCCATAGTGAAATGGTGGATTCTCATGATTCATACACATGATGAGAAACATATCTATTGGTCAGAGTTTGATCATATCTTTAGAGAGGAGTTAAATATAGCCATATTGTGAGTAGTGAATATTAAGGAGATGCTGCAGCTTCAATAGGGTAGTATGACCATAGAAGAGTATTATTTGAGGTTTAAAAACTTCTTAAGATACTCTTTGGATATGGTTTGTACATTATTTTGAGCAAAAACCTTATATTAGTGATTATGATGAGATATTAGGGATAGATTCATATCTATTTTAATTCCCACCTATGATAGAGTTTTTGAACAAGATTTCATGATGAAGAATTTCCTGGGATATTAGACACCGATAGTTGGTGCTAGTAGTGGTCACCTAGGAGTTGAGAGATCAGCATATGGTAGACGATGATAGACATAGGGATATGAGTGTTCGAGATACTTTAGGAGATGATCCTAGGATAGAGGGTATGTAGTTCATATCTCTAAAGATGGTTCTAGACATCCTAGAGAGAGGCAATACTTATCTTGCAATGGTTGGGGACATCTCGATCCTGATTGTCCGACCATCCATGAAACTAACAAAGATACGATCAAAGGAATGCCCAGGAAGAGAAAATAGCAAGAGAAGAGAGGTTTTCAGGGTAGAGGACATGGAAGAGGATCAAGGAGAGTAGCTTGAGGTGGAATATAGTTTTCCTTATTTCCACCACCACCCGTAGGTTTTCCACTCCTGGATCAAGGAGCTAGTGGTCAAGGATGAGGTCAACTATAGGCCATGGAGGCCTATGATCTAGAGGATATTATGATTATTAGATGTATGATATCTTTCTTATCTACTTTAGATATTGTATTGATAGACATGAGTGAAATTTATAATTTTCTTGACACTTCTATTGTTTGATACATAGAGATTATGTTTGATCCCTTGGCTTGAACCTTATATTTAAAGACTTTGACTAGTGGGTATTCTGGGATCACACACTTTTTCTAATAGTGTTACCTAAATCTTGGAGGAGATAGATTCTTAGGGGATCTATTCGTATGAATGATGATACATTATGATGTCATCCTAGGTATGGACTGGCTACCCATAGTTCATGCCTAGATTAACTATTTTAGGAGGAGGATGTGGTGTATCCATGATGATGGGATAAGTTTTTCCTTCATGGGTGAGAAGGAAACCTAATAAGAGAAGGATGGTATCATAAGAAGGATGATACAATTGATTACTCATTATTTGGATAGTATTAACCATGTAGAAGTGCATGTTATGGGATTTCATATTTCTGTAGTAGTGGTAAAGTATGAAGACATATTTCCTAAGGATCTGTCGGGTTTAACACCCCATAAAGAGATAGAATTTTTCATAGAAATCCCCCCCAAGTAATTACTTGATATCTGATCTGGAATATCTGATATCTCCCATTAAGATTCATGAGCTAAAGGTGTAGTTGGAGGAATTTTAGAGGAAGGGTTTGTAAAACTTAGTATTCTCCCAAAGAAGCCTTAGTTTTATTCACCAAAAAGTGGACAGGGGCTTAAGGTTATGTGTGGATTAACATAACCTAAATCAAGTGAACAAAAAGAATAATCATCTACTATTGAGAATCAGTTACCTCTTCGACCCATTGAGAAAGGAGAGATGGTTCTCAAAGAGAGACCTTATATTAGGTTATCACCATCTCTGAGTATGAGATGAGGATATACCAAATATGAAATAATGATTTTAATATGGTCATTATGAGTACTTGGTGATCCATTTTGGTGTGACAAACACCCTATTAGTGTTCATGGGACTCATGAATATGATATTTCATCCTTTCTTAAATGAGTTTTTGGTGGTCTTCATCGATGAAATTATAGTATACTCATAATCTAGGGAGAAGCACACTATATACTGGTGGACGATCTTAGACATACTCTAAAACAAACATCTTTATAGTAATCTATCAAATTGTTAGTTCTAGATTAGATAGGTCCACATTCTGGTAAATGTCATCTCAAAGGAAGGATTAGCTATGGAATTGGTGAAGGTTGGGAAGTGTTAGCTTGGGAGCCACCCAAGAGTATGATGGATGTGTGAAGATTACTTGGGTTGGTAGACTACTATAAGAGATAAGTTATTGACTTATATAGGATATCATCACCCTTTAATACTTTGAATCATAATAGGTATCCCTTAATTTGGATGGAGAGGTTCCATTAGGAATTTCAGGAGTTGCGGAAAAGGTTGATGATGGATATATTCTTGATATTTCTAGAGGAGGGTGTTAAGTACATATTGTTCTATGATGCATTAGGGATCAATATTGGTTTTTTCAGATATAGAGGCATGAAATAATTTCTTATGGGTTCAAAAAGCTAATAACTCATGACAATAACTATGTGACCCATGATCTATAGCTGGTAGCAATAGTCTTCACCCTGAAGATGTGGCGACACTAACTTACAGGTAAGTGGTTTATTGCATATTATGACCAAAAGAGTAGTATATATTCTTTCTAAAGGATCTTGACTTTATAAAAATGTGATTGATATAATTACTATAGTATTATGGATTTGATATATTTTATACTCACATGAAGGGGAATGTGGCGGTAGATTATCTTAGTAGGAGATCTTGTTCATAGTTATTGACCAAGGTGTTAAAGTAGCTATCCTCATTGTAGTTTTCCTAAGTAGATGAGGATGGTGAAGCTTACCTCTAGTCTGTGGTTATTACCTCATCACTCTACAATTAGTTATAGTGGATCAACATGAAGATACTGATTATGATACCTTGTGTATTTATATATCCACTAAATGTGCTCCTAATGATTTTTTAAAGGTGGAGAGTATGTCATCCTTTTCAATGGACATACGTTGGTACCAGTGACATTGCATTATGAGGTTCCAAGTGAGTTTCATACATCCCCATTTATGGTGAATCTAGGTGTGGTGAAGATGTACCAAGAACTTTGAAATTAGTTATGGTGGACTGGGATGAATAAGTGTGTAGTATAGTTTGTCTCTAAATGCCTCACTTTTTCGCAGTGGATGGCTGAGCACCAGGTTCCAGTGGGTTTAGTTCAACTGTTTGGGGGAACCATATTAGAAGTGGGATGATATATCTATGAAATTCTTAATTAATATTCCATAAAATTATATAGAATATTATGCCATCTAGGTTATTATATAATGACTCACCATGTTAACCCACTTTCTAACTATTCAATAGAAGAGTTTAGCAGAGAGCTTGGCATGCCATTATATACAAAAGATAATATTGCTTCATGAAGTTCCCTCAATGATTATTTCAGACCATGATACTCGATTCACATCATGATTATGGAGATGATTTTAGGTGGCCTTTGGGAATTATTTTCATTTTAAAATGGTATTTCACTCCTAGAGTAATAGCTAGATAGAGCAGACCATTCAGGTTCTAAAGGGCATGCCCTAGGCTTAAATGTTGGAATTTTCCTGTAGTTGGCATCATCACCTTCCCTTGGTTGATTTTTCATGAAAAAATAGCTAACATTATACCATCAATATGGAACCGTTCAAGATCTTGTATGGGAAACCCTATAAGCTACCACTATGTTGGACTGATCTTAGTGATTCAGCACTCATGGGACTAGTGTTGGTGTGAGTGATGATAGAAAAGGTGAATATCATCTATGAAGAGACCAAGGATATTAGAGTTCAAGGAGGGATACCATGTATTTCTAAAGGTCTCATCTCAGCATGGATTAATGAGATTTGGATAGGGTGAAAAGTTATCTCAATTCATTGTCTATTTACAGATACAGTGTATGATCGGTGAGGTGGCCTACCACTTGGCCCTAACACCATAGTTAGATCAGGTACATGACATCTTCCACGTGTTATAGTTAGGAATGAATATGCACAACCAATTAAATGTTATCAAATGAGGAAAGCTAGACATAAAGGATTAAGATAAATTTTTAGAGTATCCAATGTAGATCGAGGATCTATAAGAGAATAACTTTTATGGGTGATTGATTCCCTTGGTGAATGTCTAGTGATAGCACAAGAATCTTCAAGAGAGAACTTGGGAGCAGGCAACCTACATGTGAGTCCAGTACCCTCATTTTTTTGTATAAGTTTTTTTCTTTTCAGAATAAAATTCCGAATGGTGGTGAGAATTTAATGTCCTTATTTTTTTTAATAATTTAAAATATTTTAAGAAATATTTTTAGAGTCAGGTGCTGAGGCAACACAAGATTCCAAGGTCCGATGAGCCTTGGTGTTAATATAATAAAAATATTAAATATATTACACAGATATTGTTTTGTGAAATAATGGAATAACTCTTGAATGGAGTCTTGGATGGGAAAAATGAGACCTCCTTTGAGTACAGTATGTGGGTTTTACCCAAGGTGAAAAATAAAATTTAACATGTCCAATGCCTGGGTTGAGCGCAATTGTAGGAGTAATAATAAACAAATAAATTATTTAATTAATTGATTGTTTATCAATTAACATAACATAGTCTCCTCAATAAATACATTATTATTCCAAAACCCTAGGGTTATCTATAAAACCATAGGGATTTTAGAGGAAAGTGTAGAGGGTTGTTGGTGGACGTTAAGATCATGGATTAACGATCGAATTACCGCAAAGATTGCTAATAATAATGGTATTTTTGGATCTCACAAATGTTGAAAACATTGACCAATTATTCATCAGCGACCAATCTTAACATGAGGTAGGAAATTATTTTTTATATATTTATCCCTATTTATTTATCTCATGATGAACAAGAATATATTATTCAAATAGTTTTATTTTTGGGTCGATTTTGTTGTGCGGGTATAGATTTATCTTCCTAGAAATACATTTTTAAATTAATTTATGAATAATATAAGTTATTTATCTTCATTAAAATATATTGATTCTAGAATGAACATTTTCTGAGTTTCATTCCTCACGTTTGTGTTTTATGCATTTCTTTGCCCATTTATTTTCACGTTCATTAGTGAAATCCTATTTGGCTTGTGGTTTTACAAATACCTATAATCGATCATTACACAACCATTATTTGGTGAAATAGGTCAATAATGAAATTTCAAGTTCATTGTTGATAGATTGATTGAGGCGTGACAATTATGGTGGATGATCAGAGGTGGATTAGGTATGGATTTAAAGATCCCTTATAACGGTTCTTGATGGTTTGATGAGGCAAAGTGATAGTGGATGATTCCTGATCGGGTTGATTTATAGAATCCATCCATTGGAAATGAGGTAAGAAAAATCAACTAAGATATAAGATCTATGATGGAATCCATGGTGGATTCGGGGTCTGCATCAGTACAGGAGAGACGTGTGCGTTGTTCTGGAATTTTTGAAAAAAATACTAACTACACAACATGTAGTATGAATAAAACACACAACCTCCAGGGTTTACACATAGATAAAATTATCACATTCCATGTGACATGTGTCATAGGTTTTGTGAACCGCTGTTGGAAGATCGATGTGTACCCTCAGGGTACACAGACTCAAACCTGGTTAGACAAACGAGCACAGACAGAGTACATGAGCACAACCTGATACTCAAACATATCCTAGAACATGGGTATGACCAAAGTACATTAACATGAACTAAAGTACATGGGAATGGTCCAGGGTACATGTACTTGGTCTTTTAGCACACTGATTGGAAGATCAAACTCTACACACCATGTATCTAAATCAACATTCCATGTATTTGGATAAATACATTCTATGTGGGTTAGTGAGACACATGAAGTTACAAACTTAGAGAGACATGTCGTGCATACCCAGTACACTCCATATACTTCTTTCATGGAAATTTGAGACCCTCCATCTCTTCATAATGGGTAAATATCAGTTGGATGTTTTTCTTGGGTCTATCATTGTGGGGGTATAGTTTGACATGCGTTCTCAGCATAGGATTGTGATTCCCTCTATGGGTTAGCATCATATAAAGATTTATTAAATCACTCCATGAGTCTTGAGGTGGGATCCTCTATCATATTATCTTCAATTGGTGGGGTTTGAGGAATTTTCATGACCAACTTACATGGGTGTACGATACCCTACTTAGTAGGTTATTCTAGATGGGGTTTACGGTGTCCCCCAGGAGCACTTGGTGTGATACACTATCTATGTATTGATCTATTTAGAGTTTTATAAAGTAATTATTTGGTGAGGCCTAAATAGCACGACCTCTCAATTGAGTTCCATCAGTGATAACATGACTTGTAGAGTTAGATCTTCTAGATGGGAATTACCTTGAATCCTCAAGCAGAATCCTGTGGATGATAGTATGAATGAGATCACTTTGATATTTTTAGTATATCATGATTATATTTGGTTTATCATATGTCTCATATCTTGATAGAAATACCTTTATGATGAGATGACTAACCACTTGATGCTTTATTTTTAGTTATTTCAGGGTATCCTTATGGGTATTGTTATACTCACCCTACATGGGCTCTGCATATACATACCTTGTCTTATGAGGATGAAATACAATTTTATGGAGTCCTTAGAGGACTAGGATGAGGAAGAGGATAATGATCTAGAAATACTATGGTTGTACTAAGTGTTTCATCTGACACTAGTCCCCTCCTTCTTAGAAGGTTGGATTCTTTTATCAATCTTGGTGGGATTATATTTGGACTCTTTCATTCTTTATACTACTTTTCATAATCTAATATGGGATAGATGTTCTAAATGTATTATGGTATCAGTTGTATTTTACCTTTCAGTATTGTATGGGTATTTGGAGACGTGTGCGTTTGTACAGGTTCTTTAAGATAAGTCCTCCCATGTCTGTAATATCCCTATGAATCACTGTTCGCTAACTCATTTCCCATCAGAGGTATGATTGGGGTGTCACACTCATCTCATCACTTGGAAGGAAGGCCCTGATAGGTTGAGTTAAGAAAAAAACCATATCTCTATCATTATTTAACATCTCTAGTAGACCTATACAATACTTTTTTCTTTAGAACATATTACTCTCTCACTGTTTCTTGTGAAGATTATTCCCATACCAAATCTTATGAATATGGAGCATGAAATTCATAGTCAATATTTCTCTAACTATTTACATTGGAAATATATTCACTTTGTAGAATTGAAGTATGTCATTTTATAATCACCTTTCCATCTGAAGGGTTATATAGGTAATATCCTTTAGTATCTTTAGGATAACCTATAAATATGCACTTTTTTCTCTAAGATACTAGTATTTCTCTAGGTATAGTCTTGAAAAAAATTCTCACACCACCATAAATGTATATGTGACACACTGGGATTCTTTTCATAGAATAAATAATATGTAATTCCATATATTACTTTATTTGGAACTCAGTTTAGTGTATATTTCATAGTCTGTAGTGCATATCCTCAAAAGGATAATGGTAGAGTTTCATGAGTCATAATAAATATAACTATATCAATAAAGGTCTGATTCATCCTTTCACTAATACCATTACACTAAGTTGTATAAGTAGGAGTGAGTTGGGAAACAATCCCATACTCCTTTAAATGATCGATGAAAGTTTTGTTAAGATATTCTCCACCATGGTTTGAACATTGTTTCTTAATCTTCATACCAAATTTATTCTATAATTAATTTTGATATTCCTTAAATATGATAAATTAATATGACTTATACCTCATTAATTATATATATAAACATCTAATATAGTCATCAGTAAAAGTAATAAAGTAAGAAAACCGCCCCTTTCCTCTGTTGGAGCTAGAACATGTACATTAGTATGAACCAATTCTAATGGTTATTTAGCTCATTATCCTTTCCCATTGAATGGTGATTAGGTAATTTTACCTTGTAAGAAAGTGTGAAATCAATCCAATGGTTTTAATTTAAAGAGTCTAAATACCCTTATTGATGTATTTTTCTTAAACACTTTTTATTTACATTAATTAGCCTAAAGCACCATAGTGTCATTGATTACCAGAAATGGATTTTCTAGTTCAAGTATATACAATCCATTAGTGAGATGATCCATACTATAATATATATTGTCCATATACATAAGAAAACATTTATTTCCAATTTTTAAATAAAACCCCATAGTGTCTCAACTCGACATTGAGATTATGTTTCTTATAACAGATGGTACACAATAACAATTGTTTAGTTCAAGAACTATTCCACTAGTCAAATTAAGATGATAATCTTCCACTGATAATAATAATAGTCTCACACTATTTTATACTTTGATATCTTAACTTTTTGTTGCTTTCTTTAATTTGGTTGGTTCCTATATTTAATAAAAATATGGTAGATACATGAATTATCCAATACATAACTTGTAGAAATTAACATTTTGCATTCAAGGAAAAATATACCCGAAGTAGAAGCATTGCCTTACTTCGTCTTCCCAACTTTTAAATTTTTGTTACAGTGGACTTTCTTTCTACATTCCAAGAATTCTCCCACATTCACTACTAAAAAAATTACCTATACCCACGGTTCAAAACCGTGGGTATAGCCCCCAAAACTGTGGGTATAGGCTCTACCCATGGTTTTGGGAACCACGGGCAACCGAGGCATTGGGATAGGTCCCCAACCTATACCCATAGTTTTAAAAACCATTGGCATAACTTTTTTGCCACCGTGTCAAAGCCTCACACCCTATTTCCACACTGTCAAAACCATAAACCCATGGTTCTCAAACCGTGGATATATAAATTTTTTTACAAAAAACACATAGCAAAATTTTAACCCGCTACCAGCATCTCTAAATCAGTGAGACTCACCACTCAACCTATGTCACTTACGATTATGTGTATCTATATTTAGCTAAATATATTAATAAACATATCTATTTGAAAAAAACCTCTAGGGGGTTTCGATCCCACGTCTTTATATTCATGCGTCAAACTTCTAACCAACAGAGCTTGATAATTTTTATATTATTAAATCTTCATTTACTGTAATATATTAGTTACGATCCATGTATTAGAAAAAAATGTAGTCAGCGGGATTCAAACCTATGACGCAACAAACAACAAAAAATGCCTCACCAACTCCCCTATGAAACTTATATGTTTATATATTTTCATCTCCAAAAATATATTAATATGAACCATGGGTATAAGAAGAAAAACCGTGGGGATAGGTTTTCCCACCAAATATTTTTTTTGTCCCGCAAATTTTTTTTTCCCGCCTTAACGCGGGAAATCTATACCCACGGTTTTATAAACCGTGGGTATAGGTCTTTGAAAAAAAATCTTATACCCATAGTTTTTCCAAAACTGTGGGTATACGTCTTGAAAAAAATTCCTACACCCACAGTTCTGTTCAAAACTAGGGGTCTAGCTATCTTTTTCCCCATGGTTTTGGAAAACCGTGGGAATAGGTCTTCAAAAAAAACTATACCCACAGTTTTTTCCAAAACAATGGGTATAGGTTCCCATATTACCGCTATACCCATGGTTTTCAAAAACCATAGGTATAGAGATATTTCCCAGTAGTTCTTATAATTTTCTACCTCTATATGTTTATCTTATTGAAATGGTAGTGCATCAATTTATTTGATTGGGACTTAGATTTTGATATTTTTTCCTTGCCTTTCTTTTTCTTGTTCACCACAAGGCCTAAAGAGTTGGAAATATTCATATCATTATCTTATTAAATAAATACAGCCAAATTTTTTTGGAGTGACTTATTCTTATCATTAATTTTATAATGAACAATTACAGTCAAGAATATATGCATTAAAGAGGAAATAATGATATTATTGCTAGTTCTTAGTTCAATTTGAATCCAGGGGACTTCAATCTCTCAAAATACCCCATCATCCTAAGTACATGAGATCATTACTAATTACCTTATGATATAATACATCTATAAATAATACTTAATACCTCATATATTTCTTTGCATGTTTTTTCATGATATAACTCTTAGAGATAAGACAAAACTTGGAAAACATCTTTGTCCTAATGCATTTGCTGCAGCTTATTAGACAAAGATAAAAACAAAAAGCACTAAAAATCTAGGGAAACATATTTATGCTTATTTTATTGATCATTATCCACATTTATCATTTCCTAGGGGGTGGGGGGTTTATCAGGAAGTGGGTATTCCCGTATACAAAACTTCTTGTCTTGGCGTAGTACTATTCACAAGTGTTTGTACCACTCCTGAAATTTATGGATGATTAGAATATTGTATTTATCCAATATTGATCATAGTGAAATTAAATTGGTTTGGGTTTAAATTTAATATATAATAAATAAACATATAATATTAGTGTTTTTTGTCGATTACCAGTAGAAATTTTCAAATTTTTAATTTTAAATGTCTCTCACTATTTTATCAAATCCCAGTAGCCCTCAACTACTGGATACATAATACTAAGGAACTTAAGTATTATAGTGGTAAGGATACTTAAACCTCTATTTATAGCCATAAATAAGGAATAACCTCTACTATGAGAGTCTAAAGTTGTATTTTTATTGTCCAACCACATTAACTCATGACTCCTTGATTTGTTTAGTGGACTCCCATATCTTGTAAATGATTACCTTATATGATCAATACAATTTGCCTCTAAAGTTGAAACAAGATAGATATAACTAAATATTTAATACCAAATTCATTTAATTCTACCCACCACTCTTATAAGAACTCCCTAAAAGTAAGAGTAACCCTAAACTAGGTCTTATGTGAACATTGAACAATCAGTTGTGTCCAAATTCTAGTAATGGATGGAATTTAATGACTTGTTATCTTATTTGATGGTTTTCTTAATTTAATCTTAGTGAATGAAATATTATTCTATTTAACAATATTTTTCTATGCGATCACACTCACAGCTTAACCATGATTTAAATATAAAACATTCATCACATTTGTCCATTTTATTTAAGAATTATTGTTTATTTTGTACCATGTGATCGTGCCTAAAAATTATACATTCACAAAATAAAAAACTACACATACGATAAAATAAATAAATAATTACATGATCATGTGACATTAAATATTGGTTAATATATTGAGTAAATAATGGATTAATTGAGACCCTAGGGGAATTACTTGAGTTGATATCTGACTCAAATTATAGTGCCTGCAACACCCATGCACTTCACTTGCTCTAGACTTGAACCTCTTTACCAAAAAATCCTTTGATATTTACAACATATACTCACACAGAGGTGAGGAGTACTTGAGGTGAGAAATTCAAATTTATTAATTAAATGTGGACATCTAGGACCTTATACAAATTAAATGTGGAGGGATGATTCATAGATCATGAAAATAAAATAATTATTACATTTTAAAACTGAAATGAAATAATTAAATTAAATAAATGATAAACCAAACATCCGTGGGTCAGTCTTAGATCATGATAAGTCAACATGAAATTATATTTCATAATAAAAGTTAAATTTTCTATAATTAAACATGATATTTTTTAGTGATTTATATTTCATTACGATAATTTTAATTAATTATCAATATGTCTTGTGACACTTAAAATAAATTTATTAAATTATAGGATATTAAATTTAATTTATGAAATTCTTTCACAAAATTTTGGGTCGATTTGGACCTAAATCAGATCCAAAAATATTTATTTGGGTCTAGTGACAAGCTTTATGGGTCAGGATGGTCAAACTTGGACTGACTCGGTCCATCCCGAGACTGGGTGAAGCCGGGTGTCTCTAATTAGGGATACCAAAAAAATACACACAAAAAATATATATACATATATAATAAAATATATAATAATATATAATATATATAGATTCCACCCCAATAAATGTAGTAGATTTGTGTCAACGTCCACCCAACATGGTGGGGAGAATAAGTTTTTCCATTTCCATATGATAGGGGCATAGATAAACATTGATTTTTTTTTAAATTTTAAACTTTATTTTTGCCTCATTAATTTTATAAAATTATGAAAGATAACCCCACAAAGGCTTTTAAACTCCCCATAAAGGCAATAGCTCATAATATTTATATGTAAATACTCTATATATTTATAACTAATATATATATATATAACTAATATATATATATAACTAATATATATATATAACTAATATATATATAACTAATATATATATATATATAACTAGTTTATATATAACTAATATATATATATATATATTTATATGAATAAAATCCTATCATAATTTTAGGTTAAAACCCATTGATCTTTGATTATCCATATCTTGGGGATAAGAACTCGAATCACTGTGCCATCAGTTTCATTGGAACTACATCAAAAATATATTTTTTAATCATAGGAAATTTAATTGAAAATTTAAAATTTTCAACTTAAATAATTTCATGTTCACTCTGATACTAATTGAAGGAACTCAAGGCATAGAAGAAGCGTGGAAAATAATCAATTTAAAATTTGGGGTTTGGATTCATGTTAAAAACAATGAATTCATAAAAACCCAAGCCCAAATTTCACAAATTATTGTGTAAAATTTAGTTTAGTCATGAAAAATAAAATTGAACGAAACCATAAATGCTACCTTGTTCATTTGAAATCACTATTTTTATTTTCTCACCATTAGTATGTCATAGATAAAAGGTGACAAGATAGGAATCCTCTAGATCATCCACATATGCACAAAAACTATAGGACTATTTATATTCAATTACTAGGTGTTAGAGAGGGAAATCAAATAGCCTTTTGAAATACCTTCGATCATGTGAAGAACACAGAGTCAATCGGGAAAGCAAGATCGATTCAACCTTGTTGTTCCTATAATTTCTCACCCTAGAACTTGATTGAGAATATATAAGAGCCCAAAATTAGTGAAAATGATGGAGATTACTATTATGGAGTCTAAAATTTTCTTGTATACTCAGGTTATATTTTTAAAAATTTCCCTTTGGTACTTGGAATGTAATAACCTTTATTATAGACCCTTACACACACACTTATGACTTAATTAAAATTTCCATAAATGTCACAAATGTTTTATCACCCTCTTATAACATATTATCATGTTACATGATAAAATATGAACCATTAAATCATATTTCTCCTTCCATAATAATTTAACGAACCATTAACATGTTATGTTCATTTAAAAAATTATATTTTATCATATTCAGTTTTATGATAAATAAATTTATGAATACCTTGAGGAATAAATTCAATAATTACTATTAAAAAATTGAATAATATAATTAAATTACTTTTAATTGTGATATATCATAATTAAATATTCACTGATGCCCATATATGGGGATCACTTCATCCTAAACTTTTATTCATATGAATAGGTGGAACTCATGGATACACTCAGTGTGTGACCCTATATATCCTTATTTCGATAGCAGTGAGTCTATCCTATATACCATGAGTGAATTATAGCAACCCATAATGACCCCTAAGTATATAAGGAATGTCATTTCTATGACTACCTCCCATGAACACACTCTCTGTAATATAATATCCTTTTCTCACAATATCTCATAAAGAAGGATGGAGGCTTGTGTCATTATCCTTTTGATGTTTTATATATTTCATGACCTTACCATCAAAACTCACCTTATTGTACCAAGGCCAAGGATTTAATTATGATAATAACATCCTAGTCTACCTAGGTCCCCAAGATATCTCTTTCTCAAATTAGAAGCAACAAATTCTATCTTGATCAATCAACCAATGTCATACCCCTAATGAAGCACCCAAAAAAATCTACCTCACTATGACTACAATGTCCTAGTTTCTGGATTGCATCAAAGTATGCGATAAAGTGTTACACATTGAAAATTATGTCAAGTCAAGAGAAAAATACACATGTTCATAGATAGGAATAACCAATGACACCTGAAACTAATGGTGTTTCTATTGAAGGGTCATTCCTTATGATGTCACATACTCAAGATCACCAAGTGATAATTTCATGAGAAGAAGTATCAACTCTTATAAACCCCCAACACCTAATAGTCACACATCATCAGTGTCTTATTAGTATGATGTATCTATACCATAAGACAAATTGTTTAAGATTACTATAATAGTATCTTAAGGTTCTCATTATAGTTGGGAACTTATATAACCTTTTGATAGACATTTAATCTAAGGACATTACCATGTTAAAAGTGGATGTAGAAGTATCAAAACTATTATGGTAATAATAAACACATGTATATATTAAATTGTATACATATAATGGTAATAAAAGTATATAAAGGAGTTGGGTATAGTCTACCCACTCAAGAAAACTATGACCATAATAGAAAGGTATTGTGAACATGAACAACATTAACCTCATTCACTCATCCTATCATACACGACCCCCACTATAGACACTACATCATTAGGTCTACATTCTCACACTCCCATGCCTTTAATGACCATAAACTACATGTCACTTCCAAACCTTTCATGATCTACTAACCAAGGAATATTGGGGGGGGGGAAACCATCTGCCCTCACTAACCTGGATATTGGGAAAAATTTCTGGAACCAATTTTTTTTCATCAGTATGAAGTACTCGACTTAGGTGGGGTATGTTTATAAATCATAAAAAAATACATTAATATATAGTCACACACATATCCTAGCCTAAGGGTTTATATATTAAACCTTAAAATAACTAATATATTCTACCATTTCATCACCATTACCCATCCATAAACATCGTTGCCTCTATAACACAAACAAGAAAATTACCAGACTAAAAACATTCATAAAAACAAAGTGAAGTTCTACTTTTATTCATTTATTCAACCAATTTCAGATTTACCATCCACCAACCATTATTAGGTTCATTATTACAATTAATTTTAATATTTTATGAAAAAATACTCTAGCCATAACCCAATTTTATTTCCATTATTCATTAATTACAAGCATTTATATTTCAATTATAGCCTACATCCAATTATCTTAAACCATGCCACTTTACAAGATTTATTTAATAACCTGTAAAATTTTATTCTATCTATAACACTATTTTTATCTCCATTAATTCCCTTAAATACCATTAAAATGATTAACACTAATGAAAACCCACATTATACAACCAATGCCACAATATCCATCCATAACCATATCATTTATCACATCCATAAACACACCACAATAAGCCACAATAAAACAGCCCAACATTAACATCATTCAAGTCAAATTTATTCCAACATCCCATTTAATTACTAAATTTAATTATTATTTAGTTATTCGAGTTTATTCTAACATTAAGATGAAATAATAAGAAAGTATTTCATTGTAATCAGTTCACAACATCAAGGAACATCCATTTTTCTCCTAGTAGAGATAATATTAACCCATTTACTCACCAAATTTGATAATTATTTAATTATGTGATGTGATTATGATGATTAATACAATTATAAACCATAATTTTAAGGATTTTTTTTCACAACATAAATTTTCTAATGAAAAAATAACCCATTCATTAATTATTTTTTTGACGGATTTGAATACCAACTTAGTATTAGAATACAAGTGTCGCTTTATTCCCACAAATTTCCATATCTTTTTATTTCTATATTTTTTCTTAATATCCAAAATATTTTTTTCTAGATGAATTAATACTATCAGTGTAACATTAAGTAATATAATAAAATATATATACAAAAAAAACATGCACAACACATCCCTTCTTATTCTTTATTATTCAAGTTTATTTTATATTATTCTGGTTGATTAATGCTAATTACCCAATAGAAAGAAGAATCATGGTAGTCTCATAATTTTTAAAAAAATAAAAGGATAAGTTCCTGAATCCCATACTTGTAAGGAAGTATCACATGCACTATACTGAGAACATAAGAGCGAGAAAAATGATAATTAAGGTCTAAAAATCATAGGAGAGGCCCAATATGACCACATAAGACTCAACAGACTCAAATTAAAAGACCTTGATCATTTGAGATTGATAAGAAATAATAAAAATTGAATTATGGGAAATAACTCTTTTATTAAGAAATAAATTTATCATTTTTGGATATTTCAAAAAAAATCTCGTTATAAATTTCCATTTTAATCCACATTAAATAAGTTTTTATTTAATTTCCCTCAAAAAACACTTTAAAATATCCTATAATTATAAATTCAATGATTTGATCCATATTTCTCTCAATAGAATTTAAAACCATGATTAATAATTATTATTTTGATTTATTTTCATTAGAAATAGTTTCAGATCAATTTATAAAGAAATATGACTTTTCCTATATAAAAAGAACTACTAACATGCGAGAGGGGGAATATGTGCAAAGGTTAGTCTAACCACTTTTACATGGCTTGACCTGATCATTATACATCTCACCCTCATGTGAGATGACCCTCATGTAATAATTAATCTACCTTTATATAGTGAATGATAAAATTTACAAAGCTAGAAGAAAACCAAAATAACACTTAAAAATCAAAAGGAATCAACGAGTTACCTTTAAATTCACATAAAAATAGTACATAGAAACCAAAACACCATTAATTAAAAATAAGGACCTTATACTAACTTTTTCCTCCCTTTTTCATGAATTTGGGCTCAACACACCCATGCACACCAACAAACCCAACACCCTAGGAATTCCCCCTAACTATTTTACACAGGTGGAATACCTATGAAAAAAACTGACCACCACGTTCATTTCATTTCCAATGGTGCACCCAAAACAAAAACGTGTTAACACATGACCAATCCATCAAAATATCTTAAAAAAGTCCAACAACATTCCCTTTTATACAACATAGTGGACCTCGGGATTGACAGAACTTTTTTATAGCCTCAATAACTCCTAAAAACTCCCTCATGATGCCTCTAATATCTAAGAAAATAAATATTTATATATGGGAAAATCTAGTACATAAAATAGTTAATAAAATATATCTACTTAAATAATATCATACTTAATTTACTTATATTAATAAAAAATTTAAAATGAATCTAGATAGGTATCAATATAAGAAACTTCCCATGTAGGTAAATTATTTAACAATATTAAGTAAAAGGATCTATAACCTATATTCTCTTAAGTAACACCAATGTCACATATATGGAAATCTAGGTGATGTACTTTAAGTTGGGGAATCCAAATACAAGTTTACCAATTTATATCCTATAAGTGATTAGTTGTATCACTACACAAGTGATCTTACTCATACCATTCTTACCATATTATCACCACCGAACATGATGATCATCAATTAGGGATATCATGGAAATATATATTTACAAGGTTATCATTATATTATCTCCCATGTTATATGGAAAAAATAAGTTAATGATAGCATATTACCATTAATATATATTTCATGATTCAAAAATTTCCACAAGCTAACAATACTAGATTGATTTTAGGGTATAGACGTTATCAATCTCCCAATTTAACTAAATTCTATTACCCATGTATCTAATACAAAGAGATATACTATATCAATCATGATTTTTTTATATAAGGGGATTTCTTATGAGAGCCATAATATTATCCTCTATAAGAACTCAACATATCATAATATCACCTTTAATAATAATCTCTCAAATGAGATGCCATTGATGAAGAATATATTTGGATATCTACTGAGAGCTAAGTTCCTTAGCTTATAAAACCAATCTACTATTATCATATCAACGCTTAATTAGATTTATGATACTTGGGATAAACCGTGGTTCTGTAATAAAGTTCCTTATACAAATAGATTCTTATCCATATTAGATATTATGATATATTTAGATTCTGTTATAGAATCAATAAATATTGGTTGATTGGAACTTTTCCAACTTAGAGAATAACCATTTAGGAAAAAATATCTACTCTGATCTAAATCTATTTTTATCAGTTTGGAAACTACCATTAGAATAACCCTTTTCAACAAGCTGTTACTCACTACCACATAATAAGAATACATCTTTAGTTATTCTCAAGTACTTAATAATATTCTTTATGGTTACCCAATAACCTTACCCAAGATTTTATTATCATATAATTTCAATACTTATTACATAAGATGAATTAGGAGGAGTAAAAAATATGACATGCATGATTTATCTAACAATAGAAACATATAGAATCTTACTCATGCATTTATGTTATTTAACTATTGAAGGACACCATGTCTTTAAAAGGCTATTTCCCTGTAACATTAGTAAAGAAGCCTTTTTAAATCTTCCCATGTTAATTCTTTTTAAAACTTTACTAATGTATGTTTTTTTTGACTAGGAACAATAATTTATTTAAGTTAATATCTATAGATATGAATACCTAGTATATAAATAGATTCACTATGATACTTTATTGAGAATAAATATTCCAACTATTGTTTCACTAATTATAACATTGGGATGTGACTTTAAATGTGAAGTATTCCATCTAAATATAAAAATATAAATACAACAATTCTCACACTAACCCATTTATATACATAAGGTTCATACAAATTTTTGATAAATTAAAATTCATCTATAGCTTCATAAAAAATAGTCCAACATTGAGAAGCTTGTTTCAACCCATAAATAGATCATTTTTGATTAAAAATAATATAAATATTTCTTGGATCTTTAAAAACTTTAAGTTGTATCATATATATATCCTCCAATAAATTCCCTAAAGTAATGTAGTTTTGATATTTATATATATCATAATAAAAATATATAAATATGAATAAAAGAATCCAAATATATTTTATCATATCCACTTGAGAATTTTTTTATCCACAGTCAATACCAAGAATTTGTTTAAAACATTTAGCTACTAAACAAGCATTGTAGATAGACACTCTACAATCCATGAAAATATTCTTATGGAAGACCCACTTACACCTAATAGATTTTACCCCTTTATATGGATCCAAAAAGTTCCAAATATTTTTAGTGCATATAGATTCCATTTCATATTACACTAATTTTAAACATTCATCAGATTCAAAACTAATGATGGCCTCTTGGTATGATATTGGATCAATTATATGACCACTAAATTTCTTTCATCATAAATAAAAAATTATTATCTCTTGGGTTATTGAAAAATCTACTATAACTTTATAGTTTTCCATTTATACTAATTTAATTCATTTTATAAAACTCTTTATGTTTCTAACTTATTCATATCACGAATAACATATTGTTTTCGGTCTTGAACTTCATTAAGTTAAAATTTACTCCCACTAATTCTTTTGGAAGTAAATTACCTTTTAGAAAGAAAAAATTTCAAGAAAAAAACACATTATTCACTAATGGAATATAGAAATAATAACCCATCATCACTTTGGGATAAATAACACGTAGAATTTTTTTTATTTGAGTTATAGTTTAATTTAGGTAATAAATTTCACATATGATTCACAACCGAAAATATTTATCAAATAAAAATTAGGATACATACTAGTCCATATCTCATGTGGTGTATTTTAAATAACATTTTATGGAACATAATTTAGTGTAAAAAGTAAGTTTCTAGCACATAACCCCAAAAAGAAAAAAATAAGGTCTACTTTATTGATAATAGAACGAACTATATTTAATAGTGTTTTATATCTCCTTTAAGTTACACCATTTAACTATGGTGTACCATGTAGAGTAAGTTGTAATAATATACCACAATATTATAGATATTCATAAACTCCTTAGCTCAAGTATTCTATACCTTGGTCAGATCAAAGTTTTTTAATAATTTTTTTGTCATATTCTGACCTCTATTCCCCATATAATTATGTTTTTTTCGGTTTTTATTTTTAATTCTCATGTTTCTTGGTTTTTTAGTAGTTTTCGGGGGTAAAGGAGTTGGTTCATGTGGCTTTGGAGGGCCCTAGTGTGCCTACAGTCTCACCATGGCATCTCATACACCTTTGTTCCCTTGTTATAGCCATTTTGGTTAGACCATGTAGAACCCCACATTGTGGACCTCCCCATGGAAGACCGAATGCATCACTTATTTGAAATATTTAGGTGGGAATATCACCATAGTGATCTCTCGATGCCTATTTTGTAAAGGAAAAATGGAGCGGTATCATTCCACAGTCCCTATAGATCATGTCGTGGTGAATTCCTATTAAAAAACGACTTACCTAAACTATCTGTCACCCACTTTTACCCCTATTAAGATCCTTTTATTCTCCCTTATATTGTGCACCACCCAAGGGAGCCCAGTATCATGACACACCTCTCCCCTATTAAGATTTTGGTGACTCTCCATATGATTTCAGGTGTGATTCACCCATGTTAGGGCTTCCCCTCTTCCTTCTCATACTTCCTCCCCTTTATCTTCCTCCCTCCCTCCCTCCCTCATGTTTCACGTGCTATGGGATGAAACCTAGGTGGGTTTTTAGTTTGGTTTTCATATGGATAGATTTTAATAGGGCATTTTTATTCATTATCCGTCCTCTTGGTCTTATGAGTATCATTTAGCTTGGTTGTAGTGATTTTAAAACACAAATTTTTAAAATAAGTGAGTTACAAGTAGTTTGGACCTTGTATTGGGTATTTATATACAAAAACCATAATTTATTGTGTTTTTAGTTAATTTATTGGATACTTAATGGTACTATAAAGTATTTTTAAGCAGTAGTTTAAAGGAACGTCAAGTTTCACTTGATTTTCATTTCAATACAATATATTTCTCAAATTGGAAGTATAAGAAAAGTGTACTCTATAAAACTATACACCTATAATGTTTCATAAACTTCCCAAATGATTTTAATAAAGTGGATATGGATTATTTAAGTGGTTTTTATCCCATTATGCACACCATTTGTTTGAAAAAAATCATAAATGGTATTTGTAAATGATTTCAAAGATTTTAAAAAGACGATTTGTTCTTCAAATTAGATTCTCAAATGGATCTTTAGGTTTACTTATAATTTCAAGTGATTACTTCAAATTAAATTTTTTATGTGTAATTTTATATGGTAATAATGAGAGGGAAACCTTACGAGTTTAAAATTGGTTTGGAAAATGGTCTTAAAATGGATTTTTTTTGTAGATTTATGAAATAAATTTTAAAATATTGGATGAAATGTTTTATGTGGAATGATATGATTTATAAAAAGTGTTTTTTATTAAAGTCATATTATGATAGTTTTAGATGATAAAATATGTATTTCCTTATTGTTATTAAATGGTTCCCTTGGTTTTTATGAGAAAATGGTTTAAAGTTGTGTGTGTGATTTTGTTAACATGATTTATTTGAAATGGGAATAACACATGGGAAACCCTGGTACCTTGGTGGGATAACTTGGACAAGTACACCTAGAAAAGGTCTTCCCTACTTAGCTCTTAGAATATGCTACAAAACTAACTAAAATATATAGTGACATGGATTCGTTATCATTGGGAAATTCGATTCATCCTCTCTAGTAGAACCACTAAAAACTTGGGTTTTAATAACTCTAGTAAAGTTCCTTTAATAACACTTATATAGAGCTGTCTACACAGACGATGCTAAAGGGTAGGCTTTAAAAAAACTCTCAAGAAGCACTATTAAAGGCCCCATTTAACAACATTTTCTGCGAGTGATATTAAATAACCCTTTTAAAAATGATTTTTTATCACTATTAAAGGACTCCTTTAACAACATTTTTTTGCACTGATAAAGGGCCAATTTAATAGCACCAAAAAAGAACTGTTAAAGGGGGTAAAATTTTATTTTTTCAAATATATATGAGCCCAAATTTATCAAATATTCCATGAACTGTTTAACAGTGATCCACCCCCTTTATTATCACTTTTCACCCCACCACCCCTTTATGAGCACTTTGCAAATTTCAAAGCCTTCTACGCCCACCTAGATTCAAACCCTGCACCTCTCCTTTGAAAATGGAACACCTTTACCACTGCACTATATTGCTTTGTTATATGTATAATGATATTTATGTTTATATATATATATACTTATATATTTTTATTCGTATATTCATATAACTATTTTTAAATAAATTTATAAATATATTATATATTATATTTATTTACATATACTAGAATATAATATAAATATATATTCGTTTATTAATACATACATATATGTATATATAAACATTATATATATATATATATTTGTACAATATAAAAAATGGTTAGATATTTTTTTAAATAAATTTTTAGAATATGTTTTTATTTACATATATTAAAAATATATATATATATAGATATATTTGTTAATTATTGACACATACATGTTTATATATAAACATTAACTGTATAAGTATATATACACACATATTAATGCATTTTTATAAGGTAAATAAAATGGATAATTTTTTAATTTAAATAAAATAAATAATAAATATTTATTTTATGTATTTTAAAATAAATTTATACCTAAATATGCTAATATATGTATTTATACAAGTTATTTGTTATAATTAAATATAATAAAATATGCATATATTTAATTATAAATAAAACTACATTATAAAAAATGATAAAATTTTCCAACCATAATATCAATATGAATGCAATTCCTAGGAATAAATTCAGTCCCCATCGAAAAAAGACAACAATACCCCCTTAAATGAGGCTAAAATTCTTCTAAATGTTAAACAATTGGGATACCCCGACTAAAAATTCAGTTTTACAGGCCTTTGGGGACTATTTTGACTTTGAAAAAAAAAAGTCACTAGGGACCCCACCCATCATCACGATGTAGATATCATTATAGGCTTTGATTTGATATGTGGTAGAGCCCAAATGGACACCTATATCAAAAGTTATGTCTGTTTGAAGTTCGAGTTACATTTTCAACTTATTTTAGATCTTTTTTTTTGATTTTTTAATATTTATATTTTTATTAAATGACTATTACTAAATAATAATTAAAAATTTTTTAATTAAAAATATTTTTTCAATTATTTTATAACATATTTTCACTAAATATCTTATATATTAAGTTTAAATTTGTATTTAGCCTTATCTAAAACATATTTAAAACACATATATTATATTTATATCAATATAAATATATTTATATATTAATATTTTTTAATTATTTTTTTTGAAATATACCCTTTATTAGCGCTTCTAGAAAAGCGCTGATAAAGACCCCCTTTATCAGCACTTTTTTACTTGAAATGATAAAGGAGGGGCCTTTATCAGTAATTTTTTACAAGAATTGATAAAGGCCCCCACTTTAACAATGTTTTTAGTTCTGTTGAATACCTCATTTAACAAATCTTTTTCTAGTGTTGACAAAGAGGGTATTTAACAGTGCTTTTAACTAGTGTTGTTAAAGCCCTAGCACTGCATAAACCTTATTTTGTATTAGTGTGGCTCATGCATGGGAAAAATTATGTTTGGTTCAATCACTGAGAGTATGAAAATACTAGGACTAACACTGACCTTAGACACCTTAGGGATGCCCATGGTGATTGGTTTTTTCGTGCTTACTTTGGTTTCTTTATTTATTATTAAAATTATTAAAATCATGCTTTCCTTTAAAAGTGTTTAAAACTAACATATTAAAGTATGTTGTTTTCTTTTAATCCCTTAAATGTTAAAATATTTCTTTATATAATCTACATTAAAACAAGCATTAAATGGATATTTAATTTGAAGACTATACATGAGGTGTGGTTATTTGGAATGCCTACCAAGTTTTTATTCATGCCTATCTATATAATTTTAGTATAGTTTCTAGTAGAACTTTAGATCACTTTTGGAGCATTTTTTGTTTTGAGATTGGATGAATACTCTTGGTTTCACATGGAGGAATATCAGTTCTATTATTTTATTTTAGTTTACTATATCAAATTGGGAAAATATGCCATTTCCTATTTACACTTATATTTATTGGTTTAGGAACTATATCCATGGAGGTTTTAGTTTAACAAAGGGCTATTTCTATGGTGGGCATTGGAGGGTGGCCAAGGGATTTCTTTGTTTAAATTATTTAATTGGTTTTATATTGTATTGTTTTTTTTCTTGTTGGCACATGGAACTTTGATGTATGGAGTGGTCATGAACATTTTTTCAAAACTTATTTAAATTATTTTATGGAAAAAATCACCCCCATTGATTTCATTTATGCCAATGATGCTTGTTATTATCCTGGGGGGATCAGGGATGCACCTTGGTTATGTTTTAGGCCAAATTGGGAATCTGAAGGATGGAAGACTCAGGTTGGTTCATGAAGAAATGGTATTAAAGATAGGTTCTTTAGAGGTATTAGGTTTTAAAGTTTTATTTTTAATTTGGGTGTGTCTATAAGATGGATATATAAATATCAAAACTTGATAGGTAGGAGTGGGATGAGTGTCGCAAGATCATACTCGTTATGTACCTCAAGTTTCTATGGGATGTTGGGTTGTGAGTTTTGGTTTTTTAGTCACTTTATTTTTATTTCCAGTATGTTTTAAGGATTTCATGTTTGGTATATGAAAAGAGGAGTGAAATGGTGGTACATGAAGAGCTTGTAATGTTATGAAAGCTATATGAAGTCCGAGTACATGGTCAAAAGTGATTCTTAGTTCCAGTTGTTTGGTTGGAATATAGTTTACCAATCGATGTGTCCAAGATGCACATAGACACTGGTACCCCCTTTGAAATAAGTATTGGACTTATTTTGTTTTTAATTAAGTTTTTACAATTTCTTAATTTTTTGTTTGTGTAAAACATGAGTATTAATTTATTAAAAATAATTGTTTTAAGATGATAAGTTTTTGTTTTTAAACATAATAAATTCATTCTTTGAAATTTATTAAGAGATAAATTTGGAATTTTAATTTCTTATAAAATGCTATTGGATTTTTTTTACTAAAATGGTTTAAAATTTTAAAAATTGTTTCATGTTCAATGTTTTAAATTTTTTTTGAGAATTTTTATAATTTATCTTGTTTAGTTTTCTTAAATTGTTTTAAAGTTTTAGTAATTTAAAATTATGTCTTAAACCATAATCGTGTTCTCTTTTGTGGTAAAAAGTTTTTTAGAATTTTTCTTACTACCACTGTATGCCTTGATTGAATGTTCTTTGGAATTAATTTTTTAAATGAATTTGGGTGATTTGTAATCAATATTTGGGTTGTGTTTTAAATAAGAAGTGACCTCTTCTTAATTTGAAAGTGGTTTTGGAAAAAAAATTAGATATATTTTTTTTCAGTTTTTTTATACGGGGTAAAAGGAATTTAAGTTTAAAGATGGGGGATGAAATGTTTTTATGGTGTGTTTACCCTTGGGAAACAAGTTTTAAACCCTTTATTTGAAATTGGTCGGTTTTTAAGGAAAAGGGTAATTTTTTTAAAGTGTTTTAATTTGGAAAATTATGTTTCTCGACATTCCTTTTTTAATTTAATTTGGATTTGTTCAATTGGAGTTAAGAAATATGTCTTAGTGGGGCCTATTCCTAATGTTACTTTGATTTGGTCTCTCAGAAACATCTAGATGAAATTAGTGAGTGTCCACCCAGTAATATTATTTCTCTTCATTACCTAGGTGTAGTGGTGTTTGTTTTCAATTTTGGAGGTTTATTTTTTTCAATCCTAGATTTAAGTGAATATATAAAGGTGTACTTGGTCAGTTTATATCTTTTGGATTTACTCATGAAATTCCTTTATGGGATGTTGATCATCGTAGAGATACTATTTTTAAAATTTTTAGTTGTGATTTCTCGAAAATTGGAGGGAGTGACGGTCTTGTTTTTTGATCTTGTGCCTTTACCTCAATTTTTTTTTTGTTTCAACTACTCTTGGATTCAATGTGATGTTAACCCAATCATGAGGTTCTGAAGTTGAGGGTATGCACATATGAAGATTTTCATGATTATTTTGTTAACTAATCTGACTGTTATATTTTCTTAGTTTGGTAGGGTTCACAGAGAAATGATGTTCGAGAATAAAAGTCATAAGTTACTCCCTCTCTCTCTCTTGACCTAAGTCTAGAACCTTGTTATTTATGTTGAGTAATATATCATTTTAGGTAATTCAAGTAATTTTTATCTTGTAAATATTCTAGTTTTTACTTATCCTTGTTAAGGTTGATGTTTATCCTAAGCCCTTGTTCTTATGGAAACATTTGAAACATATTGGATATAGATGCATACTATGGAAATCATAAGTTCTCATGGTTACCTTTATATGTATTTTCTATTTTCTAGTGATATTTCTTCCCTAGTGGTGATTTTTATATTTCTCATTTATAGAAATAAGTTGATGTTTTGGGAGTGGGTGTATTACAAGAATTATAGTACGGTGTAGAGACCACCATCAATGTTTGATTTTTAGTGTTTTAGTTTTCTTTTATTGATCGTGCACCTTTTTTATTTTGTGGAATCTGTAGAGATTAGTTGGGGACCCATTTTGTGATTCTTACCTAACCACTACCAACCAAAGGTAGAGCACTGATACTTGGTCTTTGGTTATACCTTGGGATCTCTCTTTAGGATCAGTGATCGAGCATCATTTGGGACTTTCTATCATGAACCCTTTGAGTCAAGGTGTTCCTTAGGATTTGAGGTAGTGCTTTACAGAGTCAACCTTTTTCTTTATTTTAGATGAACTTAGTTTATTTTTCATCCTTGGAAAACTCTCTTAGGTCCCCTTATGGTTATCTATGTTGAGGGAATTGGATAATTGTGGAATGTCCTATTTCAACATTGAGGATAGTGTTTTCAATCATTGGTGCCAATTTTGGTTGGTCTTCATGTATCATGGATTATGTCCTTAGTAAGGGGTTTGAACCTATTTATTTTTGAATCAACCATTTTATCCAAGGATTTTTAGCTACAGAAAGTGTTATGGTAGGGAGAATTGTCACATCCTGACCATGATTCCCCATGTAATTATATTTAAATATTGGTTTTTATTTTGATTTTATATGTTTCTTGGTTTTTAGGGTGTTGGTGGGGGATAGTGAGAGGGTTCATGCAGCTTGCGAGGATTCTAGTGAGCTTGTAGTCTCACAATGGACTCCCCTATGCCGTGGTTCCCTCAATATTGCCTTTTTAGTCGTACCAAGAGAGCCTGATGCTATGGATATCCTCATCCATATAGAGAGTAGCACCTATATAAAACAGTGAGGTGGTAACCTCACTGTGGTGCTCCCCCAGTGCCTATTTCAGTAGGTTTGAGTGGAGAATCACTACACCATAGTCCTTAAAACTACCCCATGGTGGATTACTAATTAATAAAGGGTTTAACTAAATTACCTCTCCACCCTTTTACCCTTATCTATATCCTCTCCCTCTCTCTTACATCTTATAATACCCAGGGGAGCCTACCCTAATAACCCTCCTCTCCCCCTCTTTCGATCATAGGGAATCTCCATGTTATTTCAAGTGTGATTCACTCATGTTGGGGCTTACCCTCATCCTTATCCTCTCAGATATCCTTTCTCTTCATCCCTCCATCCCTCTCTCTCACTATATGCACTATGAGATGAACCCTAGTTGGGGATTTAGTACAGTTTTCTTGTGGCTTGATTTTAATTGGTTATTTTTCTTTATTAGGCCTCACCTCAGTTATATGAGGCTCATTTTTATTGGTTACTATGATTTTATATGTCAGTTATAAAAACAAGTGATTTCTATGTAGGTTGTCCAAGGAATTATGTCTCTAAATTTAATAACCATAATTACTTGTGTTTTCAATAAATGTTTTGGATGGCCAAGGGTAGTATTAAGTATGTCAATGTGGAAATTGAAAGGAAAATAAAGTTTCATTTGATTTTTATTTCAATTTAATATAATTATAAAATTATAAGTATATAAAAAATCATCTTTATAAAACCGCTCAACTTTATAATTTTATAAACTGCTAAAATGATTTTAATAAGGTGGATTTGAATTATTTAAGTGGGTTTTACTCAACTGTACCCACTAATTGTTTTACAAAAATTATGGATGAAATTTTTAAATGATTTTTGATATTTGAAATGGGTGTTTTGTTCTTCAAAGTAGATTCTAAAATGGATCTTTAGTTTTAATTGGTATTTTAGGTGATTACATGAAATTACAACTATTGATAAAAGGATTCAAAATTGGTTATTAATAAAAGTATTATATTTTTATATGCATTTTTATGTGTAATTGTTTATGGGAATTACATGAGGGAAACATTAAGAATTTAAATTTGGTTCATAAATTGGTCTTAAAATGTTTTTTAGTGGATTTATAAAATGAGTTATAAAGTCCTAGTTGACATGTTTTACATGGAATGATATGATTTATAAAAGGTTTTTTGATTTATTAAATCCATGGTATGATAGTTTTAGATAATAAGCTATGTGTAAATGTTTTTCTTAAATGGATCATTTGGTTTTGATGAAAAAATGGATTAAAGTGGAATGTGTGCTATTTTTTACATGATTTTCTTGAAATGGGAACAACACATGGGAACTTGAGGTACCTATGTTGGATGACTAGGACACATACGCTAGAAAAAGGTCAACCGTCCCTAGATTTTGGACTATGATATAACACTCACTAAAATATATGATGACATGGATTGGTTACCATTGGGACTTGGATTTATCCTCCCCAATGTCTTGTGCATGAGAATGGTTATGTGTGGTTAAATAATCAAGAGTATGAGGATTATAGGACAAAACCTGACTATAGATACCCTTGGGATACCCATGGTCCTTGATTTTATCTTCATTACTTTTTTTATCCATTTATTAAAATTGTTAAAAGCATAATTTCCTTTAAAAGTTTTATAAACGATCATGTTAAATTACATTGTTTTCGTTCGTTCCCTTAAAATTTAATAGCTTACTTAATATAATCTACTTTCAAACTATTGTTAAATGTATCTTGAATTTAAAGAATAATCATGGGTCTTTGTTATTTTTCATTCCTACCATGTTTTATTCTCATACCTATCTATATCATTCCAGAATAGGTTCTGGTTTAACTCTAGATTGAACTTGTAGCATTTTTTTATTTCATGATTTGATGATGAATCTGCGAGTCCCATGGAGGTATGTTAGTTTTGTTGTTTCATTTTAGTTTACATTATCATATTGGACAAATAGGTTTTTATTTATTCTTTTTATTATTATTGGTGGATGCACTATATCTATGGATGTTGCAGTTAAACAAGGGCCTATTTTAGTATTGGGAGTTTGAGGATGAGCAAGGTAATTATTTTTTAAATTGTTTAACTACTTTTATATTGATTTTTTTTGTTTCATACTAACACATGGACCTATGAAATATGAAGTGGTCATTCCATATTTACACTAGTTTTTTAAATTATTTTAAGGAAACAATCATCCCAATAATTGCATTAATTTCAATGATGCTTATTGTTATCCTAAGGAGTTTTAGGATTCCCCTCGGGTATGCTGTAGGCTGGCTTAGGCATCCAAAGGATGGATGGAGAGGGTTGGTTAAAAAAATGGTATTAGATCCAAATTATTTAATCACATAATCATAATTATAGATTCATGTTTTTAATCATATTTCCTTCTAATTATCTATTTTTGACACACAAAAAAAACCACAAAAAATAGATAGCACACTATCTAGAAAAAATAGACAATAACAACAAGTGAGATACACATGTTATCATGAAACCCAAAATAAAAAAACATTATTCCTTTAATTTATGATTTCTTATATTTATTAGGTTTATTTAACAATTAAAAAAAATATTAAGGCATCATAATCCCACACTTTCACTTAAAATAAAGAAAAGTAATGAATCCCCTACCATAACAGGAAGATCTCAACATTCCTTAAGAAAGAATATAACACCAAGTGATAAAATCTAGTTACCTCTTCCTTGGGGAACCAAAAATTCATAAAACATCATACCAAAATATATATTCACTATTTATTTAATTAAAATGTGATAAAATAAAGAGAAAACCCCTCCATAAAATGGAAATATAAGAATAGAGGAGAACAAAACCATCAAAGAATAGAAAACCAATATTGAATCACCAATACATGATATCTAGAGGTTGAGGAATTATGTTTATAAAAGAGGATTAAATATATTTTGAAAAATTACCTCAGGTATCCTAGGATTCATAGGAGAAAAGAGTAACAATGATTATTTTAGAGTCACTTTACAATTTATACTTGGGTATTAAAATAGAAGGCCATAGTGCAACCATATTAATTACACCATAATAGATAGGGTTTACCATAATTATATGGTATAGGAAGGATTTCCACACCATAATAACACCAGTAAAATTAGACCTATAGAATCTAGAGTAAAAATTTAGGTGTATATCCCCCATTTCAAAACACTGGTAAAAAACAATCCTAAAAACTTAGGACAACACCATGGTGAAATCCTATGCTCCATGATGAAACCACCCTCAAAATGACTAAGATAAAGAAACTAATCCATCAAGGATCCATGAAATAGACATAACTGATTATGTAACTATCTCTATGAAGATTAAAATAGTAAACCACATCCACCAAGACAATACAGTGTAACCCCACACTCTATGTCGCAACTACCAATCAGGAGAAAAATAAACCAAAACCTCCTATCATTAGAGACCATGTTGCAGGGTACACTTCTATTCCTCAAGTAAAACCTTACAGCACAACCCAAGTTTCCACACTTTAGAAACACTTGTAGTTAAATTTTTATCTCAACTGCACTTTACCTCTTATAATTTCTTTCCATATATCCCCGATCACCCGAAAGCTCAAGGGAATGACTTGTGAAAAACTAGGCCCTTGAAAATTCCAACTAAAATAATTAACATCACCATTACAAATTTAGTGGGACAAGATTCATATTTTTAAATATATTTACTTTTCTAAGATGATATCTTATTCCATGAACATTTAGGTAAACAAATATTTTTAATTATATCAAATACAATTCATATGTTGTTAAATGTTTAACATTTTATCTAATTCATATCATGAATGTGATCAAAACCATGCCTCTAGGTAACAATATGATTTGGTTACCTAGTAAATTTTCATCCAATATTCACAACTAGATACTTATTACCCTTTTCATCTAACACAATATAGATTGTTGACGCTTGGCTAATCATGAACCATCTATTGGATTGATCAAGGTATTGACCAATGTGATCCTTATTGGAATATATCTAACACTTATATATTTCATAAATAATTATATATTTATTCTCACCATTAACATTATATGTTTCACATATATTCCTTACATGATTATATTCATTTTAATTCAATAATATGCACCACAAACTTACTTAATGAATATTATTCATGTTAATTACTTAATTATTTTACATTTTTTTCTCATATAATGTTCAATTCCTTAATAAAATAATATATAACAATTCCATGTCACTTAATCTATTTAAATTAGATACAAAGATCTATAATTATTATGGGGTTTGGTGAACTAGAGCACAAGGCATTTGATATTTCATACAGGGGTAGAGTAAAAACCCACTACCCAGATTTTAACTTTAGTGTAGTGATTACAACATCAAATATTGTATCATTGTTTCATGTGTGTATTAAAGGAATTTTATATAATGTGAATATATCAACAACATTCTAACATTCATTTTATATATTTTTTATTAATCAAGTGTAGCTTTGATACCACTATAGTGATGATGGGATCATATCCCTCATATGAATATGTTTAAAAATACATACATATAAACCTATTGATACACTCCATTTCTAAAACTCTTTAGTCTGTGAAAATAATTGCATCAATAATGGTGATCGTAACTAAAGAGCCACACATAGTCACACATTCATATGTGATAGTTAATAGGAATTGATTATCCATTAACCTTTATTCTGAAAGCATTATAAAATTTTAATAATGATCAAAAAATTTGAAACATAGTGGAGTTATTGATAAAACCAATCGAAGTTCATAATGTATAAATAAAAAACACAATAATACAATAATAATATAAATTATCCTTTAAAGAGATTTGAAATATTTTAATATAACATGACTTGATGAATTAAAGATTCCTTTGTTTTCCACTGATAACTTTAATCACCAATGCCTTGGTGGGAATCTATTACTATACAAGTTATTATAGTCAATTCAAAAGAAAAGGATACAAATATGGAATGATTAGAACAATATTCAACCTCTTAGATGAGGAAAACTAGACAATTCTCTTGAATGGGGAAATATAGATAACTATGAGATTCACCTTTTATTTATCACAATATAATGAATACTAAAACCCATAATCAAAACTATTTATAGAAATACGAACAATAAATTGCCTCCAAGGAATAAAAATTCTTATAAAATCAAATGAGGTGTAATAAATAGCCTCTGATTGTAATTTAGAGAATTAAATACCCTCCAAAAGTGGATTATATCTAAAATCACCTAGGGAGGTGAATTAAGAAGCCTCCAAATTGGGTAAATCTAGAAAACGATGTGCTTAAATGAACTCTATAGGAGTGATTATGAATTTCTCTTAGATAATGGGCCTTATAAGCCAATTACCCAAAAACCAAGTCCAAATATCATTTGGGTTTTTTCATTTCCTCATGTTTATATATTAATAATATAAACAACTCATTATTTATATTATAACACCATATTATTAATTTAATTAAATATTTAAAAATCAAAAAATAAAAATCATATTTATGTTTATTATAAATATATACATTCTAATACAAGTACTAATTAAATTATCCCAAAGAATCCAAATTAACAATATATTATTTACAGCCCCAAGGGCCCTTTGTAAAGTCAAAAATGATTATGAATCTAATTCATAATAGTAAAATAATATAGGTATATATAATAAAACCATTTATACTAAATTTAAAAAGTGGATTAGTATGATATAATATACCATAAGCCTATTAACAAAGTTCCTTTATCCTTGACATCAAGATTAAGCACGAGACATGGATAATATTAATACTATATTTTTTATCTATTTTTGTCAATTTCTGAGTGAACTAAATCTTATATAATTACATAATATTTAATTACACTGGAATGTCGATGGAATTAGTCAAAAATCAATTTAGGGCTATGATTTCATAACATATCATATGGGTGAAGCCATCCTATCTTGGTTAATCAAATCCCCTTTTTTATTAGTTTCATACCCAATCACATTATATTATAACAAATTATCAAATAAATTTATTTAAATATCAAATTATGAAACCTCCCAAGTTGGGAAACTATTTGTAAAACTCAATTAAATGGATCTATAGCCAATTTCCACTTAAATAACACCAATGAAACATATATGACAATCCATGTGGTGTACTTTATACGGGTTAATATAAATATAGGTTCCAAAACTAATATCCCTTAAGTAAATAGTTGTATCTATATACAAATGATCTTATTCATATTGATTTTAATATATTATCACAACCCAATATATTGATCATTAATCATGGATAACGTAGTAATATATATATATATATATATATATATATATATTCTAGGGGTTGTTATAATATCATATCTCATGGTATACACCAAAAATATAAATAAATGGTAAAATATTTCCATTTATATACGTTAAATGATACAAAATATCTCTAAGTCCACAACACTGGATTAATTTTAGGGGATAAACACTAACACTATAAAACTCTAATATATTCAAGAGATACTCCAAAGTAACAAATTCTTAAATGTTCATCAATAACAATGCATTTATTTGATATAATATAAACTAATAAGGGAACTTTTTTGGGTATAATATTGGAACTTTGAGAACTTTAAAATATATGAATCTCTTATAAAATCAATAAAATCAATAAAATCAATCATATATGATCACCATTCTTCACCTATAATCTCGAATAATTCATAATATAATTTATGGACCACAATATGAGTTGGTCCAAATAATATTACAATATTTAGTTCATAAAAACCCTGAACACTATTTAGGATTTCATTAATCTTAATGAAAAAAATAATACACTCATAATGACCATAGCATTATCTAAAATCCATTTTTTAGATATCCTCATTTCATATTATCAAATTATGAGAATCTAAAATCAATCTTTAAGAACTAAATAACACTACATAATTGATAAAATAAATTATTGATACTATAAATTCAATATCGATTCTTTTTCATTACTTAATTAAACCAATGATTATTAATACCTAAATAAAATTAATCATTCACATTTTTTTAAATAAAAACCAGTATACCTCATAGTGATATACCAAATTGAATAAATAAATTTTTTATAAGATCATTAACTAGAATATTTAACTTTTGAATCCCAAAAAATTTCATTTGTTATTGGGGAATATTAATATGTGTCCTTTCTAGATAAGACTCAATGATAAACTCAACCAATTATCGTGGAGTTAAGATGATATCCTCCTTTAAAAAATAAATTTTTGAACCACCACTAGATTATCTTCCACATATACTACTATAAATCACATCCCTAAATGAACTAACTACAACATAATCCGTGATCCTCAATGGGATGAAGACACTCATGATGATCTCATTTTATAGGGGTGTGGAAGTTTACTAAAACCAACCAAACCATATTTAACCAAACTAACTTAAACCAATAAAAGTGCATTAAATCCAAGGAAATAAATTTAAATTAAATATATAATACTATATAATATCTTCTATTCAACTATGCTTCATGAGGATTAACCATTATTAACAAAAATCAACTTATTAGTTTGATTAGTTCAAAAATCACATTTTAAAGAATGAATATAGGTTTTGTTTAGTTTGATTAGTTCAAAAATCACATTTTATTTTTTTAATTATTTAATAAATACTAAGATAAGGATTTTTTTGTGATTATTAATTTATTTAGGATCCATGAACATAATTATATTTTTTGGGATTGTTATATTTTATCATTATTTTAATTTATTCATTTTTTGGTATATATGATATAATAAAATTAATAGAACATTATTTATTTATTGAATCACTAATTATAACATAATGTTTTATTTATTTAACCAACTTTGATTGATTTTAGGTGATATAAGTTAATTTATTAATTTTTATATGATTATGGTTTGATCATTGGTGTAATTTCAAATTTCATCATAAGGTAATTGGTTTTATATAGGCCAACTCAAACTAGTTTTCATGATAAGTTTAAATTGGCCATTAACACCCTTGTTTATTACCTATAAATAAAAATCAATATCCATAAAGGATTCTATAAATTATTTTTATCCAAAAATAATATGTTATAATGGAGGATCCATGACCCAATACCCAATATATTACTCTTAGGGAGGAATTTTCCTTTATTTATTGAGAATAATAATGATGTATCAATATAAGAAGTCTGATGTGGGAATCATTATAAAACACCCTCTAACACCCCCTTAATATAGGTTTACCGATATTGGATATAAAGGAAAAAAATAAACATCCAAGACCCTTAATACTCCCACACAAACTAGACATTCCTAAATTGAATACTAGAATAAAAAAAAGAATAGTCTCTGAATTTTCTCATTACATGGTAAATCATTTAGATCAATCCTCCTCTGTGAAATATCTCCCTTATAATAAAGATGATTGAAATGAGATAGAAATAAATATTAAAGTGGAATGAGATATTGATAGTGAATAATATGTGGTGCCCCTATATTTATGACCTATAAAATAACATGTCAGATGAAATAGAGATCAACAAGAAACCTCAAAAAGGATGGGTAGAACAATTCCTATATTCTAGTTCAAATGATATAGAGGGAACTATTCAAACACTTTGGACTTAAATGGTTAGGTGTAATGATGCATGTATTGTGGATCCAAATGACTATGTGGAACCACACCATTCATACATACCTAATAAGTTTGAGTGGAATAACACACATATAGTATACCCAATAAGTTTGGGTGAAATGATTTCCATCTAGTAAACCCAAGAAGGTCAAGGCTAATAAAACTAGGTTAAATGATTCTTACCTTACAACCCCAATAAGGCCAGGTGGAATGATACTCATCTTTTAGAACCAATAAGGTATGGTACAAGTGAAGATAATTGTAACACATGATAGGAAGTAATTTTAGTTATACAAAAAGGTGGTGTAGAAAATATGGGAAATAACATGAAGGAATGATGGAGGTCTAAGTAGTAGTGAATAATATTGATAAAGGTTTGAGATGTGAATGAATAAAGGTTAGGGTGAGGTGGATAGAGTAAAATTTAAGTGGGCCTTTAAGAAGAGTTTTGATTTAGGTGTGATCGATGAGGGACAGATGTACAAGGTAGTATGACATGGATTAAATTCAACACACATGGAGTTGGATCAACAAGAATGGTGGGAGAGGAATGTTGTGTCTAGGACCACCACCTAGAGTGTGAAATAGAAAATATTACCCATATAGATAGATAATATGACTTGATAGGGATGTGTGTACATGAGTGTCACAATAGGTATTTTAGATATGGAATAACTATTCAATGAGAGGCATGATAAGGAATCCACTTACAGTAGAATAACATGATCAAGAGGTAATGATGTTGTGGCTAATGCACATTGAGATTTGGGTGTATAACACAAAAAATGGTACATGTAAAGGTCCACGTGATTCCTGGGTCTATTGAACATTATATATATACACACCTTATAGGGGATATCATGACTATAATGGGGTGAATGAGTAGGGGGAACACAAGTAGAAGCATGCAGTGGGATATAATCATGTCAGGGAAGTTTCATAATAGGGAGGCATGCTAAAAGAACTGACATGCAGTACAAAAGGGTAGTGGAATAGGGTGAAAGGGGAGGGTGATGACATGAATTAAAGGTAAATTGAAAGGGAGGTCACTAAGATTACAAAGAGATGAAATGATGGGTGAGTGATGATAGATTAAGTGTAGTAGAATATGGGCATGGGTAAGGGGGCTTGCATCCCACTTAGAAGAAAAAACCTAGGTCAAACACTAGGGTGTAAGAAGGGGGTCGATGGGGCTTGGGGAATACTTTGATACCATGTTATAAAGGATAAGATATAAATAAATACCCAAGATATTCCTCCTAGGGAGAACTTAGCCTATATTTATTCAGAATAATAATGATGTATCTATACACAAAGTCTAATGTGGGACTCATCATAACACAACCTACAACACAATCTATATAAAATTGAATTGATAAGAACCATTCCATAACGATAATGATCTCTATAGTTCATATATGCAAGAGGGTAAAATCAAGAAAATATAATTATTCTTACTACCAACTAAACATTATAAAAAACCTAAAAAAATCCTTATAATCCCCTTAATTGGTGTTGTAATCTCTAATTATTGGTTGATCATCTCATTAAGAAAACTCAACTCTTATCTGAAGTCATGAGTGAAAAAGGTTTGAGTTTACCTTGAGTGTATTATAATTGAAGTTAGGATAGAGTAGAACCAAATATTACTTTTGAAAATCTATATTCCACATTCCTCAATTGCATCCATTTCTTACAAATACTCATGATATATTACTCCTCTTGAATGTCCTTACTACCTATCTCACCATAACTCTAATAAACATGTTTACATTGAAAATTAATAACATAAAACTGATAAATTATATTATTTTCTCCCTAAATAAATGGTTATAAATGATTTTTTCCCCAGTCTATCCCCACTAGAACCTTTCCTGTGCCAGTTGAGAAGTCTAGTGTGACCCTCAAATCCCACCTCCAGTAGGCCATTGGTTGATGACTATCATTGAGGGTATAAAACAAATATAATGAGATGAATTTACCTATATAATCATAGGAATTATAAGATAAACCACCAATAAACTCCATATATTAATGTAAAACAAAACCCATTATCCCATAATAATGCATGTATGTCATACATGAACATAGGGTCTCAAAAATAAAAATCAAAAAGAAAAAATCTTATAGAGATAACTACAACACCGACCTATCTCTGAATCCTTAACCAGTAATGTCCATCCCGATCAAAAAAATCCCCTCTAAAAATATGTAACAATAGAATATTGAATATAGGGGTGATTATATAAGTATACTTAGTAGGTTTATCCCTAAAAACTCTTGTGCCAATGTGGAAGAAGAAAACTAGAGGCTCAATGAATAAATAGTGAAACTGACTCATTATCCGTCCAGGTAAACAACCATCCCATCCTCATAGAGGATCACCCACCAAATCTACATAAAAGTAAAGTAATATAGTAATCATGAAAATTTATTGAGAAAGGTTTCCTACACACACTTATCCACAGATTTAGTCACCAACATGTACCAATTAAATACATCTTTATACTCCCATCCCTCCCATATCTACTATTGAACTCACCTATTTTGATAATCCCAATTATGATTTCAAGATGATAATAATATTAAAATAGTCCTTGAAAAATGTTAATCAATGTTTATCTATGTTTATATGAGTTTTTAATTAATTCTAACTCAATCAGATATGTTTTGCATAAAACAGAATTTGCTTATAGCTCCTGATACAGATCTACCGGTACTTAGTCTACCAATAGACATAGTCACCGATAAGATAAGGTCACCGATATGAATAACTACCGATATGTATAAGTCCACTGGTAAGAACATATCTCTGATAGATCAAGTCCACTGATATAAAAAGCCACCGATAGAACAAGTCTACCAGTATAAATAAGTCTACTGATACTTATATCACTGGTACAGAAGAGAAGCTACCAATACAGATAGTCACCGATACATCAAGCTACTGATACAAGCTACTGTTACACCAGATTTACCGATAGAGTAAGTCTGCTGATATGAACAAGTCTACCTCTATGAAGCTACCGATACAAAACGAGCTACCGATAGAAGCAAAGTCTACCGATAGATGAAGTCACCGGTATATAGAGCTACTGATACATAGAGTAATAGATACCTATACCAAGAGCTATCGATACATGATCAAAGAGCTACCAATACAAGTTCAAATAGCTACTGATACAAGGAGCTACTGATACATGATCAAAGAGCTACTGATAGAAGGTCACTGCTACATAAAGTCAACTGCTACCAATAGAAGGCTACTAACAAAAGCTTGACCAGTCAAACTCTATACTCTAAATATTATTTATTAATTATGCAATGGTCATATATGATGTTTTTAATGCAATTAATGATATTTAATGATAGTTGTTGGCATGTCAGGGAATCATACCTAGTACCCATGAAAAAGGTAATCATTCTTTTTTACCGAAGCTGAAAGCTATAAAAGGAAGGACAAAGAACGAACAGAAAAGAACTAAGAAGAACATGAAGGTTGAAAACAGCAAGGGATGAACAAAATTGAAACATGGTGCATTCATACAAAAAGAAAAAGCTACATTCATACTGGAAGAGAACTGGACATAGACGAAGCCATTCATTCTAGAGGAGAACACAAGCTGCATCTTGAGTTAAGAACTACAACGAATGCTTCATGCACTAATGCTGATAAAGATGAACCTGAAAACCAAGGAAGAAAATGACACTCTGTTTTTCAGCCAAAAAACCAGAGGAATCAAAAGCATTTCTGATTAATCAAAAGAGTCCAGAGCTGCACTTCACATCACTAGAGCATTCTAAACTCTTATCTACTCTCTTAGTGACTCTTTTATTTTCATTTCGACCTGTGTGTATACTCTGTATATTTCTTACACACATTTTCTCTTGAGATAAACTGGAGAATTTATAAATCCTCACACAAACTTTCTATAACTCCCTTGTATCCCACTGTGGATAGTGGTAGAGGTCAAGTAAGACCTGGACAACCTGTGAGATGTTGTTTGTTTTCCCACATAGAACTGTGGTAGAGGTCTTTGTACATGGACAATGTTTTCACTATTGTTTACCCCGATCCGGGGTGTGGATCAAATTTATATAAATTGTTTGAGAGGACTAAGTCTCAGCTTGATATTGAACCTCTTGGTTACATCTGCTGTGCATTTTAGTTTAAGTCTAAAGTATTCTATATATTTTATATTCCGCTGCTAATTACTTTGAAATACAAAGTTACTTTGATAGTTAAATTAGCATGTGTTTATACTTATTGTGAACTAGTAAGTTAGTTTCAAAAGTTAATTTAATCTTCCGATTAAATTAACTGAGACCTAATCAATCTTTGAGAAACTAATTGAACTATTACAATCTGTATAAATTCACTACAGTTTAACTTGTTTTTAAATAGGGGTATTTTAAGAGAAATATTTTTAACAGAAATTTTTAATTGGAATTCATTTCACCCCCCTCTTGAGTATCCACTCCGACCAACATTTGGTATTTGTGGTTGTTTTATTAATACAAGATTTCGAAACACTATGTTTTTTAACTATGATTTTAGTTGCATCTTTAAAGATCTTAAATTTCTGTTAGTTCTAAATTTTATCTCTTTAAATATATTTTATAAACTCTCTCTATGGATAATAGATTAGAAGGTGATACTACCAACATGCCACCTTTCTTTAATGGTACAAACTATGTCTAGTGGAAACTTAAGATGAAAACTCACTTAGAGAGTATGGGATTTGATATCTAGACTTCCATAGAAACTCAATATAAAATTCCAGAAACTGATATAACTACTTGGGATGAACCTACTAAAACAACTTACAATAATAATTGTAAAGCTATGAATGCCCTGTATTGTGCTCTAGGAGATGAAGAGTTTAATAGAATATCTACTTGCAAAACTGCTTATGAAATCTGGGACACTTTGGCTATTTCCCATGAGGGAACAACCAATGATAAAGAAATGATATTGAACACTTATACTATTAAATATGATAATTTTAAAATGAAGCCTGATGAGCCTATTTTTGACATGTATCTCAGGTTCAATGTGATAGTCAACACCATGATCTCCCTTGGAAGGGCTGTTCCAGCAAAGGAACAAATTATGAGGATATTAAGATGCTTGCCAGAAAGATGGAGAGACATGTCTATTTTTATTAGAGAATCGTGTGACATCAGCAAACTGCCTGTTAAAGAATTAATAGGTAATCTTATGATGTATGAGGAAGAACTAAAGGTGAATAAGGAAGAATATGATGAACCTAAAAGGAATTCACTAGAATTTAAGTCTATTGCCTCAAAGATCAAGGACAAGGAGAAAGTTCACATACCTACTGAAAGCTCAATAAGTGAAAGTTCAAACTCTGATAGTGATGCTGAGATGGCTCAAATACTCATAAGATTTAAGAAATTTTATAGGAAGAAGAAATTATTCAGAAAATAAAACTACAGAGGTAAATATGACAACAAAGGTCATTGGAAAAAGTATTGGAAGAATCCTGATAAAGGTGATGGGATTATATACTATGAGTGAAAAAGGAAAGGACATGTAAAAGCTGACTGTCCAAAATTGAAGTTCAAGAAGAAACATGACTACAGGGAAAACAAGTATAAGAAAGCAATGAAAGCAAATTAGAGTGATTCAGAAGACACTTCAAGTGATTCTGATTCTACTAAGGATGAAGATTCTCATAAAGCTAACATGTGTTTTATGAAAAACACATCTAAGGTAACATTGGAACCTCCTATTTTAAATTCATACTATTTTGGAGTTGATTCTGATTCTGATTCTGAATCTGAAAACATGTCTAGTGAAGAATTATTTGAATATTGTAATATTCTAGAAGAGAGATGTAATGAACTTAAGGACAAGTAAAAATCCTTAAAGAAACAACATGATTCATCTAGCACTATTAAAAATGCCCTTGAGATTGAAAAGGAAAAGAATGCTCAATTGCTTAAGGAAAATACTGAACAGAAATTGTCTAATGAGAAATTAAGGAAGGGGTTAGAAAAATTCAAAAATGGAAAAGATAAACTTACACAAATTCTAGGTAAACAAGTGGCACCAAAGTACACTACTGGTTTGGGATACCAACCTAGACATAGACAGTTTACCAAAAATAGATTTATTTCAAAATCTGGACAGAATGCTGCTACTTCTAGTTCTAGAAATTCATATGCCTCAACTAGTTATTCACATTGTTATAGATCAAACAAAGTTTATATTTCAAAATCAATTGATTCTGTGAATTATATGAGACCCATAAGACAAATTTGGGTACCTAAAACTTTACTTGCTAACCTGTCTAGACCCAAGAAGATATGGGTACCAAAATCATTTTCCATCTAAACGTATTTTGTAGGAAACCTGCTTGAAGAGTTCTCATAAGAAAGTATGGTACTTGGACAATGGATGTTTAAGGAACATGTCTGGAGACTACTCATGCTTTAAAAGTTTAATCAAAGTTGATGGAGGCTATGTCACCTTTGGTGATAACTCTAAAGGAAAAATCATCGGCCTAGGCCAGATTGGTAACACTGATTCAATTTTAATTTTCAAAGTTTTATTTGTTGATGGACTTAAATATAATCTGTTAAGTATTTCTCAGTTATGTGATGATGGTTTCAATGTTAAGTTTAAAAATGATTCTTTTAATGTTTTAACTCGAAAAATGCTTTAGTATTTTCTTCCTTGAGAAATGAAAATGCTTATGCTGCTGATTTGAATTCATTATCCAAGAAAAATGTTACTTGTTTAAATGCTTTTCATAAATAATACTGGATTTGGAATAGAATATTAGGACACTAAAACATTAATTCACTTATAAAACTGACTAGGAAGAACTTAGTTAGAGACCTACCCAAACTTGAATTCCCATCAGACAAAGTTTGTAATCCCTATCAAAAGGGAAAGCAATATAAAGTTTCTTTTAAATCAAAGAAAAAAGTTTCAACTTCTCAACCTCTCGAGTTGGTTCACATGGATTTGTTTGGACCTTCTATAGTTTCTAGCTTAAATGGGAATCACTATGTCTATGTTCTAGTAGATCGATTTTCTAGATATACTTGGGTATACTTCTTAGCTCACAAAAGTGAAGATTGTTCTTATTTTGTCAAATACTCCAAGATTGTAGAGAACCTTAGTGGACTTATGTAACGCCCCGAGCCCAGCTACCCAGAGTCGGTGCATTACTTCGTAACATTAGCATGATCACAAAAGATCAAGTCTCGAAATACTGATTAGTTTAGTAGCCTTGGAAACACTAGATACATTCATAAATCTTACATTATATCATAAAGTGAAAAACTAATAACAAAGTCTTCATAGTCCACACTCATATCCTCTTCTGACTATCCCTACAGGTCATTCATAAAATACTTCTTCACATCCTGGAAAATATTAAAACATTGAAAGGGGTGAGCTCAGATGCTCAGTAAGGATAACAATATTGCGGAAGCTTTCATAAATAAACATAAACATTTAAGGCAATGTATAACTAAACAAAAGCCTTATTAAACTTGAACTTCAGCATAATATGGAAAAAGTAAAATCAAATAATGCCACTTACTTACTCACATGGATATTCTACTAGACAAATAATCACATGAAAGATCAATAACCACTTTCATAATGAGGGAATGTATAATGCCGGACATTCTGAAACATTTTGTCAAGGCCTCGGCCAAGACGTCTAAAATGATTAAGGCCTCGGCCAAAACCATAAATCAAATTGGGAAAGGGCCTCGGCCAATTCCACGTCTAGTTGTCTCATGAGACCTACCGATGCATCGAGGAGCTATAGCGGGCTCCACCCGTCACTTATTAAGTCCAATACATTCCTCATATGAACAGGTTTAAACATCTCATAAACCATAACATAATCGTATCACATAAAGCATGCATAAAGGAAACATAACATTTCCACATTTCAATCACAAGATATCAATACAACACATTGATATAATAAAAGCTCTTTAAAAACCATTTTCAATACCAAAATAAAATAAAAGTATAACATGGTGTTTATTTTTCATTAAAAAAAGGGTATGGCTTGTAGAGGAAGCCGGAACTCAAATAGTGGTCACGGCGGGGGAGAAGTCGTTGTCGCCGCATACGTACGACAAAAACATTCCCTTTTGTCATTTAGTAAACACTTTGTATAAAAAATATTCCTTTTGAATAAACTTAAAAGTCAAAGGGGTTTATACACCATATAAAAGAAAGTTGTGTATAAAACCAAATAAGCCTCAATGAAAGGGGATTGAGACGAAGTCCTTAAAAAGATCATTTTTTTTTAAATAAAGTACATATATAATGTGTATTAACTATAAGGACACATAAATAATGTACAAATACAAGATAGGATATAAAAATATCATGACATAATTTGAAAGTAGGAGATTAACCCAAAGAATAGAAATTGGGTTAAGAAGTTCCCTTACCTCGTGTCTGACTTGACACAACCGTTCTTTAACCTCCTGAATAATAAACTAGAGTTAATATATAACTTATTAATAACAATTTTGAATTTCATTATCCTTATTATATTACTTATTAAAATGATATGAACATTATGTAATTATTTAAATTAATAACGGTCGTTTTGTCGATCTTTGGTACTTGAGTCAACAATAAACTTCTTATAATTACAAGTTGTTTATGTGGTAGAATATCCATTATCTCGAGAATTATATTCATGATTTATATGTCATATATATCTTATATATCCAGTATATACATTCATTTATAATATTACGTAACATTTAGAGGTAAGAAATGAAATGCACCGTTCATGGAGACGGTAAGCCGTACGTACGCATGAACGCTACTTTCATTTCAATTTCATATTTAATGGAACGAAATCATAATGATATAAATGTATAATATAATTCCAGTATAATATAGTGTATAATAACATTTACTTCATCCTTTATACATCCCACATATGGCATTAACGATTCAAATCACTTTGAGGGGGCGGTAGTCCGCACTTCCTGAAATGAAATTATCGCGTTTTACCCATAATGGAAATCATAAAGTATGCCATAAATGAGAAATACAGAAGCATAAGTAAAAAATAAACATATTATATATCATATATAAAAATAGTGACATCTTAATGGCCACCTTTGAAGGTGTTATATGAGTGTTGAACAATCATCATTTCGTGAGGCAGAACTTCACCATCCACAGAAACCGTATGTTCTTTAACCATTAGATGTAGGTGTGTGTAAGTGTAGCTCGAATACTTCTTATAACAACATCCTAGTATATTTAGGATACTGGTGTTGTTAAAAAAGAAATGAATAAAAAGAGTTTAGGGGGTTGGAGAAGAAAAATAAAACAAAACAACATTAGAGAAGACATTACCTCAAAATCGGGTAACTCTTTTTTGATTTGAGCCAAAGGCTTCTTTGGAAGCGTTCTGCCCAAAGTGAGGCTTCTAGGAGTAAGAGGGGGAAGTTGGGAGAGTATTTGGGCAGAGGTTGGCCGATCCAAATGGCTTGAAGGTGTGAATAAGGTGGGAGAGGTGGGGGCCTTTTATAAGTGGAGAGGAGGGGCTTTTTTGGAAAGATTGAAATGTTACATTATTACACAATGATTTTCGGATTCTAAAGGTACCAGACTTATATAATTCGTGTATAAGGTGATAAGGGTTCGAAATCTACCCATCCAATAGTATTTGGACAAGTTTAAGCCTTGTATTTTACATTATCTTTTCATTTTATTAAAATCGTTAAATAATGAGGTCATCGCTGCATCATAATGATGTCATAAATAATTTAATTTATTTAATGTCTAAAAATTATAAAAAAAATACTATGATGTAGGAAATCTTTTTAGATTTATAATTAATATTTATAGTCAAAATTTGGATCTGTGTAACCCCACTTAAAAACTGTTTTAGTAAAACAACTCATGTTTGTGTCAATTTAATTTTAACATTAAATAAATATATATTAATGTCATTTTCCAACTAAAGTGGCTCCATGGGGTCCCCAAGATGACCCATGGGTTGTATTGGTAGGCCATGACTCATAAAATAGGAGTAGGACAAGTGTCAAGCTCATCTCATATTATTAAAACATTATTTTTACCTTAAACTACACTAATTACCTCTAATCGCGATTAAGAACTTAAAATTTACTATTCACCAAAAAATTATTTTAATCTCATTGAACCACATTTTACTTCTTAATGACAACCATGTATGTCGGATTTTTTAAAATCAAATCACAGAAGTGGTAATATTTCATTTTAACGAAAAATTCAGTTTTTAACAACCACTTAGTGGTTTCACTATTCATCAAAAATTGAAGTTTTTTCAGAATAAGGCCAAAATTTCACCCTAAGCTATAATTGATATTCCGAATTCAAAAATGATTTATATTTTACAAAATTCCAAACATATAAGTTGTATTAATTAATTTTATAATTAATTCCCGCTGTTACAACAAATAGCGTGTTTTTAAGAAACAATTTATATCAAAAGATTGACAATTGTTTATGTCCAATTTCAATGTTAAATTAATTATAATGACCACCATTGGATAAAATGGTAAAAATATATTCTAATTATACTTTAAAACCACTAAATATTATAATTTATCACTATAAATTATTTTGATTAAAAAAGTTGTTTTTAAGTATTTTTCACTATTCATAAAAATTTAGAAGTTCTCAGAAAAATACCAAAAATTCAACATAGGCTAATTTCAATATTACGAATCCTAAAATGAAGTCCATTTTGATAAATAAAATTTATAAAATTTCAAAAAGTAGGTATTACTATTCACAACGGCTAGTTTAATTAGTTGTGGTGTGTGTTAGAGCTCGAGGTTGCGTACAATGCAAGCTATTGTATTATTGAATGAGAAGCGTATCGTGGAAGCTTGGGGTGTTACATTCTCCCCTCCTTCAATAAATTGCGTCCTCGCAATTTGAAAATTTTCTTTGAAAATAAAAGGTTGAAAAGAGAAAATACCTTTGAGGAAAACCCACATCGGAAATAAGGTTAATAAATATATAACATTAAAAGAAAGCAAGATAAGTACAAAGGTCACCCGATATAGCCCATTCTAGGATTCTATGAAAATATGGATATGGAGGAGAAACAAACCATCAAGGTCTGATGGAGAGTTATAGAAAACAGGATTAGGAGAAAGTTTAACCACAAGAAAATCACAAACTTGTGATTGGTTAAACGGTCATTGAATCCCCAGTTGGAAAAGTTAACCGACAACATTTTTGTTTTAAGTTACCTTTTATAATGTTGAGGAATTTATTTAGGAGATTTACTAAGAACGTAAGGGAATATACATACTTGTTATGTATACTTTCATTCGTTAATAAATTTTTACCACAAACCCAACTTTTACTCCAAATGGTAATGGAACTCAAAAATATTCTATTTATCCTAATTGTATAAGGTTCCAAATGTTAACACATACCATTTAGATTAGTAAAACTATTTTGTAATAACCAGGGACTTCCTGTAGGCTAGTGGTAGGAAATAAAGGCTTGTCGCACTATGGTTGTGGGTTCGATTCCTATAGCTTTGTCCGACGCGACGGGTTATTCCCCACCCTGTAGGTTGTCCTTTTCCTAAAACTATAGTATTATAATATTCCAAAAATAATCTTCAGAAATGCTTAAACCTTAAACAATACTATCCATGGTTCAACTTAATCCATTCCGACCTTAATAGTTATCCAAAATACCTCCGTCCAGACTTTCTCAAAAAGGTCTCTAAATTCCAAAATCAATTGTGACATCAGATTCCCCAAACAAAGAAAAGTTTCTCTTATTGTCACATACTAAAGATATGATTACCTTAATCATATTAAAACCTTACTGAAATCAAAAAGTACTACAGTAAAATCTTTATATATATCACATTATTCTTATAACCATAATATAATCCTTGAGTCCAAAAGCACCAATACATTAATTATTCCGCTTCAACTGTAGTCACAACATAAGATTGGCCTTGATCCCTTGGCCTTTTCTGAGGTAAGTTTCCTTGACGCTTAGGACATTCATTTTCATAATGCCCCATTTCCCTACAATTGTAGCATTCAACTTTGACAGCCTCTTTCTTTCCCTTGCAATCACGGGCCTGTTGACCCTTTTCTCCACATTTGTAACAAACTCCCATTCCTTTTAGGCATGTACCAGGGTGATTCTTTCCCACAATTATCACATAATGGAAAATCCTTCTTTCCATTTTTCCCTTTATCTGTCTCTTGTTCCACCGTTCTCTTCTTCTCTTGCTTTACTTTGTTGTCATAAGACTTAGAGAATTCCTTTTTTGTCTTGATAGCACACGAGACAATATCTTCATATGATGAGAAGGATTGTGATACTAAAGCTCGACGGAGAAATGGTTTTAACCCATCAAAGAAACGATCAATCTTACCCCTTGGGTTACGTATATAATCGGCAGCATGCCTCGCTAACCTTGTAAAGTTACCCTCATACTTTGCGACATTCTCATCCTCCTTCTGCCTCAGACACAGAAATTGCCTTTCCATATCCGCTCGATGGTCTCGAGGAAAGTATTTTTCTCAGAACAGCTCTTTGAAATCCTACCATTCCATGTTTGTTAATTCATCATCTTCCTTTGTGTTTTGAATTAGTGACCACCATTGATCGGCATCTCCAGTGAGGCGGTAAACTGCCATGACAACATTCTCCCTTTCACTACTCCCCAAGGCATGGAATATTTTCTCTAAGGAATTTATCCATTGCTCAGCTACTATAGGATTTGTACTCCCATTGAAGGTTGGCGGTTGTTGCCTCATGAAACGGTCTAGCATTGATCCTCCACGTTGCAGATCAGGGTGCTCCATACGAGTAAGGTTGTTATTCATAACCTGCGTGAGTTGTCCCAGTACGGTGAGAAGCTGATCAGCACCAGTTGTATCACTAGCTCCACCATAATTATCCTGAGCAGGAGGGAAATCCCTACACGGAGTGCGTGCATTGATACGGTTTCCATTCCTTCCACTAGGCGCCATTTCTAAACAATGGCATAAACTAGATTAGTTCATGAATCAAAATACATAATTCCATACTTGTAAAACACTTAACATAAATTGAACTAATTATGGATATAATCCATAATTATACAAATGTTTTCTTTGAGGAAGTATATACTCGTAACCCTTCATAGTGGTTTGTAAAGAAAATGGGAATTATCCAAAGCATATCCCCCGGGAGTGTCGTAACCAAGAGTGCAGCAAGGCCCGTTGTCGTGCACCAGTTCCCGTTCGAGTCTAGCTCAAAGCGGTGTTTTCAGGTTTTACACCTAGGTACATCTGTGCCAGAGCCGCCTCTACCTGCTCGTATCCAGACAGGGATGTATTGCTCGGAAAACTCACAACATCTCTACAATACCAAAATTCTAGGAAGTTCTTCTATACTAATCCTCAAAGTCTATCTTCGGGATATGTGCTCTAATCAGAGTTTATCTAAATCTATCTTCCAAGGTTAGTACTAAACTGCTTCTGATACCAACTGTAACGCCCTGAGCCCAGCTACCCAGAGTCGGTGCATTACTTCGTAACATTGGCATGATCACAAAAGATCAAGTCTCGAAAGACCGATTAGTTTAGTAGCCTTGGAAACACTAGATACATTCATAAATCTTACATTACATCATAAAGTGAAAAACTAATAACAAAGTCTTCATAGTCCACACTCATATCCTCTTCTGACTATCCCTGCAGGTCATTCATAAAATACTTCTTCACATCCTGGAAAATATTAAAACATTGAAAGGGGTGAGCTCAGATGCTCAGTAAGGATAACAATATTGCGGAAGTTTTCATAAATAAACATAAACATTTAAGGCAATGTATAACTAAACAAAAGCCTTATTAAACTTGAACTTCAGCATAATATGGAAAAAGTAAAATCAAATAATGCCACTTACTTACTCACATGGATATTCTACTAGACGAATAATCACATGAAAGATCAATAACCACTTTCATAATGAGGGAATGTATAATGCCGGACATTCTGAAACATTTTGTCAAGGCCTCGGCCAAGACGTCTAAAATGATTAAGGCCTCGGCCAAAACCATAAATCAAATTGGGAAAGGGCCTCGGCCAATTCCACATCTAGTTGTCTCATGAGACCTACCGATGCATCGAGGAGCTATAGCAGGCTCCACCCGTCACTTATTAAGTCCAATACATTCCTCATATGAACAGGTTTAAACATCTCATAAACCATAACATAATCATATCACATAAAACATGCATAAAGGAAACATAAAATTTCCACATTTCAATAACAAGATATCAATACAACACATTGATATAATAAAAACGCTTTCAAAACCATTTTCAATACCAAAATAAAAGAAAAGTATAACATGGTGTTTATTTTTCATTAAAAAAAGGGTATGGCTTGTAGAGGAAGCCGAAACTCAAATAGTGGTCATGGCGGGGGAGAAGTCGTTGTCACCGCATACGTACGACAAAAACATTCCCTTTTGTCATTTAGTAAACGCTTCGTATAAAAAAGATTCCTTTTAAATAAACTTAAAAGTCAAAGGGGTTTATACACCATATAAAAGAAAGTTGTGTATAAAACCAAATAAGCCTCAATGAAAGGGGATTGAGACGAAGTCCTTAAAAAGATCATTTTTTTAAATAAAGTACATCTATAATGTGTATTCACTATAAGGACACATAAATAATGTACAAATACAAGATAGGACATAAAAATATCATGACATAATTTGAAAGTAGGAGATTAACCCAAAGAATAGAAATTGGGTTAAGAAGTTCCCTTACCTCGTGTCTGACTTGACTCAACCGTTCTTTAACCTCATGAATAATAAAATAGAGTTAATATATACATTATTAAGAACAATTTTGAATTTCATTATCCTTATTATATTACTTATTACAATGATATTAACATTATGTAATTATTTAAATTAATAACGGTCGTTTTGTCGATCTTTGGTACTTGAGTCAACAATAAAATTATTATAATTACAAGTTGTTTATGTGGTAGAATATCCATTATCTCCAGAATTATATTCATGATTTAGATGTCATATATATCTTATATATCCAGTATATACATTCATTTATAATATTACATAACATTTAGAGGTAAGAAATGAAATGCACCGTTCATGGAGACGGTAAGTCGTACGTACGCATGAACGCTACTTTCATTTCAATTTCATATTTAATGGAACGAAATCATAATGATATAAATGTATAATATAATTCCAGTATAATATATTGTATAATACCATTTAATCCATCCTTTATACATCCCACATATGGCATTAACGATTCAAATCACTTTGAGGGGGCGGTAGTCCGCACTTCCTAAAATGAAATTATCGCATTTTACCCATAATGGAAATCATAAAGTATGCCATAAATGAGAAATACAGAAGCATAAGTAAAACATAAACATATTATATATCATATATAAAAATAGTGACATCTTAATGGCCACCTTTGAAGGTGTTATATGAGTGTTGAACAATCATCGTTTCGTGAGGCAGAAATTCTCCATCCACAGAAACCGTATGTTCTTTAACCATTAGATGTAGGTGTGTGTAAGTGTAGCTCGAATCCTTATTATAACAACATCCTAGTATATTTAGGATACTGGTGTTGTTAAAAAAGAAATGAATAAAAAGATTTTAGGGGGTTGGAGAAGAAAAATAAAACAAAACAACATTAGAGAAGACATTACCTCAAAATCGGGTAACTCTTTTTTGATTTGAGCCAAAGGCTTACTTTGGAAGAGTTATGCCCAAATTGAGGCTTCTATGAGTAATAAGGGGAAGTTGGGAGAGTATTTGGGCAGAGGTTGGCCGAGCCAAATGGCTTGAAGGTGTGAATAAGGTGGGAGAGGTGGGGGCCTTTTATAAGTGGAGAGGAGGGGATTTTTTGGAAAGATTGAAATGTTACATTATTACACAATGATTTTCGGATTCTAAAGGTCCCAAACTTATATAATTCGTGTCTAAGGTGATAAGGGTTCAAAATCTACCCATCCAATAGTCTTTGGACAAGTTTAAGCCTTGGATTTTACATTATCTTTTCATTTTATTAAAATCGTTAAATAATGAGGTCATCGCTGCATCATAATGATGTCAAAAATAATTTAATTTATTTAATGTCTAAAAATTAAAAAAAAAATACTATGATTTAGGAAATCTTTTTAGCTTTCTAATGAATATTTATAGTCAAAATTTGGATCTGTTTAACCCCACTTAAAAACTGTTTTAGTAAAACAACTCATGTTTGTGTCAATTTAATTTTAACATTAAATAAATATATATTAATGTCATTTTCCAACTAAAGTGGCTCCATGGGGTCCCCAAGTTGACCCATGGGTTGTCTTGGTCGGCCATGACTCATCCAATAGGAGTAGGACAAGTGTCAAGCTCATCTCATATTATTAAAACATTATTTTTACCTTAAACTACACTAATTACCTCTAATTGCGATTAAGAACTTAAAAGTTACTATTCACCAAAAAATTATTTTAATCTCATTGAACCACATTTTACTTCTTAATGAAAACCATGTATGTCGGATTTTTGAAAATCAAATCACAGAAGTGGTAATATTTCATTTTAACGAAAAATTCAGTTTTTAACAACCACTTAGTGGTTTCACTATTCATCAAAAATTGAAGTTTTTTCAGAATAAGGCCAAAATTTCACCCTAAGCTATAATTGATATTCCGAATTCAAAAATGATGTCTATTTTACAAAATTCCAAACATATAAGTTGTATTAATTAATTTTATAATTAATTCCCGCTGTTACAACAAATAGCGTGTTTTTAAGAAACAATTTATATCAAAAGATTGGCAATTGTTTATGTCCAATTTCAATGTTAAATTAATTCTAATGACCACCATTGGATAAAATGGTAAAAATATATTCTAATTATACTTTAAAACCACTAAATATTATAATTTATCACTATAAATTATTTTGATTAAAAAATTTGTTTTTAAGTATTTTTCACTATTCATAAAAATTTAGAAGTTCTCAGAAAAATACCAAAAATTCAACATAGGCTAATTTCAATATTCCGAATCCTAAAATGAAGTCCATTTTGATAAATAAAATTTATAAAATTTCAGAAAGTATGTATTACTATTCACAACGGCTAGTTTAATTAGTTGTGGTGTGTGTTAGAGCTCGAGGTTGCGTACAATGCAAGCTATTGCATTATTGAATGAGAAGCGTATCGTAGAAGCTCGGGGTGTTACAACTTAAGATTAAGACCCTAAGAATTGGTCATGACTGTGAGTTTGAAAATCATGAGTTTGAATCTTAATGTTCACATAATGGCTATAGTCATAACTTTTCTGCCCCTAGAACACATCAACAAAATGGTGTAGTAGAAATAAGAAATAGAACACTATAAAAAATTTCAAGAACAATGCTCAATGAGTATGACCTACCTATTTATTTTTGGGTTGAAGCTGTGAATACAACTTGTTATATTATCAATAGAGTCTTGATTAGACCTGTTCTTAAGAATACCCCTTATGAGTTGTGGAATAATAGGAAATTTAAGGTTAATTACTTCAATGTTTTTGGCTGTAAGGTTTTTATTCTCAATACCAAGGATAATCTTCACAAGTTTGCTTCCAAAAGTGATGAAGGGATTTTTCTTGGTTATTATTTAACTAGAAAATACTATAGAGTCTTTAACAAAAGAACCAAATGTGTGGAAGAATATGTTCACATCAAGTTTGATGAAACTGATCCACATGAACCTAAGCCTTCTCTTGAAAATCTTGAAGAAGATTTGACTGTTCTGGACCTTAATGATAAAACTAAAGAACCTACTGTAAAAACATCCAATTCTGGACATATTCTAGAATCTTCTTCTATAGAACTCTAACTTAGAGAAGATACTAAAATTTCTAGTCCTACCTTTACTAGATCAACTATGATTCTAAAGAATCATCCTTTGGATGCTGTTGTTGGTAATCTTGATAGAGGGACACAGACTAGAGATTCTATAAGAAACCAGGTTCAACATCAAGCCTTTCTTTCACAGCTAGAACCTAAAAATGTCAATGATGCAATCAGTGATGAATTTTGGGTAATGGATATGCAAGAAGAGTTAAATCAATTTGAAAGAAACAAAGTCTGGGAATTAGTTGACAGACCTAAGGACACCTTGACCATAGGCACTAAATGGGTTTTTAGAAACAAAGTTGATGAATCTGGAAACATAGTTAGAAACAAAGCTAGGTTAGTTACACAAGGATATAGTCAAGAGTAAGGTATAGACTATGAGGAAACCTTTGCACCTGTATCTAGATTAGAATACATTAGGATCTTACTTGCCTATGCTGCTCATCTGAATTTCAAGTTATATCAAATCGATGTCAAAAGTGCTTTTCTAAATGGTTTTACAATTGAAGATGTTTTTGTTGAACAACCACCTGGATTTACTAATCGTCATTTTCCAAATCAAGTTTTCAAGCTATCCAAAGCTTTATATGGTTTGAAACAAGCTCCAAGATCTTGGTATTATAGAATTAACCATTTTCTTATTTCAAAAAGTGTTACTAAAGGGATTGCTGATCCAACTCTTTTTATTAAAAGAATTTCTAAAGATGTTTTAACAGTAAAAATCTATGTTGATGACCTTATTTTTGGATCTTCTAAACATTCTTTATGTACTGATTTTTCACAGAGTATGAAAAATGAATTTGAAATGAGTTTAATGGGAGAACTCAAATATTTTCTTGGATTTCAAGTTTTTCAAAATGAAAATGGCATTATTTTGAATCAAAGTAAATATAAAAAGGATCTTTTAAAAAGTTTTGGTTGGGATAGTATTAAGAAAATTGATACTCTTATGAGTACTGTCTATAAATTGGATGGAGATGAAACTGGGAAACTAGTGGATCAAACCAGTTACAGAGGTATGATTGTAAGCTTACTTTACCTTACTGCTAGTCAACCAGATATTATGTTTAGTGTGTGTATGTGTGAAAGATTTCAAGCTAATACAAAATAATCTCATTTACTTGCTGTTAAATGAATTTTTAAGTATCTTAAACATACTGCTAATTGGGGTTTGTTTTATCCAAAAGGACAATCTTATGAATTAATGAGTTATTCAGATGCTAAATTTGCTGGTTGCAAGTTGGATAGAAGAAGCATATCTGGAACATGTCATTTATTGGGAAAATCCTTGGTGTCTTGGTGTAGTAAGAATCAGAATTTTGTAACTTTGTCTACTGTCTAAGTAGAGTATATAGCTGCTGGTATTTGCTGTGCACAAATTCTGTAGATGCAAAACACTCTTTTGGACTATAGATATTATTTTAAGCATGTTTAAATTAATTGTGATAACACTAGTGCAATAAACATTTCAAATAATCCTGTATCTCACTCTAGGACCAAACACATTGATGTAAGGCACCACTTTTTAAGAGATCATTACCAAAAAGGTGATATTACTCTTGAATTTATAGATACTGAACATCAATTAACTGACTTTTTCACCAAAACTTTAAGTTTGGATAGGTTAAGTTACATTATACATGAGTTAGGAATGATTAACCTTGATCGGTAGATACCTCACCGATGTGAAAACCTCACTGATTTGAAAACCTCACAGATGTGAAAGCCTCACCGATATGAAAACCTCACTGATGTGAAAACCTCACCGATGTGAAAACCTCACCAATGTGAAAACCTCACTGATGTGAAAACCTCACCGATGTGAAACCTCACTGATGTGAAAACCTCACCAATGTAAAACCTCACCGATGTAAAACCCCACAGATGTGAAAACCTCACTGATGTAAAACCTCACCAATGGACCTCACTGATAGGAATTCTCACCGATAAACCCTACCAATGAGTACGCGCTGTTTTAAACTTCTGTCTACCACCAAAATTTGTATCATTTTTACTTCATTTTATTTTATTTATTTATTGATTCCTAAATGATAAAACAAAGTCCTAGTTACTTCTCAATCCACTGAGCCTCAAACCCTTTACCCTCAAGCCTTAGCTCCCAAACCTCTTAAAAACCCTAATTTCCTCGAACCAGAGATGGAAAAAACCAAACTCCCTACTGTCAGATATGAAATTGATGAGCTGAATGTGAAGAAGAAGAAGTCAGAGCCAGAAACAAGTGGTAGTATTTGTAAAAAAAGATCAGGGAGGTGACCAGTAAACCCACATTTACAAAATAGATATATTGAAATCGAGAAAGTGCTGTGCGCGAAATGGCTGATGTCTAGTATCTCGCTAGTTCTCGAGGTGCTGGAAGATCAAAAGTGGGTAGAATGCTTCTCAAATAATAATTTCCCCTACTATCCGAATCTAGTAAAATAGTTTTATGAGTTTTTGAGTTTTGAGAAATCAGAAGATGAGAACCGAGTGATTTCTTTTGTAAATGGAAAGGAAATGTATTTTTCATCTGTTGAGTGGGCTAAGTATCCGAGAGTACAACATGAAGGAGTTTTTGGTTACACATCAAAGACAATACCACCTACAAGTGATATATTTGACTATGAGACTGACTTAGAGGACCTCACAGGCAGTGGCAAGCAAAGACAGGTGGTGGCTGTTGAAATGGATGGAGAGAATAGATTGATGTTCAAATTTGTTCAGCATGTCTTAATACCAAGGAGAGGGGACTTTTCTAACTTAAGATATCAAGATATATATCTCTTAAATCTCTTGAGACATTGTGTGAAAGTGAATCTGTGCATATTGCTAATGTTTCAAATGGAGGACATGACCAAGCCAAAATAAAAAACCAATGACCTATTCTTTGCCAAGTTGATCTCAGTAATGATAAAATTGAAAGGAGTAGCTGAGTCTCAAGATGATACAGTGGTAGTAAGGAATAATTTTTTTATCATAAACACAGTTTGCAAATACATGAAGATAAACTGGAATCCATGGAGAAGAGAGTGGGTTAATGATGACAAGAAGGTTTATGATAAGTTCAATCATGTGGATCATCCTTCAAGGCTTAAGGATGTAAGGGATCTAGGTCTAGGACCTGATGAAGAAGAACCCGAGTACAATGATGAGACTGATGAAGAAGAGACTTCTATGGCTGATGGAAGGGATCCAGACTTGCCTCCAAGTACTGCTGCTGAAATTGTATATTCAGGAAAGGGAACATTATTAGAAGAAGAAACTACTACTAATGAGGAAGACCAGCAAGTACCTGAGAATGAAGAAGAAAGGGAGAATGAATCTAAAGCCTCTGATTCTACTTTCTTAAGTCTGAGTCCATTGATAGGAAGCTCAGTTGTGCCTGTTAAAGATGTAGTAGGCGAGATGGAAGGACCTTTACCTATTCCTGAGGAGCCTCTTGATGTTTCAGAGATGGAGTTGAGTGTAGAAAATTCCTCTAAGGAAGAAACATCTGTTGAGAATGCTATTACTGTACAAGAAAATTCACCAGTTGAGGGGGAGAATCAATCCAGGTTTGGCAGTGTGTCAGTGGCTGTTGAAATTGAGGATTGGGAAGAAGACCCAAGTTTTGTGGTTTGTGGATTGGACCATCCAGATTCTGATAATGAGGCATCCCTCAATAGACCAAAAACCAATTATGATATTAAGACTGAGTTGTTACCTGCAGATGTGGTCAGAATGCATGATCTGGAAAAGCTCAAGTATGATCTAAAAATCATTTTTGTGGAAGAAATAAGGAAAATGGAAGCCTCACTGGTGTCATCCATTCAATCGATTATGAATGACTCAGTGACCAATATAGTATCTGGAATAGCACCTGTTGTTATTTCTCCTGCTGATATGATCACTAGGGATGATCTTGAATCCTTAAAGAATGAGTTGAAAGCGTCTTTTAGTGCCTCTATTTCCGAGTTAAAGCACTAATTTGTTGAATAGATGAGCAATTTGGAAATGTATTTTGAACTCTCTCTCAGCTGTAATGTCTCTACCTTTGTGGAAGAAATAGTGGATGAATTTACAACTTTCCAGAATCAGTTGTCTAGAATGGAAGAGGATGTTGAAGCTCTAAATAAATCTGTTATCTCTTTAGAATATTATATGAGTTATAAATCCCAAGAAGATAAATATTTAGCTTATGTCAAAGGTGTTTTGAGCTATATGGTATCAGTATTTAAAGGTTTTAAAACCTCAATGAAAGATCATGTCAGCACCCAGGATTCCCAAGTCAAAAATCATATCAGTGGGTTGACCAAAAACTTCAAGGAAACAATAACTTTCTCTGTTGGTTCTCTTGTCTCCAGACCTTCAATAGAACTAAACCAAATTCAAGCTGTGAGGAAGGAGGATCTTGGTTCAGCATCAACCAGTGGCTCTGTGGACTCATCAGATCTGACCAAAGTGGTGACTTATACTAGAGATACATCTAAAGAGATAATGAAGATTGTTTAGGACTATAGGAGAGAATCTTATGCCTCTTAGAAAGAAGTGAAAGAAAAGGTAGACTACTATTTTCAAATGATTTATACCAAACATCAACTCAATAACCACTTCAAAATTCTGTTAGAAAACCTGAAGTTACCTCCTGTTAATAAAGCCTTCAGAGAGCAAGTCAGCGATCTAAGAGAACTGACTCCAGCCTTGGAAAAATTCATGGAGAACAAGGATGATTTCATATCTTCTATGGAGAGAGAAGGAGGAATAATTATGGATTTCAAAAATATTTTGTTGCATTTATTACATGTAAATGCTAGACCGATAAGGCCCTATCCTTAAACCTTACTTAATCTTGAGTTATTACAAGATTACACATCGAGTATCTTTTCAGGTTTAGAGTTTTTGAGAATTAGATCATAAAACTTGCATTACATTCCATATTTAAACAAAGTGGTTACATAAAAGACAATATTCATTTTTCCCATCAACAGAAACATATTTAAAATAAAACATGGATTCTTTCTTGACACTTCCTTGACACTATCATCATATCATGTACCATTCCCTTGACCTGTGAAAAACATTTCAAAAACTTGGGATGAGCGTAAAAATCTCAGTAAGGGTTATAAAAAGTATGGAAAGGAAACATGAGTACATATATACATAAGAATGAAATCATACTTTACCCATAAAACATAAGCACTTTAACATACCTCATAAAATAATGAATAAATCATAGAAATCATAAGACATACAGGTAACTTGAGGCATTAATAACATTCTTATGTAGGGAGTAACCCTCTTGGTTACGTTTGGAATACCCATCACAGTATATTCCCTAAATCTCTTCGGAGAAACCTTAACGTTTAACTCCTTCGCGTTACCCAATGCATTGGAGAGCTATATCAGGCTCACCCGCCCTTAGTTTATCACTGAACCACCCATCTTCATAACATTGCCCAAGAACCATAACATAATCATAACACATAACTTAAGCATAAAGGAAAGATAACATTTCTACATTGCAATAACAATATAACATTTTAAGATATTGAAATAATGAATCTACTCTAAAAACCATTTTCAAAACCATATAAAAAATTTAATAAAGAGATTTTTAAATCAAAGGGTCCCTTACAACATTGAAGCTTTTAACATTTTAAACCATTAATATCCATATAAATAAATCCTTAAAACCACTTTGAAAACATGGATATTAAAGATAAATATTTATAAGATTAAATCATTAAAACATTTAAAATGATATTTTAGTTAAAGGGTTTTTACCAAAATGAGAGACACTTGAATACAATAATTGAGGAATAACATTTAATCAGAACTTTATAATATCATGAGAATAAAGGTATTAATGATATAATATTACAAATGACAGTATATTCACCATATTAGAGTGAATTGGTGCATAACAACAATGAATTCTCGATGGAAATGTAAATTGAGATGAAATCCATTATAATGATGGTATCCTTAAATTAAGGACAAATCAATCTCATAATTATGTGAGACAAATATAAATACACCCAATATAAGTGGATATTAAGTGTAAAATAATCAAATTTCATTCACACATATTCAAAGGATGACATATTCAATAACTACATGTTGAACCCAAAGAAATCGAAATTGGGTTAAGAAGTTCCCTTGACAGCCTAACGGCGTCACATCAAATTTTAGAAAAAGAGTTGATGAGAGAGATAAAGGGTATCTCATCACTTGGACATAAAATTTACGACAATAAGGATATATAAGAACATATCCCCACATAATAAGATGAAAATTAAAAGACATAACAAAAGAAGTATTTTAAAAAGAGGAGGGTGAAAGGTTCCCTTACCGATTTGGGTAACTTTCGAAACGTACACCCCATGAAAGAAAGACTATACAACATTGATGTAAATAATCATAAACTAAAGTATGTTACACAAAGAGTAGAATAATTGATAGTACATACACCACTCAAAAGGAAATATTGGCAAATGTAGCATGAATCTCACGAAAACACAAAGTGAGATAAAAAGCCCCCTACGAAATTTCTGCAGCCTAACGATGCCAATTAAAACTTCCAAAATGGATTGATGAGATAAAATAGGGTCTCTCATCATATGAACATAAAAATTACAGTTTTATTAATATAAAATAACATCCCAATCATAAGAAAGATGAGCTTAAAAGGAATGACATAAAAGAGTGTACTTAAAAAGAAAGAGAGGGGTAGGATCCCTTACCTCGGGTCCGACTTGACTCGATCGTTCTTTAACCTCATAAATAATAAACTTGAGTTAATTTATACTTGCTTAAGAACCTTTTTCTAGTCCTTTTATATCACTTACTACCATGCTATGAACACTATGTAATTATTTTAGTTAATAATGGTCGTTTTGTAGATCATTGCTACTTGAGTCAAAAATAAACTCTTTAAAATTACAAGTTGTTCATGTGGTAAAATATATATTATATCCATAATTACATTCATTATGTAGATATAATATATATAATATATATCCATTATATACATGAATTTATAATATTACATAACATTTAGAGGTAAGAAATGAAAGGCACCGTTCATGGAGACGGTAAGCCGTACGTACACATGAACACTACTTCCATTTCTATTTCTTATTTAATGGAATTAAAACATAATGATACATAATAGTATTACAATTCCAGTATGGTATCATATATAATATCATTAAATATATCCTTTATATGTACCACATATGGTATTAACGAATCAAATCACTTTGAGGGGGCGGTAGTCCGCACTTCCTAAAATGAAGATATCACGTTTAACCATAATGGAAACCATAAAGGTATGCCATAAATGAAAAATACAGAAGCTTAAGTAAAACATAAAAATATTATATATCATATATAAATATAGTGACATCTTAATGTCCACCTTTGAGGGTGTTAAAATAATAATGAACAATCATCGTTTCGTGAGGCATAAATTCACCATCCACAGAAACAATATGTTCTTTAACCATTACATGTAGGTGTGTGTAAATGTAGATCGAATCCTTCTTATAAAAAAATCTTAGTATATTGAATATACTGGATTTTTTACAAAAGAAATGAATAAAAATAGTTTAGGGGGTTGGAGAAGCAAAATAAAACAAAAGAACACAAGTGAAGACATTACCTTAAAATGAACTATCTCTCTTTGATTTGAGCTCAAAGGCTTCCTTGGGATAACTTCTGCCCAATGTGAGGCTTCTAGGAGTAATAGAGGGATGTGGAGAGACAAAATGAGCAGTTTTTGGCCGAGACAAAGGCTTGAGAGGTGTGGGTAAGGTGGTAGAGGTGGAGGCCTTTTATAGGAGGAGAGGAGGGGCACTCTTGGAAAGTTACAAAATGTTACTTTATTTTCAAATGAGTTTCGGATTTTAAAGGTCCCACATTGATTTATTTTGAGGATAAGGTGGTAAGGGTTTGAAATATACTCATCCAATAGGTCTTTGACAAGTGTAAGTTATAGTTTTAACATTATCTTTTCATTTTATTTAAATCCTTTATTAATGAGGTAATCGCTGCATCATCATGATGTCATAAATAATTTAATTTATTTAATGTCTAAAAATTATAAAAAAATATCATGATGTAGTAAATCTTTTTATATTTCCAATGAATATTTATAGTCAAAAATATTACTTGTATAACCCCATTTAATTTTTTTTAGTAAAACAACTCATGCTTGTGACATTTTTATTTTAACTTTAAATAAAAAGTTGTTTATGTCATTTTACAACCAAAGTGGATCCATGGGGTCCCCAACTTGACCCATGGATTGTCTTGGTCGGCCATGAAACATCCAATGAGGGTAGGACATGTTTATAGGTCATTTAATATTATTAATACATTATTTTTACCTTAAATTACACTAATTACCTCTAATCGCGATTAAAAACTTAAAAGTTACTTTTCACCAAAAAATTATTTTAATCCCATTGAACCACATTTTAAATCTTAATGAAATCCATGTATGTTGTATTTTTGAAATTCAAATCAAATAAGTGGTAAAGTTTCATTTAAACAAAAAATCAGTTTTTAAACTACCACTTAGTGGTTTCACTATTCATCAAAAATTGATGTTTTTCAGAAAAATACCGAAAATTCACCCTAAGCTATATTTGATATTCCGAATTAAAAAATTATGTCTATTTTACAAAATTCAAAACATATATGTTGCATTTATTAATTTAATAATCAATTCCCACTGTCAAAACAAATAGCGTGTTTTTAAGAAACAATATCTATTAAAAGATTGACACTAGTTTAAGTCCAATTTCAAAGTTAAATTAATTCCAATGACCACCATTAGATTAAATGGTAAAAATATATTCTAAATACACTCTAATATAAATTAAAAATACAATCTATCCATATAAATAAATCAGATTAAAAGGAGGTTTTGAATTAAAATGCAACATTTTTAATAAAAATGATCTTTATCGGAAAAATAACAAAATTTTAACCAAAGTAAATTTTGATGTCCAGATTCTAAAGAAGGATTTTATTTTGTCAAATACAACATATAAATTTGTCAAAAGTATATTTAAAAATGGTTCTCCATCAAAATGCAGTTAATCGACCTTTTAAAGAATATTAGAAGATTTATGCTTAAAATTGGATTCATTTGCATTTTAAGCCTCCAACATTTATTGGATAAAAGTAAAAATATTTGACAAAAATATATAATCATTTTGTAGTTAGTTCCATTCATTCCCTCCATTACAACGTCTAGGCGTTAACTACCTTTTAAAATAATATTATTTTATTATTAGAGTACAATTTAAGATTTCAAAGAAACTCGTTGTTGCGTATTGGGTACGCCCTCGAGCATAGCATTCCCTTTAAAGTAATATTATTATTTTATTCAAAAATATGGATAAATATTAAATTGACATATTATTTATTTACCTGAGGTGTTACATCCTTCCCCCCTTTTTGGAATTGCGTCCTCGCAATTTTAAAATTGGGCTTGAAAGCTTCATTGAAAATCTCACATCAGAACAAGAGTCAGAAAAACTATCACTTTAAAAGAATGAGAGATAAGTACAAATGTCACCCGAGTTAACCCATACTACGATTCCAAGTATGAAAATATGGATATGGAGGAAAAAAAGGGGTCATGTTCTGATGGAGAGTGATAGTAAACATGTATAGGAGAAAGTTAACAATAAGAAAATCACAAACTTGTGATGGGTTAAATGGTATTTGATTCCCCAGTAGGAAAAATTAACAGAAAACATTTTTGTTTTAAGTTACTTTTCATTGAGGAATTTATTTACGAGCTTAAATAAAACATAAGGAAGCATACTTAATTGTCATGTTGACTTTCAAATTTTACTATATTTCTTACACGAACTCATATTTTCTCCAAAAGACGAGTATTTAGGATGACTTGTTCACATTAAGAGAGCTATAATCAACTTCTATAGAGTCACCTAATCCACATAAGAGAACTATATACTTCCCATGTCTTTAGACCTTAACCAAAACTAAAACCCAAAGTTCAAAAAATACCATTCAATAAACATCTATCCATAAAATTCTACAAAGTAAACCAAACTAAGATTTAAACCCAATTCTCTGAAGGATTTAATCACATAGTCTCCTAAGATAAATTTTAACATTTTTCTCCAAAATAACATCAGTTACTCTTACAGTCTCATACTGAAAAGTAATTAACCTAATCACATATCCTCCATGATAGGCTAATAATTTCCACTGATAACCAAAAAAAATCAACTTACTCTTAATTCATAAAATCATCTAACTAAAAAGAATCATTCAAACTAACGAGGGACTTCATGTAGTCCAGTGGTAGGCGATAAACACCAGTTGCACTTTGGTTGTGGGTTCGATTCCCGCAACTTTGTCCGACGTGACGAGTTGTCACACGGTCTGCGTGTTATCCCTTTTCAAAAACTATATAATTTTATAACATTCCTCAAAAAGAAATAAATTCATCAAAAATAACCATAACATATTTTAACCACAAAGGTTATCCGATAACTTCCATTTTGCAACCCAAAATGTATTAACCAGTAATTGCCTCAAATTCAAGGATCATATAAACCCAAATGGTTCTTTATAACTATATCCAAAAAATAAAGGATAATTATTCCTTGAATAAAATTTTCATATATCAAACATCAGGGTTACTATAAAAAGTCTTCTAATGTAACCCCATCATCAAGAGAGACTTAATACATCTAAGAATTTCACCATCCTAAAATCTACCATAACCCTTGAATCCCTTATATGATGACTTCTTACTCATTCAACATTCTTCATGATCCATTAGCCATTCCTTTTCAACTTATTCTGAAATACTTCTTTCCTACAAACAAAATCATGAATCCTATCCTAAGATTCCAATAATAGGAAAACATATGTTAAGAAATAATCCATACCTTTCATTCTTCATTGTCAGTTTCTTCATCCACAATCGGAATGACATTAGGTATTGGTAAATGAATATCTGTATGATATTTGTGACCCCATTCCTGAAACTTCTTTGTAGGACATGTGTTTTCATAATGCCCATGCACAACACATTTAAAACATTCAATTGATCCTTCAGAAAGAACTTATTTCCCTTTCCTAGAGTCAACTAGATGCTTCCTTTTTCCATGGTAGGTTCTTGCTTTATGACCTTCATTTCCACATCTATAGCATCTTTCTGTCCCTCTGAAACATTTTCCTATGTGTTTCTTTCCACATATTTTACACATAGGTTTTTGAACATACTTAACTTTATGATTATTACCTGAACTTACGTAGGGATTTGTTTCTCGCATACACGATTCCTTATAAAAATCACTAAGGTTCAGGTGGTCAATCATGACTCTATATAGTTGGTCGAGGATAACCACAAGAGTTCTCATTGCAGCTCCCATATCATTCAGTTGTTCTTTCCTAAAACCGTCATAGTTTTCTTCAAATCCACTATTACTTTGGTGCCTGCTATATCCAGACATTTACTAAAACCAAAAAGGTCAGTGTGAGTATATCAGTAAAATCATCAAATAAAAAAGAGGAAGATAAACACCAAGATAAACTTATCCAAGTTATCTCAAACTCATTCTAACTTTCAAAAAATAAAACGATGACTCCATCTAATATACTAACCATTGTGGTTATACAAAACTTGTCACTTTTTCTTAAACAACACTCTAACCTATAATGTTATCTAAACCAACCTCTGATACCAACTATAAGGCCCTAACCTTAAACCTTACTTAATCTTGAGTTATTACAACATTACACATTGAGGATCTTTTCAGGTTTAGAGTTTTAGAGAATTAGATCATAAAACTTGCATTACATTCCACATTTAAACAAAGTGGTTACATAAAATAAAGTATTCATTTTTCCCATCAACGGAAACATATTTAAAATAAAACATGGATTCTTTCTTGACACTTCCTTGACACTATCATCATATCATGTACCATTCCCTTGACTTGTGAAAAAAATTTCAAAAACTTGGGATGAGCATAAAAAGCTCAGTAAGGGTTATAAAAAGTATGGAAAGGAAACATGAGTACATATATACATAAGAATGAAATCATACTTTACCCATAAAACATAAGAACTTTAACATACCTCATAAAATCATGAATAAATCATAGAAATCATAAGACATAAAGGTAACTTGAGGCATTCATAACATTTTTACGTAGGGAGTAACCCTATCGGTTACCTTTGGAATACCCATCACAATATATTCCCTAAATCTCTTCGGATAAACCATAATGTTTAACTCCTTCGCGTTACCCAATGCATTGGAGAGCTATATCGGGCTCACCCGCCCTTACTTTATCACGGAACCACCCGTCTTCATAACAATTCCAAAGAACCATAACATAATCATAGCACATAACTTAAGCATAAACGAAAGATAACATTCCCATGTTGCAATAACAATATAACATTTTAAGATATTGAAATAATGAATCTATTCTAAAAACCATTTTCAAAACCATTTAAAACATTTAATAGAGAGATTTTTAAATCAAAGTGTCCCATACAACATTAAAGATTTTAACATTTTAAACCATTAATATCCATATAAATAAATCATTAAAACCATTTTGAAAACATGGATATTAAAGAGAAATATTTATAAGATTAAATCATTAAAACATTTAAAATGATATTTTAGTTAAAGTGTTTTTAACAAAATGAGAGACACTTGAATACAATAATTGAGGAATAAAATTTAATCAAAACTTTATAATATCATGAGAATAAAGGGATTCATGATATAATATTACAAATGACCGTATATACACCATATAAGAGTTAATTGGTGCATAACAACAATGAAGTCTCAATGGAAATGTAAATTGAGATGAAATCCATTATAAAGATGGTATCCTTAAATTAAGGATAAATCAATCTCATAATTATGTGAGACAAATATAAATACACCCAATATAAGTGGATATTAAGTGTAAAATAATCAAAGTTCATTCACACATATTCAAAGGATGACATATTCAATAACTACATGTTGAACCCAAAGAAATCGAAATTGGGTTAAGAAGTTCCCTTGACAGCCTAACAACGTCACATAAAATTTTAGAAAAAGAGTGAGTTGATGAGAGAGATAAAGGGTATATCATCACTTGGACATAAAATTTATGGAAATAAGGATATATAAGAACATATCCCCACATAATAAGATGAAAATTAAAAGACATAACAAAAGAAGTCTTTTAAAAAGAGGAGGGTGAAAGGTTCCCTTACCGATTTGGGTAACTTTTGAAACATACACCCCATGAAAGAAGGACTATACAACATTGATGTAAATACTAATAAACGAAAGTATGTTACACAAAGAGTAGAATAATGGACATTACATACACCACTGAAAAGGAAATATTGTCAAATGTTTCATGAATCTCACGAAAACACAAAGTGAGATAAAAAGCCCCGTACGAAATTTCGGCAGCCTAACGGCGCCAATTAAAACTTCCAAAATGGATTGATGAGAGAAAATAGGGTATCTAATCATATGAAAATAAAAATTACAGTATGAGTAATATAAAATAACATCCCAATCATAAGAAATATGAGCTTAAAAGGAATGACATAAAAGAGTGTACTTAAAAAGAAAGAGAGGGGTAGGATCCCTTACCTCGGGTCCGACTTGACTCGATCGTTCTTTAACCTCCAGAATAATAAACTTGAGTTAATTTATACTTGATAAAGAACATTTTTCTTGTCCTTTTATATCACTTACTACCATGCTATGAACACTATGTAATTATTTAAGTTAATAATGGTCGTTTTGTAGATCATTGCTACTTGAGTCAAAAATAAACTCTTTATAATTAAAAGTTGTTCATGTGGTAAAATATATATTATATCCAGAATTATATTCATTATTTAGATATCATATATATCATATATATCCATTATATACATGAATTTATAATATTACATAACATTTAGAGGTAAGAAATGAAATGCACCGTTCATGGAGACGGTAAGCCGTACATACGCATGAACGCTACATCCATTTCTATTTCTTATTTAATGGAATTAAAACATAATGATACATAATAGTATTACAATTACAGTATGGTATCATATATAATACAATTAAATCTATCCTTTATATGTACCACATATGGTATTAACGAATCAAATCACTTTGAGGGGGCAGTAGTCCGCACTTTTCTAAAATGAAGATATCGCGTTTAACCATAATGGAAACCGTAAAGGTATGCCATAAATGAAAAATACATAAGATTAAGTAAAAAATAAACATATTATATATCATATATAAATATAGTGACATCTTAATGGCCACCTTTTAGGGTGTTAAAAGAATATTGAACAATCATCGTTTCGTGAGGCAGAAATTCACCATCCAGAGAAACAGTATGTTCTTTAACCATTAGATGTAGGTGTGTGTAAGTGTAGCTCGAATACTTCTTATAAAAACATCCTAGTATATTGAAGATACTGTATTCGTTACAAAATAAATGAATAAAAATAGTTTAGGGGTTGGAGAAGCAAAATAAAACCAAAGAACACAAGTGAAGACATTACCTTAAAATCATGTATCTCTCTTTGATTTGAGGTCAAAGGCTTCCTTGGGAAGACTTCTGCACAAAGTGAGGTTTCTAGGAGTAAGAGAGGGATGCGGAGAGACAAAATTAGCAGGGTTTGGCCGAGCCAATGTATTGAGAGGTGTGGGTAAGGTGGTAGAGGTGGAGGCCTTTTATAAGAGGAGAGGAGGGGCACTCTTGGAAAGTTACAAAATGTTACTTTATTTTCAAATGAGTTTCAGATTTTAAAGGTCCCACATTGATGTATTTTGAGGATAAGGTGGTAAGGGTTCTAAATATACTCATACAATAGGTCTTTGACAAGTGTAAGTTATAGTTTTAACATTATCATTTCATTTTTTTGAATCCTTTATTAATGAGGTAATCACTGCATCACCATGATGTCATAAATAATTTAATTTATTTAATGTGTAAAAATTATAAAAAAATATCATGATGTATTAAATCTTTTTAGATTTCTAATGAATATTTATAGTAAAAAAATGACTTGTAAAACCCCATTTAATTTTTTTTAGTAAAACAACTCATTCTTGTGACATTTTTATTTTAACTTTAAATAAAAAGTTATTTATGTCATTTTACAACCAAAGTGGATCCATGGGGTCCCCAAGTTGACCCATGGATTGTTTTGGTCGGCCATGACACATACAATGAGGGTAGGACATGTGTCTAGGTCATTTCATATTATTAAAACATTATTTTTACCTTAAATTACACTAATTAGCTCTAATCGCGATTAAAAACTTAAAAGTTACTATTCACCAAAAAATTATTTTAATCCAATTTAACCACATTTTACATCCTAATGACAACCATGTATGTCGGATTTTTGAAATTCAAATCACAGAAGTGGTAAAGTTTCATTTAAACGAAAAATCATTTTTTAAACTACCACTTAGTGGTTTCACTATTCATCAAAAATTGAAGTTTTTCAGAAAAATACCAAAAATTCACCCTAAGATATATTTGATATTCCGAATTCAAAAATGATGTCTATTTAACAAAATTAAAAACATATATGTTGCATTAATTAATTTAATAATTAATTCCCGCTGTCAAAACAAATAGCGTGTTTTTAAGAAACAATATCTATTAAAAGATTGACACTAGTTTAAGTCCAATTTCAAAGTGAAATTAATTCCAATGACCACCATTAGATTAAATGGTAAAAATATATTCTAAATAAACTCTAATATAAATTAAAAATATAATCTATCCATATAAATAAATCAGATTAAAAGGTGGTTTTGAATTAAAATGCAAAATTTTCAATAAAAATGATCTTTATCGGAAAAATAACAAAATTTTACACAAAGTAAATTTTGATGTCCAGATTATAAAGAAGGATTTTATTTTTGTCAAGTACAACATATAAATTTGTCAAAAGTATATTTAAAAAGGGTTCTCCATCAAAAGGCGGTTAATGGACCTTTTAAAGAATATTAGAAGATTTATGCTTAAAATTGGATTCATTTGCATTTTAAGCCTCCACCATTTATTGGATAAAAGTAAAAATATTTGACAAACATATATAATAATTTTGTAGTTAGTTCCGTTCATTACCACCATTACAACATCTAGGCGTTAACTACCTTTTAAAATAATATTATTTTATTATTAGAGTGCAATGTAAGATTTCAAAGAAACTCGTTGTTGCGTATTGGGTACGCCCTCGATCATAGCATTCCCTTTAAAGTAATATTAATATTTTATTCAAAAATATGGATAAATATTAAAATGTCATATTCTTTATTTACTTGGGGTGTTACAAGACCAGTGATTATACCTCCAGCATTACCTGCCTCTGCCTCTACTGCTTCTCCTGTTCAGATGACTCCAGCCAAACCATTCGATTCCTTACTCCTATGATCACTCAAAGAACTACTCAGTACAGGCCAGGAACAGTTTTAGTGTCTCAACCACCTGTTATTATTTCTGGAATTCCTAAGCCTTCACCTGCATCCACACATCCTGAATCCTCTTCTGATCCCAAGGGAAAATCTCACATTGAGGACGTGGATTGAATAGGTGGCTAAGATATTTGATAGGAATACCTTGTATTTTGTTTTATTTCCATGTACCTTTTTGCAACATGAAATACAAATGGATTTTCTTTCTTTCCCATTTTTTTCCTTTTCTCTTTGTTGTTTCCCACTTTTTGATTGTCACAAAGGGGGAGAAATATTATAGGGAAATATATCTGGGCTTACTAACTTTTATGCAAAAGGGGGAGAAATATTATCTAAGGGAGATCTGATTTGTACCTTTGCTTCCATTTCATTTAATTCTACCTCTGGTACATTGAATATTTCACATCTTATATTTTTTTCTCTAATAAAATTGAATTTAATGATATATCCTCTGATACATTACTGATTATTTTGAGATTATAATATCATAATTTGTGATTATCAAAAAGGGGAAGATTGTTGACCTCACCTGTTTTGATAATCCCAATTATGCTTTAAAGATGATAATAATATTAAAATATTCCTTGAAATATGTTAATAAATGTTTATCTAGGTTTATATGAGTTTTGAATTAATTCTAACTCAATAGGATATGTTTTGCATAAAACAGATAAGTATTAAGTCACTAATTTTATTATAGCTACTGATACAGATCTACCGGTACTTAGTCTACCAATAGACATAGTCACCGATAAGCTAAGGTCACTGATACGAAGAGCTACCGATATGTATAAGTCCACCGGTAAGCACATATCTCTGATAGATCAAGTCCACCGATACAGAAATCTACCGATAGAACAAGTCTATTGGTATGAATAAGTCTACCGATACTTATATCACTTGTACAGAAGTGAAGCTACCGATACAGATAGTCACCGATACATAAATATACTGATACAAGATACTGTTACACCAGAGTTATTGATAGAGTAAGTCTGCCGATATGAAGAAGTCTACCGCTATGAAGCTACCAATACAAAATGAGCTACCGATAGAAGCAAAGTCTACCAATAGATGAAGTCACCGGTATATAGAGTTACTGATACACATAGTAACAGCTACCGCTACCAAGAGCTACTGATACATGATCAAAGAGCTACTGATACAAGTTCAAATAGCTACCGATACAAGGAGCTACCGATACATGATCAAAGAGCTACCGATAGAAGGTTATTGCTACATAAAGTCAAATGCTACCAACAGAAGGCTACTGACAAAAGCTTGACCAGTCAAACTCTATACTCTCAATATTATTTATTAATTATGAAACAGTCATATATGATGTTTTTAATGCAATTAACGATATTTAATGATAGTTGTTGGCATGTCAGGGAACTGTACCTAGTACCCATGAAAAAGGTAATCAATCTTTTTACCGAAGTTGAAAGCTATAAAAGGAATGACAAATACCGAACAGAAAAGAACTAAGAAGGCATGTGAAGGGTGAAAACGGCAAGGGATGAAAAACATTGAAACGTGGTTCATTCACAAAAAAATAAAATGCTACATTCATACTTGAAGAGCACTGGACATACACAAAGACATTCATTCTAGAGGAGAACACAAGCTGCATCTTGAGTGAAGAACTACAAAAAACGCTTCATGCACTCATGCTGATAAAGTTGAACTTGAAAACCAAGGAAGAAAACGACACTCTGTTTTCAGACAAAAAACCAGAGAAGGACTCAGAAGAATTTCCGATTAATCAAAAGAGTCCAGAGCTGCACTTCACATCACTAGATCATTCTAAACTCTTATCTACTCTCTTAGTGACTCTTTTATTTACATTTAGAGCTGTGTGTATACTATATATATTTCTTACACACATTGTCTCCTAAGTTAAACTGGAGGATTTATAAATCCTCACACAAAATTTCTATAACTCCCTTGTATCCCACTGTGGATAGTGGTAGAGGTCAAGTAAGACCTGGAAATCCTATGAGTTGTTGTTTGTTTTCCCACATAGAACTGTGGTAGAGTTCTTTGTACCTGGATAGTGTTTTTACTATTGTTTACCCCGATCCAGGGTGTGGATCAAATTTATATAAATTGTTTGAGAGGACTAATTCTTATCTTGAGACTGAACCTCTTGGTTACAACTGCTGTGCATTTTAGTTTAAGTCTAATGTATTCTATATATTTTATATTCTCCTGCTAATTACTTTGAAATACAATTTGTTTTAAAGTTACCTTGATAGTTAAATTAGCAAGTGTTAATAATTATTGTGAACCAGTAAGTTAGTTTCAAAGGTTAATTTAATCTTCTGATTAAATTAACTAAGACCTAATCAATCTTTGAGAAACTAATTGAACTCTTACAATCTGTATAAATTCACTACAGTTTAACTTGTTTTTAAATAGGGGGATTTTAAGAGAAATATTTTTAACAGAAATTTTTAATTGGAACTCAATTCACCCCCCTCTTGAGTATCCACTCCGACCAACATCTACATACCAAATCCATGTATCCACATAAAAACCACAACCACATACCACCTTATAGTCACAACTATATACTGTATCACAACCATAAGCATATAACACATCTCATTTGCATAAAATCCACATCATCACCATATACCACATCACTTCCACAACACCACATAACTACCACATAACCAAGACACTGCCACACTATGTTTATAAGAGAGAGTAGTAGGGGGGTAGTCATCCATCTGTATCACCCATATCCTAGATGTTGGGGGTACTCCCTTAACATAAAACCACAAATCTGCATTGATATCATTATCTAATTTGGTAGGTGGTGTGTAAGAAATAACAAAAACTATAATGGATGTGTAATAGTACACAAGAACAACCTAGGTTCCAATTCATATCTCAACTCCTCTACAACCTTATCCCAAAAACATTCCATCACTACCACACAACAATAACCACTGACACCTCTACACACATGATGAACCAATTCCATAACCATAATTTATAATAGGTGGATAGTATTACAAGTAAGAAGACACACACGCACCAACCATACAAAGTTCATTAACAACATCAATTATAGTGATACAATTATGCAATAGAAACTTATAATTTCAAATTATTTATCATTAATAATTCAATTACCACACAACATTATAACCTCTTTATTCTCTTATAACAATATACTTATTTATCACAAACCATTCATATTCCACTTATTCAATTATTTCATTAATTCATTACTTTCACATCACATGGTAACTACCAGACACTAACTACAACAAATTCACTATACAATAATGTAAATAAATCACCAACAACAAAAAACACCACATCTATCACTTCTAAATCAAAAAACCACATAAAATTTAATAATCACGTTGAATATAAACAACATGAACCACAAAAGCACTGATTCCTTCACCATAAAAAAAAGAAACACCAAATCCTCCTTTATTATAACAAAAACACATAATAAATCTACCACCATTATATTATCTATATAATAAAAAAATTACCATAATAGAAAACAAAAAAAAACTCATTATTCATAATCCATTATTTATTAATCAATTAATAACTAACACAACAAGATTTGACAAATCAAATTTTTACTTCACTTTTTTTATGTAATTACCACATCTGATGTGATTAACCAAGTTAAAACATGATTTTTCATAGTCCACAATAATATCATAAAAACACAGTATAATTATATCATAAAAACATATCAACAATAAGAAATCATATAAAACATATTCAATTCACTTTTGACTCTTTTATTTAATTTTATCTAATTAGTGATATTTATTAGTAAAATATAAACTCTTAAATCAAAGAAAACTAAAACATGATTGATCCACATTAATGACTAATATATACAATAAATCTTATTTTATATATGAGATATATTTTCTTATATCATAGTGTATGATATGGGTATGTTATATTATATGATGAAAATAAAACCAAGGCATATAATATGCCTTGGTATGAGATATCATGTCATTTAATATAGATATATCTTTCCATTTACTTATCTACATTATAGTGTATGATATAGACATTTCATAATTTAGTGATAAGGGTTAATCATATTTTATAATTAACAATAGAAAATAAAATGTTCAGTGTTAATATTTAGGTATTATTCTACATTGTATATCATTGATTATTGAAGTTTAATATGATGAAATGTCTGGTATAATCAATTAAATACATTTAAATTTTAAAAGTTTTCATTCATATGAAGGTCATAAATCATTTGTAACTAATGGAATTACTTGAATGTTTCATAATGTTCAAGTAAATATCACGAATCCTCATATAATGTACATGATGACTATATAAAGAGATAGTAACCATTATAATAGTGTTTGGAACTTATTTTAATTCTTCCCAAGATATAGATTTCTTATCCTCCATCCTTTACAACCAAGGTACACGCATACTATGGTCAAAAGAAGAATCATTCCCAAGAGTGTTTAATTTATCACATAGTGAATACCTTAGAGGTAATGAATCATTTGGATGCTTAAAAGTGAAATTTATCAAGTATGTGATTGATGATAAGAGGTTAAACAACCATAAATGTATGGTATGTTGTGTATTTTTTATTATGCATAGATTTAGTTTTAAAGCTTAGACAATCTTGGTTAAGAATTTTTATTCCCTTCTCTACTTGAATATGTGTTATTAAAAGAAGCCCATTATTAGTATTAGATAAATTCCATGTTTGAATTTATGCATGAAATAATGTTTACAATGAATCATAATATATATCATATTTGATATCATAAAATATGATATGGTTTTCCCTTTTTAAAATGGAAATCGTATTTGGTGTCATTAAATACAATATAGATTTCCTATTATGGCATATCATACAATATCAGATATCATAAACTGAAACAGGGTCACATCATAAAAAATTTGAAATCGTAGCATATGATTTAGTGAAAATTTATTGGTTTCAATATATCATAATGTAAAATATTATCTTATTTCATGATATGGTATAGAATTTAATATATATAATTTCATATTATTATGAATCATAATAAGAATAAATATTGATTTATATTGTTTTCATTTTGAAATACAAAGCATCATATCATTAGCATGATATAAGGGATATCATATAATACAATTGATATCATTATGGGGTGATATCTCCCGCCACCATGTGCCTATCTTAATCTATGATATATGTTTTGAACTATATCCTAATTAATAATTTATAATCAAATCATAAAATATGACACAGAGAAAAATTATTTTTTTCTTCATTTTTTAATTATGAATCAATTTTTATAATTTATAAAAGGATTGTAAATTATAAAAAAAGTATTTTTTATATATTTTTTATTTTTTAGTGCTAATTAATTAATTAATTATAAAATGTTTATAGTTAGTTATTAACTTTTTAGGAAATAATTAATAAACAAATATATTTAATATTCATTAATTTATTCTCTATGGCATAACTTATAATTTTGATATAAAGTGTTTATATTGAAATTATATAGTAAATTATAAAGTGTTTATAAATTATTAAATAAGGTAAAATATAAAAGAATTTATATTAAATTATTTATTTTTTAGAATTATAAATTTTAAATGTTTAAATTAAAGGATTTATTTGAGTAATTATTTGAACCATATCAAAAGGATATTTGGTAATTGATATTTCCAAGGTTCAAGTAATAATAAAAAATTACTATTTTGATTATGTAAAAGTTTTACTTAATAATTATGAATTGTTCACATGAAATATAAAATATTTATAATTTAGTTAAATATCACATATTTAAATAAATGTTATATGGAATGATAAAATGAAGGAGTTCAAATTTGAAAAACTTATAATTTGTTTATATTTATTTATTTAATAATATTTATAAATCATGAATAATTATAAAGTTTTTATAATTACTTATTTATTAATTGTTCATAAATTCTAATGTCATGTATTAATTTATGAAATGATCATTTATTTAGTTTATTTTGTTCTCTATTTGTAGATATAAATTGTTTATATTATTAATTAATGTATAGTTGAGTTTAAATTTGTTTAAAATGATTCTATAAATTATTATACATTCATTTAAGGAGTTTCATTCTAGGTATGATAATCGATTAAGTTTTCTAAAACCTTTAATTTGAATTATTTATGATATTTGAACCTGAATTTTAAGTTAATTATAGTTTACAGATATTAGGTGTTAAAATTAAAATGGAATTGATGCCTTTATTGAGTATTGAACCATGGGTAGAGTGACATGGGGTTAGACTGTGCACTAGACTAGGGACTTAAACACTATTTAGAAAAGTTGGGGTTAGCTAGCTAACATACAATTCTTACTTTTATGGGGATTTTAGTGTCATATGAATATAAAACTTTACATGAAATGATTTAATATACTTTATCCACTAAATTTATCTATATATGTGTAAATATATTTGGTTTTCAATTTAGGTTAGAAACACAAGATATGAGTTATGAAAGAGTTTCACATAATTATGGTTTGAATATATTGATTTAGTGGAAGGAATATGAATTCTGAAATTAAATCATTATAATGATGTATATATAAATAGAATTCATGAGATAATATGGTGAAATAATAAAAAATATTTAAAAAACTAAGTGTTATATTCGTTCTAATATTTTTTTTTCATAACCCTGATCATCCAATTGGGTAGGTTATGAAAAAGATAGGATCCCATGTATTATATTATACAAGGAATGTATCTTATAGGTTATCCTAATAAGATTACGTTACCATACCTGGCTTTATATTTGGATCACACTTATATAGAAAGACCTAATAGGATTAGGATATTAGGGGATTATATTAGAGTTTATCCATATGATGGATTTGTGAAAAGACTTGTGTAATCAACTATCCATTAGTCATATATGATATTATTTACATGATGTACCACCTAAATAACTATGTAATGGGATAATGATAGAGGCCAAAATATTAGTGAAATATAGATCTTCAATTATTAATAGATATTATTTAAAACTAAAGGGTTTATCATTTTTGTGGGATCAAATTTAATAAAGATCCTTATTAATTGAATTTAAAATATGATAATAATTTAATAAAATATTCTATTATAGATAAAATGAAATAGTCATCATCAAAAATGACTTTGAGATTAATCCTTGAAAAGGATAATATTAATGGAAGAAACTTATTAGAATAGTATAAATACTTAAGATTCATTCTTAATAAACAAGGACAATTTTATGTGTTAGAGAAAATCCTCATCAAGAAATCAACTAGTAAATATATTCACCTAGAAATTTTTGATGTTTTTGAGAAGAAAATAAAGATATAATTAATGTCTCAAAATATTTGTTTATATACAATATTATCAAATGAACATTAGTATTTTCTCATGTGGTAATATAATTTGGTACATTAATGAGTTAGAGAGACTATGGTCACCTTTAAGTCTTGATATGGATATAAACTTCATTTTAAAATATTTTCCATAAAGGGTATGATGGTTTATTTAAACTAAAATATGAATGAGTAAATAAATATTTACAAAATCTTCTCAATATATTAAGGATAAGTGAGTAGAACATGGGAGTTCTAGGTTCAATTGTTGCATTGATAGTGCAAGAGGATTAATTTTTAAACCAAAAGAATAAAAAGTATGTTGGAAAGGTTAATAGTGTGTCTTATAATATCCAATCAAATAATTGAACCTTGAGGGAGGATTTAGGTAGGAAGGGTCATGTTTTCATTATGGAAATCTAGATTACTGGATAAGGAATCACATATAATGTCTGAATAGGTTCGTGAAACTGTATATAGATTCTACATCAGGTATAAATGCTATAAAAATAAATTCTTAAAACTTTTAGGGTATATGATAGAAACTACACGCTAAAAAATTACTGGGAATATATATAGGAGCTTAAAATTGATAAAGATTTGGTTGTTGGATATTAAAGTGTGAATTCAAATGATAGAGAAAACAATTTCTACATTGAGGAGATGGATGTATTGGATCATTTTAAATATCTAGTGGGTTAGAATAAATATTTCATATTTTTCATATTATTTTACACATATAAGATAATAGGAGATACTGTAAAAAATGGTTATTAAAAATAAATGAGATGATTATTTTTATATACATGGTTATATTTGATCTAATTCCACAACATCATTCAAAAATAAGATAAGGATAAAAGAATTTTAATCAAGGATGAATTTTTTTTACCCAAGATATTTTTTAAAATGTGTATAAGTGGAATATTTTATAAAATAAAATCTTATTTTCATAATGTTACTCCAAATACATAGAATAAATTATAAAATATAGTTGTTAATAGTTTATTTTTTAAATATTACCACTAAATAAAATAAGTGTTACTTTATAACAAAAAAAAGTTTTTTCTTCATAGAATCATATTTTGGAGAATATATAGTTTCTAAGAGGCTAGTGGGATTATGTTTTGACTTATATAAGTTCAAAGTGTAACAAATAAAATAATTCACATGATAATTAGAAGTGAGATTCACTTTATATAATAAATTAGTTGAGGGTATTTTGGTAAATGAAAAACATAATGTCAAGAGTTACATTTAATTTTGTTACCAAAATGATATCAAAGAAATGATTCAATGGAAAAGTTCCATAAATGATGATGATGTTATTCATATAAGAGTATTAAATAAAAAACGGATGTTATTAACATCATAACATTAGATATTGTAAAGTAAATAAGTTTTAATAGTTGTTCAAATATTTTAACATTGTGAATATGATTCCTAGTATCACTATTATTGAAACAATATTTCTTCATAGATGTTACTCACTAAATTAGTTTAGTATGATGTTTTTATTAGATGGTCATGCAGTGATGTGGTTATAATTACGTAGATATACAATGACTTTAATAAAACGTTAAAATTTCAATAAATATAATACCTACATGGTGATGTATCAAATGATATAGGATTCAACACGTGCTTATGTATGGTTTTGTTGAGTATTATTAAAGGAGTTTAAGAATATGAAATATATCATGTTATGCATAGGCTGTCTCCAATTTACCAATTTTTCATGTTTTCTACATATAATCATGAATTTAAATGATAACTAACAACTCAAAGTATGACATTGAGTTATCTATAACCAATGTTCATCATTAGTATTCCTGGTCTTAATGAAGTTTTAATTTTTTAATTGACAAAATTTGATATATAGATATATTATATACTCATGAGACACAAAATGAGTTTTGTGTGCTATATGATCTGCTAAGTATACCACATGGAATGTCATACACTATGTATTTGGTATGAAAATGGAGTATGTTTCATATTTAATCATTGTGAATGAGGTGAGTAAGGATACTAAGCTTGAGAACCTATTTTATTTGGTACCTTTCTTATTATATCATTGAGTATGAGCTAATCAGGGGGTGGTTTTATATTTTACTGATCATTTCATTAGTTAAGTTTAATCAATATGGGATTTTTTATCTCAAACAGAGAGTATGTAATTTGGTCTTTCAATTTAGATAGATTCAGGGAGTGTTTGATTGTACCTGGGTAAGTTATATGATATGTGATTATCTATTGGGTAAGGGGAATGTGATGTTCTCATCTATTAGGGTGAATAAGATATGATGTGTTTATCAATCTGATTAGTATGTACTTAGAAAATAAAAATTGTATGAGTAGATATACATGATTGACATACTCCTTGTACCATGGTTACTTAATGTATCAGATAAAAGGATTAAATTATTATTCATAATTTTATATGATATAGTTGGTGGACGTATGTATAGAGATTCATCTGTTTGATGAAGATCATGATAGATCCCTTTATATCTTGAGTAGTATAGTTGTTTATCTAGAGGCTAATACTTGCTTACATTTATGGATTGGATAATTAATAATTATTGTCAACACTATGAAGTATCACAGGGTAACAACTTTTATTGATTTAATTGGGTTGAGGTTTTATGAGACGTAAATAGTTTTACTAGAAGTGTTTTAGATTTTATCTAGAAAGGGAATTTTGGTGGGATATTTATAAATTATTGAATATGATGTGATACTTTCAAAAATTGATGATAGTTTCCCAAAAGTGATTTGGAAATTTACTAAAGGAGTTTCAAATATGGTTTCAAAATTTATTGTATATGATATAATATAAGGTTAAATTAAATAAGGAATATGATACTTTATTGAAAGTGGGAGATTGATGGAGATATGCACTAAATCCTAATATATATACATGATATATATTGTATTGTATTATAGTGTGTGATATGGGTATGTTTTATTGTATGAAATACATAAAACAAAGTCATATCAAATATATTGGTATGGGATATTGCATTGTGTGTTATAGAGATATCACACATGTAGAAAGCCTTCTTGTGTCAACCCAACCTGTCACATGAGCCGACACACCATAAGGCCTCAAGCACGTTCTTAATCACCATGGGTGGTTGAAAATCACCATGGAATCACATAAAACCTCTTAGAAATGGTTTCACCCTTTTAATACTAACATGAACCATATATGAATTATATGACCACATAATCTAAAAAAACATGATCTATAGAGATAAATATAAAATAGATTCAAAAAAATAATGACTAAATGAAGATATAATAAACACCACCACACCACCATATATAATGAGTCATATAAAAGACATCCCATTATATCCATAGTCAAAATATCAAAACTAAAAATAGGGATCAAGACCCAAATTATCTATACATGACACCCCAACTATACAAAATCCCTAAATAGATCTACATGTGATAAAATCTATGAGACCATATTTCCTCTATCACAAAAATCTTGAATAGTTGTAATCAAGAGTAGTCAACAAAATTCACGGATCCCTTACCCTTACATGAGTCCTATAAAAAATGACTATATATTCCCAAAGTCTTTTACATGGTACGAGGAAAAAATCACAGTTGGATACCACCATTAATCTATATAAAGATTTTAACCATGCAAACCAAATTATCCAATTTGAAAATCATTTCCAAAATCAATTTCACTTTTGAAAAAAGTTCACTTTTAAAATAAGTTCAACTGAAAACATTTCCCTTTTCAAATCCATCGAGTTTTTCTCAAACAATACATGTTTCAAAACATGTGTAAACAAGTATCAAATAAAGAAACAAAACTCCTAACCTAACATAATCAACACACCCAAACATGTAATAAATGTGACCATAATCATAAACACTATCATTTGACCAAATAAATGGAAATTGTCATAACACAAGGTATCTTAACCAAACAAGGCACTAAAAAAATACATGAAAGCATATAAATAATATAAGAATAATAAATACACAACATGGGATCCAACCATAAGGTTCTAGGGTGAATTAGACTAAAACATAGTTTTATAGATGGCTAAGTAAGATATACAAGTTTGGAATCTCACTTGGTCTTCCTGAAGTCCAAAATTCCAAGTGATTACTTGATCCCTTGGTCAATGTTTTGTAAGATAACTTGGTATTCATTTTAAAGACTTATGTGGTCCCTTGTAAAAAACTTTATAAGATCACTAGGTCTTTATACCAAAGGATCACTTGGTCTCTTGGACAAAATACTCTTTTCCTATGTCATGAAAACACACACACCCAAGGTATCCCATGTGAAACTCAATGCCAAACATGTCAACATTAACAAGTTTCAAGCATAAAATGCATTTCAAAATCCAATTTAATAAAAAAAAATGCCCATTTCAAGTCAAGCATCAACATCATAAAATAACTCTTTGAAAACCCTTTCCAAACCCCATTTAAAATCATAAAGACTCTTTGATCCATTTCCAAAAACATGTAGAGTGCATTTAATCCAACTACCATTAAAAACCATGTTAAACTATCAGATTTCCATCTCCAACCATGAATCACATAAAAAATGGGTAAAACATCAATATTAAATCTAATTAAAAAAAATTTATAAATAAAACATAAAGGTAATAATAGATTATAGGTTAGCTATGGAAAAAACCCATAAATATAGACACCTACCTCAAAAACGAAATGAATATATTCACCATTGATGATAATCAATATAACCAAGATATATAAGTCCTGAAAAACCTAAACACCAAATTAAAAAACCAAAACCCACAATTAACAACCCTATATTCTAACATATGACACTATAAGGTTTTAAAATTCCATGAAAAGGAAGAATAAATTTAGAATAGGGTGAATGAAAGAGAAATATTGAAAAAATAGGATTACATAAATCCCAACTACCTAGTAATCAAGATGATTCCACCAAAATTGAAGGGGAGAGTTATCATGGCATGTTGATGAAGATGTGAATGATGGGGAGAAGAAATTAGACCAATGGGTCTTAAAAATATCAAGGTAATTTTGGTCATTTCTCAAAATTTTAATGATCTGGATTGCTCAAATAGTTTGAAAAACCATGTTTCAAACATGTGGAAGCTACTATCTCCTAAAAATAAAATCCACATAGTTTCCAATGAAACTCAAAAAGTTAAAAAAAAATATTCTCAAGCTATGGAAAATATCCCTATCTCCTAAACACCCCTCTCACATAGTTATCTACATGGTTAGACATATTGTATTCCAACCATTCACCAGGGTCTATTTTCACCTAAAACCAATTTTTTGACCCCCAAGTACCCAATAATTCTAAGAAAAAACAAAAAGGTTAATAAAAATTGAAATAATATATACTAGTGAATCTAAAGTTGTCAAAATCCTCCCCACCATGTCACTTTCTACCCCCAGAATTTCCTCTAACGATTTCAGAAGAAAACAGCTGAGAGCATTGCTCCCTCACTATGGATTCCGACTCTTATGTCTTGTGTCTATAACCACCATGATGAAAAATCACACAGACCAATGATATTTATTTTCCATGTAGAATCTTATTATGAAAATCCAACATATGAATAAGCTTATCTAAAAAGGTGATATCAAGACCCACCCCCAATTTTTCCCACTCTACCACATGATATTGTTTTGGATGATATCTATTAAATTGGGATACATGAAAGAAGTTTTGAATTATCTCTAAATATGATGGGAAATCCAAAAAATAGGTCACATTACCATGTAATTCCATAGTCCATAATGTACTAACATAACACGAAGCCAATTTCCATTACTTTTCCAAGAAATGGTGTCCCAGTCAAATTGATAACCTAAGAAACACCAAATCACTTCCATTAAAATCTAACAAGTGATAAATTTGATTTATGTATGATGTCTAATGACTCTAATATATCACTAAAATTTTATAAATGAATCAAAATTTATCTATATTATTTTTTATGAGACTCATTCCTAACAAGGAATGCTCACCCACCTCAACCCAACACAACATGGATTTGAATGACCTTATATATAACACATAAAATGGGACTATATTGATTGAGGTTTGATAAGTTTTTTTAAGAAAACTTGTACAATGATATATTCACTTACCACAAACCCCTGAAGTCAAGAATACATACTTTTAGCATATCCTCATGAGTTTAAATTACCCAACTCGTCACAAATTCTAAGTTTTGATCCTTTGCCTGATAAAACATTGAAAAATAAAATTAACAACCGATCACCTCATCTGAGGCCATAATACCTACCCCTCAAGGTATAAAACATCCTTTTGTCCATAGTGTTCAATAACCAAATATAGTAATTCCCGTCATTAATCACCACCTTACTTAAGGTGAAAGTAATTACCTACTAACTTCTGAAAAGGAGAGAACCATTAGGATATTGAGACCAATCACTTGAGGTTTCCCCACTATTTAAATATCTTCAAATATTCTAGCACTCGGGGTCAGATTCCTACTCACCCCACAACCAATTGAAAAGATAAGGAGTGAACTAAAAACAATTCAAAAATAAATTCTCTCTATTATCCTACACTCCAAACTCAGATCTGTAAACAAAAATATCAAACCCCACTTGTCTACTAATTTTCATACAACCTGGACCAAAAAATTCCTACTCAAAGCGTTGAAAAAAATATTCCCATTCCTATGGGAATATGTTTTATCAAAATAAAAATTTATAAGATAATTTACCCAAAATATCTTACCAAGTTTAAATTACCTCTAGGTGAAGATATAATTTTGGATCTAATGATTCGAGTATACTGTAAAATGATCCTAAAAGAGTTAATGATTCAAAAATTTCAATGCATGCTTCACAACTGCCAACTCTGGTTCATGGATGGGGTAATTCCAGTTATATGGGTGTATCTTTTTTATCCATAATCCACCGCATGATCACATTTCATTATCATATGCCCCAACCCCACACCTGAGGCATCACAATACACTACATAATCTTTCTGTGGATCAGGAAGAATCAAAATCGATGTAGATGACAAATAGGCCTATAACTCCTCAAAATAACTCTGGTACTTCTCAATCCACTTGAACTATACCCCTTTATTATTCAAGAACATAAAGGGTGAATCTATCCTGGAGAATTCCTCTAAAAATCATATAAAATACCCTTCTAAGCCCAAAAATATCCTAATATCAAACAAATTCTTGGGCCTCTCCCAAGTCATGAATGCTTGGATCTTCTCAGGATCCAATAAAAATCCTTTCTCAAAAATCACATGGCCTAATAACTTAAGCTCTTAAATATAACACTAATTGTAGACCACAGAAAACGCGTCCCCAAAATTTTCCAAATGCTTCCATACATGATCCAAGATCGTAGTCCATTTCTAAAGCTTCGATTTGGTAGGTCGCAGGGCCCGAACGGAGCTACGGAATAGGAGTTATGGACATTTGAAGTTGGGCTGGAAATCTGGTTCACGAAGCCCATTCGCGAAGCCCCCTCCGTGATCGCGGAGCGCCGCCGCGATGTAATGAGGCGAGAGGCTCCACGAACCTGTTTGGCATTCGCGATGGCCGTGAAGACCCCTCGCGAAGCACCGATGAGAAGCACCTGAGAATCGCGGTCCCGTGAAGCTCTGGAGGCGGTAACTCTCCGCGAACAAATTCGACGTTCGCGAGCCCTCCGCGAAGCTCCGGAGGCGGTACCTCTCCGCGAACGAATTTGACGTTCGCGAGCGCGCCGCGAAGCACTTGAGGCAGCACGGGAGTTCTGCTTCGCGGCACCCCTTGCCTATAAATACCCAGCTCACCCCCCTTTTCCAGGGGGACGGCCACGGCCACTTTGCCACTTGGGCGGCCGAGCGGAGCTCCGCATTGCGGCTCCACGAGGCCATGCTCCGCGAGCCAATGCTCCCTGATGCTGCTCCGTGATACCATCCTCCGGGAGTCCATGCTCCGCGAGCCAATGCTCCGCGATGCTGCTCTGTGAGACCAAGGTTGGCGAGAGCCCTTTGCTCCGCGAGACCCCTTTGCTCCGCGAGAGACCATTGCCCCGTGAGGCCATGCTCCACGAAGCTACTTCGCGAAGAAGTATCCTTCGCGAGGATCCTACCTTCACGACCACCGGTCCATACCGTGGGGGCTGCGCCCCCGCACCCCCGCTCGGGGTCAGTGCCAGGCTGCGGTCCCGGTCCTCCGGGCCGGTCCCTTCGCTACCGTCATAGACCCCCATGAAAAATGGAGAGTCGCACCACGACCTTTTCGGGCCGGTATATCGGGATTTTCTATTGCGCACTTATGCGCTCCCACCTTCCACCTATGGAATAACATGATTAGAGATACTCCTACACACACCATGAAAACACCTGGAGTTGACATATTCCTCTTGGTTTCATTCTCATGTCGTTAGTTGAGATTCTCATCACCAATTCCCCGAGTACCTTGAGACGAACCATTCCTCAGGTAACTCCTCTAAACCCAATCACTTGGCACCTATGCCAGGTTGAACCAGAAAGGGCCGCCCTTGCGTAAGTCCCAACACCAACCATTTATAGGCATCTTCTGCCTAATAGTCCTACCTACATGACTCTAAACTGTAGTAATCCTTATGTTCCAAACATAGGATGCCTCTTGCCCTATACGAGAGATGCCTTATGCTCCTAGCATGAGATGCCAATAGTCCTACCTACATGACTCTAAACTGTAGTATTATCCCTATCTAACAAATGATAGGATTCCCCTTTCTCTAAGAAAGAGATTCCTTATGCTCCTAGCATGAGATGCCAATAGTCCTACCTACATGACTCTAAACTGTAGTATTCTCCCTATCTAACAAATGATAGGATGCCCCTTGCTCCAAGCAAGAGATGCCTTATGCTCCTAGCATGAGATGCCAATAGTCCTACCTACATGACTCTAAACTATAGTATTCTCCCTATCTTACAAATGATAGGATGCCCCTTGCTCCAAGAAATAGATGCCTTATGCTCCTAGCATGAGATGCCAATAGTCCTACCTACATGACTATAAACTGTAGTATTCTCCCTATCTAACAAATGATAGGATGCCCCTTGCTCCAAGCAAGAGATTCCTTATTCTCCTAGCATGAGATTCCAATAGTCCTACTTATATGACTCTAAACTATAGTATTCTCCCTATCTAACAAATGATAGGATGCCCCTTAATCCAAGCAAGAGATGCCTTATGCTCCTAGCATGAGATGCCAATAGTCCTACCTACATGACTCTAAACTATTGTATTCTCCTAATCTAACAAATGATATGATGCCCCTTACTCCAAGAAAGAGATGCCTTATGCTCTTAGCATGAGATGCCAATAGTCCTATCTACAAGACTATAAACTGTAGTATTCTCCCTATGTTCCAAACATAGGATGCCTCTTTCCCTATACGAGAGATGCCTTATGCTCCTAGCATGAGATGCCAATAGTCCTACCTACATGACTCTAAACCATAGTATTATCCCTATCTAACAAATGATAGGATGTCCCTTGCTCCAAGCAAGAGATTCCTTATGCTCCTAGCATGATATGCAAACAATCCTACCTACAAGACTATAAACTGTAGTATTCTCCCTATGTTCCAAACATAGGATGCCTCTTGCTCCAAATAAGAGATGCCTTATTCTCCTAGCATGAGATGCTAATAGTCCTACCTACAAGACTCAAAACTGTAGTACGCCCTATGTTCCTAACGTAGGATGCCTCTTGTTCCAAACAGGAGATTCCTTATGCTCCAAGCGTAAGATGCTCAATGCCATGACTACATTGGCATGATTCCAATGCCCCTTGGCATTATCCCTCTTGTGCACCAGGGCATAGGTGAAGGCCTCAAAACACCAATGGGTTGGGATGCCCTCATAGCCAGACATGAGGAAGACATTACGGGTAGCTCCTGGCATAAGCCCCATTCACCATTGCCGCTCCATAGCGGCACCCGGGAAACTTCCAAGTGTAATCCCCATTCACCATTTCCGCTCGATAGCGGCATCCGAGCAGAATCCTTGCGTAAGCTCCATTCACCATTGCCGCTCCATAGCGGCATCTGGGCAGCTTCCTTGCGTAAGCCCCATTCACCATTGCCGCTCCATTGCGGCACCCGGGCAGCTTTCTAGCGTAAGCCCCATTCACCGTTGCCGCTCCATAGCGGCACCCAGGCAGCTTCCTGGCATAAGCCCCATCCACCAGTGCCGCTCCTTAGCGGCACCCGGGCAGCTTCCAAGCGTAAGCCCCATTCACCATTACCGCTCCTTAGCGGCATCTGGGCAACTTCCAAGCGTAAGCCCCATTCACCAGTACCGCTCCTTAGCGGCACCTGGGCAGCTTCCTTGCGTAAGCCCCATTCACCATTGCCGCTCCATTGCCGCTCCATAGCGGCACCCGAGCAGCTTTCTTACTTAATCCCCATTCACCATTGCCGCTCCATAGCGGCACCAGGGAAACTTCCTTGTCTAATCCCCATTCACTATTGTCACTTTTTTTCAGCGGTAAGCTGTTGACATCCCTTTGCAGCGGTAAGCCGTTGTGATCCTATCCAGCTGTAAGCCGTTGTGACACCATTTAGCGGTAAGCCGTTCACATCCTTATCCAGCTGTAATCCATTCACACCCAATAAAGTGGTAAGCCGTTGAAACCCCCAATTGGCGGTAAGACGTCATCAAAAGAACTACGTGGTTTTTGATCCATGTCAAGGCATGGTACATAGGAAGCCTCTTTAAGGCTCATGCCCGAAACCATCATCATCCTTTTCTTCGGGCCTCCATCCTGGAGTAAGTCCCAGCACCGTGGGCCGCCTAATGCGTAAGCCCCTATTCGCTTCTCACGGACGCATCCTTCGCGATGTGATCGTCAGGTCCTTGCAACCTCTTGTTTCTCACACTGAGCATGGCTCACGTGGGCTTAGAGTGAGCACCGACCCTGACCCCCACCCTCAGCGAACTATGAGGACTTTGATCCATGTCAAGGCATGGTACGTAGGAAGCCTCCATGAGGTTCAAGCCACATTACTCGGTTGTTCATTCACGTCGAGTTTTGCCCCCATCCATCATGACGTTAAACTGTACGCCCTCGTCCATCATGACGTTAAACTGCACACCCTCATCCAGCATGACGTTAAACTGTATACCCCTTGTCCCGCATGACGTTAAACTGCACACCCATTTGAACTACGAGGTCTTTGATCCATGTCAAGGCATGGTACGTAGGAAGCCTCCACGAGGTTCAATCCCACCCATCATCCAATTCACATTGAGTTCTACCTTCGTCCAGCATGACTTTAAACTGCATTCCAGTCCGACGGCAAGCCATTGTGACCGACCCGAACTACGAGGACTTTGATCCGTGTCAAGGCATGGTACGTAGGAAGCCTCCCTGAGGTGAAATCCCAACAATCATTGGCCCAGACCGTCTCCTTATCGGTGTCCCATGCCCCCCCATCTTCACCCGAACTATGAGGACTTTGATCCATGTAAAGGCATGGTACATAGGAACCCTCCCAGAGGTTCAAGACCATCTCCCATCAGACCAAGGTCTATCATTTACGTCAGTTCTCCGACACCCACCGCCCGTCGTTCATTCACGTCAGGGTTCACTACCGTCCCGCATGATGTTAAACTATATTCCATCAATCCTTTGAACTACGAGGACTTTGATCTATGTCAAGGCATGGTACATAGGAAACCTTCCCAAGGTTCAAGCCCACCACTAGTGGACCCACGAGTCTACTTTCACGTCAGTTCACCGATGAAACCCTTTGAACTACGAGGTCTTTGATCCGTGTCAAGGAATGGTACGTAGGAAGCCTCCCCGAGGTTCAAGCCCATCTCTCATCGGACCAAGGTCCATCTTCACGTTGGTTCGCTGAAGATGCCCATCGGACCAAGGTCCACCTTCACGTAGGTTCACTGACGATGCCCATCGGACCAAGGACCACCTTCACGTCAGTTCGCTGACGCATCGGACCAAGGTCCACCTTCACGTCGGTTCGCTGAGGCATGAGACCAATGTCCACCTTCACGTCAGTTCGCTGACGATGCCCATCGGACCAAGGTCCACCTTCACGTCGGTTCGCTGATGCATCAGACCAAGGTCCACCTTCACGTCGGTTCACTAACAATGCCCATCGGACCAAGGTACACCTTCACGTCAGTTCGCTGACGCATCGGACCAAGGTCCACCTTTACGTTGGTTTGTTGACGACATCCATCGGGCTAAGGTCCACCTTCACGTCGGTTCACCGGCACAATCTCGAACTAAGCGGACTTTGATTCCCTGCCATGGGGATACGTAGGAAGCCTCTTCAAGGATCAAGCCCAACTTCACCGTCGCCCCCTGCGATGGTCCCATTTCACTCCCCCTCCACTTCATTCATCCATCCATCAACCATCCTGATTCTCACCCGGGCCGCCACATCCCGGTGGGATCATGCCATCCACCTCCTCGCTGCTCCTAGCGGAGCATGTGCCGCTTTCTATGTGTAATCCCCAGCATATCTCCGGGACGTTGTCCTTTGTGTACACCCCGATTCATCACCCCTTCGAACTACATGGGTTTTGATCCCTGTCCTCTACACAGGGTACGTAGGAAACCTCCAAGAGGTTCAATCCAAACCAATGGTAATGTACCCCATCTTGGGGTGCACTTCCCCTGATCCACCCTCAGTGGTGTTCAGATTAGCCATTACGGTGTGACCTCTCCCCTATACGGGGCACACCACCATTGATCCGTCTCTATGGGACATTATGATCACCCTTATTTTGTCTCCGCAAGACGTTAAACCCACGACCTACCTCGTGATAAACATGAGATTCCTGAGGAAAACCTCGGACGGAATGCCATTGGCATAACCATCTTCGCAAGACGTTAAACATGCTGCATACCCTGTGTTAAACACGGGAAGCTGAGGAAAACCTCAGATACATGCCTTGGGTTATGCACCCTTGAGATGACCTCTCATGAGGAAGAATACAAGTTCCCCAATGTCCATGCACCCAGAGATTCCCTGACATGCCTGATGTTGCTGTCTACTCCGACCGAAGGTCTCTACCATGTCAAGACCCTATGGAAAGTCTTGACGGAAGTAGTGTAATTAACCAGCTTCCATGAATATATGGCACCGGGAATGAGATTCATGAACAACGTATTAAATCTATGAGGGAGACCTGGACTAGGTGATGAGTTCTGAGGAGGAATCCACAGAAGGAAGAACCGACATCCCATCATCCCGTTTCGATCAAGGAGAAGACGTACCTGAACAAGGAACAAATGTTGCTCGCCATTGGAAAGTAGGAATGCGGGGCAACAAGCAGCGTGTCCTCTACAGACGGATGTGCGCGCCCCGACGAAAGCGTCAGAAACACTAATATTTTAATATCTTGTATTATACATGATTCTCTCTTAAGATTCTCAAAACAACCTCCAGATGGTCTACATAGACCCCCTCTATCTTGGAATATACCAAGATGTCATCAATGAACACAACCATGGAGGAGTCCACAAAGTGATGAAAGATTTAGTTCATTAATTCAATAAATACCATTGGATAATTGGTAAGTAAAAATGACATAACCAATTATTAAAAGTGTCCGTACCACCTTCAAAAGTTGGCTTATGAAAATCCTCCGATCGGACCCTCAACTGATGGTACCCTAATCTCAAGTCGATATCAAAAAACCAATGAGCTCATATGAGTTGATCAAAGAGATCATCAATTCTGGGAAATGGTCATTTGTTCTTTAAGTTCACTTGATTAATCTTATGAAAATCTATGACAAGTTGGAGAATCATGTATACCTTCTTTACAAATCAAACTATATATGACCATAGTGAAACACTAGGATGAATAAATACCTTGTTATCAAGGTCCTATAACTGATATTTTAACTCTTAGAACTTGTTCAGATCCATCTGGTAATATGTGAAGAAATGAGGCTCGTACTAGGGAGTAGATAAATAGAGAACTCAACCTTTCACTAGGGAATAAACAAATAGAAATACTCTAGAAAAACATCAGGGTTCCAATCCATGACCACTGTAAGAAAACCAACTAAACTCTTCCCCATGACATCAAATAATAACCTTGAATGCTAGAATGAAATAAATAACATCTCTAAAAAAATGGTTCATTCCCTCCCTGATTGTAGATCTTGATCACCCTAGAAGACATGATTTCTTCCATTAAGATATAAAAATTAGACCCTATGGTGATAAAAATAAATCTGACATTTAAATATAATCAATCAATCCATACAAATTATGATATTGAAACTGTAAAAAATATGATATTAGGCAACCCCTAATGACTTCCACATTAGTGATTAAGAAATTACATTCTAGGAACTTAAGACCTTTCTACTTTTCCCTACCTAGTGGGGTAGGAAAATACATCATAAAGGGATTCAGATCATCTCAAATCCCCAAATCATTAATAAAATTTAACAAGATAAATTAATATGAATAACCTATATAAAATAAAAATAAAGCCATGGAAGAAGAAAAAACACCATATCTCTCATGGTGGCCATCCCAAACTTAGTGTCTTATGGTGCCATATATTATGTATAAAGATGTCCTAAATATGGACCTCCCTAATCCTTCATTTTCTGGTGAGAATCCCATTTAACCAAAGGATGTGATCATAATAACTTAGAAGAATTTGATAGCACCTATTAACCCATATAAAATGAATAACCAACCCTAATACATTTTAGTAGAACCTTACAGAAGCATTAACGATATACTGAATGAACACACCAGTGTAATATACTCAAAGACTCTAGGAAATTAGGTTTGGTATGGAAAGAATTCCCACACTAATAAAATACTATGAACTTATGTCATGTAGAAACTACTGAATTGAGATCGATGACTACAGAGAAACCCTTCCACTTCCCCGACATTGTTTATCCCACTTCCTCTTCTGGAAAGATTAAGATCTCTAGCCACCACCCACTAAAGTAACACCACCAAGACCTAACTTCCTTTCCATTTCCAACTCCACCATATACACCTTATCAACTGCCTCAACAGAGGTTGGTAGGAAAATAAGGTTAACCATCAACTTGATCTTAGCCTTCAAGTCAATTTCCAAAAATAGAGATTTAAGTTAATCATTTACAAGGTGCTTTGGAGACACATGAACCAACTCAGAAATCCTAGAAGAATACTCCATCACCAAATGGTCTCATTGATTTATCACAAAAAAATCATGATCCTATGCCTACCTTAATGTATTTTGATGGAACCACTCATTAAATTTTGTTTTAATGGTAGTCCATGTAAGGTTTCCATGCCCCATTATCACTAATGATTCCCACCATTTTATATACAATCCTTCTATCATATAAGTGGAGAATCCAACCTTCAAGGTATTAGAAATATTTAAAAATTTAAAGATATTCTCAATTCATTATAATAAATCCTCATTATTTTATGTCCCCTAATCACCGTGAAAGACTGCTGGATTTTTTTAGTGAACTCCTGAGCATGGCCCAAAATCTATGTATGATCTCGACTACCCTTTTGTCCTAAGTAATGGATTGTAAGAATCAATAAATCCCCCAAATTAGGATCCAATAGAGGTATCAAGTTTCCCCATCTTCCCATAGTGTATTGGGTTTCCCCAATTACCATAGAGGATCAGGTTTCACCATTTTTCCTAGAGCATATTGGTTTTCCCCATCTTCCCATAGTGGATTGGGTTTCTCTATCTTCCCATAGTGGATCAGGTTTCCCTATCTTCCCATAGTGGATAGGGTTTCCCCATATTCCCGTAGTAGATCAGGTTTCCCCATACTACACAATATATCAATCCCATCGACTTGATTTCCATCAATATATCATGACATATAAATATTTACCTAATTCATTGGAGGGAGATATAGGTCCCACCCATCACATAATAAAATCATTCTTACATATTTCACAAGAGAATAAAACATTCATCACATCATGACACATAAAAAGAGATGGGTTTCATAAAAATTATATCATAACCCATGAAATAAAATGAGTCTCATAAATATTTAATCATATAATAACCCATGGAAAAGATATAGTTATCATAATCATTTCATCAATGCATAACCCATAAAAATAAGCGGGCTTTCAAAAGAATAGAACCCGTGGAAGAGGTACATGTGTCATATAAAACTTGTAATATTAAATATAAAATATTAAAATAAATAATAAGAATATCTTGGATCATAAACTATTTAAAAGGTTTTAATATTATATTCAAAATATATTTTGAAAATATTTCTTGATGAAAATATTCTTTCGTCTTTGAAAAATGATTTTTAAAACATAAAACACCCCTAAAAACCTTTTTCTTTGAAAATACATTTGAAAAATTATGAAGGAATCTTGAAAACCATAAAAAGTTTTTTTTTGAATCCCTCTTCTTTAAAATTATCTTTAAATATAATTTTAAAAACATTTTTAAAAACATTTTTGAAAACACGTTTTTTGAATAAAATAGATTTTTGATCGAAAAGAGAACTGAGGTCAGATTTTATTAAAAATATTTTATTAATTATATTAAGTACTAAAGAGTTTAAAAAAATACTAATGCATGAATAAATCATTAATGAACATATCAAAATAAAACTTATGAATGTTTTGGAGAGATGGTTTATATGATTTTATTAATGGAATAATAATCATAAAAAATCCCGATAAACGATGAGATTGTTTCAATAAACTCTTACCAGTTGTTATATTTGAATCATACGACCCATATAAAAAAATGAAATTAAATGAATCTTAAAATATCATGAAAATAATGATATTAATTATATAACATGTAAAATGGCAGCATATACACCTTGTAATAGAATATAGATGCGCAACAATACACGTGTCTCAAAGATGTCAAATTGAGGCAAAACTACCTTACTGATTTGGTAACTTTTGAACCGTAAAACCCCCATGAAATAGAGATAACCAAATGGATATGTAAATAATAATCAATATAATTATAATAATATTATAATACATTAATGGTTAGTATATACACCACACAAAATAAATGAGTGGTGAATAAGACATAAGTCTCACAGAAATAAAAGTGAGACGAGAAATCCCATCACCTTATGTCTTGACTCACTTCATACTCATTAAAAACTACTGTATAATAAATGTAAGTTTATTATAAATCTATTATATAAATATATTCAATTATATCATACAATATATTATTTACTTATGACCTTTTATTACCTATTTATTAACAATTCCATGTTAGTGTTACGTTTTGGGTAATATTCGTTTGTTTTTTGTATAAGTTTTGACTTCTTATTATTGATCCTATTACCTAGATCCTAATTTAATTATTTAAATAATATAAAAAATGATATAAATATCATAAATATTTAATATATAAATATTTAAAATAATCTATAAATGATAGAAATATAAAATTTAATACTCTATTCATGGAGATGATTGTCCGTACGTACGCATGAACACTATTTCCATTTAATTATCATTTTGAAAAAAAGAAAGTAAATGATATATATATATAATAATTTAATTAGAATAATTATTTCATATATATCATATATGTTTACTAAACTTTTTCTTAATACATTCGTTGTAGAGTTTGAACAAATCACTTGCTTTGAGGAGGCGATAGTCCACACATCCACAAACAAAGTTATCATATTTACAAAAATGAAAATCATGAAGGTATGTATTATATAATAATTGAAAAATCATAAATACATCATAAATATCATATTTATCATATAAAAAAATAGTTTCCAACATAATTCCCAACCATGATTAGTGGTAAAGGAAAAACGAACAACAATATTTAATGAGGTGGTAGTTCACCATACACAAGAACAGTAAGTCCATTACCCATTTGATGGAAGTTTGTGTAGGTTTTGGTAAAAAAATTATAATAAAAAAATAAGTATGTTTAGGATAATTATTTTATTATATAATCTTGTAATAAGAAGATTTTATGTGGCGGGGAATGAAAATAAAACAAAAGAGCTTGTTAAAGGATGCTACCTCTTCTTTGGGTAACTCCTTTTGGTTTGCATCAAAGGGATTCCTTGTTCACATTTCTTCATAAAGGGAGGATCTTAGGATTAAGGTACAAAAGTTTTGAGGATATTTTGGTAGGTTTTGGATGATCTATATGTTCTTGATAGGTGTAAATAGGGGGAGGAAAGGAGGCCTTTTATAAGTGGGGAAAATGACACATTGGGTATTCTTGAATAGATTCGAGTGGTTCCTATGTTTTACTTGTCCCCCAATGGTTTAAAATGAATCATTATATATACTTAAATGAGTAATTTCATAAATATGGACATAAAAAAATTTTATACATGTTTAGGTTCATTTTTACACCTTATTTTCTAAGTATAGTCATTAATTAAGATCATTTTTACCTTAATCATTGTAATTAATTTTAGTTTGTTTCACAAATATTTTTTGTAAAAAAACTTATTTGACCTTATTAGAAATTATAAATTATGATTATTCAAAATATAGAGTCCATTTAGAAAAATAAAAATAAAAAAGCGGCATAAATTAATTTAAAATTAATCCTACAGACATGTCGTGACAATGAGTTTTTTAAGCGTAAATGTTTAAATGTTTGAAAATATTTTATATCAAATTTCAAAGTGAAATTGTTTATAATGAACTAAATTGTATTAATTGATGTAAAATCAATCTAATTAAACTTTTAAAAAAATTAAAATATAATTTAAATATATAAAAAAATTATATGAAAATGAAGTTTTGAATTAAAATTTCGTATTTTAATTATTCATAAAAAAATGATGTCTTTTATAAAAATATCAAAAATTAACCCTAAGACAATTTTAAAATTCTAAATTGAAAAATTAATTTTATTTTATCAAATTAAATTTCTTATAGTTTCTAATATTAATTTTATTGTTGTTTATATATGGCTATAAAAATAATTTCTTTTGAGAAAATAGTATTTTCAAACATATAGACTTTAAAAAAATTTATATGTTTTATTATAAATATGTTTTATTCATATAAAAATATTATAAATAATATTTAAAAATTAATTATTAATATTAATATTACTAATTTTAACTTCTTTTTTATAATTATCTTATTTAAATAATTATAATAAAAAAATGTTGTTTCGTAGAAATTCAGTGTTGCATATAATGCAAGACAAGTCAGTGCTACGTGTAGTGAAATATTAACTTAGTGTAAAATATAATGAAGGTTTTAGTTAGTGTATTTTTTAATGAAATAAATAAAATAAAATTAATTTTAAAAAACAGTTCATAAAAACTCAGGGTGGTACAATTATTTTGGCCAATAGTTTGAAAAATACTCAGTAGAAAATTATCATGAAAAACTTATTTGGAACAATGGATCAATACCAAAAGTTCTGGATTAGGATTTATGGAACAAAATAGGTGTGAGAATGACCATGGGTGATTGTGGTTCAGATCAAATACCCACTGTTCACAGGTTTGGTGTTCGGTGATGTGGTGTGATGAAGGATGTCCACAAGAAGATCGGGTGGCCATAATTCTGCCATCAATGATATATCCCGAGTGAAGATCTAGGATATATGGGTTTTATCTGTGGTGTATATGTGGGAATAAGCAGAACAACATGAATATTCCTAGAAAATTCTGTATTTTCTTTGAATATCCTGACTACACGACGTGTACTCTGGAAGAACACACATCGTGTTGTCCCCTCTATGCAGCATCCAAGGTTTCCACATAAAGATAAATATTATACACCATTTGGTGTGTCTGGAAATCATGTAAACCATATCCATCCATCATGGTGTGTATATAGAGCACACACCCAAGAATCCATGTAGAGATACACATCGTGTTTGTCGAGTCACACACCATGTAAACCTTGAAAAAATGGATTAGTGTGTATAGTGGGTACATGACTAAGAGGCCATGTGTCCTAACACACCATGTATTATGGAGAACATGTAATGTAATTTGGATGGTCATGATCATGGGAAAAGAACAAATGTTGAGTGTATTCCTGGCTCCTACACTCAGTGTGATGTGGATTATACCCCATGCACTTCAAAAAGTATTCAGATGTATTCAAGTACTAAGAAAAAACCAAATTACACAGGAACACCCAGAATGAATGAGCATGATCTAGACTACATGGACTTGAGTAGATTACACACTGAGTTATAATTGACCTCTACACACGATTTAATCCTAGTGTACATGTCATATATCTAAAGGAAGATATTCCTTGAGAGATGATGATAAATGGGTAGTGCCAAAATCAAAGAGACATGTCGTGTACCCCATGGTACACATCATGTACTCATTTAGGGAAGGTTGGATCCCCCAATCTTCCAACATGTAAATCTCCTTCTTCGAGTCTTAAATTTGGAATATGAGTATCTTTTCCTGATTATTTTTTTCATGTAGGATGTAGTGGTGTCATTTGATTTGGTATCAAAGATATGACACAAGGTGTTATACGCATGAAAATTATTTTAGTAATGCTTGATTGATGAAAATGAGCAAGTGTGATCATCAGAGTGTTAACAGGGTTGGAAACCTCCCTATCTCACCCAGGCATGGTCCCCCATACTCTTTACATATGTAGGTTTGGAAACCCCCACACTACATTGGGTGTGATTCGTCTATCTAGGGAGTGGAACCCACACCCCCTCCCCATCTTCAAGCTATAATGGAGACTGGTTCCTCCACTAGAGTTAGTGATCCCTCAACTATGGAGCACATTAGTAAGGAGTGGACCCCAATACTCAGATTATTTAGAGGTTATGTGAGATGCATGTTTGGGAGATACTTCCCCCTTAGTTTCGAAGAACAGTGGTGAGGTGTGGGTCCTTCACATGGATTCTTATATGATTTTTCATGATGATGGGAATCAAATATTGAACTTTGGAGCTTCAAGATGACTCATCTTTTTTAGTTGGGTTGTGAAGAAGGATATCCCATTTTTATATTTGTTTGGGCTTCTTATTGATCATATTTGGGTTATTGTTATGGTTTTTTCTCATTATCTAATCGGAATTCCTTCATGGTGATGATTTGACTACTCTTTCTTTGATGTTTTTTGTTTGGTGATTTTAAGATATCATACTGGGTATGTTTATACACAACCCTTCATGGGATTTTCCCACACATGTCAGATCTTTTGCAGATGAAAACTATTCATTAGAGTCCTATATAGATAGGTGAGGATAATTTTTTATTTTTTTCTAGATAGACCACATATAGATCCATGAGTTTCATTCTGGTAACTGCCCCATGTTGATTTATCAGCGCTAAAACAAAGCACTGATAAAAGGTTCCTTTATTAGCACTTTCTTTTTAGTGCTGATAAAAGACCCCTTTTATCAGTGCTTTTTTAAAGCGCTGATAAAAGTTATAAAAATAAAAATTAAAAAAATTAAAAAAATCCTGCCAATCAGGGGGCTTTTATAGTGCTTGATCCCCCCTTTTACATCGCTTTTCCACCCCCTCCAGCACTCGCACGCACCCCTCCACCCTTTATCAGCGCTAGCCCCATATTCACCCATGCACGCGCGTCCCTGCCTTTACCCGTATTTGATCCCGAGACCTCCCCCCTGCGCACCTAAAGCCTTTGCCACTCCCCTATATTGATTTGTTCTCCTATTAGTGATATATCTATTTATTTATATATATATTTAGTTATATTTATTCATATAGTAATATATCTTTATATTAATATATATAGTTATATTAATATAAATATATAGTTATATGTATATAAATATATAGTTATATTAATATATATATATTTTTATAGTGATATTAATAAATATATTTATAGTTATATTAATATATATAGTTATATTAATATATAGGTATATAAATATTCATATATTTGTATTTTAAATAAAATAGATATTGGTTATTATTTAGATAAAGCTAATATATTTTATATGTAAATATAGTTTATTATTTATATTTATAATTAAATTTTTACGTGTGAATATATAAAAAATATGTAGATATTGTTATATATTTGAATATAAATAGAAGTGAATTATAAAAAATGATAAAATTATAAATATATAATATCAATATGAATGTAATACCTTGGAATAAATTCAGTCTCCACCAAAAAAGCCAATAATACCCCCTTAAACGAGGCTGAAAATCCACAAAATCTTAAAAAATCGGGTTACCCCCACTAAAAACTCAGTTTTGGAAACCTTATAGGCCTATTTTGGCCTCGAAAAAACCATTACTGGGGTTACACCAATCATAGTGATGTAGAGCTCGTTGCAGGCTTCGATTTGATATGTGGTAGAGCTCAAACAGACACCCAGATCAAAAGTTATGGCCATTTGAAGTTCGAGTTGCGTTTTAAACATATTTTGGATCTTTTTTTTCATTTTTTCATTTTTTTAGTCTTAAAATTGTTAATAAATGACTATTAATCCATAATAATTAGCAAATTAGTAATTAAAAATATTTTTTTTAATTTTTTTATAGGCCATTTTCACTAAATATCTTATATATTAAGTGTAACTGTATATTTATACTTATCTAAAATATATTTAAATTTATATTTAAGAAATATAATTTATATTTATATCAATACAACTATATCTATATATTTAAATATTAATATATATTTTTTAATAATTCTTTTTGTAAGTATACCCTTTATCAGCACTACTAAAAAAAGCGCTGATAAAGGAGTACCCTTTAACAGCGCTAAAAAAAGCACTAATAAAGGTACCCCCCTTTATCAGCACTTTTTCATTAGTACTGATAAAGGTTGGGGTTGAGGATGCCCAGTTTTGTGGTAGTGAAATTTGTTGTACTAATTTTTTTACTATGTTTTGGGATAGATGTTATGCATGCATTAATAGTATTATTTTATTATCTTTTTGAATTATATAAGTGAATGGAGATTTATGTGCACATACAAGTACTTTAGGCTAAGGCCTCCCATGTGTGCAATATTCAAACTCAGAACTAGTTACTACCCCCTGGACTATTGGAGGGGGACTTGGGGTGTCATCCTCGGCTCACTTCCACCATGTGTTCCATGGTGGGTTGGGTTATTAAATGATGACATTAATTGGATTATTTTTAATCAAAATTAACTAATGAATTTTTTAAATCAATTCAAAACAAAATGGGACTTTGTAAATACTTTAATGGAAAGGGAAATTTTGTATAAATTTTTTATTTTTCACTATTTACTAAAAATTAATCTTCTCAGACAAATATCAAAATATCATATTAATATAATTTTAATATTATGATTTAAAAATGTTTTCATTTTTATCAAATAATATTTCTAAAAGTAGAATAAATAAATTATAATATTTTTTCACAAAAATAAATAAAACCCATTTTAAAGAAAATGTATTTTTGAAGAAGAAAGCGACTTTACTAAAAATTGAGTGATCATTTCATAAGAATTAATGAATACATTGGTATTGAGTAGGAAGATTTTATATATATTCCATAATGTAGTTAATCCTATTTATATTTTCCAATAAAATAACTATGTTATAACAATTATATTTAAATAATAATATTCCATCGTCTATTTTAAGCTCGATGTTGTGTGTTTTATACACTATCGAACAAAGTGTTATTTTAAAATCTTGGGGTATTATAGTATATTGTTGAGTGGGGTTATCAAATGGGTGGTAGGAAAGTTAAGACCATTTTAACTCAGTTGGAATAACTATTAGTGGAAGCTTAGGTTGAGGCTGTTACTAGGGTTATGAAGGAGTTCCATGATGTTTTCTCGGATGAGGTTATGACATTACCATCTTCACACAACATAAAGTTTGGGATAGTGTTAAAACCAAGTGAATCAAAAAAATTTATGGATCTCTATCAAATGGACCCTATAGAGCTACATGAGTTGAGGATGCAAGTTGATGATCTAATGCAATGGGTTTTAATCTAACCCATTTTATCTCCTTGGGGCGCTCCAATGTGTTTTCTAAGAAGTCAGATGATAGTATGTGGTTGTGTGTGAGAAACTAGAGGTTGAATAAGATTTAGATCAAGAAATATTACACACTTCCAAGGATCAATGATCTATTTGACTAAATAAATGGAGCTATTTGGTTTTTGATGATCGATTTGGAGTTTGGATATCAATAGATAAGGGTGAAAGATAAGGATGTCCCCAATAATTTCTTTAGGAGAATGTTTGGTCACTTTGAGTAGATGGTAATTCAATTCAGTTTCATAAATACACCAGATGTGTTCATGGGGTGCATGATCTTTATGTTCCAGGATCTTTTAAGAATTTTCATAGTTGTGTTCATTGATGAAATCTTGATCTATTTGAAGTCATAGGTGTATCATGACGATCATGATAGAGTTTTATTGTATATCCTTTGATAACACTAGCTCTATAGAAATTCATAAAAATGTTTTTTTTGAAAAAATAGGTTCATTTCCTTGGGTCTATGGTGCCTCAATAGGGTATTATATTGTAATTGTCAAATATTACAGTAGTTGTTTCTTGGGAAGCACCCACAGACACTTTAGAGGTTCACAATTCCTTGTTATTACTGGATTTTATCAAAGTTTTGTGTTTTATTTATCTCATATTGAGACCCCATTGTTAGCTTTTACCAAAACAAAATATATCATCATTTTTATTTAATAGTGCCATACAGAATTCAGTTACCTGAAGGAGAGGTTAATCCTTTCTCTAGTGCTTCATTTTACTAAGGAGGGTATGGTGTTTGAGTTTTTCTATGAAGTATTGCATTTGGGATTAGGATTCATCTTAATCCAACAAAAGATTATGATCTCTTATGGGTTTAGTAAGTTATGTATCCATGATCATAACTATTCCACCCATGATCTAGTGTCTGTAAAAATTGTGTTTGTGCTAAAGATATAGTGGAATTACCTCATTAGTAAACATTTTGTGGTTTTCACAGACCATAAGATCCTGAAATTTGTTTTCTCGTAGTGGGATTTAAATTTGTACCAATGGAGGTGGATAGATTTTTTATAGGATTATGATTTTGAGATCTCCTATACCTTGAGAAAGTATATTTTTTTGATGTGTTGAGTTAGAAGTCCCAAGGAGATGTGGTTTAAGAGTTCATAGATGTTTGGAGAGGGATGAAGGAGCTTGCAGTGATACATCAAGATGTGAGGGAATGTAATTAACAATGTTTTATTTAATAAATAGCAAGGGAATAATCCTTGACTCAATGGGTGGAGGATTATTAGGAGACATAATTAGAGATATATGTTATGAATGACTATTTTGTCTATGGTGATGCTCTAAAGGGATGGTCAGAAGATGGATTTAATTATATGTTGTTTCATAGGAGGTTGTTTGTTCCATTGGAAATGTGTAAGACAGTTCCCTATAAGTTTTACATCTCACCCTTAGCAGTACATCCAAATGTTTCTAATATGTATCATAGATTTATTATATAGATTTTATGTTTTGGATTGAAGAGATCAGTGGTATAGTTTGTGGTATGGTGTATATTCTTTCATTAGGTGAAGGTCGAGCACTGAGTTCCTGGAGGGTTTTTTCACTATTTGGATATCCACAAATGGAAATGGGAGGCCCTTTAAATGTATTTTTAATAGGTATACCTCAAGTTCAGGGATAATGTGATGTAGTTTATATGATATTGGATTTAATTATCATGATAGATCAATTTATAGATATCTATGAATTGAGTGTCATGGATGTTTTGGAAAGGCAGTATATGGATGATGTGGTAATGATTCAAGAGGTAATGAGGATTATAATATATTATTAGGATATTTTTCTTACCTATTTGGCCTATAAGGTATTTCATTATGCATTTGGATCCCAGTTATACCTTAACATTAATTTTTACCCTCAAACAGATGGGAAGATGGGGCGGACCACCTAGATGTTGGAAGATATGTTGTGAGTTTGTGTATTGGATTTTGGTGGATCAAGGGTAAAAAACCTACCCTTGTTTTATTTTTACTAAAAAAACATTTATCACTCATCCATTAACATGAATGAATTTGAGGCATTTTATGAGTGGTTGTGTCATTCATCGTTGTGCTGGATAGAGGTTGGTGAGTTAGGGACCCTTGGTCTTGATGTAGTATAGAACATGATTGAGAATATCTAGATGATATGAGAGAATATAAAGGAGAAAAAATACCATTCGAATACCTATTTTGATAAAAAGTTTATTATTATATAATTTTAGGTTGGAGACCATGTGTTCTTAATAGTATCCTCTCATCAGGGGAAGTAGAAGATTATTAGAGAAAGTAATCTTTCTCCCTGGTTCATTAGACCTTTTGAGGTATTGGGGAATGTTAGAAAGGTGGGATATCATTTGAAACTTCCACCATGTATGGATTGGTTCTAAAGTGTCTTCCATGTCTCCCACATTTTTTGGTATCTTCAAGATGACTCCCACATCATTGACTATGGAGAGTTAGATATCAAGGATGAGATAAAATTCACAGAGTAGATAGTATAGATATAGAATAATTAGGATAAATTGTTTCATGGATGAACAATCTTCTTGGTTTGTGTGTTGTGGAGGCATGGTGTCTTAGAGGATCCTACTTAGGAATGCGAGATGTAGATGTGTTCCCAGTACACCTGATTTGTTTGGAGTTTTCCTTGGTTTGTTTTGATTTGATGATTCGATGCCTAAACCGTGATGATTTATGATATGTAACTTTTTCCTTGATTGTGGTTTGTGTTATGGATTCATGTATATGAAGAGAAGAAAACCCATTTCTAATCAAATCACATGATATTTATGACATGTTTTAAAACTATGCATTTGTATTGTGTCATCTAGAGTAGAAAATATCTTAACATGAAGTGTGGGTTTCTTTGATTTTTGTTCTCGAGGAAGCATTATGCGATGGATGTGGTGATTGTTGTCTTGTAAAGAATATGGTTTAAAATGTTTTTTTAAATGGGTACATGAAATAGAGGTGGATTTTGGCTAGTGTGATATGGTGTGGTGTTCTGTTTGGTGGAGGATGGTGATGTGGTTGAGTGGGGTGTTTTATGGATGTTTTGGACTGGTTTATGTTATTGACCAGTGGTAGTGTTTGGGGTGTAACGAGACCCTCAAGAGGTTTCTCAGAGGGTGGTTTTTCAAAAACATTATATTTTTTCCTTTATTAGGTTTGGTTTTGAATATCAAGGATGATAATTAATTGAGAGGCATCTAATGTAGTGACATTTTCCTTCCAACCCATTAATTTATGGGAATTTAAGCAATGGAGGTGTCTGGGGGGAATTTATGAGGGAGTTAAGGAGTGTATGGTATATTTGTAGCTTAAATTTTATCCAGGGAAGGATTTTTTGGTATGGAGTCTTATGTTGTGTCATAAGGGGGTGTTAGTAGAATGGACATATTAGATAAATCAGAGAGTCTTAGAGGTGGAGTTTTGATGGTTTTCCATTTTTTATCATAGTTGCAGCATGAATACATGACTACAGTGCTGAGTCCTAGAGGTGGGATTATTTTAGTTTTGTTGATATCAGGGTAGTTATTCCATAGAACTATGTTGTATCATGGCCTTTTTCTTGGAGTCTGAATTCAGTAGTATTGTGGTTTCACTTGCACCGTGGTCTCTCCCCTGGTTTTTTATATCAGTAGCATATACCTCACAATATTTCTTAGATACAGTTTTGAACAACCTTAATTTGACTTGGTCCATTCATCTATATCATAGAATCATATTTTTTTCAGAACCTTTTCAATGTAGTGAGGAGTGTTGTGCTGTGATCTTCTAAATTTTATGGTTTCCTATAACTTCCAGAGCCCCTTCAATATCCATCTTCCTGTAGCATTTTCACTTAATCCTTAAGATACTCCGAAGAGATTTTAGGAGGCCTTACTGTAATAGCCTAGTTTTTTTAAAATATATATAATTTATTTGAAAAATAATACAATTATATATAAAACTATATTTTATAAGGCTTCACTATAAATAAATACTTTATTTATCATGATAATTTATGTTTGAATATATATCCTATATAAATATGCTAAAATATACATGTTATATATATATATATATATTAATTTATTTATACATTTATTATTATTTGTAATGAATTATAATATTAAATACCTATTTTAGATGATAATATACATTAATTAAGTCCTAATTAATTTATTAGGAATTTATGATTATTACATTAATGACATTAATTCTTGTCCATTAATAAAAAACTTCCTTCAATTCTATCCTCATAAATTTTAAGCATTTTTTGAAAAATAAATTTATTAACATCGATATATTTTCTTAATTAAAGTTTTTCTTCCACGTATTCTATTTTATCCCCAAACATTTTATCATATTTGGCCATGTATTGTAGAAGTTATGGAAAAATCATTATATAATATAATTTTGTCCAATCAAATTGTCTAAGTTCAATATACAAAATATCCAAAAGTTTTTTAATATATTAATTATATTATTTTTGGAATATAGTATTCTTAGGACTTTATTAACTATTTATTTCCCTTCCACATACAAATTTTCAGCTTATTTTTCCATGTATTAAAGAAGTTATAGCAGGATAATTATATAATTTTTTTTCCAGTCAAACTATCCAGGTTCAATGTACTGAATTTCCATAGTCTTCTCAATATCTTAATGACATAGTATTTTAATGTGGAATTATTTATACTTTATCCCGTACTTATTTCACACCCACCATCATTATTTTACCTTATTTTCCAACATATTATAAAAGTTATGGACAATTAATTATAAGAAATAATTATGTCCATTCAAACTAACCAGGTTTAATATACCGAATGTTCATGCATTTTTAATATATTAATAATATAATATAATAATATGTTCATATTTTTAAATTCTCCATATGTATTTTTAGTATATAATTAATATTTCATCCACTAAAATGATGTTTTTTATGTTATGGTCGAATCATGGATGAAAATATTTTCAGCCTCGCAAATTAATTGAACCTAGATGCATTGACTAAAAATACACTTTTGACCATAATATTTTTCAAAACATATGTTCCTACAGTTTTATAAAATGATAAAAACTAAGTCATATAAAATCTTTCAAAATTTTAAATCAATCCATTTATGATGGAAAATGTTATGACAAAATTTCTGTGGTGGGACCTATATATTCGGATCCACATTAGTGTTGACTCTATGACCACTTATCACCCCTAAAAATGAATATCCATGTTTCATTATCTAAATGGAATATATATATATATATATATATATATATATATATATATATATTTATATGTTATCTACACAAATTAAAATATGGCTGAAATAAATTTTTAGAAGAAAAATATTAAAGTTAAACTGAAAGGGGAAAATGGAATTCCCATGCATTTTTTCAAATTTATTTTAATTCTTGATAAAAATGTATTTAAAAAATAATATAAAATTAAATTGGTGATTTATTTTTCATATGACCTTAACCAACCATGAAAAAATTTATTATCAATCAAAAATGTTTTAATTAATTCCACCAAAAATTGAATGGCCTTAATTGAAAAATAATTATTATTTTAAACCCATAACATCACCCCTCTTCAAGTATAAATACCCACTCTCTATTACCATTATCCCACAACAAATTATGAATCATATCATCATATACTTCCCAACGAGTCTCTTTCATTTCTCTCTATTCAATATTGAAGAGTTTTTTTTGGTTCGGAGGCTTGTCCCTAAGTTAAGAAACTCAATATAGGTAAGGGCCCTTCACCCACTCTTTCCTTTTTAAGTATAATATTTTTTTCATAATTCCTTTATAAATTATTTTAAAAATATTAAATTTCCTATACTCACATGGTATTATCTTACTTTTTATATATTGAAAATTAGGTATTATTTATTCCTTCTCATTATATTCATTGTCTAAGATGTTACTATTACAAAGTAAGGGATTTCTTAGCCAAATTTTCATTCATTGAGTTTAACTTATACTTTATTGATTATGTTATAAAATGAATATGTGTGAAATTTAATTTTATTGAATTTTGTTGTAAATCCAATTTTATTGTGCAGTTTTACATTTTTCACAAATAATTACTCCATTGGACAATTCTTACTTCAATGATACCATCTTTGTAAGGGATTTATTAACCCAATTTCAATTCATTGAGTTAAAATTATAATTAGTTGATTATGTTATGAATTGAATATGTGTGAAATTAAATTTTATTGAATTGTGATGTAATTACAAATTTATTGTTTGGTTCTAAAATTTTCACACATAATTACTTCATTGATTAATTATTACTTCAATGATACAATCTTTTTAAGGGATTTCTTAACTCAATTTCCATTCATCGAGTTAGACTTATACTTCATTAATTATGTTATTCCATGATTATATGTGAAGAAAATTTTGGTTGAATTATGTTTTAAATCCACTTGTATTGTGTGGTTTTACATTTATCACACATAATTACTTTATTGATTAATTCTTCCTTCAATGATATGATCTTTGTTTGGGATCTTTTTCTCAGCTTATTTTGATTGAAGTTATTATTTTGTATAAGAAATTAAATATCCATTTATTATGTTTTTCTGTGATTATAAATAACCATTTTACTATGAATATTATTTTTTTAATGAGATACTTCATTTCCCTATCATTATAGTTACTCATAAGTCGTTACTCTGCTAAAATAAGGGTTCCTCAACTCTCTTTTAAGACCACCTTCACAAGACATTTTAAATTCATTTTTATTTAAATATGAAATATTATTAAAGAATAATTGTTATAATTTCCATATTATGTTATCAAAGAGAGTTCACTATTTTCTCTCATTATACTACCTTTATAAGCAATTATAATGTTCAAACTTTCCCATAACAATAAAACCATCCTAAACTTAGAAAAGAAAATTGTGTGTGGTTTTATAAGAAAATATATCCTTGTTTGTATACAAACAAGTGGATGTGTCTCTAGAAGATATATAGCTAGGGGTAACACTTAAAAACAACATATTGATATAGAAATGATCAAGAACTGGTGAACAAAAATGGGACTTACTACACACTTAGTCTGACACTCTTAGGGGATATGATTATATTATCCATATACTACTTACAAGAAATTTTAGAGGATATATATTTCATTACATTAGTCTAAAGACTTTTTAAAATTGTAATTCATTATTTTATTCTTATATTTGGGGAAATTAAATTCATATTATATAATTATTTCTTCAATATAGAAAAATCTCATAAGATGTGCCTCATTTTTATATTGATTATATTTATTTTTGTTCTTTATGTCCTTTAACATTATTCCATGTAATCGTTGATATATGATGTAAAGAATTGGAATTTTATGTGAATGGTGGGACCTATAATTATATATCCCATCATTTTATTGGTTGGTCTCATGAGATTACTAGAATAATGTAATTAAATCATCCTTACCTTTAATGAAATATTTCTTGGAAAAAGTCCATAATGGTATGGTTAAAATGTATATAATTATTAATTTTAATCACTATATGTTCAATTACTATTATAAAAGATTTTATTTATTATTATGTTATCCATATGAATATTTATACTCCTAGTTTTTTTGATATGGAATACATTATTATATTTATTCATTATATAATGTTTTATTTATAAATGTTTCTACTAAATGTTACACCCTTATTGAGCGTTTGAGCTCACCCCTTTATACTGTATTTTTTTCATTTTCATTGGGAAACATAGAAGATTAAAATGAATGATAAATGGGTTTTGGAGGAGAATAATTATGTTTTTCATGTTTCATTTATGTATTTCCTTCCAATGTAATGTAAAATATTATTAGGTATTTGGTTTCTTGAGGATATTAAACTATTGGATCCTCCACATTTATTATCTACGTACCTTTCTAATAAAAAAACCATCGGATCTAGGGTGTTGGATTTAGGGGTTGTTATATTTGGTATTATAAAAATGTTTAATAAAAACCTTAAGAAATAGATTTAGAAGAACATTGTTAGAAAACACGAACCACATGAGCAACCCTTAGGATACTCAATAAATGTTTCTATAAATACAAATCATAGTGTTATTTATAAAATAATTATGTATATAACATTGTCTAGATATAGTGTTTAATAGAAGGAACAACCATTTCAACACCCGAAATCAATATAGAGACTCCCTAAAAGAGTAAATCAATTAGAACGGTGTTGGATCAGAATAGATCGTTCCAATATTAATTCACTTGACCTAGTTTATGGCTAAGAACCTTGCATTCATGGAACAACCTATTTCTCCACAACATGATAATTTATGTTTATATATATATATATTATATAAATATGTTATATATATATATGTTAATTTTTTATACTTTTATTATTATTTATAATTTAGTTTAATTTTAGATACAAAATTTAGATGATAATATAAATTAATTACATCCTATGTAATTCATTAGAAACCTATGAGTATTACTTTAATAAAATTAATTTTTAGACATTAATAAAACTCTTTCTTCAATTATATCTTCCAAAATTTTATGAATTTTTGGAAAATTAAATTTATTATTCTTGAAGTGCCCGGATCAGTGTGAATCACTGAGAGGGGGAGGGGGTGAATCAGTGATCCCTTTAAACTTTTTACTAATTGATTCTTTATCAATTAAACCTCTATTGCTGGTTAAAGCCTCGATCCACTCTTCTTGTATCTCTCACCCTTTCCTCGAGTGATGCAGTAAATGTAAAGGCACATGACACAAGTATTTACAAGGTTCGGCACCAAAGGCCTACATCCTTGCCATGTTGGTTATACGCCCCAACATGGTTTCTTCCATTATAATCTATTAGTATTAAAATGGTCGATACAGAGTCCCACTGTATCTCTCCTGAGTCCCACAAGAGGGTATTTATACTGCGTCCCATAGTGTTACCAGAGTCCCACTGGCCTGCTCCAGAATCCCACTGAAGACTTCTTCCGCCCTGAGTCTCACAGAGGGCTTCTCCTGGCTCCTTGAGTCACACGAGTAGCTCTTCTTCACTTTAGCTCTTCAAGTATCTTCAGCAGCCTGGGATAATGACTGCTGGCCTTTCTCTTCACTTCTGATCACTTGAGTTGATCAGGTCTTCTCGTCTTGCTCAGGATTTATCTCCTTCTTCTAAGGATGACCTGGCCTCTCTCCTCAAGAATCTTCAACATCCTATGAAAAGGTCTGTTGGTCTTGCTCAAAACTTCTGATCACTTCTGTTGATCAGGGTCTTCTCAATTACTGAAAACTCAGGCAGCTGATGTCTTTAACTTCAGTCTGGCTTCAGTCTCACTTCACTTCAACTTCATGCACTGAGTGCATGGCAACTATGCTTCCTCATGCACTAACTGCATGGATTCTCAATTTCTTCAAGAACTGTTGTTCTTGGACTTCTAAAATGCACACAGCCTGATTTAGCTTTGTTCATGTGCGCACGTGCATGCATGTAAGCATGCACTCCCCTTTCTTTCTTCTTGCTGCAATAAACCCACAAAGGGTAATAACTCCTTAAGTGCACACACCAACTTCCTCCTTCACACTCTTTGTTCTTTTTGTCTACACACTTAAAAGTGTGTTATACTTAAGTGTGAGAGTCTTCCACTTCTTCTTCTTAGTGTGTACACTTCATTTTGAACACACACAAAGGTTCGGCCTATTTGTCTTTTTGCACACAAAAATTCCTATGACCTTCCTCCTTTTCTTGCACACACTTAAACTTGGCCTTTCACTTATTCTTGCACACACACAGAGTGTTATTTGCTCTTCAAAGTGTGCACCCACAAGGACTAAGCCTCGGACTATCCTTGTTCCTTTTGTTTTTGCACACACACAATGTGTAGGGCCTTCACTTTGCACACACACAAGGATTGTGTGGGATATTCTTCACCTTTACACACACACTGCCCTAGTGTGTATACTCCACTTAAACTTCAACACAAAGAAGGGGCGCGCAAGGTGTCTTGTTGCAAGCAGCAACCGTGCAAAGCCTTGGATAGCCACTGCCGCACAAGGCCTTCTCCTGTTCTTCACCGTGCAAGGCACAAGCCGCAAGGGCTGTGCAAGGTGCAAGAGCACCGCGGGCGCGTAAGGGTGCAAGCGGCCACGGGTCTTCCTGTCGCACAAGTGAGGCGCGCAGGGGACTCCTTCTCCCAACCTCTTTCGCGCAAGGGTTGGGTGAAAGGTTCCTCACGAAGGCAAACTGGCTTCGGGCTGCTTCGTCGCACAAGTGGGTTGCGCGAAGCTCTTACTTCGCGAGGCACAATGGCACTCACGGGACTTCTCTCGAGTTTTTTAGCAAAATCAAAAACTATGCCTCGGGTGATCCTTTTATAGGTAGAGGCGGTGTGGTTCATCCGCGAAGATAACAGTTTGATCTCCCAAAGATTTCGGGAATTCAAGATTCTCTAAATCTTGATTTTCTCTACTGCCAAACGCGGGTTCCTTCTTCTTTATTTTTCTCCTCCACATGCATGCTTCGAACGTGTTCATGGCCCTCATTTAAGCCCAACCCATGCATAGCACGAACCCCACGTGGCCTCGGCATATTCTCTTGCCTCGGCCGAACATGAATTCTTCCATTTGTTGCATGAAAACCAATATTTATGCATGATCGTGTTCAGTGTGGCCAGAAGAACCTCAAGGACACTTCAGCTTCGTCAGAGGTGGCTGGATACTCAAAATCCATCTTCAAGAGGCGCCTGGTTCGAAGGAGGAGTCGCGGGTGGCCTCGAGCGAGCTCAAGGTAGAGGAAGACTCCTCAACCGTCGGATCCGGAGTTTGAAAGACATCGGACGACCGCGATCATAAGATCTTGCGCGGGATCAATCGGGCGGTCGAGATCTGGCGCGCGATCGATCGAGCGGCCAGGATTCGCTCCGCGGAAAAATCCCGCGTCCCACATCGAAACGAACAGCGGATTTTTTGGGGTTTATCAAAGATGCGCTCTCCGCTACTCCTCAGTTGAACTTCTCCCCTCTCGGTGCCGCCCCACATCGAGTTCTTCTTGCGGGCGCGCTTTGCGGGCACCCCTGCCACTCGGGCGCGCCACTGGCGCCCACTATGCGCACACGGGCGCGCTCCATTCGCCCCTGCCGCACGGGCGTGACACCCTTGCGTGGCCCTGCCGCCCTGGGCTTGCCCCACAGGTTCCCCCATTTGCGTGGTGCCTAGTGCCCACATGCCTTGGGGTTGAACCCTCAAGGTGCCCACGGTTGGCCTAATTTTTGGCTAAGTCTTGAATAAGACTTTGTCAAAAACAAAGTCCTCCATGAGATCAAGCCATATCAAGAGAGTCACTTCAAGCCTTCTTCCTCATTTCTTCTTCTTAAGAATTCCTCTATTCTCTTTTCATATTATTTTCACTTAGGATATGGAATTCTTAAGTTCTTCATTAGAATTCCTCCAATTCTTCTTCAACATGAATTCAATGCTTAGGAATGGAATTCTTCTTCAACAGAGCTCTTTAATCACATAAATTCTTCAACGAACTTCATTGATCTAATCAGAGATCAAGTTGGCTCATCTTCCAATTCACATGCACTAATAATTAGTGCATGGACTTCTTCAATCCACTTAATCCACTTAGAACTTATGGATGGATCACTTTCAACTCCTCATGCATTGTCACTACAATGCATAGTCTTCTAATCATGTTGTGACTTTGTATCATCTTGATACAAGTTCTTTAAACTTAAAGAACAGCTCAACAATCGTCGGATTTAATGATGATACTCCATCATCATCCATTCTTCAAGTGGTGTAACTTAGTATCATCTTGATACAAGTATTGAAACATTAAGATCGGTTCTACAATCGTCTGATATACATGGAGAATGTTTCAACCATAATCTCCTATGCCACTTAGTGAATCTCCTAAGTGACATGCATCTTAGTACCATGGCCATTCTCCATTCATCACCAACACTATCACATCCTTTTTCATTCACATATTGAAACTCTCTGACATCCATCCATTCCTTGACAACAACATACCTCATTGACAACAAATGCAACACAGTGCACTTCAATCTCCCCCTTTTTATTTGTTGTCAATACACTATTCCTGCACATATGAATTTGTCAATATGTGTGCCAATATTTTCTCCCCCTTATTGGCAATCAAATGCAAAGGTGTGGTGTGGTTCTCTTTCAAAAATCTCTTCCTCCCTTTGAAAAGTATTTTCTTGAAAAACACTGAGAGAGGGATGATGTCACATGTTCTCTTTAGCAAAGAACCTTTAGTAAATCAACTCTAAGTCTACTTGGGCTAACCCGGTGTTGAAAACAAGAGTGATGTAACCAAGGTACTCAATGCTGTCCAACATTCACTATACATGTGATATCATGCTTCAAGGGGTTTGAAATTTTTCAGATATATCAATGAATTGATAAATCCTGCACAACTTCACAAAACTCATTAGAAGGTTCAGGTGCAAAGATAAAGCTCCCCCTTTCATCCATTTGTCTTCAATCCATACTCCCCCTTAATTGAAAAGATAAACTCAATTAAGAAACAAGGGATGAAAGTATGATTGGAATACCTTCACTTTTCTCAAGATGGTATTAATCTCAAAATCCCATCTTCTCCAGATTGGCTCCCCCTCAAGGGGTGCACTCCATTCTTTCCAAACCATCCTCCAGTTGAGAATGAGCATCATCTTCAATTCCCTGCAATGTCAGCACATGTAAATACAAGTGATTAGGGAATAAGATGGAACCTTCTTAGTTCATCAATGTGAACAACAAGGTTGAGAAGATTCTCTCAACCGAGATGTCCCATTTTCACCATTCTTCACACTTGCACATTTGATATTTAATGATGTTTGTGCTGGTGTGGATCTCAATATATCTTAATGTGAAATCTTCTTCTTCCCTTTTGCCTTAGCAATTAACAGAACATCATCTTCAGCTCTTTGAAATTCTCTGGAAAGTTGCAACTGATTAGGCCATATGACTAGTAAGTCATTTCGAAGAGTGGCCTCAGTTCTGGAAGTTCCACATGGTTCATTTGATGCTTTCAAGATACCTTTTTTAGGCAACTTGTTTTCAATCAATCCCTTCTGCTTCTTCTGGATTGATTGTCTTTTTGAGTCCAGTCTGCTTCTATTCAATTCCATGGCTTGTTCACAAAGATCCATGGTGTGTCCTTTCTTTCCACAGTAGAAGCATGTTTTCTTGGTGGTCCTTCTGGATGCATCACCCTTCTTGGATTTAGACTCCAAGGACTTCTTTTCCTTTTTAAAAACCTTCTTGGGAGCATCTTCAACTTTCTTCTTGCTTCCCAAGGATTCTTTCTGAGCTAGGTTCTGTGATATTTTCTTCTTTTGAGCTCTGGATACAGTTGGAGATTGACATGTATCTATTTGACCACTTTTGCACACATCCCAGATGTTATCAAGCAATCCAAATCTGTTAGCAGTAAACAGATGTCTCTGGACCTGTGGATGTTGCTTCTTTCCTTCTGGATTGCTCCCCCTTGGTATGGGCTTGGTCTGTGCTTTTACATTTAGAGGATTGTACCTACAATCTTTTGCACAATGTCCATACTTGTTACAACACCAGCATTGACCCACAAATCTTGACTTTTTGATTCCTTCGGATTGTAGGGTACTTGTCTTGAATTGTTGTGCTGCTTCAGGAGAGCTTTCTTTCTTCATTGTCTTCATCCATACTTGTTTGGAATTATTCTTCCATCCTGCACTTTTTGTGGAAACACAATTAGAAGCATTAGTACAAGATGGGATGGATGGTACCTTCCTTTTAGAAGATGTTTCCCTTTTATTAGAGGATGTCCTTCTTTTGGAATCAACCTTCTCAATGCACACTTGTGTAGCAACATTTCTACTTTCAGCTAACTGGGAGAACTCAGATTTGGGTGATTGCAGATTTTTCAATATCACCTCTAGTTCTAAGCAATTCTTGTTAAGGGAGTTCTTCTCATCCTCAACAGTTCTTATCCTTCCTTCCCAATTTTCTTTCAGCTATTCTAACTGGTCTTCATGCACCTTCATCAATTCTAGCAATGAATTGTCAAGCTCCTTCACCAATTTGACTTTGTCTTCGAGTTGAGCATCTCTGACATTCATTGACACTTTATGCCTCTTTTCCAGTGCATGGAAAACATCTTTGACCAGTATTATAAATAATTCTTTCTCAGAAAGGCTTCTTTGCAATTCTTCAGCAGTGTCTTAATATCTTTCATTGCAAAGAGAAACAGTTTCATCTTTGGCCTTCACCAGCTTTCTGAGAGTGTTAGTTATGCCAACCCTTTTTGCCAATTGGACTTCCAGAGAATTGGCTTCATCTTCTAGCTGTAATTTTTCTTCTTGAAGATCAAGGACACCTGTAGCTATACACATTGCCACTTCCTTGGAGACTGTCTTCTGAAGATATTTTATTTCATTTAGAAGATCATTGTTTCTTCCATCTTCATCACAGCTAGATCATGCTTCATCAGAAGAATGATAAAAGGAATTGTCATCTGATGTGACTTTCACATTTCTTTCCATAGAAGGAGTTTCTCTGATTGCAACAACCTTCTTCCTCATCTTCTTTGCCTGTTTCTTCGTTCTATTTTTCAGAGTCTTGGCAGATATCTCCATTTGAGGCTGTTCTTTCATTTCCTCAAATCTGCACTCCATATAGACTCCCTTGGATCTTTTAGAGGCAACCTCCCTCTGATACCAATTGAAGTGCCCGAATCTGTGTGAATCACTGAGAGGGGGAGGGGGTGAATCTGTGATCCCTTTAAACTTTTTAATAACTGATTCTTTATCAATTAAACCTCTATGGCTGGTTAAATCCTTGATCCACTCTTCTTGTATCTCTCAGCCTTTCCTCGAGTGATGCAGTAAATGTAAAGGCACAGGAAACAAGGATTTACAAGGTTCAGCACCAAAGGCCTACGTCCTTGCCATGTTGGTTATACGCCCCAACATGGTTTATTCTATTATAATATGTTAGTATTACAATTGTCAATACAGAGTCCCACTGTATCTCTCATGAGTCCCACAGGAGGGTCTTTATACTGCGTCCCACAGTGTTACCAGAGTCCCACTGGCCTGCTCCAGAATCCCACTGAAGACTTCTTGCGCCCTGAGTCTCACAGGGGGCTTCTCCTGGCTCCTCGAGTCACACGAGTAGCTCTTCTTCACTTTAGCTCTTCAAGTATCTTCAGCAGCCTGGGATAAAGACTGCTGGCCTTGCTCTTCACTTCTGATCACTTGAGTTGATCAGTTCTTCTCGTCTTGCTCAGGATTTATCTCCTTCTTCTAAGGATGACCTGGCCTCTCTCTTCAAGAATCTTCAACAGCCTGTGAAAAGGTCTGTTGGTCTTGCTCAAAACTTATGATCACTTCTGTTGATCAGGGTATTCTCAATTACTGAAAACTTAGGCAGCTGATGTCTTTAACTTCAGTCTGGCTTCAGTCTCACTTCACTTCAACTTCATGCACTGAGTGCATGGAAACTATGCTTCCTCATGCACTGACTGCATGGCTTCTCAATTTCTTCAAGAACTGTTGTTCCTGGACTTCTCAAATGCACACAACCTGATTTAGCTTTGTTCATGTGTGCACGTGCATGCATGTAAGCATGCACTCCCCTTTCTTTCTTCTTGGTGCAATAAACCCACAAAGTGTAATAACTCCTTAAGCACACACACCAACTTCCTCCTTCACACTCTTTGTTCTTTTTGTCTACACACATAAAAGTGTGTTATACTTTAGTGTGAGAGTCTTCAACTTATTCTTCTTAGTGTGTACACTTCATTTTGAACACACACAAAGGTTCGTCCTATTTGTCTTTTTGCACACAAAAATGCCTACGGCCTTCCTCCTTTTCTTGCACACACTTAAACTTGGCCTTTCACTTCTTCTTGCACACACACAAAGTGTTCTTTGCTCTTCAAAGTGTGCAACCACAAGGACTAAGCCTCGGCCTCTCCTTGTTCCTTTTCTTTTTGCACACACACAATGTGTAGGGCCTTCACTTTTCACACACACAAGGATTGTGTGGGATATTCTTCACCTTTGCACACACACTGCCCTAGTGTGTATACTCCACTTAAACTTCAACACAAAGAAGGGGAGCGTAAGGTGTCTTGTTGCAAGCAGCAGCCGTGCAAAGCCTTGGATAGCCACTGCCACACAGGGCCTTCTCCTATTCTTCACCATGCAAGGAACAAGCCACAAGGGCTGTGCAAGGTGCAAGAGCATCGCGGGCGCGTAAGGGTGCAAGCGGCCACGAGTCTTCCTGTCGCACAAGTGAGGCGTGCAAGGGACTCCTTCTCCTAACCTCTTTCGCGCAAGGGTTGGGAAAAAGGTTCCTCACGAAGCCAAACTGGCTTTGGGCTGCTTCGTCGCACAAGTGGGTTGCGCGGATCTCTTACTTCACGAGGCACAGTGGCACTCACGGGACTTCTCTCGAGTTTTTCAGCAAAAGAAAAAACTATGCCTCAGGTGATCCTTTTATAGGTAGAGGCGGTGCGGTTCATCTACGAAGATAACAGTTTGATCTCCAAAAGATTTCGGGAATTCAAGATTCTCTAAATCTTGATTTTCTCTACTGCCAAACGCGGGTTCCTTCTTCTTTATTTTTCTCCTCCACATGCATGCTTCGAACGTGTGCATGGCCTTCATTTAAGCCCAACCAATGCATAGCACGAACCCCATGTGGCCTCGGCATATTCTCTTGCCTCGGCCGAACATGAATTATCCCATTTGTTGCATGCAAACCAATATTTATGCATGATCGTGTTCAGTGTGGCCAGAATAACCTCAAGGACACTTCGGCTTCGTCAGAGGTGGCCGGATACTCAAAATCCATCTTCAGGAGGCGCCTGGTTCGAAGGAGGAGTCGCGGGTGGCCTCGGGCGAGCTCAAGGTAGAGGACGACTCCTCAACCGTCGGATCCGGAGTTTGAAAGACATTGGATGGCCGCGATCAGAAGATCTCGCACGGGATCAATCGGGCGATCGAGATCTGGCGCGCGATCGATCGAGCGGCCAGGATTCGCTCCATGGCAAAATCCCGCATCCCACATCGAAATGAACCGTGGATTTTCCGTGGTTTATCAAAGTTGCGCTCTCCGATACTCCTCAGTTGAACTTCTCCCCTCTCGGTGCCACCCCGCACCGAGTTCTTCTTGCGGGCGCGCTTTGTGCCCACCCCTACCACTCGGGCGCGCCACTGGCGCCCACTATGCACACACGGGTGCGCTCCATTCACCCCTGCCGCGCGGGCGTGACACCCTTGCGTGGCCCTGCCGCCCTGGGCTTGCCCCACGGGTTCCCCCATGGGCGTGGTGCCTAGTGCCCACATGCCTTGGGGTTGAACCCTCAAGGTTCCCACGGCTGGCCTAATTTTTGGCTATGTCTTGAATAAGACTTTGTCAAAAACAAAGTCCTCCATGAGATCAAGCCATATCAAGAGAGTCACTTCAAGCCTTCTTCCTCATTTCTTCTTCTTAATAATTCCTCTATTCTCTTTTCATATTATTTTCACTTAGGATATGGAATTCTTAAGTTCTTCATTAGAATTCCTCCAATTCTTCTTCAACATGAATTCAATGCTTAGGAATGGAATTATTCTTCAAAAGAGCTCCTGAATCACATAAATTCTTCAACGAACTTCATTGATCTAATCAGAGATCAAGTTGGCACATCTTCCAATTCACATGCACTAAGAATTAGTGCATAGACTTCTTCAATCCACTTCATCCACTTAGAACTTATGGATGGATCACTTTCAACTCCTCATGCATTGTCACTACAATGCATGGTCTTCTAATCATGTTGTGACTTTGTATCATCTTGATAATAGTTCTTTAAACTTAAAGAACAACTCAACAATCATCAGATTTAATGATGATACTCCATCATTATCCATTCTTCAAGTGGTGTAACTTAGTATCATCTTGATACAAGTATTGAAACATTAAGATCAGTTCTACAATCGTCTGATATACATGGAGAATGTCTCAACCATAATCTCCTATGCCACTTAGTGAATCTCCTAAGTGACATGCATCTTAGTACCATGGCCATTCTCCATTCATCACCAACACCATCACATCCTTTGTCATTCACATATTGAAACTCCTTGACATCCATCCATTCCTTGACAACAACATACCTCATTGACAACAAATGCAACACAATGCACTTCAATTATAGATATATTTTTTGTAGTAAATTTGTTCATAAATGTATTCTATTTTATCCCTGAAAATATTATCATATTTAGAAATGTATTGAATAATTTATAGCCAAATCACTACAGAAAATAATCATGCCTAGTCAAATTATCCACATTTAATGTACCTAATATATATAGTTTTTTAATACCTTAATGATAGAATTTTGAAATATGATCTTCTTTTTTTACTTTCTTCCCTATTTATTCTATGTACACCATCAATGTTTCACCTTATTTGGCCATGTATTTTAGAATTTATGGCTAAATAATTATAGAAAATAATTCTATGTAGTCAAACTGTCTAGGTTCAATATACCAAATGCCCATGGGTTTTTGAATATCTTAATGATATAATTTTAGAATACAGTAATAATTTTACTTTCTATTATATATCTTTAACATCCAAAGTCATGATTTTACCTTATTTTTTATGTATTTCAGGTGTTATGGATGAATAATTATAACAAATAATTCTATCAAGTCAAACTTTCCAAGTTCAATGTACCAAATGTCCATGAATTTTTAAATATCTTAATGACAGGATATTGGAATATGGAATTCTTTTTTTACTTTCTCCAATATTTCATGTAAATACACCATTAAAAAATCAGCCTCTAAAACACTATATTTTATAATTTATGGTTGAATCATTGATAAAAATATTTTCAACCTTACAGGTTCTTTGAACCTAGATGCATTGACTTCACATGTAATTCTGACCATGATAAATTTTGAACTAGATGTTACTCTAGTTGGATAAAATGATAAAAAATAATTTATATAACATATGTCAAAATGTTAGGACAATCCAAGTATTTGAAAAAATTTTATGACTGAATTTCTATGGTTGGACTTATCTAGTCGGATCCACATCAGCATTGACCCTATGACCACTTATCCCCTCTCAAAATGTGGATCCATATTTCGTTATATAAATTTAATATATAGATATATTAGTATATTATCTATGAAAAATATTAAAATATGTTTGAAATAAAATTTTATATGAAAAACATCAAAGTATAATTGAAAGGGAAAAACCAGAATTCCCATGATTTTTTAAATTTGTCATTATTCTTGATTAAAATGTATTTATGAAATAACATAAAATTAAATGGGTGATTTATTTATTGTTTGAACTTTAACATCCTTAAAAAAATTAATTATCAACCAAAAATGTTGAAATTAAGGCCACCCAAAATTGGTTATCCTTAATTAAAAATAATAATTATTTGAAACCCCTAACATCACCACTCCTCAAGTAAAAATACCCACCCCTCTTCCCATTAACCCACACCCAATTCTAAATTTTATCATTATATACCTTCCAAGGAGTCTATTTAATTTATTTATCCTTAATATTGAATAGTATTTTGTTGGCCTGAAGGCTCATCCCTAGTCTATGAATCTCAAGAGAGGTAAGGGTCCTTCATCCTCTATTTCCTTTTCAAGTACAATATTTTTTTATAAAATTACTTTCTAAATTATTTTTAAAATAATAACTTGACTAAATTTACATGGTATTATCTTAAATTCGATCTATTTAAAATGATATATTATTTATTACCACTCATTATAGTCATTTCTTAAGCTGTTACTATTCCAAAGTAAGAGATTTCCTAACTCAATTTCCATTCATTGAGTTAAATTTCTACTTCATGGATTATGTCATTACATAAATATATGTGAAATGAAATTATATTGAATTATGTTGTACTTCAACATGTATTGTGTGGTTTTACATTTTTCACACATAATTACTTCACTGATTAACTCTTACTTTAATGATATGATCTTTGAAATGGATTTATTAACTCAATTGTCATTCATTGATTTAAACTTATACTTTATTTATTATGTTATGCCATAAATATGTGTGAAATGAGATTTTATTTAATTATGTTTTAATTCCAATTGTATTTTATTTTTTTACATTTTTCACACATAATTACTTCATTTTATAATTCGTACTTCAATGATATGATCTTTTTAAGGGATTTCTTAACTCAATTTTCATTTATTGAGTTAAACTTCTACTTTATTGATTATGTTATTCCATGATTATGTTTGAAATGAAATTTTATTGAATTATTTTATAAATCCTCTTGTATCATGTTGTATTACATTTTTCATGAATAATTAATTCATTGATTAATTCTAACTTCATTAATATGATCTTTATAAAGGTTATTTTACTCTTATTATTTTGATTGAAGTTTTTATTTTGTATAAGCCTTTGATTATCATTTTTTAATGTTTTTAAGTGATTTTAAATACCCATATTACTAAAAATATTATTTCTTGTTAATGGGTGAATTCATTTCCCATTAACCATAGATTTATTAATTTATTACTTTATCAAAATAATGGTTCCTTAAATTTCTTTTACGACTACCTTCACAAAAAACTTTAAATACCTTATTTTTTCAATATAAAATACTATTAAAGTTTCATCATTATAATTTTGTTATTATTTTATCAATGAGAGTTAAATATTTAATATCATTATTCTATATTTATAATCCATTATAATGATAAAACTTTACCATAACCATAAAACCATCCTAAACTTGGTAATGATTTGTTTTATAGTTTTATAATAAATACATGCAGATCTTAATAATAACAAATGTTTGTGGATCTTCCACATATGTACCTAGGGGTAACACCCAAAAAACACTGTATCGAGTAAGACTCAGTGAGGAACTTGTACATGATGATAGATGCATGTCATGGGGTGTGGAAAAAAAAATATTCCCTAAGTTAAAAATGAAATAAAATGGTTAACCAAAGTTGTTTCCAAAGAGAAGAACACAACAATAAAATTTTCACATAAAATTTAATATATAAGTGGAGGTGTTTTTGAAATTGTTTGATTTTAAACATAAAGAAAACAATTAAAATTAATTTTGGTCAAAAGGTGATGAAGATAGTTATAGGGTTAGGGTAGGATCACCCTTTTCAATTTCATAGTGGTCATAAAAATAATTCATGATCTCTTCCTATTGAATGATAAATTAAAGACTCCTTGATCAAGTTATCAATCACCCTTGGTTGAAAGAAGAAATATAAACCACTCATGTGTGCATGAACATTCATAAACCATTCCAAAACAACTAATTAAATCCCCAATCAGGAATTGTTTCTCCTTATAAATCTTGAAAAAAATCACTTATTCCACACACATTCCAAAGATCTCTAGACACTCACTACCTAAAATAATTTTATCGAATGAGACATACTACAATAAGAATAGAGAGTTTAAAGATATTTGAACAAAGTTGTAAATAATAAATGACAAAAAAACCCAAAATATGATCACTTTAAGAGAATTAGGAACCACTGGAAATAGAAATCATTCAATCAAAATAGAGAGAGAGAGAGTTTTAAATTAAATCACGAGACTCCAACATTACAAAATGAAAAACTCCCCCTTCCCTGATCACTCAAAATATTTACCCCTCCATGTGAAGGGTAATATAGTTTAATGGGCAATAAGAGAGAAGTATGATATTAAGAAAATAGAAAATAAAAAGTCCATATAACTTAAATGTTCCAATCGTCTAGCATAGCCCCTACTTCTCCTTCTTTAACCCCATTTAATGGAAGTCGATGCACATATTTATAGGCCATAGGAGTGGTAATTTTTTCCTCCAGTTTCTATCCACTAAAATTTTGAGTTTAATTCACATAGTAAATTTACGTATAGAGAGAATGTGTCTTGGTAAAAGTTTTTCCTCTCTAAATTATTCATCAAACCTCCAAATATCAGCTTATTTATAATAGTTTTGAAAAATTTGTGTTCAAATTACTAAAGAATACTTTTTCTTCCTAAGGATACTCTTCAACTACCTAAACTTTAGAGTATTTAATGGATTATTAATGAATAAAATTATCCATAAAATTTAACATAAACATGAGGATATGAGTTCTATTTCTCCTCTAGTGATAATAACTTCATTTTTATTTATATAGGCTGAGATATTCGTCCATTACTGAGGTGGTGTCCATTCGATCATCTAGAGAAATTTCTCCACTTGATTTCTTTTTTTTGGGGCCAATGTGTTTCGAATTGAATATAGGTCCAGAAGAAAAATTTTAATCCCAAAAACAAAGGAATCATAAAAAAACAAATCACTTCAACTGGATCAAAATTATAAAATTTATGCTAAAAATTTATAAGTTCCTTAAAACTGTTAAATTTTCAGAATTAATAAATTTCCACAATTAAGCACAAAATTTTAAAAAAATACTAAAATGATGAAAATCAGCTCAAATTAATTAATTTTAAGAGATTAAATCATTTATAAACATATGAATAATTATGAAAATATTAACTCTACAAATTCACCCACACTTAGAACTTGGACTCGAGAATAATTTAACATCAAAATCAAATCAATGAAGATTGAAAACACATACCCATGAGATCCACCAATTATACACCAAGATAAAAAATATATCATGTGTAATCAAATACCATAATTTTAAATTGTAAATTCACATTATTATGTATATTTAAACTTAATTTCTCATCATATTCACACAAAACACCTACCTCAAATTGTTTTTCTCTCATCTCACAAATGTCAATTATCAACAGGTATTTTATCATCCAAAATCATACAAGAGTCACCATAGGCTTAATAAAGTAATAAATCTCCACATGATGTGAGTAAAGGATACATGTTTATCATGAGAACAATGTAGGGTTGTTCTATTGATTCTATTTACTAGGATTTAAATGTGAAATATTATAGGGCCAAATAAGGCGGGCTTAACTCTTTTTAAAGAAAAATTACAAGATTATAATTTTCACTCAAGTATGGTCTAATAATCACTCCCTTAAGTATAAAATAAGATTCATAATTATGAAATATCAAGGAAATAGCACACCATTCAAAATTTTAGAAGAAAAAATTTCAACAGTCTTAAACACTATTTTTCTAGAAATCTTTAGACAGGAATGACTTTCTTTCTCCATTGAAAGCTATAGAAAGGCACAAATTCTCTTATCATGAAAGCTCCATAAAGGAATAAATTTCAAAAAATGAAGTTTTTTCTGTTATAAAACAAATATCCTAAGAGTTTTAATTTCCACCCATAATATCACAAAATAAGGTATCACAACACAAGACAACTTACCCCCACACTTAAGTTCAAACAGATCATTCAATTTCACTTCAAGAGTTGGTTGGATAGGGAAAATTGGATTATAATATGGCTAACCTAATTGGATATTCATATATTATAAGAGATACGAGGATTAAATGTATAGGTAAGGATATAATAAAAAGGTTTCACTTGAAAAAGAAGGCTTTAAACCAAATAAAATTCTCAATAATTTAAAACATAAGTACCTCAAACCCTCAAGTTTTGATAGGAATAAATAATATACTAGTTAAGAAAAACATGGAATAGTTATCTCAAGAAGTAAGTTGAATGAAAATAATATGACAAAAATAGTTCATAATCCTCAAATTAAATCTATTTCAATGATAAAGACAATGAGATGTGGAATGGGATTAAAAAATCAGTGTAATTTTCATGAAATTATAAAATATTTGAACTTGAAATAGAGTCGTGTTCAGCATTCATTTAAGCTCAGTTTCATGGAATTAATTTTTTCACTCATATAAATGGGAATAAAAAATTGAAAAGATAATCGTTTGATCTAATAATTTTCAAACCACATAGAAAATTAAAAATAAAATCACAAAAATTTCAAACACACAAAATTTTCTAGAAACCAGAAAAGAAACAAAATTGAAATTCATAAACTATGAAGGTTTCATCTCACACAATTAAATGAAATAATTCCTAAATTAATTCAAATAGATATATCATTTAATCAAATTTTTAATTTAACCGCAGTGATAAAGTGTTAATGAGAGGTACAACCTAACTTATTAGTAGTGAAACATTGAGTAAAGCTTCTTTGTGCTTCTTATTGGAAACCTATAAGAAGAATAATAAAATAAAACATAATAAATTTATTAGAATAAAAGGAAATAGAAATATAATGATAATATAATGATAGTTATTACTTTAATCCCTTAAGTGGGCCCTAGGTTTTGACTTCCTCCAGATGGGCAGTTCCATTTGGTTTCCCCTAATTTGATTGTCAGTGCGGTTTTTTGAGATGAACCGCCAACACTTATTCTTTCTATATTTCACTTCTTTCTTTTTTAGAGGACTCTATATACAGAGTATAAAAAATCCATCCCCATTGAAGTGATATAAAACTTTAATGGTGGGGGTAGGACAAATAATGACTCCTCCTCTTTCTTGTTTTCTACTTGAAAAAACTATTCTTTATTCTACAGTTATTTCTTAAGGTATAATGCATCAATGGAATTGACAGAAAAATTCAGTGTAATTATATTTGAACAAAATTAAAGCATGCAGAATCAATATGAAAATCTTACCCTTAAAAGTAAGCATCATGTATCTACTTTTATGATGAAGCTAACATTTTCATATAATTTATTTTGTAATTCAATTTTATTAAACCCACCATAGTATTATTTCATGGGAAATTGTCACATTATTAGGTTTTGTATGAATTTTGAGCATAATTTCTAAAATAGCTTAACTTTGGGATTTAATTTTTTTATTTATATTATGTATTTCAAACATAAATTTTTCTAACTTTAATGAAATTATGAAATTACTTTTTTTAGTTTTCCATACATCATGGGACTTATTTCATGTTTCTGGAGTCAAATTTCAATCATTCACTTGGAGGCCCAAATCTAGTTCACAAACCGGGCCTCGAAAACTGTGTAAAGATCTGGACACTTTTACTATTGAGATTATATCTCTATGTGGTCTAGTCCAATGAAGCTTAAATTAGGCATGGAGATAGAAAATAATATGGGGAAAAAATTTAATAATGGATTACATGTTATATTCAGCTTTATTCAAGGTCATAATGGAATGGGATGTTGGAAAAGTGGAATATGAAGAGTCACATGACGATATTAAATGTTCTAGACTAAAAAAATCATAACTATCTACCAATGTGTCCATTAAAGATTAAATTTGGAGGGTATAATAGGAACATAAAATGGAAAAACTTTTATGAAGGTCACTTTCCAATATTCATCCATTTAATGAAGATAAAATGTGAAAAAATCCTAAGGAAAGATTTGGAGCTAATGTTTCTCACCCATTTTCTTTTAAAATTGTCATCTCTTCTACCTCTTACAAAGATAGCCATTTTTAGGTGGATAATATGGAGTTTTTATGAAGTAATAGTTGATTTTAATTATATTATATGTTAGTTTAGTTATTCTTATTATTATGTGTATTTCTATTCTCTTTCATTTTCTATTTTGTGTTCCCCCACTATGATCCCTCTAATCTCCATGCAAGTGGAGAACTAACTCTAGTTTTTTTTTTTGGGGGGGGGGGTGGAGTTGTGGTTCTTGAGTTGGTTGTGCCTAAATGTATATCTTTATTTTATTTTAAAAATTTCAATAGTGGTAAAATGGGTTTGGTGTAGGGTTCACCCCACTTTCACTACTATTGAGTTCTTCTACCCCTTTTAATCTTTTTCCACTCTTTCGTCGTCGTAATGTTGCATCCAGGGTGGAGTAAAACTGTGGTGATTATGTGAGTGAGTATTATATTTCATGTGAAGGGTGGGTTTGATATAATAACATTTAATGGGATGCTATCAAGTGATAGGGTTGATCTCAACATTGAGTATAACATTGAGAATAAATATTTTTAAAGAACGATGATTTCATCACCACGATCTCCTAAGAATAAAAATAATTCTTCTGCTAACTTCTTTGTGTGTTTGTTATTTTTCATTGTGATTTTTTATTTTAATATATATTTATATATATTATGTTTATATTTCATTAATTTAAAAAACATCTTTATATATTAGTTTATTATTTTATTAGTTTTATATTATCTAGATTTATAATAGTGACAATAGAAAATTATGTTTGTTGTGGGTGGCCTCCTTGTGATCGACCCTAGGGTGTGAAACTATGGTGAATTATTAGGTAAATAAGATTTTAATTGAATGATATGGGTTTTTTGTGATCCAATATTCAATTAAATTATTATATACCTAAGAATGAACCATAGTGTCACACCCTTGAGTCGATCATAATGAGGCAACTCACAACACACATATTTTTCTATTGTCACTATTATAAATCTTCCTAATATAAAACTAATAAACTAATATATAAAGGGAGTGGGTTTGAAATCAATGAAATACAAAAATAATATATATATATATCTATGTATATATATATATATGAAAATATAAAACACAATTAATGATAAGAAACACACAAATAAGTTATCAGAAGAATTGTTGTCGTTATTGGGAGATCGTGGCAATAAAATCATCGTTCTTTAAAAGTATTTATTCTCAATATTCTACTAAATGTTGAGATAAATCCTATCACTCCACACATTCCCATGAAATGTTATTATTTCACATATAAACTCTACAAGAATGATAATAATCACTCACATCATCACAACATTGTTATTCCACCCTGGATGCAATATTACGATAATGAAGGAGAGGAATAAGATTAAAATGGGAAGAAGAACTCAATAGTAGTGGAAGTGGGGATAGACCTACAAAAAACCCATTTAACCACTATTTAAATTATTAAAATAAAATAAATAGAAAAATTAAGGCATAATGAACTCAAGAAACGTCACCCCCCCTCAAACAACAACGAGAGTTAGTTCTCAGCTTGAATGGAGATTAGAGGGATCACAATGGGAGAAAAAAATAGAAAATGAAAGAGAAGATAAATTCCCAGAGAAAGAATAATAACTAAACTAATATAAAATAAAAGTAAAATAAAATATTATATCATCAAAACTACATCTTACCCACCTCAAAATGGATATCTTTGTATGAGGTAGAAGAGATGACAATTTATAGAGAAAATGGGTGAGAAACTTTGGCTCCAAATATGTCATCCGAATTATTCTGTGTTTTATCCTCACTAAATGGAATAATAATGGAGTGTGTCCTTCATTAAATTTATTACATTTTATTTTCCTCATAAAACCTCTAAATTTCAGCTTTAATGGACATGTTTGTAGATATTTATGACTATTTTAGTCCGAAATATTTAATCTGGTCATGTGACTCTTCATATTCTACTTTTCCAAATTACCATTCCATTATGATCTTGAATAAAGATGAATATATTTTGCCCTTCTATATTAAATATGGTCGCCATATTCTTCTATATATACATGCAGAATTTAAGCTTCATTGGAGTGGACCACATATAGATATAATCTTAATAGTAAAAGTGTCCAGATCTATACACAGTTTTCAAGGCCCGGTTTGGGCGATAGATTTGGGCCTCCAAATGAATGATTGATCTTTGACTCCAACATGATGAAATAAGTCCCATGATGTATAGAAACATAAAAATAAGTAATTTCACAATTTCATTTTGTTTATAAAATGTTATTTCCAAAATACAGAAAACAAATAAAATAATTAAATCCCAAAATGAGACCATTTTAGAAATTATGTTCAAAATTAATCTAAAACCTAACAATGTTACAATTTCCCATAAAATAATACTATGGTGGGAATAATAATATTTAATTATAGAATAAACTATATGAAAATTTTATCTTCATAACTCCACCACACTTAACAATTTCACTCCTGATTAATCATCATATATTCAAATCGAAATCTACACAACAATCAATAATGAGATAACATCAATGATCATTTCTAAAATAGAATTTCATCATGTAAATAATATTAAAAACATTTACATATAATTTTCAATCCTCACATTTAAAATTTTTCATCCTTATAAATCAATCCCTGACCCAATCACAACCTACCTCACCTTGAAATTTGTGTCACCCTTCACTTAAGAGAAATTGAATCTGGAGTTATACTCATACATGGAAATTGAACGTATCACCATAGGATTATGACAAATCTCATTTCTCTACAGGAAAAAACATAATCATGAGGTATTTTTACATGTTAATTTTGTGGATTAGGGTTAGTAGGAAAATGATTGAAAATTTAATACCGAAAAGAGGAGGTCTAGACTCTTAACTATAATGCATGAATAATGAAGTGAGAACACAGGATGAACCTCACTCAAATACCCTTGAAACTGTGAAACAAAACACCAAAAACACTTTTTAAGACATGGTACATGATCCAATCAATGATTAAAATTAATGATATCATCCAAATTCTCCTCAGTTTTTTTCATTTTTTTGTAAATCTCAAGAAAGGCACACATTTATTTTCTTTTTATTTTGATTTTTTTCATGGAGAATGAGATGAAAATCAAATAAAATGAATAAACAGAAATCATGACCTTGAATTTAGAGAGTTACATGAGTCATAAAAATAAACACAATGAGAAATTCAAGCTCATCTCTATTTTTTCATTTTTTTGAAGGAGAAATGGATGAAACAAATAAATATAATGAAATGATGAATCAATACTAATTCTCTCATTATACACTGCCCACAACATTTACAAACACCTAAAATCACCCAAAAATGAAACACATCCCCAAAAACAGACATGAAAGGCCCTTCCCTCAAATTCAAACTTGAAATATCCACACACAAAAACCAAGAGTGCGAGTAGGTAAGGAAAAATCATCTTGTAAAGTGGCTTAAACCTATAAGAAAATTCCTATAATCTAAGGGATAATGAAGGATATATGTAAGGGTGGGTCTCAAGATACAAATGTGAATATCCAAATTTATGCCTCAATCATATTAAAAAAATTCCATGAAATACAAATCTTTGAAAGAGAAAATCACAAATTGTGGTTCTCACACAAAATCCACATTTCCCTCAATAATGTGTGGGTATTAGGAAGAATATTTCTTAGTGGTTCAGAATACCTTAAAGGATTGGATTTTTTTCAGTTAGTGTTTCATGGTAATGAATTTAAAAAATTGGTCAAACTCATAAATTATTTTGAAAATCTAATTCAAGGATAAAGTTTTTACATCAAAAATCATTTAAAATCCATTTGTTAAAAAATCATTTAAATATTCTCAAAATACATTTATGTGTGAAAAATGATCAAAATTTTCATTGAAGCTAAATAATTCTAAAAATTTGTAAAAAGGAAAAACACACATGAACAACTAAGAAGGTTGAAGGTCACCCACACTTAGATTTCACTACCCTTTATTACAACTCCACAAAAAATAAATATAAGGGCATAAAAACAAAAAGAAGGAATGATAAAACATGAAATTATTTTCTAATAGAAGTTTTGAGATAAGATAATAGGTGATACCACTTATTTCTAGAAATAAAGAAAGAAAGAAATGAATATGAATAATGAATAAAAATAAAGAGGAATGGAAAATATGATAAAACATGGTTGGACCCCCATGTGGGTTCCAAGATTTTACTACCCCAAGAAGTTGCATTAGTTTAACCCCAATTTGAAGGTGTATGGGGATTATTTCTTAGAAACCACCAAATATTATTTTTACAAACATCAATAAGAGGATTAAAAAAGTGAGGACCCCAAAATAAATGAAAAACACCCTTAACCCAATAAGGTATAAATTAGAAAATTTGAGGTGCATAGGGGGAGGGAAAAGAATAAAGGGGTGATCCCAAGTTTGTTCATATGGAGGAGTGGTGTCCCCCAGTGTAGAATATATAAGAATATTATGTGGCTCATATTCTGTTTTAGGTTCAAAAAATGGTTCCCCATGTATTTCATCTTCAGTACCATCCTCCTCATATGCATCGGTCAACAACTCAACATGCTCTTCCATTCCCTACTCAAAACATGGAACATCTTCTTCTTAATTATCTAGGGCCTACAGTATTGGTACTGAATCTACTATATAAGAACAAGGGATATTGTTTTTCAATTTTGAATCAATGAAAGTTTTATAAAAATAATTTTTAGGAATTTTAACTCCCTTAAAATTTTCAACTTCTCAGTCTTCTTCCTTAAGCAAGATAGCTGTGAATTCATTTGTTGGAGAGAGATATGGATATTAAATCATTTATTCAAACTCATAAATGAATTCATGAAATGTATTTGTAATAGTAATATCATTATATATAGATTTTTTTCCATCCATAAAACCTTTACTTCTTCAGCTTTGTCAGCCAGTAATGCAATCATCTTTCATGCGTTTTCAAGAACATACAAATTATTTTCAATCATTGGAGCATTTTTTTCCATTTGGATCATTAATGAATCATACCTACTATGATTACTATAATAGTTTTCAATAGACAAAAAATTATAATAATCCCTATAAAAATACATCTTTACCTTTGAAATGAAAGATATGCAGTAAACCTCTTTTTTTTTGAAATTTTGGAATTTTTTTGGTTTTTCTTGAAAACCGTGTGTATGAGTTCTTGGAATCCCCAGAAATATAGAAAATTTGATGATATGGTTTTTTCACGAACCAATATTCAATTAAATTAGTATTTAGCTAATAATTAACCATATTGTCATATCCTAGGGTCGATCACAAGGAGGCCACTCACAACACACATATTTTTCTATTGTCACTATTATAAATCTACCTAATATAAAACTAATAAATTAATATATAAAGGGGGGTTTTCAATTTATGAAATATAAAAATAATATAAAAATATATATGAAAATACAAAAAACAATTAAAAATAAGAAACACACTAATAAGTTAGCAGAATAATCATTGTCGTTCTTTGGAGATCGTGGTGATGAAATCATCATTCTTTAAAAGTATTTACTCTCAATATTCTAATAAATGTTGAGATAAAATGTATCACTCAAAACTTTTCCATGAACTTTTATTATCTCACACTGACCCTCTACATGAAATATAATACCCACTTACATCACACCATAATGTAACTTCACCCTAGCTGCAACATTACAATGATGAAGGAGAGGAAAAGGATTAAAACGGGAAGAAGAACTCAATAGTTGTGAAAGTGGGGTGAACCCTATACCAAAATCATTTCACCACTATTGAATTTATTACAATGAAATAAATAGAAATATTTATTCAAAAATAACTCAAGAACTTACACTCCAATTGAACAACAATGAGAGTTAGTTCTCCACTTGCATGGAGATTAGAGGCATTATAGTGGGGGAACACAAAATAGAATATGAAATATAATAGAAATTCATAGAAGAAGAAGAATAACTAAACTAATATAAAATAGAATTAAAATAAAATATTATAGGAGAAAAATTACATCTTATCCTTTGAAAATTGATATGTTTGTAAAATGTAGAAGAGATGACAATTTATAGAGAAAATGGGCGTGAAACTTTTCCTCCAAATCTGTACTCTGTATTGTTCTTGGGTTTTATCCTCATTAAATGGAAAAATCATGGAAATTTTCCTTCATAAAATTTGTTCCATTTTCTTTACCTAATACACCATACAATTTTCATCTTTAATGGACACGTTTTTAGATATTTATGACTATTTTAGTTCGTAACATTTAATCTTGTCATGTAACCCTTCATATTCCAATTTTCCTACTTCCCCTATAATTATGACCACGAATAAATATGAATATCACATGGAATCATTTATTAAATTTATACACCATATTAGTTTATTTCTACAAGTATAATTTAAGATTCATTGGACTGGACCACAAAGAGATATAATTTCAATTGTAAAAGTGTCAAGATCTGTACACAGTTTTTGATGCTCGGTTTGTGAGCTTGATTTGGGCATGAAAATGAATGATTGGGATTTGGATCTAGAAGGATTAAATGAGGAAAATTATGTATGTAAAACTTAAAAAATTAATTTCACAATTTAATTTAGTTTAAAAATATTTATGTCTGAAATACAAAATAAAAATAAAATAATTAAATACCAAAATTATGCCATTTTAGAAATTATGTTCAAAATTTATCTAAAACCTAACAATGTGACAATTTACCATAAAAAAAATTTTATGGTGGGTTTACTAATATTGAATTAAAGAATAAATTATATGATAATGTTAGCTTCATCACTCCCCCACACATAACCATTGTACTCATGGGCAGTCATCATATATTGAGATCAAAATCCACACAACAATCAATAATGAGTTAACATCAATGATCTTTTCAATAATATAATTTCATCATGTCACTTCTATAAAAAACCTTTCCTAATAATTTTCAATCCACTAATTTAAATTTTTTGAACCTTATAAATCCATCCATGGACCAATCACAACCAACCTCACCTTAAAATTTGTGTCACTCTTCAATCAAGTGAAATTGAATCTCGAGTTATGATCGTACTCATAAATTGAATGTATCACCATAGGTTTGGGATAATTATAATTTTTCCATAGCACGTAACATAGAAATAATTTAAATCATGAGTTTTTTTCCATATTAATTATGTGGTTTAGGTTTGGTCGGAAAATGATAAAAAATTTAAGGCTGAAAAGAGGAGGTTTTGACTCTTAAGTACACTGCATGAATAATCAAGTGAAAACAACCTCACTCAAATCCCATTGAAAGTTTAAAAGAAAAAACCAAACCAAATTTTACTTAATGGTACATGATACAATTAGTGATTATAATAAATTATATCCTCAAAATTCTCCTTTTCTTTTTCATTTTTTTTGTAAATCTCCAAAAAGGCACAACTTTAAATTTTTTTGACTTTTTTTCATGGAGAATGAGATGACAATTTAATAAAACGAATTAATGAAAATTATTCCCTTGAATTTAGAGAGGTACATGAGTCATAATAATTAGAACAATGAGAAGTTCAATATCATCTCCATTTTTTTCATTTTGTTCATTTTTTTGAAGGAGAACCAGATTAAACAAATAAAGCATAATTAAATGATGACTCAATCCCAATTATCTCATTCCCCATAACCCAAATTTTTTACACACTTCTCAAATCACCAAAAAATGAAACACATCTAAAAAAAAACACACGAAAGTCCCTTCACTCACACTCAAACATAAAATATCCACACAAAAATACCAAGAGTTCAGTTAGGTAAAGAAAAATCCATTTGTAATGTGGCTTAAACCTATATAAAAATTCATGAAATATAAGGGATAAAGAAGGATAGATTTAAGGATGGGTATAAAGATAAAAATATTTCTATCAAAATATATTACTCAATCATATCAACAAAATTCCATGAAATCCATAGCTTTTAAAGAGAAAAATAAAAAATTCTAGTTCTCACAGAAAATCCAAGTTTACCTCAAGAAATTGTGGGTATTAGGAAGAATATTTAAAAGTGGTTCAGAATTCCTAATAGTACTAGAAAAATATTTTGAGTTAGTGTTTCATGGGAATGAAATTCATGTATTGGTCAAACTCATAAAAATTATTAAAAATCAAATTCTAGTAGAAAAGTGTAACAATAATAATCATTTAAAATCCATTTGTTTGAAAATCATTTCTATTTTCTAAAAATCAATCAATGTGTTAAAAATGATCAATATTTTAATTTAATCTCAGTAATCCTAAAAATATGAAAAACAAAAATGAAAAGAACACATGAAAAATTAAGAAGGTTGATGCTCACCCTCACTTAGATCTCACTACCCTTTATTCCTTCTCAACAAAAAATAAATATAAGGGTAGAAAAACAAAGAGAAGCAAAGATACAACCTAAAATTATTTTCTAGTGGAATTTTTGAGATAAGAACATATACTCTGACAATTATTCCTATAATGTACTAAATAAATAAATGTTTAAGAAAAATAAAGAAAAATAAAAAGGAATTGAAAAGAAGACAAAACATGGTTTGGACCCCCATGTGGGTGCTAAGATTTTAATGCCCCTAGTCTGGGAGTTGAAATAGTTTAACCCCAATATGAAGGTGGATGAGGATTTTTTCTTAGAACCCACAAAATATTATTTTTTCCAACATCCCTAAGAGGATGAAAAAAGTCATGACCCCAATCAAAAGAAAAACATCCATAAATTCCATTAGATATAAATGTGAAAATTTGAGGTGTGTAGGGGGGATAAAGGGGTGCTAACTGGTTTTTTCATCTAGAGGAGTGGTGTATACTAGTGTTGAAGATATAATAATATTATGTGTATCATATTCTGGTTCGGGTTCAAAAAATGGTTCCCTTGGATTTTGTCTTCGGTACCATCTTCCTCAGATGCATCAGTCCACAACTCGACATGATCCTCCATTCTCTCCTCAACACATGGAACATATTATTCTTCTTTATCCAGGGAATGTAGTAGTGGTACTCAATCTATAATATCAAAATAAGGTATACTAGTTTTAAATAAAGAATCAATGAATTTTTTATAAAAATAATGTTCAGGAATTTTAGCTCCCTTAATATTTTCAGCTTGAGACTCTTTTTCCTCAAGAAAGGAAGCTGTGAATTCATTTTTTGGAGATGGATGTGTATCTTCAATCATTGCTTAAACCGAATCAAGGTCTTCATTAAATTTAGGTGAAAAAATAATCTCATTCTATATAGATTTTCTTTATTGTTCCTTCCATAAAACTTTTACTTCTTCATCTTTGGTAGCCAACAGTGCAACCATCTTTTTTTCCTTTTCAAGAACTTTAAAATTATTTTCAATCATCAGAGCATTTTTTCCATTTGGATATTTAATGAATCATACCTATTAGGATTACTATAAATTTTTTAAATAGAATAATAATTATAATAAACACCATAAAAATCTATCTTGACATTTGAAATTAAAGATATCCAATAAACCTCTTTTTTATGAAATTTTTGATTTTTTTTGTTTTTTTAAAAAATAGTGTGTGTAAGGGCTTGGACTCCACGGAAACGGCAACAAATTAATAATAGGAATTTTTTTCATGAATTAATATTCAATTAAATTCTTATTTACCTAAGAATTCACCATAGTTTCACACCCTTGGGACGATCACAAAGAGGCCGCTCACAACACAATTTTTTTCTATTATCAATATTATAAATCTACCTAATATAAAAATAATTAACTAATATATAAAGGGGGTTTTAAATTCATGAAATATAAAAATAAAATATAAATTTATACAAAAATACGAAACACAATAAAAAATAAGGAACACACAAAGAAGTTAGCAGAATAATCACTGTTGTTCTTGGGAGATCGTGGTGATGAAATCATCATTGTTTAAAAGTATTTATTATCAATATTCTAATAAATGTTGAGATCAACCGTATCACTCAAAAAATTTCCATGAAATTTAATTATCTCACACCGAACCTCTTCATGAAATATAATACTCACTCACATCACACCACAATGTTACTCCTCCCTGGTTGTAACATTACGATGATGAAAGAGAGGAAAAAGATTAAAGGGGGAAGAAGAACTCAATAGTAGTGAAAGTGGGGTGAATCCTACACCAAAAACATTTAAACACTATTAAAATTATTAGAATGAAATAAATAGAAATATTTAGGTATAATGAACTCTAGAACCACTAATCCTCTCGAACAATAATGAGAGTTAGTTCTCTACTTGCATGGAGATTAGAGGCATCACGGTGGGAGAACACAAAATATAAAATGAAAGAGAAGAAAAATGAATAAAAGAAGAATATTAACTAAACTAATACATAATAAAAGTAAAATAAAATATTACAGCAAAAAAACATCATATTATCCCATGAAAATGGCATTCTCTATAAGAGGTAGAAGATATAAAAATTTATAGAGAAAATGGGTGTGAAACTTTGCCTCCAAATCTATACTCTGGATTGCTCTGCCTTTTATCCTCATTAAATGAAAGAATATTGTAAAGTTTACTTAATAAAAGTTTTTCCATTTTATGTACCTAGTCCAACATAAAAATTTCATAATTAATGGACATGTTTGTAGATATTTATGAATGTTTTAGTCTGGAACATTTAATCTGTTCATGTGACTCTTCATATTCCACTTTTCCAACTTCCCATGCCATTATGAGCTTGAATAAAGCTAAATTTCACATGGAATCCTTTATCAATTTTGGAAAACATATTATTTTATATCTAAAAGTATAATTTAATCTTAATTTGACTGAAAAACATAGAGATATAATCTCGATACTAAAAGTTTCAAGATTTATACAAAGTTTTTGAGGCCCGATTTGTGAGCTATATTTAGGCATCCAAACGAATGATTGAGATTAGTCTCCAGAAGGATGAAATGAGGAACATTATGTGTAGAAACGTAAAAAAATTAATTTCCTAATTTAATTAAGTTTAGAAATAGTTATTCCTGAAATACAGAATAAAAATAAAATATTTAAATCCCAAAATTAGGCCATTTTAGCAATTATGCTCAAAATTCAACTAAAAACTAAAAATGACACAATTGAAAATAAAATAATAATATGGTGAGTTTAATAATATTTAATTACAGAATAAATTATATAAAATTTTTAGCTTCATCATATCGTCTCACTTAACCATTATACTCCCAGGAAATCCTCATATATTGAGATAAAAATCCACACAACAATCAACAATGAGATAACAGCAACGATCATTTAAAAAATAGAATTTAATCATGTCACTTATATGAAAAACATTTACCTATCATTTTTAATCCTCACATTTAATTTTTTTGAACCTTATAAATCCATCCATGGCCCAATCACAACCAACTGCGCCTTGAAATTTGTGTCACTCTTCACTCAAGAGAAATTGAATATGGAGTTATGCTCATAATTGGAAATTGGATGTATCGCCAAAGGTTTGTGATAATTATCATTTATAAATAGCACAAAACATAAATATTTTTTCAATCATGAGGTATTTTTCCAGGTTAATTCTATGGATTTGTTTTTTTTGGAAAATGATTGAAAATTTAAGGCCGAAAAGAGGAGGTTTTGACTCTTAAGTACAATGCATGAATAATCATGTGAAAGCACATAATGAACCTCACTCAAATCACCTTGAAAGTATGAAACACAACACCAAACCCAATTTTACTACATGGGATATGATACAATAAGTCATTACAATAAATGATACCATCCAAATTCTCATCTTTTTTTTTGATTTTTTTCTTTTTTTTAAATCTCAAAAAAGGAACAACTTTATTATTTTTTTTATTTTTTTCATAGAGAATGGGATGATAATTGAATACAATGAATGAAAGAAAATTATTACCTTGAATTTAGAGAGGTACCTGAGTCATAATAATAACAACAATGATAAATTCAATCTTATCTCTATTTTTTTTTATTTTGTTCATTTTTTTGAAGGAGAACCAGATGAAACAAATAAAGCATAATGAAATGATGAAACAATCCCAATTCTATCATTATCCACTAAGAAAATGTATAAACGCACCTAAAATCACCCAAAATGGAAACAAATATCAAAAAACACACACGGAATTCCATTCCCTCACACTCAAACTTGAAATAACCAAGAAAAAATACCAAGAGTGCAGGTAGGTAAGGAAAAATTATCTTGTAATGTGGCTTAAACCTATAAAGAAATTCATGAAATCTAAGTGGTAACGAAGGATATATATAATTGTGGGTATCAAGATAAAAATGTGGCTCAATATGGATTCCTCAATCATATAAAAAACATTCCATGAAATTCAAAGCTTAAAAAGAGAAAAATCCCAAATTCTGGTTCTCACAGAAAATCCAAGATTCCCTCAAGAAAGTGTGGGTATTAGGATGAATATTTATAAGTGGTTCAGAATACCTAATAGAACTGGAATTTTTATTAGTTAGTGTTTCATGATCATGAATTTCAAAAATTGGTCAAACTCATAAAAATTCTTTAAAATTCAATTCAAGAATAAAATTTTCATATTAATAATAATTTAAAATCAATTTGGCCAAAAATCATTTCAATTTTCTAAAAATCAAATGATGTGGTAAAAATCATAAAAATTTAAATTGAAGCTCAGTAATCTTAAAAATACAAAAAAAGGAAAATCAAACATGAAAAACTAAGAAGGTTTACTCTCACCCAAAATTAGATTTCACTACCCTTAATTCATGCTCAACAAAAAATAAATATAATGGAATAAAAACAAAGAGAAGAAAGATACAACCTGACTTTATTTTCTACTGGAATATTTGAGATAAGATCACATATTCTACCAATTCTTCATAGAAAGTAATAAGTAAATGAATGAATAAGGAAAAATTAATAAAAATAAAATGAATGGAAAAGAAAATAAAATATGGTTTGGGCCCCCATGTGGGTGGTAAAATTTTACTACCCCTAGTTAGAAAGTTGCAACAGTTTAACCCCAATATGTAGGTGGATGAGGATTTTATCTTAGAAACCACGAAATATTATTTTTCCCAACATCCATGAGGGGATGAAAAAATTGAGGACCCCAAATAAAAGAAAAATAGCCTTAACCCCTATAAGAGAGAAATGAGGAAATTTGAGCTGTGTAGGGGGAGGGAAAAGAATAAAGGGGTGATCCCTGGTTTGTTCAACTAGAGGAGTGGTGTCCACAGGTGTTGAATATAAAAGAATATGATATAGATTATATTATCGTTAAATTTCAAAAAATGGTTCCCCATGGATTTCGTCTTCGGTACCATCATCCTCATATGCATCGGTCAATAACTCCACATGCTCCTTCATTCTCTCCACAGCACATAGAATATCTTTTTCATCATCTAGGGCCTGTAGTAGTGGTACTGAATCTCTAATATCAACACTAGGGATACTAGTTTTCAATTAAGAATCAATAAATGTTTTATAAAAATAATGTTAAGGAATTATATCTCCCTTAATATTTTCAGCTTCAGATTCTTTTTCCTTAAGCAATGCAGTTGTGATTTCATTTGTTGGAGAGGGATATAGATCTTAAATCATTGATCCAACATCATCAAGGTCTTCATTAAATGTAGGTGAAAAAATAATCCAATTCTATATAGATTTTATTTGTTTTTCAATCCATAAAACTTTTACTTCTTCATCTTTGGCAGTAAACAATGAAACCATCTTTCTTGCTTTTTCAAGAACATTCAAATTATTTTCAATCATCAGAGAATTTTTTCAATTTGGATATTTAATGAATCATTACTACTAGGATTAATATAATTTTTTTTCAAAAGTCCAATAATTATTACAATCACCATAAAAATACATCTTGACCTTTGAAATGAAAGATATGCAATAAACCTTTTTTTTTTTGAAATTTTTGATTTTTTTTGGTTTTTTTTGAAAAAAAGTTTGTGTAAGCGCTTGGACTACATGGAAACGGAACAAAATTGATGATAGGGGGTTTTGTGATGAACTAATATTCAATTAAATTCTTATTTACCTAAGAATGCACCTTAGTGTCACACTCTAGGGTCGATCACAAGGAGGCCGCTCACAACACACATATTTTTCTATTATTACTATTACAAATCTACCTAATATCAAACTAATAAACTAATATATAATGGGGGGTTTGAAATTCATGAAATATAAAAATAATATAAAAATATATATTAAATACAAAACACAATGAAAAATAAGAAACACACAAAGAATTTAGCATAATAATCATTGTCATTCTTAGGAGATCTTGGTGATGAAATCATCATTATTTAAATGTATTTATTCTCAATATTCTAATAAATATTGAGATCAATAATATTACTAAAAAACTTTACATCAAATGTTATTATCTCAAACCGACCCTATGAATGAAATATAATACTTACTCACATCACATCACAATGTTACTTCACCCGGGCTGCAACATTACGATGATTAAGGAGAGGAAAAAGATTAAAACAAGAAGAAGAAATAAATAGTAGTGAAAGTGGGGTGAACCCTACAAGAAAACCATTTCACCAATACTGAAATTCTTAGAATTAAATAAAGAGAAACATTTAGGCACAAAGAACTCAAGAACCACCACTCCCCTCAAACAACAACGATAGTTAGTTCTCCACTTGTATGGATATTAGAAGCATCACGATGGGGGAACACAAAATAGAAAATGAAAGAGAAGATAAATGCATAGAAGAATAAGAATAAATAAAATAATATATAATAAAAGTAAAATAAAATATTACAAAAGAAATAATCCATATTATCCTCTAAAAAATTCTATCTTTGTAAGAGGTAGAAGTGATGAAAATTTATATAGAAAATGGGTGGAAACATGGCCTCCAAATCTGTACTCTGGATAGTTCCATGTTTTATCCTCATTAAATGGCTGAATCATGGAATGTTTCCTTCATAAAAGTTGTTCCATTTTATTTCCCTCATCCAACAGACAAATTTCATCTTTAATGGACACGTTTGTAGATAGTTATGACTATTTTAGTCCAGAATATTTAATCTAGTCATGTGACTCTTCATATTCCACTTTTCCAACTTCCCTTGCCATTATGACCTTGAATAAAGATGAATATCATGTGGAATACTTTATTAATGTTTTACAACATCTTATTTTATATCTCTAAGAAGAATTTAAGGTTCATTGGACTGGACCACATAGAGATATAATCTCAATAGTAAAAGTTTCAAGATCTTTACATAGTTCCTGAGGTCCGGTTTGTGAGTTAGATTTGGGCGTCCAAATGGATGATTTAGATTTGGATTCAGAAGGATGAAATGAGGAAAATTATGCATGGAAACCTAAAAAAACATAATTTCACATTTTAATTCAGTTTAAAAAAAGTTATGTCGGAAATACATAATAAAAACAAAATAATTAAATCCTAAAATTAGTCTATTATAGCAATTATTCTCAAAATTCATATAAACCTAATAGTGTGAAAATTGACCATAAAATAATATTATGGTGGGTTTAATAATATTGAATTATAAAATAAATTAGTTGAAAATTTTAGCTTCATCACTCCTCCACAGTTAACCATTTTACTCTCGGGCAATCATCATATATTGAAATCAAAATCCACACAACAATCAACAGTGGGATCACATCAATGATCATTTCAAAAATAGAATTTCATCATGTCACTTCTATGAAATAATTTTACCTATCATTTTCAATTTTCCCAATTAGATTTTTTTAACACTATAAATCCATTAGTGGCCTAATCACAACCTACCTCACCTTGAAATTTGTGTCACTCTTCACTCAAGAGAAATTGAATATAAAGTTATTCCCATACTTGTAAATAGAATGCATTGCCATAGGTTTATAATACTTCTCAATTTATCCACAACGTGAAACATAAAAATATTTTCAATCATGTGGTATTTTTCCCGGTTAATTCTGTGGCTTTGGTTTGGTGGGAAAATGATAGAAAATTTAAGGCCAAAAAGAGGATGTTTTGACTCTTAAGTAAAATGCATGAACAATCAAGTGAAAACACAGAATAGACCTCACTCTAATCCCCTTGAAAGTTTGAAACAAAATATAAAACCTACTTTTACTACCTGGTACATGATACAATCAGTGACTAAAATAAATGATACCATCCAAATTCTCCTCATTTTTTCATTTTTTTCAATTTTTTGTAAATCTCCAGAAAGGCACAACTTTATTTTTTTTGATTTTTTTTCATGAAGAATGAGATGAAAATTGATTAAAATGAATTAAATAAAATCATTACCTTGAATTTAGAGAATTACATGAGTCATAATAATAATAAAAATGAGAAAATCAAGCTCATCTCTATTTTTTTTTCATTTTGTTCATTTTTTATGGAGAACCAGATAAAACAAATAAAGCATAATGAAATGATGAATCAATCCCAATTACATCATTATCCACTACCCAAAATGTTTACATAGACCTCAAATCACCCAAAAAGGAGACACATCTCAAAAAACACACATGAAAGTCCCTTCCCTCACACTCAAACTTTAAAGATCCACATAAAAATATGAAGAGTGCATGTAGGTAAGGAAAAATAGGCTTGTAATGTGGATTAAACCTATAAGGAAATTAATAAAATATAAGGGATAATAAAGGTTATATTTAAGGGTGGGTATCAAGATAAAAATGTGTCCATCCATATAGATTACTCAATCTTATCAAAAACATTTCCTGAATTCCAATGCTTCGAAAGTGAAAAATCACAAATTCTGGTTCTCCCACAAAATCCAAGTTTCCCTCAAGAAAATGTGGGTATTTGGATGAATCATTCAAAGTGGTTCAGAATACATAACATTATTGGAAAATATTTTGAGTTAGTGCTTCATGGGAATGAATTTAAGTTTTTTAAAATGCATAAAAATTCTTGAAAATCCATTTAAGGAGAAAATTTTCACATCAATAATGATTTAAAATCCATTTGTTCAAAAATCATTTTGTTTTTATCAAAATCAATTGATGTGTGAAAAATTATCAAAATTTTAATTGAATATCAGTAATCATCAAAATATGAAAAAAAGGAAAATCACACATGAACAACTAAGAAGGTTGACACTCACCCACACTTAGATTTAACTACCCTTCATTCCTGCTCAACAAAAAATAAATATAAGGGCGAAAAAACAAAGAGAAGGAAAGATACAAACTGAATTTATTTTCCAATGAAATCTTTGAGATAAGATCATAGATTACACCACTTCATTATATAAAGTAATAAATAAATAAATTAATAAGAAAAATAAAGAAAAAGAAAAATGAAGGGAAAAGAATATAAAACATGATTTAGACCCCCCATGTGGGTGCTAGGATTTTACTGCCCCTAGTGAGGCAGTTGCAACAGTTTAACCCCAATATGAAGGTGGATGATGATTTTTTCTTAGAAACCACCAAATATTATTTTTCCCAACATCCATGAGAGGATGAAAAAAGTGAAGACCCCCAAATAAAATAAAAAAAGCCTTAACCCCCATAAGATATAAATGAGAAAATTTGAGGTGTGTAGGGTGAGGGAAAAGAATAAAGGGGTTCTCCTTGTTTAGTTAATCTAGAGGAGTGGTTTACACTAATTATGAAGATAAAAGAATAGTATGTGTCTCATATTCAGGTTCAGATTCATAAAATGGTTCCCCATGAATTTCGTCTTCAGTACCATCATCCTCATATGCATCGATCAACAACTATACATGCTCTTCCATTATTTCATCAACACATGGAACATATTATTCTTCATTATCCAAGGTCTGTAGTAGTGGTATTGAATCTAAAATATCAACACCAGGTATATTAGTTTTTAATTCATAATCAATGAATGTTTTATAAAAATAATGTACAGGAGTTTTATCTCCCTTAATATTTTCAGCTTTAGACTCTTTTTCCTTAAGCAAGGCAGCTATGAATTCATTTGTTGGAGGGGGATGTGGATCTTCAATAATTGATTAAACCTCATCAAGGTATTAATAAAATGTAGGTAGAACAATAATCTCATTATATATATATCTAATTTCTTCTTCCATCTATAAAAATTTTACTGCTTCATCTTTGGCAGCCAACAATGCAACCATCTTTCTTGATTTTTAAAGAACTCTCAAATTATTTTCAATCATCAGAGATTTTTTTCCATTTTGATATTTAATGAATCATACAGATTAGGATTAATATAAATTTATTAAATATACCAATAATTATAATAATCACCATAAAAATCAATCTTGACCATTGAAATGAAAGATATACAATAAACCTCTTCTTTTTTTTGAAAATTTTTATTTTTTTTGGTTTTTTTGAAAAAGAGTTTATGTAAGAGATTATCCTCCATGAAAATGGAACCAAATTTATGATAGAGGATTTTTATTACAAACTAATAATAAATTAAATTCTTATTTACCTAAGAATTCACCAGTGTCACACCATAGGGTCGATCACAAGGAGGCCGCTCACAACACACATATTTTTCTATTATCATTATTATAAATCTTCCTAATATAAAAATAATAAAATAATATATAAAGGGGGTTTGAAATTAATGAAATTTATAAATAATATATAAATTTATATTTGAAAATACAAAACAAAATGAAAAATAAGAAACACACAAAGAATTTAGATGAAAAATCATTGTCGTTCTGGGAAGATCTTGGTGATGAAATCATCGTTCTTTAAAGATATTTATTCTCAATATTATAATAAATGTTGAGATCAAATATATCACTAAACACATTTTCATTAAATGTTATTATCTCACACCAACACTCTTCATGCATTATAATAATAACTCACATCACAACACAATGTTACTCCACCCTGGCTGCAATATTACGATGATGAAGGAGAAGAAAAAGATTAAAACCGGAACAAGAACTCAACAGTAGTGAAAGTGGGGTAATCCTTAAACCAAAAACATTTAAACCATATTGTAATTATTAGAATGAAATAAAGAGAAACATTTTGGCAAAAATAAATCAAGAATTAAAACTCCCCACGAACAATAATGAGAGTTAGTTCTCTACTTGCATAGAGATTAGAGGCATCATAGTGTGGGAACACAAAATAGAAAATCAAAGGGAAAAGAAATGCACAGAAGAAGAATAACTAAACTAATGTATAATAAAAGTAAAATAAAATATTATAGCATAAAAACTCCATCTTAGACCTAGAAAATGGATATCTTTGTAAGAGGTAGAAGAGATGACAATTTATAGAGAAAATTGGTGTGAAAGTTTGCCTCCAAATATGTACTCCATATTGTTTCGCATTTTATCCCCAATAATGGATGAATCATGGAATATTTCCTTCATTAAAGTTCTTCCACTTTATTTCCCTCTTCCACCATCCAAATTTAATTTTTAATGAACATGTTTGTAGATAGTTATGACTCTTTTAGTCTGGAATATTTAATCTGGTCACATGACTCTTCATATTCCACTTTTCTAACTTCCCACGCCCTTATGACCTTGAATAATGATGAATATAACATGGTATACTTTATTAAAGTTTTAAAAAATATTCTTTTATATATCCATGAAGAATTTAATCTTCATTGGACTGGACCACAATGAGATATAATCTAAATAGTAAAAGTGTTAAGATCTGTACATAGTTTTCAAGGGCCCGTTTGTGAGCTAGATTTGGGTATCCAAAAGAATGATTGAGATTTAGATCCAGAAGGATGAAGTAAGGAATATTATGTATGGAAACCTAAAAAAATTAATTTCACAATCTCATACAGTTTAGAGAAAGTTATGTCTCAAATAATGAATTAAAATAAAACAATTAAATACCAAAATTCGGCCATTTAGCAATTATGCTCAAAATTCTTCTAAAACCTTAAAATGTGACAATTTCCCATAAAATAATAATTTGGTGTGTTTAATAATATTTAATTATAGAATAAATTATATGAAAAATATTAGATTCATTACTCCCCACACATAACCATTGTATTCCCGGGCAATCATCATATATTTAAATCAAAATCCACACAACAATCAACAATGAGATAACATCAATGATCATTTCAAGAATAGAATTTCACCATGTAAATTCTATGAAATACAATTAACTATCATTTTAAATCCTCCCAATTAAATTTTTTGAACCTTATAAATCCATCCATGGCCCAATCACAACCTATCCCACCTTGAAATTTGTGTCACTCTTCACTCAGGAGAAATTGAATATGGAGTTATGCTCATACTTGAAAATAGAATGTATCACCATAGGTTTTTGCTAGTTCTCATTTCTCCATAGTGAAAAACATAAAAATATTTTCAATCATGAGGTCTTTTTCTAGTTTAATTCTATGGCTTAGGGTTGGTGGGAAAATGATTGAAAATTTAAGGTGGAAAAGAGGATGTTTTGACTCTTCAGTATAAGACATGAATAATCAAGTGAAAACACAGAATGAACCTCACTCAAATCCATTTAAAAGTGTGAAACAAAAAAAATCCCACTTTTAATACCTGAGACATGATATAATCAATGATTAAAATAAATGATATCATCCAAATTATCCTCCTTTTTTTCATTTTTTTCCTTTTTTAAATCTCCTGAAAGGTACATCTTTATTTTTTTTTGATTTTTTTCATGGATAATGAGCTGATAATTGAATACAATGAATGAAATAAAATGAATTAAATACAACTATTCCCTTTAATTTAGATAATTACATGAGTCATAAGAATAATCACTATGAGAAATTCAAGCTCATCTACATTTTTTTCATTTTGTTCTTTTTTTATAGAGAACTAGATGAAACAAATAAAGCATAATAAAATGATGAATAAATCTCAATTATATAATTATCCACTACCCAAAATGTTTACACAAACATTAAATCACCCAAAAAGGAAACACATCTCAAAACACACACACGAAAGTCCCTTCCCTCACACTCAATTTTAAAAGATCCATGTAAAAATACCAAGAGTGATGGTAGGTTAGGAAAAATCGGCTTGTAAGGTCGATTAAACCTATAAGGCTGCTGAAATCCCTTTTTTTCATTTTCTGAATAAACCACTTTATGGGTGTGTGGAAACCTCACAATACAAGATACCAAATTTCAAACACCAAAAGACCAAATTTAAAACATCACAAAAAACCTCTAAAATCCACCCCAAAACATCATAACACAAATTCAGATATCAAATTATCCTCCTCAAGGAACACTGTTGGATTCGCACGCTCCTGGATTCGCAGTCCACCCCTCGTCGCCATCGCATCACCGTAAATCCAAAGCCCTCGGGAAGGACTCATTCCTATTATTAAAAAAAACCGAAAAAATCACAATGAGGTGTCAAACAATATCCATCATCCTCTATCCATCCGAAATCATAGAAATCAACAAATCCAAATCAGGTAAGAACAAAACAACACACAAGCTTCGCAAGCTTCGCAGATCACAAATTCATCAAACGAAACAACCAAAAACAACACTAGAAAATGGAAATGATGCCCCTGCCTCATACCGACTCCATAGAAGCCAAACTATCTAAATGTGGTGATCTCCCTAAGAGAAACTGCAAGCCTTGCTCCGTCGAAGGGTCCATCGATAGAGATCGTGTCGCTCCATCGCTCTTGACTGTACGCGTCACTTCGTCGATCTTGACCGTATGTGTTGCTCCACTGAAGGGGGTTGCTCACAAAAATAGATCCTGGCTACATCGCCGATCTGAGTGCCGACAGATCCAAACCCGAAGCACTGAAAGAAGAAACATGAAAAGGAGGGGAGTAGATGAAGGATAAGAGCGAAATAAACATGTGTGGGTATTTGAATGAATATTTAAAAGTGGTTCAGAATAAATAACAGGACTAGAAAATATTTTGAGTTAGTGTTTCATGGGCATGAATTTAGAAAATTGTTCAAACTGATAAAAATTCTTGAAAATCCAATTCAAGGGGAAAATTTTCACATCAATAATCATTTAAAATCCATTTCCTCGAAAATCATTTCGATTTTCTCAAAATCAATTGATGTATGAAAAATTATCAAAATTTAAATTGAAGATTAGTAATCCTAAAAATATGTAAAAAATGGAAAATCACACATGAATAACTAAGAAGGATGACACTCACCCACACTTAGATTTCACTACCCTTTATTCCTGCTCAACAAAAAATAAATATAAGCGAAGAAAAACAAAAAGAAAGAAAGATACAATGTGAATTTATTTTTCAGTGGAGACTTTGAGATAAACTCATAGATTCTACCACTTTTTCCTATAATGTAATAAATAAATAAATGAATAAGAAAAATTAATGAAAATAAAAAGGAATGGAATAGAAGATAAAACATGGTTTGGACCCCCATGTGGGTGCTAGGAGTTTAGTACCCCAAGTCAGGTTGTTGCAATAGTTTAACCCCAATAAGAAGGTGAATGGAGATTTTTTCTTGAAAAACACCAATTATTTATCCCCAACATTCATGAGAGGATAAAAAAAGCGGGGACCCCAAAATATAAGAAAAATATCCTTAATCCCCATAAGATATAAATAATAAAATTTGAGGTGTGTAGGGGGAAGGAAAAGAATAAAGGGCCGATCCATGGTTATTTAACATAGGGGAGTGGTTTCCACGGATGTTGAAGATAGAAGAAAAGGATGTGGCTAATATTCTAGTTTAGGTTCAAAAAATGGTTCCCCATGGATTTCATCTTCGGTACCATCATCCTCATATGCATTGGTCAACAACTCGACATGCTCCTCTATTCGCTCCTCAACACATGGAACATATTATTCATCATTATCCTGGTCCTATAGTAGTGGTACTGAATCAACAATATCAACACAAGGGATATTAGTTTTTAATTAATAATCAATAAAATTTTAATAAAAATAATGTTCATGAATTTTATCTCCCTTAATATTTTCTGCTTCAGACTCTTTTTCCTTAAGCAAGTCAGCTATGAATTAATTTGTTAGAGGGGGATGTGGATCTTCAATAATTGATTCAAACTCATCAAGGTATTAATGAAATGTAAGTGGAACAATAATCTCATTCTATATATATTTTCTTTTTTGTTCTGTCCATAAAACTTTTACTTCTTCATCTTTGGTAGCCAATAATGCAACTATCTTTCTTACTTTTCCAAGAACTTTTAAATTATTTTCAATCATCAGAGTATTTTTTATATTTGTATATTTAATGAATAATACATACTAGGATTTATATAAAATTTTTCAATAGACCAATAATTATAATAATCACCATAAAAATTCATCTTGACCTTTGAAATGAAAGATATGCAATAATCCTCTTTTTTTGAATTTTTGTTTGTTTTGGTTTTTTTTGAAAAATAGTGTGTGTAAGAGATTGGCCTCCATGGAAATGGAAAAAAATTGATGATAGGGTATTTTTTTACAAAATAATATTTAATTAAATTCTCTTTTACCTAATAATGCACCATAGTGTCACACCCTAGGGTCGATCACAAGGAGGCCACTCACAACACACCTATTGTTCTGTTATCATTATTATAAATCTACCTAATATAAAACTACTAAAATAATATATAAAGGGGGATTTTATATTCATGAAATATATATATAATATATAAATATATATTTTAAAATATAAAAACAGAATGAAAGATTATAAACACGCCAAGAAGTTAGCAGAATAATCGTTGTCGTTCTTGGAAGATCTTGGGGATGAAATCATAATTCTTTAAAAGTATTTATTCTCAATATTCTAATAAATTTCTAGATCAAAAATATCACTCAACACATTTCTGTGAAATTTTATTATCTCACACCAACCCTCTACAAGCAATATAATAATAACTCATATCACATCACAATGTTACTCCACCATGGCTGTAGCATTACGATGATGATGGAGAAAAAAAAAGATTAAAATGGGAAGAGGAACTCAATAGTAGTGAAATAGGGGTGAACCCTACACAAAAAAAAAACATTTCACCACTATTGAAATTATTATAATGAAATAAAGATAAAAATTTATGCACGAAAAACTCAAGAACCACTACTCCCCTCGAACAACAACGAGAGTTAGTTCTCCACTTGCATGGAGATTTGAGTCATCATAGTGTGGGGACACAAAATAGAAAATGAAAGAGAAGAGAAATTCATATAAGAAGAAGAATAACTAAACTAATATATAATAAAAGTAAAATAAAATATTAACGCATCAAAACTACATCTTAGCCCTAGAAAATGGCTATCTTTGTAAGAGGTAGAAGAGATGACAATTTATAGAGAAAATGGGTGTGAAACATTTCCTCCATATCTATACTCCAGATTGTTCCATTTTTTATCCTCATTAAATGGATGAATCTTGGAATTTTACCTTCATAAAAGTTTTTCCATTTTATTTCCCTCTTGCACCATCAAAATTTCATTTCTAATGGACACGTTTGTAGAAAATCACACCATTATGACCTTGAATAAAGCTGAATATCAAGTGGAATGCTTTTTAAAAGTTTTCCACCAGCTTTTTTTCTATCTCCAAGAATAATTTAATCTTCATTGGACTGGACCACATAGAGATATAATCTCAATAATAAAAGTGTCAAGATCTATACATAGTTTTCGAGGGCCGGTTTGTGAGCGAAATTTGGGCATCTAAATGAAGGGTTGAGATTTGGATCTAGAAGGATGAAATGAGGAACATTATTTATGGAAATGTAAAAAAATGAATTTTATAATCTCATTCAGTTTATAAAAAGTTATTTCTGAAATAAAGAATAAAAATAAAACAATTAAATCCCAAAATTCGTCTATTTAGCAATTATGCTCAAAATTCATCTAAAACCTAACAATGTGACAATTTCCCATAAAATAATACTATGGTGGGTTTAATAATCTTAAATTATAGAATAAATTATATGAAAATTTTAGTTTCATCACTCCCCTAGACTTAACCATTGTACTCCTGGGAAATCATCATATATTGAAATCCAAAGCCACACAATAATCAACAATGAGATGACATCAATGATCATTTAAAAAATATAATTTTATCATGTCACTTCTATGAAATACAATTAACAATCATTTTCAATCTGCCCAATTAATTTTTTTGAACTTTAGAAATCCATCCATGGCCCAATCCCAACCTACCTCACCTTGAAATTTGTGTCACTCTTCACTCAAGAGAAATTGAATATGGAGTTATACTCATACTTGGAAATAGAATGTATCACCATAGGTTTGTGATAGTTTTTATTTATCCACAGCATGAAACATAAAAATATTTTCAATAATGAGGTCTTTTCCAGGTTAATTCTGTGGATTAGGATTGCTGGGAAAATGATTGAAAATTTAAGGACGAAATGAGGAGGTTTTGACTCTTAAGTATAATGCATGAATAATCAAGTGAAAACATAGAATGAACCTCACTCAAATCCCCTTAAAAGTATGAAACACAACACCAAAACCACTATTACAACCCAGTACATTATACAATCAGTTATTACAATAAATGAAACCATCCAAATTCTTCTCTTTTTTCATTTTTTCCTTTTTTTGTAAATCTCCAGAATGACACATCTTTATTTTTTTGATTTTTTTTCATGGATAATGAGTTGAAAATTGAATAAAATGAAAGAAGGACAATAATTAACTTGAATTTAGAGAGGTAAATTAGTCATAAGAATAATCACAATGGTAAATTCAATCTCATCTCCATTTTTTTTTATTTTGATCATTTTTTTGAAGGAGAACCATATGAAACATATAAAGCATAATGAAATGATGACTCAATCCCAATTATCTCAATATCCAATACCCAAAATTATTTACGCACACCTAAAATCACCCAAAAAGGAAACAAATCTAAAAAAACACATAAAATTCCATTCCCTCACACTCAAACTTAAAATATCCATGCAAAAATACCAAGAGTGCTGGTAGGTATGGAAAAATCATCTTGTTATGTGGGTTAAACCTATAAGGAAATTCATGACATCTTAGGGATAATGAAGGATAGATGTAAGGGTGGGTATAAAGATAAAAACGTGTATATCCAAATAGATTCCTAAATTATATCAAAATCATTCAATGAAATCTAAATCTTTGAAAGATAAAAATCCCAAATTATGGTTCCCATACAAAATAAAAGTTTCCCTCAACAAAGTTTGGGTACTAGGATGAATATTTCAAAGTGGATCAGAATACCTAACAATACTATAAAAATATTTTGGGTTAGTGTTTCATGATCATGAATTTCAAAAATTGGTCAAACTCATAAAAATTCTTGAACATCCAATTCAAGGAGAAAATTTTCACATCAATAATCATTTAAAATCCATTTGTTCAAAAATCATTTCAATTTTCTCAAAATAATCTTATGTGTGAAAAATGATAAAAATTTTAATTAAAGCACAGTAATCCTAAAAATATGAAAAAAGTAAAATCACACATTAACAACTAAGAATGATGACACTCACCCACACTTATATTTCATTACCCATCATTCATGCTCAACAAAAAATAAATATAAGGGCAGAAAAACAAAGAGAAGGAAAGATAAAACCTGAATTTATTTTCTAGTGGAATCTTTGAGATAAGATCATAGACTATACCACTTATTCTTAGAAAGTAATAAATAAATAAATGAATAAGAATAACGATGAAAAAGAAAAAGGAATGGAAAAGAAGATAAAGAATGGTTGGTACTCCCCATGTGGGTGCTAGGATTATATTTCCCATAGTCAAGAAGTTGCAACAGTTTAACCCCAATATGAAGGTGGATAAGGATTTTTTCTTAGAAACCACCAAATATTATTTTTCCCAACATCCATGAGAGGATGAAAAAAGTGAGGACCCTAAAATAAAAGAAAAACAACCTTAACCCCCATAATATATAAGTGAGAAAATTTGAGGTGTGTAGGGGGGGGGGGGGTGGGAATAAAGGGGTGATCCCTGGTTTTTTCATATAGAGGAGTAGTTTCCATCAGTTTTGAAGATAGAAGAATAGGATGTGGATAATATTTTGGTTCAGGTTCAAAAAATGGTTCCCCATGGATTTCATCTTCAGTACCATCATCCTCATATGCATTAGTCAACAACTTGACATGCTCCTCTATTCTCTCCTCAACACATGGAACATATTCTTCTTCATAATATAGGCCCTATAGTAGTGGTACTGAATCTAAAATATCAACACAAGGGATATTAGTTTTCAATTCAGAATCAGTGAAAGTTTTATAAAAATAATGATCAGGAATTTTATCTCCCTTAATATTTTCAGCTTCAGACTCTTTTTCCTTAAGAAAGGTAGATGTGAATTCATTTGGTAGAGAGGGATGTGGATCTTCAATAATTTCATCAACATCATAAAGGTATTCATGAAATGTAGGTGTAAGAAGAATCTTATTCTCTATATATTGTATTTTTTGTTCCATCCATAAATCTTTTACTTCTTCATCTTTGGTATCCCACAATGCAACCATATTTCATGCTTTTTCAAGAACTTTCAAATTATTTTCAATCATCAGAGTATTTTATTCCATTTGGATCTTTAACGAATAATCCCTACTAGGATTAATATAAAAGTTTTAAATAGACCAATAATTATCATAATCCCCACAAAAATCCATCTCGACCTTTGAAATGAAAGACATGCAATAAACCTCTTTCTTTTTGAAATTTTTGATTTTTTTGGTTTTTTTTGAAAAAAGCATGTGCAAGCGCTTGGCCTCCCCAGTAATGGCACCAAATTGATGATAGGGGTTTTTTCACGAAAAAATATTCAATTAAATTCTTATTTACTTTTTAATGGTTCATATTGTCACACCCTTGGGTTGATCGCAAGGAGGCCACTCACAACACACATATTTTTTCTATTGTCACTATTATAAATATACCTAATATAAAACTAATAAAATAATTATAAAGGGGGTTTTAAAATTCATGAAATATAAACATAACATATTAATATATATGAAAATACAAAACACAATGAAAAATAAGAAACACACAAAGAAGTTAGCAAAAAAAATCATTATCATTCTTGGGAGATTGTGGTGATGAAATCATCGTTCTTTAAAAGTATTTATTCTTAATATTCTACTCAATGTTGAGATCAGACCACCATGAAATGTTATTATCTTGCACCAAATCTCCACATGAAATATAATAATCACTCACATCATCACCACAATGTTACTCCACCCTCGCTGCAACATTATGACGATGAAGGAGAGGAAAAAGATTAAAACAAGAAGAAGAACTCAATACTAGTGAAAGTGGGGTGACCCCTACACCAAACCCATTATGAAAGTATTTAAATTCTTAGAATAAAATAAATATAAACATTTAGGCAAAAAAACTCAAGAACCACCACTTCCACCCTTAAACAACAACAAGAGTTATTTCTCCCCTTGCATGGAGAATAGAGAGATCACAGTGGGGGAACACAAAATAGAAAATGAAAGAGAAGATAAAAGAGTAGAAGAATAAGAATAACTAAGATAATATATAATAAAAGTAAAATAAAATATTTCAGAATAAAAAATCCATATTATCCTCCAAAAAATGGCTATCTTTGTAAGAGGGAGAAGTGATGACAATTTATAGAGAAAATGGGTGAGAAACTTTGGCTCCAAATCTATCCTCCAGATTATTCTATGTTTTATCCTAATTAAATGGAAGAATCTTGGAAATTGTCCTTCATAAAAGTTTTTCCATTTTATGTCCCTTGTCCACCCTCAAAATATAATTTTTAATGGAAACTTTTGTAGATAGTTATGACCATTTTTTGTCTGGAACATTTAATCTGTTTATGTGACTCTTCATATACCACTTTTCCAACTTCCCACACCATTATAACCTTGAATAATGATGAATAAAGTGTGGAATACTCTATTAAATTTGGTACCAAAATTATTTTATAACTGCATGATTAATTTTAGATTCATTGGATTAGAACACATAGAGATATAATATCAATAATAAAAGTTTCTAGATCTGTACACAGTTTTTGAGGCCCAGTTTGTCAGCCAGATTTGGGAATCCAAACAAATTATTGAGATTTGACTCCAGAAGTATTAAATGATTCCCATGATATATTGAAACCTAAAAAAAGGAATTTTATAATTTCATTCAGTTTAGAAAAATTTATTTCTGAAATATTGAATACAAATAAAATAACTAAAACTAGAAATTAGGCCATTTTACCAATTATGCTTAAAATTCATCTAAAACCTAAAAATGTTACAATTTACCATAAAATAAAACTATTGTGGTATTAATAACATTTAATTATAGAATAAATTATATGAAAATATTATCTTCATCAATTTCCTTAGTAAAATCCATTTTTATCTCCTCATGTACTCCCTTCAATAAGTTTTCATCATGAAGGGGATGGCTCCCCATTCGACTATTTATCTTATTCAATCTCAGATTAGATTCAACTCCTAGGTTTTCTAATCCTCTTATCAATGGATATTGATCTACCCCTTCTCATGCTTCATCATATCTCCTCCTTTATGATTTTCTTCTTTATTTTCATGTTCTCATTATTCTCTATGGTTATTTCTTTCCCTTCTATTGTGATCACTACCATTAGTCTTCTTCTGCAACTCTTTCTATATTCCCATCAAAGGTTTATTTATATGGAATACCAAAACTATACAAACCCTACTATATCCTCAAATTATTCTAAACCTCTCCATGTTGGATCTAGAATGGTGGTAACCAAGAGTCTTTGGGTTATGTGGTTCGGTGGTCAACATGTTTCTAGGGGCTAATGGAGTCGTATTACTTTTGTCATTTATGATATTTATCCCTTTAATCTTTGGTGATGTCTTTGTTCGGATCCCTTATCTGCTTAAATAACTATTATAACCTCACATTCATATGAGCCTCTCTAAGCTACAACTGGTGTTGTGGTAACATTAAGGTTTTGGGATGTGTGTATAGAGACCATCAGTGCTTCTGGTTTATCATGAATTAGTATTTTCTTATGAAGATGGTTAATCTTTTGATAGATATTGTTGGTATTTCTTCCTCAAGATTTCGGTAAGGTTTGTTTTGTTTTATGAATTATCTTTATCTATTTAAGGCTTTCTTGATGTGGATTCTACTTTGTGTATATGGTTATGTTTATTTTTTATTTAATGTAGGGTGACAGATGATGGGGTTGACGAGGATGATGAGGGTGAATCGACAATGGTGTGGGTTTTTTTTTGTTTTTGTTAAGGTATTCTTTCTATTTATTTAGGTTTTGGTTGTTTCTGGTTTACTGGGGGATGATGATGACATGGTTCAATGTGATGTTTTATGACAGCATCAATGGAATTTGATGATCTCTGGTGACTGGTGTGGTGGTTGGATAGTGATGACTATAATAGTGATGGATGGATATGGTGACTCATGATGATAACGACTAGAGGTTGGGTGACGCGGATGATCTGAATTGTGATCTACTCATTTTTTTATTTTTTGAATTTTAAACTTTTAAATTGAATATTAGTTATATTTTGGTTCCCTCATGGCGTATAGGTTATCACTAAACCATAAAGAGGATTTTGAAAATCAAATAAAAATAAATTTCTCAGTCATAATAAGTGTTCATCAAGTTAAGGGAGCTCTATATTTTCCTCCTTAGGTTCATATTATTTTTCACAATATTCCTACAAGTAAAAACATAATTTGTACAAATCTAAAAATTTTAAGCAAGGATAGGTGATACTAAATTCATTTTGGACAAAATTTGAGTATAATGAGTTCAATAAATGATCATCTCCAAAAGTATGTTTAGATTTAATTACTTCTTCAATGGGTTTTTCCTCTTTTAGTTGAATTTCACTAGATAGAGGTAGGTAGTCAGGATCCTATATATTCTCTTGAAATTCCACCACTTTGGTGGGGCCTTCCTTTAACGGTGTTGGATCTTCTACTATATAATTAATAGGGGGATCAATTAGTTCCTCAAACTCATTACACAAGTCATACTGATCTTGTTGATCTTCCAAAAATTGATTAGTAGGAAATTCTTCCTCCCCAGCTTCCTCAGGTTTGTTATTAGGGTTGGGTTTCTCTATTAATCCTTATACATATTCAAATGATAGTTATACTTTTCTCTCCACTTTTTCTTTGTATTTTAGAAGTTCTTTTAGACGAACTTTATCATAAAGAGTCTCTTCTTCTTGTTTCACCTCAACTATTTCTTGATAAAATTATTGGAAGTACTCTGGGAGTTCAACTAATTCTCTATATAATCCCTCCAACACTGGGTATTCAAGGTTCTCTTTATGGTATTGGATGCGATCCTTGAATTCCTCCTCCTTGATGATTTGGATATGAGCTCCTGTGATCTATTTATAAAATAAATGAACACTATCCTCTATATACCAAGGTGAGTCTATAATTGGTTCGTGCACTTATAAGAAATTTTTACATGAATTAATTAAATAATAAATCAAAAAAATATTAGAAAAAAATATTTGTTCATGTTTTTAAAGAGTTAAATACTTACAATTAGATTTTTAGAACTACCTCCCTAAAAATGACCCCAAGGGTTGACACATTCCTGTCATGGGGTGTGACAATAAAATATTTCCTAAGTTAAAAATTTAGTAAAGTAGTTAACCAAAGTTGTTGCTAGAAAATAGTGCATGAAAATAAACATTGTCACTTGAAATTTGTGAAAGAAATGGAGGTTTTCTTGAAATTGTTTGACTTAAAAAAGAAGAAAAATAGTTAAAATGATGTTTGGAAAAAAGTTTATGAAGAGAGTGATGGGGTTAGGGTATGATCACATTTTTCAATGTCATCATGGTCAAAAAAGTAATTCTATCTCTTTCTATTGAATGATAAATGAATGACTCCTCGATCAAGTTTTCAATCACCCTTGGTTTAAAGAAGTAATGGAAACCACTCCTATGTCCATGAAAGTTCATAAAACATTCCCAAAAAACTATGTCAAGCCTAGATTGAGAATTTTTTATTCTCATAAATCTAGAAAAAATTCACTTATTCCACACATTTCCCAATTATTTCTATAAACTCACCACCTAACACAATTTTCTCAATCAAGACAAACTACCCTAGGTAGAGGGAGTTTAAAGATCTTCAACCAAATATGTAAACAATGAATGACACAAAAACTCAAAATATGATCGCATTAAGATAATTAGGAGCCACTAAAAATATAGATCATTCAATCAAAAAATCGACAGTGTTTTAAATTAAAGCACAAGACTCTGACATTACAAAAGGAAAACTCCCCATTCCCCAATCACTAAAAATATTTACCCCACCATGTGATGTGTAATATCATTGATTATGGAAGAAGAGGGAATTATGATAATAATAAAAGAGAAAATAAAAAATAAAAAATCACTCCAAGGTTCCAATACTCCATAAAAACACCTAATTCTCCTTTTTCAACCCCTTTGAATGAAATTGGATGCACATATTTATAGGCTTGATGAGTTGAAAATTTTCCCTCCAATTTTTTCCACCGAAAGATTGTGTTTAATTTTCATCGTAAAAGATATAATATCAGGATGGTTTCTTCTTAAAATTTGATCATCTCTACCTTTTTCATATAACCTCCAAATCTTATCTTCTTTTGAAAAGGTCAAAAATGTTGTGCCCAAATTACTAAAGAAGACTTTTTCTGTTTGGGGAGACTCCTCAACTCCCTCCACTTTGGAGAATTCAATGGACACCGTAATGAAAAAAATTCTCCATGAAATTTAATTCTCACATGAGGGTTGATGTTCTATTTATCATTCAGTTAGAATAACCATATTTGTATTTATCTAGTCTAAGATATTCCTTCATTACTGAGGTGTGGTCCATTCTGTCAGTTAGAGAAATCTCTCTAATTGATTGATTTTTTTGGGACAATGTGTTTAAAAATGGATCTAGGTCTAGAATAAAATGTTTAATCCCATGAATAAAGGAATACTAAAAAAATTATTCACTTAAATATAATCAAAAAATTTAAAGGTTATGCTAAAAATATATAAGTACCATAAAAATTTTAATTTTCCAAAATTAAGAAATTTTAATAATTAATCCCAAAATTCACCAAAAATACTAAAATGATGAAAATTAACTAAAATTGATTATTTGGAAAGTATTAAGTCATTTAAAAAGATATGAATAATTATGAAAATATTATCCCTATCACCTAACAACAGAACTTGTTTCACACCTTTTTTGCCACTCTTGATGGATATGTTTAGATGAACTGCAAACTACTAACAAACCATTTTATAGAATTTAAAATTCATTACATTGGAATCAAACCTCTTTAAAATCACAATTTATTATGTAATTATTTTATTGGGGGGAAATAAATTCATAAAATATAATTATTTGTTCTAAAATTGTTTAATATATTCCTCATTGGGAAATTGATTACAAGTGTTTATGTTGTTCATGTAATTGAACATTATGCCATGTAATCTTTGATATATGATGGAATAAATTAAAATTTTATGTGATGGGTGGTACCCAAAATTATATATGCCCTTAGTTCATCGACATGTCTCATGATAAAACTAATAAAGGGTAATGGCAGTGTCCTTTCCTTTTATAAATGATGTTTTGGAACAAGGTCGTGACAATATGGTAAAAATTATAGGAATTACACATTCTCATCACTATAATTTTAGTTATTGTTGTCCAAAATTTTATTTATTATTATCTTATCCTTGGGTATATTTATTCTCTTAATTTAATTTGATATGGCATAACTTGGTATATTTATTTATTCCATAAAGTTTTATTTATAAATGTTTCTGCTATATGTTACACCCTTATTGAGAACTTGAGATCACCCCTTTATATTGTGTCCTTTTCTCTTCCACAAGAAACCTAGATGAGTAAAATAAATAATAAATATATTTTCATGGAGAAGAATTATGTTTTTAATGTTTTCAATGATTTATTTCCTTCTAATATAATGTAAAACTTTGTTATGTAACTAGTTTCTTGAGGCTATTAAACTTTTCGATCCTCCATATTTGTGATATATATACCTTTGTAATAAAATAGACATAAGATCTAGTGTTCTGGATTTGGGGGGTTTTTACACTTACACTCTCTCCTCCTGGTATTTGATCCTTGTAATTTGGAGATAGAGTGTTGAAAATTCTATAGTGATTTCTCTCCTTTACTCCTTAGTTTCCCCCTGTTCCTTCTTCCAATGAAGGTATCACATTGGGAGATGGATGGGTTGGTTAGTGTTGTGAAGGGATATTGATGGGGATAATGTGTTATATGTTAACTGAGGTGATTTATTACAATTTTTTGTTCTTTTTAGTTTCATTCCTCTTATTCTATCCTTACATAGTGATTTGGAAAGCTTTATTTGAGGTATGAGATCTTTGTTCTATCCCTATTTATGTGTATGTGTGAGGATTTTTGGCTATTTTCTTCCTTTGGGTGGATAATAATGGACATTACAATAATATAATTATTAAGATAAATTTGAAATGAAATGGTAAATTTGAGTACTCACATGTTTTAACTACTTTTGTGATATTTCGTATATGCTTGTTGCTATTTTTGAAAAACACAGTTGTTGGGAGCTTTTCTTGGGTTTTAGTTGTAATAACTGTCAGAACCATATTGTGATGATTTTTTGAACTCATCTTGAATGAAATGGATAATCACTTATATATGATTAAATAATTGGTTTCCCATGGAAAGACTGAATTTTGTGATAATACCCATACTAAGTAATGAACTGAAGCAATGGGATCCCTTTTTTGTTGAATTTGAAATGTGGTGTTACAAAAGTTAGTTTTCTTTCTATGTGTTGTTGTTCTTGACATAAATATTTGGTGATTATATAGACGATGTTGGGGCCTATGTAGTAATTTTAGTGACCATCTTGGGTATGACATGTGTTGGGTGGTGAAGCGATACACAGTTGGTATGGGATGTGATGTGGACCATTTTGTGGTGGTTGTAATGTGTGGTAGTCATGGTGGGATGGTTGGGTTGTGGTGATGGATTTGAATATTTTGTTTTGTGGAGATGATTTACGTGGGATATATGATACATTGGATTAGTTTCCTAGTTATCCATAGAATTAACATGAAATGTTGAAAATAAAATGACATGGGTCGGTAAATGTATAAGAACGAGATGGAATGAAATATAATAATGGAATGGAATTTATGTGTGCTAATTGGATTAAAGGAAATGAATGATAAATGAATGGGTTGTATTAATATGAATTTAATGTATTATTAAATATGGATTAGTGGTAACTAATAAATTTAGTAAATTATGGGATCTATAATTGATATAGGAAATTTTGTGGCTATATGTTGTGTGATGAATTTAGTAGTGGCAGTGGTTGTGACATATGTCGTGTGGTGGAGTAGTGGTGATATGGAGATCAGTAGTGTAGTTAATGTTAACCCATAGGTTGTGTGTTGTGTGTTATCTATCCATCATATATTTTTTGTTATTTCTTTATGCACGACACCCAATTTGGATAACCTTACCAACACCCAAATGTTCTAGGTTTCATGTGTTTTATCCAACATCTAGGTTGGTGGTGAATCAGATGGCTATCTACCCTCTCTTACCCACCCTTCCTTTAGTAGTACTAATGATATGGGTTGGTGTTGGAAATTACTAAGTGATTATTTGGTTTGGTGTTGGAAATTATCTCGTGATGATATGAGTTGGTGTTGGTGATTTCTTATTAATGTTAAGGATGTGATATGTGGTGGGGTTCATGCATGGTATGAGGAGGTAATGAGGTTGATATACTTCATGTTCATGATATCCTACTGCCATAAATATATGATGTGTTTATTTGTATGTAGATGTGATGTGATGAGGCTGTGATATGTGATGATTACTGACGCTAGCACCAGATTCTAGACCCTATGGGAGGTTGGGAATGGTGGGGATGCATCCCGAACCACATCAGAGATGGATGGATATGTGATAATAAATTGTTGGAAAGTATCGGAGCATAATACATTTTATGTTGGGGAAGGAGAGTGAAACATCAGTGGGGAATATTTTATAGGGAATATTTTATTTATATTTTTTGATGCTATGTTACTATAATGGATGTGTTATTTGGTGACTGTGTTATGGTGATGTTGGGATTGATTATTTGTCTTTTATAGGGGCGTTCTAGTCCTACTATTTATTCATTGGTTCCTTAGTATTTTCTTTTCACATGTTCATGAGAGACCATTGGTATTATCATACTATGTATTCTTATTATGCTCATCATACATATTTTTTTAGGTTTCTAGGCGGATATTGGGGACCAATATGGGTATTACTAGCATGGAAATTAGAGTTTTTATTAAGTCACGACCATACGAATTTTCTATTGTTATTTAATTGGAGGATTTTATCTAAATTTGTTGACATTGTTCATGCATTTTGGGTTGGTTTTGGTCAAATTTTATGTTTTTTTCTAGATTTTCTTGGGGAATATTTGTTATATCTCCTAATCCTATATTATTAATGAGTTTAACACCTTCTATATATGATATTTTTATACCCTCGATGCTAGTCTCCAACCCGAGGCCTACTAAATGCCAAACTTTGGTGGTTCATCATCTATATTCATTCATTATTAGTCTAAGAGGGGTACCCTTTGAAGGAGGGAGTCATGAAATATTTCCACAAACACGTGAAGTCCATTGAAGCTCACTCCAATTGAAACACCACTTTAAACTATCAAATTTCCATCACCAATGATGAATCACATCAAACATGGGTAAACAATAAATATTAAATCAATTTAAAGTAAATTAGATAAATAAAAACCAAATATGATAAGGTATTAGAGGTTAACCATGGATAACACCCTTAAATAGATACACCTTCCTCAAAACCGATCCGAATCCTGTCACCTTCATTGAAAACCACTAGAATCAGGATAGATAATTCCTCACACACATAAAACCAAAATAAAAAAAAACAAAAAACATCATTAATAATCATAGATTTGGACATGGGATATTATGGGGTTTCAAGATTCCATTAAAAGGGAAGATCAAAGATAGAATAGGTGAAAGTATAGAGAAATCATGATGAAATTGGCTTACCTTAATCCAAACCACTATGGAATTAATAGGAGTCCACCAAAATTGAAGTGGAAGATCTCCTAAGGATTGGGGAAGAATCTATGTATAATGGGGAGAATAAATGAGGATAAGGGGACTTAAACCAATCAATATAATTTTGGTCATTTTTCAAATTTTAAATGACTTAGACGTCCTATATGGTTTGGATTCATGGTTAAGCAAACCAAGTGGAAGCCGTGCGGGAGATATTGTCACCCAAAACTAAAGACACTTAGTTTCTATTGTAACTTTCATATATAGACAACCTGATAAAAATCCGTATAAAATGGATTTTTTCCCTAAATATACCTATTTTATAGTTAGATACATGGTTAGAAAAACCATGAACCAAAGCCCGTTTTCCCAAAAAACTAAATGTTTGACCCCCTGACACCTATGAACTCCAAGAATGAATGAAAAGGTAGATAAAAACTTAAATAAGTCATACCAATTACCCAAAAAGTATCACAATACCACTACCATATTTATATCATAGTTTATAATATAACCATATCATAATTTTGGGATACCAGTTAATCATATTATACAATTAACAAAATGAACTTCAACATTAAGTGTCAATGTTGAAATATTCAATAACATTGTCTCATATTTATTATTCATGTTTCATATAATGAAAAATTTAGTATAATCAATTGAATTAATTTAAATGTTAAATGCATATATATGAGTGGAGGTTACATATCATTTGTAACTAAATTAATTCTAATTTTACATCATAATATTCAATTAAATGATATAAAGGATTAGTGAATGTCTCTAATGGCTATATAAGGATTCTTTATCCATGGGAATGGTGTGTATAACTTCTATTGTTTCTTCTCAAGCTAGAAATTTCTTCTCCTTATTTCTTTAAAACTAAGGTACTATAATATCATGGTCTAAAGGAGGATACTGAAAAATCAATAGGCTATTATTCAACTTGGGTATACCCTTGGAGGATAGAGTCATTTGGATAAATCTATGTGATCTTAATACAAATTTTAATTGAAGAAAATAAGTTTTTCTATCTTTGGTGCATGGTATGATTTTCATTTTATGATGTGCATGTTTTTTATTTCAAAGATTGAACAATATTGGTTTTGGTTTCTTATGTCTTCAAATACATGGATAATTATTATTAAATTATAATAAACTGATCAATTAACAAAGAAATAAAATATATAGAATTATAATCAACTATATCTAATTAAGCTTCAAATAATGCAATACTAAGAAGAAAAAGAAACCTGAGATCAAACACCAATGATCTTGAAATTATTCACTTCCAAACCTATAACACATGAATCCTACATAATTTGCTCAAAAAATATATATACAAATCATACACATCCTCTATCATATAATCCTTATGAATGGAGAACATTAAGGAATTAATGAAAGGGAATATAAGTGAACCTTGGATTTCAAGTGATCAATCTCATAAAGCCAAGGGATTAAGTGATTACCAAATACACGCAAGATAAAAAAAACAAGACAAAAGATTACAAGACATTTATATAAAGTATATGAATCTAAATATTTGAGAGGTACACATAAATTCATAATAAACACAAGATGATCCAACCATGACATGGTGAGGGACTAGCTATGGAATGGTCATTATTAGTTAAATAGGATCCAAAAAACCCGACCCTTAAAACACCATAGGTTTTAAAACAATGTCTTCTATTTTGATCTTTTTAACGATCCTCTAACCGAGAATATAATTTATCCACATATATTATAACATGGTCATATGATATCCACCTTCACACTACTTACCACCATGAAATATCACTCCTAAAATCTATACTTTTCTTCTATCCCACCAAGACTCTATGAAAAGATCATGAAACATGGTTCTATAAACCATTACATTTTCCACATTGACCACCCCCACAATAATTTCCATACTCCCTATGGTAGAAATAGATTCTCCCAAAGCTTAACCCTAGACATGACAATGAAAATAGAGAATTTTATACAATTGTGTTATTATGAAAAAAACTTCCTTTAAAATAGTCAACTCTTACTCAACTCACCTTCTTCAAACAAAAAAACCAACATTATTGACCAAATATTATCTAAGAATAACTTTAGACCACAAATGACATAATTAAGGAATAACCGTTCCATGGTCTCCTTAAAAATCCAAAAATCATCTCCTCTCCCCAAAACCACTTCAAATCTACCGCCTCTACCTCTAACACCTGAAAAACACAAAGTGGAGGTATATAAATAATTATTTATCTATATTAGATACCTATTAAATGATTATCATTTTCAAGAATCAGAATGAAACATAGGAAAACAAAGAAAATATCTTGAATATCAACTGACCATGAGATAACTCCCAAAAAAATTTCACTAATATTAAAACACAAATGCAACACAAAAGAGAATAAATAACTTCACTCCTATCAGCTTAAAATAAATCTAAACATAACTATAGAAATTAAAATAAAACAATTTGGGACACTAAACCCATATATATGAATATCTCTCCTATGTACATTCCTTTAACCCTTTATGACTCCATAAGACACAAACTAAATAAATTTCATGTCATTATAGAACCTTCTCCTAAAGATCTCAAATCTTAATAGGATACTTCATGAACATCACATACTTAGAGATATCTAACTCTTACCAATAAATAACATGAGATTAATCATGAAGATACCTCTAAATCTATGACACATGGAATATTTTGTGAATATTATCCATCTATAGAGTAAGATTCAACAAATATATTACCATTATAATGTACTCTGACACTTTAAGTGTATAATGAATAAAAGATAAAGATTGTTACCTCTATCAAACCTATGACACAAATGAAACAAAGAGACCATAAAGAACACACTATTTCTAACCTCACACAAAATAGGTATTTTTCAATTAGTATACGAATTATAACATTCTTGAGAAACCTTCATCTTCTCATGAACCACCTACACTTTCATTTTCATTATCTACACTAAATTTGGCCAAGGAATTGTTGCCTCTATATCCTCAGTCTGACACAATATAGATCTATAATTTCACCAAAAAATACCTCAAATTGATCCATATAAAGGGATTAGTGATAACTATTATTATATGAAAAGATAAGAAAAGGACAATGTTACATCAGAAAACCCCTAAAATCAATGACACATGCATGAAACATGAACTCTATCTTCAAGATTATTAACAAAATTTTCCTATTTTATTGAGGATGAAAATTAATTCTGAGACCTAACTAAGAGTTAAAATACACCAAAGAAACATCCTTGGTACTTGGACTCCTTGATCACTAATAAATGAGACAATTATTTAATCATACCAAAACAATCCAAATGAAACAATGTCCTCCCTGCTTAGATATGTATTCCCACTTCCATTGGGGAACATCCAATGGGTGTGTCATACTTACTAAAAAAGGTTTCTCAACTATTACCAAATGATAAACCTAACATCATAACACAAACTTAGCCACTCAAATCTTCAAACCTAGGGACAAAAACTAATCCACTAGTATACGATATATCTTGGAAATACTAGGATGTACAAATAAAGGTGATATATGAAACTCATATAGAACCACCTCTCACATCATTGATGGAATGAGAAGTCTCCCATGAAAAAATATCAACTTTTTATCATCCCATGGACAACCCTCAGGATTATATCTACAGATGACATGATCCATCCACACCTCCACCATAGGGTCTCCTAGCTGAAACTCCTAAAATTTCTAGAACATGCATGAATTCACTGTTATCTGATATAATAAAAACCCATGACCAACTTATTCTATATCTATATGTAAAGGTACAAGATCCTATATCATTCTCTAATAATATCTAGCCTCCTAAGAGAAATTACTCTATGAATTTCTACTCAGTGAGTCAGCTACCACATTACCTTTCCCTAGACTTTAAGAGATATCAATGTCATAATTCAATAATAACACCCTCAACCTCCACTGATTTAAATTTAAATCTCACCGAGAGAAGATATAACAAAGACACTTATGATCTATGAATACTATAAAATTATTTATAAGGAGATATTTATACCAAAACATCAAAAAACTTCTAGTGTAACTGTCTTAGGATCATGAATGACATAATTAAATTCATATTGACACAACTACTGAGACTCATAGAATTTCACTACCAACTGTTAAATCATAAGACAACGTAAAAAAAGATAATAATAATCATAGAAAACATTGAGAAAGAATCCTTCCTCCAGAAAGGAAGGATATGAGAAATGATCATATTATCTTTTAGGTATTCAAATTATACTTGATAATGACATATCTATACAAAGTAATGATCCATCATATTCAAGGATTTAAAATGAGATGAAATCTATGAAAAATCTAATACAATACTCCAATAATAACTTTCAAGATCTAGTAAAATATACACCTTTATAATTATCTTCGGTGCTACCTAAGAAACAACCACCTCAATATTTAAAGGATTGACCAACAAACTCTACCAAGACATGACATTCCTATGGAAATACACTAAAAGAGATAAATATTTCCTTATTTGTTCACTTTTTAATTCAAAAATTTAATTACCACAATTTTATTATTTTATGGCTAATTTTTACATTTTCATTTTAGGGAAATAATTTGTACTCTCTTATGAAACCAGATTCAATCTTGATTTTTAATTTCTTTAATTCATTTTTTAGAATTATTTGAAAACACATGCTTTAAATTGTAATGTTTTTTTCCTTTTAAGTTGAGGGAACTTATCTTACATATGCTATAAAAAATGAATGTGTAAGAGACATTATTTTTAGGCTTCAGAATATGTCAGAGTCATTTTGAATAAGAAGAAGAAATTTATCTATGTATAGTGATATAAGTAACCTAGTGGAATAAATGATATGTAAAAGTCATGATTTTCCACTAGATAGAATTTTTATTAGGATAAATTGGTACAAAAGGGTCTTGAAATTAGTGAAAATTTGGTCAAGATTCATATGTAAGAGTCTTACAATTTCATTAGAAGAAAAATCCCAAAATACACAAAGGTCATCAATATATATGTGAACATATTTCTTTTTTGAAACCATAATAAATTAATTTTAACACCATTGAAAATACATTCATTCTATAGGGGATAAATATTGGAAAAACATTTGTAACTATGTCATAGTTAGTTAACCTTCAAACTGTGGCACAATTAATGGTATTATTACATAGTGGAATATATCACAATACTTTCATCCATTCAAATAATTTATTTTGACTGTGAGTATTAAATATAAGGGAATAAGATCACATGGGATATTTTAATACTAAATTTAAGGAAAATATTTCATATTCTTTAAAGATGGAGAAAAAATTATTCACCACCAACATGGAAAAAGGATATCAAAGAGCATTGCATGTATGATGGCCTTCCCCATGAAACTCAACGATTCCTACTGGAGAAATTACTACATATTTAAATCATTATATATACCTCTTAATGACAATAAATTTCAATTGATTTAGTTAGTGTTTTACATTTCTATTTCTTCTTGTTAATAGTTTTTTATTTCATTTTTAATATATACTAGTTTTTTTCTATTCTTTCATTTTCTTTTTTTTATTTCCTCTGATATGATTTTATAATCTATGTGGTGATAATAAAAAATTTCGTAATATTTCAAGATATGAAACAATGTTTCTTTGAGTTTGATCACATTTTAATATTTTCTCATCAATCAGTTCTAAGAATTCAGTAATCGTTAAATGGATAGTGATGAGTGATTTTCTTATTATTCATACTAATTCTTTCATCCTTTTGTTCATATATTTTAATTTCCATTATCATTATAATTCTACATATGATTGAGTAACATTGTTTTGATAGTGTGATATAAATTTTCTTTCATGTAGCAGTCTTGGCGTAGGATAACCACCATTAGAACAAGAGTGTGGAGTGATAGGTCATAATCTCTATACTTAATAGAATAATGATAATCAATTCATTTAAAATACAATGATTAACATGATTTTGAACTCTTAAGGATAAAAACTTATTTCTTAATAAATTTATTATATTTTCGATTTTTGTTTCTCATTTTCATTTATATGTATATATATCTATGTATCACATAAATTTTATAAACCCCCACTATTTCTATGTTTTTATTGGTAGTTGTTTTAGTTAATTATAAATAGTGATAATAGAAGAAAGTTTGTGTGATTTTACACCTTGATATATCGACCTTAGGTATTGTACTAAGTTTTATGCTTAGGTAAATATGAATTTATTGAGAAGGGATTTATAAAACCCCGTCTTAAGATTTGAAACTATTTACAGGGATGTATTTATATTGTATATAATTTTTTCATATAAAAATATAAAAAAAATAAAAAATTTCAAATAAAACAAAAAAAATGGAATTTTATTCAAAATCATTCACTGCCCACTTTTTTTGAAACATAATATTTAGAATATTTTAATTAGGTTCTGGGTGAATTTTCATAGTGATTATTATTATGCTTGGTCTGTTAACCACTTAAATGAGTCTAGAAGGGAATAATATTTAAGGAATTAAGTGTAATAAGATGTTAAAATGCTTAAATAATTAGGTAAAAAATAAATATTCATTCAACTTTCTTAGAATAAATCAATGAATTAAGGTTGAAACATCAATAAAAACGTGTTTAGGAAGAAGAAAACTTTATTCCACCCAATTTTTTTGTTTAATAACATAAAGAGGGAGAGAAGGTACTACCTGAACACAAATTTTAATACCTTACTTTAACATTTCTAGATGATATTTCTAAATAGTACATGCATGTTTATAGACATATGGGGGATGCAGAAGGTTTGGATCACTATTGTGCTAAATTTATGGAAACTGAAATTCCAATTCAAACTCCCATTTTCAAAAATGAAAAACTAGTATCTTTCTACCACTCTTTGGACTTGGAATAAGAAACCATAAAACTGTTAGGGTTCAAAAACTATTCTAGGATATTTACTACCTATATATAACTCTAAAAAAGCTAACTTCCAGAGGAATTTACCAATGAATAATAGTTGATAACCAAAAAAATGGATATGATTGAATCAATTTTTTTAATTTTATTGAAAATAAATTGATTTATGCATCCCACTCATTTGAATTTTTATATTCATACAACATATGGAGTTTCTTCTAGAGTAATGAATAGAAATAATATTAACCTATCAAGGAACAAATAAATCTCCCTAAACCCATTAGTCACTTGTTTGAGGGGGTCAATAAAGAGTTTCCATTGGACTTACCAGAAGAAACAAATTTAAAATATGTTCAATTTGAGGGAGAATACATTTATTTTAATTCATCTTATTTTAATTTTACTCATTTTGATTTATTATATCACTTAAACTTGGATAAAACTTTTAATGAAAAATCAAAAGAGAAGGACTTGGAAGCCACACAAGTAGTGTAAAAAGTAAAGGATCCATAATTTATTCTACCCACAACTATATAAGTTGTATCATATAGCTATAGGGATGGGACACTCTAATATTATCCATGGGGTCCTCTAAAAATCAGACATGTGGAAGAATATTGGAAAGAAGTCCATTTTTTTATTCTTGAGTAAGAAACCACATCCTCAATTATACTGGGGTTAAACCAATGTTTGCATAACTAGGGGTGATAAAAATATAGAACCTATTACGGGGTTTTACCAAGATATATCCTCTTTTCTCTTATCATTTCCATTTATTTTTTTTATTATAATAAAATTATCATTTCTATTTTTTTCATGTAGGTATCAAAAAGTGGTAGTATTTTGGAGCATAACTTTAGATGATACTTACCAAATAAACTTAGGTTGTATCTTTCCTTCTCAATAGTTTAACTTCCCTATTATTTTAATTTACATGATATAAAATGATGAGTATTTAAATTCATGTGCATGGGTGGAGTGAAAACCTATTTTAGGAAATTTTGGTATTTTCTTTTTATTTTTTTTATATTTTTAGGAATATTGATCTTAATCAAATTCTTTCGAAACTTCATAACATCTTGGTATTTTTGGAAAACTTATTGATTTTAATATCTATGTATTTAAATGACTACTAATTTTTTTTCTTATTTCTTAATTTTTAATTTGATTAGATATGAAACTTATGTGCACTAGAATTGTCCAATTATTTTTTTATTTCCCAACCCGAGAGATTTATAAACTTTTTTCACATATTCTTACATTTATTTTTTTCTTAAGAGTCTTGAGTCATGTTATGTGATATAAAATTCACTATTTTTATCTTTTTCAAATATATTATATTTCATGAACTATGTCAAATATTATTGAGGTACCATTATGAAATCCCCCATTTTTCATTAAATTTTTTATTTTTGGATTGAATTTATATCTAACCTTCATATTAATACCCTATAAAACATGAATGTACTTTTCAAGAAACCAAATTAAAATATTGAGTCCCTATCCAATCTAATTTAGAAGAAAATTCATGATTATATTTGTGCTCATGTGTGGTTGAGGGAGATATTTTATGGGTTCTATAATAAATAAAGTTGTTCTATATTAGAAAGAAGAAGAATAATGTATGGGAAAGATAGATATAAGGGTTAAATATCCTTTAAATATTGGGAAAATGGATTTGAAACTACTATTTGGGAATAAATAATGACTCCCTATATAAAAATAAATATCTATGTTGAATTTTCTTGATGAAATAAAATTTTTGATGTTTCTAAGGAGGTGGAGAAAAAAAAAAAATAGAAGAAATTGTATCAATTTAAATTCATTAAATGAAAACTTTCCACGCTAATTTATATGGTTCTGTAGGTGTGTCTTCTCAAAGGGTAATGAGTGGAGGTACCATTCTTGAGTAAAAATTGAAATCATATATTTTTCTTCTTTTTAGAGCTAAAACTCCTCATTCTACCTATAAAATTTTAACATGTGAAACCTAACAAACCTAACCCACATGACAACCCATATAAATTCTTCAAGATTGAAATAAATTTGAGACTCTATGAAGTGAAGATTCTAGAATGAAAATAAAACTACGTAAATCAAGAATTTTATTAAGAATTAGAAAAAATAAATTTAATATACCTTGAGTGAACAGAGATATATTTCTAGGGAGGTAAGTACAAAATGAATGTAGGGATTAATTAGAATTTGAATAATTTTTTATGATCATTGAGGAGTTTTGGATTCGAGATCCATGTAAGAAGCATGATTATTCTAAGGGTGTGATATTTTAAAGGTGTTTTGATTAATTCTTTGAGAAATCTATTTTGACCTTGGTATTCAATGATTACTCAAGGGGGAATTTTATTTAGAAAGGTGGTGCCTCAGTCAAAGAACAAGGCACAATTTATTAAATAAAAACAATTACAAAAGTCCGAAGGAGGGAATTTTGTTACAATATTTATCATAAAGAGGGAGAAAATCATCCAAAAAATCATCCAACCAAGTGATACCCTGATTTATTCCCTTATTGTCGAGACCATCAACAACCATTTTCACTTTGTGGAAAGCATGAGTGGCCAATGTATCTGATCTCCAGAAGCGAAGTAAGGCGACTTATCTAGTGAGTGGTAAGATTCCATGTGAGGTGCATCGTACCATTCCAAATTGCTTGGACAATAGTGGTAGAGTCTCTTTCAATCCATATGTTTTTACACCACTTTTTTTTTGAAAAATTTGATTGAAAGGATCATGACCATCATTTCTACTTCTAAATAAGAGGCAACATCGCAGCTGCTGAAGAAGCATCCTTAACACTGGCCAAGGTAGTCTCTGAAGAAAGCACCACATCCCACAGGCCCTGGGTTGCCTTTAGAAGCTCCATCAACATTAATTTTGATCCATTCTGGGAGCAGGGCCTTCCAGAACACCTCAAAGGTGTGCCTCAGTGGTTTATAGATGCCATAAATTCGAAGACGATGCAAGATCACATAGTCATCAACAATGTTATTGGAGTGGGATTTCTGGATCGAGTCTGAATCTTTAATGGCAAGGAGTATCCGCATCCAGACTGCATAAATATTGAATGAGTAGAAGTTGTGAATAATGTCATTTATATCATACTAGATTAAATTTAAGAGCTCATCAAACACATCTAAGAAGATATTCTTGATTGGTTTTGAAGTGTCAAGCTCCACACATCATTTTAATTGTAAGGGGATAAAGTCAAGAAAAAATATCTATAATAAAAAATTTCAGTAATATTATTCCATAGGGTAGAAGATGTTGCAAAAGACAAAAAATATGGTTAGTATCCTCTCTATGTTGGTGATAGAAACAGAACTTTGATAAGAGTTGGATACCAAAAGATTTAAGACAATCCACTGTAGGAATATTATTGTGGGAAATGTTCCAAACGAGGCTGATTCTTGAGGGTTTGATACAGGGCTTATCAAAATATTTCAACCAACCAAAACTAGAATCCGAATTAGTGAAATTGTGATTGTAAAAACTTTTTGAATCAAGCACCCCATTGAGAGAAGGCTCCCGGATAAGAAAATCACTAATATTAGAGAATGTATAATTATCAATAGTATGCATAATGTTATCAATGATATTGAAATGGGTAGATTGAATCATATCGTTAATAGCACAATTGATGTTTTTTGGATGGGAATTGGGAGATAACATAGAAAAGAGGGGAGCACCAGTCCAGTTGTCCATACAAAACATCATGGAGGAGTCCGAGCTAACCATCCATATAGATTTATTCATAATATTGGAAAAGTATTGTCCAATGGATAGCCATATGGAGGAGTTTATATAGTTCAAGTTACCCTTCTTGAGTTTCATGAGAAATATTTCTTTCAGAAAATCGATGGAATCCGAGTTACTATTAAAAATTCTCCAAGTGAGTCTGGATTGTAAGGATTCATTAAAGAGTTTGAGATTTTTAATTCCAATACCACCTTCCTCTAGAGGTTTGAAACATTTAGACCAAGGTATAGTAACAAGCTTCCTCTCAAGAATGCTACTAGTTCAAACAAAGTTTTTTATATGAACATTAATTTTCTTAATACGGTCGGTAGGCCATTTATAAACCATCAGAAAGTAGAATAATTTAGATACAATTATAGATTTCACCCAAGCAATCCTGCCATCCATTAGGAAGGATTTACCTTCCATGAGGATAGTTGATTGATAACCTGGTCAACAACGGCATTAAAATATATGGATTTCGGTCTTCCGCATAATATTGGAACTCCCAGGTAGGTGAAGGAAAAACATACTTCCTTAATTACTAGGGTATTTATAATGCTCATTTTCCTACTAAGAGAGAAATGTTTTTCTAAGAACAAAAAAGATTTGTCCCAGCTAATAGTTTGACTAGAAATCTCCTCATAATGAGCTGGAGCATTTTTTAAATTTTGGATATTTATTTTTTCACCATTTAGAAACAGAATAATATCATCCGCATATAGAATATGTGTAGGAACCTTGAGGTTTATATCCACCTATATGGGTTTGAGTTTGTTTTAAACAACTAGACAGGTGAGCAATCTTCTAAGATAATCTTCTACAATAGAAAAAAGTATGGAAGATAAGGGTTCACCTTGTCTCACACCTTTGGTGCATTTAAAGTAGCCTTTTGGGGATTCGTTAACAGGGATGGAAATAGTGGCCGAATTAAATAAGGAGTTAATCTTTCTAAAAAAAGTATCATTGAAGAAAAATCCCTGGAGAACTTTTAAGATGAAGTTCCAGTCAATAGTGACAAAGCATTTCTTGATGTTTAGTTTAATAGAAATGTTTCCTCCTCTGGACACTTTATTAAGGGAATTGGTGCATTCCGAGGTAAGGCAAATGCAGTCCTAAATGGATCTACCTTTGATAAAACCAAATTGATTCCAAGATATTATTTTATTATATATGGGAGAAATTATGTTGTCCATAAGTTTATTAATAATTTTATAAATAGAGTTAATGAGAGAAATGGGTCGGAAAAGATGAATTTCAAAGGCGTTATCCACTTTAGGAATGAGGGTGATAAATTGAGCATTAATACCATGATAAAGGAAACCATTAGAGAAGAAAAAATTGACCAGTTTAAAAACATCAATGTGGATGATCTCCCAGAATTGCTGAAAAAAACCATTGTTGAAACCATCAGGTCCCGGGGCACTATCAGGGTTGAGACTAAAGACGATGTCTTTTATTTCATGATCAAGAGGGATTCTCAAAAGAAAGTGATTATCATCTTCATGGACCATAAGGGGAATGATCTCAGTGAGGAGGTCTCAAGAGGGAAATATTTATGTGTGAGGTAATTGATAAAGTTGAATATTTAATTATTTTTTTATTTTGAAATTAATTGATTTGATTCCCACCATTTTATCATTTTATGGGTAATTATCACATTTTTATTTTACTAGAATAATTTGGAATTTATCTTGGAAATGGATAAATTGTTGTTTTTTAAGGTTAAGGGAACCACTCTTATGTATGGGATAATAAAGTAATATGTAAAAATCAATATTTTCTGGCCTTGGAATATGTAAAATCCATTGTGAAGTAGAATATGTAATTTGGATAAGTATAATAATATATAAACATCCTCCTAGTCTAGTATGTAAATGCACCCTAGTGGAATAAGTGATATGTAAAATTTATTCCTTTACCACTAGAGATAATTTCAATTTGGATGGAGTAATATGTAAGTGTCATAGACTTAGAAACAATTCATCCAATATTAATACATAATATTCTTATAATTTACTGATAATAACAATCCATTAATATAAAGTTCATCACTACATATTTGAAGGTATGTCCTTTAAAAATCAGTAGAACTAAAGTTTAATTATATAGGTGATTAAGACAGGAAAAACATTAATAACCAAGTCACAACCATTACCCTTTTACAATACGACACAATTAAATGATATGTTGTGCAGTTGCATCTATCTTCATACTTTCAGCCATTCAAATCCTTTTATTCAACTATGATAATTAAATAAAAGGGAATAAGATCACATGGGATATTTAAAACAAAATTTAATGAGAACATTTCAAATGATTAAAAGATGGATAAAAATATAATCACTATCCTTGCGGTAAAAGGATACTGAAGAGAATTGTATGAATAATGGAGTTCCCTATGAAACTCATCGTCGATTTCTGGAGAAACTAATACCTATTTAAATCATTATCATTCCTTTGTAATGATAACTGATTCCAAAAAAATTATTTGGGGTTATTTATTTATTTATATCCTATGTAAAAGTTTTTTTCTTTTTTAATATATATTAGGTTTCTCACTCTTCTTTAGTTTTACCTTTTCTACTTCTCTATTATTTTATCTTCTCCATGGTGATGAAGAACTAACCCATGCTACTTTAAGGGAGGTGGTAGTGTTTATTTGATTTTTATTACACTTTAAGGTTTTATTATTAATATGTTATAGGAATTTAGTTTCGGTTAGACTAACAGCAATGAGAGGTTTCATTGTTATCCCTACAACTAATTTCTTCATCATATTCCCTAATCTTACTCTCATTCATCATTAAAATACTACATACGATGGAGTAACATTATAGTGATGATGTGAGTGATATTTTCTTACATGAAAAGGTCTGGGGGTCTGATAATTTCCATTCAAATAGGAGAGTGTATAGTGATATGTCATGATCTTTGTATTGAATATAATAATTAGAATCAATTCATTATTAGAACAATGATTTTCATCACTAGGAATACTTAAGGAAATGAAATTATTTCTTACTAAATTTATTCAATTTTTCATTTTTATCTTCATTTTCATTTATATATGTTTATTTATCCCAAACATTTTATTACCCCTCATTTTTAAGCATTCATTTTTAGTATAGTTTTGCTGAATATAAATAGTAATAATAGAAAATAGTTTGTGTGAGAGTCCTACTCAAGAGATCAAACCTAGGTCTTTTACTATACTTCTTGATTAGGTAAATAAGAATTTATTGAGTAGGTTTTCATGAAAAAACCCCTCTTACAAACACCTAATGTGTTAAGAAATTACACTTGGATTACTTACCATAAAGATGATATCATCATATGATCTCCAAAACAGTCGTTAAATTCTAAACATGATCTTTCCATGGTCTCAAATACACTAGGATTTCATTAATGAACATAACCAAAAACTGATATAGGAACTTATATAACACTAATTTCATCAATCCTATAACAATATTTAGGGAATTTTTCACTCCAGAAGGTATCATAATGAAATAAAAGTGTCCATAATGATACCTGGTAGCATTCTTAGGGATATCATCATACTTTAACCTCATATAATGGTACTCGTATTGAAAATAAATCTTCAAAAACCAAATGAATCTCTTTAACTAATAAAATAATCAATCAATACTTAAGATAAGATCATGGTTCTTTTCTTCCACTTGGTTTAACTAAAAAAAATCAATACAAATACTTTAACTATCATCCAAATTTTTCATAAACAACACTATATCTTCCTAAGGAAATATATAAAGCCAAATGAAACCCTTATGTAATTGATCATTGATCTAAATTTGTAACTTTCATAACTCTGAATGCAATATCCTATAATAATACATAGAAATTGGAGAGATATCTTATAACAACATAAAACTTGATATCATTTCAAGGTGGTATTGTCACAACATATTTAGAAAATATATCAAGAGATTAATAAAAAACTATCATGAACTATTTTTCCAAATCTCATACTGATCCTAATAGAAACATAGCCAAATAAGAAGAGAAAGGATCTAGATGTCTATAATCCACCTGATGATCTCACTTAACAACAAATACCCAACACACATCATCAACATTAGATAAAACAAAACATATCTAGTAGTAATCAATGGTATATTACCCAAAATAAAAAAATACATGTAAAGGATAAAATTATATAGTTGTATTAATAATAATAGAAATAATTTATTGACTAATGTATCTGCATCATCAGTTCACATACTCAACACAACTCAACCATACTTAATTGATATAAAACTTGTGTAGTCAACACCAAGGGAAAAGAAATCATGTCACCTTTATGCCCCAATTCTCAGACTAAGGTTGGTTAAGTAAAATAATGTGAATCTATTGAATCAGTTAATGAAAATACCATTTTAGAATAGAAAAAAAATAGTAACCTGAATGATCATTGTCTCTCCAAAAACTAGAGACCCCATTGCATGAAACTGACCATTCCATTCTTCTCTGCATCACTACCCTAGATAATACCCACCATTGTTTCCATGCTCAGACCTAGGTCCTAGAGGATGAGTTATATCTTGGGGATATACTCTACTTCTTATATCTTCTATATATAGTCTAAAATCCAGTGGACCCTACTACTGCTAATAAGGCCATGGGGGAAATAGCTATTGAGGAAGAATTTGAAACTGGACACTTTCCCTATATTGAACGCTAAGGAAGATCATGCTTTGATACTACCAATTTCTGCACCCACCACATAAGAGTAAAAAACACTTGAACTCCTAATATAATCCTGAGAACTTCCAGCTCCAAAAAAATTACAGAATGAATTTTAAGGATGAATATTCACTGCCTAGAACCTTAACTAACTAGATAAATGGTATATAATCTTCATAAAAACACTCCTCAAGAAGTTTTGATGAATTACTTATTGGGAGGAACTTATCAGTTCCATTTTTTCTCAATCACCTTAGTTTTAGTAATCAAAAAAAGATATTTCAACATCATAAAAGGGGTGAGACGTTTCTAGATCTCAGGATATAGATCGTCCTCAAAATGTTTAAAACTCACCTCATCATTTGGAAGAAGATCTAGAGTATATATAAGGGAAAACATGATCCCAAATCCAATAAATTGAACACTAAATTTCCCCTACCATATAATGATTAACTCATTTTATCATTTTCCATTAATCATTGAATAGAAACTAATCACATAACCAACTACTAAAATTCTTTCACATCACCTATTAAACATCACAATTGTTGATATAAAGGGTTCATAATTTCTTGGATGAACATTTTAATAAGATAAAATCTAATTGAATTTTATTATTATTACAAGATATAATTAACCTAAATGAAATCTCAACCACTTTTAGACACGTCTTAGTATCTTGATCATTGACTGATGCTGCATACTTAGGAAAACTCTGACATTGTAACTCATGTAGTTCATTCCTCTAAGAATCCTCCTCCTCACGTTCAACCCACCAATGATCAACTAAAATATCACGCTACACCACTTTATCCTAAATACCAAAGGGTTTCTATACACTTATCATCTCTACAATACCAAATAAAAATCCTTAATCCATGGATATGGATTTCATTTAATTTTTTTAATTAGATTCATTTTAAACTCCCCAAAAATGTTCTCCAATTCAAACAAAGGCACAAAAAAGTATGATTTATTTACCACCCCTAGTTCTTTACCATGAAATTAATATAATCTCAATTTAGTTTTCTTAATAATATTAATTCTTTTGTGTTAGATCATAATGTCCTCATGTATGTATTAGATGATCTCTTTACCTATAAGAAATAATAATATTGAATGAAACTATTACCTTAGAAAGCCAATTTAATAATTAACTATACCTAAATCCAAAATATTACAAAACTCTCAATATAAGCTCTAATACCACATGATCTAAACCCATCCCCACTACCCCTCCCCCCTACGAGCTAGTAGTGAATCCAAGTGTCACCCATGAAGCCATCCTCAACTGGATCATGGGTTGATGACTAGAAATGAGGTTATAAAATAAATATAATGGCTTGAATTTCCCACTATAATATAATAAATGATAAGATAAACCAAAAATAAACTCTATTTATTAATGTAAAACAAAAACCATCATCCCATAATAATGCATGTAATTTTATAAAAGAATATTGAATCTCCAAAGTAAAAAACCAAAAAGTGGAATTCTTATAGAATAAAATCCAACGCCAACCAATCTTCACATAAAAAGATTGTAATGTTAACTTCTATAACCAAAACTACTCTAAATATATGTAAAACCATACATATAAGATACGGGATAGAATAAAAGTATACTTAGTTAGTTCCTCCCATAAAAATCCCATGAAAATGTGAAATACGAATACTAAATCCCTAGTAAATAAAAAAGAAAGACCGACTTGTTACCTATCCAAGGCAATAACAACCCCAACCTCACAAAGACTTACACCCTAAATATATAAACAAATATATTAGTATTGAAATATTGAAAATATATAAAGTGTGGTACCCCTCTACCACTTTCCCTTTGATGTGATATATCTCATTTCCAAATGACACAAATCCTAGTGCTTCTATCCCTTAAATATTCATATACCATATCCATATAATCACAATAATCCCTAAACACTTTCCACATCATAGACACAACCACATACCAAACCTCATCTACATAACCACCACATCATTACCACATACTATATCACTACCACATCATAACGCACGACTATACAATTCACTCTCAATAGCTCTTAAAATAACTAACAACCTAAGAGAGATTAAAATCCCTTGACCTTTATCAGTGCGAGAAAAATTGATGATAAAGGGTATCATTTATCAGTACTAGATGAAGTGATGATAAAGGCCATATATGCTACATAGCTGCATCCCTACAACAGCCCTGAAAAATACCTATAAAACAAAACCCAATCCGAATACATAAAATATATTTGAAATATACATAAAATACAAGATAAATTATAGGATTTAATTTAAATAAAATTTACAACATAATTACAAGAAAAAAGAATCATATTATAGAAATTTCAAAATTTTTTTGTATAATTTTATTAGTAAGTATAAATTGTCCCAGACATTCAAAAAAATCAATGTTTATTTTTTTGTCCCATGACACCTATTCATGCTATTAGTTTAAAAAAAACCAATCTATATTGAGCAAAATAATACACCAATATAAGAAAATAATTACTATGTTAGTAATATTATAAAGATATAAATTAAACACAAAGTGTTAATTTTAAAAATCATATACATTGAGTCATACCAGACACACCATGTATTAGATTGATTTGTAGTTGATTCTTACATGTTACACCATTTTTTGTTTTCAAAAGCAGGTTCTCTTCAATTGGATCTCATCTGTGGTGATAAAAAAGCTCACTATTTATGGGAGACAATTCAAGAGGAATTTATTTTTAAGAAATAGTCTTCAACTAACACACTATTTTTTATTCTTATTCAAGCATTATATCTGTGAAAATTAACTAAATAAGTCTGAGATAAAAATGATAATAAAATTAATTAAGTAATATCAGATAAAATTATGAGAAACCAATTTGATATTTTTTGCCCAGTTTGGTGATTTGATGTGTGTTTTAAACTAAAATAAAACATTAGTGTTGAAAAAATGCACCTTGAGTCATATTGATCACATCATGTGTTAGATTGATGTGAGGTCAATTCCTACACATGAAAAATAAATTATGGACCTTTTTTATAATTTTTTAAAACAATATGAAATTGTTTTCTCAATTTTGGATATTTGATGTGTGTTTTAAACTAGAATGGTACTTTTTTATTGAAAACATACACTTCAACTCATATCGACTATATCATGTATCCAATTGATGTGCGGTCAATTCCTACATATGAAAAATGAATTATGGTCATTATTTTAATTTTGAATACAATCTGAGATCATTCCATTAGTTCTGACTATTTGATGTGTGTTTTAAAATAAAATCAAACATTTTCATTGAAAACATGCACTTTGAGTCATACCGACAACATCATGTGTAGAATTTGGTTTCGGTCAATTCACACATGTCACAAATTAATTATTTGATTTCTTTCCTAAATTTTTAAGACAAATCAATCTCTTTTTCTTATTTTTGAGTATTTGATGTGTGTTTTAAACTAAAATGGAACTTTTGTATTAAAACACACACTTAGAGTCATATAAACCACCTCATGAGTTGGATTGATCTATAATCAATACCTATATGTGGAAAATAAATTATGGATCATTTTCCTAAAGTTTGAAAATAATATAATATCTTTTTCTTGGTTTTGGATATTTGATGTGTGATTTAAACTAAAACGGAATGTTTTTATTGAAAACACAAAATACAATTCATATTGACCAAATCACATGTCAGATTGATGTGTGAGAAATTTCTACTTGTGGAAAATGAATTATGGATAATTATACTAAAATTTTAAAACAATCCGATTTCTTTGGCTCAGTTTTGGCTATTGGATGTGTGTTTAAACTAAAACGTCACATTTCTATTAAAAACATGTAATTTTAGTCATATAAATCACATCATGTCTTGAATTTTTTTAAAATAAGTTCTTGAATGTGAAAAATGAATTATGGACCATTTTACTGAAGTTTGAAAACAATATGAGCTTGTTTTCTCAGTTTTGGCTATTTGATTTGTGCTTTAAACTATAATGGAACTTTTATTTTGAAAACATGAATTTGAATCCATATCAAATGAATCACATGTTTGATTTATGTAATTTAAATTCCTACACCTGAAAACCAAATTATGGATCATTTTTCAATGTTTTGAAAACAATATGATATCATTTTCTTGGTTTTGTCTATTTAATGTGTGTTTTAAACAAAAATGGAAATTTTATGTGGAAAACACTTCCTTCGAGTTATATCAACCACATAATGTGTTATGTTGGCATGAGGCCTTTTTTTACATGTGGAAAATTAATTATGTATTGTTTTCCTAAATTTTGAAAATAATATAAGCCTGTTTGCTTGGTTTTTGTGACGTGACATTCATTTTAAACTAAAGTGGAACTTTTAAATTCAAAACATGCACTTCGAGTCATATTAGTCACAAAAGTAGTTGGATTTATGTGTGGAAAATTCATACACATAAAAAATTAATTAAGGATAATTTTCTTAAAGTTTAAAAATAATCCAATCTCGTTTTATCAGTTTTTTCTATGTGATGCATTTTAAACTAAAATGATGGTTTTATATTAAAAACACATACTTCAAGTCATATCGAGAAAATCATTTGTTGGATTGGTGTGAGGTAAATTATTTCACATAAAAAATGAATTGTTGATAGTTTTTATAAATTTTGAAAACAATAAAATCTATTTTTATTGGTTTTGGTGGTGTGACACATGTTTTAAACTAAAATGGTGACCTTATATTGAAAACATACACTTTGAGTCATATCAATCACATCATGTCTTAGATTGATTAGAATTCAATTCTTATATGTCAAAAATTAATTATGGACCATTTTTTAAAAGTCCAAAAACATTTTGAGTTTTTTCTTCGTTTTGGCAATTTTATGAGTCTTTAAAACTAAAATAAAACTTTTATATTGAAAAAAATAAAATTCGAGTGATACTAACCACATAAAGTGTCATATTGACATGAATTCAATTCATACAGGTCAAAAATAAAATACGGACCATTTTCCTAAATGTTGAAAGCAATTTGATCTCATTTTCTCAGTTTTGTCTATGTGATGTGTTTTAAACTAAAATAACAGTTTAATATTAAAAAATCGTACACTGAGTCATATTAAACACATCACATGTCATATTGAAGCATGGTCAATTATTACATGTGAAAAATGAATTACGTATCATTTATATATTTTTTGATTTTTTTTTGATTTTTTTGGTAGCTTTTGGTGATGTGACATGTGTTTTAAACTAAAATCACACATTTTTATTAAAAACATGAAATTTGAGTCATATTAGTCACATCATGTGTCAGATTTATGAATGTTCAATTCATACACATCACAAATTTACTATATATCATTTTACTAGATTTTAAAAATAATCTGAGCTCGTTTTCTTGGTTTGGGTTATTTGATTTGTGTTTTAAACTAAAATGATGCTTTTGTATTGAAAACATGAACTTTGAGTTATACCAATGACATCATGTGTCATATTTATGTGTGGTAAATTCATAAAGATAAAAAATAAATTATGTAATGTTTTAAAACAATCTGATCTCATTTGCTCATTTTTTTTCTACGTGATACCTTTTAAACTAAAATGACAGTTTTATATTGAAAACACATGCTTCAAGTAATATCGACCACATCATATGTCAGATTGGTGTGAAATCAATAAATAAATGTGAAAAATTAATTATGGATCATTTTATTATATTTTTAAAACAATTATAGGTTATTTGGTCTGTTTTGGTTATGTGACACACGTTTTAAACTAAAATTGAACCTTTCTATTGAAAACACACAATTTGAGTCATATTAATCACATCTTGTGTTGAATTGATGTGTGTTCAATTAATACAAGTCAAAAACGAATTATAGACCAATTTAATAAAGTTTTAAAATAATACAAGCTTATTTTCTCGATTTTATCTATTTGATGTGTGTTTTAAAGGAAAATGTCACTTTTGTTTTGAAAACACAAATTTTGATTCATACTGACCACATCAGGTGTTAGATTGACATGAAATCAATTTATATACATAAAAAATGAATTATGGACCATTTTCTTAAATTTTTAGAACAATATAAGATCATTTTATTTATTTTGGCTATTTGATGTGTGTTTTAAACCAAAATGGAACTTTTGTATTGAAAACACATACTTCGAATCATATCAACCACATAATGTGTTAGATTAATGTGAAGTCAATTACAACACATGAAAAAATGAATTATGGATCATTTTATTAATGTTTTAAAACAATAAAATTTTTCTTTATTGATTTTGATGATGTTAGACACATTTTAAACTAAAGTGGCATCTTTCTATTAAAAACATGCACTTTGATTCATATCGGTCACATCGTGTGTCGAATTGATGTGTGGTATATATTTCACAAATTAAATATAGAACATTTTCCTAAAGTTTTAAAATAGTAAGATCATATTTACTCAGTTTTATCTATTTGATGTGTGTTTTAGACTAAAATGACACTTCTATATTGATAAAATATGTTTTGAGTCATACAGACCACATCAGGTTTGATACTGATGTGCGGTAGATTCATACATATAAAAAATGAATTATTGACCACTTTATATAAAGTTTTATAGTAATATGATCTTTTTCCCTAGTTTTGGATATTTGATCAGTGTTTTAAACTAAAATGGTACTTTTGTATTTAAAACATACGCTTCAAGTCATATTGACCACATCGTGTGTTCAATTGATGTGTGATCAATTCACACATGTGAAAATGAATTTTTTATTTATTTCATAATGTTTTAAAACAATTATATCTCATTTACTCATTTTTTGAGGATGTTACATGTGTTTTAAACTAAAACATCACATTTCTATTAAAAATATTCACTTTGAGTCACATCAGATACATCATGTATCAGATTTATGTGTGGTTGATTTATACACATAAAAAATGAATTATTGACAATTTTCCTAATGTTTGAAAGTGATATGATCTTGTTTTCTTTATTTTGGCTATTTGATGTATGTTTTAAACTAAAATGAAACTTTTGTATTGAAAACATGTACTTTGATTGATAACAACCGCATTAGGTTTCTGATTGATGTGTGGTATATTCTAACACATGAAAAATGAATTCGAGATTGTTTTACTTAAAGTTTGAAAAAAACCAGATCTCATTTTCATAGTTTTGGAAATGTGACACATGTTTTAAACTAAAATGACACTTCTTTATTGAAAACACAAACTTTGGGGTATATAGACCACATTCGGTTTTGGATTGGCATGTGGTCAATTCTTACATATGAAAAATAAATTATGAATCATTTTAATAAATTTTAAAAACCATTCTAGATTATTTTCTTGGTTTTAGAGATGTGATAATTTTTTTTAAAATGACACTTTTGTATTGAAAACATACACTTCGAGTCATACCGACCACATCATGTGTTAGATTTATTTATGTTTGATTCCTACACATCAAAACTAACATATGTATCCTTGTCCAAAATTATCAAAACAATCTAAACTTTTTTTATTGGTTTTGATCATGTGACATGTGTTTTGAAATAATGTGTAAATTTTAGAAAATAATTATCAGATAAAAATGATAATAAAATTAACTAAAAAAGAAGATAAAATTATTATAAAATTTAATAAATAAATAGTAGGGAGTCAATTGTTCATGATTTCTGTATATATTCTGACACCATGTATTCTTTTCATTCATTTATAAACAAAATAATTTCCTCCATTATACTTATTCTTGAGAAACATATAAAAAATATTATATAATCATTTTGATACTAACGATTCACATCCCAAGTATATCTCTAAGGTCATAGAATCTACTGATCACAAACATAGTAGGTAATCACCTAAATTGGATGTCAGCAAATATTCTGACACCATGTATGTTTCCCACCCATCTCTAACCAAATATACTTATTCTTTTTAGTACATGGATTTTTGTAAATATTGGTAGTACTGAGAAAATATAGAAAAACAAACTATTAAGAATTTTTTTAACGAAAGTTTAATTACCTTTAGAAATTATCTATTTGTGGATAATAGCATGTTGATATTTTATGATATATTTATAAAATTTCAAACATAATATCCATAATCATTGTGATTATATTAATTTAGAAACTACGAAAGATATAACCAAAATAAGTAAATTGATTTGAAATATGTTTTGATATTTAAATATTTCTATACATACCTTAATCTATTTCCATTTGAAGTAATCAATGGGTATCTTATTTTCAGTAAATGATCTCAAATTATGATTTAACCTACATTATGTGATCACCCTATCATAAAAAGATTCTTTTCAAAACACAAATTGAAACATATAATTCAAATTTAATCAATAAAATGTTGATTTCAATTCATTACAAATTCAAAATACACATCATGTGTGGTTAGTTTGTTATAAATCCATGCATTAGATCTAAAAATTAAATATTTGGGGTATCTAAATTGATTGCAATCATCACCCAGTGCTTTCAAAAAAGAAAAATGTAATAATTAATGAAAAAGTAAAAATATATTTTATTTTATTTGATTGTAGAGTTTTACACCTGCATTGTAGGCATAAAAAATGTTCTATCATCTATTGTTTTCTTCTCAAACACATCTTTTGGAGAATATTTTTTAATATCAATTTCTTTGAACTCTATATAAATTTATTACATTGAAATGATACAGGGATTTATGAATCCAAATAATTCTTCACATGGTTTTCCCTTTATATAGTAGTAATATAAATGCCTATAGAAAATATGAATAGTTTTTAGCAATAATGAAAATATTAGATCATTTTTTTAGTTAGACATATTTTGAAAATGTATCATATGTATGTATTCACAATTAAGACACCTAGACCTTCAAACATGAGAATCTCATTTATACTCTTGAGACCAACCACGTCTATAATGAAAGTTCCATATATTTACTCTTAAAATGGAATTTTGGATATATCTCCATATTGGTATGTGGTGTCTTCATGAAGATGTAATGCTAATATATGTTTTAGTGAAACTGGCAGGGAGAAGGTACTCCAAAAAGGCCTTTTTGTTTTATTAGTCGATTCACTGGATTTTCTTGGTTGGACCTTCCATTTCCCCATTGTTTTATCCATATATAATAAAATATCTCACTTTAGACCATTTTTCATCAACTTTTATAGGTTTTTTATTTGAATTTTTATAAGGACATACCTTATGTTACTTTATAATATTATATACACATTACATGTAAATTCCAATAGCATCATTTACCATTGTAATATACAATTCATCATTTGGAATAGGAAACTCATCACCTGGATCTTGAGATACTTAAATCCCCACTCTCATGTGATCTTTTGGGAGTTATTTTTTGTTTAGTTTTTATACTGATATATTATACACAGTACCCCTCATAACATGGCGGTGCGTGGGTGTTGATAGATAGAAATCACATATATATTTACATAAAATAATTGTAGTGATATAAAGTTATTAGATACTTTTTGATTCAAATTTTGAAAAATGATTAATTAAAAAATTTATTACCTTGGGTAAGGTTTGTATTTTATTGTAATGGATAGCCTCAAATCTATTAGGGTCATTTGGTTTTTTTAGGAATTTATCTTTGTTCCACCCCCGGTTCACTTTGATCCTTTCACACATATTGTTCTTCCAAACTAGACTGGAAAATAATATCTTATAAGGAATCAATTTGTGACTAAAATCCTATTATAAAATTATATAAATATCTCCTTTTGATTTCTTCTTCTTGAAATATGTTCAAGGAGACACTGCAAAATCTATACCACTGACACGACCATATTGTTCTAGCTGCTTCAAAACTACTGAAAATAGTTTTTATTTTACTATGGTCACTATCTATTCTGGTGGATAGACCATATAAAAATTTTTATGTAATACTATTATAAATTATAATGAATAACTATTATATCATACTTACACATGTTTCCCATATATATTTTTATTCATAGGTAGGAAAATAAACCCATTCTTATTTTCTGGATCTATGTTATAAAATAATTACACTGATTGTGATGTGATTATGAATGGCTCATACTTTTCCCCTTCGACATGAAAATTCACCTTCGTGAATCCCATTTCATCAACTTTCACTGCACTCCTATTGTCAACCCATTTGCAATGAAAAATCCGAACTTGAAATCTTGTATAATCCTCATCGTATGTATCTTTGATAATTCCAAAATATGACATATTCACAAATATTAGATTTATATCCTTAGAAGTAGATATGTGCATCACTTCTGCTACAAGAATAACTCCACTAATTTTCATCATATTTTATTCATCATGTTCTTTAGTCAGTGATAGGAAAATCAACCAATTATTTTTTTCTTGATCTAAGACATAAAATACTTACAGTGCTTGTGATTCCATTATGAAAGGATTGTACTTTTCCCCTTCTATATATAAATTCACCTTCATGAAGCCCATTTAATCAACCTTCAAAGCACTCCTATTGTAAAACCATTTGTAATGGAAAATAGACACTTGAAATGTTGTATAATCCTACTTGTATGTCTCTTTGACAATATTGCAATATTGAATATTCTCAAAAATTAGATTTATATCCTTGGAACTAGATATGTTCATCACTTATGCTATAATAATAACTCCACTTTTTTTCATCATACTATAGTCATCATATTATTTTTTATAGAACATATAACCATTGATTAGATAACTAGTGTAAGAAATAACATTTTCATTTGTTCCCTTGCTAGACATCAAAGTTGTTTGAAAATTGAATTTTAATTTTTAGATAACTCATTATAAATATGTTCTTGTAACCATCCTATAAAATATTAATTTTGTGTATTTAATATCCATCCTTTAGACCTTGATCAATTCAAATCTCGAAGAATTACATTGTGGGATTTAAAATATTGGTCGACATATTCACTATTATGTAAAATGTATAGGAGAGATTGCTCATGCTCTGTGATGGTAATTGTAACAACATATCTTTCAGAAATCCATTCTCCCATAAGGCGTCCACTATGATGAGACTTTGGGATGCAGATGATATCAATTATTAACGCACCCTTTCAAAATAATCATATATTGTTCAATGGGGGTACATCCATCTGTAATGGATATGACCACATAAATGAACCTCTACAACTAAGTGAACTATCTGGAGGACTATTATATCAGAGAATAATGGTGGGAATAACATCTCTAATTCACATAATATGACCACTACCACCTTATTCGTGATTATAAACTTCATTAGGTCTATAACTTTACTGCATGTGGCTTTGAAAAATAAGCAGATTCTGGTTAATGTATATCATACATTTTAGGTAGAATGAAACATAAAGGAACATGCACCAAATACTGAATCAAAACATGAAATTTGTATCTTTTTACTCCCTATAACTTATAATTTTTCATTTAAATGACATTGTTGATATTTTATTAATCCCCCCTATGAAAATTTTACACCACTAAAGAAAATGAAAAATTAAAAAATTTCTTATCTGGATATAGTGTAAGTTGTTGGGGGAATAAAATTACAGCCTTTACCCTTCATTAAGGCCAAATATTCCCTTATCCCCATATCAATCACATTCAACCTAGCCTTTTTTTCATATTTATTTTTTTCAGGAACATTTAGTAATGTTCCGATAACACTATCAAATATTTTTTTTTCTACATTAATGGCATCAATAAAATTTATGAAGTACAAAAAAATCTAGTATGGTAATTCAAATAAAATTGATCAATTTTTTCAACCTGATTTCATAAGGTTTTTAAAAAATTATTTACTAAAAAAAATTTCAATATCATTTACTTTATCGAATAGTTGATCACTTATTAGTAGAGATAGTGTTGTACCATGTTCGGTGTTCCCATAAAATGCTATCGTCCATGATAAATATTTATGACATCAAGGTAAAAATTTCCAATTTACTAACAAAAAAACTTCAAGGAATGTTTCAACTGAACTGATTGTGTGTATTATTTACAAATTCTACACCCCAACATTCCTTTAATGCTATAGCCTAAAAAATTTCCATAAGAAAGAAATTCATTTATCATACCATAAAACAAGGAACCCAATGTGAATTATTCACTTCTATGAGAATCATACATTGTAACACTTGTATACCATATAAATTTAATCTCTTTGATAAATTGATCCAAATAGAAAACAATATCATTACTGGATTGTTTTGGTCCAGATATAAGAAAAGGCAACATAATGTATTTGTGATTCATGCATAACCATGGTGGAAAGTTATAATTTACACACATGATTGACCATGTACTATGAGTACTACTCTATAAAACAAAAGGGATTATTTAAAATGCAGATAATTCAAGATGAATGTTTCATAGATCATTTCAAAATTCAGGATACTCTTGATCCTTTTTGTTCTATTGTGGATAGTTTTCTAGATGATGTAGTTTCTTATATTTAATTCTTGTATCTGTGCTTCATATCAATTGTATCAGGGTTTCCTAACATCCATATAGTCTTCTAAACCATGGAATGATAGGAAATTACCATAATAATTTCTTATTACATGATTCATATTTCTTATATCAATATGTGCCAAACTTAGGTAATTTTATGAGTGATTAATGGTCCTTACAAAACAATATGAAATCATTTGGACAAGCATATATTTTTTAGAGATCATTCCCATTTGATGTAGAATTCTCTTAGAGTTATATGTCTGATAAAGATTTTTATTTTCTTATGGTATCAAAAAATTCAAGAGGCCAAGTAGTTATGTAAAGCTGGTTTCACTCCATCTACTGCCAACTTTCAAGTTATATAACTTCAATACAGTTTCATGTTTTGTGTATTTAGTACAACCAGTATACAATTTTCTCTCAGCACAACTACTTAACTTCTCAAACGGCTTTGGAAAATCATGAAGGTCATCTTTAGTTTCCATTTTCATTTGTTCTATATTATATCCATAATAATTTACCCTAGTTTTCATATAAAATGATACATAAACCATAGTATCATCCCAATGGGCATGAACATTCGTTTTTTCCCATATATATTCCAAAATTTATAGCTCTAATATATTTTGTGACAAATAAAATGGTCTTCCAACTCTTCCAGATTACTTTATCTTTAATAACAACAATGTAATCATTGAAAAATGATTTGAGAAGGTTTGTATGCAATCACTATTGAAAACGTGATGAACTCTTTAACTCAATATTCATAATCTTTTATCATACGATTAGAATGTATCCATTTTTAATTCATATCCATCCTATTAGGTTCATAAAATATTCATTTTGTTTAAAAAATAAATTAATACACATAAGATATTCATAAAAAAATGAAAAAGTTATAGACAATTCCAATAAGGGTAACCAAACATTTTAATATTATTGGTGATGATTCATAACAAGTTATCATTTTACACCAGGGTGAAATGAAAAGAAACAACCTAGGGTAAACATGTGGCTATTGGCACCTGTTCTTTTTTTGATGTTATGTGGGATAAAAGGTAATAATTCAATGAAGGTTTCTGTACCCTTTTTAGTGTGGTATTATAAAAAGTAGGAGAAGGTGGTGTTTATTAATTTCTTCACATGGTATGTGGTGGTCAAGGTGGTGTTTCATTAGTATTCTAAGTGGGTATTTAATTTAGAAGGAATGTTTAGGTGACTGTCACTTGTTATTGGCAAAAATTTCATGTATGATAGATTCGAAAGTCTAGAAAAACAAGTTAAAAATTGAAATCATACAGAACATTTGACCATTAACATGTATTGCTCAACCCTTGATGCCTATTTCTTTTAATTATAACATATTAATAATGATAGGTAGCTACTTAAATCAATAAAATTTCCTCTATAATTTATTCCCATTTACCATGTTATGATACACATTAAATCATAAATCAATGGATTTAAAATCATTATTTAATGTATAATTATAAAATATATTATTTAAAATATTAATAAAATGTATTTATTACTCAATGAAATCACTTATAGACTTATATTAATATAATAATTGCTAATAAATATGTTGAAAACAAAATTTACTTGTTATTGGATAGAAGAAATTACTTGGAATTTTCTTTTCTTTCTTTCCTTTTAATTGCAACATGGATTTCTAAATTTTGTATGAAAATATATTTCCTCGAAACATACAAGTTCATGTAATGATTGAACACATTTTTTTTGTTTCAACTCTGTCTTTAAACATTTAGTTTCATAATAAGAATAATTTAAGAAAGAATTTGGTATCATTATTACTAAAAAGAACAATGTTTGAAATCACTATACATGGAAATCATAAAATTTAGATATATACATGGAAACTATTAATATAAATTAATCAAAAACTTATAAACATTTAAAAGAAAAAAACATGAGAATCACTTAATGTTTCTTGAATCCCTACGAACATAGAATATTCTAAAAAAATCAACTAAAAGGGAGTTATATTTTCAATAAATTGATTAAAAAAATTCACATGAAATGATAACATGATATATAAAATAAATATTTTTATATCAAAATATTATATAAGTAAAATTTTCATTTTAAAATGAGACTCTAATAAATCCTTAATGAAATGAATATTATTTTTTAATTTTGTTATGGTTTTCTAAAATAACCAAATGTAATGATCATTACATCATACCATCGTTCACTATGGAAATTGAAATAAAAGTCTAATGTTTATTTATACTAACTATATAAGTTATAAAAAATATACTCATATTTGTGGTAACTTCTAGCTCTTTATCACAGTCTGTATATTCATATAATGATTGAACACATTTTTTTGTTACTATTCATGTCCTTTGGAATCATTAACATATATCATATTAATTTTTCATGTATTGATATCACTGATATTTATTTTTTTCATTAACCATAACATTTCTATGATTATAGAATTTTCCATTCCATTCACACTTTAGTCAACCATTTTATAAATTTATAATTTTGATATTTGTATAAATGTTTGTATAGTCATAACTAAATTGGTCATTTTTTATGCACAATGATCTATATATCAAAGTTAATTTAATATAAATTTTCAATTATCTTGTTCATATATTTTTGTTTGATTTTATTTGTTATATATATTCCTCTAGATTTATGTAAATCTTTCTATGCATAGATGTTCTGTTCCATTCTAAAACTATTATATTACTATGACTGAACCAGGGTAGTTATATATATCTTAAAAAATCATGAAATCTAATTTATAATTTTTTTTAATTTTTATACTAAACGTATAAATGTTAAAAAATTTACATCTCCTCACTATCAGTATTTCTCTATAAAACCTATGATTTTCTTATTGTTTATTTTTGTAGATGAATTTATAAACATCATATAGTAAATAACAACATGTTCATACATCCTATTAAAGGGATATAAATCCTATAAAGGTTTAACTATATACATTATCATTTAAATCTACCTATGAAATTTTAATATCCATGAATCAGTATCTTATTGAAAAGATAATTCAATAGTAGTTGACTATATAACCCTTAATATATTTTCTAATTAGTTAAGGGATTTAATTAATAAATATTATTTCATTCACCAGAATTTATTCTATATAATGTCCTCTTACAATTGTTTCTTTAAATATCTAAAAAAATTCATGTTACCCCATTGTTGAAAACAAGATAGTTTTTTCATTCGATTTGTTGAAAATAGTTTCTGATGTTATTTTAGAGGCTTGCAGAAGAAATATGTTTCTGGGTAGATTGGTGAAGGAAACCTTCCACACAATATGTTGGATACTGTATGAGATATTTGATATGTGTATGAAAATACCTAATAATGACTTAACATGATTGATGATACCTTCAACTATATTGAACATATACTATGTTTGACCTTATATTTGGTGAAAGATAAAAAATAATAAATGTTTAAAGAAGTAAAACATATGTTTTATTCTTTGAGTGTTAGTAGATAATAATAAATTTTTTAGTGAAATGTGGTCTAACATAGAGTATATGCGATATTTATCAAAATATATTCCAACCTTAAGAAACCCATAGGTTATATGCTTTTCCACTATGAGGCAACAACCACACTCTATCATAGTAATAATAGGTAATGGATAAGTGGATGAGAACCTATATGGGGTAGTTATAGGGAGCTCATAGAATGGCGTGACACTAAGACTAGGAGGAAACAAATGGTCATAGAGTGGGTTGGAAACACAAAAACCAAAACACCACACTATGAAACGAGAATGACCTATGTGAGTCGTATTAGGGTAATATCAGGAATGTAGGGACCCACAAACAAGGAACTATCATAGGAGGATGAATTATGGTGGAGAATTCATCGATAGAATTCCAAAACAAGGAACCATGATACCACCAAGCCAAAATAACGATGCATTATCGCACACCATTGAACTCGAACAAGCAAGCAATGAGAGAGGAGGAGAAAAAAAACATACCTTATATTTGAGGCTTGATTCATATGAGAGGAGGTTGAGGGGGTGAGACATTGTCCCTGGACTTTTGATAAAGCTTCAACGATGTGATAGAAATTAAATAAATTAGGGTTCTTTTTAAAAGAGCAGGGATGGTTTTATGAGCTCTTTCAAAAAAGAACTAATAGAGTGGGGTTTTGTTAGCGCTAAAATAATAAGAGGTGATCTAAATTCCTCTTTATCAGCGCTGATAAATATATTTTTTTATAATTATATATAAATATAATTATAAATATATTTATAAATATATTTAAATAATTATAAACATATTTATATCATTATATATATTTATATAATTATATATATATAATATATAAATATAATTATAAACATATTAAATAGTTATTATTTAAATATGTTTATTATGATTTTCTAAATAGTTAAATATATAATTAATTATATAAATAATTTTAAAAAAATTATATTTATTTCATTATAAATATAAATATATAATTTTATAAATATATTAAGTATACAATTATAAATACAGTTATAAATAAATATATTTATATCATTTTATATATTAATATATATATATATATATATTTAATAAATATATATAACTATAAATATAGCAAATATATTCATTATTTAAATATATTTGTTATAATTTTATAACTATTTAACTATATAATTATTTATTTACAATTATTAAAATACTTTTTTAAAATGTATTTGTTTATAATTATAAATACATAATTTTATCAATATATTAAATATACATTTATATATATATATATTTAGAATTATTAATTGATATATAATATTAGATTCATGAATTTTAAAAATTAGTGAAATTGAATAATGAAAAATGAGTACACTTTAAAAATATTGAAAAATTGAATAATTTTTATTCGATACAAAAATAAATAAAAAATATGGATATATATTGAAATAAAGAAGAATACATATTGATAATATTAAAACATATTAAATAGATATGTATAAATAAATATTGTAAAATGATTAAATTCCAAAAGAAATAAAAAATATTAAAAAGGAATAAATAATACTAACTCTAATAATATTAATAATAAACCAATAAAATTTTCCAATTAAAACCATAACATATTAAATATATTACGTTACTAAATAAAATTCTATAATTAATATTAAAATTTGAATAAATTACATAAATATTAGGTGTATGTGTTTCAATATAAGATTTCATTAGTTACGTAGATATTTGCGTATATGAAATTAATGTGTGTGTGTGTGTGAATATATATAAATGTTTGATATATGTTAAATTGAAAAATTAAATTATATAATATATAGCGTCCACTAATAAAATAAACAATAATAATAATGAATAAATATTAAAAATTACCAACTATTATTAATTATATAAATAGATTTTTAAAAATAAAAAATAAATATTTATATATGTTAAAAGGGAAATGAATACATATTAATTATTTAAATTAAAACTATATTAAATAAATTAAATTTTTGTGAATAAAAATTTATAAATAAATATTGAAAATTGATAAAATGAAAAACATATTGAACAATGAAAAATTTAAAATTAATAAATTACAAAAATATTAAAAAAACTCTTAAGATTATTAATGAATAGATTATATTAAAAACGAATAAATTTGAAAAATTATTAAAATGTGATAAATAGAATATATTGAATAAAAATTATAAAAAATGATAAAATTTTCTGATCATAAAGAAAATATATATTAAATATATTATGTTAATAAATAAAATTCTAAATTGAATACTAAAAATTGAATAAATTACAATAATATTATGGGTATGTTGTATATACCAATGAATTAATTATGTAAATATATGTGTGAAATCAATGTAACTCACATTTGATATAAGTTAAATTGAAAAATAAAACAACATTCAATTAAATGTCCATTAGTTGAAACAATTAGTCAATATTTTTAATTAATATTAATTTTTAGTTATAAATCATTCTTCACTAAATATATAACTTATTTAATGTAAGACAAAATATTTTGTATTATATAAATCACATTTTAGGAAATATTATATATATATTTATAATATATGAATATACTTCTATATTAAATATATTAAATATATTAAATATATTAATGAATAATTATGTATAAAAACCATTAAAATTTAATAATACATTAATATGTTTTTATTTTTTACCTTTTATATATTTATATTTAATATATATTATTTATTATTATTTATAATTAATATATATATATATGCAATTTATTCTTTTTTATTAATAATTATTTCATTAATAAACTTTTTAATAATTTCAAAATTTATTCAATTTTTTTAATTATTAAAGTTTATTTATTTTACATATATATATTTAATATATTTTATTTATTAATATTTATAATATATATATATATATTAAATTTATTTATTTTTATTAATAATTATTTTATTAATAAAAATGTCAATATTTTTTTTCAATTTACTCATTTTTAATTTTTATTAGTTTAATTATTTCAATTTTTTTTTTATATATCGATAGTTAATATATATTTTTATTTATTTATAATATATATATATATATATATTAAATTTATTAATAATTATTTAATTAATAATTTTTTTAACCTTTTTAATACTTGAATTTTTTATTATTTTATATAAAATTTGGAGACATTGCCCGCATATTGAGGAGGCCCACACCATGTGTGGGATAAATCTCATGGGAAGTATAGGATAATCCAAAGCCCATACAGGTCAGTGCGTATAGGCCCAACCCATATGGGTGTGTGTGGAGAGTGTATGTGGGGGCCAATACTCGCATCAGACTTCTGAGATCCGAATGTTCTGGAATCGTATATAAAGAAGCTAAAAACCATTTGATATTTTCTATGTGGGATTCGTCATGCGGTCAGGACCTTTATCAGTGATAGAAAAATCACTGATAAGGGGTACCTTTTATCATCACTACAAATAATCAACTGATAAATGTTCCCTTTATCAGCATTTTTTTAGTGATGAAAAAACCATAATTTATCAGCACTTTTTTCTAGCACTACATATTTAATGTTTTTTAGTAGTTAAATCACTACCAAATAACCAAAAAAATTACACACTATGTCTTGAAGAGGGGGGGGGGGGAGTAGTCAGTCATACGTAACATCCACATCCAAGATATTCGGGGTACACTAATATCCAAAAATATCTTATGGAAATTCATAATAAATATAATAAACTGCAATGGACATTTAATAACAAACGATCCCTGCCTAGGTTTTACTTCTTTTCCAAAAAAAAACTATAACCTCAGCCGAAGAACATACCATATCCACCACATAATGAGAATCATTGACACCCCTAGACACATGATGAACTAATACCATGACCACATAATAACTATACAACAACCACTCCACTTCCTCTACTTCATATATCATTATCAATTACCAATTTTGATTTCATTCATTCATTTATCAAACATACTAAGTTTATTAACAAAATTAATTCAAGAAACATAATTTTTTTAGACACTTTTACTTTCACATTATTCAACTTCAAAATTCCACTACCACACAAAAGTTTCACCACATTATTCACTTCAAATTTTTTCTTATTTATAACAAAAAATTTCTATTCCACTTGTTCAATTATTTTATTAATTCATTACTTTGAAATCCTATAGAAACTAACACAGACTAGCCACATAAAACTCACTGTACCACTATGTCAATAGACTATTGAAAAAACAGAACACCACCTCCAAAACATCCACATAAATAAACCACAATAACTAAAATTGTATCTTCTAATCAACACACCATGAACCATAATAAATCTTCCTTTACAAAAAAAACAAGATATAACAAAAACTACTTTACAATAGTAAAAAAACCACACTAAATATATCATCATTATCTCAATAAAAAATAACACAATTATCACAATAGTAAACAAGAAACATCATTATTCACATTCCATTATTTATGAATCAATTCAAGCTTAATATAATATGTTTTATCTAAAAAATTTCAGATTTCACTTTCTTTATTTCGTTACTATCTTAAATGTTGTTAACAAAGTTAAAACCTAATTTAGCATGTTAAAATATATCTTTAAATTATAACATCATGTTATTATAATAAACAATCATACATAATTAATAACAACAAATCTTATAAAACATAATGTATTAACTTTGTCCCTTCCATTTAATTTTATCAAATTCATTATCTCATTCAGGACACTATAAAATCTTTATCCAAATAAAACTAAAATATAATTGATCTATATAATAACATAAACAAATTATATATAATTTAAATAACCTAACTTGAATGAGGATTCAAACAACACAACACCAAGAATAAGAAGGAAACCAAAGATCAAACACCAATGATCTCACAATGATCCACCACCAAACATAAAGAACACTAATCATCCATCATTACCCCAGCCAAACTCCATAAAAAAATAAATAAAACCCCCACCATATCCTCTTAATAAAAAAAATTTAAAAGGAAAAATAATATCACCTTTGATTATAAGATATTGATAACATGAATCCATGGACTTAAGAGACCACCGAGACACCAAAGATCACAAAACATGAGTCAGAATACACCTAGGGTTAGAGAGGAAGTATAAGAATTGAAAGAATGGGTAATGATAATAAAATTTATATTATTCAACTATGGTATGTTTTGGGACTAACCATGACATGTTCAAGATCAGTTAAATAAGGATTCTAAAACTATATCCCTCAAAAAGACCTTGTACCCTTAAATATCTTTGATAGTTTTTCTACCTAAAATGAAACTTTGACCAAGACAATAACATAACTAGGTATTATGATGTGGTCCTCAAATATATACCTTTAAACCACATACCAAAATGATAAAACACTCACTAACCTTGATGTTTTCCTCCTATGTCAGCAATATTCTATGATAAGACAACAATATATGGTTCTCTAAACCATTCCATTTTTCAATATGACCACATGAATAAGAATTTTTATACTCCCTATAGCTTATAAAAATTCTCCCAATGCTTGACCCCATCCACGAATATGAAAACAGGGTCCATAAAAATTATATTGTTGGATCTCGACATAATTTTCCTTCAAAATAGCCTGATTCAACTCATATATCCTACATAAAAAATGGAAAACTACCATTAACATGCCAAATCAGGACCAACCTTAGAACAACCATGATAATATAATGGACGAGTCGCATAGTGGTTCTATTCAAAATCCATAAAATCATATCTTCAACTATGAATCACTTCAAAACTACACCCTATATCTCCAACACTCGAAAAAAAATTATAGGTATATAAAAATATAGGCCAATATAATGTAGGTTTTTTCATTATTGTTCTTACAAAGGGACATCATGTTGAATTGGAGGACTATACACAGTTGAGATTCCCCTCAAGCCTCTTATGGTGTACCTAAATGGATAAGAAAACACTCAACATGTGTTGATGATATCACCCCATTGATAATAAACCATGTTTTTTATATCCCTAAATAGATAAAGACTATGCGTTTGAATAAATAGGCTATCAATAGTTGTTTCATTCTCCATAAAATCAGAATAGGTAGTGAACCAAAATATACCTACTAAACACTTAATAATTGGATATAATATTATTTAAAAATAACATGTTCATGAATCCTTATCAATAAAATAGTTTGGAGAATACTACACCACATTCTGGAATTACATAAAAATCTCTCAAAAGCAAGGATTTACCTATTGAATCACCATAATTTTAATTACAAATTAATTCAAAATTTCATCTATTATTATCCACTAAAATCCTAAAAATATTTATCATTTTAATGGTTATAATTATGCATCCACTTACATATCAACCACTATAATCACCTGTTCAACTTCTATTAAGAAACCATTGGTGGCTCTTGGACCAAACATTCCATTTCTGGAACTCTTTAAAAATTTACCAATGACATATTTAAAAATTAAAAAAAAATTGATTCAAAATACTCATATGAAAGGAATTGATATAAAATCTATATATCTCTTGGCCTTCCCCATGCATGCGATTACCCTATAATCATCACACTCTATAATTATGGCATGAATGAAAATACATGATGAATTATCTATATGTGTGATGCTACATTGAAATTAGTACAACATTATCTATATCATGTTAGTAGATTATTGAGTTCCTTAAATAATATTTCATACACTAACAACTTCAATATTTGGTTTCCTTAGCTTACTTTATAGCCTATGTTTAAGAATGTTTTTATCTTTCCATCTGAAATTAAACCAACACGAAATAAGTAACCTAAACACAATTATAAAACTATTTACTTAACACTAATTTTTCATAACTAATAACAACAAAAAACCTTCCCTAGTTGAGTGATGAAACTTGAAAACTTTCTTTTTAATATTTCCTCTTATAAGTGAAAATACGTTGGCTAATTTTGAGTATACAAATCATAAAAATAGAATACATTACACTAAAAAATAACCAATATACCACCAATAAAAATATGAAAATCCAAAAAAATCCAATGAATAACCTTAATTAATCAATAACCATATCAAAATAGTATATATTTTAGTTATAACAAAATAATGAGACCATGACAAAGGGAACAAGAAAACTACAACCAACAATGAAAAAACATCCCATCTTATGATAAAAAGGTGAAAAGATTTTGTGTCATCATCTATTATATATATATTTTTTATGGAATGTATTCCTATTTATATCTCCTTTTTATACATTCATTATTTATAAATAAACATACCTATGACTTAATCTTATATACATACAAGGGAACATGAATTTGTTTATGAAATATACAAGTAGGGATGAGTATAAAATACCTTTTAAGGTTATCCTCAATTGGGATCTTGACAGGAATAATGTTAATAAATAATGATAATGAGATAATGGGATGTAAGAAACTAAGTCATGAAGTACAACTAATATTTAAGGTATGGTCCACATCACTTAGTTGTACTCTATATTAAACTATAAACAATCTCTCTATAAGTACACGACACATGTCTAACATAATAAACACTACTAAAACTATATCATCAAAATGATAATTCATATACCAGCTCTCATCAGTTGACACATTTTAACACAAGTAACAATATCTCCTATCTTGATAACATAAAACTATAAGTGGGGAGAATAAACAATTCATTCTCAATTTTATATCCAATAACACACTCACTTCTTATATGTTCGGTAATAACCAATATTGTCAATTTGGAAATGAAACCATTTCAATATGTTATAATCACTATCAGTCAAATAATAAAACATACAAAGAATATATGAAAACACATCCATAATTATTAACCCATTATCAATAAAATTTATCATCACTAAACCGTTGCATCATCACTTCTCTCATCATTTCTACTATCACTCCAAATATTGTTTTTTGATTTTCAAAATGGCCGCTTTTAGGGTGAGCGGTAACCAAACAACACACGTTAAACAAAAACAAAGTTTGAAGTTTGAAATTAAAAATTCAAAAAACACATGCTGGACCTGTGGATCAAGGAGACCTCAACCCGAAAGACACCCATCATCAAAAATCGGCATCGCCTGCCAACCTTTTTCATCACTGTCTTCTGTCGTCGTCCAATATCTCCATATTCTTCACCGGTCAAGCCCACACCACTCGCCGAAAGATCCATTATCCGCAGTTTATCATCACAGCTGAAAAAACAAGAACATTCCCCATTGAAGCATCAAACAACAATGAATCCAAAAGGAACCTTCATTAAGGGCCTTTGTCAACCCATTGGGTACTGAGAAACCTCGGGACGCAAACCCACCATTCCGTTACCTCAACACCATCCTCAAATCAACGTCACCTCAAACACAACACCATTAGAAAGAAAACAATTGAACGAAACCAGTGACACCACCATCGATGAACCTTGAAGCAAAACATATCCAACCGCAACCACACAATATCAAAAAGGGGAACGAACCTGGACAAAACATCACTGACTTCCATCAAAAACACATCTCAAACTGCTGGAGCACCGTCGTCGGCACCGTGAATCAAACCATTTCTAATACTTATCATCCCAAAAAAATGTCTTCGCCAGAAGTAGGACAAAAAATGTTGACAAACACACCACATCCAAATGCATAACCGGAGCAGAACCACAAACACTCACGGAATCACCACCCAAATAGAACACCAGTCATTCGAAGCCACACCGCCAAGATGCGCCATTAGCGCCGAACACATCCACCCACACCATCCCGAAACCACTGCAAACACCTTCATACTAAACAGAGATGGAGTCCAGTACCAAGATATAGGACGCAAGGGTAGAGTTAGATGAACATGACAACCAGAAGAATCACCGAACATTGTTACCAACTTAATCCCAAACCACCAGAGTGCTTTCCGGGCAAACCATGTGGTCCCATAAACATGGTAGTATAAGAAAACCTCATTTTCATTACACTAAAGTAGATCTATATACATCTAAGAAAACAAAATAAAATAACCGTGTACCTTGTGTCACGAACCATGCCGGGGAACCATCCAACCCGACACCTGACCTGGTATGTGGCATGGCCCAAATGTCTTTCCAGATCCCCACTGGCTGAAAAATAGTGCTTGGGAATAAAAAAATATTTTGGGAATGATTTTACATGATTTCATAAATAGAAATAGTAAATAAAAATAAATTACACAATGATAAATAAAAAAATCCAAACAAGGCATAAAAACTATCAGATTTAAGTTTTTTCAACATTAGACAAAAACCATAAGAGCTTCAACAAAATGGAAACAACAAAACCATCCCAAAATATTCATGTAACAAGAGAAGAAACATCCCCATTCCACCACCACTAACACCTACAAGAGAGGACCACTAACAACCCGAACCACCGTCACAACACACATTAACTTTACCTAAGTCAAACATAACAAGGTCTACATACACCCAAATGTGTATGTAGGGTATGACCCAAATCCCACTAGGATGGCACCCAATAAAAATATTCCATGCCAAAAACATTACAAGATAAATTAACACGAAAGTTTTAATGAAAATTGGCTAGAAATGTTTTTATAGAAAACATCTTTAAAGGAAGAAAATTTTATGGTAAATACATTCCCTCCTTACAAAATAAAACACAAAGTTCACCATCTGTCGATGGTAAATATGATATCACAAAATAGAACTATGTCATGGTAAATCCCTATAGGCACTAGCTCTATTGGGAATCTAGGTACATCGTTTATCGGTGAAACTTAGTATAGTAACCAAAATATATAACGTCCTCATGCACGAGCCACTAGAGAGGATTATATCCAAAATTCTAGTGGTTCCAATCATTATAATAATTTAGTTAGTGTTTTAAACATAAATATTTCTAAGTGAAACTGGGACTTTCCACTTCCAAATCACTAGTTTACTAGTAATAGTCCATCCTCCTAGTCACCTAGGATTCCCTTTGTGCTTAATTTCCATTCCACATATCAAATAAAACATCAATTTAACATATACATAATCCAAAAACCATAAAACACATGATAAACCATCATTTACACATCCAAAACTCATTCTGGAACCAAATTCACACCAAATACATTTCAATATAGGTTTATCACAATCTAAAGATTTTATCAAATACCTTCACGATAGAAAACAAGGAATCTCATATGAAACACACATGGAACATTACCCATTTACTCTAAAAACCCATTTTTCAATACCAAAGAACGTTTAATTATTTTAAAAATAAATTTCACGCCTAAAACACAATACATAGAACACAACCAAGAATCAATGAAAGCATATCAAAATCATCAAATAATGTTTATGCATGGAACCACCTGCCTCAAGTGTAGAAACTTTCAAAAATTGCTGAGAAACTAGAACCAAACCTCAAGTGAACCCTATAATGAAAAGATCAAACAATAAACATCAATATTTTACCCTGAAGAACAATATCTGACCATAAATAGGTCCCCCAACCTGATGGATATATAAAAACCCTAGAATTAAGAATAGAAACCATATAAAAGAGGATAAATCAATCGATAAGGGCACTAACATGAAGAATCAAAAAGAAACCACACCAAAATAACAACAAAATTGAGGTCCAATAGAGAAAGAGGGATGGGGGAGGTTCCTAGGGTAAATAATATTGAGTGGGGAAGAATAGGGGTGTTTATGGTTAAAAATATAAGAGATAAAAAAGATAAAAATACATTTTTTAATGACTTGGAAAAGTTGCACTGTTTACACAAACTATTTACCAAACCGTACAACAACCATGCACCCCTTATTTTCCACGTAGGACATGCCACATGGTTAGCCCTCATGGTTTATAAACTGTACACTAACCATGAGATTATCCACTCTCTACAAAAGTCACCTAGTTACATAGTATCTTAAGCAAGTGTTCACAATTTTCAAAACCATGCACCAACCTTGCACCCCATTCTATCAAAACCAAAATCTCAATTCTTTTCACCAAAACTCAAGGGGGGAACCCCATTCATAAGCACTATAATGAAATTAAACAAAGGAATACCTTAAAATGAAAGCATGTATATGACAATTCTCATCACCGTGAAAAATGTTCACCCCTAAAAAGTCATTCCAAATCTTGATCAGAAATTTAGAGAAGATACTCATGATTAAGCCATGACTTCCAATCCCGTGTCTCATGTACATCACTACCATGCTACCAAAAAAATCAGACTAATGGAATATAATTCCCATGAATCACTTCCTCCGGAGAATCTATAATCCATACAGGCAACTCAGACATAGACAAATCTAGATCCAACACCAAATCTTCCCAATTCAACACATGAGATGGGTCTAGGTTATAATTTTTCAACTAAGAATCATAGAATACGTCATTAATTGATGTCAAAAGAGAGAGAAAAGATAAATTGTATGCTACCTTACCACTATGATCAATAATTTGAAAAGATCTAACATACCATGATGTTAGCTTCCCTTACATACCCAAATGATGATGACCCAAGCAAGGTGCCACTTTCAAGAATAATCAGTCACCTATAGAAAACATTAGAGCTTAGAGCATTCAATCAAAATAAGATTTATAACAACTCTAAGATGATAAAAAAATATTTCCATATCAATTTGAATCTATTAGAGGTCTCTTTCACAAGGCTCTGTCGCGACAACAAGGTCACACCCACCTCAACCCAATATAAAGGTGACCAACACAACTGACCATAAATTGCCTCAAATGGATCCATTTTAATTGAATATTGATAACTATTGTTATAAAAATTAAACTAATCCCAGATGGATATCCCACAAACCAAAAAAATCCAACACACATGCCCGAATAATATATTCTAAAACATGATTTTCCCACTCTGTCTATCCATTAATTTGAGTATGGTATGTCATTATAAACTTGACCTATGCCCCCATTTTTTTTTGAAGGACTTACCAAAACCATGAGGTAAAATAGGGGCCCCTATCCTAGACAAATACCAATGGCACACCATGAATCATCAAAACATTCTGAACATAGTGTCGGCCCAACTCATCCACTTTGGATGAATATTCAATTGGAATTAGATGGGATGAATTGGTCAAATGGTCAATTACCACCCAAATAGAATTACTTACTTGAATAGTGTGAGGTAGACCAATAATGAAATCTATTGTGATGTCATCCTAGTTCTAGGTATGAATGGACATTTGTTGAAGAAAAATGTAGGGCCTCTGGTGCTCTTCTTTAACTTGATATCACATATATAACCACAATAAAAAGTCTTATATGTCTCACCTCAAAATTAACTACCAAAACTACCAATATATATCATATTAAATTTTGGTAGCACTAAGGTTAATGACCCACTGAAGCTGATGGCTATCCTTCATCCCCACCTCCCTCAATGATGAAAACACCAAAAATAGACCCTTAAAGCATAAAAATTCTTTGGGAGATAAAAAATAATCATAAGGTGTCTACTCACCTTGAAAAAAATGCATAGACTACTAGAATAACTCATCACCAGGATTCTCTCACTAAATAAATTCTAGGAGAGAAGGAGTCAGCTGAACAATGGCCAAGAACGCACCTCCACTACGGTCCTTGGTCTCCAAATACATTAGAGAAAAGATCCCCATTAGGGTCCACTCACCACTGTATTGTTTCAATGCTTTCACCGACACTTTCCTACTCAAGGCATCAATCATGACATTACCTTTTTCTGGGGTATAGACTATATCGATATCAAACCCCTAAAGGTACTAAACCCAATGGAACTGCAAAAAATTCATATATTTATGAGAGAAAATATAGGGCATGTTCTTATGATCATAAAAAACTAAAAATTTCTCCCCCAAAAGATAATGGTGCCACGTCTTCACGGAATACATCACCGCTGTTGTCTCTAGGTCATGGTTGTGGTAATTATTTTCTTATGGTCAGAGTTGGCGAGAACCATACGCCACCACATGGTCATTCTGCATAAGAACACACCCAACACCCATAACCTAGGTGTCACAAAAAAAACATACCCCTTTACAGATTCTGGAAAAACCAAAATAGGTGCGGTAGTCAACTGACACTTAATATCCTCAAAGGGTTCTTGACATTCTAGGATCCATTCAAACTTTACCCATATCCGGGTGAGTGCCATTATAGATGAATCCAACCAAGAGAAATCTTGAATAAACTACCTATATACCCTGACAAGCACAAAAGGTTTCTGATTTCAAACACATTCTTTAGATGATCCCATGAAATCACTACACTGATCTTCTTAGGGTTCACTAAAACTCCTTGCTCTGACATTACATGACCATGAAACCTCACCCACATGATCTAGAAGGTGCACTTGGGAAACATCACATATAAGCAATGTCCCCAAAGAGTTCCCAAAAACAATTCTCAAATGACACTCATGATCTTCCTTAGATCCAGAATAAACCAAGATGTCATCCAAGAACACCATAATGAAGGAGTTGAGGTACTGATAAAACACCCTATTCATAAGTTCTATAAAGAAATTTGGAGCATTTGTCAACCTGAAAGGAATGACCAAGTACTCTATGTGGTTATACTTACTTCGGAGGAAATGTTTGGGACATCCGCCTCTCTAACACTAAATTGGTGGTAACCATAATGCAAGTCAATTTTCAAAAAAAAAGAACCTTTCCTCTTTAAGTTGATCAAACTAGTAATAAATGTGGGGAAAAAGATACTTGTTCTTGATGGTATCCTTATTTAACTTCTGGTAATTGATGCCAAACCAGAGAGATACATCATCCTTTTTCATGAATAGATATGGGGAAACCCAAGGATAGATACTCGGGTGAATGAATCCATTGGATTCCAAATCATACATCTATAACTTTAATTCTCTTAACTCGGTGGGGGCCATTCGGTATGAGGGAAAAGATATAGGCTATGATCCAGGTGCCAAATCTATAGAGAAATCCACATCCCACTCTAGTGGAAAAATGAAAAAACCTCTAAAAAACCTCTGGGAACTCATCCACCATAGGTGGTAATCCACCATCAAGAGTACCAACATCTTCCACCAATTCAAGCAATGAAAAATGAAAAAATGAGGTTACCTAATTCCAGAATTGGAGGTCTAGAATGACCTGACTGAGGATCCCATTCACCAAGAAAAACTTGAATACTTCCATCAGGTTCCACAAAACTCACTCACCACATATATAAATCTATGTGTGCCTAAAAAAGAACCATCCAATATATACCGAGGATTACATAAAAAATATACATCACTAAAACTAGAAAATATCATTCTAGTTCAACCCCTGACACGATGGGTGTATAAGATGGACACCTAAAACCCCGTTCTTGTTTCTTACTAAGTAACATTACCAACTACATAACAAACTACATATGATTAGTTGGAAATTTTAACAAATAAAAAATATGGGAAAAATCAAATGAAATAGAAGAAACTATATCAAAGAGAAAAAAAAACTAAGGATGATGCAATAAAAATGGTACCTAGAACTATCATAGGTCCTGCATTTGACTTTTCTGGTGTCTGGTCTACAACCTTAAGAAGTTTTTTCTCAACCTGATCCTAAGAACGACCACTATCCTATGGTTCATAACTGAAATGAATCTACTCATAAGATGGTCCATCCCAACCACCATGACCTCCAAACCAAGATCCCACTATTCTAGACTGCTTTGACTAGGTTGACATTCCTCTAAAAGCTGTAAGCCTTGAACCACTCGGATAAGGATGCGTGGCCCTAAAAACTATAGAGAGTGTCCCATATCTCCACATAGGTGCAAGATCTAGTAGGATTTGTATATGTAGGTCATATGTGCTCAACCTTCCCACACCAATGGAACAAAACTGACCCAACATTTGAAATCAAAAAACAGAGATAGTTGGGAAAGATGGAATGATGTACCACCTCCCTTCTTCCTCTGATCATCCTGATTCCTCTTATTTTATGAAGAACTGGAACTTCCCATAGTTGAAACTGATTCCGAGAATCTATAATTTCTTTTATAATAGATCTAAACCATACAAGCATGATAAAAAATCTTAGTATAGGTCCACTTTTTAAATAAGAAGATCCAAGAATAATTATCTAACCACAACCTCATCTCAAGACTCTAAGCATTCATCTGCTCATTGGAAACAATATCAGGTGCATACTGTACTATCTCCATGAAACGATTAGTATACTCCATAACTATTCTATCTACCTTGGTAATATCCATGAACTCTTGAGACCTGGCATAGGCTAAAACCATGAGACAATACTAATCATTGAAAACAATATTGAAAGATTTACAACTCATCTGCTCGCTCTTCCCAATTTAAACCAGTGAGTCCCACCGCCTTCAATTGAGAAATATTAATTGAAATGAAGAAAATTTCACTTTGACAACCTTGTGAGTGTCAAGAGATTCACACATCCTCTCCATCTTCTCAAGCCACTCCACAACTTATTGAGGTTTCACAATGCCCCAAAAAGTAGGAGGGTTGTTCTTGAGAAACTCCTGAGATTTTTTCTTTCTAGGGCCCAGTTCAACTTCTCTAATCGGAGTAGGAAAACAACTTACTCCCTATCCCAATTCTTGGATAGCCTAGACCATAGATTCTACTAGTCACTGATCAATGGGAGAGGGAGAACTCTCACCAGCCTCTTACCATGGTTTCACAAGAATTCATTGGGGAGGAATTTTTCTATAATAACAAACAACCACATAGAAAACCATCAATATAACCTTCATGAAAAATTTTCAGCAAAAACAAAAAATATCAAACACATCCACAAATCAAAACAAAACGAAATCCATCCAAATAACAATCCAAACAACCAAACCACTCGACCCCCACCCAATGCCCATATAAAGTCTGTAACCTGTATGTATCACCTAGAGGAGAAGTTAAAAAAATCCCAACATCCCATGGAAACTCAAGATCTATCATGAGGTGTGCTGGCTAAAAAACCTACTTGCAATCATAACCTCAATTCATGAAAATCCGAGATCTCATTTATCTAGACTCATCCTGAAATAACATGAACCAAATGAGATCATAACCTAATATGATATCATTTTTGCACAAACCAAGTAGGGGTTCTATCCAACCCAACACCCAGCCCAATCCGTGGCATGGCCTGAGGGTGTTCCTAATACCCATGGGCTAGAATCTAGTGCGCATGTATCAAAAAAAAAATACTTTGGGAACGATTTCAACTGATTTCATAAATATAAAAAATCAACAGAAATAAATAATACAATGATAAATAACCAAATCCAAACAAGGAATAACAATATTTAGATTTAAGATTTTACAACTTTAGACAAAAACCATAAGAGCTACAAAAAATGGAAACAACAAAACCTTATCAAAATCTCCATGCAATAAGAGGAGAAACATCCCCATGCCACCACCACTAACAGCTCCAAGAGAGGACCACTAGATACAAGAACCAAAAAACACAACACACCTTTTCTTTACCCGAGTCAAAAATAATAAGGTATACATACACCCAAAGGTGTTTGTAGGGTTTTAGCAAAATCCTAATATGATTCCACCTAATAAAGATATTCCATTCCAAAAACCTTATAAGACAATGTTTTAATTAAAAAGGGTTAGAAACATTTTTATAGAAAAAATTTTCAAAGGAAGAACCTTTTAAGGGAAAGATATGCCTTGTTTCCAAAATAAAACACAAACTAAACCATATGCCGATGGTAAAAACGATATCACAAAAGATCACTATGTCATGAGAAGTCCCTATAGGCACTAGCTTAAGTGTAAATCTATGTAAATAGTATCTTGGTGAAAAATGGTATAGTAACCACACTTTACATCTTCTTCGTGCATGAGCCACTACATAGGATTACATCTTAAATTTTAGTGGGTCCAATCATCATAATAATTTAGTCAGTGTTGTAATCATCAATGCTGCTAAGTAAACCCAGGAATTTCCACTTCCGAGTCACTAGAATACTAGTACTAGTTCATCTACGTACTCACCTAGGATTCTCTTTAAGATCAATTTCCATTATACATATCGCATACAACATCAATTTCACTTATACATAATCCAAACACCATAACACACTTGATATAACATTGATTCCACATCCGAAACCTATTCTAGAACCAAACACACACTGAATCAAATTCAAAATTTGTTTCACACTATCTACACATTTTATCCAATATATTCAAGACCCAAAACAAGTAAACACATATGAAACACACATGGAACATGACCCATTTCATTTGGAAAACCATATTTCAACACCAAAGCACCTTGAGTAATTTTAAAAACATATTTTGTGCCTCACAAACAATAAATAGAACATAACCAAGAATCAATGAAATGATATAAAAATCATTAAATAATATTTTAGCATGGAACCACCTACCTCAAGTGTAGAAACTTCCTGAAATTAGTACAAAACTACAACTGCACCTCAAGAAAACCATATAAAGGCAAGATCAAACCATAAACATTAGTACTGAACCCTAAAGAACAAGATATGACCCAAAATAGGTCACCCAACCCACTAGATATTTGAAACCCCATGAAATAAGAATAGAAACCCAAGAAAAGAGGAGAAATCCTGGGATAAAGGCATATAATTGAAAAATTGAGGAGAAACCACACCAAAATCACCACCAAAATGGAGGTCCAAAGGAGAAATAGGGCTGAAGGGAAGAAACTAGGGTGAGGAATCCTGAGTGGGGAGGAATGGGGGTGTTTAGGGTTAAAAATCAGGAGGAGAAAAAAAAAGATAAAAATCTAATTTTTAATAACCTGGAAAAGTAGCATAGTTTACATGCATGGTTTACCAAAACATGCGGCAACCATAAAACTCTTACTATCCAAGTAGGACATGACACATAATTATCCCAAATGTTTTATAAACTATGTGATAACCATGCGATTAGCTACTATCCAAATAAATTCACCTAGGTGCACGGTTTCCTGGGAAGGGGAACACAATTTGACAAACCATGTGCCAACCATGCACCCTATGTTGTTATACCCAAAACCTCATTTTGTTTCACTGAAACTCAAGGGGGAACCCCATGGTTAAGCACAAGACTAAAAATAAATATAGGAATACCTCAAAATGAAAACACATACTTGACACATAGGCACATATATCTTAACATATTTCTTAGGAACAAAACCATAATCTTGTTTCTATATCTTATATATGAGGAATGACCCATAATATTGATTAAAACATGAAATTTTGTCAACATTACAAGTAAATATTATATCAGAATACATATTTGAAGGTTTTTTTGGTATATATTTATCCCCATTAGTAGTGGAAGAAATAATAAAACCCTCACACAATATTAAATTGAATAAAAATAGATAAGATGAAATGAAAAACTATAAAATAGGCATAATATATTATCTATGATTTAACTTTATCCAAAGTGAGTTTATCGAGTTCATTTAGAAACATCCAATACATTTATATCTCTAAATTTATCAACTAGGAACTAGAATTAACAAATTATTTGTTAGGACCACTTCTTCCCAAAGGTTTGTTAGAACCTCCAGGTCAAAGGAAAATGATGAAAAAGGTATAAAGAGAGTTTTGGGTTCTTGAATGATTATAAGTCTCGTTGAATAAGGTCCTTGAACTCCCTTTAATAGAGATATATAATCAAATGAATGATCCTATTAGTGTTTTTATATTTTATACATTATGAAATGATAAAACACTTTAGCTTCACTAAAGGAACCAAGCACGCGACCAAAACATAAAACTAGTAAATTTAAAAAATTCTGACTCATTCTATCATGAAATGAAACATCTAGTATAATAATACCTGACTATAACAATGGATAATTTGAAAATAATATTTAATTATAAATAACAGACTTAAAAGGATGCCTAATTTGATTTGAATACTGCAACGTGTCTCACTCATATCTGGTGTGTCATAGCTTAGAGGTCCTAATAGAGGATCCCTCTAGATCATCAAAATATTCTCTATAAGGTCCTAGATCATCATTCTCGAACTTATGTGTACTAGTATGTGTAATTAAATATCCTTACAATGCCTATTTGACTACTAAAATATTGATCAAATGAATCTATGAAAGGGATTAAATAAATATTGTTCTTCCTTTAACATTCCCACTATTTATTTGAGGGAGAATATGGGAGGGAAATAAACCAATGAAAGGGGTTAGCAATATAGATTTTAGATCTAAATTTATTTTTTTATATATAGATTAAACTACTTAAAATATCATTTAGTTCCCTAGACAAGATTAACAACCTAAACTAACACAATACATCAAAAATGACTTTAATAACTTTTCATATGTGACATGTAAACCCCATCACTCATTTTTAAAATTTTAAAATGTCATGTAATTAATTAAATGCCATTAAATATTCTCCTTCCTCTCATATTAGTTTAATAAAACAATAATAATAAATATTTGTTAATTTTTTTACTCATATTAAATTATTTTAAATTAAATAACTTGTGAATACTTTGATTAATAACATCAATTCTAAATATTATAAAATTGAATAACATATAATTTAACTTATTTATATAATTACTTGCAATAATTCACAGTGAAACATTCATCAACACCAAAATATGGGGATGAGTTTAACTTAAACTCCATTTTATCTAAACTATTTTAACTTATATATAAACATTGTGTGTAACCCTATAGGTCATTATCTAGAAATATGTGAGTCATAATCGTTGAACCAGAGTGGTATCAAGAAACGCATAATATACCCTAAACATATAATGGCAATTCATATCTATAACCAACTCCTAGGAACATTAATTGTGAAATATGATATCTTAGTCAAGTTATATCTTATAAATTAGTATGGAAAATTTATGTCACTATAATTATATGATTTAATTATCCTTTATTAAATTTTATTAGATAGATTTTACTTATTCTACCATATATATAGATTTAATTAAGGCACATACATCCAATTTAAAAGGCCAATGATATCTTCTTCCTATATTCAAAAATAAAAAAAATCATATCTTAATCGTTTAATCAATGCCATAACACTAATTATTCACCCAACATAAGATACCTAACCATAAATATAACATGTAATAGATTTTATCATACACCATAGTACATGATTAAATGAAACATATTGAAAATGATCTTAATATGATACATCAATACACATTCCAACAGATAGGAACATCTAATGACATAACAGACATGTGTTGTTCCTATTGGTAGGTCAGTCCTCATGATCTTATATACTTGTGATCACTCGGTGAAATCATCATTATGAAGTGAAAAAATGGATTTGGGATGATGAGTTTTATTTTTTTTCAACATAATTTGTGTTTTAGGTCAATCTATGGGGATGTACTTTTTAAAATCATAAATCAAAATGTAAGGTGAATCATTTTTTTCTCTTTTTTTAAGTAAATAGGTTCTAATGCAGTGGCCCTTATATATGTTGACTGGTAAGCTGATAATTTTATTAATGACTTGTGTTGATGAAGGAACACAATCTATAATAGTTTTTAAGATGTTTGGAATAATCCAACTAGTGAAGAGACTGATTAATTAATATCAGGGAAGATGGAAATACTTGGATTGATGAGAAGTTGTGAGTGACTATCCAAGTGAAGGATATATTTTTACGGTTATTTTAATGTGTTGAGGATGATCTTGAATTTATTTGAGGTGCTGGAGAAGTCCTTAAGATGATATATGCTCGAGATGAATCAATTTTAAAATACAATGTTGACGCTAAATTTGATAATGTCATGAGTCATACCCACTTCGTGAGGATGATAATGAGATGGAATTCAAAGTAAAATGGAAAAGTCTTGGGGAGTTCATAAGGATTACTTTACTTCATAAGAGTCATTTTTTAACTTGGAATGAGAAAATTGAAAAGGCACTGTGAATTCATAAGGATCATTGAAGGCTACATATGGATAATTAAAGAGTTCAAAGGAGTCATTGTATCTTTTTAAAGGTTATCACAATACATCATAATGCTCATTTATATCACTTTTAGGATTATTATAATGTTCATAAGGTTGATAAACATTACATGGTTCATCTTATAAGTACATAAAAATTTATAAGGTTTTGTTACAACAATTTAATATTGACCATGTGAAGGATGTTGAAGAAAAAAAGGCATGAATACATAGGTTGAGTATTATCATAAGGTTATTTTCAGATACATACAAAAACTTAATAAGGTTTATAGATTTTTGAAAAACTATGAAGTGAGAAAATACATAACTAAGAATTATAAATAATATTATAATTAAATCAGAATATTATTGGAACTATCCTTTATCGATTCAAACATCATGATTATTAAAGTGGATCACAATTCAAGTTAAGAATTTATTAGAAGAGTTCCACACTACGAGACATATATACATGTCATATAACATGGAACCATGCAAACATTGAGAAGTATTTAAAGATTCAAAAATATTTTATTTTGATGAAAATGTTGAAATATTATAATATCACATAAGAAAGAAATAATATTGAGATTATTGGTGATTTAAAATGAAATCTTGAACTAGATTTTTGAATGAGGATATTGGGATAATTCAAACTAGAGAATATCCACTAGTTTGAATGAAGTTATTTCTTACCGTTAAGATTAAAGGGAATTTCCATAATTCCATTATTGAAGATGATATTCATGATATTATAATATAAATATAAAAGTGTAATAATAAGGATAAAATGTTTGTGTTCATTTTTGATATTGATAACTGATAATTTGATACAATATTTCATCAAATATTTAAAATAAGAAGACTGAAACAGAGAGTTTTTAGAGAGGAAACAAAGAATTGTTGGGACTGAGCATTTAGTGAATTAAGAAAGAATAATATCACTTGAATATCTTAAGATGTTTAGAATGAATGATTGTTTTGATCATGAATATCATACATCAAAGTTCTTGAAAAAGTGTACATGTGAATATTTTTTGATCTAGGAGGCTCGAGGTGGAAGATCCACATCAACATTAGAGAGAAAACCTAAATCAAGGAGATATATTCCTTTTTTAATATTTGTATTAGTTTTGAAAAAAAATTTATTTCTAATAGGACTCTAGAAGTTTCATAGTGTGAGTCTATACTTATGGGATATTAAATATTTCTGGTTTAATAACTTGTCATTATAATGGAGAATCTATGGTTTGGGGGTTTAACTAGTCACTATAAGAAGTAGGCACTCACATTGAGGCTAAACCTAGTAAAATACCATATGAGCTTTGAATTCCTTTTTTACTATTACATATGAGGTGAAGGAAAGTTTATATTGAGTGGATATAGATCTTAACTAATCATATTGGTTGAATTATTAAGAATGATTCATAAAATAGGACCACTAATTCACCCATTTCAGTAATCTATCTATATCTGGGAACCATTAGTGTTATTATAGAAAACCTAGGATACCTATGTTAGATCTATGATTTATTGAGAATAAATAATTTTAATTAAGTAAATAATAGGGGAGTCACTATATTTAATTGTAATCAGTATCATAATTGGAATAATAGGATATTGCCCTACCAACTATCTCTTATCATGGAAGATATAGATAATTTAATTGAGGGATTTATACCTGTTTCTAAAGTTGTACCTATATATTTTTATAACAATAAAAATATGAAATTTTATTGCAAGGATAAAAATTACATTTTGATATCTCTTTTATAGAAGGTATAGACAAAAATTAAGGGGCTTCAAACCTCCCAAACAAAAATTGGGATAAATCATAAAGTAGCTATAAAAAAATATAAAAGTAAAAGAATCCAAATTTATAATTTAGATAAGTGGGTTTAAACATATAAAAATGTACTATAAAGAGAACATTTATGAATAATTCACCATATTTGATGAAATTGTTAGCAATATCGAGGGTTTTCTTTATAAGAATTGGATGATTCTACTACTATGAAAATTTTTATGAGAAATTTTCAAAATTGGTTTGATTCTAATATTTCATATTTGGAAGAAAGTGATGATATTTATCTAAATGAACTTTATAATATTCTCATTACTTATAAAATGAGAAAAATTATAGTTTTCAAAAAACATTTTAAGGATGAGCTGGATTTTGAAGCCATGAGAAAATTCAAAATTAGAGATAATGAATTTGAAGAATTAAGTGAATATGATAATGAGGTAGAAGAGGAATATTATCAATTTTTTCCACTTATATCAAATAAATTTTAGAATGAAAAAAATAGAAGCAAGAACCTATAAAGATTTTCCTGATGAAATGGGATTGGTCATTTTTCAATAATTTTTCAAAATAAGAACACAATAGAATATAATTGAAATAAATATGATCAAAAACCTTAAAAGAGGAAATTAAATAGAATATCAAAACATTAAACTAAATATTGTGGAAACAAGTAGAAGTTTTTTGCACAAAAATCCATGAAGGTGACTTTGGAGTGTTTTTGGGTTAGCGGTGTTTGTTGAAAAAGTAGGTGTAAAAGGTCAGTTATGAAGCTACAACATGATTTTTGATTTGGTATGTTTAAAAAGATCCAAGAAAAAGGAATGGATGATTTAAAAGCAGTAAAAAAAATGTGTATACATGGTGACACCATTTCTAAATGTTTACCAAATTTTTGGAGTCCAAAATTTATGGTATGGATCAATCTTCCTGAAATATTAATTTATTGGATTGACTCTTTATAAACATTGTTAAAATATGGGTTTCGTGAATATTATATATTTACAAAGATGTTGAGCTTCTAAAAGGAAACTAGTGTCATGAAGGTTTGATGGTTCAGGAATGCATGATTGAAAGATGATAAATCTTCATGACTATGAAATGATTTATGTATGAAATTTTTTCCAAAAGCATTGTGAAGAATAAGTGGTTATTTAGAAAGAAATTATAGCTTCAAAAAATGGTTATGCTGAGGTTGAAAGATTTGAAAAAGGGATAAAATTCCTATAAATAAGAATCTACCCCCTCATTTGAAAAATTAAGAGTTAAAAAAAATCCAACGGTTATGAATTCATGAAGGATTTATCTTGAAATATGGTTATCAAAAGATCATATGTTTCATAGAGAAAAGAAGTTCATGAAGGCTCAGTAAGATTTGTGAAATTGTTGAACTTTGTGAAGATTAAGTGAGCTTTACAAAATTTGTGATCTTCGTGAAGGATAGGTGAGCTTCATGAAAGGAGGGAGCTTCAAGAATGATATGATCTTTGAGAATTTAGTTTTCTTCAAAATATTTGTGGGGTTTAAAAATTCAGAATATTCTTGTGGAGAAATGGGTAGTTTCATGAAGGCTGTGTGAGCTTCATGAAAGCAGTGAGAATCAAAAAAGTGTTGAAAATGGATTAACATATAAATTTATGGTAAAATGTTATTCATAAATTGGATGAAGATATAAATTAATTATTTAATAACTTTTTTAATACGTGGTGATTCAAGTGATAAAAAGAAGAATCATCTGATGGAGTAGTGAGTACACTTTATTCACGTAACACCATGATGTATTTATGAAATATGTTCTTTAATTTTTTTTATTCTTCAGTATCTTGTGTTACATGAAATAATGAGTTTAAAAAAAATGAAAAACACCCTTAGTAAAAAATTACCATTATATCCTAGCCACTAGGTTAGCGAGAATACAAAAAATAACTTATGAAAATGCATTGTGGATTCATTGGCTATCAATTATTTATGAGAAATATAAATCAATTAGATATTTGTATTATTGAGTAAATTAATATTTGTAATGAAATTAATGAGATATATATTTTATATACTTAATAAAATATTTTTGATATTCCCTAAATATATATTTTAGATATAGGGTATGAATAAACCCTATTTGATATATAAAACCTATTTTTAAAGGGTAATTTTACACCTTTGAATAGAGAACCCCTTTAAAATTAAAATTTCGATACATTAATAATTTTTATATGACAATATAAACATTTTTTTAATAGGGACATAAAAATATAATTTGGATGAAATTATGATATTTTTCTAATAAATTTTATGTTTTGATGAATAATAAAAAAACACTATATTTTAAGAGAAAACTACTTTTTTTCATCGACATAATTTATATAGTTATGTTATAATATTGAATGGGTTTAATGTATAAATAGAATATATTTTCATAATTCAATATTATTTATGTAATTAGAATTAATTTTACATTGAATTCATATGTAAAAATATTTCAATCTTTTGTAATGTTTTAACTTTTAAAACCCCGTTCTCTCATTCTGACAACATGATTGATTTCAAATTAATTACTGAAACTTATGTGTTTTGATTTTTTAATGATTGACTCCATATTTCAAATCATTAGGTCCAAATTATGTTAATATGGTTCCTTTATTTTTGGGCATTATGAATAGTAACTTTGGTAATTATTTTTATTACCATGGTTGAATGTAAATCATGCAATTAATGGTAAAAATAATATTATAAAATTACCTTAAATCCTATAAAATTCATATTTTATGACTAAATTAGATCCTTATCATATTTTTTTTGAAATGGAATCACTTAATGGCCACTTTACCTAGAATATGACATTAATTTTATTAAAATTAATGAATGTGACAAAATGTCACACTTTCTTTTTACATAAGTATATTAATTTTAATATATGGATAATAAAGAGATAATATCGACTATATATAGTCTCTGGAAAGCTAAAATAATTACCTACATCATAGAAATTTATTTATAATTTTAATAAATTAAATAATTACCATTAAGGATGACACAATATTGATGCAGAAATTATTTTATTAATAGAAATATCAAATAAATGATTTTAAAAATATTAAAAGAAATATAATTTGAATTAATTAAGGTTTTCCATGAATTTTATAGGTGTTTATAACATTTTTGGAGTATATGAAATGTTTTTTTCTAAGTTATCTTCTAATTGGAATTTATTTAAAATCAATGAAATGAATACTATCAAAATTGACACGATTGATATTTTATAAAAATAACATTTTATTAAATGATTTAAAAATCATAAGAATATTTAAAAATTAAAAAGTGATAATTATAAGGTCTAACATTTTACATAGTATCCATTTATGGTCAATTAATACCATATAAGTAAATATTTATAATCATTAAATATTTAGAATATATTACCACAATTAAAATTAAATAGATTAAATAAGGATAAATCAAAATGATAAGGTTTAAAATAAAATCAAAATATGTGTAAATTTTAATGGTAGAGAGGATTTAGACACATAATCATCTAATTTTCTAAATAATACACTTTTTATGCATTTTAATTTAAAATTTTATTTATATTAATTTTATATTTTTGGTATTTCCAAAGTGCCCCTCCCCTCTCTTATAAAAGGGAACCACCCCTTCTCTTTTAATCACACATATAAATCCCTTTTTATCATCCAACCCCTGACCATTTCCTCTCCCAACTCCCCTCACTTTATCCTAGCAGAAAAACATTGGGATTAGGTCCATCTTAAGGGGGCGTTGTTTTGAAAATCAAAAGGTGATACTCAAAAAAGTGGTAATTGTTTTGTCACATCTTTCAAAATTATTTTCTTTTAATACTTCCTATTATTATGTTGTTTCCATAATAAAGTAATAAATCCAGTATCATATACATGATGATATGTTAATATAGTTATGGGACAACTTTATACCTCATTTTATCCATCTTATAAATAATAATATCACCATGCGTGTGTACGTACGACTTACCATCTCCATGTTGTGGTGTATTCTGTTATTCAAAAATACTTTATTTGGATGGGTATAATGGTGGGTATAATAGATTTAAATAATGAATATAACATGATTATTATTCTTTATAATTAATATACCATCCAATTCCATACCATTTAACCATCAAATGGAATGATATCATCGCTCCTATGTACGTACGACCTACTGTCTCCACAATGTGGTGAGATTCATTCTCCATGTTAAAAATTCAAGAATAATTATAAAATTTATACGATGAGTAAATATAATAATTATAAACTTATTTTAGTTATGGAAATTAATAAAATAAATCCTAAGAATAACAAACATGACTTACATAGAGAAATAGGAATGGGAAAACAAAGCAGTTAACACCCAAAATAATGGAAATATTGAAACACTATTAATAAATTGATATAATAGGATCATATATGATATCATAAATATTAATATGGTTCTGTTATAATTTAATAACATAATTTTACCATTATACTAGATATTCAAATATATACAAAGGATATCAGACTTAAGGTAAGGGATAATTTCACAATCTCATTATTTTTGGAGAATATTTATACTTAAGTATTTACGGGGGTATATTTATCATCCACATACATGTTTCCTAAATATATAATACTATTTCAATTATTTTACTATTTTTTAAATTCAATTTTACCCATTAATTAATTTTTTTAAAAAGTATGGAAGGAATATTTCTTTTGTTTTACATATGAGGTACTTTTTGACCTTTCCGACAAGAGTATGAGAAGAATATGTTTTTTTTAACTTATACGGCATGAATAGATTCTTATATCTTCATGATTCCTTATTTAAATGAATATCCCCCTACATGATTTAAATTTGATTTAAAACTAAATTCATTTCTTTTAAAATTGAATGACATTTTGAGAATAGATAACATTTTTTGAAGAAGAAAGGATATTTTCCTCAAGAATTAAGCTCAACTATTTTATCAAAATTAGTTTCCATATAGGGTGAAACAGGGTTATGTTTATATCCCTATTATTAAATTTAGTTGATTGTGTTTATGATGGAATTATTTTTATGAAATCCATTTATTTTATATGAATTATGTTTTGATGGAATGATGTTTAGAAGACCCATTTTATTTCATCTGTTATGCTATGATGAATAATTTATGGTTTTGTGGAACATGTAAGAATGATTTCATTATGAGATGGGTGAGATATATATCTCCCTCCATTTAATTGGGTAAATATTAATATCTCATGATATAGAAATTACTGGAATGATAATTAAATCCGGTTTAGTAATTCAGGGCTGGAACGACAAATAAACCCAGTTCAGTAATGGACTTTGATCGCTATGATGGTCTTGGATATGAGCCTTGGATAATATAGAAGTGATTTTAGATTCTTATTTTTATTCCAAAAAACTTCATGTCTTATGTTATGAATTTTGGGATTATGTCAAATAATTCTTATGAACTTTAATCCCATGACATGATATCACGATATTTCGTATGTAGGATAAGATTTGAAAATTTTATATTCTTATGTATTATAATTATGATATGGTTTATATTTCCCTTGTATAACCTTACTGACCATTTTTGATAACCCTTTAATATGATCCTTTTTTCCAGGTCATGAAGAAGGTTGTTAAGTAAACTATGTAAGAAAGGATTCTAGTTATGAAGAAATAAGTTGGAGACAATGTAGATGTTTTATGAACCAGTTGTTTATGTTTCGTAGTTTCTAAAGACACTATAACTATACAGTCCTATCATATATTTATTATATATTATAATGAATGTACTTAAATTTTTAATTAATCTCAATATATGTAATGTTTGGGTTGTTATAGTTGGTATCAGTGGAAAGGTATAGTTAACCTTTGGAAACTAGGATGAGAAAGCCTTAGTGAGAACCCTAAGGATATGTCCAAATATAGGTTACAATCATTTTGTTTTAGAAATGAAAATGAATAACCTAGGATAAAACATAATGTGTCATAAATTGAAATTTTATTCTTGATTATCTAGTTTTTCTGTTATGATTAGTGTTACTTACAATATGATTCTTGGTTTTATTAAATGGTTGGAACTCGAAGGAACCATGTTATTGTAGAATGTAACAGGAAATGCAATGAGTGTACCCCCTGAGCAACTAAATTTTATAGGAGATGGAATAAAAAATATTGTAGCCATTATCACAAAACTAAATCTATCTATGAATCATACAGGGATTCCAAATGAGAAAAGGAGGGAGCGGCATTTTATTGAGTGCTTCATGATGCAACAACCACCTTCATTCAGAAGGAATTATGATCCATTAGTGGTTGAACAATGAATCAATACTAATGGAAAGATATTTTCAGTTCTAAAATGTTCTAATCATGATAAATTCATCTTATAAATCTATCATTTGGAAGGTGAATCTGATCAATGGTAGAAACTTATCAAGAATACGAGGAAATGTAATGAAATTTATTCCATGGAATGGGATGAGTTTAAAAACTTTTTTTTCAATAATCACTTTCCTTGTATTCTTAAAACAAATTTTGATAAAAAGTTCCTTAAAATTAAGAAAAATTATGATGAATCCATTGGTACCTATGAAGAAAATTTTACAAGAATCACAAGGTATGTTTTTTGAATTATTATCCAACCTAAGAGTAAAATTTATCAATTATTTAGTGGATCAAAACCATGTCTATGAAGGGAATGATCCAAAAGGGACTTTAAAAGAAATTCGGAAATCATTCAATGTGATCTCAAGGTTGAGATGGAGATTTAAGTAACCCATAATTCCTATGGATTTGATAAGAAGAGGAAAACGGAATTCAAAGGAAAATCTAAAGATCACACTGGAAAGAAGATTATTTTTCCTTTATACTCAAAGCGTGGTCACAAACATAGATAAAATTGTCTTAAACGGACTAGTAAATGTTTTAAGTGCGGAAAAGAATATCACTGAGCAGTGGAATGAAAAAGTGATGGGAAAAACATCTAATGATGCGAAAAAAGAAAGGGATACACAAAGTTTACCTACTACAATTAAATTCTATAAGTGAGATGGAATGGGGAATTGTGCCAATCAATTCCCTAATCTAAGGGTTATTGATTTTGATCAACATAAACAAACTCTTAAGGCCAAATACAAAGGAAAGTCACATGCAATCACTATCGGTGATGTGGAATATGACAATTAAGTGGTGAAAGGTACACTTACCATCCACTCTAAAGTAGAAAAATTCTTTATTTGATTCTAGATCCTACCACTCCTTTATTTAGGATAACTTTTCTTAGGGTATCATCATATTACCTCAACAATTAGATGATGATTTAGCTGTGATGACTCTTAATGGAACAATATTCACATAAAGTTTGTAATTCTTATCCGGTTTAAGTTTGTGTGAAAGGGTTTCCTAAAAATCTTGTGATCCTTCCTATAGTGGAATTTGATGTTATTCTTTGCATGGATTGTCTTTCTCTATATAGATATCATATCAATTTCCAAGGAAGGGAATCAAATTTCATATTCGAGATCAATCTCTGATCACCTATCGATGCAAGGATGAATATAACCTTATAATAGAAATATATTCCATATTATGGGTTTTGATTCTTACAAACGAGGGTTATTTATCTCAAATGGTTGGGGAGAAACTCAAGATTAAGAATACATCCACTGTATGTGAGTTTTATGATGTCTTTTTAGAGTAATTTCTTGGTCTTCCACCAAATCACGAAGTTGAGTTTTCAATAGAACTCATACTAGGTGCTATAACTATTTCAAAGGAACATTATCGAATGGCTCTAATTGAGTTGTAGGAATTGAAAAAGTAACTCAAAGATAATCTTGATAAGGGATTCATTCGTCCTAGTGCATCACCTTGGGGAGCACCTGTTCTGTTTGTTAATAAGAAATATTGATTAGTGTGACTTCTCATTGATTATAAAGAATTTAACATGACCACTATTAAGAAAAATATCCTCTTCCCCACATTGATGACTTATTCGACCAATTACATGAAGCTAAATACTTTTCCATGATTGATCTTCATTCAGAATATTATCAATTAAGGGTGAAGAAGGAGGATATACCAAATACTGAATTTTGTACAAGGTATATACACTATAAATTTATAGTGATGCATTTTTTTCTTAATAATTACACCACTATCTTCTTGGATCTAATGAATTTAGTATTTAGAGATTATCTTGATCAGTTTGTGGTTGTCTTCATAGAAAATATTCTTGTGTATTCAAATAGAAAGGAAGAACATGAAGACAACTTGAGAATTGTACTGAAGACCCTCATAATAGAGAAGATTTATGCAAAATTTATCGAGTGAGAATTTTTGAATCATAAAGTTTCATTATTGGGTCACATAATCTCAAGAGACAGCATATCTGTGGATCCATCAAAAATAGAAGTTGTTGAATGTTGTCCGAGATGAAAAATTGTAACTGATATCCAAAGTTTTCTTGGTTTGGAAGGATATTATATGCGTTTTTGAAATATTTTTCATGATTATATAATCCACTCACCAAGTTGAATCATAAAGGAGTTAAGTTTCTATGGATGGAAGAATGTGAAGATAATTTCAAAGTGAAAAAAAGAAGGCTAGCCAGTGCACCTATGGTCACACAACCATGTAGCGGAGAAAGGATTGTTATTTACAGTGATGCATCCTTTAAGGGTATGGAATGTGTTCCCATGAAAAATTATATAGTGAGAAATTATGCCTCATGATAGTTGAAAATCCATGAGAAAAATTACCCAACTCATGATTTGGAGTTAGCTATGGAAATCTTTACATTAAAGATATGGAGGAATTATTTTTATAGTGAAAGGTGTGATATTTATACTTATCATAAAAGTTTAAAGTATATTTTCACACAAAAGGACCTAAATATGCACAAAATAAGATGGTTATAGTTGATTAAAGATTTTTAATTCTCAATACATTACCACCCTAGGAAAGTAAAAAAGGTGTAAGAATCTTTGATTCAGTAAGACCATTCTAGACTATCCATGACGAGGATTACAAAAGATCCAATATTTATGGATTTTGAAAGGATGGATCTTGAAATTTTAAAGGAAGGGGAAATATTATCTTTCTCAAATGAATGTTCAACCATCTATAAAAGTGAATATTATGGTGGGTCAGAAGAAATATTTAGATCTACAAAAGAAGGTGAGAAATGTTCCTAAATTCATCCTTTATTATGATGAAATAATAAGGTTCAAGAACTGGGTTTATATTCCTCCCATACCAGAACTAAAGAAAGATCAATTGGATGAGGCTCATAGTTCTTCATTATCTATTCACCATAGAAGAAAAAAGATGTATATTTACCTGAAAGAGTATTTCTAGTGGGATGGAATGAAAGGAGATGTCACTGAATATGTCTCTCTATGCTTGGTTTGTCAGCAAGTTAAAGTTGAGAGAGAGAATTCTAAGGGGGTGTTAAAATAATTATCCATAACAGAATAGAAATGAGAAAAAATCACTATGGAATTTTTCATCAGACTTCCCAAAACATCCAAAGGAAATAATACTATCTGGGATATAAGTTATCATCTTATGAAGTCGTCACACTTCATTTCTATTAGGGAGTATTTCTATCTTGACCAGCTTTCCAGTTTATCTATAAACGAAGTGGTAAGATTGCATGGAGTACCACTTTCCATTATGTCTGATTGGGATCCAAGGTTTTCCTAGAAGTTTTGGAAAAGCCTTCAGCATGATATGGTTATAGAGATAAGTTTCATCACTACTTATCATCCTCTGACATATGGTCATTCTAAGAGGACAATTCAAACTCTGGAAGACATGTTGAGATATTTATCTATGGATTTCAAAGGTGGTTGGGATCAACACCAACATTTTTGGGAATATTCTTACAAAAATAACTTTTAATATAGTATTCATATGGCTCCTTATGAAGCCCTCTATGAAAAGAAGTGAAAAAATCCAACTTTCTGGGATGAATTTGGGGAAGGAAATCTATTAGGACCTATTCTTATTGGTGAAATGGCAGAATAGGTTTGGTCTATTCAACAACGCATAAGAGCATATCAGAGTAAAAAAAGTTATTCTAACAACCAAAGAAAATGCCTAGAGTTTTATGTGGGTGATAATATGTTTATATGAATATCTCCCTGGAAGAGAGTAATGAGATTTTCAAATTAGGGAAATATGAGCCCTTGGTATATTATTCCTTTTTAAATTCTAGATCATGTTGGGAAGGTAGCTTACTGATAGGAACTTCCACCAAATCTCTCTGATGTTCATGATGTGTTCCATGTATCTCTACTAAGAAAGTACATACTTGATCCTTTACATGTACTAAACTTGATGTTATACCACTGGAGAAATATATTTCTTATGAAGAACAACCAATAGAGATTTTGGATCATAGCGAAAAAGTTCTACGAAACCAAACCACTCACTTGGTTAAAGTTATATGGTCAAACATCAAATTTGAAGAAAACAATTGGGAACTTAAGGATATTATGGGGGAGAGGTATCCTCATCTTTTTGTTTCCAAGTTATTAATTTTAAAGGAAAAATTCAGTTTAAGGGGGGTAAAATGTAACACCTAAATGTTTTTAGGAAATATTTTCTTTAAATAATTTTTATTCTTCAGTATCTTGAGTTACATGAAATCGTGAGTTTAAAAGAACTATTAAACACCCTTATTATAAAATTACCATTATTTCCTAGGCATTAGTTTAATAGGAATAAGTATAACTAACTTATGAAAATGCATTGTGAATTCATTGGCTATCAATTATTTATGAAAAATATAAATCAATTAGATATTTTTATTATTGAGTGAATTACATTTTGTAATAAAATTAATGATATATATATATATATATATGTTATATACTTAATAAAATATTTTTGATATTCATCCAATGGATATTTTATTCATAGGGTATGAATAAACCATATTTGATATATAAAAACATATTTTTTTAAAAGAGTAATTTTATGCCATTGAATGGAGAACCACTTTAAAATTAATATTTTGACACATTAATAATTTTTATATGATAAAATAAACATGTTATTTTGATACAATATATAAAAATTTACTTTGGATTAATTTCTAATATTTTTCTAATAACTTTCATGTTTTTTTGAATAGTAAAAATACAGAACATTTTAAGAGAAAACAACCTTTTTTTCATCGAAATAATTTATATTGTTAAATTATAATATTTAATGGTTTTAATGTAAAAATAAAATATATTTTTATAATTAAATATAAATTATGTCATTATAATTAATTTTACATTGAATTAATATGTAATAATATTTCAATCTTTTATAATGTTTTATCTTTTAAAAACTCATTCTCTCATTATTACAATGGGATTGATTTTGAATTTATTACCACAACTTATATGTTCTAAATTTCTAAAATGGACTCTATATTTGGAATAAGTAGTTCCAAATTATGTTAATAGGCCTTTTTTATTTTTTGGCATTATGAATAGTAACTTTGGTAATTATTTTTATTAACATGGTTGAAGGTAAATCAGGTAATTAAAGGTAAACATAATTTTATAAAATTAGCTTAACACCTTTAAAAATCCTATCGGATGACTAAATTATACCCTTGTAATCTATTTTTATAAATGGAATCAATTAATGACCACTTTCCCATGAATATAACATTAATTTTATTGAAATCAATGAATTTAAAAAATGTCACACTTTATTTTAATATAAATATATTAATTTTAATATATAGATAAACAAGAGACAATATCGACTATAGATAGTCTATAGAAATATAAAATGATTATCCACATAATATAAATGTATTTATAATTTTTAGAAATTAAATAATTACCATTAAGGATGACACAATAGTGACATAAAAATTATTTTATTAATAAAAATATCAAATAAATGGTTTTAAAAATATTAAAATAAATATAATTTTATTTAATTAATATTATCCAGAAATTTTATAGTTGATTATGAATTTTTAGAGCATATTTATGTTGGATCGATAATGTAGATGTATATGTGTAGTAGATGGAACAATACAAGGGGGGGGGGGTGAATTGTAGGTTTAAAACCTTTTGTGTTTAAACACTTAAGAAATTAGTTTAAATGATCTTAAACTAATAAAATTCACAACAAAAACAAATAACCACAAATGTATTGAATATAAAGGTATGATATGATGTAATACTATAAGAAAAGTAAATCAATTGCATTCAATATGAATACAATAATCAGAGTAATAAAATAGTGAAGGATTCTACCATAAAGCGTATAGAATCAATCTAAACAATATGTAACAGTATGATTGTAATTGAAAAAATTAAAAATGAATATGTTATGAAGAAAGGAAAACAATACAATTCCTTTTCTTAAAACAAACAACAACGGACATGTAAAAGTATTACAATTATTTTGACCCAAAGAGAAGGGTTATCCTTTCACCTAGGATAACAGGTCTGTCTTACCACCACCTTGGTAAGCCCTCGATACAATGATCGGTACGTCTGTCTTGCTATCCCTGCAAGCCCTCGATATGATGATCGGTACGTCTGTCTTGCTATCCCAGCAAGCCCTCGATTTTGTAGGTAATCTGCACCGCTGTCTTTCAAACACTTGAAAGCCCTCAATACGATGATTGGTAGTACCGTCTGCCTATCCCCGACAGCCCTTGATCGTTATCACCTGATCGGTCACACAAAGCAAAACAAATCACTTATTGAAATACAAAAACTAAGAATGAGTCATTCACGTTTTGAAGTTTCAAGGCTTTCACACGAAGCAGGAGAGAAGTCACAACTTCTCTCTCTAGAACTTGATATAAGCAAAGTCTCACAGTTGTGTTTCTCAACTTCAAATGATCTTCTATTTATAGGCTGGAGGTTCCAGCGGTCATATTTCCTCCAACAGTTATATTTCTCTAAAAAAATTAGAAGGACTTGGACACCTGGCATTATAACGGTCATATTGAAATAGAAAACATGACATCATTTTGATTAGTTTATAACTAATTCCACGACATCGTTTTGGTTCAAAAAAATTATATATGAAGATGATAAACATCAGTACGATTAATAGAAATCATGTGTTTTTGATAAAGGACCAAAACAAGCATGTAATGAAAATAAAATGTGAGTTCTATAAGTATTACTTAGTGTAAAGTATTGATATGATACAAAGCGAGTATGACGCAAAAAAGTCAGTACGATTGACAGAGTCAATACGATTGAAAGAGTGAGTATGATTGACAGAGTCAGTACGATTGACAGAGTCAGTACAATTGACAGAGTCAATACAATTGACAGAGTGAGTACAATTGACAGAGTCAATATGATTGACAGAGTCAATATGATTGACAGAGTCAGTATGATTGACAGAGTTAGTACGATAAGTATAGTAAGTATGATCAACATATTCAGTATGATCAGCATAGTCAGTACGATCAGCATAGTCATTTGTGATTTACAAAACAAGACATAAAAGTCAAAAGACAACTTTTGACAAAAAAGTTTAATGTTTTGGTTCTAAGTTATCTTCTATGTGGATTTTTTTTAAATTCCAAGAAATGAATAGTGTCAAAATTGACACTATTGATATTTTATAAAAATAACATTTTATTAAATTAATGAAAAATCATTAAAATATTTAAAAATTACAAAATGATAATTATAAGGTCTACAATTTATGAAAAGATCCATTTATTTTCAATTAAAACCATATAATTAAATATTTATAACCATTAAATATTTATAATATATTACCATAATTAAAATTAAATAGATTAAATAAGGACAAATCAAAATGATGAGGATTAAAATAAAAACAAAACATGTATAAATTTTATTGGTTTGGATGATTTCGACCCATACTCATTTAATATTCTAAATAATTCAATTTTTAGGCGTTTTAATTTAAAAATTAATTTATATTAACTTAATAGTTTTGGTTTTTCCAAAGGTTCCCCCACTCTTATAAAAGGTAACCTCTCCTTCTATTTTAATAACACCTCTAAATCTATTTTTCTTTTCCAAAACCTACCCATTTATTTTACCAACTTACATAACTTCATTTTAGAGGCCCCACTTTGTGTATAAATCCATCTTAAGGAGGCCTTTTGTGAAAATAAAAAAGTGATACTCAAAAAGAGGTATTTTTTATCACCTCTTTCAAAATTATCTTTTTCTTATACTTCCACTTATTATTTTTTTCATAATTAAGTAATAAATCCAGTATCTTATATATTATTAAATTTTTCTTTATTTATGGGACAAACGTATAACTCCTTTTATCCATCCTACGGATAACAATATCACCATGTGTGCATACGTATAGCTTACGACCTCCACATCGTAGTGTAATGTTTTATTCAGCAATACTTTATTTGGATGAGTATAATAATGGGTATAATGGGTGTAAATAATGAATATAACATGATTATTATTCTTTATAATTAATATACCATCCAATTCCATACTGTTTAAACATCAATGGGAATGATATAATCGCTCGTGTGTACGTATGACCTACCGTCTCCGCAACGCGGTGAGATTCATTATCCAAGTTAACAATTCAAGAATGGTATTAAAATGTATATTAACTGTAAAAATAATAATTTTGAAATTAATTTCATCATTTATATGAATAAAATACTTAGAATAAAAAACATGACTTACATGGAAAAATAGGAATGGGAAATGAAGTAGTTAACAACCGAAATAATGGTAATATTGAAACACTATTAACAAAATGATATAATAGGATCATATATGATATAAAAAAATATGAATATGGTTTTGGTATAATTTAATAACATAACATAACCATTATAAATAATGTTCGTATACATATAAAGGATATCATACCTAAGGTAAGGGATAATTTCACATTTTCATTATTTTCTGATATTTTTTATACGTATGTATTTACGGTGGTATATTTATCACCAACATCCATGTTTCCTAAATATATAATATTATTTCTATTTTTATACTATTTTTTAAATTCAATTTTACCCATTAGTTATTTTTTATTAAATGGTATGGAATGAATCTTTCATGTATTTTTCATATGAGGTACTTTTTGACCTTTTCGATAAAAGTACAAGAAGAATGTATTTTTTTTAACTTATACTACATGAAAAGTTTTTTACGTCATCGTAAAAAATTATTTAAATGAATATTAATCTACATTATTTAAAGTTTATTTTCAACTAAATTCTTTTCTTTTAAAATTTCACAGCATTTTTATAATAGAAAACATTTTTTGAAGAAGAAGGGATATTTTCTTCAAGAATTAAGCTCAAGTGTTTTATCAAAATTATTTTCCAACTAAGATGAAACATGGTTATGTTTCTATCCCAATTATTAATTTGATTTTATTTTGTTTAATATGGAATTATTTTTATGAAATCCATTAATTTTATATTGATTATGTTTTGATGGAATGGTGTTTAAGAAACCCATTTTATTTCATGGGTTATGCTATGATGAATGATTTATGTTTTTATGGAACATGTAAGAATGATTTAATTATGATATTGTTAGGAAATATATATCCATCCAATGAATTGGGTAATGATTTCTATCTCATTAGAATGACATGATTGAAAAAAAATGTAAATCCAGTTCAGTAATACAGGGCTGAAACGACTAGTAAACCCATTTTATTAATGAACATTGTCTGCTATGATGGTCTTGTCTATGAGATTTGGTTAATAATGAAATGAATTTATAATCTTATGTGTATGACACAAAAATTCTTGTCTTTTTTTATGAATTTTATGATTTTGTTCATTAATTCTTATTAAATTTTATGCTATGACATGATATCATGATATTTCATATGCATGACAAGATTGTAAAATGTTATGTTCTTATGTATTATGATTATGATATCGTTGATATTTCCCTTGTATACCCTTAATGATCATTTTAGATCACCCTTTTACATGTTTCTTTTACCTAGGTCATGAATAAGGGTATTAAGTAAGATATATCAGAAAGAAGTCTAGTTTTGAAGAAATAAGTGGGAGACAATGTAGATGTTTTATGAACCAGTTGTTTATGTCTCTCAGTTTCTAAAGACACTATACCAATACGGTCCTGTCATGGATTTATTATACGTTTTAATGAATGTACATAAATTTTTAGGTTATATAAAGGTATTCAAAGCATTGGTCATTATAAGTTGAGTGGTCAATGAGATTTTAAATCATGAATGGTTATAAACTATGAGGGAAAATGAGTCCACTCAAAACTTTATAAAAATAGCTCACTTTAGTGATTTTGGTACATTGGAAAATTTTATTTGTATTCTCCTTGAACGTAGCTCATTTTGGGTGAACCAAGTAAAATTGGCATGTCTCATGCATGCTCTCATTTCTGTTCATACATTGCTACAGGAAAGGGAGAGAAGAGTATTTTGTTTAACAATGAAACAAGATCCAAAAGGGAAGTAGTTTAAAAATATCTTACACAGATTCATCCCCACTCTCAGGTTATTCATCCTAGTTTGTATAACAATGTTAATTAGTATAAAACTAAAAAATTTATGAGAAAATAAAAAAAAGATGTATCCTCCTCAAACAACCAATCAAAAGATGAAACCTATTTTATGGATCATGTTGAAATAGGTTTTGATACCTCCAGAAATGGAGAAGTTGAATGTAAATGAAAAAATATGGGATAAATGATGAAGCATGAACTAGAATCTTGTCTTGAGAAGAAAAAAAACTCAAGAAGGAGAAGTGGTACCAATAAAATAAAAAATAAAAAATGGATTAAGGGAAATAAGATTATGTCAAGAATGAAATAGAATATATTGATGACATCAATGAATATAAATTTATGGTGGATAGGTAAGAAAATATGATGAGGTATCTTGAGGAAAAATTAGTTTTAAGGGATGAAAAGTTTTCCACGATAAAAGAAAAGTGTATTGATACTTTGAAGGTTTCGGAATAAGATCACAAAGGACTTCAACAATTTATTTTTGTTAAATATTTAAGTTGGATATAATGATTATCTAAATAGATAGGTTAATTATACTCTTAATCACTCATAAAGTAAAATTGTTATCTCTAATAGTGAAAGTTTTAAAAACAAGTATGAGCTAGTCTGAACCATTAGGGAAAGTATAGAAAGTGGTAAACCTTATTTTAAATTTAATTAGGACATGAATATATCAAGAATAATACAACCCCTAGAAAAAATAGGGTCAATATATTGTAGGATACCATCAAAAAATTTATGTACAAAATTTCAATACATAAAGAAGATCAAATTTTTGATGATAATACAAGTTTTGTGGAATATTTAGACATAAATCCTACTATTAATGGTTTAATATTTCATTTCTAGGGAATAAGAATGAAAAAATGGGGATTTATTCTGAGAAAATGAGATTACATTATCAAATGAAGAAACCTATGAATATGAATTTATCTATCCTTACAATAAAATATAGTTTTGTAGGTTTAGAAGAAATTTTTGGTAGATGTGATCAGAAGGATCATAGAGCTAAGGAGTTTATGAATAGCCTACTTGAAAAGATTCCCTATAGTGTAAAAGGAAAGGGAAGTTAAGAGGTAAAGGAAAAAAAGTCATGTGTTTCTAGGAATACCAAGAAGCCATGTGAAAACCCAAAAATTCGGAGCATGGTAAAAAGAGTGAATAACTATTTGAATATCCCAATTAGAAATAGAAAAATATAGAGATAACAAAAATTATTTCTTGTTCTAAAGGGAAACAAGTGGTTCCACATGAAGAGATTTAATTTCATGCATGTTTTTCCAAAAATGATAAACAAAATATTCATGAAAATCTATATCGAAGATGAAATCAATCTATACATGGAATGAAGCACTGTATTAACATAAAAACTATGCAAGAATGATTTATGAAAAAGATAATTCATGCACCATTTAATTCCTTTTTCTTTAAGGTTGATGTTACGAATATAACTCCACAAAAGAAAATAGTTTAAAGGAAGAATAAGATGACCACACAACCTATATAGACTCATGATATGAAAGGAACCATGGAGAATTTTCCCCATGATAATATTGGAATGAATGAAGGATATTGGTTGAGAGGAAAATATCATCATTTATATTATCATTAATGAAATAATAATCCCATCCTTATTCAATTAAACTTGTGTGTTTATACTAACATAAAAGAAATTTAATGAGATAATCCAAAGAGGAAGATGGATATGGGTGTAACTATTATGTTTCAGGGAAGGAGTAAATCATAATAGAGAAAATTAATATCCACGATGAAGGTTCAAGTGTATCCCCTACATGTGTTAAAACTTAAAGAGGATCTATTAAAACATTATTATGTATTGAATATGAAATTTTAGACAACCCCTTAATAATTAGAAGTTAAGGAATTCCAATCAGACTATGTGCCTATAATTAATTCATTTGAAATTTATTTATTTATGGTAATTGTTGGTAGATATGTAAGTTAAAATAAAGGGGGAGTAATATGTCTTGAACTTTAACTATTATATTTAATTTTTTGAAGATTTGTTAGGGTTTAAATTCTTAATAAATATCTTATTATAAATCCTAATATTAGAAATTTGAAAGGGTATCCATACAAAACATATTAATGAAAAATCATGATATCTAGTACTATTCACTCTTGTTTTCTACACCATTTTTTCCAAAGTAGACTAATATTTAATAAATGATGGATCATGTATAAGAAACACGTGGTTCCATACTTCTCTCAAAAAATTGAATGAGGATATAATTATGAAGAAAAAATAAGTTTCTTTTGAGAAATCATGATAAATAATGAATATTAAATGAGTAAAACCCTACCCTATATTACTTTATATTTATTATTAAGAAGGGTGAGAAGATAAAATTTACTTTAAAAATAAAATTGGGTATTGAAAAAAAAATCCATAAGTGGAGATTGATGTGCCAAAATTGATATATGAATATGTGTTATACTTGTTTTTAGTATATTTTTTTGTAAGAGTAATGTATTATGATGGAGAATTTTAATCATAAATGGAAAAGGAAAATGATGTAATTCTATTACTATTTTTATTAAATGGTTCATAATGTTATATCCATTACATGTGATGTTTGTTAATATGGTATTCAAGTAAAAGACAAGTGTTAATGAAGGAACACTATTAAAAACACTTCCAAAGATGTTTGGAAGAGGCCAACTAGTGGGGAGATGGAATAATAAATATGAAGGAAGAAAAATTACAGAGGAAGTTTTGAGAGACTATCCAATGGTAGGAAATATTTGGATGATGATTTGGAAGTGTTGAGGATTATTCTGAGTTGATTTGAGTTGATGAAGAAGTCCCTAAGATGATCTATGTTTGAGGTAGAATCAATTATAAAATGCATTGTCGAAGATAAATTAGAGAAATCCCTGAACCCTATATACATCATAACAGTGATAATGAGATAGAATGTGAAGTAAAATGGAAAATATATGTGGAGTTATTAAGGATGTATTGACTTTATAAGATTTATTTTTTTGACTCGGAATGAGAAAATGGAAAATTAATTGCATATTCATAAGAATGATTGAAGGCTGTGTATGGATGATTATAGATTCTATAAGAGTCATTGATTTTTTGATGGATTTTCATTGTAACTCATAAGGATCATTTTTTTATGTATAAAGATGATTTTAGATTTCTTAAGGTTGATAATATTCATAAGGTTCATCTGAGAAGAATTTTTAAATTCATATGATTTTTTTACAAAAAATGTAGGGTTGATCTTGTGAAGAATTTTTGGAAAATAGAAGATTCACGAGAACATAAGTTTGAGTATCTTAGAAATGTTAGTTTTAGATAAAAAATAAAACTTTATATAGTTCATTCCTTTGTCAAAAATCATGAAGTGAAAAAATTCATAACTAAGAATTATGAAGAATATAAGAATTAAATTAGGCAATGCTTTGTATTTTTCTTCATGGATTCAAACATTGTAAACATTCAAGTGGATCATGATTCATGTTAAGAAGTAATGATAGGAGTTTCAATCTAGGATTCACATAGAAACACCTTAATTCTTGGATTCTTTCACATGTTTAGGAATAATACAAGATTCAAATATAACAGATTTGGTGGATAATGATATGGCGTTATAATATCTCATAAGAATAAAATAATCCTAAGATTCTTGATGTTTTAAATGGGGGATTGACCAGTAATTTTGAATGAATAGATTTTTAGAATTCAAACCAGAGAATATCCACCAGTTTAAATGAAGATAGTTCCCACCACTTAGATTAATGGTGGTTTCCATAATTCCTTTATGGAAATAGGTATTCATGATATTATTATATTAATATAAAAGTGTAAAAAGAATGAGAAAAAGTTAGTGTTCATTTTTTATGTTGAGAAATGAGTATCAGATACACTTCTTTATTGAATAGTTTAAATAAGAAGATTAAATCTTGGAGTTTTTAGAGTGGAAAATAAGACCTTCAGATATTGAGAAAGAACCAGGTTATAGGATGATCTAAAGACACCAGGAAATAAAAATTGTTTTGATATTGAATATCAGACATCAAAATTATTGATAAAGTGATAAAATTCAACTATATTTATCCACATGATTCAATAAGGATGATTTATATCAATTTTTCAGAAGAAAACTAAATAAAGGAGAGACATTTCTTATTTTGGTTCGAATGTTTATAATGGTAGTGAGTAGTTCTTGTTTATAGTGTTAATCTAGAAGGATAATAGTGTGAATCATTGTTAGTGAGATTGAGAATATTCATGGTCTAACCACATGGGTTTATTGGGTAGAATATGTGATTTGGGGGGGTTTATAGAATCAAAACTAGGATTATGATCTCACATTGAGGATGAACCTTTTAAAAATAAATGTGTACTATTCCTTATACACTCTTGTATTAGAGGTGAGGAAGATTCCATACTGAGTGGATTGATATATTAACCGATCATTGTGGTTTAATTAATAAGAAACTTTTTTAAAAATGTATTGTTAACTCTTAGTTGTCTACCCATATACAGGTACTGCACTTGAGAAAAATCCTTAATGATTATGATCCCCATCACCTGATAGTCATAAATCATTTATGTCCTATCATATTTATGTGTATAGATAACATGAAATATGAGTTTAAGATTACCATCATAGAATCATGTGGTTCTCATTGTACCTAGAAACTACTATAGAATTTTAATATAACATGTAATCTAAGGACATTAATATATACAGTTTTCATATAATTAATAATACTATAATGGTTAGTGAAACACCCACACACACACACATATATATCAAGGTGTATAGATGACATGTTAATTAAAATGTATAACTTCAAGTAGGGTTTAGTGAACCCACTCTCACAACAATATCATTTTCACTAGATCTGACTAATAACCACTCTCAATATTATTTATTTCAAATGTGAATCATGATTTTGTTGAGATATTTTTTTATTCAATAGATCTACCAAATTATCCTCTATGACTACTCTGATAACTTCAACATCACATCTTTGAGTAAAATCTATAAATATATGAACCTCTAGAATTATATAATTTATCCTTTGGAATAACCAAGGCTCCATGGAATGTAACATTGTTTCAATATAAAAAAATACTATAACATGGTTTTCACTACTAGGTAAAACACCAAGATATAATAAAAAAAATTATATCGAAAATGATTCCTTAGTTCCATTAAAAACCTCTATATACTCAAATTCTATTGTATAATTGGTGATCATGGTTTGATTTATTATTATATAGCTTACTGAACCACCAATAATGTAAATGATATATCTTGAATAATATTTAATATCATCATTATTTTTCTAGAATCTACATTAGTGTATCCCCTCACTAGTAGCTCCTCATCTTCTCCATATACTAAGAACATATTCTATGAACCCCTCAAGTATTTTAAGATATATTTTACTTCCTCCAAGTGTAGCTCTCCTGGAATTTCTTGATATCTTCACACCATTATTAATGTATAGAAAAAATGAAACCTAATACATAGAATTAATTACATAATATATTTTATTACCAAAGCATAAGAAACTATACTCATTCAGTTTATCTCCTCTTATGTTTATGAACATATTTTTATAGATAGATTCATACCACATGACATTATCATTAATACATTCTTTGATTATTCTATATTTCACTTTTGTATTACATTGTTAATATATATATTATAACTTAGTCTAAGTAAATTTGAGATATATCTTGATATATCTCGAACCCTAGAATATAATATACTTCACCTAAGTCTTTCATGGATAAAAATTCATTTAACCACATCTTAATAGATCATAAGCCTTGAACATCATTTCCCATTAATAATATGTTATCTACATATAATACTTGAAAAAATGGCACTCCAACTAATATTCTTGCAAACACATTGGTCACTTCAATTCCTAATGAAATAAAATTCTCATATAAACTTATCAAATAAAACATTCCAATATCCTGATACTTTATTTAATCTATAAATTAATATCTATATATTTTATAGTTTTTTAAAATTCAAATATATAAAAACCCTTCTAGTTCATTCTTATAGATATATTCAACTAATTTGGCATTTAGGAATGTAGTTTTGACATCCATTTGAAAAATATTATAACCATGAAAGGTTTATATTATATGTAAAATTATAAATGATCATATCTTTGTGATTGGTGAAGAGGTTTCATCATAATCAATAGCTTAACAAATTATTAATTACTTTACAACTAACCATAATTTATAGTAATTTAATATAACATCCCTGTTTATATTTTCCATGAATACCCATTTCAACCCACTAGGTTTTTCATTGGAAGTTGGTCTTATGAAAGTTGATACATGATTTTAATACATGGAATTTATTTCAAAATCCACAGATTCTTTATATTCAACATCATATTTTCTATATACTAATTACTAATAAGTAATATGTTCTTTATCCACAAGTAACCATGTTTCATCTGACTCGTTGATAAAAAGATTATATATCTTTAGTTCTATAACTAATCTCATTGACCTACATAATACTTGTGTCCTGGGAACATATTCTTATTTTACCATTTTTGATGGAGTTTGTTTCTGCCCAAACTCTTATTCATCTGAAGCTTCAACTTCATAAAATTTAATATTTCCCGTACAATTTAATTTGGAAATATTCTCCCTTTATATAAATATAAAATGTATTATAATGATTACTTTTCTATTTAAACAGCTGTTTAGGTAATATTTTTTTTCATTATGATATCCTATAGATATTCACTTTATTCCTTTTGATATGATTTTTCATTTGGTATTATCTCGAAAAACAATTCACTTATGAATAAATGTATATGTAATAGTGTAGGTTTCCATCCATAATATAACTCATATGTAATGCCATCTAACACTTTATTTTTCACTTGATTTAGTGTACATGCCATTGTTTACAATGTATATTTCCAAAAAGAAAATAGAAGAATTTCATGACGCATTATAGATATATAAATGTCAATAAAGATGAAATTTGTCCTTTTATTAACCCCATTAAACTATTTTTTATAAAGAATAGTTTCTTGGAAAACTATCCAACACTACTTTAAATGATCTATGGAAGATTGGTTAAGATATTCTACACTACTATCTAAGTAGATATTCTTAATCTTCTTTTCTATACGATTCTTTACTTCATTAGGATATTCCTTAAATATAGTAATGTAATTTTACTTATACCTCATTATATAGATATAAACACATTTAGTTAATTAATTAGTAAAAGTAATTAAATAATAATACACTCCTCTTGTCACTTTTAGAAATATACTATCTACATCAGTATACATAAATTCCCCAAGATTCGTTTCTCTCTCTCATTTTCCATATAAATTTTCATTGATAATTTTCATTATAACCAAGAATGACATGCATCTATGTTTTTAACAAAAAATATTCTAAATACGCTTCTTGTTATTATTTATTCAAACTTGTAATTTATATAACCAAGCCAAAAGTTTCATATATGGGTGGGATAAGAGTCTTATCCAATATATTTTTCATTAATATTGGATTTCTAAATTCAAGTACATATAAACCATTATTTTGATATTCAATTCTGTAACATAATTTTTTCTTATAAAAAAATATTATAAAACTTTAAATAAAACCCCTTAGTTCCAAAACATGACACAAAATAACATTTTTAGTAACTTGAGAAACATAATTATAGTTTTCTAATAAAATAACCAATCCATTTTAAGTGGGGTGATATTCTACTATTTCCAATGCTATAAGTTTTTTCCCCTTAGGTACTCAGTGATCCACTAAACCCTATGGTATTCTCCTTAATCTACTTGGTTTATATAATAAAAAAAATGTGTGATATAAAACATATATCCAATACCCAAATTTTTAAAACTAATAGATTATATTCAATGATAAATATACCTAAAGTGTATGAATCACCTTTATTTTTCTTCCTATACATGAAATGATTCTTCCATTGAACCTTCTTTTTTTGGTATCAATTATTTTTTATAATCAGAGATGTAGGGAAAAAAATAAAATTTTACATTAGATTCATGTTGTAAAATCATATGTGATACTATATCGTCTGATTGTCAATGAAACTAATGCCTGTAATTTTATTAAGAATGAAAAATTAAATATAAGGGATACCACTTTTGATTTGAAGAAATTATAGCAGTATGCTCAAAACTAATGATTGTTTCATTAAATATCTAAAGAGGTAACCGTCTAGATCATACACACATGCTTCAATATATTTATGGTATGTTGATCCATGAACTCTAAGTGCTAGTGTATAGATTCCGATTAGCTTTTGATGTAATCAAAATTGTCATAACACTGATTACTTGACCCAGGTGTGGAGATCTTGTATTAGGATGACCTATACTCGCCTTCATCACTATATAAATTGAAATATATGATGTAAAACTGATCAAATTATTATTATAAATAGAACCCAATAACTTGGGCTTATTTTATTTTATATAGGTAGGATTAATATTATCAAACTTGCTCTTTTGCCCTTTAATAAAGATAAAATTCTAAATAATTCATATATGACACTTAGACCCATTAAAACATGTCCCAATTGTAATAAGTATATTATCAAATACTTGTAACATCATAATTATGTTACGTGATAAAATATGAGCCATAAACTAAACATATTTATCCCATGGAATATTTAACAAACCTTGAATAATGAATACTCCTTCACAAAATATTTTTCATTGTATTCACTTAACAACTTATGATTTCTTTAATAAATTAATTACTAATTATTATAAACCTGAAAAATGTTTTATTTATTTATTTTCTTCTAATCAGACATACTTGGACATTAATATACCACTTTCATGAATCCCACTATGTCTCAAAAATCGAATTCATTATAATTGGAATTTTTTTTTGAAATAACTTTTAGTGTAACCCTCTTGGACCTTATCATGAAAGTAGTGATTTTCACTAATTGACAAGGATTAGTTTCTAGAAACACATCAAGGACAATAAATATATATTTTTACGTCATAGCAATGAAAAACTTACCTATAAACAAAAACTATGTAATATGATCTATTTTTCTCATGATATCTCATAATGATGGATTCATATAATATATAACTATCTTTAAATTATTTATTTATTATTTATTTGAACATAATATATGGACTTACGTACTTCTACCATGGACATGTATTTAATGAATTTATGACAATCCTAGTCAATTGGTCCTAAAATATATCTTCCTATACTTGTAAGTGAAAACCCTTCATGGATTGTTTAGTTAACTTAATATCATAAATGATGAAACTAACAAAATATATCATTCTAGAAACATATAATATCGTGGTTTTCATCATGCATAAAAGTATGTGGGGAATGATATACATTTTTGGTTTTTTAGGGATAAAAAACACTTTTTAGCCACAATGTAATAGATTAAACAAACCTATAAAATGATCGAACCATGCAATATAATTGAAACCTTGATAAAATATAAATGAAGATATTGTATTTTTACCTTAAACCAAAGATTCCAATCCTACTTTTTTCTATTTCATTTAAATATTTTGATGAAGTTCACTAAAAGTGGAGGCCAAAGTATGTCCCACCTTTAGAGGTATACATAGGCTACTAAATCCCTCATCATATGAGCATAATCCATCTTATCACCATGGAATGACAGTGCCTCAATTAGTAAATGTGGAAGATGAATAGAGATTCATGTGGGAGATATTGGGGCAAGAATAAATGGGAAACCATAATATCATCACATAGCAGTGGACTCTTTATAGGGACTTTGAGGATGCTCCTCGGTAATTCACACATTTACTCTTGTATTATAACATATGAGAAAATGTATTCGTTGATTAATGAAACCCTTTTCATGAATGAATCTAATCATATATAATTCATATTTTTCAATGACTAGTTAATGATATCCTACATGGGATGATCACTTGAATTCTTACTATTAACGTTCAACCATATATACAATGAAATGTATTAGTAAGTTGTATATTATCACTCTATAGAAGTATGCATTATGATATGGCTCTAATCATACCTTATTATTGGAAATGGATACTAGTATGGAATCATATTCCATTACTTATTATATACGCTGATTATTTAATGTAATTTATTTAATTGCATCACATGAAAATGGTATTTAGGTCATATAATATCCTTCAATATTCTGCTTATGTTAAAGCCTAAAAACATTGTTCCATTTCACCATATATTGTATCACAAACAATAACTTGTGAGCCATGTCCCAAATTCTCTTTGGATATATTCCAAAACACATTTTGATTGTTATCATTAACTTCACCATGTATTACATCATATATAATAACTTTGTAAATCTCATCCAAACTCTTTTGGATAAAATCTAAAATAATTTTAGAGAATCTCTTTTATTAAAACTCAATCCTCATCCAGTAAATGAAAAAGTGTGGCCCCATGATAATTTTTGTAATTGATAGAAAATTTTAATCTCTAGGTATATAAATGTCATAAAATAGAGAACTATATAAAATTATCAATGATACTCAAGCTATAAATGGATCTTGAGTGATCCCCATTGAACACATGTATCTCTAAACCTATTCCCACTAGTCGCATCACATACTAGAATGAACTCTTATAAATTACCTTTGTTTAAGACATTGAGTGACCATATAAAACGAAGTATGTCAATCCCATATATATAACTCATATGATATCAATTCTGTAAGTATAAACTAACCTGGTCGACTAATACATCTCATTTCATTCACAGCTATGAATAATCATATCACATATCCTTAACCTCAATAGATAATCACATCATATATATTATTTTTATGTAACTAGACACTCCTAAATCTATATAAATTAAGGGAAAAACTCCAAAATAATCATATGAGAATAAAATCTAATCTTAGTTTAGCTCCAACCGACAAAATGATCAATAATATACCCATTTACCCCTGATTATCTAAGACTTAAGACTTGAATAAGAAAGGAATCAAATTATTAATTTTTTTATTCAAGGTATCTCAGCAACCTTAGGTAGTGTGAACTCTAAATAGGATCCATGTATCCCTATTATACCAAATAAATAGTGCATGACACTCCATGTGGTACACTTAGTTGGTTATATAGTGCACATAAATACTTTTCATGCCCCATGAACATATTTTGTATCTCCATACAATAATCCCAATCATGCTAAATTTAACATTTTGTCATAATTTATAAAACTACATGAATAAAATTAGATAATTATAACTCAAAGTCATATTTTGAGAGGTAAATTATCATTACGTTTCACAAAATGTATATTAATATATACATTTATATAGATAATGTGAAAGAATGATAAATTGAATATTTCATGTTATATGATACATTTTTTTATTCATATAATTTTTTAAAGAATATATAAAAATTCACTACATAAGAACCTTTCCAACATATCATATATGTTATAATTCTATACCAACATTATGTTTTGTCACTATCTAGGTTTTTTTAACTTATTTCATCTATATGTAATTCCCACCAAATATCCATGTGACTATATGATAAATCCCACCCCCTAAACTCTTTATTAGAAACATTTATATAGAAAGTATGTTTGAATATTTTTGAGATTTGGTAATATTTTTTAATATTAAAATATGTGAACATTTTCAAACTTCTTAACTCTAAAACATCAAATAATGCGATGCCAACTTTTTTATCAACTTAAAAAACGAGTTTAACAACATCACCCTTATAACCCTTTATATAAAACATTTTCCTTGAGATATTTTGATAAATAATGTAACTATTATCACTTACTAAGACTTCCTAAACTCTTTTATGATAAAGTGACATTCACTTTTTTATAGAAACTAAATGTAAGTCTTTATATTTTTTGTTATCGTTATACCCTAAAACTCTTTTAGGATATCAATTGATATTCACTTTGTAGTTTGACTAGAATAATAATTTAGGAAATATTGATATTCAATTAATCATGGTAACTAAATACCATTTTTACATTTTTATTTTCCATCATATATCCTAGAATCGTTAGGATATTAAGTTGAAATAACATTAATTTTAGACTAGTATAATCTTTTATTTATTAACTTTGAACTTCTCTAATAACAAACATACTCTCACTATACTATTAAACAATATATTCTTTTCAAAATATAATGATAAGTTACAAAAAACTCCGTTATGTCATTAAATAAAACTTATTTACTTTTAACATATATATTTAACAAATAAACTATTGTTTACACATCATATGTGTTACCCTATGTATTTCAAGAATTGTTTCTTGAAAATAAGACTTTATTACTTAAAATATTCCATTGATGGGTTCTTGGACCATCTTACCTCATATTTTAATAGACATATGGATAAAATTTTTATTCATGGTAAATTTTTTTATCCTTGAAACATTTTCAAATCATGTTATATAATCCAATAGATCATAAACCATGTGTTTAAAATTAACTATATTATATTTTTCATAACATCATGTTGTTAAAAAACAACTCCTACTATCATATAAGATAAATAATATAATTGTACACATTTTTATTTATATCCATCTATGCTTGATAAACTCCTTGAAATTCAAAACTTTGATGAATAATTTTTTTTTCACCATTTGAATAAAAAAATACAAGATCTATTGATTATTACCTTGAATTTTAACTTCTATATATTTACAGTACTTTTAAAATAAATATTTGGAATCACATGACCTCAAAAATTAGCAAATAATTTTTTACTACATGAACACCTATCATGGGTATTTTATATAGCCTCACAATACCCTTCATGTATCCTAAAAATTAAATAATATGAAATCATTACTCATTTTTCTAATAAATATATGTTTCAATTACCTTAACTAGTTTCTCTAAGAAACATTATTTGAATCTTTAACAAATTTTTATTCTTCTAGTTTAAACTTTTACCCACTTATAATATCAATATTACACCAAAACTTAGAAATCATATTCCAAGTTCAATTATCCTTAACTCTTTGAAAATATCAAGTAATTTCTTTTGAACTCATATATATTTTTGGAACATTAAAATCATTGAAAATAAAAATGATTTCATTAACTAAAAAATACTTAAGGAAACTGTTAGTATCTCTAAGTCAGTATAATCTTCAATCACATTGATTATATGAGTGGTGAATGAAGTTCTTTTATTATCCTATATCTAATACCTTTGAAACCTTAAGTGAATCATTATATGACTCTCATAAGAATATATATACACATGTTGAATTATATTAATACTTCGTTATTTAATAATAGGTTTCTCTAATACATAGAATTTTATTTTACTTAATAACTTATATTAAGTTATTGGAATTATACTTTCATATATTAATCTTATCTTTTTCAAGGATCAATTTAAAAATTATGTTTGATGATGATGTTATTATCTTTAACAGAACCATTTATCAGATTAGTTTCATATATTATTACAATTTAATAATGACTTTTATTAAACATCCTTCCAAAAAATGATGAACTATTTTAAACTCATAATATCCATTAGTGGGATAAGATCCATATTTCACTAAGAAATGAGTCTTCTATGGTGTTTCTCTAAAAACATGGCTATTTAGGTAGCTAATCATCCCAACCATATCATATATGACTCTTGGATATTTGAGTGGAGGAATATTTATCCAATCCATCATGTTGATGAACTCAACCCTACTCCTCTGATAACATAATCATATTAGGGTCTCCCAAATGAGTGTAACACAAATAAAATACCATGAATGGGAACCTAATATTATTAGGGATACCTATTATTTTCTTTAAATACATTATATAATCTATGGAAACCCAACTATGACATGACCTACCCATTTGGATGATAAATATCTTGAAAAGTGTTGATTTTGAAGGAATCTTAAACATAGTATTTTGGAGGGGATTTGATCTCATCATATTATCTCATGCTATCACCTTTATACATTCACGTTTCCAGTGATTTAATTTAGAATCATATTTCTTCCATGAAACCAATATATTCAAACCATATTTATGTTTAACCCTTTACAAAACTCATACTTTGTGTTACTCACATAAACAATAATCAAAATATGTTTACACATATCCAACTGCATCTCATGCATAAGGTACATGATCTTTTCATGTAAATGTTTATAATTATATGAAATTGAAAATCCACTCATGAGTAATCCTGGATCCAAATATAACAAACCCCCACTTTTCACGAATAATTAATAATCCACCATGATAGTATGAAAATAGTGACATAGGTTTTTCTTGAATGGAATTTAGGATAATTTTGAGTTTTAGATTCCCCAGAACTCCATAGGGGTAAAATTGTAAAATTACCCTAGTAGATAGCCTAAAAAAATTTATAAGGGGTTTGTTGAACCTAAGGGAGTTGTGTTTACCATAGAAAAAATTTGGTTTAAATTTTAAAGTCTTGAAGAGAATATATATTAATAAATTAATTATAATTATTATTTTTATTATAAGCATGTGAATTCATAGGAAAAATTACTTTCCTTAAAAAAATACTCATATTGGATGATTGAGACTATAGTTGGATAAAAAATGATGGTTTTACCAGTAGAGTGGCATATTTTTGGTTTTAAATAGAGTTTTTGAGTTTGATATGTCACAGGTGAAATCAATTAACTGAATATATTTAATTAAATCATTATATTAAATTAAACTATTTATCTAATATTATGGTGAAATCCTAAGGGCCACATATAAATACCCCTATTATGAAATTTCTATAGGGTTAACATTTCCTTCAATGAAATAAACCTAGATAGACAATGGAGAGATTTATAGGGATTGTATATTTCCTCATGACAATTTACAAACAATATTTAATGAGTGATGACTGTCATGATTCACGATACCATGTCTACATTAACAGATTGAATAAATGATGATACACTATTAATTTATGGTTTTTTCTCATTGGTATCTTATTCATAGATTTTATTTTTGAACGATATTTTTTTGTCCCCATTCTTTGTGATTGGATCAGGTGGAATGTATATCAAATTTATTTCCTTCTCCTATCCCCGTTTATGGTATTTCAATCCCTAACACGATATAAATTTTAGGATATATTTATTTAACCCTTATCTTATTGGTTTATGATAATAGTTTTGGTGATGGATCAATGAAGAATAAGGTTAGATTATCCCATCATTTTCTTCCCTCTCTCCCATGTTCTCTCTCCCTCCATCCACCCCCCAAACACTCTCACTCATAACCATCTCACAAGTAGAAAATGGGTAATTTTCCCTAACCATGGTAGGCGTTCTTGATGGGAGGTGTGAAAAATTACCCTGAAGAGGCTTGGGATGGGTGAAGCGGTGGTGATCAATGAGATATGTGGTGGTGATGTGGTGACATAAATAGAGAAGTAGTGGCATAGGGGACCACTTAGAGGTAGTGAATTACAACCACATTACAGAAAATGATGTGGATATGATGGTCAGTTATGTGGGGTAGTGAGCTTGGGGATTCTTAGGATCACAAGAGGTGGGAGGCAGGGGTCAAACCTTAGCATCTCCTTAGCTGTCCAATCCAACTAGGATTGAACAACAACCCAATTTACATGTGGTGTATAGATATTATAGACCTTCCTAACCACACTGGACAGGGTGAAGCTGGCTATCTCAATTAATATCCATGAAACACCATCCAATTAATGTAATCCTTAACACGCATAAGGTATACATTCTCACATACCCCCGACTCTAGCACACCATGTGGCACTCTTTTTAACTATAATGAATTATTTCAAAAATTCTTCACTGGGTATCCATTTCATGAGAATAAATAGTATATCCTTATTATATTTATAAATAGACCACAATGGAGTGGTCTTTTTGGACATTAAATGTTATTTGTGAGGTTATATAGGTATATCATGACTTTATCTTTGAAGGGTCTATGATTGTGGTCTGGCGTGAGGGTTAGAGTGTTAATGAGGGTAAAAAACCTCCCTTATGGAATGATTGTCTCAGGGTGTGGGTTACCCCACTATCCTAAAATAATGTTGGAATTCACCATATTTTTCATATACTTATCAAGGCATGGTATCCTCTATCTGTGGATCAGATAGATTCAGTATTCCACCCACATACTTGGGGTGTAGGATCTGCTGTCTACGGAGGTGGTATTTACCATGTCTAAAAATCTCATATGGGGAGAATGATCCTATACTAAATTTTTTGTCTCTCTTACTTAACATGGTCATAATATCCTCTATTATATTTCTAGATCGGTGATATGGGTTGATTGGTTGGGTAGATCAGATTTTTGGGACACCATACAGATTTAACATTTTGTTGGGTTGTTTAGAATGCGTCTCTCCTATGTCAGGGGTTTTGATTAGTCATTGAAAGAGGATAATATTAATTGTTAATATTTTAATATTCATTTTCTTCATTATTCATAAACATTGGTATTAGTTTATTTAAAACTTATTTTCACATCATCTTCATAATCCTTTCCTAAAATCGACTAATACTAGGTATATTTTTCAACACCTCTTAAAATACCCATTGTTATTTATTTTAATTTTATATTTAATTATTAGGTCATAGATTTAATGAGGAATATTTTTTTCTTCTAGATCAATGGGATATTCATTGGATAAGTCCATCATATTGGGCCTTGAATCCAAGAAATTTTGGGTAAAGGGAACTGGAAAACAATACATTGATCGGTATGCATAGACCATGATAAAATAACAATTAACCTTAAATTTAAACAATGGATATTTATAAACTTGGATACAAGTTTATTAAATAATGGAAAAAAATAATTATGATTTTTTGATGTGATCCAGGTTCCCAAGTTGAAGATTATATTTTAGGCCAGATTTTGTGGCCCATAATGATAGCCCACCATTTTGATCATAACTCCAAGAACAAAAATCCAATTGGGTATGAATTTTACATAATTCTTGTAGATATCTTAGGAAACCATTAATTATTCTAGTACCAAACCATATTTTGATGTATAGAAGTTCTTTCAGGAACATCTGTTTGAGGGATTCAAATTGTCTACGATTTTGGGTCAATGGTGGAAAAGTCTTAATTCCACAAACTTTACACTACCCTATTTATAAACCAATCATGTGGAAATACTTTTAAAGATGGTTAGTGTCCCCAAGTCCTTAAAAATTCTATTTAATCTAGTGTCAGTGAAGCCAATTAGGAGTGTTGTTTGTGTTCTTAAATTATAATTTTATGTAGTTGTTTTGTCTAGGAGAGTTCATTTATCACTTGTATGTTGTTTGGGTCAATATATTTTCTTAGTAAAAGTTATTCTTATTATATTTTTCGTTCAATTTATTAATAATTCGATATATTTTTCTCAATATGTGAATTTATTCACAGATGTTTTTGAAATTATTCACATAATAAGGGAATTTTCTTTATTTCCTTGTTTTCAATTATTCAATTCAACCCTTATGAGTCTACTTCTACCTTCCATTGAAAAAATTGCATAAATGGGGATATAAAAATATTATGGGTTGATCTAGTACGTTTCAAGGGGATGGGTTGGATTTTTTTCTTGTTCTATAAATTTTAAATGAGTTCTTTTAGTTTATATTTTCATTCGATGATTTTATTTCTTCCTCATCCTTATTGAATTTCAAGTCAATGCGTTTCAAAAACTAATATGACCCTTTAACTTTGAGTACTCATGAAAATGATATTTATAGTGTACATGTGATTAGAATTTAATTGTTTTAGGTATTAAACCAATAATTGGAGAGGTTATTTTGATCTTATTGAATGAATCACTGTCAAGTTTAAAAAAAGAAATCATCTAAAATAAATCCTTCCAATCAAACATTAAAAATAACCTAGGATAAAATCATTCACATAAATTAAATTTAAGTAGGTATGTTTTATTCTATTAACCCCACTCAAATAAAACCCAATGTTTTCTTCTTTGTATCTAATATCCTCATATGATGTTTATGTGTCCATAGTTTTCTTCTTAAGTATCTGAGGATTCGATAACCCAATTTGTACTAAAAGTGACTACTTCAACCCTACCTTGAGTAAATTTTGGTGAAACTAGGTTATATCCTTTATATAATTAATGGGTAGTTATTATATTAGGGTTCAATTCCCCCTCAATCGAGATCCATTACTGGGAAAGGCGTGAGTTCTCTAATGTGATTTTGGAATGATGAAATAATAATGATGGATAGTAAGGTGTTTTACTCCCTCAATTGATCATATGTGAGGGGTGGGTTCCCCTTTATGGTTTCAGTGTTAATGAATAAGTTAGAAAGGTTGATAAGAATTAACACTTTATGACTTGTGACTCCTTGGGCACCCCTGGGTTGCCTTCAAGATGAAAAATACAAATAGTATATCATCTTTCGACTATGTGGGATATTTTATAATCAAAGAACAAATGGTTTCTTGTGAGATATGAAAAATTATGGATTTTATTTGAGATGATCATAAAAAATACATTAAGGGTTGGATATAATATTATTGTGACATTTCTGTATCCATATGACTTTTAGTCTTAGAGTATAACTAAATTGTATTTCCTTGTTTTTGTTCATGGTTACTTCCCTATACCAAAGTTTGAGCTGAAATGTTTCTTATATTTTTTTATGGCTTCAGGGAACTCTACTGAGTATGATTATACTCACCCCTACATTGGAATTGTTCCTACATTTTTGGTGTATTTTCATAAAAATTTAGGTTCATAGACAGTCTTGGTGGATGTGAAACCTAAGTGTCTTGTTCAATGCTGATTCCTTGTGATGCTTGGCGATGCATTGTAGTTCATGATGGTGGTGGAGACCATTGCGGCTAGAGATCGATCCAAGATTTCATGTGGTGAGGATAATCTTTCTAGAGTCATATGTTTTTCAGAATCTAAGGGGTTTTGAAAGGATGGTTCTTTCGGTATTTTTTACATGGTGTTTTTCTTATATTCAATGTCTCATGCATCCATCATATACAATTAAGTTATTTATATATATATATATATATATATCTAGTGTTTTTGGTAAGTTTATGTATTACAGATATGTTTATATTGAAAGTTAATGTTGGTTAAGGGCTACCATATTGTGTGATATACCTATTCTATAATAGTAACCATCCCATGACCTATTGAAGGTGATAATGGAGTGGCGTACTTGACTTAATATCAACCCGAGTGGAGACCCAATGATTCAAGTCATATCAAAGTGGTATTAGAGTCCAGTTGAGTCCTAGGGATAAAGTTTAGAGTTAGTATCCATGTGAGGGATGGTTCGGGAATTTAGGGAAATAATGTTAAGGTGGTTTTGAGTTTGCTTATTAGACATGAGTGACTGGAATAGGTGAGATGAATGATTCATCATTTAACTGAGACATTGATTGCCTTTTTAGTTGAACCAAAGATCTTAGACATCGATTTTGGGGTACAAGAAAGTTTTTATATGCATTTTACATCGATCAATTATGATCTATCATGTCCCTAGGATATAAAACAACCCACTGAGGCTCAACATGGTAAATTAGTAAGATGAGTGTACCACACTATGACTGCCTCTAATAGGCCGTGGGCTAGTAAGTAGATTTTAGTAAGCATATCACACTATATGAGAGGCGTTTTTTGGATCGATAGTGACTAACAAAATGAGTAGAGGGGTTTGAATAGTCATTTCAAAAATTTAAAGATAAAACAATAAGAATTTATAAAATAATGATTTATTGTTAGTGTTGTTTTCTTGATATAAAGTGAGTATAAATAAAATTAAAAGATATAAATATTTATATTGGTTCATATCAAAAAGATCCTATTCCACTCCTAAAAATACTTTTCTTTGTGAGAATATTTGTACCCACTAAGAACCTCACTTTTAAAGGTGTGAGAATATGTAATATATGTGTGTGGATCGGCTTTTGAGCAGTCTCTCTCTCATTTCTCCCCCGACCTAGGGTTCCTTTGGTGGCGTTCTGGTGGGGGAGGCATGTGCACCACTTCTCTGGCATTGTCCCCCCCTCCCCTCTTTCCTTCCCTCCTCCCCTCCTCTATTTTCCTCTCTTTTTATTCCTCCCATTCCTTCCCCCCCAGTGTCTTGGTCATCTATTTTCTTTTTTGACTCCCTGTTGAAGCCATCGATTTTCCTCTTCTCTTCTGTTCTGGTTACCACGTTTCCGACCCCACTATGGTCTAGTGAACTGGTTTTCTTGGGGTGGTTTGGGATGTGTAGGTTGAATCGTGTCGGTGTCCCAGGAGATCGACAGAGTTTGTGGTGGATTCGAGAGTCGGGGTTGGTGTTTCTGGGTGACTATGAGCATCTTTGTGGAGACCCCACTACTTCAAACTCTATTATGGATTCTTTCTCCCTCTTCGCTCTCCCTGTTGGTCTGTTTTGGTGGCCTCAAGAGGCTTTGGGATGTGCAGTTTGTTCGTTCGATCGTTTTCCAGGAGCACGCCTTCGATCTATGATGTAGCTATTTCAAATGTTTGTTGTAGTTTATTTGGATGGAATGGGTTTGTTCAATGCTGGTATTATTGTTGTTTGATTTGTTTAGGGATATTGGGTCTCCGAAGGTCATGGTGTTGCTTGGTTCTTGTCGATGTCTAGGGTTTGTTTCATTTTTGTGCATGATATTTGTCTCATATGGTTTGATCCTGAAGGAGGTTCAGGTTTTTGTATTTCAGTTCTATTAAAAGGTGAATTCATGATATGATGATGGTGAGGTTGTTCAGTTTCTCTATGGTTTTCTATTCAGATTTGGTCCTCTATGATGATGACTCCGACGCTTCTTGTGTTGGATATGATGAATCCGTTTTGTGGTTTTGTGAAACGATGTTTCTGTGATCTCAAAAATTTCAGGTGTGGTGTTGGAGAGGGTAAAAGATGATGGTACAGTGACCAAGGAGGTGATGGATCAACGTTTGGTGTGGATGACGATGGCGTGATGATGAATATGGTGTTGTAATGATGCAATGACTCCTGTTTCCTGAGCAGCAATGTAATTTAAAGGATTTTCCTATTTTTGAATCTCAAATATGGGGCCTGGTTTGAATTTTGAATTTATAAGGTGTGATCAGTTTTGTACGGTTCCCACTTTTCTCTCAAAGTGTCTTTATCATGAAAATAACAAAAAAATGATTTTGAGAGAAAAGTGTGAGAACCTGTTACAGAAACTACCTTTTACAAGAAACTAGAGGCATAACCCAGTATTTTTATATGAGACTAAACCTAGTCTGTGACCCGAATTTTGATTGGAAATCACAACCCAAACTTTTTTTATGGTGGAATAACTAGAAAATGAAATACTTTCTTTTGATAGAGAAAAATATAAACTAGACTCAAATAATTAAAAAGATTAGAAATAAAAGATTACATAAAGAAAAAAAAGATAACCTAGTAGATGATCAAAATATTTCAAAGATGATAAAGCTTGATGATCATTGATCACTTGAATAGAATAATATTTAATGTTGACGATATTCTATGATCACAGTGAAGGGACAAAAGTTACATTATTTTCTCAATCATATTAATACCACAGGAATTGGGTCAAGGTTGTATCACCAAAAATCTTATTTCATAAATGATCAGAATGATGATTGTTTTATATGTCTTGAATATGTATATAATGAATCCAAATCGGTTAATTATAACAAATATCTTCCAATAGAACCTACAAAACCAATAGCTGCATGACACTTGTTAGCGTGTAACAATAAAATAATGTTACTGTTACCTTTTATTGTATATTTCATGCTGAATAATAAAGAAAAATTTCACTCTTTATTTATTCATGAAATATCAATATGAAACATTTAAGAAATTCATTATAACAAATAGTTCATAATTAAAAAATAGATAAAATAAACTAAATAATCATATAGTTTATTAAAATAGCAAAAAATTTGTAAAACATAACATCAAAAGAATATATATACTTCATGTATATATGTATATGAAATATGATCAAAATTATTTTTACATAACATATAATTATATTTTAAAAAAATATAATAAAACATTTATCTAAAAAAATTATTTTAATACTATAAATTAAAATATGAAAAATAATTTTTTAGAAAAATTATATTTAACTAATGGTAGATGTAAATACTTGTTGAGAGATTGATCTACTGTTTTTCAGTGGTAGATTGATCTACCAGTGGTGTTGAATAGACGACATACCATTTATTTCCAATGGTAGATTGATATACGTTTGGTATAAGAAGAAAAACAATGAACAAGGAGCATCTTTAATGACATTGTCTAGTGGTAGAGGTTCTCCCATTGCAACTTGCAGCATATATGAATCATGAAGATGATTATTCCATACCAAAGTGAATAGAGATCCCCCAGTAGAGTTAAATCTATTAGGGATGGTGATCTAATAGTGATGGATACAAAAATAAGAAGATGTGCATGGAGAAAATACAATGAAGAAAAATTATTTGCATCCTTGCCATTGTGAAATAGTTAAAGTGTGAACTACTGATAAAAATGAATATACTAGTGGAAGTTATTTTTTAATGTTAGAATGGTCAACTATTGATAAGTTCTACAGGTGACTGATATCCACTAGTGTTTGAGATCTATCGATGTACAACAGTAGATGAAGTAGAAAACATTTTGTTGTTGTGGTTTATGCCATGACAACCAATTTACAAGGAATAACTAATCATGGTGATAAATTGAAGAACTAGTGATTCCATTGAAGCATGATCTTCCATCGTGCAACAATATTTTGATCTATTAGTGGAGAAATGATCCACCAATTGGAGTCCAGAAGATAGATCTACTAGTATATGAAGATGAGAGTCTTTCTTAACTTTATCCTTTAGGAATGAACACTCTCAGTTCTATAATGGAACTCTTGAAAAGCATAGTTTTGGTGAATTGTAAAACATCAAAAAAACTGGATAAATAAGATGAATTAATTTCAAAAAGTTAAGTGTGATAGATTGATCAAGATACAATAGATCAAAATAATGATCGGACGGTTTGAGTGAAACTAATCGAATGATCGAATGCATGTCTATGTTTTTCATAAATAGATGAACAATGATTGTTTTTCATGCATCCCACATTGGATGAAAATTTAGATAATATACTATTTTATAATTAAACTCATCCCATTCCCCAATCAATTTTTCATTGGGGGATCAACACCGGTTCCCAATCACTCACACATGGGACACGATCTAGTGGGATTACTATACCCAATCCATGTGATCCTTTGAGTGCAATCTTGTGGGACTTATACATGGGACCAATCACATACTAACCCACCTATGTGCAGGCTTCAAGGGCCAATCCTTCCATTGGGTAGACTATTCACCCCCTATGAGTGGTTGTAGGGATGGAATAAGATGCTTGCATGGATGGATTATTTTTTTACTAAAAGTCAACACTTAAAAAAATCTATTAACAAACATTATGTAAATTTAAAAATATAACAATCCTTTAAAATTTAACAGCATTAAAACATTTTCAAAAAAACTAAACATTTCAAAGATTAAAAGACATTTATTATTTATAATAATAATAAATGTAAAAATAAAATTATTATATGTAATAAACAATTTGAATTTAATTAAATATGATGAAATAGTAATTTATCAAAATAAATAAAACTGTTAAAGTTTTAAAACCCAATTTAAAATATTTAAAATATCTCCATTTTTATAAATTAAAAATTATAAAAATTATTAATTTTTTAAAAATAATCTCCACCTTTTTGAAATTTATCAAAAATTATATTAGAATTTAATCTTTAAAAACAATCTCTATTTTAATGCATATTCACTACTTAAAAGAAACATAGTAGTATATTGTAAAAAAATTAAACAAATGGTTATAGTATTTAAGTAAATAATTAATTAAAATTGAAAATAGATCAAAAATTAATTTTAAATAGTAAGAACTCATTATATTTTAATCAGAGTAAATTTAAAAAAATAATTTTCAGAACACATGTAAAAATATATTTAAAAACAATGATTATAAAAAATTTAAATTTTAAGCTTCTACAATTCCCAATTATGTCTTTAATTTATCAAATTTAAGAGAGTCTAAAGGTTTAGTGAAAATTTCAGATAATGTTTTTCAGTAGGAAATAATTATAGACATATAACATCTATATTTACATAATCCCTAAGAAAATGAAATATAACATCTATGTTTTTTTTCTAGGGTATTGAAGAGGTTTTTTAGAAATTTAAATTGAACATTAATTATAATAAAAAATAGAATTTTATCAATGTAAAGATCAAAATAATATAGTGTTTATTTAGTCCATATACTCTGGGAATAGAAACTAACATGAGCAACATATTCATTCTTGACTATTGATAATTCTACTAATATTTGTTTCTTAAAAATATATGAAATTAATCTTTTTACTAAAAAATTACACATGCCAGTAGTGCTTATCCAGTCAAGTATACAACCTCCAATGTTAGAAATAGAATAATATTGTAAAACAAATCAATTCTTATTTGAATAAAATAATCTAGTACAAATAGTACAATTAATATATCTAAATTTCATTTTAACATATTTAATTTTACTTTTTATAGAGTTGGACTAACATCTAGCACACAAACAAACTGAGAACATTATGTCTCGTTTAAAAGTAGTGAGATACAATAAACTACTTATCATACCTCTATACAATTTAATATCAACTGAATTTTTAGACATATCTAAATTCAAAATGGAATTATTTATCATTGGTGTTTTCATAGTATAATTATAATCAAACCCAAACATTTTTATAAGTTCTTCAGCATATTAAGATCAATTTAAGAAAATTCCATTTTTCATTTGATTAATTTAAAGGATAAAGAAACATTTTAATTCTCACATTAAACTCGTATCAAGTTCACTTTTCATCCAATTATAAAAATCATTACACAATAAATCTTTTTTTGGTCCAAATATTATATCATCAACATAAATCTATATAATTAGTATTTTATTTGAAAAACTTTTTATAAATAAGTTGCACCAACATTACCTTTAACAAAATCATTTTGTAATATAAACTTTTTTAGTTTTTAATACCAAGCTCTTAGATCTTTATTAAGACCATATAGAGCTTTATTATTTTTAAAAACAAGATTCTAAAATTTACTATTTTCAAATCCATGTGGTTTTATAACATAGATTCCTCTTAAATTATTCCATTTAAAAAGAATTTTTTTACATCCATTAGAAAACATTTATTTGTTTGAAAACAATCATAGGATAATAGAATTCTAATTGCTTCGATCCTTGTAATGACATAAAAAGAATCATTAAATTTAATTTTATCCTCTAAGAAATAACCTTGAGCAACTAGTCTTGATTTATTTTTAACTATGTTTCCATCTTCATCATGATTATTTCGAAAAATACATTTAGTTCCTATTACTGGTTTATCTTTGGGTAACTAAACTAAATCCAAAACTTTATTCATTTCCAATTGAATTAACTGTTCATCCATATAATTAATCCAATTTGAATCAATTTATTTTTTTTTCAATATTTATAGGAAGAAAATCACCAACAAAAGTAGAGTTTTCAGAGTGAAGTAAAAAATATTTTTTGGTTTCTATACCAGATTCTACATTACCAATTACTTTTTCAATATGATGATTATTAATATTTTTATAATCATTTGGATCAGTTTGAGAAGAGATATAATCCCCCATAAATTGATGAATTCTCAATATCTTGGTCATTATCATTACTAAAATTTAATTATCTAAATTCATCATTTTTTTGTTTGGTTCAAAATCCTACATATTATAATTGTTTTCATTAAACATAACATGAAAAAATATTTCAACAACTAATGCTTTATTATTGAAAACTCTATAAGAATATTTTATCATTGTAATATCCTAAAAATAAATCTTCATCTAATTTATAATTTATTTTTTCTAAATTATATTTTGTATTTATGATGTATAATTTACAACCAAATACCCTTAAATATCAAACATTAGGTTTAAACCCTTAAATAGTTCATAAGGGGTCTTATTTAAAAATGGTCTAATAGAAAATCTTTTTATTACATGGATATATATATTTAAAAATTCTTCCCATATGTATTTAGGTATTCTAAATTTCATTAGCATTGATCGAGCCATTTATTGAATAGTTTTGTTCTTTCTTTCTACCACACCATTCTATTATGGTGTCCTAGGGGATGAAAAATAATGTTCATATCCATTTTCATCACAAAATATATAATATTCTAAATTCAAAAATTCACCACCTCTATCACTTTTGATAGAGATAATTGAAATATTATTTATGTTCTGAATAAGCTTATAGAAGACAAAAAATTTGAATAAAGATTCATTTTTATGGTTCAGTAAATAAATATATAAGAATATGTTGTAATAATATAAAATTACAAATAAATACTTATTACCACCAAGACTAATAGGTTTTATATGTTAAAAAATATAGGTAAAAGTTATAAAAATATATCAGTATTAACATTATTTACAAATTTAAATATTCTTTTGTGCTTATTACATTTTAAACTTTAATCACACATGATGTGATTACTTTTTTGTAACTTGGGTAGTTACAGAACCTGTTCATGCTTTGAATGTTTGTGAAAAAATATGAAATTTTCATTTCCAAGCTTCATATTCCACAAAAATTTATCTTCTTCGACAACATTCAAACACTTAACCCTTTTTTTGGTTAGATCATAGAAATCAATAATGCAATCATTCTCTTTTCTATTTGCAGGAAATAAAATTGATTTATTTTTATAATTGTACATTTCTCATTTTCAAATATAACATTTAATCAATCATCCCACAGTTGTGATATACTTATTAGATTATGTTTTAAACAATCTATAAATAATAATTTTGAAATAGTAATAGTTTTGGAATAACCAACATCACATATACCTTTAATATAACCTTTAGAGTTGTCACCAAATATAATTAGGCCACCATTACTTGAATTTGAGGATATAAATTTAGAAATGTCCCATTTCATGTGCCTGTATTAGCCACTATTTAAATTCCACGAGTCTTTGAAACTTTTAAGGAATATTTCCTAAAATTAAACAATTAAAAATATATTGTTAGTACCCATGCTAACTTTGGTCCCACTAAATTATTAATAGAAAATTTTAGAACCCAAATTCATTTAAATAAATGATTAGTGGGAAATTTAGAAAATAAATCTCTAGTAAGGAAAGTTCTGTTATGTAAAAATATCTTTTAAATCATAGTGGACACTCATTAGTATAATTTTATTTTATTACATATTTAAAACATGTAACACTGGAAATTCTTCCTTTTTAGATTTTAATAAAGTTAGTCTTTTTATCCTTAATAAAAAACAATCATATCAAAAACCATTTTTATTTGTGTTTAGTTTCATTAATGACACTATTTAATCATTTTTTTACCTTTAACAAATATAGAAATATTCGCTTTTATATTGAAAAATTCATTTTTCAAATTCACATTCTCCTTTTGAGTAGTCTCTAAATTTGTATAAAATTTAACATTGTATATATAATCTATGTTTATTACTTTATTATTTTTCTACTTTGGGTTCTTACATTAATTTTCAACTTTAGTTAAATCATACAAAACAAAATTAAATCATCTTTAGGGATCTTTATCACTCACTACTAGAAAGTTTTAACATTTTCATTTTCCTCTTTTAGTTATAACAATTCATAATCTTAATCCTCTTTAGATTTATATTTTTAGGAAACATAGTTTTTCAGATGGTCATATTTCATTTTTTACTTTATCATTTTATTTAAAAAAACTTCTTATTTTTAATTTTTATGTTAGTGTACTTTTCAATTATCCTAAGACCATCATTTATTAATATGTATTTTTTTAAATAGTTATTTAACGTTGGAATTAATAAAATAAGAATTAAAACATGAATCATAAACATTTTCATTTTCATATATGATAAATTATTATGATCAATATTTTTTGAAGTTATTACTGAGTAAATATTGAATCATTTACCTCACACTGCATACCCATCAAGTCAAGATTGCATATCTCCTTTTCAATTCTAGAATCACTACTAGAGTCAGAACTTTCTAAGTAGTTCCAACCTCGAAATAAATATTTATTTTATTTTCTTCTTCTTTCTTTGTCTTTCTTTGGATGTTTGATTTTATGAATATGATACGTCATCTGACTTTTATTCCTACACTCATAACAAGTTAATTATGAAACATCATTATTGTTATAGGTATTACATTTCTTGTAGTCATTCTTGAACACCCTCTTAAACTACTTCTTTCCACCTTTGTTTTTCATGAACTTGAAAAACATATTTCTAAAGTGAGGCAAATCCTTGTCACTTATTTAGAACTTATATTTCGAGTCATAAATAACATTATATTTAAATACAATACCTTTTATATTTGTTGAATTATCATCAGAAATATTGTTCATCACTAACTCATACTTTATCATTAAGACGATTAGTTCATCTAAAGTATACTCCTTAAAATTATTACTCTCATCGATGTACACCTTATTTTCATTCCATATTTGTAGAAGATATCTCATTAATATTTCCACTTTAGTTTTATTGTAAATAACTTCTCCAAGAGCACTCATACCATTTGTAATAATTTTACACCAATGAAGCATATGGTTTATTGATTCTTCCCCTCTAATCTTAAAGAATAGGTATTCTGCTCAGAGCATTCCTAGTTTTTTTTCTCTTGATATTTTAAGTCCCATACTAAGACACTTGAAGTATTGTGCATATTTCATGGGCTATGTTATATGATGAGGCATGGATACAGACACTTCTACTTATAGAATAGTATAAAATATTTTTAACTTTATCATTCAGAACATATTTTACCATGTCATTACCTATAAGTGTATCTAGACCATCTTTGGGTAACACATACGAATTTTCCATGATAGTCTAGTGATCCAAACTTACCCGTTTCATGTAGGCATCCATTCGGTATTTCCAAAATACACAATAATTTAAATCCCAGAATATAGGTTTTTTAGAATCCATCCATCATTTGAATTTAAAACACCCATATTAAAAGAATCCTTTTTATTTTATTACTTTTTTATGTCTAGGATATCAGATTAGCATAGAGTTAAAAATAAACAAAAAAATGGGGAATCTCAATATACTTTTAATAAATAATCTCCTATGGTACCAATTATTTGGTATCAGATTAAAATAACCAAAGAGGCTAACTGTAGTACCATAGGTTTTTGATATGTTAAAATTAATATGCGATTTTTTTATTTATAATGGTTATGGGTGAAGGATTTGATTTTTAGGTGAACTTTAGATATGTTTTTGGGGAAAAGGGGATGAGCACGAGATGCGCACGGTTTGAATAAGCCGTTCCGAAATCCTAGAATAAACTATTCAAAATAGTAGTTTTGAGGATGTAGCATCGACATAGGTTGAAACTGGTTAAGGAGAACATATTAGGAGTCCATGAAAGAGTTTCTATAAGGCATTAACTAACACATGGTTAGCACATGATTCTTCAAACTTTGCACATAATCAATGTTAGATTCTAAAAAATATAATTTAATTTTTTTCCTATAATTCCATTATTTTTTTCCTTGTAAACCCTGACTTGGGATTATTCTCTCTTCAATGTAGTATAACCTCTCCCAATAAATTTGGAATCAATCTAGATCCATCCCTCAGCGTTTTGAAGCGCGATTTTTGGGGTATGTTCTGTTCCTCACCATTCTTATAGTGTTTTCTTATATCTACTTAGATAAAATTCTCCTATATTATCATATTAATATATATATATATGCCAATTATGGGTAGATATAAGTTTTTGGATTCCAAATATGATGATATTTGGTCTTGTTGTTGGTAGGAGAAGAGATCTAAGGTGGTTTCGAGGAGAATTGACCCGGTTTCTAAAGCGTTCTTCGTATGTTTACGGTTTTCATCAAAATATTTGAGTTAGGTGGTTTCAATCTCAACTACTATTTATATAAATAATTTTAATGGTTTAAAATTTATTTCTTTATGATGAATTTATTGTGATTTTTCTATTTAAGGATTTTTGGAAAGCCTCTTTTGTGACGGTTTGGTAAATTGTGAAATCTAGAAAAATTGGTGTTCTTGAGAATGTGCTTTGGCTATTGATTTTAAAAAGGGTATTTTAAAATGGGGATTTTCTATAATTTTTCTAATTGGATTAAATAAAGTGTTTTTAATAAAATGAATGATTTTATTGAAATTAATTGGTTGGTTGAAATTGGTTTGTTTAATGGTTTTCAATAAAAGAATGGTTTTTTTTGAAATGGATGAAACGTTTGTTTTGGAATTGGCTAACGACATAATGGTTGTGTGTGTTCATATATTATTTTTGAGGCATGGTTGAAATATGAACTTTTGATCATTGCCAAAGGTGTAATGGAATAATGGTTTTTTGTGTTTATATGGCATTTAGGACGGGTAAGGTTCAAGAGTCTCCCCCATAATTTTTGGGATGGATAAGGACCAGGGCTATCCGTCATCAATCATTCATGTTCATTTGGGTTGGATAAGGGTAATAATTCTACCCTATAATTGTTGGTATGGATAAGGGTTAGGGATTTTCCCAATTTTCTTGGTTTCAATCACGGTCAGTTGTGTGGATATGTGGAATGGTTACACAAAATAGAATGTAAAATGATTTAAATGATTCTTTATGTGATTTCCTTGGAAATTTGTTTTCTATGGATTTAGTTTAAATTTTTATTTAATTTTTCTTAAATTTCTATATATAGACTATTTTATATAAATGTGGCTAACTTTTGAATCCCTGTTGCATGATTAGTGTATTCATTTGGGAAAACCTAATGAGTTTTATACTCACCCTTGCTTTGGCACTTTGGTGATTTTGAAGATGTCATCTACTAGGCTATGGGAAAAGGTAAGTAATCACATGTATTTAGCACCACCGTGTGATACTTGTGCTATTTAGTGATTGGAGAAATGGTCTTTTAGACCATGGGGTCTAGTGGTCATCTTATAGTTTATTATTTATCTTTCTGTTGTTTACTTTGATGGTTGTTTTATCTTCTGCTGCACCTTGGTTTGGTTTTGAGATAATAGAAAGTGTTTGAGTTGTAAATCATTTATTCATGAATCATATAGTGACTTATTTGGTTATGGTTTACATGGTTCTTGGTTTTTTTCTCAAAGGATAAAATGCCACCCACTTTCATTTGAAACCCTTCAGTATTTATTATGAGCCTTTGGAACCTTGAAGACATCTATGAAGTCCTAGTAAGGATTAACTGTATTTTCAATCCAATGATAATAAGTGGTTCATTAAAAATGGTTTTAGTTAGTTCGATCCAAAAGTTTCTTTGATATTAGTGGTATCAGCTTGTTGCTTCCTTTGTGGAACAAGTATTCATTAGTTTTCCTGGTCTTGGAGTTGAAATTCGTCTTGTCTATTCCTTGGGTTGTGATATTTGAAAGGAGTAGTATTGTCAGGACTTGAAATGTAGAGAATAAAAATAAATATCTAACCATTTTATGCTAAACATAGATTTACCAATGAGTTGGGTAAAAAAGTGTTTTGGAGACACTTACAGGATATCAGAATCTCATTGTCATGGTTTTAGAAAATGAGATGATCATGCCATGCATTGTAGAGGAATGAATTCCCACTAGTATTTCATAGTTCATTTGGAGTAATGTTTTTTGATTATTTGTAAATCTGTAAATTTTTTAAAAATGCAGAAAATTATTTTCAAATGAAAGACATTGAAAAGGGAAAGATTGATGTATTTTGAAAATTATTTGACTTTAAAAAGAAAGAATTGATTTTTTTTAAAAAGGTTGAATGTGGAAGAGGTTGTTTTGGAGAATGATGCTATGATAGTTGATGTGAGAGGATTTGAAATTCTAAGCCTTTATTTTCTAGAGAGTGAGACTACCAAGTTGGTTGTTTGTTTAGAAAATGGCACCTAGTAGGTGTCGTATAAACCAACCGAATGAAACTAAGGAGAATGTGGTTGCACCTAATCCATAGGTGAACCAATAGTTGGTCCAAATCATTGCTAATGATTTTAAAACCATTAAGTCAAGATTTAAACTAGATACTCTATTTATGATATCTATTAATTCTGAAAATACTAATGGAGGTAGTAAAGTTGTATTCGCAAGAGGTTCTCAGAACTCTAACACTAAGAAGAGGGACACCTATTCTCAATAAGGTGGAATATATAAGAATAAAAAAAAGGAGAAATTAACCTTTCTCTAAGACCCAAGATAAATCTTAAAGGTTTTCAGTCTGGTTGACTGAGTCACAACAAGCGACATTGTACATCACAACCAAGAGCATGCCCCAATTACAAAAAATGGGGAATCATCCATGCTTTTGTTACAGTTATCTAAGGTTAGGCGATCGAGACACTTCTCAGGCATCAAAAGCATCAATGATTTGACAGAATAAGGGAAATCTCTACAAGGAAACAAAAAGAAAACTATAGCGACAAAGAAATTGAATGGAGACAAGAAGGTGATTATGGATGATCAGGTTGGACAATATATGGTGAGAGGTATGATTCCATTGAATTATACCCTTATGAAAGTATTTCTTGATAGTGGTACATCACTTTCCTTAATTTCTTTTTGTGTTGTTGCTTTTATAAGTTTAAAACTAGAGACGATTCCCTCTATGTTAAAATATCAAACCCCTATTGGTGAAAAAGAAGATTGAGCCTTTGTGTGCAGAGCTTGTTCTACAACTCACTAAAAAATGTTGAGCTTAGAAGGAGTTATTTTTGACATTAGAAATGATTATAACCCCTTATAAATCCATTATTGATGGTTATGGGGAACCACTGCTAATGTGGTTGCCTACTGTTCGTAGGGGTGGTTTTGAGAAACTACTGGTAAAATCATGATGACTTTAGCAATAGTTACATTAGAGGGGGTTTAAAACCCCTCTAATGTTGACTTAAATTCACTGAAAAATCTTTTATTAGTTGTGGTTTAAATGGAATTGGGGCCAATTCAGGGATGTAGGGGCAGTTTAAACTGCCCCTAATGTGATACTTTAAGGGTGGTTATGGAAACCGCCCCTAAAGCCTCTATTTTGTTAAATTGGACCCCCCCATGTCTACGGACCCCCTGACTCACCCCCGTACCTGTCTCTCTCCCATCCCAAGTCTATCACCCCTGATCCCCATCTCTCTCCCCGTCCCAATCTCCATCTCATGTGCTTATGCACCCGACTGCCTACTCTATCTCTCTCCCTACCTCCTCGTTCCCACGACACCTGCCTCCCCATGTATCTCTCCCAGTCCCTTTTGCCCCCTGGAACCCACCTCTACCTCTGTCCCCCATCACTCACCCCCTGTGTCTCACCATCACCCACCTTTAGTTTGCCACATTGCTTCTCCAAGGGCCCCATCACCCGCATCTAGTTCGCCTCCAGTTCAACGATGTTTCCTATTATTTTTATAAAATTGAGGCAGTGCGAGAATTCGAACCACAGGCTGTATAACATCAGAACGAAGCAACCCACAGTTTGACCACTACAACATTTGTTTTTTATTTATATTAAGTCATATTATCCTCTCTTTATATATATTTGATTCATTATTTTAATAAATATTATTTATATCATATATTTTAACACATTTACACATATAAATTATATATATATACGCATATGTTTATATATATATATAAATTTATTCAATTAAATTATTTATATAGTTAAATACGTATTTATATATTATATACATGTTTATTTATATAAATAATTATGTATATATATATATATATTTAAGTATATAAATAATTTAAATGAATATATTTATAAATACATTTATATTTCTGTGCATTTTTGTATTTATATAATATTTATATAATCAATGCCCAACTGTGTGGACTTCTTTTTTATATCTTTGTAATTTGAATCAATTATTTTTTCTCTATTTTCCATTATATTTTTCCAAATTATTTACATTTTAAAAATCATGAATTTCATGTAGATATAATATGATTATAATATATATTTATTTAATTATTTTTATATACTTATATATATATGTGTGTGTGTGTGATAATAATAATAATATTATTTATTATTATTGTCATTACACTTATTTTTTAAACTATAAAATTCATCTGTCAGTTTTATAAATACCATAAATTTATTTTATGATTTATATCATTCATATATTATGTTAAATATATTTATATTATATATTTATGTAAATTATTTATATAATTTAATATATATATATATATATATTATAGACATGTTTATTTAAATAATATATATAAGTATTTACTTAATATATTTACAAAATGTATCTAAAAAAATATTGATATAATATATTTCAATACATATATTTATTATTATGTACATTATTATATATTTATTTGTATAAATCATATAATATTGTATATAATTAATATATAATTAATATTATATGAAATACATATATATGAAGTACAATGCATACAAATATTTAAATTAAATATAATTAATATTAAATGAAATACAATTTATAAAAATATTATATATGAAATAAAATTTATACAATCATTTATGTAATGTTATATGAAATAAAATTTATACAAATATTTATATAATGTATTTCAATACATATATTTATTATTATTCACATTAATATATATGTATTTCAATAAATATAATTGTATAATATTATGTACAGTAATATATATGAATTTAAATAAATATTATTGTTTAATATTTTGTACGTTAATATACATTTATTTGTATAAGTTGTATATCATATAATATTGATTATATATAATATAAAGACAGGAACATATTATTTGAAAATATATTTATTATTATTATATTATAAATTATAAAAACTACAAGCTCAGGGTTTTATATGGTATAATTTGAAAATAAATAATATTTATTTATATATTTGTATAATATGTTTAGAATTTTATATTATATATAATTAATATTATATGAAATACAATTTATAAAAATAAATTTATATTAATGTACATAATATTATAAAATTATATATATGTATATATATAAATACAATTAAGTACAATCATATAAACATTCTATATGATATTCATATATATAATGCATTTAAATAAATTTATATATTGTGTTTTAATTTTATATATATATATATATATATTATGAAAGTTTCTTTAAAAAAAGGTGGGAGTTTACAACCCCCTCTAATTTAAAGACATTAGAGGGGGTTTTAAACCCCCTCTAATTTAAAGATATTAGAGGGGTTTTTGAACCCCCTCTAATTTAAAGATATTAGAGGGGGTTTTGAACCCCCTATAATTTAAAGACATTAGAGTGGGTTTTAAACCCCCTCTAATTTAAAGACATTTGAGTGGGGTTTCGAACCCCTCTAATTTAAGACATTAGAGGGGGGGGTTCAACCCCTTCTAATTTAAAGACCTTATAGGGGGTTTTGAACCCCCTTTAGAACCAAACTGGATATTAAAACAATAATGTTAAAAAACATAGAGGGGGTCTATAACCCCTTTAAATTCAATGATTAACAAGGGTTCTACATAATATCTCTCTATTTTTTATTGAAAATTAATATAGAGTGGGTTCAGAACCCCCTCTAAATTCGACTATTAGAAGGGTTGTGCAGAACCCCCTCTAATTATACAGAAAATTAATTTAGAGGGGGTTGTGGATAACCCCTCTAAATAACCCCCTCTAATGTACAATGTTTTTTTTGTGGAGACTGTTGATGAAGATGAGAAAAAGACCACACTTCTCAGTGTTTGATATGGATGCCTATGATGTAATCCTATATATGGATTGGTTGAAAATGTTCAAGGCTCACATCGATTGTTATTGTAGAAAAATGATTTTTACAATTGATTATGACTTCGAGAATCTCTTAAGAGGTGGAAGGGTGGTAAAGATAGGTGAAAAAAACTTGTTGGCACTAGCGATGGGAAAAATCTCATACTAGTTCGTAATTTTGTCTTTTTTATCGATAGAATAAACGAGGATAATAATTTTCGTGCAGTTGTGGATCAGTTTCATGATGTGTTTTCTGAAAACAATTCTCAAGCATACCACCTATAAGGGAAGTGGAGTTTATAATTGGTCTCCTTTTGGGGACCATTATTATTTCTATTCCATCTTATAAGATGAAACCAATAGAATTAAGATAACTAAAAGTGCAGTTTGAGGAGCTAGAAAGAAAAGGTTTCATTCGGAAAAGCACATCTCAGTGGGAAGCACCGGTCTTGTTCATAAAGATAGATGATGGAACTATTAGGCTATTCAGTGATTATATCATGCTTAACTAAGTTATGATAAGGAATGTGTATTCACTTCCACATGTTGATTATCTCCTCTATCAATTGAGGGGATACCAGTGGGGCTCTAAAATTGTCCTGTGATAAAGATATAACCAATTGCGAGTTCCGAAGGAAGATATTCCGAAGGCAAATTTTAGAGGAAGATATGGCCACTATGAATATGTATTCATGCCTTTCAGTCTTACAAATGAAACATAAGACTTTATGACTTTGGTGAATTAGATATTTCAATGATATATGGATTATTTTTTGTGGTTTTTTTGGATGATATCTTGGTGTATTCAAGGACAAGGGAGGAGCATGAGGAACACTTAGAAATAGTTTTATAAATCATGAGAGACCATCTCTTGTATTCCAAACTGTCAAAGTGTGATTTTTGGATACTAGAGGTATGATTTCATGGAAATGTAATTTAGAAAAGTGTGTTTCAGTGGATCATGAAAAGATATAAGATGTTATCTCTTGGAAACCCTGGAAGAATTTATTTAAGATACAAAGTTTAATTGGTCTAGATGGTTATTACAAATGCTTTCTATGTGAATTCTCATGACTAGCTTCTCTGATGACAGATTTGACAATGAAGAATTTTCTAATGAGGAATGTTGTATGTCTTTTCAAGAGATGAAGGTTCATCTCACAATAGAACCTTGCTGGATTTTTCCAGAATCAGGATAGGCGTACGTGGTGTACTATGATGCTTTGGGATCTGGGTTGGGATGTATTCTCATGAAAGAAGACCATCTAGTTTCCTATGTTTCAAGATAGTTGCAAACACATGAGAAGAATTACCCAACACATGATACAGAGTTAGCTACAATTTTCGATGACTTGAAGACTTGGCATCATTATCTCTTTGGTGAGAAATTTACTATGTTCATAGACCACAAAATTTTGAAACATATTTTCTCACAATGGTATTTGAATCTAAAGAAAATCAGATGGAAAAAGTATCACTATATGTTTGACTTTGGATTAATGTATACATCGGGAAAAGGTAATTTTTGGGTCAATACATTAATAAGAGAGTCATATGCTTAGTTGGATAAGGAAGCTTCAGATGAATGACAGTTGATGGTGGTCCTAGATGACATTTATGTGAAATGTGAAGACCAAGGTGGTATTGTGGTTTTCTTTTTAGTCTCTGTGGTTCCTAATTTGGTAAATATAGTCAAAGAAGAACAAATACTTGATGTTTAATGTCTGGTTATGAGTTCAAAACTCAATGGTGGGGAGATCATTGAGGGACAGAAACTCGATTAGAGTTTGGTTTTGTGTTTAGATATCAGATGGTTATACCTATGGCTTGTCAGGAACAACTTCTTTATGCCTACCACCATTTGTTATGGACTAATCATCCAGGAATACATAATATGTATAAGACATTGAAGGCACTGTTTTGGTGGAGTGGTATGAAAAGGAAAGTGTAAGAGTTTGTTTCATGGTGCTTAACTTGTCAGGAAGTTAAGGCAGAACATCAATGAACAACAGGCATGTTAGTGTCTTTACCTATCCCAATGTGGAAATGGGAGCATATAGCTATGGATTTTTTACAGTCCTCCCAATAATAGTTTGGAAACACGATGCCATATGGTTTATAGTGGATCAACTTACTATGTTGGCCCATTTCATCCCTATTTGTGAAACTCATTTGGTATAGGGTTTGTCAATAATATATATCCAAGATGTAGTAAAGCAACATGGAATACCAGTTTCAATCATTCCAGACAGAGATATGAGGTTCACATATCATTTTTGGATATCCTTATAGAAAACCCTTGGGACTCAGTTGACTATGAGTATGGCATATCATCCTCAGACGGATGTGAAATCCAAAAGGATGATACAAACTTTGGAAGACATGTTATGGGATTGTGTAATGGATTTTAGTGGCTCATGGGAATAACATATCCAATTAGTGGAGTTCTCGTATAATAACAACTATCATGACTTGATACATATGGATAATTTTGAGGCATTGTATTGGAATCGTTGTCGTTCTCCACTATGTTTGGTGGAAACTGGTGAGACTTCACTTGTTGGGATGAGACTTTTGTAATAAATAATGGAGAAGATTTAGTTGATTAGAAAGAGGATGGAGATGGCTCATAGTCCTTAAAAGTTTTATGCAGAACATCACCAAAGACCGTTGTTATCAATGAGTGATCATGTGTTTCTAAGGATATATCCAAGGCTTGGGCATTAACATTTTGGAAATAAGGGAAAGTTATCTCTTGGATATATAGGACATTTTTAGACACTATAATGGGTTGGAGAGGTGGTATATTGTTTGAAATTTCCACCACGGTTCAGTGAGGTGAATAATGTGTTCCATGTATCTTAGATGAAAAAGTATTAGCTAGATCCCGACTATGTGTTTAGATGGGATCATGTTGACCTAGATCTAGATTATTCATTGGTACATATCCCAATATGGATTGTGGATAGGAAATAGAATGTATTTAATGAAAAAATGACCGGTATAGTGCAGGTTTTATGGAAACATTGTCATATTTAAGAAGATACTTGAGAATGTGAGAAGGAAATGAAAGAGAAAAGGTCAGAACACTTTCGGGGCAGTGATGGTTTTCTAATTTTTGAGGACATAAATACCAATGGTGGGGAGAATTCAGTATGCCTTGTTTCTGGTATGTAACCCTTAATTTTTTATTTTTAAGTTTATAAAGTTTAAGGGTGACCTTTCGATATGTTTTTGGGGTAAAAGGGGATGTGAATGTGTTATGCACGATTTTTCTAAACCGTGCGTAGATCCTAGAAGAAACATTACACAGTAGTAGTTTTGGGGTATTAGTACCAACACAGTGTAAAAATGTTTAGGGATAACATGTGAGGAGTCTGTTTAAGGGTTTCCATAAGGTAGTATCTAATGCATGGTTAGCACACAGGTTGTCTAACCTTGTGAACTAACCATGCGTAGACTAAAAGTTAGATCCTAAAAAATAGGATCTCACTTATTTTTCCAATAACTCCCTAATTTTTTCTCCTTGGAAGTCCTAACTCATTATTCTTATCCATTTATGGTAGGATAAACTCTCCCAAGAGATTTAGAATCAATTGGGAGCCCTCCCTTGGTGTTTTCATGCCCTATTCTTGTAGTAAGTTCCGTTCTTCATCGTTCCTGTCATGTTTCCTTAGATCTAATTAGATTTAATTACCTTATATTCTCAGATTATTAGATCTATTCCCATTATGGGAAGATATACTTTTTTTAGATGTCAAATATGATGATATTTGGGATTTTTTTTCGTAGGAGAAGAGATCTAAGGTGGTTTCATGGAGAATTGACCCAGTTTCTTAAGCATTTTTCGTCTATTTTCGGTTTTCATCGAAACCTTTGAGGTTGGTGGATTCACTCTCTATTTCTCTTTATAGAAATCATTGTCATGATTTCCAATTTATTTCTTTATAATGAATTTATTGTGATTTTTTTGTTTAAGAATTTTTGGAATCCCTCTTTTGTGACGGTTTGGTAAATTGTGAAATATGGAAAATTGGTGTTCTTGATAATGTGCTTTGGTTATTTATTTTAAAATGTGGATTTTCTGGAATTGTGGTAAATGGATTTAATTAATGTGTTTTCAATAAAATGAATGGTTTTATTTAAATGAAATGGTTGGTTGAAATTGGTTTGATTAATGATTTTCAATAAAAGAATGGTTTTATGGAAATGGATGAGACGCTTGTTTTGGAATTGGATAATGACATAATGGTTGTGTGTGTTCATATTTTTTTTTTAGCCTTGGTTGAAATATGAACTTGTTCTCAGTTCCAAATTTGTAATGGAATAATGTTTGGGTGTGTTCATATGAAATTTGGGATGAATAAGGGTTTGGAGTCGCCCCCAAAATTTATAGGACCGATAAGATTCAAGGTTTCCCCCCATTAAAAATTAATATGTATTTGGGTTAGATAAGGGTAAGAAGTGTCCCCTATCATTATTGGGATAGATATGGGTCAGATATTTCCCCCTCTTTCTGGTTTCAAACATGGCCAGTTGTGTGGATATGTAGAATGGTTACACAAAATACAATGTTAATTTATTTAGATGATTGTTCATGTGATTTCCTTGGAAAACTGTATTCTATGGCTTTAGTATCTTTTTTAATATAAAATATTTATATAAATTGATTTATATAAACTATTTCATATAAATGTGGATAACTTTTCTACCTAGTAGTGTGAGTAGGGAAGTCATTGGGGAAAACCTACTAAGTTTTATACTCACCCTTGCTTTGAAACTTTGGTGCTTTTGAAGATGTCATCTAATAGTATTTGGGAAATGTTTTGACATAACACATCCTTATAACCACTTTAGGATACTTGGGATGTTTGGTGATTGAATCACGGAGCTTGTGGATCATGGGTTCTTGTGGTCATCATGGAGATTATTATTTTTCTTTCCACTATTTACTTTGATGGTTGTTTTTTCTGCCGCTGTAGTGTACCTTAGTATGGTTTTGAGATAAAGGAAAGGGGTTGAGTTGTCTTTAATTTATACATGTATCATATTGTGATTTTTTTGTTATGGTTTTTTGGGTAAGTGGTTTTAATTCTAAAAGGGTAAATCACCCCCACTGTCATTTAAAAGCTTTCTGTATTTATTGCAAGCCATTGGCGCCTTGGTGATATCGCTTATGTCATAGTAATGATTCATTGTATTCCCAATCTAATGAGAATGAGTGGGCCATTAAACTAACTATCCTTTAAATAGGGTCCTTCCCTTTTATACCAATATTGGGATTGATACGAATGGCAATAATTATATGAGGGGGGGGTGAATAGTCATTTTAATGGTTTAAAGAAAAAAATAATTGTTTATAAATAAATATTTACAGTGATTATTGTGTTTTTGATATTAAGTGGAGCTTAAATAAAGTGAAAGAAAAAGAATATTTATAGTGGTTTGAACCATAAAGATTCCAGTCCACTCCTCAACCTTCTCTACTATACTAGACGATTGATACCCACTAAGACCTCATTTTAATGGAGTGAAAACCTGTTATAAATACTGTAATTTACAAGAACCTATAGGCACAACCCAATATTTTAATAAGATACTAAACCTAGTATTTTTATATGATAGTAAACCTTGTCTATGACCTAAATTTTTATCAGGATTCACATCCCAAACATACTTTTTTTGGTTGGGAAAAAACCAGAAAATGAAATACTTGATTTTGATTGGGAAAATCATAAACTAGACTCAAAGAATTACAAATAGAAGAAATAAAACATTAAATGAAGACGAAATATATAGAGAAAGTAGTTGATGATCAAAATATGTATAATATGATGAATCTTGATAAATATTTATCACTTGAATGGAATAATACTAAATGGTTAAGATCTTCTATGATCACAGTGAAGGGGAAAAAGTTGTAGTTTATTCTTGATCATATGAGTGTAGATGGAATTGTGTCAAGGTTTTATCACAAACAACTATTATTTCTAGAATGATCTATATTGGGATTGTTTTTATGCCTTTAATATGTCTCGAATTAATCAAACTTGGGTCATTAATACAAAGATCTTCTTGGAGCATATAAAAAACCAATTGCTGCATGAAAATTGTTAGCGCATAATAATAAAATAATGTTACAATTACCTTTTATTGTAAATTTCGCATTGATAAAACATTTAAAAAATTAAATATAATAGATAATTCATTATTATAAAATAGTTAAAATTTGTTATAAGATTATATTTGATTAAGATAGTAAAAAGGTTGTAAAATAGAGCATAATAGAATATATATATGTATGTATATTTTTACATTATATATCCTCAAAATTAATTTTACATAACATATAATTATATTTTCAAAAATTATAATACAAAATTTATCTAAAAATTTATTTTTATACCCTCAATTAAATAAATAAAAATAATTTTTTAGAAAAATTATTCCAATCTAAAGGTAGATGTAAATAACTAGTGGTAGATTGATCTATCATTGTTCAATGGTTGATTGATCTACTGGTGCTTTTGAATATAAGATCTACCGTTTTTTTCCCAATGATAGATTGATCTAGGTATGGTATAAGAAGCTACAATAATGAGAAAGGATTTGTTTCCCTGACACTTCTTATTGGTAGTTAATCTCTAATTAAAACAACAATCATTTATAAAGAATGAAGATGTTATGCCAGGAAAATGAGAAGAGAGTTGTATCAATGGAGTTAAATATACTAGTGCCGGTTCCAGTGATAGATGCATAGAACAATTAATGTGCATGAAGAAACTACTCTAAAGAAAAATCCATTACTGCCATGACACTGTGTAATAAGTAAAGAGTAAACTATGAGTGGAAATTAATCTACGAGTGGAAATGAACTAATAGTGGTTGAATGGTCCACTTTTGATTAGATATATTATTGATCGATATATACTAGTGTTAAAGATCAACCATTGTCTAATGGTAGATGAAATTGAAATCATTATACTAGTTTGGTTCATTCCATGACAACCACTTTGTAAGGAAGAGATCAACATTGTGTGAAACTGGAAAATAGATGTTTCCCTTAAAGCATGATCATTTTTCATGAAATGATAGATTGATCTACCAGTGGAGAAATGAGACACCTATTAGAGTCCAGCAGATAGATCTACCCATGCCTTAATATGGGAGCCAATATTTACTTGATTGTTTAGGTATGAACACTCCCAGTTTGACTATACCACCCTCAAAAAGAAGAGTTTTGTATAATTGTAAAGCATCGAACAAACTAGAGGAAGAAGATGAATTGATTTGAAAAAGATAAGTGTGGGAAATTGATCAAGGCATGAGAAATCAAAATAATGACCATACTATTCAAATGAAACTGATCGAATGGATAAATGCATGTACAAGTTTATAAAGAATGGATTAATAGTGATAGTAGTTCGTATGTACCAATTCAAATACACAGTTAGATGATCCACTGATTTGACATTCAACTCATCTCATTCCCCATTAGGGATGTCAGCAGGGGATCAACACCCGAACCCCATCACTTACACATGGTCCATAACCCTATAAGATTACTAATCCCAATCCATGTGCTTCTTCAGATGTGATCTAGAAGGCCTTATACAAAGGATCAATTGCATACTAACCTACCTCTATGCATGATTCAAGGTTTGTTCCTCTCATGGGGTATACCACTGGACCCCTATGAGTCTTAGTTAAGCTATACTAAGTGGCATGCATAGAAGAATTATTTTTTTACTTAAATTTATAACTTAAACTAAATTTATTTAAAAACATTACATAAATTTATAAATATAACAATCATTAAAAAATTAACAACATGAATTTTTTTTATAAATACTAAAAAATTCCAATATTAAAGTACATTTTTTTATTAAAAATAATAATAAATGTAAAAATGAAATTATTATATGTTATAAAAAAATTGAATTTAATTAAATGCGATGGAATAGTAATTTATCAAAAAAGAATAGAAGTATAAAAATATTTAAACCCAAATTTTAAATACTAATAGCGTTAACATAAATCAACCTGAAACACACACATATATCTAATGAATAAAATAACTAACAATGCCACATATGAAAGTACCCATAGAACTCTAAATTATACAAGCCTCTAACTTTTAGAGACAAATGAATCTGGAAAGATCCCCCTAACTTTATGAACGCCTAGATTGGTCTGTATCTACGACATTCAACACCACTATCATGAACCACCATTCATTGCCAAGCATCGACTTCAAATAATCCACACTGACTCTTTTTCCACCAAGACCATCTTTGAATACTATGTCGTCCACATAGACACAACATCTGTGGGATTGAAGGTCGTGTAGGGGTGATCATAAACATACTTAGTAGTATGCCATTAAAATAAAATGGAATGATAAGGAACAAATCAAATCAAACTTCAGTATAAGAAAGTAACTAAGAGGAATATACAGAAATATAGTTAAGATAGTATCTAAAACCAAAAGTCATAAGGAAACATAAAAGTCTTATTCATCTCAGTTGAAACCAAAAAAGTCTTGTCATGATCATATAATCTCTAATCCAAAAAGGTTTATATCTCACAAGAAACTATAGATTATCAAAGTACTATATATTCCTCAAAGTTTTAATTCAATAGCCCAGTCTTATGTCACATCTTAAAAGAAACCAAAGAGAACCTGAGTAGTCAAAATTCTTGAAGTGTTTAACCTTATCAACCTATAAAATAGATACATAACCATTGAAACTATAATGGGGAACCTGATCCTCATCATGGTTCATGCATCAGTCAAGGGAGTACCAAACCATAGTATCCGACATTAATATGTTTCCATTATAGAATCCCATACGAAACCCATGATTTTACCAAGAATGGATCTTGTTAATGGGGACATTTATCCTTAAAATCATAACCACCAAAGAATATTTTAAAGGCGATAACCTAGAAAATAAGAGATTCTCACTCTACAAAACCCATCTATGAGAGAAATCAACACATAATCCAATGAATATGATCTATAAAAATCAATTTACCCATAGAACATACCTATAAAATTAGTGGATGATATAATACCCTTGATAGGTAGGTAGGATACTGAATCCAGTGGAGGATGTCATTCCATATCCTATATCCTTAAATAGGGGTGCTAATAACTCCACAGATATAGGATCCTGTTACCCAAGTATGTGGGGGGAATCCCAACTCTATCTAATCTATAGGTAAATAATCCCACACTTTTAGTAACACAAAGAAAATGGGGGGAATACCAAAACTATTTTATGATGGTGGGTGAACCCACACCATGACACAACCATGGTATTGGGGATGTTTCCCAACCCCATAGACACTCTGATCATCATGCTAGAACATAGTAATCAACCCTACATAGATAAATTCAAGATATAGTTATCTCACCATGAAAATGTAATCAAATTTACAAAAATACCATTCCATTGCAATCTATGTGTAAATATACTCAGTAAAGGCAACTTATTTTAAAAAAAAGACACTTAGTTAAGAATTCATAAAAAACAAGCCAATAGGCGAGAAATGACACACTTAGAAGTCTCCAGGAATGTCACATGAAGTGATGGGGTTGGGGGAATGTGTGTGAACCTATTGTGAACCCTATAACTTGGTTGAACATGCATGGTAACTCCACATTCACCATGGTGCACCTATCTGGGGAGGGTTAGGCGGATCTGTCCCAACACTTATAGGGCAACAAGCTTGTGATGGAACATTTTTCCCAGCTCAGTTGGGTCATGACGGTTTGGATTTCCCTCCTTGCACTTGGAAGGAAAGTCTCCATCCAATACCTAATGGATCACATGGGAAAGGGAAGCTAGGGTTTCAACCTTCCCCCCATTCCCCATATATCATGGAATCCATAGGCTCATTTCCTCCCTATCATGGATGTCCACCCCTCTTAGATGACCACCACCTATGCTCTTCCCACCCCAATTTTATCAAACTTCTCTATATTTGATAGGTCCTCCATGTGTCCTCCTCGATACCGAAGCTACCATGATACCACTACATGATCCCCATCATTTCCACCTCTCTCACCATGCACTACTATACCACATATTCTGTACTATTGCATGGTCACCACCGCCACTTCCCATCACTCTTGTTATACATGGATAAGGTCGATGACATATTTGTATACACATTAGGGGGGGGGGGGGGGTAGAGCTAGAGAGAGATTTTGAGGGAGAAGAAAAATATGGGATAATCTGCAATTATTCTTCATTGACCCATCCCGAAAACCATTATTTCAAATAAACTATTCATGGGTTTAATAAATGATCCCTAAAAGATCCATGGTTGCAGGGATGAAAATATTGTAAAATAGGATTAGAGAATAAAATAAATTTAATTTATATTTTACCCTATTTTATCATGAAGACCAGATTTTTTTGATAAATTGCAACCTAAAATTGATGAATAAATGATAAATGGGAAAAGAAAAAGACATACCTTGATAGTGAATCATCATTCCTTCAATCTATTGACACGACCATTGTTTAATTTATAATTTCTAAACCAATAATCAATCATTTAATATTGATGGAGACTTCTTGAGGGGGAATATTTGTTCTCCCTAATTCTCACCCTTATCACTCAAGGGTTCTACTCTTTATAAAAATGTCTAACTATAGAAAAATTATATAATAGAGGTATTTATAAGTTACCCCTAAGGTTTCATGATAATATAGTATAGTTAATTTCATTTAATCATTCCTATAAATTAAATTATTTCAATTAATAGATATCACCCATGATAGACCGAAAATGAAAACTATATTGATGACCTAAATCCTACAACACCTAGGGTAAAAAAATCATTCTAGACTCAATTGTGTTCTTGGTTTTCACATTTATTCCTGAGTTGTTAAGGATAAGAAATTTTTTCTTGAATGTGTAGTAATAGAATAAAAACAATATATTATTATTAATATATTAATATAAAAAATCCATAATTCTCATGACTCCATGATGTCTCATCTCAGGGGTAAATACCACACACTGGTTTTAAAGAAACCATCAATTTTTTCCAGAGGTTATCTACTATTATAATATTAAAATTTTAAACCTTAGAAGGTCTTGATACTTTAAAACTAAAAATTGAGCTAAGTACCAATCGAAGAAATCCTACATCATTACATCCTCCACACCTTTAAAACTTTTCCTACTTGAAAATAAAATAGTTGGGTATCCTTGATAATGAATCTCACCAAACAACCCCATGTGAAATAGAACCCACTTCACACATACTTCCATCATATTTGGGATTCCATACCTGAGCAATATCAATACATCACTGACTAATAATGGAACATATTTTCCCTGCACTGATGATATCAAATTCAACTCACCTTGATGTAAGACTTTGACAAATATAATCATATGCTACATTAAATTATTTCCAAGCCTCTTCACCCAAAACATTTCTCATATGAAGGTTGTTCATCTATATGTGATGAAATAAAACCACAAACCGTTAACATCCATACTAGAATGTTTCATTTAAAAGGTAACCCTTAGTGGGATAACCTCTCTCCCCACCTATAAATAAAATTATAGCTGATTTTTGTATTAGAAAAATCGTTCTACTCCATACTCATACACTAAGTGCTTTACCGTATTCTATTTTTATATCAAAATAGCTAATAGTATTCACTCTCTTTAGGATCTACATCAGCTTCTCTATAGTTTCATACCGGTAAGTCTCTAGAACCACTATCACTATCTTGTTACTTGAGAGAAACATGTGACTTCCTACTCATCATTTTTATAAACATTAATGGGAATCCTATGTCTACATTGAATTCTCGAAAAATATCTCACCCACTATCAAATTTAGCTGTGTTATCATTTCCCTTTCATGAAAACCACTAATGTGAAAATCATGAAAAACATAAATATAGTCAAACATTTCTTAAAAACACCACTTATTTTTAAGTTTCCCAATATTCCATAATACAAAGTATATGGTCCTAACCATTCTGATTACCCTACTTTTTTAGCTCTAGACCCCAAGATAACACCTTTCAAATAATAGAAATCAAAAGCAATAACCTCCTAAAATAAATTACCCCTCCACCACATAGAAATAGTTTCCATGTGATGAGTACAACCCAAAATATCCATTAGACATACCACACTAAGGGTTCTGTATCACTATGTAGGTACCCACCTTAGATTTCCTTCCTAGTACTTATAGAAAACACTAAAAGAAAAACTCTATATGTATTGGGAAGTGGTCAACATTATCCCTACCTTTTGAGAAACCTTTTATGTATTTTTCCACACAATTTCCTATCACTCACGACCACTATGTCGATTTCAAAAATGTGGGCCTCTCTCACACAAGGGATGATTGTGGGGAAACCATAATAGAATGAATGTGATAAACATAAATCCCTCTACACATGAATCATTTCTCCAAAACAGCCAACTAATATACCAGATCAATCATCCATACATAAAGACCATTTCAAGATTATTAACTGCCATTCTATTGTTTCCCTACTAAGATCTCATCCACTACCATACCATCAACTTAATGATGACTAATGATAACTAATGAATCCTAATACCATACTATGAGAGTTTGCTATACATATGGAAGGGAAGATTTCATATAACATCTGACACGCTCCTCCATAAACTGACATGGTAAATGATTTAGTCCATATGCTCCGTAAATTAAAAAAATTAGATCATCACCCCAATAAGAAACAATTTAATTCCACCTCATAAATACAATCCAATATATATTATGGTATCAATACTATATAATAGGGGAATTAGATCCTACACTATAGTTCTAGAGGAGTGACACCACTTTGTTTTTTTAGGTAGATTAGATCCACAGGTCCATGTGTTGATTTCCCCTATAATTTGTCTATATGAACTGGAACTCTCTTATGTAACAAGTTCCCTAATTCAAAACATTTTTTGGGGGGTTATGATAGTAGGGGTCAGTACCCCCTTGAAAAATATCCATAATTAGGTATGGGGTGGGTTCCATATGGGATTTCAGATGGATATAGGATAATTATGGATGGTAAGGTGTGATACTCCCTTGACTAATACACATACCTCGGTGAAGAGAGGGTTCCCCTTTATTGTTTAAGTGGTGGTGAATAAATTTATGAGGTTGAATAGATTAGAAATATCAAGACTTGTAACTACTCAATAACCTATAATGAAACAACCCTGATTAACCTATCATGTCACACTTAACAATCCACCAAAAGGAATGAATGGATTTCTTGATCCCCCAAGCACATAAATAGTTCCCAGGAATCGCTGGAACACTCTTTCAAACAGTTTATCCCAATCAAATCTAATAACAAAATTGATAAAACTGAATAATAATCCAGCATGATGCATCCATACACTGGATGTCCATGCAGATGAAATAAAAAATAACAAATAAATAAAAAAGTCAAGAATGGCATCAAAAGTAATATACATTTAATTGAGAAAAAACCAATAATAATGATTCATCTCACTTTTAAAGATATTGTTTTGAAAAAACATCACATAATAAAAATAATAAATGATTGAAAAACCATTTTAAATGGCTTAATATGTATAAATATAATCTTCCCAAATATAAATAAACAACTTGAGGCATCACTTGAATATCTCCATGTGACCCAAGTTCACTCACTATATCTATAATGTCCATTAATGAAAAAAATGAACAACAAAATAATATGATATTAAAATATAGTCACCTATAATAAGACATGGGAAATACATTTACGCATATAAGAATGTATGAAAGGTGTGAGTTAACATGCCTAGTTAGATTTCATAATAGATTTTACACAATTACTTTCACCGAATATCTCATAATTTATTATTTGAACATAAGTTATAGAATATGTTTTCTGACATGATTATAATGGAACCAAATAACATGTAATGAATTTATTTATTAAAAATCAACCCTTCTGACATAAAATAAGTGTGGAACCAACACTTGTAAAGAAAAAACCATTAAAACATGGAAATTTGATCTTTTAGATTTATGAAAAGAAAAACTGAAATCCTTCTTCTTTCACTAAATAATTTCTCAAACCCATTTACAAACTATACATTACTTTTTCCCTTTTAAAATCATTATTTTTTTGAACCATTTTTAAATCATTTTATGAGTAAAACAAAATGATAGCTAAAATAAAATATAAAACAAAAGGATATACAATATGAATGAAGTGTAATAAATAAAACAACCAACCAATAAATGACACTAAATAATAAAAATAGAATTTAGGGATAAAAAAAAAGAGTATAATGGGATCCCCTAAAACAATACTCAAAAGGAACTATGTATCATGGAAAAAACACTAGGGTCTATAAAAAGATGATCTTAGACACCACTTCAGAACCCGGGCTAGCCAATGTTATCCTAATTGTAATCTCAACCTCATTTTAACTTGTTGGTATTTTTATGAGGTAACACCTAGAAAAGAATAATCATTATTAGGTAACTAGTAAGATAATATAAACTAGTAGAGTAGTCAATGATATCATATACTTATTAACATATGATGATATGAAATCAATTTGATGGAAGTGAGCTTAAAAATGGATCACATATTCTACAAATGTATCAATAAAGAATAAACAATAAATCTCATCTTTTCTCCAACATCATAAAATTAAAAAAAACATATCATATAAGAATAAAATAATAATAAACATCCCATACAGGGTAAATACTATATAACACATAAATAAGGGGAACAAATTATGGTCTCATAAAACATCACTTAACTTTTATAACATACTAAAGAGAAATTTATAACCTTCTAAGAATGCCAAGCCATAAAATAATTCTAGTTAAACACCATGTAATCCCTTTAATCTTGCTACATCTAGTACTTTTATTCTAACATGGAAATCATGTTTTAAAGTATCATTTGAAAACTAATCAAGAGTCAAAATTTTAAAAATAAGGTTCACCTCCCTTAGGAGTCACTTAAAAACCCTAACACATTTTTAATTTAAATAAAACCCTTAAACTTGGATTATTAACTTTATAATTCAAATAAGGTATAAAATACTTCACCCATATTATTAAAAATTTTAAAATATTCTCACAGGAGTTTAATGAAAACACTTGGTATGTGTAAACATTTAATTCAAAATAATTACCTAAAATCCATGAAAACCCCACTAGACAGATCCTAAAATTCAAGAAAAAAAATTCATAAACCAATATTGGTTATTATAAATATATTTAATTTGATAATAAAAAAATTTATAAATCCCAATAATTTCATGACTTGTTAAATAAAGTAATTTCATAGAAACACCTACCTCACTCCGGGTATAAATAATTCAACTTCAGTTGTGAAAGCTCAACCAAGGTAAAAAAACCAATATAATACCTCAACATAAAAATACCAAAATAAAACTAGGATAAACCCAAAATTCATTAGACATAGCTCTCAGGGTTCATGGAAGAATGAAAATTAAAAGGAAAGGAAATAATAAGCATAAATAATAGAGAAAATGGAAACCAACCTTCCAACCAACTTGTAATTGATAAAGAATATAGATTTAAGGCTTGGGAAGGAGTAGGGGATCTACCTTGAGATTCATTCCAATATATTTATGTAATAAAGGAGAAATATAATGACAAAAGAATTTAAAGATGAAATGAAAAAACGTTAAATCATAAAAATTAAAATTGGGCACATGCATGTCTGGAAATGACCTCCCCATTACAACATGTCCTACCTCCTAGTTAGAGATATTGGATCAATTCCCAAGGTTTCATCATGTAATAACCATCCCATGGGCATAAATTCACTCTAAAACACCTAGATGTGATGCCTCCCGATAAAATGACCCCTACCACAATTTTTTTCACATTGAGATCTCTCTTTTTAAGGTGTGACTCTTTCATCAGTTGAAAATTAACTAATTTAAAACTACAATTCATACCATGAACCACTTATCAATGTGATACAACCTAAATTTTAGAAATAAAGGTCACGCAACACAATCTTTGCGGCATGGCCAACCAATTTCATTGCAAGACTCACCATATAAAGAGCTGCAGAACATCAAAAGAACCTAAAAACCTTCCCAATTTAGAATAATATAATTATTTTCAAATTAAATCTCAATTATATAATAATTCAATACAATAGTTAAATGGGGGTATAAAAAATATCTCCACCATGCTAGTTTTTACCCCTAGAAATCCCTGATCAAAAGTAGAAGCATAGAAAACCAAAACCTCCACACCCCAAACATAATAGGTGTGAAGGTTAGGAAAAAATTCAAGAAGGTTTGATGAGAAAAGAGCACTATAAAATGCACTACTCATAAAAATTAGTATAACTAATCCTTCAACATTATCAAACACCTCCAATAATAACCCAACCCACAACCAATAAATATAAGGCTCACATATCATGGAGATCTAAAATAGAAGTCACAATCATTTATAATTTATCTAAAATTTTTGAGATACAACATAAACATCCTTATGAAAAGTATATGACAAAATTTTTTTCCTCAAAATACTATAATGGAAACAATAATCCTCTATCAGCTACAACCAACCATCCATGATATGACTCAAAATTAAAAAATGGAAACACCATCCAATGGAAAGAACCAATGGTTCACACTTAGGGTTAACCAAATCATCATAATTTCATAAAGTATGAATGGAATAAATACATCAATATGAAAACATTCCTAAATAAATAACTAATGTATAATCTAACCCCAGTCATGAATATGATGGAAAATAACATGAGACCTGACTCTTGGAACTCCCATCCAATATTAACCTAATAGAAAATCCAACTTATTAACACTCTCAATATAATCCGAAACAATCCCCCAGTTAGAGAAATAATATCATCTAGGGGTACTCAAACCAGTTACCCCCAAAAAATGCCAACGGTTTTCCATGAGAAACTCCTCTTAATATAAGGCTCAACACATGGACATCATGATACATACGTACCTCAAGAGGAATAACCAAAAAAATTAATGAGAACAAGTAATGAAATCAAAACCTATCGACAAAAATATATAGGAGATTCCCAAAGAATCCACCAATAAAGAACAACCTCAAATGCATAAAACACTCCTAAACCCAATAAGAATTAATACTAAAATATATAATTACCAAAGTCCTTTCTATGTCCAAGACTCTCTATACCTAAAATAATTCCTTATAATATTGTGTTCGAAGGTCCAATCAAAGATCTCTATCTCATGAAATGAGATTTATAGAAGTCTTAATTGAATACAACAAACCTGATCACTGTAAACAATATACAGATGATAACTGGGGAAGTCTAAAAAGATATAAGGTTCTAGCCCAACGCACTATTTAGAGTATGAGAAGAGTCAATAACTAAGGAATTTACCCCTAAATGATAAGTGGAATCACCCTAAGTATCATCCTAAGAGATAGACATTCTAATTTACATTAATACATTTTATGGAGGCACATTTTAAATACCACAAGTCATGGGTCAAAACCATACCTTCCTTATATCTCCAAATCAACATCCCATTTAAAACTAAGGGATTTGAACCAAATAAAAAATTTCCCAAAGTTAGTAACAATAAATAGTTTCCTTTATTTAAAATCACCATCATTTATTAAGGATTTGAAAAATACTTTTTACAAAAGAAAGACATACTTTTAAACAACATTCACTTCACAACCTAAAATCTTAGCTATCCTACTTGGAAATTTTGAGAACATTACTCCAGCTTTAAAAACCATCATCTTTATTAAAATAATAATCCCACTAGAACTTGAAAAACATTTACTATTATTTCAAAAAATAATTTATTAATTTCATAAAAAAAACTTTCATGGAATTCACTCTTAATTAAAAATAATTACATAAAAATTTTATTTCAAAAATACTTCCCAAAATCTTGTAATGAAATTAACCACTCTGATTGAATAATACAATGATAACCCATATTTTTTTTATAATCAAACCATTTCATGAAATACCTTTTGTACACAAAACTATATTTCAAACACAAATCTAAAATACATTCATACAAGAAGAACCATTAAAACCTCAAGTTGAACAACATAAACATATCATCAAGCCCTCTTTGATCAATTTCCAACAATTAGAACCCACTTTAAGAGCCATTGTAAATAAAAAGTGATCTCAACAATAATTTAGGATGAATATAGAGTTGTACATGATTAAGTTTCATGGTTTGGATGACCATGAATCAATCATGTGGAAGCCTCTATAATGTTTCTAGAACTATGTTCATGGGCACCACATAGTTTAATTTACTATTTGATATTACCAATCAACTGTGTATCCTTATTATATTTATACCAAAAACCAAATAGACCCCCAAAGTATCTGATATTTCTCAATGTGGATCCAAAATACTTCCAACAAAAGTAAAAAAAAGGTTAAAACCAAGACATGGATTGCAACTACCCATGGAAACTGAGGTCTCATTAGGAAAGGTAGTGACCAAGAACCCAATCATGATCTACCTCTTAATTTATGACAACCCCGTATCTATATTACCAGGATTCGCCCAAATAATATGTGGGCGCTCTGATGCCATTTTGTAATAAACCCAATCATTTTGGCCTAAAACATCACCCTAATTGATCCATCACAAGGCCTGAAGAGTATTTTTAATAACCAAAGACTGAAAACTAGTTCCTAGGCATTAAGGAAACACTATTTGGAATGGTTTTTCCCAAATAGAGCTAATAATAGTTGTACATAATTAAGAATTTAGTATAGTGTATCTTTACATTGGACATCTATAAAAATAAAATAAACATGAAAAAAAATACAATAAAAAAATATTAAGTAATAAACATCAAAATGATAAATAACCAACAATAATGATTAATCCCACTTTTAAAATACAAAAGATAAAATATATCACATAATAAAAATAGAAAAGGACCAAAAATCAAATGCAGCCAGGCAAATAAGCTGATATATAAGCATTCCAAAGGTTAATAAATAACCTTATATACTACTCAAACATATTCATATTAACCATAGTCATTCACCATATGCACAACATCCCTAAAAAACATAAATAAATGACAAAAAAATTTGAGATAACAAATTTGGAACCTATAAGAAAAAATGACGGCTCCATACACACATACAAGTATGTGTACATGTTGTAATCTAATAGGCCCAGTGGGATTTCACCAAAGATTCTATGAAATTACTGTTATAAAAAATCTTATAAATTATATTTCAAAAATAATTTAGAAAATATGTTTATCATGAATGAGTATAATAGAACAAAATAACATTCCAAAGTTTCATTTATAAAACATCCACCGTTCTCACATAAAAAAGGGTGGGACCAACACTTTTAAGGAAATCACCTTTAAAACATTTAAAAAGGATATTTTAAAATCATGAAAAAATAAAATCTTTCATCTTTCAAAAATCCATTTTCCAAATCCACTTAATAAGTAGAAATCACTTTTACCTTTTAAAACCATGATTTTTGAACTATTTGTATATCAATTTAAGAGTAAACCAAAATTATATCTGAAATATAATACAACAAAACAAGCACCAAAATACTAATGAATAATAGTAAAGTAAACAACCAATTGATAAATATTGATGAATAATAAAAATATATTTTTTAAGATACAAGCAAGGATTAGAATAATATTACCTAAAATAATCCTTAATATGAACTCAGTATCATGGGAAACTCACTAGGGACTAGCATAATATGATGTCAAACTTATCTTTAAAACACTGGTCAATCTATGGGAACCTAACTAAAATCTCAACCCCATATTACCTTCTTGGTTTCATTGAGAGGTAACCCCTAGTAAAGAACAATCATTCTTAGGGAATTAGTAATATAAAAAACTATACTAGTGGATAAATCATCCAAATACTCTACTTATTCATCTAGGGCTTCCATGAAATCAACCCAATAGAAGTGAGTAAAAAAAAATTCACATATGCTACACATTCATTAATAAAGAATAAAAAAACCTCATTTAACCTCCTACACCCTAACATGAAATACCCCATTTTATATCATACAAGCATGAAATAATAATAATAATAAAATAGAGGGTAAAGTCAATACAAGACATAAACAATGGGAAATAATGAGGGTCTCAAGAAACATCATATAACTCCTTTTATAACATGCCAAACAGTCATTTAAAACTAAATCTGAATGTTAGAATATAAATTTATCCTTACCAAACACAAAGGAATCCCTTTAATTAAGTTCCAACCAAACCTTTTAGTCTAATATTAAAATTATTCTTTAAAACCTAATTTAAAAATAAATCAATAATCAAAATTTTGAAAAATCTTATCCTCTCTTAGGAGTCACTTAAAAACACAATTTTTTACTTTAAAACAAATCCTTAAACATGAATTATTATATTTAGAAGTATAATCAGGTCAAAAACCCTTTATCTAAACATCAAAATGATTTGAAATAAGGATCATATTCATTTAATAAAAACACTTGGAATTTATAATCATTTCATTCAAAATAAGTATTTTAAATCCATGGAAAATCTATTTATGAAAGCCTAAAATTCAGGAAAACGTTTCATAAATCCATTATGGGTATCATAATTAGATATAATTTTATAGGTAATGTATTTATAAGTCTTATAAATTTCATGAGTTGTTAAATAAAATAATTTCATTGATAAACTTACATCAACCCAAGAGAAAATAAGTTACATTCCATAGTGATGGGTAAACTAGGGTAAAATAAGTTCTCTACAATCCCCTGACAATTAATTCCCTAAATAAAACTAAACCAAACCATAAATTTATTAAATACATCCATTAGGGTTCACAAAATAAATTAAAAATTAGAAGGAATGAAATTGGGAATATGGGAAATATATAAAGTGAGACTGTCCTTTTAAGACACTTTGAGTCGATGAATAATGGATCTTGAAGTGTTGAAGAAGGAGGGGGGGAGCTCCCTTGAGCTTCCTCCTAAGAGAAAAACGTGATAAAAGAGAAATAGGAGGCCATATAAATATAAATATCATACGAAGAAATGGAAAAAATAAAAAATAAAAAATTGGGCACATGCAAATTGGGGCATAATATCTATGTCCTAGCACAAACTACCTCCCAATCTGAATTTTGGGCTTATTTCCCAAGGTTATGCTGTAGTTTGACCTTACATCATCATAGTGAGACCACCCCATTGGTAACCCATCACAACACAAGACCTAGCTATTATAACTTCTCAAAAAATGACCTCACTACCAAGGTCTAGTCATGACATGACTTCCCCTATCACAGTGACACTCTTTCCACTATAAAAAATTCACAAATTCAAAAAATAAAATTTGTGTTGTGACCCACCTTTCATAGTGTAACCACTTGAAATCCAAAACTATAGTCCAACCAACACACTTTTCATGATGTGAAAAACCTATTTCATGTTGTGACTCACTCCAGGTAAATCTACGAAACTATAAAATCACCCAAAACACATAGAATTATCAAAGTCTCAATATTTTAAAATAAACTCCAAATTATATAACAATTTAAAATAATAGTTACATGGGGGTGTTACACACCCCTGGTTTTCCTTGGATATGTGACTTATAATTGGGATACCAACTTCAGAATTTGTGGGATTTTTTATACTCCGAGCATCCAGAGTTTCTTGTGAGATACAAACCATCATGTATTAGAGAAAAGATGATTGGGATGAACCTTCATAGTATAGAAATGAGATGAAAGGAATGTATCTGTGTCCCTATGAATATTCATTTTAAGTAATAGTTGGATAATATTTCATTATCATCATCCTAGTTAATTTTCTATAATAGAGTTTGAGCTAAATATTTTCTTTTACTTCCTTTATGGTTTTGGGGCATCTAACTTTGTATGTTTAAACTCACACTGGTATGATATTTTTTCCCACATGTGTCTTGTCTATAAAGAAAACATAGGGTACAAAGATTGTCTTGATGGATGTGGAGCTAGTGTTTCTTGTTCGGAGCTCATCCTCAGTAATTTTTGGTGATGCATGGTGGATCTTGGTTCTTCATAATGGGGGTGATGACCACTGTGACTGGATATCGATCTAGGAGGACATGCATTGAGAAGGATCATTCTAGAGTCTCATATATATTAGATTCAATAGAATTACATATATACATATCTTTAGGTATTTTCTTATGTGTCATTATGGTTGTATTTGATGTCTCATGAATGTGTTCTATTAAGTTTTGTTGTTTATATATATATATGTATGTGTGTGTGTGTTACCGGTGTTGTTAGTTATTTAATGCATTGGTGATATGTGTTTTTTGTTGGTTTATATAGGATAAGACATCCCATATTGCATAATATACCCACTCGATGATAGCCATAAACCCCTTCCCTATTATTGGTGAGCTTAGGATAACACACTTGGATTACTACCGACCGGGTTGGGCCTCGGTGAGTCGAGACATGTTTGGGAAATTTGATGAAAACTTCTTACTATCAGGGATACTTTACTCAAGAGATATTATAATTCACCATAAATATAATACCTAATATGTATAAACTATATTCAGTAACTAAATTCACGATATTAAATTTAAATACAAATCAATTTCAAGGTTGATGAAAACTAAATCCATTATCATACAAAGAAATAAACTCACTAAATGCATGTATAATAATCTCTAGAAGTAGTTTACTAATTAAAAAAAATAATACACGTATTCATAATATAAATAAATTGTAACTATAAATAATAAATAAGGGGATAAATTTTAAATAAATGGAAATTCCACGTATTTAAACATGCGATAAATATTTATGAACAATTTATAAATAAAATCCAATCATAAATACTTTTGTAATTTAGCTACAAATTATGTAAATTTTATAATATTTAATATAAAAATTTTATATTAACTTCATAATATGAAATCTATCATGAAATTTATTGTATGTAGTTACACTACTAATATATGATATTTTATGAATTATAAAATTTTATAATCTAATTTCTATTATGTAAACATTTAATATAATATAAATAACATATATTTAACAATATGTAAACCTTAGTGAAATAAATCATAAAAAAATCTTTTGATGTGGTTTAAATAATATCCCAAATAAGGCCTCTAATTTGAAAAATTCAAATTAATTAATTATGAAAAATTCATAATTTAAAATATGAATATTTTATATTTTGGAGATGTTTTGTAATATATAAAATTTATATAAAATACCCTTATGATTTTTATATATAAAATTAATTTACAGGTCATATATCATGCCATATAATTTGGTAAAAGGTTTTTTAATATTAATATTCAATATTAAGGAATATCTATAAATAAATATTTCATAAACATTTAATTAATTAATTATTTATATTTTGTAGTTAATTAATTTCAAAATATTTTATAAATTATTAAATATTACTTAATATATTTTATCATTATTTATAAACATTTCTTAAATAATAAAATTCAATTCATAATATAAAATAAGGGAAATAAAATTCTCCATCAATCGTATTTTATGATTTAGTGGACATCATAGTCTTCGACAGATAGGAATGTAGTGATAAAATAGTTTTATCATTATTAGTAATATTCTATAACCTATATTCATATCATATCCTCTGATATATATGTAAAAGTATACTATAATTTATCATATCATATTTTTTGATTTATATAGATATCGTAAAAGTAAATATGGTAGTTTTTTTTGTAAACATGGTGAAACTTTCATAAGATATGATTGTCAGAAGTCATATGATATGACAAATAAAAATACTGACGCTTTTTTACTTAGTCATAGATTATGATCACCCTATATCATATATTATAACTTAACTGGCAAGAAAAAAATGAATCATATTTTATGATTGACATAAAATATGAAATATGATTGAAATAATCTTCATTTTTAAGCATGATTTCACAAATATAAACACATGTCAGTCTTTAAAACCACAATTAGATTTCATAAGGATTTAATAACACTTGTTAGATAGAATTAAAGATTTTAAAAAACTCATAACCAAGATCAATCCATGCTAGATAAATGAAAAGAATACTAAACCATAAATATAGATATTGTGTGTGTACCTTAAACTAAAGCTCCCACTATTCCATCATTATTTATTATTGAATGAGTTTGATGATTATCCCCAAGAGTAAAAGATAATGGATGTCTCACCTCCAGAGGTATACATAGTTTTTTAATAACTCTTCATACGAGTAGGATTAATCTTCTCACCATTATGTTTTAGTACCTCATTAGGTTAAGGTGGAAGATGAAGAGGGCTTCGGGTGGGAGTGCTTGGTAAAATAATTAACAAGTAACCATACTACCCTAAAAATATATTAGTGTATCTATAAGCACTTTGAGTATACTACTTATATATTCATGCATTTAATCAGGTTTTATAATGAATGAGTAAATTCCTTAGTTGATTCATGTAACCCTTTACATGAACGCATCTACACTCATGCATTACATCTTATACAATAGATGGTTAACAATAGTCTACTTATAAAGATCACACAAATGATTAATCTTAACATTTGGTTTCCCATAAAATTGAAGTTAGGGGAAACTCATACACTATGATTACATAGTAGTATTCGTTATGATATAAAGCTAATTATACCTTATAATTTGCATAGGGAAGTAGCATAGAATAATATTCCATTCCTTACAATATACCTAAATTATAGAATATAATTGAGCCAACTAAATCACATGAAAATGGTGTTTAAGTAATATTATATCCTTCAACACATTAATAACAATCTCAATTCATGAGACTGATACACATGTTCTTAGATAGGAACAAGAAATTACATCCAAAACTTGTGGTGTTACTATTGTCAAGCCAATCCTCATGATTTCATGTACTCTAGATCACAAAGTATAAACATAATGAGAAGGAGTCTAAATTATTTTGAATCCCCAACACCTCATTGTCATATATAAACTCTATCCCTTTATAATCATGTATAAAGACCATAATACATATGTTAAATATTACTATTATAGTATTTATAGGTTCTCATTATAGTTGATAAATATTATAAAATTTTGATACGACATGTAATCTAAGAATATTACCATATATATATATAGTATATGAAGAACTAATAAAACTATCATGGTAAAAAAACATTCATATTTTCAGCTGTATATAAATATTGGTAATAAAAATACACATTCAAGTTGTGTCTAGGGAACCCACTCTCAACACACTCCTACTTTCACAAGATCCAAATACTGACAACTCTCAATCTGTTAGCTCTCATATGAAAATCATGATTTTATTGAGATATTTATTTATTTATATGTCTTCCATGTTATCATTTTTGGATACTCTGCTAACTTTAACTACACCTCTTTGATAGAAATCCATCAAGAAATTAATCTTATGAAGTATATATTCTTTCCTATATTGATACTTGGGATCCTTGTAATGTACAACTACTATATTATTATCACAGTATATTGGTTTTCACTACTAGGTAAAATACCAAGATCTAAGACAATGTTTTATATCCAAATAGATTCCTTAGCTACATCAGAATATTTTATATAATGATATTCTACTGTAAAATTAGTGACCATGGGATTATCACCACCATTGCATAAAAATACATAGTTTTACTATGTTTTAAGATCATCAGGATTTGTCTAGAATCATGTATTATTGTATCCCCTCACCACTAGACCCTTATATCCTCCATACACCAATAACATATCATTTATATATCTCAAGTACATTAGGATATTTTTAACTACTATCAAATACATATCTCTTAAATTATCTTGATATTATCCCACCATGATTAAATCATAGGAGATATAAAACCTAGTGCATAAAATGACATACATGATAGATCCCACTACTGAAGTATAATGAACACTTTTCATTTTTTCTATCTCTTTTTGTGTTTGTGTAATAATTTTATTAGACATATTAATTCCATGTGACATTTTTAAATCTATGATCTTTTATTTTTCCATATTATACCTTTCAAATTCCATCTCAACATTTATACATTGAATTATTCAAAGAAACCTTGAGATTTATCTCATTAGATCTTGACCCCTAGAATGTAGGAAAATCCATTAAATTTTTTAAAAGAAAATAATTTATTTAACAAATTAATCACAAATAGTAAAACCTATACTTTGTTTTCTAATAATAATTTTTCATCATCATATAATTTTTAAAATTTATGGCACTCCCACTAACCATAAATTAGAAACATGGAACAATTTCATTCTTAATGAAACCAAATTTTCTTATTAATTCATAAAAATAAACATTATGTGGTCATTATAAATAATTTAATCCATAAATGGAGATCTACATCTTGAATACTTATTAACATTTTAAGACATTACAAACCCTTCTGGTTGTTTCAAATATACATATTCAATGAACTTTTATTCATTAAAGTAGATTTCTTACTTCTATTTTCCAAATATCATAATCATGGAAATATGTTATTTTAAGTAAATTTTTTATTGATTTTAGCATTGTGAATGATGATAATGTTTAATCATAGTCAATTATTGATGTTTTTTTAAACCCTTTGAAACCAATCATGTTTTGTAGGTATTTAATATAACATAGATTTCTAGTTTTTTCTTGAATACCCATTTTCACCTAATAGGTTTTATATTAGCTGATGGGCCTTTCAAAGTCTAAACAGGATTTTGGAACATTGACTCTATTTTACTATTAATGGATTCTTTCCATTTGTAATCATATTTTACATTTACCGGTTTTTTGTTGGTTAGATATTCATTATCCTTAAAGAATAATTTTTCACTAGACTTACCGATAAGAAAACAACATCTCTATGGTTCTCTAATATCCCTTGAAGACATACATAGTAATGGTTTCTCAAAAAATTATTTTTCCCATACTATATCTTATGTAGTTTGTTCCCCTACCAAATCATGTGATTTTAGAGGTTCAACTTTATTGAATTTAATTATTATCCCACTATTTCCATTGGAAATGTGTTTATTTTCAATAAATATGGAATTTATTTCCACAATCACTTTTATATCTACAGGATTATATAGGTAATATAATTTAGTTTCCTTAGTATGACCTATAAATATTCTATTCATGCTTCAAGATTCTAGTCTTTCATTATTTATTTTCTTGAAAAATGACTCACATTCCGATACATATATATGTCACAAATCTTGTTTCTTTCCACACCAAAAATCATATGGAATCCCATCTAATTTGGTAAATAGTTTACTGTATATTCTATTTTCTTAATGAAAATATACAAAAGGATAAAGGTAGAGTTACATGACTAATCATCAATATGATCATTTCTATAAATGTATGATTCCTCCTTTAACTTACACCATTCCATTGAGGTGTATAAGTTAGAGTGAGTTCGGTGATTATCTGAGAGTATTTAAAGGGATTGATGAATTATTGGTTATGATAATATCTACCACATTATTGTGAGGTTTCTTAATCTTATAATAAATCCAATTCTCTATATCATTTTGATTTTCCTTAATCATTTTTAAATGAATATGAATTCTACCTTATTAAGTTTATATATCCACATATACTAATATTTTCCATAAATGTAATGAAGTAAGAAAACCCTCCCCTTTCCTCTTTTGGAAATAGACCACACAAATTAGTATGAATTAACTCCAATAGTTATATATCCCTTTCACATTTCCCACTAAAATTTACTTTGATCATTTTTCGTTGTAAACAAGTTTGACATGAATCTATCAGTTTTAACTTAATAGAGTCTAAATACCTTACTTGATATAGTTTATTTAAACAATTTTCATTTACAAGACCATTAATGAAGTGACATGGATGGGTATGTTATGAGTCTTTCTCATTATATATATCATTTATTTCAAAAATATGGTTTTTAAGTTCAATTATCTATAATTCATTGTTAAGTTATACCATACCATAACATATTTCATCCTTATAAAAGAAAAATTATTTTATTTATAACATTCAATAAAATTTTATGGTTTATAAAATCGACACAGAGATAAGGTTCTTGGTAATTGAAGGTATACAATAAAAATTATTTAATACATGGAACACACCACTATATAATGTAATATGATAATCCCATACTACCAATACTACTAGTATTGCACCATTTTCTTCCCATAGAGTTAACTCAACTCTTGTAATCTTCTTAAATATAATTGGTTCCTTTATTGGAATAAAAATGTTTGATCCACATGTTGTATTAAATACCCAACATGTGTAAATTGATTGATTAAATATAATGAAAAATGATTCCGAATTAGAAGTATCACCTATATTGTTTTTTACAATCTATGAATTTCTTTTTCAAATGTCCTTTCTTAACACATGCAATATAGACAACTTATTTCTCACTTTTTCCCATTGTATCAGGATTTTTTGAGGGAAAATGAAATTGAATATTTGGTTTTTGTTTAGCCATCAACCCCTTTTTTATTCCCTTATATTTCTTTTTCACTATAAATAATGAATATTTTATTTTCATCATATCCTTATCATCTTGGAAAATAAAATCCAAAAAACTAGGAAGTAACTTATTCATATTGTTCATATTATAGTAAAAAATGAAGATAAAAAATATAGGTAATAAATATGAGAGTATGAGATCTGTTTCTTGTACTTGGATTAATTTTAACCCTAGGGACTTAAGTCTCTCAATATAACTAATCATATTTAGAATATGAGTTCTGTTGGGAAAAAATACCTCAAGGTATCATTGAAGCATTTTTGAGGTGATTGTGTTTGTTGACAAAGTGGACATCGGTGTTGTGATTGTTGAAAAATCAAACCATGACGTACAAATTTGTTGACAAAGAGGATTTCATGGTAGCATGTCATGTTCAATGGATGTGGTTAAAGATCCATGTTTGGTTCAAGAATGTCGACAAAGGAATGGATGATCTGAAGGTTGTTCAAAAAGAACAGATACAAGGTGGTGTCGTTTTCTAGTGTTTGCCAAATTTTTGGGCCTCAAAACTGAAAAATAAAGAAAAGTGTTTTTGGAAAAGGAACTTGCGCTCCAGTTTATTGGAGACTTGGAAACTTGCACGCCACATGTTTTTAAAGATCAGAACATCAAAATACGGCAAAGGAAAAAAGGATGCTCATGTTTTGGGTTTGGTCACGCAAGTGACTTGCGCGGCATAGACTAGGGCGGCTGAAATTGCACGCCGAGAAGAGACATGCGCGCTGCCGCTCAAGGTGTCCAAATGCCTATAAATAGAGGTCAAAACCTCCTTATTTAGAAGAGAGTACAACACTTAGAGAAAATTGGAGCTTTTGTCGCATAGGTGTGGTTGTCACGCAAGTGGTGGTGTGGTCGCGCAAGTAGAAGTTGTGTGCTGGTTGATTGATGCGCGTCCAGAATGGTTTGGGTGAGAAAGGAAGTGAGTCGCCCAAGTTTTGAGTTGAAGAAGGGGGTGTCACTCAAGTGGTTTAGTGAAACTTGTGCTCCATGTTTTGAAAAAACGTTATAGTTGACGGTTGCATGCCAAAAATGGTTTGGGCGTAAAAGCGTGTGAGTCGCGCAAGTTTGGAGTGGCAGAAGCTAGTGTCGTGCAAGTGGTTGAGGTGAACTTGTGCACCAGTTTTAACTTGCATTCCAAGAATTGCGTGCCGGCTTGGAGAAGAGATCTAGTTATGTTTGAATCAAGAAAGTGATTCAGGGCTGCGTGGATGCTGGAAGATTTCCTGATACCTTTAGTGCAAAGTGAGATTCATCCACGGGTGAAAGTTGGACTTCAACAGAGAATCTACTTACAACAGAGGATGTACTCATTAGTGATAATGAAGATACCTACAGGTCTATAAACTGTGATTGGATCCTTTATAGAGTAGTGACTAAAGGAAGAGTAATAAGGTGATCCTCTCCACCAGTAGTGAGCCAGAGAGGGAGAGACAGGGAGAGACCCTTGGGAAAGTAGTGAGCTGACCCTAAACATTGTAAAGGCAGTGAGCCTGGGAATAGAAGTGATCTATCCTGAAATTTTTAAATAGCAGTGAGCTTTAGTGGATTTGGTACAACAGAACATTGTCATTGTATGCTCCTTGGATGTAGCCCAGTGGGGGTGAACCAAGTAAAAATCTTCGTGTCTGCCTGCTTGCTTTCCTGCATTGCATTTAAAGCATCATCATCAGATAAAGAAGAAAAGAAGTGGTCATAATGAACACACATGTGCAAACAGAGTGACCCTTGTAATAAATAGGTCAAGATCCAGTGGGGCAGGAATAATTTTTAAAAATAATACCCATACCCTGATTCACCCCCCTCTCAGGGTATATAGGCCCCTATTGGTTCTAACAAGTTCCTTCATGATCCCATTTTCCTAGATTGTGCCTATATAGTGTTATATATATATCTAATACCATTATTTTCTTGATCTATCCAAATATAATTCTTTGATATGAGTAATAATATTATATGAATCCCTATCCTCATTCATTTTTTGCAGTTCACTATACTTAACTTATAGAATTATGCATTGGACATCCAATTAATCGTCAATATGTTTGTTATTGGATTCATTTTATTCATTAATTTAAACCTAATGAGGCTTAGTAGGAAGTTTGGACACCATTAAATAAACATTATTTTCTTTGAATAATACTATTCTCAAGAACCTATACCACACATGAAAGTTATATTTTTTCAGTATATTTTCATTATCCAAAATTGATCGTGGTGATATTGGGTTGGTGGTGGTGATTTACATTTGATCTAATTTTTTTTTAACAAATTAGTAATTTATCCCAACTACTAATATTTTTTAAAATATTGATTTATTAATCGATAAATGTATCTCACAATTTTATCAAATCCTAGTGTCCCTACACAAATATATTTACATTATCTAATCTCTTAAATCTTCATATGAAAATAAACATTAAATTTTCCCCTCATAGTAAAAGTTATAGTTAAGCAATTATATATAGATTTTTATGGTGAGATTTTGACTATTCAATTTCATTGAATTGTGGTTCTTTAATCAGTTGAATGGATTCAAGAACCTTAAAATTCATAAACATATATTTACTCAAAAAATAACCTCCAATGTTTTTATAAGATAGATATGAATATTTATATGGAGAAAACTTTTTTTAAATAAAGCCATCACTCTCATATGAATTCAATAATAGTTGGTGGGACTCTCTACTATGTCTAATGAGAACCATGTAATTATGTGTGTTTTTAAATTCAATTGATGGAAAACTTTTGACTTAACATTTCTATAAATAGTTTTAATTTTTCTCATTTATTGAAATCCATTTCAAATAATCATATTTGTTACTATGTGGTCACACTCTAAACTTAACCATTCATAAATAGAAAAACATTAATAGTATGTTAATTCATTTATATCTATGCATGTTATTTACTATTATACGTGATTTCATATAAACTACACATTCAAAACAAATTAATCACACACAAGATAAATAAATGACATGATCATGATTAGTTTCTAATGGTTGATTCATTGAGAAGATGACAGATCAATTATGACCTTTTGGGAAATTCATTGATTCATATTTGAATAGATTTGTATCACTTACCCCATCCAGTTCATCCATATCTTTTTTGGTGCTTCACCAAGCCTTAACACAAACTAGTCACCTTTTTCCTCCTCAATATACAACAATACTCACTCATGTATGAGGGAATATCATGGATGTGAGATACATATAAATAATCTATCTTGTGGAGATTAAGGATATTTTATACATAATGAGGATTAGGTGTGATGCACATATAATCATTTATTAATTAATTAATATAAAAATTTCATGTTATAATAAAATAAATAAATAAATAAATAAATAAATAATAAACACCTAACATATATTGGTTTTTATAGATCATGATCAGTCAACAAGAATTAAAATCACATGATAAAATTAAAGTTCAAAATAATTTTACTTGAGTAAAATTAATTAAGAATTAAAATAAATTAAACTAATTTAGTTCACAATATACAAGTCAAATTTCCTCAGAAATATATTTATTAAAATATTGATTATCTAAAATAATATTACGATTTTTTTGAAGTTGTAATTGAATTATAGGGAATAAAAATAGACCTTATAGGGGTTTTGAGCCCTTGTTGGGTGCAGATGGGATGGGTACATTAGGCAGAGCCTGACTCGACTCAGCTAAATTGGAATAGGAGGCATGCCTCATGTGAGCTGGTCAAGTAGTTTCCACACGGTCCTACCATGAAATTTTTATTAGAACTATATTTTAATCCTGAAAATAGAAACCCTATGAATTTGGGAACCTACCTTTTCGCCCCCTTGGCTATATGGGTGAATAAATTTCCATGAGGATGGAGAAAGTAGCTCATGTCACTGGCCTTTTTAATTTTTACTTGTATTTATGTGTAGACCAACACAACTCCCCTCAGGGAATCCTCTATAGTAGGACCACCATAAACATCTTCTAAATGTTTGAATGATTTATTCTTACCCCAATGTGTGACATTGGTGGTATTTGGACACTGTATATTTCCTATAACAGAATTATTTCATGTTTAATGTAAACTTCCACTTAAAGACTTACACGACCACTCTGATACCACTTATAGATACTGAGTATTTCATGGAATCATAGAAGTATGTTAAAACAAAAAAAATTCATTGGATCGACATTGTAACATCATATCCATTATTATATTACTGATTTGTCAATGTGAGTATATCTTGTAATTATATTATGCATGAAAAATTAAATTGAATTGATATATCATTCCTTTTTAAGGCATTGGAGCATTCTTCTAATCGTCTATGATCATTGCTAAAATTATCCGATGTAAGAACACTTTAGATCATCCACACATGCTTAAAAATATTTCCAATATGTCTATCCATTAACATTAGGTGCTAGCATAGAAATTCAAAGAATATTTTGATGTACTTGCAACCACTAATGTACTGATTACTTGATCCAAGAATGGGATCTTGGACTGGGGTGATCCAAAATACCCTTTATAACTATATAAAATGGAATATATAAGGGATAATTTATAAGATTCATGGAAATAATAGTATCTAATAATTTGGGCTTATTTTGTGTTTTATAGGTTTATTAAAACATATTAAAATTTCACTCTGGTCCTTTAATAATTGCAACATTATAAATAAACCATACATGAAACTTATGACCTAGAAAACATGTCAAAACTCCCATAAGTGTATTATCACTTACCCATAACATCAATATTATGTTACATGATAAAATATGAGTCATTAACTCGACTCATTTCTCCCATAAAATATGTAACGGACCATAAATAACAAATATTAGGTTTTAAATTATTTTTATTTGTATTCACTTAATAACCCAGGATTAATTTAATAAATTAAATACTAATTATTATAAACAAAAATTTTATTTAATTTATTTTTTCTTGGATGGTTCATACATGGACATTACCCAAACCCCACTATAGATCCCATTATGTCCTAAAACTCTAATTCATTATCATTGGATTTTTTTTGAAAAGAACATTCTGTTTGAACCTATAAGACCTTATCTCAATAGTAGTCAGTTCCACTCATAGAATAGGAGTGATGTTTAGTAACAATTTAAGGTTCCCAAATAGATAAGGTTATGTTATAGAAACAACAACCTTTCCTACAAAATATACATTTTATAATATAATCTATTTTTCTTATGATATCTCATAAATCTAAATTCATATATTGTTTCACCATTCTTATATGTGGTATTTATTTTTTCATTTTCCATACCAAATGGTATTCACTCCTTCTACCATGAAAATAGGAGATGGAATTAACTCATTATACCATGGACATATATTTAATGTAGGTACTACCATATTAGTCAATAAGGGCCTAGATATATCTTCCTATACTTAAAAGAAACAAATCCTTTCTTGATTATTCAATAAATGTCATATAGTTAGTGATAAACTTGACAAAAGATAACTAATAATTGATATAAACTATTACAGTTTTCATCATTAATAAAATCATGTGACCAATGTTATTAATTAATAATATTCTCAATTTAGCATAATAATACACATGTTTACATATATGAATAACTAGTGAAACCCAAAACATGTGTTGTTCTTATTGGCGGATTAGTCCTCATGATCTCATGCACTCAAGGTCACCATGTATGATCTTCATGAGAAGAAGTCACAATATTTATGATCCACCAACACCTAATAGTAAAATAAAATTAGTTTACCTTTATAATAATGCATATAGACAACAAGATATATGCTAAATATTACTTTAAAAGTTTCTAAAGGTTCTTATTATAACTATAAACTTCTATAACCTTTTGATTAAATATGTAATAAATGTATAGAACTATATATATAGTATATAAAAATGTAATATTTTTATCATCATAAAAGAAAATGTATATTTATAGTTGTATACATGTACTGGTTATCAAATTACACATAGGGGTTGGGTTTAAGGAACCCAATATTGCACATTCCACATGTAAATCATACAAAAAACTACTCATAACTCCCATTTGTATCTTTGATTTTGTGTAAGATAATTTTCTATGTTAATTTTTTTACTTTAACATAATCATTGTAATTGTGGCCTTTCCCTTCATCTCCTTGTTCACCATAAAGATTGTTAAGTTAGAGTTCACCATATCCTTATTATATTGTTGAACCATTTCCAAAATCTTGGGTAGTGACTTTTTCATGTTATTCATGTTCTAGTTGAGTACTAAATTCAAGAAACTAGGTGGTATATATGATACTATGATATCTGAGGAATGTTATTAGTTCAACTCGAGCCCCCAATGATTCTAATCGCTCAATGTACCCAATCATCATGAGAACAAGAGGACCATCTTGGTTTCCCTCTCCTATAATACACTTAAATAGCATGCTAGATATCTCATACCCCTTCCTCTTCTCTATCTCTCTCTCCTGATATAAATCTTCAATACGAGACACCATTTTTTGAAGAATCGTTATCCTCATGCAATATTTACAGTTCTTTGGAAATTTATTCTAATATATTTCATTATAAATCTAATAAATCATCAATGTGTATCTTATAAAACTATTTACCCTCCATGATTTCTATATGAATAGGCTCAATGAGAAGTGATGTAACTCCCCGACCCTAGTTAGCCAGAGTGAGTGCATTATTATATAACATTGGCATGATCACAAGAGATAAAGTCTCGAAAGACCGATTAGTTTAGTATCCTTGGAAGTGATAGATTAATATATATGTTTTAAATTACATCATGAAATGAAAAAAAACAATAACATTGTGTGCCCTTTGAACACACTCATATACTATATCCTATTCATGCAGGTTGATTGTAATATAATTATTCGCATCCTGGAAAAAATATAACATACAAAGGAGTGATCTTAGATGCTCAGTAAGGATAACAATATAGCGAAAACTATCATAAATAAGCATAAACATTTTAGTTAATGTGTATGACTAAAACACAAGACTTTTAAACTTAAAATTCTTCATAAAATGGAAAAGATAAATAAAAGAATGCCATTTACTTATTCACATGGATATTCGACTAGTCTAATAATCACATGTACTATCAATATCCAATTTCATAATGATGGAATTCATAATGTCGGACATCATGACCACATAGTCAAGGCCTCGTTACAATACTATTAATAAGATTGTGTCAAGGCCTTATGCCAATACACTAGTTTGTCTCATGAGACCTACCGATTCATCGAGGAGCTATAGCAGGCTCCACCCATCACTTACTAAGTCCAATGTATTCCTCATTTGAAAAGGTTGAAACATAACATAAACATTCGTATTAAAACAAGAAAATGAAATGTTAATACTTTAACCATAGACCATGAATGGTATAAAAATAACACATCCACATTAAAACGTATTACAAAACATTCAATACAATATAGAATATTTTATGTAAAGACCCGTAAAATTCAAGGGAAATTTTTTCTTAATTTTCTTTAGAATTTTACAAGAGCGCGGTTTCAGACGGCACCTGATTCCGAGGCCCGGAGTGCCCGGAATTAATTTCCGAAGTTTGGCTCGGGTACGTTCAGTGAACGAACGAGCGGGAATTCCTAACTTTTGATCCAGTGCTCGGAATTGAAATCCGAGGGCACCGATGAACTCGCAGCGCCGATTTTCGCTTAAAGAGACCTTTTCGGAAGTTGCGTTTGTTGCGGGTTGAGAGTTTCGTTTTGGGGTTTTTAGTTTGAGTTAAATAAAATTGTGTAGAACAATTTTATTTTTAACTTCTTAAAACCTCTCAAAGGAGGTTGGAAGTGGGACCCACACCCACTTAACCTCCCTTGGGAGGATTAAGTGTGGTGGGGCCCACACGAACCCCCACCTTTTCAACTCCCCACTCTCCCTCTTAATGGCTTGATAACTTAACTTCTTTTTAATTATACAACTCTTGTATATTAAATAAGTGAGTTAATTTTGGGGTTAGCCATTTTGAATTTCAAACTATTGAATTTCTTATAATGTGTTTTGTAATAATAAAATAAGAAGTGGTCTTATTTTATTTTGGGTTGTTTGGTTTGTCTTCTTGAGAGGTGGAGAGCTCCTCTTCTTCTTCTTCAATCTCAACGAAGAACGCGCAGAACGTCGTTCTTCAACGAAGAACTTCTCCGCCGAAGAACTCGATCCATCCGCGACGCCGTATCCGCGACGCGACGTACTTCTTCCGCGTCATCCCTTCCGCGACGGTTTTCTGCGACGAACGCCTTCGACAACGAATCTTCCTCCGACGACAAAGGAATCGACACCGATATTCCACGACTCCGTCAACGTGCGACTATCGAGGTAGGGGTTCTAGAGTTTTTTGTTTCCTTTTTATTTGACTTTCCTCAAGACTTGACGAGGAACGCTCTCTTTTCCGACGAAGAACGCCGCAACTCCTTTCTTCGTTCACCGTGACAACGAAGGGGACGCCATCTCTTCTTCGGACAACCTTCGTCGGCAAATGAAGATCCGCCATCATCGTGTCTCTTCGGGCATAGCACTTCGTCAACGGATTTGACGAACGACGACCGCGACGCCCGACTTCCGCGACGCCGTCTTCCGCGGATCGTAGACGATTCTTCGAATCTTAAAACCGAGGTAGGGGTTGTCGTTTTTCTTTTGGATTCCTCATTTCATTCTTGATCGTGCTTTTAGCAAGATTAACGTGTGACGTGATTTTTCTTTAGTTGCGTTATTATTATTAACGCGAGGGGGGCCGAACCGCACGAACACGGCCGAACCCCCCCCCCCCTCCAACGTTCTTGTTGTTCTTGCGGGTGGAAGCAAGTGGCGTGGTGCCGTCGCACCACGCGGATGATTGTGCGTTTAATTTTACGCATCGCCGTCGCGCTTCGCCGAGGAGAGTCTTCAAGAACGCGACGCCGTCGCGCCGCGTTGGAAGGATTCATGGCACGGCGAAAGGGGCGCGGTGCCGTCGCACCGCGCCGGACGACGAACACCGCGGCCGGTTCCGGGCCGCGGCAGGATGAGAAGACCGCGGCCGGTTCCGGGCCGCGGCGGAAGAGGAGACCGGCGGCGCGGCCGCCGGCGTCGGAAGACGAGGGCGGGACCGGAATTTCCGGTCCCGTTGGTAAAAACCGGCCGGCCAGCGGGCCGGCCGGATGTCTTAAAAAACCGGGGGAATTAATCCCCCGGCCTTCCATTAAAACCCCCCTCTTAATGAGGGGGGCGGTTCTTGAGGGAAGGGGGCAGCCGCCCCCTTTGGTTCGGCGCCAGCAGGCCCCCCCCACGTGAGGGGGGGGGGGGGGCGGTTTGAAGAAACCGGCGCGGCCTTGTGCCGCGCCACCTTGAAGAAACCGCGGGGCTTAGCCCCCGCGTGACCCGCGTGCTGCCAGCCCGTGCGGCGCACCCCGCCGCCGGCGCGGCCCGCCGCCGCCGCCGCGGCCCGCCGCCGCCGCCGCCGCGGCCCGCCGCGCCGCCGCCCGCCGCCGCCGCGCGCCGCCGCCGGCCCCCCGCGCCGCCGCCGTCCGCCGCCGCCGGCCGCCGCCGCCGGCCACCGCGCCGCCCAGGGGGGGGTCGGGCCGGGTCGGCCCGGACCCGGACCCCCCCGTTTCGGACCAGATTCGGTTCTTGGCTCATAACTTGAGCCTCGGACCTCCGAATGACGAACCGTCTGCGGCAACGCGATCCTTGGATCGAGACGGTCGTTTCGGTATATCACACTCAAGGTTTCGGGTTACTTTGAGTTCGGCCGGGTTGGTTCGTTCACGAAACCAACCGGGCCTTCGGAGCGGAAACGCTCATATCTTGAGCTACGGACGTCCGATTGACGTGCCGTCAGTCGCGTAATGTTCCTCTTAGTGAGACGGATCTTTTGGAATACTCCGCCCGAGGTTTGGACGCAGGTGGAGTACGGTCGTGTTGGTTTTTCCTTAAAAACCAACAGGGCCCCGGAGACGAAAATGCCAATAACTCACAGACCGGGCGTCCGATTGACGCGCCGTCTGTTTCATTGACTTCCTCTTGATGAGACGGAACTTTTGACATACTCCGCCCGAGTTTTGGATGCAGTCGGAGTATGGCCGGGTTGGATTGTTCCCGAAATCCAACCGGGCCCCTGGAACGGGAAAGCTGATATCTTTCAGACAGGACGTCCGTTTGACGAACCGTCAGCGGCGTTGGTGTTTACGTTTAGTAACGGTCCCTATGAGTATACCCTATGGGAGTTCGGGGTACAGTTGAGATACGGCCGGGATTGGTTCGCACTCGAAACCAACCGGGCCCCTGGGACGAAAAGGCTAATAACTCACAGACCGGGCGTCCGATCGACGCGTCGTCTGTTGCGTTGAGACTCCTGTGACGAGACGGACCTTTGAGACACTTCTTCGTGGGATTTTGTGATACTTGGAGTATCGACCAGTAGCTCGTGGAGCGGACCCTCCCGGAGACGAGCGTGCAGAGTACGGAGACCGTGTAGCTGGCTGAGACCTGACGACTGCTTGACCGACTCGACTTGGAGTGAGTCGACTAGCCCAGTGGACGGAGCGCCCGGTACTTGGCGGAAGACCCACGGCGGACGGAGCGCCTGGTAGTTGGCAGCAGACCCGCGGTACTCGACAGGAGGAGTACCTCAGTAGGCTATCTGGGTAGCGCCCGGTATTTGGCGACAGACCCTCAGCGGATGGAGCGCCAGGTAATTGGCCGCAAACCCGCAGTACTCGACAGGAGGAGTACTTCAGCAGTCCTAGGTTAGTGAGCGGCAGCCTCGGAGTCGTGACAGGACCACTGTACACTCTAGAGACGGAGCTCTTCAGCAGTTACGGTTTCGATAATGAAAATCCTGGTTTGAGCTGAGACTTTTGACCTTTGTGTTTCCTCATGATTGAGATGGGTTACTTGCTAACTTTGGTATATGTATGGGCATATACCCGGGTAGTGGTTATCCGTCGATTTCACAATTCTTGTGTTTCCTCATGATTGAGATGGGTTACTTGATAACTTAGGTATATGTATGGGCATATACCTAAGTAGAGTTTATCTGTTGAGATCTTCTTGTGTTTATCCTTGTTGGTTTTAGTGAGACCTTGAGGGTCTCGGGGTCCCTACTGAGTATCGTTATACTCACCCCTGCACGGGCTATGCCCGCACCTTGTTGTGTTGGTTGCAGACGACGGACAGTGCTGACAGAAGCCAAAGGTTCGAGGACTGGACGGTACCTGGAGGTGGAATTTACGACGAGGCGGTACCCGGAGGTGGACCACTGGGCGGGACATACTCGGAGCTGATGGCGGGACCCGTGGAGCAGAGGAGCTATCTGTACCCACCCTTCAGGTGGGAATTCCAGTGGACATCTCAGCATAGCAGCTTTACTTTTCAGTCGATGTTTCCCTTTCGAGTTGTACTTTACAGTTGGGCTTGTATTTCCGGCCCCTTTTTACTTTTCAGCTCTTCTTTTTGTACTTAGTGTTTTACTTCCGCTTGTACTCTGTGGTGCTTGTTTTCTTTATAAAGGCAATGCCTTCCCAGTTATCGGGATTTTACGCCTTTGGTGCTAGTCGCCAGCCCCTGGCCTATGGAAGGCGGGCTTGGGGTAGTCACGGCACGGGCCCCGAGGACGGGTCGTGACAAATTGGTATCAGAGGAGTTCGGTTCTACCGCAGAACTTATAACTCTGATGTTTCTTTCTGTGAAGCAATAGTGTTAAGGGTACCGAGTGTGGTTTTCAGTCCAGGGAGTCCAGTGTTGGTGCGGGCGGCCGACGTATCCATACACCAGGACCCTGACAACTGATTTCCGACTTTGTGCACAAAAACATTGATTGCGTGTGTGTTTTCAAAAGTTTTTTCCCCTTAAAACAGCTCAAACCAGGTCAGCTCACCAGGTATAATCGTTTGATCGTGTTACGTTGTTTCTTACAGGATGGCCCCACGACGGCAGCCAGCTAGGGTTCCGAGAATCGAACGTGAAGACAGCCCACCGAGCGACGAGGCCTCGGTGCAGGGCCCTTTGTCAGCAGTGGCACCGGCGGTAGCTCTACCCGCCGAGCCCCCGATGCTTCCAGCAGCAGCCGCTGACGATGCACGTCGCCTCAGTGCACTGCATGAGTTTCAGCGCCAGCGACCGCCCAGGTTTCGCGGGGAGACGGATCCCCAGGCTGCAGAGGACTGGCTGGAGGCAGTTGTACGAGTGTTTAGGCTAGTGAGGACACCAGCAGACCTCATGGTGATCCTCGCTGTGAGCCTACTACACGCAGCAGCAGGTAGGTGGTGGAGCCACTTGTTTCAGTTTTGCGATGAGATGGACTTCGCATGGGAAGACTTCGAGACCTTCTTCAGGGTGGAGTTTGTGCCAGTATCTCTACACCCCGAGCGTGTACAGGAGATTCTGCCTTTGACGCGTGTTTTTCGATCAGAAGCTGAGTCATCTGTGGGCAGTAGACAGATGATGCAGAGGTCCAGGAGGACCAGACCAGCAGTTGGGCGAACTCGGGTTTTAGGACCGGTGGTGCAGGGCACCCGGAGTGGGAACAGAGCTAGCCGTGCAAGGAGCAGGTTGTGTTACTCATGCCGAGGAAAGGGACATCTGGCACGTGACTGTCCGACTCCCGATCCGCAGGCTTTGGGAGAGCCACCGAGATAGAGGCAGCGACAAATGCTTGAGCAACAGTAAAGCAGGTGGACAAGGGAGGAACTAGTGGATACGTCTTTTGTACTTCTAGTTCCATGTTGATGTTGCTTTTATGTAGCGTCTTGTATTATGAGCTGCAATAATAAAAGACGAATCCTTTGTGAAGTTTTCATTCCTGTCCTCTTTTGTGATGTTACTAAGAGGTTCCAGTTGACTGTTGACTTGACCCTCACTTGTGAGACATCTACTGGAGGAGACCAGTTACCACACACTGATGCCGACAGTGTGACTCAACCCTTGGAGGCGAGAGTAACGGTTGGATCTCTTAGTAGTATCGTCGAGGCCTTACGACGTCATCCTTGGTATGGATTAGTATCATCCATGTTAGGATTGACTGTTTTAGGCAAAGAATGTGGTTCATCCAGGGGATGAGACCAGGTTTCTCTTATCGGCAAAGAAGAAATCTCGCAGCTCTTGTGGGACCAGAGATGGTCCGGACCACGTCAAAAGAGGTCCATGTCATCCAGGAGCGGGTCCTACATGGACGATCGATTCCTCTTGTGCGCAGCAGATGGCGGCACGGGAATCTCCAGGAGAGCACATGGGAGCGGGAGGCTCAGATGCGTGCTCAGTACCCTCTTTTGTTTCCCTAGTTTTTGATGTAGCTTTACGGGGACGTAAAGCCCTGAGGTGGGAGTAATGTAAAGACCCGTAAAATTCAAGGGAAATTTTTTCTTAATTTTCTTTAGAATTTTACAAGAGCGCGGTTTCAGACGGCACCTGATTCCGAGGCCCGGAGTGCCCGGAATTAATTTCCGAAGTTTGGCTCGGGTACGTTCAGTGAACGAACGAGCGGGAATTCCTAACTTTTGATCCAGTGCTCGGAATTGAAATCCGAGGGCACCGATGAACTCGCAGCGCCGATTTTCGCTTAAAGAGACCTTTTCGGAAGTTGCGTTTGTTGCGGGTTGAGAGTTTCGTTTTGGGGTTTTTAGTTTGAGTTAAATAAAATTGTGTAGAACAATTTTATTTTTAACTTCTTAAAACCTCTCAAAGGAGGCTGGAAGTGGGACCCACACCCACTTAACCTCCCTTGGGAGGATTAAGTGTGGTGGGGCCCACACGAACCCCCACCTTTTCAACTCCCCACTCTCCCTCTTAATGGCTTGATAACTTAACTTCTTTTTAATTATACAACTCTTGTATATTAAATAAGTGAGTTAATTTTGGGGTTAGCCATTTTGAATTTCAAACTATTGAATTTCTTCTAATGTGTTTTGTAATAATAAAATAAGAAGTGGTCTTATTTTATTTTGGGTTGTTTGGTTTGTCTTCTTGAGAGGTGGAGAGCTCCTCTTCTTCTTCTTCAATCTCAACGAAGAACGCGCAGAACGTCGTTCTTCAACGAAGAACTTCTCCGCCGAAGAACTCGATCCATCCGCGATGCCGTATCCGCGACGCGACGTACTTCTTCCGCGTCATCCCTTCCGCGACGGTTTTCCGCGACGAACGCCTTTGACAACGAATCTTCCTCCGACGACAAAGGAATCGACACCGATATTCCACGACTCCGTCAACGTGCGACTATCGAGGTAGGGGTTCTAGAGTTTGTTGTTTCCTTTTTATTTGACTTTCCTCAAGACTTGACGAGGAACACTCTCTTTTCCGACGAAGAACGCCGCAACTCCTTTCTTCGTTCACCGTGACAACGAAGGGGACGCCATCTCTTCTTCGGACAACCTTCGTCGGCAAATGAAGATCCGCCATCGTCGTGTCTCTTCGGGCATAGCACTTCGTCAACGGATTTGACGAACGACGACCGCGACGCCCGACTTCCGCGACGCCGTCTTCTGCGGATCGTAGACGATTCTTCGAATCTTAAAACCGAGGTAGGGGTTGTCGTTTTTCTTTTGGATTCCTCATTTCATTCTTGATCGTGCTTTTAGCAAGATTAACGTGTGACGTGATTTTTCTTTAGTTGCGTTATTATTATTAACGCGAGGGGGGCCGGACCGCACGAACACGGCCGAACCCCCCCCTCCAACGTTCTTGTTGTTCTTGCGGGTGGAAGCAAGTGGCGTGGTGCCGTCGCACCACGCGGATGATTGTGCGTTTAATTTTACGCATCGCCGTCGCGCTTCGCCGAGGAGAGTCTTCAAGAACGCGACGCCGTCGCGCCGCGTTGGAAGGATTCATGGCACGGCGAAAGGGGCGCGGTGCCGTCGCACCGCGCCGGACGACGAACACCGCGGCCGGTTCCGGGCCGCGGCAGGATGAGAAGACCGCGGCCGGTTCCGGGCCGCGGCGGAAGAGGAGACCGGCGGCGCGGCCGCCGGCGTCGGAAGACGAGGGCGGGACCGGAATTTCCGGTCCCGTTGGTAAAAACCGGCCGGCCAGCGGGCCGGCCGGATGTCTTAAAAAACCGGGGGAATTAATCCCCCGGCCTTCCATTAAAACCCCCCTCTTAATGAGGGGGGCGGTTCTTGAGGGAAGGGGGCAGCCGCCCCCTTTGGTTCGGCGCCAGCAGGCCCCCCCACGTGAGGGGGGGGGGGGGGCGGTTTGAAGAAACCGGCGCGGCCTTGTGCCGCGCCACCTTGAAGAAACCGCGGGGCTTAGCCCCCGCGTGACCCGCGTGCTGCCAGCCCGTGCGGCGCACCCCGCCGCCGGCGCGGCCCGCCGCCGCCGCCAGCGCGGCCCGCCGCCGCCGCCGCCGCGGCCCGCCGCGCCGCCGCCCCGCCGCCGCCGCGCGCCGCCGCCGGCCACCGCGCCGCCGCCGTCCGCCGCCGCCGGCCGCCGCCGCCGGCCACCGCGCCGCCCAGGGGGGGTCGGGCCGGGTCGGCCCGGACCCCCCCGTTTCGGACCAGATTCGGTTCTTGGCTCATAACTTGAGCCTCGGACCTCCGAATGACGAACCGTCTGCGGCAACGCGATCCTTGGATCGAGACGGTCGTTTCGGTATATCACACTCAAGGTTTCGGGTTACTTTGAGTTCGGCCGGGTTGGTTCGTTCACGAAACCAACCGGGCCTTCGGAGCGGAAACGCTCATATCTTGAGCTACGGACGTCCGATTGACGTGTCGTCAGTCGCGTAATGTTCCTCTTAGTGAGACGGATATTTTGGCATACTCCGCCCGAGGTTTGGACGCAGGTGGAGTACGGTCGGGTTGGTTTTTCCTTAAAAACCAACCGGGCCCCGGAGACGAAAATGCCAATAACTCACAGACCGGGCGTCCGATTGACGCGCCGTCTGTTTCATTGACTTCCTCTTGATGAGACGGAACTTTTGACATACTCCGCCCGAGTTTTGGATGCAGTCGGAGTATGGCCGGGTTGGATTGTTCCCGAAATCCAACCGGGCCCCTGGAACGGGAAAGCTGATATCTTTCAGACAGGACGTCCGTTTGACGAACCGTCAGCGGCGTTGGTGTTTACGTTTAGTAACGGTCCCTATGAGTATACCCTATGGGAGTTCGGGGTACAGTTGAGATACGGCCGGGATTGGTTCGCACTCGAAACCAACCGGGCCCCTGGGACGAAAAGGCTAATAACTCACAGACCGGGCGTCCGATCGACGCGTCGTCTGTTGCGTTGAGACTCCTGTGACGAGACGAACCTTTGAGACACTTCTTCGTGGGATTTTGTGATACTTGGAGTATCGACCAGTAGCTCGTGGAGCGGACCCTCCCGGAGACGAGCGTGCAGAGTACGGAGACCGTGTAGCTGGCTGAGACCTGACGACTGCTTGACCGACTCGACTTGGAGTGAGTCGACTAGCCCAGTGGACGGAGCGCCCGGTACTTGGCGGCAGACCCACGGCGGACGGAGCGCCTGGTAGTTGGCAGCAGACCCGCGGTACTCGACAGGAGGAGTACCTCAGTAGGCTATCTGGGTAGCGCCCGGTATTTGGCGACAGACCCTCAGCGGACGGAGCGCCAGGTAGTTGGCCGCAAACCCGCAGTACTCGACAGGAGGAGTACTTCAGCAGTCCTAGGTTAGTGAGCGGCAGCCTCGGAGTCGTGACAGGACCACTGTACACTCTAGAGACGGAGCTCTTCAGCAGTTACGGTTTCGATAATGAAAATCCTGGTTTGAGCTGAGACTTTTGACCTTTGTGTTTCCTCATGATTGAGATGGGTTACTTGCTAACTTTGGTATATGTATGGGCATATACCCGGGTAGTGGTTATCCGTCGATTTCACAATTCTTGTGTTTCCTCATGATTGAGATGGGTTACTTGATAACTTAGGTATATGTATGGGCATATACCTAAGTAGAGTTTATCTGTTGAGATCTTCTTGTGTTTATCCTTGTTGGTTTTAGTGAGACCTTGAGGGTCTCGGGGTCCCTACTGAGTATCGTTATACTCACCCCTGCACGGGCTATGCCCGCACCTTGTTGTGTTGGTTGCAGACGACGGACAGTGCTGACAGAAGCCGAAGGTTCGAGGACTGGACGGTACCTGGAGGTGGACTTTACGACGAGGCGGTACCCGGAGGTGGACCACTGGGCGGGACATACTCGGAGCTGATGGCGGGACCCGTGGAGCAGAGGAGCTATCTGTACCCACCCTTCAGGTTGGAATTCCAGTGGACATCTCAGCGTAGCAGCTTTACTTTTCAGTCGCTGTTTCCCTTTCGAGTTGTACTTTACAGTTGGGCTTGTATTTCCGGCCCCTTTTTACTTTTCAGCTCTTCTTTTTGTACTTAGTGTTTTACTTCCGCTTGTACTCTGTGGTGCTTGTTTTCTTTATAAAGGCAATGCCTTCCCAGTTATCGGGATTTTACGCCTTTGGTGCTAGTCGCCAGCCCCTGGCCTATGGAAGGCGGGCTTGGGGTAGTCACGGCACGGGCCCCGAGGACGGGTCGTGACATTTTATCATATTAAATCAACTTCAAACAAGTGTAAAATCCATCAAAGAATATTGACATAGATGAAATCAAAACTATTTGAGAGAAATGTCTATTTCTATTTTGAAATCACTTAAAAGTGAGATAATTATAAAAGAAAAAAAATAATTTCTAAAATATCATTTTATGTTTTTAAGGAGAGATTTTGTGGTTTTATAATGGTGGAAAATATCCACACTCTCCATATAATTTAAAAAAAACATTCTTTCCATAATTTTGTCGAAATGATCATAATGGAACTTATTTGGAAAAAAAGGAAAGATTCCTTTATAAATTTTTTATGAAAAGTAAAAAAATTGTTTAAATTAATTTAACACATAGTCTAGATAATATTAAAAATGTTTTGAAATACATTTTTAAGAAACACATATGTGGATGATAAAGAGGTCCCAGTAGATACTCACATATAAACAACATTGGATAATGAAGAGATTGTATAATTAACCCTTACCTTGTAATTTTACTTGATCAAGGGTATGTTAATATCTTGTATAACAGTTAAATAATTGTTATTAAATTATAAAATAACCACATACATAAATATGATATCATATATGGTATTAAAATATTTCCTTGTTAATAATATTTTAGTAGTATCATTGTTTTAGGTGTTGACTGATTCGTTTTCCTTTATATGTTCTGTTACATTAGTCAAGTTTGTTATGGATAGGATGTATTTGATTCATATACAGAAATATATTATGTTCTTAAAAATTATATCTAATCATAAAATGAAAGTTATTCTTGAATGATTACGATGGCAAATGAATCACATCACGTTCATGGAGATGATAATCTGTATGTATGCACGATCAACAATGTCATTATATTGATGGTGAAATTGTATGTAATTGGATGTTATATCATATATAAAGAATAATTAACATGTTATATTTATTATTTACACCAATTATACTCATTATTATACCCATCCAAATAATTAAGTGTTGAATAACAAACTACATCATGATGTGGAGACCGTAAGTCGTACTTACGCACGTATGGTGACTTTGTCATTCATAGGATTGATAGAATAATGAATATGTTTGTAACATATTTAAAATAACATCACAGTAAGTATAAGGTACCAGAATTAATATCTTGGTATGGAAAAAAATTGGGAGTGGAAGAAGAAAAGAACTTTGAAAGAGGTGATGAAATTATTTCCTCTTCTTCGGGTGCTTCCTTTTGATTTGATCAAAAGGGATCATTTGGTTAGATTATGATAAAATTAAGGACTCTAGGTTGAAGTGAGGGTAGTTGAGAGTATATTTTAGCAGGGGTTGGCTGACCCAATGGCTTTGGAGGTGTGATTTTAAGAGAAGAGGAAATACCCTTTTATAAGAGAGGTGAGGGTCACTTTAGGAAAAGCTTGAAATACTATTTTATTATACAATCATATTCAGTTAATAATGGTTAAAAAAGGATTTATTTAGAGGATAAGGTGGGGATAGGTTGACAAAATCTCAACCTATAGGTTTTAGATAGGATTAGGTCACCATATTAACATTATCTTTTATATTTAATTCTTACTTAAATAGTTTACCTTTTACCATGTATTCTTGTAGTATTATAATAAATGGTCAATAAACTTACTATAAAAAGAAAAAAGAACCCCAAATGGTTCATTATTGATATATATAACCTTATATAAGTCCTTTGGCTGAACCATATATTTTTAGGAAAATTATATCAATTAATAATATAGTATTTGTTTTAAAAACCCATTTATGACAATTTTGACAGTATTTAGTATTTTTTTTGTGAAAGTCACAAAAAGTTTATCAATTTGAAAAATATTTATTTAATAAACCCTAAAATGTCATGTTAACTGAGAAAATTAGTGGAATACATCAAAAGTATCAATTTTCAATTATATTAATATTTATAATATCAATTTTTTAATCATTCAATAATATTGTAATTACTGCATCATCATTGTGTCATAAATAAATTTAATTATTTAATGTCTAAAAATTATTAATAAAATACTATCATGTTTGAAATATTTATATATTTCTGATTAATATTTATATTTAAATTTATCTTATGTATAACCTTATATTAAAAATTGTTTAGTTATTAAACTTTGAATTTAACACTTTTAACTCTTCTTTAAATAAAAGAATAATAAATGTCCTAATCTTATGAAAGTGAACCAAAAGGATCATATTGTATTCATAAAGATGAATGTGGTCGAAAATAACCTATACAATAGAATTATGACATGTTTTAGGGTAATTATAATATCATTTTTACCTTTAATTACCATATTTACTTTTAACCATTGTAAATAAAATTCAAAATTACAATTCACCAAAAATTATTTTTATCCTATTAGACCAAATTTTACTTAATAATGTAAAATTTTTCTCTCATAATTTTTAAATTTAATTCATAGAAGCATTAAAATTACGTTTTATGCAAATTTGCAAATGTTCCTAGAATGTGGGTTAAAGACTTTAAAAGTTCAATAAAATTTTATATATCTAATCTTATTGTAAAATGACTCCGATGAATTAAATTGAACACATATAGGTATTATATATCTATTTTGACCTAAAATAAATTTAAATAAAATATCAAATTATTTAAATAAAAGGTCGGTTTTAAACAATAACGTAGTGTTTTTCACTATTCATCAAAAAATTGAATGTTTTCAGAAAAATACCCAAAATTGACCCTATGCTAATTTTGATATTAGGAATTGAAAAATGAAGTCCATTTTGAAAAATAAGATTTATAAAATTTCAAAAAGTGGGTATTACTATTCATAACATCTAGTTTGATTGGTCGTGGTGTGCTGGAACTTGAAGTTGCGTACAGCGCAAGCTATTGCATTACTCAAAGAAAAACGTACCGTGAAAGATTGGGGTGTTGCATTCTTCCCTCTTTATTATAATTTCATCCTTGAAATTTCTAGAATACTACTGCATAAAAATATTTGAGTGGTTCTTCATCATATGTTCCTCGGGTTCCCACATTTCCTCTTCCATCTTATGGTTTCTCCGTAGAACATTTACCAAACGAGTCGTCCATTTTCTCAACACTTGTTCTCTTCTTTAAAGAATATTGATAGGTGATTCACAATAATATATATCGGGTTCCAGTTCTATTTCTACATAGGTGAGTACATTCATTGGGTCATGCATTTATTTTGTCAACAGTGATTCGTGGAACACGTCATGAAATTTGGAGAGACTTGGAGGCATTGCCAAACGGTAAGATACAACTCCAATTTGTTAAAGAATTTCAAAAGGTCTGATGTATATGGGACTTAATTTACCCTTCTTACTGAATCTTATAACACCCTTCCATGGAGATACCTTCATGAAAACATAATCACCTACTTGAAATTCCAAATCCTACCATCGATTATTGGCATATCTCTTTTGCTTACTTTGAGATGCTTTGATGTGGGTTTGGATAATCTTAACATTTTCCATTGTTTCCTCAAACAATTATTGGCCTACGAGTTTTCTTTCACCAACATCATCCCTACAAGTTGGTGTATGACAACTCTTTCCATATAATGCTTCATATGGTTCTAAATTAATACTTGAATGGAGGCTATTGTTATAGAAAAATTATACTAAAGGTAAATATTGATCCCACATATCTTGAAAGTCTAGTGAGCAAGATCTCAACATGTCTTATACTATTTGAATAATCCGTTCTGATTTTCCATCAGTTTAAGGGTGGTATGAAATGCTCAAACAAAGTTCAATATCTTGGGAGTTATGAAGAACTTTCAAGAATCTTGATGTATTATGAGGATCACGATCATAAAAAATTGATAGGGGTACTCCATGAAGTCTTACAACTTAATTAATATATAGTATTGATAAAATTTCAAGTGGTAAATATTCCCTTATAGAAAGAAAATGTGCAGACTTGTTAAGACGAACAACATTGACCTATATTGAATCAGCCATTCTAGGAGTCTTTGGTAGCCCCATGACAAAGTCCATCATAATATCATCCCATTTACACTCAGGTATGGAAATAGGCTTCATGACTCTACCAAGATGTTTTCTTCCTGCCTTCACTTGTTGAAAAACCATACATCTTGACACATAATCAACAATCTCCCTCTTCATGTTGTCCCACCAAAAATGTTTCTTCAAATCTATATACATCTTAGTGATACCAGGGTATATAGAGAAATTGGAGCTATGATCATCATCAAAAAACTCCCTTTTTATATTAAGTATGTCAGGAACACAAAGTCTCTTCCCAAATTTCGAAATTCCATCTTCATATATGAATTCAATCAATCTCCCATCTTTCACAGCTTTAATTTTCTTTTGAAACTCCTCATTATCAGTCTAAGAACTTTATATCCTTTATCGTAAATATGGATTGGAAACAATTTGAAAAGGTATTTATGTTTCACCTTCAATGATTATGCCGATATACATCTTTACTAGATCCATGAACATAGGATCCATTTTAACTCGAATCTTGTCCAAACTCCATGATCCTTTCGGCTCAAAGAATCATCCACCTTATTTTCCTTCCCTGGGTGGTAGTGTATAGTGAAATCATAATCCTTGAGTAGTTCAAGCCATCATATTTCCCTCATGTTGTGTTCTTTCTATGACAAAATATAAATCAAACTCTTGTGATCGGTATATATCTCACATTTTTCACCATAGAGATAGTGTCTCCATATCTTCAAAACAAATATTATAGATACTAACTCAAGATCATGAGTGGGATAGTTTTGTTCATTAATTTTTAGCTTCCATGATGCATATCCAATAAATCTATCATTCTACATAAGGACACAACCAAGTACTTTCTTTGAAGCATCACTATAAATAACAAACCCACCATTCCCCGATGGTAGAGTCAAGATATGAGCATTGACTAATATTCTCTCTAGTTCTTCAAAACATTCTTCATAATATTCTGTCAAAAAAAAAAAATTTAACCTCGTTACATATGATCTTGGTTAATGGGTTATACAATCAGGAAAAATCTTGGATGAAATGCCGATAATAACATGCCAAACCAATAAAACCGCGTACCTCAGTTATACTCGTCGGTGCTGGACATTCTTTTATTTCTATTTTCTTAGAAGTATCAACAGATATTATATCCTTAGAGATAATATGGCCAAGATAAGAAATATCCTGAAGCCATAATTCACACTTGTTAAAATTACCAAATAATTCATTTCTTCTATGATTTTTCAGAATAGTACGCACATTATTTTCATGATCTTCATAGCTTTTTGAGTATACCAATATGTCATAATTGAATACCACTACAAATTCATCAATATATTCCTTGAAAACTCTATTCATTAGATCCATGAAAACCGAGGGTGCATTAGTCAGTACAAAAGGCATTACTATAAACTCGTAATTCCCATACCAGGCACGAAATGCTATCTTTAGAATGGATTCTTTCTTCACACACAACTGATGATATCAAAATTGAAGGTCAATATTTGCAAAATTCTGAGCTCCATTAAGTCGATATAATAAATAATAAATACTAGGTAAGATATAGGTTTTCTATATTGTTATAGAATTTATCTCCCTATATTCAGTGCACGACCTCATAGATCTGTCATTATTCTTAACAAAAAGAACTGGGGCTCCCCATGGAGAAACACCAGGGTGAATAAATCCTTTATTACTCAATTCCTCTAGTTGCTTCTTTAGTTACACTAATTCAAAATTGGTCATTCTATAAGGGGTATTTGATATGGGTCTTGAACTAGGAATTAAATCAATGGAAAACTCAATTTCTCATTCTGGAGGATGTCCAGGTAAATCCTCTAGAAACACATCTGCATATTCTTGAAAAATAGGTACATCCTCTATTTGAACATTCATTTCCTCGCACATAATTATTTAAATCTATTCCTCTCAAATAATTGAATTCATTAGATCTACTTGGGGTGGATCTAGATAAGATTCAGATGGTGAAGTTTCTACTCTTAAGATAAGGTACTTCTTATCATCATCAAAAATCGTAACCTCCTTCTTCTTACAATAATTTTTTTCATCATGGTCCAAAAGACAATACATATAGAGGATTATAATAAATTCAATCATGGGTATGATGATGAGATCAATAGATAAATCACTTTTATATTCCCTAATGGGAACTGATTCTAAAAACTTTGTTACAATGATACCTCCCTTAAGAGTTTTTACTGACAACTCCCTTGTTAAATAAAATTGGAAATATCTAATTTTCTTAGTGAATTGGGAAGATACGAAACAATGTGATGATCCATAATCAAATAAATCATTGGTTAAATTTGTGGAAACCATTAAATTACCTTCCACCACATCATTTGAAGCTTCAACCTTAGCAGTAGTGATTGCATAAGCTTGGCCTTGCTCCCTAGTCCTTTTTTAGGTAATGTTTCTTGGATATTATGACATTAATTTTCATAATGCCCGATTTCTCTAAAATTTTAGCATTCAACATTGACAACCTCTTTCTCTCCCTTGCAATCAAGAGCATGGTGGCCTTTTTCACCACACTTGTAACAAACTCCCATTCCCTTAAGAAAAGTACCAGGCTGTTTCTTCCCACATTTACTATAGGGTAGAAATTCAAATTTTCCATTATTCCCCTTATTTCCATTTATAGAGTGTTCAAAAGATCTCTTCTTCTCCAGCTTCACTTTAATGTCATAAGACATAGATAATTTCTTTTTTGTCTTGATAAAACATGACACTATATGTTCATATGATGAGAATGATTGTGAGACTAATTCTCGATGGAGAAATGTTTTTAACCCATCAATGATCTATAAATCTTACTTCTTGGGTTACATATGTAATCTACAACATGCCTTGCTAACCTTGTAAAGTTAGCTTCATACTTTGTGACATTCTCGTCCACTTTTTTCCTTAGTCTCAGAAACATCCTTTCTATATTTTCTCGATGTTCACGAGGAAAGTATTTTCCTAAGAAAATATATTTAAGCTCCCTCCATTCCATATTATATACTTCTTTATTCTCCTTTCTATTTTGAATTAATGACCACCATTGATCTGGATCTCTCATGAGGCGATAAACTGGCATGAAAACTTTTTCCCTTTTTCTACTCCCCAAAGCATGAAATATATTCTCTAAGGAACCTATCAATTGCTCAACTATAAATGGATTTGTAGTTCAATCGACTTTTGGTGGTTGTTTCCTCATGAAGTGTTCTAACATTGATCCTCCACATTGTGGATCAGGGTGTTTCATATAGGTAAGGTTATTTTTCATAACCTAAGTGAGTTTTCCCAGTATGGTTATAAATTGTTCAGCACCAGTTTCATCACCAGATCTACTATAATTATCTTGAGTAGGAGGAAAATCCCTACATGGATTATTTGAGTTGATACAGATTCCATTCCTTCCACTAGTCACCATTTCTAAACAAATGGAAAACACTAGATTAGTTTATGAATCATAATACATAATTCCAAACTAGTAAAATACCTAACATAAATTGAATAGTTTATGCATATAATCCATAATCATAGAAAAATTTCATTGAAGATGTATTTACTCATAAATCCAACATAACAATTTGTAAAGAAAATATGAATTATCCTAAGAATATCCCTCTGGAGTATCATAACCAATAGTGCAGGAAGGCCCGTTGTTGTGTAATCGGATACTCCAGGTCAAGCCCGAAACTCCTTGTCAGAGTTTTCACTCCTAGGTACATCTGTTCTAGAGCTTCCTCTACCTGCTCATATCCAGACAAGTATGTATGGCATGGAAAACTCAAGAAATCTCTACATTACCAAAATTCTAGGAAGTTATTCTATATTAATCCTCAATGTCTATTTTAGGGTAATGTTCTATAATCAGAGTTTTTCTAAATCTATTTTCCAAGGTTTGTAATAAACTTTCTTTGATACCAACTATAATACCCTGGACCTAGTTACCTAGAGTCATTTCATTATTAAATAACATTGGCATGATCACAAGAGGTCAATTCTCGAAATACAGATTAGTTTAGTGTCCTTGGAAGTGATAGATACATACAAAATTTTTACATTAAATCATGAAATGAAAAACAACAACAACATTGTGTCCCATTTTAACACAATCATATCTCTTAGACTATTACTTAAGGTTAATCATAATATACTTCTTCACTTCCTAGGAAAAATAAAACATAGAAAATGTGAGATCAGATGCTCAGTAAGGATCAAAATATAACAGAAACTATCAAAAAAAGCATAAACATTTAAAAAAAATGTATAAGACTAAAACACAACACTTTTAAACCTAAAGTTCCAAATAAGATGAAAAAGATAAATCAAAAAATTTCATTTAATTATTCACATGGATATTCTACTAGTCGAATAAGCCCATGTAATATCAATAGCCAATTTCATAATGATGGAATGCATAATGCTGGACATCATAACCACATAGTCAAGGCATCATTCCAAGACTACAAATAAGATTTTGTCAAGGCCTTGTGCCAAGAAACTAGTTTGTCTCATGGGACCTAATGATGCATCGAGAAGATATAGTGGGATACACCCATCACTTACTAAGTACAATGCATTCTTTATATGAAAAGGTTGAAACATAACATAAATATTCGTATTAAAAATAGCATAATAAATGTTAATAATTTAACCAAAACCCATAAATTGTATAAGAATAACAAATCAATAGTCAACTATATCACAAAACCTTAAATATGATAATGAATATGGTATCATAATAAATCAACTTTAAACGAGTGTAAAATCCATCAAAGGATGTTTACATAAATGAAATCAAAACTATTTGAGAGAAATATATCTTTCGATTTTGAAAAAAATTATAAGTCAAATGATTATAAAAGAAAACATTTATTTTAAATTTTTTTAATAAGCTTGTAAGGGAAGCTTCAAAGGTGTTACAATGGCATAAAATAGTCACACTCGCTATATAAGTTAGAAAAAAAATTCATTCCAAAATTTTGTCAAAAAGGTCGTAAAGAAACTTGTTTGGAAAATGGTTGAAAAATTAATTTCTAAACATTTTATAAAAATTAAAAAAAGTTTATAAATGACTTTAACCCATAGTATAGGAAATATTCAAAATGTTTTGAAATAAATTTTTGAGAAACACGAATGTGGATGATAAAGAGGTCCCAGTAGATACTCACTTATAAACACCTCAGATAATGAAAAGATTGTAGAATTAACCCTTACCTTGTACTTTTACGCAATCAAAGTTACTTTAACCTCTTGTATAATATTTAAATCATTGTTATTAAATTATACAAGAACCACATATGTCACGACCCGACCTCGGGGCCCGTGCCGTGACTACCCCAAGCCCGCCTTCCATAGGCCAGGGGCTGGCGACTAGCACCAATGGCGTAAATCCCGATAACTGGGAAGGCATTGCCATTACAAAAGCAAACAAACACCACAGAGTAAGCAAGCGGAAAAGTAAACACAAGCGAAGAAAAGAAAAAGGGCCGGAAATACAAGCCCAACTGTAAAGTACAACTCGAAAGGGAAAAACAGCAGCTGGAAGAACGAAGCGGCTCCTGGGTCATCCTCCTCGATTCCTACCTGAAGGGTAGGTACAGATGGCTCAACTCCTGGATCGTCCACCACGGATCCTACCTGAAGGGTAGGTACAGATAGCTCCTCTACTCCTCGGGTCCTGTTGTCTACTCCGGGTACGTCCGCCCAGTGGTCCTCCTCCGGGTACCGACCTGCTCCGCAAGCCTCAACTGCGATCTGCGCTGTCCGTCGTCTGCAACCAACACAACGAAGTGCGGGCATAGCCCGTGCAGGGGTGAGTATAAGCTACTCAGTAGGGACCCCGAGACCCTTAAGGTCTCACTAAATCCAACATGGATATCCACAAAGCAAAGACAGCAATCACGAAGTAACATCAGACTCTACTTAGGTATATGCCCATACATATACCTAAGTCATCAAGTAGCCCATCCAATCACAAGGATACACAAAAATCATGAAATCAACGGATAACCATCACCCAGGTACATGCCCATACATATACCTAAGTTATCAAGCGACCCATCTCAATCATGAGGAAACGCAAAGATTCATTGACTCAGCTCAACCAGGATTTTTCATTATCGAAACCGTAACTACTGAAGAGCTCCGTCTCTAGAGTGTACAGTGGTCCTGTCACGACTCCGAGGTACTGCTCACTAACCTAAGACTGCTGAGGTACTCCTCCTGTCGAGTACTGCGGGTTTGCGGCCAACTACCGGGCGCTCCGTCCGCTGAGGATCTGTCGCCAAATACCGGGCGCTCACCCAAATAGCCTACTGAGGTACTCCTCCTGTCGAGTACCGCGGGTTTGCTGCCAACTACCGGGCGCTCCGTCCGCCGTGGGTCTGTCGCCAAATACCGGGCGCTCCGTCCACTGGGCTAGTCGACTCACTCCAAGTCGAGTCGGTCAAGCAGTCGTCAGGTCTCAGCCGGCTACACGGTCTCCGTACTCTGCACGCTCGTCTCCGGGAGGGTCCGCTCCATGAGCTACTGTTCGATACTCCAAGTATCTCAAGGTCTCTCGAAGAAGTATCTCAAAGGACCGCCTCGTCACAGGGGTCTCAACGCAACAGACGGCGCGTCGATCGGACGCCCGGTCTGTGAGTTATTAGCCTTTTCGTCCCAGGGGCCCGGTTGGTTTTGTGAGCAAAACCAATCCCGGCCGTATCTCAACTGTACCCCGAACTCTCATAGGGTATACTCATAGGGACCGTTACTAAACGTAAACACCAACGCCGCTGACGGTTCGTCGAACGGACGTCCTGTCTGAAAGATATCATCTTTTCCGTTCCAGGGGCCCGGTTGGATTTCGGGTGCGATCCAACCCGGCCACTACTATCTGTATCCAAAACTCGGGCGAAGGATGTCAAAAGTTCCGTATCGTAAACAGGAACTCAACGCAACAGACGGTGCGTCGATCGGACGCCCGGTCTGAGAGTTATTGACATTCTCGTCCCCGGGGCCCGGTTGGTTTTTAAGGCAAAACCAACCCGACCGTACTCCACTTGCGTCCAAACCTCGGGCGGAGTATGCCAAAAGATCCCTCTCACTAAGAGGAACACAACGCGGCTGACGGCACATCAATCGGACGTCCGTAGCTCAAGATATGTGAATTTGACCGAAATGGTCCGAAAACGGGGGGGGGGGGGTCCGGGTCCGGGCCGACCCGGCCCGACCCCCCCTGGGTCGGCCCGAACCGGGTCCGACCTGGTTGGCCCGGCCCCGCCCGGCCAGAGCCGGTCCGGCTCGGCTCGGCCGAGCGGCCTGACAGCCCCGTGGCACCCGCGGGGTGTCGCGCTGGACACCCGCGGGGTGCCGCCTGACAACCCCGCGGCACCCGCGGGGTGTCGCGCTGGACACCCGCGGGGTGTCGCCGGACAACCCCGCGGCACCCGCGGGGTGTCGCGCTGGACACCCGCGGGGTGCCACCCTGGACACCCGCGGGGTGTCGCCAGACAGCCCCGCGGCACCCGCGGGGTGCCGCCGCCTCCGGCCGCCGGAGACGCTCCGGTGGTCCGATTTGCTTCCCGTCTGCGCCTACGGTCATCCCGGGACCCGACGTTCACTGCGGAGGCCTCAAAATTAACTTGCGGCCTCGTTTGTCGTCGCCCGTCAATCTGCGCTCAAGAACAAAATAAAATTAATTTAATCTGCGGCCTCTTTGGCGCGGCGCGACGACGTCACGTGCTTGATCGACTTTCTCGGCGTGGCGCGAAGGCGCCGCTCAATAGTTGCCGTACGATTCCCGCGTGGTGCGACGGCACCACGCCATCTCGCTCCATCCGCAAGAAACAACAAGAATAAAGGAGGGGGGGGGGGGGTTCGGCCGTGTTTGTGCGGCCCGACCCCCCTCGCATTAGATTGATAACAATCGGCCTTTCTAGAACGAAAATCCATCACAATCTTTTTAAAATAAATAAAAAGATTCGGAAACAAGGGCCAACAAAGAAAAAGAACCTTCAAGATCGAAGGAAAGATCAACAACTTTAAAAAGGTTTAAAACCCCTACCTCAAGCGTTGTCGCTCGCGAGTTCGTCGCGGAAGAGGACGATCGTCGCGGAAGAAACGTCGCCGGAGAAACGTCGTTGATTCCGTTGTCGTCGAGGTGCGTCCGAAGGGAGAACGTCGCTTGGAAAGGAACGATCGTCGCGGAAGAAACGTCGCGGAAGAAGCGTCGTTGATTTCCGCGGTTTCGGCGTTCTTCGCCGGAGGCCGGCGTTCTTCGCGTTCTTCGCCGAAGAAGAACGCTCTCCTCCAAATTCTCCCCACGCCACAAGCTTCCACCCAAAATAAAATAATAGTAATCTTATTTTATTAACGCACAAGCAACGATTAAAAAAAAGAAACAAACAATTAATTCCAAGAATTAATTTACCAAAGAAACCGCCCAATTAATTGGACGAAAGAAACAGCCCAATTAAATGATCTGTTAAGAATTTAGAAAACGCGTCGGTTGACTTTCAGTTTCTTTGACGGGTTTTCGCGGGTGCGTTACTTAGCGGAAAGAAACGGCGGGGCTCGTGCGGGCCCCACCTCACAAATATCCAACCAAGGGGTAGGATATTTCTGGATAGCATCCTATCCAGTTTAACTCAGTTCAAGCCGCCTTTAAGTGGCTTCAAGTGGCTTAAGAGAAATAAAATAAAGTTGTCGCAAAATTATTTTATTTCTTAACTTTAAGCCCGAAAATTAAAAACCACATCCGAGCAAACGCAACTCCGGAAGAGGCGTTTCTAAGCGAATACCGGCGCTGCGATTTCATCGGTGCCCTCAGAATTTGATTCCGGGCACCGGTTAAAAAGTTAGAAAAACCCGCTCGTCCGTTCACTGAACGTACCCGAGCCAAACTTCGGAAAATGATTCCGGGCACACCGGGCCTCGGAATCAGGTGCCGTCAGAAACTGTGTTCTTGTAAAATTCCAAAGAAAATTAAGAAAAAAATTTCCTTGAAATTTAAGGGTCTTTACATTACTCCCACCACAGGGCTTTACGTCCCCGTAAAGCTTCACCACAAACTTAGGGAAACAAAGCGGTACTGAGCACGCATCTGAGCCTTCCGCTCCCATGTGCTCACCTGGAGGTTCCCGCGCTGCCAAAGAAAGTGCACAAGAGGAATCGACCATCCTCCTAGGATCCGCTCCTGTCGATCCTCGATCCCCATAGGAACCTCTGTATAAGACACTCATCGCCACCGTCTATCTCCTCATGGTCGATGATACGCGAGGGGGTTGAGCACGTATCTCCTCAGTTGGGATAAGTGGAAAACGCCGTGCACCTAGTGCAACTGAAGTGGATGGGCCAAGCGGTAAACCACCTCGCCTATCCAGCTGAGGACCTAGAAAGGTCCGTTGAACCTCAGAGATAACTTGCCTCCCAGGCCACATCTCCGTAAACCTCGTCGAGGTGAGACCCGTAAGAAGACGTGGTCGTCATCCCCGAACTCCAGAGGTCCCCATTTCTGTTAGAACTGAAACTCAAAACGACTGCTGCTATGAGGGTAAGGTTGACCGACTCAAGAATGATCGGTCGCACCCTCCTGTGCAAGAGTTACCCTGCACTGCCTGGGGTTTCCTTTTTACGCCGACCAAGGAAAACCCACCCCAACGTTTGCCTAATACCGTCAATTTGAGTGTGAACAGTTATTGCCCATTCCATACTCAAACTAACGTCGTAAGGCCTCGACGTAACTACTAAGAGATCCAACTGTCACTCTCACCTCCAAGGGTCGAGTCACACTGTCGGCATCAGTGTGAGGTCACTGGGTCTCCTCCAGTTGAAATCTCGAAAGTGAGGGTCAAGTCAACAGTTTAACCGGGACCACTCAGTAACATCACAAAAGAGGACAGGAAGGCAAACATCACAAGATAAGTGTCTTTATTTTATTGCAGCTCATGGTACAAAGACACAAAAACAACATCAACATGGAACTAGAAGTACAAGAGACGTATCCACTAGCTCCGCTCCTGCCCACCTGCTCCAGGATCTCTACTGCCTTGTCCACTGCTCTACTGTTGCTCAAGCATTCGTCGCTGCCTCTGCCTCGGTGGCTCCTCAAAAGCCTATGGATCAACTGTACGAGGAGTCGGACAGTCACGTGCCAGGTGACCCTTTCCACGGCATGAGTAACACAACCTGCTCCTTGCACGGCTGGCTCTGTTCCCTCTCCGGGTGCCCCGCACCACCGGTCCTAAAACCCGAGATCGCCCAACTGCTTGTCTGGTCCTCCTAGACCTCTCCATCATCTGTCTACTGCCCACAGATGACTCGGCTTCTGATCGAAAAACACGCGGCAAAGGCAGTAGCTCCCGAACACCCTCGGGGTGTAGAGCTACTGGCACAAACTCCACCCTGAAGAAGGTCTCGAAGTCTTCCCATGTGAAAGCCATCCCATCGCAAAACTGGAACAAGTGGCTCCACCACCTGCCTGCTGCTGCCTGAAGAAGGCTGGCAGCAAAGGTCACCATGAAGTCTGATGGCGTCCCCACTAGCCGGAAGACTCCCACCACAGCCTCCAGCCAATCCTCAGCCGCCTGCGGGTCCGTCTCTCCCCCGAACCTGGGTGGCCTCTGGCGCTGGAACTCATGCAGTGCGCGCAAGTAGCGGGCATCGCCTACTGCTGGGGCTGGTGGCATCGGTGGCCCAACGTATGGTAGTATCGCTGGTGCCTCCGCTGGTGCCTCAACTGCAAGAGGGCCCTGTACCGAAGCCTCGTCGCTCGACAGACTATCAGTACGCACATCCCTCCGGGCTCTAGCTGGTCGTCCGAGAAAAGGCATCCTGAAAGGAACAACGTAACACGGTCAAACGATTATACCTGGTGAGATGACCTGGTTTGAGCTGTTTTAAGGGGGGAAACCTTTTAAAACACACACGCAATCTGTGTTTTCGTGCACAAAGTCGGAAATCAGTTTCCAGGGTCCTGGTGTATGGATACGTCGGCCGCCCGCACCAACACTGGACTCCCTGAACTGAAAACCACACTCGGTACCCTTAACACTATTGCTTCATAGAAAGAAAGATCAGAGTCTACGGTAGAACCGACCACCTCTGATACCAATCTGTCACGACCCGACCTCGGGGCCCGTGCCGTGACTACCCCAAGCCCGCCTTCCATAGGCCAGGGGCTGGCGACTAGCACCAATGGCGTAAATCCCGATAACTGGGAAGGCATTGCCATTACAAAAGCAAACAAACACCACAGAGTAAGCAAGCGGAAAAGTAAACACAAGCGAAGAAAAGAAAAAGGGCCGGAAATACAAGCCCAACTGTAAAGTACAACTCGAAAGGGAAAAACAGCAGCTGGAAGAACGAAGCGGCTCCTGGGTCGTCCTCCTCGATTCCTACCTGAAGGGTAGGTACAGATGGCTCAACTCCTGGATCGTCCACCACGGATCCTACCTGAAGGGTAGGTACAGATAGCTCCTCTACTCCTCGGGTCCTGTTGTCTACTCCGGGTACGTCCGCCCAGTGGTCCTCCTCCGGGTACCGACCTGCTCCGCAAGCCTCAACTGCGATCTGCACTGTCCGTCGTCTGCAACCAACACAACGAAGTGCGGGCATAGCCCGTGCAGGGGTGAGTATAAGCTACTCAGTAGGGACCCCGAGACCCTTAAGGTCTCACTAAATCCAACATGGATATCCACAAAGCAAAGACAGCAATCACGAAGTAACATCAGACTCTACTTAGGTATATGCCCATATATATACCTAAGTCATCAAGTAGCCCATCCAATCACAAGGATACACAAAAATCATGAAATCAACGGATAACCATCACCCAGGTACATGCCCATACATATACCTAAGTTATCAAGCGACCCATCTCAATCATGAGGAAACACAAAGATTCATTGACTCAGCTCAACCGGGATTTTTCATTATCGAAACCGTAACTACTGAAGAGCTCCGTCTCTAGAGTGTACAGTGGTCCTGTCACGACTCCGAGGTACTGCTCACTAACCTAAGACTGCTGAGGTACTCCTCCTGTCGAGTACTGCGGGTTTGCGGCCAACTACCGGGCGCTCCGTCCGCTGAGGGTCTGTCGCCAAATACCGGGCGCTCACCCAAATAGCCTACTGAGGTACTCCTCCTGTCGAGTACCGCGGGTTTGCTGCCAACTACCGGGCGCTCCGTCCGCCGTGGGTCTGTCGCCAAATACCGGGCGCTCCGTCCACTGGGCTAGTCGACTCACTCCAAGTCGAGTCGGTCAAGCAGTCGTCAGGTCTCAGCCGGCTACACGGTCTCCGTACTCTGCACGCTCGTCTCCGGGAGGGTCCGCTCCATGAGCTACTGTTCGATACTCCAAGTATCTCAAGGTCTCACGAAGAAGTATCTCAAAGGACCGCCTCGTCACAGGGGTCTCAACGCAACAGACGGCGCGTCGATCGGACGCCCGGTCTGTGAGTTATTAGCCTTTTCGTCCCAGGGGCCCGGTTGGTTTCGTGAGCAAAACCAATCCCGGCCGTATATCAACTGTACCCCGAACTCTCATAGGGTATACTCATAGGGACCGTTACTAAACGTAAACACCAACGCCGCTGACGGTTCGTCGAACGGACGTCCTGTCTGAAAGATATCATCTTTTCCGTTCCAGGGGCCCGGTTGGATTTCGGGTGCGATCCAACCCGGCCACTACTATCTGTATCCAAAACTCGGACGAAGGATGTCAAAAGTTCCGTATCGTAAACAGGAACTCAACGCAACAGACGGTGCGTCGATCGGACGCCCGGTCTGAGAGTTATTGGCATTCTCGTCCCCGGGGCCCGGTTGGTTTTTAAGGCAAAACCAACCCGACCGTACTCCACTTGCATCCAAACCTCGGGCGGAGTATGCCAAAAGATCCGTCTCACTAAGAGGAACACAACGCGGCTGACGGCACGTCAATCGGACGTCCGTAGCTCAAGATATGTGAATTTGACCGAAATGGTCCGAAAACGGGGGGGGGGGGTCCGGGTCCGCGCCGACCCGGCCCGACCCCCCCTGGGTCGGCCCGAACCGGGTCCGACCTGGTTGGCCCGGCCCCGCCCGGCCAGAGCCGGTCCGGCTCGGCTCGGCCGAGCGGCCTGACAGCCCCGCGGCACCCGCGGGGTGTCGCGCTGGACACCCGCGGGGTGCCGCCTGACAACCCCGCGGCACCCGCGGGGTGTCGCGCTGGACACCCGCGGGGTGTCGCCGGACAACCCCGCGGCACCCGCGGGGTGTCGCGCTGGACACCCGCGGGGTGCCGCCTGACAGCCCCGCGGCACCCGCGGGGTGTCGCGCTGGACACCCGCGGGGTGCCGCCCTGGACACCCGCGGGGTGTCGCCAGACAGCCCCGCGGCACCCGCGGGGTGCCACCCTGGACACCCGCGGGGTGCCGCCGCCTCCGGCCGCCGGCGCCGCCGCCGGCTTCCGCGGGCCACCGGAGACGCTCCGGTGGTCCGATTTGCTTCCCGTCTGCGCCTACGGTCATCCCGGGACCCGACCTTCACTGCAGAGGCCTCAAAATTAACTTGCGGCCTCGTTTGTCGTCGCCCGTCAATCTGCGCTCAAGAACAAAATAAAATTAATTTAATCTGCGGCCTCTTTGGCGCGGCGCGACGACGTCACGTGCTTGATCGACTTTCTCGGCGTGGCGTGAAGGCGCCGCTCAATAGTTGCCGTACGATTCCCGCGTGGTGCGACGGCACCACGCCATCTCGCTCCATCCGCAAGAAACAACAAGAATAAAGGAGGGGGGGGGGGGGGGGGGTTCGGCCGTGTTTGTGCGGCCCGACCCCCCTCGCATTAGATTGATAACAATCGGCCTTTCTAGAATGAAAATCCATCACAATCTTTTTAAAATAAATAAAAAGATTCGGAAACAAGGGCCGACAAAGAAAAAGAACCTTCAAGATCGAAGGAAAGATCAACAACTTTAAAAAGGTTTAAAACCCCTACCTCAAGCGTTGTCGCTCGCGAGTTCGTCGCGGAAGAGGACGATCGTCGCGGAAGAAACGTCGCCGGAGAAACGTCGTTGATTCCGTTGTCGTCGAGGTGCGTCCGAAGGGAGAATGTCGCTTGGAAAGGAACGATCGTCGCGGAAGAAACGTCGCGGAAGAAGCGTCGTTGATTTCCGCGGTTTCGGCGTTCTTCGCCGGAGGCCGGCGTTCTTCGCGTTCTTCGCCGAAGAAGAACGCTCTCCTCCAAATTCTCCCCACGCCACAAGCTTCCACCCAAAATAAAATAATAGTAATCTTATTTTATTAACACACAAGCAACGATTAAAAAAAAGAAACGAACAATTAATTCCAAGAATTAATTTACCAAAGAAACCGCCCAATTAATTGGACGAAAGAAACAGCCCAATTAAATGGTCTGTTAAGAATTTAGAAAACGCGTCGGTTGACTTTCAGTTTCTTTGACGGGTTTTCGCGGGTGCGTTACTTAGCGGAAAGAAACGGCGGGGCTCGTGCGGGCCCCACCTCACAAATATCCTACCAAGGGGTAGGATATTTCTGGATAGCATCCTATCCAGTTTAACTCAGTTCAAGCCGCCTTTAAGTGGCTTCAAGTGGCTTCCAAGTGGCTTAAGCGAAATAAAATAAAGTTGTCGCAAAATTATTTTATTTCTTAACTTTAAGCCCGAAAATTAAAAACCACATCCGAGCAAACGCAACTCCGGAAGAGGCGTTTCTAAGCGAATACCGGCGCTGCGATTTCATCGGTGCCCTCAGAATTTGATTCCGGGCACCGGTTAAAAAGTTAGAAAAACCCGCTCGTCCGTTCACTGAACGTACCCGAGCCAAACTTCGGAAAATGATTCCGGGCACACCGGGCCTCGGAATCAGGTGCCGTCAGAAACTGTGTTCTTGTAAAATTCCAAAGAAAATTAAGAAAAAAATTTCCTTGAAATTTACGGGTCTTTACAACATACATAAATATGGTATCATATATGATCTTCTAATATACCATTGTTAATAATATTTCAGTAGTATCATTGTTTCAGTTGTTAATTGATTCTTTTTACTTTATATGTTTTGTTACATAATGCATGTTTGTTATGGATAAGATGTATTTGATTCATATAAATAATGATATTAAGTTATTAAACATTATTTCTAATCTTAAAATAAAAAACATTCATGAATTATTACAATAGTGAATGAATCTCATCGTGTTTGTGGAGACGGTAATTCGTATGTATGCACGAGCGACAATATCATTCCATTGACAGTGAAGTATTATGTAATTGGATGATATATTATATATAGAGAATAATTAATATGTTATATTTATTATTTACATCAATTACACTCATTATTATACCCATACAAATAATGAAGTGTTGAATAACAAAGTACACCACGACGTGGAGATGGCAAGCCGTACATACGCACGTATGGTGACTCTGTCATTCATAGGATGGATAGAATAATGAATATAGTTGTATCATATTTATAATAACATAAAATTAACTATAAGGTATTGGATTTAATATTTTTCGTATAGAAACAACAAATAAATAGGAATTGGAAGAAGAAAATAACTTTGAAAGAGGGGATGAAATTATTAACTCTTCTTCAGGTGCTTCCTTTTTATTTGATCAAAAGGGCTCCTTAGGTTGGATTATGATCAATGTAAGTCCTCTAGGATAAATTTAGAGTAGTTGGGAGGATATTTTAGTAGGTTTTGGCTGAGACAAATGGATTTGGAGGTGTGATTTTGAGAGAAGTGGAAGTACCCTTTTAAAAGAGAGGTGAGGGTCACTTTAGGAAAAGCTTGAAATATTATTTTATTATAAAATAATATTCGGTTTATAATGGCTCCAAAATTATTTTTTTCTAGGATAAGGTGGGTTTGGGTCGAAATTTTTTCAAAAAATAGGTTTTATATAGGATTAGGTCACCAAATTAACCATATCTTTTAGATTTAACTCTTAGTTAAATAGTTATCTTTTACCATGTGTACTTGTATTAATATAATAAATAGATAATAAACATACTATAAAAAGATAATATAACCCCAAGTGATTCATTATTGATATATATATATTTATATAAGTCCTTTGGCCTAACCTTAGGTTTTTTGGAATATTATATCAATTAATAATATAGTATTTGTTTTAAAACATATTTGTGTCAATTTTGAAACTATTTAGTATTCATTTTTTGTGGAAGTCATAAAAAATTTATCAATTAGTAGAAAATTTATTTAACAAACCCTAACATGTAATATTAACCAATAAAATTATTTTAATACATGAAAAGTCTCAATTTACAATTATTTTAATATTTATAATATTAATGGTTTTAATCTTTCAATAATAATGTAATTACTGGATCATCATTGTGTCTTAAATAAATTTAATTATTTAATCTCTAAAAACTATAAATAAAATACCATTATGTAGTAAATATTTTTATATTTCTAATTAATATTTATAGTTGAATTTATATTATGTATAACCCTATATTAGAAATGGTTTAGTTATTACACTTTGAATTTAACACTTTTAACTATTGTTTAAATAAAATAATAATAAATGTCCTAATCTAATCCAAGTGGATGAAAAGGATTATATTTTATTCCTAAGTTATATTTTGGTGGAAATTAACTTATCTAATAGAATTAGGACATGTGTTATGATAATTATAATATCATTTTTACCTTAATTACCCTATTTACTTTTAACTGTGGTAAATAAAATTGAAAAGTTACTATTCACGAAAAATTATTTTCATCCTATTGAACCAAATTTTACTTACTAATGTAAAACATTTCTCTCAAATTTTTGAAATTCAATTAAAATAAGGGGTAAAATTACATTTTATGTAAATTTGAAAATGTTCCTAGAAGGTGGGTAAAAGACATTTAAAGTTCAGTTGAATTTTATATATCTAATATTATTATAAAATGAATCCAAAGAATTAAATTGAACATATATATGTATTATGTATCTATTTTTACCTAAAATAAATTTAAATAAAATAAAAAATTATTTAAATAAAAAGATGATTTTAAACAACAACACAATGTTTTTCACTATTCATCAAAAAATGAATGTTTTCAGAAAAATACAAAAAATTCACCCTAAGCTAATTTTGATATTCCAAATACAAAAGTAAAGTCCATTTTTAAAAATAAAATTTATAAAATTTCAACAAGAGGGTATTACTATTTAAAATGGCTAATTTGATTGGTCGTGGTTTGGTGGAACTCGAAGTTGCGTACAACGCAAGCTATTGCATTATTCAAAGAGAAATGTACCATGGAAGCTTGGGGTGTTACAAGTGGGTTATACGACATATACCACTTTATATATTAGAACATTAATATGAATAAGAGCCTATACTACTCCATGATTTTTTTTCCAATATATGTTATCTATTTAAGTAACATAAATTTTTTAGGATGGATGAACTTAATATCAAATAATGGGTATCAATATTGATATTATAAGCATACCTGAAATAATTAAAATTACTAACCACAAAAAAATAGTAAATTTATAATAAATTACTATAATTTAAGAATATAAAATGTTACATATATAAATATGGTTCCGAAATATGTGATTAAGATAGTTATGTTTTCTATACAGAAGATTAGAGTGTGTTCAACTAAATGAGAATACAAGGTAAGAGTTTGTATTATTTTAAAATCCATTAGGTATGTTAGATATTATGCACTATAATTCCTTTTATATGATGTAATCACCACCCCATTGAATTAAATTGTAATTAGTATCCGTAATTTTACGATATTTGAATTTCTATTTTATGGTAACCCTATTTTTCTTATGTTACATTTACCATAAGTGTCGTTGGAAAACATAAATCTCATTCATTGAGTCGTGATTGTTATTCTTGAAATTATTTCATATAAGTTCGACTCATTGTTTTATTTTTTTATTATTATGTATTTTTTATTTTATTTTTAAGTATTTAAATTTATACCATATAATCCCCTTTCCAAATATTTCTTAATTCATGTATTATGAAATCCATAAGGGATTTGGTTAACTCCAATTTAATTTCATTGAGTTAAAAAATTATTCAATGCGAATCATGATTCTAATTTAGGTAAATTATTATATTTCCTATTTCATGATATATTTAATCTTTTCTCTATGGGGAAAATTATTTTTTTAAACTAAATATTATTTCTCGATGAATTTGTTTCACATAAAGGTGAAAAAGTTTTAAGAAAAAAATATCATATACATTAAAGATTTTTTCCCTCCATTTATATGTTCATTATTTCTACTCAAAATAAATTTATATTAAAAAAGGATTAAAAAAATTCCTCAAATCAATAAAAATAGAATAGTTAATCAAATGAGCAGAATGATATAAGGTCATATCATTTAAAATATTTCTCAAAGACTAGTTAAGTCTATACTTTAACTTTTATTATCAATTTTCTTAATCAAATCCTTATATAAACACAAATTAAGATAAAATATTAATTTTGTGGTTTTGTTTACACTTGAAAACAAATTTTTTCTAAAGTTTTGAAAAAAAACAAAACACATAGTGTAATAAATACAAGAGGTTGAGTCTCAAGATGAGAACTAATCTTCTATAATTGGAAATCATTTGTTTAAAATAAAAGTATATAAAATAATCTTTATCCATAACCTAGATCGAGTATACACAATAGCCTACCTATTTTGAAGGCCACGTAGGGACCTCTTACACAATACCTATGGGAATAAAATAAACACATACCATGTAGAGACCTCTTCTAAAACACCATGGTAAATGAAATGTAAAGAGATATTTATGATGATATTGAGTGTACTATAATTATAGAACCTGAGTCCACGTGTGTTTAATAAAAAAGTTAAACCACACACTACTAAAAATGTAAAGGAAATAAGAAAAAAGAATAAGTATAAATATGTAGAAAAGATATAGTTTCTCTGTCCGATGTTTTCAAAAGCATTATTCTTCTTTTGATGTAGCTTGATGAGGAGATCGATCCATTTCTCATAACATTGTAGTAAAATAGAGTGTCATATGTTATTTTTGTTAAACCTGTAGAAAATGATCTGTATGTTCGTTATGCTTTACTTTATAATAGTTATGTTTAGAAAAGATGCAACATGTAATATCTCTAGATTATATCACACTTCTCAATACTCTTCTTGTTTTTTCAATATGGTTATATCTAACTTCAAATGTATGTGTACATATCTAGGTGTATGCATAAGGGAGTTTATTTCATAATTTAACCAAAAAATATAGGCGTATCCACTTGATGAAAAATCATATCGATCTTATTCTCTTTATATTGAACTCTACAACCCTATTTAATATTCTATACATTTGTTAAGAATAAGAATTATAATAATAAAAAACATTAAATTCCATAATGTAGACATTAGAAGTATTTAATTAAGATTAATAGAAAAAGTGACAATAACTCTTCTGAATTGTGAGAAAACTTTGGCAGTGAATTAAGCTGGAATTGGGTTTGGAAAATAGTGAGTTGGGATGATAGTAGGTCATTCTCAATGGTGACTCATATCAGTGGTGAATTGTATCAACAATGAGTCAGATCAAAATTTTCCAAATTTTTTGGAGGTAGGTAAAGTCTGATGGTGGGCCATCTTCAATAGTTACTCATGCCTAGTGGTGACCCCTTTTTGGTGGTATGTACTTTTAAAACTAATACAAATTTTCATCATGATGGTGATTCGTCTCTAACAATGACACATCCTGATAGTGAGTAGAGTCTGACGGTGGGTCTTTACTATACTAAACCAAATTTTCACCAATCCAACATATATTATAAAATTCTATCATAACACATAAATCTCATTGATATCATAAGAAACCAGATTTTGTGATCATTAAAACAAGGGTACCAACATATATGTTTTCTCATGTGACCTTTCTATTTTTCCTTACTAATTTTCAAAGGTATGTTTTGTTACCTATATTTATGATGTGTGGTTGTAAAAAATGTATTTTAAAATGTTAAAATGGTTTTCCATACTTTAAAAGTCAAATGTTTTATCTTCCACTCCACATTTATTTTGATAACCTTTATGTCATTTCAAGGATCTATTATTGAGGTATATTTTTTTAAAGTAATTTTTTTACAAAGTTTTCTCTTCAACTTTTTGAAACCTTTATTCCTTATCAAGAATCCACTACTAAATATGATTTTTAAAAGTATATGTTTTAAAAATATTTTCACTTTACATTTTTTAAACCATTATGTATTTTCAAGGCTTCTTTCCAAATTTTTGTTTTCAAAATTCGTTATTTTTAATATCTAAAAGAGTGTTTTCTAAATATTAAATTTCAAAGTGATTGTAACTTAATATTTTATGTCAATGATAAATAGAGTTTTTTTAAAAACATTTTAATGATTTTATTTACTATTTATTTATGAAGGCTATATTTCCTTGGAAATCACATTTCATGAATCACACTCAGAATTTTTTATGGGATAAACTTTTTTAGTGATTTAATTTTGGGTATCAAATGTTTATATTCTTGAGGTAAATATTGGTGATACTATCTATAAATGATATGAAACCCATTTTTATTAACATGATTTATTATTAATGCGAGGAATGATTTTTTTTAGGAGACACGCATAAACTATATGAATGATGGGTGAGGTCAGATATCACCTTTCAATGCATTGTTAATGTTTATATCACATTATCTCAAAACATTACCTGGGAGGATTATCACAAGAAAAATTAAACACGGGAGGATTATAAAATTATAAAGGGTACACGAGAGGATTATCCCATGAAAAAGGGTATACAAGAGGATTATTCCAAGCCAAATGGCACAGAAGAGGATTATCCCAATCCCAAGGGTACACTAAAGGTTCCAGCCACAACGGAAGTGCGGTTGGGCCTAAACCCAACTTTAATTTTTACCATGATCAACAATTATTCTGGGATCTATAATAAAATGAATTCTAGTCTCCCTGAAATTGAATAAAAGATTTAGATAAAGAATGAAGAGGCCTGAAACCATTAGAGAGGATCTTGCACATCATGTTTATATTTAATTTAATTAATTTTATAAAGAAAAGAATACCTGGATCTTCAGTATTTTCTTCATTGATGCTTTTTATAGTTTAGAATGACCCTTTAGGATTGTCTTGTTGAACCTGTGAGGATCCAAACTAGAATCCCTCTAGCAATGATCCACACATGCTTCGATACCCTCCGATCGACACCACTCATTCTCTGGGTGTTAGCATGGTGAAGCGAGTGTCTTGCGTCAGTCGTTCTTGATCTCCTGTTATTCAGTCTTGAAGAAAGTCTCTCATTATTGAGAGGGGGTAGAAGAGGATTCAAGATATAAATTGTTTGGCTCAACAATTCTCAATTCACTAAGCATGCGGTATTTTTTTCCATGAGAAAATAGATGTACTTGTCTATTTATCTGCATGGAACTTCAGTTACAATATTTAATTTCATAACAAAAATTAAATATATTCATGAACTTAGAGAAAACCCATGACCATAATAATAATATCATGTCATTTTTTATGGTGTGCCAACTTATGAAAAACAGAATTATAAATAAAATTCCACATCACAAATTAATAGTAGCGTTATTATTATTTTAACTTATACCAACTAGTTAAATAATTATTTACCATCTTGAAAATAATTATTTTACTACTAGACTGGGCTTGGTCCACCATAACTCCACTTCCATTTATTAAACACTTTAATAAATAAATAAATAATTTATTCTCTAAAATTAATATTTTATTTAAAAACTAGTAAATAAATATTTATTAAATGTTCAATAAAATAAATATGTATATTTTATTTAATTTATATGATAATTTTTACTTGAATAAAATTATTCTATGGTCTTGAATAATAATATTTATTTCATTAATTGAATTCAAATAGAATTTAACTGAGACCACAAATAACACTTAAGGTGTGACCCTCTATGATTATTTCTCGTTGGCATTAGGCAGGCTTGCCTAAATTCCATGATTAATATCTAGAAACATGTCAAGGCACCCAAGAGAAAGAAAGTAAAGTCGCAAAAACAACATCCACATACGAACGCTCACCATGTAATAAAATCATTTTTTTTCACAATATCTCATCAACCAGGATTCATGATAGTGTCATCAAATTTTATGCTTGATACGTCGTTCTTTGACTACTAGAAATAAATTCGTCATTACACCATGACCATGAAATTTCACGTGATGATTCTATTTCAATAAAATGATCGAGATATCAAATTCCATAAATGGAAGGGACAAATCCTTCCTCGACTTATCCATTAGTAACATGCCACTCGTGACTGACCCAACGTACCCAACTTCCCACCAACTGTCTGCATGACAGTTTTCATCAGTAAATCAATGTGCGTGAGTCATGACACATATTAATTATAATAATAAAGTCTAAGGATCATTGCACATGCTTGAAGATTGAAATATTTGATGACACCATAACATGTGGAATTCCTAATGTCAGGTATGTTCTCATAATATCCTATCGTGAAGATTACCAAGTGCGAACTTCATGAGAGTATGTATCATCTGCTTATGAGTACTCTCACCTGATGGTATGCATGATACGTGCCCCATGATAGTATATCATCTATTAATATAACTATATTTATGAATATTGTTATAGCATTTCAAGGTTCTCATCATAGCAGGGAACTTCCATAACCTTATCAATGCAACAAATAATCTTGGACATTATTATATCATAGTCAGGAAGAACAATGAACTATATGTAATAAGATGTTTAATATTTAAATACATTAAATATCAATGAAATCAAAGTACAAACAGTTTTTTCTAGGACACCAACTCTTACAAACTCCCACTTGGACTGGAGATAACTCCCTACAACTTTCAATTCTCTAGACCTCCCATGGTGATCATGTTTCTGCTGAGTGAACGATTTAGTCAAAAGTTCCACCACATTGTCTTATATGGAAATAATTCTCACTATAACTTCACCTCTCTGGGAAAAATACCTCAAGAGATGATACTTTCGAAGTATGTTCTTCATCCGCTGATGTGACCTTGGATATTTTGTGAGAGCCACCACTGTAGTATTATCACAGTATAGTGTGATGGGATCATTTACTGCTAGGTATCATATCCAGCTCCTAGATGAATCGTCGCATCCAAAATGATTCTTTATATGCCTCATAAGTGGAGATATACTCAGGATCTGCTATTGAATCTATGACCACACTCTTTTTTGAGCTCTTCTAGATTATTTCACCTCCATTCAAAGTGAATATGTATCCCGCTTGTGACTTCATGTCATCTTGATCTATTTAGAAACAAGCATATGAATATACTCTAATGACTAGTTCCTCATATCTTCCATAGACCATGAACATATTCTTAGTACATCTCAGATACATTAGGATAGTCTGGACTGCCATCTAATGGCGGTTACTTGGGTCAGCTTGATATCTTCCTACCACACACAATTCATAAGAGACATCCAACCTAGTACATAACATGACATACACGACTGACCCAATCACCGATTCATATAGAGTTCTTCCCTTCATCTTTCTTTCCTCATGTATCTGAGGATACATTTTCTTTGAAAGATGAATTCCATGTGACATTGGAAACAATCTCCCCTTGGATTGTTCCATACTGAATCTCTACAGTATCTTATCAATATATGTACTTTGAATTAGGCCCAATAATCTATTGGATATATCACGATGGATCCTGACACCAAGAATATATGGTACCTCACCCAAGTCCTTCATGGAGAACATTGATTCAGCTATTCCTTAACAGAATGTAAGACTGGTATCTCATTTCAAATAAGTAATATTTCATCAACATATACTATTTGGAAAACGACTGAACTCCCACTAAACAGTTTGTAGACACAAGGCTCACATTCATTATTGATAAAACCAAATTTTTTATGGCTTCAACAAAATGAATGTTCCATGACCTGAATGATTTCATCATTCCCTAAATGGATTTTTGCAACTTTCATACCTTATTGGCATCCTTTGGAGTCATAAAACCCTTAGTTTTTGTCATGTAGACATCTTCTTGAAGGTTCCCATTAAGTAAGGCTGTTTTGACATCCATTTTCCAAATCTCATAGTCATGGTAAGCTGTAATAAAAAATATAATTCTAATGGATTTCAGCATTGAAACTGGTGAAAATGTTTTGTCGTAGTCAATTCCTTGATGCTGTGTGAACCCTTTTACAACCATTCTTGCCTTATAGGTACTGAATTTTCCTTCTATGTCTAGTTTCTTTGTGAATAACCATTTTCAACCAATAATATTTACATCAACTGGAGGATCTACCAAAATACAGACTTAGTTTTGGTACAGGGAATCCATTTTAACATTCATGTCTTCTTGCCACATGGCAACATATATTCCACTTACTACTTCTTTATAGGTTAGAGGATCATTATTATCAACTAATAATGAGTCACCATCTTTGGTAACATGAAAACCATACCATTGCAGTTATCTAACCTATATTATACTCATACACAGTTCTTGTGTCTTTGGAATAGTTCTTTCTTCCATAGGGCTTTGTGGAATCTTCTCTTGTACCAACTATTCTGTACCTTGAGCCTCAACTTCAACAAAGTCTTTATCGCTCCCATTATCTCTTTTGGAGATGTGATCCCTCTCATGGAATATGGCACGTATTTCCACTATAACCTTTTTTCTGAGGGGTTGTATAGGTAATATTCCCTTGTTTCCTTGGGGTATCCAATAAAGGTACACTTTTTTCCTCGTGGTTCAAGTTTGTTACATGAAGAAGCCTTAACAAACACATCGCTTCTCCACACATGTAAATTAAATAACATGTCTTTATTTCCACTATATAACTTGTATGTAATACCATTTATAGATTTAGTTGGTACTTGTTTTAGTATGTGTGCCGCTGTTTGTAATGCATACCCCCAAAAGGATATTGGAATACTCAAAGGAATCATCATTGATCTTTCCATGTACAATAGGGTGTAGTTCCTCCTTTCACTCACACCATTCAACTAGGGTGTGTAAGGATGATTGATTTGGGATAGGATCCCAAACTCCTATAAGTAATCAATAAATTCATGATTAAGATATTACCCACCTCGATCTGAGCGGAGTTTCATAATATTTTTACCAAGCTGGTTCTCAACTTCATTCTTGTATTCTATGAACTTATCAAAAGAATCTAGCTTATACATCATTAAGTAGATATATAAATATCTACTAAAATCATTAGTAGAAGTTATGAAGTATGAGTACCCTCCCATTTATTTAACTAGAAATGGTCTACACACATTGGTATGAACCAATTCAAGATGTTCTTTAGCCCTTTCACATTTCCCACTAAATGGGGCTTTGGTCATTTTTCCTTGTAAACATGCATGACATACACCATGTGGTTTTAGTTCAAAATAATCTAAATATCCATCTGGATGTAATTTTTTAAAGCGTTTCTCATTTACATGACCTAGACAGTGATTCCAAAGTTGGGTGTGGTATGGGTCATGTGAAGTATCATTTTTATCGATTGTCATTACTTATTTTGTGTAATCCAACACATAAAGACCGTTGTATAAATGTGCCATACAAAAACAAATTCTATCATTATAAAAGAGTCAACATTCATTTCAAAACATGAAAAAAATTCCATTTGTATCTAATATGGATAAATAAATAATGCTTTTAGTAACAAATGACACATAATAAAAACCCTTTAACACCAAGATCATCCCAGTTGGCAATGCGAGGTGGTAGTCCTCGACAGCTACAATATAAAGTCTAGCTCAGTTGGCTGCTTACAGATCTACCTCTCCTTATTCAATCTTCCTGAATCTACTTGGTTCTTGTATCTAAATACATATTTGAGCACCACAAGAGATATCTAATACCCAATTTGTAGAAGAAAATATATTGAATTTGATAAAAAATGCACCTGAAGCTTCCCATTTCATCTTAGGCTGGGTGAAATGTTTGTTCTAGTGTCCTATCATTACAAATGAAAAAAATAGCCCCCAGTCGCTTTTACCCTCTTTGAACTTCCTTTTCTTGTAAGGCCATGAAGACGCCTTGGTCTTAAATCTCTTCTCTTTCCCTTTCCTCTTATTCACTATAAGGACAAAAGGATTTTTGTGATTCATATATTTGTCCACATGGAGAATTAGGATAAGAAGATCAAATAGAGACATATCAATGTTTTTCCTATTAAAATTAACAACAAAGATGGAGAAGCTCTGAGGGAGTGATGCGAGAATGAGATCGGTGACCAGTTCTTTAGGGAGTTTAAACCCTAGATCCTCTAGGTGCTCTATGTATCCAATGATATAGACTACATGAGGCCTAGTTGAGGTACCCTCTCTTAGATTACTCTGAAAGAGTGCCTTGGAGATCTCACACATTTCTTTTCTTTCTCTATCTTGGTAAATACCACGTAGGTTCTCGAGCATGCTATACACATCCATGTTTTTGTGAGACTTCATGAGCTCACTAGACATTGATGATATCATCATACAGTGAACTTTAACTGTGCCATTAATATATTTCTCATAGACCAGGAAATCCTGAACAATCGCCTCTTTGGTTGGAAGATCAAGTAATGGTGACTCTAATATGTAAAACTTTCATTCATGTTGTAGGAGAACCTGAAGGCATCTAAACCATTCCTGGAAGTTACAGACAGTGAGGATGTTGTCTTTATCCAGATTTGATCGCAGGGATAGTGTGGTTGATGAGCTTATCATTTTTTTATTCTACAATTAAAAGAGCAGATCATTAGTACTTTCTTGATTACAGTTTATGAGAAATAATTAATTAATTTTATTAAGCATCCTACTATATTTTCAAGTCCCAATATCCCTCACCATTGAACTCAGAATGTCTAGTTTCCATGACATTCTAGTGGAAAGGACCCATATTTCCCTTTGCATAACGCCAACAATGGTTGGTCAAGCTATTAGAAGGTATTTAGGTTAGAAGTTATTTTCCAATAGTGAGCTTGAAGCTCCTTCATCAGTTTTGTGGACTCCCCAATCCTGAAATCCTGACTTTTGATTTCCTCAACTCTTGCCTCCAATATTACACTAAGTCTAGCAAGGACTACTCCTCTTGATGAAATATGGTTAGGTCAACCTAAAACCTTTCATAACGGCTTCCTGTATAAAAGTTTGTGTCCCAAAAGGGTTGGTCAAACACATAGTTTTATTGTGTCTTTCCCTTAATCAAGTAACTGAAGGCCTGGTCTGACTTAATATTTTATTTGAGTGATTTTTATCTATTATTCATAAATTTCATATTATATGTATCACATACCTGTTAATATTATGTGGAACTTACTTAAGTGATTAACCATGTCTTGATAATATTTACGCACAAGTCTATTTTATTATAGTTCTATATTTCATGCTTAATTAATACATTAATTATGTGATCGTGAAAACACATATGTAATGATAAACAATGTATTTGATAGAAATAAAAGAAATAAAAGGGCATGATAATGAGATTTTATAATGTTTAGTTTATCTAGAGGTTGATAAACTGACCCTGACCTAGGGAAGAAACACCTTGAACCTGTTGGGTTCGTGTTTACAACTTTCCACCTGGCCACCATTGTATTTTATGAGATTGGTCTAATCATGGATCCAGCTTGAAAAAACTCCATTATTAAATATACCTTTTTTTAACTCACATGAAGGTGAGGGGTAAAAGGGATTTTACATAAAACAAACCTTGGGCATGCAGGCCCTACATATTAATGAGGTGAAGGCTCGCAAGTGAACAAATTTAATTTAAATATATAAATTAAAAGAAATCATCCACATACAAAGGTCTTGGTCTAGCTCATGATCATCCATACATGCAATGATATTTACACATAAATAAAACTATCATTTAACTCTTTAATCGTTCTTGTTTAAGATAAATCTTGCTTGAATTAATTAATTATCTATAATTATTCAATACTTTTATCTAAAACACTTTTTTGAATTTCCTTGAGATTATCACCCATCATAATTTCAAACCAATAAATTCAATTAAAATTCTCTTTGTACGTAACTTGTACCTTAGAGGCACTCTGGTGAATTCCCATTCATAACTACCCAACGAGTAGAAATTAACATTACACAGATGTTAAATTAAACTAATATATATAAAACAGCTATCACGTGTTGTGCCTCAGCTTTATACCCACACTATGGTACACATCTCAAGGGTTTGTATATTATAATAATAAATTTTAATAAATCTATGTAATTTGGATAGGTACACAATGTGTAGTTCCGACTACACGACATGCACTATAATTCACCGTCCATCCAAAGTACGCGCCCAAGGACATGGCCTGTAGATATACATCATAAATCTTTAGATTCAATGGCTTGTTCAGTAATCCACACAACATGTAGTATCCGTGCTACACAGTTTCCAGCTGGGAAATATTTGTATGGGGTACACGGTCCAACCCTAACCTGAAATAATTACAAGTCGTGTCTAGTAGACTACATGGTGTGTAATATGGAAATCATGTGCCACTGATTCCTGGCCAACACATGATGTAATTTAATACTTAGAAAGACTCTAACACATGGCTTGGTTTGGCGGACCGGTCCGATCATTGAATCTTCATAACAAGGCGTGTACTGCCGAATACACACCAAGTGTTCTGGTGTTGTATGGCTAGGAAGCTTTGGCACCCCAGGATAAGATCCTCATTTTTTATTTTAATCAAAATTAAATGAAATGATCATTTCTGTAAGGTGAATGAGAAATAGATGAGGAGGAATAGATCTCAAGATCCATATTTATAGAATGATTAACTTGAATTGAAACAACTAAATTATTAAACACGTAAATCATCAACAAAATATTTAAATAATTATGAACTAGGATGTAACCACTTTGATACCACATTAAGGTTTCAGGCGCAACAGAAGCACGGTTGGGCCGACACCCAACATTAATTTTTACCATAATCAATGATTATTCCAAGATCAATATGATGATGAACACCATTCTCCACAAAATAGAATCAAATATTTAGATAAAGAAGGAAGAGGATCAAAACCTTTAAATAGGATCTTTCACATCATGTTTATAATTAACTTAATTAATTTCATAAAGAAAATAATACATGGATCTTCGTTATTATCTTCGTTGATAATGTTGATCATTCAGAATGACCCTTTTGGATTGTCTCACTGCACTTGAGAGGATCCAAAAAAGAATCCCTCTAGTGGTGATCTACAGATGCTTCGTTGGCCTCCGATCGACACCACTCTTTCTCTGAGTGCTAGCGATGTGAAGCGAGTATCTTGAATCGGTCATTCTTGATCGCTTTTTCAACAGTATTGAGTGAAGTCTCTCGTTCTTGAGATGGGGAAGAAGAGGATTCAAGAGAGAAATTATTTGGCTCAATAATTATCAATTCACCAAGAGTGCAGTGTTTTTTTCATGGCACAATAGACGTACATGTCTATTTATATGTATGGAACTTCAGCTACAATATTTAATTGCATAACAACAATTAAATACATTCATTAACTTAGAGAAAACTCATGATCCTAATAATAATACCATGTCATTATTTATGTTGTTCCAACTTGCGCAAAATGGAATTATAAATAAAATTCTACATCACAAAATAATAGTAGTGCCATTATTATTTTAACTTATGCAAACTAGTTAAATAATTATTTACCGTCTTTCAAATAATTATTTTACTATCGGAACAACCTTTTTTTGCTCAAACTCCTCTTCCATTTATTTAACATCTGAATAAATAAATAAATAATTTATTCTCTTAAATAAATATTTTATTTACAAACATGTAAATAAATATTTATTAAATGTTCAATAAAATAAAATAATATATTTTATTTAATTTATACTATTATTTTAACTTGAATAAAATTTATCCATGGTCTTGAAAAATAATATTTATTTCATTAATTAAATTCAAATAGAATTTATCCAAGACCACAAAAAACACTTAGGGTTTGACCCTCTAGGATTCTTTCTCATTGGAATTAGGTGGGCTTGCCTAAATTTTAAGAGTACTGTCTAGTAATGGGTCAAGGAAACCAAGACAGATAATGTAAAGTCACAAAAAAAACATCCATATACTAACGATCACTGTGTAATATAATCTTTGTGTCTCAATATCTCATCAAGCAGGTTTTGTGATAGTGTCATCAACTTTTATGCTTGATATGTCATTCTTTGACTACCTAAAATAAACTCCTTGTTACACCATGACCATGGAATTTCACGCGACCGTTATATTTCAATAAATGGGATGAGATATCAACTTCTATAAATAGAAGGGATAAATCCTTCCTTGACTTATCCATTAATAACATGTCACTCGTGATGCACCCAACATACCCTACTTCCCGCCAACTGTCTGTGTGACAGTTTCATCAGTAAATCAAAGTGCATGAGTTGTGACACGTATTAAGGATAATATTAAAGTCTAAGGATCATTATAGACTCTCACAAATAGAAATATCCAATGACACCAGAACATGTGAAATTTCTACTGGTGGGTATGTTCTCATAATCTTTTATCTTGGAGATCACCAAGTGAGAACTTCATGAGAATAAGTCTCATTAGCTTATGATTACTCGCACCTGACAGTCTGCATGCTCTGTGTCCCATTATAGTATGTCATCCAGCCGTAGAACTATATTTAAGAATATTGTTATATAATTTGAAGGTTCTTATCAAAGCGGGTAACTGAAATGACCTTATCAATGTAACAAATACTCTAGGACATTATTACATCATAGTCAAGCAGAATAATGAACAATATGTAATAAGATGTTTAATATTTAAATACATTAAATATCCATGTAATCAAAGTACAACCAGTTGGTTATAGGACACCAACTATTACATACACAATAAGAGTAACCCATGAAATAGGTTATACAAGAGGATTATTCTAATCCAAAGGGTACAAAGAAGGATTATCCAAAAATTAAGGTTATATGGTAGGGTCATCTCAAGCCCAAGGGTACTTGAGAGGATTTTCCCAATCCTATGAAATTGCATGTGTGATTATCCCAAGAGTTCTATGTGATAAATTTCTTAGTGGGTAGCTTTCAAATAAGATTTCTAGGCATATATTTATGCCCTAATCTTATGTATTAATCTCATGCCTATGATTATACTCCTTGAATCAAGGTTATTGTCTCATGATTCCATACACGTTTCCTATGGTATATAATTTTTCATTTGAGATTACATGTCCTTCGATCATGACTCATGGATAACTCTTATTGTAACATATTATTTTTAATAAGATGTTTTTCTATTAGGAATGTTTCCTCACTTAACTTTGATCTAACCCGTGACGACATATTGATGAGTTTTCCCTTATTAAGAATTTTGAGATCAACCATTTATTTTCTATTATCCCCAAGAAATTGTATACAAAAATATACATAGAAAGATGTTTTTTATAGGTAATTTTTGGGAGACATTAAATTCATGAAAATGAAATATTATTATAGTGGAAAAAATTCCTTTTTGGATTATAAATACAAGAGATAAAATCATCAATTGCACTAAACCTTCCATTATATGGATTGTGAAATTATTTGAGTTGGAATGTATCTTATAGAAATGTTGAAATATAAAGATATGTCTGGATTGAGTCTCTTCAGTACGGGTCATTTATGACTCTATATACAAGTCATCTAAATGTTGAACTCATCTGGATATGAGTTAATTTCACCCAAATATGATTAATTCAACATTCTTCATATGAGTCTTTCTTAATAAACATGAAAGCTTGTAATGGAATGACTACAATATAGGTCATTCAGATAAGAATATCATTCATATGTAACGATGTAAAAATTATCCAGACATGCATATTTTTGAATTACATGCTGCATATGAGTCGTAGTAAGTTTCACTTGATTCATTACAAAATTATAAAATTTTGATATTTCTACTGAAAAAATAATTTTCCCAAATTAATATTTGATGAATGAAATCAACAATTTTTTATACTTATAATACTCTTTAATTTTAGAAGAATCATAAATATATGTTTATCCATGAGCTAAGATTTATTTTTGAGTAAGATTGGATGAGTTGAAATTGAGAGATCATATTTCTCTCTATTTGTGAATTTCAAATGAGAATATTAAAAATTAACTATTTGTGATCAAAATATAAAATTAAATAAGAAAATTAAAGGTTTAGGGAATAATGGTAGCTGATCAAGCCCATGGCCAATGAATTTTTGTAATCTAATGAGTAAATCATAATATCAAGATGAAAAATGACATGTCTCATGATTATATCTAAATAACCACAATCAAATAATCTCATAAATATAGAGAGGAGATTGTCATTCTAAATCTATAATCAATTTAATAATAATATATTACCTCTATTATGAGATATTTATTCAATAAAGCTATTGATTATTTGGAATTTTATTTAGTTGTACCTTCATTTTATTGAGTGTATGTAAAGTAGCATCTATTTTGTGGTGATCTACACATGAATCTTTGATCTCAAATAATCACTAATTGTACTCTGGGTGTTGGCATAGTGGCACTAATTGTCTTACGACATAAACCTTTGATTGTAACGCAATATTTTTGGTTTTAATGAATTATTCCAATTCTATATTTCTTGAAGGGGAGGTAGGTGGAAGATATTTTCTCGATCTCGAGATAAAAACTTAGATAAGTTCATCATAGGGGGAATTCTCAATAGAGGAGAATGTTATGAAAAAATTTCATCCAACCCTAGTAAATGATACAATCAATTATTTACAGAGCTTGGTAATAGAATAAACAACTGCACACAAGCCCTTAATATTCTCTTGAACCTTAGTGAACCCCATATATAATAATAATAATATTTTTTTCACATGAACATAACTCATGCTTAAAATAAATATTATTTATTTAAATAAATAAATTAATATTTATAAAAATGATATTTAATTTTTCATTTTAACCAAACCCATTAACTCGGTGTATATTTCCAATTCCACATTTACGGAAACTATTATAAAAACCACATATATCCATAGAGTTATATCCATGATTAGGCTATTATGTGGAAATAGTTGGACAAATAACATAGTTCATTAAACACATAGGGTGGTATGTTGGCCTATTGTCATGTGAAATGTATCCCATGGATATAATTTTTTGTATTTTTGAATATATCCATGGGAAAAATTTACCATCGATATATTTTAGAATACAACCATTATAACACCCTAGGAGTTTTCAATATATATTCCTCTTTATTAAATTTGAAGTGTTCGATAGATTTATTTACATGAAACACCAAACTTAAACAAACCATATTATATTATTTAAATATATGCATTCAATTTTTACTTGATAAAATGATTAATAAACTATAAATTTATTACTAATTTGAAATAAATGAAGATAACACCTTTTAAAGGTAAAAGATATTTTTTTTTCATAAATCTATTTTTATGTGTGCTATGTATTTTTATCTTAATATATTAAATTAATTAATATTGATAAAATAATATTATGAAATTAGTATACAATATCCTTTCAAAATAATTAACATTCATTTAATTTCAGTTGGTAATCAAGGATTGAGAAGAAATTCATTTTATGCTTCCAAAATGCATTTTCTTCAAAAATTCATTTTATTGAATTTTGTGCATAAATATTATATTTAATTTATACCTATTCAAAAAAATTTATTTTAAAAAATGGAAATAGCTTTTTAAATTATCATATAAAAAATATCTTAGACTGAGATTTTGGAATTATTATGAAAAGATTGATTTTTTGGGTGAATAGTAAAAATGTTGATTTTGGAAAGGCTGCTATTTTTTTCTTTAAATGATTTTGTGCATGGATATTATAGGTAATTTACTAAATTTTTAGAAATTTTATTTTATAAAATAGACATATTTTTTGAAATCAGTATTTCAGAATTATCTTAGAGTGAATTTCTGAGATCATTGTAAACATATTAATTTTTTAGTCAATAATCAGAAATACGATTTTTTGAAAAACATATATTTATTTTATTGTAATAATTTCATTTAAAAACACCATTATATTCTGGATTTTGTTTTAATGTAACTTCATATAAATTTAATTAAACATAATCCAATTAATTCTATAGGAATCGACATTTTATTCAATTTTATAATATGTTCATTTTTATGATTAAAATCATTTTTTCTCTAAAAACTGTTTTTGTTGCATTTTGCCTATTTATTTTAAAATTAATTTATTCTAATTATACAAATTGAATATTTAAATAATCAATTTCATATTTATAATATAAAGGTTCAAATTTATTAATGAGTTTAATTTCATTTTTTGGTCATTTTAAATAGTAGCCTTGGTAAAAATGTTGTTGCCAAGGTAAAAAGATGAAATGGGTAAATTATTGTTAAAATTTTGTGATAAGGTCACAAAATATGATTTTATGTCATGAAATAACCCAATGGGGCCCAAACAATGACTATAAAATCCCTTCTCCAATAGGATAGGGGTTGGAGACCTCTACTGAGTAGGCATATCACACACATGAGAGGCCTTAACTTAATGTGCTTACACACACACACACATCCAATCCCATACAATGATGAAATACGAAACCACAAATAACAATGAATGAATACATCTAAAATTCCACCATCATAGTACGAAAACATGTATTGGAATGAAATTCCAAAAATATAAGCCTTCCAAAAGAAATGAAAAACAAATCCCACTTTTGAAGTATGAAAGTACTACTATAAATGAAACCACTAGAACACACCTCAGTCTATTTTTTTATCTAAGATCTACCTATTCCTGGTTCCACTATGAATCTATGAAAAGGATGATCATCTTCATAAGATGTAATAGGTACAAAGAAAGGCCATGAAAGGGAGAGTATAACAATACCCAGCAAGATAAAATGAAATCATAAATCATATAACATAAAGGATAATACTCAACTCATCCTAGGTATATGTGATTCAAATATAAATCAAGAATATCCAGATATACTAAAATTAGATGAAAAATGTCAAGGTAAGGTCACAACAATAAATCTGGCCTAGGATTTCTTATCAAAGGATCCACAAAACACTAATCTGGGAGAACATACTACCTGATTCAGATAGCACTGATGGTGTCCATCCGATATGTAGTGATCATTGGGTCTCACCATAAGAAGTGCACACTTGTAGTATGAATAGATCGATACACATATGGGAATCACACCCAAGGCCACAAGGTATACCAACAACCCAATTTGGATTAACCCACTAAGCAGGGGATTGACACCCGTGTAGTGTTTTTTATGATGACACCAAGAACCCCACCTAGGTCAATGATGATGATAAAGGACCTCGCTCTAGGCCACACATAAGGAGTCCAAAAACTCTACCGGAGACTGAAGTTCCTCAGAGGGGATCACTATCCTATTAATAATATTATACTTGATACTAAACCCTCTGAAATTGGATCATGGGAATACACATTAATGAAACTTTTCCAAGCTGAAGAGGAGAAGGGCTCTAATTGATCATTGAATAAGTACACGGTGCGTCTCTTCGACATTTGGTCTTCTTATATAACATGGAATATTTCCATCTTCATGTTTGATTACACAATATGTTCCTCTCCACACATGGTGTGTTGGAAAACATGGTCTCTTGGGTATGTACTGCCTATAAACACTGAGCGGCCTTCTAGTGTGAATATAACATGTGGAATGGCCCACATAGCATAGAACTCCACTGGATATCCTGTGCATGTACAATCTATACATGACGATATGTTCAACTAAGGGTCACACTACATGTCATCCTTATCACTATATGGAATCCATTATTCTACAAAGAGGGTACCACATGGCATGAAATTCTAGATTACACACCGTGTATCATAGGATTTAATAGAACCTATGGGTTATTGATCGTACCATTATTCAATGTTTTATTCAACCCTTACACCGCTGTTTTAAACTAGTTTTGTAATGAATATTCCAAGTATAATAATAAATTTCACTTTATGTTTGAATCAATTAATTAATTTTAATCAATATTATAATGCGCAATGTTACTTGTTTTTATTATTTCAATGTAGGAGGAGATGATTTGGAGGGCCCTTGATGTAGTGAAAAAAAAATGGGACAAAATTGCATGGATCCATGAAGACTTGTCCGCTGTTGTGCTTGTATAGAAAAATCCATGCATCCCAATTGGATAATATTTTTCTTGCTGGTAAAAAATAAAATGGGATACAACTATTATGAAGGAATCCAAGCCCAATTCGGCCGTCAAGGTGCCCAACCGAATTGATCTGTCCAAGGAATAAAATCTGCACAAAGTCAAATGCGGTGTTCTGTAATCTGTCCATATCTCTGGATCCAATTGTCCAATTAATGCCAGACTTTCTGTGGATATAGTCAGGAAGTGGGGCTATAATTTTTCAGTTTTCTAAAAAGGGAGATTCGGGTGTCAATTGGTCGAAACACATGGTTCAAGTAGATTGAAGAAATATGTGTGCCTAAAACCACCTTCCAATTTTCCTATAAAATGGAACCTTAGGCTCCCCATTTGGGAGTTCATCCAAGAGGCAAGGTTATGTCATTTTGGAGTCTCCAATTAGTGTTCTCAACATCCCTATAAGTCCTGGAGGCTATGTTAATTTCTACCCCAACATCATTCTCTTCCTCCTCTCCCATGGGTTTCTAAACCCCTTGTGATCACCTGGGGAGGAATGTGATGTAATCTCGAGTTTCATTTTTGTATTATATTGAATGATATTTTTAATTATATGTTGTATGATGTTTTTATTCATCATATATTTTAATTTTATGTAGTTATGTACTAGCATGTCATGCTCAACTCATATGATCGTGTTTTGTGGTACCCATTCATGTGATGTTTCACGCACCGTTCACCACTTCCTTTTCCTCCTTTCAATTGTGGTGTTTGTGTGGTTCATATTGGTCAATTGAACTCACATAATCATTTTCAAGGCCATGTAAATTTATGTCATGGTATCACAAATAAATAACATACAAACCTAGACAGTGCATCGAGTTCTTCATGTGTTGCCTTGGCGAGTTTTGGTTACGAAGTCAAACACAAATCACCCAATCATCGGCAGTGTCTGGTGAATAATTGTGTGTTTTCGACTGAACCCTAGGAGGTATCCTAGTATAAACTCTGTAAAATTCTGGTTCTAGGTGTTAAAAACCCGGGATTAAAAGATCATAACCCTATATCATGAAGCGATGAATGATAAACATCACGAGAGTACCCCGGGTTGATCACGCTTAATTAATTTTGTTAATATTTACATTGTTTTATCACTTTCATTTTCTATTTTAATCTTTAATCATTAAACCCCAAAGTTTTAAAAAATCTCATTAACCTTTTTAATTTCATAATAAAAAACCTGTTTTTTAATTAATGATCTAAGACTCCATTGAGAGATGACCTAAGGTTGCTGCTATACTGTAGAAATTATAGTCAAAATTAAACAACTAATTTGACGCGCTCGACAACACTATCAAATTTTGGCTCTGATGCCGATGATCCAAGATCATTTTTTTCTTAGTTCCTTTTATTTATTTATTTTACTTCTTAATTATTACTCTTTTAAATACCCTACCCACATTTTATTATTTTTGTTTTGGGTTTTGTCTTTATTTTTGATTGTTTTTGATGTGTTCTGTCTCTCTCTCTCTATCTCACTTCTTCTCCATCTCCTTCTATATAATTCTGTATTATAAAATAATATTCTATTTTCACCCTTCTTAAGTTATTTTATCCATATTCAAAAAAAAAAACAAACTTCACAAATTATTTTCATGACCTGATCTGGTAAAGAAACACTACTTGAATTTGACCCTGAAATTGAAAAGTCACTTCACACTCAAATCAAGGCATATAGAGAAGGTCAATCAAGTAACATTGAGGAACCCTTTTTGGAACCTCAAGTGGTCCTAAAACAATCCAAAAAATAACCCAACCAAACCCAAGAAAACATGGCTGCAAATAATCAAACTTTAAAAGAACTAACCACCCCTGATGTGGAGTACCAACCTGCGTACATCCAATATCCCAAGGAAGCAGCCAACTTTGAGCTGAGATCAGGTCTCATCCACCTTCTTCTTAAATTCCTGGTCTTCTCAGCGATAAACCTCACAAATATCTCAAAGAGTTTCATATAGTCTTCTCCACCATGAAACCCAAAAATGTGTCTGAGGACCTAATTAAGTCTAGGGCCTTCCCTTTCTCCCTTGATGGTGTAGCCAAAGATTGGATATACTATTTTCCTACCACAATTAGGGGCTGGAATGACCTAAAAAGACTCTTTCTCGAGAATTTCTTCCCTACCTCCTGAACTGCTTCAATTAGGAACGAAAAATTTGGAATTAGGCAATCACAAGGAGAGACCCTTCATGAAAAATGGGAGAGATTCAAAAGACTTTGCTCAAGCTATCCCCACCACCAGATTAGTGAACAACTGTTAATCCAATACTTCTTTGAGGGACTTGTCGCCATGGATTTTGGAATGATAGATGCTACAGTTGGTGGTTCCCTATTTGATAAAACTCCTTCCACAGCTCGTGACATAATATCCAACATGGCTCAAAATGCACAAAAATTTGGTAAAAGAGCAATTTCACCAACCAGAGGAGTTCATGAGGTAAGTCATACAGCCCTAGAACAAAAGGTAGATACTAAACTTGATGATATTCATACCCTTCTAAGGAAATTAGCTCAAGCACAGGGTAACCCACACTCTACTTCTATTCTATTACATTGTGGTATTTGTTCTGATAACACTCATTTTTCTGACCATTTCCCACGACTTCAAGATTCATTCGAGTCTTGTTCAGTTGTGTTCCCAGGGCGTCCATTCCAGCAAGCACCTCCCTTAAACCAAGAACAATTCATGCCAAATCCAAATCTAGGGTGGAAAGCACAACCCCAGTACCAACAAGGAAGAAACTCAAGCTACCCTAAGTAGAATTGGTATCAACAAGTCCATGGTATGGAAACTTCTTATCCTTCAACTTCTCAAAACAATCATCCTCCTCCCCGAAATCTGAACCAAGACTCAAGGATATGGTGAAGCAAATGGCAACCTAGAACCTCCAGTTCCAACAGACCACACAATTAGTAATTCAAGATTTACGAACTCAAGTGGGAAAATTGGAAAACACCATCGGTGAACTTAAGATGCAAGGTTCTGGACAACTACCATCTCAACCCATTTCCAATCCGAAGGACAAAGTTAATGTATGTGCAATTATAATTCATAGTGGTAATGAAGCTTATACTTCTACTGATTCTACTTAATAGGTATGTCCCCCTCTTGAAAAAACTCTTTCCCAACCCTAAAAAATTTTATGTAATGTAAAAAAATGGAAATCAAATTATCGTTGATGATTCAAATGAACAATCCATTCCTCTTCCTTTTACAAAAAGACTCTCTAAATCTAAGAAAAATTCTGATAATGATATTGATAATGAGATATTGGATACATTTAAAAATGTTTAAGTTAATATTCCTTTATTGGATGCAGTCAAGCAAATTCCCCGTTATGCCAAATTTCTTACAGAACATTTCACCCATAGAAAAAGTCTGAAGGGGAATAGAAGAGTAATCTTGGGTAGGAATGTCTCGGCCTTGATTCAACCAGCAATACCAACCAAATGAAAGGATCTGATCACATTCAGGATACCGTGTACCGTAGGGGATAGCTTATTTTCTGATGCTATGCTAGATTTAGGTTCTTCCATTAATGTAATGCCTCAATCCATGTATACTTCTCTATAGGTTAGAGAGCTTCAACCAAAAGTCATTGTCGTGCAACTTGCCAACTGAAGTAAAACGCATCCAAAAGGAGTGATTGATGATGTTCTTTTCAGAGTGAAGAATCTCATCTTCCCCGCTGATTTTTACATTCATGAGATGGAAGATACCCGAACCCAAGGACACGCTCCTCTCATACATGGGAGGACATTCCTCAAAACTGCAAAGACGATCATCAACGTTCACAATGGTACGCTTTCCATGGAATTTGGAGGAGAAAAGGTAAGTTTTAACATCCTTGAGGCTATGAAACACCCCATTGAGGAGAACTCCACTCTTCTTGTCTATTCGATGGAAGTTCTCTCAAACGATGAACACACACACAATTCTCTCCTCAACCTAAACTCTGATTCATTTTTGTTTTCTTCACCCTTGGATGATTTAAGTTTTGATTCATGCTTGTAGTGTTGTGTGGGTTCTGAAAAGTGTAAATTTTGTGTTTTAATTGATGAGCATGTTCATTCTGAGGTACCCATGACAGTTGATGATTATGAAAATCTCATTTCTAAAGATTCTCTATCTTTAGAGAATAAATATGAGCAGGTAGACAGTTTAATGGACCTCACTCCCCCTAAATCCCCTCCCTCAATCTAGAAACCACCAATGTTAGAACTTAAACAACTTCCTTCTAATTTAAAATATGCATATCTTGAGGGTATTGACCAATTGCCCATTATTATTTCTAATAAAATCTCTCCACAAAAGGAATCAAAACTGCTTAAATTTTTTAGGGAGTGTAAAAAGGGAATAGGATGAACATTGGCTGATATTGCCGGGATTAGCCCATATATTTTTATACACCATATACTTTTGGATGATGAGGCTAAACCCATAAGACAATCTCAAGGCCAGTTGAATCCCACTCTCCTTGAAGTGGTAAAATTGGAAGTTAGTAAATTACTTGCAACGGGGATCATTTATCCTATATCTGATAGTAAATGGGTTAGCCCAGTGCAAATTGTGCCTAAAAAAACAGGAATAATAGTTGTGTCAAATGAAAGGAATGAATTGGTTCCATCACGTGTGCAAAACAGTTGGTGAGTCTGTATTGACTACTGTCAACTGAATCAAGCCACATTGAAGGACCACTTTCCATTACCTTTCATTGACCAAATGTTATAATGATTGGATGGTAAGTCCCATTATTTTTTCCTTGATGGATAATCAGGTTATTTACAAATCCATATAGCCCCTGAAGTCCAAGAAAAGATAACATTTACCTGTCCATTCGACACATTTGCATATAGAAGGATGCCATTCGGTCTATGTAATGCTCCTGGTACTTTTCAGTGATTTATGTTGATTATTTTTTTTGGGTACCTTGAGTGTTATATGGAAGTCTTTATGGATGATTTCATAGTATATGGATCTTCTTTTGATGATTTTTTGGAACACCTAGGTTCTATCCTACGCTGCTGCATTGAAAAATATCATATTTTAAATTATGAGAAATTACATTTTATGGTTGAGTGGGGGATAGTTCTTGGGAATGTCATTTAAAATAATGGAATTCAAGTTGATAAATCTAAAATTGAATTAATTTCAACCCTTCCATATCCAAAATGTGTTCATGAGGTGCTATCTTTTTTAGGTCATGCTGGTTTTTACCAATGATTCATTAAAGACTTTAGTAAGATTGAACTTCCATTGTCCCGGTTATTGCAAAAACATTATGACTTTGTGTTTGATAAAAAATGTGAGGATACATTCAATTTACTAAAAAAGAGTCTCACATCACCTCCCATCAACCAACCAATAATATGGGATCTCCCCTTCGAGCTTATGTGCGATTCCTCTAACTTTACAGTTGGGGAAGTTTTATCACAAAGGGTTGAGAAGGCTCCTCATGTCATTGCATATGCCTCACGTACCCTTGACCATTCCCAGGAAAACTACACAACCGCTGAAAAAGAACTTTTTTCTATTGTGTTTGACTTGGTAAAATTCCGTTCATATCTTATCAGGTAAAAAATCATCATCTTCTCTGATCATGATGCCCTTTGTTTTCTCTTAAAGAAATCCGAAGCCAAACCCCATCTCATACGGTGGATGCTCCTCCTCTAAGAGTCTGAACTTGAGATTAGAGATAAGAGGGGGGTGGAAAATGTTTTAGCTGACCACATTAGCAAGATTTCTTCACCACTAGACCACTATATTGACTTATCCCTCCCCATTGGAGAATTCTTTCCTCATGAGAACCTTTGTGATGTTGTGGACCTCACCCCATGGTATACGAACATTTTGAATTTTCTAGCAACATCTAGGGTCCCAACCGACTTCATAACTTCACAATCCCAAAGACTTAAACATGATTCTCAGTCGTACATTTGGGATAACCCATATTTTTGGAGAATTTGTGGTGACCAAGTAGTTCGTTGGTGTGTCCCTGACCTTGAGTTCACCTCTGTTTTGATCTTCTGCCACACTTTGGCCTGTGGGGGCCACTTTGGCTCTCAACGCACAGCTTGAAAGGTCCTTGACTCAAGAATTTATTGGCCAACTTTATATAGGGATGGACATAGATTTTTAATGTCATGTAGTAATTGTCAATTCATAGGGAATATCTCCAAGAAGAATGAAATTCCCCAACATCCCATGTTATTTTGTGAGATATTCGATGCATGGGGCATTGAATTCATAGAGCCTTTTCCAAATTCATTTGTCTTTGTGTAAATATTATTGGATGTTGAATATGTATCAAAATGGTTGGAAGAAGAGGCCACCAAGACCGATGACTCTAGAGGGTTTGTTGATTTTTTGAGGTCCCAAATTTTCAGTAGGTTTTGTTTGCCAAGATTCATCATTAGTGATCAGGGTTCACATTTTTGCAATCGCAACATGAAAAATTTTCTTCTTAAGTATGGGGTTGATCATAAAGTCTCCAATGCATATCACCCCCAAACTAATGGACAAGCAGAAATATCAAATTGTGAAGTTAAAGGAATCTTGGAAAAAATGGTACAACCCATTAGGAAAGATTGGATTTTGCGCTTGGATGATGCACTTTGGGCATACCGTATAGCTTTTAGAACCCCAATCAGAATTTCACCATAAAGAATTGTGTTTGGAAAGGCTTGTCACCTCCTAGTGGAGGTAGAACACCATGCATATTGGGTTTTTAAACAATGTAATATTGACCTTTCAGATGCAGGTGAGCAAAGAAAGATGTAGATTCAAGAGTTGGAAGAAATTCAATGTGATGCATATGAAAAATCCAAGATCTATTAAGAGAAGACAAAAGCTATTCATGATTTCATGATTCACCAGCAGAAGTTCGATAATGGTGAGAAGGTCCTCATGTACAATTCCAGGCTTAAGCTCCACCCATGTAAGATTCATTCTCGATGGCTTAGTCCTTATACTGTTACTAATGTTTACCCTTTTTTTGCAACACATGTTTTGCATGAGTGGAGTGGAAGAAGAATTATCTTCAATGGGCAGTGACTTAAAAACTTCTATGAGGATTTTCCGAAGAATCTGGTGGAGGAAATCCACCTTCTCGACGCATCATACCAATAAAACACACCATGTTTTATCCTTCGTTCTCACATTCTCAATTATTTCAGTAAGGACACTACATATTCTAGGTGTGTGTGTGTGTGTGGGGAGGGGGTGGATACATTCCTGGGTTAGTTATTAATTTTCATCATTTTCTCCTATCTTCTCTTTTTGTCCTTCTTTATGGTATTTTCATTTTTCCCCATAAACAATGTTGAAGTTCCACAATTTGGTGATCATAAAGGGGGAAAGTAAAAATACCATAACAAAGGATAAAAAGAATATTTGTATGAATTTAACATCAGGGAGTGATTTTCTTTTTTAGTGAATTGGTTTTCTATCAATGATATAAATGGCCGTATTTATGTGAAACCTTTGAGATTATTGATGCCCCTTATGTGAGTAGTTTTTGGAAAAATTGTGTCACTAATATCTCTAATTTTTTTTCACTAAACCAAAAAGTGTGAATATTTCTTACTTAATATAATGTAAATATATGTTGGGTTAATATTTTTACGCTTTAAATGATATTTCCATATGTTCATTCCTTATCCGATCTGTTTCATTACTATACCAGATTGACCTATATGTGTGTACCTAATGTCCGACTGTTGTACGCCCTAAAAAAATTGGTTGTGTATTGGGAAGGTAAAAAACCACTCCTCCTCAACCTCTTATCTTGTTATAACTATTTCAATTAGTTTCGTGAGGAGATCAAACAAGGGTTGATTGATGAGTGTGATATTTGTTCTAAATGGAACTTCTAAAAAATAAATAAATGAGGGGAGTGGTGAAATGTGCAACATATAAGGATATATAGGTTAGGAGCTTATGGTTTGACTTCGGGGAATGCTTAAGTGAGTGGGTCTTGAAATATGATTGCAAAGGATGTAGGGTAGGTTCAGTGGACAAAATCATTTAAGATGAAAAATGTTAAAATAACCCATATTTATTGGATAGAAAGTGGAAAGAATAGCATGGAATGGTTTTCATGCACACAAATGGAGAGTTAATTTCATGGTTAACTTCTGAATTCCTTTCTCAATTTGGTATCATGAATCTTATTGAATGTCACTATGATATGATTTATGAGACATCTTTTCTATTTTCACTATAAATAACTCCTTGGTGTGGTTCGTGCATTGATCACATTACTTTAATTAGAATTTCCTCAAATATTAAATCTTCATGATTTTGGGAATATATATATGCACCATTTTATTTGGATATGTGACTTTGACCAAGAGTGTAAATGTTTAGCTGTGGGGATGTGATCGTACCATGATTTACTGTTTTATTCCACCATTACACTGATGTTTTAAACTAGTTTTGTAATGAATATTCCAATTATAATAATAAATTTCCATTTATGTTTTAATCAATTAATTAATTTTAATCAATATTATAATGGTAAATGTTACTTGTTTTTATTATTTCAATGTAGGAGGAGATGATTTGGAGGGCACTTGATTAAGTGGAAGAATAATGGGCCAAAATTGTGTGGATCCATGAAGACCTCTCCAATTTTGTGCTGTATAGACAATTACCTGCATCCAATTGGGCTAATATTTTGTATTATGGTAAAAAATATAATGGGATACAACTCTTATTAAATAATTCAATCCCAATTCGGTCTTCAATGGGGCCAAACAAACTGATCTATCCAAGGAATCAAATCTGCACAATGTCAAATATGGTGTTATGTAATCTTTCCATATCTCCGTATCCACTTGTCCAATTGGTACCAAACGTTTGGTGGAGATAGTCAGGAAGTGGAGATATAACTTTATAGTTTTGTAAAAAGGTAGATTCAGGTGTCTATTGGTCGAAACGTGTGGTACAAGTGAATTGAAGAAATCTGTGTCCCTAAAACCACCTTCCAATTTTATTATAAAATGGAACCTTAGGCTCTCCATTTGGGAGTTAGGCTAGGAGGAAAGGTGCTTCCATTATGGAGTCCCCATGGAGGCTTCTCAATATTTATAAAAGTTCTATATTCTATGGGAAGTTCTACCCCAACATCTTTCTCTTCCTCCTCTCCCATGGGATTCTAAACCCTTTGTGATCACCCGGGGAGGAACGTGATGTAATCCCGAGCTTTATTTTTGTATTATATTGAATGATCATTTTAATTATAGGTTTTATGTTGTTTTTATTCATCATATATTTTAATTTTTTTGAGTTATGTACTGGTATGTCATGCTCAACTCATATGATCATGTTTGGGGGTACCTATTCATGTGATGTTTCACGCACCGTTCACCACTTCTTTTTCCTCCTTTCAATTGCAGTGTTTGTGTGGTTCATATTGGTCAATTGAACTCACACAAGAACTGTCAATTCCATGTAAATTTATGTCATGGTATCATGAAGAAATAACAAACAAACCTAGACAATGCATCAAGTTCTTCATGTGTCGCCTTGGCGAGTTTTGGTTATGAAGTCAAACACCAATCACCCATTCATCAACGGTGTCTGATGAATCATTGTGTGTTTTCTACTGAACCCTAGGAGATATCCTAGTATAAACATAGTAAAATTATGGTTCTAGGTGTTACAATCCCAGGATTAAAAGATCATGACCCTATATCTTGAAGCGATGAAGGATAAACATCATGAGAGTACCCCGGGTTGATCACACTTAATTAATTCTGTTAATCTCTACATTATTTTATCACATTCATTTTCTATTTTCATATTTAATCATCAAAACCGCAAGTTTTAAAAAACCTCATTCACCTTCTACTTTCATAATCAAAACCCTCTTTTTAAATTAATGATCTAAGGCTCTGTCGAGAGATGACCTAGGGTTGCGGCTATATTGTAGAAATTCTAGTCAAAATTAAACAACTAATTTGACGCGCTCGACAACACAATCAGTTATTCCTCTCTATAAAACCACACGAATATATCCTCTAGTTATACTATTGATCTCTTTGGTATTCATGGACCATTTACTAGAATATAATTTTCATTTCTTCTCTCCAGAATCTGGCCACAAAATCGTATGGGGAAAACCGTCTGCTACATCTCCCAATTTCCACATGCCAAAACCCCCTAAGGAAATTTGATTTGGTCCTAATATCTCATTTTAACTCAATACCATCATTAATATGAACCCTATATACATGGTATTAATCCATTTCACCCAAACATAGGTGTTAAATGATTTATTTTTGGTATTCCTATAACCACGCACCAAATGAAATTCTTACGATGAACAATGAAAAAGGAAAGAAATGGAAAAAATACAAATGTGAGGAACAGAACTTGGCCAATAATCAAGTTGGATTCAATTTGATTCCATTAAAATGATTAATGGAGAGATATAACATAATCATAAAAGAATCCCTCAGATATCAGATAATCTAACCCGTACCCATCATACACTCGATCAAAAAATTTATTAGTTAGGTGATTGATTGGAATTCATCATATGAACATTAAAATGGGGATAAATTCACAAAAAATGTCCTTCCTTGATATGGACAAATTACTGATGAAAAAATAAGATCCATCATTATTGTTTGAGATATCCTTGAATTACACTTCACACCGATCGTTGATCCACAATCCATTTGTTGTTTTCTAAAAAATGATCCTCCAATTCTATCTCTAACAAATACAAGGCTCTGAAGCTAACTATAATATTTTATCATATCCATATATTTATAAGAAAATCTAGGTCATGAAAATTTAAATAAATAAATTATTTTAATCCATTAATTTATTTAAACATTTTTCAATGACCACGGCCAACCCGAACATCCAGTGCACTCCATGGTTATGTCACGCCTAGGGTAAAGAACTCACTATGAACTCAACTGTGACATCATATTTCTCATTTAAGCCACATATTAGATGTTATTATACATTTTTTTTGAAAACTGTGTGCACTTTCAATTAATATATTTAATGTATTTCAAATATTAATTATGGGCTCACTAGGTCTCAGAATCATGTTCTGTCTTAGCATTTGGTCTCAAAAATATTACTAGATATATTTGAAGACTTTACATGGAAAAAAATAGATGATATATTTTCCCCAAAATAGGTATTTACTTCCATGAATGAAAAACAAATGGCTATACAAATAGATTTGGGTACTGAGCATGAATCAGGGTCTTCCACTCCCAGGTACCCTTATAAAGATTATCGTGCAAGAACAAAAGACACACTAAAGGAATTACTCACCCATAATGGATATTCTCCTTCTCATCCTCGATCTACAATGGGTACTTAGGAAGTGTAGCACTATCCTTGATGTCCAGATCACCCTAGTTTAGTGGTATTCCACCTCACAGACTCTGCATAGTATCTGGAAAGGGATAATGAATCATAGATATATCTTACCCCTTGGATAAATCTTTGAAACCCACATGGAGGTGAGACCTTAAGAACATCTAGTATCCATCCTAAAACTCCAAATTCCTCCATCATTGGTCTACATACAACTTTTTATATATATATGAAATATTTATTAACTAATGGATGATATGCACTTTCTCAGTCATGGCTCACACCAACTTTTGGCCCATAAGTGTTGACTCTCCTAGGCCGATCCAACATAGTGGTGACTTTAAGGGTCACCCATACAAGGACTGGAATGGTGTCACACTGATGTTGTAATTGTAGATTTTTTTGTATGTATACTCAACCAATGATATATTATCCTCCCAACTATAACCAAAATCTAACATGTAATCCCACAACATGTCCTCTAAGTCCGGAATGAACCACTCAATTTGGCCATCAATATAGGGGTGAAAATCCATTCTCAAACATAATTGAGACCCAAAGGACTCCATAAATCATCCCTATAATCATGAAATGAGTCCAGCATAATGATTTAAAATGTCCATTAATGGAACTCAATAGAGCCATACTATTTTATGTACATAAAATAATCCCAAGACCTACACTGAACATTCCTTTCAAATATCTAGGAAATGGGATGGCTTGGTGAGTCAGCCTATGATCACCAAGATGGCATCAGGTCATCAAGACATCTATGGTAATCCCATCCTGAAGTGCATGGATATCCCATCCCACATTCACTTTGGAAACATGTGGGTACGATATAAACCCACAAGAACCTGGTGCTCATCCTTTACATACTGACAAGTGAGGCATCAAGAGACAAATTCTACAACACACATGTTCATCCATAGTCACCAAAAATACTATTGAATGTCCTATTAAATCCCATATACACCTGGATGTACAACTAAGGTTGAAGTATGAAACTCCCTTAGCACCACATATCTTAAAAAAACTGATACATCATCCATCCTATAAAAATATATACATGATCTCCACCTTCGTAAAATTCATCAAGAGCATGTTCAGTGGATATCTGAGTTTGTAGGGTCTCAGAGTCAGTATCCCCATACAAGAACCCAATTTTTTACTCAGTTATAGATCCTTTTAAATTTGATCTAATTATTTATTTTAGACCTAATATAAATGCCTAATTAGTTCAAAAAGGTTTTGTGGGTGTCTGAGGCTTGTTTGGAGCTTGGAAACCCCACTAGATGAAGCAATACACTGACTAAATGGTTATTAGAAACCATGTAATTCATGAGACATAGTCTCTCGTAACCATGTGGTGCTGGTCCGTGGGGTGATATAGGGCACACAATTTTCCCAAAACATGTTCCATGGGTCATACGATCGTTTGAACATTTTGTGGTTTTTAGAAAAAGAGTTTCACATGGTTGGTCCATATTTTCACTAACTATGTGGCCTAAATGTATGGGTGAACCCCTTGATATAACAGATTGTTCATGGTTGGTGCATGGTTTTGAAAACCATGTAGCAAAATGATGCGATGCCTATTTTTGGTTGAATTTATGAAATTTACCTTAATAAATAATTTTAAACAACATTTGTTTCCTATTTATTTTCCAATGGATAACAACATTCCATTCTCATATTTTTCTCTACTTTGAGGCTCTATCATATATTCTGATCTTCAGATCTCATACATTGTCTGTTTCGATGTCTGTTCATCACGTTGGTTGCGTATCAGTAATTACTTGATTCCTTTTTTAGTATCTCATCATCATTATTATTCTTGATGATTCTAGTTAGATGTAGGCTCATATACCCTATTTTTAAAGAATTGAACCATTCTTCAGATATCATCCAATTCAAGAAACACTGGATGACTTTACAATATGAGGAGAGTTATACGAGTATGTGGTTGGTGGTAAATAGCTCATCCCTCGAGATTCATTATTTTATAAATTTCTGTGTGTGCACACCAATTTCATCTGGTGTCACCTGTTAAATTAATGTGACTTTTTTATAGTCATTATAACTGTATTCTAAGGATCTCACTAAATATGTTATTCATAATTTGTTGTCATGTCCACAATGAATCTTATCCCATGTACGGTGAATTTAATAATTGGTCTTTTACTGATTTGACATGTTTGTATGCTCCACCATTCGAGTGTGTGGCGTGACCTAGCTAGTGGTAAGACTTCATTAATTATATTACCTTTGAATGGATTAATGGATAGTACTATATGCGATTATCACTTGACCCACCTAAGTTAAGTTCTCTAATTTTAAATTGAGAATGTTTGCATGGTTAATTGGAAAGAATACTATGTATATGGCTTGGCCCAATTAAATATAATTGAGGAACATGGTTATATGTCTATAGCACACCTTTCCATGTTTATGGAAGGCAACGAAGTGATCCTTATTTATTGAATATGACTTATATAATTTAAGAAAATTGTTTCATTTCCTTGAGAGGCCTTGTCACATGTATGAAAGGCATGGAATAAACCCATTGACTAATCAAATGGAATGAATATTATATGGCCCTAATTATTAAATAAATCAATTTTAAGGTTCTGAATTGTATATGGACCTTAACAATACTATAGTAGTGGAAATAATTGAGTTAGACCTTGGATTCCTAATGGAACTCCTTGAACACTTGTGGATGCCATTCCGATTCAGAGTTGTCCGTTGCCAAGGGTGATACCCACCTTGGATCCCAATATTTTTCTATCAGTGGATGAATGGTATAACACCATAGGATCCTTCATTTACCATCATAGGATTCCATGGATACACTCCAAGGATCCACCATGACTACTATGGACATTAGTTTCCTTGGATGCACACTTGGGCCTAGTCACTGCTAATCCTATTTTACCTTGGATGATTCCTTTGAATCAGTTAGATTCATTATTATGTAATTCCTTTGATGATGCTCATTGGATTATGATCTTACACCTATAGTTAGGAAGCGTTTATCACCTAATTTGGATCAACCCATGAGGTCAAGGTTACCTTGATTATTATATTGGAACCTCTCCATTATTATAATTTCATTATAGGATGACTTGATATGCCTTGGATCCTTCACTATTATCATGTCAGGTTGTTAGTGCTGGTTATATCTATTGTGACCTATTTATATATCAAGAACATAATTAATAAATGAATTGGTTGCATGTTTAGACACTAGCCGGGGGATGAAGCAGGTACTCGGGTATTTACGTTACTGTACTAATTTACTTTTATGTATGAATGCATGCACACAATTTCAATTTTTATTGCATAGACATGATGTTATAGAAACCACTGTTGGTGGTTTGTTGAGATTTATCTCACACTCTATGTAGGATCCCATTGAAACCTGAGAATACTACATGTATACAGGTGTTGACAATAGGAAGAATACTTCGTTGGACACTTGATTTCTTTCTTTATTAAGATGGAGCTGGTGGAAGATGACCAAGCAGGATATTAGGATTTTGGGGATAGTTTTTTTGTTCCTTTTTTCTAAATTTTTATAGAATGTATTATCCACTGGTTTGTATCAATGTTTTCTTACTTTCTAGATACATGACATATATTTTCAGTAGGTTTTTTTTATATTTATATCTGTTGTATCTTTTATATTATTATTCAGTCTTCTACAATTTCCACATTTATTTACATATATTTTTTCCATTATTTACCTTATATTTCATTTATCCACCATGATACACTTTGGAAATTAGGTTATATTCCCCACTAAGGAATCACTCTAGGCCTTCACTATTAGTAGGAAGCCTTTGGCATTTAGAGAGATGCACTTGAGGCCATGTGGCCAACCAGGTTCAAGGTACCTCTGAGTGGAACAAAGGTTTGGGATGTCAGAAAGTGGTATCAGAGTGATTCCTTTCTTTTTTTTACTATTTGGAGGAAATAAATTAATTATTAAGAATTCATGGAACATAGTTATAAGTCGTACTAGGGTATAGCTAACCCATGTTCGGGATAAATGATGAGTTTCCTAAATTATGATTATTTTTATATTTTTTCTAATTAATGATAATATCATTTCACTATTGGGTGATGCACAAAATGGATTCTCGTTATTATTTTTAATCTAATTGGGGATTTAATTTCATCCTTGGCCCGATGATATGTGGTCAAGGAGCATTGTTACATTCGTCATCATGGGAATCTAGAATTCACATTCCATGAATATTTCCATTCCATATAGGTTAATTTCACTAATTACAAGTGATTTCATTGATTAATATGCCCATGATTGTTGAGTGATGATGTGGTAGTTATACTATGAATTTTCTATTTTCTAACTATGATTGATTTATTTTAAATTTCTATTCATGAGGTTTATGGGCCCTCATGGGTTGGAATGGGTAATTTACCAAGTTGATCCATTAAAAGGTAATTAAATGTCTTTTGATTTTTGTGATAAGGTGAATGGTCCATGATTCATTGGTAATGCCTATCAATTTTAAATGAACTTTTATTTAATATAAAATCAAATGAAAATTGTAAAGAGTAATGTTTGACTTAAAAAACAAAATGGTTTTTAGTGAATTATGTGGGAAGGTATGGTTGACTCATAATGTACTGGAACCCCTATAATTTAAACAAGACCACTTACCAAAAACTGTCTATATAAGTGAGTATTTTGTGTAGTTTACCATGGGTAGTGAGCCATCAATTTCATATTTCTTCCAATGGTCTCAATATCTATCTTCTTTGAGCTTGTTCTGAGGTATGTTATTATAATTTTTATACCAATCCTACCCCAAAGTACCCGTGTTGTGCTCCAGGAGGGTAGTGAAAACCATGCTCCATATATGGTGGGACCAGAGCCACTAGTCATACAACCAGAAGTTCCATTTGAGGCACTACCTTTTATACCCAATCTAGGAACTGACACACATCTTTTTGACAGTTTCTTATGACAGATACAATCTTGACAAGGTGATCCATGACCTTCACCTATGTTGGTTGATCTGACTCGTGAGTTCCAGTAGCAACATCCTTCTACCGTCTTGTGGGATAGTGGTCCACATCCCAATGAGTCTTGGATAGAGGCCAACATGTTTATATTTGAGCATATGGAGACACCTATATATTGGAGAGTAAATATTGATACTTACATGCTGTGGGATTTATCCATGCATGGGTGTGATATGATTACCCAGGCTAGTCACCATCAGGGAATGGTATGTGCTTATTTCATTACTTCTTTCTATGAATACTTATTTCCTCATACACTAAGGGATGATCAATCCAAATAGTTCATGCTTTTCAAGAGGATGTAGTGTCTATTCTTCTATATAGGAGAGGATTCAATATCCATTCCTCCATACAATATGGAACCTACTGAGATTCAAAAGCTTAAGAGGCAATTTGAGGACCTAGATTCCAAAGGTTTTATTTAGCCAAACATGTCCTCTTGGGGTTCACCCATGTTATTCACCAAAAAGGAGGTTGGTACCCTTTTTATATTCATGGATTAAAAATGGTTCATCCATATTATGGTTAAGAACAATTATACACAACCTCCAATATATGATCTCTTTGACCATTTTTAAGGAGCTAGGGTATTTTCAAAGATTGACTTAAGATTGGGTTATCACCAAGTAAGAGTTGGTACTTTAGAAATACTTTTTACGACATTCCATAGTAGGTATGTTCTGTATGATTACCTAATTATACTACTCAGTATTATCAACATGGCTAGTTTTCATGGATTTGATGAATAGAGTGTTTGTCCCCTATCTGTATTATTTTGTCATAGTCTTTGTGGAAGACATTTTGTTGTATTCTCACACTCATATAGACCATGATAATCCCCTTGATATCATTTTGAGAACAATGATACAACATCATATTTATGCAAATATTACTAAATTCCACTTTTGGATCGAGAAAGTTCACTTCTTGGATCATATTTTCTCAGAATCAGGAGTCTCTGTTGAGCCTGAGAAGGTTAGTGTTGTGGTTTCCTAAGGTCATCCCAAGAATTTGTTTAAAATATGAAGTTTATTAGGGTTGGATGGATATTATATTCATTTCATAAAGAAATTATCATTAATTTATGAACCTCTTACTAGTATTATAAAGAAGTGTGTTACGTTCCTATGGTAAGAAGAGTGCGATAAACCCTTTCATGAGTTGAAAGGTAGGCTTGTATCGACACCTATTCTAAATTTTCTAGAGCTTGTAAGAGGCTTCATAATTTTCTATAATGCATGAATCATCTAACTAAAAACAATGGTAATGTAGGATGACATAGTTGTTGCATAAGGATCTTGGCAGTTGATGCCTCATGAGAGAAATTACTCGATGCACAACCTCGATCTAGAAGTAGTTGTTCATTCCATATGTTGATGGAGTCATTATCAGTTGTGTGAGAGATTTAAGGTGTATACAAACCACACAATCCTAAAAATATATCTTTATATAGCATTAAATTAATCTCAAATAATGAATATGTGTCAAATATCTCCAGTCCTTTGATTTTGAGCTTGCCTATATGCTTGGAAAAGGCAATGCAGTAGTGAATTTAATGAGTCATAAAACCTAGGAACATGAAATACGAGAATCCAATGATGAATTGAAATTGATGGCACCCTTCTTTGATAAAAATATAGAGTTTCATTAATATTTCGAGCAGTATTATCTCTCAACCTTGATAGTTACATCTTCCCTCTTTAAAAAGGTGAAGAGGATGAAATTTTTAGATCCTAAAGTCTTGGTTCTCCATGAGATTATTTCAAGAGACGACCCATCTCTAAATTGGTCTGTGGATAGAGACAACATCCTATGCATACATGGACATGTCTGGGTTCCTAATGATATACGAGAGGATATAATGTGAGATTCTCATGCTTCACAGTGGTCGGTTCATCCAAGAATCTCCATGATGTATCGAGATATATGACACCAATATTGGTGGATTGGTATGAAATTTAAGATAGCAGGATTTATGACATAGTGTTCCACATATCTGCAGGTGACGGTAGAACACTACAGACCAGCAGACTTCTTACAGCCACTTCCATTCCTAGAATGGAAATGAAAAGATGATTCCAGGGACATTATAGTTGGGTTTCTGAGTTATCTTAGAGTTATCAATGTTTTATGGGTTGTCATTGAAAGATTGATTAAGTTATCCCACTTTAAATATATCTCGGAGACTTTCTCAATTGATGAGATGGGAATATTGTATTTTGGTGAGATCATTTTACTACACATGGTCCCTCATACTATCATTTTAGATAGGGATGCTCATTTCACATCATGTTTCTAGCAGGGTTTGTAAAAGGAAATGGGACAAAATTTCTTCTAAGAACAAATTTTCATTCTCAGATAGATGGACAATTAGAACACATGATATCGGTTCAAGAGGACATGCTCTGAGCATGCTTCTTTGATTTTGGTGGTTCTTAGTAGAATCCTATCCCCATTATCAAGTTATCCTATAATAATATCTTTTCATCAATAATTATGATTTACCCTTTTTAGGCCTCAAATGGTAGGCCAGGTCATTCACCTCTGTGCTGGATAGATGCTAGTGAGGTGGCACAACCATGTACTTGTATCGTATATGAGACTTCGGAGTAGGTTTAGCTGATCATTAAGAATATTTATACTGCTTAGTCTAGATAGAAATATTATGCCAATCGTTTTCAAAAATCTATGGAGTTAGAGGTCAGGGATAATGGTTCCCGATGGGTATCACCCAGACTTGGGAATATACAGATATAGAGTCAAGGTAAGTTTTCACAGTGCTTTTTCGGGCTATTCATGATTCTGTAGAGAGTCGATGCATTAGCCTATTAGTTTCTATGACCATATAGGTACCATTCCATTCATTATGTCTTCCAAATTTCATAGCTTCACCAATATCATGTTGAACCATCTCATACTCTCGATCCTGAGGAAGTTGAGATATATGTTGATGATTCATTTGAGGAGTATTCTATACACATCATCGACCGAAGAAAAATTATCTCAGAGGTTGATATTTCCCTCTAGTATGAGTACTATGAAAGCATAATCATGTACATGGTGAACATTGGGAGTGGGAGGCCGATGTACATGCCTAGTGGCCAAAGTTGTTCTCAGATAGTGTTTCACCACCCTTGGATGGTGAACTTGTGGATGAGTTATTTTAAGTGGGGATAATTGTAATAATCCAGTTTTTCACTCATGTATGGATCCTTCTAAATATGGATAAATCATTATTTTGGAACTAATATAGATGTCTAATGAGTTCATGAAGGTTTCATGGGTATTTGGGGATTTTTTGGAGCTTAGAACCCTGATTGGTGGAGGAAATACATCATCTGTATGGTTGGTAAAAACAATGAAAGCTAGGCCACATGGTCTCTCCTAACTGTGCATTGCTGGATTGTGGGGTGATATAGGGTGCATGGTTTTCCCTAACCATGTTCCAAGGGCCTCATGACCCTGAAAAAAGTGTACATATTTTAGCAGAGTAGTTTCACATGGTTGGCACATGATTTCCCTAACCATATAGCTTAAACATGAGGGTGCCCCTCCATATAGAAGACCGTTCACGGTTGGCGCACGGTTTGGAAAACCATGAAACCAAACAATTAAATGCCTGTTTTGGGTGAATTTATTAATTTTCCATTAAATAAGTTGTTTTAAACGACCTTTAATCCCTATATCTTCTGTAGTGGACAACAACTCTCCATTATTCTCTTTTACTCATATTTGAGGATTTACCATATATTTTTATCCCAATCTCCAAACTGGTGTCTGTTTTGATCATTGTTCTTAATAATGAATATGTATCAGTAATTGATCAATTCCTTTTTAGCCATTCATCATTATTATTCCTCTCAAAGATGCTATTTATATGTCGTATCATATGCCTTACTTTTAAGTAATTGATTATTTATTCGTATCTCTTCCAATCTAGGAAAAACTATAGGTTGATACTTGATGATGAGAGTCATACAAGTACAAGATAGGTGGTCAAAAACTCATACATCAAGATTCTTTGTTTTATAATTTGATGTGTGTGCACACTGATTTCCTCAGGCATCACTTGTTAAATTAAGGTTCCATGCTTATAGTCATTAAAACCATATTCTAAGGCTCTCACTAAATATTTTATTCATCATTTGTGGTTACATCCACAACGATGACCATCCCATGTAGGTGAATTCCATAATTGGGATTTTTGTGATTTGACATGTTCATCTGCCCCACCATTTGTGTGTGTAAATTAAGCTTGATAGTGGTAAGAATTACTTAATTATATGACATTTGAATTGATTAATGGCTTTTACCATGTGTGATTATCACTCAACCAAAATAAGGTAAGTTCTCTAATTTAAATAGATAATGTTTGAATGGTTAATTTGAATGTAAAAAATGTATATGACTTTGCCCCAAAAAATGTAATTGAGGAACTTGGTTGCATGTCCATCACACAGATTTCAATGTTTATGGAAGGAATCAGAGTGAACCTTATTAATTAAATACAACTTATATAATTTAAGTATATGTCTTCATGTCCTTGAGATGGATTTTCACTTATATGAAAGGCATGGAATGAACCCCTTGAGTAACCAAAATACATGGCTATTACATGGAATTAATTATTAAATGAATCAATTTTAAGGTTTCTACTTATATATATAGCTTGAAATTACTATAGGAGAGATCAGAATCGAGTTAGCCCTTGGGTTCCTGAGGGAATTCCTTGAGCACTCATGGATGTCATTTTGATTCAGAGATTTCGGTTGCTAAAGTTGATACCCACCTTTGAAACCGATCTTTTTCTATTAGTAAGTTCCTAGTATGACACTTTAGGATCCCACCTTTACTACCAAAAGATTCATTGGATACACTCCTTGGATCCAACACGACTTCTAAAGACATGAGGCACCTTAGATACATGCCAAGGAGTAGTCACTGCTTATCCCCTTTTACCCTGGATGATTACTTGGATTCGGTTAGATTTATTATTGTGTAATGACTTGGAATACACTCCTTGGATTTCACAATTAACCCTATATCTAGGTTTTAGTTATTACCTGAGTTGGCTTGACCCATGAGGACAATGATTCCTTGATTATTTTCTTGGAACCTATCCATAATTATAATGTCATTACAGGATGCCTTTCTATTACTTGTATCCTTAACTATTTGCTGAGAATAGTTTTTAGATTCATTTTTATACCATTTTATAGAATATATTTTCTTTTTATTTTTTTCAATGTTTTCTATCTTTCTAGATACATAAAAAATATCATCATTAAATTTTGTATATTTATATCAGTTTCACTTGTGGTATTGTTATTCAGTCTGCTACTATAGTACCATCTATTTACATAAATTATTTATACTGTTTACCTAATATTTCATTTATCCATTGTGTTGTACTTTTTAAATGATGGAAGATTATATCCAAAGACACAACCTAGGACATCACTTCTAGTCGGAAGCCTCTAGAATTTAGGGAGATTCTTTTTTGTCCATGTGACCAACCATGATCGAGAACTTCTGAGTGGCACCTGGGTTCGGGATATCACACCCCAAGATGTGCCTCCCTGACTCACTTTAAAAGCATAGGGTTAATGACCATTGATTGGAGGTATGTTTCTCCATCCCCATCCACAAATGAAAACTTTAATGAGGCCAAATTCTCTGATGCCTCACTTAGTATCTACGAAAAAGATCTCATACTAAGAGAATATTCTACCACATTCCTCTTCCCAAGAATATAGAAAATATATAAATCACAATCCTTGAGGTACTCTAGCCATTCAATCAGTCTCATGTTAAGATAATTTGGAGAAAAAAATAAACTGGATACTCTTATGGTAAGAATAGATGAAAATAACTCAACCATAAGGTAGTGTCACCACATCTTGAGTTTGAATACTAAAACTAATAACTCAAGTTCATGGTTGCGTAGTTCTACTAATGTGGTCTCAACTTTTGAAAACCGTTGGTAATTATTTCTTTCCTCTACATCAGAACACAACCAAGACTCGTCACAGATGCATCGTATGACACTATGTACTTGATACCCTACTCAGACAATCTCAATATGAGATCACTCATCAATATCATCCTTAACTATTGTAAATATAGTTGGAACCTCCCTATCCACACGAAAGGATTCCCCTTCTAGTTCATTGATTTCAAGGGAGATGTTATCTTGGAGAAATCGATATGAATCTATGATAGTAGCCTACCAAACCAAGGAAGATCCACACATCTATCACGCTATTGTGTGGATCCCAAGATAACAATGACTCAAACTTTTCCGAGTCCACTACCGCAACATATACTAAGATAACATGTCCCAAAAAGTGAACCTCTAAAACCAAAACTAGAGCTTTGATATATTTTCTTAAATCTGGTTCTCTAAGAGGATGTCTTGGACCATACTCAAGTGTCTCACATGATCATCCTATAAAATCGAGTACACTAGGATATCATCAATGAAGAATACAACAGAATAGTCTAAGAAGGACTGAAAGATCAGGTTTATGAGTCTCAAGAACACTATTGGGGTTTTATCTATGCCAAACAACATCACCAAGTACTCATAGGGACCATAAAAACAATTAAAATCCATTTTTGGTATATTCTTATCTCATACACACACCTGGTGATAGCTTGATTTGAGGTCAATCTCTAAGATCCATGATGATGCTTTCAACTGATTGAAGATATCATTAGTCCTCATTTGTGAATACTTATTCTTTATGGTACCTATTTTAGGTGATGGTAATCCATACACAAGCTCAAGCTCCCATACACCTTCTTAGAAAACAACATTGGGACTGCCTAGGGTGAAATGATAGGCTTGATAAATCCCTTCCTCTACAAATCCTCCAACTATATCTTTATCTCAAAAAGAACTATGGAATCCATCTGACATGTTGGAACAGATATCAAGGAAATATAAGGGGGTATATTAATGTATAATTCTATCTCTTATTGGGGAGGCAAGTTTGGAACGTCCTTAAGAAAGGCATCCTTGTACTTTTCCACCACTTCTGAAAACTAAAACCACATATAATCTACTTCAATAAGGGTCATTCTATCCAAATGGTGTGTAATCAGAGTCACCCTTCCATGCATTACTCCATCTGTAACACCCCGAGCTTCCACGATACGCCTCTCTTTCAATAATGCAATAGCTTGCATTGTACGCGAGTTCGAGTTCCAAAACACCGCGACTAATCAAAGTAGCCATTATGAATAGTAATAACCACTTTTTAAAATTATAGAAATTTTATATTTCAAAATGGACTTCATTTTTGTATTCGTAATATCGAAATTATCCTCAATTGAATTTTTTGTAATTTTCTGAGAACTTTCTATTTTTTTGAATAGTGAAAAATACTTAAAAACAAATGTTTTAATCAAAATAATTTATAGTGATAAATTATACTATTGAGTGGTTTGAAAGTATAATTAGAATATATTTTTACCATTTTATCCAATGGTGGCCATTAGAATTAATTTCACTTTGAAATTGGACATAAACAATTGTCAATCTTTTGATATATATTGTTTCATAGAAACATGCTATTTGTTGTGACAGCGGGAATTAATTATGAAATTAATTAATGCAACTTATATGTTTTTAATTTTTTAAAATATACATCATTTTTGAATTCAGAATATCAATTATTTCTTGTGGTGAAATTTTGGCAGTGTTCTGAAAAACTTCAATTTTTGATGAATAGTGAAACCACTAAGTGGTTGTTAAAAATATGATTTTTAGTTTAAATGAAAAATTACCACTTTTGTGTTCTGATTTTCCAAAATCCGAAATACATGGTTGTCATTAGGAAGTAAAATGTGGTTCAATGCGATTAGAATAATTTTTTGGTGAATAGTAACTTTTAAGTTTAATTAATCGCGATTAAAGGTAATTAGTAAAATTTAAGGTAAAAATGATATTATAAAAATATGAAAATACCATTAAACTTGTCCTACCCCTATTGGATGAGTCATGGCCGACCAAGAAAATCCATGGGTCAACTTGGGGACCCCATGGAGCCACCTTGGTAGGTAAATGACATTAAAAACTTTTTATTTAATGTTACAATAAAAATGTCACAAACAAGAGTTGTTTTACTAAAACAATTTTTAAATGGGGTTATACTAGTCATATTTTTTACTATAAATATTAAATAGAAATATAAAAAGACTAACTACATCATGATAGTTTTTTATAATTTTTAGACATTAAATGTATCAAATTATTTATGACACCATGATGATGCAGCGATTACCTCATTAATTAATGATTTAAACAAAATGACCAGATAATGAAAAATCTAAGGCTTACACTTGTCAAAAACCTATTGGATGAGTATATTTAGAAACCTTATCACCTTAGCCTCGAAATATAACATTGTGAGACCTTTAGAATCCGAAAAGAATTTCATAATAATGTAACATTTCAATCTTTCCAAGAGTGCCCCACCTCTCCTCTTATAAAAGGCCCCCACCTCTACCACCTTATTCACACTTTCAAGACATTTGGCTTGGCAAAACTCTGACCAAATACTCTCTCAACTTCCCTACCTTACTCCTAGAAGCCTCAATTTTGGTAGAAGTATACCCAAGGAAGCCTTTGGCTCAAATCAAAAAGAGTTACCTGATTTTAAGGTAATGTCTTCTCTTATGTTATTTTGTTTTAATTTGCTTCTCCAACCCCATAAAATCTTTTTATCCATTTATTTTGTAACAAAATCAGTATAATCAATATATTAGGATGTTTTTATAAGAATTATTCGAGCTACACTTACACACACCTACATCTAATGGTTAAATAACATACCGTTTTTGTGGATGGTGAATTTCTGCCTCACGAAACGATGATTGTTCAACACTCATATAACACCTTCAAAGGTGGCCATTAAGATGTAACTATATTTATATATGATATATAATATGTTTATGTTTTACTTAAGCTTCTGTATTTTTCATTTATGGCATAACTTTATGGTTTCCATTATGGGTAAACACGATATTTTCATTTTAGGAAGTGCGGACTACCGCCCCCTCCAAGTGATTTGAATCGTTAATACCATATGTGGGATGTATAAAGGATGGAGTAAATCGTATTATACATTATATTATATTGGAATTATATTATACCTTTATATAATTATAACTTAATCCCATTAAATATGAAATAGAAATGAAAGTAGCGCTCATGCGTACGTACGGCTTACCGTCTCCATGAACGGTGCATTTCATTTCTTACCTCTAAATGTTATGTAATATTATAATTGCATGTATACACTGGATATATATGTTATATATAATATCTACATCATGAATATAATTCTGGATATAATGGATATTTCACCACATGAACAACTTGTAATTATAAGAAGTATATTTTTGACTCAAGTACCAAAGATCGACAAAACGACTTTTATTAACATAAATAATTACATAATGTTCATAACATGGTAATAAGTGATATAAAAGGAATTATGAACATGAAAAAGGTTCTTAATCAAATAGAAATTAACTCTAGTTTATTATTCAGAAGATTAAAGAACGATCGAGTCAAGTCGGACACGAGGTAAGGGAACTTCTTAACCCAATTTATATTCTTTGGGTTAATCTCCTACTTTCAAATTATGTCATGATATTATTATGTCCTATCTTGTATTTGTACTTTATTTATGTGTACTAATAGTGAATACACATAATAGATCTACTTTATTTAAAAAAATGATCTTTTTAAGGGTCTTCGTCTTAATCTCTTTTCATTGAGGCATATTTTGTTTTATACACAACTTTCTTTTATACAGTGTATAAACCCCTTTTACTTTGACTTTTATTCAAAAAGGAATATTTTTTTACAAAGTGTTTTACTAAATTACAAAAGGAATGTTTTTGTCTTACGTATGTGGCGACAACGACTTCTCCGCCGCCGCAACCGTTATTTTTGTTTCGGCTTCCTCTACAAGCCATAACTTTTTTTAAATGAAAAATAAATACAATGTTTTAATTTTGTTTTATTTTGGTATTGACAATGGTTTTGAAAGTGTTTTTATTATATCAATGTGTTTTATTGATATCTTGTGATTGAAATGTCGACATTTTATGTTTCCTTTATGCCTGTTTTATGGGATATGATTATGTTATGATTTATGATATGTTTAAACCTGTTCATATGAGGAATGCATTGGACTTAATATGTGACGGGTGGAGCCCGCTATAGATCTTTGATGCATCGGTACGTCTCATGAGAAAAACTAGTGTCTTGGCATAAGGCCTTGACAAAATCTCATTTGAGGTCTTGGCACGAGGCCTTGGCTACGTGGTTATGATAGTCTGACATTATGCATTCCATCATTATGAAAGTGGTTATTGATATTTCATGTGATTATTAGACTACTAGAATATCCATGTGAGTAAATAAATGGCATTCTTTCATCTTACTTTTTCCATATTATGCTAAAGTTCAAGTTTAAAAGGCTTTTTTTAGTTATACATTGCCTTAAATGTTAATGTTCATTTATGAAAGCTTCCACTATATTGTTATCCTTACTGAGCATCTGAGCTCACCCCTTTCAATGTTTTAATTTTTCCAAGTTGTGAAGAAGTATATTATTAATGACCTGTAGGGATAATATAAGGGGATATGAAGAGAAGATGTTGTAGTTTTGTTTTACTTTATGATGTAATGTAAGACTTATGAATGTATCTAGTGTTTCCAAGTCAACTAAACTAATCAGTCTTTCGAGACGTGATCTTTTGTGATCATGCCAATGTTACGACGTAATACACCGACACTGGGTAGCTGGGGTCGGGGCATTACAGTTGGTATCATAGGAAGTTTAGTACTAACCTTGGAAGCTAGATTTAGATAAAATCTGATTAGAGCACATATCCCAAAGATAGACTTTCAGGATTAGTATAGAAGAACTTCCTAGAATTTTGGTATTATAGAGATGTTGTGAGTTTTCCGAGCAATACATCCCTGTCTGGATACGAGCAGGTAGAGGTGGCTCTGGCACATATGTACCTTGGGGTAAAACCCGAAAACACCGCTTTGAGCTAGACTCGAACTGGAACTGGTGCATGACAACGGGCCTTGCTGCACTCTTGGTTACGACACTCCCGGGGGATATGCTTAGGATAATTATCATTTTCTTTACAAACCACTATGAAGGGTTATGAGTATATACTTTCTCAAAGAAAACATTTTTATGGATTATATCCATAAATAGTTAAATTTATGTTAAGTATTTTACAAGTATGGAATTATGTATTTTGATTCATAAAATAATCTAGTTTCTGTCATTTTTTAGAAATGGCACCTAGTGGAAGGAATGGAAACCGTATCAATGCGCGCACTCCGTGTAAGGATTTCCCTCCCGCTCAAGATAATTATTGTGGATTTGGAGATACAACTGGTGCTGATCAACTTATTACCATACTGGGACAACTCACTCAGGTTATGAATAATAACCTTACTCGTATGGAGCACCCTGATCTGCAACATGGAGGATCAATGTTAGACCGCTTCATGAGGCAACAACCACCAACATTTAATGGGGGTACAAATCCATTAGTATCTGAGCAATGGATAAAATCCTTAGAAAAAATATTCCATGCCTTGGGGAGCATCGAAAGGGTGAAGGTTGTAATGGCAGTCTACCGCCTCACTAGAGATGCCGATCAATGGTGGTCGCTGATTCAAAACACAAAGGAAGATGAAGAAGTATCAAATATGGAATGGAGAGAGTTGAAAGATCTTTTCTTAGAAAAATACTTTCCACATGACCATCGAGCAGATATGAAAAGGCAATTTCTGAGTCTGAGGCAGAAGGAGGATAAGAATGTCGCAAAGTATGAGGCTAACTTTACAAGTTTAGCGAGACATGCTGTAGATTATATACATAACCCAAGAAGTAAGATCAATCGTTTCTTTGATGGGTTAAAACATTTTATCTATCGAGAATTAGTATCACAATCTTTCTCAACGTACGAAGATATAGTCACGTGTGCTATCAAGACCGAAAAGAAATTATCTAAATCTTATGACAATAAAGTAAAGCAAGAGAAGAAGAGAACGGTGGAACAAGAGATAGATAAAGGGAGAAAGGGAAAGAAGGATTTTCCATTATGCGATAATTGTGGGAAGAATCACCCCAGTACTTGCCTAAAAGGAATGGGAGTTTGTTATAAATGTGGAGAAAAAGGTCACCAGGCTCGTGATTGCAAGTGAAAGAAAGAGGCTATCAATGTTGAATGCAACAATTTTAGGGAAATGGGGCATTATGAAAATGAATGTCCTAAGCATCAGGGAAACTTACCTCAGAAAAGGCCAAGGGATCAAGGACAAACATATGCTGTTACTACAGTTGAAGTGGAATAATTAATTTATTGGTGCTTTTGGACTCATGGATTATATTCTGGTTATAATAATAATGTGATATATATAAGGATTGTACTGCATTAATTTTTTTTTCATTATGGTTTTAATATGATGAAGGTAATCATATTTTTGTATGTGACAATAAGAGATACTTTACCTTGTCTGAGGAATCTGATGATACAGTTGATTTTGGAATTTAGAGACCTTTTAGAGAAAGTTTGGACAGAGGTATTTTGGATAACTATAAAGGTTGGAATGGATTAAGTTGAACCTTGGATAGTATTGTTTAAGGTTAAAACATTTCTGAAGATTAATTTTGGAATATTATAATACTATATTTTTAGGAAATGGACAACCTGCAGGTCGGGGGATAACCCGTTGCGTCGGACAAAGCTGTAGGAATCGAACCCACAACCATAGTGCGACAGGCCTTTATTACCTACCACTAGCCTACAAGAAGTCCCTGGTTATTAAAAAATAGTTTTACTAATCTAATTGGCATGTGTTAATATTTGGAACCTTATACAATTAGGATAAATAGAATATTTTTGAGTTATATTACCTTTTAGAGTGAAAGATGGGTTTGTGGTAAAGCATTTATTAAAGAATGAAAGTCTACATGACAAGTATGTATATTCCCTTACTTTCTTAGTAAATCTCTTAAATAAATTCCTCAACTTTATAAAAGGTAACTTAAAACAAAAACGTTTCCGGTTAAATTTTCTAACTAGGGATTCAATGACCGTTTAACCAATCACAAGTTTGTGATTTTCTTATGGTTAACTTTCTCCTAATTCAGTTTTCTACAACTCTCCATAAGACCTTGATGGTTTGTTTTTCTTCCATATCCATATTTTCATAGAATCCTAGTATGGGCTATCTCGGGTGACCTTTGTACTTATCTTTCTTTCTTTTAATGTTATATTCTTATTAAACCTATTTCCGATGTGGGTTTTCCACAAAGGTATTTTCTATTTTCAACCTTTTATTTTCAAAGAAAAATTACAAATTGTGAGGATGCAATTTATTGAAGGAGGGGAGAATGTAACACCCCGATCTTCCACGATACGCCTCTCTTTCAATAATGAAATAGATTACATTGTACGCAAGTTCGAGTTCTAAAACAAAGCGACTAATCAAAGTAGCCGTTATGAATAGTAATAACCACTTTTTAAACTTATAGAAATTTTATATTTCAAAATGGACTTCATTTTTGTATTCTTAATATAGTAATTATCCTATGTTGAATTTTTTGTAATTTTCTGAGAACTTTCAATTTTTTATGAATAGTGAAAAATACATAAAAACAAACTTTTTAATCAAAATAATTTATAGTGATAAATTATAATATTTAGTGGTTTTAAAGTATAATTAGAATATATCTTTACCATTTTATCCAATGGTGGTCATTAGAAATAATTTCACTTTGAAATTGGACATAAACAATTGTCAATCTTTTGATATATATTGTTTCTTAAAAACACGCTATTTGTTGTGACAACGGGAATTAATTATGAAATTAATTAATGCAACTTATATGTTTGGAATTTTGTAAAATAGGCATCATTTTTTAATTCTGAATATCAATTATATCTTGGGGTGAAATTTTGGCATTGTTCTGGAAAACTTCAATTTTTGATGAATAGTGAAACCACTAAGTGGTAGTTAAAAAACTGTTTTTTTCATTTAAATGAAACATTACCACTTCTATGTTCTGATTTTAAAAAGTCCAACATACATGGTTTTCATTAGGAAGTAAAATGTGGTTCAATGGGATTAAAATAATTTTTTTTGTGAATAGTAACTTTAAAGTTTAATTAATCGCGATTAAAGGTAATTATTAAAATTTAAGGTAAAAATGATATTATAAAAATATGAAAATACCTTTACACTTGTCCTACCCCTATTGGATGAGTCATGGCAGACCAATAAAAGCCATGGGTCAACTTGGGGACACCATGGAGCCACTTTGGTAGGAAATGACATTAAAAACTTTTTATTTAATGTTTCAATAAAAATGTCACAAACAAGAGTTGTTTTACTAAAACAATTTTTAAGTGGGGTTATACAAGTTATATTTTTGACTATAAATATTGATTAAGAAGATAAAAATATTTCCTACATCATGATATTTTTTTTATAATTTTTAGACATTAAATGAATTAAATTATAAATGACACCATGATGATGAAACTATTACCTCATTAATTAGTGATTTAAATAAAATGAAAAGATAATGTAAAATCTAATGCATAAACTTGTCAAAAACTTATTTTATGAGTATATTTAGAACCCTTATCACCTTATCCTCGAAATATAACATTTTGGGACCTTTATAATCTGAAAAGCATTTCATAATAATGTAACATTTCAATCTTTCAAAGACTGCCCCTCCTCTCCTCTTATAAAAGGCCCCCACCTCTAACACCTTATTCACACTTTCAAACCATTTGGCTCGGAAATCCTCTGCCCAAATACTCTCTCAAATTACCTCCATTACTCCTAAAAGCATCAATTTTGGAAGAAGTCTTCCCAAGGAATCCTTTGGCTCAAATCAAAAAGAGTTACCCGATTTTAAGGTAATGTCTTCTCTTATGTTATTTTGTTTTAATTTGCTTCTCCAACCCATTAAACTCTTTTTATCCATTTTTTTGTAAGAAAACCAGTATCCTAAATATACTAGGATGTTTTTATAAAAAGTATTCGAGATACACTTACACACACCTACATCTAATGGTTAAAGGACATACTGTTTCTGTGGATGGCGAATTTCTGCCTCACGAAACGATGATTGTTCAACACTCATATAACACCTTCAAAGGTGGCCATTAAGATGTCACTATATTTATATATGATATATAATATGTTTATGTTTTACTTAAGCTTCTGTATTTTTCATTTATGGCATACCTTTATGCTTTCCATTATGGGTAAACACGATATTTTCATTTTAGGAAGTGCAGACTACCGCCCCCTCCAAGTGATTTGAATTGTTAATACCATATGTGGGATGTATAAAGGAAGGAGTAAATGGTATTATACATTATATTATTTTGTAATTATATTATACCTTTATATAATTATAACTTCAACCCATTAAATACGAAATAGAAATGAAAGTAGCGCTCATGCGTACGTACGACTTACCGTCTCCATGAACGGTGCATTTAATTTCTTAACTCTAAATGTTATGTAATATTATAAATGCATGTATACATTGGATATATATGTTATATATGATATCTACATCATGAATATAATTCTGGATATAATGGATATTTTACCACATGATGAACTTGTAATTATAAGAGGTATATTTTTGACTCAAGTACCAAAGATCGACAAAACGACTATTATTAACATAAATAATTACATAATGTTCATAACATGGTAATAAGTGATATAAAAGGAATAATGAACATGAAAAAGGTTCTTAGGCAAATAGAAATTAACTCTAATTTATTGTTCAGGTGATTAAATAACGATCGAGTCAAGTCGGACATGAGGTAAGGGAACTTCTTAACCCAATTTCTATTCTTTGGGTTAATCTCCTACTTTCAAATTATGTCATGTTATTATTATGTTCTATCTTGTATTTGTACTTTATTTATGTGTACTAATAGTGAATACACATAATAGATATACTTTATTTAAAAAAATGATCTTTTTAAGGGTCTTCGTCTCAATCTCCTTTCATTGAGGCATATTTTGTTTTATACACAACTTTCTTTTATACGGTGTATAAACCCCTTTGACTTTGACATTTATTCAAAAAGGAATATTTTTTTACAGAGGATTTTACTAAAAGACAAAAGGAATGTTTTTGTCTTACGTATTCGGCGACAATGACTTCTCCACCGCCATGACCATTATTTGTGTTTCAGCTTCCTCTACAAGCCATAAATTTTTTTAAATGAAAAATAAATACAATGTTTTAATTTTCTTTTATTTTGATATTGAAAATGGTTTTGAAAGTGTTTTTATTATATCAATGTGTTGTATTGATATCTTATGATTGAAATGTGGACATTTTATGTTTCCTTTATTAATGTTTTATGTGATACAATTATGTTATGGTTTATGATATGTTTAAACCTATTCATATGAGGAATGCATTGGACTTAATAAGTGACGGGTGGAGCCCGCTATAGCTCCTCGATGCATTGGTAGGTCTCATGAGACAAACTAGTGTCTTGGCATGAGGCCTTGACAAAATCTTATTTTTGGTATTGGCACGAGGCCTTGGCTACGTGGTTATGATTGTCTGGCATTATGCATTCCATCATTATGAAAGTGGTTATTGATATTTCATGTGATTATTCAACTAGTAAAATATCCATGCGAGTAAGTAAATGGCATTATTTCATTTTACTTTTTACATATTATGCTAAAGTTCAAGTTTAAAAGGATTTATTTTTAGTTATACATTACCTTAAATGTTAATGTTTATTTATGGAAGCTTCCGCTATATTGTTATCCTTACTGAGCATCTGATCTCACCCCTTTCAATGTTTTAATTTTTCCAGGATGTGAAGAAGTATATTATGAATGATCTACAGGGATAATATAAGGGTATATGAAGAGAAGATGTTTTAGTTTTGTTTTACTTTATGATGTAATGTAAGACTTATGAATGTATCTAGTGTTTCCAAGGCTACTAAACTAATATTTATTTCGAGACTTGATCTTTTGTGATCATGCCAATGTTAAGAAGTAATGCACCGACTCTGGGTAGCTGGGGTCAGGGCGTTACACCATCCCACTCTGATTAGGTTTCTTTTTTCTCCCACAAAGGAAAAAATTGTCCCATAATTGTAGACAGACTGCATTCTCTACATGAAATAGACTCTATGGCCATGAATTTTAGATAACTAGTCCATACCTAATATGATTTTGTAAGGCCTCATCACTTCCACAAAGAGAACTAAAAATAAACTATCACCTCCAAGATTTATGTCACACTGTCGACAATAGTGTGTGACCACAGAGGCACCTCTAGTAGGAGTCTTCAAGTGCAAGGTTTCGGCCAATGGTTCCACCATAATATCTATGTCTAGAACCAGAAAAGTGGAAATAATGGAGTGGATTGAACCTATGTCTTTGAATACTGAATAAAAGATAGAAAAAGAAATTATGGTACCCTATATAATCCCTAGATCCTTTGGGTCATAAACCTCGACCACCTACAACTGGCCTCACCCCTAACCACCAGTTCCTTCATCATGGAAGGGACCAACTGAGGGTAGTGGTGGTAAAACGTCAAAATGGATACCACCTTTAGCTGATATCCCAACCCCTATTTCTTTTCCACCACTTTGTGGACATGGATTCTCCTACCGCGACCTCTTCTTAGGTGTCACATTCATGAAGTCTCTATCATCTGCACGTTAGGTCAAGCAATCTCATGAAAGACGTCATGAACCGTCACAAGAGTAGCACAACATCTCCATAGGTAGGGTAGATCAATAATATGATCCTTAAACCACATACACTCTTTTATGGTATCACCTTTGGAAAAATCTCACATGTATAGTTCCTTATTCTCATTGTTAGTGTGCAATCAAAGAAGTCTCATCTTGTGTTTTCCCTCTAATATCACCAACTATCTGCGTCCACTCATCCAGGAAACTCTCAACCAATAAAGCATGAACTAGAACCCCGAAATTGGTATACGTGCACAACGATAACATGTTTTATTGAATGTATTTTTGTAGTCCTCACTCAAAGGTCTGATCATGAGAGAACTTATCACACACCATATCCATCGATTATCATGATATTTTAGTGAAGCTCAATGTACACTAATCCATAGTCATACTACCCTATTGATGTTGTAAAAGATCCTAGATGTGTACAGACCTCAGCATAGCTAGAGATAAATCGTCTTTGAAAAGGATCTCAAACTCTAAACTTACATGAGTTGCCTCATTATATTACTAGGTCACTAACTCCCACCATCTTCCAAATGATCCATGAAAAATGATTACTTCCAGGACCACCATCTGGTTTTCATCTGTCTTAAAAAGTTTAAAGACTAACTTCATCACCTCAAGACAATTCTTGTCATCATGGGGGTCAGTCATTGTAGAGACCCGAAGCTTAACGTACATGGACATTTCATTTCTTTTGCGGAATACTTAGTACATAACAATAACACACACACAAGGATCGTAATAGTTTAGTGTCTTTGGAAACTCGAAATAAAATATTCTAATCGTGGTGAAAGATCTTCAACATCTCCCATAAATATCTTACTTTTTTTTACCTAAAACCTTTCTTTATATCCTGGGGAAAAGAAAACATAAAAGGGTGAGCTCAAATGCTCAGTAAGGGCAAATAAAGGAAATAAAAATCATATCATATCTTTTTGAAAATCAAAACCTGCAAAAGAGATCATAATATCTTAACATGGAATAAATCATAGAAGTGAAAATGAGATCCCCATAATCATAACATAAAACTCGAAACTCTGTGGCATGCACACATAATCATGGAAAATCATTTCTTGTTAGTCATGAATCATTGCCAAGACTATCTTAGTGGACAAAGTCCCTTTCTGAACCGAGTTCACTCCTCGTTTCAGTCCTGTATCACTGAACCGAAATAACCTTCCGTTCCAGCCATGTCTATCTCATGAGATATAAAATCTTTACCCAATGCATTGGAGGGAGATATAGGTCCCACCCATCTTATAATGAATCATTTCTTATGTGTGCCACATAATCATAAATCTTACATCATCACATAACCCATGTAATAAAAATGGGATTCTTAAACAACATGACATCATAAAACAATTCATATAAGAATAAGGAATTCATAAAAATAATTCCATCACAACATGATCAAATCAATTTAATAATAGGGATAAAAACAGAACCCTTTATTATCTTAGATGGAAAATAATTTTGATAAAACACTTGAACTCCATTCTTGAGAAAATATCCTTTCTTCTTCAAAAACATTTTTCCTTTCATAACATGTCATACAACTTTAAAATAAAAGAAGTTGATTAAAAATAAACTTGAAAACTTGTAAAGGAAGCTTCTTGGAAATAATGTTTTAAAAATCCATTCATGCCGTATAAGTTAAAAAAAACATTCTTCTCGTACTTTTGTCGGAAAAGTCAAAAAGTACCTCGTATGAAAAACGACAAAAGATTCCTTTCATACATATTACTAAAAACTCACCGAAGGGTAAAAATGGATTTAAACAATTGTAGGTGGATGGAAATAATATTATATATTGATGAAACATGGATGTGGATGATAAAATACACCCCAGAAAATACTTACGAATAAACAATCTCGGATAAAAAATGAGATTGTGATATTTCCCCTTACCTTAGGTCCAATTTGCATCGTATGTGTCTGAACCTCCTGTATAATGATTTAAATAATGTCATTGACTTATTAAAGAATCATATTCATTGTTATGATATCATATATGGTTCACTTATGACATTATATTACCCGTTCTTTTGTAAATTCCATGTTAAAAAAGCGTTTTGGGTAAAATCATTTCATTTATCGTAGGTGTTTTGACTTGTTGTTCTTGACATAATTATTACTTATATCATGATTTACTTACTTCCAGAATATAAAATATGATTTATATATCATATATATTCAGTATATATATATATATATAATAGATAGATAAATAAAATGAAAAACACCGTTCATGGAGACGGTAGTCCGAACGTACGCATGAACGCTGTTTTTCTTTCCTTATTGTCTTGAAATGGAAGTAAGTAGATGACATACATATGTATATAGAGTGTTTGCATTAATTAAATCTTTTGATTTAATCTATTTTACCAAATTCATAACATAGAATTTGCATTAATTAATTTTATAATTAAATCCTGCTGTTAAAATAAATAGCGTGTTTTTAGGAAACAATATATATCAAAAGATTGACACTTGATTATGTCTGGTTTAAATGTGAAATTACAACCAATGACCAACATTGTATTACATTGTAAAAATATATTCTAAATATACTTTAAAACCACTCAAATTAATAATTTAACACTATTAATTATTTGGATTAAAAAAGTTGTTTTTAATTATAATTTAGTAATTTTCACTATTCATCAGAATATGAAAGTTATCCGAAAAGTACCAAAATTTCACCTTAGGCTAAATTCGATACTCCGAATCCAAGAATGAAGTTCATTTTGAAAAATAAGATTTACAGAATTTTAAAAAGTGGTTATTACTATTCATAACGGCTAGTTTTAATAATATTTTAATAGCACATCGTTGTTTAGTGAAACTCGGTATTGCGTATTACACACGCTATCGAGGAAGGTCGCGATTGCGTGTAATGCAAGGCAAGACAAGGATGCGTGTTGTGCAAGCTCCTTTTGGTGTAGCGTACAACACAAGACATTAATAAAATTAAAAAGAATATTTTTTTTTATAAAATCTTGGGCTGTTACATTCTACCCCCCTTAAAATGAATTTCTCCCTCGAAATTCGTCGGGGTTATAAATGGTTTACTATTCGAAAGTTTCTTTAATAGAAACCCACATCGTAAAAAGGAATATCAAAACCAATCTTTAAAAACAAAAGTATGAAACGTAACGGTTACCCAAATAAACTAATCATTGGGTTTCCACATAGGTGAAAATATGGATATGGAAGAGAAATCTAACCATCATGTTCTGATGGAGAGTGGTAGAGAACATGGCTATGGAAAAGCCAGTAATCACAAATCCATAGATTTGTGATGATATAAGGTACCATCTGATTCATCAGGTATAAGATCACTAGGACAACATTTTTGGTTTTCAAGATCATTTCCCCTAAAGTTGAAAATTTGAATTTTAATAAATACTTACTTTATTTTGGTACAATCTCACTGTTGTTCGTGCCTTGAACAATTTCCACTTCATCTCTTAAATAAATGAAGTTGAATTTGTTATTCGTGAAGTGTTAGCAGATCATGTGATAGAATGACGGGTCATTCCATCTGTCTCAAACAAAAGGTTAGCAAAAATTATATGCATAAATAGATCTATAGTGAGATTAATCATATATGGTTCCTAAAATGGACTTATACTTCATATATCATACTGCTTAATATAATAAAACTAGTTTCTACTAAACAGGGACTTCCTGTAGGCCAGTGGTAGGCGATAAAGGCCAGTCGCACTTTGGTTGTGGGTTCGATTCCCACAGCCTTGTCCGAAGCGATGGGCTGTCGCCCATCCTGCAGGTTGTCCTTTTTCCAAAACTATATTACTATAACATCCCATCAATAATATCGAAAAAAATTTCTATCCTTAAACAATACTAACTTACGTCCAACACAATCCATTCCAATCTTTAGGCTTATCCATAATACTGCAGTCCACTCTCATAACATAGTGAAAACAATTACCAGAGATTTAATATCATCGTTGATCCCCATATATCATAAGATATGTTTTGTTGGTCACATTCCAAACATTCAAAGTCCTTAATCATGTATACTCTTGAATACCCATTGAACCTCAGTGAAAACTTGAATGCAGTTAAAAGTTAACACTTTACACATACCAAAATCCTCAAAATTATTTATACTCAAACCATGATATCACTTAGTCCTTATATCAATCATGAGCTCATGAATACTATTAAACATTTCATTTTCTCGTCTTCATTATGCGCATATCATCTTATTTCCAAAAAATATCTCAATCACTTTGAATACCACATCAATAAATATTGCAATACTCAATGATACAACATTATTTTGGAATCCCATTACAAAAACACTTAATCATTCCACCACATCGTTGTCATATTCAACATTGCCAACAGTGATCGCATGTGATTTCCCTTTGTCCTTTGCCTTCAGTGGTTGCTCATGTTGATCATCACTAACCCTTGGATTAGGGCAATTATTAGCATAATGCCCCATTTCCTTGCACTTGAAGCATTGAAGTGTTGGTGGTGCGTTCTCTGCAGTGTTTGCTTTATTCACATCATTAGAAACCCTTTTTCCATTACTTCGACACTCAGCTGCTCGATGACCTTCTTTTCCACACTTAAAACATTTTCTAGTTCCTTTAAGACAATCTCCACCATGCTTCTTTCCACACTTTTTGAATAAGGAAACATTCATCTTCTTTTCACCATTATTATGAGATTTCTCCTTGAACTCCATCTTTCGTTTCTTGTCAAAACCATGAGATGGATATGTAACACCAACTTCCATTTCTACCTTGATAGCACAACGCACAATTTCTTCATAGCTACTGAAGTCTCTTATAGCTAATGCCCTTCGAAGACTTGGTTTTAAGCCACTGAAAAATCGATCAACTTTACTTTCAGGTTGGACGATAATGCCAGATGCATACCTTGCAAGTCTTGTAAAATTCGCTTCGTATATACCAACAGATTCATCATCCTTCTGCTTCAGCTCAATAAACTCCTTTTCCATCTTTGTTCGAAGAATACGAGGGAAGTACTTACTGAAAAACAAGTTCTTGAACTCGTCCCATTCCATGGACTCAATTTCATCCCTTGGCCTCGTATTCTTGATAAGATTCCACCATTGATCAGCTTCACCTTCCAAATGATATACTGCTAAGATGAATTTATCATGTTCAGAACATTGAAGAACTGAAAATATCTTTTCAGTGGTACTGATCCATTGTTCAGCAACAAGTGGATCGGAAGTCCCACTGAAAGAAGGTGGACATTGCCTCATGAAGGACTCAATAGAATATTGTTCCCTTCTCTGCTCATTTGGAAGTCCAGAATGATTCATAGCTTGTGTAAGTATAGAAATAAGATTTTGCACTCCATCTCCCATAACATTTGTTTGTTCAGGAGGGCAATCATTGCATTGTCCATTGCATTGATCAACACAGTTCCTTCGGGTTCCAGCCATCGTCTAAAACCCAAAAAGAATAGTGTGAGAGGCAAAAATCATGCTAGGGAAAACAACATAATAAAGGGGGAGTACCTTCAATATCCAACATCTTAGGTTTAATTCTATGATCTTTAGCGTAATTCTATTACTATAACCTATACGTATACTTATCCCTAGGGACATCCCTAGACATACCTTAGAAATATCTCTAGGTATCTCACTAACGTTTTCGCATCCTAGTTTCCAAAGGTTGACTAAACCTTTCCTCTGATACCAACTGTAGCGGTCTAGAATTACTTCTAGTGGACTACAATTGATACCTATCAGGGCACTCCATGGGCGGCTACACCCCCTGGGCGGGACACACCACCATCCCCAGTGGCAGCCATTTCCTCATGAAGCCCTTGGGCGGAGAGCCATGCTTCGTCCAACGCTCACATGTGAGAGTTCCCAAGGATTGGATACATTCCTACCTCCTTTGCCTCTGATACCAACTGTAGAGACCCGAAGCTTAACGTACATGGACATTACATTTCTTTTGCGGAATACTTAGTACATAACAATAACACACACACAAGGATCGTAATAGTTTAGTGTCTTTGGAAACTCGGAATAAAATCTTCTAATCGTGGTGAAAGATCTTCAACATCTCCCATAAAGATCTTCCTTTTTTTTACCTAAAACCTTTCTTTATAACCTGGGGAAAAGAAAACAAAAAAGGGTGAGCTCAAATGCTCAGTAAGGGCAAATAAAGGAAATAAAAATCATATCATATCTTTTTGAAAATCAAAACCTGCAAAAGAGATCATAATATCTTAACATGGAATAAATCATAGAAGTGAAAATGAGATCCCCATAATCATAACATAAAACTTGAAACTTTGTGGCATGCACACATAATCATGGAAAATCATTTCTTGTTAGTCATGACTCATTGCCAAGACTATCTTAGTGGACAAAGTCCCTTTCTGAACCGAGTTCACTCCTCGTTTCAGTCCTGTATCACTGAACCGAAATAACCTTCTGTTCCAGCCATGTCTATCTCATGAGATATAAAATCTTTACCCAATGCATTGGAGGGAGATATAGGTCCCACCCATCTTATAATGAATCCTTTCTTATGTGTGCCACATAATCATAAATCTTACATCGTCACATAACCCATGTAATAAAAATGGGATTCTTAAACAACATGACATCATAAAACAATTCATATAAGAATAAGGAATTCATAAAAATAATTCCATCACAACATGATCAAATCAATTTAATAATAGGGATAAAAATAGAACCCTTTATTATCTTAGATGGAAAATAATTTTGATAAAACACTTGAACTCCATTCTTGAGAAAATATACTTTCTTCTTCAAAAACATTTTTCCTTTCATAACATGTCATACAACTTTAAAATAAAAGAAGTTGATTAAAAATAAACTTGAAAACTTGTAAAGGAAGCTTCTTGGAAATAATGTTTTAAAAATCCATTCATGCCGTATAAGTGAAAAAAAACATTCTTCTCGTACTTTTGTCGGAAAAGTCAAAAAGTACCTCGTATGAAAAACGACAAAAGATTCCTTTCATACATATTACTAAAAACTCACCGAAGGGTAAAAATGGATTTAAACAATTGTAGGTGGATGGAAATAATATTACATATTGATGAAACATGGATGTGGATGATAAAATACACCCCAGTAAATACTTACGAATAAACAATCTCGGATAAAAAATGAGATTGTGATATTTCCCCTTACCTTAGGTCCAATTTGCTTCGTATGTGTCCGAACCTCCTGTATAATGATTTAAATAATGTCATTGACTTATTAAAGAATCATATTCATTGTTATGATATCATATATGGTTCACTTATGACATTATATTACCCGTTCTTTTGTAAATTCCATGTTAAAGAAGCGTTTTGGGTAAAATCGTTTCATTTATCGTAGGTGTTTTGACTTGTTGTTCTTGACATCATTATTACTTATATCATGATTTACTTACTTCCAGAATATAAAATATGATTTATATATCATATATATTCAGTATATATATATATATATATAATAGATAGATAAATAAAATGAAAAGCACCGTTCATGGAGACGGTAGTCCGTACGTACGCATGAACGCTGTTTTTCTTTCCTTATTGTCTTGAAATGGAAGTAAGTAGATGACATACTTATGTATATATATACATAAATCCAGTAGCTTTATAATGTAATATATTTCATTATTATTTCTTATATATACATTATAATCATTCTTAAATGGTTAACATGGAGAATGAATCTCATCGCGTCGTGGAGACGGTAGTCCGTACGTACGCACGAGCGATGATATCATTTCTATAAATATTGAATTGAATTTGAGTGGATTATAAAATATATCAGAATCAATATGATGTTGTAATAACTATGTATAGTTATTATTTACACCATTATACCCATCCATGTAAGGTGGTGGTGGAAAATAGATTACACCACGGCGTGGAGACGGTATTCCGTACGTACGCACGCACGGTGATTTATTTTTCCATAGGATGGATAGATGGTGAAATAGGGTTGTTTCATACTTATAATAACATATCAGTATATGAGTGATACTGATGTTATTACTTCATAATGAAAAAACCTAAGAAGAAGAAGTGGAAGAAGAAATAAAGATGAAAGAATTGGTAACGGTAATTACCTCTTCTTTGAAGTGCCTCTTTGAGACCTCCTCTTAGGGCACTAGAATTGGTCTTTGAGGAAGACCAGAACCTCTAGGATGTTGCTAGGGAAGTGGAGAAGAGATTTTGGCAGGGGTTGGACGAGCTTGAGTGCTCAAATTGGTGTGAGGAGGAGGGGGAGGAGGTGTCCTTTTATAGGGGAGGAGAGGGGCACCTTAGGAATATCTCAAAATATTATTTTATATTAAAGTCAAAATCGGTTTATAATGGTTCCAAAGGGTCTTATTTCGAAGCTAAAGTGGGGATGGGTCGAAATTATATCAACCAATAGAATTTAGACAAGTTTAGGATATTATTTTAACCTTATCAATTAGATTTAACTCTAAGTTAAATAATTTAACTTTTACCATGTCTTTTTGTTTTCTTTCACTATATGGTTAATAAACTTACTATAACATGACAAAAGAACCCCAAATTGTTTATTATTAATATATATATCCTTATCTAAGTCATTTGGCCGATCCTTAGATTTTTAGGAATAAAATAACAATTAATAATATAATATTTTATTTAAAAACTATTTTGTGTCAATTTTGACACTATTTGATATATGATTTTTGTGAAAGTCATAACAGAATTAAATGTTCTAACCAAGTTGATTAAACAACATTAATATATCATAGTAACCTATAAAATTAGTGGAATTTATAAAAAATCTCAAATTACATTTATTTTGGTGTTTATAACATCAATTATGTCAATATTTCATTAATAAGATAATTACTGCATCATCGTTGTGTCATAAATAAATTAAATTATTTTATGTCTAAAAATTACAAATAAAATACCATCATGTAGGAAATCTTTTTAGCTTTCTAATGAATATTTACAATCGAATTTAGCTTATGTATAACCCCATATTAAAAATGATTTACTTATTAAACTTTGATTTTAACTATTTTAACCTTTCTTTAAATAAATTAATAATAAATGTCCTAATCTAATCCAAGTGGGCCTAATTGGTCATATGTTATTCCTAAGTTTGTTTTTGGTCGAATTACACTTGTCCAATAGAATTAGGACATGTGTTAGGGTAATAGTAATATCATATTTACCCTTAGTTACCCTATTTACTATTAACCGCGGTAAAAAAAATAAAAAGTTACTATTCACCAAAAAATTATTTTCATCTCATTGAACCACATTTTAGTCCTTGATATTAACCGTGTCTCTCAGATTTTCGAAATTCCATTCACAGAAGCGGAAAAATTAAGTTTTATGAAAAATTTAGTTTTTTTAACTACCACTTAGTAGTTTCACTATTCATCAAAAATTGATGTTTTTCAGAACAATGCCAAAATTTCATCCTAAGCTATATTTCATATTCCGAATTCAAAAATGAAATCTATTTTACCAAATTCATAACATAGAAGTTGCATTAATTAATTTTATAATTAAATCCTGCTGTTAAAATAAATAGCGTGTTTTTAGGAAACAATATATATCAAAAGATTGACACTTGATTATGTCTGGTTTAAATGTGAAATTACAACCAATGACCAACATTGTATTAAATTGTAAAAATATATTCTAAATATACTTTAAAACCACTCAAATTAATAATTTATCACTATTAATTATTTGGATTAAAAAAGTTGTTTTTAATTATAATTTAGTAATTTTCACTATTCATCAGAATATGAAAGTTATCCGAAAAGTACCAAAATTTCACCTTAGGCTAAATTCGATACTCCGAATCCAAGAATGAAGTTCATTTTGAAAAATAAGATTTACAGAATTTTAAAAAGTGGTTATTACTATTCATAACGGCTAGTTTTAATAATATTTTAATAGCACATCGTTGTTTAGTGAAACTCGGTATTGCGTATTACACACGCTATCGAGGAAGGTCGCGATTGCGTGTAATGCAAGGCAAGAAAAGGATGCGTGTTGTGCAAGCTCCTTTTGGTGTAGCGTACAACACAAGACATTAATAAAATTAAAAAGAATATTTTTTTTATAAAATCTTGGGCTGTTACAGTCATGACTTAGAACATGAGGTTCAATGTTGTTGAAAATCATGAAGTGTGCTCATCCTATGCACCTAGTCCGCTAGTAATGCCAGTACAACCTGATGCTCAATAGGTGATAGTATGATGAGAACACTGCTTGGAGAAAACACCTCATGAACAAGTCCATGCATTGAAGCCTCATAATTGAGGGGATTATCCTCATGATCCTCCTACTGAAACCTAGCTGATTTTTTTGGAGGAATCCTAAAATAGATAGGATTTACCATAATCAATGGGTATATATGGAGAGATGATTCAAGAATGACATGGAAACTAAAAAAATCCATATATGATTTATGTACCGATGTTTTTTTTACAGAAATCAGTGCCTACATGTAAGGAGTCAGCAAGAAGGTTTTCATATTCAGTGTGTATTGATACGTTAGCTACTACACCAATAATGGAGTCCATGGTCTGAGATCTATACTGAAAACACTTTACAATGTGTCCATAAAACCCAAACCAATCACACAGACTCTTGTACTATGGTAGAATGAACTCCTATGATACAACTCTCTCCTGAACTAGGCTAACGGGGCTGAATCGTGACTACCCCAATCCCGCCTGCAATATACCATGGGTGGGAGTCCAATGTTGAGTAGGCATATCACACACATAGGGGGCCTTATCATAACGTACCTATACACGTGCACACATTTCAACACTCGTAAAATGAAGAAAATTTAAACAACAAATAACCATTTATGCATATATCTAAAATCCCACAATCATAGTATGAAAATAAGTACTGGAAGGAAAGGTCCAAATACAATTCCACCAAAAGAAACTAAAAAAGTCACACCTATAAACTAGGAGAGGACTGCTGTAAATGAAACCACCATAAGATACATCAGTCTATTTGGATCGCTAAGATATACCTATTAGAGGCCCTTTAAGACTCCATCAAAAGGACTTTTATCTACATAAGACATGACACGTGTAGACAAAGATCATGCAGGCGTGAGTATAACAATACCCGGTTGGAACCCCTAAAATTGCTAATTGTATAACATGAAATACAATAGTAAAATAATAATAAGACTATGTCAATGGAATATATAACAAGAATATATATATATATATACTCATATTATACACACAATCTCAAGGTAAGGTCACAAACCGTAAAGTCATCCTAGGATTCCCACTCGAAGGATCAACATAACACTCATTTGGGAGAACACATTTCACGAGTTAGATAGTACTAATGGTGTCTATCTGAGATATCATACTCAATGGGTATCATAATATGAAGTACACACTAGTTGTCTGAATCCATCGATACATTGATTGGGATAACACCCAAGGCTATGGGGTATACCAACAACCCAATCCTGATTAACCTGCTAAGGTTGGGATCAACTTCCATTTAGTGATGGTCATGACTATACCAAGAACCCCACTAAGTCAAATTATAATGATACAGGATATCACTCCGAGCCTCATAGAAGGATTCCAACAACTCTATCTGAGACCTAAGTTCTTTTAAGGGGATGACCATCCTATGCATAACATGTAACTCTATACTAAAACCTCATGTAAATGATTAAAGAAATACACCCTAATGAAACTATTCAAAGATGAAAAATACAAGGGCTCTAAGCCATATTTGAATAAGCACAAAACATGTCCCTTCCGAACCAAGTTTTCCTGTATAACACTTACCGTACCCGTGTCTGTGTTTGAGTAAATAGTTTGTGGCCTCCCACAGACAACATGTGGGGTGATATAGTATGCTAGAAATGTACCACCTGTACATGCTAATCCACATGATTGGGTGCACACAGTGTGTGGCATGACCCAAATGATGTGTAACACCCCTTATCTTCCATGGTGTGTGCACCCTATATGAGACAATATGTCCTGCTAGGGGTCACAAAGCATGTGACATGTTTCACACAACATGTCATCCTTATCTCTACATGGAAACCCAAACACCATATAGAGGGGCACATAAGTCATGTAGTTTGATATTACACTTCATGTAACCAGAGATTTCATAGAACCCATGGATTCTTCCTCCGTGTTCATCCATGACACCATCACCTATAGTTATTCCATCAATATCAATTATAATAAAGGATATAGTCTTAGATAAACATTCTCATCACCGCTCTCCATAATCTGACCACCAAATCATAAGAAAAAAAACCCTTCGTCGCATCTCCCGACAACTGCATTAAAAAACCTATATAAAGAACTTCAACCTAATACCAAATTTTCATCATAGATCAAAATCATCATCCATATGAACCCAAATTTATGGTATCAATCAATTTCACCAAGAAAGTGGTGCACACTTATTTATTTCTTGGTATTCATCAAATTGTGGGTGAAACGAATTTCCCATGATGAATGAAGAACTAGGGAAAAAAACACAAAACATAAATATGAAGAATAGACCTTGGAAAATGTTTTTGTACCTTTATTTATTCTTTTTATATTGAAAATGAAGAGATATAACATAACTAATAAATATATCCCCCAAATCCTAGATATTCAAACCCATAATGAAAATATGCTCAATACTTGAATCAATTCATTAGTTGATTGATCCCTGATCATCATAAGAATAATAAAATGGGAATAAATGAAAAAACAAAAATCAAACCTCAATATGGATCAATAATTTTTGAATAATGAATCCATATTATTGTCGTTGGGAAGATCCTCAAATCTTATTGCACATCGATCGTTGATCCGTGATCGAGTTGTTATTCGATCAAGAATGATCCTCCAAAGATCTATCCAATAGATCAAGGATTATATGACTAACCCTAATATTTCTTCATACTCATATATTTATAAGAAATTCCATTTCAGGGAAATTTAATTAGATAAATCATTTTAATCAATTAATTTATTTGAATATTCTCCCATGACCGTGCCCAAATTGAACATCCTACTTCCTCCAGGATTATGTCACACTTAAGGTAAAACACACACCTTGAACTCAATGAAATAATAAAATTTATAATCCTAGACACTATTTATCAGTTATCATACTTATTTACTAAAACTACATGCATTTTCAATTAATATATTTTATATATTTTAAAAATTAATTCCGAGCTCACCAAGCCTTAGAATCATGTGCCATTATAGCTCCCAGTCTCAAAAATTTTACGAGATATATTGGAAGAATTTACATAAAAAAATGAAAATATGTTACACCTTAATTCTTATTTTATGAGTGAATTTTGAACCATAAAAAATTATATTCTAATTTTAATTTTTTTATTACCACTTGATCTCTTGTAATAAAATTAAAATAATTTAAAGTTAAGAATAATTACAAGTGTGACACTCCCATCACTTATAAAAGGGAACTTCCTCTTATCAATTATCCACACAACTTGAGACTTTATCTCGACCAATATCTAAAAAAATACCCTCTCAAACTTCTTACCAATGACCTAGTTTTCTTGGTATCTGAAAATAAAAACATTGATGGATAAATTTGTAATCAAAATGAGGTTTTCCAAGGAAGAGGTATATCTCTTATCTAGGTTATTTAATGTTTATTTTGTCTTCTACCTCCTTAAAACATATCACGATCATGTTGGTATAATAAAAAAACCTATTATAAAATTAAATTTTTATTATGTTTATGTTATATACTGTTTTTATCTCTATTTCCATCCTATGGGAAATGAAAACATCGCTCCTACGTACATGTGAAATACCACCTCCATGAAGTGATGCGTTTAATTTTTAATCAATGTCTCTCAAGGATTATTATATATATGGATTTAATGGTTATATATTATATTTATAACATAATAATTATTATATAAATGTAAAATATTATCTACCATCTTATATTTCCTTCTATTGGAAAATGATAACGTTACTCGTGTGTACGTGTGTACTACCACCTCAAAGAGTGATGTGATTTGTTTTTAATTATGAATTTACTTGGATATTAATAAGGAAATACTTAATGAATATATATAATATTTATTATTTAAATTCAAATTTCTATTCAACTTTCTTCCATTCCAACCATTGAAAAATGGAAATATTACTAATGAGTACATATGAACTACTGTCTCCATGAAGTAATGAAATTAATTTTTCATCACCACCCAATATTAATAGTTATATAATTGTATAGAATGTATAAATATAATATTTATAAAATTATTTATGTTTTTGAGATAATGAAACCATGACCATGGTTCATGGACTGAAATTGTCGTATCGAAACTTGCAGGGAAGACATTCTAATTTTCGCTAGAAAAATAATTTTAATAAAGAATTATGACTGGAAGTGTAATTAGAAATCATAAAATAAAAATATATAGTTATATAATTTGGAACATGGTTCTATAATATATCTAAAATAAATCTAAATTTATTATATGAGAGGCTAATAGAACATATAAATAATGTAATGACCTTAGGTAAGGGTTCTCCATCCCATTAGTGTATTATTGAGACATGTTTCATGTTATTAACCTATTTATGTTTATACGGTCTATAAAATTTAAATTTGATATATTATATCATAAATATATTCGTATTAATGGTATTTAAATTTCTTTTTGAAGTTATTTCTTTCATGGGGTTTATGACTCAAAAGATACCAAAGTGCTAAGGGTTTATGTTACAATCTCTTTCCATTTTGTGATTGTCTATTTTAAATTTTTATTTAGGGAAATTATATTATACTTATCATTTCATCCCCATATATTAATTTTAATCTATTTATTTATATTTTTCTCACTTTTTTCATATACTTTCCTCTACTTGGTACTTAAAATGATTGAGAAAATATTTTTAATAAAAGACAACTTTATTTCTTATTTTTGGCTTAGGAACATTTATCCTTCATGTCCATGTTATTCATAATGGTTTCTAGGAGTTATTATATATACATAAATATATAATAATGTTTATTTTTACTACCTTTTAATTTCTTTACAAATTACTAAAATTAAACTTTTCAAATATTTTTTATGAGACTCACTTTTTACTTTTACATAATTGTGTAAATAAAGTTCTATTTTAATGTATATGACATGAGTGGATATTACTACCATCATTAATTTCATTCTTCATGAAGATTTATATAGAAGTTTTAATGTTATTAAAATAATATTATCCCCTTTTTTGGAGAATTTTTTTAAAAGTTAATAAAACAAAATGGATGTTTTTTCTTGATTTTGAAAGTATATTTTCAATGATTTAATAAAATAAATTTTTAATCTATATTAGTATCCTTTAGAGATTTTTATGATTCATTGGGTATATGATCTTATTATACCACATAACTTCCTTTTTTGGTTTCATATTATGACTATGTTTTAATTATGATTATATAAAACTCATTACTATCCCACCAGTTAATTGTGTTATGATGAAATATTCATTGAAATCATTTTATTTACATGTGTTATGATATGAAGAATGTTTTTATAATCTTATAGAAAAATTATATATGATTTTCATTATGTGATAGGTGGGCCTATAATTCTATATCCCTATAATTCATTGGGTAAATATTGATATCTCATGAGATAATATAAAATGGAATAGGGATTAGACCCAATTCAGTAAGAGACTATCTGATATGATAGTCTTGGTAGTGATACTTTAATAAGGAAATGATTGGAATGGGGAGTGAACCCAATATATTATAGGACTCTATCTATCATGATAATATTTCTAATGAGATTGTACTAGGGAAATGTTTTTCTATGATTATGTTTATGCCAAAAACTTATGACTTATGATAATGATATGTTTTCATGTCTTGTGATTGACAATTGATGATTTTACACTGTTATGACTTATATATTTTTTTATAAAAAATACTTATTCAATGAAAAATGATTAGTGATCTTTAAATTAATGGGTAGAACTTTCACAAGTTGTGATCATGTTACCATACCGTTATTCTTATATTATGAACACTTATGATCATTTAATGATATATCCTTTGTTTACCCTTATTAAGCATTTGAGCTCAACCTTTATTATGTTTCTATTTTCCCACGTTATGAAGATATTCATTGATTAGGGTATATTGAAGAAGGTTAATATGTAAGTAGATGTTTGGGGGATATGTTAAATATATTTAATGAAACAAGATGGCTATGTATCTATTCCCTAGAGACCCTAAACCTTTATGGTTTTGGGGAATGCATTATTATGACATTTATTTAATATTTATCTAAAATGAAGAAAAATTTATATATAAAATTCTTGGTTCATCTTAGCCATGGGGTAATGTCACTAGTAGAAATAGGTGGTCATTATTTTTGGATATAGAAATGTGACTAGGCTACATAAGGCCATTTGTTTCCTATTACTATGAGTTTTATTTCTCATGGAAATAAGTTCTAACAAAAAACAACCCCAACCTATTTCTTATCTGCAATATCATTTTGTTCCTTCATCCAAACCTATTCTTATATCACCTAAAATTGATTCCTTCCTCCATCCCATTAATCGTGTGATCTATCCTCCAACCCTTTATTATAGGATCATACTTCAATTTAGTTCATTGACCAAAACCTACTCTTTCCGTAAGCAGGACTGTGTGCCAGTGTTTCATCTGATCCAAAGTCATTTTATGAGCCCTACTCATTTCACACATCATAGTTCATGTTATTAATTAAAATTTACTCATGTTTTTTCCTCCTCCTTTATTTGTTCAAGAATCCTCTAATTTTATAAAATATATTGAATCATAGCTTTGATTATATTAATTATAAAAAAACTTTATTATGATTTGTTCATATTTGTTTCCTTATTAAATATTATATGTTTTTTAGTATTTTGGTATTTTTTTACATTGGTCGATGTCATGTTTGTAAGGGGTTTTCCCCAAAGAATGGTATCTTGATTTATGAATAGTCAATTAAAAGTTTGAATATAATAATCATTAAATTCTTGGTATATTGGATAATTTTTCAGATCAATTAACATCAATTACTTAATAGTTTTAGGGGTTACATTAAGATATTTTATGGCATTAATATATTATTCATTTTTTATGATATAGTTAAATAATTATTTTTAATGGTTTGTTTATTTTTATTTTATTTTCCTATATTTTATTTGGTTCATCAGAATATATCACCTCTAGTTCATTTATAAAAAAACCGTGCATACATTTTGAGGAATGTTTATAGTGAACACATTAACACAAAAATATGTATTTGTAAAATTTCATCATAGATTGATATGGATGAGGATGCACTATAAAATATTTGAAAACATTGAATTAAATAAATATTATATATCATGAATAGAAAATTGAATTCAAATTAAAATTTACCAACCTATAATCAACAAAGCGAATAATGAAAAAGCATATCGAAATAGTAAAATATAATTAGACTAATATGAGAGCACTAGAAATGAAATTAGTGGAATCCTGTTAAATATAAAAAAATATTTAATGCAAATATATGTAAAAATTGATAAATGGTTTAAATATAACAACTCATCTGTGATTAAATAAAATAGTATTTAACAATACTAATTCGAAAAGAGAAGTACTATTAGAGACACCAAACATATTTGTTTTAAACTTTACAGGGTTAGACTGAACATTAGTAAATATAAAATATTTAATATAAAATATAAAAATATTGAATTCAAAACATAACAATTTTAAATGTTAAATGTAAAAATATTTGATATGATGGATAATAAAATTTAATACAAATGATTTGAGTCATTACTATATAACTGAAGATTCTAGGTGAATGGTTGAAGAATGGATGTTGTATTTCTTCAATGTATCATAAATTTAACATGTAAAGAAGAATTAAATGACAATCTTGTAATGCCCCGACCCCAGTTACCCAGAGTTAGTGCATTATTACATAACATTGGCATGATCACAAAAGATCAAGTCTTGAAATACCGATTAGTTTAGTAGCCTTGGAATCACTAGATATATTCATAAAGTTTACATTACATCATAAAGTAAATAAAAATACAACAACATCTTGTCTTCATATCCCCTCATACTATTTCTGTAGGTAATTCATAAATTACTTCTTCACATCCTGGGAAAAATAAAACATTGAAAGGGGTGAGCTCAGATTCTCAGTAAGGATAACAATATAGCGGAAACTTTCATAAATAAGCATAAACATTTAGGGCAATGTATAACTAAAAAAATCCTTTTAAACTTGAACATTAGCATAATATGGAAAAAAATAAAATGAAATAATTCTATTTACTTATTCACATGGATATTCTACTAGTTGAATAATCGCATGCAATATCAAAAACCACTTTCATAATGATGGAATGCATAATGCTAGACTATCATAACCATGTAGCCAAGGCCTCATGCCAAGACTACAAATAAGATTTTGTCAAGGCCTTGTTCCAAAACACTAGTTTGTCTCATGAGACCTACTGATGCATCGAGGAGATATAGCGGGCTCCACCCGTCATATATTAAGTCCAATGCATTCCTCATATGAACAGGTTAAAACATAACATAAACATTCGTATTAAAACTAGCATACGAAATATCAATACTTTCTCCATAAACCATTAAGGGTATAAAAATAAAACATCCATAGTCAAACATATCACAAAACTTTCAATACAATATGGAAGTTTTGTATCAAAATAAATAATCTTCAAATAATCTTAAAATCCATCAAAGGATGTTGACATAGATGAAATCAAAACTATTTGAGAGAAATATCTCTTTTTTTGAAATAATTTAAAAGTCATATAATTATAAAATAAATCTTTTACTTTGAAAATATTCTTATAATCCTGTAAGGGAAGCATCGATGGTTTCAAAATGGTGGAAAATAGCCGCACCCGCCGTATATGTTAAAAAAAGACATTCTTACCTTAATTTTGTCGAAAAGGTTAAAAAGGACCCTGTTTGGAAAACGACAAAAAGATTCCTTTCAAACCATTTTATAAAAGTCAAAAAAGGGTATAAATGAATTTAAACCATTGTCTAGTAAATAGTAAAAATGTTTTGGAATACATTTTTAAGAAACATGGATGTGGATGATAAAGAGGTCCCAGTAGATAATCACGTATAAACATCCTCAGATAATGAAGAGATTGTGAAATAAACCCTTACCTTGTACTTTTCCTTGGTTGGGGGTAGGTTAACCTTCTGTATAATGTTTAAATAGTCGTTATTAAATTATAAAATAATCATATACATTAATATGATATCATATATGATCTACTTAACATTTCTTTGTTAATAATATCTTAGTATTATCGTCATTTCGGGCGTTAACTTACTTGTTTTCTTTTATATGTTTTGCTACATAAGGCATGTTTGTTATGGATAGGTTGTATCTTATTCATATCTATAATGATATATATTTCTTAAACATTACTTCTAATCATCAAATTTGAATTATTCTTGAATGGATATGATGGGGAATGAATCTCATCGCGTTCATGGAGACGATAGTCCGTACGTACGCACGAGATACAATATCATTATTTTGATATTAAAATAATATATAATTGGATGTTATATCATATATACAGAATCATTATCATTTTAAATTTATTATTTACATGAATTACACATCATTATTATACCCATCCAAATAATAATTTTTTGAATAACAATTACACCATGATGTGGATACGGTTAGCCGTACATACGCACGTTTGGTGACATGTCATTCAAAGGATTGATAGAATACTGAGTATGGTTGTACCATGTTTATAATAACATAAAAGTATATATAATATACTGGAGTTATTATTTTATAATGGAAATAACAAAGAAAGAATAAGTGGAAGAAGAAAGTAACTTGAAAGAGGGTGGTGAAAACATTACCTCTTCTTCGGGGTCTTCCTTTTCATTTGATCAAAAGGGATCCTTAGGTTGGCTTTATGATCAAACTAAGGCCTCTAGGTTGAATTGAGGGAAGTTTAGAGAGCATTTGGGCAGGGTTTGGCTGATCCAAAAGGCTTTGAATGTGTGAATTAGTGAGAAGGGGGAGTGCCCTTCTATAAGAGGGGTGAAGGGAACCTTTGGAAAAGCTATAAATATTATTTTATAATAAATTCATATTCGGTTTATAATGGATCCAAAGTGGATTATTTAAATTATAAGGTGGGGATGGGTCAAAAACCACTCAACCAATAGGTTTTAGACAGGTTTGGTCATTATATTAACCTTATCTTTTAATTTTAACTCTTAGTTAATTAGTTTGACATTTACCATGTCACTTTGTATTTTTATATTATATAGTTAATAAACTCACTATATACATCTGCGAGACCCCCATGTGGTCCATTAATGATACACCTATCATGATATAAGTTCATTGGCAGAACCATAGATTTTTAGGAATAGAATATCAATTAATAATATAATATTTGTTTTAAAAACTCATTTATGTCAATTTTGACACTATTAAATAATTTATTTTTGTTAAAGTCTAAACAACTTTATTAATTCGAAAAAAACTCATTTAAGAAATCATAAAATGTCATATTAACCAATAAAATTCATTTATGTCATCAAAATGTTCAAATTATATTTATTTTAACATTTATAATACCAATTATTTGATTCCATCATTAATAAAGAAAATACTACATCCTTATTGTGTCATAAATAATATTAATTATTCAATGTATAAAAATTATAAATAAAATAATATTATTTATGAAATATTTTTAGATTTATAATGAATATTTATGGTCGAAAATCCAACATATATTACCATATGAAAAAATTGTTTTCCTAAAAGATATATGCTTATGTCATTTTTGTATTTATTTTAACTTAATTAATATAAAGTGTCCTTATCACTTACAAGTGGATCCATGGGGTACCAAAATCGACCCAAAGATTCCCATGGTAGGACATGTTTCAACCAATAAGGTTAGGACATGTTTTAGGGTAATTTATTATTATTATAATATTATTTTTACCCTTATTTACCGGATTTACCCTTTAACCATGGTAAATAAAATATTTACCGAAGTAATTATTCAAAATGTATAAAAATAAAATTTACCTATTTACAAAATATGTACATCCTGATTCCAAATATGGAATCCATTTTTTCAAATTCAATACACATAAGTGGCAGAAATTAATTTAAAATTAATTCTCGTTGTTAAAACAAAAATCGTGTTTTTAAGAGATAATAACTATCAAAATATTGACACTTGTTTATGTCCGGTTTAATTGTGAAATTATGTACAATAACAAAAACTGTATTAAATGGTAAAAATATATTCTAAATATACTTTAAATCCACTCAAATTAAAAATTTATCACTATTAATTATTTTGATTAAAAAAGTTGTTTTTAATTAAAATTTAGTAATTTTCACTATTCATCAAAATATAAAAGTTATCCAAAAAGTACCAAAATTTCACCCTAGGCTAATTTCGATACTCCAAATCCAAAAATGAAGTCCATTTTGAGAGATAAAATTTATAAAATTTCAAAAAATGGGTATTACTATTCATAACGGCTAGTTTGATTGGTTGTGGTGTGTGTTAGAACTCGAAGTTGCGTACAACACACGCTACTGTATTATTCAAAGAGAAGCGTACCGTGGAAGCTTGGGGTGTTAAATTCTCCCCTCCATCAATAATTTTTTCCTCAAAATTTCTATAATACTATCACATGAAAAGACTCTGGTGATTCATCATCATAAGTTCCTAGGATTCCCATGTTGCCTCTTCCATCTTATGGTTTCTCAATAGAACATTTATCAGACGAGTTGTCTGGTTTCTCAGCACTTGTTATCTGCTATCAAGAATCCTGATGGGCTCTTCACAATAATATAGATTGGATTCCAGTTCTAATTTCTCATAGGTGAGTACATGTGTTGAGTCAGGCATGTATTTCCTCAACAGTGATACGTGGAACACATCGTGAACTTTGGAGAGACTTGGCAGCATTGCCAAACGGTAAGCTACAACCCCAATTCGTTCTAGAATTTAGAATGGTCCAGTGTACCTGGAACGCAATTTACCTTTCTTGTTGAAACATATAACTCCCTTCCATGGAGAAACCTTCAAGAAAACATGATCTCCAACCTGAAATTCCAAATCCTTCCTTCAGTTGTCAGCATAGCTCTTCTGCCTACTTTGAGCTGCTTTGATGTGGTTTTGGATTACCTTTACCTTTTCCATTGTTTCCTCCACCAGTTTTGGGCCTACAAGTTTTCATTCACCAACGTCATCCCAACAAGTTGGTGTGCAACATCTCATTCCGTATAACGCTTCATACGGTGCCATCTGAATACTTGAATGGAAGCTATTATTATAGGAAAATTCCACCATAGGTAAATATTGATCCCAAATACCCTGAAAGTCAAGTGAGAATGATCTCAAAATGTCTTCTAAGGTTTGAATAGTCTGTTCTGATTGTCCATCTGTTTGAGGGTGGTAGGCAATGTTCCAACGAAGTTCAGTATCCATGGCCTTCTGAAGACTCTTCCATAATCTTGAAGTAAAACAGGGATCACGATCAGAAAAAATCGATAGGGGTACTCCACGAAGTCTCACAACTTCATTAATATATAGTCTTTCTAGACGTTACAGTGTTAGATATTCTCTTATAGCAAGAAAATATGCTGACTTGGTAAGGCGATCAATAATAACCCATATTGTATCGTTCCTTCCAGGATTATTTGGTAGCCCCATGACAAATTCCATCATAATATTATCCCATTTCCAATCCAGTATAAGAAGAGGTTACAATACTACTCCAGGATATTGCCTTCTAGCTTTCACTTGTTGACAAACCATACATCTTGACACAAAATCAACAATCTCCCTCTTCATCTTGTCCCACCAAAAATGTTCCTTCAAATATCTATACATTTTGGTGCTCCCAGGGTGTATAGAAAAATGTGAACTATGAGCATCATCCAACAATTCCCTTTTTAGATCAGGTATATCAGGAACACAATGTCTCTTCCCAAATTTCAAAATTTCATCTTCATACAAAAAGTCTCTCAGTCTCCCATCATTCACAGCTTTAATCTTCTTTTGAAACTCTTCATCACTAGTCTGAGAACTCTTTATCCTTTCTAGTAAAGATGGGTTTTCAACCATTTGAAAAAGTATCGATGTTTCACCTTCAATGGTAATTCCCATATCCATCTACACTAGATCAATGAAAATATGATCCCTTTCAATTCTCATCATGTTCAAAACTCAATGATCTTTTCTACTCAAAGCATCTTCCACCTTATTTTCCTTCCCCGAGTGGTAGTGTATTGTGCAATAATAATCCATGAGTAGTTCAATCCATCACCTTTTCCTCATGTTGAGTTATTTCTGTGAGAAAATGTACTTCAAACTCTTGTGATCAGTATAAATATCACATTTTTTACCATAGAGATAATGTCTCCATATCTTCAAAGAAACTATTACAGCAGCTAACTCAAGATCATGAGTAGGATAGTTTTTCTCATGAATTTTTAGCTTTTATGATGCATAGGCAATAATCCTATCATTCTGCAGAAAGATACAACCAAGTCCTTTCATTGATGCATCACTATAAATAATGAACCCATCATTCCCCAATGGTAGAGTCAAAATAGGGGAATTGACTAATCTTTTCTCCAGTTATTAAAAACATTATTCACACTCTTTTTTCCAAGCAAATTTAACCCCTTTACGTGTGAGCCTCATTAATTGGTTAGCCAATCGGGAAAAATTCTGGGCGAAATGTCGATAATAACCTTCTAAACCAATAAAACTGCGTACCTAGGTTTTACTCACTGGTGCTGGCCATTATTGGATTTCCTTCGTCTTAGAAGGATCAACATAGATTCCATCTTTAGAGACAATATGGCCAAGAAAAGAAATCTCCTGAAGCCATAATTCAAACTTACTAATCTTCCCATATAATTCATGTCTTCTTAGAGTCTTCAATATAATGCGCAAGTAATTTTCATGATCTTCCTAGATTTTTGAATATACCAAGATATCATCAACAAATACCACCACAAAATCATCATGATATTCCTTGAAAACTATATTCGTTAGATCCATGAATATAGTGGGTGCATTATTCAATCCAAAAGGCATTACTGTAAACTCGTAATGCCCGTACCTGTTTCGAAATGATGTCTTCAGAATGTCTTCCTTCTTCACACACAACTGATGGTATCCATATCAAAGGTAAATCTTTGAAAAGTATTGAGCTCCATGCAGTTCTTCAATTAAATCATCAATGTGAGGTAGGGGATACTTGTTCTTTATAGTTATAGCATTGATCTCCCTATAGTTGATACATAACCTCATATATCCATCTTTATTTTTAACCAAAAGAATAGGGGCTCCCCATGGAGAAAAACTAGGGCGAATAAATCCCTTATTATGCAATTCCTCTAGCTGTCTCTTTAGTTCAACTAATTCCACAGTGGCCATTCTATAAGGGGTCTTCGATATAGGCCTTGATCCAGGAATTAAATTAATGGGAAACTCAATTTCTCGTTCTGGAGGATGTCCATGTAAATCTTCCGGAAACACATATACATATTCTTTCACAATTGGTACATCCTCTATTTGAAAATTCCTTTCCTCACCCACAGTCATTTCATTCTCTTCCTCCCCAATAATTGAATTTAGTTGAGCTACTGGGGGTAGATCTAGATTAGAATTAGGTGGTGATGATTCATATCTAAAGATAAGGTGTTCCTTATCATCATCATCAAAAATTGTAACCTCCTTCTTCTTACAATAAATCTTCGCATCATGGTCCGAAAGCTAATCCATACTGAGGATTATATCAAACTTAGTCATAGGTATGCCGACGAGATCAGCAGATAAAGAAGATTTATGTGCTCTAATGGGGACTGATTCACAAAACATTATTGCAATGATACATCCATTAGAAGTTTTAATGGACAACTCCCTTGTTAAAAAAATTGAAAATATCTAATTTTCTAGGAAAACTGGGAAGATATGAAACAATGCGATGATCCAGAATCAAATAAAGCATTTTCTAAACTTGATGAAACCATTAAATTACCTGCCACCACGTCTTTAGGAGCTTCTACCTCAGCAGTAGTGATAGAATAAGCTTGGCCTTGATCCCTTGGCCTTTTCTAAAGTAATTTCCCCTGATGCTTAGGACATTCATTTGCATAATGTCCCATCTCCCTGTAGTTGTAGCATTGGACATCGATAGCTTCCTTCTTCCCCTTGAAATCACTAGCTTGGTGGCCATTTTCACAACACTTGTAACAGACTCCCATTCCCTTCAATGAAGTACCAGGGTGTTTCTTCCCAAATTTACTGCAGGATGGATATTCAACTTTTCCCTTCTTCCCCTTTATTTCCATTCCCAGAGTGATCAGCAGATCTCTTCTTCTCTTGCTTTGCTTTAAAGTCATAAGACTTTGAGAATTCTCTTTCTATCTTGAAAGCACATGAGACAATATCTTCGTACGACGAGAAGGATTGTGACCCTAATGCTCGATGAAGAAATGGTTTTAACCCATCAAAGAAATGATCAATCGTACTTCTTGGGTTACGTATATAATCTCTAGCATACCTCGCTAACCATGTAATGTTAGCCTCATACTTTGCGATATTATCATCCTCATTTTGTCTCAGACTCAGAAATTGCCTATCCATATCTGCTTGATGGTCATGACGAATGTATTTTTCTAAGAAAAGTTCTTTGAACTCCCTCCATTCCATATTTGATACTTCATCATCTTCCTTTGTGTTTTGAATCAATGACCACCATTGATCAGCATCTCCAGTGAGGCGATAAAATTCCATGACAACTTTTTCCCTTTCACTACTCCCCAATGCCTGAAATATTTTCTCTGGGGAACTTATCCATTGCTCTGATACTAATGGATTTTTACTCCCATTTAATGTTGGTGGTTTCTACCTCATGAAGTGATCTAACATTTATCCACCACGCTGCAGATCAAGGTGCTCCATACGGGTATGGTTATTATTCATAACCTGAGTGAGTTGTCCAAGTATAGTGTTTAGTTGATCAGCTCCAGTTTCATCACCAACTCCACTATAATTATCTTGAGCAGGAGGGAAATCCCTATATGGAGTGCATGCATTAAAACAGTTTCCATTTCTTCCACTAGGCACCATTTTTAAATAATGGCATAAACTAGATCAGTTTATAAATCAGAATACATAATTCCATACTAGTAAAACACTTAAAATTAATTGAACTATTTATAGATATAAACCATAATCATAAAAATGTTTTCTTTGAGGAAGTATATACTCATAAACCCTTCATAATGGTTTGTAAAAAATGAAAATTATTCTAAGCATATCCCCTGGGAGTGTCATAACCAAGAGTGCAGCAAGGCCCATTGTCGTGCACCAGTTCCCGTTCGAGTCTAGTTTAAAGCGGTGTTTTTGGGTTTTACCCCTAGGTACATCTGTGCCAGAGCCGCCTCTAACTGCTCGTATCCAGACAGGTATGTATTACTCGGAAAACTCAAAAAACATCTACAATACCAAAATTCTAGGAAGTTCATCAATACTAATCGTCAAATTTCATCTTAGGTCTTTGTGCTCTAATCAGAGTTTATCTAAATCTAGCTTCCAAGGTTTGTACTAAACTTCCTCTGATACCAAATATAATTCCCCGACCCCTGTTACCTAGAGTCGGTGCATTATTACATAACATTGTAATGATCACAAAAGATCAAGTCTCAAAAGATCGATTAGTTCAGTAGCCTTGGAATCACTATATATATTCATAATGTTTTACATTACATCATAAAGTAAAAAAACTACAACAACATCTTGTCTTCATATCCCCTCATACTATTCCTACAGTTCATTCATAAAATACTTCTTCACATACTGGAAAAAATAAAACATTGAAAGGGGTGAGATCAGATGCTCAGTAAGGATAAAAACATAGCAGAAACTTTCATAAATAAGCATAAAAATTTATGGCAATGTATAACTAACAAAAAATCCTTTTAAACATTAACTTCATCATAATATGGCAAAAATAAAATGAAATAATTCCATTTACTTATTCGCATGGTTATTCTACTAGTCGAATAATTGCATGCAATATCAAAAACCACTTTCGTAATGATGGAATGCATAATTCCAGACTATCATAACCACGTAGCCAAGACCTCGTGCCAAGAATACAAATAAGATTTTTTCAAGGCCCTGTGACAAGACACTAGTTTGTCACATGAGACCTACCGATGCATCGAGGATCTATAGCGAGCTCCACCCGTCACATATTAAGTCCAATGCATTCCTCATATGAACAGGTTTAAACATAACATAAACATTCATATTAAAACTGGCATACGAAATGTCAATACATTCTCCATAAACCATGAAGGGTATAAAAATAACACATACACAGTCAACCATATCACAAAACCTTCAATACAATATGGAAGTTTTGTATCATAACAAATAAACATCAAATAAGCTTAAAATCCATCAAAGGATATTGACATAGATGAAATCAAAACTATTTGAGAGAAATATCTCTTTTCTTAAAGCATTTAAAAGTCACAAAATTATAAAATAAAACTTTTACTTCGAAAATATTCTAATAATCTTGTAAGGGAAGCTTCTATGATTTTACAATGGTGGAAAATAGCCGCACCCTCTGCATAAGTTAAAAAAAATACATTTTTACATTAATTTTGTCGAAAAGGTTAAAAAGGACCATGTTTGGAAAACGAAAGAAAGATTCCTTTAAAACCATTTTATAAAAGTAAAACAAGGGTATAAATGACTTTAAACAATTGTCTAGTAAATAGTAAAAATGTTTTGGAATACATTTTTAAGAAACATGGATGTTGATGATAAAGAGGTCCAAGTAGATAATCATGTATAAACAACCTCAGATAATGAAGATATTGTGAAATTAACACTTACCTTGTACTTTCCTTGGTTGGGGGTAGGTTAACCTCCTGTATAATTTTAAAATAATTGTAATTAAATTATAAAAGAATCATATACATTAATATGATATCATATATGATCTTTTAACATTGCTTTGTTAATAATATCTTAGTATTATCGTCGTTTTGGGTGTTTACTAACTCGTTTTCTTTTATATGTTTTGTTACATAAGGCATGTTTGTTATGGATAGTTTGTATCTTATTCATATCCAGAATGATATAATGTTCTTAAAAATTACTTTTAATCATAAAATTAGAATTAGTCTTGAATGGATACGATGGGGAATGAATCTCATCGCGTTCATGGAGACGGTAGTCCGTACATACGCACAAACGACAATATCATTATTTTGATATTAAAATAATCTATAATTGGATGGTATATCATATATAAAGAATCATTGTCATGTTATATTTATTATTTATATGAATTAAAAATCATTATTATACCCATCCAAATAATAATGTTTTGAATAACAATTACACCACGACATGGAGACGGTAAGCCGTATGTACGCACGTATGGTGACATGTCATTCAAAGGATGGATAGAATACTAAATATGGTTGTACCATGTTTATAATAACATCACAGTGTATATATTATAATGGAGTTATTATTTTATAATGGGAATAACAAAGAAAGAAGAAGTGGAAGAAGAAAGGAACTTGAAAGAGGTTGGTGAAAGCATTACCTCTTCTTCGGGATCTTCCTTTTGATTTGATCAAAAGGGCTCCTTAGGTTGGCTTTCAGATCAAACTAAGGCCTCTAGGTTGAAGTGAGGGAAGTTTAGAGAGTATTTGGGAAGGTTTTGGCTGATCCAAAAGGCTTTTAATGTGTAAATTAGTGAGAAGGGGGAGTGCGCTTTTATAAGAGGGGAGAAGGGCACCTTTGGAAAAGCTAGAAATATTATTTTATAATAAATTAATATTCAGTTTCTAATGGCTCCAAAGTGGATTATTTAAAGTTAAAGGTGGTAATGGGTCGAAAACCACTCAAACAATAGGTTTTAGATAGGGTTGGGTCATTATATTAACCTTATCTTTTAGTTTTAACTCTTAGTTAATTAGTTTGACATTTACTATGTCACTTTGTAATTTTTTATTATATAGTTAATAAACTTACTATATACATCCAAGAGACCCCAAAGTGGCCTATTAATGATACAAATATCATAATATAAGTCCTTTGGAAGAACCTTATATCTTTAGTAATAGAATATCAATTAATAATATAATATATTTTTAAAAACTCATTTATGTCAATTTTGACACTATTCAATAATTTATTTTTGTTAATGTCTTAAAAACATTATTAATTAGAACCAAATTATTTTAAGAAATAATATAATGTCATATTAACCAATAAAATTCATGTATGTCATAAAAACTTTCAAATTATATTTATTTTAAAATTTATAATACCAATTATTTGATTCTTTCATTAATAAGGAAAACACTGCATCATTATTGTGTCATAAATAATATTAATTATTAAATTTTTAAAAATTATAAATAAAATACCATTATGTATGAAATGTTTTTATATTTCTAATTAATATTTATAGTCAAAAATCTGACATATATAAACCTATGGAAAAAATTACTTTCTAAAAGATACATGCTTATGTCATTTTTGTATTTATTTTAACTTAATTAATATAAAGTGTCCTTATCACTTACAAGTGGATCCATGGGGTCCCAAAATCGACCCAAATATGCCCATGGTTTGACATGTATCAACCAATATGGTTAGGACACGTTTTAGGGTAATTTATTATTATTATAATATTATTTTGTTTACCCTTATTTACCAGATTTACCTTTTAACCATGTTAAATAAAATATTTACCGAAGTAATTATTCAAAATATATAAAAATAAAAGTTACCTATTTACACAATTTGGACATACTGATTCAAAATATGGAATCCATTTTTCCAAATTCAAAACACATAAATGGCATAAATTAATTTAAAATTAATTCCCGTTGTTAAAACAAAAAGTGTGTTTTTAAGAGATAATAACTATCAAAAGAATTACACTTGTTTATGTTCGATTTAATTGTGATATTTTGTCCAATGACCAAAATTGTATTAAATGGTAAACATATATTTTAAATATACTTTAAAACCTCTAAAATTCATAATTTATCACTATTAATTATTTCGATTAAAAAATTAGTTTTTAATTAAAATTTAGTAATTTTCACTATTCATCAAAATATAAAAGTTATCAGAAAAGTACCAAAATTTCACCCTAGGATAATTTTGATATTCTGAATCCAAAAATGAAGTCCATTTTGAGAGATAAAATTAATAAAATTTCAAAAAGTGGGTATTACTATTCATAACGGCTAGTTTGATTTGTCGTGGTGTGTGTTTGAACTCGAAGTTGCGTACAACACACGCTACTGTATTATTCAAAGAGAAAAATACCATGGAAGCTTGGGGTGTTATAGTGTAAAGACCTGTAAAATTCAAGGGAAATTTTTTCTTAAATTTTTATGGGATTTTATGAGCATTCAGTTTCTGACGGCACCTGATTCCGAGGCCCGGTGTGCCCGACATCATGTTCCGAAGTTAGCTCGGGTAAGTTCAGTGAACGAACGAGCGGGTTTTCCAAACGTTTGAACTAGTGATTGGAATCGAAATAAGAGGACACCGATGAAACCGCAGTGCCGTTAGATTCTTAAGAACACTTTTTTCAGAGTTGCGTTGGCTCAGGTGAGGTTATTAATTAAATGGGTTAACTAAAGAATAAAATAAAATATTGTGCTACAAATTTTATTTCTATTCTAAGTAGTGCTAACCTAGACATGGTGGTTGGAGTGGGACCCTCTAATATCCTAACTCCACTAGGTAGGATATTAGTGAGGTGGGGCCCACACGATCCCCACCCCCTTTATTTTCCTTTTAACCTCCCACATGCATTTTAATTTTGTAACTCACCCGCAACCCCCTTTTAATTGCCAAGTCAACTCTCTTAATTAATGAACTGAATTAAGTTATTCAATGTAATCAATTCTTGAATTCATTTTGAATTTTGAATTGATTGTTGTCTTGTGTGTGTTAATTAAATAAGACAAAGTCTTATTTCTTTAAGGATTATTTTGTCGTGCGAGAAGGTGGGAGAGGATTGGCTCAAGGCATGGAATCTTCGTCTTCCTCCTTGAAGAATGCGAAGAACGCACCGTCACTGACGAAGAACGCTGGCCTCCGACGAAGGACGATGAATAATGCTGATTCCTCGGAGATCGACGACGCGACACCGTGTACCGCGACGCCGACAGTCCTCTTCTTCGCGATGCCGTGTACCGCAACGTCATGTACCACGACGCAGACGATCCTCCTTCCGTGACGCCATCTTCCGCAACATCCCTTTTCCACGACAAACATTGTTCGACAATTTCATCGAGTTAGGGGTTGATTTTGGTTCATGAATATTCTTTGACATTCCAAACATCAATTTCTTATCCGCTTGATATCAGATTAACGGGAGGGGGCCGGACCACACGAACACGGCTGGCCCTCCTCCCCCTTTGATGATGTGTTGCCGCGGCACGAACAAAGGTAGTGTGGTGCAACGACACCGTGCGAAACAACAAAAAAGAATAGGCTAAGAAGTGGGGCGCCGTTGCGCCGCGCCGTTGAGGCAGAACAAAGCCACGGCCCCGCCGCGCCGCGCCGGAGAACAACGAAGGGGCCGCAGTCGGAGCGGGGTCGCGGCGGAGGGGAGTGGCGTCGTCGAGCCATGCCAGTCGAACAAGTCCGCAGCTCAAAGTCGCGGTGGTGCAAGGCGGGGCGGCCGGAATCGCCGGCCGTTGGCGCCTCAGAGGGGCGGGACCGCGGGGTCTCGCAGTGGCAGCACCTGCCGGCCGGATCGAGCTGTCCATTTAAGAGGGAAGACCGGGGGTCGTAACCCCCGGTTGGAAAAGGAGCGGCCCCACGTGGGGCCGCAGTTTCAATCAAGTGGGGCAGCCCCCCTTTCCCTCGGCTCGGCGAGCGCCGAGCTGGCAACACGGGGCCGCTCCAGGGCGAGGCCATCCGGCCGCACCGGACCGGGCCCCCCAGGTTGGGCCAGGCCACACTGGCGGGGCTGGGCCGCGCTAGATGGGTCGGGCCGTGCCCAAAGGGCGGGACCTGGACCCGGTTCGGGTCGACCGGGTTCGGGCCAACCCAGGGGGTCTCGGGCCAGGTCGATCTGGGCCCAAAACCCCCTAAAATCGGACAGGTTCGTTCTTTTGACCTTATCTTGGGCTACAGACCTCCGATCAACGCACCGTTAGTTGAGATGAGGTCCTTGGATCAAGATGTTTGTTTTTTTATATTACAATGAAGGTTTCAGAGAACTTTGGGTATGGCCGGGTTGGTTCAAACATGAAACCAACCGGGCCGTCGGAGCAGAAACACTTATAACTTGAGCTCCGGACGTCCGATTGACGTACCGTCGACTTTGTTGGATTCCTCTTAGTGAGACAGACCTTTTGGATCACTACGATCAAGGTTTGGAAGCATTTGGAGTATGGTGGGGTAGGTTTTTACTTAAAAACCAACTGGGCCCCTGGAACGAAAAAGCCAATAACTCTCAGACCGGGCGTCCGATTGACGCCCCGTCTGTCGTGTTGAATTTATATCAACGAGACGGAACTTTAGGATGAATCAACTCCGAAATACATGTCAGTTGATGTATTGACCCCCTTGGATCGTGGAGCGGACCCTCCCAGAAACGAGCATGCTGTGTCTGGGAACCCTAGAGCTGGCTGCGACTGTGACGATGATGATGACTGTACTGAAATCCTCCGAGGGTTCAGAAGTGATGAAGACCATACTGAAATCATCCGTGGGTTCTATGGAAATGATGACTTCACTAAAATCCTCCATGGGTTCGGCAGTGATGAAGACCGTACTGAAATCCTCTGTGGGTTCGACGGTGATGACTAATGTTCTTGTATCCTACGTGGGTCTGGCAGTCATTGACTCTGTTCTTTCTATCCTACGTGGGTCTGGCAGAGTAGCTGGTCTGTATCCTATGTGGGTCCGACTGCTTAGCTGGTTTAGTATCCTACGTGGGTCCCGACTTAGATGAATCAGTGACTACATCTGATCATCTCTACCGCCTTACAAAGAAGTATACTTGTGTGAGACGAGTCTTGAATTTCAATCATTATATTTGTTATGATTGACTTTCTTTCTTATGTGGATTGTGTTGTGATTCCCTGTGTGGATTGGGTTGTACTAACCTGTGTGGATGTGATCGAACTTGGGCTCGGATGTTGGAGCCGAACTGGACTTGATGACTTAGGTATATTTATGGGAATGTACCTAAGTAGTGGTGGATGTTACTTCATGATTGTATCTTTCATTGGTGGATTATCCTTTTTGGATTCTGGGAGACCTTAGGGGGTCTCAGGGTCCCTACTGAGTAGCGTATACTCACCCCTACATTGGCTATTCCCACACTACGTTGCGTTGGATGCAGACAACAGACATCGCTGATCATGGTTGAGGCTTGCGGAGCGAGTCGGTACCTGGAGGTGGACCACTCGGCGGGACGTATACAGAGCGGATGGCTAGACCCGAGGAGCTGAGGTAGAGGCTATATGTTCTCACCCTTCATGTGGGTTTTCCAGCGGGAGGTTCGGCATTGCTGCTTTAATTTTGTTGTTGTACTCCCTTTTCAGTTGTACTTTACTTTCAGTTTGGGTTTTTATTCTGGCCCACTTAATTTTCCACACTTACCGTTGTACTCAATTTACTAGTGTTTACTTCAGCTTGCTCACTCTATGGTGTTTGTTTACTTTATAAAGGCAATGCCTTCCCTTTTTTGTCGGGATTTACGCCTTTGGTTCTAGTTTCCAGCCCCTGGCTTATGGGAGGCAGGCTTGGGGTAGTCACGGCACGGGCCCCGAGGACGAGTTGTGACATACAGAGCTGGTGATGCTTGGAGGATTTTTTGGATTTCATGAGTGGGGATTGGATTTTGTGATTGATAAAGAATTCATGCAAGTCCATAATACATCCAAGATAATGTGAAAATAAGTTTGATGATTAATAATATATCCAAGTATATTCAAATGATTGTATAGATTGTTTTAGTTTATAAAAAATGTGATGATGAAGTTTGGGGTAGCATAAAATTATCAATAGTTAAACTATTGAAGTAATCTAGAAAATTATAATATTGATGATTACATCTTCTGTTCATCCAAGATGAATATTTTGTAAAGAATAAAAATAATGAAATTATCCTTTTTATTGGATGAATAACTATTTGTAAAAGAAGTGATTGAAGTGAATTTTAAAGTAGGATGATTTTATGAGATTATCATGGAATTTAACTAATGGATTTGTTGTTTCATTATGGAATCTATTATATGGATTTATATAGTTTTCGAAGAAAATCAGTTTATAATTTTTTATCAAAAAATTCCAATTCCCTAGACTATACCACCCAAACCAGCTATCCATGCATATGGGAATACAATCAGCTCAAAGGCTAGCCTAGGTAGAGACCGGCTAGAGGTGATGCAAGGCCAGAACACTGGAAAGTGGGTGTGCATGAACATGTGATCACACATGCAGGAGGGGTAATAGGGCTATCCAGGGAGGTGTGTACCATGAATCGCAGTGGATGTGAGTGTGTATGGGAGTCAACCCTGGTTATATGGATGTACCATATTGCAAACAACTTTTCTTATTATGTCTTGACTAGCCATTGTGAAGTTTTATATGGAACAAATACTTTATGGGGAACTGTTCCTTTTCAAAAATGATTAGACAAATATCTTCTACCATCCAATTATATGAATCTACACTATCTATCACTTCATATTTACCTTCAATGTATAAATATTCAATGTTCCTTCTATGTCTAGGGATTTTCATACAATGTGAACACATAAAATGTAAACCACTATGTGAGATCAACATAATATTGACATAGTGTTTTGAATATAAGTACAAAATTTCACATACAATAAACTAGATTTTGAAAATATGAGTTTCTAAAAATAATTACTAAGACAATATGAAAAGGGCTGATTTTTGAATGCAGTCACAATTTGAATGTAGATTTTAGTTTGTGATATAATATTTTATATGAATTAAGGGATATTGTTTGTGAATGAAAATACTATGTGATGCATTCGATATGTGATTAAGAAGACATATTATGTTTTTAAAAGAAAAATATTGAATGTGAGTGGATGTTCTATGTGACAAAACAACCATACAATGTCTTTTATGTAGTAATATCTTGTAGCTATGTCCTTTGAGAATAGTTGTGAAAGTATTTTTAGTGTTTCATACTAATTATTGGATACCCATATCTTCCAGTGTATTCATTTTTTAACCATGCAGTATCCTATAAAAACCTATTTAACTATCGACTAACCATACCTAATGAATCTAGAGAAAATATTATCAAGAGTAGAAGATTTCATTCTCTAGTTGAGTCCACCATATGAAAAGCTACACTGCATGAAACAAAGAGTGTTTAAAGAGGTCCTATTAAAAGTAGAAAAATTTATATGAAAACGGATTTTATGAGGTACTATGCCATGTGGATGAAGTATAATTTAATTTAGAGCATGTTGTGATTTCATGAAGGTTGTTCCACATACTATATTATATTCTAAGAAGAATCAAAACATTAAACATGTTTGTGAAGCATTAGTATAAATAAGTAAATAATAATAGAAATAGTTCATAGTGAGATATATCATGTATGTGATGATCATGATATATAAATCATAATAATTTTATGTAGTATATGAAAAAATTATTGTTGATAAGTGAAAGCTGTTTTAAAAATCAATAGTTGAGAATTCCATGAAATAATCATTATTAAATGATGAATATAAGTTATGAGAATTGAAGAACACTATGTAAACACATACCCCACTATTTCAAAGAGAGATAAGTGACTGAATCTAGAATATGTTCATAGTAAAATACTTTCATGTCAGCATACTTTGTTTTCTAAGAAGATCCAGATCATATAGAATCAATAGTAAGATTCAAGAATGGTTTACTTTTTCAAGTCACTATTGAAGTTCATAAAGAATATACATGAGAAAAAACTATTAATACAACTTTCTTATGGAGGGAGAAAAATTTAAAACTAGCTTAGAAGAAACATGGATAACATCAAGATCTTTCTATCATTGGATCAAAGATTAATGATTTTGTGATTGGGGTGCCAAACCAGTTACTAAAGAGGAGATAACAGTTGGAGTACATAAATTATTGTTGGGAATTTTTAGTTAGTGTATTTAACCAACTACTATTGTATTCACTTGTCATTATAGTAGAGAAAACATGTTGGAATGTCTAACCAACATGGAATGAAGTAGTATTTTATGAAAAGCATTGTAAATACAGTGTTATATGCTCTCTCATATTATTTTTTATATAAGGTGAAACTATGAGATTTCATTGAGTTGACTGAGACTCCTAAAATGTTTAAGAAGATAAATTAATATAAAATAATTTATAAAATTAAACAACTGATCTACCCCCTATTCAGTGGTCAATCCGGCTAGGGGCTCTACAATTGGTATTAGATAAAACCCTCCTATAAAGATCTAAGAATGATTTTGAGAGATGGAGAATCTTAACTCATTCAATAACCCAGGTTCTCCCAAATATTATGAGAAGCAATTTTACAGCCAAAGGAATATGATTCTACCCTACCTCTTATACCATGGACTATAAATGAGATATGCTTCAACAATTGGTTTTCCACCCATTGATGTGGTTACTGTTATGACACAAGTTGTTAAGAGAAATATGGATTTAGATAGAAAGAAAAACAATTCATCTTTATGTCTATATTAGAGAAGGTCTACACAAGGTTGTTGGTCTCTATACTTCCAATTATATATATAAATAAATGACAAGCAAATATAAACGTAATTTCAAAATAAAGGAAGCTAAACTGTAATTTTGGACAAGCATGTTTTAGGAAACCAAAATGATTAATGAAGAAAATATTGATTATTATTTTACCAAAGTGAATAAGATTGTCAAAATCATTCAACAGTTTAGTGAGAAGATGAATGAATCTGTCATTTAAAAAATTGATAATAATTTTCCAAATCAGGTTTAATAAAAAATATTAGATTTTTAAGGAAGATAATAGTTGATTTTAGTTGATTTTAAAAATAGTATCGTAACACAAAATATGATGAAAAATCCATCCTTACAAAAAGGAAAAAAATCAAATGGTTTTTGAAGCTATTAGAAAATAAAAAGATAAGTAAGAAGAGTTTATACAATAGAGTGATTCATATGATGAGTGTGATGAAGATATTATTGAAATAAGTTGCCTTATATTAGGGGAATTAAAAAAGGGTAAGTGGTTAGTAAAATTAAAACAATAAAAAAAGTGTTTGAACAATTATGGCTTTGGAAAATGTTCCTATGAATTTCCAATGAATAAGTCTATGAATCTGAATTTGATTAAGAAGATGATAAATTTCAGAAAAATAAAAAGGATAAGAATAAAAATAAGTAATTTAAAAACTGGAATCAAAATTGTATGATAAATCATGATAAATAATATTCATCATCAAGTATCTCTTTAGATGATGAGGTAAATTTTATTATTAAATTTGAAGAAATATATGATTCATTAAGTAGTTATGGTGATGGAGATGGTTAAATATTGTATGATAATTGAAATATAAGATGGAATAATGTATTTAAGAGATTAGAAATCTTAGAAATGAAAATAAGACATCATTGAATGAGAAGAATAAGACTGCTAAAACAAAGGAAGAACTAATCAAGAAAGAGGAATCTTATGTCGATGAGATCAAGAAGAACAAGATAAGAGATAATGAAAAAGAAAATATTATGAGTTGTATTAAAGAGATTATAGCTTCTAGTGAATAATAACTGGGTGAGACACAATCAATGTGTCTTGTTATTCAAAATTATCATAACAAAGTAAGAGAAAAAAATAAGTCTAATGATGTTAAAGAAGATTCTTCCCATTACAGTACACAATTCAAAGAGTTAAAGATGATTTTATTAGATTAAAGAACAACCATACTTTTTAGGGCTTGGATATTGTAAGGAATTAAGAGGAAATTAGCTTACTTGATATGTGACTATATGATAATTGGGAAGATGAAACTTTTATTATTCTTTCCCAAAAACACCATCTTTTGGAGGATGCATTATTGGAAAAATATTTTTTGTACAGGGAATGATCAATGAAAAAAATGGATAATATAGGGAAATATAAATGTGTCTTATTTTCATTCCTATATTATAGAGAAGAAGCTTATTGGAAAGATCGATTTATCTTTTGATCGTGCAGATCATTCCAGTGATGTTAATATCATTAGCCCACTAGAGAATTCTTATTTCTTCAATCTACTTATAGTTACGAGACAATATTTGATAGAGGGATTGAATAATACTACACATGATGAATTATGTTTTGGTAAAATCCCACGGATCATTGATAGCGTAGAAAATTTGATCATGGGAGCTCTACATGATAAAGAGGAGATTAAGGAGGTTGTTAATAGCCTTAATGTAGAGAGTGCTCTAACATATAATGGGTTCTCAAGATATTTCTACCTTTATTCATAGGATATTGTAAACTTGGATATTATTAACTTATCTATGATTTCTTTATAGGTCGACCACTCCCTAGAGTTTCCCAACTATTATCTTGGTCCTCATCCTAATGGTTAGTAATCTAAATGATTTTGATCAATTTCAACCCATAATCTTATGAAACTTCTATTACAATGTACTTATAACCATTACCAAGAATAGACTCTCATGCCATCTAGTCTCTAGGATTCTTGAGGAATAACATGACTTTTTCAAGGGCCAAAAAATTAATGAGGCTATCGACATGGCTCAAGAAATGATAGCAGATCCGGATAGACATGATTTTTCTCAAACATAGTTATTGATGTTTATATTGAAAAGGAATATAACAGTATGGAAAAGAGATTCATTATCAATGATCCAAGGCACATTGGATTCACTAAATGGGTCTATGATATCTTTTTTTTTCAATTCTTTTCATATTTATGGTTTATAGTATATCTTATGGGAAGAACGTTTGGTTTTTTTAAATCTTTTAGTGGTAATAATAAAAGCAATCCCATTTCACTGAGTAAATTTATTTTGGAGCAATATATTTATAGTATAATTCTTAACTATGTCATATCTAATGCACATGTTCACCCCTATAAAGGTTGGTATGTATTTAAAGGAATATCTCACTTATTATTTATTCATGTAATGATTTTAATTATCAATTAAATAAGTAACCATATTATCATTTTAAATGGGATTATTAATTATTTTTGTTGATAGAGTAAGACACATATTAATCCCATTAAATTAGTGTTTTAATTTCAAAATGTTGCACCATTAGGTTTTATAGGATCATTTAGGAGTGTCTTGGAATCTCCAAAATGAAATTTCCATTGGAATATCAAGAAGCCCCCATTTACACTTGATTAATATTTATTCATCATTTTGAGGGAAATTTGTAAGAAAATAATGGTGAGGATCAATAATATGAAGAGTAAATTCCTCTTTTTTAGAGGATGTTTCACTTTATTTTATTGTTTTTTATCTCTGATACCAATACACATTTTTTTATCTATTTGATGGTAAACAAAATCATATATATATAATATTAATCAAATTTAGAACTCTTTTATTTGGGATTTACATCACGTAGGTTAGACTTTATTAGGAGGAATTTTTGCGATAGTCCCTCGGGGCCAGGTTCATCATACTGAAAATATGGGAGTACCCATTTTAATTGGTTTAATGTATTTATAGGTTCTCATCTTTGAGGTGATCTTCATGATTATATAATTATCATCTAGGAGAAATATAACTAGATTATTAGTAGGGGTCATATTTCCTTCTAGACTAAAAATTGAGTTGGTACCCATTTATATTTTCCTAGATTCCCTATGCTAGATTTCCCCATCAGACAAGTGGTTGGTTACCCAAGAATACTATATTCTGTTCTCAATGATGACTGAAAAAAATCATATTTTAATTCATATTTTTAAAAATATTAATTTTTTTTAATGTTTTAAATGAATAATCCCATAAAATTATTCATTTTACAGAAATGTGGGAAATTATAAATTTGAAAAAATTAATAGTTATTATATGATTTTGATGTTTGGTATTCATTTCAATATTATATGAGAGTTTAATAAGGTTTCTCTAATTGATTTCATGTAAAAAAGTGATTATCCTTCTATTATCCCCCAACTAATGGGTCCAAGACACTTATCCAACCAAAAGGGCATTGCAGCCATGGAATCCCATCAGGAGAGACTACCTGGGAAGTGAGGTAGAATATACTATAGGGGGATCCCACATGCCTAGCTTAGGACTAAGCCAACACGGGCTGTGCAAGGTCATCATGGTCCATTTAAGGTGTTTGACAAGCTTTACAAGGATCACATTCTTGAATCATGATTCTGATCCTGGGATAAAAGGCTTTTTATCATAAATAAGAACCTCATCCCGGTAAAAACCAATGTGGGACTCGCTTTCTAGATACTATAAACTTTTTTTAAAAAAGGCTTTGTAACAACTTGACACCACTCCATTCCTAATCATTAATTTACCCTCCACCATCGCCACTTCCTTTCTTCTAATCACCAACCACCTGAAACCATTGAAACCATCGATAATGTAATGCCCCGACCCTAGTTACCCAGAGTTGGTGATTTATTACAAAGAATTGACATGATACAAGGAAATAATGTCCCGAAAGACCGATCAGTTTAGTAGGATTGGAAGTACTAGATATATTCATACGTTTTACATTACATTTTAAAATGACAAAAAATAATAACATAGTCTCCACTGACCACATTAATATCCTTTATACTATCCATAAAAGTCAGTGATAATATAATTATTTGCATCTTGGGAAAATGAATCATAAGAAAGGGGTGAGCTCAAATTCTCAGTAAGAGTAAGAAATACAGCAGAAGATAACATAAACATTAGGCATGGTGAATAATTGAAAACACATGCCTTTACAAATAATAATGATGAAAAATTTATGGATGGAATATGAGCTAAGTAAATAATTTAATAATAAAACATAGTCATGGTTATTCTACTAGTCGTATAACCACATGAACCATTATTATTATTTTCATAATGAGGGAATGTATAATGTCGAGAATCTTGAAACATTTTTTCAAGGCCCTGGACACGACGTCTAAAAATGATTTAGGCCTTGGGATAAACCATATAACAAATTGGGAAAGTCCTCGACCAAATCCATGTCTAATTGCACCATGAGACCTAACGATGCTCAGTGGAGCTATAGAGGGCTCCACCCATCACTTACTAAGTCCAATACATTCCTGATATAAAAAGGTTGAAATATAACACAAAAATTTGTATTAAAACTAGAATACGAAATGTCAATACTTTAACCATAAACGATGAATGGTATAAAAATAACATATCCATAGTCAAACATATCAAAAAAATTAAATACAAGATGGGATATTTGTATCATAATAAATCAACTTCAAACAAGTGTAAAATTCATCAGAGGGTATTGACATAGATGAAATCAAAACTATTTGAGAGAAATATCTCTTTCTATTTTGAAATCATTTAAGAGTCACATAATTATAAAAGAAAACTGTTATTATAAAAATAATCTTATAATATTTTTAGGTAATCTTTGATGATGTTATAACGTTGGAAAATATCATCACCCACCATATAAGTTAAAAATACATTCTTACCTTAATTTTGTCGAAAAGGTCATAAAGTTCCTTATTTGGAAAATGAAGAAAAGATTCCTTTCAAAAATTATAAGTTCAAATTAGGGTATAAATGACTTTATCCCATAGTGTAGTAAATAGTAAAAATGATTTGAAATACATTTTTAAGGAAACACAGATGTGGATGATAAAGAGATCCTAGTAGATACTTACGTTAAAACAACCTCGGATAATAAAGAGATTTTAGAATTAACCCTTACCTTGTACTTTTCTTTGGTCGATGGTAGGTTAACCTCATGTATAATGGTGAAATAATTATTATTAAATTATACAAGAACCATATACATTAATATGATATCATATATGATCTTCTAATATTTATTTGTTAATGATATTTTAGTAGTATCATCGTTTCGGGTGTTAACTGATTCTTTTTCCTTAATATGATTTGTTATGTAAGTCATTTTTCTTATGGATAAGATGTATCTTATTCATATCCAGAATGATATTTAGTCCTTAAACATTATTTTTAATCATCAAATGAAAATTAGTCTTGAATGGTTATGATGGGTAATGGCATCTCATCGCGTCGTGGAGACAGTAAGTCATACGTACGCACGAGTGACAATATCATTATATTGATTGTATAAATGTATGAAATTGGATGGTATATCATATATAAATAATAATTAAAATTTTATATTTATTATTTTCATCATTTATACTCATTATCATACCCATCAAAAATAATGAAGTATTTGAATAAAAAACTACACCACGACATGGAGACAGTAAGTCGTACGTACACACATGTGGTGACATTTTAATTTATAGGATGGATAGAATAATGAATATGGTTTTAAATTATTTATAATAACATCACAATATGTAGAAGGTACTGGAGTTATTATTTTGGTATGGAAACAACAAAGAAAGAGGAAGTGGAAGAAGAAAAGAACTTGAAAGAGGCTGGTGAAATTATTACCTCTTCTTCAGGTGTTTCCTTTTGAGTTGATCAAAATGGCTCCTTAGGTTGGATTTATGATGAAATTAAGGACTCCATGTTGAAGTTACGTAATTTGGGAGTTTATTTTGGTAGGTTTTGTCTGATACAAATGGCTTTGGAGGTGTGATTTTGAGATAAGAGGAAGTGCCCTTTTATAAGAGGGGTGAGGGGTACCTTAGGAAAAGTTTAAAATATTATTTTATTATAAAATCATTTTTGGTTTATAATGGATCCAAATTAATTTATTTCTATGATAAGGTGGGTATGGGTCTAAATACTCTAAAAAAATATGTTTTAGAAAAGTTTAGGTTACATAATTAACCCCATCTTTTAGATTTAACTCTATGTTAAAAAGTTTAACTTTTACAATATCCTCTTGTATTATTATAATAAATGGTTAATAAACTTAATATAAAATTCCAATAGAACCCAAAGTTGTTAATTAATGACATATTAATAATCATATAATTCCTTTTGATGAAACTTATATTTTTAGGAATATTATATCATTTAATAATATAATATTTGTTTTTAAAACAAATTTATGTCAATTTTGACATTATTTAGTATTTGTTTTTTTGAAAGTAATGAAAACATGATTACATCGAACCAAATACATTTAATCAACCATAACATGTAATATTAATGTATAAAATTAGTGAAATTCAACAAAAGTCTCAAATTATATTTATTTGGATATTTATAATATCAATTATTTTAATATTTCATTAATAAGGTAATTACTGCATCATCCTTGTGTTATGAATAAATTTAATTATTTATTGTCTAAAAATTTCAAAATAAAATACCATTATGTAGGAAATATTTTTAGCTTTCTAATTAATATTTATATTCTAATTCATCTTATGTATAACCCTATATTAAAAATGTTTTAGTTATTAAACATTGAATTTAACACTTTTAACTCATCTTTAAATAAAATAATAATAAATGTCCTAATCTAATCCAAGTGGACCTAAAGGATCATATTTTATTCATAAGGTTGTTTTTGTTCGAATTAAACTTATCCAATAGAAGTAGGACATCTGTTAAGGTAATTATAATATAATGTTTACCTTTAATTACCCTATTTAATTCTAACCGTGGAAAATAAAAGTCAAAAGTTACCATTCAAAAAAAATTATTTTCACATTATTGAACCATTTTTTACTTATTGATGCCAACCATGTCTCCCATATTTTTTAAATTCAACTCACAGAAGTGGTAAAATTATGTTTTATGCAAATTTTCAAATGCACTTAAAATGTGGGTAAAAGACGGTAAAAAAGTTCAATAAAATTTTATACATCAAATTTTATTATAAAAATAACTCCAATGAATTATATTGAACTAATATAGTTATTATGTATCTATTTTGGATTAATATAAATTTAAAAAAAACTAACTATTTAAATAAAAAGTCAGTTTTAAATAATAACTCGGTGTTTCTCACTATTAATCAAAAATTGAATGTTTTTAGAAAAGTATCAAAAATTCACCCTAAGATAATTTTGATATTATAAATTTAAAAATGAAGTTTATTTTAGTAAATTCAAAACATATAATTTTCATTAATTATTTTAAAATTAATTCCCGTTGATTAAAAAAATTGTTTTCAATTAAAATTTAGCATCTTTCACTATTCATCAACATATGAAAGTTATCAGAAAAACACCAAAAAATTATCTCAACTAAACATTTTTGTCCCACTTCTAAATAAAAAGTTTATTGTGTCAAATTTAGTATAAAAGTGTCAAATATTTCATTTAAAAATAGGTTCACCATTAATAGGTGGTAAAATTTCATTTTTTTGAAAAATACTTCCTTTATCTGAAAAATTAAATTTGTTCTTATATTATGTCTAAGAAACACATAATATGAATGTTAAAATTATATATTGTATACAGTTAATACTATTCAGAACTAATTTTTGAATGGCTAGTTCGGTAAGTTGTGGTGAGGTCGAACTTGGTGTAGTGTGTAGTGCAAGCTATTGAATTAATTTAATGCGATAACGTACTATGAAGTCTTGGGGTGTTAAATTATACCCTCCTTCAATAAATTTCATCCTCAAAATTTGAAATTTTTCTTTGAAAATAAAAGTTTAAAATTGAAAAATACCTTTGTGTAAAACCCAAATCATAAATTGGGTTAATAAAATTTACTCTTAATAAGAGGGAAAGGGAAATAAAAAATTCACCACCAAATTATGATTTAGATTAGGATAAAATTGGTGGAAATTAGAGACACATAATTGGAGTAAAAATGTAAATATTTAATGGGAGTGATTGAGGCTATCAATAAAAAACAAGTGTAAAATTGAGGGCATAAAATCCATCAATCTAAGATGATTTAAAATACTATCGGTTCAAAAAATAATAAGCTAGTTAGGATAACACATTTTTGGTTTTAATATCTCTTCTCTGAAGTTTAAGAATTAATTTATTCATAGAATAATAGGAAAAAATATACATTACAAGTAGAGTTTCATCCTTCAACTAATTCTTACCACAAACTCATCTTTCACTTCAAAAGATAATTGGATTCAAAATATTCTATTTATCCTAATCGTATAGGGTTATAAAAATAATTAATTTATAATTAATTTTTCATACTATTTAAAAAAACTACATTATACAAACCAGTGCATCATGTAGGCTAGTGGTAGGTGATACACCCTTGTCGCCCATTGGTTGCGGGTTGAAGTCTCACGGCCTTACCAGATGTGACTGGTTGTCACCCGACCTCCGTGTTTCCCTTCTTATAAAAATACAAAATTAATTTTAATAAATGATTTAAACATAAAAATAGTATCCAATTTAAAACTTAATCTATTCCAACCTTTAGAATTATCAAAAATAGTTCTGTCCAAACTCACAGTCCAAAATTTATAAGGAAGGTAAACACAATGAAGATTTTTTCCACGTAAAATAATTTGAATGCCTTCATCAGGTACTCATTTTAAACGTTGTAACACCCTGAATTACCATAAAAACTATTGATTATATTCATGCTTCCTTATTACTTATAGAATACTAGATATATTCCTTATATCCATAAATTTTGAATACTCGAACAATGATAAAATAAACAAACCATTTACCAGTTCCAAGGTAGTATAGAATATCAATATAATTCATCCAAATCAACCATCTATTATTCCAAAATCACTACCTCAGTATCAGGACCATATTAAGGTTTTTCTTTCCTTCAACCATATATTTTACAAAAAGTTTAACTTCCTGTTGAGTCACATTTCATATTAAGATATAATCCCAAATCCTCAATGAAATAGAACTACATTACAATCCTTATTTATTTCCATAATTTATATAATCAGTACATCAATGATACAACGCTCAAATGAAATAAATATTTAATAACAATATAAGAACACTAGTTATTCCTATTCATCTATGGTAATATCATAACATGATTGTTATCCAATAGCATTATTTGGGGAAAACTCTGATGATTCGGACATTGATTCGCGTAGTGTCCCAACTCCTTGTAGATGAAGCATTTCACCATTGAAACCTTTTTATTACCTTTTCAATCACATACTTGGTGTCCTTTTTCTCCACACTTATAACAAACTACCATTCCCTTTAAGAATTTACTAAGGTGATTCTTTCCATAGTTATCACATATGGGAAATCCTTCTTTCCCTTCTTCCCTTTATCCATCTTTCTCTCAACTATCCTTTCATTATCTGTCTTTCCTTCAAAGCCATAGGGCTCAGAGAATTATTTACTTATATTATTAACACATGTTAATATTTCTTCATATTATGAGAATATGTGGGAGACTATTTCCTTTCTAAACGTTTGCTTAAAACCATGAATGATAAAATCCTTTTTACTCTTTGGATAATACGTATTGCTGGAGTTCTCATTCCTTCTATTGGGTGCCATTTCTAAACAATGACATACACTAGGTTAGTTTATGAATCACAATCCATAATTCCAAACATGTAAAATACCCAACATAATTTGAATAGTTTATGACTATAATCTATAATCATAAAAAAATTTCTATGACGAAGTATTTACTCATAAATCAATCATAATGTTTTGTAAAGAAAATGTGAATTATACTAAGCATATTTCCCAGGAGTGTCGTAACCAAGAGTGCAGTAAGTCCCATTGTCATGCATCAATTCTCGTTCGAGACTAGCTCAAAGAGGTGTTTTCGGGTTTTACCCCTAGGTACATCTGTTCCAGAGCTTCCTCCACCTACTCATATCCATACGGGGATATATTTCTTGGGAGACTCTAAATATATCTACATTACCAAAATTCTAAGAAGTTATTCTATACTAAAACTCAATGCCTATCTTAGGGTAATGTTTTATAATCAGAGTTTTTCTGAATCTAGTTTCCAAGGTTTGTACTAAACATCCTCTGATACCAACTATAATGCCCCGACCCCAGTTACCCAGAGTCAGTGCTTTATTACATAGAATTGGCATGATATAATGAAATCATGTCCCAAAATACTGATCAGTTTAGTAGCCTTGTAAGTACTAGATACATTCATAAGTATTACATTACATTTTAAAATGAAAAACAACAACCCAATTGTCTCCATTTACCACATTAATATCCCTTATACTATCCCTGCAAGTCACTCAAAATATACTTCTTCGTATCCCAGGAAAATGAAACCTAAGAAAGGGGTGATCTCAAATTCTCAGTAAGAGTAAGAAATATAGTGGAAGATAACATAAACATTAGGCATGATGAATAATTAAAAACACATGCCATTAAAGATAATAAACATGAAAACTTTAAGGATTGAATATGAGATGAGTAAATAATGTCATAATAAAACATAGTCATGGGTATTATACTAGTCTAATAACCACATGAACGATCATTATTATCTTCATAACAAGGGAATGTATAATGCTGGACATTCTGAAAATTTTTGTCAAGGCGTCGGCCAAGAGGTATAAAAATGATTCAGGCCTTAGCCAAAACCATATATCAAATTGGCAAAGGCCCTATCCAATTCCACGTTTAATTGTCTCATGAGACCTACCGATGCACATAGGAGATATAGAGGGCCCCACCCATCACTTACTAAGTCCAATACATTCCTCATATTAAAATCTTCAAATATAACATAAACATCCATATTAAAACTAGCATACGAAATGTCAATACTTTAACCATAAACCATGAATGGTATAATAATAACACATTTGTATCATAATAAATCAACTTCCAACAAATGAAATTTTTTTCAAAGGATGTTGATATAAATGAAATCAAAACTAATTGAGAGAAATATCCATTTATATTTTGTAATCATTTAAGAGTCACATAATTATAAAAGAAAACATTTATTTTGAAAATATTCTTATAATATTGTTAGGGAAGATTTGACGATGTTTTAACGGTGGAAAATAGCCGCACCCTCTATATAAGTTAAAAAAACATTCTTACCTTAATTTTGTCGAAAAGGTCATAAAGTACCTTGTTTGGAAACTGACGGAAAGATTCCTTTCAAAAAATATAAGGTCAAATAAGGGTATAAATTACATTAACCCATAGTTTAGTAAATAGTAAAAATGTTTTGAAATACATTTTTAAGAAAACACATATGTGGATGATAACGTGGTCCTAGTAGATACTTACGTTAAAACAACCTCAGATAATAAAGAGATTGTGAAATTAACCCTTACCTTTTACTTTTCCTTGGTCGAGGGTAGGATAACCTCTTGTATAAGGGTGAAATAATTGTTATTAAATTTTAAAAGAATCATGTACATTAATATGATATCATATGTGATCTTCTAATATTTCTTGGTTGATGATATTTCTATAGTATCATTGTTTTGGGTGTTAACTGATTCGTTTTCCTATATATGATTTGTTACGTAAGTCATGTTTGTTATGGATAGGATGTTTATTTTTTCTATCCATAATGATATCAGGACATTAAAAATTATTTTTAATCATCAAATGAAAACTAGTCTAAAATGGTTATGATGGGGAATGACATCTCATCGCGTCGTGGAGACGGTAAGCCGTACGTACGCACGACAGAAAATATCATTATATTGACGGTCAAATCATTTGAAATTGAATGTTATATCATATATAAAGAATAAGTAAAATGTTATATTTATTATTTACATTAGTTATACTCATTATCATACCCATCCAAAATAATGAAGTTTTTGAATAACAAACTACACCCCAACGTGGAGACGGTAAGCCGTACGTACGCACGTGTGGTGACTTTGTCATTTATAGGATGGATAGAATAACAAATATGGTTGTAACTTACTTATAATAACATAAAAATATGTAGCAGGTACTGGATTTATTATTTTTTTATGGAAACAACAAAGAAATAAGAAGTGGAATAAGAAAAGTACTTGAAAGAGGGTGGTGAAATTATTACCTCTTCTTCGAGTGTTTCCTTTTGATTTGATCAAAAGGGATCTTTCATTGGATTTCAGATCAAATTAAGGACTATATGATTAATTGGGTGAATTTGGGAGGATATTTGGTAAGGGTTTGGCTAATACAAATGGATTTTGAAGTGTGATTTTGAGAGAAGGGGAAGTGCCCTTTTATAAGAGGGGTGAGGGGTACCATAGGAAAAGATAAAAATATTATTTTATTATAAAATTATTTTCAGTTATTAATGGATACAAATTAATTTATTTAGAAGATAACGTGGGAATGGGTATAAATCCTCTCAACCAATAGGTTTTAAACAAGTTTAGTTCACCATATTAACCCTATCTTTGAGATTTAACTCTAAGTTAAAAAGTTTAACTTTTACAATGTTATCTTGTATTATTACAATAAATGGTTAATAAACATACTATAAAATGAAAAGAGAACCCCAAGTGGTTCATTAATGACATAATAATAATTATATAATTCATTTTTCCAAACTTTATATTTTTAGGTATATTATATCATTTAATAATATAATATCTGTTTTAAAAACTAATTTATGTCAATTTTGACACTATTAAGTTTTTGGTTTTTGTGAAAGTCATCAAAACTTGATTACTTCTAAAAAAATACATTTAATAAAACCTAACATGTCCTATTAACCATGAAAATGAGTGGAATTCACGAAAAGTCTCAAATTAGATTAATTTGGATATTTATAATATCAATTATTTTAATCTTTTATTAATAAGGTAATTACTACATCATCATTATGTCGTAAGTTAATTTCATTATTTAGTGTCTAAAAATTATAAATAAAATACCATTATGTAGGAAATCATTTTATCTTTCAAATTAATATTTATAGTCGAATTTATCTTGTGTATAACCCTATATTAAAAATGTTTTAAATATTAATCATTTGAATTTAACAATTTTAACTCTTCTTTAAATAAAATAATAATAAATGTCCTAAGCTAATCCAAGTGGATCAAAAGGATCCTATTTTATTCATAAGGTTGTTTTTGGTCGAATTAAACTTATCCATTAGAATTAGGACATGTGTTAGGGTAATTATAATACCATTTTTACCTTTAATTACCCTATTTATTTTTAACCGTGGTAAATAAAAGTCCAATGTTACTATTCACCAAAAATTATTTTCATCTTATTGAACCAAATTTTACTTACTTATTTCAACCATGTTTCTATTATTTTTTAAATTCAACTCACAGAAGTGGTAAAATTATGTTTTATGTAAATTTTAAAATTCTTCTAGATAGTGGGTAAAAGGCGGTAAAAAAGTTCAATAAAATTTTATACATCTAATTATATTATAAAAATCATTCCAATGAATAAAATTGAACTAATATAAGTATTATGTATCTATTTTGGGTTAGAATAAATTTAAATAAAACAAATAATTATTTAAGAAAAGTCTTTTTTAAATAATAACGTAGTGTTTTTCACTATTAATTAAAAATTGAACGTTTTCAGAAAAATACCAAAAATTCACCCAATGATAATTTTAATATTCCTAATTAAAAAATAAATTCTATTTTACCAAATTAAAAACATAGAATTTTTAGTTATTAATTTAAAATTAATTCTTCTTGTCAAAACCAAAAAACCTATTTTTAAAAAAGTAAAAATGATCAAAAGATTGAAATTTGTTTATGTCCAATTTATATGTGAAATTACTTATAATGGCCTAAATAATTTTAAATGATAAAAATATAATATAATTATACTTTAAAACCATTCAAATTTATAATTTAACACTATAAATTATTTTGATTAAAGAAGTTGTTTTCAATTAAAATTTACCATCTTTCACTATTCATCAAAATATTATAGTTATCAGAAAAACCCCAAATATTTTTCCATACTAAAGTTTTATGTCCCAATTCTAAATAAAATGTTTATTTTTTCAAATTTAATATAAAACTATCAAATATTTCATTTCAAAAATGTTTCACCATTAATAGGTGTTAAAATTGCAATTTTTTTAAAAATAATTCCTTTATCTGAAATATTGAATTAGTTCATATATTATGTCTAAGAAACACATAATATGGATGTTAAAATCATATAGAGAATATTGTTAATACTATTCATAACCGCTTTTTGAATGGATAGTTTGGTAAGTTGAGGTGCGCTCGAACATGGTGTTGTGTATAGCGCAAGTTATTGACTTACTTTAATGAGATAACATAATATCAAAACTTGGGCTGTTACAAATAAAGGTCATTGCCTCCACTACTCGAGCTGAATGTGATGAAAAAGGCTCCAAAACCACATAGATTAACATTTTGGTACCATAGACAACCACCTTTCACCACTGATAAAGAGGATTTTGATCTAACTAGCCATTTTGAGGGCCGTTCAGTTCATGTAGGAGGTGATACTATCACTACCATACCAGCCAAGAACCATAGAAATTCTATATTTTAGAGCTAATTCATGTCTTGCACGTGAGAATGAAGCTTCCCAGCATGTTATTTCCATAGTTTTTCATATATTTAGAATCACCCGATATCAGCTGCAGTTTTGAAAAAAATAATTAAAAATGATATACTCAGTTTTCACTAATGATTTGGAAATATTATACAAGGAAGATGAGGAAAATTCCCTCCCTCTAGTAATATTAGGTAGTGTTTTCCCTACCGAAGGAGTTTGTTCCACCGTGCATTAAAATTATAATTTTGTGTCATTTTATTATTTTAGAAAATAATAAATACAAAAAAAATATCTTCTTTTTATTAAAATAATAATAAAAAATAATTTTTTAAGTGAAATATATTAAGTAAGTGAATTAAATATAGATCTCTTCAAGTGAGATAACCCTAGTCATATACTATTTTTCACTAGTAAAAATTAGAAATTTTCATTTACCACACTAGATAAACGCATGAGTTTTGATGCACGCCTATCATAGGGTGTGAAAAATGAACATTTAAAAATTTTCCTAGTATATCATAATAGCTGAACAAGTTTATCTCATTTTAGGATCTTCAAAATTATTCACCTCTATATTCTAATTTAATTGAGAGAAACTTTTTTTAATTTTATTTTATTAAAAAAATGATATTTTTGGTTTCTGATTATTTTCTAAAATTATAAAATGACAAGAAATTCAAAATTACCCTAAAATTACAAACAGAATGATGAAATTTCTTGGCCTTTGGGTTTAGTTTCAAGTTCCATCATTATTCTTCTTCTTTTCTACAATTTTCTATTTAATAGTTTAATCATGAAATATCATTCATAAACTACTATAATTTTTTATATTGGTTATTAAATATCAGTTAATAATGAAATATAAGGCCAATGTCCTCCAATAATCGTGTTTTATGGAACACTTAAATCGATAGTATGACACCTTCTAGGACCTATATCCATCTTATTTCATTTCATCAATTGAATGGAAGAACTACATTATGTGATGAGCTTTTGTACAATATAAGGGAATAAAAAGATTAATGTAAAATAATATAGGTAGAATTAAGTTTAATTTCATGGTTTATAATCACCACACCCATTCATGTCACTCAAATCTACCACATAAATTAAATAAAACATTAGTAATTTTAGAATAGAATTCAAGAACACCTAACATACCCCAAGGATAAGCCTCTCTTCAACCTCCCACTATCGGGAGTAAGAGATCACTAGTGTTATAATTATAAGATAATATTAATAGAAAAAAAATTAAAAATAATAATATAGAGATAAAGAAAAGAATAATAAAAAAAATAAAATAAAAGTTGGAAAAAAGAAAATAAAATAGAAGAAAATGAGAAATAAAACACATAATAAGAATAAGAATAAGAAGAAGAAGAAGAAAAGAATAGATAAAACACAATTGGATACACTTGAATAATAGATGAAAAACTCACGATTAATTTTAATTAAAAATAAAATAAAAATAAAATAAATAAAGAATAAAAATAGAATGGAATAAAGTAGTAGTTGTTGGCCTCTAGTGTGAGGCATATTTTCCTCGGTTGACTGGAATCCTTCTACAATAGAAACCCTACATCATACTTATATAGCAAAAAAATTATTCTCTTATTCTTCATATAAAATTTACATATATGTGTTCAAATTTAAGTAAATATTTTAAATTTTTTTTGAAACTATCATGGATATCAAGTGTTTTCAAATGTATACAACATCGTGAAAATAATGTGTGGGGTAGCTTCATTCATACATGAATAGCATGCATGAGTTATGAAATGTGGCATTACAGAAATATTAGCTAGTGTAGAAGAGATGTAAATTCCTACTCTATAAACCAACTGGATTTCAAAGTGGCCCATTGGATCAAAATCATCTTCACTAGTGGTTCAAAGTGGGTTTTTGGGGTCCCAAAGGTGATTTCAGGTGGTTTGGAGCATTGGCAATAGAAGTTGCCTCGATTGAGAGCATGGAAAATATCGAAAATGGAGTTTCATAGTTTTTTCCATAGATTCATATAATAGGTGAGTGCTAAAAACGAAGCAGAGACGATGTAGTGGAAATGATCAAGTGGGCATGGTACAAAGTCAAGGTGGCACAATACAGTTTTTTTAAAAGTGAACAGTACCCCACTCACGAGTCCCAGATTTTTTTATGCCTGTATGAGGTGATTATTTATAATAAAAATCCTTATGTACCAAGCTCAAAATCATGATTTTGGAATGTGATCCCAATACACCTTTTCACACACATTAAATGGGTTCTCCTGACCTTACACGACCAAAGCAGGATTAGGCCCAAGATATGTATGTTGGATCCTCCAACAATCTATTCTCCCTCTCCAACAATGTGAGATCTCCCGGTGGGCTTCAATTGCTGGTCAACCATTGTGGAAGGCTAAGTGGCATGGACCCACTGGTTGAGGACAAGAAGGAGGTTGAAATTTTTTTTACATGAAATTTATTAGAACAACCACGTTAAACTCTCAATAAATATTAAAATAAATATCAAACTTAAAATTCTTAATAAATTTATACATTTTAATTCCATATTTATAATTTCCAACAATTTATAAAAATAAGGAATTTTATGGGATTATTCATTAAAAATAATTGGATATTATTATAATATGTTTAAAAATATGCCTGAAAATATGAGTGTGTCAATGACCAAAAAGATTTGGTTAACTCAACTCAGTTGGTTGATGAGTCTGACTATCTTTTATTCACTCTCCCCCCTAAGATATTTTCTCTTTCTCATCATTTTAGTATCTGATCCAAACATTTAGTAACATTGTAGAAGTCATATAGAAATAAATATTGTGTAAGTTTATTCCTAATTGTATTAATTTTATGATTTGGAACCTCAAAAATCATTAACTTATTAGTGATTATAATATTAGAACCTTATTTATTCAACTTACTTATAATTTTCTATGTTTGAAGAATTATTTCATTGAATTGTCCTTACGCATATTTGTGAATAGATATTGGTCCTATTTTGTGTGGACATTCCAAGGGGAAATCCTAATATATTTTATTTTATGGACGAGTTTCTTGATTATTTTTTATGAAGTAAAATAGATGGTTGGGTTAATGATCAATGTTATAGCATTATTTTAGCATCTATTTGATCAATGATTTGGGATTCCTGAAACAAAAATCATCACCAAGGATTCACAAATATAACTGTATATATAAAATGTAGACTTTTGTTTGGATTACACACTCTTATTCTTATTTGCAAAGAAGAAACCCTAACTCATTCCATTATAGATCAACTTCATACTGGTACTTTATATGGTATTTTAGATTATTTAAGGAGAAACAATACTTGGTTTTTCTAGTCTACTTCCTTTTCAGGGTGTCAAGATATATTGTGATGGGTTTTATCTTCATGGAGTAATGTGTGTCGATGGTCAAGACTGTGATTATAAAGGGAAAATTATCATAGAATTCTAAAATTTTTATATAGAAGGTAATTCAATTAAAATAGAGGATTATGTGATTCTTTATTATATTTTTTTACTGGTAAAATAATATTAACCAATATTATATTGAATCTAATTCATATATTTTGGTTTAATCATAATCAGGTACTTCCACATGTTTTTAGAAAATTTTGTACCCCATAATAATATGATGGTCTATTATCCATTTAGATATAGATGATTTGCATACATGTATTGAGGGGAACAAGGATATGATTTTCTTACTTCAAAAGGGGACCTGATAGTGAAGTTTATTACTTACATGATATTGGGCTCCTTACCTATGGACTGCATTTTTATTATCCAAGGGGATTCCTTTGTTCTACATAATTTTCTCCTCCTTGAACAATTTCCTAACACTTTTTACATCCTTTTATATGATTTATAAATAAAAATTATTTATTTATCTAGGTAGTGATATGAAGGTATTAATAGGGATAATTAAATATGAACCAAATCTATCTCAAATATGAACCACTATTTATAATAGTAAAAGAGGAAAAAATAATTTTAATCGACCCTAAACTGAGAAAATGAGTTAGACAACCTCTCATACATTAAATGGAGAAAGAATATATCAAAAAATATATTTCCATAGAAAAAATAAGGCACAGTTTGAAGAATTACAACATCATGAAGTGTCTAAGAGAAATAATAATAAAATTGGATGATCATGGTTCAAAATCTCTACTAGTGTAGTGGAAGTTATGGATATAAATCCTTGTCTTTTCAGTATAACATGTCATTACTTGAAATGGTTCATGAATAAAGGGGAATATATGGTAAGAATATGAGAGAACATTGTCAAATAAAGAATATTTTGACAAAAAATCCATCGAAGCTACCAATCAAGAATAGGAGTAAATATATAAAGGAGTCTTGGGGTAGATGTGAGTAGGAGGGTATAAAAGCTAAGAAATTTATTACTAAAATTCCACCAAAGATTCACTATGATGTGAAAGTGATTAAAATATAAAATTCTAAAAATAAATATTCATGAATTTTCAAGCCTTTAAAAAGGGAATATGAGAAGCCCAAAGAAGATGACCAGACCAAGAAATAATTTTGAGGGATCTGTCTAGATCAGTTGTATATGGAAAAGATAATGTAGAAAAATGTGATGGATGCTAATTCTAAAGGTAAAAAAATTGTTACACATAAAGAAATTACCAGTTGTGATAAGTTTTCTATAAATAATGATACGAAAATACATGAGAAATATTTAATAAGTGGTGACATAATGAATAAATATTATATGTGTGAAATTCTATAAAAAATGGATATGTGATGAAGAATTATATTTCAAATTCTACCATCCCAATAAGATAACATTAAAAGAAAGTTTCAACCACCAGGAAATGAAAATTACTTGTCTACTAAGGGGAATAATATTGATACACATGAAGAATCATCTCCAGGGGAGAATATGAGAAATAAACTTGTTAATAATTTTGATGGGAGAAGATCTTATGATAATAGAAGACAAGATAAGTCTAGTTTTAGATAAAAATTTCACACTCAATACTAATTATGAGGACTCAAATAGGTCTCTCGTTGTTCCCTTATCCATACTATTTTGTACTAATATACATGGAAATGAAAGACATATATGTATATGTTTAGGGTAAACATATATGATTTGAAACTATCAAATAATTCAATACATAGTGAATATGTAATTCTTGAACAACATTTTTTAAATTTTCATAGGGGTATGATAATCACTCCCAAATCCCTATTATGAATGATTTGTCAAATTTTACCCAGGGTTAGTTGATATTGAGCTGAAAAGGGGTATATATGGGTTTTCCATTAACTTTTTTTGATGTGTTTTAAGATTATTGTAGTATTAATATATTTAATGATTTTTTAGAAACCCTAAAACATGAAGAAGTGAGTTATATGAGTTTGGAATCACATAAAACATAACTTATGGATATATTTGATCACCTTGGATATTTAATATTTATTTTACAAAGGGTTTTCCCATTAAGACATTGAGTTTTATAGATAAGAGTTCTTTTCTAAGGAGGAACGGTAATTCCATACTTCCCACATAGATGGCTAATACCATGTCCTTAAATGACTAAAAGAGAATAGGGTGTTAAAATGTCATGTGAAGGAAATTGATGATATGATAAGAACCCCACAGTATCTTTTCATATATTGTCAATAAGGGGGATAATAAAATTTAATTAATAAATTGAAACAGTATTGTATACAAATTCAAAATGGGAGAATAAAGAGTCTAAGTGAATTATTAAATAACGAATGTCGTATATGTTTTAAATGTATCATAAATTCAATGTTTAAAGAAGACTTAAATGTGGAGATGATATTTCTTGGAGGTTTATTATGGATTAATGAGTGGATATTGGGTGTTATTATTGGTAAAACATCCATGTATTTCCATATGACATCCAAGATAATATGGCATTGGATTTCATACTTGAGAAGGAATCTATAGATATTTATACAATTGTGGAGATTATTTTAGCTCATGAAACATGTGTTGATGATTTTTGGAGTAACACAATGTGATCAAGAGTTAAATTACTAAATTGAGATAGTAAATGATAATTTTAAAGATTCCATACTTTATTTATATTAGATAGATATTTTGTGAATAATAGAAATGATAAAATTATACTTTTTATTAGATAAAGAAATATTTGTTTAATATGTTCATGCAGTGAGTTTTAAAGGAGGAGTTAATGATATTGAATTGGAATTTAAATCATGTATTTGAATTTTTAATATTTTATATGTTATGTGGAATTATATATTCTTTGGAAAAATATTTTTAAAAATCATTATGAAAAATGTTTTCAAGTCCCTATCCTAGCCCACCCAAGCCATCCAACCAAACATAGGGATAACCTTCCAAATGAAAGGTTATCCAATCCAAAAACCAACAAGAGGGGATATAAGGCCTAATAATTAGAAATTAGGCGAACACTCATGGGAGACCACACATGTAGGAGGGACAGTGGGCCTATATAGGGAGGTACAAACCATAAATAACAATGGGTGTAATTGTTTCTGGGATTTGATGATGGTTCCATGGTTGAAGTGTGTCAGGAACTGCTTCTCTTATTAAGTGTAGTTTACTCACAATGAATATTTATGTTGAATTAATGTTATATGGGGAATTTTTACTCTACTAAAATTATTACACAAATATCGTCTTTCATTTGATTTAATGAATTTACACCTTTAGATTAGACCCTCATGGCCTTCAACCTCTAGACATCTGAAATTCCGTTTGCGTTTGAGGATTTTCATTCCACATGACCACATAAAATTTTATTTTCTATGTGAGATCAATATAAGATAAATTAATCATTGTGAATTATATATGTAAAAAATTTCTCATGCCATGAAATGGTGTTTATGAAGAAGAGTTTGTGAAATTAATTTCAAAAATGATATGAAAAAAATTCCACATGAATGCAGTTTCTATGTTAATATAGATTTATGTTTATGAAATCATTTTGTATGTGAATGAAGGGATAGTATTTTCAAACGTAAATGATATATGAGCATGAATTATGTGGTGTATGCATTATGTAAGTGAGAATATAGTCAATGATATTAAATATATAACAATACATATGAGTGGATGTTTTGTACAAGAAATATTCTATGAAAAGTATTATAAGTGGTAAAAACTTACGACCATGTCATTTGTAAAGAGTTGAGATCTTTTTGGGAATCACTTGTTGATGATAGGTTAAAAATATTTTTTGATATTATCATTAATTAACCATGTGTACAATAGACAATGAATATATTTTTAAGTCTCAACTAAGCATTCATAAGGAGTCTTAAAAAGTGATTTTTTATTGAAATATATTTCATTCTCTAATTGAGTCCGACATAAAAAAAGATATACGATGAAAACCACAAAGTGTTTGTAGAGATCCTATGTGAATTATTATAATTTCTATGAAAAGAGAATTCATTAGATTATATCCCTTATGGGTTAAGTGCTAATAAATTTTTAGTGTATTTTAATTTTGATATGGAAGTGATCCATACTATATGATAATTCAAATAGAATAAAAATAATAAACCTTTTTTATAATGAACTGCTACATAAAGAACTCAATAACTGAAGAAACAGTTAACGATGAGATATATATACTACATTATAGTCACGGGATATGTATCATAATAATTTCACATACTATATGAAAACCTTATAGTTGAGAAGTTAATTATATTTAAGAAATAAATAATTGAGAAGTCTATTTAATACTCATGATTTCATTAAGAATATACATTCTGATAATTGAATTACATTAGGGAAATATTTACACCATTGTATGATGGAGTGATAAGAGACTGAATGTAGAAGATCCTTTCCAAAGAATAATATCATGTCCAACTATTCAATAAGATAAGAAGATCTTGATCATCTAGAAACTTAAGTGATATTGAATTCCAAAAGACTTCTTTATGTTGTTGCTATATATATTGAAGAATTCACATGTTCAAGAAACATTGACCCAACTTTCTTATGGAGAGAGATCAATTTATTGAAGGTTTAGAAGAAACCTGGAGTAGATCAAGATCTTTTTATCATGATACCACATATGGGGAAGGAGTTTGTGGTTGGGTTGTCTAAATAGTCTCTAATGAGTAGATAGAAGCTGGGCTACATAATCTATTTTAGGAAATTTATAGTTGGGGTGTCTAACTGAATACTTTTGTAGTAACATTTAATCAGGTGGAGAAACCATGTTAGGGTGTCTAACTAACATGGAAAGGAGTAGGATTTTATACATAACCTTATAAATATCGTGTTTTATGATCTCTATTATTATTTATTCATATGAGTTGAGACTGTGATATTTAATTTGTTAGACACATATCCTTAAAAAGTTCAACAGGTTGGATTAAAAGGAAATAATTGGTAAAAGTAAGCACTAACTCACCCACCCCACATTAGTGGTCAATCTGACCAGGTATCTACAATAACCATTATCAAAATTATTGAGCTAATGGAAAAAGGAGTCATATATGCTTGGGGGGGGGATCCCTGAATTTACTAGTTTCAATTACCGGAGGGTGTTTTTTTTCGATAACACCATGTTCTATTAGAGAATATGTGATATTATATATTCATTATATATATATATATTATTATTATTTACTTTCCCCTTATGATACTATTTATCAATTTTCAATAAAGATGTTATTGATAATTAATTTTAATCTCATTAAAATATAAATACCATATTGAGTCATGTTCTATATTATTTATTTACCTAACATTTATTTATTTCATAATAGATTTATTATATATGTATAATGTTTATTGGATCAATGATGAGTTTTAGAAGGAGTTAGAATAGTATTTTTGGAATTTTTTTTCAATAATGATTTATATAGATTATTAATTCAATGGCCATGTTATTATTGCAATGAAATAATGTGGTTAACCTGTGATTAAGTGATTTACCATATCATAATGAATTATTTATAAAAAAATATCGCGTGTGGTATAACAATTGAGAAACATTTAATGTAGATAATTTAATTTATTCAACTAAATTGATCAATATTGAAAATTTGATTTATGATCAGTTTCTAGTTTTTTATAAAGCCAATACATTTACTAAACAAGGGTAAGAGGAAATTAATACCAGTAAAAAAATTTCTGTCGATTAGAATGATGATACTGATTAGGATAGAAAGATGGTAGAATATTTGAATACACCAATATACCATGCAGGTGAAAAATAAATAAAACACAAGTTTTTAATAGGATTATATCATTGTAATGGAATAAGTACTTAGTAATACCACATCAGACTATCTTCAAACCTATTTAAGAAAATACTACAAGATGATTCAGGTTTTCCAGAAAAATTATTACATAGTATCAAATTCAGTTGATAAATATAGATGTTCATTTACTAAGACCCATACATTATCTAAATATTGCATTCTATTATGGAATAAAAAAATATTTGAGTTAGTGAGAATAATGTGGTACGTCGACATAGGAAACTAATAAAGATGGAAATCAATCCCATATTCCAGAGAAAGTGATGTGTCACTTTCCTTTGATTCCTAGACATCAAAAAACATTATATAAAAACAAATGGTATGAAATATGAGATGAAATAAAGATGAAATAAATAAGGATAATGCTGAAATAATTCATCTTGTAAATAGGATAGCATGGAAGAAATTGGATATTTTATATTTTAATTTTTTATGGCCCATGAAATGTTAGATGAAGATTACTATTTAATATTTTCGACCCATTTCAATAGATGAATACTATATACAACACTTGGTTTTTTTCATTCATATTTAAAACATTTAATAATTCATGTGTATGATTAATTAATTTAATATCCTGATTATCTAACCTAGTGATCTTAGAAATTATATTGATATATACTTTCTTCCATTAATAGATGAGTTGAAGGAGATTTGGACCATGGATGCGCAGGAGTATGATGCATTTACAAATATTTACTTAATGTTTCATATGACATTATTATGGATGATAAATGATTCCCTAATTAATGAATAATGTCTAGTTTGAGTGTAAAATTGAAATTATCCTTCCTTATGTGTATTTAAAATACACAATCCATGAGACTAAAGTTTCTATGAACTTTTATCATCATATATCATGAAATATTTCTATCAATGGATCATCTTTAAAAGAAAAATATGAGAATGTTTGATAATTTTTGTAGAGAAATATGAAACACCTAAATGAAATTTGGAAAGTTAAATCCTTAAATAAAGTGATATTTTGAATTATATTTTTCTCAAGAGTCAATCATAATACATAAAGTGAAGGAATGCTAATTTTAATTCCAACAACAATTATAGAAATAAATGTATATTCTTTGAGTTGTAATATTTTTATTGAATTTTTTGTGTTTTGGTTTGGATGCAATTCATATTGAGAAAAATTATTGTGAAATTTTATTTTCAACTATTTTAATTTAATGGAAAAAATAAGATAATTTTTATTTATTTCATGATTTTATGTATTTGGGAATAAAACCAAGACTTCCCCCAAATTTAATTGTCTAGAATCAGTGGTAAGTCACTTTTTCCTATTTTTTGATGAAAAATACGAAGAAATATCAATTCCCTAAAGTATTATAAATATTAAAGGGTCTATATTATTATCCATGAAACATATTAAAATGGGGGAATACATAATAATTTGAAATAAAATATCATAAAACCCATAACTACCGTATCGTGTTACATGAGTTGATTCCAATTTCCATTCAATATTTAATTTCACATAATGTGATAGTTTCAATGATTAATTCATGAATTTTTTATTTATACCATTATTCCAAATGGATGGGTAGAAGTGTAGTTATGAAAATTTATAAATATAAATCGATAATTCTTTGTGACTTAGAGAAAATTCCCCTTATCATTTTTTACATGTATGATACATCTGATTTTATATAATTCCACAAAATTTATTTTTAGTGGTCTGATTTCATGTTATTGGATGTATTAAATATTAAAAATTTTATCCACATTGAAACATTTTGTGATGAATAAATGTCACCATAAAGGATATTTTGTGAAGGGTTATTTTTTTGGATTTCTATTCATCATTCATGGATAACATAATTATGAGGTATAATCAACCAATGATAACTGAAGATGAGAAAAATGATTCAATTGAGCTTATATTTGTTTAATTTCCACAATTATGGGGAATACCTAAATCATACTCATTATGTGATTTCACCAGGGAAGAGTGGAAAATGGGGCATCATATAATATTATCAACTATATTGTGTTTTATGATTAAATCATGAAAATAAACTAATAAATGTGTATTTTTTAATTGATTAATTTATTTTATTGAATTTTCCATATTAAAATTTTTATATTTGTAGAGAACATGTTGAAGTTATAAAAATAATGCATTGTTCTTTATCAATCAATAAGAAGAAACAATTGCACAAAAAAATAACTTCCCTCTTAGTTAAAGTCAAAGAGAACATATTTTTTTACATAACTCAATCATAGGTATTTGTTTAATATTCTATGTTTGTGTCTTTGAAGTTCAAGTTTTACTAATGGATGATTTATCTAATGAAATAAGGTAATTTAGTTTTGGCTTAAACAATGTGGAAAGTGATTGTAATGCAATTATTGTTGATGAATTTAAATTATTTATAAATAGATTTTTAGAAAACATGGAAACAAAACTTGATAGTGTCATGATAATCATAAAAATAGATTGTTATGTGAGTGATTTAAACAACAAACCCTGATAAAATATATATATCATATTAGGGTGTTGTTGAAAGAATAATTTTATTATATTACTACATACATGGATGTGTCACAATTATGGAATGAAAGTGGTTTGATTCAATGCCATGGAAATACATGCATATAAATAATTGTGGATTTAGAGTATTTGATATGAAATATTATCATCGTACACATGATCCTTACATTCTCACAGCACAATCTGGAAAAGTATTTTATGTAACAAACCCTTTAAAATAACAATTTAGTTTTATTTTTGATGCAATTCCAAGACATATTTTTGAAACATTCATGGGTAATAATAATGTTTTGGAAGAACATTCCAATATTCACTCAATGATTTCATTTGATGTAACAGATATAAAATGTTTTATAATAGATTATGAAATTAATATTATAATAGTGCATTCATAACATTGAAAATTTTGTAAGTATTTATTGTAAATCAATGTAATATTGTTTATTTTTTTATAAACATGCATATATGGTATATAACTAATTTTGTGAGGTACATTGCACCAATTTCAGATATTAATATAATCATTTTTGTATTTTATTAAAATGGATTATATATAATTATTTTTAAATAGTGTAGAGGCACAAAGAATAAAAGCATACCACTAATAAATAGTTATTTGTATAATTTTTAACTATATCTTCTTAATATGTTTTTAATGGTATTTTTAACTATATATTATTTATTTTCATAATTTAAAATATATTATAATCAATATTTACATATGTGGAAATAGAGGGAGAAAAATAAAAATCATTTTAAATGAGATAAAATGTTGAGAAAAATGATATGTTATTAGGAATAAATGTATTGATAGAAACCACATAACATAAATTAATAACCATGATAAATAGTATAACATAAAATATTTATAAAAATAAATAAAAAATAAAAATATTTTATATGAAATATTAATACTTAAAATTTAAAAAATCATGGAGTTTGTTCTTTTCTTTTCAATCAAGTTATCACATATCAAATCATAATTTGTTTTTTCATTTTTTTCAATTTTAATATGATTTTTAATATTTTTCATGTTAATGAATATTAATTTATAATTATTTATGACAGGAAAACCTCATTGAAATTTTGTATTCTTGTATAATATATTAATATATTTTTCAAGATGAGTTATGATAGTGAAAATAATATTTAAAATTATAATGAATTAATATTTTTAATTGGAAAAATACTTCCACTAAAAATCATTTTGTATTTTTCATTTATCTTTTAACTCAACTAATTACTTTAGTTAACCTTTTAATTGTTTACATTTATCTCAAAATACTATTTTTAATTTTTAGTTAATTTAGTTTTATTATCAAGAATCTAGAAGGTTAAAAATTATGGGAAATGAGTTGTATATTAGTGATTTAAGGATGAATTATTTAATCATTACTATGAGTATGGACTATTTTATTTACATATGTTATAAATATAAATTTTATTATATCATCTATCTTATGTTAGATAATTAAATTCATATTAATTTGAATATAACACATCCCAATATGTAGGCGTAGTTTTCAAAATAATCTTATTAAAAAAATTCAATGAATGAAACTTGATATTTTATTATTTCTCAACATGTTATAGAATTTTTTTTGTATTATAAAAAAGTGTTATTTTTTTGTATAAAAATTATGTTATTTCATATTATATTTAATTTTATATTTTGGATTATTTTATCATCGATAATATTTTTGGTAATTTCATAGAGGAGACAACTAGATTATATTGCAGAGCTAGAGAGTATGGAAAGGGTAATCATATGATAGATTATAATATTCATCATCCCATTATACCACTTCAGTCATTAGAAATTCATCCTCCAATGGTGCTATATCTTAATTTTTGAAACCCTATGATGAGAATGCCCTTTCTATATCCCTTTTCACCCATATCCACATAGGATTGAAATGATCTAAATTCTATCCATCTTTATTACCTATTCCCACCATCACCTTTACTTGGAACCAATCCCCCATATATCCCACCACCATATTCATATCCACCACTATCTATATAGAGGTATTCCCCAATGTTTTCCTTCTATTAGTAAAATTTCCTTCAATAACATTACAATGTACTATAACTACAAATATCTATCCTCCCATAGTAAAAAATACTACCTATCTTCCACCTCTAGACACAATATCCTAGGAAAAATAGGTCCCCTATATATTATTATATGTTTAAACATTAATAAACTTAATTAATGATAAATTCATATATATTATTTCTTTACAATTTTATATTTTTCTTGACTAGTTTTATCTTATACTAGAAGGAGAGGTCACACCAAGATATGAGAGTTTTAGAATTTACACTCAAATATTATGGTTCAATACAAACATATTGACATTATAATTGTTAAAAAATGGTAAATAATGAAAAACATTATGGGTATAACTTATAAACACAAAACCATTGTTCATGTTCAAGAATTAAGTTAGAGATAATTTGGGGACCAAATAAAATTCAATGGGTGGTCTGATATTTGGTTAAGTAATGTTAATAAAATTATATATATATATATAATACTTTTTCAACAGAAATATTTTTTTCAATGTAGATATGAAATAATTTCATTAATGGAGAAAATACCAGGGCTATGATGTTTTTAGAGTTAGAAGAAATGTGGCAAGAAAACAATCCTGAGTTGTATAAGGGTTATAATGTTAGAGTTGGTAACAAGATTTAATAAATACCAATATTTCTAAATTTCTAACTATAAAAGTACAAAGAGATGACTGTGTATTGAAAGAGTCTTGTGTTTGAGGTATTATTTAGATTTATATATAATTTTTAATAAAAAATCAAAATGGGTTTTAATGTATATATTACTTATTTTATTGACATTAAATCAGTTTTAAAACTTTTTTATAAAATAAAACTAATATAAATAAAACAATTAAAAGTTATATATAATATATTCACACTCTATAAAACAATTATTTCCCGAACACACTTTATTTTCAGATCATAAGCTAGCATCAACAATTTAACATTCATTTTTGATAAAAACTTTTAAAACCACATGTTTTACAATTACTTTTTTGATTTTTTCCATTCAATATAATTGTTTGAACTAATAATAGTCAAACTTAATGGAACCTATACCCTTAGTAACCACATAGTCCTATAAGCTCTTACTTATATACCTCACCTCAATCTTCACTGGATGTGAATCTTTAATACACACTATCTATGATTGGTTTTTTTATATTTAAAAACATATTTTTTAAGGAAACATATTTTTTATGTCACTATTGAAAGATTATCCAGATTATATTGGGATACAATTTATTTTTTATGTTTAAGTTTTTTTTTTTTGATTTCAAATCTAAAGTTATTTAATTTAATAATAAACTACCTGAGTTGTGTAATAATGAAAATTTAATGAATTATAATATGAATTTCAAATATTTTTAAACAAAATGTTGGTTAAGGATGTAGTTAATAATTTTGGTTTCATTGTTTCCAAATCCAAATCAAATAGGGTGGATTAATCATACTGAAATACCACTTTTTAATTTTAAAAATATTTTGATTTAAACTATTTTCTTCATTCCAAAATTTCATGATTGATATTATTTAGTTTGGTATCATATAATTAAATTTATTATTTATTTTATTTTAAACCCCTTGATTATTTTAAAATAATATTATTTTCATGCAAGTATAATAACATATATCCCATAAAAAATTGGATATTTTGGCCCTTATAACATCCATGGAATGATTTCACACATATATTAAAAATAAAGTTACTTATATTTCTACATAACACATTATGTTATAGTATTAATAGATTGGGAAGGGATAATCTTATAGGAAGAAAATTAAATTCATTTGAGAAAACCATGTTTCTTCCCCTTGAGGATAATTGATAGCTTAATGGAGGAGTAATGTTTGAAGAAGAGATTACATACCAATCTGAACAAAACCCAAATTCCCTATAAATTGTTCCACTTATTTTGTATTTTTTACCACACCTCCATTAGGATTAAAATATATCCCCATGAATCATCTAGAAAACCATGATTTTATTTTATCAAGGAATATAATTATTATTCCACTTCTTTTTTAGTTTTCCCTATTACTCTTTTTCAAGTCATTTTTTGATACCTCTACCTATCCAATGGTTTGTGGATGATATATTATCCTTTATCTTTAATTCCAGGAAAATCCCTAAGAATTCATAAGTAACTATTCTTGAAGTGATGTTTATTTTCCTTAGTTATATCTTTTGGTCATCTATATCTACAGAAGATGTGTTTTATTATAATTGTTTTAACTTAATATACAATGTTTTCTAGTAGATACATGGTTTTACCCCGTTTTAAAACATGGTAAACTACAACATGGATTTATTCATTCCTAGGAGGTATTTATTGTTAAATATAATTCATCTAGGAATCCCCCTTAATAGGTTTTAAAATATACTCCTGTGTGTTTTTTAATCTAAAAAAATAAAAGTCCAAATGATTTTAAATGACATTTTTGTATTTATTCTCTATATTTATATATTATAAAAATAAACTCAGGTGTTTTTTTATAATAAATAAAATTTAACTAAAATTAATTATATAAACCCCTTGTATATTTTATTTTACTTTGATAAATATTTCATAATTAATTTAATATTTATTTTTTAAAGATTTAGAGGATCTTTTAGTAACCTGCAACACATATCCTTATATGGATTTAAAATAAAGAAGAACATCATGATGATATCAATAATATATTACCAAGTAGTACCAATCCCAAATAAAATTCTTTAATACTACTAAACTAATGAAAATAATGTCATCTATTTACAAGTAGTTTGTAGAAAATGTTTTTCTTCTCATAATGTTTTTTTCAATGATAAAAAATACTCTTTAAATGATTTAAAAAATTTATTTAACTGATTTTTAGTTAATATTTATAACATATATATATAATCTTGAAAGAAAATTAATGATACTTGAATTAGTATAATGGACATATTGAAGCCTCATATAGAGGCTATAAGAACCCTAGAAGGGAATTAATGAAAGTGGATGAGATATCTTTTTGAAATTGCATGAAAAAATGGCTAGTTCCACACCATGTTAGAACATGTCTTGGTTTATAGGTGGAATGAAATTCCAAAATGGGAAACTTTTATTGTCTACATCTATAGTCTTGATAATTTTGAATGCCAAAACCACAAATACTTTTTCACTAAAGCATGTTGTCTTATGACGACATGAAAATAAATTTAATGACTGAAAAATACCCTTAAATTATATCTTCAATGTCTTATTTTATCCCTGTTATTTCTATAAGTTTTTATGAAGTATTTTAAGATTATAAATATAGACCACATAGTGGCTTGACTTACAAAATCATACCATCTCATCCTTTACTTAAGTATTACATTATAGAATTGAAAATTATCTCTCAAGGGATATCATTTTATAAATAATGTATTGTTTAATATATATTATGTGATTATTATAATCTCTTCCAACTGCCATCATTTTTTTGATTCTATCATTGTGTTTCTTCTTATTATTTTGCTAGAATCATGAAAAATATAAAATGTCATTACTTCTATGAAATCCTATATGTCTTCCTATTATGTTATTAGTTCTCACTAACATTAAACCAAGGGAAATAGATATACCATCCATAATTATTAAAAGGAATGGGACTATTCTATTTAATGTTTCCTGCTACCCCATTGAAAATCTGGTGTCTATTATAATTACAATTTCTTTCTAAAATGTAATAATCTAGGGAGTTTTGGTATTATATCCACCATTAAATCCAAGGTACTAATACATTAAATACTCAAGTGTTTGAGGTAGTATATATAAGGTGACTTCGTGAGATATTAATTAACATCCATAAAAAACTGTGTGAATTTTTTACTTTCTTCATTTTTATTTATTTATCACTTTCACTCATTTATCTAAGAAATTGTTTAATCGATCAATTCAATTAACATTTTTATTTATGAATACATTTCTATTTCTTTATTATAATTTTATAATTTTATATTATTATATTTTTTCTCTTTCAAAATTTATTTATCTATTGAAAAATTTTAAATTATCTTCATTCTTTTTAAAAGTGGTTTTATTCTTTATAACCTTTTTTGTTTCCTTTTATTTTTAATGGGAATTCAACACCCCTATTTACATATTTTAATACTCAATAATGTATTTTATATAAAATTATTATTTAATTTTCTTTTTCAATTTTTTTTAAATCCTATTTTATTTTCAAAATATTTAACTGATTTTTCAAGAAACGTCCTTTTTCAAAATGGAGTTTTCAAACACCTATGGTGATACCGAAGTACATTCTATGGGTACTAATATCTTTTTTATGGTAATAATTATGGTTATTGGAATATTAAAATTTATAATTTTATTAGATGTATTGGTTATCTTGTATGGAATACTCTTATACATAGTTATATCCCTACTACTAAAAAAGAAGATAAATGGACCCCTGTTGATATTTTTGCTTTTGAAATAGATTGTAATGAAATGGATTCCTTACAATATGGATTGAATAAGAAAAAAATTGATCAAATTTATACTTAAAAAATGGATCATTAAATATAGAAACTATTATAAATAACTCATGAATTAATAAATAAAGTTAATGATACCTCATTAGAAATGTTTGGAAAATAATTTTAAAATTTCTTTATGCATCGTAGTGAATCTATTACTAAAATCTTTACTTGATTCACTAATTTTTGTAGTAGTAAATAATATCCTGGTTATTCTCTTTATAAAGATACTTTAGTCAAGAAAACCCTTGGGGTATTACCAAGAAATTGGGAGCCCAAATTAATAGTGATCTAAGAAGCTAAATACATAAAGAATATAAAAGTTAAGGATATCATCATATCTATCTTGACATATGAGATAAAAATGAAAATAGAATATGAAAAAGAGGTAAATGAGTTAAAATAAACAAAAAATAAACTATATATCTTGTAAATAAACAACGAATCATCTAAAAGAAAATCCTATATTTCTCAAATTCCCAAACGGGTGAACAAGTACATGAACAAGAAAAGATCAAACCATCGATCAAAATGTAAAATGAAGAAATGAAAGTTAGATTATTTGGTTGAAAAAATAAGGGTCACATAAAGCAATATTTTCCCATACAACTAAAATTGAAAACAAAAAGATCATGGTAAAAATGCTCTAAATGTTTTAATTTGGAGTGCTAGTGAGGAAAAAATTTCAACATATGCATCAATCAAAGAATGTGTGCTTCATAGATAATTTTGAGGTATATAATGAAGAAAATATTTCATTTCATAATTAATAAAATTCTAGTTTTTGAGCCTAACTTTAAAAATATTATTTATTCTAGCAATCAACTTTGAGATGTATTTTGTGAATTTTTTTCAAAATTTAATGAACTAAAAAAAATTAAAATATTATTGTTTTTACAAAAGATAAAAATTTGAAATAAAAAAATTAATTGCTATTAAAACTAAAAAAACAACCCAATGTTTAGAATTCAGAGTTCTAAATTAAACATATAAAAACAATCATTTTATTTTTAATCTATGTAATGAAACATTGAATAAATGTTTGTGATCTCAACATTTTTTTAAAATTAATTCCAAGATTGTTTTAAAAAATAGTTTTCCCAAAACTCTTAAAATACTACTTTATAAAAGTAATTTCTCAAAATAGAATTTTAAATAATTGTATGAAATTTGTTTATAATTTTTATTAATGAATGTGAAAAAAATATACATATGGTAGACCAGGAAGAATTCATCTATCATTCCATATTTATAGTATAATTATTTGTTCTAAAAAAGGTTATATTCTGAATACTTTATTGGGTTACATAATTGGACCCAAAATATGTATACAAAAAGAATTATTCTCCTAATATTTTATAAGAAAAGTTTCTTTTGATAAAAAAACAAAAAACTACAAGGTATATGGAAAATGTGTTCTAGAGTCATATTTATGGAGATCCTCTTGAATTCAATCATAAAAAATACTTTGTTGGAGGACATGTCAGATTTAAAGTTAAATTAAAAGTTAAAATTACTAGTAAAGGTATGATTGGGTTCATAAACCCTAATATAATTAATTTTTTATTTATTAATGTATTGATTTAGAATTTACTAATTGTTAGTTAGTTATGTGATATCAGTTTAAAAATGACTTTTAAAAAAGTGTTTTTAATGTTTTTAATTATAATGGAAGGATTTTATTTTCCAAATATAATTTTAAAATAAGAATATTTATGGATTTAAAATAAATTAGAAGTCAATTTTTATTGTGTTTATGTGAAAAAGAAAATGAATCATGGATTTGGAATCAATTACAAGGTCATTCTAACATTTATTTTCTATTTAATATCGACCATAAGAAACTAGTATGAGATTTAATAATATTGTCTTTCAAAGATAACATAGTTTGTAAACCTTTTTTACCTGGGAAGGTAAAAAATCCTCCTTAAAATGTAGAAAGGATGTCTCTTATTCTATAGACTTAGAACTTGTATACCTTGAATTTTTTGTACTGATTCATGTTTTTATTATTGGAGAGAAATTCTTTACCTTTGTGAATATTAATTACTATACTAGATTTACATGGGTTTTCTTCTTATCTCGTAACAATCATTCCTCTGGAATATTTTACAAATTTTAATGTGAATAAAAAATTTAAAATGATTAAAACTTTTTTCAATATCAATTGACCATGGTGGAGAATTTTATAATAAATACTTCGATGAGTTTTGTGATTCTCATTATTATCATCACTCTTTCTCTGGCCATTGAAAACCTCAAAAAAATTGGGTTATCAAAAGTTGAAATAAGACCCTTTAAGAAATTTTTAGGACTCTTTTTAATGAGTTTAATCTTACTTATATATTTTAGGACCATTTTTTCAATAATTCTTTTTTTTATCCTCAACCATGCTCTAACAAGACCATTCTTAGGGAAACCCCTTTTGAACATTGGAATGAAAAATTTCTTACTCTTGTATTCCTTAATTTTTTATTTTTAAATGATTTATCCATACTAAGAATGATAATATTTGAATGTTTTAACTTAAATAAAATGAATTTATTTATATTGGGTACTCAAACACAAGTAAATACTTTCGTGTCTCCAATAATTGGACTATAACCATAGAAGAATCAGTTCACATTAAATTTTATGAGAATCTTCCAAAATCCACCCACAAAGTCTTAATGATTTTGACCAAACTATTTTGAGAAAACCTAAATATCCACGCAATAATGTAATTTAATATGTTCAATAACCCACTTTCCCTCCCATACCCAAGTAATGAGTTTAATCCAATGACCACCCCTATAATATTTTTTTGTTAAATCTTAATTCATAACTAATACTAGATGGTCAGTCTTAAATGAGGTTTAAAACCATGATTTGATCTCTCACTTTAAACCTAAATCCCTTGATAACACGATTAATATTGGGAATTAGTTACTTTACACATGGGAGTAGTTAGACCAATTTCAAAGGAACAATTTTTTGACTCTCATGAAACGTCATGATAATCATCCTATTATTTTAACGAAGTGTGTTTTTAGAGAAAAACTTGAGGACCAGGGAATAATTATTCATAATAAGGCCTGAATTGTTACAAAATTCTACAATAAAAAAATAATGTATTGATTATGGTGAAATTTTTTCATCAATTTATTGACTCAAATCCATTATATTCTTGTTGGCGTTCACTACTCACTTTAATTTTAATCTTTTTCAATTGGATGTAAAAAGTTATTTTCGAAAAGTTGTTATCTATAAAAATGGTTTTCGATTAACCACACTAATTTGAAAATCCTAAATTTATAAAACATTTTTTAAATTTAACTAAATCTATTTATGGTTCAAAATAAGCACCTCATTCTTTGAACGAGAATTTATGTAAATTCATTCTATCAAATGATTTCAAAATTGGAAAAGATGATTGCATTATTTTTATCAAATATTTATCAAATGATTTATTCATCATTAAAATTTATGTTGATTTTTTTATTTTCAACTTAAATAAAGAAATTATTTGTAATGAATTTTCTATTTTAAGGAATAAATAGTTTGAAAAGAGTTTAATGGGAGTACTGAATTTATTCCTTGGTTTTAAAATTTCTCAAAATTCTAATGGATTTTTTTTTAAAATAAATTTAACAAACTATATAACATATAAATAAGGTTATACTGTATCATGCTAATGATATTAGAACATCCAATAGTATAACATATAAGCTAACATCAGATGAAGATGGAAATTCATATAATAAAAATCTTTATTAAAGTATGATTGAAAGTATACATTACCATTCTATATCTTAGATTAACATCATGTTTGTTGTAAAATTTTATTATTGTTTTTAATCAAATCAAAAGGAATATCATTTAAAATCACTAAAAATACATTTTCAATATTTAAAAGGATCTAAAAACCTTGGAATATTTTTTCATATGGAAACCTATTTTTAACATTCTTTATTTTCTATTTCTGATTTTATATGATTCAAATATGCTAGAAAAATAATGGTTGAAATTTTCATATACTATGAAAATCCCTCATATCATTGAGTAGTAAGAAGTAAAACATTTTTTATCTTTCTACAAATGATGCAGAATACATTTCCTATAAGTGTTTTTATGACCAAATTATATGGATGAAATATACTCTCATAGACTTAGTGCTAACATATTCTAATGCCTCTATCAATTCTAATAAAAATAGTGTGATGAGTATCTCTAAAAATTCAATCCAAACATCTCACTCTAATTACATTGATCTGAGACCCCATTTTCATTGTGACCAGTTTTAAAAATTTTGCATCATTGTTGACTTTTTTTTCAGCAACCATCAACTTGAAATTATATTTACTAAAAACCCACCTCTTGATTGTTTTGACGTTATCAAAGGGAGTTTTGGTATGATTATCTTGTGATAATTTCCATATATCCTTGGAAAGTTATAGAAATGTTTTATTTAAAATTATTTCCAAAATAAAATATTTTGCTTCTTTTTTTAAAAAAATCACACTTTTTATAATTTTGGTATAGTTAAGTGAGTGTGACACTTCTAGAATCACATTACTCTCTAGATAAAAAAAATATGGATGTGGTTCTAATAGAGATTCACTGAGATTTTCTTACATAGAAAAGGTATAGTTGAATTTTTAATATTATTATCACACTAGGAACAAGTTGTGAACCTTTATTGAACACCTAGTTTGACAGTCTTGAGGAAATTTTCATGTATTATGAACATAATACTTTCTAATCCTTAATCATGGAGTGTTTTTATAATTTTTATTCAATTATATTACTTCTTTGTTTAATTTTGTTAATGGTTACAATCCACTTACCTCATATATTTTATTTAGGGGGGGTAATCTTTGTAATTCTAAAATGATCCTATAAAGAACACCTTTTTTATATATTTTTTTCAAAACAAAATTTACCACTTGAGTTTATGGAAAATATTTTTTAAAATTTTATTTGTCTTTTGAAATATATTTTCAAATAAAAAATATTTGTTTTATTTCATTATGATCATTATTCATAATCTATCTCTAAAATTTTGGTGTTTTCCAAAACATTATTTTTCATGTCTCTTGAACGATCATTAAATATTATAAACATAGTTTATATTTTATTTCTTTAATATAACCCATATATGAATCCTTTTTAAAAATATAAAAGGGGGAGAAGATTTCTATTTAATGTTGATATATTTTTATATTAAGGAGAATAAGTTAAGGAAATACCAGATTTATCGGAAGTTTTATGTAGATAAGTGTTTTTTTAATGAGGAGAAGTTAGGTAAATAATAGGAAATATATATTCCTTTAATTTTTTTACTAAAACATTTTATAATATTGTCTTGTTTTATTTTTGTATTAGTCAAGGAATTATGATTATCAAAAAGGGGGGATTGTTGATTTTTTCATAATATTTTGATTTAATGATCACAATCACTATTTAATGTGTTTAAAAATTTCATTCAAGTGATTTGTAATTAGTCATGATGAAATATTACTATATTCTTGAAGAAACCATAATGTATACATTATTTAGTCTTTATATAAGTATTTCAACCCTAGATGGAGTCTAAAAGAACCTTATAAAGTCATTAATGGAAGTGGAGGATCCACTTTTTGAAACTGTAGGAAAGAACAGTAAGTTTAATGCCATGGTGGAATAATCCATGGTTGAAAGGTGGAAGGAAAATAAAAAATAGGCAATGGAAATGGTCCATGATCATGGACTTTTGTGTTTTAATGGATAAAATATCCATTTTTTTCATCAAGTCGTGTCAACCAGTGATGACTTGAAGATTATTTTAATAAAGGTCAAATATATATAAATTATTTCATCAATGTATTTAGTTCTCCAATTAATTTATAGAAGTTTTTAAAAGGATTTGAAGGTGATAAATAGTGTCATCTTAGATGATTATCTTAAAAAATATTTCCTTATAATCCTTTCATCAACACCTACAAGTTATAATATCCAATTATATTTATAAGGATATCATTTTATATATCATCTCTTCACCAATCTAGAGTGTGTAATTTTTTAATATCTTCTCACTATCAACATTTTTTCATTCTGTCAAAATGTTTCTTCAAATAGTTTGATGAGAATTGAGACAAATATAAAATGTGATTTCTTTTAATAAATCCTCTCTTTCTTCCACTTTCTTTTATTATTGTTTCTAAATACATTTAAAACGAGGGACATAGGTTTACATCCCATTATAATTAAAAAACAAGGAACTATCCAGGTTGAAGTTTCTAGATATAATGATTAAAACTCTAGTGTTTATTATAATTATAATTTCTTTCCATAACATAAAAATAAAGGGTGTTTTGGAATCTTGGATATTGTTAAATCTGAGGAACTAATACATTAAATACTAAATAAATTGTGGTGGTAGACATAGGTTATCTTATTGGGTTATTTCTATACATCCTTACTAAATTGTGTTTCTTATTTACTTTTAACATTTTTATCTATTTACTAATTTCACTCATTCATTTGATTATTTTTTGAATCCTTCAATACAATTAATCATTTTATTTACGAATCACTATTTATTTTATTCTTAAACTTTTTAAATATTATATTATTATATCATTTCAATTTCAGTAATGATTTATCTCTTCAAAATGTTTTTAGTATCTTCAATATTTTGAAAAGTGGGTTTTAGACATTACAGATTATGTTATTTCCTTTTGTATTTTAAATGGAAATTCACCCCCACTTTCCATTTTTCCCTACTACAACCTATATAATATTAGCACCTCATTACTATTGAAACATGAATTATATCTACATAACTAATAAATTTATTATATTTAATAGAAAATATCACACCAAATATCACTTATAATTAGTCAAAAATTATTAAACATCTTGAACAATAAATTTAAATAACCATATGGAAAAGACTAGTTCCTATACCCTATTATCACCTATGATCACAATTTAAATTAAATATATCAATCTAAAATAATAATAAAACACCATAATTATTTATTATGTTCAAAAAATTTGTAATATATATCTAAAACCAAATGCATAGATTTTTCATAGTGAAATGATCATTAATCAACATGCACAATTCCATTATTCATTCACCATTTATATATTAAAAGGTCATGGTCACCCACTAATTAATTATATGATGTATTGTTAAATATAGTATGGTTTGAATTCAAAATTTAGTATCTACTATCAATTTCCCTTTATCTATATTATCAATGACCACAAATATATATAAGAAATTATAGCTTTTGATAAAACCACTGAGCATATAAAATTATAAAATCATTGAGTATGGATCACAACCCAATCTAAACATGAGAAAAAAATGTATCAAAATAATTTGAAGTGATTGCATGGTAGTCAAACCAAAAATAAAAATTATGAACAAAAAAATAAACCAAACAACCACCAGTTTAAAATAAATTAAATAAATTGTATTGATTAAACAAAACAAAACAGAACTGAATCTAGAATAACTAAAAGAATTCAATATATAAATTTATGAATCAAACCATATTGAATATAACTAAATAATATTATATTTACCAAAAAAATATAAGAAAAAACAAATTAAACCAATAAAAAATAAAATAACCAATCTAATGTTAATCAATTAGAAACAAACCCAAATGAACTAAATTGAACCAATTTCAACCAAAATAAACCACACAAAACTAAAATAACTAAAAAATATTAATCGGGATACAATTGAACTATATTAAATCAAACTTAATAAGATTAAAAAACTAACCCAATTTTTATCAAAATAATTTGAATCTGTTAAAAAATAACTAAATTGAATTTAACATAATAAAAACATATCAGTAATAAATAAAACATAATTTAATCAATACTAAACAAAAAATTAATCGAACCAAGAAAAAATTATTGGAATCTAATAGTATCGAACCAAACCAACATTGAATGAATAGAAATTAATTGAAAAAACATAAATGTACTAGTTTGAAAATGGTCCAAAAAAAGAAAAAAATGAGAAAAACAACACCAGAACAAATAAAATTGAATTTAATTGGAATGATATAAATCTAAGAAACGCTAGAATAAAAAAATTAATATATAGTATTAAAATTGAATCATTTTATAGAATAAAAAACCAAATCAAATTGATATTAAAATTCATAACCAAATATAATTGAATCAGATTAAATAAATTTGATCTAGAAATAAAAAAATTGAATTAAGATGAAAAATAACCTAAACATAATTAAATCTTACGTAAATAAGATAAATATAATATAAATAATCCCAAATGAAATGAATTGAAGCAAACCTAAAAATATTGAATTAAAAATTAATAAAATAAAATTGTTCCAAGTAAAAAAAATAATGGCAACATGGATCAAAACCAAGCTAACCTAACCTAGCCTAACATATCCTTTCTCAATCCAAACTCCTTTGATAAACTAAAACCTAATGAGATCAAACCAATCTAACCTAACACAATAATAACTAAACAAAAATAATTTGTTATGGAACTTAATGAATACAATTCAAACAAAGAAGTACACATTTATCATATATTTCATTATTAAAGAATATATACATATATGATTTTGATGGTTTGAACATTTATTTACAATGTGGTATATGGTGAAATAATACTATGCTTGTTATTTGTATCATATTTCTTTATGATTTTTTTTATTTAATGATATATATTATTGGTTCTGTTTTTTTGGTGACTTTTTATATATATGTGTTTTAATTAAATGAAATTTATTTTTGATATTACATGAATAATTGGTATTTATTACCTATTAGTTTTGGTTATTAATGTTAAATTATTTGGTGATGATTTATCTATTTGTTTTACTAGAAGAAGACATTGAATAGTGAGGTTCATGTTCCTTATTATACCATTTTTTCGTACAATAAATAAAATGAAATATGGAACCACGGTAAATACTGGAACCCAAGAAACAATTTTAAGTATATTTACAAATTTTTATTAAATTTATTTATTTACATTATTTTATCATTTTAATTAATGAAATATTTTTCTCAAAAAAAATGACCTAGAGTCATTGGAAAAAAATAACCTAATAATATGGACACGAAATACTATTTGAAATATTTATTAGGTGATTAGAATCGAGGTAGGGTGCACTATGGTCTGGAGAAATAGATTATACCATCTAGATAAGGTCTTATAGTAAAAATTATATTAATAATGAACCCACCCTAGTTATATAGGTATTTATAAAGGCTGTAATCAAACAAGAAACATGAAAAGATAATGAGAACCAAAAATTTACAATAAACATATCATGAACACTATGAATTCTCTTTTTTCTTCACATAATACAGAGTGTCCTATGGATATTGATTTTGGTTTGATGTTAATGCAATATATTTATGAGGGTTCTACTACTCCTGTTACTGATTTAGCTTCCAATGATAATTATAATTCACACAATGATGATGATGATATAAATCTGAATGTTTTTGATGGTGTCTCTATAAGAACAATTGACGAGGAGGGTATTAGTGGTGGTAAATATAGTTTTGACCATATTGAAACTAATTCTTAGAATGATTTTTTGTCAATTTTATTTATGGTTCATAATGAATAAATTTTTATTTATAATGTAATTTTTATATTTTCTTGCATTATCACTTTTGTGTTGGGGTTTAGATACATGTTTTATTCAGAACATCATTGTTGATATATGAATATTTGGGTAACCAAAATACACATGCAGAGCCCATGGTTACATGTATCAGTAGCCCACCCATGGTGGTATATATACAGCTAAAGGAGACCATCGTAGTGTTATATCTATTTATATGTGTGGTTCACATGGAATACACCTAAATACATGGCCAAGACATGTGGTAGTACATTTAATTCCAAAGTTTCTGCCAATGGAAATAAAATTAATATAGTGGAAAAAATATTATCGTTGTAAATGTACAACCATGAGAGTGTCTTGGGTTTCCAACGAAATCCTATGCAATGGTAATAGGTTCCAAAACTATAGTGGATTTGGATTTATTTTAACCATAATATTATTTGATTTAGTTATAGATTATGACTGTTTATATAGCCTAATTTTCTTATAGTGTGGGCCTAAGATAATAAATATTATTCATTTAATAAATAAATATCTATAATATTATAATAAATAATAAGAAAGACCTCTAAAAGTCCTAGAAAACTAAGAGTAATTTTCTAATACTTTGTGTTTGTAGAATCTCAGAATGGGATATGATTTTTAATCTGTTTAATCTGAAGAAACCCTCTGCTCATATTTGGATCAGACAATATGAAATTAGCAAATTTTCTAGAATCCCAATATCTTGAGTTATTTGGAATTTTGTATGGGAACCCTATAGAATATGGTTCAACACAATCTTGATAGTGATTTTATATTCTATGCTCATGTTTTGGTTGAATTTGATATGCAATACAAGTTTTTGTGTGTGATAAATACGGTTCCAATGATTAGATGTTTTTAATAAAAAGAGAGTACGAGTACCAATCTCCCTTCCATGAGGTAAGAATGAGTTTTTTGGAACTCTACATCCAAATTTAGAGTAATAAAAAGTAGATTAAAATACTAATGTGGAAAAATCTAGAGCTTGGAAGGAGGTAGGAAAGTATAATAAATTAAGACCAATTATGTTTGAAAATGGGAAGTATTCAGGTAAGGATTCCTCTAAAATTGTGCTAAAGATGCATCCTAATTGCTTTTTTTATAGGTGAGGTGATGTTAATGGAAACCAACAAGTAATAGGTGGATCCAGTTGTGGTGGGTATTGAAGATCCTTTCTCTATTCATAAATCTTCTTAGGATAAAATTAGAAAAACAAATAAATATCCTAAAATGGATGAGACTATCTGAACTCCTCATCCACCTATATGTGCCTTCTTGACTGAGACAGTGGATTTTGGTGATAAATCATATATTGATATCCCTCCCATGTAAGATTAGAATATATTTATAGAAAAGATATAGGTTTATAATTCATCTCATCCTGATTATAGTACCATGCCTAGGTCAATGAATGAGGGTATCAATGAAATATTTTATCAACCCTCCCTTGAAGATAAGAGGGACTCTCATTATCTCACTAATTAATCCAACCAAAAGGATACATTCCTCATGATATTTGAATCTCCTTCCTATAAAAAACATTTTTATGTCTATTATAAAAATTATTTTGAGTATAATAGATGAAGAAGAAGATAAAATGGAGTCCCTTATTACCTCTATCAATTCCTATAATGCTCCAACAAATGATCTTTGTTATATATATAACATAGTTGATTGTAATGATACTAGTTTATGCTCACCATTTTCTAATAGATCCAAGGATTTCCATTCTTATATTATGAAAATACATACAAAGAATCTTATCCAAGTTGGATGGTGGATCAAATAAGACCTCAAGTAAAAAAAAGTCCAGAAGAAGAAGGATGAAGGGAGATTTCAATTCAAAATCTATTCTAAAATGAATTCATTTTTTTGAATTATCATGGATTATAAAATAATAAATAGGAAAATCCTTGTATAGACATATTAAAAATAATAAACCCAAAATTTTGGGAATTTCTGAACTAAAAGTCTCATTATCCTTTGTGTTTTCAGGTCTTAATAAAATGGGCTACCAGTTTTTGGTTGCTAATAGTTGGTTATCTATAGTGGAAAATATATGGGTATTTTATCACTCTTCAATGATCACTATCTACAGCCACAACATAGAGGAACATATGATAACATGAAAGATTAATTGAAGTAATATTGAAAAGTTATTCACTTTTATTTATCTAAGAAATATATACTAGGATATAGCGTTCTGATGGTAAATCATTGAAAGGATCAATATTTGTATTTATGATCCATGGATTCCCTATATAGATTTTAACTTCATAATCTATCCCATTGTAAAAATTAGTGATTTATAATCACCCATTTCACTTAGGGATTTCAATAATTTTATTGATGGGAATGATTTAATGGAGATCAATCTGTCTGGTGAAAAATACTCATGGAATATAAGGCATCTCAAAATAATGGGGTCTAGTGAGATTGACTGAGACTTTACTGATGGGGCAATCTTAGATAAATGGGATTCAATATCTAGTATAAATATTTATAAACTCAACTCTAATCACCATCCTATACTGGTTAGCTATATGAGAAGAGAGTTTAAACTAACCTCCCCTTTTAGATTCAAAAATTCATTGGAATAACTACCTGGATGCGAGAGGCTCATCCTGGAACAGTGGGGTTCTATGTATTGTGGAAATAAATTTATTACATACATTTTAAAGTTGAAATTTTTTAAATATAAACTAAATAGATGAAAAAAATCTACTTATAGTGGGATGGGTAATGACATATCCTATATTTAACCTTCTATTCAATAGATTCATGAGTATTCAACCAAGGTGGTCTTTAATTTGGATCTCTCACAAGATATCATCATATCCTCTAATTTTAAATCAATTATATCATTCAAGGAATATGATATAAAAGAGACATTCAAAATCAAAAGGATCAATGAGTGTGATAGAAATTCAAAATTTTATAATACTCTTTAATGATTTTTGGAAGTTTGTATGAATATATCGTTCATGATAATAGGGAAGAAATTCATTAATATTATGGAGAGAATTTTTGACATTATTTTCTCATACTAATCAAACCACGTAAATGGTATTATATTGAAGGTGATTTTGATAGAGGGTATTATTCCTAACATTAATTACAATAAGGATAAAAACTTTCTAACTAGTATTCCTCTTGAATTAGTATAGTTGGTCTAGAAGGTTTTACCAATTTATTTTTTCATAAATATTCTGATGTTATACATGTTAATGTTTTTAATTTGGACTCCTCCTTTTTCCCTAGAGGAATCATTCCTCATGGTATTTATTCTCAATTCATCTCTTTGATTGAAAATATTGGAAATTCTTGTTAGATTCATGTTTTATATCCATTTTTTCTTGTAAATACTATTTATAAAAATATTAAAAAAATATATAAAAATAGATTTTCTATCATTTATAATAAACATATTTCCTTCAATAAATTTATTTCTTTAAAAGGTAGATGCATTAAATATTACATTGCCACTACTTTATAGTGTGTTAACCTACCTAGAAAAGAAATAATTAATGGTTGTATTTCTCCTAATATTGATTTTACAAAATGTATTGGAATTTCATATAATAGTTTTTATACAATTTTGGATTTAGTATCACTTTCATTAGTTGGGTGATGTCCCTTTTCAGATCAGCTCATATATTAGTGTTTATTAATGGTTCTCCGAAGGGATATTTCATGTTCTCAAGAGGGGTTATAAAAAGTGACCCCATTTCTGATATTATTTTATTTATTGTGTAAGTTTATCTTATCAAACTTATTTCTTATATGTTTTAAAAATGAAATATTAAGATGATATAAGCCTCTAGGTCCTTTATTGTTCTAACTCATCAACGTTATGATAAAAAATATTCATTTTTTAATGGTAGAAAAAGGAATATTTAATTCTATAAGAATATTATATATCATTATGAAATTATTTCATGGGAAACTATTAGCTAGGAAAATCTGTTCATATGCATTGGGAAAATATTCCCACATTTTGAAAAAAGAAACATCTTATCGAAAATGTTAATTATAGAGGGATCCTTGAACTTCAATTATATTGGGGTTCCTTTATTCTAGGGGATACCCAAGCCTTGTTATTTGAATGGTAATTTTGATCAGATTATGAATCAAATTTATATATAAAATGGAAATAATATCCCAATGGCTAGAATAATTTGTCTGATTAAATTCACAATTGTCTCTAGACTGGTCTACATGGGATTGATCAAGCATCCAAATGTTTTTATTAAAATTATATTTGGAGTGGAATTATTCTAGATGGAAATATGTTTATTGTACCTTATAGAAAATGTTGCAAACCACTATCAAATAGAGGTATTGGAATCAAGAGCATCAGTTTCTTTAATGAATCCCCTTAGGCTCAGTTCACTCGGAAACTCATTAATAGTAGTTTGACTGATCTATAATTTCATAGAGCTAGATTTATGGAAAGGTTACAGTGTAAAAATTATTCCTATATTGTATCATCCATATGACCAACTTTCAAATAATCTTAATACAACATTATTTCTTTCTCAATATGGGTCTCAAATAAGAACTCTTATCTCAAATGTTGGCTTGATAATTGGACTGGACATCTTCTCAAAGATGATTTTCAAGCACATGATTCTTATTATAATTCTTAATTATCTATAATTTTTTTGACACCTCTCAGTAACACTTACAAAATAAAATTTAAAACAATATTACAGGATACAACTTTACATCATGCTCATATGTCCTGATTTTGGAACCTAAAAGGAATGTAATATTGACTAGTGGGTTTTTTCCAACATATTTTCAGAGACTCATAATATGAAATGTATTGGAAAAAATGTTTAAAAAAATCCAAGATTAGACCATAATTTTTTACTATTATCTGGATATTCTCACACACTATATTACCTACAAATAAATTATTATAGTCATTTGGTGTCAATTATTATTCCATGTGAGATATATGAAATCATAATAGAAAAGATATAGAGCATATTGTTTCTAAGATATTCTAGAGCTTCAGTGCCATGGAATGAGGTTTTTGAACTCTTTTCTTTACAAATACTAAGAATGGACTCCTTATGATCATTATTTCAGTATTTCACTAGTTTCATGATCTATCCTCAACTTCAGAATCAATTTAACATGGTAGCGATCAAACTTCTTCACACAATTTGGTGTGGAAACAACGTTTTTAATCACAAAGACACCAAATTTTACTTCAAATTATCCCTATATTGAATAGTGGTTTCTATTAAAGAGTCAAATTGTTTAATAAATGGCTATTGGAATAATAGTGTAAAGGATTTCTTTGGTTCTAAGAGGATTTGGTTTTTCTATAAATTATAAGCCACCATTTATAACCTTTGAAGTATTTTGGAACCTTCCACTATATAAATGGATTAAAATTAATATTTATGGTTTCTTTGAAGGGGAACCCAGATCTCTTAGGGTGTGGTGTAGTCTTTTATGATCACAATGGAATTATTCTGGGATTCTTGTATGGATCATGTGGAATTGAATCATCTCTTGAAGAAAAAATGTTAGGTTTCATTAATGCAGTTAAAATTAAATCATCCAAAGGTTGGAATTATTTATGTTTGGAAAGTTATTCCACTTTAATTGTGAAATCCATTAGAAATGGCATGTTACAACTTTCGTAGATATTGAAAGTTCAATGGATTGAATGTATAGACTTCTTTATGAGTCTTAATATCATTGTTAGATATATATATCGGGAGGTGAATCTTACTGTAGACGATTTTGATAACAATGAAGTAGGTAGGGATATCACTTGATTAGATGATATCTTGGAAGATGTAGTGCAACATCATGAAATATATTTTAATAAAATCCCATTCTTTAGAATTTTGTAACTCTTTTTTTTATTCAACAAATGACTTGGCCATATTTTGGATGAGGAACCTATAAAATAGTCATAGAAGTAAATATTTATTTTAATATTAAAATCGTATAATATAGTTAATGAATATATATGATCAATAAATCTTAAATAAATATTATTCCTCGATCTAGAGAAAAATATTTATTTCCATAATTAAATTCAAATATAATTTATTATATATCAATGGAAACATTAAGTGTTTGAACCTATAGACCTCTTCCACTGTGTCATAAGGTGGTTTTGACTAAAGTTTAATTTCAGCATCTAAATATATGTAAATTTAACCACAGAAGAAGATATTAATGTTAAAATGTCAACAACCACATATAAACACTAATTGTTTAATTTTATACCTTGGTATTGATATATCATAAAATAAGTTATATACTCATTTCATCGACCTATATGCATGATATGTCTTTCTATTAATTCCTAAAATGAATCTGTCAATACACCATGACCATGGAATTTTTTTAAAAATTTCAATTCTTTTCAAATGGTTGAGATATCTACTTTTATAAACATGGAAAATCTTTCCGTTATATATTTATTAATTGAGTATAATATGAAATGCACCCAAAACATCAAATTACACCCTATAAATATGTTATTACTATTTACTAAAATATATCTATGTGTATGACCCATTATATGTATCAATAATAATAATAATTTCTGTAGAACACTATACACATTCGTAGAGTGCAACATCCAATGATATAGAAACATGCGGATTTCTATAGGAATGTCTATCCTCATAATCTCATGTATATAAGATTACCAATAATGAACTTCATGACATAAAGACTCATCTGCTTATGACTAATCCAACTTGATAGTCTTCATTATATGTGTCCCCTCAGATGATGTGATATGGACATATATATTTTAAGAATATCATTGTAGTGCTTGAAAGTTATTATCATAATGGGGAAATTATATTTCCTTTTTCATTGTGATAGATAATCTATTACACAATCAAATTAATGTCACACTGAAGTATTGTTAATATATGACAAAACATTTATTAATATTCAAGTCTATGAATATACATGCAATCTAAAGTATAAGTAAATTATTATAGGGAACCCACTCCAACAGAACCCTGCTTGAACTAGAGGAAACTAGGAACATTAAAATTAGTTTTCACATGTTACAAAAGATTATTTATGAATAAATATATCTACCAATCCAACCACGTTTTAGTGGTTAGGGTTGGTCTTGAACCATGTATTTGTTGCAACTCTACTTATTGTAACCTCATTACCTTGGGAGAATCCCTTATGTAGTAATATACCAATGTATCCATTTTATTCTTTATCATATGTCATACATCATGGATAATAACATAGTCATATATTATCATAAAATGAAAATACTCTTACAATGTTTCTATAACAAAAAATTTAACAAATAATAGTTAAACTGATTCTCAAGTTTCATCAAAAGCTTCAATATACTCAGTTATTATATTTATGAAAATCCTAGTCGATAATAAGTTTTTATTATATATGAGCTTTGCCTCTCTATTATCCTATATTTATTAATATAAATGAAAATAGAGTTATATCCCATTAAATTCTAATATTCCAGTTCCCCTTTTACAAGGAACTCAACTAGTTCCAATTTAACATGTTCTGTCAGAAAGTTATAACTAAAATTATATGCAGTTTCAATATTTTTGTTTGATAGTCTGAATTAAAGAAATATGAATATGTAATATAAAAAATAAATACATATCATGGAATATTAGATAGATTCCTATCACTTAATCTTGTGAAATTTCATTCATAATATCCTCCAATGCCCATGTATATTATCATGGAGATATTTCATACCATGTGACTTAGGAAACAATTCAATATGGACCTTTTTTATTTTGTATTTTAAATACACAATCAACATATTTACTAAGAATATATTAATAAACCCTATGTGTGTATATATATATATATATCCAAATATGAAAATTTCATTCCCTGAAATTAGGTTCCTATTTAATGTTATTCTTGGAAAAATTTCTTTCTTATCTCTTAACAAGTTGGTAAGAATGAATATCAATATTTATATATTATCATCATATAAATCTTGTAAAACTGTTGTTCCCCAAATTACCCGTTGTAGACACATAGAACTCCATCATTCCAAAAAACTATTTTATGATCACTATTATTACATTTTTTTTATAATTGGATATGTTCATTTTTTATATCTTATTGATATTCATTTTCTCAAAAATCCTGTTGGTAATGTAATATTGAAATGTTATATAAGGTTTACATTAAGAAAAATGTCCTTGATATCCAACCACTTAAGAAAATGATCATAAAATTCTACCATGACTAGAAGAATTCAAATTGATTTTATCATGATAATTGAAGTAAAGTATTTTTCGTAGACCATGTCTTATAAATCCTCTAAAATTTTTAATAATCAATTATTATTTGTTGGAACAAACTTGAAACATCCATAAATAGTTTCTATTGAATACTCCCTAGTAGTATTAAGTCTAAAAACAACCAAAATGATGTTCCTTATAATTTTGGTACTTGGATTATATTACTTAATTCACATATAGTAGTCAATCTTATCATTTTTTCATTTACTACTTTATTTTAGAATTCATTATTCATATTTAATAATATATCACCTATATTAGTGAATAAAAACCTATAAAGTATGTGTCTCTTGGAACACCTCCCTCCAATCATATTAAAGTTATATTCATATGCCAACTCATATATATATGAATCCTAGAATTTATAGTAGTATAGCCTACTCCCACTATCTCAAAATTAAAAGTGATTCCCTTTTATCGAAATATAATTGGTATGGACTTATAATAAATGTTATCATCCTTGGTTTGCATTGTATAATTAACATAGATGCACTTAGTGTTTCATTGATATCATTTATTATTAAATCCATCATTTTATAAATGATTCTAATTAAAAACAAGAAGTTTTACCTAATGGTTTCCATATGATATTAATTTGATATTCATTAGTCAATATGATTAGCACATGGTTATTGATTGTTTTTTTATTTGTGAAACACTATTGGGAAGAAATTATGAATATTTTAAATAAATATAAAAAATTGGACTGATTCCCTTTCACTATGAATAGAATATCAATGTATTAAGTAATGTGGGTTTTGGATCATCTTCAGTAAACATATTTACAATTGATCAGTCATTGTCTATGATACGATCTCATAAGCCAACATAATTATCATTTACAAAGTGTATTTTTTCCATTGAGAATTCATAAAACCTCTTAGAAGAATCTTAGGATGTATTTGAACTTAACTCATAAATATAAATTTATAATAGTTTACATAGTTTTAATAGACTAACTATAGTATATTTGTGGTGTAGCATTTTTTGAAAGGTTTATTTATCAAAAATAAATAGTAAATTAGTCAGTATACACCGTTTCTTAACTAAAAGTAGACTAGAACATTCTTATGGGTATAAAATTGTAAATCACCATCAATTTTTATTGATGAAGAATCATATTTCCACAATGAGGTATTCTATGAATTATATTTATAGTCATAATTTATTGATGATTTATAATATATCTGATTCAAGAAGTTCAAAACTATTATTTGGGTATGAAATTACATAAAATATCTATTAATAATATAAAAAATGTATCATTATATATAATTAGAAAATAATAATTTTTTTTAATAATAAACACAAAATAATAGTTTAACATGAATCTATTTAGAAATTAAGAAGTTATTAATTTATTTAAAAAGATATTTGAATCACCCTTTTTAGCATCTGTAAGAGTAAAACAAACTTATAGTAATACTTATATACTTTATTGATTCCTATGTTTGAATATACATATAAGAACACATTTTATTTAATACCCATGAAGTAAGAAAAAATAATAATATAGATAAATATTCTAGAAGTAGTATATTACACTTTAATTCATTGTAATTTTAATTCCTATGACCTTTATTTCATCATGAGAATAAAATAACATCATGTTACTTTTCATTACCATTAATCCTACTTCTCATAGTTGATTATTGCATAGATAATTTCGACTTATAATTGGACTTAAGGACTTTCAATTTTCCCATCCTCTTGTTAAAAATTAGTATTGAATGATTTTTGTATGATTCATTTCATTATCTATTTTGTGAAGCAATGAAAAGTGATCTGACATATACTTCTTAATGTTGTTCATATTGAAATTTATAAGAACAATGGAGAAGATCTATGGTATTTATGAAGGAATGATATCTGTTCATTATTCATTGTGAAATTTAAACCCAAGGATGTCTAAATTATTAAATTATCCAATAATTATGACTACATTAGTCCCAGTTGGAACTCCCACTCTATGATTTCATATAAATAAGGCAATGAAGATGTCAAACCACTCCTATCTTGAACTCTCTTGTTAAAGATCAGATAAATCCTAGAACATGCTATATGAATCTATTCTAGTATAATATTTCATGATTTTTTTATAAATGTATAAAATCATCAAATTCTAGTGTTTTATTGCATCATCCAAGTATTTTTCATAGATAGTGATATTTCCCCACCAAATTGCATATAAAACAAATAAAAACATGGGGACTCTATTATATAATACATCCATTCAGGGTGTAATATAATTCATAGAAATTTATAGTATTCTTATAAATTACTACCAAAAAAAGTTTGTATTTGACCAGTATTGATCATAGGGATAATGTGGTCAATTTGTTTTTTCATTTTACTACAAAAATATAGTACAGAAAGAAATAATTTATCTTTATCACAAAATTACATGAGATGAAATAATTTAATTTTATTATTTTTCCCACTATTTTATTACATCTCAATATCCCTCACAATTGAAATTAGAGTATCATATTGGATTAAAATTATAGTTTAAATGACCCATATGACCCTTCTCATAACCAAAAATATGTTATTGAAATATATTCAATGGTATTTAGGTAGGTAGTCATGTAAAATAACAAGTTTCATTTTCTTTATCCATTGAGTGGACTTCTCAATTCTAGCATCATGACTAATATTTCCTCAACACATTAATCTAAAAAATTTCATGAACAAAATTTTTCCATTACACTCAATATTAATTTGGTTATGTCAACCCACTATCTTTGTTAAAAATTTTTTGATAATGGAAAGTGCCCCTAACATTGTCCAAATAGAAACTTTAAATGTAAGATCATTATAACTTGAATTATGGAAGTTTTATCGACTTAATATGTCCTTGATGTATTTTTAATATTTTAAATAAACATGTACTATTAATATTATGGGTATTTTAAAAAATTAATTAACCATGAATTTTATAAAATTATTTTATGCATGATCTAATTTATTTTAACTCTATCTTGCATTCTAGCTAGTTCATTTATTTATGTAATTCTGATAAAACATCAATAAAATTAAACATGCACATAAATAGAAATAAAATTAATAAAATTAATAACATTACTTGATAATGGGATTTTAATGGATGATTTATTGAACAGAAAAAAGCAACCAATGACCCTGGGGTTGAGCTGGTACTATCTTGTGTTATAGTATTCTACCCTCAAACTTTATATATATGGTGTTGATATCACCTTGGACTGAGTGATGAAAAACCTCATCTCCTTTGAGCTGAATCCTTTAAATATTCTTTCTCACATGTAGGTGAGGGTAACTATTATAATTTTTATGGTATTTAAATAATTGAAACCATGATCACATAGGTCATACATAAAAAAGGGGAAGGGATGACACATAATCAAAAATTTTAATATACTATTAGGAAAAATCATGTAATTAAATTAAAAAAAAGTCCAACAAATAAATTGGGTTTTCAAGATCATGATTATTCATATACATACAAAGAATGTGTATTTATAATATTTGATGAGTATTAGTTTCAACAATTCTTCATTAAGATAAATTAACCAAATTAATAAGTTGATCATGTTATTAATTAATTAATTCATTTACCCTCATATCCATCAAAAAAATACAAGAAACTTAAAATCCACTAAATTAAAAAAAACTAAATTTATTCAAAAATTATTATGTATACAGTGTGTATGTTGAGGCAACACAATTCATGTCAATACAAACTACTCGATATGGTCATTATCGTGTATTTTCCACACACATAACATGTAACATACCTGAAATATCATGCAATTTCATGACATGGATAGTCAAAATCCTTGGATACATAGGAACACCATGTTCTGAAAGAATATTGGGACATAGGGCATCCAAGAAAACTTTAGTGGGTAGCATGTGAAATAGTGGAACTAACTGAACAACTCGGTGAAATAGATAGGTAGTGAAACATAGAGACACATAATCACTTTCGGGTTGGAGTTCTCTATGGAGGGATGAGAATGATAAAACCTATCAAACATTCATCCCTTTTCATGGATTTTTAATTTATTATTGATGGGTTCACATACACATGAATATCTACACAATGGGACTATTATTATAATGTTGTGTCATAAGAAGATGATGAAATGGGGTACCACATATGCTTTTCTAGGTCAGGTGACTGGAAATAGAGATGAGTGTGATAGAACCTATCATCTAGCCTTTTTACCACATAGATCTATACAGTGGGATGGATGGTTTCATTAGCAGAATGTGTAGGATGAAAAAATGATTCAATGAATCATAGGGAGGGGGAACACATCTTTTAGAATATGTAACAAAGTGTAATGACTACTGATAGTGGGGTGGCATAAGTTAAATACTAGAGACATGACATTGATGTAGGCTACTAAATTAGGCATTTGGGTCATCTCTTTAGGGGAATTTGGGACACATTTATTTAGATCATTGAGACATCATTTTTTATGCCTTCAAGCTATCAATATGTAATAAAATTGGTTTAGTGGGTGTGTTCCATTCATTATTGGGAGGGATGAGGTTTAATCAACTAGGGTGTCTGGGTGTGGGTGTTGTTTGCGGTTTATAATCCCCTATAATTAATATATAAATTTAATATTCTCAAAAACCTATCACATGGAGTGTAATATAAATATATGAACCAAATACACATGTTAATGAGTATTAATGGTGTAATTAATCAATTCTTTCTTCTCATATACACTGGTAAGAGATACACAACATGTATAATCCAACCACACATCAATCATTTTTAGCACTATATATTCATATTACATGTATTGAGAATAAACGTATATTTCAAAAAATAAATATATGAGGTATATGGATGAAATAATAAATACATTTCATATAACATCAATGTTTCATACCGATCAATTTATAGATGTCATGTAAGAAATGAATGTCACATATTTAACCACATGGTTTCTATGAATTTTGATATGAAAGTGTGTGGAATACGCGATATGTATGGTAGTTAAACATCGTGTAGTCTAAAAATTCATGTTCAAGTATATCTCAGTCAATAGGTGTAATGTAATGATGCTCCATGATGGTTTCCTTTCATCATTCATCTGAATTATATTGAGGCTCATCTTGGTGAAAAAAACTACATACATGATGAGTACCTATGAGATACATTCCGTGAAGTTCATTTTTATCCATATAGAATAATCAACAGCTCTATATGGGTTCTTTAGATCTACTTCATATATTTTTATCTTATTCTTGGTCACATGAATGTGAATAATGAAAAATCCTTAACTCTTTTTATTAAATAAACAACTAATATAAAATATAAACGGAAAACAAATGAAAAATAGATCAATGTTCAATATATATATATATATATATATATAAATGTGACCTCTTTAATACAACTTGATAGGTTTATGATGTAGTGGAAGCATCTCAAGACTATTCCCAGTGGTAAATTTTCATTGAATATAATGAATAAATCATAGTAAAGTGATGACAAATGATACTTCTCGTGATTTTATTTTAAAAAAATAAGGAAAGAATCCATGAAATCTAGAGTGGTAATTTTCATGCTAAATTTGTAATTAATTTATTAATAATAAATCACCTAAGCCTTGTGTTCTTTCTTAAATGTACGTAATTATCATTCAATCCTCTATTTATTTTTATCATTGTTTAAATTGAGATTATCTAATGAATAATTCTTATTGTGGAGATTGAAACATGATCCTTTGAGAACAAAGCATTTTTTATGGTACTTTGGGTGCTTTCAAGGCGGTACCAGTCATCTTGAATCACTCCACTTTAATCTTGACAAAATACTTTGAGTTTGAAGGATAGATTCATATTCTATCATTCTTGAGAGAGACAAGGGTGGTGGAATATATTTTATTGGTCTTGATAAAAAAACCTAGAGAAGTTATTCACGAAGATAATTCTCTAGAGAGAAGATTATTCAGAAAAACATTCATCAAACCCTTGAAAATGATATAATCGGGTATTTGTAGTGTTAAGTTGGAGAATAAATAATTACACATAGTACCTTAATATTCTCTTCTTACTTAGAAATACCCACATCTATAAATAATAATAATTTTATTATTTTTTAACATATAAATAACTCATGAATAAAATAAATATCATTTCTTCAAATAAATAAATTAATATTTATTTAAATGATATTTAATATATCACTCCCACAAGGCCTATTAACTCAATTTTTAATTCCCCCTCCACACTTTCCAAACCTAAAATAATAAATATTAATTATTTAATAAATTAATGAATTAATATAATACTCTTGTCCTTGTGAAAAAAATATTTATTTTATTATGCATATCAGAAAAAAATGACAGAATATTTACAATAAATAAATCATAAAAAATATTATTCCTCTGTCAAAATAATAATATTTATTCCTATAGTTAAATTGAAATATAATTTAATTGGGATAATTAGAAACACTATGTGTTTGAACCCCTAAACCTCTTCTAAAGTGGAATTAGGAAAGTTTACCTAAATTCCAAGATCAGTGTATAATAAGGCATAAATAACCCATAGAGGAAGAAGTAAATGCCTCAACATTGACACCCACACACAAACACTTACTAGGTAAAATAATTCAGTTGTCTTGATCTCCCATAAATCAGGATTTGTACTCATGTAATTAATCTATTTGATGGAAAAATCTTTTTTTTAATACTTGAAATACACCTGTTAATACACCAATTACATTGAATTTTGTTCAATAGTTATATTTTAACCAAAGATTAAAGATTTCAACTTCTATAATGATGAAAGAGATGAACCCTTCCCCAAATTATTCTTTAATAACATATTATTCATGATTAACCCAATGTACCCAACTTCATCATGAACATATATTATAAAAATTTACAACAATACATCTAAGTACAAAACTCATTATATGTATTAAAAATAATAATATTAAAGTATACTAATATTAACACATGTTTACAAATAGAAATATCCAATAAAATGTAGACATATGGATTTCCTACTGGAAGATATATCCACATAATCTCCCATATATAATTTTACCATATATGAACACCATGAGTTGAAGTATCATCCATTTATGAGTACTTACACATGAAATTCTTCACCATCTATGTCCCAACAGATTAAATCATAAAGAAATGGGAAATATAGTTTAATAATATTATAATATCACTTTAAAATTCTCCTCATATAAAGGAACTAAAAAGTCTATTTTAGCGTGACATATACTTTAATACATTATCATGTTAATGTCACTTATAAGAAAAATCAATATGTGATAATAAATTTATTAATATTTTTTTTATGAAAATATAAGTAATCCAAAGTAAAATATAGTTTGTTTTAGATCACAAACTCAAATAATTGATTCATGTATTGTATATGAAGTGAAATAAAAATCATAAAATTACTTGTGATTCAATTTAAATTATAATATGATTGTGTTGAGATACTATATAAAATTTATTGATTAAATATTGACGTTTTATTGTTTTCTATTGACATTATCATACCTAGAATGGAGATCCAATGTCAAAACCACTAATACTATATTTTGGAAACAAACATTGAAAATTTTAATCCATGGACTTGTTTGGGAAGTTAAGAAATAGAAGTTGAATCTTGAATCACAAGGTGATAAATATCTTGAAGTTATTCACCTTAAGAAAATGATAATGTAAAATGATAAGATAATTACTTAAATTTTTTTGGAGGAATGCTTTGGATATAAATGAGTTATAAATATTGTAAGCAAACCTAGGTCCACGATGTTGATGAAAATTGTGAGAAAAAATAGTAATCATTGAACATGATTTTATTGAAGATTTTATATATTAATCATTTGGAAAAAAATTCTGGTGTCCTATATATAAAAGTTGAAATAATGGAGATAAAATCTATGAGAAATTGACAATTATTTTGATTTGATAACCAATATAACAAATAATATCATTAATAAGGAGAAGAAGGAGATGATGATATAGTACTGAAGAAGATTCACCATCTTGGTATTGAATAAAAATAAAAATAAGACACCGAGACATCTAATGTTACAAATTTTTGAGAAAAAATGAATGAAGATGTGACTAAGGAGAGGTTAAAACTTTTTTTACTAGTATCTAATTTGGGGGTTGATCCTTTCAGATATTTGTGACCTACTAGATTCATGAAGGTCAAAGGAGCTTGTTTGAGTTGAGATAGACTAGTGAACATATTATGAAGAAGAAATGGGAAAACTTTCTATGAAGTAGTGATCCAGCTAAAAATTGGAATTCCCAAAAAAAAATATATAATTCTAATACTCTGTGTAAGGAATAAGATCACATCAAATGATCTAGTGAAAAATTATTTTTACTGAATATCTATTACATGAGGAGGGAGGAAGCTTAAAAGACAAATCATAAATAGTAAAGTGCACCGAGAAGGTATGAAGTTTAATGAGATACTACAAATTTTAAAAAAAAACGTGACACTATGTAGGTACGTTATAAAACATGGTTTTGGATTTTAAATTCCCATAACATTGTAATTTGAGACTAATTATTGTAAAGAATCCATGATCAGGGAAAAGAACTGATAAAAATAAGGTGTAGGTTTCCCACATTATGGATCAAACTTTTAAAAACATTTCATTATATATTTTATTTTGTTCTTGAATATAATATGGTGTATGTGATTAGTAAAAATTTAACATATATACTACTATTCTAAAATATAACATTTATTCAAATAATAAGGTGTAAATGTATAATAGAAATTATAATTTAGTAAAATGTTTAAAAACAATGAATTCCCCTCTTTTTAGGGGTCTTCCCAAGTCCTATGTGTAATTTAAACATGTATCATAGAAAAATTAGTTCCCTACGGTTGGATATATTTTTAAGATGAATTCATTTCTACCTGATTATATGATGTGTAGATTTTAACTGTTTTAAGAAGAGCCTCAGGTGGAGAATTTTGATTCCATATAAGCTAATGTTTATTTAGAGGTCTCTACCAAGGATATAAGAAACAGAAAGAAAATATGGGCCAAGAATCATTGAAAAAATTAAAAATATATATACGATTAACCATTTTCTAGAGGTAATTATGATGGTATGTTTTTATCAATTAAATCTACTGATTAATTTTTCTTTGATGAAATTAACAAAAGGTGTTATGAAAATTAGTTTAATGAGCCACTTGGTGATTTATATTATAATATAAAATTCAATTAGAATAAGGTCCCTCTAAAATTTATCATATATATATAGACATGTATCAAGGTACTTCATGATGAGAACTCATAAGTGTAGAAATAAGTTGATGTAATGGAGGACTAATTTTTTAAAAGGTTTGGTAGATAAGCCACTCTCAAAAAACCGGTGAAAGGAAAGGATAAATCTATTACACTTTTAAATAAATGAATTTATATGGATGATGAAAAATTAAAATGTGTTACACATGAAAAAAATGTGTTCAATAATATTGTTACATATGTAGTCTATGAAATGGAGAAGTTACATATTATCTCAATGAATATCTACTATTCTTAACCAAAAGTTAAATAAAAAAGAGTGAAATATATTGATAAATTTTTTAAAAATTAAAATCAGATTATTTAGGATCAAATTAGGATGTTAAAGAATAAATTTAAATAAATTTTGAAATTACTTGAATACAAGAAGTAATTTCTCAATATGGAATGTATATAGTTGTATATTAAACTAATTTTTTTTAGAATTCATCCTTGCATAATCTTTAATATCATCTGAGAAAAGAAGTGTTTTCACCCAAAATATTTAAGGTAGGATACATTAAAAAAATTGTAAGAAATAAGAGTTTGTAATCATCAGTTGGTGAAACCATATCAAACTCCTATAAAAATTCATCCCACTATCTAGTTAATTCTGGTTTTAATGATTCTATTTTCCTAAAAAATATAGAACTAAATTAAAAATTTGGACAGGTATGGAAGAAAAAAATGATGGTAAATCCTTAAATGAAATAAGTGTATATTATAACAAGTCTATAAAATTATATAGAAAAAATTTAGAAAATAATTTGGTTTTATATTCCAAAAAATCAAGAAAACCAAATATGAACAATTTACACTTATACGAAAAAGAGGGACACTAGTTGGTAGAAATTTGTGTTTTTATATGTCTGGTCATATAATAACAAAGTTATTTTTGAAAATATTTTTAGATTGAAATTATAGATGGACTAAATATAAGATGATAAATGAAGAATCATGAAATAAAATAATTTATTTAAACTATTTTAAATAGAATAAGTTGAATATGACCTTGAAGAACAAATTTGAATATTCAGATAATTTCCATGGGATTTAAAAAACATTTGTCCAATGTTATTAAGAGTGATACTATGTTCCTTACCAACATATCTATTGTACTAATAATAATAGAAATTCAAAATATTATCCCTAGAAACAAATAAGAGATGAATGAAAATCTAACTCGGGAGGAAAACCACTAAATATGAATGTTTTCACCCAAGAAGTCAAAGAAGGAAGCTGAAGTGGATGTCAAAAAAAGCGATGATAAAGATATTTTGTATGGAAAGGAAATATCATAGACCATTTAAATATATCCTTGAACTCTAATAAATAAGGTGGAAATCATTAACCAAAAATGGATTCCATCCAAGAGAGAGATAGTTATATTAGATTGGTGGCTGACACTCTTGACGAATTCCCCAAGGATATTCCTAAAAATGGTACATCAAAAGATACTATTGTTATGTGTGGAATGTGAAAAAAACTAGAAACATTATAACCAGGGATATGACATGGTTTCCTGAAAAATAAGAGCTACTGAAAGCTAATGGAAAAGAACATATTACTGATAGTACCAAAACATATGATGTAAAAAAGGATTATACATAATAAAATATAGATGTGAATTTCAAAAAGGAGTGCTTGAAAATATGTCCAACCCACCTAGATGAGGCTAGGAAAATGAAACTTGAAAAAATAATGATATTTCCTTGATTTATAAAATCAATAATCTTATTCCAACAAATAAGAAAAGTGACGAAGGAAAAAATACCATACAACCCAAAGAGGAATAGATTTTAAAAATTAAGGGTGAAATACAAATAATAAGATATAAGAATTCTGGAAATATAAATATAGCAATTAGGTTAAGGAAAAAGTTTCATCCCCACTTTATAACTAAATAGCTAATGAAGACTCACATTATTATGATATTTGGGAAGTTGTGAATCTTAGAAGAGGGAATTAATGTCAAATCACAAAATAAAAGTTTGATGAAGGCTGTGATATCAATAAAACCTATAAAAAAAATCCATCATGGTGAATTACAATTTTTATCAAGTTATCATCTTATAATACATTACATGATATATTTTAACTAGTATCAGACATCAACTGGTATCAAGAATGATTAGAGAATATTTATAGAATAAATCTACATGGAGAAGGATTATGGAGATCATCCATTGATGATGATTTATTTTAATAAAATACTTCTAGAGCTAAATTAATTTATATTGTATAAATAAATATGTATAACATTGAGAAAAATCATAATATTTAATTATGATAATCATTTTACCATATTTATTTTTGTTAATAATAAATTTAGTTACAAAGGGGAGTGATTGTTAAACTGAAAAAGGTGATGTAACATACTTTCTCTAGAATACTTTTGAGGTGTTTTTTAGGTTGGGTATAGGTTCCTGATTTTTTTTGAAAATCTTATTTTATAACCATATGAATGTGAAGTCATAGTTGGTATATTGTTGTTATATTTAAATGGATAACTTTATATTTTAAACTTATCACTATTTATTTCTATACTCGGTTAGCCCAAGTAAACATAGAGTTGGTTAAATGACGAAACATTAGTAAGATAACATGTCATACCACCATTAACTCATGGAATCAAAATATTAAAGTGAATATATAAGCACAAAAAGGAATTATATGATTTTTTAGAAGAAATTTTTAAGTCTACCCTCTATCATCAATTAGGGGTAGAAAACATTTTTATCCATTGTATTTACATTAAATAGGGGGAAGGTTGCGTAATACCGCTAACATGAATTTTAAGAGAATTAGTCCAATAATATTCAAGGGTATTGAAAACAAACACAAAGTGAGATATTGAAGTTCTTAAAGGTGTGTATTGGCTGTTTTTTTTTCTTGATATATTTCTAACATGCATGTCCATAGGTGTGTGATGATGTTGGGTAATAGAATAACAATCCACCCACCAAACATGAATTTTATTCGAATGAATTTTTGGTAAAAAAGAATGAATCTAGATACCATTGAATATATAAAGTATGATCACTTAATATGATTGTAATAAAAAGGAAAATGAGAAGTTTATTGGTGAGTAACCCAAACATAAGATGATTGGAGACATAAAATTCATGGAAAATTCATATAAAAAGTAGTGTTCCAAATACTATCTAAAATATTTTTAAGGAGGTAATGATTTTGTCGAGTGAACATATTGAATAGTGGATTATTAAAAAAGTTACAATATACCTTAAATGTTTTAATTATAGTTTTAAAAATAAGGAGGTTAGAATTAATTTTATAATTCACATATTTCTTTTACAGCTGGTTTAATATGAGTTTGAAGATATTGAAAAGGAAATGATTTGAATTTTAAGTGAATATAGATTACTTAAATAAATCATTTAATTTTTTGCTGGAGCTAGAAACTCGGTAAAGTCCATAAGCTTTGTATGAGTCATTTTCTACATGTATATGAGTTATCTAGTACAACAAACAAGTCATTTTATATGTAAACAAATATTGCTACAATATATTTCCAAATCTATATATGATCCATCTCAATGGTAATCTAATATTTTTTAAAATTCAATATATCCACTGTATGAGTCATTTTACATTCTATGTAAAAGTTATTCTCCATAGAAATTAAATCTAGTAAATCCATGAACTATATATGTGTCATTCAGAGTAGCATACAAGTCATCTGCAACTGCATATGAGTCATAATGACCCAATTAAAAGTGATTTACATGCTATGTACGAGTCATAAGAGTTCTTATATGATTTATTAAATAATTTTAAAAATCATATATTTATTCTAGACGGAATTTTAATTGTTTGAATAAAAATTGAAGGAATAAATTCAATTTTTTTCCCATTGTTGATCATTAAAGTTAAAAACCTCATGAATATATATTGATCCGTTATCAAAGATTTTTTGAGGAAAATTTAATAATTTGAAACTGATAGATCATTGTTCTCTTTATTCGGTAATTTCAGTTGAGAATATTTGAAAATCAATGTTGGTGATCAAAATTTAAAATTAAATCAGATGATGTATATACTCGACTTCAAGTGAATTAATAATAAGAAATATATTTATGATTTATTCGTAATTATAACTTGAGTGTTCTTAGTTAATAGATTAAATTTATAGATTAAATTTTGAGTTTTTTATTATTTTCTTATTAAAGTACCCATACCCATACTGAAGATCCTATGTTGCAATTACAGTTGATGAATTTTTAATAAAACCATTAAAAATATAAATTTTCATATTTCTATAGGAATATTAGAGAAATATAATAATATTCTTTAAGATTTTTTGATATATATATATAAGATATTTTTATAGAGAAAATGAGAATTCAAAATGAGAAGGTAACTCCTCATATTTTATAAGAGATAGTCATTAGAGATTAAATAGTTTCAAAGACCATGAGACGAACTCATTTACAGGATGTTGACAAAAATTAATATAAAAATAAAATGACAATCATGGTATAAAATTTAATTAATTATTTTTTATATTAAAAATTTATAAAAAAATTATATCAGTGGCCAATGTATAATAAAAAATTAGAGGAAGAGAAATTTTGAGTGACTGAGAGTGACTATGAATTGAGAAATGGTACAATAATTAAGCTCTAGAAGATGATGAATAAGGAGATGATGATCATATGTTGAATAATTTTCAATATATAGTTATTAATGAATATGTATGAATAATACCCTATGATATTCACCATTTTAGAAGTTTGAGAAAAACAAAAATAAGAAGTGATAGATTGACTAGAACTATTTTCCATTTTTATGATCTAGGTTTCAAGACTTTTAGAGATTGTGGTTATACTGAATTCATAAAGTTAAAATGATATTATTTTAGTTGCAATAGGCTAGTTAATACATTTTTAATTAGATCAGGGAAGAAATACAATAAATTGTATATTGAGTTGAGAACTGGTATTTCTAAAGAAACTACAGAATTTGAAGATTGAGTATGAGGAAGAATATCACACCAGTTGATGTAGTCACATACTATTCTTATTGGACATATAATTTAATAAGATAATGTAAGATGATGAGTCCAATTTTGAATATCATAGTGTTTTTAGAAGTAGTGAAGTCTTGTGAGATGCTAGAAATTGTAAAAATAGCATGACTCTATGTTGGTGTGGGATGCATCGTGGGTCAAGATGAAAACTTCCCACACCATTGTAATATGAGAATTATTATAGTTGAGAATCAGTGATTAGGGTGAATAAACAATCACAATAAGGGTTATGTTTCACATATTAAATATGAACCATGAAAAATTATTGTATTCCATCCTTAATTTTCGATTCTACTTTACAAACATTGTATGTGATTAATAAACACTAAACAAATCCACTATTATCCTAATAGACAATGGAGGTTCAAATACCAGTAGGGTAAATTATAAAAAGATAAATTTTTATTTATAAAAAAGGTATAAAACAACTAATTCACCCTCCATTTATTATCTACTCTAGTTCTAGGGGTCATTTCAGGAGTTTTGTGGGATTGTTTTTACATTTAATGGGAATTTTCTCTAGTTTTTCTTGGTTCTAACAAGGCTTGGATGTTCATTAGTTTAGGCAGGATAAGAAAAAAAATGAAATTGCCTCTATGATCAATAGTGGGGATTCTCTAATCATTCCATTCCCACTTTACATATATTTGTATTTTTTAGAGCACTTTATGTGGTTGAAGAATCTAGTTATTTTTCTTTAGGATTTATATGGATTCCTCTCCATTGGCAGAGAGTGGGGTTTTATACTGTCTTGAAATTTTTGCATCATTTTTGTATGTTAACATTAACAATATGTGTATTGAAGGCGAGGTTTTTAAATGGGTATGATTATAGACTGGAATATGTTGTTTTTTTACACATCATGATTTTAGAAGATTTATTTTTATTTTCAGTTGATGTTCCCTTTTTTGTCATTTTTTATTTATTTTCATGGTGGCATAGGATGATATTCTCGATGAAAATTTATATGGTTTGTAAAATCTCTCATAACTTTTCTATAATAAATGAAATATTTTATATTCTTTATAAAAACATAAATATTTTGTTAATACCTTGAATAAAAAATTTAATTATCAGTATTCTAAATATAAATAACATATATATGAATTTATTTATTTAACAGTTTAAGATCATTTTCACCTGAATATTAACTATCATATGAATGTGAATCCCATTTCATTATAAATCATAATTAATCTGAATTTTTGGAACATAGGGATACACTTTGTGTGTAACCCTTTAGGTTGTAATCTTTATAGCACTAGGTCCCACTCCCAAACTATGAGTGGTATCTGGTAACACATCAAGACCTATAAGGTGATAATATCCATGGATAGAAGGATATTGAATTTTTATTTATTAAATCATCACCTTTTTAAGTAGGTAGAGATGTAACCCTTACATGGAATAGAGGCAAAATAAACATGGGTAGAAGGCCCAAAGACATAAATTTCTTACAATTAATTGATGATCCAAAGGCCCAGAAGCTAAAATACAATACCACACCGACCCCTCCTAGCTTCCCTTTATGTTTCTATACATTTCCAACATTGATATCACATCCAATATAGGTCCTACCACATGCATGGATTTACATGAGATTTTTTTAATGGTGTTTCATCCTTGTCTATCCCTATCCACTTCTAGTTGGATCAACCTACGATTGTTATCTTGTCAGACCAGTTCACTAGTGTGATGTTACATTAATACTAAATATTGAAACCTTTATGATGACCCAGATGTCTAATATCCCATAGAAAAAGATGGCCTGAAGACCTGGATTGGGTAGATATTACTTTTTCTATAGTACCCTGCAACAATCCCTAATACATTACTTGAACTACTATAGTGGTACAATACCGATACAGTACAAAAAAATTACCCACTATTAAAATTTGAACTCAGGGTTCATGTAGTATTATGAGGAGTTTTCACCAATTGGGAAAACCCCCATGTGATATCTTATAGTTAAAGATGAATATTTTTTGTCATATTCCTTCTATGATTTATTTATCATTTCTTTGATTATATTGGATGAACTCTCAAGCTTATAGAATGGACTTATATTTAATCATGGAACTACCATCTATGTCAAATGGAAGTTTTTTTCTTATACTCAAAAGAGAGACATCCTATCCTGGTCATTTACTCAATGACATAACATTAATGACACAACTAACACAATATACCTCAACATAAACATAAAATGTCATTGTTCTCTTCATGCATAAAATGACATTTTTGAATAATAGTAATTGATAAAGAATTCATCTTAAAAGACTAATACACATTCTCATAAATTGAAACATCCAATAACACCCAAAAAAATGTGGTGTTCCTATTATCAGGTCATTCATCATGATCTCATATAATTCATAACTTCATGAGAACCAGTATAAAATATTATGATACTCCTAAACATGATAGTACAAAATCATTTATTCCTTATTAGATTGATGTATCTATACAATATGAAATATTAATTTAAGATTACTATCATAGTATCGTGTTTTCCTTATTATGAATGGTATTTTTATAACCTTTTGATATAACATGAATTCCAAGGACATTTACATATATAATATATAAAAATGTATCAATATAATAAAGGTAAGTGAAGCACATATATATATCAAGCTGTATACATGACATTGTAAATGAAATGTAAAAGTTTGAGTTGGGTATAGGGAACCCACAAACACAACATTTCCACTATTGTAACTCTATATAATGGATACCTCATTAAAGTGTGACTTTTTAAATTCATTTAATAATAATTAATGTATCTACACATCTTTTAATCATGTTTTGATAAGCCAAATGAGAAGGATAACCATTATAGTAGAGTTTCTAGAATAATATCCCATATTATTCCATATAAAAAACTAAATATGGTACGAAGAACCACAAGAAGACAAAAAACATAGAATAGTGTATCTGACCATACCGTGATATATGTTTTAGTACATAATTATAATAATATACCACTTTTAATAATGAATCATAGACTATATAAAAAACTACAATTCCTTGTGAATATAATAAAACTCCTTGAGACCTAACTATCATATAAAACACTCCAAACTTTTAGACAAAAATGTTTAATCTAAAATTAGTTATTTTTATAAGACTTTTTTTACAACCCCATGTACCTTCATAGCAATGAAAAAAATTATGAATTTCCAAATCCATAATTATAACCAAAGGATTACCTCAATGAATGTTGGAGTTAGTGCCCTAAAAAAATTCTTATTACTATAAAATTAATAAATAAATTATCATAGGATGATGTTTCTTTAACATAACATTAACATCAAAATTTCTATAGAGTATTTATCACATAAAAAGTTTATATTAATTAGCTATTATAATGAGAAATTTGATGTTCTATGATAATATTTTTAAACTTATTTCCTATGGTCTATATAACATCTTTTGAATATGACATAAATGACATTTTAATATCAATAGATGGGTGATTATAAGACACTGAGGCTTCTTCTCATTAATTTATCACTTTGTGATCTTCAAGAAGGGAGGTCATGAGGGTAAACCAACCCATAAGAATTCCATAATTGTTATTTTTAATTGAATATTACTATATATAAATATGTACACTAGTCTTTAGAGATTATATTATTATTAATTTTCATCATAAAACACATATTTTGATATATGGATAGAAACCGTGATAACATATGCTCACAATGAGGTAGAGTACATTATGCACTTCATATGTGATATTCCATTAATTAAATATGTTAAGAAAGGATTTCCCCATTCCATATTAAGAAAATCACGCATCTTTGGACCTTTTGTTAAAATAGAACTATTTTATTAAATCCATTGCCATGGTAGTTCATTGATGAGTTTATTTTATAATGGTAAATAAATACAAATCAACCGTATATATAAATTAAACAAATTTGAATCATATTTAATGAGATATAATTTGAAAATGGAATTATATAGCATAGTGGAATTCAAACGAATTTATTTTTCATTATAACGTTAACATATTTCTCTATGGTTGAATTGATTTTTTCTTAGATGATGATCTTGGAATTTAGGTAATTTCACTTTATACCACTGTGAAAGAGCCCTATAAGAGAACATATTAAGTGTATCCAGAATCTCATTAAATTCTGTTGAATTTATTGTTAATATTAAATATTATCATTATAAAGTGGAATTATAATTATTCAATTAATTTTGATCATATATATTAAATCATGGGATATTTGAGTTTATAATATTTAAGTTGAAGTTTATCTCCTTTTTATTATTTACAGGGTAATGAATAAATAAATATTTATTCTTCTATTTAATAAATATATTAATATATAAATATTAACATAATACATGAATATTAAGAAAATATTTATTTGATATTTTAGGGAATATAATATTAATTATTTTATCGAATGAATAATACTTAATTGAATAAATATTTTATTATTCAAGGTTCAATAAATTCCATGGTGGGATTAATGTATCAAGTAATAAGTATGATGAAAAAAATATATTTTATTTAATAAAATTTTAATTAATAAATATTTATTTATGAAATAAATGACAGTTAAATAAATGCATCCCATGTGATATACTAATAATAGTATTATTTTTATTTAACATGGGGACTACTTATATTAAATATATTAACAAGTGAGTATGTATAATTATCAATTGTTTCAACCCTAATTATAAATTCTATATTATATCAATTTGGATAGAAGGGAGAGACAAGTTTTGAACAATAAAAAGATATCTATAAATCTATTCAGACCTAGAGAGAATAATCCCCCCAAATTCTCTCTCAAGAACATAAAGTGATCAAAAGAAATATTTACTGTGATCAACAAAAAATGAAGTGATGCTTTAAGTTCTTTTGTGCTATCACTAGAAATACCATGAACATTATATAGTGATTCATACAGAATGTGTGGATATAATTGTAAGCTACACTATTTAGATTCCCAACAACAATGATAATTATAAAAGAGTGGAAACATGTTTTAATCATAGGAATTCCGAGTTTTAGGAAATTATAGTAATAAATTAATTATAAATTAAATTTGATAGATCCTGCCTAAGAGATGTGGGTATTTACTTAGGTATTATATTTATATATTATCCATTTAAAATGATGAGAACCCATAATTGGGTACCCAAGAACTACTTATGATATTTCCTAGAAGCTTAAATGGAATCAGAGTAGTCACATTCAAATTTATAAGTATTTATAATTTATTTGATATATTTCCTACATTTATTTTTTAATTTTTTAACTCTAAAATATCATTCTTAATCCAAAATTCATGATAACATATTTGCCTAATTTTTTATGGCCAAGAATAATACAACATATGAAAATAATTATCTGAAATCTCATTATAAGGTCCTAAGGCTGCTAGTTTCAAGACTTTTCAACAGATTATGAAATAATAAATTACAAATTTTGAATCCATGATCTTCTCACACAAGGTGTATGCTATGTAAATCTCATCTCTCAATGTTTTTTATTATGATTCATCATTACACATCATGTATTGATTGTAAATACAATATGTAGTTTTATAGGGATTACATATAATGTATCTGCCATGAACGTCACGTATCTCCACTTATTATCAACCTTCTATAAAATGTGACAAGCCTTTTGTCAATAAAAAACATCATTACACATAGTGTACTGACTTCCAGCCAAGTGATGTAGGGAGATGTGGACTACCTGATGTGTAGTCAATATGTACATGTCCTGTTCCATGTAAAAAACTCTAATAGGCACAAATTGAAATTTTTTGAATCCCTTTTTGGCCAACACAAAATTTATTTTAAGTGGGATAAAAATTACATGGAATATAGTTGGATTTACATTCCATGTGATAGGTGTAAGAATAGAGATCTTCTTTTCAGGTATGTTATCCTTTTCTGGTCGTTATGGAGAAAAAGAGGAATTTCTGGAAATTTCGAAGTACACGTCATGTGCTTTATGAGCACACAGAATGTACTTTATAAGTACGCATCGTGTCCTTAGTTACCGTAGGTATCCATGTAGTGGTTGTGTAGCGTCAATTCACACGGCCATGTGGGGGTGACCTGGAGGCCGCTTAAAGCAGAGTAAAGAAAAGGCAAGTACACGCCGTGTACTTCAAAAGTACACACCGTGTATTTTATTTTTTATTAAACGCACTATGGTCACGTCTGATAGACAGAACGTCCTTCTTCTAGGTTTCTTTCATCTAAGAGAAACCATATGGCTGCACTTCTTCTCCAAGCCCTGATCCACGGACTGATCTCTGATTCGACCGCCGTCGATTGCATTGGGATCTCCTCGGTAAGCTCTTACTTCTGATTGAGCATCGTTTCCTGATTCATCTTCTTTTCCAAGTTATCTTCAGTTGAACGTTTTGATTGTTTTTGTAGATCCACGATGTTCTTGGGTGATTCAAGGCTTGAGTCTCAAGCATATCGATCTCCCATCACCGAGATAGGTGGTTTGTTCCTTTTCGTTGAATGTCTTTGAGTTATATGTGCAATTTTGGCCAATACCCTTAATTGAGGTATTGTGAGTTTATTTTTTTACCCTATTAATTACCTGACATTCTTGTATTCTTGAGTAGAGGTTAATTGGATATGAATAGGTTTTAATTCTTTGTTTTGGTTGTTTTTTCCAATGCATGTTCTATTTACGACCATTTGGTCATACTTCGCCTTTTGGCTGCCTTGCCTATTTTCCCACTCCTAGTGTTGTAGGGTGGATTTTTTGTATTCTGACATGCTTGATATGTTTTAGACTATTTAAATAAGTAGTTATGGAGGTTTACTCTGGCTGTATTTCATTTCTATGCTTGTTTGACTTACATAGGGCCACGAGAACCTGGTATAGTAGACTATAATGGGAATTTAACGAGTGAGCTTCCTCAATGAGTCTTTCAGAACTTTAGGCTATAAGGGGAATTGACCGAGTGAGCTTCATCATTTAGTATTTTACCACTGAGGGATATAAGGGGAATTGACCATGTGAGCTTCCTCAGAGAGTCCTTGACTACCTTAGAATAGAAGGGGAATTAACCATGTAAGCTTCCTCAGAGAGTCTGGAATCACTTTTGACTATAAGGGGAATTGTCTATGAGTGCTTCCTTAGAGAGTCTTTATATATTATTATGACTAAAATATAGGGGATAGGCTGCGTGTACTTCCCAGAGGGTTACCTTTCTATATTATCTTCTTATTTGATATGTGGAACTATTTATTTCTAAGTACTTTTTTGTTTACTGCATCATTGATTATTTCCTTCCATATATATTCACTGACTATTAGGCACGAATCTTCAGGTGGTTTCCTACTGGGATTTAGTCTCACGCCATTTATGGGTCATGATTTCGGGCACAAACAGATTATATTACTGTAGGTATAGATAAGGGAAAGTTCCATTTTACTTCAGGTACTTGATATGATGTGGAGCAGGAGAGCATGGTACCAAGCTGAGGCTTGCGATGCTGAGGATCTGTTTATTTGTTTTCTTTTGTACCTTGGATTAGTACTATCTGTATTCTAGAATTGTGACTTATTTGGATACTTTCCTAGACATATGTATCATGCATCATTATATATATGTTCCAGCTGTTTATTTCTTCTAGTTTCATTGTTCACTTTTTAATGGATTATTATTATTTATGTTGTTTTTATTATAGCCTCCCCCTATGTTACTCGGCCAATGATAGAATAGTTTCTCTACTATCACACCTAAGGCCCTCGCTTCTAGTTGGCAGCCTCTAGCATTTGGGGAAATTCACTTAAGGCCATGTGACCAACCGGGTACGGGGCGCCTCTGGGTGGCTTCTAGAATTGGGAAGTTAGAAAGTGGTATGAGAGGAATTCTTTTCACTTGACTTACTATTTGGAGCCTATATATAGGGATAGAATGGAATAGGTACTTGGTAATATGTTGTTCCTGGGAGTAGCTAACCTGTGTATAAGTAAAAGCCAATCTACCTCGTTTATTGTTGTTTTTCAGGTTTTGCAGTTTTATAGTTGATTTGATTTCATCGTTGGGTGATCTACATGTTTTGTGTTGTTACTGTTAATGTTATTGAGGTTTTATTTCTGTTAAAACCCAATTAAGATGATGTTATGTCATCTCATGCATCATATAGTCACTTTCTAGAAATCACATGTCATGCATTCTTTCCATGCCATCTAGGATACATTAGAGATTGCATGTTTTTGTGATAGATGTTGTGTAGAATATTCATGTTGTTGTGATACATTCCTTGAAAATAAATACCTACTGTTTGGTAGGGTATTGTTTGTGTATAGTTTTGTTTAAATGAACTCCAAACTTTGGTTCTTGAGGTGTTATGGGCCCTTGTGGACTGGAATTTGGTGGATAATTTTCTTTTTTTTCCTTGTTATAACATGTATAAGATTCCACTCTTTGATTCCAGGGAGTATGGGCCCTCACGGATCGGAATTTGGAACTTTCGATGTTCATTTCAGTGTTTTTCTAGGTTCCAAAGTAGTTTCTAAGGCTTATTGTTTAGAGAAACCCAGAGTACACGCCATGTAATGTTAAGTACATGCCATGTGTTCTTCTGTTTGGGAAGAAACTGTTTTTCTTAAGTACATGTTGTGTACTATCTGTACACATCGTGTAGTCTCTAACCGTGTCACTGGCTTTGTGGGCAGAGACAAAGGGTAGGGAAATTCTTGTGGGAATACATTGTGTCCTGGTTGTACACGCCATGTCGTGTTGACCCTATGTCCCCCTATATGACTAACAACACAGATGGAAAAACCTTAGGTTATATATGCTGTGTCCGTTCCAAGCACACCGTGTAGTATAATCTTGGAACCCGACCATGTAACGAACAACATTGGTCAGTGTTATCCTTTCTAATACACATCGTGTTCTGGAACATGCAGTGTAGTGTGATTCGTGTATCTGGTCGTGTCACTAATAACATGGGTTGGTGAATCTCATCTAGTAAACGTTGTGTCTGGAGAGATCACACTGTATATCCTTCATCTAGGAGGACCGTGTGTGTTATCCATGTAAGAGAAATCAGGTAGGGGAAGAGAAGTCAAGTACATGCTGTGTGTTAGGCCAACACGCCATGTGTATGGGGCGTTACATGACCTGGGATGGAAGAAGTACATGCCCATGTGGAAGGCTTAAGGGAACACGTCGTGTAGTAATCATACACACCGTGTAGTCATGTTTTATAAAACTTTAATGCTTTATTTATCCAGTTCCCTTCTAATGCTTCTAGTTTCAGTCCCTGTTAATCTTGATCTAAGGTGTGCATCTGACCTTACAGAGTCATGCCACTGAGATGTCCTCCAGTTGTATGCTAGTCAAATGGAGGTGATTAGACACCAGACTTGACTGATCAGGGACTTCTAGAAGATCCTCCAGTTGCGCTATTCTTGGCACCAACCATTGTACCTGACAAAGGAGTTGATTCTTAGTTCATAGAGGTCTTTATGGGGATAATTTAGACATTTCATGGCGTGCCGCCTCCTACCCGGTCAATGGTAGAATTTACGTGGGTCTTTCAGCAACATCATCCTCCAACCGTCTCTAGGGATGGAGGACCCCAGGCTGCAGAGTCATGGCTAGAAGCCACGTTCATGATATTCGAGCATCTGGAGAAACCTCCAGAGATGAGGGTGAAGCTCTCTACCTAAATTCTACGAGACTACTCGAAGAGGTGGTGAGATGTGATCTCATAGGCAGGACACTATAAGAATATGGATTGGGATGAGTTCCAATGCATCTTCTATAATTACTGCTAGCTGGAGACCTTGAGGTCCGATCGAGCCTGAGAGTTCATGAGTTCGGAGCAGGGTACTCATTCTTTTATGGAGTATTCCTCTCGCTTCACAGAGTTGTAGAATTTCACACCTATATTCCAAGAGGTAACGAGTTTTTCCATATAAGGAAGTTTGAGGATGGTCATAGACACGATATCTGATCATTAGTGAACATCTTCAGGTTTACTTTGATATCCTTTATTTTCAACCAGGCAATGATCACAGAGCGAAATATAAGGGATTTTGGAGTAGTGGGATAGGGCGGTTCAGCAACCAGGGTTAGTGCTTCTCCAGCCAATAGTAGGAAGCACCATAGGGAGACTGCACCAGGAGATCAGAGTAAGCAGGATACATCTTCTGGTAGCCAGGTGGTGTGCTACCAGTGCTAGAAGTGTGGGCATACAAGACCATATTTCCCGAGGGACCCAGTGAAGTGCTGATCTTGCGGCAAGATGGGTTACATTCAGCTCTTCAATCAGATCTTTTCACCAGTAGCTGGTGATATGTGTTCTTCTATGGCTCTTCATTCAAGAGCAGTACCACCGATTTCTCAGTAGTCTTGGAACTGGAGTTCTTCTGGCCATTCAGGCCGTGGTGGAGGTCAGGGTCGTAGTATCCAGTCGCCCGGTTTTCAGCAACAATAGGGTGGATCAGCTCAGAGTGGTCATGACAGGATCACAGGTCTGCGTTGTAGGACAGAATTTTGCTGTGGAGCAGACCCAGTAGGAGTAGGATCCCGGACCCTCTACAGTTCGAGGTACAATCTTAGTTTCATCAGTTTTATCTTCATCTCTTTTAGATAAAGGGGCTTCCCAAAGATTTATATCCATATTTGTTGTGGAGAGCCTTGTGCTCTTCATATCTTCTTCTTCTGATATCTTGACGCTAGACACTCTGTTGGGGACTAGAACGCTGAGTGTACATCAACGTAAGGATTTCCCTCTAGAGGTTGGCAGGAGTCACTTCTTATGGGATATCTATGTCCTAGAAATTATAGGGCATGACATCATTCTCAGGATGGACTGATTAATTCTTTTCCAGGATGTTGTTGATTTCTAACGTCGTAGGGTGAGTTTCACATCACTAGGGGTAGATCATTTCTACATAAGGGAGAATGGGATGTCCAAGAGAGAAGATCCGGACCTGAGCATCATGGGTTGGGAGGAGTTACATCCCAGATGGATAGTATATATATGGATGACCAGGGGACTTCACAGATGGACTTTTCTCTAGTGGTGGATCGTTTTAGGGACATCTTTCCAGAGGATATTTCAGGTTTTCCTCTAGAGTGTGAGGTAGAAATTTCTATTGAGCTTCTTCCAGAGGTGGCACCGGTGTCTATTCTGCTTTGTAGGATGGCTACATCAGAGTTGCATGAGCTTAGGGAGAAATTGGAGGAGTTGCAGGGAAAGGGTTTTATCCGACCCAGTACTTCTTTTTGGGGTTCATCTGTTTTGTTTTCAATGAAAGCAGACGGTACCGTCAGGATTTGTGTGGACTATCAGAAGATGAACCAGTTGAAGATAAAGAACTGATATCCCTTTCCAAGGATTTATGATCTCTTTGATCAGCTTCGAGGAGCCCAGGAGTCATGACTTGAGATTCAGTTAACCTCAGTTGAACATTAGACCATCTGATATACCTCTTATAGCCTTCCGGAGCAGGTATGGTCTATACAAGTATATGGTTTTGCCATTCAGTCTCATGAACGGGCCTGTAGTTTTCATGGAGCTGTTGAACTGAGTGTTCTATCCATACTTGGATTCTTCTGTGGTTATCATCATGGTTGATATATTGGTGTACTCTCACACTCTACATGACCATTCCACACATATTGAGATCATTTTGAGTACACTAAGAGAGAATTAGTTATATGCTAAGCTCCAAACATTCCACTTTTGGATGGTTCAGATTCACTTCTTGGGTCATGTTTTCTCAGAGTTAGGAGTATCAATAGACCAAGATAAAGTGAGAGATGTAGTTTCCTAGGAGCATCTGAAAAATATATTTGAGGAACATAGTTTTATAGGGCTAGCTAGATACTACAAACCTTTAATACAAGACTTTTCATGCTTAGCAGCACCACTGATGGGTCTGACTATGAAGGGTGCAAAGTTCTTGTGGTCAGATTATTGTGAGTAAGTCTTTCACGAGTTGAAAGGGGGGTTGACTTCAACACCGATACTTATATTTCTATAGCCGAGAAAGAGCTATATTGTTTACTGTGATGCCTCAGGTATCAGGCTAGAAGATCTACTTTTGCAGGGAGAAGGAGTCGTTGCGTACGAATCTTAGCAGTTGAGGCCACATGAGAGGAATTACCAAACACACGATCTCGAGTTGGCGGAAGTTGATCATGGATTACACTGTTGGACACATTATCTTTTGGAAGAGCATTTTTTGGTTTTCACCGACCAAAAGAGTATCAAGAATATCTTCACTCAGCATGATCTAAATTTGGGAGAGTGAAGGTGGGTCGAGTAACTTCAGTCTTTTGACTTTGAGCTTGCCTATAGGCCTGGAAAGGGAAACACCGTAGCTGATTTGTTGAGTAGGAGGACTCAGTTACAAGCAGTTCAGGAAGACTTTAGTGAGCGGAAGATTATGGATCTGTTCTCTGAGATGCATTTGGAGGTTCATGATAGATAGGGGCAGACATTTCTTTCTTATGTAGCTGCTACCTCTATTCTTCTTTATCGAGTGAGAATGAGTCATATATCAGATTCTGAAGGCCTAGTCCTATGGGAGAGTGAATCAGGAGAGGAACCTATTCTTGGATGGACCATAGGTGAGGATGATATCTTAAATTTCCTGGGGTGCATATGGGTGTCAGCTGACATACGTGAGGAGATGATGCGGGACATTCATTTCCCGATTTGGGCAATTCATCTTGGTGTCACCAAGATGTATCATGATCTACACCATTAGTATTAGTGGCCTGGTATGGAGAGAGAAGTTTCTTATTTCATCATGAGGTGTTCCACCTGTCAGCAGATGAAGGCAGAGAATCAGGGAAAAGGAGGGATTTTGCAGTAGTTAACCATTCTTGAGTGGAAATGGGATGATGTCGTGATGAATTTCCTATTAGGTTTACCAAGGTCGCCTTGAGGGAATGATGCAGTATGGGTGGTCATTAACAGACGCACAAAGGTTGTTCAATTATTGCCTATCAAAGAGACCTTTAGTGTCGATTACAAGGGATGGTTGTACATCCGAGATATTGTACGCCTTCATGGAATTCCAAACTCCATTGTTTTAGATAGGGATTCACATTTTATTTCTCGGGTATGGTAGGGGCTTCAGAAGGCTTTGGGAACACAAGTACTTTTGAGTACAACTTACCACCCCTAGACAGATGGCCAGTCTGAGCGTACGATTCAGGAACTTGAGGACATGATTTGGGCATTCATTATGGATTTTGGAGGTTCTTGGGAGAAGCACATACCTCTTGTGGAGTTTTCTTACACAATAATTTTCAACCAACTATTCAGATGGCACCTTGTGAGGCTTTTTACGGTAGGCCATTCCGATCACCCTTATGTTGGCTGGAGGTTGGAGAGGTAGCTATGCTAAGACCACATCCTTTCCAGGAGACCAATGAGCAGATAGATTTTATTGGGAAGAGGATGGATACATCACATTCTCGATATAAGTCCTATGTCGATCAGTGGAGACGACCTCTGGAGTTCAAATTTGGGGATCGGGTTTTCCTGCGTGTCACACCGAGGTTGGGACAGAGGAGGATGAGGAGAGAAGGTAATATTTCACCGAGGTACGTCGGGCCATTTGAGTTGTTGGATAGAGATGGGTTGGTTTCTTATTGGTTGCAGTCACCTTAGAGGTACCGAGCTATAGACGACATCTTCCACATTTCGGAGGTTCGACGTTACTTTTCAGACCCGTCTCATGTTTTCCATCCCAGGGAGTTTGAGTCAAAAGTGGGAACATATTTAAAGAAGCATCTTATCTTGTTTGTCGATCATAGTACAAAGGTTCTCCATGGCTAGTATGTTCCTCTGGTATGAGTGCTATGGCAACACGGGTGAGTACAAGATGAGACTTGGGAGAGGGAGGCTGATGTACGAGCATAGTGGTCAGAGTTGTTCGGGGTTTCTTCTTCTAAGCTTCCAAGCTAAGGAAATTCGGGGACGTCTTTCTTTACGGGGTAAAGTTCATAAGAACCCGGATCATCTTTTCTGATATTTTTCCTTTTTTGGTCATTTTGGAGAAAAAGAGGAATTTTTGGAAATTTTTGAAGTACATGCCATTTACTTTATGACTACACGCAGTGTACTAAGTTACCGAAGTAGCCGTGTACTGGACGTGTAGTGTCCATGCTCACAACCATGTGGGTGTGACCCTGAGGCCACTTAAAGGAGAGTATGAAAAAGAAAATTACATGCCGTGTACTTCAAAATTACACGTCGTGTATTTTTTTTTCATTAAATGCACCAGGGTTGCGTCTGACAGACATAACATCATTCTTTTAGGATTCATTCATCTGAGAGAAACCGTACGACCAAACTTCTTCTCTGAGACCGCAAGCCTCTGACCGATCTTCGATTCAACCATTTTCGATTGCATTGGGATCGCCTCGATAAGGTCTTCCTTCTTCTTGAGCATCGTTTCCTGATTCCTCTACTTTTCCAAGTTATCTTCAGTTGAGATTTTTGAGCGTTTTTGTAGATCTATGGTGTTATTGGGTGATTCAAGGCTTGATGATCAATTATATCAATCTCCCAACATGGAGGAAGGTGGTATGTTCCTTTTCGCTGAAAGTATTTGAGTTATATCTACATTTTTGGCCAATACCCTTAATCAGGGTATTGTGTGTTTACCGTTTTACCCCTGTTAATTTCCTTCCATGCATGTATACTTGAGTAGAGATTATTTGGATATGAATAGAGTTTATTTCTATGTTTTGGATGTGTTTTCCCATGCATGTTCTATTTACGACCGTTTGGTCCTGCTTAACCTTTTGGCCGCCTTGCCTGTTTTCCCACGCCTAGTGTTTTAGGGTGAAGTGTTTCTATTCTAACATGCTTGATATGTTTTAGAATGTTTAGCCAAGTATTTATGGAGGGTTACTTTGGCTGTATTTCATTTCTATGCTCGTTTGACTTACACAGGTCCGTGAGAACTTGGTGTAGTAGACTATAAGGGGAATTGACCGAGTGATCTTCCTCAAAGAGTCTTTGATCACTTTAAGCTATTAGGGGAATAAACTGAGTGAGCTTCCTCAGAGATTCTTTGACCACTTAGGGATATAAGGGGAATTGACCATGTGAGATTTCTCAAATATTCATTGACTACCTTAGTCTAGAAGTGGAATTGACTATGTGAGCTTCCTCCGAGATTCTTGAATCACTTTAAACTATAAAGGGGAATTGACTGTGAGTGCTTCCTCAGAGAGTCTTTATATATTCTTTTGTCTGAACCAGAGGGGATAGGCTGCATGTACTTCCCAGAGGGTTACCTTGCTTGATTATCTTCTTATTTGATATGTCGAACTGTTAATTGCTGAGTACTTTCTTGTTTACTACATCTTTGCATATTACCTACCATATATATTCACTTATAGTTAGGCACAGATCTTCGGCTGGTTGCTTACTGGTAATTAGTATCACATCCTGTTTGGGTCATGCTTTTGGGCCTAAAATTATTATATTGTTGTAGGTATAGATAGGGGAAAGCTCCATTCTACCTTAGGTACTTGATTTTCTATGAGATGGAGAGCATGGGACCAAACTGAGGCTTGCGATGCAGAGGAGCTTTTTATTTGTTTTATTTTGTACCTTGGTTAAGTACAATTTTTATTCCTACATTGTGACTTGTTTGGATGCTTTCCTAGACATATGTATCATGCATCATTATATATATGTTCCAACTATTTATTTCTTCTAGTTCCTCTGTTCACTTTTGTGTGGATTATTATTGTTTCCACTATTGCTATTATATCCTTCCACTGTGTTACTCTTCTAATGAGGGCATAGTTTCCCCACCATCACACCCAAGGCCCTCGCTGCTAGTCGGAAGTCTCTGGAATTTAGAGAAATGTTCTTGATTCCATGCGACCAACTCGGTATGGGCTCCTCTAGTTGGCTTATGGAACTGGAACGTTACAATAGGTGTCATTCCACTAAAGGTGAACATTGGGTGTTTCTTTTCATGTCGTGTGGGTATAAATTATTATATTATTCTTAATTTAAATACTAGAACTAAAATACATGTAACAATTAGTTTTCATTCCCTGTAATTTACACAAATTTCTATCAGTACACACAAGGAATTTTATGGCATGCCATGTAGTCTCACACGATTGACAAATCGTGCAACATAATCCACGAAAGTACATACTATGCATATTTTCACATGTCATATAGGAATACATACCATATAAGTACACAATATATAATATGGACCATTCACAACATCAATAAAATGACACATGGAGTGGCAGTACTTTTTTTGTGTATTATGTTCCAAAATAGGATTTAATCTGACACAGAAGGTACACACCACATTGCCTCCTTAATACACACTGTGCACTTTATTGTTTTAAAATTAAAATTAAAATTATTTAATTTATTTAAAATAATACATTATGGTAATCTAATTATATCTCATGGAATATTTCTAAAAATAGTACAATATAGAATTAATTAATTGGTTAAGTGATTAATTAATTAATTATAGTAAATTTATATTAATCAGATTGAATTGAATTAAATGTATGAAAATGTAAATGTGAAGTAATTTCATAGTATGATTGATCATGAATAGGATTGACTTGTTAATTTTTTTATTTATTACATGGTTTTATTGGATAACTTATTATTAAATTAAATTTGATGATTTTTAAATCATCCCTTCCTCCTTTGTTATGTATAGGAATGTTCGGAAAAGGTTTATTCTATTTAACCCTAAACATATAGTAACCCTCACCTATGAGTGACTACAAAATTTTGAAGGATGTATCTTCAAGTTAGAACAGGATGTTCAAGCCCTGATATTAGGTGGATCATATAAGGAGATATATAAGATTTTTAAGAAGTGTTGCAAATAGATCCAACGATGTTCTGAAAGAGTTTTCCGCCTATGGACATGGTCAATTTTTATCCACTCAATAAACCAATCAATAGATCAAAAATCATGATAATATCACAAATTTAATTTATTTTTTTAGTTCATAGTTATTTATTTATTTACTCGATGTGGGGTTTATTTGGATAATTAAACATGATCAATAAAAGTAATTAAATTAATTATCATAATAATTTTAAATAAAATAAAATTATTATGTGTCAATTATTTTTTAGGTCATGCAAATTTAATTATATAAATTCCACATAATATTAAAAATAATGTGAAGAATAAAATAAAGTATAACTATAAATAAGTAAAAAAATATCTCTCAATAAAAATATTAAGTCATAAAAATAACATCTATCTTCTATATTGAGATAAAACCGTAGTTAAATTTTTACTTAATCCATAGTTAAGGAAACTTTTAATTAGTAGGGAGTCTTAACAATGATAAGATGTTTTAATAACCAAATTGGTGTTAGAGGTGATCAATATAGTATACTTAATATAATCTAGAGGAAAGTGTTGAGGACATCTGAGTATAGGATTTTAGAAACAGAGAGTCTACTAAAAAAATCAAGGAACCGTCAGTTAATACAGTTGGAAAGTGGAGCCAACCTAAATACCTTCGTGTAATTTTCATGTTTATAGTCAAGGTTATGATAAGGTAAACATATATTCTTAATAGTAGAATATTTCAGTGATTGGATATTCAAAATCCAAAAGATATAATTATTATAATTTGATATAATAACAGAAGATTAATTAATTAAATTAATTAATTACATCATTGCATGTATTCCATACAACGTAGTAATAATATATATTTATTTACTATAGAAATAATAAATTTAACCACAGAAACCCTAGGATCAGTATTGGAGAAATAAAGTTTCTAAATGAATGAAAACTTCTAATAGTTGTACAAAAACTTGTGTATTCCACTTCTACATAAAGATTTGTTTTATGGGTTGGAATCTACTAATCCTGATCATCCACCTTATGGAAAAAATGATGGTGAGAAGGATTCCTACATGATAAATGTAGAGGGATATTAAGATTTTCATTTTATTATGTCATTAAATATTTCTAAATTGTTGAGGCTTCATCATAATTAAATGTATATATACCCCATGAAAACTAATATCCAAGAACATAAAAAGATATATTGATTTTAAAGACAAAAACTATTTCATTGAATGGTATAATTGTAAACAAGATGTTGAAAACCAATCTATTAATCACAAATATAAGATGTTGAATTATATTGAATAATTAACAAAGTCGAGATTATATATGGATATGAAATTATCTATTGATATCGTATTATCATCCTTACTAAATTTCGCATATTCATTAAGAAATATAAATAAGATATTCCAGAATCTTTTTACTATGCTTCACAAAGTTGATAAGGAGTTGTGGGATCACAGTTCTTCACCCTTTATGGTGAATGATGTGAGGGAAAGGATGATAAGTATATTATAAGTTTTGGGTTGATGGTACATAAATAATATCCATCAAAGTGGTAAAACTATTTAGAGGGATAGAAATGAACACGAGGATATATACTTCACATTTGGAAGGAAAGGTCACTAGAAGAAGAATCACAATGAATTGAAGAAAAACCAAGCTAACGATGCTAATTCAGGTATTTTCATAATTGCATGAAATATTTTTTTATTTCTTTATTAAATAATATATGTGAGTAAAAATTGTTTTACATGTACAAAAACCTAGGATGATCAGAAACAATAATATAAGTAAGGAGAATTTTGATGTGGTTGATAGGGATAGACTCATACATATTCTAAAGAATATTATAAATTTACGATTAATAAGTTGACTAATTCTTGTAAAAATACTATTATTTATGGATTTTTACCATTTTTTTTCTCAGTGTCTAGTTTTAGATACAACGTGACATTATTTTATATTTGAATAAAATTTAGTTACATTATATCTTACTTAATTAATAATTTAGTTATAATTGAATTATAGATGTCCAAATAGCAGTGATTAATGATAAATATAAAATAAATACTCAAATAAAACCTATATTTGTGACGATAATTATCTATAAAGTAAAACTAAAATTAATTTTAATTAATATACCCAAAAGGGTGTTTAGACTCTTAGGAGATTAAAATATTTGGTATTTTACATGTTTACTTATTATATTTTAAGAGAGTGAAACCTTTATAGAAAAAATGTATTATTACCACAAAAATTCTAGAATCAATTTAGATAGATACATGTGAACTATTATAAGGGTAATCAAGAGGTAAATTCATATAGTTCAAGAGATTTTCTTTATGTTATTTTGTAAATGTAGATTAGTTTAGTGAATATACTTGGTTAAAAAATTTAAGATCTTCTAGGTGGGTTAATTTTTGAATATATTAATAAATTATTCATTGATAATTTTGATGTATAGTGGAGCTATTCAAAAACCCACATTACCAAATACACATCATTGCAATGATGTAGTAAAAACAGTATCATGGAAAATTCTAAAAAGCATTTAAGGTCTTCCATAATTCCTTTCATGATTCGTTACACAAATAGTGGTGCTAACACTTATATAAATTCCATTTATATTGACTAATGGATATCATATGTGTTATAATATTAAATAAATCCATTATTTTATAGATTCATGTGTTTTGATGATAACCATTTTTAATGACAATTTTACCAACAACATACAGAAAGAAAAAACCTAGTGTATCTTAGTTAATTATCTTACAAGATGCATATGATAAAACAATACCTAATATAGAAAGGTATTAAACAAGTGATTGATTAAATTTCTATAAAAGGGAGGAAATTATCATTTGAGATAGAGGGAAGAAGATAGAATTAAATAAAGTGAAGTCCCCAAATTGACATGATTTGGTATAGGAATAAAAAACTCTCTAAGATTTAGTGGTCAGAGGTATTCTAGTGAGAAATACCTTATGAGAAAGATAAAACAAAAAATTGGTTTTTTATTTACCAAGTTTTTTGATATATTATTCTATGATAATAATTATTACTTTTCCTATAAGGATGTAGTAAATTGAAACAAGTTGTGATTTGAAAGATCATATTAATTTAGGGAATGTATTCCATGTACCCAAATCCAGTTCTATAGTTTGGTGATTTCTATAGTTTATGAAAATAAGTTGGTGGTATTAAAGATTAATGTGTAAATATAATTTAAATTTGGTACCTATAATTCATGATTGGTTATTGAATATTTCAATGATGTTAAGGAATAGACTATGATGAAACCATTTCACTAGTCATCAGATTAAAATCCATTAGAATCCTACATGTCATGGGAATATTCTATTATTTTATAATGTTTTATATGGTTATAAATACCACCTTCCTTAATGGATAACTTGTGGAAGATTTCTATATTATGAAACCAAAAGGGTTGGTGACACCATAGAATTCCAATTTGGTATGTAATTTTCAAATATACATCTATGGTTTGAGGCAAGAATCTGAATCCTAGAATATTCATTCTCATGAATACATAAGAGATTTTGGTTTTATGAATAAATAATATGATCCATGTGTCTATAAGAGGCCATGGAGGGAACCATATTTTTTCAAGTCATTTATCTTTAAAAAATATAAAAAACATATGTCAAGTATTATAGTTAGTTGTGACTAAGATAAAATCATTTCTCTAAGAATGAATTAAAGTAGACACCAAATTTATTTGTAATATGATATACTAAGATATATATATATATATATATATATATGTGGTTTCATAAATAAATCCATAGTATTTATGATAGATTATGTATTTTATTTATTTTTACATCTTAATTTAAGGAATTTATCCACACAAATTTATTAATTTATAGGAAATTATCACATATTTAATTTATAGGATTTTTTTAAATTTTTATTAAATTTTCCAAAATTTATGGTTTCAATTAATTTTTTAATAATTTTTAAATTTTTTATAAAAAAACCTTAATTTATTATATTTTTGATATTCAAGCAGCATGTTCCAAAAGATGAATATAACTAAATGAAAGAATTTGGAAAATTCATCATCCTACATGTTTAAGAATTTGAATATGAAACAAATATATAAGGGGAATAATACTAAGGCCCTGATACATAAAGGCTATTAGGATTTATATGTAAAGGTCTCCACCTGATATATAATGGTTTCTATATTAATAAATAATAGTCATCCTAAGCCATATATTGAATATTTGGAAAAGGATTGATGCATAATCGATATGTAAAAGTAACTCATAAGGATTTATAAATTTTTTTAGAATAGTATATATTTTTACTATGATAAGAATATGACAATTTCTCAATATTTAAAGGTTATATATATATATGCATAATGGAACTTAGAGCTTAGGTAATTTGATGAAGTCTCAATCTTCACTAAGATATATATGTATTTTTACTCATACTTAAGGATTTTCAAAATCATAAGGGAATACATAATAATACTTCTACATTAGTATAGAGGAAAATTAGAAAAGTAATGGAATATTTAAGGGTTAATATGAGATTTTTTATATGAAAATGGAAAATTACCTAATACTCTTCAAACATAAGGGTTGATAATATGATGTGTTTTAGGATTTTTGAAAAATATAAAACATTCAATCACATCATTGGAAGGATGGTCATTCCATGAATAATCTTGGGAAAATTATAGTGGTACTACCTATTTATATATTTCAACGAAAAGGTTGAATAACACACCATAATGGTAGTGATATAGGTTTGAGAAGTATTGATTGTGCGTTGAATTCACACCATGGATTTTTTCCAAGAGAAGAATGAGAAATGATATTTTTTAGAAGATGAACAGATCAATCCTTGGTACCAATGTTCATGTGAAAATAACATTGAATATCATTAATAAATTAATAGATCACTCTATGGAATTTTTCATAGTTAATTAGATTATTTCTGGATTTTGTGGATTTGGTTCTCGATCAAGCATTACACCATGAAGAAGGGTGTTAATCAATGGAGGTGATTATGGAGGTAAAAGTTTAGGTATGTGGTATCATAAGAAGATAAGAATCAAAATCATAAGAAGGAATTCATATAGTGTTTTGGTCAAAAAATACAAGGGAACATTGATGAAGGAATACCAAATATAATGGGGGATTTTGGAATAATTAAAATCTGATAAAATCCTTGAGGACTATTTTCACATAGAAGGATCCTTCCCCTAAAGTGATGTATATGTAAAATCCATTCCAGTTGAAATTTTTATGTTATAGAATCTCACTACTACTCTTAAAGTAAATAGTTCCTTTAAATTTAGGGGGGTGGTCAAAGGTTGATGGCATATTATAGTTTACTATCATTTTTTATTTTTTTATTGAAATTATTTTCTATATATTGGACTAAATTGTGTTTTTCTACTCACTCATTTATTATTATTATTATTTTCTCCAAAAAATAACTATCTAATACTAATGGTAGTGAGTATATAAACCAAGTGGTGATCCATGGTATGTTATTGATGATTTCATTGAAAACTCAATATTTGTATCATAATTTTTTATATTTTTATAATAAGGATGTGACTATTCCAAGGATCGATGTATTGATTATCTATGTCTCGAATGTATTATACACTCGTTTATTCCATTCTATACCGACACATTATTCCCTTCCCTTCGCTTGGAAATCCCTTATAATTATTGAGTTGGGTAGGCCTAGAGATGAAACAACATATGAATGAACTGGGTCTTTGAATATGTCATGATATTGATAGAGGTATTTTAATAATTCTTAACTATTAGAGGTGGTGAGACTTGATGAGCCTAAATATCCCCAAGGTATAGTAAGATTCACAGTCAATGTATAAGACAATTACTCATGTATAATGAGATATGTTATAAAATTAATTCTAAAATATTAAAATATATAATAAAGGATCCCATTTCTATAAAACCTAGATTCAATATATTTCACACAAATTATTTTAACATTTTAATTTACATGTTTATGGTTGGTTTTTCATGCCTTCATATCAAAATCTCACTCACTTTTCATTATTTTTTAAATTTAAAAAAACCTAAACATATAATAAGTTTCAAGAATAATTAGTGATACAAAACAATATCTTTGAGATATGAATTAATTCAGCCACTATGTTATACTATGATAAATATAAAAAATCTTTTTTACCACCCCATTATAGGTGAGGTCAACATTCCTTGAAAAATTATTGAACAATACAAGGTTGAATAATTATAGAGCGTATTATTTCCTATTTCACATTGAATAAAATCTCCCCATGATAACATGTTAATGTGGAGGAGGCTATTATTATACTGAATAACATTACATACGCTTAAGAGTTTAAATATAACACATATTCCATGATATGTACATAAATTAGATCGTGAAAATTCATTTAGAATTATAGAAAAAAATAATAAACAGAACTAGTGAATTTTTATGGGGGTAATAGTGAAAAATATCTAACATTACATGAAAGAGTACAAATGATGAGTTCATAATAATTAGTGAAATGGGAATTCTAGTTGTCAAGGTGATACATAACTTTTTTTTTGAAATGATCAATTTTTTCTAGTATTACAGATAGTCTCATGTAAATAAGTACGAAAAGCATGTTAAAGGAAGTGATTTCCATATTTAGAAATATTAATTATGTTTTGGTTTTTTATATTACTTCATAAATAGATTAAGAAATGATTTGTTCCATTTTTGGTAATTTTATCAAGAAGGAACAATACAGTCACAATATATATTGTGATAATATTGTATCATATATACTAACTACGGTGACCCAAGATTTTGAAAATAAATATTAATTCATTTTAGATTAATATTCAATACATAACATCATGATACATGCTATAATAATTAATGTTAAGTATATTTAGTTAAAAGATATATAAAAATATTATTTAGGTATGTTATTCAACATCTGTCATAAATTTATTATAAAATTTTCCCCATCATGACATACCCTACTTAAAACATTTCTACATGATCCCCCGAAAATAAACATAAGAAAGGGTTATCTCAGAAGCATCATAAGGGTAAACCAGCGATATATTAATTGATCATCATATAAAATCATAATATAATAATATTGGTATGAGATAATGATCATTACATACAAAGTTCAAAAAAATTATCATGGATCATAATCATGAGTCACAGAATAAAACTTTAAAATTTAAAAGACATCAATCATAAGAGTGACAAATAATCATTATGAAATCATGAACAATGATTTTAAATCATAATCATAAAAAATTTCATAAATGTTTGCCACTATAAAATGCATAGGAAATATTTCATATGCCAAGGATAACTACTGGGACCATAAAATCATAGTGGATCATGCATCATCACCTGTTTCCCATGTCATAATGGATTATGAAAAAATACAAGTTTACCAGAGTGGATCAGGAATACCTATATATTTCCCCTGGTGGATCGAGTATATAAACTTATTTCCCATAATTATATAATGAGATATAAATATTTATCTAATGAATTAGAGGTCTATATAATTTTAAGCCCACCCATCATATAATGAAAACCATAACCACACACACCCACACACAAAAATATATATATATATATATCTGTGTGTGTGTGTGTTTCACAAAATCACAAAACATTCATCATATCATCATAACATAACCCATGAAAAGGAACTAAGTTTCTTAAAAATTTCGTCATTTCATCATAACATAATGCATGAAAAATAAATGTTTTTCATAAAAATGTAATCATCATAATCATAAGACATGTAGAGAAATAATCATGATGGTATCATCTGATAATATCCCTATTAAATCATAATTAACAAAAAATTATGTAATCTTAGATGAAAAATCATTTAAAATTTTCACTAGAATATTTCATGGGGAAAATACTCTTTTCAATTTCAAAACACTTATTTAAAATAAAAATACAATTATAAAATATTATGGAAAAAAATTTCTTCAAAAAGTACCATGGAAAATTTTAAAGTAATCATCACATAATTGTGTGGTCATGAAGCGAAACAATTCTATTTATGTTGAGTAAATTAAAACAAAATTTCCTTTTGAAATTTTCGATAACAAGTCAATAGTACATTATTCATAAAAAGGAAAAAATATTCCATTTATGTTTTTAAATAATTTCAATAATTTTTGGATAATAAATTATAAAATCATAATATAATATTAAAAACTTTCTCGGAAACATTATAATGAAAATATAGAAATGGAAGAAAAATATTTCTTACCAATGAGGAAATAATGTATATTTTTATTAAAAAAAGTTCCTAATTATTTTGAGTACCAAAGAGAGGAAAAAAGTAATATTACTTGGAAATTACGTGAATAACTAAAGGATAAGAATAATTAAATGGGTTTATTAGATAACTAAAATATAATTTCCTCAATTTAAATTCATGCATAAAAACCCCAATTAAATTGGGATTAAAACATAAACCTCTTACCTCATGTATTGTCATGATTCATTCATGTTAAAAACTCTTATAAAATAGATGTATATTTTTATTCATGTATTTAATAACTATAATAAAATATATCATACCATACATGATTTAAATATAACAGCTTTCACCCTTTTGCTAATAATTATTTGTTTAAACTACTATTTTATGTGATAACTGCTTTGTTTTTCATGAATGTTTTGGCTTAGAAGAACCAATCCATGTACTTTGACCATGATTAAATATTATTTTGAAATAAAAAAATTTCATGATTTTCATAATTAATCATTTTATACACTTATATAAATACTCATATAAAGTGGTTCTGAATAATGTATTACATCAATTTGTAGAGATGGTAGTTCGTACTTACACACGTGTTATGATTCCATTTTTAAATGGATAAAAAAATTAAAGGTAAATAATAATTCACATTTATAAAACCATACAAATATCATATATATCAAATATATTTAGTAATTCCATCATTATAACTATCAATGTGAAGTAGTGATGAAAAATGAAACAATTTTGTTCTTATAGGTGGTATTCCACATGTACACACGAGAAATGTTTTATTTTACCTTATGATAGAAAAATGGTGGATAAATTTTTTTAAATACTAATAAAAAAACATATGTATATTTTAGATACATAAGTGATTATTTAGAATGGATACAAAGAATTTTCATAGGACGTAGAAGATGAAATAAAATTGATTCTACTCAGTTAAGAGTTTTATATATTTTTTAAAAACCTATTTTGGATTACACATTAATCCTTGAATAGATGGTATTTTCGGAAGAACATAAGATCTATGATTTATTGAAGGAATATAATAAGTTGTTATTGTAGGTATTGGAAAACCTAAAAGGCTGGAAATGTTTGAATAAGTGAGGATAAAATGTGCACTTTTAAAAATGTGGGAAGGGACACACATGGAATTACTAAAATTATTAAATTAATATAAATTACTTTTCAGGTTAAATTAAATACAAAAATGATATTTTTATAATATTGGATGAATATAAATCTAAATAATCTTGTAAAATAATAATTATATATTCTTATTTGAGGTTTTAACCCCCTGCTAACCCTATTTACACTTACCATAATATCAATTTTTTCCCTTTAATAATTAATAATGTTACTATGAAAATAAATTTAACCTATAAATGGACCATATATTAAATTTTTAACAATATAATATTCACTTGCCTAAATATAAAATTTTTATGAATTAAAAATAATTTAATGAAATATTTTTTTATAAAATATCATTAATTTAATTTTTGGAACCATTCATTTAATATGACATTAATTTCCTCAAGATAATAATGTAATTATAATTTAAACTTATAAAAAATCACTACTATGTAATAGTTATCCAAATAATTTTTAGAATACAAAAATTCAGCCAAATTATATTACTTTAAATATTTTTGAAATCATTTATTTTATTTTTCTATTAATTTAATAAATTCCATTAAGGGGTTGCATAAGTATTTAAAGAAATTATTCAATCACTAAACATTTTATAAAAAATAAAATGATAAAAAGATCTATTAAACTTTCAAATAAATATTTATAATTGAAAATAACCTCATTAGTGTTTGTGTGATTTCTAGATGTTAAATATAAAAATTTTATTTTACTATTTGTGTCAAAATATTTTTCCTACAAGATTTAAATTCGTTTTCTCCAAATTTGTGGTTCCATTTTGATTAGAAATAAATAATATACATGAGAAGATGATAAGAATATAGAAAAAAAATTATATTAAAATTAAAATGGATGATGATAGTTTTCATAAAATATTCTTGTAAAATAATAAATGATTTGGCTTCCATTCCCCATAATATAGTCATCACAGTTATTTTTCAACTTATTATTTTTACATTTTTTTTATATTGGGATATTTTTTTTAAAAAAATGGAAATACCACCCAAATAACTCTTAAATTATTTATCCTCAAGTATTGTTTCTTATTTGGGAAGAATTTATAGCTCAATTGGTGGAATTTTGTTAATCTATATCTATATATAATTCTCCATATTTCCTAAAAAACGAAAAAATTAGAGATAAAGAGTCGATGGATTCATCAACAAGGTAATCCAAACTCTTTTCATTTTTTAATTTTGTTTTATACATTTTATTATCCCACTTATTTCAAAATTGTCAAAATAGAACATATGAATGTAGGAAAAATGGTAGGTAATTCTTCTAGTTATGGTATAAGTAAAAATATTATCTTTGAAAGAATTTTAATCAGATAATTTTAAAGAAAGATATAGATAGAGAGAGAAACTACTGAGTGAAAATTTGTGAAGTGATTTTGTAAGAAGATATTAGGAAGAAAAATTTCAACTAATAGATATTAGCACTATTTATGGGATTTAGAATGAAAACATTATATTCATAAAATAATGATTTCATTCATGGAAAATTAAGTTCCACATGAGGCCTAATCAGTGAATTCATGAATCAGAAATGTAATAAAAATATGAATTGTAGGTCATGTTCTTTTGGTTTAAATTAATTAGATTCTTGAAACTATATGAAAATATTAACTATATGTGGATTGATGTTACTTCCATCAATTAATGAAAATAAATAGATAACACCTTGTGATATTTTCAATGATGAAATATTGGGAAAGAAATATGTTATAAATATAAAAAAATATTTTATAGTCCTGAACATGATTTATTTTGGGATCTATATTTAATTTAATTTGGAAATTATAACTTATAATGTCTTTAGAATCTAGATTTACATATATTTTTTCTTATCATTCATTCCAACTTCCTTATAATTATTTTAGGGGCTATAGTAATTTTGATAGATGATTATTCTGATTTACTTAATGTATCCATGATTATAAATTGAAATGGGTTAATATTACTTATTTATATTATAATACTAATGTACTTTTTTGTTCAAAAAACAACATTATTATAGAATTTTACAATTTAAACTTATTTTCTTTTCTTGTTTGCAAAATCTTATTAAAATTCACTAATAATCATTAAATTTTTGAAAACCATATAAACACCATTTTTCATGATTTTTTTTGATATTGTAAGATTTGGTTATACATTTTATTTGAATGATTTTATCCTACTTGATTAATTGGAGATTTATTAGAGAAGATAATCATTTCTGGCATGGAATCCAAAACAATCTTGATGAAGTGAACTTTATAACAGCCCACTAAAATTCCTCTAATAACCATTATAAAAGACCAATAAATATGGAATTCTAAATTTAGTTAAAAAAAATCCAGATTAAATGTTCATTAAACTATAGAAAGTGTGAATTCAGTGGTTTTGATGGTGATCCATGTGGCCATGTTGAAAATGAAATTCTGGTTTAAATTATATATCCCAAACATATAACCCACTATTTTGATGATAAATTCTAGATTCCAAATCCAATTAGATTTAAATTTTACCATTTGTTAGAGGAAATATTATGTTGAAATTTCTTTTTTTATAACCAACCCAAATTCAGTCTTATAGAATCTTGTTTTTTTCCATTTGTTACAGTGATTAAAGCTCAATATAATTTATGGTCAACTATATAATAGTATTTAATTCACAAACCTTCCACAACTATATGAATACACCAATAATTTTTCACAACATATATAGATGATAGGTCAACCCAAGGATCCCAACATTTCAATTTAATGTATTGTATTTAATGGAAATTGAAGAAATTATTGCATTTTTTAGTTGTATTATTATAGTGCCAAAATATCTTCGTATGCATTTATCTTTTACATGTAAGTTGTAGAATCACCATTTCTTCTAAATAAAATTTATTATTATTATTATTTTATTTTTTATAATAACATTTTGATATTTTTTCATGAAGGTTTATATTTAATCACATAGTTAATTGAAAAATATTTCACCCAATAGTGGAGAGTTTTTTATTTCATTGTTTTCAATACTTTAATTCCACCATTATGAGTTTAATTCCATATTCCATTGAGATATTTAACTAAATAGAGGCTGAAACCACTTATGTTTTGATACAAGGTAGTTTTAAGGGAATTTTTTGGACATTATTTCATGTTATATCATGTTTTAATCACCTAATTTAATAGAGAATACATTCTATGATTAGTGGATCACTTCAATTCTGCCATTATGTTTACTTCGTGCTTTACATTATTAGAGATAAAGAGAAACCATATATTATAGTGTTCTTGAAAAATGATTCTCTAAGTGCTTTATTAATTAGACTTGGTATTATGTTAGTATTAACTAATGAGTGATAAGATCATTCCTTATCATGTCAAATGAATCCCTCTTGAGTTTATAAAGTAAAAATCATCTAAAAAGAATTTATCCAATCTACCCCCCATGAATAACCTAGGAGTAACCCATTCCCGTTAGTTGAATTCACCATGATATTTTTATGTAATAACCTTTATCAAATCAAATCCATGTTAGATACTTATAGACCAAAATGTATGTAGAATGTGTTTCTATAGGATCTTCTATAGTCTATGAGGATTTGAAAATCTCTTATGTGTTGTAATAGACCACTTCAACCTTATAAAAAATTAGGAGAAACCAAATCAATTCAATTTTGATATTTTTTATGATTCAAGGATATTTTTGACTATATCCCAACATTAATATCTATTGCTAGAATCTTACTTTTTTACTCCATTTTAAACATCAACCATTCTATACTTTTTTCAAGTGAAGGTTTTTCAAAGGATGTTTAGTTGATTTTTTCTTTTGCCTAAAAAATAATTTTCATTTGTATAGGAAAATATAATTTAAGAAGTGTTTATTTTGATAGTCTTATATAATTAATATAATACTTCAAAAAATTTATAATTCCATTCTTTGATATATCATTTTCTTACTTGAATATTTCAATACTTCTATTTATTCATGACATCTTGAAGTGGATTATATCCTTTTTAAATAGATGTCACATGAATAAATGATTCTATTAAAAAATCCCTAAAATAAATATTCTTCATGAATCATTAAATCTCCATATTTGAATATTATTTTTCATTGGTGTTTGAAAATTTCACTGATCATGATAAATTGATCAGTAGATCATTTCTTTTTCCATGATTCATTATTAACATATTAAAAGGACGTGCTATTAAAAAATATTAAAGAGATTAAAAATGAACATATACTTTTTATTGATGATCTAGTATGATTATTTCCACTGAGTTCATCCATTATTTATCATCACTTATTATTGAATATTTATAGTTTTATTCAGAATTTCCCTGATTTGTTATATCTTTAGTAATCTATTCTAAAGAATCACGATTTTTAGATTCCTTCCAAACATTCTTATGAAGGAATTTTTAGATATCATGAATAGAGTAAACTGATGAAAAATGATTTTAAACACCATTATCTATGCTAGATGTGAGAATATTACAGAGAGAAATATTTAAATTATAATTTGAAAATTTAAAAAATGTGATGGAATTTATCACTTTAATAGTAATATAACATAGTATTAGAATGATTATCTAACTGGATAGAATTTGAGATATAATAAATATTTATATAACTTATTTCCAATAAGAATAATCCATTACATAAAAAATTTGATAATATAAATACATTAGAAATTAATTTCAAGAGAGGGATCTTGACAAGGCATCAAAAAATAGCTAACAAAGAGTTCGAGATAAATGTGATCACTGGGTTATAAATATTTTCAGAAGACGAATCTGATACCAATTGTTATTGTTAGTGAAAAAAATGTTTTTAATTTCTTTAGTATTTGGATCATAACTCACCAACATTTTATAGATTATAATATAATATCTTCTAAGTGTATGATCTAATATATTTTTTTCTATGAAAGAGAAAAATATGTTTCGGTGTATATTTTCTTCATGGATCATTACCCATGATTTTTTAATGTAAAAATATCTTATACATTTTCTCTAATACTAATTTTTAGTCTACTAAAACGAAAAGGGATGAACATATAATGGAATCTTAAATAAAGTTCAATTGAAACTTTAAGGTTGAAACACCATTTTGTAAAAATTCACAATTGATAAAATAAGGTATAAATAGTATGAAATAGAAAAATAAACCCATGTAAACATCAATGTATATATAATAATAAAGTGTAATAAAAATTTGGAAAAATTTATATTGTAAAAAATACTTTTTGGAGTAATGAATTTTTACTTTTCGATGATCCATTTCAAAATAATATCCAAAAAATGATAAAAATAATTATACAATAATATATTAAAGTTAAAAATAGAGGATGACCAATTAAAATATTTTATGTTTAAACATTTTAATTTTTCATGATCAAGTGATGATAAAGTGATAAACGAGACATGTTAATATAAATAATAATAAGAAAATAAATCAAGAAATTTTGATAGACAAAACACAACATGTGTTTAATAGGTTTGAGATTATAAATTACTATATCCCATAATTTTATGTTTTGAAAAGGTTCTTATAACTATGAATTTAAATTATTTTAACCCAAATTAATTAAGGAATCTTATTTTTAGTCACAATAAACAACGATTAATAGTAGTATAACTTGGTATGGCTATCAAGTCATTATCCATATGATTTATTCAATATTATAGATCGATCATAGAAAAATCCAATACCTAGAACTTTTTTGATCAGATATCAGAAAATTGTAACCCTAATCCCCTAGGTCTTATTTTATATGAGATCATATGATGAATAGAGTGATTAAAATCAATGGGTTACTTATATTTATTTGTATTAAGTAAAAAATAAAAGGGTAATGCATGAAGGATGTCAATATATGAATATGAGAAATTATATAATGAAAACAGATTTCAAATAAAAGTGGAGTGAGAGGAAGATTAAAATTAGGTTTCATGATGAATGAGATTATCCACAAGTACTCCCATTATTATCTATTGAAGCTATTTTTGATCTAAAAAATCAACAATTATTTTTCAGTTTTTAAATTATATCTCCCTTGGTATTTATATAGAGTGTAAATTATACCCATTAAGAAATATAGTTTTGAGAGAATGGAAGAAGCTTCCCATTTTAACATATTTCAATTTTCCATTGTATCATATATGGCTTCATCTATAGCCATTAAATCCTTTGACCATTGTATCTAATGTTAATTTATGATTATGATCATTTTTATATTTATTTTATGATGAGATGATGATTATTTTGTAGACTTATTAGAATTAAAATATAATAGTGAAGTAGAAATGATAAGATAGATAAAATATATCATTTTTACTTGTTTAATCATTAGGGTCCAGTTATCATGATTCTAGTTATAACAGTCCTTAATACATTTTCCACTTACCAAGGCCAGATATGAGTTAAGTACTGAAAATAATGTCTTGGTTTGATATTTTTATATTATTATATTTTGTATGCCTATTATTTTAATATTTATTTATTTTATTACTTTTAAATGAGTGATATCAAATAAATTTGAATCTAGAGTTCTCTTTACATTCAGAAATTATTTTCAATATGTCATCAGTTTCTCTTATGTAATATCTATGAATGAATATTGGATGATGAGGTTGATTAGGAAAATATTCTTACCTATATTTTGTTTTATTTGACATATATTTCATCTATCTGGCACACTGTTTAAATTTTATGTGCTTTCATAAGATAATAAAATGTGATACTGAAATTCTTAATTTCACATGATCCATCACTTCTTTTCATAATGTATTTTTTTACATCCCTTAGTTTTAAAAGATATCTTAACCATTTTTATCTTTACATACAACATACTATTCCAATCTAAAATCATCCATTCAATTAATTATTATATTATCTGGTCGGTCATTTGGTTATCATATATTTAAGAAACCATATTCCTTTTTTATTTGGTCATTATTTCAAGTAGATCATCTGGTTCTGATGTATCAATATCTTTAATTATTCATTACAATTATTTTCTTCCCATATAGACTTATTTAATTATACCTTCATCCAATTATCTATTAGTTAATAAAATAAATCAATAAAATATGTTTGATGAAAATAAGGGTGTATAATGATAATTAAAACTACTAATCATAAATTATAACATAACAAGAGTTTCTTTTTATCATATCCAAGGTTACAAATATACTCATTTGAGTGATTTATTATTATATACTTTATGATTTTTTCTACTACAGTTGTTGATCTTTTCTTATCGAAGAGAGAACATATTTTTTTCAATGACTAAAGGTGTGGTAAGACATGATCTTGTAAAAGTTATACCATAATTACAAAACTATATGTTTTTAGGGTTAATTATATGTAATTAAGATGATAAAATGGATGATAAACCTTTTTAATTTGATTTTAAAGTGTATGAATCATTCATTGAGGTTATAAAAATCTAGAAAATTCATTAAAATTTGTTTTTATAGAAGTGAGGAGGTTTCAAGTTAGTTTGGGAGGTGAAAGAATAAAGATAAAGGGTTTTTGGTTATGAACAATTTTTAAACTATGAAAACCATTGGAAAATATAGAAACAATAAATTATTAAGTGATTAGTTAGTTAAAAATGTAGGATAATTGTGCACATTCTGAAAAAATGGTTGTAAAACCATAATTTTTAATTAAATCCCCACCATTTCCCCATTATTTTCTCTCTCCCAACAATTATTAATTTATCTATCACAATATTCCTTAACATCATGAGACCCTTAGAGGGTCCTCCTTGGATTAATATTTTTATTATTTACAGATCAATCTTTTATCCTATAAAAATCTATGGTAGCCCCTTATATTCCCACTATTTTTTCTTAAATGTTATTTGTAGCAAGTGTTTATGATATTTTTTTGAAATCTATTTCCTTGTGGGTTATTATTAGGTATTTATTTACGATTGTTATTATTTTTGTGTCACAATGATTTTTAATGAGTTTTTTGGTTGATTTTCCTATTTTATTTAATATAATGGTTACTTATTCAAATTTAAAATTCAATGAAGGAATGCATAACTGAGGATAATTCAGGATGGCATAATTGTATTAGAATTAACAATACCCATTACAAGGTATTGTGTTTTTTGTTCCAAATGGAATTGTTTGACTTGTTTCGAATTTTTAAATAGGCTTAGTGTTTTTGTTAGTAGAATAAAGAAAATAGGATATTTTTAATTAGGTTTCTATTTATCATTTAATTTTAATTTTGGATTGCATCTCATCATTTGTTTTTTAGTACAAGAAAAATAAGTGAGGATATATTGAGATAAGTGAAAGTTAACACCATTTTATTTCTATATTTTTAAAATAAATGTTTATGTAGTTTTGGTATGTTTTAAAATTTGAGTAATTAGAATTAAATTATGTAAAGTATTACATATTGCATTTCAACATGGTATTTCATTGTCTGATTTTGGGTTTAGAAGAGTAAAAATTCTTTTTGTTTTTTGATTATTGGATTGTTTTTTGAAATTTTTAACTTTAGGGTAAGAATATCATGATATGACTCAATAGAGTGAGGTTAGATTTTTTAAGGTAGTTATTTCTTTATTTTTTTATATTGATATATTGGAATGTTTCACATAGATATTTTGGTAAAATTATTAAAATGGGGTATTGATAAAGAATTTTGAGTGAGTACAGTTAGGCTACATGATTTGAAAACCAATAAGTATCGAATTTTTTAAAGACATGATATATTCATGTTTAGGTATTTCATTTTTAAAATAACCATGGTGGGATATTGAATTAGAATATTTAAGAACATAATTAGTTAACTATGCATGTTATTTGTCCATAATCTTATTTTCTTATTTTATTGATTTCACTTGATGCATAACCTCTTATATATTGTCTAAAAGATTACATGGGAATTATATATGATGCATTATAGGGAATTATTTAACTATTGGATGGCTAAAAGCATTAGCTAGCTTATTAAAGCGGGCATGGTGACTTATTTATTTTATAACTGATTTTTTACATTATTTAAGTGAATGATATTAATATTTTAATTAGAATTATTTATTTTATTATTGTTATACCACTGAGTTTGAGGTATAGAGTTTGTAATAAACCATCATTTATTATTTATTGACATGTTTACATGATGGGATTACATTAATTGGATAAAATATTCATTTTATTCCCTCCTAGTTTATGGGGGAGGGGGTGGATTGTATTTTGCTTATTGACTATTTTTAAATTAGTGAGATGGGAATTGAAATAGATTGACTATTATTTATAAAAATATTATTCCATACACTTATAAATTAATATAGAGTAGATATAATTATTTTTATACTATTTTTGAATAAAGTGGTGGGGGTGCTTTCTTTTACTTCATGATCATGAATAATGAGGATTAATTATATATATTCCTAATGAGAAGACCAATAATTTATGGTATTCTATATAGATACTTTCACTATGGTGATAATGACTCCCCATGTTATTTACCTACTTCTGAATCACCTCACTAGTTTAAATTATCATATTATTTATCTCCTTCTAAAAATGAGGTATTGTTAGTTTATATATACGGTTCAGTGATGGGAGTCCTAACATTATTATTTATGTGTGAGGTGGGTTAGAACTCCATGGAAGATGTGTTATAAGATATAGTGTGCCCTTTGTGGTTTTCATTTTTTTGGGGAAATTTTATTTGAATTTTATATTTACTATGGGTTGTGGTATTCATATGCATATTAATTGTGATTACATTATTGTGTGATAAATTATATATCTTGAATGACCATTGAATTATCTTTAATAATTTGATAATTTTATTTAGATAGATGTTCCTTGGTTTATATTAGAATGATTATCTTATACAGATTATGTGACTATTGTTTATGGATTGATTTATTTGTCATTTATATGCTTAAATCCCATATTTCTATTTCAGGATGATGTTTTATTATCACCCTATAGAAAGTATATATAGGTCAATTAAGAATTTCGGTCCTTAATTTATTTTCTTCATAAATATTCTTATATATTAAATTATTTTCATACTTATTGCTTCACTATTTTTAGGTGTATAATATTTTTATGGGTTGGGTTTTTAGTTACCCACCATATACATTACACACACATACATTTTGATCACACTTATTTAGTTCAGCCACAAATAATAAATAAATAACAATATATTAGTGGAATCATCCCTATCCATAGACATGACATGCTTACAAGTATTCTTCGGTTAATATTGGGATTTATATTGGTAAATGTAATGATTGGAGGATGAAGATATTGGTTTGTGAGGTGTAATTTATTATAGGTAGAAGTTTTAGAAGGCTGTTCTTCTAGATGGAAAAAATTTCATTTTTATTTTATTTTATTTCTTTATTGGTCTAGGAAAATTCATTTTTTTATTAAATTTGGGTTATCTATTAGACATATGTCTTTATTTATTTATCTATACACTTTATTATATCATGACTATTGGGACTATGTGTACAATTTTTTCATATAAATGATTATTTTTTTATTTTTTATTCTAGATTTTTGGCTTTCATATTATAGATATCTATTTTATTTTTCTATAGGAAGTTTTTCTTGATATATAGATGAGGCATTTTAGATTTTTAATAAATACATAGTATTAACCATTCATGTTTTTTTAATCAGGGCATTATTATCTCCTTGTATTCATTATATCCATCTCTACTAATTGATATCCTCTAGAATATATAGATGTATGTTTGAGGTATATAATAAATTAGTTTAATATTTGGTATATATCTTGTTGATTTATTGTAAAATGATATCCAATCTTTTATATTTTGTGATTGAGTTAGTTAGAGGTAGATATAGGTTATGCGGAATTGGATGATAGGTTTTATGTGTGTTATTGACTAGAATGACTATGATTTAAAACCATGTTAACATGGTATTTTATTTTCTGAGTAAGAAATATTTGTAAAGTGAAGTATTGATATGAAAAAACCCATCACAAGGATAGAAAATAATTAGTCATTTGAGTGTATAGATTTAATATTTCCTAATTTTTTCATTTATTCTTGAATTATCTTGGTATTATGTGGGGAATATAAAATTTGCATGATTTCTTATGACTATGTCTCTAACATGGGGTAATTATACTATTGTTATAAAATGAAATAGATTTTGAATTGTTTTTTTAATTTGGAAACATAGAATTGTGATTTTTAAAACCAATTTCCTATTGTATTGTATTTAAAAATATTGGGGTGTATGATGATTTCAATTTACTTTTTCTTGGTTTCAATTTTTTTAATAAAAACATATGGGAAACATAATAAAATTATAGATTTATTGGTAAGTTAACTTCCAATAAAATTACATCTTTATGTTTTAAGAAAATTTTAATCAGTGGTTTTTAATTTTTTTTATTATATAGTTTTTTATGAAGTGATAAATAATTCTTTGAAATTTAAAATTATAAAAATATGAAAGGTTTTGAGGTTAAAGGTTTTGTAAAATATAAATATTTTTTATTTCTCTTTAGATTTTGAAATGATAAATGTATATTTTAATGAGTGTATTACTGGTTTAGAATCTCAAGGATTGATTTTTATCAGACACACTTATAGTACTTAAAAATTATTAAACCCCCACATATTTTTTTGGGCTGTAAAAAGTGTTTTGAAATTGTTTTAATGTATATAAATAGCCCTTGGTAAACTATTTCACCTAATTGGTAAAGAACAGGCCGTGACGACACATGTAATTTTTTGATCATTTTATTTATATTGAGCCTTAATAATATCATGTATTAAATTAATTTCTAAAGGTAGGATTGAGATTTATTATAGCTGTATTTACTCTCCAAATGTTTGAATGATTTGTTTTTATTGATTCTTGTTGATCTATGGTAAAATTATTTTCTCAATTTTAACTCAATGTGGATTTTATTTCTTGTAGAAGAAACCTTATGGTGGGAATAAACCTAAGGTGGGATATATGTGTGTTGACATCATCATGATGGGAGTACATCTTCACCCTATCTCATAACATCTTGCTAAAATTAGATTCAAGAGAAATAAGTTAGTTCCATGGTGGGTATACATGTTGTAATTTCAAATATTTAGATTTATGAGAGATTGTGATGGGAAATATTGGTGCATATTGAATAGATATTGGTGTTTTGATTGATAATTAACCTGAATTTAGTCTGTTGATCATGTGATTTTCATTAGGTTTAAGTTTTAGTAATGAAAAACACTATTACAAGGATATTGTAACACCCAATCTTTCTAGAGTTTAATGTAATGTAATTAGGGTTAATAAATTCAAGGATAATATTATTTTATATTTATAAATGGTTATATGGGGTTTAAATATTAAAACTATCTAGATTTTCCATTTATATTTTTTTATAAGTGAAGAGGTGTGTGGTGAATTTAAGAGACCAAAAAAATTATAAATGGATTTTTTTGACATTCATGGTTATATGTATCATTTGTAAACCATGAATATTTACCATATTTGTCAGTAGAGGAGTTAGTATTTATATAAAACTAAGATCATGTTTAGTTAAGCATAAAAATCATAAAACTATCATCCTTCAATTTGGACTCTCACACATTTACCTCATTTTCTATCCCCATATTTTCCTTATTTAATTCTATCTATTTTATGTTTAGATCACATGACCCCAAGGGGGTTCCCTTGGGATTCCTCATTTTATTCCTCAAATATTGAGCATCATTATTCATTTATATCAAATGAAATTTCTTATTTTCTATTATTTTCATCTTTTTCATACTTCTTCTTAATTTTTTAGTGGTGTGTTCTTGGGATTTGATTATTGGGTTTCTAAAGAACATGGTGAAACCCACTAATAAGATTGGTATTTCTCTTGATAATTTAGAGAGAATTCCTAAATGGTAGAGAATATGTAGTTTCTGATGGATTTGACTTTATTACACTAATAAATGAGTATTACTTTGGTTTATGTTGAGTTTATGGATTTAACATGTATTGTTTTTAAAAATATCACATATTTTGGTCTAAAAAATATCGTTAAACCATGTGGTGATTTCATTTCATGGGAATAAAGATATAGATGCAATCTGATTAAGGAATATTTTACTCCTATGGAGTCATTGTAATAATGTTTTTATTAATTAACATTCTTTATATTTTCTTAAAATTTTCAGTTATTTTTAACATTATTGATAAGTCTCTAAGACTAGTATTGTGTATTTTGGGTTGATATTGAAATTCCCTAAAATGGGATGAGTATCATTCCAATTTTAATGGAATTAAAGGACTATATAACTCATATTAAATGGTTTATTAAATAGTGAAAAAATTGTTTGGGAATCATGGTTCCACTATATGAATCTCAACATGAGTTTTTAGTACTTTTATATAAATTATGTGTAGATGTTTTAATGTTTATTTAAATATTAAATGTTTTTTTGAAAAATAATTTATGTAAAATAAAAACACTAAAGTAAATATTGATTTAAGTGGTTTCCTTTATGAAAAAAAATGGATATATATTTTTATGATATACTATGTCTTGGTTGACCTTCTTGGATAAATAGTGGATTTTGGGACTTGTAATGGCCTACTTTAGGTTTTTAAAAGGAAAAAAATTTAATTAAAAAAGTGTTATTCAATAGGTTTTTATTTTTAAATTGAAAAATGAAATTTTATCTTGGATTTAGGTTCAAAATTGGATTCATTTTCTTGATATTCCTTCTTTTAATAGATTAGGCGATTTTAGTAGGTTGAATTATGATTAAATAATTTTTTATAAAAAAAATAAGATGGATAATTTAAATCTTAGTGTTTTTATTAATCATTTTTTTATTAGGTTATTCCCCATTTTTGGTTCTAAAAGATTATCCTAATCAATTAGGCTAGGTTAAGACCAATTATAGTTAATTCCATTTTATTTATCTATTTTTAATGTCAATTCTTAGGTGTTTGGGGGCTAATATTTGGCATTTAGTTTTTTAAATTACTATAGAATGAGTATGATATGTTGGGTTGCCACTTGTGATACTAGTGTGTTATTTTATTAGTTTAGAAAACATTGGTTCATTTTGAAAACGTTTATCATTGGGATTAGAATATTTTTCTGTGGATTGGAAAAGATATCTTGGATTGGATTAAAGGTTTTTATTTATGTATATTAGGTACATTATGGTGTAGAATGGTTTACCAAAGGGTTCTAGTATAAAATTATACAAAATTAGATATCAATGTAGAGTTTTTTGTGTGAAGAACTATTAATATGAATGGTTTGAAAATCATGTTTAATATGAATTTCGGGGATAATATTCTTTCCTAGATTTGTTTCGAAGTTTTGAAATATGCATGGTGGGATAGTTTACATCAATTATTATGTTCATTATTAGTGAATATTTCCTGAAAACTATACAACTCATTATATTTTTTATTTTAATAACATATTTTGCAGCCCAAAATCTGGAAATTTGTCATAGAAATACATGGGAATTATATATTAATCCAAAATGTAAATCTTACACCATCAGATTTTTAGAATCCTAGAATATATTTATATGGAGACCGACATAATTCTTTTCTTTTATAAATTAATTATGTATTTTATAAATTAATAGATTATTCCTTTGAAATAGAAAAATTTTATTTATTATTATTTTATATAAGAGTTTTATGTTTGGGGCTTTTTAGAATCACACTTTTTTATTTGTTGAAATGTTTTCCCACTAAAATTGATACGACATTTCACAGTTCTCAAAATGAATTTTCTCCTTTCTTTTAAAGTGTTGAAAATTATAACATTGTGAAAATTTTCAACATTTGTGAGTGCTAAGAGATATTTATGCTAATCGACCTTTTATAGTGTTAAGTTAACACTAAGTGGGATTTTCCTTTCTCATAAATAATTTTTACTTTTAATAATGGATGTTATACTTTTTCATATGAATTTTGGGGCTTGGTATTAAGATGATTTTATCCATTAATTTTTCTGAATACAAACTACTTATAGAGGGTGATAAATAGGTATGAGGCCTCAAATTCATTTTTAGGTATAGGTTCATTGATAATATTTTGATATAGTATCAGTTTTATATAGAATATATTGTATAACCTTATGTTAGGGATTATTTTAATAAAATAATTCATAGCTCTAAATAGATTTTTTAGGTCTACGGGTTTAATTTTTTTTGGAAAGAAGTTGATTAGATCTCTATTTTTTGATGACTCTGAGGTGGACTGAGATTTCATTGAAAATTCCATTGGATTTTAAATGGATTAATTTTCACTATTTGATTCAATATTTATGCATGATATGTTAGATCAAATTAAACAATTCATATTTATAGATGAGGATACTTTGACCTAGCCACCTAGTTTATTCAGATGAATTACCAAAAGGCACTATTATTGGTTTTTATGTGCAATACATGTAAATGTTTTGAAATAGAAGAGTAAAATCAACAGTATATATATAAATCGAAGATAGAGAATGAATAATTTGATATTATAGCATAATAGGTTCTTAATTCATGAAAATCTATACATGGTTGTGTGGGTAATTTTTTCAATATGTTGTATCCATTATTGTAACACCCTGCCACTACCTCATTGTCTTGAGGAGGCAGTCAGGGTTGCTTGGCGTTAAGCGACGTTCCCAAGGCGCTAAAGGCTGGCAATCAATGCCGAGGGCTCTGAGAAAAATTGGGGAACGATTTTCCCTTGAGATAAAACCAACCAAAAACCACAACTAAATGATGCAAGTCAACAAAACCAAACTCATACATTACCAAAGACAACCAGATACTCAATAATCTCACATGCCAACAAAACCCAATACAACATCAGAGTACAATGCAGAAGACTCAACATGAACACCACAAGCCATGACACCACCACAGCTCCAGACCAAGCTCCAAGATCCACGCTCCACCAAGGCATCACAACTCACAACTAAAGGAGGTTTATGCCTTACCTTTTCCCACGTCACGGTACACACCATCTGCAAAGACACCAATGTGCCAAAGTAGAGTGTGAGTATTAAAACTCAGTAGTATTTCCCCAAATAACTTCCCTACACACTCCACTAGGATGAAACCGTTAGCCCATTTATATAAAATAGTTTATATAAAATAAAACACAAGTGCAACCATTTTTATAATTCAATCGTGCCCTTACCAGGCCTTCACATCCAAACCAAGCAACCTAGGGAAATCCAAACAAACATTCCATAAGCCGTTTTATTTCTCGCATATTATCACAACAATTCCATTTTGCAAATAAATTCACAACAACAAGCAAAACAACCAAATGGTGGCACTTCCGTCCAACCCATTCACCCATTAACAATTAGTGGCACTTCCAATCCACTTATACTTTGATGGTGGCCATTTCTTTCACTATCCATCCCCTTCATTGTAGTGGTACTTCCCACCCACTTCCACACAACATTTCAAACAAGCCAAACCAAGATCACAACATCATGCAATCAACCAATTCCACTTCATATCAATCCCATTCAATAAATCAACCATTTATTGAAAAATCATTTTTCATGAAAAAAACCCATTTCAATAAAATAACCTCTTTATTGAAACCCATTTTTCATCAACCATTTTCTCAAATCAAACTCATCAATCCCATTTTAAAATGCGCAGTAAAAAAATTTCACGATGAAACCCCCTTTTCCCCCCAAAACCCCCAAATGGATTTCCAACCAAAATCACACATCATATCACAATTAATTTCCATCACAATGAATTAATTATAACATGTAACTATTAGTTAAACCCAAGTGAAGTCAGGAGAGAATCCACCAACCTTTAGGGTTCCCAAGAAATCGACCCACAAACAACCGCACCTCAAATCTAGTGAACGCACCACCAAAACTTCTCTAGATTCCTTCCCCTACCATTAAAGAGCCTTAAAATCATCATCCAATGCAACCCCAACCCTATATCTACACACAAAAAGTGTAAATCTTGAAAACCAAGATAGAGAGGGATATAGATCTATAGGAAAACACAATAGAAACAAGAGGAGAGACTTACCCGGGAGAAATAACCTTGAATCAACCTTGACACCCCTTCGAATCGCTTCCAAAACATGTGAGAGATCCCCTCAAACCCTTGAGAACCAAAACTCCCCAGTGAGGCTCGAGTGGGAGGAAGAGAGGAGTGAAATGAGGCAATCCCAAGTGTTCCAGGGTTTTAAATCCCTAACTTTTATTGGCCGCACGGTTACCCCGCACAGTTTGGCAAACCGTGCGCTAACTGTGCGCACGCCACTTCCTCGAGAGCCAGAGTCCACATAGTTTCCTTGCACAGTTTGGCAAATCATGCGTAGGCCGTGTGAAGCCTACTGTCTCCCCCAACACGGTTTCGTGGAGCATCTACACGGTTTACACTAACCGTGCTCAAACTGTGCACCACTTTAAAAGCCTCCAAACTCATCCAAAACCATTCCAAACTCTCCCAACCTCTACCCAACTCATCCCATGCACTTTAAACACATAAAAATGCATAAAAAAGGCTATATAACTCAAACCAGGGGTGCTACAATTATAATCTTGAAGATCATATCTCTCTTATATTATTTTCCCATGGATTATTAGTTTCTATATTAAGATTCATATTTAATAGTTTTTTTTTGTATTTAATAATTTTTATACATGAAATGATATCATGAAGTTTTTATAATCTTTGGTTATGATTGATCATATTTACAATATGTTTTTATTACAATTTTTATTTCATTTTTTATTCCTCTTGGAATGGGGTGATATTTCAAGGGAAACATTCCTCCATTAAAGATTCTATTATGAGTATTTTTTTAAATGAAAAATATCAAATGATGATCCAGATAGGTTCCCTAAAATAATTTATTTTGGATTTATTGATTATTCAATTACATGGGGGATTCAGGACTACCTTGGAAGCATGTTAACTTTAAATATATTTGATGTATTTCTCATATTCTGCATTAGTTTAGAGTAAATGTTGATGGTATGATGCTTAGACTTCTAGGTTTAGCTGGATGCAGAAGGGGGGGATTCTATAGTATTTTTAGGGGAATGTTTCATCATTTTATAGGGACTTATATTATGGTTCAATTTGATATTTTGGATATTTTGTTTGTAGTTAAATATGTAAAACATTTTAGTTTGAATAAGATATGGGTCAAAAGTGATTCCCTTTGGGTGGTTTATATTATTCATTCATGATCGAGGGAATTTACTTGTTTCCTTTTGACTATTTTGATCTAATTATTGAAATTTAAAGAGAATTATTTTATTTAGGGATATGAGATTTATCCTAAATGTAATAATGTATAGAATCAAATTTCAAATATTGTAATTAACATAAAGGCTTCGACTTGGAAATTAACTTATATGGTGATTTTTGGACTCTATATTTATATAATGTAAGGGGTGATTATAATATATTATATTTTAATGATACTTTTTAACTCTATATCTCACTTTTTTTCTCTCAATAAAAGATAATTCTAAATGGTTTCTAATTATATATATTTACATATTAAAACATACACATGTATATACATATTAGAATAAATTTAATATAGTATATATAAATTATATAAATTAAATTTATAATATATATTTATTAATATGTGATTTATATGAGTGGTTACCAAAATACTAAATTAAATATAAAAAAGTATTGTACAAAACCTTATTGGACTCATATATTAGGTATTTATTTAACACTCTATTTCATTGGGGGTTAATTCTATCTATATAGTGACCCAAACATTACATAAATAAATGTTACATCTTATTATAGTAATATTCAATACATGAAATTATGATCCATTCCAAAAATGTAATGGTTTAGAGTCTTTGAAAACATTGATACAAAAAAATCGGTAGATAAAATATTTACCCACATCCGATGGATGGTCTCCTCACATGGAAGACATATCAAATTTTATTCACCACTAGTTCAAATGTGTAGGCTGCAACATACCTGAAAAATCTAATCGATCTATCCTACCTGTGGAAGGATTCTTGTCCATTTGGAAAGAGAGAAATATTGTCCAGCACAAGGGAATCATAGAAGTAGTGGCTTTCATTCTTGTTAATGCTAAAGTTGTCATGCTTGATCTAGTTTGTCTATGAAACGACTATGCTACTACCCCTTTATCCAGGCACTCATGCCCAGATTTAGCACTCTAGGTGAGGATAATATTATATAGTTAAGGTGTATCCAATGGTCTACGCACCATGGGGTCTTAAATTCAACACTGATGGCTCATGAAATTATGGTTTGATGTGGGGAGGCTAGGTAATCCGGGACCCATAGGGATATGCGATGCTGTATTTCAATACATATCTTTTTAGTGGGGACTCCCTCATTATGGTGGCTATGATTGTTCCCACTTTTCTTTTTCTATTATCTCCAAGAAATATTCACCTAGAAGCGGTTGAAACTGACTATTTAATGGTTCATAATGATATCTATGCCCTTAAGCCTACTACAATGTCTATTGAGTATACTCTATAAAGGTGAAAACTGATAATTCACAAAAATATTTAGATTATCCATGTGTGGCATAAAGGGAATGCTATTTCTAAATTTTTGGCATCTAAGGTGAGGTGGGGAAATCAAATCTCCTACATTTTTTACCTCGACTCATTTCCCCTATAGGTGGTCAATCTGGTTTGTAGAGATGCTTTGGGACTTCACTACTTCAAGCCCCCACGATCCCTCTTGTTTTCTCTCTCCCCCTTTCACTTTTTTATGTTTTTGATGTTTTATTGTCTTTTTCTTTTTAAAATCTAATAAAATTGTTGTTTTTTTCATAATAATCAACCAAGAACGATGAGAACATATCCTAAGAATAATGATTAATTTTTTTAATACACATAAAAAATAATATAATGTTCATACTCAAGGCTCACCAAAAATACTATCATAAAGTATTTGGTTCACTCCCCATTACATCATTTTATTAGTCACGATTCACTACCAAGACTATCATAGTGGTAAAAATCCCTTATTTTATTGTATTCACTCTATATTTCAGAACTTATTATCTAATGATATATCTATATTTACCCAATGCATTGTAAGGATATAGAAGTTTGATCACACCCATCATGTAATTAAAAACATATATATGTATTCCACAACATCATAAAATATTCATCATATCATCATATCAGATCCTATAGAAAATAAATGGTTTTCATAAAAATTTCTAAATTTCATCATAGCATAAAAATTTCAAAACAATAGGGTTTTATAAAAATTTCGTCATCATAATCATAAAATATACATAGAAATAATAAAATGTTGTATCATTGGATAATATCCCTTATAGAGAATAAATAACATCTAATGATGTTATCATAGATGAAAAATTCCTTTTAAATATCACTAAACAAATCTTGAGGAAATTACCCTTTTAATT